>JARDYH010000001.1:316432653-318932653 GCA_029215795.1 Anniella stebbinsi
GAAAGATAAGATACCACCTTTTAAGCAGGTTAACACACTCTCAGTATTTAGAATCTAAATTTTAGATCAACTCTAAACTGCTCCGCAAACTAAGAAGTGTGAGGTGCAGGCACTATACTAGAGTGACCATATACAAAAGAAGGCAGGGCCCCTGCAACTTTAACTGTTGTGATGAAGAGGGAATTTCACCAGGAACTAATTGCATACAAATGACACTGGCTGAAATTCCCTTTTCTCTACAACTGTTAAAGTGACATGAGCCCTGACCTGGATTTTATCTGGTCACCCTATCAATTTAACTTGGAACTGCAGTGCACAGGAAAGAAGATTTAATGAATGAGAATTAATTGTTGCTTGCAAAACATGTAAACAGGCCTTGTTCAAAGCTCTGGATGCAAATGCAAGAGCAAGACTTGTCTGTCAAAAATATTTGCAAATAGTTGAACATGTGCTCACATGCAGCTCATTCCTGATTCCCAGTTTGATTTGTTCAAATTTCCTAACTTGCCCAAATTTATTGAGTAAACTGAATCAGCCGTGCTTTTGTCTATGGAGAGTTGTACAATTTGAGATTTCTGCAAATTGGGGGGGGAGGGTGATTTGGCAAATCGCCTCTTCATTGCTTGATTTGTTTTCTCTTTTTTATTGTGAATATTAACAAAACTGAACAAAAAATTAAATAGTTAAAAAGAAAAAAACTATTACATATATAGGGATATCATCATTTTTTCTGTCAGGTACACCATTCATTTAAAAAAAAAGGGGGGAGTTATGAATAGGTTTCAAGAAAAGCAAACCATATATATCCATGTATTTATTAGGGGTGTGCACGGACCCCCCAGATCGGATCGGGACCTGGATCGGGACCTCCAATTTTGTCACGGATCGGATCGGACTTTGGATAGGCCGCCATTTTTTTCCCCATAGACTTGCATTGCAATGCAAGTCTATGAGGAAAAAATGGCGGCGGGTGAGTGAGGGGGGCCTAACTCCCTCCCCCCCGGGGCCGTCCGCTGTGGACGGCCCCGGCAGGTAAGCCCCCTCCCCCGCACTCCCTCCCCGCCCCGGGGCCGTCCGCTTCCATCCGCTGGTGCCCGTGGTCGCCAGCGGATGGAAGCGGACTGCCCTGGGGGGGGTAAGCCCCCTCCCCCTGCCACTGCTTACCTTACAGGGACGTCCGCTCCCGTCCGGCGCCAGCTGCTACTGCGAGCGGGCTTCGCGGCCTGCTCCAGGGTGGTGTGCCGGGTGATGTCATCACCTGGCGCGCCACCCTGGAGCAGGCCGTGAAGCCCGCTCGCAGTAGCAGCCGGCGCCGGATGGGAGCGGACGTCCCTGTAAGGTAAGCGTGCCCCGCGCCACGCGCCGCGTGCCCCCTCCCCCCTCCCCCCTCCCCCATTTTACATCCAGACAAACTGAGGCTGCAAGGAATTAAAGGTAATGACTACAAGAGACAGTTCCTCAATTTGGACGACACAATAAACAACTGGTGTGGGGGAAACAATCGTCAGTTGTTTTGACTATTGTGTTATCTGAATGCTGCCATCATCAACTCAGTGCTGATCCTCATCCACACCACAGTTGATTATTTATTACCATGTTGTGGGGTGAGTACCCCCTAGATGAACAACTGTAAAGTTGATTATTACCCCACCATTGACTATCGTGTCGTCCGAATTCAGCCAGTGGCTCAGTTTGGACAACACGTTAAGCAACGGTGGGTTAATTAAACTACAGTCAGTTGAGTTGATTATCGTGTTGTCAGGAGGGAGACACACAATGCACACACAACCCACAGTACGCTAATTGGGAGAATTAAACAACGGAGCGAAACAATGGGCTTGCATGTTGTTTAGGGATTAGTCAATTGAGTAATATGTCGTCTGGAGGGGAGCGTGCGTTAATCCCCTGCATTGCGTACGTTAGCACGGAAGACCAGAGAGACAAGCGGCAAGAGTGGCAGAACGTGGGAGGCCGCTCAGCCATGCCCACCACAGATCCCCGGGCTTGCCACCATAGCAACCAAGGATGCCCGCCTCCCCCACCAGGCAGCTGGCATGGAGCGCAACAAGGGGCCAGCTCCTGCAAGCACGCACGCCGGGTGCTCAGGCAGCTACCCAAATGGAAAGGGAAGCGCTCCAGAATGGAACCATGGCAAAGGGGGGGAGGATACAGAATAAGCAACACCCCCAGGTGCCCAGGAACAAGGGGCAGGCCCCCCCACTCCAACAGGGAGCACAGCAACCCACCCAAAGCAGACCCCCACTGCCCCGCCACTTCAACCATCGCCTCACCCAGAAGCATGAGGGCCGGGGAAGCGGCGACTGCCAAGCCCCCCCTCATCCGCCCAACACAGCCAGACAGCGAGCACCAGCCACGCACATCCCCAAGACACACAAAACGCCAAGGCAAATGGCGCCCGTGGGCGACAGCCAGCCACCTGCAGATGTTGTGGGAAACAGCCAGAGGTATGCACAACAATCCCAAGGACACGAAGCGGCCCCAGCCAGCAACGACAACAATGCCTACAAACAGGGCACATTCACAGCAAGCACAATGGCCCACCAGCACCCACCATCACGCAAGCACATGGGATGGGGAACGCCAGGCCAGGGCACCGCCGACCATCACCACCGAATCACATACCCGCCGCCAACATGGAGCCAGAGGGAGAGGGGGCCAGGGGCGACCCACCCGAGGACACCGACTCACAAACCCCAGGAGAGGGGAGCAGCCAGGACCCCCCGGAAAGACGCAGAGCGCTGCACTGGTCCCAGGCAGAGATCGGGCATTTCATAGAGCTGTGGGGCAGCCCGGAAGCCAGGAGGATCATGGCCAAAGCCAGGCATGACCAGCTCTACCCCTGGCTCGCCAAGCAGATGCAGGAACTGGGGACACAACCGCAGCGGCGAACAATGCAAGGACAAACTCCACGGACTCAAGAAGAAGTTCAAGGAGATCGTCACCCACAATAAAAGAACCGGCATCCAGCCATGCAACATGCCCTTCTACAATGAACTGGCACGCCTGCTGGTGGAGCACCACGATGTCATCCTGGGACACACGGCAGGCAGCGGGGTTGCCACCAACGAGCCGCCACACACACGACAATGAGCCCGACTGGCCCAAGGGGTGTGCCGGGAGGAGGACCCCACCACATGGGAACCACAGCTGCCGGCACAGAGGGACGCCCCACGTCCAACACCCACCAGCAAGAAGGCGGTGAGGGCATCAGCCTAAGCATGGCCGGCTGCAGCGAAGCCGAGGAGCCGCCCCGCGGGATCCCAAAGCCCATCGGTGCTTCCGCGGCTGCCACCCATGCCGCCCAGGACAGCCAACACCTCAAAGAGCGCCTCCCCAGCACCAGCCTCCTCCAGCAGCAACAGCCCCACGGCCTTCCTATGGCTCATCTGTGTGGAGATGCAGGTAGAGGATCCTGCACCCGACCCGCTGGTGCCAGAGACACAGCAGGAGGACAAAGGGCCAAGGCCGTTGTGCCCGAGGGTGACCCCCGCAAAGGGATGTGCGGCCGCCACCACAGGGCGAGCGGTGTGGGCAGAGGCCGCACCCCGTACACGGCTGGGGTTGTTGAGATGCAGAACCACGGTGCAGGGATTCACCAGCAGCATCTTGGACGCCATGACGGAGACGGGGCCAGCATCACAGGAAGAGCAGGTTGAAATGGAGCAGCTCGTGGAACAACAGGTGGGCGACGTGCTGGAGCCAGAACTGTCACCATCCCAGGAAGAGCTGCGGGATATCGATATGCAGGCCACCGATGACACCTTTGTGGAGTTGGAGGCGATGGAGGAGGACGCGCCTTTGGAAGCCGAGCTCAAGGTCAGGGAGGCCGTGCTCGAGGAGGAGATCGAGGGCCCCCCACAGCCGGAGGACGCGGCGATGGAGGGAGCGGCCCCCCTGGAGGAGGAGCCGCCGCCACTGCCCGCAGGCGAGGATGGTGCGGCCCTGGCCGCAGAAGCCCGGCCCCTGACCAATGTGCAGAGGTGTGTCCGAATGCGCAACAGGCGCAAGGCAGACCGGCTGCAGGTGGCGAGGGACTTGGTCACAGCCACGGAGACAACAGGGGGACGCATCCACAAGCTGTTCACATGCATGGCGGGCAAGGAGGAGGCCAGACGCACCAAGGAGCGCGTCCTCACCGTGTGGGCCACGCACACAGCCACTCAAGCCGTCGAAGATTGCACCCAAGCCATATGGGAGGTGGGGAGGGACGTGCGTCAAGGTCTAGAGAACCATGTCAACGTGGTGACTGAGGCCATGGTGGCCACCGATGCCATCATCAACCGAGGCATGCAGGAGCGCACAGCAGCCATCGACCGCCAAACCGAGGTGCTCAGGGAGTTCGCCCAGTCATTCCGGGGCCCCTACCATGGGCCCCTGCAGCCCACCCCCTACATGGCACTGTTCGGATACATGCTGCCGCCGCCGCAGTACTTGTCTCCGCCAACGACCGCAGGTGCCTCACGGAAGGTGGGGGGGGGGGTGGCCAGAGGGCAGGAGCAGCAGCGCGTAGGCAGTCGGGCGAAGAATCCCACCAGAATCCGACAAAGAGGGGGAGGAGGACGAGGACGAGGAGGGGGCAGAGAGACCCTCCCAGGATGACATGTCCTAAGCCACGGTCGTCCTATGGGCCCCCTGGCCCATCCGCCAAGGGACCATAGGGGGATGCAATTGACAACCCGCCCCCAGCCCTAGACTCGATAAGGCCCCTTTAGATCCCCGTCCCTCTGGCCCCTGCCCCCCTCGGCCCGTTCTGGCTGCTCCAGGCCATGTCGCATCAGCACCCCTTTGCAACATTGTAGCACACCCTGGATGCCTCTTGTTCCCGGCCCCATCTCCCCTCATTGCAGCCAACTTCCATCGAGATGGCATCACCCTACAGGTCTGTGGGGCTCTGCGCAGGCCAAATTGTCTGACGCCGCAGGGCCCTGCGGTGTGGAGGTTGGTTACAGGGCAGTCGGGCAGGGGCGTTGTGCTGGCCTCCGTGTCACTGATGGCTGTCCCCCCTTCCCTCTGCCCTTCTGTTCCCACCTCCCAGGGAAATTGCGCTCCCTCCACCGTGCCATCCGCAGAAGGCGGAGGGCCCATATGGCACGGCGTCTCTATGCTCTGGAGCTGGCCCTGGGAGAAGTCATACGTCGAATCTGACTTCTGGAACGAAGCGTCCGGCATTGCCGCCGTCCGACCAACGGCTGGCCGTAGGCCCTTCCACTGACATGGAGGCCTTCGCCCATCCCCCCTCAGTCATAGCTTAGCCTTGTCCTGCTGTGCCGATTCCCCATCACGCACCCCACTCTGGTCACTTCCTTTCACTTCCCTCTCTTGCAGCTGTGCTTCAGCAATAACAAATCCACCTTTCCTCCCATTCCCACGCTACCGTAGTGGGTAGTCCCATGCTGCCAGCCTTGCTGCACCTCCCTCCGCCCTCCTGCTCCGTCACGTCCACTGCTCCTCCCATCCTGCCCACCTCCCCTCTGGCCACCCCGGCACTGGCGACTATGGAACGGAGGGGGATCGCCATGGCCTCCTTGCAGGGGGTGATCCAGGCGGCCACACAGAACCATGGCGATGGCGACGAGGACTTGTTACATGCCCAGCTGAGGCGCCTGAGTGGGACTTGCCCACAGAGCCAGTGTTCGGAACGGAGGCCCTCCGCTTGCCCCTTGGCACAGTGGAGGCTGTGCCTTGTCTCCGGGCTGCCATCCTGCCGGTGATTTGCCACCGTGAGGTGGCCACGATGATGGGGGAGATGCTGGCCGGAGGCATGGCTGAGGAAGCCCTGCACTGCAACCCCCCCCTGTCGTCGTGAGCCGAGCTTCTTGCCGAGCGCGAGACTGTTCACCGCTGGATGCTCCCCTGGATGGATGCCGTGTGGAAGGAGATGCAGGACTTGGAGGACTGGGACAACGAGCTTCCGCATGTCCCGCGCGATGTTCGAGGTGCTGGTGGCTGAGGTGACTCCAGTCCTGCAGCGGGAGTGTACCAACATGCGCCCGTGCATTCCTGTCTCTCGCTGTCTTGCCCTGATGCTGTACAAGCTGGCATTCAATGTGGACGACCTGCCACTGTCGACCATCTTCGGGGTGGGCGTGTCCACCGCCTGCAAGATCTTCTGTGAGACGGTGAACGTCCTGAATGAGCTGTACCTGGCCAACGTCATCCGGGTCGGGGACGAGAGGGCGAACATGCGTGGCTTCCGTGCCCTCGGCTTCCTGCGGGCGGTGGGGGCGATGGACTCGACCCATGTGTGCATCCTGGCCCCCCCTCCCATGGTGAGGAGTACTACAACCACAAGCATTTCTACAGCATGGTTTTCCAGGCGGTGGTGGTTGCCAAGGGCAGCTTCATGGACGTCTATGCGGGCGTGTCCAGGCGGAGCCATGAAACGGCCATCTTCCGGAACTCCCCCCTGGCTGCCAAGCTGACATCGGGGCGCTTCCTGACTTCCGGCCCCACTTCCGTATGCGGGCGTGCTGTGGGTCCGCTCCTCCTGGCCGACCAGGCCTTCACCCTGCAGCTGTGGCTGATGGCCCCGTTCCGCTACTCCCACACCAACATCTACTATCATTGCCATGCCCGCCTGCCCGTGGAGTGTGCCTTTGGGCATCTGAAGGAGCGATGGCGCTCCCTGTTTAGCTTGTTGGACTTGCAGGCAGACATCATCCCGGACGTTATGGTGGGCTGCTGCATCCTGCACAACATCTGTGAGTCCCGTGGGGACGTGTTACTGGCCGAGCACCCCAACCTCCCCCGGGTGGGCGAGGATGCCGACGCCATCGCTGTGGATGGGCGGGCCATTGCGCCGTTGCCAAGCCCCAAGAATCCCGTTGGGGAGCGCCGCACCCGTTTGGAGGCATCACAGGTGCGTGAGAGCATCAGTGCCTGGATCTGGCTCCACTACCCCCACCCCCTGTGAGCGTCGGCTGTGGGGTTCCATCTGTGGACTGGTGTCTCTCCCTGGTGTGCCGCCCCTCTCCGCCTCTTCCCCTTCGCCCGTTCCATGGCAGGCTCCCTGGGGGTGTTCGCTCAGCTGTCCCCTCTACACCGCTGTGCCTTCCAGTTGCCTTCTCCCTTCCTGGGGGTGCCTGGCCTTTCTGTAGGCTCTGCCCTTACTTCACATTGGCCATGTGCCTTATTGCCCATTTCTGAACTCCCTGCTGAATAAAGTTTTCCAAACTGCCCCACTCTTGCCTTCTTTCCTGTGTGTGCAGGTGGATGCTCTGGGAGGGAGGTGGTTGTGGCTGGGGGCTGGGGGACGTGGGTTGCCCTCGCGGCTGCCGAGTCTCCCATGTAGGGTGGGCGGGGGTCGCTCCCTGGGGCTGGTTTCCTGGGGTCCGCCTGTAGCAGCCAGGTGTGCATTTCGGCCATGCCTTGCCCACCGCTTCACCATGTTCAGCCATCCTCGGCTGTGTAAGGGTCTGTATGGGGCGCTGTGGGGGCCGGTTGGGGGGGCATGCTATATGCGCATGTGTGGGCCTGCTGGCTGGCCCTTTCCCATCCCCATCGGGGCCATGGGTGTGCTTGGACATGGGTGCCAATGGTTGGGGCGCAGTGCTGGGTGAGGGGGCGGCCGCTGTATTGGTGCAGCCGTTCCTCCTGGCTGTCTCTTTGCCTGAGGCTGCTGTGTTCTGCCCATTGCCTGAGGTGGCCAATGGGGTTTGGGAGGCGTGTCCTCCAGCAGCTTCAATAGCGATGCCCATAGATTTTCGGCCGCAGTGTGTGCTGGGACACCTGCGGGAGGACTAGCAGAGGTTGGTAGGCGGAGAACATGGCGGCCGGGCTGTCAGTCAGAGCCACGTACGTTATTAGCAGCTGGGGCGTTTGCTGGTTCCGAGCAGCGCCGGCTGAAGCGTGTCGTCTGTGGAGCTCCTCCTGCCTAATGCACGGTCAGTACGTTATTTCCCTTCCATTGCCTAATATGTCGTCCGAACTGAGCCACTGAGTTGGGGATACATAATTGCAGCATACAAAGTTCACAGAAGCAACAGAGAGCAGGGTTTTTTAAAGTGGCCTAAACCCCCCACCCCAATTTATCCAAAGTGTGTCACAACTCAGGGAAAGGCATTTATTAGGGTTGTGCATGGGCGCAAAAAATTGGATTGGAATTGGAATAGGAACTTCATATTTAGAAAAATATCAGATCGGAAAAATCGGACGTCTGTCATATCGTATCAGATCCAATACCAATACGAAAATCGGACGTCCAATTTTTGAATCGGACGCCATTTTGAATGATTTTCCCCATAGCCTAGTATTGTGTTACAAAAATGCCTATAATTTTTTATTTTTAAAGATAGATGGATGAAACTTGGCCACATTGCAGATGGGTTAGAGTTACTTCTGTGTCAGAAATTTCAGAAAGATAGTTCCAGGCTATGAATTTTGTGGCTATGAATCTTTTACTAATGACCAGGAATGCCTATATTTTTTTATTTTTAAAGATCCACATATGAAACTTTGCCACATTGCAGATGGCATGTTGGGACTCATGTGTGTGAAATTTTAGAACCATAGGTGCTTGCCTTTGGTGGCAATTAATTTTTGAAAAATGGGTAGCAGCGGGGGAAAGACAGTTATGCCTTCAACTTGTTCATTTTTAAAGATCCAAACATGAAACTTGGCCACAATACCGATACCACTTTGGTTGACATGTGTGAGAAACCTATTTAACTTTTTATTTTTAAAGATAGAAGCATGAAACTTACCCACATGGCAGATGGGTTTGAGGTATTTACCTGTGAGAAATTTCAGAAAGATAGGTCCAGGCATTTTGTGGCTATGAATTTTTTACTTTAAAAGTTCCAAAAGTTCAAAAATGGTGGGTCTGACAGCTGTCAAACCACACCCCCTCCCCCGCCTCCCCCCCCTTAGCTGTCTTTCTGATCTTCACAGTATATAGAGAGTCTTATGCATTTTAGCCTTAATAGAGGGTATGCCAACTTCAGCTTGGAGCATTCCAACTGGGGTACCCTTTGGGCATATCCAATAATTTTTTCAAGAATTTATTCTCTACTATTTCCAAACAACTTAAATCACCCCATCTCATAACTGTGCATCGTACTGGATTTTGGCAATAACTTTTCCCCAAAACATTTTGATGGATGGTATTACCAATTGACCTCTTTTTTTGTGGGGAAACATTTGAATTACCTGGCCTGTTTTAGCAGCTGTCAATCTGAGAGCAGCTTTATGCTGTTTCCATGTCATATGCTCATGCAACAAGACTCCCAAATGTATCTGAAAATCTTAGGCTGCTCAATATTCTGGCTGTTCATAGTCCATTTATGTCTACCTGGCTTCTTGCCAAAACCCATTACTTTAATTCTACTATAGTTAACTATTAGATGTTCTGTCTGACAAAAAGTTCCAAAATATTCAAACAATCATCTCAATCCAAACTAGGTTACAGATAAAAAGTACTATGTCATCTCTATATAATCTTAAATTGTTTTATGGCTGCAGGGGGGAATTATCTTTTAAAGAAATGTACATCATTAATGTAAAAATTAAAGAGGAAGGGTGCTAAAAGGCATCCTTGCTGGACGCCTGGAACAGATGGAATTATATTTGAAAGCTGCCTACCAATGCCCACTCCAGCCCTTAGCTTACTGCTAAAGTAAGCTTCCCACTTTTCTGATGGACCTGAGCTTCTACCGAGAATTGAACTTCCTGCATCCCATATGACACTATATTCCAGAATTTATTGCAACACCTGAGTTCTGTACAATCCCAAGGGCATTTATGCATATCTTTGTCAAAGAGCCAGCTACACCAATACCAATCTAAGTTGTTCCAGTAGGATTACAATTGACTAACAGCAGAAAATGGTGAACCTAACCCAGTAGCCTTGCATTTTTGGGGGGAAAGGTGGGAAATTAATTGTGTAATTAATTAATTAATTAATTATATAAACCTATGTCTAGGTTTTAACCATAAGGTTCAGTATATAATTCTAATTGTAAAAATTACAGATTTTGTCAATTCTCTCTCTCTCTCTCTCTCTCTCACACACACACACACACTTCTCTAGCTCCTTTGTGTCACTCCAAAATCAAGACCTGATTTTATAACTTTCTTTTTGTTCTCAGAATGTTTTAGAGATGATTGTTCATGATGAAAACAACTGCCTCATGGACCGCCATCTCCTCACTATTCTCTTTGATGTTTCTAAAATCCAGCTTGGAGAAAATGTTTGCCTCACATTTCCACTGAATCCAAAAGTAAGAAGATAGAACTGCATACCACTGGAAAGATATTAATATATAGAATTACTGCAAGAATTTACCATGGGGAGGGAAGGGAGAGAAGCAGGTGGGCATTTAACAGTGTAGAATCTCTCAGTCCTCTTCACCCTCACTAGCAGAGGCAGTAAAGAAGGAAGGTTGTTTTAGTCACCTCAGCTGTTGCCGCTGTGCCTTCCAGCCGCCTCCTCCCTTCCCGGGGGCAACTCCGTAGGTTCTGCCCTGGCATAGTGGTGCCCATGTGCCTTATTGCCCATGTCTGGTCTCCCTGCTGAATAAAGTTTTCTACGCCACCCCACTCTTGCTTTCTTTCCTGTGTGTGCGGAAGATGCTCTAGGAGGGAGGTGGGGGGGCTGGGGGCTGGGGCTTGGGTGCCAACGTTGGAATTGCAGTGCTGGGTGTGGGGTGTGAATGTTGTATTGGTGCTGCCATTCATCCTGGCTGCCTCTTTGCCGGAGGTTGCTGAGTTCCGCCCACTGACTGAGGCAGCCAATGGGGTTTGGGAGGCGTGTCCTGCATCAGCTTCAATGGCGGCGCCCATGGTTTTCAGCCGCAGTGCCTTCTGGGATACCTGCTGGAGGACTAACGGAGTTTGGTAAGCGGGGAAAATGGCGGCAGAGCTGTCAGTCAGAGCCGAGTACGCTATTTGCAACCGATGTGGTTGCCGATTGCTTGCAGCGCCTGCTGCAGCATGTTGTCTGTAGATCACCACCTTTTCCACCCCTCCATCAGTAGGTAATTCAACAACCGTTGCTCAGCGTGTCGTCTGAATTGAGCCACTGACTTGCAGTAGCTCTTTAGGGATTCAGGCAGGGTGAATTAACTAGCCTTACCTGGAGATGCCAGGGATTTAATTGTTGACCTTCTGCATCCAAAGCTATGAACATTCCCTGAGCTGGGAGGACACATTTCTCACTGTTTACCTTGAATGGGTGAGTCTACCTTGGCTCCAGATGCCAGATCTACCCATTAACTGATCTGAGCTTTTCCTCACCTGCTCACCTTAAAGATGTGCCAAGGAGGCAACTGCCCACCTCATCTCACCACAGCTAGGAAGCCTTAGATCCTATGACGTTTCCAGAACCCCAGAGTAGATTTTCCGCTCAAGCTGGTTGGTAAGTGCAACCGTTCTCCATTATGCTCACCAAGTTAGCCTGTCTTTAAATCCTTCCCATCTCACTCTGAACCTGCTAGTTGAGACCAGGAATAGCTGTATGCCAAATCAACCACATAATGGTGAAACATTTCTCCAAATAGTTGGAATAAGCTACATTCCTTACATAAAACCCCAGTATTAAAAGAAAATGGCTGGTTGAAAACCATTAAATAGTTAATGCAGGAAGCTGGGATGTGTTTTTCCCCCCTTCTCTTCCTGTGCAGTGTTGGTTTTGGTTTCACATTTGCCTCCTTATTTTGCTTGTTTCCATGGAAACAAGAAGTTGCCTGATAATGTTGAAGAAAGCTCCTGTTTAAAGCTTTCAGTCATTTCTTAAGTGTGGCTGCAGAATACATACTCTGTGCTGCCAATATTATCCACTGCATGGAGTAAGCGGAAAAAAATGCCAAATGCAAGAAGGGGGGGGCGGAACTGCTGCTGTCGGGGAAATGTTGCTCAGAAGAGGCAGCATCTGCTCTTAAAAGCAGACAGCTCCTTCTCCATAACTGGTGCTCAAGACTCATGTTCTCTCTGGTAATAGGATTCTACCCCCCACCACAAGCTGAGGCTGAGGACTGGAAGAGGAGCGATATAGGAATCAATGTCTTGGTGCCTGAGCTTTTCCCTGGTGTCTAGAAATGCTCACTTCTGAGGGTGAACATTGTACTGATTTGCCATGTTTGTATCAATGTATCTTATTTATCATACTTATGCATGAGTTTTTCCAGCCTGCTAATAAGGGGGGGGGGGACATCACATACCCAAACAAAAATATTTGTCCTTTCACAGATTCAAGAGAAGCTGGAGGTAGAATTTAGCCTGGAGAGCATGTAAGTACTTCCCAGTAATATGGCATATTTAAGAATATATAACATCAGAAATGTGTCCACTCTGCCTGCTGTGAATGGTGTGAGAGGGAGAGAGGTTTCTCAAGGCCCTGGGACCCAGATATTGGGTGGGGCATGTGCGATGATGTGCATGTTGGCACCCTGTTGTCTCTGTTGTGGGTCATGGATGCTGGGCTATATATGTCAGGGGTGGGGAACCAGATTCCATTTTGGAGTCAGGGAGGCTGTCCTCAACGCCTGCAAGGGTTTAGGTGGTTAGACTGTTCATAATCTAGGGACAGGGTTAACCTTGCCCATTGCCTGCAAGCAATCTAAGCCTATGGCAGCTCCAGAGCTTAGGTCTCAAACCTTGTTATTGTTCCAGATCCTGGCTTGTCATTATTAATACTTTTGGGGCCTAGTTACATAGGCATGTGCAAGGGGTGCGGCCAGGCAAACCCTAATTTCGCAAGCGAGAAGTGCCAAATTGAGGGGACCACTGAGTAGAGATCCAGAGGGGATCCACACACAGTGGGAATGGTACTATGGCTGCCCTCTGGCTGCTTTGCTGCTGCCACCCCTGACAGCACACCACTGCTACTGGCAGCAGGAGTGAAAAGGAATCACTCTGCTTGGAGCCTCTCTGTTGGGAAACATGCTTCAAAGTGGCCAGGAGGAGGACCCCGAAGGCTAATATCACAAGCCCCTCCTCTGGCCAGTGTCTCCACAAAGCCCCACCAATGCTGGGGCTTGAGGAATGCCTCCTCATTCCCTTCCCTTTCCTGCAACGGCCCTCCGGTGGTCAGGCAAGCCGAAAGCGGACTAGAGCATCAGTGTCTACAGTGTTTAATAAATAAATGAATAGAAATAATGCCCATTATGATCAAGTATTCAATAAAACTTTATCTTTTTTAAAAAATCCCTGGGTGCACAACCTAATGAAATGTGCTGCAAACACCTATGCCTAGTTACCCTATAATTTTGTATCTTGCCTCATTATTCTGACATGCCCCTGCCAAAAACCGGTGAACTATGCTGCATGGCAATCAAACGTCATCTGAATCTTAGGTTTGTTGTGATCTTTCTAAGCCTCTAAGGGTAACTATCCAATAATTTTGAAATCTTCTCATGAAATCTTGTTGTATTAGATTATACAATATGAGCTAAATGAAACTAAATAAATTAACACAGAGTTCAATGCTAGCAACTAGGGGTTGGACCCAGGATCTGCCTCTGTGAGAAAAGAAAGGACTCCACATGCAGAAGGTGTCCGGGAGTTTAGTGATCCCGGTTCACTTTCCACAGAGTAAGCGTGTTGCAGAGATCCATGCAAGGAAAAATACTCACACACCAGCGGTTTTCTCTTTAGTAAAAGCTTTACTGAGATTCAGTATTTCCTTCAATATATTTACAGCAGTTTTGGTCATCAATATAATACAGGTTTCCAGGAAAATCAACATCACATAACATCACCGTCAACCATCTAACACCAGCAGTCCAACCTCTCCTCCATAACTATGAGATATTTACATATATATATATATATACACACACACACACACACACACACATTTGAATGGACAATGACTATGCACAAAATACAGAAAAAACTCCCAGGGGAAAAACCCATTATCTCTTTGACCTTTAGAAACAGTAGATAGAAAAACACTCCCCTGTTAATTGACAGCCAGGTGCAATAATCAGTCCTCTGGACACTCTGCAACTGTCCAGTCCTTTTTATTCATCTGATGAGAAATTTTACCTCAACAGAAGGACCCCATGCCCAATTTTGTGTGCATCACCGCTCTCATCATTCAGCAGGGTCTCTCTGTGACATTTCCAGGGGTGAAGGAAATTAGGAACTCCACTTCCCCAGTGCATTTGATCCAGCTTAGATTGGGATCCAACCCTAGAAATACAGTTTTAAGTTACTGAAGACCAATTATGACAAGTCAAATATTTTTATTTTGTTTTGCAGTCCAGTTCCTGATGAGCATATTGTTACTAATGGCGTATTAGTGGTAATTTCAATTTTAATTTATCATTTCTCTTTTTTAATCATACAGTAGTTGTGGCCATATGACTGTGATAACTTACTGTAGTACTAAAGCTTCTGGGTTCTAAAATCATTCGGCCCACCTAGTGTGCCAGGGAAAGACAAAAACAGTGTACATACTATCATATCTCACCTTAAAATGAATGACCCTTTTTGCCCAAAACACAGCCTTAATCCTTAGTTTGAAGTAGGCTTAATGGCTTTGGAGGAAGCAAGGATATTAGGGTGACCATACGAAAAGGGGAACAGGGCTCCTGTATCTTTAAACATTGTATAGAAAAGGGAATTTCAGCAGCTGTTATTTGTATGCATTCAGCACCTGGTGAAATTCCCTCTTCAGCACAACAGTTAAATCTGCAGGAGCCCTGCCATCTTTTGTATCTGGTCACTCTGTTGTGATGAAAAGGGAATTTCACTAGGTGCTGCATGCATATAAAGGAAAGATACAGGAGCCCTGTCCTCCTTTTCATATGGTCACCCTAATTAAGGTGACTTCAAACTATGGCTTAGTATGGCTTGTTCTGATGTTTCAGACAAAATGAGAAATGATAGTAAATGGAAGACTTCATGAATTGTTTGATGTTTTGCATAAAGTACAATGACTGCATGCACAGCCAAAAGGCTTGTTCATATCCTGACTTAATAAGATTTTATCTAGGGTGACCATATTTTGGAAACCAAAAAGGAGGACAACATGGCCGCCCCAAGGGGGCGTGCCCACCAACATGTCCAGCCCCCAAGGGGGCGTACCCACCCAAACTTGCCTTGGTCACATGTCTGATTTTACAGCATACAATTAAAACAAACCTGTTCTACATAATATCTTAACGTTAAAATCACTGAGATAAAGAACAAGTGAGATATTCAACGTATCTGAAATTAACTTCACTCACTCCTACTTTTGTAGCTTTTCCTGTACTTTGTTGCTATACTCTGTGTGATACATACTCCCCTCAGATATCTTTTCTGACTGCAAATGCTTCACTGGATGATACCATAAACTAATCTTTCCTAACATTTAACACTCTTTCCCCATCACCTTTCTCATTCCCATACTCACAGATCCATCATTTTGCTACCACTGAACAGGTACATAAAAATCTAGTACAACAAACTAGCAACCTAGCATTCAGAAAGAGTATAAAATACAATTACCCTGCAAGCATTAGCTATGGAACAAAAATACTTCTGGTTTATCAATGAGAAATTCTCACAATGCCTGCCAAGGATCCTTTCCTTCTTTTATCCAAAAATCTCTTGAATATTTGGATTCAAGAAATATTTGGAAATTCTGTTTTCAGTGTGTAGAGAACACAAATCCCAATCAGAGCGCTCTGCCCAAAGAAAACTTCCCAAAGAAACCTCAGAATAAAGCTTCAATAAAGCTTATTCCCAGATAAATGAATATAGGATGCAGCCTTAAATGAAGGTGCTTACAGGGCCATTACTATTTTATTGTAGTTCGTGATAAATCTTCACTGTGATAGAATTTAAGCAAGTTGAACAGTGCAACGTTATACATGTCTACTCAGAAGTAAGTCCCACTGACAGCAAAGGGCCTGCAATCCTAAAGTGTTAACATAAACGTAATTACAAACACAAAACAGGACAGAATTAGGAAGGGGAAGTTTCTGCAGTTGTGGAGCAAGTTGTCTGTCACACACAAGATGAACATAGTTTGCATAATTTGTGAGTCTTCAAGATGCCACAAGACACTTTGGTGGCTTTCAAGCACAAAAGAACAAGAGGTGCCTCTGCTTCTTCACATCCATTCACCTTTCTCTAGCAAGTGCAAGCCCCTCCTGCTGTCAAGGAGAACTATGCACCCACCAGAACCTGGCCTCGTGGCTCATGCAACCAGCAGGTGCACTCCAGAAAGATGCTTTCAGAGCCTAGGAAATCCAGACATATAAGCCCAAACAAGCCACCCTATGCACTCACATATTACCTTGCCCCTTAGTCCAGACATTGCTGCTCACATCCCTGTTTGGCTGCAAAACCACTTCTGTCCCATCCCAGATAAGGGACCTGGGCCAGCTTGAAAGAAGCAACAGGTGAGGAAGGCCTCTGGCACTCCTGTGAACATGGCAGCAGCCAGTGTACCTGCTCAACCCTTGCCAGGAGCCTCACAGTCTTCAATGGCAAAATGCAGTGCTTGGCTGCTGGGCGCCTCTCACCAGCTAACAATAGTGTTGTGACGCAATTTTGGATGCTGGATGTAATGGTCGTACAGCCCCCTTTATAACTTAAAATGAATCATTTCAATTCCACATTGCACAGCTGCTACATTTGTGATGCTAGAGCAGTAAAAATAACTTCTGGTTTATCAGTGAGAAACTAATCTAAAATGTATCATTACACCTCTGGTTCATTAGCCATGTAAACAAGACCATGGTCAGTAGCAATACAAAGAAAAGCCAGAACAGATGCCCATTATCACAATGCTAGACAAGGACTTTTCCCTCTTTTTACCAAATACCTCCTGAATTTACACTGCCTCAGTGTGCAGAGAACACAAATCCCATTCAGGGATCCAAAGAAAACTGCCCAAAGAAACCTCAAGAAACAAGTCCCATTGATTTCAATAAAGCTAGGGTGACCATATGAAAAGGAGGACAGGGCTCCTGTAACTTTAACAGTTGCGTAGAGAAGGGAATTTCAGCTGGTGTCCTTTGTATGCATGCAGCACCTGGTGAAATTCCCTCTTCATCACTGTAGTTAAAGCTGCAGGAGCTATACTAGAGTGACCAGGTACAAAAGCGGGCAGGGCTCCTGCAGCTTTAACTACAGTGATGAAGAGGGAATTTCACCAGGTGCTGCATGCATACAAATGACACCAGCTGAAATTCCCTTCTCTACACAACTGTTAAAGATACAAGAGCCCTGTCTTCCTTTTCATATGGTCACCCTAATTTAAATGGAATTTGCTTCCTTCCATGCACTTAAGCATGCTTAAGGAACACTTGCTAACGTTCCTTAAGCATGCTTAAGTGCATGGAAGGAAGCAAATTCCATTTAAATTAGGGTGACCATATGAAAAGGAAGACAGGGCTCCTGTAACTTATAACAGTTGCGTAGAGAAGGGAATTTCAGCAGGTGTCCTTTGTATACATGCAGCACCTGGTGAAATTCCCTCTTCACTACAACAGTTAAAGCTGCAGGAGCCCTGCCCGCTTTTGTACCTGGTCACTCTAGTATAGCTCCTGCAGCTTTAACTACAGTGATGAAGAGGGAATTTCACCAGGTGCTGCATGCATACAAAGGACACCTGCTAAAATTCCTTTTCTACGCAACTGTTAAAAGTTACAGGAGCCCTGTCTTCCTTTTCATATGGTCACCCTAATTTAAATGGAATTTGCTTCTTTCCATGCACTTAAGCATGCTTAAGGAACACTTGCTAACGTTCCTTAGGCATGCTTAAGTGCATGGAAGGAAGCAAATTCCATTTAAATTAGGGTGACCATATGAAAAGGAAGACAGGGCTCTTGTATCTTTAACAGTTGCGTAGAGAAGGGAATTTCAGCTGGTGTCCTTTGTATGCATGCAGCACCTGGTGAAATTCCCTCTTCATCACTGTAGTTAAAGCTGCAGGAGCTATACTAGAGTGACCAGGTACAAAAGCGGGCAGGGCTCCTGCAGCTTTAACTACAGTGATGAAGAGGGAATTTCACCAGGTGCTGCATGCATACAAAGGACACCAGCTGAAATTCCCTTCTCTACACAACTGTTAAAAGTTACAGGAGCCCTGTCCTCCTTGGTCACCCTATTGAAGCCCCAGCAGGTAAGTGCCCCGCGCCCCCGCGCCGCCCCCCCCGCCGTGCGCCCCAGCGCCGCCCCCCCGCCCCGCGCCCCCGCACGGCACCCCCACCCGCCCCCCCCCACACCCGCCGTGCGGACCCGCGCCGCCCCCCCACCGCACGCACCCGCGCGGCCCCCCCACCCGCCGCGAGCCCCCCCGCCGCACGCACTCGCGCGGCCCCCCCACCCGCCGCACGCACTCGCGCGGCCCCCCCACCCGCCGCGAGCACCCGCACCGCCCCCCCACCGCGAGCACCCGCGCCGCCCCCCCCGCCGCGAGCACCCGCACCGCCCCCCTGCCGCGAGCACCCGCGCGGCCCCCCCCGCCGCGAGCACCCGCGCGGCCCCCCCCGCCGCGAGCACCCGCGCCGCCCCCCCCGCCGCGAGCACCCGCGCCGCCCCCCCCGCCGCGAGCACCCGCACCGCCCCCCCGCCGCGAGCACCCGCCCCGCCGCCCCCCACCCACCGCGAGCACCCGTGCCGCCCCCCCACCCCCCACGCACTCCTTGCCTGCTGCTGCTGGGGCGTCCGTTTCCCTCCGTGCTTGGAATCTACTGAGAAACAGGCTTCTTGGCCTGTCTCTCAGCAGTGCGCCGAGTGATGACGTCATCACCCGGCGCGCTACTGAGGGATAGGCCGCGAAGCCTGTTTCTCAGTAGATTCCGAGCACCCAGCAGGTAAGTGCCCCCCCGCCGTGTGCCCCCGCGCCGCCCCCCCGCCCCGCGCCCTTGCACGGCCCCCCCACCCGCCCCGCGCCCCCGTGCCTCCCCCACACCCGCCGTGCGCACCCGCGCCGCCCCCCGCCGCGAGCACCCGCGCCGCCCCCCCCGCCGCGAGCACCCGCGCGGCCCCCCCCCGCCGCGAGCACCCGCGCGGCCCCCCCACCCGCCGCGAGCACCCGCGCGGCCCCCCACCCGCCGCGAGCACCCGCGCCGCCCCCCCCGCCGCGAGCACCCGCACCGCCCCCCCCGCCGCGAGCACCCGCCCCGCCGCCCCCCACCCACCGCGAGCACCCGCGCCGCCCCCCCCACCCCCCACGCGCTCCTTGCCTGCTGCTGCTGGGGCGTCCGTTTCCCTCCGTGCTTGGAATCTACTGAGAAACAGGCTTCTTGGCCTGTCTCTCAGCAGTGCGCCGAGTGATGACGTCATCACCCGGCGCGCTACTGAGGGATAGGCCGCGAAGCCTGTTTCTCAGTAGATTCCGAGCACCGGAGGGAAACGGACGCCCCAGCCGGTAGGTGCCTCGCGCCGCCAGCCTCCCGCCACCGCCGCGTGACCCCCCGCTGCCCCGGTTTGCCCCCGCCGCCCCGCGGTTGGCCCAGCTCGCCCCAGGGCCATCTGGTCACCGTTTTGGGGGGCTAAATTTCCGGATTTGGCCCCCCAAAACGGTTTTTTCCGCCCGGATGCGGATTTGCACCCCATTTCCCGGATATGTCCGGACAAATCCGGGCGTCTGGTCACCCTATTTTATCTTAAAAGAATTTGGGGTTCACTGAGCTTTTCAGTCCAGCGGATCTCTCCCCCCCCCCCACCCTCAGGCAATTAGGTGGAAGTTCAGACTGGCATATTTGAAGGTCCTACTTATGGGGGCCCTTGGAGGAAATTTGAATCCAGTGGATCCAATTCTGTCTGCACTGCATTCCTGAAATGCCCTGTTTGGGGTCTTATGCCAACTACCACAAGTGGAAATATGGCAAGTGGTAGCTTTCATCCCACACTGATATTCCTGCTGGCAGAACTGGTTCCTCTCTGCTAGTGGACCAGCACTTCTGCCTCATCCTAATCAGCCCCCTATGTAGCCACTAATGGGTGAAGGCTAAAGTTTTTATTAAACAAAAGCAAATTAACAGAGTGATAAAATCAGAAGGAAGCAACACATGAGAATTGCAGCAATCTACTTCAAAGCAAGATCATAATCTTGTGCCCCTACTATTGTGGGGGATTTCATTAAAATGTGATAACAAATGTGACTTCCAATATTGGCTTCTCCTTATGCAGCACCTTTCCAGATCAGCTGACGTCAAAATTCCCCACCCTGAGAGTGTCCGAGGGATTCATATAAACTATTAGGGTGCAATCCTATGCATGTTTAGACAGAAAACGTCCTGTAACTAACAGTATTCCCCAGCCCAACATGCTGGCTGAAGAATGCTGGGAGTTGTAAGGCTTTTTTTCTGTCTATACATGCATAGGATTGTGGTATTTTGCTCTTATGAACCGCTCCCCTATTCTGAAGCCCTACTCCATTGTCTTCAAGGATGTTTGGCAGCAACCCAGCATAGATACTCTCACAACAAGTGGCCTAACTTTGACAACTTACCAGAGGCCTCTCATGCTGTACAATCTCAAAAAATATAATTGGCACTGGGAACTATTGGAAAGAAAGAAAATTAAGGATAATGACTAAAAGCAATAGGCCCAATCTCTAAAAAGTAACTGAAAGAGCAATCTGTGCACCACTAGGGCCCCCTCCACAAGGATGCGCTTTTGCGCCCGGTTCGGGGATTATGCGCATTTTCGCGGAGGCGCATTTACGCCTAATCCCTCTGCACGGGAGGCGGCGAGAAGCGGCGAAGCGCATTAAAAGATGCCCAAAAAGCACTTTACAGGTAGTTAATGCGCATAATCGCTTGTTCACACAGCGAAAATGCGCTTTAACGGCCGGAGCAAAATAAAAGTCGCTATTTAACGCGCGTTCGAAAATGCGCATTATCGGGGAGATAACGCGCCTGTACGCCCGTTTTGCGCTCCGCTCGTGTGTAGGTAAAATTTATAATGAGCCTTCAAGGCTCATTAAACGTCTCGTGTGGAGGAGGCCTCAGAATATCAATTTTCTTCTGTCTTTCCACTACACCACCGCAGCCAGTGTATCTGGAGGTTAGGACTCTCTGCCCATCAATTTTTATTTTTATTTTTAAAAAGGTTGATCAAGGATTTTACATTTGGACTGCTTGGCCAGGCAATTTCAGAGCAAAATAGCATTGAATCAGTGCATCATGTATGTCTCTTGTGGCCTAATATTCCTGAAAATGTATGTTAACTTCATGCATTTAAAACAGGCAAATAACTCCGGCCCTATCTCTTATTGGCATATTCCAGAGGTTGTAGTTTGTTCATTTTTTAAAGAAGTTGCTAAGTAAGGACCTGTTACTTTACAGCTATCTTACTTTGGCCAGGAAGATTTTACTTTTTGCTCTTTTGCTTTTCTCTTTTGATAGTCTCGTGAAATTTCCTGCTTGGAGGTACAAGTGAATGGAGGAAAGGCAATGCAAAAGGAATCAAGAGGTTATTATTTACATTTTTTTAAAAAAATCATTTTAAAATATATGACTTAAAGAGTTTTATCATTTAAACTTTTAAAATCTCACTTTTGGACCTTTACAAATGAGCAATTTGTGTGGGCAGCACTTAATTGGGTCAGGTTAGCAAAGGGAAGAGAACAAATTAGACACAAAGGCATAGTTAGGATAATAAATTGGCCACAACCTTATTGACTCACTTGCATAGGCTTGACGGCGGCTTAGGGCGTGGATCCTGTCATCAGCAAGCCCACCTGATGACTGATTCCCTTTCCTGGCCCGCATGCCAGGAGCACTGGTGGTGGATGACAGGGCCAGGGACACACCACAGTGCGGGCCACTAATGTTAACCCCTTCCACCACCACGGACATAACCAGCTCGCAGCCCCCATGCTGGTCTGGCCTTGATGCCAAGTCCCCAAAATCCCTTATGGGAATCCTCCCCCTCACTAATGAATGCAGCCCAATGCCTATCTCATCTATGTCAGTTAGTTGTGACAAATGTTACAAAATGAAGCATCCATATACATTTTTTTACTGAGAGTCTAGATCAGCTTACTTACAATGGAATTAATCTTGTAATGGGGAAGGCCAAAACCTGCACAGTCTTTGCCAATTGGTATGCAGGTAAAATTCCTTCCCAGCCCCATTAACTGGCAACTTATTCTGCTATTGTAAGACATCTCACTACCTGGAGTGGTTGGGTGGGGAAGTGAGGCATTGCAACCCTGCAGCCTCATGGGACGTCTGCCCTTTAGGAGCCTCAGGCTGAACTGGTGTGAGAACAAATGAGAGATCTCAGTCTGCTGGGTCTGCTTTTTTGGCCCCACCCCATCAAAGCACTGATTGGCTCAAGCAGTTCCCTCCTGGGAAGGAGATGCTGATGCTGAAGCTTCTCACCAGCCTTTGCTGCTGGCCTGTGTGCCTCCACAACTCACTGCTCCATGTTAAGAGGGTAACTCAGCTTGGATATTTTGCTATTTTAATATGGTGTGCTATTATTATCATTATTATTATTATTTACAATATTTATATACCACTCAATTATCTAACACAGATTTTAGAGCAGTGAACATAGGTATAAACAGTAAAAGAAAGAAGATTAAAAAAGCAAATTAAAATTCAATTTAAAAACAAAGGAACTAGAAAAACGGTGGCTAGTCACTTGAGGAAGGCTTCTCGAAACAGAGTTGTTTTCAGGAGGTGCATGAAGCAGCCTAGGGTGTTGGTGCCTGCCTGACTTCCAGGTGCAGAGAGTTCCACAGAGAAGGGACCACTACACTAAAGGCTCTTCTGGTGGATTCCAATCGGGCCGCAGGTGAGTGGGCACGTTGGTAAGGGAGAAGGCGCTCTCTCGTTTTACATCATCGATGTTTACCAGTTCCTATATGAATTGATCTGCACCTCCCAAACTAATGTGTGGATCAGGACATAGCTAACTATTAGATTTCACGATTCTCTAAATATTAAAAGCCAGTTCTTGGCTCAAAAATGTATCAAGATGTTTAAAATACATATTTTAATGTGTATTTGAAGAATAAGTATGTTTTTAAAGTATTAAAATAAATATTTATATATAATTTTTCATACAGTTTTTTGAATTCTCAGTTTATTGTGGAAATGGGATAGGGCAGACTGATGAGTGAACAACTGCAAAAGTAACACAGACTGGAAAGAGACTGATTTGTCTATGGGTTGTATGCCTGTTCTATGCCAGTCTGTATCCAGGCCCAATTTGATTGAAGGGTGGTGTAATACGATGTTAATAATAAATAATAAGAGTAATCTTAGCACTTTAATAGAACTAATTATCTCACCAAATCACATTATCCTTAGCAACAGCATTGGCGTGTGTAATTTAGGAAAGGGTAAAACTCTGTTGTGTGATGTTTAGTTATTTATTGACAGCAGTTATACTCTGCTCCTGCACCAAAAAGGCTCCCAGAGCAGCATACAGAGATAAGTAGTGCGACACTCACTGCCCCATACAAGGGATAAGGGATAAAGGATAAGGAGGGGATAGATAGATAGACAGAGATGTATAATTAAAAATGGTTTAACAGCCTATTTGAAGAGATGGTGATGGTGACAGCCCACTTCCTCTACTGCTCACGGGGCAGTGGGTTTCAATAGCCTCCGTGAAGGGAGGGAAGGCCCAGTCCTTTTGGTGATGCAGCAGCAAGTGGAAAAGGACTTGAAGAAGAAAGAACTTGTCATTAATCTAGAAGGCAATAGGAAACGTCATTCAGAATCAAATATTTCTCCTAGCACACAGCTGCCTGAAGGGGGATTTTGCGTGAGTCTCTCACCCAAGATCAGGGAATCTTTCTCTCAACTCTGGAATCTTGTGAAGTACAATTTACTTTAAAATACCGGGAGGACTGCATCTTGGCACGGGCAATCGCAGAGGAAGTGTAGAGCCCCCAATCCAGATCCTAGCTTGGAATTAGAGGGCCTTTAACCTTTCCCTCCTCTGGAGCCCCAGTTCACATGTGGGGGTGCTGAACACATCTGCAATTTCTATTGCCAGGTATTGATCTATTAATACAAATGGATCACTATTTGGCATTATATTTTGCAGGTGTGAGCGGTCCAATCCGGATTGGGAACACAGTGGGGGGAAGAGTTAGTGGGAGGAGTTAGAAGAGGCCATCCTTTGGAATACTGCTTTCTTGGTACTGGCAGTTTTCTAGACAGTTTTCTAAAATGAGCCTTTGTTTGGACAGATCAGTCTATCTCAGGTTCACATTGTTCATTTGAGAATTCATTCCATCTCTTTTCTGCATTAATCTGTGCTTTTAAAAAATGCACAAAAATTGTAATTAATTAACATTTTGAATGCATTTGCTCACAAAATATTTTATAAGCATTTTGCTACCTTTTTTTGAGCTGACAACTCAGCTATTAATCAAACAAAAGGGGGAAAACATATGAAAATATCTATATTCATTGTCACTTCAAACTACATATTAGTATGTCCTTTTCTTGCTTTTATAGGGGTTATGTTCATTATAGTGTTCACAAATTGAAAAAAAACCCATGTCACAATAATAATAACAGAGTTCTCTTTGTATTTTGTTTTTGCCCTATAGAGAAAAACTTCGCATTTACCATACAAGGATCCTTTGAAGAAACCCAGGACCTTTTGTTGGGCTCTGAGTTGCATCCTGCTGATCCTCTTGTATTTCACTACGTCAAGGATAAGGGATCTGCACTGGAAATTGAACTACCAAGGAAGCCATTTGCAATAGGATCAGTATGCTTTTAAATGCTGTTTTAGTGTAGGAAGAAATGAAAAGCTACTTCCAATGTATCTTATTGAAGTGCTTTCATTTTAGAGTAAAATATTGAGGATACATTTTCTCATTACATTTTCATAGTCTGTACAAAAATGAGGAGATCCTACATCTTTCTGTGTCAAATATAAGAAAGTCTCTTGTGGCGCCTTTAAATATTAACAGAAGTATTGTAGTAGAAACTTTAATGGGACAGAAACCTCTTTGTCAGATCCATGAATTCATCATGTCTACAGAGAGAAGGAAACATGCAAGATGAAAAAAAGGCCACGCAAAAGGCTACAATAGGCATATCACAGTACTAGGCAGAACACAAATGAATTCAATCAGTGGATGTGTGACCCACTCCTGACTAGCAGCCACTGGTGATCAATAGGCACAGCAAACACAGCAAACAGCAAACACAATCAATAGGCACAGCAAACACAATAAACCCCCAAAGAGAGACAATATATTTTATTCATTACACTTCTATTCCACCCAATAGCCAAAGTTCTCTGGACTGTTCATAATTAAAACCATAAAATACAACATGACAAAATACAATATAAAAGTTTAAAACTGCATTATAAAATAAATTCTAAACCAAAATAAAACCTAGTAGCAGTGCAAATACAGCAGTGCAATTTAAAAATACAGTAGCAGATTTAAAACAACAAACTGAAAACTACCTTTTGTAGAATGTTTGAAAATCCAAAGTTTCTGCTAAAACAAATACCAAGCCAAACATATTGTCCTTCTTCCACGTATTGCACCTGAAACATTTATGTTTGAATATGGCAATAATAATAATAATAATAATAATAATATATTTATTTATTTCTTACCCACCTCTCCCTCTGGATCGAGGTGGGGAACAACAATAAATATAAATACCAAGACCATAAAATAGATAAAACGTTAAAAAAAATAAAACTAATACATTATTAAAACATCGTAAGGTCTATTGCAGAATGTCGTCGGAAATTGAAATATTCCCCTGCAGTGTTAACATAAATCCTCTTGTGCAGGGATTGACCTTTTTGTCCTATGTAAATGGCTTGAGAATATTGTTGCCAGATTATAGAATTCATTGCAAATTGACACTGAATCTTTAGCTCACTAAAGAAAGTAGTTGTCCTTCTTTAGGTGGTTTTTTTTTTACATTACTTTACTTTTCAGCACCTGTGGCTTTAGTCGGGAGTTTACACTCGTGCTGATTGGATCTTGCTCATTTGATGACATTTTATATTCATTTGCATAGTACTGTGGCACACCTACTGCAGTCTCTTGCATTGCTTAACCTTTTGTCCTCAATGTCTTAACAATTTTCTTCTTCTCTCTGTGCTCATGTCTATCTGGGGCAGGGCTGAAAGTTCTCCAATGAAAATTTGCAGACAAATTGGGATAGGGTTCAGGGACAAAAGTGAGAATTTACCTTTTTTGGAGTGAAATCACTACCACTCCTCTCAGTTGGTAGCTACCATCCACTCCTCAAGTACTCTGGCATGATGCTGAGTTTAAGGGCTATGCTCCAGTTATGCTGTGGTAGGGGAGGTAGCTGCCAGCCAAAAGGAACCAGGAGGTGCACCAGTGAGTTTCACGGCTTTTATACACAAGACATTTATTATGTGCCCATCATTCCCTAATCACAGTTGTTTACAGGTTCTTTAGACGATGTTGTGACCCTCCAGTTTCACTTCTGTGTCTAACCAGCGCTTTCAGTGAGGTTTTTTTAGAGTAGGGAAAATGTGGCATTTAATTGCGAAAGGGAAAGAGCGGTTTCCTCTTGTGTATTTGGACTATTTCACTATAACACAGTGCCACCTAGGGTTTATGTAGCGCTAAAGCAGGAAAGGAGACCACTCCTTGTTTAGTGCTCAGATCTCAATTCTGCGATAAAGCCGAAACTAGGTACAGTGGATTAGCAGCTGATTAACAGCCTCATGTAGAAAAGCTCTCACTCTGCACTGTCCTGAAAATCACCAAAATGTCCCTTCCCCTTTGAGTTAAAGTAGTGCTGGGAAGCATTTTTGGTGTAGCACTATTTACATATTTAGATGAACACATCATGCATCTGACAAACTGACCCTGTGGGTCCTCAAAAGCCTATGTCACAACAAATACAGTGCAGGAATCAGCACAGGCCAAAACAGCTTCTCTTCTGGAATCTAATATATTTCTTAGTGTTGTTTGTGAAAGACATCTCAGCTTTGTTGCCATTACAACTGAGAGTGAACTTGCTGGAAACTGATATTAAGGCACAATCTTATGCATGTTTAGACAGGAAAAAGTCCTATAACTTCCAGCATGCCCCAGCCAGCCATGTCAGTAGTATCCCCAATATGAACAGGTTCTGTAATAGCTCAAAACTGCTACTATTGCTTTCATTGGCTAACGTTATATGCTGATGAGACAAACAAAGTCTATTTGAACAGTTAAGTGACAGGTATTTGTATGCTAAGGAGTTTTTAAATCTTTCTCTTTTAGTGTTGTTCTAGTGGAATTTCAGATGAAAAGGTCTGTCTCACTTTGCCGGTGGATTCACTTCATACTGAAAAAGAAGTTACTTTAGCCGAGGTAAAGTTTGTGTCATAGGTGGAATAAGCAAATCAGAAAACCAAACATGGAAGATCAGAAAACAATTAATCACTGCCCATCACAGGGTTAAGAATGCTTCAGCCTCTTGGTATTAATGAGTTTAAACACATGCAACTCTGTGATAGATTTTGTGGATAATAAATATATAGATAGCTGATACAGTATTTATGTGTTCAATATGTATGTAAACATTGTAGCTGGAACATAGGAAGCTGCCTTTTACCAAGTCAGACCATTGGTTCGTCTAGCTCAGTGGTCTTCAACTGGTGGGAGACGATCCAAAAGTGAGTCAAGATGCCAGGAACTGAACTTGAAACTTTTTTTCATGCGGCCACTGTGCTCTACTAATGAACTATAGTTCTTCCCAAGCAGAGTAAAGATAGTGTTGAGTTTTATATGCAGAAATGTAGTAAAATGATTTCGAGTACGCCCGACAAATATGTTGCTTTCCAGTGTTTGAATGTACAAAATGTGGGGCACTGAAGTTACAAAACACAGGTAGAGGAAAATCTACAGAACATCACCACACAATATAATGGCGTAGGAAGAAACAAAGGAAAACAGATTGCACACCACTGCCAGTATGTGTGAGTAGGTTTTAAGGGTTTCTCTGTCTGGGGTGGCGCCTGTTCTCTGAAGCTTCAGCCAGTTTTGAAATTTGCAGTTTGAATGGTTCATATGTTTTCTTCATCGTGCTTGTGTTTGAGGTGACCATAGTCAACGGAGAACAAAGGCCCTATACTTTTGTGTAGAACAAATATCTTCAACCAGTATATCTTTTCTCATTCAAGGTGACAAGCTGTATCTGCTATACATCTATTAAAGATATATGAATACTGTCTTCCATTTTAGCTGGTCATACTTCTTGTGGACTGAATTCTTCTAGAGCCTTCTCCCCATTTAGTTAGCTAGTGATTTCTAAAGGTTGCATTGACTGCTCTGCAGATTCTTATATCCCTTCATCAACCTCCCCAGAATTCTGAAAAGTTCTAATGTATACCTTGATTCTATGAATTCAGGTCACTACAGCTAGGGCAGGGTATGCATTTTAATGTTGCAGCTCAGGTGGCATCTGAACTGAGACAAGCCCTCTTTCGTGTGCTGCTTATCCAATGGAAAACACATTGAATTCAGCTAATATCCTATTTCAGGTGCATAACTCATTCAGTGATGGCTTAAATGGCCACTAGAATATTGTAAACATAAGATGTACCTGCTCCATGACTATTTCTGCTAATCAATATTTTTACTATCATTTATACTATTTCATCATTGTGCATTGTGTTTTGCAAAGTTATATAGACATGTCCTTGTTCGTAATGACAGTTTACAATGGGGCTGTTCAGATGACACACTAAGCCATGCTTAGGCCGCTAACCCTTTTAAAGAAAATGGTTAGTGAGTGTGGTTATGTAGCCACTACAGTTAGGAATGGTTCACACTAAGCCATAATGTTTAGCTCAAAATGCTTGACCACTGTGGCTTAGTATGTCATCCGAACCTAGTCAATCTAATATAGACTCCAAGGAAATGAGGTGTGTCTGTGTGTGTGTGTAAAGAGGGAATTTTAGCCACATTTCATGAAATCTTTTTGAATGGCTGCTGCACCAAATCAAGGGAAACAGTATGTTACCAGTATAGTAGAACCATCATACACTGATGTATTAATATAGCACCATCATTTGCCACCGAAGCTGTTCTTGTGCCTAAACACTGGTTTGTCAGTGTGCTGGGCCAGTTATTTATATTCAGCTCGTACTGTAGAACAAGCATATTTCTAATACAGAGGAATGAATGCTCTGAATGTGTGTGTAGCTGTAGAGAAGATAAAGAAAAGGAAATGGTTAAACTCATTTGCATACATGTAGATAGAAGTGGGGAAACTGTGCTGACTCAGATAGACTGCGGCTGTGGATTAGTAAGAAATGGATTAAAAAGGGCTTGGGGAAACCTGCCAGAGGAAAGAGTTGAGGAGAAGATTAGTACCCCTCTTGCCTGTTACAAGTAGCATTTGTTAAGAAGACCAGCCAAGGGTGCTGTAGTAATGGTTGTAGAAGTAATGATAAATGTTGTTATTATTATTAAGTACCTATAACAGAGAGGTGCTGTACGTAGAACACATTAACTTGCCTGCTTTACTGAGGCCCTCAGTCATATGTGTGTGGGTGAACAGGTGAGGGAGTTGTGTATGGGAGCAAACAGGAGGGAGTGGAGGTTGCCTTTCCCCCTTGGGGCTCCAGACAGGAAGATCAAGCAGTACCAAAAATCTCTTCCAGTCAAATGAACATTTCATGTCATAACAGGTTGCTAACAATGCTTTCATATTTTTTCATCTCTAGGACAAAAACATTGATCTATGCATAAAGGTAAAAGATTGGTAAGAATATTTATTTATTTATTTGATTTTTTTAATGCACCACTTAGGGGAATTAATGAACTATTCTAGGTGAACCTGTTTAACCTGCTGTTTCTACTTCTGCTTTTGCTGCAGAATTAAGATTGGAGCTCTGTCTTGTTTATTTTTAGTGCTGGGCCGAATCCTGCCTCCTATTTTAGGAAACTTTCTGTCTCCCTGCAAAAGAGACATTGTTTTTGAGCCTCTTTCGCAGGGAAGGGGGGAAATTCAGAGAATTTTCTCCTTGGGGAGAGAGCCAGGGATTCTACATACCTTCTTTAAGTGTAGCCAGTTGCTGAGGGGACTTCTTATTTTTTTTAGCTTTTTTTTTTTTAAAAAAACCATTTATCCAACAAACCAACCAAACAAAAACAACCATCACTGCTTAACTTGGCATTTGGAGGAGCCCCTCTCCCTCTCCAGTAAGCACTCAGAAAGAATTCCTGGGCTCCTGCAAGTGCCAGGGGTGTTTTGAAAAAATAAAAAGAAAGAAAGAAGACCCCATCAACAACTGGCTACATTTTAAAAAGTATGTGGAAACCCTGTCCCCTCCCCAGGAGAAAATTCTCTGAAATTGTCACCTCTCCCAGCCTCTTTTGCTTGAGTTTTCGTTTTCCCCCACCCCCCCACAAAATGCCAAAAATGGAATGGTCGAAATTTTCGGAGCAGCACTAATTATTTTCATTTCTTGCCTTTCTTACTTTCTGCTATATAATCTCTAGGTGGTATTGTGGAATAATGCAAGTACACTGCTGGGGATTAGCACCCTCTGGCATTCACACATGCTGTCGCACATGTGACATGAGGCATTCACATCAGTGAGACTTCTTTTTATTGAGGAAATTCCACAGTGAAAAAGCTTAATGGTTACACACTCCAAGACCAATTAAAGCTGAATGAAGGCCAGAAAGCTTTAGGCACCATTCCTGATTCTATCCTTCAGGCAATCACATGGGGTGGGGGGAGTTCTTGAAAGGCTGAGCAAACCATCCCAAAGGAGCTTCTCCAAATGCCGCATACGCTGCTAACTTAGGGGACATGGCCCGTGCCCCACAAGATCACGGGAAGGGTAACACCTCAGGCACAGGAGCCCCATGCTTTCTGCTTAGCACTGGCAACTCCCTGCCACCTGAGTCTGGCAGAGAAAGATCACTCACAGTCAAACCCAGCCTGCCGAACGCTGAGCTGACCAGGTAAACATGATCACAGGGAAGGTAAAAACTCAGGCACAGGAGTCCCGTGCTTTTGCTTAGCACCAGCAGCTCCCTGCCACCTGAGTCTGGCCACAAACACACAATCCACAGCAAATGCAAGTTCAAGTCTATGAAAAGCCTCACAGTACTTTTCATGGCACAGTTCTTAGAATTCAAAAGTCCCAATAGGAGCGAGTCCATGTGCAGAGTGGTTTCAAAGTCCCAAATGGAGATGGATCCAAACAGGGAGGGATGTCAGGCCTTGTGTCGAAAAATGAACCTAGTAAAGCTCTACAGCTTTGCCCCCCCTACCCCGCTTATAAAGGCTTGTTCAAAGCCACTTAACAGACAGATTCGCTGACCTGGAAACTATGCTTAGGGCGGCACCGTTCAGCCCACCAAGATGATGCTACCATCTGAGTGACACCTTCAGCAAGTGGGCCCCCACTTTTGCAAAACGTTCCCAAGTTCCCAGGGAAACCTTACAGCTTCAAGGCTGAGACAGGGAGTGAGCATGCTACTCCCGTTGGAACTTCTGACAGAGACCAACTTGCATGGACATTCCAAAACTATTCCTCATAAATCTACCTGACACTTTGCTTGCTTTGGCAAAAATACTGGATTTTCTTTGCTCCAACACTGTAAAACTGGGCAATGATGACATCGTCTAAAGCGTTCATAAACAACTGTGAGTAAGCAATGACGAGCACACAATAAAAACCTCATCTAGAAAAGCTAGACAGTTAAAACCTATAATAAAAATACAATAAAATTCCAAAACAATAACAACAATGTAATAAAAACGAATGGCTAGAGCAGATAAAACAAAGAGGTTATATGAAACTTACCCATCTGGTAAAGCAAGTGAGTGCGTGAACATGAAAGTCTTTGCCATGCAGTGAAAATTGTTCTAACTAGGGATGCTGGAGACAACTGCACTGGATTCAAATGAGTTCGGATCTCTATGTAGCCAACCTGCGAATTCTGCAAAAGACCTGCTTTTTCAGAGGCTTGCAGACCAGGTTTTTTTACTTCAGGGGGAGGTTTGAGCTAATGCTAATGCGCACTTGCGCGAGTGGAACGAAATTCACATGCATCCCTAATTCCATTAATGAGAGAATAACAAAACAAATGTCATCTGACAAACCACGAAATACAGACAGAATGGATGTAACAAAATCTATACATCCCTAGTTCTAACCTAGCTTTAGGGCAGAGAATTCCACAGGTATGCACAAAAAGAGAGAATAATCTCAGGATGCTGTAAACAACTTTATTGATGAAAAGTCCAATGCATTTCGGCCTCTTTCTGTAATATTAGGCCTGTATAGAACATGGATGAGACAACACATAAATAAAAAGTTTCTTGGCTATTAGAAGAGCACATTGAAAGCAAGGCCTGTGCACATATTCAAACAATATAAACAGTTACATGACTACACATACATCTTTAGAGTATATTAATAAGGTACATTGCAAGCAAGGCCTATGGAAATGTTTAAACATGATACAATAGTTAAAACATTCCAGACTTATTTATAAAAATGTCTTTGGAGATTGCTGTAAACACTAGCAACTGGAAAGAACATGCTAAAGGCTATGTTTTTTATGCAGACAAAGTTTTTTCTTAGAGTTTCTTATTTATTTATTTATTTATTACATTTGTATACCGCCCCATAGCCGAAGCTCTCTGGGCGGTTTACATAGGATTAAAAACAATTAAAAACAATATACAAAAATTAAAACAGCAAAAACATACAACATACACACAATCTGTACATTTAAAAACCACTTCAACACTTCAAAAAACTACAAAAACAAAACAAAACAAACCCAGGCTCCTCAGATATTACCAAATGCCTGAGAGAAGAGGAAAGTCTTGACCTGGCGCCGAAAAGATAACAATGTTGGCGCCAGGCGGGCCTTGTCGGGGAGATCGTTCCACAATTGGGGAGCCACCACAGAGAAGGTCCTCTCTCTTGTTGCCAACCTCCGAGGTGTTGCCATGACAGGGTAATTCACATAAGGTCCTTTATATTTTTTTATATTTTGGCTCTTTCTACACCACGTGGTGTAGTGGGTTGGAGGGGTGGCAAACCCGGAAATAGCCACTTCCGGGTTTGTCGTGATGAATTTACATCATCTGTGCGACGACCCGGGCTGCTGTGCCGAACAGCAGGGCCGTGCAGAGCTGGTAATATGCTCAGGCCAGATAGGAAGTGTGTGCCCCCCATTTCAAAAAAGGAGGACAACATGGCCGCCCCAAGGGGGCGTACCCACCAACATGTCCATTCTACATAACACCTTCATATTAAACCTGTTCTACAATGCCTCAAGTCACATATATCCCCTCCCCGCATGAGGCATGTCCCTCTGGAGCTTGTAGTCTGATCGTGGTATTCACGATGGATGGCTTCTGTGCTGTTTCCGCAAGGTGGGCTCCTCACTTCTCGATGGGCCGCTTACGCTATGGAAGCATTACCATAAACTGGGGGGACCTCCTCATTGGAGTGCCCCCTCAAAGTCGTGGGCCCCAGGCCAACTGGCCCCACTGGCCCCCCTGCCGAACAGCTCCGTACCCATTTTGGAAGCTGTGTTTGCTTGTGAGGAGGCAGGAAGAAGCTGGGATGGGCGGCCACACCCCCGCGGAGCTCGGGATCTTCCTGAGAACATGGGAAAAATTGGCTCTGCCCGTCCCTGGTTGCCCCTGGGATCCCCTGTGGATGCACAGGGACACTCCTGAGCTGATCCTGGGATAAATGGCTGGTGTAGAGATGGCCCTGGTGGAGTAAGGGTATTTAATTTTAAAATCCACTCCATTTCTTTTCTCAGCACCTTTCCCTCCCCCCCCAAGCTAAGTTTTTCCAGTGCCCAAAAGTTAAGAGCCATTAAAGTTGTTTCTTTCCCCAAAAATGTCTACTAGTAGAACACTAATAGGCAATTTTGGATCAAGTGCATTGAATGAACACAATATGCTTGTGTGAATAGATGAATGCATGTACTCTTTGTGTAACTTAACAGCACAACATAGTTACATGACATAGTTGTACTTCTGCCTGGAGTGCAACCCATTATCTAAGTTGCTTCTATTGCTTCTTTCCCTCTCCTTATTATTTTTTTGTTTATCAGCAAGTATATTTGACTTCCTTTAGCATTTTTATTTAGCGTTCAAAGTTTTATAGCAGTGTTTTTGGTGTCTTAAAAACAACAATAGGCAACTAGACGACTTCTATTTATAATGATAAAACCAGTAACTTTTGCAGAGAGCACAATACTATGCAAGCCCCACTGAACACACTAGGACTAACTTCTGTGTAAAGAAGCAGCAATTGCTTCCCTACACAAAAGCTCGCTTTATGAATAAAAGCTTTAGATATCAGATAAAGCTATTAGCTGGGGTAAAAAGAAGTTTAGAATTTTAAAGTATTCTTAAACGTATAAGTGCATTTTTCATGTTAGATGTGCACCAATACATTTGGCGCTTGTGTTTGTGCATGACACAATTATCTCATCCTTCACTATTATTATTATTATTATTATTATTATTATTACTATTATTATTTACATTTATATACTGCCCCATAGCCGAAGCACTCTGGGCGGTTTACAAAAATTAAAAGATTGAACACTAAAAAGACAATATACAAAAATTAAAACCATAAACATAAAACAACTGACATTTAAAACATTTTAAACTGTTAAGCCTGGCCACACTGTCAATCAAAACCTCAACTGGAACTGTTAAAATGCCTGGGAGAAAAGAAAAGTTTTGACCTGGTGCCGAAAAGATAACAGCGTTGGCGCCAGGCGGGCCTCATCGGGGAGATCATTCCATAATTGGGGGGCCACCACAGAGAAGGCCCTCTCCCTTGCTGCCGTCCTCCGAGCTTCCCTCAGAGTCGGCACCTGGAGGAGGACCTTTGATGTTGAGCGTAGTGTACGAGTAGATTCATGTCGAGAAAGGCGTTCCATCAGGTATTGTGGTCCCAAACTGTGCACATGTTGTATTCCTGTGTCTGTGTAGAGGTACAGGTATGATTTGTCTTGGATTCCTTTCATAGTAACAGCTCTGTATTGTACTGAGTAAATCATTAAATGCAAATACATTGACGTTTTGTTTGTTCTGGACATGGGCTATATGCAAGCCCAAAAGATCTAGATGTGCGTTTGGGATATGAGCTATGTTTGGACGAACAAATCCTAATACAGAAACGGAAGAAGATTGCTGCAATTGCCCTGAAAAAAGCACTCTGCTTAAAGAAGGATTTGCAGGATCATGAGGTATGTAGGACATAGCTTGGTAAATATTCAGTATGACAAATTTAGGCCCTGATCCTATACACACTTTCTCGGGAGCAGAGCTAGCGCCATAGGTCAGAATGGTCGGACAACTGCCAGGGGGCCCATTGACAAGACCCCTCTGGATCTGCTCCACCTCTTCATCATTACAATCGACTTATCCACCTGCCTTTCCCTCTGGCCCAGACAGTGGTGGTTGTGTAATGGTAGAGCAGTAGATGCCACTGGCAGCTTTCTCAATGGCTAAATTCGGACGACACAATAAGCAACTGGGGGGGGGGGGAAACAATCGTCAGTTGTGTTGACTATCATGTCATCCCAATGCTGCCATAGTCAACTCAGCGCTGATCCTAATCCACACCACAGTTGATTATTTATTACCATGTTGTGTGGGGAGTACTTCCTAGATGAACAACTGTAAAGTTCATTATTATCCCACCATTGACTATTGTGTTGTCCGAATTCAGCCAATGACTCTCTACCTGGCAGGCAAACAGGTGGTAGTAGGGTTGTCAACTCGCTCAGAGGAAATTCCTGGAGTTTTTTTTTCAAACTGACATCAAGCTTCTACATGTTGCTTTACCTGTCTAAATTCATGGACCCAATTTCACCTCTCTAATTCACCTTTACTGTTTAAACCCAGACATGGAAAACTAGACTTTTAGAGGCCAAAGAGCATACCCCTTGTTATTTATTTTGTTTATTTAATTATTTTTGCTATTTTTTGTGTTTTCTTCTCTCAGTGTACTCTGTTTTCTTTCTGCAGGTCATTTTGTTGTCACTCAGTAAAAATATGATAACATTTAAAATAAAGAGTATTTTTTTTAAAAAAAAAAACCTAGTAAATCCAGGGTAGAGTCTCCAACCACTACTGGAGGCCATTTCTGTCACCCTCTTAAGCTTGTTCTATCTTCCATCTCTGCAGCTAGGTGGACAGCATAAGACCTTTGTATTGAAATACTTGAAATGTTATGTGATGTTTTGACCTTAAAGCTGGTTTCATCGTCAGCTTCCCGATTTTTAAATTTACGTTTAAGCTAGTCTCTTGCTGTTTTTAGCAGATCTGGGTTTGTTTTTTTAAAGAAGTCTAGAAACTCTGCACAGGTTGTGTTAATGTTCAGTTTCACCTGCAGCTCAGCCTTCATGATGGCATCCACTCAGCCTGTTTCTGCCGTTGGTCCATAGATCTGTCATTAAACTGAAAACTCTCTCACAGTAGATTTGAGACACAGAAATTGAGAGTGCAAAAGAGACCAATTTCGTCATTTATCACATCTCCAGCAATTGACCTCAAGAGGTTTGTGGAGATTGAGGTCAATTCCTGGACTCCAGACCAGACCTGGAAAGTTGGAAATTCTCCTGGAGTTAGAGCTCAATTCCTGGTCATTCCAGGCCAAACCTGGATGGTTGGCAACCCTAGGTGATAGCAATGAGGAGAAAGAGGAGGGCAGGAGTAGCAACTTGTGCCAACTCTCTCAGGCAGGGTCCCCATTGAGGATGTCTTGCCCAGCCCCCCCACCCCAAATCTGGAGCTGGCTCTGCATACAGATTAGTCTCACTGAATTCAGTGGGGCTTATTTTTTATTAGATTAATTATATATAGGATTGCACTGTTAGCCTCTGTCTCTCTTTCTCTCTCTCTCTCTCTCTCTCTCTCTCTCTTTAACCAATGTATGGTTCATAAGCAAAGCCTGGTTGAGATCTATAACTATGTACTGGTTACTGGAAGGGATGAATCTGTCTTAAATAAATGCACTTGAATGTATGTGAATATATAAAGATGTCGTTTTATGCTTGGTCTGATCATTTGTACATCTAGCCCAGTCCTATCTGACTTTCCAAGGTCTCTGGCAGAGCTCTTTCCTAATCCTCTTTCAATAATAATAATAATAATAATAATAATAATAATAATAATAATTTTTAAATAAAACCTGGAGATGCCAGGAATTGAATCTGGGATCTTATGCAGCTATGCAAAGCATGTGTTCTACTACTGAGCTATAGGTCCTCTCTAAGTGAGTCATGCAGAACTTCTTTATTTGTTTGTAACATTTAATATCTTACTTTTGTATTTACACTGGCTATCCAGTTAAAACGACCGTCTTCTGAACTGTAGGCATCTAAGTTGTGTACACCAAGAATCCTGTGAGCCATAGTTGACCAGAGGCTTCTGGGAAATGGCTGCCTTTGCTTCCTATAGCCCAGCCTGCTAGGTTGCTTGCTAATTGCAGGGAAAATGGATCAGAGACATCTCACACCTTGCACCTTATCTGTGCCAGCCTAACAAGCCAGATAGAGTAATAACGAGCTTACATTCCAAAGCTGTTCAGTCAAGAAGCAAGGCCAAAGCAGTTAGTTCCCAAAGAGATATGCTTGCTTATGCTAGAGCCACCATAGTATTTTAGGTGGAAATGTGTGTTGTGTTATTGCTTGGTGCTTTTACCTCTGCCAAGCGCGGAACAATATATCAATTGCTTTCGCCCCCACCCTTGGGTCCAGATGAGTGTCTGCCATTTGATGCAAGAGTGTCTGCCATTTGAGTCCACCGTTTAAGGGGCAGCGCTTATATGCCGTAAGTTTGCCTAATAAAAACTCTCCTTGTGAGTAAACCTCTGAGTCTGAGTATGCGGTTTCCATGATGCTTAAAGGAACAAACAGCCAGGGGCCCTGGGATGTTACATAAGTTTTGTACCATGCCCCTGAAGCTTATGGCCACCAATTTGGATGGCTTTAAAAGGGAGTTAGACAAATTCCTGGAAGAGAAGGCTACGAATGGCTACTCCAAGGAACATGGGTGGGAGGGTGCTGTTGCACTCATATCCTGCTGGTGGGTTTCCCATGAGCAGTTGTTTGGGCATTGTGTGAATGGAATGCTGGACCAGATGGACCATTGGTCTGATGCAGTAGGGCTCTTCTTATGTTCTTACTTGAAAATCCTTGTTTTGGGGTATAAAGTTTACCATTCCAATGTAATGTTTTCACACTTCTATTCTTCCTCAGAGATTCCTCTACAGAGCAGAACAACATTAGCTCCCTATTGCTATGTAAATAAAAATGATCTGATTTGGTGTGATGATTTTAAACTAGTTTTTTTATTAATCAGTCAGAGTTGGTTACATTAAGCGGTTACATTTAAAAGTTCAATATTACAAACCAGATATAAGCCTGGTCCCATGATCACTGAGGCTCACCGTGGCTTATTTAAATATGGGCTGTTCTGGGGTTATGGATGGTTTGTTCATCATAGCAACAACCCACCTTGTACTGGAGTTCGCACCTCACAATAAACGGTGACAACCCCTTCTGTGGATTGAATATTCACAATGGCCGCCAGCTTGTGCCATAAATAAGCCAGGATTGGCTGTGATGATCATGCGAACCAGCCCATAGTTTCAAAATGACAACTTGTGTGAATCCCTGTGAATCAGATTTTTTTTTTATGATATCAGTGAATGCCCTCTTCTACTTCAACTTCCAGTTTATAAAGGGAGATAATTTATTTTCTGATTTTATTTGTCTATTGGCCATCTCCATCTATTCTTTTTTATGACAGATTTTTTAAAAAAAATTCATTGTGTTTTATGTTGGACAGGTGCCAGTGGTGGCTATCATGACAACAGGGGGTGGTGCCAGGGCATTCACAGCTTTACATGGTAACCTATTTGGTCTTCAAAAATTAGGCCTTCTAGATTGCATGTCCTATATCACTGGATCTTCTGGCTCTACCTGGTAAGGATAACAAGGACTTCCTTTTGGCATTTCTATCTTTTCTTCATACCAAATATTTGCCATGTTTTTTTTTTGTTGTTGTTTTGTTTTGTCATGCACTTACGAATATATAGTATGAGCAGTATCTGATGGGGAACTGAGCCTCTGCTGATTCTGTTGTGCTGCTGCCAATTCTATTGTGAAAGTGAGACCCACTGTTTGCACAATGGTTCTAGGCGCAGAAACACTTGTTTCTAGAAACGGACAGAAACACTTGTTTCTGGAACATGATATGACAGCTTGCATAAGGGAATTCCGCTGACCTTTCATGATCTACAAGCTAGTGTTTCCTAGGGTGACCAGATTTCGGAAACTAAAATTCCGTTCCCCCCCCCACCCACCATCCAAAACACCCCCCCCCAACAAGCCACTCACTGCCGCTGCCACCGCCGGGCTCACTCCGCTGCCGGGCTCGCGCCGCCACTGGCGGCGCTGCAGGGCTCGTGCCAGAGGCTGCGAGGAAGAGGGCCAATTCTGGAAGTGATGTATTCAGCCTCTCCTGCCTCTTCCGCGCGGGCATCCGGGCTCCTCGGGGCTCGTCACCATCGCGACAAACCCTGAGGAGGCCAGAAGCCACACAGAAGAGGCAGGAGAGGGCCGATTTCATCATTTCCGGAATCGACCCTCTTCCTCGCAGCCTCTGGCACGAGGCCTGCAGCGCCGCCGGTGGCGGCACGAGCCCGGCAGCAGCACAGCAGCAGCACGAGCCCGGCGGTGGAGGCGGTGGCGCGAGCCCACCTGCAGGGGCAGCCGCTTCCCTCTGGTGCTCGAATCTACTGAGGGACAGGCCGCGAAGCCTGTTTCTCAGTACATTTGAGCACCAGAGGGAAGCGGACGCCCCGGCAGGTGGTGGGGGGGGGGGGTCCCCCCACCCGAAACCCCACCACCAAGCCACCCATCCCTCCCAAAACCAAGCCCGGACCTACCGGGTCTACCGCCACTCGCCGCCGCCACTGTGTGACCCCCCGCAGCCCTGGTTTGCCCCTGCTACCCCCCGGTTGGCCCGGATCGCCTCTGGTTTCCCGGTTAGGACCGGGAAACCCTGGGCGATCTGGTCACCCTAGACTCCATTCAGTTTGGGGCTTCCTGTAGAAAGTGTTAAATCACCATTGCACAAGCCGTGGGTCCCGCTTGTGCAATGGAATTGGTGGGAGGGGCCGCTTGTGCAGCAGCAACATTGGATACTACCCCAAAAGCTTAATATCACTGGGCATATGAAGAAGATGACAGTCTACAATTCTTTGAAACATTATCTCTTTTGCTTCTCTTCTCATAAGTGTTTTCTCATTCATATATATATATATATATATATATATATATATATATATGGAAAATATTTATTGACAAGCTGGCAAACAACTCCAAGGCATAGCGAGCAAGCATATAACTGTATATCAAGTTAAGTGCTTGAAAAATGTTAAGATCTTTTGTTGGCAATAAAATAGCTTCTGTTTTTGCTGGAGGGGGTGGGTGTGTTGCTTTGTTTTTGACATAGTAAAATGTCCTTATTTTCAAGACTGCTGAGTACTGTCCTTAGGTTATTTGGGCTAATTCCTTCCAAAGATTTGAATCAATCAAATTTTGCATAATTATCTGACTCTTTATGAACTACGTGATTGACATTTACACATCACTGATAGTTATCAATGTGTCTTCCAGCAATTGTTTTTTTAACTATTTCTTTCCCTAGGGCCCTATCAAATCTGTACAAACAGGCTGATTGGTCACAGCAGGACCTCTCAGGGGCAATTGCAGAGGCTCGCAAGAATATGACCAAATGCAAGCTCAGTCTCTTTTCCATAGAAAACTTAAAGGAATACAGCAATGTACTGGAGCAGCGGCAAAAGGAAGGCTACAAAACATGTATTACTGATCTTTGGGGACTTTTCATTGACAAAGCATTAAGCGATGGGGTAATACATATTTCTGCTTTACAGAAAATGAAATTGAAATACTGTCTGCACAAAACGTGGAAAAAAGCAACACCAAGGCAACATCGTAGCCCTCTTCAGATATTTACCCTGAACCTATGACAGCAATAGGTGTGTAGGGGGCAGAGGTGCGTGCATCACCTGTCTTGCCCCCAATGTTACCACATGTGCCATTCCATCCCCCCCCCCACACACACACACACTCCTGACTTCAGTGCGTTCAGTGCAAAAGTCTGAAGGGAGATTCTAAGCATGTTTAACACTCAAAGTGTGATGGTCTGGAATGGAGGGAGTATATCCAGCACTTGGCAAATTAGGAACAGACCAGACTTATCTTTTGAGGTGGGGAACTACTCCTGATCACCTGCAAGAGCTTGGATTACATCAGAGGTGGGGCCCCTCTCAAAGCCCTGCAGCTTCCCCTGAAGCCCTGTCCCTGTCCCTTTCCCAAAGCCCCACGCATTGACTTCATAGGGGTTCCTTTCTCTGTACAGAGTGGGGCAGACTCAACATTATGCACCACTTTGCATGGAGAAAGGGATTTGCCCCAAAGTCACCAAGTGATCAGAGATGAGCCAGTTTTTCCCTCAGTGCTAGAGAAAGGCTGCCACTCTCTAGCCTAGAAAATGGGGTGGGGCCTGGAAAGGAACTCCCGTGGACCGGATGGGGAACTTCCACAAGGCAATGTGGCCTATGGACCTCCACACCAATGGGGCCTTAAATGCCCTATTAGTGCAAGGGTTACCCTTGTGTTAATAGGACCTTTAAGGCCCCCATTTGCACAGGAGGGAAGTGCAATTTCTGGAGCCTATGGAAAATGTGCATTTCCTCCCACTCCGTTAATGGTGGCCACCATTGACTCGGGGGGGGGGGGGAAGGGCAAGATGCTGGAAGCGATGCTGGGCGGCTGCTGAGTGCTCTCAGGGGGCTCGCAAGCACTCAGGCATGGGTCCACGCTCACCCAAGTGTGTCCGACTGGGCCCATGAGGGTCAGACGAGGCGGGGAGGGGTCCACTGCTCTCATAGACCACTCAGATGCTCATGACATCCCTATTTAAGACACATTGGCTTTACAAATGACCTTTCTTTTTACAGAGATGCAGTGGCACACTTTCAGAGCAGAAGTATGCCCTGACTCATGGCCAGAATCCTCTGCCTATATACATGGTTCTTAACACCAGGAAGAACTGGAGCCTTGAAGAATTTAAAGGTAATGTTATCCATATTGCATTTGGTTTGAAAATGGAAAGAGCTCAGCTCCTGTTTTGAGTTGACGCACCATTCAAGATGGACATTTCTTTCACACATATGCTCACACTTTCATACACATGAGATTTTGAACTCTCCCTTCCTTCCTACTTCTAGTTATATGGCCAACATTGAATAGTGTGAGGGAAATTATCAGGTGTGAGCTTTTTTTACAGCATGAGCTCAAATGTAAGAGAAAGAAGCAAGGCCAAATTATTTCAGTTTTAAAAATGAACTAGAGAAGACATATTTCCTTCTGTACCAGTAATGTTCTGCCATGCAACATAGTGTCTGTTGCATATCCCATGCTGAAAGATCTGTGATACAGTGGTGTGTGTGAGTATTTGCTTATTTATTTATTGAAACATTTGTATCCATCCCTATATCATTGGGATCTCAGGGTGGTGTACAGATAAAATAAATAAAACAATAAATAATGTGCACAACGAAAAACGTATTAAATTTCTAACAAGCTAAAACCACTCAAAAATTTTAAAGCAATAAAACCGATTAAAACTATGTGCAGCTTTAGACAAATTTAGCCCTCAAAGACTTTGATAAAAAGCCATGTTTTAACTTGGCACTGAAATGAAGCCGCATTGGCACCAGTCTGTCCTCCAAGGAGGGGGCATTTCACAATCAGACTGCCACAACAGAGAAAGCATCTTTGCTAGATTGAAGACCTTTAGGAGATAAAGGGAGGTCTGAATGCATCCTCTGGGCTGAGTTACATTTCCACCTCCCGTTCTGACAGCCCTCTGATCTAGGGAAGGAATGACATGTTCATCTGCCATGGTCTCTGATCCAGCAAAGAGTTGATAAAGCCACAACCGATTCACTGAATTGAAGTCCTATGTATTGTGAGGTGGGAACCTAGCATGGCCCAGAGAACTGGGTTGCATTAGACCTCGGCCTCACATGCCCCAAAAACTCCGAGATAGGGATAGGGAAGACAAGAAATACTCCCTCTTCTTGCAACAGAGGCCTCCCTTTTAGGGTGACCAGATAAAATCCAGGTCAGGGCTCCTGTAACTTTAACAGTTGTAGAGAAAAGGGAATTTCAGCCAGTTTCATTTGTATGCAATTAGTTCCTGGTGAAATCCCCTCTTCATCACAACAGTTAAAGTTGCAGGGGCTCTGCCTTCTTTTGTATATGGTCACTCTAGTATAGTGTCTGCATGAAGAGGGGATTTCACCAGGAACTAATTGCATACAAATGACACTGGCTGAAATTCCCTTTTCTCTACAACTGTTAAAGTTACAGGAGCCCTGACCTGGATTTTATCTGGTCAGCCTACTCCCTTTATTTCCAGAACAGGTCATGGGCTCATCCAAAAATGCTTCCCTTCCATCAGAAGCCATGATTCCTGCCTGAATTCCAGTGAGATCAGAACAGCAATCCATCCCCACCTTTTGGAGGTGAGGTGGAAAAGTGAGCTTGGATATGCACAAAATCCTTGGAATGACTTGGACGTTTGCACTTTTTTGAACAAATTCATAATGTATGAAATTTGCTCATTTTCAGCTGAAAATGTTCCTTAACTAGGCTCAGTCCTAGTTAAACAGTGCTACAGTACAAGATTCTCTTCAGGTTTCATTCTCTTTTTTAATGTTATGGAACAAGTAGTTAACATCTTTTCACCTTCCAAGCTTTGCCTGCTCCTTTGGGAGCAGCAAGACCAGCAAGCAAATGGCTTGGAGGATTGTCCATGTTAGCCCCATTACCTGAGGAACAACTAATTTCCACAGCAGTAGCAGCCATTTTTGTAGGTCAGGGGCTGTTTGAGAGATCTGTTACTGATGTTACATCCTTCGATGTAGCTCCTTTGATTCTGACGTGCTGGCAGCAATCTGTTACTGATGATAGATTGCTGCCAGCAAGTCAGAATCAAAGGAGCTACATCGAAGGATATCGCTTTTTGGATCATCCTTTCAGTTGGCTTAGGATGAGGGTTGCCCTCTGTTTTTCTCCCTGGAGACCACTGAGAAGGCCTCTGAGATGCCTAGAACATCTGCAGTAATTGGACCCATGTGATGAAGCTTTCAGAAAGGAGCTAGTATGAGTGCCAAAGGATACCAACCGGCTGTTGAGTGACCTCTGCCGGGAAGCCAGGGGAATGATTGTTTATTTTACCATCATTCCACCTTGAGTGTCCTGATCTCTGCTGAGGCAACAGATAGCAGAACTACCAACCAGCCACTGAAAAGACCTCCAAAGGAGGTTAGAAAATTTGTAACCATTGGGCCTGATCAGTGAGGCTTCCAGCTGTTAAGGCAGTAGCAATGTTGACTTTTGGAGAGTGATGCTTCAGAGAGGGGGGAAGGGCCAGGTCCCTAGCAATACAATTCCCATTTTTTTTGTTGATTTGCAGTTGCAAAAGTTGGATATCTTGTTGGCAGAAGTCTTAATTTGTGTGTTCTTAAAGACAATCCTAGATGCAATTTTCTAATAGTAGAGAACAAAAAATGAATTTGTTTATTCTTAGAATAAAAATGAAACATTAATAGAATAGAAGTGGAGATATAAACTAATATTATCACGACTTCTTGGAGACTTCTTGCTAACTGTCATCAGAGAACATAACTGTTACAGAGAGAGCAGTTAGAACCAGGAAGCAAGCATGAGAATTGCAGTATGGGACACACCAAGAATCATCAGTTAAAGAGATACTAACCAGTCAAAAGAAAGAACATAGTACAAATGTGTCTGTAACTGATTAACTATTGGATTCTCTGCTGCTCTCCTCCCTTATGACAGGCTGAGTTTCTTGCTCACTCGATGTTGATCACATCTAACTTATCTAGGTACTATAAGTAATGTATTTAGCTTTTGGATAATTACAGCTAACTTGGTTAAAACATCATTTGTTTAGGTACAAGAAAGAGAGGAATAAGGCGGATAAAGGAGGATATACAGGCCACCCACAGAAGTGTTTGAAAAGGAGAGTTTGGGTCTAATTTCCACAACACACTAATGTCCTTCTTTGAGCCCACATTCCTGTGCTCTATAGCAGGAACATACTTCACACAAAAAATAAACTAAGGGCAGCTAAATTACATATTATGCATAAATGTTCTGTTGTTTCTTTCATTTTGTGAAGACCTGCCTCTCAAAACCGACTAATAAATTATTGGAATAAATACATTTATTTGCTTTAATTAAAAACAACAACTACTACTTTAGAATCAAAGTCTCACAACCCAGGTTTCACAAAGCTAATATTCAAGTTGAGCCTATAATCAGTCTTGTCCTTTTGTAGAATGGATGGAATTTACCCCCTTTGAGATTGGATTATTAAAATATGGTGCCTATATTCGTTCTGAGGATTTTGGAAGCAAATTCTTCATGGGTCGTTTAATGAAGAAAGTTCAAGAATCTCGAATCTGCTTCATGAAAGGTGACTTACATTTGTCTAAGTTTTGATACCACTCTCAAGATACTATAATGTTTATGAAATCCCCTAAATTCCAATTTGTAAAAAATCTATGAATGCAGCATGAGGGGTTTTTTTACTTCCTAAAATATCACAATGGCTTCAACACACACACACCCAACAAAAAACGAGATAGTCCGATATAGTGCAAAGACAGCAAAACACAGGACAGAGGAGCAGCTATATTGCATATGGATTAAAAAAAACAGACTTTCCCCGCTCCAAAATAATATGGAAAATAGAGGGGAAAAGGCGAAATGAGTGCAGGACAGGGACGATGTCATGTGAGTACCGCACTGCAAAAACACATACCAGCCATGGCGAGAGTGTGATAAATCACTGGTGTGATGGAGCTCAAAGTGTTGATTTTAAAGTAATATATTCCTTGGGAATGGGTATTTAAAGGACTGTCTGCAGGACTGTGCAACATGGTTATTTTGAATGCATAGATTTTGCTCTATATGTAGAGCAGAGACAACACAAAAATAACAGACTGACTTCCACTACTTCCTACTTATTTCTCTCTCTTCATTTGGCAGTTCAGAGCAAAACTACCACACCCTTTTATTGCCAAAAGCTCTATGATTTTATTACAATTTTATTACTAAATTTCTTTTTTTTGCCTCCATGTTTTTACCTCCGTTTCATAAGTGCAGCAAGCGCTCTTCTCTTTCACGATCGTAGCTATACTGGTGAACTCTCTTTTCACTTGTCTGCTGTCCTGCTGCTATTGTGCCCCACCCCACCCCTTCTTCTTTCCTCTCTAGTTCATTGTTCTTGTCATTGATGGACATTGTGATCGATGTGGCAACCTTCTCCCCTCCCTCATTGGAGCTCCTATGGGAATTAACCAAAATGCTTACAACTGTGTATTTTATAAAGATAAAGAGATGAAACTTGGGAACTTGAGAGCTCTTAAGTAGAGCTTTTGGCTTGCCAAGGTTCATCCCTTGATTTTTTAGGTATTTTTAATTCTCCCCCTCCCCTTAAACCCTTTGCCTGATAGTTCACCAATGCTAAAGTCCTCCTGTTTGCAGCAAAAGTATGTTAGACCCTGTGATGATACCCCACATTTCTGTCTCCTTAAGTATGTCTGGGTTAGTGTGTTTGGAGAGTGCAGAATGTTGGACTGAGTGGGTGTGGCTGATGATGCTGAGAAAGGGAGGGGGAGGAGTATATATTGTGTGAGCGAGCGTTTTAGATTATCTTATTGTCTTGGTTGTGTGGAGGGTAGTTGTGTGGAAGATAGCTGTGTGTGTTCTAGTCAGGAGTGTGTGAAGAGGTTATAAGTACCTAGGATTATTATTAACAAAATTGTTTGAAGTATTTAGAATAGGCAGGTTTTTAATTGATTTGAAAAGACTGTTAACGTCAATAATTTTTTTCTTTTATTTTTGCTACCACAAACCACGTTTCAGCTTGGCTTTGTAACCTGCTCTATCAGTTTAATAAAGGAACACATATCATTACACCTTCAGCCAACATACTCACAGGAGAACCTTATTCAAAACCCTTAACACCCTTTTCCCCTCTGCTATAAGGGAAAAGTGGTGTGTCTTTTGCTCTTCCCTCAGGTATTTAAATGTTGGGGCTTAGCCTGAGAGGGGTGTGCTCGTCTAGGCCTAGTGTTTGAGGCTGTGGCAGCACAGACCCACTCAGTACAAGCCCCTTCGTTAGAAACGGCTGTGGAGGAGGAGAACTGCCCCGCCCTCCTCTTTCGTCAGCAAGCTGTCCCTTCAAAGCACACTCTCCCCCCAAAAGAAAATAACAAGACGACGGCACTACATGGGGGCTGAAGGGTGCTTTAATTCCATTTGGAGGAAATAATCCAGACTTTCCCCGCACCAAAATAATACGCAAAACAGAGGAAAAGAGGTGAAATGGATGCAGGACAGGGATGGCGACATGTGACTCTCACGCTGCTAAACCAGATACCAGGCATGGCGAGAGTGAGTTAAATCACTGGTGTGATGGAGCTCAATAAAAAACATCCAGTTTTTAGGTCATGAAACACATACATAGTGCCAAGCAAAGGATTAAATTTGGATAACATAACCAGTCTTTTCATAAATGATTTCACATGAGACAAAACCATGTTGCTAAAGATTTCAGATGATTTTCCATTCATGCAGAGATAAATATATCAAAGAAACAAACATCACTGGTATGGTATTGTACAAGAATGATCTTTTATTAAAATAAAAGATAGGTAAATTCCAGGCTTCCATAAAAACCTTGCATTAGAAAAATGTGCTAAGGGTAAAATTTAGGGGTGCAAAATACATAGAACCTATTCATGTCTTTGGAGCAATGTCAGAACTGCTTCCATATGGCTGGATAAGGATACCATGTCATTTGAGTCATGTCTGTACAAGGGAACCATGTCTGTCATTTGGGTGAAAGACACACGTTCTTTCCCCATGAGTGTTGCTCCTCTTAGAGAGCCTGTGATGCTGGCGTGAAGAAATAATATGACCCATCTAATCTTACCCATTCCATTAAATTCATGTTACTCAAGCAGCATGAGATCCAACCATAGAGTAATGGCAACCACACCGTTCCAGTAATATATAAATTGACCCTTTGGCCTTGGGCACAACTCTTAAGCTAACACCAATGAAATGGAGTTCCTGTTAATACAAATTTAAAACTGTATTCAGGTTATCAATACTGTCACTGACTCCTACTCAGTTTATTCACTGTGTTCCCTATATCTAGCTTGGAAGTAATGTTGCTAAACCTCTGGTCCCATACTTGTACATTCGGTGGCTCTTTCCCAATTTATATTTGTTCCTACTGCATTTCATTCTGTTCCATACAGCTATCCACTGTATTGATATTATGTGTAGCTTATTCTCTAAAGCAGGAATGTTTCAACCCGAGGGCTAAATTCCATTTAGGAGGGGCACATTGAGATGGTGGGCAGGGCCAAAAGTACCAAAAATATCAGCATATTTTAATTTAAAGCTCTTGCTTCCAGCTTTAGGAGATGAATTATTTACTTCTTTATTACGTTTATATTAGGGGTGTGCACGGACCCCCCGGATCGGATCGGGACCCGGATCGGGACCTCCAATTTTGTCCCGGACCGGTTCGGACAAAATCGGAGGCCCCCCGGACCGGATCGAGTCCGATCCCGACCCAAAACTCGTAAATTTTTGGATCGGCCGCCATTTTTTTCCCCATAGACTTGCATTGCAATGCAAGTCTATGAGGAAAAAATGGCGGCGGGTGGCTGAGGGGGGGCCTAACTCCCTCCCCCCCCCCCGGGGCCGTCCGCTGTGGACGGCCCCGGCAGGTAAGCCCCCTCCCCCGCGCTCCCTACCCCCCCTGGGGCCGCCCGCTTCCATCCGCTGGCGCCCGCGGGCGCCAGCGGATAGACGCGGACGGCTCCGGGGGGGGGTAAGCCCCCTTCCCCGCCACTGCTTACCTTCTCGGCCCGTCCGCTCCCGTCCGGCGCCGGCGGCTACTACCAGCGGGCTCCGCGGCCTACTCTTGAGTAGCGCGCCGGGTGATGACATCACCCGGCGCGCCACCCTGGAGTAGGCCGCGGAGCCTGCTGGTAGTAGTAGGCGCCGGCGCCGGGACGGGAGCCGCCAGGACGGGAAGGTAAGGGCCCCCCTCCCCCCTCCGCGCGCCCCCTCCTCCCCTCCACGCACCCCCTGCTTACCTTCCCGGCCCGGCGGCTCCCGTCCGGCGCCGGCGCCTACTACTACCAGCAGGCTCCGCGGCCTGCTCTAGAGTAGCGCGCCGGGTGATGACATCACCCGGCGCGCCACCCTAGAGCAGGCCGCGGAGCCTGCTGGTAGTAGTAGGCGCCGGCGCCGGGACGGGAAGGTAAGGGCCCCCCTCCCCCCTCCGCGCGCCCCCTCCTCCCCTCCACGCACCCCCTGCTTACCTTCCCGTCCCGGCGGCTCCCGTCCGGCGCCGGCGCCTACTACTACCAGCAGGCTCCGCGGCCTGCTCTAGAGTAGCGCGCCGGGTGATGACATCACCCGCGCGCCACCCTAGAGCAGGCCGCGGAGCCTGCTGGTAGTAGTAGGCGCCGGCGCCGGGACGGGAGCCGCCGGGACGGGAAGGTAAGGGCCCCCCTCCCCCCTCTGCGCGCCCCCTCCTCCCCTCCACGCACCCCCTGCTTACCTTCCCGGCCCGGCGGCTCCCGGCCGGCGCCGGCGCCTACTACTACCAGCAGGCTCCGCGGCCTACTCTAGAGTAGCGCGCCGGGTGATGACATCACCCGGCGCGCCACCCTAGAGCAGGCCGCGGAGCCTGCTGGTAGTAGTAGGCGCCGGGACGGGAGCCGCCGGGACGGGAAGGTAAGGGCCCCCCTCCCCCCTCCGCGCGCCCCCTCCGCCGCCCCCTCCTCCCCTCCACGCACCCCCTGCTTACCTTCTCGGCCCGTTCGCTCCCGTCCGGGGCCGGCGGCTACCACCAGCAGGCTCCGCAGCCTGCTGTAGAGTAGCGTGCCAGGTGATGACATCACCCGGCGCGCCACCCTAGAGCAGGCCGCGGAGCCCGCTGGTAGTAGCTGCTAGTGCCGGACGGGAGCGGACGGGCCGAGAAGGTAAGCGCCCCCCTCCTCCCCCCCCCCGCTGTCCACTTTCATCGGTGGGCGGCCGCTGGCGCCCGCTAATGGAAGCGGCGGTGGGCGCCAGTGGGCGCCCGCCGATCCGCCGATCCGCCGAACCGGTTCGGAGCCTTTTCGGACCGGTTCGGATTGGATCGGCCGATCCAGCTGCGGGATCGGAAATCGGATAATTTATCCGATTTCCCACTGGACCGGACTCGGATCGTGGATCGGGTCCGATCCAGTGCACATCCCTAGTTTATATACTACTCAGTGCTCTCTGAGCAGTTCACAAAAATTAAAACCCCACAGTACCACATAATAAATAAAACATAATATAAAACTTTTACAAAGTTTGAAACAGAATAAAACCAGAGTATGAGCCAGCAGAAGGAAAAGATTTTAAAATTCAACAACACACATTTAAGAACAAACTGAAGAAGTAAAATGCCTGGGAAAATTAACAACAACAACTACAATGTAAGTGCTAAAGAAGCCCACCATGTTTTTAGACTGCTTCCCCTATTCTAAATGGCAATTCAACTTGGAATGTAGAAAAAATGCACAAAAGTTGGGGCCCTTTCTATACGTAAGGGTGTAGAGGGAGGGAGGGGGGAGGATTGCGGACCTACCTGTTTCTGCGATCCCCCCCAGCATCTAAACGGAAACATGATGTCCTGAAACAAACAGGAATGTCGCGCCTGCCATTTTTTTAAAAAAAGAAGCCTGAGCTGGGAGCGCTCCTCTGAAAAGTGAGTTGTTGTTGTTTAAAAAGCTCCAACCGCACTCCCCCACCCCAATGTCCCTGGACTCCTTCCCTTTTGCTGACCCCCACTACTCGCGGGGAGGAGGGAAGAAGCCGGGACAGGTGCCCACACTACTCACAGTCCTCGGGATCATCCAGGGAGCGTGGGGGGAAATTGGGATAACTGGGCGACCAGTTATCCTGCGAAAATGGAGGGGTCATCCCTGCCTGCTCCCGGGATCCCCTGTGCATTATTTGGACTCACAGGGATGACCTTGGGAAAAAAAGGCAGATGTAGACATGGCCTGGGAAACCACCAAAGGATTGGTGTTCGGGGGAAATAGGGTGGGGCGATGGAAAGGGGGTGGGTCACTTGGGGAACCTTGGAGGGCCAGATTTATCCCCCAGGCAGGCTGGATTTGTCCCCTAGGGCTGAGGTTCTGCACCTCTGCCTTAAAACGCTTGCAACCCTTCCCAATTTGGCATCGTCTATTAATTGGATACAATGACATTGTCATCTAAGTCATTAGAGCAATGTAGGCACTTGTTCTAATCCCCTTTTTTCATGCCAATTGTTTTGTCTAGCACACACACAAGGAGTAGTAGAGTCAAAGACTACTATGAAAGGCTAGAGGAGAATTGACTTTCTTCCCAGATTATATTGGGCAATATTTCAAGAATGACAGAGATGGAGTTAGTCTGCCCTCTTGTGATAGTTCAGTTACAAACTCAACGAAAGAATTGGCTGTTTGAATCAGAGCACCAACTCAAACCTAGGGATGTGTATGGATTTTATTAAATCCATTCCATTAGTGTTTCACAGATAGTCTATATTACTGTTTATCCAATGAAGCTTGGACTCTTGCCCACAAAACCTTTTGCCATAATAAATTTAAAGTACCACAAGACTTGTTTCTTTTACTGCTACAGATGACACAGAAATTGCTTTATACTTATTCATTTCATCAAGAGAGGCACTAGAGGGGAGCAGGGGGGAAGTGACTCCCCAAATGAGGAGCTCATCTCCCCACTTGACCCCCCCCCCATTGCTGGACTCCTGTCATTACTTGAAGAAAAGGCACTTTTCACATATATAAATGCATTCATATATTATCATCTCTGTAGCTCTTCTACAGTTCAGGTGCAGCTCTTGAGCCAACAAAGGCTACTGACATACTCTTCAGGATGCCAACAGACCAGTGGCAATCCACTGAGGGGAAAGGGGAAACATCTGGCGCGCAGGAGAGAGAAGGAATGTATTATTTATATGTGGGATAATTAATAGTTCAAAAGAGAAAGAAAGGAAAAAAAATCCTAACCACAAATTAATATTTTTCAAAATTCTGTGGTGTAGGCTCCCCATCCCCATTTATTTCAGAAATAATATATTTAGGATGGAAGTTTTAATGTGATAGATGTATCATTATTTTTCTCTCATAGTTCTTAACATATGGGACACATCTTGCCCACCTAGAACCTAGAATTATACTTTTACCCCTTCTTTACCCCCTCCCCATTTTTTTCTGGTGCCACCACTGTGCTTTATCCATTACAGTTGCACTGAGTGGTAGTGGTTCTTTAAGCTCTCAGACCACCTGAAATCCTTTAATGGAAGGATTGAACCTGGGACTTTCTCCATGCAAAACATATGATCTACTGTCTAGCTCCTTCCCATACAAGTTTTTGACTTGCATCTTAATAAGAATTGGTAAATGTCCCCAAACATGCCTCCCAATGTACATATGTGATACTAGATCTGAATTTCTTATTAGATCTCTCTCTCTCTCTCTCTCTCTCTAGGTATGTGGAGTAACATTTTTTCCTATAACGTCCTGGATTCGTGGCATGCAATCAACACTTCAGAAGAAAGCATTTGGCACAGTTGTACTCGGGACAAGATAAAGGATATAGGTTAGTCATATGTGACAGAATCCTTGCCGACACCAGTAGTGACTAATTTGGCAAGTTATTTCCCACCATGCTAAATCTAAGCAACTCCATTATCACCAAGGTCAAATTATTCCATTGCAGCAAATTATAGATGTTTTTCATGTTCCAGAACATTGCCTGTCATTATTGTAGTTCTTTCAGCTGTGCTGCAGGCTAAGACGTTTTATATTAATGTTATTTTATGGCTAACTTGATGTAATGTATGTGAACTGGTGGGCTGGGTCTTTTTCTTTGTGTCTTACACAAAACAAAAACACACACAAGCAGAGCAGAGCAGAAATCATTCAGATTCGACATTCAGCAAACTTCAGCATACTTTATTTTTAAATTTCAGATACTTTCACCTTTTGCTTTTTGAACAGAGGGCTACTTTTAGAAAATTCAGATAAAGTCTAATTTTAATGTTAAGGCAATACTGTGAAGTATCAGCTTGCAAGAGCTTCCATGTCTACAAGGCCTTTTCCCTTTCGCATTATATGGGAAGAAGAGAAAGCACTCAGCATCCATCCTTTGTATATGCGGTGCTATCCACCTCTGCCACCACCATTTAAATGAATGGGGAAGCCTGCGCATAGAGAAAGTGAATGCGCTCATTGGATTGGCGACTTGGCTGTTGATCAGGGCCAAGTTTGTTTGGAGAGTCTTCTCAAGCAGTGCTCATGTACTGAAATTAACACAAGTGGCATTCATATGAATCTCCTCACATTTACAGTGCATGAGTTAAAGGAGTGGCCTCTGCTCGTGACAGATGCAGGAACCCCATTCTTACTATTGCAGACTGCACAGGTTCCAGGGAACATGGCCAGCAGGGGCATTGTCATATGGGAGCACCACCTTGCTTCCCACCCAACCCCGTCACTGGCTATGCCTTCACTGAATGCATAAAAGGGTTCAAAAGAACACCCTTTCATGGTAACCATTCAAACCACAGACAAAACATTTAATGGTGCACCTAAGTAGTGCAGAACAGATTGCTTCTCATTTTCCCCTGCACATGCAGAACTCATCTCTTCCTTTCCCTCAGCACTGGCCACTGCAAACTCTGTACCCGACCTACATATTTTCTTGTACCTCTGGGTACAACTGTATGTGCAAGAACACACAGACATCTAATTAAGGTGTGGAAGTCGGGGGCAAAGTCCCCCCCCCCCACCATATGCATCCATTCAGCATTAATGAACACCGAAGGAAGTCTACAAAGCTCTATCTTATTTTCATGTCACTTTTAAACTATCTTTTGTATGTTTTATATTGATTTTGCTGGTCTGTGACCATAATACATAAATAATTGATTGATTAGTGAACACTTATAAAGGGCTTCCATATTGTGAAATTATTCTACTTTTAGAGGCAGCCTAAACATTACTTAAAATAAAATAAATAAATTTGAAAAATATATAACCATGTGATCATCCAAAATGTAAAAATGAAATAATTATAATATACATCAGTCCGTATCATTGGTTCTACTCCGTATGGCTGCTTTTGTAAATTAACTGTTATAGGTTTATAACTTTTTAAAGTTATTACCGTGGTTTTAAATGTGTGTGTATATTGTGTGTACATTGTATGTTTTTGCTGTTTAAATTTTTGTATATTGTTTTTAATTGTTTTAATTTTACGTAAACATCCCAAAGAGCTTCGGCAATAGGGCGGTATACAAATGTAATAAAATAAATAAATAAATACATTTCTTCTGACCTGTAGAAGAAAGGCCTCCTCAACCACCAGTACCTCAAGCATTGAATACTCGCCTCGTTATCCCTGCCTGTAAATATTCTAAGGTCCTTCGTGAAGTTATAACACAGCGCATAACAACTTCTGAATTCTACAATTTCTTAATGGGATTGCAATTAAACAATGGGTATCTAGATAATGAGAATTTTCGTATATGGAAAGGTAAGTGGTCAGAAAGTCTAAGACAATTTGCATAATCCGACATTTATTAAGATGAGGGCCAATTTGGAGAAAATGTGAGTTTCACATTAAAAACTGGTTATAGATGTTTGTACATAATTAATTAAAATAAATGTCTTGCTAGGGGTTGTTCCACACACACACACATACATCATATAAATGATGTAGTAGTGTAACTAAACTTAAATTCAGATTACAAGACTATGCTGTTCATTTGTTTAACTTCCTAATAATAGGAGCCATAATAAGTAAAAGTGTAATCATTGCATTTTAAGGTGGGAAAAAGCAGGAGAGTGAATAGAGTCAATCTTGGCTAATCTTCAAGATCTTAATTTTTAACTGGGTTCAGAAAGAGAGAGATCAGAATCTAAACAATTGGGTTTCACAAGTACCATAGAATGGCTTGAAGTGCTGTTACCTGTTATTTATTGCTGGAAACATAAATGGATAATAAGTTGTAGTTACATTTCTAGAATTTACAATCCACTCTGAGGAATATGAGGTGGTGCATGCTGGGGTAGGGATGAGTGAGAAATTTAATCTGTCAGGGCTTTTTCTTTTAAAGAGATGTACCCAGTCCAATACTCCTGAGTTTTCAGAGAGCTAAGACAGAGCTACATACTGAAATCAGTATTTTTGCAATCTTTCTGATGCAGCTTGTTTCAGGAAAAAATGTGCACAAAATGTGCATATGATGCCAAAGTGCACATAAAATGCATATATTTGAGAAATTTGTACACATAATTGCATTTCACCAATGTAAAGTACATAGGTGTACGCAGCTCATTTCATTAGGGTGTGTGCATCTTAAAGGTCCTGATTGGAGTGGAGGAGGGGAAAGCGCACTTTTCCGCTCCTCCACTTCTCCAGTCGGGGTGTGTGTGTGAGAAAGCGTGCTTTCCAGGGCCTCTGGAAAGTGCATAGTTCCCCCACGGGTGCTAATGGTGGCTTTCCGGAAGCTTTCCCGTCCTTTTAAAGACCTAATTCAAGCATGGGGGGAGGAAAGTAGAGGTACCCTGAGAAATTAGGGTGTGTCTGGGCACACCCAGCACACCCTGTGCGCATGTCTATGCTAAACTACTGTGTGTGTCTGGAATGCATACATTTAAAAACTGTGCATGTGTACCCTTAGAAAGTGTATACTAGAAAAAATGCACAACAAAAATATAAATTCTGATACAGATTTTTTTTTTAAAAAAAATTCAAGCTCGTGAAAAAATGGGACAGAAAATGTCCCCCCCCCCAAGAATCTTAGCAAGACAAACCCATCCATCTCTAGCTGCGGGAGGCATGCATTGTTTGGCAGTAACTGCTGAATGGAGTCAGAAGAGACATAGAGCCTACCCACATTGCCCTTAAAACAACTTATACTCTGTTTAAAAACATGTTTTTTTAAGTCGTTTCATTATGTGGTAGGACACACTGAGCAGTACTTACGTTTCATAGTGACTGCTTCCTCCGTCCTCAAAGTGTTCACTGGTGTATTACAGGGTTAATTGGTTGACTCCTCTTCTTTAGTTTTTGTTTTGCAGGCTGCTTGAGTTACGGAGACAGAAGTGGGCAGGTCAAGCAGCCTGCAAAACAAAACCGAAAGAAGAAAGTGGATAGGCTCATAGGCTCAATTCAGGCAACACGATAATCAACTGTGGTTTTAGAACTCCATGGTGGAGTTTTTGCAGCATCATTGAGAAACGTGTTGTCTGGCGGGAAAACTCCATGCAACGGTGGAGTTTTTTGGAAAACGCTCCATGCGAAATACCCACGTTGTGCAGAGGAGAGTTCCTGCACAACCGTAGTGTGGTGTGTTGAGTGGCGGGCTCTGTGGAGTTTTCTGCTGCACTGAGTTGACTTTTCCCACTGGCTACAGAGTTCTTTGGCAAGAGCGGCAAAAGGAAGTACTGGCACTCGAGGAGAGCCGCTGGGATTGGTTTTTTTTTGCAGCAATGGCTGATGGGATAGCATTGGGAGGACTAGGGGAGGAGAGAGGGCGGAGGAACTGTCAATCAAACGTGATGGATTTTACTCAACTCCACAGTAGCCCACAGTCGAACAGCACTGGAGTTAGAACAAGTTGTGTGGGGAGTATTCCCTAGAAATTAAACTGTTGAGTGGAGTTTTCACACTGCATTGACTAATGTGTTGTCTGAACTGAGCCATAGCATGAGCTGAGACCTATCATGCAGATACTTAAATGCAGCACCTAGAGTGTGGTCAGAAAAAGCCAAAGCAATTGTGAATCAATGACTTCCTCATCCCATGCTGCACACAGTTGGATTATCGTAGTCCACTGCTGCCTCTTCCAGATAATCTCATGGTTCCCATTCTTTCCCATCAGTATTGTGTGGTGGTTATAGAACAATGCAGTCTACCACCCAACACCCCACATTGAAAATCAGTGAATGAAGCTACTGCGCTGCGCATGAGCAGTGCGCTCATCTGTTTCTCCCTTGTTCCATCCGTCCTCCCTTCATGCACCAGCTTTGATGTAGAAATCCTGGGTTGCTTAAACCAGAATTCCCCATTATGACTGAAAGGGAAGAGGGCCAGAGGCTCATTCTCATTCTCATAAACCATGGTTTACGAGAATGGGAATATAATGTCTGAACTAGAATAAAGTTTCACATTTTGTTATGGTGGCAGCTAGAAATAATGCACCTGGGGTTGGGGGATGCAATATTTGATAGAGATCGATCGATCGATCGATAGATAGATCACAGCCAATAGAAAACTGCAAAACGATAAATTGATCCAAGAAATAGCAGACTACTGCTTGAAACTATAAACTGCTAACAAGAATGTTTGTCTTTCAGATACTGTATTAGACACTCTTCCTAACCAGTTGACAGCTACATCAGAATACCTGTCCCTCGTTGATACTGCAGCCTATATAGACATCAGCTACCCACCACTCCTGAGGCGAGAGAGAAAAGTTGATGTCATCCTGCATTTAAATTATTCTTCAGGATCGCAAACCTCAGTGAGATGAATTGCAGTTAGATGCTTGTGGTTTTTGAATCATTGACTAAGTGCCAGTTGGTGTGCTATGAACATCACTTGAAGGCTGCTTGAAATAGCTTCTGTGTGGCAGTTACTCCACACTGCAATGTAACAAAGCTTACATGGATTGTCCCTATTTTATGATGAGGGTTGGCATCAAGAGTAGATGTGGATGGACACTTGTCAAGTCTCCACTGATAGGAGCCCTCATACCAGCAGGGGTAGACTGCCTGCAGCATCACAGGAACAGCTCAGGATCACTCAAGATCAGGGCTGGTGTCAAGGCTAGGCAAAGTCAGGCAAGTACCGTGTGTCCATACCACAGCAGGGGCCCACTGACTAGAGCCCCATGGACTTGCTCCTCCTCCTCCTGCTGCTTGTTCATCTGCCTCTCACTCTGGCCCAGACAACAGTAGTGGTAGGTGACCCTGCCTACTTGCTGACTGGCTCTCTGTCTGTCAAGCAGTGTTTTTACTGGCACTGGTGTGAATTTCAAATGCCAGAAATGTATTGAGCTGATAGACTGTTCTACATGGTTGTATCACCACGTGCAGCAACTGCAATCCAGAAACCTTTCAGAAAGGTCTCCATGTGGAAGCCATAATGGCATGTAGACTAGCCCTCATCAAATTCCCAAGTCCATACTTTCAAAGAAACAAGTCCAGTTAGGTGTGGCATTACTTTCAAACTTCTCTGTTTCCATACTCCAAGTCCTTCTGGGTCTTCGCTATAGTTGGTTTTCCTAAATTTGAGATCAAGACAATTGTCTGTATTCAAACATTATCAAATTCAAATCTGAGGATGATAAAAACAATTTTAGAGGTGGCTGCCAGCAAGGTGGCCAGCTCAGACATCAGATGCTGTGGGACTAAGAGGACAAAGCCAGTATGTACCATGTAGCCTCTCCTACATCTCCAAAGTGAGCCTGTTGCCTTCAGGCATGCTGTCCTGTCACCAGCGTTAAAGTAAAATTCAACTGCCAGTCAAGTTGGCTCCTGTAGGTAAAATGGAGGAGGGGTGCCATCTTGTCCTTTGCTCAGGCAGCAAAATGTCTGGCTTTGATTATGATGATGATACAGATACAGCAGGCCTTTCAGCTGTTATGATGATGTCTACTGATATATAGCAATGACTCCTCTGTTTCCTGCTTTTCACCTCAGTCACAACTCACAGTGCACTTTTCCGCTACTTGCCAGGGCCGGCCCTACCGTAAGGCAGAATGAGGTGGTTGCCTCACTCTGCTGATGCTTGGCAGTCCATGATTCGTATTATGTATTTGCTGTGAAGTCACTAGGTTTCCTTAGGAAAACAGCTTTCCCTCAGCTCTACATTTGTAAAATGAGCATCATACTTGCCCACCTTTTGGAGTTGTTGAAAGGTTTATTTAGATATTATATATAAAGCATAGAATCATAGTATAGTAGAGTTGGAAGGGGGCTATAAGGCCATCAAGTCCAATCCCCTGCTCAGTGCAGGAGTCCACCTTAAAGCATACCTGTCAGATGGCTGTCCAGCTGCATCTTGAATGCCTGTAGTGTGGGAGAGCCCACGATAGCCCTAGGTAATTGGTTCCATTGTCGTACTGCTCTAACAGTCAGGAAGTTTTTCCTGATCTCCAGCTGGAATCTGGCTTCCTGTATCTTGAGCCCATTGTTCCATTTTCTGCACTCTGAGATGATCGAGAAGAGATCCTGGCCCTCCTCTGTGCGACAACTTTTCAAGTATTTGAAGAGTGCTATCATGTCTCCCCTCAGTCTTCTCTTCTCAAGGCTAAACATGCCCAGTTCTTTCAGTCTTTCTTCATAGGGCTTGGTTTCCAGTTGAGCAGTCTGTGGGATATAAATATTAAGGGCCCAGTCCAGTTCCACTGTGAGTGCAGCACCTTTTCATAGAGGATTCACATCACACATCATATACACTCCCACACAGGTGCACATGAAAGCTGAACAGTACACCATGACAGGCAAGAGGTAAATGCATACACACCTCCAATTGCCCTGTGAAGCTTTTCCTTGGTGCCCAATGCACGTGACTAGTTAGAATTGAATGGTAAAATTGCAAATTGAAGCATCTTCTTTTTAAGCAACTTTTTTTCATTAAATAAGAATAGTAAGATGTATTTCTGTTTCTGCTTTATCTCATGATACCCAGACTATAGATGAAGCCTCCAAATACTTTTCCAAGCAAAGTATTCCTTTCCCCAAAGTAGATATGAATAATATTAAGGATAAGGATCTGAAGGAGTGCTATGTCTTTGAAGATCCCAGGAATCCAGAGGCACCCATTGTGGTTTTTTTCCCTCTAATAAATGACACCTTCAGAAAATACAAAGCACCAGGTAAGTTATCAAACATGGCTCCAGCAGTTTTTCCATATCCGAATCCTCCCTGTTTGTTAAACTTAACTGAGCCAGCTTTCAGTTTTTAGTAGGGATGTGCATGTCCAAAAATATCATATTTTATCGTTATCGGAATTTCAAACCAAAAACATTATTGTCTCCGATAATATCGTAGGTTAATCGTATCGTTTTCATGATAATTATTGGAAATCTGATATTTAATTTGCAGCCCCATTGTGACAAATAGAGCTGATTATTTTTAGAAAAAATGCCTATAACTTCTGTATTTTCAAAGTTAGAGGCTTGAAACTTGGTCACAATGTTTATGGAGTATGCCTAAGTATGTGTATGAAATTTGAGATCGATCCCTCCAATCCTCGATTTTATATGAATTTTTAAAAGATCCTGCAACTTTTTGACAGGTCTGAATGAACGCACGTGGCAAGCTGTCATTCTGACTTGTCAGAACTTAAATGATCTTTAATAAATTCATATAAAATCGAGGGTTGGAGGGATCAATCTCAAATTTCATACACACACTTAGGCATACCCCATAAGCACTGTGACCAAGTTTCAAGCCTCTAACTTTGAAAATACAGAAGTTATAGGTTTATTTATATGGCAGTCCGATAAGCCGATATAATCAGTAGGGATGTGCAGGGACCCCCTGGATCGGATTGGGACCCGGATTGGGACCTCCAAGGTTGTCCTGGATTGGTTCCATTTTTGTCCTGGATTGGCCGCCATTTTTGGTGGTTTTGCCATAGGCTTGCATTGGGGGAAGCTTTCCCCCAATGGAAGTCTATGGGGAAAACATGGTGGTGGTGGGTGAGTGGGGGCCTAACCCCCCCTCCCTGTCCCTCCCCCCCACTCACACTCCTTACCTGCCGGGGCCGTCTGCTGCCACCCATGGGTGGCAGCGGTTGGCAGCGGACAGACCTGGCAGGTAAGCCTCCTCCCCTCCTCACACTCCTTACCTGCCGGGGCGTCCTCTTCCCTCCGCTGGTCCAATCTACTGAGAACCCAGCGCACTACTGAGAGGCAGGCTGCAAAGCCTGTTTCTCAGTAGAAGGGGGCAGCGGATGGCAGCGGACACCCCGGCAGGTAAGTGGGGCCCTCCCCTCCCCCCTTGCGCTCCTTACCTGCTGGGGCTGTCCGCTGCCATCCGCTGCCCCCTTCTAGGTCCCCTCTACAAGGATTCGCTTTTGCGCCCGGTTAGGCGATTATGCACATAATCGCTGAAGCGCATTTACACCTAATACCTCTGCACAAGAGGTGGCAAGAGGCGGCAAAGCGCATTAACGGATGACCAAAATGCGCTTTACAAGTAGTTAATGCGCATAAGCGCTTGTTCACATAGTCAAAATGCGCTTTAACGGCCGGAGCAAAATAAAACTCGCGATTTAACGCGCATTCGATAATGCGCATAATCGGAGAGATAACGCGCCTCTACGCCCGATTTGCGCTCCGTTCTTGTAGAGGTAAAAAATTTTAAGCGCCTTGAAAGAGCTTTAAACCTCTCTTGTAGAGGCAGCCCTACTGAGAAATAGGCTTCGCGGCCTGCCTCTCAGTAGTGCGCTGGGTGACATCATCACCACTCTGATCCTTCCTCATACATCAATTTCTGTCCGCTTCCATCACCCCTCCATGTGCCTTATACATTTTCCTAGTGGTTCTCTTCTGTTTTGTGTAATTATTCTTCTGCCTATATTGTCCTATATTATCCTATATTATATTATCCTATACTGCGGGAGAAAACATTTCCTGGTCCCAGTGGGCTTTTATACTTCACACTAACAGGCTTTCCTAGTAATACATCCACAGTCCAATTTGGAGGCATAGGGCTTGAATTTCGTGTTCTAGTTCCTTTTACTGCCTGAAATCTTCTTAAGCAAAGCAATTTAATACAAAATCAAGAAGACCCGATTTGCAAGACAAAAGACTAACCTTTCCACTGAGTCATGACCAGTGAATTGCTAGCCCTCTCCTTGGCAACTGATTAACATCTGAAAGAACATAGGAGAGATCTTTCCTTCTGACAGGAAGAGAACTCAGTGTAACTTTGAAGTAAACTGGAGCTATGGGGAGGTGTGAATTTAGTATGACTTGGATCTAAATACAGTTGAAGTCAATGGGATTTACTTTGGAATAAGGGAACCAGCCATTCCAATTTATGGATTGGAGATGCTCAGCTTTGCATAATCAAAGGAAAGGAAAAGCAATCCTACACAAATGTAAAGAGGTGGCAGATAGCACTGGTGAACTTATCAGCAAAAGGTTTTTAAAGAGCAGGGAAATTTAAAAATTCTTTAAAAATGAAGGGATGAACCGATCTGATTCAAACTTGGCATGCCGAAAGCTGTACTTAAGAGCTCTCGAGATCCCGAGTTTCGTTTCTTTAGCTTTAAAAAATGCTTACACAGAAGATGTAAGCATTTTTGTGCATTCTAATAGGAGCTCCAAGGAGCGAGGGGGGAAGGCTGCCAGGTCCATCACAATGTCCATCAAGGACAAGAACCAATGAACTGGAGGGGGAAGGAAAAGGGGCATGCAGGGTGGGGCAGGTGCAATAGCAGTGGGAGAGCAAAAAGGAAGTTCACCGGTATAGCTACGATAGTGAAAGGGAGGAGCGCTTGCAGCGCTTCTGAAATGGAGGTAAAAATGCTAAGGCAAACGGGGGGGGGCAGAATTTGTGTGATGGAGCCCTATGAAAGCAGTTTATGGAACATGCAATATGCCCCAACAGTTATCAATGCACTTCAATACCTCTAAATAACAGTAGTGTGGATCTAGCCGGAGATAGATTAGGAAGTAACAAGGTCTGGATTTAGCAAGTACTTGATTGGGAAACTGCCTGGGTACGTGTACCACTTTGCTTAGCCAGAGTAATAGTATAAAATAGTAACAGTATAAAATTACACATAAGTAGAAGGTACTGGAACAAACATATGTCTAATGTGTAGGTTACCCCCTGGCATAGTGACAATGCAAAAGCTGAACCAGAGGACTCTGATTCATGCGGGAAGCCATGAGCTAGTATTATTTTCTCACATGGGTTCAGCAACTTTAACCACACCAGCAAAAGAAAATACGGTATTTTACTGACATGGTTAAAATCATCACATTCACATGAGGAGCGCTTTCACACAAACAACTTTCTCCATGGTAGATCCCATCAAGATTCTGTTTCCCTGGCAAGATAGGATATTTATAAACCCTTAGTGGCCTTGGACTCTCAGTAATATGATACTGTAACCATGACCCCTGTTTTGCAGGTGTGAAACGCAGCCCCTTTGAACTGAAACAGGGTGAAATGGATTTGACTTGTCCCCTTTCTCCATACGGAATAGAATGCTTTCAGTACACGGAGGAGGATTTTGATAAACTTGTGGAACTGACAAGTTACAATATTCAGAATAATAAATCCTTGATATTCCAGGCTTTGCAAAGAGCTGTAGAAAGAAAAAAACACCAGAAGGAATAGGCACCATGTCAGAACAAAACATGTTTGGTAAATGGATGCACCGGGAGCTGTGTTTTCTACAGATTAGTTTGTTTCCATGCCTACCTCAGTTTAAATGAATCATGACCATGAATGTAAACCAGTTGTTTGCCAACCTTTTGCGTAGGAAACTCTCTAAAAGAATTTTGATTTTACTTAGGATTTGCCTTTACCCCCTCTTAAATCATTGCACTATGTATCGGTTTCAAATGCTGATTTAAAATGTGAAATTCTCAAATGTTACTAGCTTAAATTTCACTACAAATTACAAATGAAGTGCAATGTTTATATGCTTAGTTTAAAGAGACCTTTTAAAGTTGTATCTGGGAGTAACTCCCATTAAACTCAATGGGACTTACTTCTGACATGTGGATTGCATTGTGATTGAATCTTTGACTTCATACTATCATTTATTTATATATTCATAACTGTACAGGTATAGGTAAAGCTTTATAGTCACTATATTTTGAATTGTTCTTGGTTAAATAGCTTTGTGTCTCATTTTAAGCAATTACATTCTTGTCACTATGAAACATATGAAATTTAATCCCTTGGAAATTGGATGAGTTTTATTGGATGGGTTTCACTGTTGAGATCCAAGGATGCAGACCAGGTGCTTGGCTAAGTCCCGGTGACCATCTGTGCTTGACCATTGCCCTTCATAGCTTATCACATCAAATAAGGAAGGGATATCTGCCTGGGTCCTGGAAATTGTGAATTCCTCCCTGAGAGAGGGAGTGATGCTAGCCTTTTTAAAAGTGGTGGTGCCATTCCTGAAAAAGCCTAACATGGGCCTGGATGATGTTAACAATTATAGGCTAGTAGCCAACATACCCTTCCTGGGCAAGGTGCTTGAGCAAGTGGTTGCCGGACAATTCAAGACACTCTTGAATGGGGGGCGTGGCCTGATCGGGAATGGGGTAGAGTCGTGAATCGCTCAAGCTCCTAATAAAAGCAATGATTTAAGCACTAATTCCTTATCTTGGAGAGGTTGGAGAGTTATTTAAAGTCATGAAATACTGACTGGAAGCAGTAAACCATCTGGGTGAGAGCTGAACCGGAGGATTTTTATCTTGGCTGCCAGAAGAATCGAAACCGATTGAGGACGAGGAGCGGCCATTAACGAAGGTAATGTATGGATTTATAGTTGAAGCTATAAGGTGGACTGGCTGACAGTGTACTGGGGGAGAGACGGAGATAAAATATATGTGAAGAGGAAGAACGTTAAACCCCAGTAAAAGTATTACAGCTGCGTGGCTGTTGATAAGAACAAGGAGAAACAGAGAGTCGCCAGGCAGACGGGGGGTGGGTGGGTTAATATATGATATTTTATGAGCAAAAAGAGGCAACAACGGGAGAAGAGGCCCCCTCTACCCACCCCCGCTTGAGTCAGACTCTCTAAAGAGCGTGTTTCGGATAAAACCTGGCAGAGATTAACTTGATTGGAGAAGGAAACAATGCCCGACAAGCAGCCAGACAAGAAATCCTCTCCTAACAAAAAGGGAGCTGCGTCAGCAGTACCAGAGCCAGCTGTAATTCCTAAGATCACCAGAGGAGGTCAGCCAGACCCAATGTATAAATTAAAGGAAGATATTAAAAAAATGATTAGGCTTGAGTTGGCTGACCAGGAGGAAAGACTGGCAAAATGGATTAATGATACACAAACAAGCTAATGTCAGGCTTGAAGCAAGTGGTGAAAGAAGTGGAGGTTTTGCAGACAGAAACCAAAGCCCTGACTGGAGCTTGCAAGAAGCAGGAAGAGCAGCTGTCTCAACATGATTTACGCTTAATCGCCATTGAGGATCGAGATCGGCGTGCAAATATTCGAATAAGGGCCTAAGGGGAACAAGAAGGAGAGACTCCAAAAGATTTAAGAGATACAATTTTGGCGTGGATAAGACTTCAAGAGCCTCAGGAGTCTTGGGAGATGCTGGATCTTGAGAGGGTCCATAGGGTTGGATATAAGAAGAAAGGTATGCTCCCAAGGGACATAATTGTTAAATTTGCTAATTATTATAAAAAAGAAAAGCTCATGCAAGCAATCAGGCGACAAGGTCAACCGATGATTCAGGCAACAGCGGTCCAAATATTTCAGGATCTCTTGCCCCAGACGGTTCAGTGGAGGAAGAGTGTCAGAATGTGTACAGCAGCATTGAGGAAGAAATCGATAACTTACAGTTGGGGATACCCAGTGTTCTTGAGGTTTATGTGGAAAGGGAAGCAACAAAGAATAACATCGTGTGAACAAGGAATGGAGCTGCTGGAGAAGCTGGGCATACTCGATGCCATGGATGGTGGAGAAATAGAGCAAGAAGAAGGCGCGGTTGGAGGATCTAGTCAATAAATGAATACTAATATAACAGGGATAAGGGATTAGATGGAAAAAAGGAGGGGAGGATTGGACTCTATTCTGGGAGGTTGGGCCGGGTTTCCCCCCCCCCCCTGAAGAGTTCTAAAAATAATTGGGACCAGTGCCCAGATGTCTGGTGAGGAGGGGGGTAAAAATGGGGGTGAATGTGGGGGGAGGGTAAGGGAGGGGGGGTAAGTGTTTCACTAAGCGAGACCAACTCAAAGATATGTGTGAAAGTGAGAAATGGAAAATAAATTGAGAATGGCAACCTTAAATGTTAAAGGGCTAGGAACAGTTATCAAAAGGAAAAGAATAGAGATGTTGTTAAAAAGAAAAAAAATAGATATAATTTTTTTGCAGGAAACTCATCAAATAAAGGAGGGGGTTAATGAGCTACGAATGAGGGATGTGGGAGTGTATGAAAAGTCATTTGGTACTTCTAAAGTGAGAGGGGTGGCAATAATAGTATCAAAGAAATGTGGTATTAATATTCAAAGTGTGAAGAAAGATAAAAATGGAAGGATCCTTATAATGTACTGCACGATGGAAGAGGAGGAATATGTTCTGATCAATGTCTATGCTCCAAATGGGAAACAAATTGAATTTTTTGAAGAAGTATTTAATATGGTGGGAGAAGTGGGGAAAAAGAATATTATGATGGCAGGTGATTTTAACATGGTACTTGATAAAGGGAAAGATAGGGATAATATTTTAAGAGATGTTAGAGGCGGGGGAAAGACGGAGTTAGGTAAATTAATGGAGGGGAAAGAATTAATGGATTTATGGAGAGCTTTAAAAGGGGAAGAAAGAAAATATACTTTCTACTCACCTAGATTTAAGAGTTACTCAAGGATTGATTTTATCTTTATATCAAAGAATATGGTACCTAAACTCACAGATTGCGATATTGGAGTAATTAAGGTCACCGATCATGCATTAATGACGATGGATATTAAAATGAAGAAGGATTATAGACAAGCAAAGAGATGGAGATTGGATGGAAGGATTTTTAAAAATAAAAATACTGTGGAGAAAATAAAAAAAGAAATGCAGGAAATAAGGCAGATAAATGAAAAAGAGGTTAAATCGCAGGGGTTACTATGGGATACTATGAAAGCGGTAATAAGAGGGATCTTTATTAGGGAAATGTCCACCCTTAAAAAGCAACAGGAAGTACATTATAAAAAGGCTGAAGAAGAGATAAAGAGTTTAGAGGAGAGACTAAGACGGAAAAAGGATAAGCGGTTATTTGCCCAAATTCAAGCGAAAAAAAGGGAATTGGAGAAAGAAGCTCTAGAACAAGTTCAAAAGAATTTGTTATATTTAAAGAGAGATTTTTTTGAATATAATAATAGAAATTCGAAGATGTTGGCCAGATCCACGCAGTCAGAGAAGGCTAAGAATATGATAGGGACAATAAGAGATAAGCTAGGGAATAGACGCAATTTAATGAAAGATAAATTAATTATTTTTCAGGAATTTTATAAAGAATTATATACATCAGATGCGGTACCACAAGATAAGATTCAGGATTATGTAGAAAGAAATTGGAAAATAAGACTGGATGAGCAAGATAGAGATTGTATGGAAGGCTTGGTTACTGAGAAAGAAATTGAGGGAATTATTGATAAATTAAAGGGAGGTAAGTCTCCGGGGATTGATGGCCTGGGGCCGGAATTTTATAAAATATTTAAGGAAATGTTAATACCAAGATTTAAAAAATTATATAATAACATACAAAAAGGAGGAAAGACTCCGCCATCGTGGGATCAGTCCTTGGTTATTTTAATACAGAAGCCAGGTAAGTATTTGACAGATCCAGCATCTTATAGACCAATATCTTTAATAAATCAGGATGCAAAAATATTTACAGCAATAATGGCAAAAAGAATGGGTACATTTATTTTTAAATATATCAAAAAAGATCAATGTGGATTTATATCTGGTAGGAAAATGCCTAATTTAATTGGGAGAGTCATAAACATAATATTATAAAAGAAAGGAATGTAAAAGCAGGTTTATTAGCATTGGACATATTCAAAGCCTTTGATTGTGTGGAGTGGCCAGCACTAAAAATAATATTAAAAATATTTGGGTTTGGACATAAATTTAGGGGTGTGATTAACCAGCTGTATAAAAATAATAAAGCTGAAATAATGGTTAATGATGGGTTAACGCAACAGATTACACTAGCTCGAGGAACTAGGCAAGGATGTCCACTTTCACCGATCTTATTTGCAATAGTGATAGAAATTTTAGCAAATGTAATAAGGGAAGATGAAAGATTAAAGGGGATAGGAAAAAATGAGAAGATTAAAATGAATATGTTTGCGGATGACACATTGCTGACAATAGAAGATCCCCTAGAAAATGGGGAGGTGATTCAGAAGCATTTGAGAGAATTTGGGGAAATTACGGGATTACAAGTTAATTGGGGGAAGTCAGAAATGCCCTCAAACGGTGCAGTGGAGGAAGAGTGTTAGACTGTGTACAGTGGCTTTGCGGAAGAGATCGATAACATATAGTTGGGGATATCCAGTTTTTTTGAGATTTATGTGGAAAGGGAAGCAACATAGAATAACATCGTGTGAGCAAGGGATGGAGCTTCTGGAAAAGTTGGGCTTAGTGGATCCCATGGTTGCTGGAGAAACAAAGCAGGATGCTGCTGCTGGAGGGGGAAATGGTCCTGATTATCCACAGGAGGAAGGAGCCGTGGGTGGAACCCATCAATGAAGAAATAATATTGTAATAGGGATAAGAAAAGATTATATGAGAGGGGAGGGTCGGGTTTCTGTTCTGGAATGCTGGGTTGCTTCTCCCCCCCCTGAAGAGTTCTAAGAATAATTGGGGCCATTGCCCAGGAAGGCCTGGTGAGGAGGGGGGTGAAGTTGGGGGGTAAATGTGGGTGGGTGGGTGAGGGAGGGGGGGTATGTGTATCACAGAGGGAGACCAATATAGAGATGTGTTGGAAAGAGAGAGATGGATAATAAATTAAGGGTTGCAACTTTAAATGTTAAAGGGCTAGGAACTGTTATTAAAAGGAAGAGAATAGAAATGTTATTAAAAAAAGAGAAAGCTGATGTAATTTTTTTGCAGGAAACTCATCAAACAAAGGAGGGTGTAAATGAGCTTCGGATGAGGGAGGTGGGCGTTTACGGAAAGTCTTTTGGTACTTCTAAAGCGAGAGGTGTAGCGATTATAATCTCAAAAAAATGTGGCATTACTATACAAAGGGTGAAGATGGATGAAGCGGGAAGGTTTCTGATTATTTCCTGCAGGGTAGGGGAGGAGGAATATGTATTGATTAATGTATATGCTCCAAATGGGAAACAGATGGAATTTTTTGATGAAGTTTTTAATGCAGTGGGAGAAGTAGGTAAAAAGAATATTGTGATGGCAGGTGACTTTAATATGGTATTAGACAAAGGGAAAGATAGGGATAATATATTAAGAGTTCTCAAGAGTGGTGGGAGGACGGGATTAAGCAAATTAATGGAGAGAAAAGAATTGATGTTTGGAGAGTATTAAAAGGGGAAGAAAGGAAATACACTTTCTAAGAGCTATTCCAGGATTGATTATATTTTTGTGTCAAAAAATATGTTGTCTAAACTTATAGATTGTGCTATAGGGTAATTAAAGTCACAGATCATGCATTAATGACGTTGGATCTTAAAATGAAGAAGGATTATAAACAAGTTAAGAGATGGAGAATTGATACAAGGTTACTAAATAATAAAAATATAGTGGAGAATATTAAAAAAGAAATGCAGGAAATATGGGAAATTAACAAAAAGGACATAAACTCGCAGGGTTTAATATGGGACACTATGAAGGCTGTAGTAAGAGGGATATGTATCAGGGAAATGTGTACCCTAAGAAAACAACAAGAGGCTCAAAAGAAAAAGATTGAAAAGGAGGTAAGGGACCTAGAGGATAAGCTAAGAGAGACAAAAGATAAACGCCTATTTGCCCAAATCCAAGCTAAGAAAAAAGAATTAGAGAGAGAAGAGTTAGAACAAGTCCAGAGGGATTTGCTATATTTAAAGAGGGAATTTTTTGAATATAGTAATTCAAAGATGCTGGCTAGGTCCACTCAGTCCAAAAAGGCTAAGAGTATGATAGGGACAATTAGAGACAAGACAGGGAAAAAATGTAATTTAATGAAGGATAAATTAAATATATTTCAGGAACTTTATAGAGAATTATATACATCAGATATGGGATCACAGGTTAAAGTATTGGAATATGTAGAGAGGAATTGGAAAATAAGAATACAGGGGCAAGACAGGGATTATATGGAAGGTTTAGTTACTGAGAAAAGAAATAGAAGGAATTATAGTTAAATTAAAAGGAGGGAAATCTCCGGGATTGGATGGTTTGGGGCCGGATTATTATAAAGTTTTTAAAGGAATTTTACTACCAAGATTAAAAAAATTATTTAATAGTATAATAGAAGGGGGAAAGACCCCCCCCCCCCATCATGGGATCATTCCTTGATCATATTAATCCCGAAACCAGGAAAGGATCTGACTGACCCAGCATCTTATAGACCAATATCTTTAATAAATCAAGATTCAAAAATTTTTACAGCAATAATGGCAAAAAGGATGAGTACGTTTATACATAAGTATATTAGAAAGGATCAATGTGGATTTATCCCAGGAAGGCAAATGCCTAATTTAATTGGAAGAGTTTTAAATATAATTAATATTATTAAAAAAAGGAATTTAAAAGCGGGATTATTAGCATTGGATATATTCAAAGCCTTTGATTGCGTGGAATGGCCAGCACTTAAATTAATTTTGAAAACATTTGGGCTTGGAGTGAAATTTATGGGAGTGATGGATCAACTGTATAAAAATAATAAAGCAGAAATAATGGTTAATTATGGGTTAACGCAACAGATTACACTAGCCCGAGGAACAAGACAAGGTTGCCCACTTTCACCGATATTATTTGCGATAGTAATAGAAATTTTGGCAAATGTTATAAGGGAGGATTCAAGATTGAAGGGGATAGGAGGGAAGGAGAAGATTAAAATAAATATGTTTGCGGATGACACATTACTGACATTAGAAGACCCCCTGAAGGAGGGGGAGCTGATTAAGAAACATTTGAGAGAATTTGGGGAGGTTACAGGTCTACAAGTTAATTGGGGGAAGTCAGAAATGATGTTATTCAATTATAACAAAGAGGAGATGGAGGAAGGTAAAGTTAAGTTAGGTCTTAGGCTTAAAAATATAGTACGTTATTTAGGAGTTAATATTGCAAAAGATTTAGACAGGTTAGAGGAAATTAATTTTGTAAGTTTGAAAAAACAGGTAGGGAAAAAGTTAGAGGCATATAGGAAATTAAAACATTCTTGGTTTGGTAGAATAGCGGTTATAAAAATGAAGATATTACTCAAGATTAATTTTTTGTTTAGAATGCTACCGATTAAAATATCGGATGTAGAGTTAAAGAGTTGGCAAAATATGATTAATGCTTATTGCAATGGAGATAAGAGAGCTAGGATTAATAAAGGGCTATGGTATAAGACACAAAAGAAAGGAGGTTTGGGACTTCCAAGCATAAAGAATTATTATAGTGCTAATCAGTTAAGATATGTTATAAATAGTATATTACGGGAGGAAGATTTAGACTGGTTAGAAACGCAAACGGGAACCAAATTTCAAATTGCAAAATATTTTTTTTAATAATAAAATCCAAAAGAAAGATTTGAGGGGACTGGACAACCCGTTGCTGGAAAACATTCTAGAGATCTGGGAGAAAGTTAAAGGGAGTTTAATACCAGGAGACTCTCCACTCGCCCCAGTGGTAGTTGTGAGAAATTTCCCAAGGAATTTAAAAGTAGAATTGGAAGGAAGTTTGAAGGGTCAGGAAATTATTAAGTTAAGGAATTGGATGGAAAGAATAACAGATAAGGAGCAAATTAGAGAGTTGGTAAAAGGACAAAAGATAGCTTGGTTCAAATGTTTACAATTGGAAAAATGGACACAGGAATGGAAAAAGATGAATAAGAAGTGTAGAAATAATACAAGATTTGAAGATTTAATTGGATCAAGAGGAAAGAAGGAAGTAATTAAAGCTAGAAAAGGTCTAACTAGCGAAATATATAAAATCCTGACAGAGGAAGCTGAATATAGAGATTCGCTTAAAATGATTTGGGAAGATGACTTAAAAGAACAAATTAATGAACATGACTGGGGGAAGATATGGGATGCAAGAATGTTAAAGCTTTTGTCGATTAGAATTAAGGAGAATTATTATAAAATAGTATGGAGATGGTATTTAACGCCGGTAAGATTTCATCAGATAGATAAAAAAGTGTCCAAGAATTGTTGGAGGGGATGTCAGGAGGTTGGAACTTATTTCCATACATGGTGGAGCTGTAAACATGTACAAAAATTTTGGGAAAGGGTGTTTAAAGAAATAAATCATATAATTGGAAGTAATTTGGAATTAAACCCAAAGCTGGCTCTACTAGCAATATGGGAAAAAGGTATTGAGAATATAAATAAGAGAGAATTAATAAACAACCTCCTGGCTCCCGCCAGAATAATGATTGCTAAAAATTGGAAAGGGCAAGGGATATATACCATAGAAGAATGGTATAAAGAAATATGGGACATGGCACTTAATGATAAGCTAACGTGTAAAATGAAAATAAAGAGGGGAATGTCCAGTAAGAATGATTTTGGAGACATATGGAGTTTATTTTTGGAATATGTATTAAGAACGGGGAAGGGGCAAATGCCTTCAAAAGAGTCTTTACATTTTTGGAAAGAAGAATAATGTATAATTGAAGGTCTCCTGGGGGGAGGGGAGCACGGGGGTATGCAGTATGTATTGTATTTTATGTTGTTTAGGTTTATGTTGTATTATGTTATGTTGAAAAATAATAATAATAAAAATAAAAATAAAAAAAGAAATGTAGAAATAATACTAGATTTGAAGATTTAATTGAACTAAAAGGAAGAAAAGAAGAAATGGGAGTTAAGAAAGGGCTGACTAGTGGGATATATAAAATATTGATAGAGGAGGAATTTCAGGACTCACTCAACGTTATAAAAGATATTTGGGAAGAGGAGGTAAGGGAAAAAATTAATGATTGTAACTGGGAGAGGATATGGAAAGCAAGAATGCTAAAGCTGTTATCGATTAGAATTAAGGAGAATTACTACAAGACAGTGTGGAGATGGTATCTAACACCTGTAAGATTTCACCAGATTGATAAAAAAGTGTCTAAGAATTGTTGGAGGGAGTGTCAGGAGGTTGGAACCTATTTTCATATGTGGTGGAGCTGTGAACATGTACAAAAATTTTGGGAAAGGGTTTTTAAATAAATAAGTGATATAATTGGAAGTAAATTGGAATTAAACCCAAAGTTAGCTCTACTAGCAATATGGGACAGTCAGAATGAGAATATAATTAATAGAGAATTGGTAAACAACCTCCTGGCACCTGTTAGAATAATGATTGCTAAAAATTGGAAAGGACAAGGAAGATATACAATGGAAGAATGGTATAAAGAAATCTGGGATATGGCCTTGAATGATATGTTGACTTGTAAAATGAAAATAAAGAGGGGAATGTCCAGTAAGAGCGATTTCGGAGAAATATGGAGTCCCCTTTTGGAATATGTTTTAAGATCGGGGAAGGGACAAACACCTTCAAAAGAATCGTTAAAATTCTGGAAGGATGAAGAATGATCAAGAGAATGTCTCATGGGGTGGGGGTGCACGGGGGGATTGTTGAGGGTTATGTTGTTTATGTTCTTTATTGTATGTGTTATTATTATGTCAAAATTAATAAAAATTATTACAAAAAAAATGACACTCTTGAATGAAACTGATTATCTAGACTAATTTCAATCAGGCTTCAGGCTTGGTTTTGTAACAGAAACTAGGGATGTGTATTGTATTGTTCAAATGTCCGATAATGATCCGATAAGGTCATTATCGGACATCCGATTAACGATAATGATAAACATTCCAGGAGGCCCTATCAGTTCCATACCACCAGTTTAGGGCCAGCCCTCCCTCCCCCCACTCATGCTCCTTACCTGGGCCTTCTGGGCTGCCATCCGCTGTCCTCACTGCTCTGTACTACTGAGAACTAGGCTTTGCGGCCTAGTTCTCAGTAGAGTGACGACGCTCCGGGTCACTCTACGCAGCGGAGGACAGCGGATGGCAGCCCGGAAGGCCGCAGATAAGGGGGATCCCTGGGGACCCCTTCCTCCCCACTTCGTGCTCCTGACGTGCAGCCTTCCCCACCACCACCGCCACCGGTCCGTAGTACTGCTAAACAGGCTTTGCGGCCTGTTCATCAGTACAGAGAGGCGCCGAGTGATGACACTCGGCGCCTCTCTGTACTGACGAACAAGCTGCAAAGCCTGTTTAGCAATACTATGGACTGGCGGCAGCGGTGGCGACGGAGGCGGCATCAGTGGCGACGGAGGCAATGGGTAAGGAACGTGAGTGGGGGAGGGAGGGAGTGCCGGCCCAGTATTTTCCCCATAGACTTGCATTGGGGGATTTCCGAGCTGATCAAATCCAGGTACCCCCGATATATCAGATCCGATTTTTTTTTATACTGGCATTTCCAATAACGATACGATATGATAATTTCGGCCGTGCCCGTCCCTAACAGAAACTTCCTTGGTCACTCTCTGGAATAACCTTTGCTATGAGGTGGTCATGGGGAGTGTGACCCTGTTGATCTTCTTGGACCTCTCAACAGATTTCCATACCATCAGCTATGATATCCTTCAATAGCCTCGACCATGGCATTCTCGTTTATTTATTTAAATAAATAAATAAATTGACAGCAATTTGTTTAATAGCTTATTTACAATGAATCTTTTCAGCCATTGGACCTCAAAGCAGTTTACAAATTCTTTTACACAAGATAGTAATTATAAAAATCCAGTTCTATTAAAAATCAATTAACAACCTTTAAAATTTGAAAAAGTTAAACAGAAAGAATATTCCATCATGTGCCCCAAAGCCTTACAAAACATCTTTTCCTACTATCTGGATGAACACTTCAGCAGAGCAGGTCTGGTGAATAATAATAATAATAATAATAATAATAATAATAATAATTTATTTCTTACCCGCCTCTCCGTCTGGATCGAGGCAGGGAACAACAACATGATAAAATACATAAAACTGATTAAAACATAACACATATTATTAAAACTGCATAAAAAATCCTAAAACATCCTAAAAACATCCTTAAAACATTCTAAAATTCCACTGTATATGCCTGCCGGAAGAGAACAGTCTTTATAGCTTTCTTAAATTCTAAAAGACTGTTAAGTTGACGAGTCTCCTCCGGCAGGTCATTCCACAGTCTGGGAGCGGCAGAAGAGAAGGTCCTCTGGGTAACGGTTGTCAGCCTAGTCTTGGCCGACTGCAGTAAGTTCTTCCCAGAGGACCTGAGCGTGCGGGGCGGATTGTATGGGAGAAGGCGATCCCGCAGGTAACCTGGACCCAAACCATGTAGGGCTTTAAAGGTAATGACCAACACTTTATACTTCGCCCGGAAACTAATTGGCAGTTAGTGGAGCGATTTTAAAGCTGGCGTAATATGGTCACCCCTAGATGTACCGGTGACCAACCTGGCTGCCATATTTTGAACTAGTTGAAGTTTCCGGACTAGGCACAGAGGTAGCCCTATGTACAGCGCATTGCAGAAGTCGAGCTTCGAAGTTACCAGCGTGTGCACTACCATCTTTACGTCTTCCAACTCTAGGAAGGGGCGCAGCTGGCGTATCAGTCGAAGCTGATAGTAGGCACTCCTGGCCGTCGCATCTATCTGGGCTGTCATTTGGAGCGATGGATCCAGGAGCATCCCAAGCTGCGAACACAGTCTTTCAGGGGGAGTGTAACCCCATCCAGAACCGGTTGACACACCTCCAAACCCAGGTTGCGGCCTTTGACAGCAAGCACCTCTGTCTTGCCTGGATTCAGCTTCAGTTTGTTTTTCCTCATTCAGCCCATTACCGCCTCCAAGCATTCATTCAGAGGAGCCACACTATCCTTAGCTGGCGCTGTTATCGAAGGCATAGAGAAATATATTTGGGTGTCATCAGCATACTGATAGCACCCCACCCCATGCCTCTGGATGATCTCTCCCAACGGTTTCATATAAATGTTAAACAGCATTGGGGAAAGGATGGCACCTTGCGGTACGCCACACAGCAGCTCCTTCTTTGCAGAACAGCTATCCCCAAGCATCGCCATCTGGAACCTGCCCGAGAGGTAGGACCGGAACCACTGAAGCACAGTACCCCCGATTCCCAATCCCCTCAGGCGTTCCAGAAGGATATCATGGTCGATGGTATCGAAAGCCGCTGAAAGGTCCAGAAGTACCAACATGGACACACTCCCCTGTTAGGGAATTCCATAACATGGTTGCTATTCCAAGTGGACTTCCAAAATCCTGGAAACAAACAGGTAATCAGTAGAGATCAGTAATCAGTAGAGGGCAGGCTCCTGCAGCTTTAACTGTTGTAATGAAGAAGGAATTTCACCAGGTGCTGCATGCTTACAAATGACACCTGCTGTGTCTATCAAATAGCAGATATGTCTTGTCATCACAAACACCACATTTTGCTTGCAACCTGGGGCTAAAGTAACAGTAGGGCCATCTTCTCCCACATGAATTTACCTGTTCAATGAGATCCTTATTCTGGGTCCTTATTTTGGAAGTTAGGCTGCTGGTGAATGGTAACAGGGCCTTTTCTGTGATGGTACCTCAGTAGAATTTTAACAGGACAGTCACCCCTTTACCCTTTAGGTGCCAAGTGAAAACTATTCTGTTTTCCTGGACCAGAGACAGACAACTTGTGGCCCTCCAGATGTTTTGGCATACCACTACCATCATCTTTCACAACTGGCTATGCTGGCTAGGGCTGATGGGAGTTGTAAGCCAAAATATCTGGAGGGCCACAAGTTGCCCTCTTGACCTAAAACTTTACTGAACAATATTATGATCTACACTACTATATTGGTGCTGCTAAATTAATCCATTTAACTTGAGTGAGCTTTAAAATTGTGTTGTCTTATGCTTAGAGGAACAGATACACATGTTTTGAATGAATAAAGACACCTGGTGAGAATCATTGATGGGCTATACTGGTTCCATAGACTTAAAGAAAGAATACAGACTCTTTTAATTTGGGCGTTTGGACTTTAAAAATAAGTCCTTAAGATCACTGTGGAGCAGGAGGACAGCCAAGATAACATTCTTGAATTACTTAGATTAATTTGAATTGAGAGAATTTGAATTACTTTAAAGATATGGAAGAACAAAACGCAAAATGACATCTAAGGAATTAATCGTGTTCAATTGCTGATGGCAGCTCATAAGGTAAAAGTTAAAAGTCAGAAAAGTGAAGGATTTCTAACACTGAGTTCTTGGTAAATGCAACTGTGGCATACAGCCATGACAAGGAAATTGACTTTCCAACTGAAATTTGTTAAAGGCAAAAGGGGGGGGGGGATCTGATTTTTATAAAACATGGCATGATTTTATCAATGGAGGCACAGTCGTGCCTCCATTGTTAAGGGCCGTCAGTAAAGAACACATTCTGCCATGTTAAAGTGATAATTGGGGGGGGGGTCATTCTAACAGCCATAAAGTCGAAAATGTTTCACCAACCTTTCTGAAATTTACAGGTGCCACAATGAAATGTTTGTTTTATATTACCTGAAAATTTCAAGAAGATTGGTGAAAGATTGAGGGAAGGAGAGCAGTTTAAGGTAGAAAAGGAACACAAACCTGTCTCCCTGCTTTTGTCAAATGACTTTCAGTTTCCGGGTTTTGTGCTCACGATTTGCATAATTTCTAGAGCCTTATTAATTAATCCAGTGGTGGGGTCTTCTTCCTCCTTCACTGTAGTTTGTGGAAAGCTTTTTGTTATTTTTTAATTCCCTTCAGTTGATTTTTAAGGAATATTTTAAACCTCTCATTCAAGTCAATGCTTCCCTCATAGTGCTCAGTAGCGTCGCTCTCCCCCCTCCTTCCTGCCTTAGAATGTGGGGTGGGTGGGTAAAATGGCCGCTGCCTCTATTGCACAGACCTTTTGAGTGAAGAAGAAGAAGAGTTTCTTTTTTCTCTTCTGGAACATGCATTCCTTTGGCTCTGAGAGTATTTTGGGCTATCTTCATAATGCCAGTTTGCTCTTTTGTTCCCTAGTGAAGCAGGGTGTGGTTCCTCTGGAACCATGGTAACCTGATCTTCAGAACTCTCCTGGGAATAGGTGGCTATACATCCTTTTCTATCCATCCCCACCCCAAACACACACAGTGTTCTCCTTCCCTCTTTTCTAAGAGTTTGGTCCATGCTGCTATAAAGTTGAAAGCTTCAAACACGTCATTTAATTAGTTTGGGCCGGTGTTAAGTTTTAAGTACAATGTTGAAACCTTTCAAAGTGCTTCTGGGCCTACAACGTTGATTTTGGCCTAGTCACCCTGTTTTTGTAATAAGGTTTAGAAACAGTTGAGCTGTCGTTTATTTTGCATAGTGTACACATGCATTTTCTTTCTAATCCTTGCAGTCTACACTGGCTCCCTCCTTGATGTGTTTTTGGATGCAGACAACCCCTTTTTTGTTCCAGCAGGCTTTTGGTAAATAATCTGGACCTCTGTCTGTACCTCTGACTTTTAAATTGTTATGTATTTTAAATGTTTTAAATGCTTTAATATTGAAAAGTATTTAATTATATTTTTAACTTTTGTATATTCCTATTTATAGGTTTTAGCTGTATATGTTTTAGTTTTGTAAGGCTGCCCTGAGGCCCAGCATTGGGCAAAAGGCAGGATACTACTACTACTACTACTACTACTACTAATAGTAATGTTTCAGATTTCACTTCTGCATCTGATGTTCTTTTGCATTTACTTTTCTTTATAAACCATTCATATCTTAAGACTTCTTGTGTGGCATGTTTTCATTGGTTTAACAAGTTAAAAGGGGTATTCACTGTTTTCATGCTTATGTTATAAAATCTATTTTCAACAGGCCTAGTAACTTCAAGAGTAACAGAGTTGGGGAAAATCCTCAATCTCTTTGCTATCAGAGGCACTGAGTAAGGGACCCCTGGAGATAATTTAGACTGACCCCAACCACAAAACACTATTCCCTCTTCTGAAGAGATCTGGACCACAGACTACTAAAGACAAACAAAGTAGCAGACCATAATAACAGTTCTCATGTGGCCATTTGCTTTATGAGGCAGGTGCTCTGCAGGCTACCAAATGGAGGGACTAACAGGCCATACAGTTGCCTGGCTGGGTCTGCCAGAAATCCACCCTCAACACTCCTGGAAAGTCCATGTTCTATAGCACCTGCTGTCAGATGAACTTGAGGGCATCCCACCCTCCACCCCTTGGTTTAATTTACTGGCTTCCCCTGGCTGGACCTTGCAGGAAACTATAGGGACAGACAAAGCAGGCATTCATAACACACATAGAATGCTGAGACTGGCAAATCTAAAAGCAAGTGTGTTGCTTTTCAAGAACCAAGGAAATTCAATGGGTCTTCACCATCATCATCATGCCTTTATTGTTGGAAGCCAATTTACTTTTGAGTAAATATCTAGGGGTGGAAATGCAGCCTGTGCAAGAACTGAGTAGGGTGAACATATTTGGGAAACCAAAAAAGAAGACACCTAGTGGGTGGCAGGAAAATGGCTTTCTGGGGCCACCTTAAAGTCCCCAATTGGAGTGGAGGAGGGGAAAGCATGTCATTCTCACCCCCACCCCACTGCTCCAATCAGGCCCTTTTCTATAATGTCTGGGAATGACACGGTTTTCCCCTTTAAGGCCTTGATTGGAGCAGTGGGAGAGAATGACACACCTCCAGAAAGCATGTCATTCCCCCTGCCACGCTAATGGTGGCCTTAAAAGGGAAAGTGTGTAATTCCAGGTCATTATAGACTATTGCATAAAATCCCCCTTGACACCGAGGATAGAACAAAAACCAGGAGAAATCTGGGGAAATCCTGACAGTTTTTTATTATGATTTATTATTGCATTTATATCCCACCTTTTTTCCGCCAAGAAACCCAAGGCGGCATACATAATCCTCCTCCTCTCCATTTTATCCTCACAACAACAACCCTGTGAGGTGGGTTGGGCTGAGAGTCTGCAACTGGCCCAAAGTCACCCAATGGGTTTCCATGGCTAAGTGGGGAGTAGAACCCAGATCTCCCAGCTCCCAGTCCAACACCTTAGCTACTACGCCACACCTTAGTGGTCACCCTAGAATTGAGCCATGCCAAGTTGGAAGCAGATCAGTTCGTGCCTTAATTTTAAAGATATTTTTAAAAAAAGTTTGACTTCAAATTTTTCCCTAAAATTCAAGGCATGAACCAATCTGCTTCCAACTTGGCATGGCTCAATCCCTACTTAAGAGCTACCATGCTGTCAAGTTTCATCCCTTTATCTTTAAAAATGATGGAATTGTAAGCATTTTAGTTAATTTAAAAAAATAAATTGAAGTTTTAAACATTTCAAAAATCAAGGGATGAACAGATCTGCTTCCAACTTGGCATGGTTAAATCCCGACTTCAGAGCTACCATGGTGCCAAGTTTCATCTCTTTATCTTTAATTTCATTTTTTTAACTTGTACTGCTCAAGGTCCTGGACCCCAAAGAGATTTCTGTTTGAACTTTAAAAAATTCCTAAAAATCAAGGCATGAACGGATCTGCTTCATACTTGGCATAGCTATATCCCTACTTAAGAGCTACCATGATGCCAGGTTTCATCACTTTATCTTTAAAAATGAGTGAGATGCAAGCATTTTGGTTGATTTATTAATGTTAAAAGTGAATTCAACACATAACACTAGCTTTGATTTTATATTGGATGTCAAGATGGTATTGTTGGGGAAAATTCCAGAGACAAAGTGGATTGGAGGAAAGTTTTGGGTAGGTTGAAGGACATGGCCAGCTGCAAGCAATAATGTTTGAGGGTGTATGTGCAGTACTGGAAAAGGTCAGCATCGCTAATTGCTTAAGTACTAGCATAGATAAAATGGATTGAGCTGGAATGTCTGATATGGGAAACATATAAAAGTGAGTCTCATTTGTATGACTCTTGTTGGGTTGATGGTTGGACTATATGTGATTTTGGACGTGGAGGATTGTGTAGAGGACTGTGTAAATATTGATGGAAAACCGTTGTGCTGTATATATCTTGGATCACGAGTAAACCACTCTGTATATACACAAAGTATGGTGTGTGAGTATTACTTCAGCTGCTGAGATTGCTATTGAACGGTGTGCTAACACAAACGCTTGCAGCGTTTGGCCATTCTTGCTTCCAATTCCTCAACAGGTATAACATCCTGGCTGACGCCGGCTTGGTTGTCAACTGTATAATATCCAGTCATCCGTTACACAAAGCCATGAAATTCATTAAACAAAAAACCTACGGTTTACAAAAACAATGTTAAGGCTCTCCAGTTTCAAACCAAGCACCAGAAAGCAGGGAAATTGGGAGTTAAGGCTCACAAGCCTTAATGCCACATCCTCCCTAAGGAGGCAGAAAGTGCAAGTGAAATTCTCATTCTCCCAAAGCTGATAAACCATGAGGACAGGATGGAGAATATGATATGCAGAGGTGACTGTGGGGTTGTGGAAAACTGATCACGAACAACTTAGGGCCACTTACTTCTCTTTTTTTGTTTAGAGCAGTCCTTCCCCAACCTGGTGCCCTCCAAAGGTGTTGGACTACAACTCCCATCATTGCAAGTCAGTATGTCCCATGGTCAGGAATGCTGGGACTTGTCATCTCAAACACCTGTAGGGCAGCAGGATGGGGAATGCTGTGTCATACCCTTACCAAATACAGGGTCTGTCCAATACTTTTCTCTCACACACATCTCGCATATAGCAGCACTCTTGATAACAAAAGGGGCACTATTCATTACAGATCTAGAACCAGAGCATGTGCCAGGCACTTCCAACTTTTGGTCAATATCCTGCCTTTCAAAGAACCAATGTTTTTTTCTTTAAATGTATTTATAAAAAATATACTGTTCATTCCCCACAATCCCTGCACAATACATCATCTCATCAAAGCAACAGTGGAGCAGAAGAGGTTTAGTTTGGCTGTCTTGAACACCTTTCAGATGAGATTAGTTTGCAATCCTGTACCTTTTGGGAGAAAGCCCTAGTGAATTCAATGGCACTGGCTTCTGAGAAGACATGTATAGGAGTCAACCCTCTCCAGCCTGGTGCTCTCCAGATGTGTTGCACTGTAACTCCCATGTTATGTGTTATGGGGAAGACAAAAATCAATTCATACTTGATTTTAAAATAATACTTACGCATGAAAGTATTAGGTGGTAGCTCTGTCTTTGATCTCACACTGCTGAACAAGTAAGAGAAATCCTTTATCTGATATTCAAGAAACAGACATCCTATGCCATATGTTGAAAACTAATGTTGATGTCTGAAGGGCTATCTGGATTAGGTATTCAAGATTCATTCATTGTTGTTTCATTTGGTTTTGACAGTTTATTTAAAGTGATGCAGCTCTTTTGTAGTTCCTTGATTGATCACATATCTTAATGCTGGAAAACATCATACTTTAGTACAGATGTGGGCAGGAAATAGATTTATCCTGATGATTTGGACATCAACTCGCAGCATTCCTGTAAACTGCCCATGCTGATAGGGGCTTTTACAAGTTGTATTCCAAAACATCTGGAGATCTACATTCTGCCTTCCCTTGTTCTTGAACAACATTCCCCAACCTGGTGCCTGTCAGATGTGTTGGGTTGCAACTCTCAACATAAGGAGATGCTCTAACAAATGAGAAGTAGCTGGTCCTAAGTTGTTCATCATCATTTCCCACAACCCCACAGTCACCTCTGCATAACAAATTGCATATCTAGATTTTTAAGATGACAAGTCCCAGCATTCCTGACCATGGGACATACTGACTTGCAATGATGGGAGTTGTAGCCCAACACCTTTGGAGGGCACCAGGTTGGGGAAGGACTGCTCTAAACAAAAAAAGAGAAGTAGATGGTCCTAAGTTGTTCTTGATCAGTTTTCCACAACCCCACAGTCACCTCTGCATATCATATTCTCCACCCTGTCCTCATGGTTTATCAGCTTTGGGAGAATGAGAATTTCACTTGCACTTTCTGCCTCCTTAGGGAGGATGTGGTGTTAAGGCTTGTGAGCCTTAACTCCCAATTTCCCTGCTTTTTGGTGCTTGGTTTGAAACTGTAGAGCCTTAACATTGTTTTTGTAAACCATAGGTTTTTTGTTTAATGAATTGTATTTACAAGTCGGACATACACAGCCATATTATCAAAGCCTTTTCCATATATTATGAGAAAGAGACTAAAGGAGCAAGATGTGATTTTTGCTGTTTCATGTCTATTCTGTAATGTAAGTAGTTAGAATGTGTGGAGAACGTTTACTGTTGAAAATAATGTTTACTGTTTTAAAATATACTGTGTTTATGGTGCAGGAACCAGGATGTGAGAGGACATGCTGATTGGTTGGTGGTTGGAATGGCTGGACTGATAGATAGCAGAGAATGATAGGAGTTAGCTGAGTGTGTGGAGCTATTTTGAGGTGCTGGGAGAGGGAGAGGGGGGAGATTTGGGTTTAGGTCGGTCAGCATTAGATTTGAGAGTAGGAACTACGTGTTTTATTATTTTGGGGGAGTAGCTTGTGGGAGGAGTGATAGAGTAGCCTAGAGGGTAGGTTAAGCAGGGTTGATGTTGAAATTGAAGTTGAATTTGAAGCAATAATTGAAATGTTTTAAAACATTGAACTGAAACCATTACGCTTTGTGCCTGTTGTAACCATCACGCATTTACCTGAGGAAAGCAATATGCTTTACAATTGCAACTTACATCTTGTTAATAAATCTTCTATTAATTCACACTGGTGTGGTTTATGAGGTACCTTGGTGGGGTACTGGTTCAATTAGTGGCAGCAGAAGGTTAGGTGAAAGTTTAGGGTATTGGGCTGGGCTGCTGTGAGGCCTGAAGAGAGTGACACCTCACAGAGACAGTGAACAGCACCCCAGATGCCCATTCCAGAGTAGGGTCCTTTGATTCTAGTGCAAGAATAAAGGAGCAGGAAGGGGTTGGTATCACACAAGCCTATGCATGTTTAAACAGGAACAAAATAACTCCCAGCATTCCCTAGCCAGCCATGTTGGGAGTTGTAAGACTTTTTTTCTGATTAAACATGCATCGGCTTGCACCCTAAATATAATTTGTTATTATGAAGAAGCATAAAGAAAACCTCCAATCAGCCAATACCATCTATATTTAAATGCAATACATTTGTTATTGTAAAATTTAAAAATTAATTAAAAATGAAAGCTTTGGAAATAACCTCATAGTAGGGATTGCAATTAGCTCACTGGGAAGTCTTTATAGAATTGTAGTGGGGAGTGGGCAGGGAGGAAATAGGCTAAGCCATAGGTGAACATCAACCATTGCTTTCTTTTAAGTCTACAGGAATTTTGGTACACACCTTTAGTTAAGAAGTATTCCTATTTCCAGACCATAATGTCACAGGTCCAAAGAAAAACAGACGACTCACCATGCATCACCTGCTGTATCCAAAATATTGAGATGTTTCACATTCCCTACATTTGTTATTTGTGTGCCCATGTCTACATTAATATTTGTCTGTTTTTCAAACTTAGCTCCATTTAGCATAAAACTGTCCAGGACTGGTGGAAGTGACAGCTTTGCAAGGGGCAATGTATTCAATGTTGCTTGAATCATGAGTATCTGCCAGTCTCATGGATGCAAAGTTGTCACCTGTTTAACACCTGAGCTGTCAAGTTGCTTGACACCTCTCAAAGCCATGCTCTAAAAGCCATTTGTCATGCACAGAGATGCCCAATCCCCACCCAGCCGGAATGGCTTGGGAAGGGTTGGATTTTGCGGGCAGGAGGAGGAGACGAAAGAAGACTATACGCATGCTTGCCATGCATATAGCCTAGCGTGGGGGCGGAGCCAAGCCTATATAGCCTCGCCCTGCGCAGCCATCCGGCCTCTTTTTTGTCTGGCCAGGAGGCGGGAGATGTTGCTGGAAAGAGCTAGTGTGCGGCCAGGAGGCTTGTCAGCACACTCTTCAGGAGAGCTGGGGCTGGGTGGCTTCCCAGCCCCAAGGGTTTGGAGGAGCTTCCACCCTTTCGGTCGCCCTTCTCGTAATTCCTCTGCTGTTCTTGCACTGAGGGCGGTGACAGAGCAGGGAGGGAGCGTGTGGCCATGAGGCGTTTACTTGCAGCCGCACGCTTATTTCTGCTCGGAGGTTTGGTTTTGCTTTGGGGAGCAAGGAGACAGTTTGCAGCCACGAGGTGCGAGCACAAACTCATTGGGAGAGCTGGGTCTAGGAGGCTTCCTGCCCAAACGGTTTGGAGTTGGAGGGATGGGTTTTCTGAAAGAGCGGCTTGCCTGCCCGTAGCCTTCCCCGTGGAGATGAGGGTGCCGCATACAAAGACTACAGTAGTGTTCGTTACTCATGAGTAGGGGCACGGCTGGGATTATCTGCTGCTCAAGCGTCTGTTTTCTCTGGGGTCGGGTGGAGTGGTATAGGCAGTAGTATTGCTTCTGGGGGGCTTTCTTTTGCACTCCCCTCTTGTGGGTTGGATTGCCATGCTTGGAATGCCTTCTCCCCCTCCCCCTCCCTCTCCCTCCCTCAAAAAGCTGCTGAGGGTGCCCGCGGGCACCAGTTTGGGGAAGTGTGATCTGCTGGATCATTCCCAATTTCTTACCCTCAGCGTCCAGTGTGGGGCTGGGAGGCAGAATCTGCTGGAGTGCCAGGGCTATAGCCAGGCCTCTACTCAGTAAGCCCCACTTTAACAGCCCTGGGGATTGGCAGGCCGCAGCATGGGCCCCGTTGGCCTAGCAGCCATTTTGTGGAGCAAGGGGATATTGGTAGGCAGGAGCCATTTTAAGTGGGGCTGTGTTTAGGATCTAGGAGGCTGGATCTCTGCAGCGGCCCCACCTCCCTCAAAGACACAATAGCCTGTGCTTGTCAGTAGGTGTAGGCCAGGCTTTTCTGCATGGACTGGGGCTATAGAGAGCTGCAGCATTTACAATAAAATGTCTGGGTGGATCATTGGTCTGGCTCAGTATAAGGCTGCCTCCCAATAATAAATAAATGAGAGACAGTGCAGTGTAGTGGTTGGAATGTTAGATTGGGTAGACAGGCCATGATGAGCTACTGCCTTTTCAGTATTAACAATAAAAGGGCTGGGTGGAATGCTGGTCTGACTTAGTATAAGGCTGCTTCTCAATAATAAATGAGAGACAGTGGAGTGGAGTGGTTGGAATGTTAGCTTGGGTGGACTGAGACCATGATGAGCTACTCATTATTATTATTATTATTATTATTATTATTATTATTATTATTATTTCAGTGTTAGCAATTCAGTCTTAACAACAAAACAATCCTAACAATGAAAGGGCTGGGCAGACCATTGGTCTAACTCAGTATAAGGCTGCTTTCCAATAATAAACAAAGCATACTAATGGACAGTGTGGTGTAGTGGTTAGAATGTTTGATTGGGGACTGTTTCCTCAGGGGACTGAGGCCATGATGAGCTGCTCCTTCCAGTGTTAACTATAAAGGGCCAGGTGGACCATTGGTCTTACTCAGTATAAGGCTACCCCCAAATAATAAATAACAGAGACAGTTTGGTTAGCGGTTAGATCATTAGTTTGGGACTCAGGAGATTTGCGTTCTAGTATCCACACTGCTATGAATAAAGCTCACTGCTTGGCTTTGGGCCAGTTACTGGTTTTGTTTTGTTTTTTGCATATCTTATCTCACAAGGCTGCTGTGAGGATAAAGTGGAGAGGAGGAGTATCATTTAGTGGGGCCAGACAATCATATTGCTAGATAAACATTTAGGTCTCCACCTGGGTTGGAAGCAGTGATATTGAGATTTGTTTCCTTTTGCAGTAGTGATCGGGTTCAGGCCAAAAAATTATCATCAGCCTTTGTTTAACTTGGCCTGCCAGCTTGCTACGACTCATGTAGTTGCCTCCTTGTTGCCTGGGGAACTTCAGGATGGGCAGGTGGCGGAAGCCATTATGAGATCGGCGGCTCCCAGCACACGTGCAGCTTAAGAGAGAGCAGGTAGGGAGTTCGGTGTTTTCAGGGCCAGGTGGCAGCTTCCAGTCCTCTGGCCTATTCCAATAGAGCACTTGCTAGAGTTCTGTGTGGTTTTACACCACACTGGTCTGTCCACTCGTATCATCAGAAGTAAGCTGGCTGGACTCTCATTTATGTTAAAGGCAAATGGGTAGCCTGTCGTCACGTAGGGCTTCTGCATAAGAAAGATGCTTGAGGGATGGGCTAGGTTGGCCCTGCCTGCTCCAGAGTCACGTCAGCCTATTCCCCCCGACTTATTAATTGGTTGAAAGGCAATGGGTATCCCTCTGCTTTCAGTATTTGAACAGGCGTTATTCCATGCCTTGGCTGTTACTGCCTTTTCTGACGCATTTAGAATCGGGGAATTGCTCGCATGCTCCAAGTCAGATCAAGCAGGCGGAGCACTGCAGTGGGGAAATGTGCAGAGATTGGAGGACAAGGTAGTCCTAGGGCTGCAAAGGTCTAAGACTGATCAGGGAGGCAGAGGCTCATTCATTCCATTGGCGGAGGCCCCACTTAGGGAACTCTGCCCCATTGCAGTCCTGAAATGCTACTTGGCTTTCAGGGGAAGTGAGCCTGGCTTCCTCTCCCGTCATTTAAACAAGTCCCCATTAACTAAATATCAGTTCTGGATGGTGGCAAAGAAGGCATTAAGGGCACTGGGTTTGGGAAATTACCATTTGGCATCCATTCATTTACGATTGGTGCAGCATCTACTGTGGCCGCAATAGGGATGGGCAGTGCTAAGATACGTGCCATAGGGAGATGGCAGCCCGGTGCCTTCAAGGCTTATGTTTGGAAATGGACACTCAGGAGTATATGGTAAACAGATATTTGTCTTCTGCAGAACATAGGAGGAGACCAGCGCCGGGAAGGTCCTCGCCAGTGAACACAGTGGGTGTTGTGGGCCAGCCGTAGGGTGACACTAGCAGCTGCCAGCACACAGCTGGGTCTCGGTCCATCAGCCTCCGTCCTGTGGTTGGGGAGGCATGGCTTGCACTGGGGAGGTCCCCTCCACCTCCTGTTCAGATCTGGTAATGTGCCTGTGGCGCCCAAGGTGTTGGTGTTACAGTTGGGTGGGAATGACTTGGGCCTTCTAAAGGGGAAGGCCATGATTATACAAGCTAAGTTAGATTTCGAGTTCATATGGAGCCAGTGGTCGGACACTTGGATAGTGTGGTTGAACATGCTCCCTAGAGTTCAATGGCGTGAAGGTTGGAACGCCCACAGTGTAAATAGGGCAGTTAAAATGTTACTAGGGAATGTAGGTTATTGTTTCATGACTGGCAAGGAGTAACTATCCCACACCCGGATATTTTAATTGCCAGAGGGGATTTATACAGGGCAGATCGAGTTCACCTCTCCGATGCAGGGAATGACATTTTCCTGCAGGATCTGAGCGTGGCCCTGCTGAGGCTTGGCTCCCTTCTTTGGTGGATGGTGCGGGAATTTTGGGGGCTGAGAATTAGGGATGTGCACTGGATCGGACCCGATCCACGATCCGAGTCCGGTCCAGTGGGAAATCGGATAAATTATCCGATTTCCGATCCCGCAGCTGGATCGGCCGATCCAATCCGAACCGGTCCGAAAAAGCTCCGAACCGGTTCGGCGGATCGGCGGATCGGCGGGCGCCAACTGGCGCCCACCGCCGCTTCCATTGGCGGGCGCCAGCGGGCGCCCGCCGATGAAAGTGGACAGCGGGGGGGGGGAGGAGGGGGGCACTTACCTTCTCGGCCCGGTGGCTCCCGTCCGGCGCCGGCGCCTACTACTACTAGCAGGCTCCGCGGCCTGCTCTAGGGTGGCGCGCCGGGTGATGTCATCACCCGGCGCGCTACTCTAGAGCAGGCCGCGGAGCCTGCTGGAAGTAGTAGGCGCCGGCGCCGGACGGGAGCCGCCGGGCCGGGAAGGTAAGGAGGGGGTGCGTGGAGGGGAGGAGGGGGCGCGCGGAGGGGGGAGGGGGGCCCTTACCTTTCCGGCCCGGCGGCTCCCGTCCGGCGCCGGCGCCTACTATTCCCAGCAGGCTCCGCGGCCTGCTCTAGGATGGCGCGCCGGGTGATGTCATCACCCGGCGCGCTACTCTAGAGCAGGCCGCGGAGCCTGCTGGAAGTAGTAGGCGCCGGCGCCGGACGGGAGCCGCCGGGCCGGAAAAGTAAGGAGGGGGTGCGTGGAGGGGAGGAGGGGGCGCGCGGAGGGGGGAGGGGGGCCCTTACCTTTCCGGCCCGGCGGCTCCCGTCCGGCGCCGGCGCCTACTATTCCCAGCAGGCTCCGCGGCCTGCTCTAGGATGGCGCGCCGGGTGATGTCATCACCCGGCGCGCTACTCTAGAGCAGGCCGCGGAGCCTGCTGGAAGTAGTAGGCGCCGGCGCCGGACGGGAGCCGCCGGGCCGGAAAGGTAAGGAGGGGGTGCGTGGAGGGGAGGAGGGGGCGCGCGGAGGGGGGAGGGGGGAGGGGGGCCCTTACCTGCCCGGCCCGGCGGCTCCCGTCCGGCGCCGGCGCCTACTACTACCAGCAGGCTCCGCGGCCTGCTCCAGGGTGGCGCGCCGGGTGATGTCATCACCCGGCGCGCTACTCGAGAGTAGGCCGCGGAGCCCGCTGGTAGTAGCCGCCGGCGCCGGACGTGCCGAGAAGGTAAGTGGCGGGGAAGGGGGCTTACCCCCCCCCCGGAGCCGTCCGCTTCTATCCGCTGGTGCCCGCGGGCGCCAGCGGATGGAAGCAGGCGGCCCCAGGGGGGGTAGGGAGCGCGGGGGAGGGGGTTTACCTGCCGGGGCCGTCCACAGCGGACGGCCCCGGGGGGGGAGGGAGTTAGGCCCCCCCTTACCCACCCGCCGCCATTTTTTCCTCATAGACTTGCATTGCAATGCAAGTCTATGGGGAAAAAAATGGCGGCCGATCCAAAAATGTACGATTTTTGGGTCGGGATCGGACTCGATCCGGTCCGGGGGGCCTCCGATTTTGTCTGAACCGGTCCGGGACAAAATTGGAGGTCCCGATCCGGGTCCCGATCCGATCCGGGGGGTCCGTGCACACCCCTACTGAGAATAGGAACGGTGAGCACTCTGGCACCTTTATGGTTGGGGCAAGTCAGAGGCCCTGCTCCTTGGGGGCTTTGCAGCTTCCGTGTCAGGATATGGCTTGCCTTTGGGGACCTAGTTGTCTCATCTACCCAGAGCTGTGCAGCCCTGGGTGTGGATGACATGGTAGGTCTCACCAAACACTCAAGTGTTATGGGAATAGGGGGGCCGGCCCCTGTGTTCAACGAGTGGCTCGCCCTGATTGGCAGGCTAGTTGCCTGAGATAAATAAGAGAGATTCCTGCACATTCATGCTCAGATCCATGGAGGGGAGAATCTCCATGTTAAATAAAGAGGCCCTAGTTTATCCCAAGCTCTGGTGTCCATGTCTTATTTGGTAAGATTTTTTCTCCGCTCGCAAGATCCCCATTTTAGAAAACCTACATATATTCATGTGTAAAGAACATGTGAGTGTCCATTCTGTCACATTGGGAAACTGATGTGTCACATTTCCATGTAGGAAAAAAATGCCATTTGCAAAGCAGTCATAACAACTTGGATATTTTAGGCCCAACCTACATAGAGGTGTCATCTGACATTGATACAGTTAAAAAACATTTTTTTCTTGAATTCGCTTCTACTCCTTCTGTGGCACAATTAATGCAGTGTAGACTAGGGGTGTACACGGACCCCCAGATCAGATCAGGACCCGGATCGGGACCTCTGAGATTGTCCTGGATCTTGTCTATGGGGAAAAAATGGCAGCAGGTGGGTGAGGGGGGCCTAACTCCCTCCTTCTGCCTTGCGGTTCTTACCTCCCGGGGCCGTCCGCTGTGGACGGCCCCGGGAGGTAAGCCCCCTCCCCCGCACTCCTTACCACCCGGGGCCATCCGCTTCCATCTGCTGGTGCCCGCAGGGGGTGTAAGCCCCTTCCCCCTGCTTACCTGCCGGGGCCATCTGCTCCCCTCCACCACTGGCTGCTACTGCGAGCAGGCTTCGCGGCCTGCCCCTAGGTAGTGCGTTAGGTGATGTCATCACCTGGCGTGCTACCTAGGGGCAGGCCGCGAAGCTTGCTCGCAGTAGTGGCCAGCGGCGGAGGGAAGCGGACGGCCCCGGAAGGTAAGCAGGCCGTGGGCCCCCCTGCCTCCTTGCTTACCTTTTGGGGATGTCCACTCCTCTCCACCGCTGGCCACTACTGCGAGCAGGCTTCGCGGCCTGCTCCTGAGTAGCGCGCCAGGTGATGGCATCACCTGGCGTGCTATCTAGGGGCAGGCCGCGAAGCCTGCTTGCAGTAGTGGCCATCAGCGGAGGGGAGGGGATGTCCCTGGAAGGTAAGTGGGCCCCGCTCCCTCCCTCTTCCCCCCCGCGATCCTCACCTGGCCGGGCTGTCTGCTTCCATCGACGGCCGCCCGTTGGCACCCACCAATGGAAGCTGAGGTGGGTGTCAGCAGGCTCCCACCGATCCTCCAATCCATTCCAATCTGGATCGGGTCCTTTCCGGATCAGATTGGATTGGACTGAACGATCCAGCGGGGTGATCGGAAATCGGATAATTGTATCCGATTTCCCCTGGATCGGATCCAGATCATGGATTGGACCCGATCCAGTGCACACCCCTAGTGTAGACTTGTTATATATCTCGCTTTTGTCAGGCAAATTTAATCTTAAAGGTGATTTATTTGGCTATGTAGGCCCTCCATTCCTTTCTTCTTTCAATTCTCCACCTTTGTGGAGAACCAATATATCTGTAAATGCTCGGCAAACTAAAGAAGGGAAAATGAGAGTGCAAGATACATGGAGACTAACAGGAAACAAAATATCACAATAGGAAATAATTTGGGGAAGAATATTACCAATGCAAGTAGAGTTTGCTAGGCTCATGCCAAGAAACCCAATTTGGGCACCCTTAAAGACAACCACAAGGGAGACATAGGCCAAATCCAAGCAGATATAACACTGAAAGTGGTTTGAAAACAGTATATAGAATGTCCCCGAACAGTTGTCAGTGCACTTCAATACCATTATAAAGCAGGAGTGTAAATCCTGCCATAGACTTGACAGACCACCCAAACGTTCCTCTGGCATTGGTAAAATCCAAAGCAGAGGACGTGCACACACACACACATACCTAGGGAGACCATATTTTGGAAACCAAAAACCCAACATGACCAGCCCTCAAGGTGGGCCCATCCTGACATGACTGGCCCCCAAGAGGGCATGCTCTTGGTCACATGTATGCACAGATATCCTCCCAGCCATGCTAATGGCATAGGCAATCTGTACACTTTCCAGAGGCCCAGAAATGCGTGCCCTGCTCCACCCCTGCATCAATCGAGGGATGAAAAAGGGCCTCTTAACGCTTGTATTAAGAGGCCCTTTCATCCCTTGATTGATGCAGGGGTTGGAGCAGGGCACACATTTTCTGGACCTCCGAAAAGTGCATAGATTGTAGGGGTGTGTGCTCACTCTGAAAAGATCTGATAACCATGAATGTCTGTGGAACATTCAATCTTCCAGAGTCGAGATTGGCTGCTGCTAAACCTATTGAATAATCTCAGTGTGGAGATGCGCCAATCAATGCTTGTAACGTCTTCATAATTATTCGACCATTTTGTGTGCGTGTGTATTGTGTCTAATTGAAATCCTCACAATAAGGAACATGGGGTGGTGGGGTGGTGGGGTGGGGAAGTGATATTGACATATGTGGCTCAACAATTAGGAAATGCCATAGCGCTGTCCGTGTTCTGTTCTCCTCCAATCACAGTGCTTATGGGGAGGGATTGCATTTGTCCTCACCCTGGAACTCATTCTGTCACTAATTCATGGAGCGTTAGGAAGAGAGAGTGTGAGAGAGAAAGTGTGAGAGACAGAGCTGCAGTGTCTCTCTGTTTTCTTTGTTTCCCAATTGTCCTTGTGTTAGGATTTAGGAGGAAGGAGGATAGAAAAGGCTTCATCACATCAGTGTTTTATCACACTCTCGACATGCCTGGTTAGCTGTTTTTCAGCATGGCTTATTTCCCCCAGGTGGTCTTTTGTTGCTCCAACCCCATCCCATCTGTGGGAATTAACAAAAAATCTTACATCTTCATCAGTTTTAAAGATAGAGATGGACCATGGCAAGATGATAACTCTTAAGTAGGGCTTTGGGCATACCAAGTTTGAATGAGATCCCTTCGTCTCTTGATTTTTTATGAATTATTTAAAGTTTGAGGTTTTAAAAATTATTTTTTTAAAAAAAATGCTGTCATTTTTAAAGATAAAGAGATGGAACTTAGCACGAAGATAGCTCTTAAGCAGGGCTTTAGGTATGCCACCTTTGAAAGAGATCCTACTTCAGTTCATTTTTTATGATTTTTTTTTTAAAAAAAAATCTCTTGAAACATTCACTCACATAAACACCCACACACATACACACACCTCTTTGGTTCTGTGTTAATCCATCCCTGCACATTGATGGAGGATAAAAGGTCCCTCCATAAATGTGTAGGGGTGGATTAAAGCAGAATCAGAGGGGTGTGTTTATGCATGTGAATGGTTTTGGGGGGAAATAAGAAATTGTAAAAATTCAACAGATGAAGGGATCTCTTTCAAAACTTGGCATGCCTAAAGCCCTACTTAAGAGATATCATCATGCTAAGTGTAATCTCTTTAAGTTTAAAGATGACAGCATTGTTGTTTTAAAAATAATAATTTAAAAATCTCAAACTTTAAAAAAATTGTAAAAAATCAACAGATGAAGGATCTCTTTCAAACTTATTGTGCCTAAAGCATTACTTAATCTCTATCATTGTGCCAAGTTACATCTCTTTATCTTAAAAAGTGAATGAGATATATGCATTTTTAATTCCCATTGACAATAATAGCACAGTTCTCGAAAAAGGGGTGGTTTTCCCATGAGTAATCCAGCGGTGTGGAGAGATGGACCCCTCCAAAAATCGGGCAGGGGAATTGCCTCATCGGAGCACTACTCTGAATTTTGGGTCAGAGAAGACCTCCTCTGCACACCCTTAGTATTTTGCCCATGCCACTAGCATGGCTGGGAGGATATCTGCACATGCATGCACAGATATTCCCCAGCCAAGCTAATGGGTGGTCAATCTGTGCACTTTCCCAAGGCCCAGAATATGCATGATCTGCTCCCCCACCCGTGCCTTTCCTAGGGGTTTTCAACTAAATTGAAAATCCCCCAGGAGCCCCCCTGAGAGCATGAAAACCCGGAGATATCCAGGCAAAAGTGGTCAGTTGGTCACCCTAACACACACACACTCCATAACAGGAATCATCTGCTGTCCCCACCAACCATCCCTGAAAGTCCTCCCTTACCTCCCAAGTGGTAACAGGACTACCAGTAGGAATGTGGAAGAGTTTAAAGAGGGGGATGTTTTTCTTTCCCATTGTCTCCAATATGCTGATTAATAATGGGAGATGGAGTTGCAATTGCATAACTTTATTTGTATGTTATTAAATATTTGGCTCTTTTATTCAATTACAGCAACCCTAGAGAGAACTCCTGTCTCCCATCAGTCACCAGGCTTTGTTTCCCTACACACTTTTAATCAATCAGCACATTGAGAAGAAGGCTGGGAAGGAGAAAAATCCCCTTTAAAACTCCTTTGCGCTCCTGCTGCGGCTCTTGCCACCTTTTGGAAGGTAAGGTATTGAAAGCAGGACTGTGTTTGGGATACATGGGGTGGGAAAAGATGAGAGGTTGCATTTTTCTAAGCACCCTATTTTGACTTAGAAAAATGATCCAGATTCTCCCAAGTTTGGTCAGGAGAATTCAGCTCAGTTCTGAGTTTGGGTGTGTTTACTAAACTCTAAAGAACACTTATTCAGATATCATTGTCATTCAATGGAATATGGGAGGAAAACACCAACCATCATGATTCAGCACTGCAGTAAGGAGATTTTAAATACAACATCTATGTTTTTTAGACTTTTTTTTCAAATCAACCCCCAAATATTGAGGGGGGAAAACCCCACATTAAAGTATGAAAAAAAAGAAAGAAAGAACAAACACAGTTTGAAGCCAGGCAAGATTAGTAAGCTGAGTTATAGGCTTGCCCCGTCCCCTCTGCTTTGAGGGTGCTCCATCTAAGGGTCATGGAGTGGACAGACCCCTCAGGGGGCTATAAGGTGGACCATTGGAGGGACTGTGCCTAGGGGACCAGCCTAGAGGACCAGCAGATGTCCCTTCAGTCAGGTAGGGGTGGGACAGTTTGCTTGAAGGCTTCTCTGTGTCAACCTAAAGGCAATATCAACCATGCAAAGCTGGGTCGGGTCGGTAGTGTTACACGCACCGATTTTGTCTTCATTTGAAGCTCATCATTACAATATGTGTACTGTCTACATCTTCTCACCCAGTTTGTAGTTGGTGATTTTGTTCATATGCATGATAGGCCATATCTTATTCCATTGATCATTTGATATTTTATGAGCTGTTTGACAAACTTTTGCCAAGATGATCTGTGCTGCAATTAACATGTACAATACCATAACCGCATAGTCACAGGCCACATGGTTTTTAATATATTCCAATATTCTTTAACCAGATTATGATACCACCATATATAGAGAATTTCCCTTTCTACTCCTGCATCTCTTAACAAGTATTTGTTACAGCTGAAAAAAATCTAAATATTTTAACTGGAAGATTTTATTTACAACTTCTTTGGAATTGACACCTAGTACATATATGTACGTGCTTCCATTAATTCATAAAAAATGCTATGCTACATGCACATATTTTGTCTTAGATACTTTAGTATGCCCAATTAAATGTAACCTTGGTACTACTATAGTCTGAGGTAAATATGACCATTAAAATTTACACAATCTGTTAAAAGGGGGAACCCGATCCTAAACCCTTCTTGCAAGCAAATATATTTGCTCTGCATTCAGTTTTCACTTCCTTCTATTGTCCTTCTAATTGCCCTCTGCCCAGATTAATATTAGGTTAGATGTTGAAACTGTTAATTATTTGTTTTATGTTTGTACTGTTTAGAGACACGCATGAAATATTCAAATACTTAATGATACACACATTACCAATTGGGCACTGCATTGCTCTTTAATGAGATCTCTTTAATTATGATGTTACTCTAGCATTCCAGAGATGTTGCTTAAGCGTGTCTTGCAGATATGCTCTTCCTATTATTCAGGACACCTTTTGTTGTTCAGCATGGGTCTAATATTCAGTTGAGAAATTGGTTTTGTTTTCTTGTTTTTCTTTCTTCTCCGCTATAACAAGCTGATGAAACCGCCTGTTCTGGGCTTATTTTAAATCCACAGTGTGGTGTGCTGCATATGGTTTCAAACATGTAGACTCAGTATTTCTAGAGCTGAGCTGAAGCTTTTCAGAAGAGATTTGGTGGGAACAAATGCTCGTCATTTTCTGTTTTTGTACCCTGTCTGAAAAAGAGGGCTATATTGTAAAATATTCTCTGCCATTTTTATGTGGTGCTTGCATTTCCCCCCACAATGCTAGAAAAAAGGGCTGGCTCTCCCATGAGGTGAAGTGAATCTCCACCTCAGGCAACAGAGCGGGATGAGCAGCAAATTGTGCACCACCACCCCTGCCCCTACCAGAAGGGCTCATTGCCGCCACCTCTAGCAGGTGCTCTGGAGAGCCTGGCCAGCTGCTCTTCTGCCATGGCATTTACTACAACAGATGAGCAGGGCAGACAAGGCTCTACCTGCAGTATTACAGAGGGTGCTCCAGAGAGCCCCACTGGCTGCTTTCCTGCTGTGGCATTTGCCACAATGACAGAGTGAGGCTGGCAGAGCTATCTGGAACAGCTGCCTGCTTAGAGACACTTGTGGGTTCTCCAGAGAGCCCCACCAGTTCTACTCCCCTACTGTGGCCAATGCTGCTAGTTGCAACGGCATATATTTTGTAAACAGCAATTAAAGAATGGGTTTTGAATCTTGTTTAATGTTGTTTGCTTCATTCCTTAATCCTTGGTGAGTATAAACATGTCAGTCATATGAGAACAAAAGAGCTTTGGTGGATCTGACCAAAGGCCTATCTAATCTAACATTTGGTTTCCCACAAGAAACCTCATGCTTCTGGGAAGCCCACACACAGGATGTGGGGAAAGAGCCCTCTCTTGCTGTTGTTCCTGACCAACTGGTATTCTGTTGCCTCTGATCCTGGAGGTAGCATAGAGTCGTCATGACTAGTTAGTAGCCACTGCTAACCTTATCCATGACTTTTTCTAAGTACTTTGAAAACCGTCTAAATTGATGGCTGTCACCACATTTTATAGCCAGATATTTTACTGCCTGAGGTGAATGACAAGATGGTGCCCACCCCCTTCCATGTACCAAAGCCAACATGACTGGCCAAGCTGACTCTTTCCTCAACACTGGCAAGAATACAACATTTTCCACTGCATTTAAGGGATGTAGGATAGCTTGAGGATGTCTGACACACAGCCCTGCCCTCCAACACTTTACTGTTCAGGCACAACACTATAAATCATGGTTAGGCCGCTAACCCTTTTGTAGCAAATGGTTAGTGAGCATGTTTAAATGGTGTTTATGTAACCAGCATGGTTAAAATGGTTCACACAACACGCTAAGCCATAGTGATCCTGTTCAGATGTCACACTAAGCCACAGTGGTTAAGCATTTTGAGCTAAACATTATGGCTTAGCATGCCATGTGAACTTTTCCTAACCATGGTGGCTACATAACCATAGTTTAAACACACTCACTAACCAGTTGCTGCACAAGGGTTTATGGCCTAACCTTGGCTTAGCGTGTTATCATGATCAGTCCAATGTTTACGTCAAAATGCTTAACCACCGTGGCTTAGTGTGTCATCTGAACAGGGCCACTGATACTCTCCATCAGCTGCCATCAGAGGTGGCTGCATCACTCTGGTAGGGCTGGCCCTGCTTATCACAATGAATCCCATAGCTTACTTTTCCTCAGTTTCCTCCTATTTTGTTACAAGAAGATTACTCAGGAAACATAAGTAACTGGCTTTACTTATTCCTTTGCTCCTGCAATTCATTTAATTCCCCCCCCCTTTATGCTGTATCTCAAGACTTCCACTTCCATATGTGACGTACAATGACCTAAGAGCTATTACTATGCAATACAAGCTAAACCATCCAGTTTGTTTAGGTATGTGATATCTTCCCACAGTGTGGAACATTGTGCAAATCATTATCATAGTTCAGTTGTATTATGACTTCCGCAGTATGTTTGCTAACACTTACACTTGAAGTTGGATTTTGAAGATGCACATTATTTTCAACACATTTATTTATTTATTTATTTATTTATTTATGTATGTATTACATTTATATACTGCCCAATAGCCGAAGCTCTCTGGGTGGTTCACAAAAATTAAAACCATCAACAAAACAGTATAAAAACACAATATAAAAATACAATATAAAAACACAACCAGGGTAAAAAAAAACTAACTGCTTAGGAAGCTCTGTCAACTATGGGGAGTGATTGAGACACGTTGGCAGCATTAAATTAGAATAGGGTGACCAGATAAAATCCAGGTCAGGGCTCATGTAACTTTAACAGTTGTAGAGAAAAGGGAATTTCAGCCAGTGTCATTTGTATGCAATTAGTTCCTGGTGAAATTCCCTCTTCATCACAACTGTTAAAGCTGCAGGGGTCCTGCCTTCTTTTGTATATGGTCACTCTAGTATAGTGCATGCACCTTTAACTGTTGTGATGAAGAGGGAATTTCACCAGGAACTAATTGCATACAAATGACACTGGCTGTAATTCCCTTTTCTCTACAACGGTTAAAGTTACATGAGCCCTGACCTGGATTTTATCTGGTCAGCCTAAATTAGAACCAGTGTTAACATTGTTGCACATAAGGAGAAGGTGGGAAAACCCAACTCATCACACACTGTGTAAATGTAGAACAACAACAACAACACCCTGTCATGAGGTCTTCTTACTCAAACAGAAGTTGACTTCCATAATTCCTTTTCATTTTTTTTTAAAAAGGACATCTTCATATTTCGCCACTGTTCACTCGCTTTAGTGTCCCTAAATCTCATATAACTTAATTTTAAATTTCAGTCTCAAGTTCTGATGAGGTGGTGCTCAATGAAACAGAAGAACTGCGCTGAATCCGACCAATGGCGTCTCTAATCCAGCGTTCTGTTCCAACAGTGGCTAACCTGATGCTTATCGGATGACCATAATCAGGATATGAGCACAACAGCAGCCTCCTGCTGCTTGTGTTCCCCATCAACTGGGATTCAGAGGGGGGAAAAAACAGAGCCTCTTTTACTGGAGATAGTATATAGCCATCAGGACTAGTAGCCCTTGATAGCCTACTTTTAGGTGGTGTGGATAGGGTTGCAGCTTTTTTTTCATGGCATATTTTTGATGGGTTGGTCCAGATTTCCTTCAACTGCACTTTAGCCCAGAAACAATGTCTCTCATGTTACATTTGACAGTTATAGAGCATTTTGTGCTATTAGCACATCTCCTCAGTCATGTAGATGAATGTATACGTATTTATTTCACAGACATAGATTTTTCAGATCTTGAACTGAAAGCCATGAGGTGTCATGAAGCAGTTAACCAAAACTTGGGATTACAAGAATATGTATTTCCGTACACAATGGTGAGAGCTTTGTCCCCTAGACACAAATGTATATAGGCTAGCTGTGCCAAACTATTAGTGAGGAAAGATTAGAGGTCCATTGTCCTCCATTTTGCCCATATGTATTGTGGAAACTGACCACTTAATATGTCTCCTGGTAGCTTCCTCCTAAAATCTTCAGTCTGAAGCTGACTATTATTATTATTATTATTATTATTATTATTAGTATTATTATTGCTATAAAAGTCAGCTGCTGCTTGATCCTAGCTAGAGGGTATGCAATTAAGATATAGGACAGGGATATTCTGTTATATATTCCTGTATTTTCTTTTAAAATTGGAATAGAAGTGTCAGGAAAGAGGAAGACTCATTTGAACATAAGAAGACCCATGTTGGATTGGACCAATGGTTCATCAAGTCTAGCATTCTGTTCACACAGTGGCCCATGGGAAACCCACAAGTAGGACATTGGGTGCTCTGATTTTTAACCCCAAGAACCTCCATCAGAATGATACTATTTTTGATATTGCATCATTGCAGACACTTTCTAGAGGGGAATAATGGTGGTCAGTCCCTGCCAGCCACTACAAGAAGCCCCAATTGCTGCCACAGGTGGTGGCAAAAAGTAAACCGGGGGGGGGGGGGGAGATAAAATGAGTAAACTGTAAACATGGCCAAGAAATCTGTGGCAAGTATGTGCCCAGAAAGTTTTTGGAAAAATTCAGCCTCCCCACAAATTGAAGATATCTCCTCCCTAGTACATTTTTGCATCCAGGAAATAGGATTGGGGACTCTGTCAAACTTGATTTCGCTCAGGTTCTCATTTTTCCATTGCTAAGTTTGTTCCATCTCGTTTCTGTAGCGGTTTGCAATTTTAAAAATTTTGCATGACAATTCAGTTATAATTTCATGCACGTTTGTCTGAAATTAAACATTTTTGTATGCATTTTTCTACACACCTTTTCTCGAAGGTACACATTTTTTGCAATTGATTTCTTAATTTAATAAAATGTTTTGGTGTGCATTTCCCCAAATATATGCAGTTTTTGTACAAGTGTTTCAAATGTACATATTTTTGTGAGTATTTTTTTTGAAAAAATGTATGCATCCCCCCCTCCCTGTAAACTGCATTACCAACTTGAGGAAAAATGGATTTCAATGTCTAACTGAATTCCAATTCATGTTCAGGTTTATTACCGTATTTCTTTGATTCTAAGATGCCATCGATTGTAAGACGCACCTTAATTTCATTACAACCAACAGAAAAAAAGCTTTGAGTCTAAGAAAAAATAAAATAAAACAAAACTCTAAAATATATCTAAAATTCAAAAACTGCGATTCTAAGACACCATCGATTTTAAGATGCACCCTGTTTTTAGAGACTTTTATATAGGAAAAAAAGTGTGTCTTAGAATTGAAGACATACAGAAGATGTCAATTTGTCAAGTTCCAACTGAAATGAGAGCTGAGTTAATTTCTTATCCACTCCTACTTGTCATTCTAGTTGTGTGATATTTTACAAGACGAAGCTTTCCGCTGTATGAGTTCTCAACTACAATCTGAAGAAATAAAGACAAGGAGATACAGATTTACCATCTCAGTGAGAATGAAGCTTTTTGTCTGAGCAAGACTTTTCAGCAATAGCACTTTCTAAGGAACATCCTCCTATATGAAGTTTGTCAGGCCATTCCATTTAAAGTTTCTGGGCAATGACTAAAACCATTTTATTCTGGCAAACATTTTAGAAGAATGGTGTAACTTTTCACTCTAACATTAATTAATTTATTTACGTTAGTTTTAATCTGCCCAATAACAAATATTCTCCGCATGGATTACAAATGGTTAAAAGACTAAAATGTAATACAGACAGTTGAAAATGCAATGCAAATATTTAAAAGAATCAAATATAATGTAAAACAACAAACAGCTCAGGAATAGAGAAATATATATTTTCTGGTCAGGGTTAGTATCACGGCTACCACCCGTCCCTGCAGGGGTGGCAGACCTATTAAGATGGTCTGCCCTCAAAGGTTGATGGTTCCCCTTGGATTCCAGGAAGCCTTAGAGGGTTCTATGGCTGGTATTGTCGACAATCCTGTAGAAGCCTTGGTCAATACTTGGAATCAAGACCTAACTAGAGCTATTGACACAATTGCCCCCAAACGTCCTCTCTGACCTGCTTCTAATCGGGCATACTGGTATACTGAAGATCTCAGGGAGTTGAAGTGGGAAGGACGACGACTGGAACTCCAATGGTGGAAAACTCGACTTATATCCAACAAGACACAACTTAGAGAACATCACCGTTCCTATGGGGTGGCAATACATGCAGCGAAGAAAGCTTTCTTTGCTGCACGCATTGCGTCTGCGAATTCAAGTCCAGCAGAACTGTTCAGGGTGGTGAGGGGTCTAACTCAGGCACCTTCCCCCCTGAAACCGATCTTAGAGCCTTTGGTAGTTTGCTGTGATGCCTTTAATGATCATGTTCACAATCAAATAGAGCAATTGATATACACATTCAAATTTCTCATCAGTGATGATCAAGCAAATTGCTCTATAAAAATTAATAAAGGAGGCAGGCCAAATGCATTTCGACGTTTTCAGTCTTCTTCAGTGGCCTGTAATCACCGGCACAAGCTGATGCTGTAATTCGAATATTTAAAGATGTTAGTATCTAGATATGGGGGCTGCCTGACAATATCCTGAAAGCAGGATGAATTGTATCACTCCCCCAGACCAGCAAAGCCTACAGCAAGTGCTCGCAAAACGGCATTTGACTTTGTAAACCTTAACTTTTTGGTTATTCCTTGTTTGTGTTTTTTGGTTAAGGCTAGCACCTTGTTTTGTCTTTTTTAATGATCATGTTACAGATAAAATCTCTCAGATAAGAGCCGACTTAGATGCCGTCATTATAGCAGAGGCTGACAATGGAGTATCCAGCAACTCTGTGAGTAGAATTACACTGGATCAGTTTCAGTTGGTGAGTACCGAGGATGTGGACAAGCTGCTTGGACGAGTGAGGAGGACAACTTGTCCTCTCAATCCCTATCCTTCTTGGCTGGTTGCCCAGGGAGGAGATGTAATTAGACTACAATTACAGCATATTATTAATACATCTCTCAGGGAAGGGAGTTTTCCATCCTGTTTAAAAGAAGTGGTGGTACGGCCACTTCTAAAAAAAAGCCCTCCCTGGACCCGATGGATCTTAATAACTACAGACCAGTATAAGTACAGACCAGGATCAAGAGGGCAGTTGCCTTCCAACTCCAAGCAATTTTCGATGATACAAATTTTCTAGACCCATTTCAAACTGGCTTCAGGGCAGGATATGGAGTTGGGACTGCTATGGTTGCCTTAGTGGATGATCTACTCTTGAGTATGTACAGGGGGAGTATGTCCCTTCTGGTACTTCTGGATTGCTCAGCGGCTTTCGATACCATTGACCATGGTATCCTTCTGGAATGCCTGAGTGGATTGGGAATCAGGGGCACTGTGCTTCAGTGGTTCCGATACTACCTCTCAGGCAGGTTCCAGATGGTGATGCATAGGGATAGTTGCTCCTCAAAGTAGGAGCTGTTGTATGGTGTACCACAAGGCCTGAAACTGCTGGGACAGATCATCCGGAGGCATGGGGCAGGGTGCTATCAGTATGCTGATGACACCCAAATATATTTCTCTATGGCTTTGACAATAGTGTCAGCTAAGGATAGTGTGTCTCCTCTGAATGAATGCCTGGAGGCGGTAATGGGCTGGATGAGGAAAAACAAACTGAAGCTGAATCCAGACAAGACGGAGGTGCTTACTGTCAAAGGCCCCAACCTGGGTTTGGAGGTGTGTCAACCAGTTCTGGATGGGGTTACACTCCCCCTGAAAGGCTGTGTTCGCAGCTTGGGGGTGCTCCTGGATTCGTCACTCCAAATGGCAGCCCAGATAGATGTGACGGCCGGGAATGCCTACTATCAGCTTCGGCTGATATGCCAACTGAGCGCCTTCCTAGAGTTGGAAGACCTGAAAATGGTAGTGCACATGCTGGCAACTTCAAGGTTCGACTTCTGCAATGCGCTGTACATAGGGCTACCTCTGTGCCTAGTCCAGGAACTTCAACTAGTTCAAACTATGGCAGCCAGGTTGGTCACTGGTACACCTAGGAGTGACCACATTTCATCAGCTTTAAAATCACTCCACTGGCTGCCAATTAGTTTCCAGGCAAAGTACAAAGTGTTGGTCATTACCTTTAAAGCTCTACATGGTTTGGGCCCAATTTACCTGTGGGATCGCCTTCTCCCATACAATCTGCCCTGCACACTCAGGTCCTCTGGGAAGAATTTACTACAGTCAACCAAAACTAGGCTGACAACTATTACCCAAATGACCTTCTCTTCTGCCGCTCCCAGACTGTGGAATGACCTGCCGGGAGAGATCCGCCAACATACCAGTCTTCTAGAATTTAAGAGAGCTATAAAGACTGATCTCTTCCGGCAGGCCTACCCAGTTGAATTTTAAGAGTTTTATTGATTTTAATAATGTATTAATTTTATATGATTTTAATTATTTATGCATTTTATATTGTTTATATTGATGTTGTTCCCCTCCTCGATCTGGAGGAGAGGCGGGTAAGAAATAAATAAATTATTATTATTATTATTATTATTATTATTATTATATAAGAACAACCATCAAAATCTAAAACTAGTGCCAGATCCACACCTAATGTGAAATCATTATGAACTCATCATGGTAATGCTACATCCGACTTGTAGGACACACACTAACATTTGCTGCAGTATTTTGGATAACGTGGAATAAAATGTAAGAAATAACACCATGAAAGCAGTATACAGAATGTGTAATGTGCCCCAACAGTTATTAGTGCACTTCAATATTGCTATAAAGCAGTCGTGTAGGGGTGTCATCAGATGAGTGTTTTATCGTACGCTCGTTGCTGCCCACTCCTGGTTTGTCGCATATCCTTCTGATGATGCCATCCACCCCCTGTGTGTCTCCTGCCCTTTCTGCTCATTTTCCCATTGCAAAAAAAGATCCAGTAAATCCAACTTATTTTTTTTTAAGCGAAACGTGTCACCTTTTCCTGCAGTGTGCAGGAAAAGCAGCTCAATAAAAACTCCCACTGAATGGGTCACATGGTCGTTGCTACTTTCTCTTTCTTTCCCCATGTAAAGAGATCGTCGCTATTGTCGGACAGCAACAAGAGGCTATAGTGACAGTAGGGAAACGTGATTTCCTCCCCATCTGATGACACTCCCTATCTATCCTAGGTCTCTAAAATGTCTGGGCGAAAAGAAAGACCTTTGCCTGGTACTGAAAAGAACAATATTAGACGAGGGCATTCCATAAGTGGGGTGCCATAACCATGTTAGCAAATGTCCTCGTTGCCTGTATGCCTATTAAGCCCTGCATAAGTTGCATCCATGAATTCTTGTGTATTAAAATTTATTTGACCATTCACTAAAGGAACCACACTAGACAAAATACCCAAAAGCTTTTTCCTCCCTAAATATGCTTCTGGACTTTCTTGAGGATTCTGGGATTCTAACAACTGAGAAAGCTCTCTCTCTTGTAGGTACCCACCTAGCTTCTGGTGGATTCTATGATGTTCATATCTGTTTGTAGATTTTAATTTATAGTTATAAATGCAAGTCACAATAATATATAGAGGCACAGGTGGACTCTGTGGCATAAAGCACCTTTTATCAGCTCAGGCTCGTATACTGACTCATATACTTATCTGGACAGAGATAGCCTACCTACAGTTATCCATGCTCTGGTTTATTGGAATGTGTTATACATAGGGCTGCCTTTGAAAACTGTCCAGAAACTTCAGCTGATCCAAAATAGGGCAGTGAGATTGTTAATGGGGCCTGGCCAATGTAATCATACTATCCCAGTACTTTTTCAGCTGCACCGGCTACCAGTCCATTTCCCAGTCTGATTCCAACTGCTGATATTAACATTCAAAGCTCTAAGTAGCTTGGGCCCAAATTACCTGAAGGATCATCGCCTCCCATGTGTACCTGCCTGGATCCTAAGATCATCTTCACTGGTCCTTCTCCAGGAGCCACTGCCAAGGCAGTGTTGTGAGTGGCTACCAAGTAGAGGGCCTTTTCTGCTGTGGTGGAATGAGCTTCCCAGAGAGGCTTACATGGTGCCTACATTGTGCAGGTGAAGATCTTTTTATTTTTCCATGTACTTTGGTCTTTTAGCTCTGTTGTTTTAAATCTGATGTTGTATTCTAGATCTCTGCATTGCTGCTAGGTTTTATTCTGATTTTACTTCATTTTAAACTGTTGTTTATACTTTAAATTTTTCTAATGTATCTTTTATTCTGTATTTTATGGTTTACATTGTTGTGAACTGCCCATAGAGCTTCGACTATTGGGCGGTATAGAAATGTAATAAATAAATAAATTAATGAAGATGTTTGGCAACATGAAAAACAAAGAACGTGACTCAACATGCATTATCATGATTCTCATTCCAATACTGTATAGATAAAACCTGTCTGTCTTTTAATTCTAATATCATGCTGAGCCAAAAATCATGAAGCCTCCCTACCACTGTTACCTCATTCTCTGGCTCCAAAAGGGGAAAAATACTTTTCACCATTTTGAGTGGGGGGAGGAGAGATTAGTAAATATTTATTTATTTGTGACATTTGTATGCTACTCTGTAACAAAGTTTTCTTGCTGGCTGGCAAGACACATACATAAAAACAATTTAAATACAAAATAAATACCATAAAATCAAAACAGCATAAATGCAACAAAAAAGCACAGTCAGAATCAAAACACAGGTTTTAAAACTGAGAGTCCCTCCTCCAACCCCGCCTCATCAGCTAAACTAATTATTTAGAAGGTCTTGGCTGGGGAAAAAACGTTCTTTACCTGGCACCAAAAATACCACAAAGATGACACCAGGATACCACTACCAAAAAGGCCCTCTCCCTAGTGACTAACTGGCCTCACTTCATTCAGTGGAGGCGCTTGGAGCAGGGCCTCTGAAGAGATCTTAAGGTTTGGGTAGGTGCATAGGGTGACCATATGGAAAGGACAGGGCTCCTGTACCTTTAACAGTTGTACTGAAAAGGGAATTTCAGCAGGTGTCATTTATATGCATGCAGCACCTAGTGAAATTTCCTCTTCGTCACAACAATTAAAGTTACAGGAGCCCTGTCCTCCTTTTCATATGGTCAGCCAATGCATAAGGGAGAGGGAGGTCTTTCAGATAATGGTCCCAAGCCATTTGGGGCTTTAAAGGTTAAAATCGGCATGTTAAATTGGACATGGTAATAAACAGGAAGCTAATACTGCTAGAAAAACTGCACAATATGGTCAAATTGCCCAATTTCCTTTATTTATTTATTTATTTATTCATTTTGTTATTGCATTTCTGTACTGCCCAATAGCTGAAGCTCTCTGGGCGGTTCACAAAAATTAAAACCAAGTGGTCCTGCAGTATCCAATCTATTTTTAATGGCAGCCACATTGCAATAATGCACACACAACAAATGGCAACAGTCTAAATAGGAGGTGCCCAGCATTTGGGTAAGCTGTAGCCAAGCTATCTCCATCCAGGGAAGGTTGGAGTGGGTATGTCAGCTGAAACAGCAAAAAGGTAATTTGAGTCAAAGGCCAGATCTACACCAAGTAGGATATAGCGGTATGAAAGCGGTATATATAAGACAGGAGCCACACTACTGTTTTATAGCGGTATTGAAGTGCACTGACAACTGTTGGGACCCATAAGACACATACCATAGTATTGCTATATCCTGCTTGATGTAGCTCCTGCCTTTTATATACTATTTTCAAACCGGTTTCATACCGCTATATCCTGCTTGGTGTAGATTTGGCCATAGAAGTGATTTGTGCCTCCAACAACAGTGCTGGATCAATAAACAACCCCAGATTGAGATCCTGAACCTTTAGGGAGAATATGATCCTATCTAGAATAGGCTGAACATTCTTCACCTGGGGTGATCACCCACCACCCAACCAGACCTGAGACTCAGTTTGTTTGTCCTCATCCGGTCTACACCCAGGTCCTGTTCTAGGACAGTTGCAGCTTTACTTGTATTTGATGCAAAAGAGAGATAAAGCTGGGCGTTGTCCACAAAAATGGTGGCACTTCAGATCAAATATTCAGATAACCTCTCTCAGCTGTTTTGTGCAGTTGTTAGACAACATAGAAGGATGAGCAGAAAGATCAAGAACCCTGTGGAGCCCAAAAGTATAACTGCCGAGGAGTCAAACAGTAACCTCCCAACACTTCCTTCTGGAAACCACCATCCATGTAGGAGCAGAAGATTTCTTGTTTTTTGTGCCTCAATAGGCAGCAGGGCTTTCAGCAAACTCCAGGAAATTCAACTCACACACACAGAATCACACACAATGGCTTGGTTCGGATGACATGATAACCAACTGACAATTGAGTACACACCCGTTGGTTATTGTGTCATCTGGAGGGCAACACGCAACTGTCAGTTGGCTATTTTCCCAAAATAGCCAATGGAGAAACACAACGGGCTGCTCCGTTGGCTATCTGGATAACAATTGGTTCACATGTCATCTGGTGGGCTCTGTTGATTATTCACAGTCCACAGAGTTGCGAGGCGAGAGCAGCAGAAACCCGGCTGCTCTAGCCCCATGGGGCTCCATGGGTAAGGGAGAATAATCCAACGAGCACTTTAGGAGCCCCTTGGTGGGGTGGGGTGATCAGGGCTCCTGAAGCGCTTGCCAGCATGGGAACATGCTGTACCTGGGTGGGGTGTCACCAGTCGTGATGCCCCATGTATTGCCAGGGACATGCATGTCCCGAGCCCCCCCCGCCCCTATCCATCTGGAGATTGCCTCAAGGGGATAGAAGGAGCCCCTCCCATCCCCTCGAGGTGATCCCCAAATGGCTCAGGGGGAGCGGGGCAGAAAATCCCTCCCGCAGCTGGACATGAAATGCCCAGCCACGGCAGGCCCCATCTGACAAGATCAGAGCGATGCACAAGTTTCTTAGCTGAGCAGCTCTGATCTTTGGGTGTTGGCTCTCCTCCCCTTTCACCTCAGCCAAAGGGTCATCCAGTGCTGAGGCTGCAGGCAGGTTTGGTCATTCGATCCTGCCTGTAGCCCCAGCCCTGGATGGCCCTTCGTGACAGGAGCAGCTAGGAACGCGCGTTGCATTGCCACCTCGATCTGCTCCCTGTAAGGCAGTGGCAAGAGCCCCTCCTCAACAACGCCACTGGAAGGATACTATATCATAATGTAGCATTCTTCCACAGAGGCATTAGCTGTCAAAATTGGTCCTAGAGGGGGGGTGTTTGCTGCAGCAGCAAAAAATGCTTTAAAAAAGAAAGGACGAGAAGTGGGGAAGAAAACTTCTGCTATCTGCCATTAAACATAAGTCCTTGAGCAACAATGTTTAAACAAATTTCTCCAGCCCCCACTGGTTTTGCTTTTCTCTACTCTTCCTGTCCCCAACCAATGTGTTCAAAAAGTCCCTAGCAAAACATTCAGCCCTGCATGTCATTTAGACAGCAGCAGCACCTCATCTGTATTAATATTGCAAGTGGATCTGAGTCAGACTAGTTGTTCTGCTGAGCCATGTCATGGGTAAGAATTTAAATTAACCAGATAGAATTTGTTTTCTTTCACAGGAAAGGGAGGAAACTGTAATTTTGTTCAAATGCTCATTATATCTACCATGGATCCAAAGTTCCCAGGTATTTGGTCCTCCATTGCAAACATATCAAGGAGGGGGAAAAAGGGAAGTAGGGAGAAGGAGAGAAGCAGAGGTATTAGCTTTCACAACCCCATTCCTCTAGGCCATGAGCCTCTTCCTTTTGTAATCATTTGATCGGCTTCCTCTTTTATCTGAGACTGGAGTAGGAGAAAATGGGCTGGGATTCATTTCTCTTCTGCAATGCAGAAGGGCGGGCCTTGGCTTTAGTTTTAAGACACCTTCTCAATTGCTCCTGCCCACATAACAGCTGCAAATATGTTTCAGGAGCATCTATCAACTGCATTGACTTTTGAAGCTGCACAGGCCTTGAATTTGCCTACACAATCATCATGCTGCAATTCATACCCGGTAAGGAACACGTTAAGACAAAAGAGCTTGTTTTTTTCCACCACTTCCAGGAAGGCATATTCTGTTGTTGTTGTTGTTGTTGTTGTTGTTGTTGTTATTTTATTTGCAGTTCTGGGGCACTCAGAAAATAGCAGAGATAGTTGATGTAAGGAAGGAAGTAGATCTGAATCAGAGCATTCAAGGATTCTGCTCTTCCCCTCTCCCCAACTCTAGAGCAGGTACAGGGGGCAGCTTTGCATCCAATCCCAAGGAGGGGTAGGATGTACAGGCATCAGTGCCCAGATGCATGCCATGTTTTTAATAGGAATGGCTGAGAATTTAGTTTCAGTTTCAGTTTTGATTAAGAATTTCCCAAAATTCACAACGTTCTCCATATTTGGGTCAAAAACAACTTGAAAATTGAGTGGGGAGTCAAATGTCCAAGAAACCCAACTAACAGATTTACCCACTGAGGGCCAGGTCTTTGAATACTTAGCTCTTAGATGTCTAGCTTTAAATCCCGGTGTATTCAACTATCTTAGTGCTGAATTAGAGTTGCCACCTCCTTTTTCTGACATGCTCCACAACGTTAACAGCTATGTGGCAGGCAGGTACCCCATGGTCCTCTCCATGATGGAAAAAGATGCACTAATGGGACTTCACTGGTGCAGATGACTGAGAATTTCATTTCAGATTATTTTGATCAGAATTTGCCGAAATTCACAACATCCATATATGTGAAAGAATTTGAGCCCTAAAACAAAATCTGAATGTGAGAGAAAGTGAAACTGACAGATTTATTCATCTCTAGTCTCTAAAAGGACCAGAGCTGAAAGAGTTTCCCCGCCCCTACACACACTTCTGTGAGCATAAGCTCCACTGAAAACAATAAGAATTACTTCCAAGCACACATGTGAGGCATTGTGCTCTTAATTTGAAAACATTGCATTATCAAAGGCAGGGCTGGCCTTAGGGGTGGGTGAGCTGGGCAGTTGTCCGGGGTCTTACCCGCCTCTACGTTTGGATCGAGGTGGGGAACAACAATATAAAAAAAACCATAAAAATGATTAAAACATGGCACACATTATTAAAACTGCATTAAAACATCCTAAAACAAGCTGAGCTGGGGGGCACCAAGCTGAGCTGTGGGGGGCACCAAAGCTGTCCACACGGGGGAACAGCAAAGGCACTCTTTCCCAGGGAGTAATTTGTCTTAGTGCTGGCCCTGATCAAAGGGATGTCAAGTTATCCTTCTCTTGGAACTCAGCATTCCCATTCAAGAATTTGTGTCCAAAAATCATCGAGATGGCTTTCACTATTGCTGTAACACTCAGATATTAGATAATCAAATGTTCTACTTTAGAGTTTCAACATTTCCTTCTGTGTGTATCGCAAATTAGTGTGACATGTGAAGGTTGTGAGTTTACATATTTTATCTCTCTTAAAGTAAATAAATAAATAAATAAATTGGTCTCATTGTCTTTCCCCCTCCAGAACGTCACTATAAATTCCTATCCTATGGAAAGCATGGGACCTGAACCAGTCAACCAGTGCAATGAAGTGCAATGGAATTCTCAATCCAAGGTACTATGAACATTCAGAATTGGGGAAAGACTGGGCTTAAAATATCAAAAAGAAAAAGAAGGAAAACTAATGGTGAAGTATTTGACACAATCGTGAATCATAAAAATAATTCTGTAAGGTGTGATTAAGACATTTATTTATTTGTTTGATTGTTTGTTTTGTTAATATAGTAATGGTAGGCTTTAATCACTGTTGTAATTGCTCTATGTCCTTAGAGAATATCTGTACCAAAGCTCATATGTTGGAACTTGTATTAATTTCTGATTGTGATACTGGGACTAGTTTGTCCTTCTCACTCTAGGATGCTCTGGGACATATCCCAGTAAGCCCTGCAGGTGAAGACACATGCATTTACTTGCTTGCCTTGGGTATATATGAATGAAGTGTGGCCTTTAATTATAGCCGGAATTAATTTACTGCTCCCCTAGTTCTCCTCCTCCTCCTCCTCCTTTGTGAATTGTAAACGTTCTCCAGGTGTGAAGATATTTGATATTTGATATGCACGTGAAGATTTTGCAACTGCTGTAACAATATCTGACAGTTGGCAGAGGGAGCAGTCGTATTTTATTATATCTGGTGAAAGACTTGCAAGAGAATGTTATTAGAGTTTACATTAACTTCATTTACGGATTCAATAAGTTTAAATAGACCACTTTTGCATTTTGATGTCAAGCTTAAAAAATGAACCTATCCAACTCCAGTGACAGCTATGAGTAAGTGTGGCAGTAGCATATGGTAGGCATGGATCAAAATTTGTTTTGATTCATTTTTAACTCAAATTTGCTCTGTTTGCAACCCTAAATGCAAAGGGGAACACGTTTGTTTTGGGGAAAGCTCTCACGTTTTTGAACTTACATTCACAAAATGCATACTTCAGAAAGATGTAGATTTTAAAAATGCACTTTTATATAAACCTACGCATTTTCTATCAGTGAGAATTATGAATTTGGCTGCGCACTTTCAACAAATGCATACTGAAATGCGCACTGTTCCTGTTCAAACAAAAAGAAAAAACAGGTCATAGTAAGAAATGGGAGCAAGGCAATCCGAACTTCAAGGTGGAGCTTGGAAAGGTTTGGTGAGCTCAAAGCATCATTGATTCTCCCATTGGTTGGTTGTTCTGATTTTGGTTGGGCTGTGAATGCATTCTGAGTTTTAGTCAGAACCAGCCAGGTGCTGAAACTATTTTGGGGGTAGGGTCCTGCACCTTGGGTAGCTCCTTTAGAGTTCTGGCTGGTTCAGACTGAAACCCACAATGGATTCACAGCCCTACCAAAATTGGAGCCAACAGCCTCAAACGGTATAAAAATTTCCATTGCAATGTTGCTGGATACTGGACGTAGGAAGGTCAGAACTGTGCATTCATGTGACTGCTGACTGATCAGCATTGGCCCCTGTTTGAACAGAGTAATAATGTCATGGCTATCAGCAGCTTCATGCTTGTATGGTGCTGACCTTGCCTCACCGCCATGCAGATATGTCCAAAAACCTTGGTGCAATTAATGGCAGAGCAAAATAACATAATAGAAGTATAGGAGGTGTCATATAAAGAATAACTTCAGTGGGTTTTTTGTTTTTTTTGTATTTTCTCCCGTCTTTTGTGAAAATGTTAATGGCACTCTCAGCCTATTATTTTATCCCAAAGCCAGCAAATGGCAGTTATTCAGCTGCAACTAGGTATGTCCATCACTAGGAAATATGGTTCTTTTTTAGCTTGGCAGAGTTCTATAGCGTGTATGACTCACTTTTCCTTTGCAAGCTGAACTGTTGGCTATTCCCTGAACTCCAAGAGCTTTTCTGTGCATTTTTGGAGGGGGTGGGGAGAGAGAGATTCTGCAATTTGTACAAGTTCCTGCACAGTGTGCAAAATCATGACCAAAGTTGCGCAAATCAGCTGTACTTTGCACAAAGTTCTCATAAATTTGCAGTACCTTTTTCCCAAAATAGTGCAAAATCACCAGAAAATACACGAACTGGCTGGACTCACTGCAGATTAAGTTGGACACTGCAGAGGGAAATGAAATGAAGTCCGGGGAACTTAGACTAGGAAAACTCATCGATCTTCACCCCACAAATGGATTTCTCCCACATCCCATTTGCAAGTGGCATTGGTTTGATATGGCCAAACAGACTTTAGGCAGTATCTCATGCAACATGAGCCTTTACATAAATTATATTGCTCTAGGATATGGAACCTCTAATGCAGTGCTAATACCATTAGCTAACTGGCTAGATTAAATTTTAATAGTTCAACATGGTATAGATTTTAAGTAGTTTGAGTTTTCTACATGTCTCCTGTTTCCCCCAAGAAGATGAATTCTTAAGGGCCAACCTTAAGTTTAGAGATTCTGAATGGGTACAGGTAGACAGAGGTATACTGTGAAATGTTCCCAATATAATTACATAAGTATAAATATAAAGGCAATCTTCCGGTTGGTAATCCAGCGACAGTGTCAAGCGAAGAGAGATAACAGGGAGGATTGTAACTGACAGAACTCCTGTACTTTTAACAACTGCATGACAGACAGAAATTCAACAGGGTAATGTTTTTCAAACATGAGAAAACTGGGGAAAGTGTGTGGGTGGGTGTGGGTAATTATACCCCTCCCCAACTGAACTTTTGTCTGTAATTGTTATGGCATCAGATTCCTGACAAGAAAAGGTGGCAACCCACCAGCAGCATGATCCAGTGCAAAATAACATTTAAGAGCCCACGGTGGAACCTTGCATCCACTCATGAAATCTCAAATACATTTAGTGGCAAAACCTATACTAAATACATGAAATAGCAAAGAGACATTCAATCACCAGTAAGCAGGAAAATTCAAATTTGAACAATTTCTGCCCTAAATACTTTCCCACTAAAACGATGTGGAAAATGAGGCAATGCTAAGAATTGTCCAAAGAAAATGAGAGGACACTGACAAAAAAGAAGAGGATACTTACTTAATGATGATAAATACCATAGAAAATACTATCTGAAAATAAGTTAAGTAAACTTAGGGAGCAATTAGTGAATGCATTGTAGGAGTGAGAATAGATTTATCTCTTCTACTTATGATCATGCTAGCACAGAGTCAAGGCAACCATCATTGGATAATCAAAGAAAGACTTATTTTATTTATTTATTTTATTTTATTTTATTTACTGCATTTTTATACTGCCTAATAGCTGAAGCTCTCTGGGCAGTTTACAAAAATTAAAACCATAAAAACCATTCAAAATATAAAATGACAGTATAAAACATAATTTAAAATACAGTATAAAACACAACCAGGATAAAAACCGAGCAGCCATGCAGAAATTAATAGGGATTTAAAATACAAATTTAAACAGCAAGTTAAAAATAAATCTGAAGAACTGTTAAAACACTATGAAAATATAAAGGTCTTCACCTGGCATTTAAAGGAGTATAAAGTAGATGCCAGGCGAACCTCTCTGGGGAGCTCATTCTACAGCTGGGGTGCCACAGCAGAGAAAGCCTTCCTCCTAGTAGCCACCTGTCTCACTTCCTTGTATTTCTTTGTTTTTGGGAGTTTTAATTTTCCTAACCTTATGCCTTCATTCTACCATAAGCATTTTCATTCTTTGCTCTCAATATACGTGGTTTATGCTTTTCCTTTACTAGCCCTCAATTTCCATGGTTCAAGAAGGCTTGTGGACAGGGAATATTGAGAAAGGAGTATAGAGGAAAAATAAATACATATTTATACTAGGTGCTATCAATCACCTAGCATGTGTTTCAGTGTTGATCAACAGAAAAGGAAAATCCAAAGAAATGAAAGTGGGGAATCAAAAATAGAAGAAATCGAAGAACGAACTTGTTAAAATATCACAGTTGTCCTAATTCAGCAGTGTCTTGGGGGAGCAAGACCTCCAGTGGAGTCATTGGCCTAATCCACACCAAGCACGATATAGCACTATGAAAACAGTATGAAAGTGGTATATAAGAGGCAGGGGCCACAGTACTGTTTTACAGCAGTATTGAATTGCACTGACAACTGTTGGGGCCCATGATACATACTATATACCACTTTCATAGTGCTATACCCTGCTTGGTGTGGCTCCTGCCTCTTATATACTGCTTTCATACTGCTATATCCTGCTTGGTGTGGATCTGGCCATTGTGCTTCCCCCTTTCTCTATAGAGGTTTCCCTTTTGCATTTGAGTGGGAGGGACAGGTGTGTGTGTATATGTAAAGCTGAAACGCATGATTTAATACCCAAAATTCTCCCCTGAAAATGTTAATGGCAAAGTATTGCAGACGACACAAATTTAATGCCCCTGAAAATGTTAATGGGAAATAATGGGTTGTATCCAATGCTAGTCCTATTTAGAGTAGAACCACTGAAAGGAATGATACTTATGTTAGATTAACATTGGATACTACCCAATCTCCAAATAGCCTCTCAATCTCTGAATAGTTGGTGAATATATTGGTGAATATATGGCATTTGAATCTTCTGCAATAGTGGCATTTGAACATATTTTACAGCTGATATCCAGTAGTAGTCTCTATTTGATCTAAATATGTAACCATCAACATTTTGCAATATCTGACAGCTGGTATGTCATAGTAGGCAAATTTGCAACAGAATTGAGTCAATTATATATTCTTAATTCATTTAATCAATCAGAAGAGTGGGATTTTGAATTTGAATCAAAGTTCAATTATTTATTGCATTTCTATATCGCCCAATACCCAAAGCTCTCTGGACGGTTCAGAAAAATTAAAAACATGAAGACAATTCAAAGTATAAAACAAAAAAATAGTATGAAAACACAGTATAAAAGTACAATATAAAAGCACAACCAGGATAAAACTGAGCAGCAATGGAGAGATTAAAAAAGATTTAAAATACAGATTTAAAACAGCAGTTAAAAAGCTAAGATGATTAACTGTTAAAACACTGGGAAAATAAAAATGTCATCACCTGGTGTCAAAAAGAGTATAACGTAGCTGCCAGACGAATCTCTCTAGGGAGCTCATTCCACAGCTGGAGTGCCACAGCAGAGAAAGCCTTCCTCCTGGTAGCCACCTGCCTCACTTCCTTTGGCAGGGGCTCATGGAGAAGTACCCCTGAGGATGATCTTAGGGTCTGGGCAGGTACAAATGGAAGGCGGCATTCCTTCAGATAAACTCGCCCCAAGCTGTTTAGGGCTTTAAATGTTAATACCAGCACTTTGAATTGGGCCCAGACCTGGACTAGCAGCCAGTGAAGCTGGAAAAGGACTGGCATGATGTGGTTTTGTCAGCCAGTCCCTGTTAACAAATGTGCTGCCTTGTACCAGCTGAAGTTTCTGGACCATTTTCAAAGGCAGCCCTACATATAATGCATTGCAGTAATCCAGACAAGAGGTTATCAGAGCGTGGCTAATTGTAGCTAGGCTATCTCTGTCCAGATAAGGGCTCAATTGGTATATCAGCCTAAGCTGATAAAAGGTGCTCCTTGCCACTGAGTTCACCTGTGCCTCAAGTGACAGTTCTGGATCCAGGAGAACCCCCAAACTGTGAACCCAATCCTTTAGGGGGAGTGCAACTCCCTCCAGAACAGGTTGAACATCACCTAGCCAGACAGATGAACCACCCGCTAACAGTACCTCCATCATGTCTGGATTGAGTCTCAGTTTGTTGGCCCTCATCCAGCCCATTACCATGCTCAGGCCAAAACAAACACACAAAACAGTTCTAGGATGTAACAATGAATCTGCTTGTTCCATTGAAATGAATATAAGGCCCACATGTGCAGGATCTCTATTTTCCGAGACACAATGAGCCTTGGTTTCAGTGCACTTTTCCTCAGCTTGGTAGTCCCTCTCCAGTACTGCAATAGTTGATGTCCGTTCTCAACCTTCATTTGATAGCGAGGTGTTTTGCACCTATTTTAGTTGAGCTGCACTGGTTGCTCATTTGTTAATAGTTACATTATGGTGAGATCTACACCAAGCAGGATAGAACACTTTCAAAGTAGTTTGAAAATGGTATATGGCATATTTCATGGGCCCCAGCAGTTGTCAGTGCATTTCAATACTGTTACAAAGCAGCAGTGTAGATCTTGCCTTTCACTCTCTTCATTCTTTGTTCCCTTTGGACAAAACTGAAATCATACATGACAGGCCTGATGGGCAAGAGGACAGTGATGTAGGAGACTTCGGCCTAATCTACACCAAGCAGGATATTGGTGTATGAAAGCGGTATATGGTATGTGTCAATGGGCCCCAACAGTTGTCAGTGTACTTAAATACCTCTATAAAGAAGTAGTGTGGCTCATGCCTTTTATATACCACTAGGGTGACCATATTTTGGAAACCAAAAAGGAGAACAACATAGCTGGCCCCCACAGGGGTGTCCCCACCAACATGCCCACACCCAGCGGGCGTGTCCAGCACCAAGGGGGGGGGTGCCCACCTGAACATAGCCTGTCTGATTTTTACAGCACACAATTAAGACAAATCTGTTCTACATAACATCTTAATGTTAATAACAAGTGAGACATCCAATGTAACTAAAATTAACTTCACTCACTCCTACTTTTGTAGCTTTTGCTGTACTTTGTTGCTTGTGTGATACATTCTCCCCCTCCCTCATCTTTCCTGATTGCATCCTCACTCTGCTGCAAGCTGCTGCTTAACAGTGCTTGCTTGCTGGCTTTTTTATTTTTAAAGTTCATTTTTTTAAAATTTGTGTATGATTGTCACAAGTTTCTCTACGCTAACATTAGGGGGTGTTGTGGGTGGCAGACACTACTATGTCCATTCACACTTCTCACTTCTATACATTAGCTTCTCAAGGCTTTTGCGTTGGCACCACTTTTCACATCCAGACTTCTGTCTACTTTCTAATGCCCTGCATTGCATGCCAGACCTTGGGGCTAAGTTACAACAGGTGTCCCTGGGTTGCCTGTGCAGCCTCTGTTGTCTCTCTAAGTCATTGCAGCCAAACCAAAGCCTCCAGCCACAAACAATCAATCTCCCTCCCTCTTCCAATGTCTCCAACCGATCCAGCCAGGCTGCACACTTGTACCCTGTGGCCAGGGGGAAGGGTGCCAGCTTATTGCTTGGTCACATCTGGTGACTCTTACTTTAAAAACCACCTCCACTGCCAGCCACCTCTGCCTGCACCAACACTGGACTCTGAGATGCTCTTGAAAGGCTCTGTGTGGCATGCCAGCCTCTCAAGGCTCAGCTACACCCATCTCTTGAGTTGTGTCTTCAGTCTAACTCTGTCTCTAAGAGATATGCCAGCCATCCAAAGCTGCAAATCTATCTATTTTTCTCTGACTTGCACTTCAAACTTTCTGCATTGCATGCCAGCAGTGCAGACAGATTCTAGCTCACAAATGAACCATGTGAAATGGAAGGGAAGGGATAGTGAAGCAAAGCAATGACATGTCAGGTTCCAACATCTACAGCAACAGGGCATCTGCAAAGACGAGAACCTCACTCTCGACTGGCACCTCACTGTTAGTTGTGAGAGCTTTTCTCTAAGGATGACCCTTCATCATCCATGATGTGGAACTCTAAAAAAAAAAGGCCTCTGACCCATTCTGATTTGCCCTGTGGGCTGCTTTGACTGACCTCTCCTTCCCACATTTTGATCTGTGGACGCCTCGCCTCTGCTGAGCTCCAGGTGCCCACCTACCCACCAAATGTACAACAGGAAAGGTGCTGTGCTTCTTAGCTAAAACCTTAAAATCCCCTTGATGCCACGGGCTGAAACTGTTCAAGGTGCAAGACCCCAAAGAGGAGGTTTGACAACTTGAGTTTGAAGGGTATGGCTCCAGTGTTTCTTAAAAAAATTTTTTTTAAAACCTCAAATTTTAAAATAATCCTAAAATCAATGGATGAACAGATCTGTTTGAAACTTGGCATGGATAAAGCACTACTTAAGCTATATCAAGATACAGAGTGTCATCTTCTTATCTTTAAAAATGGTTGTTGTTGTTGTTTTAAAACCTGGCCCAGATAGTGATTTTTGGCTTGAGAAACGGAGGCTGTTATAGTCTGTGAGCACTTTCTGCAGGTCTGTTGAAAATTTTTTATATTTGTGGTAGATTTGTTCTTAATTATAAATTATGTTATGACTCTGTTTAGAAAGGAATGTGTTTATTACTGTTACAGGTTTCATTGTCTTGGGGGAGTGATACTACTGTCCTATTCTAGGGATATTGGTAGTCAGCCCCAGATTCAAGATATCTGTTCTTTTATTTTGCAAGTCTACTATATCAGCTTGTGCCGGGTAACAAAAACATCTTTGTACATCTTTTGTAAATAAATTCCATAGTCGTGAGATTTTGAATTGTGTATAATCTGCAAATAACTGGTAATTATAGGAGTATATATGTTTGTTGTATTACAGAGGCCACTGAAGAAGACGTAACGTTGAAACGCGTTTGGCCTATCTTCTATTTCAACCATACAGAGCTAACTGTCTTAATAAGTGTTCAAGGAGTATTTACTCTGCATTTTTATCATTTTGTAAATTCAATTGCTCTGCTTAAAATGTTTTAATATATCTGAATGGAATGACCTTTAAATTTGAAAACCTTAACTCTTTGGTGATTTTGTATTAAAAAAAATAAAACCTCAAAGTTTTTTTAAAATCCTAAACATCAATGGATGAACAGATCTGCTTCAAACTTGGCATGGCTAAAGCTCTACCTAAATGCTACCATGGTGCCAAGTTTCAAGTCTTTATCTTTAAAAATGACAGATCTGTAAGCATTTATGTTAATTCTCATTGACTATAAAGTAGAGCTGCCCTTTGGGTGAGGGGAGGATGGGAAAAATCTGGATTTTTCTTCAGATTTCATAATCCCCCCTTCCTGAGTTTGTTACCAAAACTCCTGACATGTCCTGGGTTTTTCTGATATAAGGTCACCCTATATACCGCTTTCATGCCGCTCTCATAGTGCAATATCCTGCTTGGTGTATACGAGGCCTTTGTTTCAAAAGCCACAGCTTTGGGCAAAGTTAGGCTGACCATATGAAAAGGAGGACAGGGCTCCTGTAACTTTAACAGTTGTAGAGAAAAGGGAATTTCAGCCAGTGTTATTTGTATGCAGTTAGTTCCTGGTGAAATTCCCTCTTCATCACAACAGTTAAAGGTGCAAGCACTATACTAGAGTGACCAGATGCAAAAGAAGGCAGAGCCCCTGCAACTTTAACTGTTGTGATGAAGAGGGAATTTCACCAGGAACTAATTGCATACAAATGACACCGGCTGAAATTCCCTTTTCTCTAAAACTGTTAAAGTTACAGGAGCCCTGTCCTCCTTTTCATATGGTCAGCCTAGGCAAAGTATTATCTCTCCCCTTCAATTCCTCATCTGTAGTAAATTAGTGTCCTACCTCATAGAGTAGTTATGAAGACAAACAAGACTATAAGGTATTTTCCCCATGTAAAGTGCTATACAGATGATGAATAATAATTAGGTTAAATACCCATTGATTTCTATGCACTGAGGACCCACCCACAGGAAAAGAAAGGTTGTGAGAACTCCACAGCAATCAATGCCTAGTTGTGTTAATGAGGATTATGATCAAATGTCATGGTTACAGGAAATGATGAGTGCCAGTGTAGCGTTTCATCAGCATGACCAAATAGCTGCTGCATTTTTTTAAAGCAAAGGGTGACAGGTAACACCTTCTTTTGTACCTTCATTAAAAAGTGGAGTAATGTCATATGAGAAATTAAGTTGTAGCTTCCAGTTGAGTTCCACATGAATGAGAACGTTCAAGAACCATCCTGACTCCTTGGTATTTGTAATGGTGACTAAGCAGGTTCAGGAAAATTATGCAAACTCATTGAATGTATCGATTGGTATTAGCTGTGGATTGCAGCCTCATGATCCCAAATGTTTCCTCTGAGTACAGGAAACAGAGAATGAATGACCTCTAAAGGAAGCATTCCAAAATTGCCCAGTTCCCAAAGCATCAGGCTTGGTTGCTGCTGAAAAGAAAATAAAGGCACTGGGGTATCAAAATGAATGAACGATTGTCAAGTTGATCTGAAAAGCAATATATTATAAACTTCCGCCATGTTGAATCCACGTTTGTCTCGTTTTCCATACTGCAGTGCATTTGCTTTAGACTTTTAAGGGAGGGAAATCCAATCGTAAAGGCTTGGGCCCGGACTGTGGTGCTGCCAGTAGGCTTTTGATCGAGTGAAGGGTTCCTGGTAAGGGAAGAGGTGACTTTTGCCAGTTCCTTCTCACCCTCTGCAGCACCTTGTGACCTCCGAAACTATGCTCCTCTGAAACAGTGGGGGGCTGCAGTCAGAAGGAATAATCATGGAAAATTGCATCTTCCTTTCTTCCACCAGCAGGAACCTTCTGCTGGATCAAAAGCCTTTCATGGCAGTAGGAGCCCTTCTGTTTATGGAAGTCTAAGGCAGGGTCTACACTACTGCTTTTCAAACAGTTTATAATGGTATTGACAACTATTGGGGCCCATGTCACATGCCATATACAGTTTTCAAACCATTTTCAATGTGTTTTATCCTGCCTGGTGTAAATATGGCCTAAGTTTGGATACAACCCAATGGAAGGGACCTGTCCAAAAAGATTTCACTGTTTGGTAGTTAAAGGTAGCCTGGGAATAGTGCTGGTCAATCTTGTCTTCTGTTCAGCTATTGCATTATCATTTGCTATTAGAAACCAAGAATGTAGATAATGTCTGCTCCATTCTTCAACTTGGACAATTACTTAGATGTTGTTCTGTAGAATTACTCATCCTGCTTTTGTTTGTTTCTCTGATAGGTACTTGCTTATTTTTAAATAAATAAATAAATAAAATGTAGTATTTACTGCTTCCTCCCAATATCTTGTTTTACAGCAGATGGACACGTTTCCTTGCAGCTTACTTACCGTAAGAATCATTCGAATTAGAAATCTCCGTCAAGCTGATATGCGTGAGTGCACTTTCAATCGTAATTCTTTCACATTTTTTTAAAAAACTAAATATATTACGGTCACTCTTGTTGTTTAGGCATCTTTAACCTCAAATCTGATGTGGGTTTTCATTGTTGACTAAATCATTGTACAAGGGACTGTATTTATGTCAGTGTCCCAAGTGTGGCATGCATTTTGGTGACTCATTAACTCTTAAGATGGATAAGAGGAATGTTTGCATTGTCTGTGGGTGGAAAGAGTAAACAGGAGGCTGAAGTGCAGCTGTCCTGTGAATGATCTGAATATATGGATGGGGGAGGGTGCTGTTCATTTTGCATTTTAATAAGAGCTTACCCAAACCACTCTTCCTGAATCAATATGCCAGCCTTCCCTACGCCAGGGGCTCTCTAGCCAGCATGGCTGGCTGGGGATGCTAAGAGTCGCACCCACCGTTTCTTTTTTAAAAAATGGAGCAGGGAGTGCAATTGTGCTCCAGCGCAAAATGTAAGTTTTGTTTTTTTAAAATAAACTGAAATCAGGCCCCAAACCCCCTCCCTCCCATCCCAGGGGAAGCGAAATTGCTACCACGCCCTCCTCTGATGGGTACGGAGCCACGCGGCTCAGCTCTGTGCCTGCTTATGGTGCCGTGCTTACTTGTGAGTGAGCAGGCACCAGGTGGGATAGGCACCCACACCTCCCGGGGCCTCGGGACGTTCCCAGGACCGCTGGAAGAATCGGGTTTTCCTGGGGATTCTTTATCCCTGGAAAAACCCGTGCCTGACCCCCTTGCCCCCGGGAGTCCCTGTGCATCATTTGGACACCCAGGGAGCACCCAGGGATGAACCCACGAAAAAAGACCGGTGTGAAAATGGCCGTAGTGAATTCCATAGTTTAACTATGCATTGTGTGAAGACGTAACAATGTCTGCAGAGCCACAAATTTGCCAGCCCTGCCTTAGCACCACCTGAACCACTAGGCCCAGACCACAAGGTGTAAGGCTAAGATGCTCCCCAAACAACACCATGACAGACAGCATGGCAAGTGGTGGCGGCTCCTCCTCCTCCTGCTGTACCACTGCCAAATGAAAGCAGCAGGATGTTCACTCACATATACGTTTATTTATTTATTATTTATTTATTACATTTCCTCCAAGAAACACAAGGTGTCATACATTTAATCCTCACAACAACCACCCTGTGAGGTAGGCTGGGCTGAGAGTTTGTGACTGGCCCAAAGTCACCCATTGAACTTCCATGGCCGAGTGGGGACCAGAACCCGGATCTCCCGGCCTTCTGTCTGACACTCTAGCCACTACACCACACTGGCATAAGTTCTGTTCCTTTATTGTTCCAAGGCTTAGCTCTGCCTTGAGTTCTCCTCCCCCGCATTCCATTTTCATGGAATTCCATTCCATTAGGAGAACTTTTAATATCAATTTCAGAACTGGAACGTTTGCTTTCAAGCCCCTTAGCACATTTACATCTCCCTCCTGTATCCAGCATATACTTGCACAGCAAAAAAACCGTTGCACACTGCGTATGTGGTTTTTTGTGTGTGTCGTGGATATCCAGTGTATCTGTCATCGCATATCAAAACAGGTCATATGAGGCGGAAGATGCACAGCAGGCTGGTTTAATAGCAAACCTTCTGGTTTGAGGTATTCCAAAATTAAAGGTGCTTTGTTGTTTAAAGAGCTTTGCATTAATGTTAGGGTGGATCCAATGGCACTTTCAGACACCTACTTCCCAGAGCCTCTGTCCCACCTTTTTATGAGATCTTGAAACTGATCAAGAGGAACACAGTCAGATATAATAGGGATGCAACAGATTTATTTTAGCTGCTGACAGCAATGTACTGTATATGAATATTTACCCACCCACACACTAACCCTTCTTATTTTCTCTCCTTTAACTGATGCATTTGGCATATGTAGTGTTACCTTGATTAATGCAATCTCCTCATGCCCCGTAGATTTTTCACTCAGGGCAAAACTACATGTGATCTAATATGCAACTTTGTAAAAAAAAAAAAAATGCAAATTACATCAGCAGGTGGTGTGCCTGTGATAATTAATGGGATTAGAACAGGCAGTTCTTCCTCTTCTGCAGTCCCAAGGAAAACCTTTCCTCTGACTAAACTAGTATTTGTGATGAGTGAGGGGTAAAAGCTGCTACTGTCACCAATAGGGGAATTTCCTCCCAATGGAAATAATAACTTTGGGATTTTCTTCAGGCCTACAGTAGGAGAGGAAGGGGTTAAATTCCTTCTTCATGCCTGCTCTGATTCTTTTAATTACCAGTCTGCCATGATGATAAAATTTGCTTTATGAAAGAGCCCTGTAAGAATGCATTTAAGATTAAATATCATTGTACAGTTTCTCCCTCAAATCCACTGGAAGGATGAGCTTAGCTTGTATTTACCTTGAAATTGTACTATGTCTGGATTGTGTGACTACAAAGTCTTAAGTGGGAACTTTTAAAACATCCAAATGCAGGCTATGTGAAAAAGATGATAAATAAGTCACGCTAAAGAATATTAAATAAAGATATTGGGTAGGACCCAATGATGTCCTACCTCTAGCAACCAGCACCACCAGTTCCCAGTGTACGTATGGCCGGCCCTGCCAGTAGCAGTGCATATGTGCCCCCTACCAGTGATATCAGCAACGTAGCGCTTGCAATGCAGCCCCAAAATGATCAGAAATGCAGGTTTTGGAAGGAGCAGGCCGTACTTGCCCCCAGAAATGCTACATCACCACCACCTGCAGTAGGATCCATGTGCACACTGGGAAGTGGTGATACTCATTACCAGCAGTAGGGCATCGTTGGATCCTACCCATCAGTATATACCTGTATTCTACTCAGTATTTCCATGCATGTGCTTGGTAATTTTAGTGAAGGTGGTCAACTGGCCAGAAAAAAATACATCAAATAGTCTGATTATCAGAAATCAGCAGGAGCAGCTTTTCATGACATGGAGCGAAATAAGATTGCCTCCCAATGGCTCCTGGTCAAAGTGCTGTTAAAGTAAAGCTTTAATACTGGACAAGTATTCAATGGGGCTATTGTACAAGTGGCCCCTTCCATCAAATCCATTGCGCAAGGAGGTTAACTATTAGTGCAATGGGGATTTCATGCTTCCTATAGGAAGCCCCAAAACAAGCAGTAATGCTTGTTTCTGAACCAGGACAGGTTGGTGGAGCTTTCTTATGTGAGCTCCACTGACCTGACCTGCCCTGTTCCAGAAATGAGAGTTTATGGTTGCTTCTGGGAGTGCTAAATCTCCATTGTGCAAGCAGTGGGGCTCCCTTGCAAAATGGAATCAGGCAGAGGTGCAATGGAATCAGTGGAGGAGCAACTGAATCAGCAGAGGCACAGCACCCCATTGGATACTGCCTATGGTTCGGTTCAAAAGTTGGCAGCACTCATTACACTATTCTTTTCTACAGTAAGCCAGTCTGACTGTTACGTGACCCTGTGGCTGCCAACCGCTACATGTGAAAAGCTGCGGACCAAAACTATCAATAATTCTAAGAACCCTGTTTGGAACGAAAGTTTTTACTATAGGATACAGCCACAAGTCAAGGTAAAAAATCAATATACTTCTCTTTCAGCTGCTACTTGCCAGGACTGTGCTCACCTGGCTCATCTTAACAGGAAAATACCATCACAATCTGTGCTCCTGTACTGCACCCAATATGCATGTCCCTTTATCTGTGTCTGCATACACTAGTTGATGCTAAAGTATCTGTATCGATGGAATTTGTTTGACTGCCATCATCATGGAACTCCTTCTATTAGCTTTGTAATGGAGCATAGACTGCATTTGCAGCTGCACTCTCAAACAGCGGGGGTTATAAGTTCTAACTCCAATTGTGTTAGGGCTTCCTTTCTCTACTAGCCCACTTTGTTGACTCCCCAGAAGTTAGCAGAACTGAAGTGAAATACTCAGCTGAGGCTGGCAATGAATCCACTCTGGGTTTCAGTCAGAACTCTAAAGGAGCTATTCAAAGTGCTGAATTATATCTCCTAAATGGGGATCCCCCAAATGGGCCCCCACTGAAATAGGAGCCACCAGCCTCCACTGGAAGAACTATATCCTCATTTTCCTTTCTGAGTAAGCCATTGCTCTGTGAGGGAAGGGCTGTAGCTCAATGGCAGAGCATATACTTTGACTGCAAGAGGTCCCAGGTTCAATCGTTGGCATCTCTGGGTAGGGCTGCAAAAGACCCCTGAAGAGCCACTGTCAGTTAGTGCAGCCGAATGGTAGGCCACCTTTTACCTGCTGGCGCATTTGGAAATTTGAGAAGCTATACTGAGCACAAAATAAATTGGCTGCCATGCATGGACATGGTAGTCACAAAGGCCAAGTAACGTGCCCAGGGGCATTCATGGGAAATTAAGATGGCAGCAACTAGAGGCTCCCATTTCACCTGGAAGCTAGTGCAGCTACCAGTAGAAAATATAAATATTTTAAAATATAAATTGGGTGGAGTAGGGTGTTTTGGTGGGTTTGGGGAAACACTGAATATCACTTTGCCTACCCCTGGTGTAGACAGACCAACTCAGCATAAAGCAGTTTCCTAAATACATTCATGTCACGTACCCTATGGCATCTTTACTCAGAAGTTAAGCCCTCTGTGTTGATTGGGACTTACTCTTAGGTAAATGTGCACAGCATTTCAGCCTAAGTGACCTTGGATCTAAATACTCTTTTATTTAGAATATGCGGGTTGGTATCCAATGTTAGTACTACTTATGGGACAACCCCTTGGATACAGTTCTGGAGCTTCATTTAAAGTGCTGGTTTCCCTCACTCAAAGTATGGCAGAATTGCACTATAGTTTCTAAATTACAGCTTCTGCATTTATATGTTGTAAAAACAGATGAGTTATGGAGGACGGTAAATGCATTTGGACAACTACAATAATAAACATCAAATAGTCTTGTAGCAACTTAGGTACATTAATTGTGGAATACATTTCTATAGGCAAAAACCAATTTCATTAGATGCATCTGATAACATATGGTGCAATAAATTTGCTAGAACTTAGGTGCTACAAGACCCTGCGTTGTATTTGCTACAACAGACCTTTTCTATTTTATCTTCAAAATGTCGACCAGCAGAACTATCCTTAGTGGTGAAGAGCCTGATGGGACAAGGCTCAGGCTCAGAGAAACCAGGACTGGAACCCTTAGTCATCTGCTTTAATAAATTTGCTAGGTACTTCGAGGAGAAAGTTGCTTGTATGCACTCAGAACTTGACGCCACAGTTATCACAGAGCCTGGGGAGGTGTCCAGTGCCCCTTCTGGTCATGTTTCCTGGGATCAGTTCCAGTTGTTGTAGCTTGATGATGTGGACAAGATGCTTGAATCAGTCTGCCCCACCACATGTAAGCTTGACCCTTGCCCATCTTGGCCAATACAATCTAGTAGACGTGGATTGATTGGGTGGGTCCAGGGAGTGGTAAATGCCTCACTTTGTCAAGGAGTGGTGCCTGCTGCCTTGAAAGAGGCTGTAGTGCACCCTCTCCTGAAGAGGATCTCCCTGGACCCAGAGATATGTGAGAACTACTGCCCCATCGCTAATATCCCCTTTTTGGACAAGGTGTTTGCACATGCGGTGGCTGCACATGAGGAAACTGATTATCTGGACCCATTTCAGTCTGTTTTCAGGCCAGGGCACAGCACCAAAACAGCCTTTGTTGCTCTGACTGACAACCTACTCTGGGTGAAAGACAGGGGGAGTGTTACCCTGCTGATCTTCCTAGATCTCTCAGCAGCTTTTGATACCATTGGTCATGATATCTTACTGGATCGGCTCTGTGAGATGGGAGTAGGAGGCACTGTGTTATAGTGGTTCTGCTCCTACTTGCAGGGCCGATTCCAGAGAGTGGTATTTGGGGATTCCTGTTCCACCCCATGGCTATTAAGCTGCAAGGTGCCACAAGGTTCTATTCTTATCCCCTATGCTGTTCAACATTTATGTGAAGCCTCTGGGTGAGGTCATTAGGGGGTTGGGGATTGGGAGCCATCAGTATGCTGACGATACTCAGCTCTATTTCTCCTTGTTGTTGGAGTCAGCTGGGGTGGTGAAGCAGCTGCACCAGTGCCTGGAGGCTGTAATGGGCTGGATGAGGGTCAATAAACTGAAGCTGAATCCTGATAAGACAGACGCTCTCTGGATTGGTGGTACCCGAGTCCAGGAATTGGGTAAATGACTTGTTCTAGATGGGGTTGCACTCCCTCTAAAGGAGCAGGGACATAGCTTGGGAGTACTCCTAGACCCATCCTTGTCACTGGAGGCCCAGGTGGACTCCATGGCCCAGAGTACTTGGGTCCAGCTTTGGCTGATCCGCCAGCTACTGCCTTTCCTGGACAGGGATAACCTAGCCACAGTAGTGCATGTGCTGGTAACTTCCCGGTTAGACTATTGCAATGCATTCTACATGGGGTTGCTCTTGAAGACGACTTGGAAGTTGCAGCTAGTGCAAAATGCAGCAGCTAAATTGTTGACCAATATATCCCACAAAGTCCACATAACACCAATCTTAAAGGAATTACACTGGCTGCCTATGCATGTCCAGTCAGAATTCAAGGTGTTGGTAATGACATTTAAAGCCCTTAATGTCTTGGGACCTCGATACTTGAGAGACAACCTCTCCCTATATATGTCTGCCTGAGACTTGAGATCTGTTGGAGGAGCCCTCCTACGTGTTCCACAAATGTGAGACATACATTATGGTGGGATATGGTAGAGGGCTTTCTCTGTTGTGGCACCCTGGCTGTGAAATGCTCTCCCCTTGGAGGTCTGACTGGTGCTGGTGCTGGTGCTGGCCTCATTTTGGTGCCAAGTTAAAATATGGCTTTTTAACAAAACCTTCAATGGCTAAATTCATCAAGGTTGCATATAGTTTTAATTGTTTTAAAATTCTAAACTGGTTTTAGCTTGATTAATGGTTTAATTTGTTTTTAGCTATGTGTATTTTTTATACTGTTTGTATAATTTTATCTGTATGCCGCCCTGAGATCCTAGTGATATAGGGCGGGATGTAAATGTATAAATAAATAAATAAATTATACAGCTTCAACTCTAATATAAACATGTTGTTCATATTTCAAAGCCATGTCATTCCATATGCAAAGTAGTTTGTAATTTACTTGAAAACTTGTAATTGTATTACTCACTAGACTATTGCTATAAATACATGAATAAAAATACCCTATGCTTCCACTGGCCAGGAAAACACTGCTCATGTTATATAAGAATACGGCAGTGTAAGGCTTATTACTTGAGATCTACCAAATTGATTTTGTTCATTTTCATTTTAAAGAAAAGCTTGAGCAGTATAGATGTGCAGAAAATTTTGAAACTTCAAAAAAGTTCAAAGCTTGAGCTTTGGGCAGCTCAGGAAGGGAGAAGGATGAGGCAAAGGGGAGGTTGATGCATATGCCCCACACTGTCCATGTAATATATGTGACCCAATGTGTGTGCATGCACGTGTAATAATGCTTAGCCCTGTGATCTCTTGGAGTGCTAGGCCAGTGAAAGAAATGTTGGGAAAGGGGCTGAAGAAAAGTCTGTTGGTGATAGTTAGAGTAGGAGAAAGGGAAGCCAAGGAGAAAGAGCTGAAAGGACACCAGAGGGAGAAGAGAGAGAGAAATCGTACATCACATGTTTTTGACCTCAAACTTCAAGAAATGATATAAGATATCTTTAAAAAGAACATCTTTTTTATATTTTTACCTTTGCCAGTTTATTTGTCGGAAGGGAAACATATTTTTATCTAATCATTCTCAGATTATTGGGGCCCATGGCGACATAGGATTTGCACTAGTGTATAGATATTGTTGGTTTTAATTTTCCTCTTTATTGAAATAGATACCACATTGCAAATTGTTGGCAATGTAATGGAGCCCATATATAGTGAAAAAATACAACAAAAGTTGTACTTTTAGATTTCAGGTGTATGAATTTATCTTTGTCAAATCAAACATAAAAGAAATTAGGGTCTTACAGCAGACCCTAACGAATGGTTTGATGAACAGTAAGTACTTTGCTAGTATTCTCCGCATAGTATAGTACCGAAGTACTTGATTTAAAATACTTGTTTCAGGCAGCATACTGCAATTTAAAAACAAAACAATTAAAATCAATCAAAATAACCAAATAAAAGCAGAAGCAGCAGCTAACATACAAGCTCCCATTAAAACAAATTAATAAAATGCTGAGCAAAACAAAAAAGTTTTCAAGACCTGCTTAAATGGAAGTACTGAAGAATCCATGCATACTTCTTTAGGGAGAGCTATTTCATTAGCAATCACCATACACAGCTATGTATTATTTATTTTTATTTTTATTATTTGCTATATTTATATACCACTCCCCATTCAAGAATTTTAGAGTGGTGGACAAATCGAATAAAAGAATAAAACAGAATAAAAGTACATTTTAACAAGAAACAAAGTTCAATAAAACCACGGCTGGTCATTAAGGGAAGGTTTCCTGGAACAACAACGTTTTCAGGAGGCACAGGAAGGAATACAAATTCGGCGCTTGCCTGGCCTCCAGTGGCAGAGAATTCCATAGGAGGGGGGCCACCACACTGAAGGCTCTTCCCCTGGTGGACTCCAATCAGACATTAGGTCTATGTGGAATGTAGGGATGTTTGGGAGGTGTTGAAAACTCTACAGATTTTTCCAGTTTGGCCCTGACAGATTTCGTTCTGTTTCCTCCTGCTGGCATTGACACAATCTATAGCAGATTCCCCTTTTTAAAAAAAATGGTGGCAGTTTGCACAAATTGGATTTTTTGTGGGGGGAATCTTTAAAGATGAACAAATGCGATTGTATATTTGTTTTTGTTTTTATTTTAAATGGCGATTTTGCACAAGTATGCATGATCAAAAGTCTGCCTGTCTGCTATGCAGTCCCACAGAGGCATATTCCCCTCTTGTACATATCCTCATTAGTTTCATCCTCTCCACACGCCACTTCATTTCGCCCAGCCTAGCCAGATTCCAAGCATGGCACATCCCTACTATGTATTAGGGAAGTACTGAAGAGTCCATGCATACTGCTCTAAGGAGAGAATTCCACTAGGGAGAGCTATTTCATTAACAATAACCACACACAGCTACATATTAGGGATGCATGGAAAACTAGATTCAGTTTGTTTTTGACCAGGATATATACAATTTGCACCTCCTGGAAATGACCCATGCACTCAAACACCACCTGCAGTCTCAGGTCCCTATATTTCCTAGCTTGCAATGTGATGCACACAACAAAAGATGTGTTCAGTAATTGTAAACATTTGAAAAATGTACACAGACGTGCTTTAAGCAATAGGAGAAGCTGTGCATAATTGCTGCATACATTTGGAAAAATGGACACGAAAATATGCATGAATTTTTGTGTGAATCCTGCCACCACCCTTCTCCCCAACAAAGCTCACATTCTCGAGGTGGACATCGCAGAGACTTGATGAGCTCTGGGTTTTGCTGAATTGCCCATCTCTCTTATATGTGTGCATGATTACATGAAGATGAACATTACTGAAAGAATCAGTGGTTATAGTCATATCCTGTGTCCTTGATTAACCTTTCCAACTGAATAATTCCACATTGCTGTTGTTCTTACTATCCTTTCTTTCCACAGGGTGAATATGAGCAGAGGGTTCTTAGCATTTCCCTCCTTTTATAGGCACAAATCAAATCTGACATCTACTATACTTCTTGATCCCCACAGAATGTCCTAGAGGTGTCTGTCTATGACGAAGATGCCTTCTCTCCAGATGAGCTCCTCTTCACTATCCACTTTGATGTAGCTCGGCTTCCAGTTGATGAAAGAGTTCTCATGTACTTTAAGTCTGATCCTCAGGTGAGATCTGAAATACGACACATAGGGATGCCTGTTGCTGCCCAAATCCATTCCATTCAAGCCCAATGGACTTCCACGGTGTGCCAGATCCAGTACACTAGGGCTGACCGAATCAGGGTGCAGGGGAGGACTGCAGGAAAACATTGCACATTTATTATCCTTGGGGTTTGAAGTCATAAACTGGCACTTGGAGGGTGCCCCCCTTCCATTGCACCCTTGCTTGATTCTCCAGCAAGCCCTTTTAACAGAGATCTACACCCCACCCCCTTTTTTGCAACTCCCAGTGACCAGAGGATCAGATTACTAAGTGGGCGACCTTCTCCCCTTTTCTTGAGTTGTCAGTGGGTAATTTGACAGCTGACATCCCTAATGTTACTTAGACAATGTACTAAATAGGGGTGTGCACGGACCCCCCGGATCGGATCGGGACCCGGATCGGGACCTCCAATTTTGTCACGGACCGGTTCGGACAAAATCGGAGGACCCCGGACCGGATCGAGTCCGATCCCGACCCAAAAATCGTACATTTTTGGATCGGCCGCCATTTTTTCCCCCATAGACTTGCATTGCAATGCAAGTCTATGAGGAAAAAATGGCGGCGGGTGGGTGAGGGGGGGCCTAACTCCCTCCCCCCCGGGGCCGTCCGCTGTGGACGGTCCCGGCAGGTATGCCCCCTCCCCCGCGCTCCCTACCCCCCCTGGGGCCGCCCGCTTCCATCCGCTGGCGCCCGCGGGCGCCAGCTGATAGAAGCGGACGGCTCCGGGGGGGGTAAGCCCCCTTCCCCGCCACTGCTTACCTTCTCGGCCCGTCCGCTCACGTCCGGCGCTGGCGGCTACTACCAGCGGGCTCCGCGGCCTACTCTCGAGTAGCGCGCCGGGTGATGACATCACCCGGCGCGCCACCCTAGAGCAGGCCGCGGAGCCTGCTGGTAGTTGTAGTCGCCGGCGCCGGACGGGAGCGGCCGGGCCGGCAAGGTAAGGGCCCCCTCCCCCCCCTCCGCGCGCCCCCTCCTCCCCTCCACGCACCCCCTGCTTACCTTCTCGGCCCGTCCGCTCCCGTCCGGGGCCGGCGGCTACTACCAGCAGGCTCCGCGGCCTGCTCTAGAGTAGCACGCCGGGTGATGACATCACCCGGCGCGCCACCCTAGAGCAGGCCGCGGAGCCTGCTGGTAGTTGTAGTCGCCGGCGCCGGACGGGAGCGGCCGGGCCGGGAAGGTAAGGGCCCCCCTCCCCCCCCCTCCGCGCGCCCCCTCCTCCCCTCCACGCACCCCCTGCTTACCTTCTCGGCCCGTCCGCTCCCGTCCGGGGCCGGCGGCTACTACCAGCAGGCTCCGCGGCCTGCTCTAGAGTAGCACGCCGGGTGATGACATCACCCGGCGCGCCACCCTAGAGCAGGCCGCGGAGCTTGCTGGTAGTTGTAGTCGCCGGCGCCGGACGGGAGCGGCCGGGCCGGGAAGGTAAGGGCCCCCCTCCCCCCCTCCGCGCGCCCCCTCCTCCCCTCCACGCACCCCCTGCTTACCTTCTCGGCCCGTCCGCTCCCGTCCGGCGCCGGCGGCTACTACCAGCGGGCTCCGCGGCCTGCTCTAGAGTAGCGCGCCGGGTGATGACATCACCCGGCGCGCCACCCTGGAGCAGGCCGCGGAGCCCGCTGGTAGTAGCTGCTAGTGCCGGACGGGAGTGGACGGGCCGAGAAGGTAAGCGCCCCCCTCCTCCCCCCCCCGCTGTCCACTTTCATCGGCGGGCGCCCGCTGGCGCCCGCCAATGGAAGCGGCGGTGGGCGCCAGTGGGCGCCCGCCGATCCGCCGATCCGCCGAACCGGTTCGGAGCCTTTTCGGACCGGTTCGGATTGGATCGGCCAATCCAGCTGCGGGATCGGAAATCGGATAATTTATCCGATTTCCCACTGGACCGGACTCGGATCGTGGATCGGGTCCGATCCAGTGCACATCCCTAGTACTAAACGTTAAGCCTGTACAACTATCAAGCTTGAACACAAGTCACCAGCCATGATGATGGCTTGCTAAGTCACCTATATTTATCTGTCTGCTTGAGTAATACAAAAACAGACACACAGACACACAAATGCACACACACGCGCGTGCGGACACACACACACACACACACACACCCCTACCAGATAGTAAGGATGCTGTATTTACATTTCATATACCATCTTTTTTGTTATTTTATTATTATTTATTGTTTATTAAAACATTTGTATCCTGCCCTATATCATCAGCACAGTGTACAGATAAAATCAAACGGTATAAAACAATACTGCTAGAACTTGACTAACGTTGGGCTAGTGGTGGACATCAAAATACAATTTGCAGGAAAAGTGGACACAGAGTGCATTTCTGGGATGCAGAGTGCATTTCTGGCAGGTGGGGGACCACTGCCCCAAATGATCTATTTCCGGAAGAGAAATAACAGTATATGTCATATTAAAGGTTTTCCATATTTCCTTTGAAGTAATTCCTATTGATTTTTTGATGGCACCCACTTTCAAGTAAGCATGTTTAGCACTGCATCTTTATTTGAATTTCCTATTGGTTGTTATAATTTTCACGGTAATTCTGCAAGGGGGAACATGTTATTTGATCAAGGGGGGAACTTGCTCCTTTCTTTCCTTGCCCCCATCTGACACTGCCTATATGGCGAGTTAATAATTCCCAGCTGCTAGATTGCAAAATAATTTTTCTTGATCACCAAAGATCATTGCTTTCTATAAACATGGAAACGGCTGATGGTTGCATACTTTTTTGATCCACCTTTGAACATGGTTGCTTAAATTCAAGTAATAAATATCAATGTTCATGCCTAGAGTACAATGTGCCCTTTATCAGCTTTATAGTGTGTTGTTGTTGTTGTTGTTGTTGTTGTTTTATATCTGAAGGAAGAAAAAAGTACCAATTTAAATTTGTTTTTTGTTCGTTTGTTTGCTTTGTTTTGTTGGGGGTAGGCACAAGAAGAGCTGGAAGTTGAATTTTTGATGGAATCTGCGTAAGTATTTTCAATTCTTTAACTCTATTCTGCATTGTTCTTACATTTTATATAAATGATGGCAAAACTATTTTTAAAATAAATCTAATTTCCAGATGCAAAATTTAGGCAATGGTAATTCTGCAAAGGGAGAATATCACCCCCATGCCCAAATACGACTGAATGCCCTGTTAGTGTACAAAAATGCAAGAAGACATAAACTTGAATCGATTCAGAATTTTAATCAGCAATGTTATTTCTCAATTTTATTTTCAATGTTTCCAATTAGGATTTTACATTTTATTTTGATAGACGCTTTAAAAAGCTTCACAATCTCAAGTCTGGTGGATAAATGTTAGGACAAAAATACTACATGTTGAATTGAAGGCACATTATATAGGTCCAACAAACATGGAGGGAAGGCACCAAAACACCATGCAGACTGGAGGATAGGACCCTCCAAGTCCTTAAACGCAAAAGCACCACGAATTTGAAGATTGTGTGACATTTATTTGAAGTCTGACGCATTTCGCGTTATAAAAAAAACCTTTCTCAAGAGCACTCTTGCAAACTCTACTGCACTCTTTTCCAAGGTAAACAAAAATGAGTTCTAAAGTACGCTTCTCTATCCTCTGAGGGATGTGTATGCATCAGGCTTGGAATTAACGTCATCACAATCTCCCAACTTCCAGTGCTTTTGTGTTTAGGCACTTGGAGGGTTCCCTCCTCCAGTCTGCATATTATATTGGCACCTTGCCGAAGCTAAGCAGGCTTGGGGCTGGTCATCACCTGAATGAGACACCACCTGAAGAATCCTTTTGCGTTCCCTTGTTCTATGATGGAAGAAAGTTGGGATGTAACTTTATACAACTGAGAATGCTGTTAAAAATGAATTAGGGGAATAAAAAATTTGTTAGCAAAATGTAGCATTTGATTGAGAATGTTTCTCTATCTAGTTAGTTTCAGCTCTACTTGCAGCATGGGTGTCAAGGGTAGGCATGCTTGGGCACCAATATATGGCCCACACCCCAGCAGGAGCCCACTGAAAAGACCCCCCTGGACTTCATCCTCCTTTTCACTAGTGCAACATGCTTGTTCACCTGCCTCTCACTCTAGCCCAGACAATAGTGGTGGTGACAAGTAGATACCCATTGCTCATTGGCTCTCTTCCTGCCAAGGAAGCAAGAGGCAGCAATGATGAGAAAGAGGTTGAGGGGGGATAACAGCTGGGTGACCATGGCGGTGGTCTTGCTGAAAGGGTGTCTTGCTGAAAAGCCCACAAAAACCTGGAGCCAGTACTGATGATCATCCATAAGTTCTGTTGGGGGAGGGATGCCTACATACACCTCCAACAGTCAAATGGTTGGTGCTGATCACTTGTTTGAAGGACACTTCTCCCTCCAAAAGAGACATTCAGGACCAACCATCTGACTGGTAAAAGGTGATCTTTGCAGGCACAAAGCCTGAGAAGATCTTTTGATCAGGGCAAATACCCTTGAACATTATTATTATTATTATTATTATTATTATTATTATTATTATGAAATACATTTCTAGACTTCATAGTTGCATAAAAATGTAACTAGAGTGTGCCCAACCCTCCACCCCAGAAATACCGCCCAAAATCCAAATGTAATTTAATGTAATTTTTAATTGTTGTTAATAAATATTTGGCATCATATGACCATTGTACTGGCAGGTAGCAGAATTTAAGCCAATTGTGTTAACCTTAGACATTATGGGAGGGGTGTGGTTGCTGCCCCAGTAAAGCAGGAATGTAGAACCACAAGGAAAGGGCAGTATCTACATGAGAATGACTATGTCAGTGTCAGAAGCCTGGTCAGAGAGCAGCAGTAGCATTGATCTTCCTATGCGAATGATTCTGCTACACCCATGTAGTCTTTGTGTTTCTTTCTACATTACCAGAATAGTCTGGGGATGGAGCCATGGGGAAGCAACTACTATATTGCTCCTAAAAATAAGAATTGTGGACATAGTTTGGGGCCATTGAAGCCAAAGTGGTGTAATATATCCAGAGTCTGTGGATGAGATACTAAACTGACAAGTCCCTCTTTTTAGGATCAGAATGAAAACAAACTTATTTTTGCCTTGCGTGAATAATATTTTACTGTTTGGAAGTCTTATTGTGTTCACATCTTGTTTTCTAGGTCAGGTCCTCCTGAAAACATAATTACGAATGGAGTTCTAGTGGTAATTTTATTTTATATTTCTGCAGTTTATCAATGCTAAGAATTGTTTAGATCTAATGCTGAGCATCAACTAGCAGAATAGAAACTGCTAGTGGAATGGATTTTCCCTCTCTTTTACAGCCCCCTGTGTGGGGCTACCCTCAGGAGCAGATTTTGAGCACGTGGGTGGGATGCAGGGAAAGGAGAGGACGGGAAAGTCTTGTTACACCAGCGGAAGTCTGTTCCGGATCCAAATCAATACTTGTTTGACCTTGGAAACTGAGTTGTTAGTAGCCCAATTCACTTTTCTGCTGAAAGGGTTCTGGTGCTTCTGTCTTGAGTACACATTTCAAATTAATATCCATTGCATTCAAAGTCTTCTTTGTCCCTATAACTGAATGCCATATTTAGAGACAGAACAACCAGTTGTAGATTGGAATCCATGTATGAGTCACACATTTCCTTTGCATGTGGATGGAGTGAGAACATTATTAGCGGATTCAAATTTGAAAATCCGAATCTCCTTGTTTTAAAAGAAATAAATTGACCTACCTTTAAGGGATCTGCTTTACTGGGTTAATGAAATTCTGTCATGTTTGCCATGAAATCAGATCTTGTCTTTCAAATTTGGGGCCCGATCAAACCAAAATTAATTATGTTGATGTCCTAATGATTTCAGTGGGAGAGTTGTGCCATTGAAATCAATGAAACCTCAAGTACCTAACTTTGGCTGGACTAAGTCCCTGATATTATGCATTTAAATTGTGCCAGGTTTTTATGTGTTGGTTAAAATTTGTTTCTGCCATACATCATACCCTCCTTTTATTGTCAGGTTTCTTGATAGAAATGCTGGGCTCTGTGGAGGAAATGACTAGGCACTACTAGTCTTATTCTCTCTCTCTCTCTCTCTCTCTCTCTCTCTGGTCCCCTCCACAAGGATTCGCTTTTGCGCCCGGTTAGGAGATTATGCACACTATCCCTGAAGCGCCTTTACGCCTAATACCTCTGCACGAGAGGCGGCGACAAAAGGCGCTTCCCTCCCCTCCCCTTTCCTCCCCGCAGCTCCCCAGCTGGCTGGCTGGTAGGCTGTGGGCAGCAGGCGAGCGATCCTCCTCCTCCTCGCCTTCCTTTACCCCCTCTTTTTCCTCCTCCTCCTCTCGCTGGGCCCCCTGCCGCGGGTGCCGGGGATCACAGAGAGCCCGCCGCCGGCACCGCCACCTCCGCCCCCGAGTGCTCGCGCCCCATGCAACGCGTGCGGCGGCAAGAGCAGGAGGCACCCCTTTGGCATTCCCGCTCCCCACCCCTCGGTTTCACGAAGACACAGTGAACAAGGCTGGAGTGTTCCGTGCCAGGAAGCGCTTCTTGCCATTGTGTTCTGTTTCCCAGCCTCCCCTCCCCCTTCCCCAAGGAAAACGTTCTCCCACGGCCCCTTCTCATCCCCTCCCCCAAGAGTTGCTCCCCGTACCTGCATGGCTCATCTTCCGGAGTCTCCCCCTGCGCAGCTTGCCTTCTCTTGCTCTCCCCCTTCTCGCCTCGCCGGCTTCAAATCATGTTCCCGGCAGCCAGGCGCTTAGAGTAGCTCCCTCCGCCGGAGCCCCCGGGGTTGCTGAAGTTCAGGTCGGGGCATGGAGCGATCGGAAAGGGGGTGAGGAAGGAAATCTGCTCTCCCCCTTCTCGCCTCGCCGGCTTCAAATCATAGCTTCCTCCGCTGGAGCCCCCGAGGTTGCTGAAGTTCAGGTCGGGGCATGGAGCAATTGGAAAGGGGGTGAGGAAGGAAATCTGCGCCGTTGCAGCCGGGGGAGGGCTTTTGACAGTGGCAGCGGCGGCGGCGGCAGCAGTCAAAATGCGCTTTAATGGACGGAGCAAAAAAAAAACTCGCTATTTAACGCGCATTCGATAATGCGCACAATCGGGGAGATAACGCGCCTCTACGCCCCATTTGCGCTCCTCTCTTGTAGAGGTAATTTTTTAATGAGACTTGAAAGAGCTTTAAATCGCTCTTCTTGTAGAGGTAAATTTTTTAATGCGCCTTGAAAGAGCTTTAAATGCCTCTTGTAGAGGCAGCCTCTCTCTCTCTCTCTCTCTCTCACACACACACACACACACACACACACAAGTCTCAGCAAGGGAGGGAAAAACTGTGATGGTTCCACCAGCCATAGCAACCCAGGATTCATTCTGGCAGACATTAATCTCTTCCCCTCTTATGAACATATGAAGATCAGTTATTCCGTTGGTCAGTCTAACTCAATACTATCTCCTCTGACTGTCAAAGACTCTCCAAGGTCTATAGCAGGGGCTTTGATATCTTCTACACTCAGATGAACCAGGGACATTCTACTTGCAAAGCATGTGCCCTACTGCAGAGCTATGCCCTCCTCCCTTCACCCTCACACAAGGATTCAGCAGGGAAAACCATATGACTGGGGACCTTGGAGAGGCTGGTTGACTCTGAGAATGTTCCCATGTCCAATAGCAGGATCTATTCTCAATATGAAAGTTCCCTGCAAGGTACCCCCATCTCAGCTATTAATTCTTCAGGAGATGAACTTCCTTGATTACATTGTTCAAAGTAATCTAACAAAAACTTCCAAATCCAGGAGTAATCTCTGTTGATTTTGTATTTTTACTTCTTTTTGTTACAGTGTCGTGAAGTTTGCACATTAGAAGCTGAGGTGGATCAGACAAAGCGACATAAATCGAGTGAGTTTGTATTATTCAGAATTAGACGGTTACATTACCATGTTGAATAGCATTCCACACACTATTGTAAGAAATGAATGAAAAACTGGAATTAGTACTTCAAAAGATGGTTCTTCAACTGCAAGTGTATATGCTTTGTGATATTAATTACATTGGCTGCAGCAATACAGAATTACAATCCAAGGATACGATTTGTAGCCCCAAAAAACATGTGTACTTGTACCAAATGCTTGTCCATGTAGCAGACATATTACACGCCTTGAAATCATAAATCAGTACTCCAGCTGAAATGCTTAGGGATCAAGTAAAGATCTGATTGGAATTTTGGATTCCCTTTGGAACTCATATTTACTTTCAAATACTTTGAAATGAAAAAAATCACCCATATCCAATGGTTTCCTGCATACACCACCACCATATGCAGGAACTCAGATTATATAGGTAGAATTAATAAGGGAATTCTACTATCCAATACACCATGTACATGAGTTTGCTCACATAGGTCAGGAGTGTTTTGGGTTTGGCTTCAGTTTTTCAAGCATTATGGATTGATAACATCAATTTTAGCTGATGAAAATCAGTGAATGAAAACATAACTGAACATTTTCTCTAGCACATACCAGAAAGTTTGCAATCCATTTTGGTAGCAGAAAATTAATATGGGTGGGTGGGTCATAATAATTAGGGTCCTTCATCCACTTCTCTTTCCATTTTAATTTTTTCTGCTTCTTACCTGCCTATTATTGTAAACCCGGAATTGCATAATAATAAAGTTTATGAGATCCCAGTGATATAGGGTGGGATAGAAATGTTTAAATAAATCAATAAATCAATAAATCAATAAATGATTTATTGAAATAGAATATAGATACATGGAGAAAACTAATTTTCGGTGCAGGCCACATTTGTTAAAAAGAAATGAACGTATGAGCCAGGAATGCAAGGCAGTGATAAGCCACTTGTGAGCTAGAAGAGCTGAGATTTTTCCTTTCTTTCCCAACCAACACTCTCGATAGCAAGCCAGGGCTACTTCAACTTAAGGACAGGGGTGGGGAAATTCATTTGGTTCCCATTTTAATATCAACTCACCTAATGTGGCACTATTGAACTAATACACAAACTAAAATTCAGTTAACCTTCAAAATTTGCATTTTTCCAAATTTGTCCAAAAACGTGTCCAAAAACGTGTATATCACTGGAATATAAGCATAAAAATGCATCTATTAGTGAAAATAATGTTCAAAAGTGCATTCTGTGAGGAAAATTGCTTGCAAAAATGCATACAACACACTCAAACCACATCACAGTATGGGCAGGAGAGGTTAGAAAGCTGACAAGCAGAGGAAAGGGCTAGGCAATGTTTTGAGAATGTGTGATCTTTCACCTGGCAGAGTAAAATGCCTCATCTCCATAGGAACGTCAATGGGAGTGCTCGGGAAGGATCTCTGAGTGCTGAGTGAATGATAGCTATAGTATCAATACTTAGTATACCCATCATTTCCCTTTATCTTTTCACCTATTTGCATGGCTGAAAATTCCATGCTGCAATTACCAAGTTTACAAAAGAGGCACCAGCTGTAATTGCTACGAAGACAAGAAAGCCCTTAGGCACACAGCTGTATAAAAAACACTAGTAAAAAATGTTTTAACCATTTATATAATCTTGGGTTGATGTGATTCAAACCTAATTAAGCATGTAGTATATAATCTTGGTCACACTGAACCAATTATACATCAAAACAAAACATTCATGGATCAATTATCCAGAGTTACAGCACATCATTTTATATGGTGATTAATAACATGAAGGAATGTAATAAATCCCAATCCAGGGCTTTATATATCAAAACAACACATTCATGGATAAATTATCCAGAGTGACAAGATTCTAGATATTGTTCTTGTTTCACAGGAGCTTCTTCCTGAGCCTTGTGGATACACCTGGAAATTCTTGTTAAGTGTAACAGTGTATGGCTGCTATTCTCTGTCTTTAGGATATCATGCTTCTGCTAGTAGTTTCTAAAGAAATTGTTTCAGGCAATTTATCCATGAATGTGTTGTTTTGATATAAAAAGCCCTGGATTGGGATTTATTACATTCCTTCATGTTATTAATCACCATATAAAATGTTGTGCTGTAACTCTGGATAATTGATCCATGAATGTTTTGTTTTGATGTATAATTGGTTCAGTGTGACCAAGATTATATACTACATGCTTAATTAGGTTTGAATCACATCAACCCAAGATTATATAAATGGTTAAAACTTTTTTTACTAGTGTTTTTTATACAGCTGTGTGCCTAAGGGCATTCTTGTCTTCGTAGCAATTACCAAGTTGCCCCATGGTGCGGATGGTATATTTAGAAGGCCTAGGGCACCCACCAGAAACAGATGATAAACCTAAAGTAAGCAGGAGTCAAGGGAATGAAAGCCATTAAGTCTGGTCTCTCCAATGTCGGTCTGGTTCTGAAACCATTCTGGGTTTCCTTCAGAACCAGCCAGAGCTCCAAAGGATTTATCCAAGCTGCTGAACCCACTGTAGGAGTTAAGTACCTTGGATAGCTCTGTAAATAATCCATAGCCTCTAAGCAGTTTCCCTTGGGTGGGACTTTTGACTTGAACAAGATGGTCGATTTGTGGGGAGCCCTGGAAGGTACAGGTAATAAGGTATAATAAAGATATCTTCTTTGATCAATCTTTGTTTTGCTTCAGAATTTTACCAACTGCTAATTAGTTAAGATGCTAATATGTACAAATATACCTGCTTTTCACATGGCGAGTTGAGAAGTTTTTTGTCTGTAGGACCCTCTCCATGCGGCTGCATTAAGCTCAATAAAACAGAGTTGCCTTACAACTAAAGTGGATTTTTTTTATCCTTGATAGCTCCTTTAAAGTTCTATCTGGTTCTGACTAAAACCCAGAATGGATTCACAGCCCCACTAAAATCACAGCCACCAGTCTTCACTGAAAGAAAGATAGAGCAAAGCTATCTGAGAAGGAAAATTGGACTAATGCTCGTACATTCTCTAGCAGATACAGCATACCTATTTTTGGGCACAATATTTCAACCTTTTAGGGGACATCTCCCTAATACAGAATAGAAAAAATATGGCCAACATTATCTGTTCTGTCCTCAAGACAAAAGTGACCTCCGTTTTGAAGATACACTTGCAGTTTCATGTACAAATTCGAAGCAAAGAGCATAGAAGTTACCCTTGTGTCATGAGGTACTTTCCAGTGATTCCAATACTGATTGGGTCAGAACTAGCCAAAGACAAGCAATATGTCTGTGACCTAATCAGGTCAGTGTATTGTTTCTCTTCAGAAATGAAGATGTACTAAGGATAAGGGATGAGGCCGCCCAGAATATTCATGGACAAACTAGGGAGAGGGACTGGTCAGGTTGCTTTTGGAAGCCTAGATACTATTGAAGTGGTGAGGCACTTCATAACTAATATGTGACTAATAACTACATATATAATTTTGCCTTCTTTCCTGCCCCCTAACTAATAAAACTGACAAGCTACATGGATCCTTAAACAAAATCACTGGAGTTCAAGGCAGCATGCAAGATTGATGATTTTCTTTTGCCGTCTGGTTTTATGTGTCAGTGGGACACTTAGGGGTGGGCAACATGTGGCCCATGGCCCATATGCGACCCATGTGCCACATGCAACCCATGTGCCACATGCAGCCCCTACCCCCTCCCTGCCACTGCAGCCCTTGCCATGCCACAAATTCGGTAGTGGCGGGAGAAAATGCTTTAACCCAAAAATGCCGCTTTTAACATTACTGAGCACTAAAAGGATCAAATTTTGCTCACAAACAAACTAATTGTAACCCTTTTAGTGCTACTGAGTGCTACAGAGCAGTTTGCCACTGGATTTGAGGAGTACAGCCCATGGGGGATCAGGGGGGGTGTGTCAAAGTGGTCCCTGGGCTTCCAAGAGTTGCCTACATGGCTGGTAGCTAACATTAATATAATGCATGCTCCCAGAATGGTTCAGTGACATGTAACATTATGCTGTGGAAGACATTTCCTGCTCAACACCTGTGGAGGGTCCCTTTGCCTGATTTGGGAGAAGGGTTCCCTCCTTCTTCCTCAGCTCACAGGCTATCCCATTCAGAAGGCTCTGGAGGCTGCCAGGAAAAGGCGCAGATGGGAAAGTTAGCTACCAGGAAACAACTCTCTTCCACCAGCACAACACTGGACGTCAGCCATGATGTTTATCTTGGTGCATTGTGTAATTTGGCAGCTAATTCTTTCTGTATTCAAAATGGAGCTTTAAAGATTTGTTGTGTTTACTGCTTCTTATGGAAAGAGATATCATGATGATGTTTCCCAACATTATTTGCCTCCTGTCTTTAGAGAAAGACCTGTCGCTTTCGGTAAAAGGGTCCTGTGAAGGCACTCACTCTTTTAAGCTGGGTTCAGATGCCATCGTCACACCCCCATGTCCCAGTACATTCCACTATGTCAAGTACAAGGAGCCAATATTGGATGTTTCACTACCAAAGTCAAAGCCACGTTATAATCCCGTATGTAAACTTAATTTCATAATCAAAATAACAATGCATGCTTCTCTTCATAATGATCAGGAGAACCCTTTTCGCTTGGGATGATAATGTCTTATTTTCCTTAGTGTACCTGTTCTTATAGAACCAAAGAAGGTGTTCCATCTGTGATGTTGAATTCCCTGCCTGTAGGAGAGAAAGTGCCAATCGTGAAGGTGAGTGCCATTCTTCAGGTTTTTTCAAAGCATCTTGAAATTGTGAAACCAGTAAGAATAAAATACTCCACTGAAGAAGAAGAAGAAGAAGAAGAAGAAGAAGAAGAAGAAGAAGAAGAAGAAGAATCATGAGGTATTCACCACATTGCAGCATTATGATGAAGATTAGAGATATGCAATTGGTGGCTCATGGACCTCAAGATTGTTCTGCTTGGCTCCCAAGTACCTGGGAGTTCTGGGCAATACTTTATTGGTTTGATATTCCTCTTCTTGTAGCAACATCATCCTCAGACATGGATGGCTACCTTCCATCCACCCACTCTTATGTTCTAGGCTGTTAGCATGAGAATAACCTAAGCCCTTCCGGCTGGGTGCTCCCATAGGATGTGTTAACGAACTGTCTCCCAAGTACTAAATGTATGGGCTTCCAGACTTAAGAATGTTGCCATTCCTGATGGTCTATTATAAGTAGGGATGTGCACGGCCAGAAATATCGGAATCGGATCGGAATTTCCGATATTAAAAATATAGGATCCGATCATATCGAGTGTACCTGGATTTGATCGGATCTGATAGCTGATAAATATTGGAAGTTCAGATCTGATTACAGACTGCCATTTCAGGTGTTTTCCCCATAGGCTTGCATTGGGGGAAAGCTTTCTTTCCCTCAATGCAAGCCTATGGGGAAAAACACTGGGCCAGCCCTCCCCCCACTCGTGCTCCCTCCCTCCCCCCCTCCCTCCCTCCCTGCCTCCTCCTCCTCCTCCAACACCACCATCTCTGCCTCTGCCTCCGGTCCGTACTACCGCTAAACAGGCTTTCTGACCTGTTTGTCAGTACAAAGAAGCAATGAGTGATGGCGTCATCACTCGGTGCAGCTCTGTACTGACGAACAGGCCAGAAAGCCTGTTTAGCAATAGTACGGGGTGGTGGGGAAGGCCTTAGGTAAAGGGGGACCCCTGGGGACCCCTCCCTCCCTTCCCTCCCCCACTCATGCTCCTTACCTGCATCATCACTCCGCGCTTGTCTGTACTGACGAACAGGCCAGAAAGCCTGTTTAGCAGCAGTACGGGCGGGGGGGGGGTCAGTGATGGGGGGGTAAGGAGCATGAGTGGGGGGAAGGAGGGAGTGCCGGCCCAGTGTTTTTCCCCATAGGCTTGCATTGGGGGAAAGCTTTCTTTCCCCCAATGCAAACCTATGGGGGAAACACCTGAAATGGCAGTCCGAATATCCGATACGTCCAATAGTTATCAGACATATGGATATCGGATCCGATCAGATAGGGCCACCTTAGGAAATTATCATTATTGGACATTGGACCAATATGATACACATCCCTAATTATAAGTCCCCTTTTATAGGGAAGAAGCTGTGACTGAAGGATAGACATTTGATTAAGGTTGTACACTAAATCCAGGGATGTCAAACTGAATGTAGTTCTGAGTCTGAAGCTTTATGCTTTGGATTCAGAGCCAGTCCCTGCCATTAGACAGAGTGAAGTGGCAGGTGCTGGGGGATTTGGGGGGCAGCAACACACCTGGTCATTCCCTTGGTTGGAGGACAAAATTGAGTTTCCACTGATGACAGTCCACAAACTCAAATAGCTCAGCAGAACCAATTGCACAAGCAGCTGCACAGCCAGTTATACAATACATTGCACACTGCATTGTGCAATGGGTGAAAACAGCTGCATAACCAGTTGCATGAGTGGAATACATAACGGGTTGCCCAGTGGGTTGCACAATGGGTTGCCCAAGCGTTATGCAACGCCTCTTGTGCAACCAGACTTGTGCAAATGTAACTTTAATTGGATTCTTCTCTTGCACATAGTTCAGACCTTAGTCTCTGCTAGCGCAAGCTAATGGAATGACACTGTTGGAAACTGGCCAGTGTCTGCCCTGCATTCCCTAAGCTAGTCTGCTTCCCTCCAGTGTGATACAGGATGTTGTCCCATTGTCACTATTAAACAAAGAGTCCATCCAACTGGCTTCTGAATATTGAATGCGGTGTGGGGTGGGAGGCACCACCATGCCCTTCACCTATACAATGTGGTGCCACCACACCATCTATATGTTAGGCCCGGTCATGAGCACCCCTTCTCAGGACAAGCGCCACTACTTGAATAAGCCTGAGGGAAGGGCAAAATAACACTACCTTTTCCCTTATAGCAGAGGGGGAAAGGGTATTAAGGTTTTGAAAAAGGTTCTCCTGTGAGTATATTGGCTGAAGGTGTAATGTTATGTGTTTCTTTATTATCTAATAGAGCAAGTTACAAAGCCAAGCTGACACATGGTTTGTGGTAGCAAAAATAAAATAAAAAGTTTATTGTCATTTACAGTCCTTTCAAATCAATTTAACACCTGCCTATTCTTAACATTTCTACTAATCTTACTAATAATCCTAAATCCTTAAAATATTCTATTTAATTTCTCTTCATACACTCCTGACCAGAACACACACAGCTATCTTCCACCTAACTACCCTCCACCCAATCCAACACAATAAAAATCTACAAACCACTCTCTCACATTATATATACTCTTCCCCCTCCCTTTTCCAGTATCATCAGCCACACCCACTCAGTCCAACATTCCGCACTCTCCAAACACACTAATCCAGACATACTTAAAGAGACTGAAATATGGGGTATCGTCACAAATGTCCTAGGCTGGCCATGTGTGGATTACATACTGACCAGACCAGAGAGCCTAATTATAGTTTATGGTTTGCATGGCACTGGCGATCAGAAAATATGAATCCAATACTGAGTACAGATTAAGCAGAGACTTCTGTGGTCTACTTTCTCCGTTTCATCCACAACAATTCCTTTAGCATGAATAGGCATAGAGGAATGTTTCCATTGGGCCATGAAAGCAGAAAGTACTGGATGCTATAATTCAATTGCCCATTAGAACTTAACTCTTCAGGGCACAGAGCAAGATTTGGGCTGCTAAATATTTTTTAACTTGCTCGGGAAGTTGTTCTCAAACTGCAAGTCCATAAATTAAGGTTAGGAGGGAGTGGAAGGTCCATTTTCTTTGCCCACTATGTGGTGCTCTTGACTTTTCTCCTTGTGATGATTGCTATCATGTCTCTCACTACATAGTTCAGACTATTTTCTCCACACCAGTACAAACATTCAACAAGAAAGGATTGCCCAGGTATGAAGAACATTACTCCTAGGTAGTGAGACATTCCACATGATTGGCTTACCACGTCACGGAAGCTGCTACATTTAGGAATTTAAAATGACTTCCAATGATATCCAAGCCCTCAAAGAAATAGAATTCTTCTTTCCAGCCTCCATATTTCTCCTATTCTACTCCTATTCTACTCTATGTGCTGACTGAGTCAGCTTTGCAATTCACAAGTCACTTTGCATTAACAGATTAATCAAGATATTAGATATTAGGGTTTTTTCCCTAGTAGTTTTTAAGTATGAGCTATAGAGTGGAGAAGGATTTGGAAGTCCAGGCATGATCACTTGCAACTTAGAATAAGTGGAACAATGTTACATTGTGATTGCTCTGTATGATTCTTATATCCTCTTTTTTAGGAGAAAAAGTACAATTTGCATGTGAAAGTGGATGACTGGTAAGTTATTTAGAACTGACATGGTGAATTATTTTGCTATTGCAGTTATATAAGTTAGTTTTTTTATATTTTATTTGTACCTTGCCTTTCTACCAAGGAAGATTTAGGGATGGACCAGGCTCATCTCTGTCCAGTTTTGCTGGATGCTCACCTAGCTACCACTGCTGCTCGCTCTGCTGGTCAGCCTAGGTAGCACCTGACAAGCACTGCAGGGCTGCAATTCCCCTTAGCGAGCTGCCATTTTGCATAAAAATGGCAGCTCGGGATTTCTGGAAATCTGATGTTACATAAATGAAGGCCATAAAGGGCCATTTACGCAACATTACAGGCCAGTGTGAAATAGCAGCAGTGGCGAAGGAGAGAGGGAAGGAACCATAGTACTGCCCTTCCTGCCGCCACTGGTCATTGTGTGTAAAAGTCTGCCTTCTTTCCTGTCGGTGCCCCAGCAGGGAGATGAAGGGAGACTTTTATGCACAACAACTGCACTGGTGCTGGAATTTCCTAGTGCCTGACATTTGGCATACATGTTTTCCTTCTCCCTGCTGGAGCGCCAACAGGGAGAAAGGAGACTTGTGCACAATGACCAGCAGCAGGCAATTTCAGCACCAGGTCATTGTGTGTAAAAGTCTTCCTTCTTCCCTGTCAGTGCTCCAGCAGGGAGAAGAAGGGAGACTTTTATGCACAATGACCAGTGCTGGAATTGCCTCTCCTGGTTTTTGTATACAAGTCTCCCTTTCCCCTGCTGGTGTCCCAACAGGACAAAGGAGACTTGCAGAGTCTGTGAATTGAGCAACAATAGGATCCCCCAAGCTGCCATTTTTATGCAAAATGGCAGCTCACTAAGGGGATTGAAGACTGCTAACTATCCTATGCAGGTGGCTGGAGCACGGAGGGAATCCTCTCCTTCATGCTCCGGCTGCCCTGCATTCTTGCCTAGATGGGTAATTTTTCTCATCTAGGTGTGGCTTTGGGAAGGAGGGAGGAAGGAAGCTGGAGATCTGGAAGCTGCTTCCATGGTCTCCCCCCTTCCCACCCTCTGGACTGCCCCCTTTTTGTTCTCTCCATGCTCTGTTTCCGAGCACAGTGAGGTGAAAGCCACATTGGCTATGAAGGGGCAGGGGTGGGGGCAGGGAGAGTGGTTTCTCAGCTCCAAGGTCAGAGCCCTGGTTCCAACCTCAGTTCCCAGAATCCGAAGAATCCTGTGGCCTCCAGACAGTATATAGTGGCCATAGGATTGCTCCTTAAAATACATTATTTTATTTATTTATTTATTTATTTTATTTCTAACCTGCCTCTCCATCCAGATCGAGGTGGGGAACAACAATAAATATAAATACAAAAATCATAAAATAGATAAACCATTAGAACAGATAAAAACAAATACATTATTAAAAACATCTTAGTATTTAAACAGTCAACCAGTTAATGTTACCATGATTAAACATCAAGTGCTAAAAGTTAATTATCAGGAGTGCAACATGGCCTTAGTTCACAACACAGCTGAGATAAAACCAAGGATAATTTTTATTGGACATATGCCAAAACAATTGTTTAAATCTGGCTTCATTTTTAGGCTGTGTGTGGGGCAAGGTTACTTTTCATTATGGGTGACCATTTGGTGTAGATAGTTTGTATCTTCTATGAATTCTATAGCATTTAGTATTATATTGTGTGAAATAAGCAAATATTCCATGGTTATTTCACATGGTATGATATTGAAGGGTCATATTCAGTCATCCCTCCTGCAGCATTTTGCTTGATAAAATCCTATGATTTCTCATATAATGTAATATGTGTATATATTCTAGTCATTGTTCCTGCCCAGCAGACCTAGATGTGCGCTTGGGATATGATCTGTGCCCACAGGAGCAAGAGTTTTTGTGTACACGGAAGAGACGAGTTGCTCAGGCTCTGAAGCAAGTTCTCCAGCTAGATTATGATCTGCAAGAACACGAGGTACGTGAAAGGCGATGCCAAGTGAGACTAAGGCCCTTTCGGCACCAGGCAGTTTGCCTGGGATGGACCCCGGCTGCTCCCTGTGCTCCGATGGTGTGCATTAGGTACTTCTGGGATCGCTCTCCCTCCCTCCCTCCCTCCCTCCCTCCCTCCCTCCCTCTACAAAAGGGCCTAAGAAAACTAAGGTTGGATTTATATTCTATTTATATTCTATTACTCATGACAAGGAAAAGTCACCAAATAGTGATTCCTCTCCTTCTAATTCGCTGCCAACCTTTCTCTGAGTGCACTAGTTATTTAGAACTAAGATGGTGAATTATTTTGTTATTGCAAAGAGTTATATAAGTTATTTATTGAATTGATTTGTACCTTGTCTTTCTACCAAGAAAAACAGCACTCAAGGCAATGTCTTTCTTGTTTCAGATAACTGGAGGCCAAGTGTAGACAAGACCATAAGTTCGGTTTGAATGAATGAAGGGGCAAGCATGAAAGTGGGGGGGGGGGTTTAGTCCCAACACCTCAATAACTATGCTCCCTGGCTAGCATGTGATCAGTTAGCCTTCATTAGCCTCCTTTTGCAAACCAAATGTTGTACATAGGTCAAGACAGAGAAGCCGGTTGCCCTGCAGATGTTGTTGGGTTCCAAATTCTCTCAGCTCCAGCCAGCATGGCCAACAGTCAGGAACTATATTTGTGTACAACAACATCTGTATCAGAACAGCTTTCCTAGCCCCAACATAGAGCATGGATCTGTAACCATTTGTTATTTTGACCACCTTATTCCTTCTAAACATGGTGGCACCATCCACCATCAACCATGAACAACATATTCTAATTTTTGACTTACTGAGTAATGTGTATCTCTTGCCACCCTTTTTTGAAGGGTGGGCTGTAAATACACTAAATAAAATAATGAACTGAATAAACCTCATTCCACAAATGTATAAGCTGTTATCCTGAAAACACTATCCACTGAGCCAGTAGATACAGATATCTATGACAGGTATGTCAATTTTATTCTCCCAAAGTTTCGCTATTTTGAAATGTCTCCATGATAGTCAGTTAAACCTATAGTAGTTCCAAAGGATATTTACAATGCAATCCTATGCAGGTCTACTCAAAAGTAAGTCCCATTGACTTCATGGTGGTTACTCCCAGAGAAGTGGGTTATCCCAGAGAAGTGGGACTTCAGCCTTAGACACATTTTCCTGGGAGTAAGCCACATTACGTTCAGTGGAGCATGCAAAAGGTTTGCGGTTTTTCTCTCATACATAGAAGGTATGGGATACCATTAATGTGGCTACTGTAGCATGAGCAGCAGCTGCATTTTAACTTCAGTCTGCCTACATTTGGTCTATATGTTTTATCGTGCAATGGAAGTGTCTATTTTTGTTCTCTATTTTTGTTTTCTACTTTGCCATTGTTCCCTTGGTAGCAATGGCAATAATGGACTATGTATCCATTTCTTATGCCTATGTGTCATATAGGTTCCAGTGGTGGCAGTCATAACAACAGGAGGTGGGACAAGATCATTCACAACGTCATATGGCTGTATGAGAGGGCTCCAAAAATTAAATCTCCTAGACTGTATAACATACCTGTCTGGTTTGTCTGGAACTTCATGGTAAGCAAAGCTTAATGCGAAATCTTTGTGAAGATTATTAATTCCTGGACAAGTGACATGTTGACAATTTCTGCCAATAACAATGCCTTTCTACAACTCTCATGGTGTGCAGTCACACTTGTATACAGTTAGGTCACTGATCACAAAAAAAGTTGTAGAGCTATAAAAGGAACAGAGAAGAGCAACCAAAATGATTAGGATCCTGGGACAGCTCCCCTGTTAGGAAAGCTTACAATGTTTTGAACATAGGAAAACATTGAATAAGGGGAGATATGATAGAAGTTTATGAAATTAGGCATGGTGTGCATACTAGATACTAGAACTCAGGATCATCCAATGAAGCTGAAAGGTGGGAAATTCAAGGCAAACACAAGTCAAGGCAAACACCACACATATGGAATTTGCTGGAACAAGATATAATGACAGCCATTGACTTACATGGTTTAAAAAGATGGAGGAAAAAGCAATAATGGCAGAGGACTATTGCCTTGTTAGCTCCTCTTATTTGCTAATCTCCTTGACAATAGTAAATAATCCTCCATTTCTGTTGCTCTCACAACCAGGTTCCTCCTGTATTTCTATATGTGCACATCAAATATTATTTTTGTAATGGTTGCCTATGCATGCTGCAAAGGTTGTATATGAGTTATGCATGCATGAACCAGGATTTGCTGTGGCTTCGAACTGCGAGTCCCTGCTGTGGCAAACACACATTTGCCATTATTTAACATGGATAAGAGCCTCTGCTGGCTTCAGAAATATGTTTATATTTACCGGTGTAACAACACGCAAATTGAAACGTAATTCAGACAAGATGGATGTAGTGTTGGTCAGATGTTCTGACATTCAAGGAGATATTGTCTGACATTCTTGGGGGATGATCCTGGATCAAGCACTTTCCTTGAAAAAGTGCTTGATCCAGCAATGCTTTATAAGAGCTTCAGCAGGTTTGCCAACTGCAGCCTTTCCTAGAAAGGTTGGACCTTGCATCACTAATTCATTCCCACTGCAATGCTCTTGAAATGGTTATGCCTTCAAAGATGGCTTGGACAGAATGTTGCTTGATAACCAGATCAAGTTATTAGGTAGGAATCTCTTGGCTTTGGAGGTCCTCTGGGCTCCCTCTTTTTTGTCTTTGAGTCATCTTTGAAAGACCTTATTTCCATCAGCTTTTAATGAGTGAATTAAAACCCACTTAAAGGTTTTATATCTGATGCCTTGAATTTATTAAGCATGTGTATGATTTTATTAAATATTGCTGTGTGTGATTTTGCAATTGTTCTTAAGTACACTTTTTAAGTTGTCTTGATTTTTGTTTTATTCATCTTGTAAATCACTTTGAATGATTTCCAGAAAAAAGCATTATTATTATTATTATTATTATACAAAATTATTAAGAAAATATGTCAGTATATTGTCTAAGGCAAGGGAAAAGGATTTTGCAAAGTCCTAAGAATGTATTAAATTATTTGTTGTTCATATAAAACTATCAGCTGTTTTTTATATGGAGCTGAGGTAGATCCAATTTCAGTATTGTGGCTAAATTGCTTTATGTGTCTCCACTTGTATGCTTACTCTTTCACTTTTTTAATATGCTGTGTTTTTTCAGGGCCATGTCACACATATATCAAGATGCTTATTGGTCACAGAAGGATCTGGATGAGAAAATTAAAGAGGCAAAAAAACAAGTGACCAAAAGCAAGCTGGAAATGTTTACCCTGAATCGTATCAAATATTATCATCAACAATTGAACCATAGGAAACAAGAAGGATACAAAACAACTTTTATAGATCTCTGGGGACTCGTCATAGAGTATATGTTTAATGATGGGGTACAATATCAAATCTTTCTTTATGTCTGAAAGAGTTGAAGGTGCTTGCTATATAAACATAAGGACAATCTGGACAGGAAATGCTTTCTTTATTAATAACTTTTTATTAATTTTTATACAATAACAAAACACATTAACATATCACTCATAAATCATATAACTTACAATACAAAACTAACATAATTCACCTAGTGCACCCCACCCTCCTGGGACCAGCTTCATTTCTATATACCATGTTTATTTTTAATCATTCTTCCAAAACTGCATAGATTCACCTGACGGTGCACACCCCTTCCCCCTTTTTAATACATATTCCACAAAAACTCCCCATATATCTCCAAATTCATTTTTTTAAATATCCCTCTTTTAACTTTAACATTGTTTGTTAACTTATCATTTATAGCAATATTCCACACTTCTTTATACCAATCTTCTATTTGGTAGTTGCCTTGTACTTTCCATTGTCTAGCTATTATTAACCTCGCTGCAGTCATTAAATTTGTGATTAACTCTTTAACATTTTGCTCTCCTTCTTCTTTATCATAAATTGATAATAAAGCTATCCTAGGACATATTTTAAACTTTAGATCTATTATCTTTTTTACTTCTTCAATTACTTTTAACCAAAATATTTGCACATATTTACACGTCCACCACATATGAAAATACGTTCCAATTTCCTGACACCCTCTCCAACATAGCTTCAAATGTTTCTTATCTATTTGATTTAATTTTACCGGTGTTAAATACCATCTCCAAACTATTTTATAATAATTTTCTTTTATTCTTACTGACATAGTATTCAAATTCCGCAATTTCCAATTTTTCCCCCAGCTTTGATCATTTACTTGTTCTTTTAAATCTTCTTCCCATAATACTTTCAAATGGCTTTGCTTCTCTTCACCTTCTATCAGAATTTTATAAATTTCACTAACCACCCCTTTAATATTCTTATTTATATCCTCCTCTTCTCTCATTATAATCATCTTCTCAAATTTGGTAAAAATTCTGAGCTCTTTATTTTTCTTTCTCCATTAACCATCCATTGTTCTAATTGGATAACTTTAAACCATGCTATTTTCTTTCCTCTCAATACTTCTTCTAATTGCTCTTTATTACTCATCTTTTCCAACCAATCCTTTATTTTAAAAATTTTCTGTTCTCTAAAAACTGTTTCTAATTCTTTCTTTAAATTTCCTGGAAAGTCTTCCAGCAACACTACCGGATTCAATGGGGAGATATCTGGTAATAATTTTTCTTTATACTTTAACCAAACGTCTATAATATTTCCTAACAAGGGATTTTCTAATCTTTCTCTCATCTTCTTATTTACTTTAATAAAGAAAATATTACTTAACTTCAATTCTAAATCCTGTCTATTGCTCTCCAACCAGCTTATTTCATTTGATCTTGCAATCCCGTCTATTACATGCCTCAATTGATTAGCTAAATAATAATACTTTAAATTTGGGAGACCTAGTCCCCCTTCTTTCTGAGATTTATACCAATACCCTTTATTAATCCTTGCTTTCTTATTACTATTACAAAAATTATTTATTATAACTTGCCATTTCTTTATCTGTAAATCTTTTAACTTAATTGGTAACATTCTAAACAAAAAGTTAAATTTAGGCAAAATTTTCATTTTAATAAGCGCTATTCTACCAAACCATGAAAGATTAATCTTTCTATAGTCTTCTAATTTTTTCTTAATCTCCCTATTTAATCTATTGAAATTCTCCTCTTCTATCTTATCTACTTCCTTTGTAATGATTACACCTAAATACTTAATCATATTCTTAACCTTAACTCTATATTTTCTACTAAACTCCTGTTCCTCCTCTTTCATATAGTTGAATAATATCATTTCAGATTTATCCCAGTTAACTTGCAACCCAGATATTTCCCCAAACTCTTTCAAGTGTAATTTTATTTTCTCAATTTTTTCTATTGGGTTCTCAACTGCTATTAAAGTATCATCAGCAAACAAACTTATTTTTACTCTTTCTTTATTACCTATCCCAGTGAGATTCTTATCTTCTCTTATTGCGTTAGCTAAAAGCTCTATAACTATAGCAAACAAAATCGGGGAAAGAGGACAACCTTGCCTGGTACATCAGGCTAAGGAAATTTGTTGCGTTATTCCATCATTTACCGTTACCACAGCATTATTTCACGAATAAAGTTGATCTATCACACCTCTAAATCTTACTCCAAACCCTAACCTTTCTATTATTATTTTTAAAGCTGGCCATTCCACACAATCAAAAGCCTTAAAAATGTCCAAAGCCATCAAACCTGCCTTCAATTTATTATTCTTAATTATATTAATCATATTCAATGCTCTTCCAATTAAATTTGGCATCTGTCTCCCTGCTATAAACCCACATTGATCTCTTTTAATATATTTATACATAAAAGTATTCATTCTTTTCGCCATTATCGCTGTAAATATCTTAGCATCTTGATTTATTAAGGAAATAGGTCTATATGATCCTGGATCTGACAGATTTTTATCTGCTTTTGGAATCAATACAATCAAAGACTGTTCCCATGATGGTGGGATCCCATCTCCTTCTAATATCTTGTTATATAACCGTTTCAATTTTGATATTAACATTTTCTTAAATATTTTATAATATTCTGGTCCCAATCCATCTAATCCTGAGGATTTCCCCCCTTTTAATTTATCAATAATTTCTTCTATCTCTTTTTCTGAGACCTCTCTCTCCATTAACTCTATATCTACCTCTTGCAAGTTAATCTTTAAATGCTTCTCCACATATTCCTCAATTTTTTCTTGTGACCCTTTTCCTGCTGTATATAACTTCTGATAAAAATCATAGAATACCTCCAATTTATCCTTGATTGAATTACAACTCTTCCCTAATTTATTTCTAATTGTTCCAATTAAATTCTTTGTCTTTTTTGATTGTGTAGACCTGGCCAGCATCTTAGAATTCTTATTACTATATTCAAAAAATTCTCTTTTCAAATATATTAAATTTCTCTGAACTTCCTCCAATTCCTCTTTCTCTAGTTCTTTTTTTTGCTTGTAATTGAGCATAAATCTGTTTATCCCTATGCCTTATAAACTCCAATTCCAACTCCTTAATTTCTTCTTCCAATTTTTTCTTATCCTTTTCTTGTTGTCTTTTCAATTTACAATTCTCTCTAATACAAATCCCTCTTGTTACTGCTTTCATTGTATCCCAAAGTATAGCTTGATTATAAAACCCTTTTTCATTAATTTCCCATATACTTTGTAATTCCTTTTCCATTTTTTCAATTATACTTTTATAATTAACAATTCTTGTATTTAATTTCCACCTTTTTACCTCCTTGTAATTTTTCTTAACATTAATATCCATATTCACCAATGCATGATCAGTTACTTTTATCAATCCTATATCACTCTTTATTACTCTAGAAAACAAATTCTTTGAAACAAAAGCATAATCAATCCTTGAGTAAGACTTATATTTTGCTGAATAAAAGGTAAATCTCTGTTGATCTTTATTCATTGCTCTCCACACATCTATCAAATCATTTTCATTCATAATCTTACTCAAACCCATAAAGTTATTACCTCTTTCTTCCGGCATGGGGTTAGACTTATCTTTCTGTTTGTTTACCACCATATTGAAATCACCCGCTATTATAATATTTCCCTTTTGAATATCTTCCATATCTTCAAAAATTCCTTTATAAAATTCCATTTGATTGTTATTAGGTGCATAAACATTAATTAATGTATACTCCTCTTCCCCCACAGCCCCTTGCAACATAATATATCGGCCCATAACATCCTTCTTTATCTTCTGTATTTTGAATCCACATTTTTTAGATATAATTATTGCCACCCCCCTGGCTTTTGAAGTTCCATAGGCTTTCTCATATATATCTGACCATCTTAATTTAAGCTCATTAACCCCTTCTTTTGACTGATGTGTTTCTTGAATAAAAATTATATCCGCCTTGTCTTTATTCAATAATGCCTCCACTCATTTCCTTTTAAGCACTGATCCTAGCCCATTAACATTTAAAGTTGTAACTCTTAAATTATCCTCCATGTTATCAGTTTCAATCCCCTTTGCCAGTCCCCTATTGTGCTACACATATTCACATACCCCCCAACAAAAAACATAACAATCAATATTTCTTCCCCCCATTTCCCCCTGGGATTGACCCCGGCCATGGCTTTATTTTTATTTTTAAACCCAATGGGGGGGGGGGAGGCACCTACGGGACCTCTGGTTGATAGTAGTCAGCAGATCCTCTTCTTCTCCCTATATCTTTTCAGTTCATCCCATGTCTTGTTGTTATCCGCTCCCAGTTCCATTACTGTGAGCCTCCTACTGCTCCCAAATCTTCTCCTTGATCTTCCTTTCCACGCTGCCGAGGGTCAACTCCTCCTTGTAATCCCAACTGATTCAACAACTCCATCCCTTGCTCCATTGATGTTATTTTGTAGAATTTTTTCTCATATGTAAATTTCAAATAAGTCGGGTAACCCCAACTATAGTTAATCGCGTTCTTCTTTAAAGCATCTGTGCATAGCTTCACTCCCCGTCTCCAATTCAATGTTTGAGGACACAAGTCATTATACACTTGTATTGGAGTATCGCGGTATTTCAGTTAGGGTGACCAGATAAAATCCAGATCAGGACTAATGTAACTTTAACAGTTGTAGAGAAAAGGGAATTTCAGCCGGTGTCATTTGTATGCAATTAGTTCCTGGTGAAATTCCCTCTTCATCACAACAGTTAAAGTTGCAGGGGCCCTGCCTTCTTTTGTATATGGTCACTCTAGTATAGTGCCTGCACCTTTAACAGTTGTGATGAAGAGGGAATATCACCAGGAACTAATTGCATACAAATGACACTGGCTGAAATTCCCTTTTCTCCACAACTGTTAAAGTTACAGGAGCCGTGACCTGGATTTTATCTGGTCAGCCTAATTTCAGTTGACCATTCCCTTGTCTTATTGCCGTCATCAAAAGGTCCTTTTTATAATAATTTGTAAATTTCACCACCATGTCTCTTGAAATCACACCTCTTCTTCTGTAGGAAAGCCTGTGTACCCGCTCAATGTCTTCTGGCTTCCAATCTGCACTTGGAGCTATATTTGTTAGCCACTCCATAATTTTGCCTCTCAGGATCCTTGGAGTCTCTGCCATATCTTCTGGAAAAGATTTAATCCTTATATTGGATCTTCGTTCCTGATCTTGAATAGCAATCAATCTTAAATCCATTTGTTGTGCCATGGTACTTTGCTCTTTTATTTTCCTTTTATTTTCCTCTATTGCATCATCCACTTGCTGAAACCTCGAGTTTATTGCTTTTAATTCATCTTTAACCTGCTTCAATTCATCCTTTATACCTTGAGTTGATTTGCCAGTTTCTTCTGTCACTTCTTGCACTATTTGTCTCTTTAGACCTTGAGTCAATAGCTCGTTATTTTGCATCAACATGTTCTGAAAGCTTATCATCATTTCTTCTGAAGATAACGGCTTAGACTTGGCAGTCCCTCCTGTTTCCTTAGAAACAGCTCCCGCCTTTCTCTCATTTCCGGTATGCAGTGATTCTACACTCGCTGTTTTCTTCCCCCCTCCCTTCTGGGGGCTATCTGGCATATTTCCTTCTTCAGTCGCAGCTCTTTAGTTCAGTTTGTCTTACAAGGGAATATCTTCTCTTCAAAAGTTTTATATCGGGAGACTGCCAAATCCACCAGCTACTCCATCAGCCCCCAAGCTCCGCCCCCCTGAAATGCTTTCTAATAGGGACATAGATGCAAAGAAACTCTATTGCAATCAATTTTCTTTGGATTAATAAGGCTAATTATTGTTAATTTAATGTACTTAAAATGGTGTCACTAAACATACATGTGATGAGAATTCAAAGGTGGGAAGTCACCAGTAGAAATACTCCCCCCCCCAAAAAAAATAGATTCAAAGCTGTGTACCAATGGCCCTACTAATTGTCAGATTCAACCCTTTTAAATATATATTTCTCCTACTGACTTCCCACCTTTGAATTCCCATCTGACATGCCTGTGAATATGAAGGATCGTGCCTGCTCACCAAACACCCCATTCAAGTTGGTCTTATTGTATGTGTGTGTTCCATGGCTTTGCAGATAACTTTTTATTTTTTTTACTTCATAATTAGAAAAATAATCACAAGCTCTCAGAACAGAGAGAAGCTTTGATGTATGGTCAGAACCCAATGCCTATCTATGTCACCATTAATGTCAAGGACAAATACAGCACTGAGGACTTCAAAGGTGAGGGGAAAGAATAATTTTTAAAAATCTGCTCTTTAGAGGCAATGAAATGAATTCTGGACCTGAATCTATTGAGAACCTACAATATTTGAATGACAGAATCACATACCTTCGTTATCAGCAGATATTTTACTTACTCTGTTATAGAATGGCTGGAATTCACTCCCTATGAGGTGGGATTCCTGAAATACGGAGCATTTATACATCCAGAGGACTTTGGAAGTGAATTCTTCATGGGACGCCTGATAAAGAAGCTTCCAGAAAGCCGGATGTGCTACCTTCATGGTGATGTATTGAATTACCTAGGGCAGTGGCCCCCAACCTGTCACCCATGGGTGCTATGGCTCCCACAGAGACCTGCAATGGTTCCCATGAAGCTCTCCCCATCAAAAAAATGTTTTAAGTAAAAACTTGGAACCTTAACCTGACCAGACTTCCTGTCCGGCAATTGAATCACATCGAGTGTGTGTACCTGAGTCTGAAGGCCAGGGATAGACTAGGGATTCTGTTAGTGTACCAGCCACCCTGCTGCCTATCAGACTCCCTGGCCGAGCTCACGGAACTGTTCTCATAGCTGGTGTTGGATTCGCCCAGGCTTTTGGTCCTGGGTGACTTCAACATCCCGTTCGGGACCAGTTTGTCAGGTGCAGCTCAGGAGTTCATGGCATCCATGACAAACATGGGCCTATCCCAATTGGTCTCTGGACCTACACATTCAGTAGGTCACACCCTCAATGCTGTTTTCAGTTCCAAACAGACAGATCTGTGGGCAGAGGTGATAAATACCTGCGTGTTGTCATGACAGATCATTTTCTGGTCATGGTTAGTATCACAGCTACCACCTGCCCCTGCAGGGGTGATGGACCAATTAAGATGGTCCGCCCTTGAAGGCTGATGGATCCTCTTGGATTCCAGAAAGCCTTAGAGGGTGCTATGGTTGGTATTGTCGACGATCCTGTAGAAGCCCTGGTTAACAGTTGGAATCAAGATCTAACTAGGGCTATCGACATGATCACCCCCAAACGTCCTCTCTGACCCGCTCCTAATCGGGCACCTTGGTATACTGAAGATCTCAGGGAGTTGAAGCGGGCAGGTCGATGACTGGAGTGCCGATGGTGGAAAACTCAACTTGTATCCAACAAGACACGACATAGAGAACATCTTCGTTCTTATGGAGTCTGCGAATTCGCATCCAGCAGAACTGTTCAGGGTGGTGAGGGGTCTAACTCAGGCACCTTCCCCCCTGAACCCAATTTTAGAGCCTTCGGCAGTTCGCTGTAATGCCTTTAATGACCATTTCACAGATAAAATCTCTCGGATAAGAGCCGACTTAGATGCTGTCATTATAGCAGAAGTTGACAATGGAGTGTCAAGTAACTCCACGAGTAGAATGACACTGGATCAGTTTCAGTTTACTGAGGACGTGGACAAGCTGCTTGGACAAGTGAGGAGGACGACTTGCCCTCTCGTTCCCTGTCCTTCTTTGCTGGTTGTCCAGGGAGGAGATGCAGTTTGATCACATCTACAACATATTATTAATGCATCTCTCAGAGAGGGGAGTTTTCCAACATGTTTAAAAGAAGCGGTAGTATGGTCGCTTCTAAAAAAGCACTCCCTGGACCCCCTGGACCTTAGTAACTATAGGCCAGTATCAAATCTTCTGTTTTTGGGCAAGGTGAACAAGAGGGCAGTTGCCTTCCAACTCCAAGCAGTTTTGGATGATACAGATTTTCTAGATCCATTTCAAACCGGCTTCAGGGCAGGATACTGAGTTGAGACTGCTATGGTCGCCTTAGTGGATGATCTATGCCTGCGTATTGACAGGGGGAGTGTGTCCCTGTTGGTACTCCTGGACCTCTCCGTGGCTTTCAATACCACTGACCATGGTATCCTTCTGGAATGCCTGAGGGGATTGGGAATTGGGGGCACTGTGCTTCAGTGGTTCCGGTCCTATCTCTCGAGCAGGTTCCAAATGGTGATGCTTGGGGATAGCTGCTCTTCAAAGAAGGAGCTGCTATGTGGTGTACCACAAGGTGCCATCCTATCCCCAATGCTGTTTAACATCTACATGAAACCGCTGGGAGAGATCATCCGGGGGCATGGAGCGGGGTGCTATCAGTACGCTGATGACATCCAAATATATTTCTCTCTGCCTTTGACAACATCATCAGCTAAGGATAGCGTGTCTCCTCTTAATGAATGCCTGGAGGAAAAACAAACTGAAGCTGAATCCAGACAAGACAGAAGTGCTTGCTGTCAAAGGCCGCAACCTGGGTTTGGAGATGTGTCAACCAGTTCTAGATGGGTTACGCCCCCCCAAAAGACTGTGTTTGCAGCTTGGGGGTGCTCCTGGATCCATCGCTCCAAATAACAGCCCAGATAGATGCGACGGCCAGGAGTGCCTACTATCAGCTTTAGCTGATATGCCAGTTGTGCCCCTTCCTAGAGATGGAAGACCTAAAGACAGTAGTGCACGTGCTGGTAACTTCGAGGCTCGACTTCTGCAATGCGCTGTACATAGGGCTACCTTTGTGCCTAGTCCGGAAACTTCAACTAGTTCAAAATATGGCAGCCAGGTTGGTCACCAGTACACCTAGGGGTGACCACATAACACAGATCTTAAAATCACTCCATTGGCTGCCAATTATATTTATATTAGTTTCTGGGTGAAGTACAAAGTGTTAGTTATTACCTTTAAAGCCCTACATGGTTTGGGTCCAGGTTACCTGCAGGATCGGCTTCTCCCATATAATCCGCCCCGCACACTCAGATCCTCTGGGAAGAATTTACTCCAATCAGCCGGCACTAGGCTGATGAGTGTTACCCAGAGGACCTTCTCTTCTGCCATTCCCAGACTGTGGAATGGCCTGGGGGAGGGGATTTGACAAATTAGCAGACTTCTGGAATTTAAGAGAGCCGTGAAGACTGCTCTCTTCCGGCAGGCCTACACAGTTGAATTTTAAGATGTTTTTAATAATGTATTTCTTTTTATGTGTTTTAATGGTTTATCTGTTTTATGATTTTTGTATTTATATTTATTGTTGTTCCCCACCTCGATCTGGATGGAGAGGCGGGTTAGAAATAAAATAAATAAATAAATACATAAATAAATATTAGGGCAGCCTTCTTTCTCTCCCATTCCAGCCTCTAGCCTTGCTCTTTCTCTCCCCTCTATCCATTTGCCTTGCAAGTTGCCTCTCCTTCCCTGTCTCTAGCCTCTTATCTTCTGCTCCTCTTTAGCTTACTTTTCACTAGCCAGGCTTCCATGGCAGGCATCACGTGAATAGCCACATCCTCCATGGGAGCCATTTTGTGGTGGTGCCCACAATTTCTCAAATTCCCAAATGTGCCCAGAGATCCAAAAAGGTTGAGGAGCCCTGATTTAGGGAGAAAATCAAAGTACTATTACAAGAACTTTTTGAGCAGCGTTTGTTACTGCTCTGTTTCCCTAGAGTTCAGGAAAAAAGGACCAGATCTAAACTTGAAGAATACTTACAATATATTAACCTTTTAGCTTGGCCTTGGGGCAGTCACTAACTCATTCTCTGGGCATATTTAAATGATTGTGTTCATGTTGGATGCTTCTGGCTTCATACTGCAATCAAGTTCACCCAAGTACCATGACACCAAGCCAAAAGATATATACTGGAGCCTGAGACAATTGTGTGATCATGCTTCATGGAGCTGTTTACCCAGTGGAATATCCAACAACACACTGTCTCTTCATTTAAAAAGAAAGATGCAACTATTCCTTCTGCGTTCTACTCCTTTGAGTGGCAGAATGCTACCCTTTGCTCTTACCTGGGTAAAGGTAATTCATAACCATTCTTTATAACAGGGATGTAGAACTTCAGCCCCTGGGCCAAAATATGGCCTGCCAAGGATTCCACTTCAATCCTTTTCACCAACCACTAATTGTTTGGTAGTTTCCAACCTTTTGTGTAGGTTGCAATGACTCTCCTACAGCTTAGCTACCAACAGCAAGAACTTAAGTTATAATATGCTGGTATTTTTGGTTCCATCCTTTTTATCTTTAGTCATGCCCCTTTTGTGTCCGGCACCACTCACCACTGCAATGTGGCCCCTGAGAGCTTATCCAAAATACAATTTGGCCCTCAGGCTGAAAGAGGGTCTGTATTCCTGCTTTATCATCTCTGGAATGTCTCTACTGTCTTGTAGAGAGGAAACTAAGTCAACGTGCTACCGATTATTCTCCCATTACATTCCAACCTACAACCTCTAGCATCTTGTCAAGTACTATTAACAAAGATGTCCCAGCTAATCTTAATTTTTTTGTACCACTTCATATGGGCACTGGTCCCAAATTATGCAGATCTTTGTATACCAGGCTCAACATATTGGGCAAAATCTAACGTAAGTCAACTTAAAGCAGACCCATTGAAATGTGCATCTTAAGTCACATATTCATTTCAGTAGATCTCCTCTGAGCAAGACTTATGTTAGGTTTTGCCCTTTGTAGTGCAGATTGCAAAAAAGTGAAAGCCAGTGTAATATGGCATTTTAAATGTGTGTCTGTGGGTACATGTGTGGCATCTGTTTACATTATGATGTATATCCACTCAGGCATTGAAAACAGAAGTTTAGACAATATTTAAATTAAATTGCTTGTAGACTTGCTGTCATGGCAGACGGAGGAGATCTGGGCAAACTGTAAGGAACAGTGATTCTCATCTGATTTGCTTCCAGGTCCTATTTAGATTTATTCCTTGTGAAGTCACTCTCCTTGCCTCCCTCTCCTTTCTTAGGTATGTGGAGTAGCATATTTTCAGTGAATTTATTATATGTCTGGAACAGAGTTAGCAGTTCAGAGGAATTCTGGCACAGATGGACACATGACAAGTTAATCGATCTTGGTGAGTATTTTTCATGCTTCTAGTTTGCTCATTTCTCTAGTGTTAAATTTTATTTATTTATTTAAATGATTTTAGTTTTTTTCATGACTACCATATATGTCATTTTAAGAGATAGGGATTAAATCAATACCATTGAAGGTTAATTTGGAAGGTGCCACAGGACGTCTTTGTTGGCCAGCTTCTGAAGGTCTTCAACATCATTTTTAATGAACACAGTCCATAGTTTGGAGCACCACAGTGCATCTTCCTAAAATGGGCTGAATAGTGGCATGTTGAAACATAATGCACACTTGTAATTCATGCTTCCATGAGCCAGCCACCATGTGTTTCATACAGCAAAGGCTGTAATGCAGGAACGCAAGCCTCACACAGAGATGCTTTTTGCAAACAATGTTTTTCCATTTTATTTCATCTCAGACAAGCACAGCACTGCCCACCTTGGGTAAAAGACAGCTTGACAATGTGTAGTTGAACTGAAGGAGGGATATGGTGTGGGATAAAGGACAGCAGGGCCAGAACTACACCAAGCAGGATATTATTATTATTATTATTATTGTTATTATTTATTATTATTATTATTATTTATTACATTTATATACCGCCTCCTAGCTGAAGCTGACTGGGCAGTTTACAAATATTAAAAGATTGAACATTAAAAAGTAGGGGTGTGCATCGGATCGGATCCGATCCACGATCCGAATCCGATCCGACCCAAAATCGGGAAAATCCGATCCGATCCGATCCGGACAACCTCCGATCCGATCCGATCCGATCCGATGAGGTCCGATCCGGATCGGACGCCATTTTGAATGCTTTTTCCCATAGCCAAGTATTGTTTTACAAAAACGCCTATAACTTTTTCATTTTTAAAGATAGAAGGATGAAACTTGGGCACATTGTAGACTGGTTAGGGGTAGTTATCTGTGAGAAATTTCAGAAAGATTGGTGCATGCATTTTGTGGCAATTAATTTTTTAATAAATACCCAGGAATGCCTATAACTTTGTCATTTTTAAAGTTACACACATGAAACTTTGCCACATTGTAGGGGGTACCTTGGGACCTATGTGTGTGAAATTTCAGAAACGTAGGTGCTTGTCTTGTGTGGCAATTAATTTTTAGAAAAATGGGTAGTAGTGGGGTAAATACAGTTACGCCTCCCATTTTTTTATTTTTGAAGATACAAACAGGAAACTTGGGCACATTACAGGTACCACTTGCCTTGATATGTGTGTGAAATTTCAGAAACATTGGAGCTTTCCTTGTGTGGCAATTAATTTTTGAAACAATGAGGAAAGAAACACCTATAACTTTGTCATTTTTAAAGTTACACACATGAAACTTTGCCACATTGTAGGTGCTACCTTGGGACCCATGTGTGTGAAATTTCGGAAACGTAGGTGCTTGCCTTGTGTGGCAATTAATTTTTTAATAAATACCCAGGAATGCCTATAACTTTGTCATTTTTAAAGTTACACACATGAACCTTTGCCACATTGTAGGCGGTACCTTGGGACCTATGTGTGTGAAATTTCGGAAACGTAGGTGCTTGCCTTGTGTGGCAATTAATTTTAGAAAAATGGGTAGTGGTGGGGTAAATACAGTTACGCCTCCCACTTTTTTATTTTTGAAGATACAAACAGGAAACATGGGCACATTACAGGTACCACTTGGCTTGATATGTGTGTAAAATTTCAGACAGCTGGGTCCAGGCATGTGGTGGCAAGGTATTTTTGAAACAATGAGGAAAGAAACGCCTATAACTTTTTTATTTTAAAAGTTAGAAGTCTGAACATTGCTCACTTTGTAGATGGGTTAGGGGTAGATATGTGTCAGAAATTTCAGAATTATAGGTCCAGGCATTTGATGGCTATGGAATTTTTAAATTACATGTTTCAAAAAAATTTCTACAGAGGCCAGGTCTTCCCCTCCCGCTTCCCGCGAAGAAAAGGAAACACTCTCTCATCTCGATCCCTTTTGATCCTTGCTAGTAGTATCCATTACAGGGCTCGTGTTTCCTTTCCTACTTTCACTTATCAAGCAGAACGGCTGAGCCTAGCTGAGTTTTGCAGCCATGCGTGCAAGGAAGGATCACTCTGGTCTCGATCCCTTTGATCCTTGGTAGTATCCATTACAGGGCTCGTGTCTGCTTGAGTACAAAGTGAAAAGTGAAAGTAGGAAAGGAAACACGAGCCCTGTAATGGATACTACTAGCAAGGATCAAAAGGGATCGAGATGAGAGAGTGTTTCCTTTTCTTCGCGGGAAGCGGGAGGGGAAGACCTGGCCTCTGTAGAAATTTTTTTGAAACATGTAATTTAAAAATTCCATAGCCATCAAATGCCTGGACCTATAATTCTGAAATTTCTGACACATATCTACCCCTAACCCATCTACAAAGTGAGCAATGTTCAGACTTCTAACTTTTAAAATAAAAAAGTTATAGGCGTTTCTTTCCTCATTGTTTCAAAAATACCTTGCCACCACATGCCTGGACCCAGCTGTCTGAAATTTTACACACATATCAAGCCAAGTGGTACCTGTAATGTGCCCATGTTTCCTGTTTGTATCTTCAAAAATAAAAAAGTGGGAGGCGTAACTGTATTTACCCCACCACTACCCATTTTTCTAAAATTAATTGCCACACAAGGCAAGCACCTACGTTTCCGAAATTTCACACACATAGGTCCCAAGGTACCGCCTACAATGTGGCAAAGGTTCATGTGTGTAACTTTAAAAATGACAAAGTTATAGGCATTCCTGGGTATTTATTAAAAAATTAATTGCCACACAAGGCAAGCACCTACGTTTCCGAAATTTCACACACATGGGTCCCAAGGTAGCACCTACAATGTGGCAAAGTTTCATGTGTGTAACTTTAAAAATGACAAAGTTATAGGTGTTTCTTTCCTCATTGTTTCAAAAATTAATTGCCACACAAGGAAAGCTCCAATGTTTCTGAAATTTCACACACATATCAAGGCAAGTGGTACCTGTAATGTGCCCAAGTTTCCTGTTTGTATCTTCAAAAATAAAAAAATGGGAGGCGTAACTGTATTTACCCCACTACTACCCATTTTTCTAAAAATTAATTGCCACACAAGACAAGCACCTACGTTTCTGAAATTTCACACACATAGGTCCCAAGGTACCCCCTACAATGTGGCAAAGTTTCATGTGTGTAACTTTAAAAATGACAAAGTTATAGGCATTCCTGGGTATTTATTAAAAAATTAATTGCCACAAAATGCATGCACCAATCTTTCTGAAATTTCTCACAGATAACTACCCCTAACCAGTCTACAATGTGCCCAAGTTTCATCCTTCTATCTTTAAAAATGAAAAAGTTATAGGCGTTTTTGTAAAACAATACTTGGCTATGGGAAAAAGCATTCAAAATGGCGTCCGATCCGGATCGGACATCTGGTCCGATCCGATCCGACCAGCCTCCGATCCGATCCGATCCGATCCGACCCCCCAGGTCCGATTCCGATCCGCTATCCGATCCGATCCGGGGGGTCAGTGCACATCCCTATTAAAAAGTCAATATACAAAATTTTAAACCATAAAAAATAAAAACAGCTAATATTTAAAACATTTTAAACTTTAAGCCTAGCCAAAAATTCAGTTGAAACCTCAACTTAAGCTGTTAAAATGCCTGGGAGAAAAGAATTTTGACCTGGCACTGAAAAAATAACAGTGTTGGCACCAGGCAGGCCTCATCGGGGAGATCATTCCATAATATAACACTTTGAAAGCAGTTTGAAAATGGAATATGGAATGTGTCATGGGCCCCAACAGTTAGGGGTGTGCACTGGATTGGCTCCAATCCACGATCCGGAGCCGATCGGGAAATCAGATGCAGTTATCCGATTTCTGATCACCCCACTGGATCGTCTGATCTTTTCCGAACCAGTCTGGAGGGACCCGATCCGGTTCAGGAAAAATCAGAGGATTGGCGGGCACCTGCTGCTGCCTGCCGCTGCTTCCATTGGTGGACGCCCGCGGGCACCCGCCAATGGAAGCGAACAGTGGGGGGGCTTACCTGGTGGGGTTGTCCACTTCCATCGGCGGGCACCAGCAGGTGCCCGCCGATGGAAGCGGACAGCGGGGGGGGGGCTTACCTGGTGGGGCGTCCTCCTCCTCCTCCTGTTGCCGGCTGAAAACTACTGCAAACTAGGCCTCGCGGCTTAGTTTACAGGAGAGCCCCAGGTGATGATGTCATCACCTGGCGCTCTACTGTAAATTAGGCCATGAGGCCTAGTTCGCAGTAGTTTACAGCTGGCAATGGACGGAGGAGGATGCCCCGCCAGGTACGGAGTGGGGGGGCTTACCTGGGGGGGCTATCCACTGTCATCGGCGGGCGCCCGGGCGGCAGCGGGTGGCAGCGGACAGCCCCGGGAGGTAAGGGGGATCGCGAGGGGGGGAGGAGGGAGGTGGCCCCACTTACCTTCCTGGGACGTCCGCTCCCCTCCGCTTGTAGCCACTACTGCAAAGCAGACTTCACAACCTGCCCCTAGGTAGCGCGCCAGGTGATGTCATCACCTGGCGCGCTACTTAGGCGCAGGCCACAAAGCTTGCTTCTCAGTAGTGACCAGGAGCGGAGGGGAGTTGACGTCCCAGGAAGGTAAGGAGCGCCGGGGAAGGGGCTTACGTGCCGGGGCCTCTCCGCTGCCATGCGCTGCCGCCCGGGTGGCAGCACATGGCAGCGGACGGGCCCCAGGAGGTAAGGAGGATCACGAGGAGGAAGGGGGGCACTTACATGCGGGGCCGTCCAGCACCTTCCCCTGCGTAGATCTACTGAGGACTAGGCTTTGTGGCCTAGTCCTCAGTAGATCTATGCAGGAGAAGGCGCCGGACGGCCCCGCAGGTAAGGAGGATCGCCGGGGGGGCTTACCTGCTGGAGCCCCTCTGCTGCCATCTGCTGCCGCCTGGGCAGCAGTGGATGGTGGTGGAGGGGCCCCGGGAGGTAAGGAGGATCGCGAGGGGGCTCCCACTTACCTGCCAGGGTCATCTGCTGCCGTCCTCTGGCACCCGCGGGTGCCAGCGGACGGGAGCAGAAGGGCCCTGCAGGTAAGTGCAAGGGGGGAGGGACAGGGATGGGGGAGTTAGGCCCCCCTCACCCCCCTGCTGCCATTTTTCACCATAGACTTGCATTGGAGGAAAGCTTTCTTCCCCCAATGCAAGTCTATGAGGAAAAACGGTGGCCGATCCAAAAATCGGACATCCAATTTTCGGATCGGGATCGGGTCCGATCCGATCAGGGAGACCTCCAATTTTGTTCCAATCTGATCCGGAACAAAATTGGAGGTCCTGATCAGGTCCCGATCTGATCCGGGGGGTCCGTGCACAGCCCTACCAACAGTAGTTCATACCATTACAAACCATTATAAAGCAGTAGTGTAGATCCTGCCCAAGTGTAGGGTAATGGTTAGACTGTTGGATGCAGGAGGCCTGGGTTTTAGTTCTTACTCGGCCATGAAGCTCATTAGGTGACTTTGGGCCAGTCACTGACTCTCAGCCCAACCTATCACACAGAGTTGTTCTGATAAAATGGACAGGAGCCAATTTGGGTTCCTTAGAGGAAAAGATGGGAAATAAATGTAACAAATTAACAAATAAATACACACAAGTTGAAAGGATGACATAGTGTCAGGACTGCCTAACAGTTGAATCTAGACCCAAACTATCATATTGGGTGATGAAGTTCACAGAGTATTATACACATATATTGATACATAGGAAACTGCAAAGCTAAAATAGGAACATGGTAGCAGATCCCATTGAACTCAGTGGTACTTACTTCCAAGTAAACATTTTAGGATTGGCCTTTTACAGTCATCTTATAGAAGGTGTGCTTGTCTTATAAATCGTTTAGCCCTTGCTGGAAAAAGAACATGATATCTGCATATCCTTGGATCCTTGCATAGCCGCCACTGAATTATACAAAAGTTAATGAATGTTTATAAGCCAAAAACCAATGCTTTTGTCACCTTTTGTGCCCTATTTCAGATGAAGAGCCTAATCTACCTTCAAAGCCATATGAGATAACAAGCTACATGTATGTCCCACCTGGAGAACTTGCCCAGAAAATCCGAGGGGTCTTGACAGATCGCCTTTCTGTTTCCCAGCAACACAATTTTCTGAAGGGTTTTCAGCTGCATAACTACTACTTGGAGAATGAAAATTTTCAGAGATGGAAAGGTAAAAACATCTGTGTAGTTGTTGATTAGTCCACTGTTGTATGTTAGAGCATATGCGTGGCATGTTCAAGGACTTCTGCCTGACAGCTTGAAGAGAAATGTCTAGACACAGCTGACATTTTTCTCCCTCTCCCATAATACTAGAACCTGGGGTCATCCCACGAAGCTGGTTGGTGGAAGATTCAGGACAGATAAAAATAAGTACTTCTTCACACAGTACATAGTTAAGCTCTGGAATTCGCTACCACCAGATGTAGTGTTGGCCACCAACTTGGATGGCTTTAAAAGGGGATTAGACAGATTCCTGGAGAATAAAGCTATCAATGGCTACTAGTCCTGATGGCTAAATGCTACTATGTACACCAGTTGCTGGGGAACATGGGCAGGAGAGTGCTGTTGCATTCATGTCCTGCTAGTGGGTGTCTCATGGGCATCTGGTTGGCCACTGTGTGATCAGAATGCTGGTCAGAGAGCTTTGGCTATGGGGCAGTATATAAATGCAAATAATAATAATAATAATAATAATAATAATACACCCCCTTCATAAAGCCATATTAAAAGCAGTTAAAAATTACACCCCACTCAACCTAGCACTACAAAGTGAAGACCAAACACGACCACTCACACTCGCAGAGAAAAAAGAAAAATGGACACAAAAAGCACTCCATGGGAAGCACTACAACATAATACAGAACCCACAAGTAAACACAGAACAATCGTACGAATGGGTCAGGAGGGGTGAGGTATTTCCAGAAACAGAAGGATTCCTAATAGCTATACAGGATCAAGTTATAGCAACCAAGAACTACCAAAAATACATCATAAAATATAACAATGTAACAACAGACCTATGCAGGAAATGCCATCAATTCCAAGAAACAATAGACCATATAAAAGGAGGATGTAAAACTCTGGCAGGAATGGACTATGCAGGCAAACACAATACAGCTGCAAAAATAATTCACCAACAACTGGCCATCAAATTCAACCTTATCAAACAACCTACACCATACTATACATACTCATCTTGGAAAATACAGATCATAAAATATACTGGGACAGAACAATTCATACTGACAATACCCTGCAACTGACCAGACATAACAGTCATAGACAAAAAAGAAAAACACACATACCTCATCGACATAGCAATACCAAATGACAAAAATGTTGATGAAAAGGAAGAAGAAAAGAGAGACAAATATACACCACTGGCCATGGAAGTCAAAGAACTATGGCAACAGGAAAAGGTCACAATTATTCCATTAGTCACATCAGTCACCAGCATCACATCAAAAAATTATACAGAAAACCTTCAGAACTGGGCCTACCAAAATACATCCACACCAAGATCCAGAAAGCAGTCATACTTAAAACATGCTCAAGGCTGGGGAAATCACATATCTTTCCCCTCCATTCTAATGGCGGGCTTGTGCAGCCCAGCTCCTTGAAACGGGGCCACGCGAGCTCATGGGGTGGGCCCCGGCTGAACTCACCTAACCCTAGTTGAACATTTCAAAACACTTGTTTCCTGACAACAAAACTATATTTCATTTCCAGCGACTACATTGGATCATTGTCCCAATCAACTAACGGAACATGACGACTACTTGGGACTTGTGGATGCTGGATTTTTCATCAATACAAGTTGCCCACCACTTTTAAGGACACAGAGGAAAGTAGATGTCATTGTGCATTTCAGTTACAGTTCAGGCTCACAAACAATGGTAATAGGTTTACTACTATTGTTTGTTTTTCTTCAGCAATAGATATTTGTGTATATGGATGGGTAAATCTGTCAAGCTCAATCACATTCAGGTTCTCATTTTTCCACTGCTAGGCTCATTCTGTCCCAGTTCTGAATCAGATTGTGGACTTTCTTCCTCCTAGATGGACACATATTTTGTTCACTTTTTTCAAATGTATTCATTTTTGTACTTAAGCATGGTTTTGTGCCTTTTTCAAATCTGTGCATTTTTTCAAATGCATTATGTTTTGTTTTGCTAGAGACACCCTAAACTTTGAAATGAATATATTTTCATCCACAAATTGCATTCAGGTCCATATTCAATTCCAGGATGTGCAAATTGGGTAATCTCCCATAAAAATGTGTAGCGAACAAATTTCTTACCCATCCCCATGTGTATCTACCATTGTGGAAGCTATATACAATATATTCCCAGGGCATAGCAAAATTGAATGGTACTTGATTAGGAAAAACTTTGAAGAAATTGTGCCTAAAGTCAACTCCCTCATTAATATTGAGACCTTCATCCCAAGTGAAGCAATTTGAGGCCCCATTAATTGCATGGAAAATGTTTAAGTGCTTAACTCAGTTGATCTTGCCCACAGCTTTTTTTATATTAAAAGAAAAGACTGAGTACAGACACATATACCATATTTAGAAGATGAAACAGAACAAATGGGTGAATATTAACATCTAATAATGAGCAAACAGTGCAAGTTCCCTGCAAATGTATCTGAAGATTGATGCCTTTCTGTGGTTCAAATGTGGTTTGTTAACTTCACTAGTTTCTGGAAGTTATCATATTCAAATAAGAGTATAGTATTTACATAGCATATGTTCAATCTGTTCCCAGGCCCATTTTTTTAAAAAAAAATTATAGTCAGGATCTAAAATGCTACTTCAGGACATTATGGGAAGGATCCAACAGTGTTCACCCACAAATGCTGTTTCTCTTGTGTTAGTGGAAACCCACCCTTGCACAACTTCAATAGTGCCTAGGAATCCCATCATGCTAGCAAGCGTTCTTGGCATTGTACGAGTGTTGGTTTCCACTACTGCAATGGGTATGGACATTACTGGATCCTTCCTTATGAGGGCTTGGGCATGCTTATGGGACTTTGGACTATGCCCTTTGCATAACAGATCCTCCTCATGCCATATCACAAACTTAAAAAAAAGAAGTTTACCATGTGGTATGGATGGCTGCTGCTTGACAAACACAAATTTAAAGCCTGCATCAGCACATGGAACTAGGGACCAACAAGAAGATGCTATTTCAAACATGTGTAGATGTCTTTCTTTTGAATAACATTCTTTTCTTTTGAGTCCAATCAGGCTCAAGGCAAAAATTATGATATAAACGAACTGTCTCTGTGAAAGTCAGATCATGGCAATTCATGTCACTAACGCCTGCTTTTAAGCATACTCGTAATGCACAATTATGAATTCCCAAGTTCAGACAATATTAATTTATATGACTACATACAAAAATATTTATCTCATCAATGGCTGATACCTATGTGCTACCTCCAGTAGCAGAGCCAGTATGCTTATATATACCAGTTGCTGGGGAATATGTGTGGAAGGGTGCTATTGCACTCATGTCCTGCATGGGGGGTCCTGGTTACTAGCTGGTTGGGCACTGTGTGTACAGAAAGCTGGACAAGATTGGACATTTAGTCTAATCCAGCAGGGCTCTTCTTCTGTTCTTAACTATTAATTCTAATATTTTTTGTTTCAAGAGGTACACCATATCACTATACTGTTCAACAACACTCTGGAAGTCCTACATCTAATTTCTTCTGAACCCTGGGTCTCTAAATCTGAGGTTTTCCCATAGATTTTCTAGTACTATCTGACTGGTATTTTAAAGCAAGGCAACATCAATTGCTAGGCTTCCAAATGGTTTGCTCTCAATTCTAACAGAATCTCTGATTTTAATTTCCATGTTAATGTAGCCTCTTGAACAAGCTTGCAAGTACTACAGACAACAAGATATCCCATTCCCAAATGTGGTCCTTACGGAAGAAGACAGGAAACAACTGAAGGAATGCTACTACTTCAATGATTCTGAGATCCCTGGTTGTCCCATTTTGCTTTTCTTCCCATTAGTGAATGATACCTTCCGATATTATAGAGCACCTGGTAAGTTATTGGCAGTAGCCAAATAGTTGGGTACAGCTTACCTGGAGACTACAGCTTCATTTATTTTATTTGACAGGTTCTCATTTGTTTAAGTCCTGCTTTTCCATCTAATCCCTGGACTAGGAAAGTTTGGTTTTCCAGGTGGTCTATCAATGCTTGCAGACTGCAAGCCATATTTACTTCTCAGAGCTTATGGTCAATCAGGGGAGGACAACATATGGTCAGTCCTGTTGGGAAACGGCACAATAGTAGAGTCATCCGCTGTTGTCCCTGCAGTTGTTTGACAGTGTAGCAGGAACCTGCTTCTGCTAGGAAACAGGTATGTAAAGATGACTCTCCTCATGTGCTCACTTTCCCAGTGGAACCGAGAGTGTGGGAAAGAGTGTCTGGGAGGAAAATAATTCCTGTGTATCTTCCCATGGAACCTGCAAGGATTCTCAACCTTTTAAATAATAATAATTGTTGTTGTTGTTGTTGTTGTTGTTATTATTATTATTATTATTTGGTTTTTCACATTTGTAAGTCTGCTTCTATGAAATTTACTTTACTGTTTTAATTGTGCACTTCCCAGAGAGCCTCAGCTACTAGGCAGTATAAAAATATAATAAATAAATAAATAAATAAATAATTGATAAATAATATTAAATTTGTGCAATTTCTCCCTCCACTTTCCTGCTCTGTGATGAAATTGCATGTCTTTACCAATCCATGACACTGTTCTGTAATCCATGGGGCTTTCTACGTGGTTTAAAAGCCGTACAGTGGCTGTGCGGTGGTGCAGCATTGGTTATACGACACAACAGCCACCTCACAGCTACCATGGGGCTTTCCCCCAAAGCAGCACATTAGAAAAGTCAGGGACTTACACTGACTTCTCCTGCTGGAGTGAGGTCACTATGGCTCTTCCACCATCTGACCTCACTCCGGCGTCAGCCCAGGGGCATTCCTGGTGGAAGGCAACCTCTGATTGGTCACCGGAGGCTGGGTGAAGGACAGGGGGAGGGCCCAGTGAGTCAAATGGCCACCAGAAAGCCCATTCTGCCTCCTCCAGTGAGGATTACTCACTGCCACTCTGCAGCAGCGATACCATGGGGTTTTGCGGACAGAGTGGCACCAATGTGACATGAAGGCAGGGTCCCTATATACACCGGACAGCTAACTATGGAGACCAATGGAAGGAAACAACAAGAATGAAGCGGGGCAGACGGAGAGGTGAAAGCGGCTGACAGCTACAGGAGAAGGAGATTTTGGGGCCAGTGAACCACTGAGGGATGGGCAAAATTGGCAGTGCTGCTCTTGGTAGGCAGGCACCATGTCACTGCTGCCCCCATAAGCCAAACTGCATGAGCCTCTGCCCAGCACTCACCAGGCTCGTGAGGCCTCAGCAAGCGCTTGGCAGCCGCCCGCAGCCACTGCTGAAATTGTGCTGTTCCTCCTTCCAGGCTAGTGACAGCCGCCATTGATGAGAAAGGGGGAAATGCACAATTTCCAGAGGGTCCCAAAATTGTGCACTTTGCCCTTTTGCGCCCATGGTGGCCGCCATTAATGTGGAGGGGGAAGTACGCAATTTCGGCAGTGGCTGCAGGCAGCCACCAAGCGCTTGCTGAGGCTTTGTGAATGCTCAGCAGTGGTCCGCACTTGCTGCTGGGTGCCCGGCTGGATCCGCAAGGCCAGGCTCAGGTGGGTCTGCTGCCCTCATGGTCCCAGTCGGACACTCACGACAATCCTAATAACACTTCTCTCCACTTCAGTAATACATGAAGCACCCTTTTAAAAAGTGTTGGCTAGCAAGGCAAGCACCAAAGTGAAGTATTAAATTGACAAGGACATTGACGAGAGAGGATACCTTTATGCTGGGCTAAATAGCGTATAGGCAGTCTTGCGTTCCTACACCCCTGCGCAAGATCCCGAATAGAATGTTGTTGTTTTTAAGTTTGCAAATGTATTACTGGCCACATTCATAAGAGCTCAAAAAATTATATGCGTTTGGCGATCTGATGTTGGACGGGGTGGGGGTCCCTTGTGAGGCAGCAATCCCAGCAGAGCAATTTCAGGAACTGTGACGATATAGGAAACAAGGCAATGAGGATTTTTGCTGCAAAGGCGACCACGATAGGTGCTTACAGAACCCTTTACAGACCTTTGCACATGAAGGTGTAACTGGCAGCCAGGTGTGAGTGAAGAGAAGGTGTGAAGGTCAAATTGACAGCCATGCATGTAGGGAAGATGGGGCCAGGGTTTCTGTATGCACCCATGTGCCCCACCGCAGTTTAGCCTTCATTCAAGCAGGCAAATGCCTGCATGGAGTGTTCATGTTCCACCACTCTCTCTCTCTCTTGACCTCCCCACCCCCAAGACATGGGTTAATTGCTTTGTACTGAATTGTTATAATCAGTTGTATGCCTTTTGTGTGTGTGGGGGGGGGGGCGGGGGGCAGGCTGACCATATGAAAAGGAGGACAGGGCTCCTGTAACTTTAACAGTTGTAGAGAAAAGGGAATTTCAGCCAGTGTCATTTGTATGCAATTAGTTCCTGGTGAAATTCCCTCTTCAAACAACAGTTAAAGGTGCAGGCACTATACTAGAGTGACCATATACAAAAGAAGGCAGGGCCCCTGCAACTTTAACTGTTGTGATGAAGAGGGAATTTCACCAAGAACTAATTGCATACAAATGACACTGGCTAAAATTCCCTTTTCTCTACAACTGTTAAAGTTACAGGAGCCCTGTCCTCCTTTTCATATGGTCAGCCTAGTGGGGGGAGTATAAATCTTTAAAATAAAGAAAAGCAAATCGCTGTGGTAACAACTGTCAGGTGGCAACTTCTGAATTGTGATGGTGTAAAGCTTTAAAGCCATCACTTTAAAAAGAAGACCAACACTCCAAAACATTCTGAATGAACTATTCTAATTAGAGCTCCCATTAGAGCAGCCTTCTCCAACCTAATGGAGAATTTCTAGCAAGCCCCAGCCAGCAGGTTGGGGACTACAATTCCTAGCATGCCCCAGCCAGCATGTTGGGGAACACTGTAAACCCCCCAGAGAGCTTTGGCTGTGATGTGGTATAGAAATGTAATTAATAATAACAATAAATAAATAAATTTAATGTGTTTTCCCCCTGAAATAAACCAACAACACCCACCTGCTGTGCTTTTATTCTAGGTGAGAAACGCTGTAGCGATGAGATGGCTGCAGGAAATGTCGATGTTTCCAGTTGCCAGACCCCATACTCCACTTTCTGCCTTAAATACAGCGATGAGAATTTCGACAAACTAGTGAACCTGAGTGAATACAACGTCTTGAATAACCAGCACTTGATTTACCAGGCTTTGCATGCAGCCGTGGAACGGAAAAGGCAACAGTGCTACAAGAATTAATCCCCTTCCTATGTGCCATTATAAATTGACCGGGGATTTTTTTGATTTTTTTTTTAATCCCCAGAATGCTTGGGGCAGGCAGAGGATAGAGTAACGATGGTCCACAAGGTGTGGTGAATTTGAAAGCCTCGGTGGGATCAGTTTCATTTCTCTTATAAAGACTGTTAAACGTTCCAGCAGGAGTACCATTTCAGATTTCAGTAGGTGGGTGGGAAGGTTTAGCGGGAGGAGGCAAAGTCCACTGTAAGCTGCAAAGGCCCACTTGGGCATAGTTAATATTAAATTGCCCAAAAGCAGTGGATTTTAAAGAGTGTATGTCTTGCCTACTTTTTATAAGAACTATAATAGAATTATTAATGTGAATCAAAAAGTCATGCAGGTCAAATACACACACGCACACACACATTTTTAAAGCATAGAGTCATATAAGTTCACTTTAATGGTTTCTAATAACAGTGATCCATTTTATAGTGCTTCAGCCAAATATATGGGTATCCTTGAAGAATACTGAAATATATAGAGTGTGGTGAGAATTTGATCATCCCTTTGCATCTTAAATGGCACCCCTGTGTATCACAAGGCTTCTGTGACACAAATTAAGAACAATCCTAGGGTGTCTATGTGACACTGATATTGTGGTACATGCATGCACAAGCCCCAGGTAGGAATAGGTGAGATGCCAGGCAGGTTTTAAAGATAAGAATAAGTAAGATATTCACTGAATGAAGTAAATCACAGATTTGGGCTCGAGGCATTTGAGATGTGAAGTCGTATTCAGTTTAAAAATACGTTAAAGAGGTTGGAGAAGGGCCTTAGCAAAAACACTGGGCACGATCTAGTCAATCATTCATCCTCATTGCTGTTTTCACAGGCAGTCATAGGCACATGGTTAAAATCTCTGCCTTCCCAATTGAGGACTTAAAAGTGCTTAACCCACCCCCCACCCCCTGGATTGTGTCCTATAGTACTGATTAAGCAGTGGAATTTGTTGTAGTAGAAGGGCTGTGCATTGGATTCAGCCAAAGCCTGAGCCAAATTGAACCCCTCCAGTCCATTTCTGATGCTTCCTGAAGTGAAGTGCATTGGGTACTCTTGCATCTTTCTCCTACTGATATTGCCTAATTCATATTTTGGAAGATTGGAGTACAGAATGTCTAATTACAAGCTGAGCCCAAACCTCTCTGCTATATGGGTACTGCTCATTATTAGCTTGGCTCCAGCACCAACCAGCCCCACCCTGCAACAGCACTGCAAAATGAAGCCTCACAATTCCTCCGCATTGCCACCTTCTCTCCCCTCCCCGCCCCGCAAATAGCTGACAGTGGTTGTTGCAATTCCAAGGGCTGTGCACTGTGGCCTTCATTAGGCCCTGTAGCATCATGAACCTTTAGACTCATAACATCTGGGAAAGTACAGTTCCAGATACCTTGGGCAGGATCTACACTACTGCTTTAAAATGGTGTATAACTGTAGTGACAACTGTTGAGGCCCAGGACACACTCCATATACAGTGTTCAAACCACTTTCAAAATGTCATATCCTGCTTGGAGTAGATCTGGCCTTGGTGTCCAGGGAAATCTTTTGGCCTAATCTAGGCTGTAGCAACAGCCCTTCTTATCAGTACATCTTCCACCCGATATGTTTGGGAGGAAGGAAAAGGGGCAGCAAGAGCATTCATGGGGGTTGGAGCAGTCTCCAGGCTTTGTCATGGTTGAGAAATTCCCGCAGTTTAAATGTTTTTAAATGTATTTACCCAATCCGTACCTCCTGGAGCTGGACATGGAGTCAAACACCCTTAGTGATTGGAAATTGATACAGTTATGAGCTTGCAATACATTCCAAGAAAGAAAGAAAGAAAGAAAGAAAGAAAGACCATTAACATGTGCATATTTGAAAAATGCACAAAGAAAACTGCATATATGTCTAAAATCCACCCAAACACACTTTCATCAATTGTACTTTTGAAAATATGTATACATTTCTTTGCAGAAAAAAAAGTACTGGTATGCAATGAGTTTAGTTGTGGAAAAATGACTAGGGTGACCATATTTTGGAAACCAAAAAGGAGGACAATATGGCCGCCCCAAGGGGGCGTGCCCACCAACATGTCCATCCCCAAGGGGGCGTGCCCACCCAAACATGGCCTTGGTCACATGTCTGATTTCACAGCATACAATTAAGACAAACTTGTTCTACACAACATCTTAATGTTAAAATCACTGAAATAAAGAACAAGTGAGACATTGAATGTATCTGAAATTAATTTCACTCACTTCTACTTTTGTAGCTTTTGCTGTTCTTTGAAGCTTTTACTATACTCTGTGTGACAGAGTCTCCCCTTCCCTCAAATATCTTTTCTGACTGCAAATCTTTCACTGGATTACAATAGTCTAAACTTTCCTAACGTTTAACACTCTTTCCCCATCATTTTTCTCATATCCATACTCACAGATTCAGCATACTGTTACCATTGAACAAATGAAGCAGTGGACAAGTGCAGAGAAATCTAGTACAACAAACTAGCAACCTAGCATGCAGGAAGAGTATAAAATATGATTACCCTGCAAACATTAGCCATGGAACAAAATGGACTAAAGGCTTGTTGTAGTCACTTCTCGCCTCTTAGCTTGTTTCAACTTCTGGTTGATCAGTGAGAAACTAATCTAACAATGTGTGATTATATCTCTGATTCATTAGCCATGTGAACAAGACCATGGTCAGTACAATTCAAAGATAGGCCAGAACAGATGCCCATTATTACAATGCTAGATAAGGATCTTTCCTTCCTTTTATCCAAGTATATACTGAATTTACATTGCCTCAGTGTGCAGAGAACATGCAACCAGCAGGTGCTCTCCAAAAAGATGCTTTCAGAGCCTAGGAGATCCAGACACACTCAAACTCAAGCTAAGCCATGCTATGCTGGGACAGAACAATTCTGGGACAAGAACAGTCATAAATATAAAAGGAAAACACAACTACCTCATTGACATAGCAATACCTAACAACAAAAATGTTGCAGAAAAGGAAGAGGAAAAGAGAGACCCAGCAAAAGTTTTAGGAAATCTCGCTCATATTGGCATAGATTGAGATATTTTGCTGGTCAGAATTTTCAACAGTAGAACTCCAATGAAAATACAACTCTAACCACAGCTTCTGAGGTAATTAGCTGCTGGTCCATGAGCTGGCCTCTGTCTCCAGGAAGGAGCTGAGGACGTTGATATGTCATTGTCATTGTCAATACATGAAATTAAAGCACAGTGATAGCAGTCTGTGCATGCTTTCTCTCTCTCTCCAAGCATACGACAATAAAAGAAAACCTTAAAATGATATCACAAGCTGGACACAGGATAGGGAATTTCTCATTGTAATCAATAGGACTTTAATTGTGTTCCTTGTTTATGTATTCATTATGCTTTCTATTTATTACACCCAATAACCCAACTTCTGTGTGTGGTGTACAATAATTAAAAAATAACATACAAACAATAAAACAATAATTAAAAACAGCACATAATAAAACCAAAATGAAGTCAGCCATAAACAGTAAAAACACAACAGCACAGTAAAACCAGCAGAAAATAAAGGTGCATAGGGCGAAGAGCACTAAAATACTTATTAAAATAATTGGGTGATGAAAACACCACAACATAGGTACCAAGCAAGCTTCTCTGGGGAGGGCATTCCACAGACGGGGTGTCACCATTGAAAAGGCCACTGATCTTAGGATGTTGTTTTCTTAGGGTGTGAGCAGCTTGGTGTTGTTTTCACCCTCTATTTGATTTTGATCTTTTCATTTTTAAATATTTTCTACACTCTCTACGTGGCTTAATTTTCCCTACCTGGACTTTGCTGAGTTCTATACCTTGGATTCTAGGAGAGTTCTCTTTCAACCTTCATCTGGATCCATCATAACCTGGTCTTCAGATCTCTCCTTGTGATCTCTCCTTGGGATAGGTAGCTATACATTCCTTTTAATCTTTCCCCCTCCCCACCTACACACATACACTGTTCCCTTCCTTTTTCTAAAAGTTTGGACCATATGGTTATAATGTTGAAAGCTTCAAACACTAGGGTGACCATATGAAAAGGAGGACAGGGCTCCTGTATCTTTAACAGTTGTGTAGAGAAGGGAATTTCAGCTGGTATCATTTGTATGCATGCAGCACCTGGTGAAATTCCCTCTTCATCACTGTAGTTAAAGCTGCAGGAGCTATACTAGAGTGACCAGGTACAAAAGCGGGCAGGGCTCCTGCAGCTTTACTACAGTGATGAAGAGGGAATTTCACCAGGTGCTGCATGCATACAAATGACACCAGCTGAAATTCCCTTCTCTACACAACTGTTAAAAGTTACAGGAGCCCTGTCCTCCTTTTCATATGGTCACCCTAAGCAAATGCCAAAGGGGAAGAATAACCAGTGGGGCTCCCCAGAGCAGTCACCCGCCCTATGGCTTTCCTCAAAGATCCTCAGAAGGTGAGCGAGGGGGGCAGTCTCTATGAAAAAACTCCACTGGCTGTAAAAAGCAGCCTGTGTGCCTCAGACAGGCCAAAATGCCTGACTCTTGGAAGTCCTTCCTTAGAGCATTGTGGGAGGGGGCAGCAGCAGCAGCTACAGTGCAATCTCAATGGGGAGGTAGATGAGAGATGGGAGAGGCGGTCAGGGCAGGCACAGTAGGGGAAATGCAGCACATGGGAGGTAGAGGGAGACGTGGCACATGAAGCCCCAGCAGGTAAGTGTCTCGCGCCCGCCCCGCCCCCCCACCCGCCCTGCACATCCGTGCCGCCCCCCCACCCCCCACCCCCCACCCGCCCCGCGCTCCTTACCTACTGCTGCTGGTGCTGGGGCTTCCCTCCGTGCTCGGAATCTACTGAGAAACAGGCTTCCTGGCCTGTCTCTCAGTAACGCGCCGAGTGATGACGTCATCATCCGGCGCGCTACTGAGGGACAGGCCGTGAAGCCTGTTTCTCAGTAGATTCCGAGCACGGAGGGAAGCCCCAGCACCAGCAGCAGCAGGTAAGGAGCGCGGGGCGGGTGGGGGGCGGCGGCGCGGGTGCACGGGGCACTTACCTGCTGGGGCTTCCCTCCGCTGCTCGGAATCTACTGAGAAACAGGCTTCGCGGCCTATCCCTCAGTAGGGACAGGCCGTGAAGCCTGTTTCTCAGTAGATTCCGAGCACCCGAGGGAAGCCCCAGCAGGTAAGTGCCCCGCCGCGAGCACCCGCGCCCCCCCCCACCTGCCGCGAGCACCCGTGCCGCCCCCCCACTCCCCCGCCCCCTGTAATGGATATACTACCAAGGATCAAAGGGATCGAGACCAGAGTGATCCTTCCTTGCACGCATGGCTGCAAAACTCAGCTAGGCTCAGCCGTTCTGCTTGAAAAGTGAAAGTAGGAAAGGAAACACGAGCCCTGTAATGGATACTACTAGCAAGGATCAAAGGGATCGAGACGAGAGAGTGTTTCCTTTTCTTCGCGGGAAGCGGGAGGGGAAGACCTGGCCTCTGTAGAGATTTTTTTGAAACATGTAATTTAAAAATTCCATAGCCATCAAATGCCTGGACCTATAATTCTGAAATTTCTGACACATATCTACCCCTAACCCATCTACAAAGTGAGCAATGTTCAGACTTCTAACTTTTAAAATAAAAAAGTTATAGGCGTTTCTTTCCTCATTGTTTCAAAAATACCTTGCCACCACATGCCTGGACCCAGCTGTCTGAAATTTTACACACATATCAAGCCAAGTGGTACCTGTAATGTGCCCATGTTTCCTGTTTGTATCTTCAAAAATAAAAAAGTGGGAGGTGTAACTGTATTTACCCCACCACTACCCATTTTTCTAAAATTAATTGCCACACAAGGCAAGCACCTACGTTTCCGAAATTTCACACACATAGGTCCCAAGGTACCGCCTACAATGTGGCAAAGTTTCATGTGTGTAACTTTAAAAATGACAAAGTTATAGGCATTCCTGGGTATTTATTAAAAAATTAATTGCCACACAAGGCAAGCACCTACGTTTCCGAAATTTCACACACATGGGTCCCAAGGTACCACCTACAATGTGGCAAAGTTTCATGTGTGTAACTTTAAAAATGACAAAGTTATAGGTGTTTCTTTCCTCATTGTTTCAAAAATTAATTGCCACACAAGGAAAGCTCCAATGTTTCTGAAATTTCACACACATATCAAGGCAAGTGGTACCTGTAATGTGCCCAAGTTTCCTGTTTGTATCTTCAAAAATAAAAAAATGGGAGGCGTAACTGTATTTACCCCACTACTACCCATTTTTCTAAAAATTAATTGCCACACAAGACAAGCACCTACGTTTCTGAAATTTCACACACATAGGTCCCAAGGTACCCCCTACAATGTGGCAAAGTTTCATGTGTGTAACTTTAAAAATGACAAAGTTATAGGCATTCCTGGGTATTTATTAAAAAATTAATTGCCACAAAATGCATGCACCAATCTTTCTGAAATTTCTCACAGATAACTACCCCTAACCAGTCTACAATGTGCCCAAGTTTCATCCTTCTATCTTTAAAAATGAAAAAGTTATAGGCGTTTTTGTAAAACAATACTTGGCTATGGGAAAAAGCATTCAAAATGGCGTCCGATCCGGATCGGACCTCATCGGATCGGATCGGATCGGATCGGAGGTTGTCCGGATCGGATCGGATCGGATTTTTCCGATTTTGGGTCGGATCGGATTCGGATCGTGGATCGGATCCGATCCGATGCACACCCCTAATTTCAACGCATTCTGAATCAAGACCCAAATCAGCTCATTTTAGGATAGCCCAATGCAAACTGAGTCCAGGGAAGCTTGGCCATCACTAATTTTTTAAAAGAAGAATTGCCATCAAGTGTTGCTCATAGCAACATTTCTAGACAAATGTGGGGATTCATTCTCAGAAAAATGTTTCAAGGATTTTGAGGGAACTGAGATGCAAAAAGAGGACTAGCAACACTAAAGTTTCCACACATGGGGAAAAATCCATTTAAATACATTCCGTTCAAATTTGATTGCTTGAAAAATGCAATATCCTTGTAACTAGGGTGACCAGATAAAATCCAGGTCAGGGCTCATGTAACTTTAACAGTTGTAGAGAAAAGGGAATTTCAGCCAGTGTCATTTGTATGCAATTGGTTCCTGGTGAAATTCCCTCTTCATCACAACAGTTAAAGTTGTAGGGGCCCTGCCTTCTTTTGTATATGGTCACTCTAGTATAGTGCATGCACCTTTAACTGTGCATGCACTATACTAGAGTATAACATAAATTGTACTTGTAACATAAATGCAGCTTTGGGGGAAGAGGCAAAAATCGCACACCACATTTCTTGCATGAAATAAACAATAGTTGGGACTGGCTCCAGGTTGGGGCTTCTTCCATCACTGTGTTTTTTTTATACTTGTGTTGCAGCTAGGGTAACCATATAGAAAGGAGGACAGGGATCCTGTATCTTTAACAGGTGTATAGAAAAGAGAATTTCAGCAAGTGTCATTTGTATGCATGCAGCACCTGGTGAAATTCCCTCTTCATCACAACAATTAAAGCTGCAGAAGCACTGCCCTCTTTTGTATCAGGTCAACAGCACTGGCACTGTCACTGCTAATCCTGAAAGGGGTTAAGCCTTTCTGAACATTTCCAACTGAACACTTGTTGAAACCCCACACTGGAGAATCCACGGGGCTGAGCAGTGTTCCCCAAGCACCACATTCTGGATCCGACCCGCCAAGTAGGAGCGGTGCAGTGCCTCCCACAAACAGTCGTCCAAGAAGAATACCATGGTCAATGGTATCAAAAGCCGCTGAGAGATCAAGGAGAATCAAAAGGGTTACACTCCCCCTGTCTTTTTCCCCACATAGGTCATCATACAGGGTGACCAAGGCTGTTTCTGTACCAAAGCCAGGCCTGAAACCTGACTGAAATGGATCCAGATAATTGGTCTCATCTAAGGGTGTCTGGAGCTGGCCCACAACCACTCGCTCAAGGACTTTGCCCAGGAATGGAACAGTTGCCACAAGCCTATAATTATTCAGATTTCCTGGGTCCAGGGAGGGTTTCTTCAGGAGTGGTCTCACTACCGCTTCTTTCATGCATCCTGGGACCACTCCCTCTTGCAGAGAGGCATTAATCATTTCCCTGGCCCAGCCGGCTGTTCCATCCCTGCTAGCTTTTATTACTCAAGAGAGGCAAGGATCCAATACTGAGGTGGTTGCATGAACCTTTCCAAGCACCTTGCCAATATCCTTGAGCAGTACCAATTGAAACTCATCCAAGAAAATAGGACAAGCCTGTGCTCTGGATACCTCACTTGATTCACCTGCTATAACACTGGAGTGTTAAAAAAAGATTTTATTCTGGAAGTGCCTAGCAAATATATTACAGCGGGCCTCAGACGGTTCTACCATGTCCTTGGGGCTGGCATGTAGTAACCCCGGGACAACTCTGAAAAGCTCCACTGGGCAGCAGATTGATGATTTGATAGTGGCAGCAAGGTATTGTTTTTTGCCGCCCTCACTGCCCCTGAATATACCTTACTATAGGCACTTACGAGTGTTTGATTGCATCCACCAGGAGTTCTTCTCCATCTGCACTCAAGCTGTCTCCTATTTTTGTTTCATCACTCTCAGCTCTGGAGTATACCATGGAACCATACAAGCTCTACTCAGGAGAGGGTGCTCAGAAGCAATCATGTCAGCTGCCTGGGTCATTTCTGCATTCCACAAATCAACTAGGGTTTCGACAGGAGCACCAGCCCTATCAACACGAAAACTACCCAGAGCTCTTTGGAAACCATCCGGATCCATTAGTCTCTGGGGACAGACCATTTTAATAGGTCCCCCACTCTTGCAGAGGGAAAAAGTTGCTGTAAGTCTAAGCATCAGCAGGCAGTGATCTTACCATGACAAAGGGACTGATGTGAAGTCCCCCAATTTCAGATCACCATCTCCATGTCCAGTTGCAAAAAACAGGTCTAGAGTATGCCCTGCTACATGCGTTGGGCCAGTGGCATGTTGGGTCAGTCCCATGGTTGTCAAGGAGACCATGAAATCCTGAGCTGCTCCAGATAAGGTGCCCTTTGTGTGAATGTTGACATCCTCAGAACTAACAATCTGGGGAATCTCAGCAGTGCACCCAAGACCACTTCCGTCAGCTCACCTAGGGAGTCTGTTGAGCAGCGGAGTGGGTGGTACACCAACAGAATCCCTAATCTGTCCCACTGACCCAACACAAGGTGCAAACTCTCCAGACCAGTAATCACATGGACAGGGAGCCTGCAGAGGGAGATGGAGTTTCTATAGACCACAGCAACCCCCTCCCCAACCCTCAGGTCTACCCTGATGCTGAACCAAATATCCAGGTGGGCATATGGTTATCCATGCTAGATCAGCTGCCTCATCCACAATTAAGACATGGATGAGGGAGGTCTTATTATTATGCACCTATCTGGCATTTAAAAGCAATATCTGAAGACCTGAGGGTTGGCTGATAGGGCAACCAACAAACCTACAGTTGCAGGGAGGACTGGAACATGGCACAGCCATTAGCTGTGTGGGCCATGTTCCCCTTACCTGGCAAGCCCTCCTCACAACACCATATCTCCCTCTACCTGTCACTACACTGATTGGGCCCCCCTCAATTCTCCCACTTGGCTCTATCACCTCCCTCCCAGGCATGTTCTGTCAGGGAAAATTTCTGTTTAAGTTGAATAAAGAACTGGACAAGTTTTGAGTGTCCAGGAAGACTGAACAGCCAGCTGCAGTCAATAATCAGATAGGATCGTTTTTTCTATACGCTGTTAAAAAGGTCAGTAAGATAGGGAGATTCTTTCTGGAAGGTTGGTTAATTGACTGAGTGCTGAGTCAGGGTTCAGCAAATATGTATATAAGTTGGGGATATCAGAATGGCTGGTTGTTAGGCTGGAAGGATTTGTGGAAGGAGACTGGTGGAATGAGATATATATATGGATGGAGAATTATGCTATGTAATATCTACCTGGAAACCTGAATTATCTGGATAAACCAGTTGGCTGTATTATTGGAACACAGTAAAGGACTTGTATTATACACTATACTGCTGGAGTGTGAGTATTTCTTTACTGCCTGGACTTAGCTGCTAAAGCGAATGGGGAGCGCTTCTCTCCCTAACATATTCAAGTTATGGCTGAACTGAGATGTTTCAGAAAAGAATCTTCTGATAAAGGTTTGAAATGTTTCTTTTTTTAGCGCTTCCTGAATTACACACACACACATACACACACACACACACACAGCACGACAACTTTGCCATCTACAAAAAGCATAGAGAATTTTAGAAGGCCATTTTTGCCCAGCTCCAATTTGAGTAGGGCTGGTCTCCTGTGACCTGCCGGTGATGTGCTTAAATGTTTGCAATGCCATTACCCTCCGCTTTGGGCAGCACCATTCAAATAGGAGAGCTTTTGAAGGAAATATACAAAGAGCATCAAGGGACAAGAAGGAAACTCCTACATGGACTAACTGACAAAACTCATTATTGTTTTGTTTTATCTAGTTAATGAGTTTTGTTAGTTAGATAGCAAGGAAATACTTACTTGGAAGTCCCCTGTGACATGCTGCCTCCCTTCCTTTATGTACTAGCTCAAAAACATATGCTTCTATGAAGCTTTTGGCTTTATCCCTCAGTCCTCATCTGCAACTGAAACAAAAACTGAGTACATGATCACGGGTGATTATTTTCATCCCTTTTTGCCTTTCCTTGTGCTGCCATAGCCCCCCCTCCCCTGCCCTGGTGTGAATTTAAATTGTAAGCTCCCTCTCTTTTCCTTATTTTATTTTTTATACTAATCATCATCAACATTTATATAATCAAAGTTGTCACAGACTACTAACTCCCTGGAACATGGCAGGACCATTAGTACATGAACCTGCCAAGAGAGTACAGCACACAAGTCTACAAAGGCAATGTGGAGGTGTGCCATATTAACTGTTAGACCTCAGAGGTGTCAATTCCAGGAAACCAATAGACACAATAAGGCAGTTATCCAGCTGACAGTTCTCTGGGACTGTAGACTCTGGCTTCGTCCATCAGGCAGAGAACCAATGGCCACTGGGAGGCAAGTGGGAATCCTGCCCCCAGTTGCTGTCAACTCCTCATTCTCTCCTTGCAAGGACAGAATGAGGTGTTGAACTGCAGAGGAGGAAGGTGTGCTGTGAACTGCAGAGGAGGAAGGTGTGCTGTGCTGTTTGCCAACCCCTCATTCTCTCCTTGCAAGGGGTTGGCGGTGATGACAGGTACAATGGCCACTCGTGTTTTCCAGTCCGTGTGTTGAAATGAGCCACGGACTGGAAAACAGGAGACTATCAAGAATGAGGCTATCAATGCCAACTAGTCATAATGGCTATATGCTACCTCCAGTTCCAGAGGCAGTATGCCCATTTACATCAGTTGCTGGGTAATGTGGGTGGGTGGGTTTCCTGTGGGCAGGTGGTCAGCCACAGTGTGAACAGAATGCTGGAATAGACCCTTCGTCTAATCCAGCAGGGCTCTTCTTAATTTGCTATGTTATGTTGCTTCATCCTCAATATTAGGGGTGTGCACCAGATCGGGTCCGATCCACGATCTGGACCCAATCCAGCCAAACTCAACTAAAATTATCTGATTACAATCCCTGCATCTGGATCATCCGATCTCATCCGATCCGATCCGAAAGAACCCTATCCGGATTGGAAGAGATTGGAGGATCAGACCTCCTCCACCCACTTGTACTCCTTACCTGCTGGGATCATCCACTGCTGTCCGCTGGTACCTTCTACTGAGAAACAGGCTTCGCGGCCTGCCTCTCAGTAGCGCACTGGATGATGACGTCACCCAGCGCACTACTGAGAGGCAGGCCACAAAGTCTGTTTCTCAGTAGATGGGCCAGTGGATGACAGCGGACAGTCCTGGCAGATAAGAAGCACAAGTGGGGGGAGGATGCTTACCTGCCGGAGCCATCCACTGCCTTCCACTGCCACTCACGAGTGACAGCGGATGGCAGCAGATGGCCCCGGCAGGTAAGGAGCGTGAGTGGGGGGAGGGGGAGGTTTCTACTTACCTGCTGGGGCGTCCGCTGCTGTCCATTGCCTTCCGCTGGTCCTGTCTACTGAGAAACAGGCTTCGCGGCCTAGTTCTCAGTAGAGCACCGGGTGATCACCTGGTGCTCTACTGAGAACTAGGCCGCGAAGCCTGTTTCTCAGTAGACAGGACCAGCGGAAGGCAATGGACAGAAGCAGGTGCCCTGGCAGGTAAGGAGTGTGAGTGGGGGGAGGGGAGGGCCCCACTTACCTGCTTGGCGCCCACTTCCATCCGCTGGTCCCATCTACTGAGAAACAGGCTTCGTGGCCTAGTTCTCAATAGAGTGACGGGTGATGATGTCATCACCTGGCACTCTAATGAGAACTAGGCTGCAAAACCTGTTTCTCAGTAGACGAGACCAGTGGATGGAAGCAGATGGAAGCGGACGGCCCTGGCAGGTAAGGAGCGTGAGTAAAGGGGAGGGGGCTTACCTGCCGGGACCGTCCACTACCATCCACTGCCACCCACGGGCAACAGTGGGAGGCAGTGAACAGCCCCGGCAGGTAAGGAGCATGAGTGGGGGGGGAGGGACAGTGAGGGGGGAGTTAGGCCCCCACTCACCCGCCCCCATGTTTTCCTCATAGGCTTGCATTGGGGGAAAGCTTTCTTTCCCCCAATGCAAGCCTATGGCAAAAACACCTAAAATGGCGTCTGATCCAAAAATCGGACTTCCGATTTTCGGATCAGGATCAGGTCTGATCTGATCAGGAAAGCCTCCAATCTGGTCCGATCCAACATGCCAACTCCAGTTCCGATCCTGGTTCCAATCCAATCCCGGGGGTCCGTGCACATCCCTACTCAATATATCCAGTCACTTCCTAGTACTTGTTAAAAACAAAAACAGCTTACCCACCATATTTTCCTAGGAAGCCTATTAACTGCACTACTTTTAACACTTGGCCCAGAGATTAATTTCTCAACCCTTTTCTGGTGTTGAATTTCTCACCCACAGGCTTAGGGAGGCAGACGGTGCAAAAAAGGAATGCCTCCTCCTATCCCTAATTGCTAGGGGTGTGCACACCAAAAAATATAGTCGTTTATTGTTACTGTCATTTCAGACCCAAAAAATTATAATCTTCATTCATATTGTAGGTGAACCGTATCATTTTCACGATAATTATCGTGAAAAAATGATATTTTTGCAGTCCTATTTTTAAAGAAAAATGCCTATAACCTGTATTTTAAAAGTTAGAGGCTTGAAACTTGGTCATAGTGCTTATGGGGTATGCCTAAGTATGTGTATGAAATTTGAGATCTATCCCTCCAACCCTCGATTTTATATGAATTTTTTAAAGATCATTTCCATTCTGACAGGTCTGAATGAATGCATGGGGTGAGCTATCATTCTGATCTGTCAGAACTGAAATTATCTTTAATAAATTCATATAAAATCGAGGGTTGGAGGGATCGATCTCAAATTTGGCACATATGTGTAGCAACATGTGGAGGGATCGATCGCAAATTTCATACACATACTTAGGCATACTCCAGAATCACTGTGACCAAGTTTCAAGCCTCTAACTTTTAAAATACATAAGTTATAGGTATATTTATATGGCAGTCCGATAAAACAATAAAATCGCCCGAAAATTATCGTCTCCGATGATCATAGGTTTTTGAATCGTATCGTATCATTATCATTAAACACATGCACAATAATGACCTTATTGTATCATTATCATACATTTTAACAATACGATACACGTCCCTACTAATTGCACACTTGTCTGCAGTTATATCTCTTTGGAAATAGAATTGTTAAATTACAGTATTTTTAGACCATGGGTTGGCTCTGGACTAAGGCCAGATCTATACCTGGTGTCAAATCATTATGAACGTGGGATACAAAACAGGAGATAACACTATAAAAGCATTATATGGGATGTGGATTGTGCCCCAAGAGTTATCAGTACTCTTCAATACCGCTATAAAGCAGTAGCATATATCTAGCCTAAGTGATTCTTAGAATAGACCGACTGAAATCAATGGGAGTCAGTTTTGTCATGGCTAACCTAAGGCCCATTAATTTCAGTGGGTCTACTCTATGCATGAGTAAGTCTGGATGTTGGGGCACAATCCACATCCTACTCTATGCATGAGTAAGACTTATGCACTTTGGTTGCTGCATTTCCTCAGGCAGTCTCTAGTAATGCAATGCAAGAATCATAGTTTCAGCAAGTGTTGACAAACCAGCCTAGGGATGAGTAATCCCAGCATTGCTAATGATTTTTGGGTTTGAAACTTCTGCAAGATTAATGGCATAATATCTGTTCTTCATTACAAGAACTCAGCCACATGACTGGAATTAATCCAGAATGAGTTCAGAGGCATAGGCAAAGCTTGTACTAACATCATGAATAAACCTATAAAACCATTGGATCTGCACTCCCTAAAGAAAAATGTTGGCATTGTGTTAAAGTTCTGGCTCCAAAGTAATGTTATAGGAGCCAAACACAACAAAACTATACATGGTTTATTGTGGTTCATGATAATTTAGTATGAAGCTCTAAATGTGCTTAATTTATTATGAAGGCTCCTGGGGCAGATTGGTGACATGTGAATGCATGAGCAAAGGCCAGCAACGGATTGGCAACAGAAGAAGAAAAATCAGGAGTCAAATTAAGGATAGACCATCTCATTGCCAGCTTAAGGCAGGGACCTTAGCTCAGTGACAGAGCATCTGCTTTGCATGCAGAAGGTCCCAGGTTTAATCACCAGCATCTCCAGAAAGGGCTGGAAAAAATTCTGCTTGAAACACTGAAGAGTCGCTGCCAGTCAGTGTCAAAAATACTGGGCTAGATGGAAGCATGGTCTGACTCAGTATAAGAAGGCTTCCTATGTTCCTAGTTCATCCAGGATTTATTATTCAGAAACAGCCATTTTCAGAAGATAGCCCTATGGGTTTGCACTAGGGGTGTGCACGGGCCCCCCGGATCAGATCGGGACCCGGATCGGGACCACCAATTTTGTCCTGGATCGGATCGGACAAAATTGGAGGCCCCCCGGACTGGATCTGGTCCAATCCCGATCCAAAAATCGGACATCCGATTTTTGGATCGGCCGCCATTTTTGTTTTCCCCATAGACTTGCATTGGGGAAAAGAAAGCTTTCCCCCAATGCAAGTCTATGAGGAAAAAATGGCAGCGGGTGGGTGAGGTGGGGGGCCTAACTCCCTCCTCCCCCCCCGGGGCCATCCGCTGTGGATGGCCCCAGCAGGTAAGCCCCCTCCCCTGCGCTCCTTCCCCCCTGGGGCCATCCACTTCTATCCGCAGGTGCCTGCGGGTGCCAGCGGATGGAAGCGGATGGCCCTGGGGGGGTAAGCCCCCTCCCCCTCCCCCTGCCTACCTTCCATGGCTGTCCACTCCCGTCCGCCGCTGGCCGCTACTGTATGCAGGCTTCGCAGCTTGCCCCCAGGTAGCGCGCCAGGTGATGTCATCAGCTGGTGTGCTACCTATGGGCAGGCCGCGAAGCCTGCTCGCAGTAGTGGCCAGTGGCAGACGGGAGCGGACGGCCACGGAAGGTAAGCAGGGGGGAGGGGGGGAGCGGAGAAGGGGGGCGGGGGTGCCACGGCGATGGAAGTGGACAGCCCCGCCAGGGAAGCCCCCCCCCCGCTGTCCGCTTCCAACGGCTGATGCCCGTTGGCGCCTGCCAATGGAAGTGGTGGTGGGTGCCAGCGGACGCCCGCTGATCCTCCGATCCATCTGATCTGGATCAGGACCTTTCCGGATCAGATCAGATTGGATCGAACAATCCAGCAGTGAGATCGGAAATTGGATAATTGTATCCGATTTCCCCTGGATCAGATCCGGATCGTGGATCGGACCCGATCTAGTGCACACCCCTAGTTTGTACAAGCTGGAACAGTCTCTTCTTTCTCCATGCCATACCCTAACTGACCCCACCAATTCCTGTAACTCAGGATGGACTTGTTACTAGGGATGTGCAGCAGGTAGAGTAAAATGATCCGATCCCGATCCTGATAAAACGATCCACTAAAACGATCCGATACCGATCCTGATCATTTGGACCGTTCAATCTGATCCAATCTGATCTGAAGGGAGCCAATCTGGATTGGAAAAAACCAGAGGTTCGGACCTCCATTGGGAAAACATGGCGATGAGTGAGTGGGAACCTCCACCTCCTTCCCTCCCCCCTCCCCCCCACTTGTGCTCCTTACCTGCTATCTCCTCGCTGCCGTCTGCCTGCTTCTGTACTACTTTGAAACAGGCCTTGCAGCCTGTTCCACAATAGAGCGACGGTGAGCCAGGTGATGTCATCACTCGGCACACCCTCGCTCTACTGTGGAACTGCCCGCAAGGCCTGTTTCTCAGTAGTACTAGATCAGCGGGCAGCAGTGGATGGCAGCGAGGAGGCAGTAGGTTAGGAGCGTGAGTGGGGGGAGGGGGAGGTCCCCTGTTACCTGCCGGCATCCTGCGCTGCCATCTGCTGCTTTTGTACTACTGATAAACAGGCCACAAGGCCTGCTTATCAGTAGTACAGAAGCAGCGGATGGCAGAGCGGGACGCCGGCAGGCAAGGAGTATGAGTGGGGGGAGGGGGAGGGACGTCCCCACTTACCTGCTGGGGCCGTCCGCTTCCACCCGCTGCTGCCTGCTGGTCCCTTCTACTGAGAAACAGGCTTTGTGGCCTGCCTCTCAGTAGAGCACCGGGTGACATCATCACCCGCCACTCTACTGAGAGGCAGGCCGTGAAGCCTATTCCTCAGTAGAAGGGACCAGTGGGCGGATGCGGACGGAAGCGGACGGCCCCAGCAGGTAAAGAGCACGAGTGGTGGGAGGGGGAGGTTTAATTTTAATGAAGATTTAATGTTAATGAAGATGACTTCCAAATGTACAATACTCATGCTTCCACGCTCAACTGATGCATCTTGATGAAGAAGAGTACCTCCTGAATACTTAACTCCAGCCAATTTATCCTGAAAAATGGGAAATTCATTCCTGACTCAAATCTGCTTAAGCAAAATCCATTCATTATGAATTCCAAAAGAAAACTCGTGGGTGTGTTTATGTAATACCATACTTGGAAAGGAAAAGGTAATCTGTTCTTAACATCTCCATGCACCTTTGAAGACATTGCATCACTTGACACTTGCTCCAAATGGCAACCTAAAATAGGAGGAGGGAATTCTTTTTGTTTCAGAAGTGAGAAGAGGTGTGTCTCTGAATCATTGGTTCAAACAGCGTATCCACCTCTGCTGGTTTAAAGACTGTAAATGTGTGTGAATATTTACAGTGTTATCCTTCACTGCCACCAAGAACATTTGGCCTGCACATACTTCCACAGAAAAAACGATGGAAGCAAGTGGATGTTTATCATATCCGGTAAGCATCATGGATAGGTGGATCAGCAGAAGGTCTAGACTGTCCTTTTCAACTGGTGTTTGTAAATGTTTATCTATGAAAGTGTATATCAACTTAGCAGTTTCTACATCCCCTGAAGAAATGTGGGAAATTAGAGTTCAGCAAATTGTGGTGACAGCCATCAAAATAGATGATTTTCAGGGAGGATTAGACAGATCGATGAAAGTTGGCTATCAATGGCTACCAGTCACTATCTCCGGGATCAGAGGCAGTAGGCATCTGAAAACCAGTTGCTGGGGAACAAGGGCGGGGGGACTATTGCTTTCATGTCCCATTTGTGGCCTTCCAGAGATACCTGGTTAGCCACTGTAGGAAACAGGAAGACAGGATGCCTTTGGTCTGAGCCAGCATAGGTCTTCTTATAGAAGAGAATTCTGTTACAGATTCTTTCCACATCTTCCAGAATACAATTTTCAAGATTCCTTGGGGGACAAAAAAATATTATTAAACCAGTTCATGTTTGTAGAGAAATATATGCCCGAGATCTAGAAGTATACAGGGAAAATTCCTGTTTTTATTTCAGCTCTTTGCTCTTTTTCAGCTCTTTATTTCAGCTATCTTTATTCTTTTTCGTTTTTTCTGTATATTCTAGTGTATAGTATATTTTGAGATTTTTAATGCCATTAGTTGCCTTAGGCATCGTTTTGGAAAGGCAGAATACCTGTCATAACTAATAAAGAACCCAACAAATTAATGGAGGGCAATCTTTTGGCTCTTTGGCAATCAGCATGGAAAGAAATTTTAAATTTGTTCATTGCAGTTCAGTGCATATAGCTGCACTGGCTTCTAGTCGGTTGCTAGCCCAATGTAAATAACTGATTTTCAGAGCAACTTACAAACTGCTAAGTGATCTAAACCCAAGATAGCCAAAGGAATGCCTCTGATACTTTTTTTTTTAATTTATTTTTTGCTGAGGTGATGGTCCCATCAAGGTGATGCTCTAGCTCTGTTGTGCATTTATATCTTGTAGCACAACAGTGACATCTATTGGGGTATTTTGGATAACATGGAAAAAAGTGGGAAAGATTACTAGAAAAGTGGTATACAGAATGCAGAATGCTCCCTAGTTCATTTCAATGCCGATATAAAGCACTAATGTAGATCTAGCCCTGGCTTGTGATTGTTATGAAAGTTTTCAATACTCTCTGTAAGCTGCCCAGATAACCTTGGTTTTGGGGGCAGCATAGACATGCAATTCATAATAAACACCCCTCTAGTATATGACACTCTGGCATTGAGATTTCAGGGTAGGCACCTTTTTTCAAGGTGCCACCACCATATAAAGCAGGGGTGGGCAACTTGTGGCTTTCCAGATGTTTTGGCCTACAACTCCGATCATCCCTCGCCATTGGCTCTGCTGGATGGGATTTGTAAGCTGAAACTTCTGGATAGCCAAAAGTTGCCATCCCCTGATCTAAAGAAATGCAGAAAGGCACATGTAAAAGTGTCTCTGTAGTGCCACCCTTCAGCTGCTTGCTAGAACTTTTTAGGAAAATAATAAAAATGTTTCTCTTTAAGAAGGCTTAAATCTGATAGTTTACGAAGAACATTTCACAGATACTGTGAGTTTGCTGCTGTTTATATTTTGTTGTTGTTGTTGTTGTTGTTGTTGTTGTTGTTTCAATGGGTTTTTTAAAAGGTTTTTGTTTGTTAACCACCATGAGAGCCATTGTTGGCAATATACATTTTAGGAAAAAATATTATTTACAAGCGTGCAAAAGAGATGTAGTTGCAAAGATTTCTAAGCAAGCACATTTTTGTGGCTCCTTTTTTCCTGTCAAAAATATTTCTAAACTGTTAATTTGATTTGTGCTGAACAGTCCAAATAGCAAAGACCTGTAACATGAAGCTAAGACATATTGACTGCATTGGCCACTCCTGTGTTTGACTCCACGATCATGATTTAAGACATGAATGGACATGATGGCCTGCTGCTTTAAAGCAGGATTTTGATTATTATCTCTTAATTGAGGGATTTTTCCTTCCATATGGAAACAATTAATACTGAGAAGCTTTGATCTTGATTCCGATACACTTGGCTTTTCAAAACACCACGGGCAGCTTTATCCTGTTCAAGGATCTTGCTGGTTTTTCTTCATCAGCATTTCAGGGGGAGGAAATTGATTTGCACACAATCCACAGCTGTCCAGGGAAATTTGCGCATGTGAAGTGCTGCAGGGTCCCAGGGATGGGATTTCTGGCTTAGCCCCTCAGAGGAAGATGGTGAGCAAAAGGAGGCTTCTAAAAATACCTAAACTGCTGTCCTGGTGAAGATGGAGAAGATCTGGGCCAAAGCAAACATTCCGTGAAAATGTAGCATGCAACAGCATATCCAGATTTGCTTTAGTTATTTGCAGGTGGATGGGAGGGGGAGTTCCTTAGCAGAAATGCTGTGTGGAAGGAAAGTTTATGTCTTTATGTCCCTGTGTGATTGGAATCTAAATACACCAACTTCCCTTGATACAGTTAGACAACAGACAGAGAATTCTACATTGGTGCCAATGAGTTCTAGCTATACCTGTATGGGGCGAGGGCAAATTCGATTCCAATTGTCCTGCGAAGTAAAATGTAAGCCTCCCCTTCTTGCACTCAGGATTTCGGTGAAGAGCTCCCCACATACCTGTAATTAACTAAAGCCAAACCAGATGCATGGCCGTGAGCTGTATATTTACATAATGTCTGCTTTGGCCCTTTGGTATTTGCAGTATGTCTGTGGCTCCAAAATGGGTGAACATTGCAGCGAACCTCCTAGAACCATCTCTGTCACTTGAGGCTCAGGTGGCCTCAGTGGCATGGAGTGACTTCTACCAGTTTCGGTTGGTGGCCCAGCTACGCCCCTATCTGGACAGGGATAACCTGGCTTCAGTTGTCTACGCTCTGTTAATCTCTAAATTGTATTACTGCAATGCACTCTACGTGGGGCTGCCTTTGAAGATGGTTCAGAAGCTGCAGCTTGTGCAAAATGCAGCGGCCAGATTGATAACCGGAACCAGAAGGTCCGAGCATATAAGACCTACTCTGGGCTGCTTTCATTTGTTGACTATACGTTTCCAAGCCCGATTCAAGGTGCTGGTTCTAACCTATAAAGCCTTACACAGCTTAGGACCACAATACCTGATGGAACGCCTCTCCCAACACGAACCTACTCGTACACTAAGATCCACATCTAAGATCCTCCTCTGGTTGCCTACTCCGAGGGAAGCATGGAGGGTGGCAACAAGGGAAAGGGCCTTTTCAGTGGTGGCCCCCAAATTATGGAATGATCACCCTGACGAGACTCGCCTGGCGCCAACATTGTTATCTTTTTGGCCCCAGGTCAAGACTTTCCTCTTCTCCCAGGCATTTAACAGCATATGATAAGGGTTTGGTGTTGTTGTTGTGCTTTGAACCAGAATTGTTGCTTTAAAGGATATTGTACTTATAACTTGTTTTTATGCTTTATGGTTTAAAATTTTGTACATCGGTGTTTTTAATGTTCAATGTTTTTAATTTTTGTAAACCACCCAGAGAGCTTTTGCTATGGGGTGGTATATAAATGGAATTAAATAAATAAATAAATAAATTTCAGCTAAACATTAGAAAAAAAACCTTCTTAATTGTTAGAACAGATGCCCTTGGGAGGTGGTGGGCTCTCCTCCACTGGAGATATTTCAGCAAAGGCTTACCTGTCAAGGATTCTGTAGTTGCATCCTGCATGGAGCAGAGAGTGGGACCTGATGACTTTGAAGGCTCTTTCCAGCTTTATAATTCTATAGACAAAACTATCCCCAAATCTTGACAAGACAATTAATAGCCAATGGCCTCCTTCCTTATTTTGGTGCAAACCCTTGGCTCAGAAAACTGAATGAGACCTAAAATTTAAAGCTGAAATTTGCTGCAGGAGATCCTGATGATTTTTCTGAGCTTTTGAGTACCTCTTGGGGCTGGTTGATGGCCTTTCCTTGCTCTATACTTCTCACTTCCAACCATTTCAATTTCCTGTTTACAATTTCCTGTTTACAACTCATGTTTTAATGTTGTCTTTTGCATGCCATTATTCTGTAGGCAGAGGCATCGCCTTGTTCTTTGCTGAGTGTAAGAGTGATCAGAGCAAGGAATCTCCAGCGAGCAGATACCTGTAAGTCTTTTTACTATCCCTTTCTCCACAGTGGTGGGCTGGCAGGAGGATCATGCAGCCTAGTGAGGCTTACCAGGGAAAGTTTTGCTTAATTTCCTAATAATAATTTTTAAAAAGATAAGCGCGTAATGGAATGCATGCAAAATTCACAGGTAAGGAAGGGAACTGATCTCAGAAGAAGCCTATCCTCTGAAGCGATTTCCTCCCAATAGTGCAGCGAGGGCTGGTGCAGGTTGGGGCCAAAATCTTGGGCTCAACAGTCAAGGGCCCCTTCAGATGACTACTCTGAGAGCAGCAGTGATGAGGGAGGGCAGCAACAAACAGGTCCAGTATCTGCACCAGTGAAGGCTGGTGGCGCCGATGTCAGTGGCACTGTGAATCTGCTCTGAATTTCAGTCAGAACTAATCAGACCTCTAAAATCTGAACCGAATCTCTAAAATAGATCTTACTGCCAATAACTGAACCTTAGGAGAGCGTTGGGAGTACAGAAAAACTGGGAAGCCACCAAATGATGGGAGGTTGATGAAAACGTTGATGGGGAAGGAGGAAGGTGGCATGGCCTTTTGGGGAACTCTAGGGGCCACAGTAGAACCCCCAGAGGGCCAGTTTTGGCCCCCAGGCCTAATAATTGGTACCCTTAGCTTAAAGAGGAAGGATGGGAGGACCTTTAGCTCCAGGGCTAATTCCCAGCCATGGTTAGGCTGCTAACCCTTTTGCAGCAATTGGTAAGTGAGCATGTTTAAAATATGATTATGTAGCCACCATAGTTAGGAATGGTTCACATTACACACTAAGCATGTTAGGCTGCTAACTCTTTTAGTTAGCGAACAGTTTAAACTGTGGATATGTAGTCACTATGGTTAGGAATGGTTCACACAACACACTAAGTCATGGTTCACATCACACAATAAGCCATAAAGTTTAGCTCAAAATGCTTTGTAACCATGGTTTAGCATGTTGTCTGAACAGGGTCGATCTAAAAAGACATGACACACAAAGACAAAGGGATGGTGAAGGAAGAGGGGGAAAGAATTAAGTAGCCTTTCTGCAGGCCTGGTGGAATGGCCCTGCTTCCCTTCTCATATCCCTCTCTACAGCCTGACCTGTTAAGCAAGGCTTGTTGTGAAGTCTGAACACAGAACACAGAATTTTGGCTTATCCCTGGATTGTTTGTGCTGTTGCCTGCCCTGAAACAGAGGGAAGAGGCAAGCCTGAAAACAAAAATGCTCTGAAGGATGGCAAAATGGGAGGAAGAGAAACAAACCAGAAATAGGGAAACAAGCCACAATTTGTTTGATGCATGGCTAAAGTTACAAATCATGGTTAACACAACCATGGTTTAGTGTTATGTGCAAACTCAGCCAATGATATTTAGTACCATCAAAACTAGTAATTATAGACTGGATTGGAAATAATAACACACACACGTGTGCGCGATCTATGCATGCATGCATGCTCTTCTTATCCTCTTGGTCCTGCAAGGTATAGTTGCAAGGTATATTATATCTACTGTCACACTGTTATTTGTAGTTTGCTCTTTCTATCAACAGTAAGCCAAACTGATTGCTACTTGATGCTATGGCTGCCAACTGCTTCTTCTGTACAATTCCGAACAAAGACTATTCAAAATTCCAAAGACCCAGTCTGGAATGAAACATTTCATTTCATGGTCCAGCGCAAAGTGAAGGTAAGAAACTGATCATTCCTTTTAACTGATGGACCTGACTGTTCCTGTCTTCTCCATTGAACACATTTCTCAGGAATTTGAAATACTACAGATCAATAGCCTGAGGATTAAAGACTGAATTTTTAAATAATGAGATTTTATTGTGGCTGAAATCTTTTCGTTTTCAACCTGAAAATCTTCTAGAAAAAAATCACAGTCCACAGTTTCCCCAAACAAAGTTTTCTGACTATACTCTAAAATATATCTTGAAAGGTTAAGAAACATCTACCAAGGCTTTTGGTCCTGGGCGACTTCAACATCCCATTCGAGGCCGGTTCGTCAGGTGCAGCTCAGGCGTTCATGGCATCCATGACAAACATAGGTCTATCCCAATTGGTCTCTGGATCCACACATTCAGCAGGTCACACCCTTGATGCTGTTTTCAGTTCTGAGCAGACGGATCTGTGGGCAGAGGTGATAAATACTTCTGCATTGTCATGGACAGACAATTTTCTGGTCAGGGTTAGTATCACGGCTACCACCCATCCCTGCAGCGGTGGTGGACCTATTAAGATGGTCCACCCTTGAAGGTTGATGGATCTTCTTGGATTTCAGAAAGCCTTAGAGGGTTCTATGGCTGGTATCATCAACGATCCTGTAAAAGCCCTGGTCAATAGATGGAATCAAGACCTAACTAGGACTATTGACATGATCACCCCCAAATGCCCTCTCTGATCCGCTTCTAACCAGGCACCCTGGTATACAGAAGTTGTCAGGGAGCTGAAGCAGGAAGGATGACGACTGGAGCACCAATGGCGGAAAACTTGACTTATATCCGACAAGACATGACATAGAACACATCTTTGTTCCTATGGGGTGGCAATACATGCAGCGAAGAAAGCTTTCTTTGCTGCATGCTTTGTGTCTGCAAATTTGTGTCCAGCAGAACTGTTCAGGGTGATGAGGGATCTAACACAGAGACCTTCCCCCCTGAACCTGATCTTAGAGCCTTCAGTAGCTCGCTGTGATGCCTTTAATGATCATTTCACTGATAAAATATCTCGGATAAGAGCCAACTTAGATGCCATCATTATAGCAGAGGCTTACAATGGAGTGTCCAGCAACTCTGTGAGTAGAATTACACTGGATCAGTTTCAGTTGGTGAATACTGAGGATGTGGACAAGCTTCTTGGATGAGTGAGGATAACTTGTCCTCTCAATCCCTGTCCTTCTTGGCTGGTCGCCCAGGGGGGAGATGCAATTAGATGACAACTACAATATATTATTAATGCATCTCTCAGGTAGGGTAGTTTTCCATCATGTTTAAAAGAAGCGGTAGTAAGTAGGGATGCATATCGTATTGTTCCGATGTCTGATCACGATCCGATAAGGTTGTTATCGGACATCCGATTAATGATAACGATACTTTTCTAAGGAGGCCCTATCTGATCGGATCCGAAATCCATATGTCCGATAACTATCGGACATGTCAGATTATTGGACCGCCAGTTTAGGGCCGGCCCTCCCTTCCCTCCCACTCGTGCTCCTTACCTGCAACCTTCCCTGCTGCCGTCCGCTGCAGCAGAGGGCAGCGGATGGCAGCGGGGAAGGCTGCAGGTAAGGGGGGACCCCTGGGGACCCCTCTATCCATCCCTTCCCCCCCACTCACACTCCTTACCTACGGCCTTCCCCGCAGTCGCTGCTGGTCTGTAATACTGCTAAACCGGCTTTGCGGCCTGTTGGTCAGTACAGTGAGGCACCGAGTGATGACGTCGTCACTTGGCGCCTCTCTGTACTGACAAACAGGCCACAAAACCTGTTTAGCAGTACTACGGACTGCCGGCGGCAGCGGGGAAAGCTGCAGGTAAGGGGGGACCCCTGGGTCCAATCTGTAGTACTGCTAAACAGGCTTTGTGGCTCTGTACTGAAGAACAGGCCAGAACAGTAGTAGTACGGAGCGGCAGTGGGGGCGGCGGCAGAGGGGGCAGCGGTGGGGGAGGGTAAGGAGTGTGAGTGGGGGGAGGGAGGGAATGCCGGCCCAGTGTTTTTCCCCATAGACTTGCATTGGGGGAAAGCTTTCTTTCCCCCAATGCAAACCTATGGGGAAAACACCGTAATTGTATTGGCACTTCCAATATTTATCGGATATTGGTTCCGATCAAATCCGGGTACCTCCCGATATGATCGGATAAAAAATATATATATATCAGAATTTCCGATAATATGCCCTCGCTCTACTGTGAAATGGGCCTCAAGGCCTGTTTCTCAGTAGTACTGAAGCAGGGGTGGCAGTGGACAGCAGCGAGGAGGCAACAGGTAAGGAGCGTGAGTGGGGGGAGGGAGAGGGAGGGGGAGGTCCCCCATTACTTGCCGGCATCCTGTGCTGCCATCCGCTGCTTCCGTACTACTGATAAACAGGGCCTGCTTATCAGTAGTACAGAAGCAGCAGATGGCAGCGCGGGATGCCGGCAGGTAAGGAGCATGAGTTGGGGGGATGGGGAGGGCCCCACTTACCTTCTGGGGTGCCCGCTTCCATCCGCTTCTGTCCGCTGTTCCAACCTACTGAGAAACAGTCTTCACAGCCTAGTTTTCAGTAGAGCGCCAGGTGATGACCACCTGGCGCTCTACTGAAAACTAGGCCGTGAAACCTGTTTCTCAGTAGATTGGAACAGTGGACAGAAGCAGGTGGAAGCAGGCACCCCGGCAGATAAGGAGCACGAGTGGGGGGGGGGAGGGACAGGGAGGGAGGGAGGGAGGGAGGGAGGGGGAGTTAAGTCCCAATTCACCTGTCCCCATGTTTTCGCCACAGGCTTGCATTGGGGGAAAGCTTTCTTTCCCCCAATGTAAGCCTATGGCGAAAACACCTAAAATGGCATCTGATCCAAAAATCGGATGTCTGATTTTCGCATCGGAATCGGCTCCGAACCGAACTGGGAAGCCTCCAATCCGATCCGATCTGAGGCATCGGTTCTGGTTCCGATTCCGATCTGATTTTTTGGGTCCATGCACACCCCTATCTAATATACATTCCACATACAGTCTGACATGAAACTAATCACTGGTAAAATGCAAGTAGAAGGAAGGATTCGTTGAAAGCATTAGAAGCCTTCTCCCTAATGAGTTTGTCAAATGCAGGGAATTTTTGGTGCAGGAGCAATTTCAAATGAGTGATCCCTAATGCACATTATAGAGGTGGTGCAGCTCTGAGTTTCATGTAGAACCAGTCAGAAGTCTAAAGGAGCTACCCAAGGTCTGAAATCTTCTGACTGGTTCTGACTGAAACCAGAGCGGATTCACCACCCCATTGACATTGGGGCCACCAGCTTCTACTGGGTACTGATCTATGAGAGCTATACCATGTGTTCTATTGATATTTGAAATATCTTACAGGATTGGTTAAACTCAACAGTAGTCAGGTACAAGCGGAGAAAAAGCACTTATCCATTCAAGTGATCCATACAGCTAGTGTAAATGTAACCCAAGGGTAAAGAAACCAAGCCTCTTTTGCCCGAGGGCTACACTGCCTCAGTGGAAACCTGTCAGGGGTAGCCTGCCAGTGGTGGGTGGGGCTAATGACTAAAGTAGGCAGAGCCAAAGTCTAAAGCAAGCAGGGTTACAATTTTGTTTTTTTTACCTCACACATAATTTTTACTTTCTCACAAACAATATCCTCACACATAATAGCAATCATAGACTAACACAGTAAACATACACATAATTACATAGCAGGCACATATAACATAGACACACACTTTTCTTCTATTTCCCTGCCATCCCATTCTCCCCTCTCCACTATCCCTGTCACCCCATTCTCTCTCTTATTTTTCCTGTCACCTCTTTCACTCTCTTTCTGAGCCACTCTCTCTAATACTCTCCAGTTGCACTCTCTGTCCACCTGCTTGCTTCACACTCTGTGGTGTTCATCACACGCATGGTTTGATGCACACCTGTTGCAACTTTGATCCACATTTTCAGCACTGGACTTGCATGATGTCATCCCTGTTGTGCTGTTCTCTCACCCTGAGAGCGCCGTTTCTCATTTCGCTTTTGCTTTATCCCTCAACGGGCAAAGTCCAGAAACGCAAATAGGGAATGTAGGGGGAACTTGCAGAAGCAAACTGGGGGAAGAAAAGTAGGTGTGATGGAGTTCTGCCTCTCTCTCTCTCTCTCTCTCCCTCTCCCTCTCTCCCTTCTGCACTACTCCATTCCTGACCTCTACTTCTTCTGGTTCCTCCCCCTTTCTCTCTTCTCCTAACAGACTAGCAAGCCCTGAGCCAAATGCTTCAAGGTTTCAAAGAGCTAACAGCTGAGGACTAACAAAGACCCCTGCTGAGGACACTCAATGGCTTCTGGAATTGTGGGGACAGTCCTTGTTGATCCACGGGTGTCATTCCTTGAAGTGCTCCACCTGGTGCTCCTTATCCTTGGCAGGTATTGGAGGAGCTGTCAGGAGGTGGGGGGAAAATGGGACAAGCCAGAAGCAGGGACTGGGAATGGAGCATCACAGGAGAGTCATTACTGCCTGCACCAACTGTGAGGCTGGGGGTGCTTATTCTGAGGAGATATGGCTTGGGGAGAATGTCACCAGCTGATTTAAGCCCATGGGCCAAAGTTTCCCCATGCCTACCTCAGCATATGAACTAGCTACTTGCATGCAGTGTCTGCACACCAATGCAACCACTGCTTGGACCATACAGCACATGCATGAGAATGTCATAGATGCATGGCCTGGCGCATGGATTGTAGCCACCATATTACATGACTGCTACCACATTTAGAGCAGCCAGTAGATATGCCATGCAATGAGTTTCCACAGTTAAAGTAGGGAAGGGTGGGTCTGTCATTCCTAGAATTCAAAGGCCATAGAACTGCTCCACATGTTGGTACAAACACATGCCTATTTTTGTAAAAGCACAAGGCTGAATGCATATCATGCCTCACTCATGTCATATTACCATATTATTCATCTCTTTTGTAAACTACAGAAAGCTAATGGACAAAATATCTTCTTGAACAAAAGGTTTTCTGCACCAAATTTTCCCCATGAAATTTCATTTTAGTTCAAAATAAAGAAGAAACAAAAGAATTCACTAACTATAATTCTAAGTCTATAACTGATATTTCTTATAGAGCATCTACAGTAAAATGGCCTAAGTAGGAGCTCAATACCTAATGAAAGAGTAAAAAATACCATTTATACAACATATAAAAGGAGCATGTGCAAGTGTATGTTATTTTGTGTGTTAATGTATTTGGTTCGAATTTGATCAAAAAGTTTCAGCATAGGAAATAAATGGAAATCATGGTGCCATAATATCTTTCTTGAAGCTGGGATTCTTTGCTTGATGCACCTGCTGAGTGAGTTTTTTGTCATGGGATATACAGAACTGAATATAGCCTATTTGTCAATTTTCTCCCTTGCCTAACAGAACATGCTGGAACTGGGTGTCTATGATGAAGATATCTGCCAAGATGATCATCTTTTCACTGTGTGCTTTGATGTAGCTGGACTCCCACTAAATGAAAAAGTTCTCATGTGCTTTAATTCCAATCCAAAGGTTTGTATAAACAGAAATAAGTGTTCAACAGTGCAATCCTAGGCACGTTCACTCAAAAGCAGGGATAGGAGAGAAATTCATTTTGTTCACGTTATAATGCAACCCAACCTAATTTGCAGATCCTGAAGTAATATGCAATTTCCCTTCAGTTATTTGGCTTCTCTAAATTCGGTGATGCAGTTCTCTTATCAAAATATGTGTTAAAATTAGGGCTGTGCACGGACCACCCAATTCGCTTCGGGTCCCGTTTTGTTACTTCCGAATCGGGCCCAATTTGCTTCAGGTACATTCAGACCTCCCTCAATTCACTTCGGATCTGAATCCGAATCAAGATTCGGACCTCCGAATCGAGATTCGGATGACTCATTTTCCCCATAGACTTGCATTGGGAGAAATAAATGCCTTGAACTTTTTCATTTTTAAAAATGGACACATGAAAGTTGGGGACCTTGCAGATGGCCTGGAGCTACTCATGTGTGACAAATTTCAGAAACATAGGTACAGGTGTTTACTCGCAAGGAATTTTTTAAAAATGCAATTTTCCAGGCCATCCAGTCCATGCAAAGTGCTATAACGTTCTCATTTTTCAAGATACACACATGAAAGTTGGGGACCTCACAGATGGGCTGTAGATACTTATGTGTGGCAAATTTCAGAGACAGAGGTGCAGGCGTTTACTCGCAAGGAATTTTTTTTAAATGTGATTTTTCAAGAGAACAGTTAAAGCAGCCACTCAAAGCCAAGAGCCATTTGAGAAGAAGGTGTGTATTCAGAAGACTGCACTATCCATTCAAGTGCAAATCTCCCCTACAGTTTTCTTTTATGTGTAAATCTTCCCCCAATGCAACCCTATGGGAAAAAACACGGAAATGGCTACTGCATGGGCAAAATGATCATTTTTCAAAAATTCATAGCCACAAAATGCTTGCACCTCTGTGCCTGAAATTTGCCACACTGCAATGTGCCCAAGTGTTATGTTTCTAGCTTTAAAAATAAAAAAAAGTTATATGTGTTTCTTTCCCCCAATGCAACCCTATGGGGAAAAACACTTAAAATGGCGTCTGAATCGCCGAAACGATCCGAATCAATTTGGACCAAACCAATTTGGTTCATATCATTTCGGACCTCCCCTGATCCATTTCGGATCTGTTTTAGGGAGGTCCAAATCATCCTGATTAGCTTCAGATTCGGGATTCGGATCCGAAGCGATGCACAGCCCTAGTTAAAATGTGTACATTAGGGAAACATGCACACAAAAATTGAGAAATGCATACAGGAATGCATACAGAAACCCATTATGTGCTTTGTTTGTATGCATTTCTCCTAATCAGTCCCCCAGCAAGAATTAATCAGAACTAATCATGATATGGCCAACCTCAGAGCCTCCAGAAAAATGCCAGGGTAGTTCAGGACACTGGCCATGTCAGAGTGAAATCCATGGTAAATCTGGATTGCACCTAAACCAGTAAGTTGGTGAACTGGTTTGCACCTAAACCAGTAAGTTGGTGAAAAAGGAAACATATTCAGCCTTTGTGTATGCAGAAATGCAATGGCGAATAATCAAAAATATCCTTGTATTTAATTCTCATCCCATGCCATTTCATATTGTCCCTGTCTAATCATTACTCTTTTTAATTCCCTATTTGAGTTTTCATAGATTTTGCTGTAGGGGATTGCAGGATGTGGTATGTATAGCCTATGCAGAGCAGCAATACAGGGATAGTTGTTGGAAAGCCTTTGGTTTAATTCACTTACTTTTCTCTTATTTCAGGGTCATGAGGAGCTGGAGCTGGAGTTTGAGTTACAGAATAGGTGAGTAAAGACAGCGACTACAGAATGCCTAAAGCAACATCTCTCTGTTTTTTGTACCCAGAATTAGGGGTGTGCACGGGAGGAAAAATCATATTGGAATCGGAATCGGGACCTCAGATTTTGCCCTGAATCGTATCGGACAAAATCGGAGGTCCCGCGTATTGGATCGGACCCGATTCCAATATGAAAATCAGACAACCAAACTCCCTCTCCGTCCCTCCCTTGCACTCCTTACCTGCCGGGGCTGTCCACTACCATCCGCTGCCACCCGCTGGTTCCATACTACTGAGAAACAGGCTTTGCAGCCTGTTCCACAGTAGAGCACCGGCACGCCGGGTGACATCATCACCCGGTGCACTGGCGCTCTACTGAGAAGCAGGCCACAAAGCCTGTTTCTCAGTAGTAAGGAACCAGCGAGCGGCAGCGGATGGCAGCGGAATGCCCCGGCAGTAAGGGGGGACCTAACTTCCCCTCCCTCCCCCTCCCTCCCTCCCTTGAGCTCCTTACCTGCCACTGCCGCCTGCTGCCACTGGCTGCTCCATACTAAACAGGCCGCAAAGCCTGTTTCTCAGTAGTATGGAGCAGCAGATGGCAGCGGACAATGGCGGCAGGTAAGGGGGACCTCCTTCTCCCTCCCTCCCCCCCCACTTGCGGTCCTTACCTTGCTGCTGCCACCTGCTGCCGCCCGCTGCTCCATACTACTGAGAAATAGGCTTTGCAGCCTGTTTCTTAGTAGCTGGGTGATGACGTCTCCCTCTCCCTCTCACCCATTTGCGGTCCTTACCTGCCGGCGTCCCATGCTGCCATCCGCTTCTAGCAGACAGCAGCGCAAGATGCCAGCAGGTAAGGACCGCGAGTGGGGGGGGGGAAGGCCGGCCCAGTGTTTTCCCAAAAGACTTGCATTGGGGGAAAGCTTTCTTTCCCCCAAGGCAAGCCTATGGCAAAATGGAGGTCTGATTTTCCAATTTTTCCGATTAAACTCAAACACCAAAAAATTGCCTCGGATAAAATCAGACCTCCATGGGATTGCATCGGAATCAGGTATCAGATGCTCAATTTCCTCCGATTTTAATCGGAATCAGAAATCGGACCAGATACGATGCACATCTCTACCAGAATATGAAATAGATTGAATTATTAGAACTTGGAGAACATCACCATTTCCTCCAATTAATATAGGCCATTGAACACTGTGGAACTTACAAATGAGTAAACATGCATAGAATCACCCTGTTAGTAATGCTTCAGGCCTGCCCTTTGATAATGCCCCATCAGGAAACATATATTATAGATTTCCTCTCCTGCTATTGGTCTGTGTTTTTTTTTTTTTAACATTTTCAGGGATGGCTCTAAGGATGCAATTGATAGAGCACAATCGATGCTCATAAGCCTCTGAACTCAAATGTTTATGAGTATCAAGTGCAAAGCAGGAGGCACGGAGGAGGCAATCCTTCCCTCTGCTGCATTTCCTGTTCTGCATTTCAGCTAGATGCGCTTTTTTGCCCATCTAGCTAGGTGTCTTGGAGGAGAATAGAACGAGGTTGGAGGGGATACCATGAAAGCTGGCCTCTCCAGTCTCCTCCCCTCCCCACTCACCCAAATGCCCTTTTAGCTCTTCTCCAAGATCATTTTTGCAACCTCGAGTCAGCTGGTGCAGTTCCTTCCATGCCAGCTGCAAGGGGGGAAGGGTGGATTCCTGGGTCTGAGGTTGGAGTGCTGTCTCTGACTTTGGATCCAATAATCCAAAGCATCCTGTCTAGGGGCCATAGGATTGTTCCCTAAGACTGTTTTCATGAAAAACATAACAACTTAAAAATAATCTCTTGCATTAATGCATCATAAAAGTACATTGCACTTATTTATTTTTTTCAGTTCAAGCGCTCCTGAAATGATCGTTACGAATGGAGTTCTTCTGGTAATGTTCCCCCCCCCCCCCCGGTGTGCTTTCTTGTACTTTAGATATTTAGTGCAGGCAATATAAAGAGATTATACATTGCATCAAAGTCAACAACTCATAATATTTCTTCTGGGTTTCCTGTTTACTTTCTCCACATAGAGTTTCCGCCCTATGGATACAGCCATGGATATTCCATGCCTCTCTCCCAAGAAATATGACATGTTTGACTTTGATACATTTTAATACCTTAATGTTGCTCACAGTGGGACTAGTCAGAAAGGCAAAATGAGTAAGACTGCAATTCTTACAGTGGGAGTAAGTCATGCTTACTCCCACTGTAAGGAATAGACAGTAAGGCATCAAGGGGCATATTGTGCCCACAGTAAAAAATACTAACGTTTGGATACCTCATTTTAAATGGTTAAATATAAAGCTGAGAAACAGGTTACTATTATGGTAGAGACCATATTGATAATTCAGTCCTATTATCTGTGATTTGTCATTCATGAGAAATTTATTGTTTTCCTATGTCCTGCTGGGCTAATGCTAACAGGATGGAACAAAGGGGCATTTTTCTTTTTCATTTTGTTTCTGATTTTATTTCCTGTTTTGGGAACTTTAAAAGAAAAAAACTTTTCCTCCTATTGACTCCAATGGGCTGGTTTAGTTTGCCCCTCCCCCAATACATGTGGTGTGTGAGGGGAACAGGAGAACTTTACACCCAGAACTTTTTTCTGGAACACTCTATGAGGAGAGACTGAACCATATGAGGAGAGACTGAAAGAACTGGGCATGTTTAGCCTTGAGAAGAGAAGACTGAGAGGAGACATGATACCACTTTTCAAATACTTGAAAGGTTGTCACACAGAGGAGGGCCAGGGTCTCTTCTCTATCAACCCAGAGTGCAGGACACAGAATAATGGGCTCAAGTTACAGGAAGCCAGATTCCATCTGGACATCAGGAAAAACTTCCTGACTGTTAGAGCAGTACGACAATGGAACCAATTACCTAGGGAAGTCGTGGGCTTTCCCACACTAGAGGCCTTCAAGAGGCAGCTGGACAGCCATCTGTCAAGTATGCTTTAAGGTGGATTTCAGTACTGAGCAGGGGGTTGGACTCAATGACCTTATTGGCCCCTTGCAACTCTACTATTCTATGATTCTACCCCTGGAATATCTCTTTTTGCCTTCTCTGACATCAAAACTCTGGCATTGGAGAAGTGGCTGCAGACCTTTTCACAACCTCACAGACAAAGCTGGTGAGGATCTCCCATCCTGACAGAGAGTTCTCTCTCTCTCTCTCTCCACTGAGGGAGAGAGAATTGAAAAATTATGTTGCCCCTGGGATGCCCTCCCAGAGACCATAGGACTGCAACCCAGTGGAGGCTGGTGGCTCCAATGTCAGTGGGGCAATGAATCCATTTCGGGTTTCAGTTGGAACTAGTCAGAACTTTAAAGAAGCTATAGAGTTCAGACTGTTTCTGACTAAAACCCAGAGCAGATTCACCACCCCACTGACATCGAAGCCACCAGCCTTCATTGCTGCAGCCTAACCTGAAAATAACAAAAGGTGAACAAATGGCATTTGTTTTTTAGTTTTTATGGATTGAGCTTCTGAAAATATAAGTGGGAAGCCTATTTTCAAATCTTCTCCCTTTCCTTTTTAAAATGCACATTTAAAATCATGTAATCAACACAATATAAAATGCTTATAGAAGTTGGGGGGAGGGTTCCCCCAGTGTTCTGATTAGGCAGAGAGGTCATTGCATTCAGCCACATTTTATAGGGAATGACTAGTACTGCCCAAAGGATGCTTGCCGTCATCCTGTCCTCTCATTCAAGTTCTGTCATTCTGAAATCATGTGGAATATCAATTAGATTCTAAACTTCAAATGTTCTTCTGTTATGGTTCCTTGTGCAGTCTCGGCAAGTTTGCAGTTTGGAATTTGAAGTGGAGAAGAAAAAGGCACAAAAATCAAGTAAGATGTTCATGTCAATCAGAGTGGTTTCTCAAAGCTATCACAGGTTTACCCCAGCAGCAATTCTTGTGGAGAATATTTAACGTAAATTCATAGCATGATTTTAAATTACATTCCTATTAAAACTTTATATATAATCTTATGTAGAACCTGAGTCCTTTAAGTGTGACATTTCTCTATGCACAGATCCATACAATGGTGGTGACCTACTGATGGTATTACTGTCATGCATTGTACATGGGGCTGCCCTTGAAGATTTGTATAGACCTTCTTTGAGCTTAGCACAAATAATTGCAACATGCCATAGATCTTTTGTGAACATTTATTTTCTTCTCTCTTTTAGATCAAGGACTATCCCTTATGATGAACGGATCTCATGAAGGACACCAGGAGTTTAGTTTTGTCTCTGATTTTTGTGTGAGACCCACATGCCAGTCCACATTCCACTTTGTCAAATATAAGCATCCAACACTGGATGTTAAACTACCAAAGAAGGATCTAGATTACACCTTTGTAAGTTGTTCATCAGCCTAATAATAACCGTAAAAGGATTATTGTTTCTTCATAGATGTTAGGCTCCTTGTTGCCTATTATTGTGTAAACTTTTCTGAGACTATGTTGAAGTGTGGCATACAAATGCTAAAATGCATAAAATAAATAGAAGAGATGCATAGATTTGCAACTTTTCACTGTTTCTTGTAGTAAAAGGTAAAGACCTTTTTATTTTCCAGCATTTTAGCGTTCTAGTCTTTTAGCCCTACTGCTTGGAATCTGTATTTCAAATCTCTGCATTGCTGCTACATTTTATTCTGGTTGTACTTTATATTGTAGTGTTAAGCTTTTATATTTTATCTTGTTTTACGCTGTACCTTGAAGTTTTATTTTTTGTGAAATGCACGGAAGGCTTTGGCTATGGAGCAGTATAGAAATATGATAAATAAATAAATAAAACAAATGTATCTTTCCAGGGACAATGTTCCTATAATAGAGAAGAAGGATCTTTAAATAGGCTGACCATCTGAAAAGGAGGACAGGGCTCCTGTAACTTTAACAGTTGTAGAGAAAAGGGAATTTCAGCCAGTGTTATTTGTATGCAATTAGTTCCTGGTGAAATTCCCTCTTCATCACAACAGTTAAAGTAGCAGGCACTATACTAGAGTGACAGTATACAAAAGAAGGCAGGGCCCTTGCAACTTTAACAGTTGTGATGAAGAGGGAATTTCATCAGGAACTAATTGCATACAAATGACACTGGCTGAAATTCCCTTTTCTCTACAACTGTTAAAGTTACATGAGCCCTGTCCTCCTTTTCAGATGGTCAGCCTATCTTTAAAAGTAGAAATCAACTCCGTTCCTAGAAGCAAGAAAATAGTACTAGCAGAGGTAAGAGTATACTACTGCTATTTGAATATTGTTTTAAACATTCTTCTATTGGAAGGGAAATTGATTCTTTCCCCCCACAATCTATGGAATAAGGAATAATGGGGGCCAATTTATCACTGTCATTGTTGTCAATGGTTAGGTAGACTGGACAAGACTGAATGTACTCTGCATCAAAAAGATTCCAAACATGCCCCAAAGGAATCCAGAGTCTGCAGTCTGAATCAATTATTGGCCAATTGCTTATTATTGGTCAATTTTGTCTGGTTTTGAGGAATAAAAGTATCTATGCAAAAGGGGGAAAATGCATGTATTCTACTCCTCTAACAAAATGGTGTATTGAAAATCATGTATGAATGAAACAGATCATAGAATCACACATTGTGCCCTGCATGAACAGAATGCCATTCTATTTCTGTAAGAGGATGGGATCACCAATGTGTTTTCCCACCTGCAGTCCCATTCTGCATCACATTCCATTCTAAGGACCCAGAGAAGTGGTTTCGCTGCACTGGTAAGAAGGGATGGAGGGATGTAGCTAAGGAGCAAAATCAGCAACTCCCCTGTGCTGGATCCAAGCAACTGAAATTATCTCAGAAATCAACAATCAAAATCATAACCATAGGAAAGTCACTGCATTGTGTAATTAACAAATACGATTTTTAAAAAAACAACAGGGATGTTTTCCTGCAAGGTATGGTTGGAAGTTTTAAAAATCTCAGGAATAACATAGACTGTATTATCCTTTAGATATTTATCTGAATATGTGTTTAATTTATGCCCATGATTCCCAATCCAGCAAGTGATATGCATACATAAACTCATTTTTACATGTATACATCTCCTAAACTGGATCATCAGAGCCTCTATATGCAGTACTTAAAAGGACTTACATTGGATTCCGAGGAATGAAAAATATTTGTAACTCAATGAAATTTATATTTTGATTTTCAGAATAATAGATTTGCTTTGCATGTGAAAACAGAAGACTGGTAAGAGTTTCATCCTCTCTCTATAATTTTAACTATTTATCTTTTTGCCTATCTGTTAGAGGAACATTCCTAAGAGAAGTTAGCTGTGTGGTCATCCATTCAAAGCAGGGTATTATTAATGTTTGATGAAAATGAATACTAATACCGTATTTCTTCAATTCTAAGATGCACTTTTCCCCCCATATAAACGTCTCTAAAAACGGGGTGCGTCTTAGAATCGATGACGTTTTAGAATCGCAGTTTTTGAATTTTAGATATATTTTAGCGTTTTATTTTATTATTATTTTTCTTAGGATCAAAGTTTTTTTCTGTTGGTGGTACTGAAATTAAGGTGCGTCGTACAATTGATGGCATCTTAGAATCGAAGAAATACGGTAATATGTATGTATGGGTGTAGTATGAATACTGTACCTACCATCAGTGTGCACTCAATGTACAAAGAATACCTCAATTTAATAACAGTCTCATTTTGTAAGGAGTGAGATGAGGCACCTAATAGCTTCAAGGCTGTAGTCAGTCACACATCTATGATATCATTCTGTTTAGTACTGCCTATAATCAGAAGAAATGCTGTGTTTTAATATTTTATCTATTTTGTGGTTCTTGTGTTTATATTTATTGTTGTTCCCTGCCTCGATCCAGGGGGAGAGGCGGGTTATAAATAAATAAATTATTATTATTATTATTATTATTATTATTATTATTGTTTGCTGCCTTGTAAAAACAAATTACATACCCTGTGATTCTTCTCCTGCCCCACATTTTATTAGTTGATGCACGATTGTTGAAAAATGTCTCTAAAATTAATTCAAGGTAGGCTTGATCATTTGCACTTTAAGTTCTGAAACAGAATTTGATTTATTGCATTTTAAAAAAATAAATACCAAGATACAATAGGTGTGCCAATATTTCTTTCTCTGTGTGGGTGTTCTAGTCAGACTGGCCTAGATGTGCGCTTGGGATATGACCTTTGTCCGCAGGAGAAAGACTTCCTGCGCAAAAGAAAGAACATTGTTGCTGATGCTTTGAAAAAAGTTCTCAGACTAGAAAAGGATCTGCAGGACCATGAGGTGCGTGATTGAGAATTCTGAATATTCCTGCTGTGTGAATTATCCCAATCGTCTACATTTGGATGGCAGGACAAACCATCATTTATTGTGATGGGAATGAACCTAGCCTCCTCCTGGGGCTTATGTGCTCCCTTCCTCTTTCTTCCTCCACCTGCATAGTCATGAGAAGATGTTCAGAAGCTTTGGCTTCCATTTTTGATTCACCCAAACTATGGACAATCTTTGAATTAACTGTGATTAATTTGATTAATCAAACTCTGGTTAATCGTAACTATGGTTTGTTTGAAAATGCAGACGTTACTGAAAAAAGGACGAAAGCAGTTGGTTTCAGATCATGGCTTAGAAAACTGGCTTGTTTCAACAAACCACAATAAGCCACAAATTACCCACAGTTTAAGTTTAGGATTTCAGATGTAACAAAACTGTACAGGAAGAGGACAGGGAAAGGGGAGTGTGTGAGCCAAGGGGGAAGCTTGGGTCCATAGTAAAATTGTGATGTCCAAATGTAGCCAATTACATGGAATAGAAATCTCTTTTGCCCAAGGAAGGAAATGCACCAAAAGACATTGGGCATTTTGGGCAGTATCCAACTGGGCCACTGTGCTTACACAAGTGATGTAGCACTAGCGTAACCGAGCTCTAATGCAGTGCCAATAGTGTAAGCTGGCACAAAAACCTGCTGTGCCATCTTACGCTCTTAGCATTGCTCTAGAGGTCACTTACACTAGCAGTTTTTACTTGCCTAACTTTTTCATACTGCCATCTCTAGTGTTCCAAAAATGATACAGAGAAATTTCCAACATGCAAATTCATTTCAGTGTGGGTGTATATCAATACAGGTGTGACATGTCTGTTTCATAGCATTATTACATGCTTCAAAGAACTGCCTAAATGTGTCATGTTACCATATATGGATGATTATTTTTACTACACAGCTATTGATTTCTGTTTATGAAATGGTTGATGGTGGAGGGAGGAGAGTATGAGATAGAAGAGGATTAAAAGAAGACAAATTAATTTGGGGGACATGAGAGTGAGAAACATCAGTTGGCATTTCAGTGACCTAATACTAGAAACAGTGGAGGCTGGTGGTTCCGATATCAGTGGGGTGATGAATTCGCTCCAGGCATCAGTCAGAACCAGCTTCCTCACTTTTGATAGCTCCTTTTGAGTTCTGACTGTTTCTGACTGAAATCTGGAGCACATTCACCAGCCCACTGACATTGGAGCCACTAGTTTCCACTGACTGGAAGGGTCTGGACCTGGTGCCTTCTAGATGTTTTGAACTACAACTCTTATCAGTCCCACACAGCACGATCAATTGACAGGGATGATGCAAGTTGTGATCCAAACACATGAAGGGCACCAGGATGCTGTTCTAGACTGATGTGTGATGCCTGAAAGAAAAATAAGGTAGCTATTCAATTGTATATGAAATGATTAATATCACAAACTGACAGAATATCTCCCTTTTGGGTGTGTTCTGAGCAATATAAAGAATAGCTGATTCATTCTCTACAGTCTGTAATTTATTTAGAATATTTTTATATGGTTATTTAAGCACCTAAAAACAAGGTGTTGTAAACTTTATAATATAATACCAAGAATGCCAGGATATTATATCCATTTTCCCTTCAAATAGTCATCCACACAGTACATCTTCTGCCTCTTCTACTGCACATCTTGGCTCTTCTCCCCATTTTAGAGAAAATCACTCTAATCCTCCACTGTGTTGTCATTTTGAGTACTTTCCTGCCTCTTTCGTGCTAACATGATGCCAGATTTTTGTCTCCGAAGTGGATTAGCTGCAGATTTACTCTGCCAGATCTCATCATACAACAGCAGGGCATCTAGATCCCTTGTTAGATCACAGAGCTGCAATCTGCACAAGAGACACAATGGTGTCCATGTGGAGTACTCCCTGGTCACTCTGTTCTTTTTAGTTTGTGTACTAAAGTATTTCCCTTTCCAGTAAAGGGAGGCCCGGGGGCAGAGACAGACAAAGATGAACCATAGACCTTGAACTTTAATTCTTTTTAACAATCTCATGCTTCATCCCTCTGTGCCTTAGCCTGCTTGTTTATGTATTTCAGGTTCCAGTAGTGGCAATCATGACAACAGGGGGCAGTACAAGATCACTGACGGCATTGTATGGAAGCCTACATGGTCTTCAGAAGTTAAATCTCTTAGACTGTGCTACATACATAACTGGTTTGTCTGGAACAACTTGGTAAGGACACAGACATTATGTTATATCTGGAAGGATAGAAGTTCATAGACTAGAATAGTAGAGTTGGAGGGGGCCTATAAGCCCATCGAGTTCGGTTTGCTCAAACTACTTCTTGCTTGGCTGAATATAAAATAGAACTGTTGATCCACTTCAGAATCAAGGCTGTGGCCTGTTATTCTTTATGAAGCTTTCCCAGTGCCCTTCTAACTTAATCTGAGTTAAGAAGCAAGAGTAGGTTTAGTCCTGAATATACTACAGATGTACAAGAACGTTGTTCCTGTGCGCAAGTCATGTGAACATGTTTGCAACTCCAAACTCAAGTAAGAACACAATTCTCAGGAAATTTCCAAAACTTGCGGTGGCATTCGAAAGTGTGCAGTTGCAGAAATCTGCATTTAGGAAATCTCTCCAAGATTCACATTTTCACTCTTTAGCCTATGGGGGGAAATGTGCAATTTTCCTGATCAATCCCCCCCCCAAAAAAACACCCCACTTGCATTTAGGAACACAAATGAGGCAAAATGAGCTTTGAGGAAGAATTCAGAGAATGTCAATGAACTCAAATATTTATATTCACCCACCCCTAGTGTATACTCATGTGCACACAAAATCCTGGCAACAGTGAGTATAGCAAATTGTTCTTTTCTAACTTTTCTCCATTTGTGACAGTGGGGATGAACTAACGTCCCAACTCACACAAATTTGGTGCAGGGTGTACAGATGGTACAATGGGGACATGAGAGAAGTTTATAAAATTATGAATGGTGGGGAGTAGAAAAAAAAATTCCCCATCAACTCTCACAATATGGACAACTTCAGAGAGTCCAGGGGCCATTCCCCCACCCTGGACATCCTGCATAGGATGCACTGGAGAAAAACACACATATCAAAATTCAACAGTGAGCCACTATGGTGTGGTAAAAGTTCGAATTTAACTTGTACTCAAGCTAAATTTGACCTTTAGGTTCATGCCATGAGAGATGCTGTGTTAGATATGTGATCCTGAGCCATGTAAAGCTCTATAAGTTAAAAACAGCACCTTAAATCGGGCTTGGAAAGATACAGGCAGCCAGTACAAGAAGACCAGAATAGGTGCTTGTGGACTTTTTGGAGGCATCTGTCTGGAAAAGGGATGCCAGACTAGATGGACTTTTAGTCTGATCCAGCAGGGTGCTGCTTATATTTCTAATTTGCCCTTCCACAACTTTCTCTTCTCAGGACCATGGCGAATTTGTACAAAGATGCTTATTGGTCAAAAAAGGATCTGAATGAGCAAATCAATGAGGTTAAAAGACATGTGATTAAAAGCAAGCTGGGCTGCTTTTCAATGGAGCATTTGAAATATTACAACAGCCAGCTGCATCAGCGGAAACAAGAGGGACAAAAGACATCTGGTATCGATCTATGGGGGTTGCTTATTGAATGTTTGTTAAATGATGGGGTACGGTATGTTTGTTACTTCTTGTATTAAACAGTGCACACCTATGTACTTACAGTCACACATAAGAATGATCACCCTTGCATAATATCAATTAGAGATTTAAAACTCCAGGCCTTTCAAAGTTGTGGAGACTAGTATGCATAAGCTATGTTTGGACTCCAAGGTGGTTTGAGAAAGCAATCATTTCCCATAACTGTATAGACATTGTTATTGTTCTTTTTGTTGAATGATTATTCCTGGTTAAATAGGTGTTGCAGGTATCTGAAATAATACAACCCCCCACCCCCCCAGGTTATGTCATTTTGCACTTTTGAACCAATATTCAAACCAAAACTCAATTATCCTTCAAACTTTGCAGTTCTCCAAATTTTGCAATGGTGTTCTCTGGGGCGGGGTGGGGGAATGGGTTATTTAAAAAAAATGCAGATATTAGGGGAAAACACATATTAGTGAAAATAATGATTAATCAAAGTTAAGATTGGAAAATGAGTTTGTGACAAACTGAACTTAAAGAATGCAAAAATGAGAATCTGAATGAAACAGAAACTGACAGATTCATGCATCCCTAGGTGCTTGGCTCTTGTTGCCAGACTCCTTGGCAATACCCCTAATTGTCTATAAGGATGATTTAGGGTGACTTCATTTATTTATTTATTTATTTATTTATTTTTATTACCTTTCTGTTCCATGCAATAGGTGAAGTTCTGCTCCTGGTGATATAGGCCACCTTCACATTGGGCTAATCCAGTGTTGAACCCTAATATTTGCAATGGCCAGGTGTCCTATAGAATGATGTTGCTTAAAAAAAATCATTAGTTTTCCCAGGCTGCTTCACATTCTATGTCTCAAATCTAGGTTGAGTTGCTGAGGCTACAACAATCTTCCTTAGGATTCCCTGCGCTGCATAAGCTGTAGTGATGAAACCCTATTTATGTGGAGATTTCAGCATTTGCTAAATTCTTGATTCTGGAAAGGAATAAATATATTCTCCTGTATAGTATTCCACAATCAAATATATTGAATATTCAGTTTTCTGCCATTTTAATTTCTTCTTAGTCAATTTTCTATTTCTTTCAAACATCACAGAAAGACAACCATAAACTCTCTGATCAACAACAAGCAGTGAATGAGGCTCAAAATCCTTTACCAATTTACACTGCAATCAATGTGAAAGAGAAATACAGCACTATGGATTTCAAAGGTAGTAGCAATGCCTAGTGGCCTCTGAGCTTGACATTATGGCTGGAACCTCATGTCCTGAAGCTTTTGTGCAACAGGGGGAAGGGACAAGACACAGCCTGGTAATGGCATATATTTTGAAAGCCATCTGGACCACCTTTGTGGAAAGGTGGGCAACAATTTAATAAATGCACACAATCCAGGCACAGTGTGGTTATGACGATCCTACTGATAATAATAGTCCCTGCAGATCCATAAACCTGAGTACTGCAATCATGCAAGACATCACACTAGCCTCATATTTGGACCCTTCAATTAGGGTCTACTATACAGTTGTGGACAGTGGAGACTGTTAGATCCATTTTCGGTGGGGCTGTAAATCCATTCTGGGTTTCAGTCAGAACAAGCCAGAACTCTAAAGGACCTAACTATGGTGCTGAATCCTAGCCCCAAAATAGGTTCTGCACCTTGGATAGCTCCTTTAGAGTTCTGGCTGGTTCTGACTGAAACCCAGAACGGATTCACAACTCCACTGAAATCAGAGCCACTAACCGCCACTGGTTGTGGGGCAGTGTTGATCCAGGCATGACTGCCACAAATGTATTCATTTAGTAGGGATATGCAGGGACCCCCCGGATCGGATTGGGATCTGGATCGGGACCTCCGAGATTGTCCTGGATCGTTCAGGACAAAATCGGAGGTCCCTCGGATCGGATCGGACCCAATCCTAATCCAAAAATCGGAAGTCCAATTTTCGGATCGGCCATAGGCTTGCATTGGGGGAAAGAAAGCTTTCCCCCAATGCAAGCTTATGGTTGAGGTTAGTGGGGGCCTAATTCCCCCTCCCTGTCCCTCCCGCCTCCCCCCTTGGGCTTTTACCTGCCAGGGTGGCGGCTTCCCTCCGGTGCATCGATTTACTGAGGAACAGGCTTCGCGACCTGTCCCTCAGTAGAGCGCTGGGTGATGACGTCATCACCTGGCACGCTATTGAGGGACAGGCCACGAAGCCTATTTCTCAGTAGATCGATGCATCAGAGGGAAGCTGCTGCTCTGCCAGGTATGTGGGGGGGCCCTCCCGCCTCCCCCCTCGGGCTCTTACCTGCCGGGGTGGCGGCTTCCCTCCGGTGCATCGATCTACTGAGGAACAGGCTTCACGGCCTGTCCCTCAGTAGAGCACCGGGTGATGATGTCATCACCTGGCATGCTACTGAGGGACAGGCCGCGAAGCCTGTTTCTCAGTAGATCGATGCACCAGAGGGAAGCCGCCGCTCCGCCAGGTACATGGGGGCCCCCTCCCCCCTCCCCCCTCGTGCTTCTTACCTGCTGGGGCCATCTGCTGCTGTCCGCTCGCACCCGCGGGCACCAGTGGATGACAGCGGACGGTCCCAGCAGGTAAGGAGCACAAGGAGGAGGTCCAATCCTCCGATTTTATCCGAACCGGATTGGGTCCTTCTGGACCGGTTAGGATGAGATTGGACGATCCAGAAACCGGGATCGTAATCGGATAATTTTATCCGATTTCAGTCGGATCGACTTCGGATTGTGGATCGGACCCGATCCAATGCACACCCCTATCATTTAGTACATTTTTATCCTGCTCCTTTTCCAAGGAACTCAGAACAGCATAATTTGTCCTCAACTTTTATCTTCACAACAGCCTTATGAGGTAGTTTAGATTGAGAAGAAGTGACTGGCGCAAGGTCATCCACCCTGTGGAACAGATTTGGGGTGTGTGAAGCAACAGAGTTGTATTCATTTTTGTATTGTGGGGCTAAATCTTGTGTGTGTGTGTGCTAGTCATTTTCAGCCAAAACATCAATAATTTAATAATAGAGGTCAAAAGTTTAGTTAGACTGTAGAGGCAAGGAAGTTTCCTTAAGAAGGTAGGAGTTTTTAAAGCTCTACAAAAGGTCAAAGGAAAACAGAGGGAGAAGTTTTAAACTCAGCAATAGAATATGAGTTTGCAGAAATGAACAAGGAAATATTCTCCAGAGTAGCTGGTCTTGGGGAAAGACAAAAACCCTGATTTTAAGAGATAAATGCCAAAGGCAAAGAAGCAGAGAGAGAGAGAGGGAGAAAGAGAGAGAGGAAAAAGAAGAAAAGACACCCAGAGTTCTAAAGGAAATGAAGAGTTAAAGCTACTAGAAGTAGAGAACTGATTGAGAAACTTGGATGATATTGCTTGGCTAAACACCTGGAAAAATAGAGATACAGCCTAGCAACGTAAGCTGGATGTGTTTATCCTTGGCTGTTCTATTACCCTATTGCTCATATGGTTTTGTTTGGGTGGGTGTAGGTAGGTGTAACCATTCAGATTTTAAAACTTTTTCTTAGTAACATTTTTCCTCAGTTAACTCTGAAACATTGTTTTAAATTTTATTATCTCTTTCCATTTTGGGTTATCCACCCACATCTAAAAGCCATCGCCTGAGAATTTTAGGGCTGATTTGGTGGAGGCAGTCAGAGATAGGAAAACAAATATTTCCACCTGGTGTCAGGGGAAAAGCCCATAGGAAGAGAAGGGCAAAAAGGAGTGGGGGCACACTATTTTGCCTGTTTTCTCTTCCACTCATTGAATAGGGTGTTGCTGATCCATGACCAGGAGGCAAAGGGGAGGTGGGCGAGGGGAAGAAGAAGAGAAAGTCCCTGTTGCACAAGCAGATGCCTGCTCGCCTGATGTAGCTGGATGTAGACCAATGACAGAGATGTGTTTTATTTCTGTATGTATGATTATTTTTGAAGAATGGATGGAGTTCACACCCTTTGAAGTGGGGATACTAAAATACGGAGCTTTTGTTCGGACTGAAGATTTTGGAAGCAAGTTCTTCATGGGGCGACTGATGAAGAGGCTTTCAGAGACTCGGATCTGTTACATGCTAGGTAATAATAGGAATTGTTGTCTGGGTAATATTAAACTGGCAACAACACAACAGAGGCACAGCATATTACTCCTATGCTCCCAGAAGATCTCTCAACTAGGACTTGAGTCACACTGGCACCACTGGAAGAGCAGTAAACTGGGATGGTCTGTCCACACAGCCATTCCTTGAGCATGCATCTCTACAGATTGCACTTGCTAGAATAGAGTACACATCTACAATGTTTTGCAAAATAAATAAATAAATGAAATGAACAAAATTTCGATACAAGTATGAAATATCTTACCACTAAGCCTTGACTGTATTGTTACCTTTATCACTTCTCTCTCCCTTTACAGGCATGTGGAGTAGTATATTTTCCCTAAATCTGCTGTATTTCTGGAATACATCTCACAGTTCAGAGGACTTTTGGCACAAGTGGACACAAGACCAAATAGTTGATATTGGTTGGTTATACTCATACCTGGCTGTCATCCTCTTATTCATGTTCTGAATGGATCTATGAACATTTTTTTTTTAAAAAAAGTGTGTTTGAACTTTAACACCTGCAAAGGAGTTTTGGCTTCTGCAAAAATGTTTGTCCATTTTTTTCAGATTGATATTTCCATTTATTAGACAAGGGGTGGTCAAAATGTAGATTGATATCTATAGGTAGCTCTCTGAGTTGTTTGGGGTAGATCTCGAGGGGCTTTCTGACTTTTATGAGACCAAGGGGATTGAAATACACACACGAACACCTGTTCCATGGCTGCACTTGTACTAATTGCTTATCTCTCTGCCTCAATTTTTCTCATCTGTAAAATATTGGTGCAAATTGGTGGATTTTGACCAGATATTTGTTCAGCTATCTTGGCCGGTTTGGAATGAGGATCTCTGAATCCATGGTAGCTCAAAAATAGATGAGTATATATCCCAGTATAGGGGTCAAGGAGCGCAGTAGATAATCAACTTTGTTCCTGAGCCATTATTTTGTGCCTGGCTCAGCTTGGTAGACCATAGCATTCTAATAATAATAATAATAAAAAAGATCCTGCAAGTCTGAAGTCTGCCCATCCCTGCATTAGACAATTGAAATTACAAACAGCTGAACAATGTAATTTTTAAAAAATCAAACAATTTTGAAAGGGTGGTTCAGAATTATTTTCTGCTTTTGCTGATTTTCCTTTCACATAGCACTGCAGTTTTGGACTATTATACCACATATCAACAACTTCTAGACCAGCTTTCCTAACTTGGTAACCTCCATAAGTGTTGGACTACAAGTCTCAGCATCCCCAGCTAGTTGGAACCACATTGGAGAAGGCTGCCCTAGACCAACAACAAAATATTTCATTGTTGCTACTTTTCCTTTGTAGACGAAGAGCCTCATCTGCTTACAAGTCCACATGAACAAAAGACACATCTGTACACACCTGCTGGACCTCTCTCCAGTGCTTTTAGAGATGTGCTTACTGATCGCCTATCAGTTGCCCAGTACCACAACTTCATCAGGGGTCTCCAATTAGATAATAGCTACCTGGAGGATAACAAGTTCCGTAGATGGAAAGGTATTTTCATACAGTCTTGCAACACTTATTCACACTCCTGTAACCTCCCGTTTGGATTATTGCAATCTGATATATGTGAGGCTGCCTTTGAAAACGGTCTGTAAACTTCAGTTAGTCCACAAGAGGGTGCCTAAACTGCTAACTGAGACTGGCCGATGTGTTTGTATTAAGCCAGGACTTCTCCATCAGGGCTGGCTTCCCAGTCTATTTCTGGGCCCAATTCACAGGACTGGTTTTAAACTTTTAACCTTTAAATTCCTAAAGATCAAGTTACCCGAAGGAACATCTCATTCTATATTTAGCTGCCCATCATCTGAAGTCCTCCTCCAGGTGCCCCTGCCAAATGTGGGAAGGCAGGTGGGTACAAGAGAGAGGGCCTTTTCAGTGGTGGCACCTACATTATGGTGTTTCTGGCACCAGGTGAAGACCTTTTTATTCTCCCAGACATTTAATAACTATTTTAATGCTTTTAGTACATTATTCTGTTGCTGGTTTTATGATGTTGCAATGGTTTTATTCTTTGCTGCTGGTTTTATCTTGGTTTTATCCTCTGCTGGTTTTATTTTTGTGGTTTAATATCTGTACTGTATATTTTAATGTACTGAACACCACCCAGGGAACTTCACTTATTGGGCAGTTTAAAAGCACAGTTTAATTGAATAAAATTAATAAAGATGCAATCCTATGCATGTTTGGACAGAAAAAAGGCCTACAATTACCAGCATGCCTTAGCTAGGGATTGCACCTTAAAATATTTTAATGCAACAATAAGCAGCATGAGACACTCAGGTGACACACAGGTTGCCAAGGCCCCTCACTCCATCTCTCAGGTATGCTTTAAGGTGGATTCCTGCACTGAGCAGGGGGTTGGACTCGATGGCCTTATATGCCCCTTCCAACTCTACTATTCTATGATTCTATGACTCCAACTTACCAATCCATAGGCATGTCACCATATTGTTGTAGTGTGGGTCTGTTTAGGCACTAGATATTGTTGTGGAATTTCCCATTGTGTACATGTGGATTTTAATGCGCTAGGTAGTGGTGGTGGAGTAATTGAGTTTTAGTGGCCTGTGGCTTACAACAATATCGAAATACATTTAAATTTGTATTTTGGGAGAAAATACATTAACATTGCAATGCTACACTACCTGGAAGAACATAGCGGGGCCTTGGGGAACAGGTCTTCACTCAAATGGTCCATTTCTTCTCAGAGGTATGCTGGAGGAGGCTGTGAATCCACAGCATCTACAGCTTTCCCAGTCCCAGCCACACAACCCAAACTGCAGATCTACACCAGCACTGGAGCTGGTAATTGTTTCCTTCCAATTGGATTCAGTGGAAGGAAATCTATTGTTGAGAACATCCAGGGAGGGGAAAGAGAAACCAACGTTCTTCTTCTCCTTCACTTTGACCCTCCCCGCATGAGCCCAGCAAGGCTTTGGATTCTTCAGAGGCTCCAACATCATAGCTCTCCACACCTAACAGTAGGGTTCCCCAGTAGATCCATAGGTCCTCCCACCATGCCAACTGGTCCACCACAGCACGTTTCCTTTCTCCCCTTTCCGAAGTCCAAGTTTGGATGTCAGAGAAGAACTTGCCTCAGAGGTTTCCAAGGTGTAGGGGAGGGAGAAGGTTGGATTTCTCCCTCCGAGGGCTATCAGGGTTGTGAGCCCTCCCAGCATGTAGTTACCCAGCATGTCGATCTCCAGACCCAGAGGCTTTATTATGCGGAACAGCCAGTCTTTCAATAGTTTCAGTTCTAGTACTTAATTAAACTGCCTCAGCTTTAAGTAGTTTACCTGAAGTTCCCTTTGAGAGATGCACTACAGTAGGATCGAAAGATGCTGCAAATCAGGGAGGGTCTTCCCCCAAAGATCTCCTGTGATGGGCTAATATGTAGAATGCCATAATTCTTAATTAAATGGACTCATTTGCCCATTTTGCACACCACTACCAATTAACTTTGGGGATTGTGTTTAGTGACACGCAAATAGTTCAACTGGGATATGAAATCAGCTGCAGCTGAAACAACACACAAAGCCGTTTCAAGCCACCACCCACTAAATAGCTATGAGAACTGGGGCTTCCTCTGTTCCTCTTACCATAATTTTTTTCTGCCTTTTAGATACTGTACTAGATTCTTCTTCGCCCAATCAGCTGACCCAAACAGAAGAATACTTATCTCTAGTAGATACTGGATTCTTTATCAATACTAGCTGTGCACCTCTGCTGAGACAAGAGAGGAAGGTGGATGTTATCTTACATTTAAATTATAGCGCAGGGTCACAATCGATGGTGAGATACATAGCTTTTCCTCGATCATGTTTGACTTTATTTTTCAATAAGGATTCTGTATACATGCACAATTTCCACTTCCATTGCACTTCATGCTGCCCCATCTAAAACCTATTTATTGCACTTGGCAATCTCATCCCCATATTTACCTTTATTTATTTATTTATTTATTTTGGTAATCTAGCCCCTGGAGCAATCATGCAAGTACTTCGCGGAACAAGGAATCCCATTTCCCAAAGTTGTGCTGAATGAAGATGACAAGCATCTGAAGGAATGCTATTTATTTGAAGATGCGGAGAATATGGAAGCACCAATATTACTATTCTTTCCACAAGTGAATGACACCTTTCGCTATTACAAAGCACCTGGTATGCTGTCAACATCATCATCATTTATTTTTATTAACATAGCACAATCTCTGTACATTGTGATTTCTAGAGTGACCTAACAAGAAAGGCAAGTACCTGTCTGAGGAACGAACTATCTGAATGTTGTAAGAGGGAGAGATAAAGGGGAATGGAGAAAGGGGAAAGATAGAAAATCCTTTAAAAACATTTCACATACAAAAGATCCTTTAAAAACCTCAAAAATCAACTACCACTTAAATTGCAAATGCCTTATTTTTTTTTTATTATTTATTTAAACATTTGTATCCCACCCTATATCACTGAGTTCTCAGGGTGGCATACAGATAAAATAGGACAATGTAAACATAAATAATATCCACAATTTAAGAAGTATTAAATCTTTAACAAATTATTTATTTATATGCTTGTTTTATTAATACAGATATTTGTATTACACCTTTCCATCTAAAGCCTCCCAATGCAACTAACAATAATTTTAAAACAGATAAAACAGTTTAAAATACAAAAGTAACATATAAGAAGAATATCACAATAACAACTATTGACAATAGGCTAAGTAATCAATACTCAACAGATTGCTCTAAACAACCACCAGTTTCTTCCACTTACGAAACGACCAAGTTTTTAGTAACTGCCTGAAAAGCAATCAGTGTTGGTGCTTCATGGCCCATCCATAGCTCTGAAATTATAAATGCTGCAAGTTTCGAGTCTGTAATCTTCTAAGGAACCACAGTCATAAAGATCCTTTTTAACATTGCTAAGAAAGTCTAGTTTCAGAGGAAATACTGTCAATGCCCACTTGAGCATGGGAATTTTGCTAACATTGGCTGAACCTAAACTGGCATCTTAAAGTAGTTGATGTTGATTGTACCAACCTCTTATAAGCTAAACCAGGGGTAGGGAAGATGACCTGCAACTCCCATCTACCTTAGCCAGTATAGCCAGTGGTGAGGATGATAAGTGTTCACCAACATCTGGTGAACTCCACACAGTGGAGGCTGGTGTCAGTGCAGCAGTGAATCTGCTCTGGGATTCAGTCAGAACTATAAAGGAACTGTCCAAGGTTGACATATCCTCTTCCAGATGTGGTTTTCTTTTCCTGCTTGAATCAGAGCTGTAAGGTATGAAGCAAAATCTCAATATCTTTCATTCTTTTTTTGTTTAAATGAAATCATTGGGTAAAACAATAATGATGGGATTGTAACCTAGACCTACTACTTCATGATGGTCACTAAGATTCACTGCAGAATAGAAGCAGAGCAGTGACCACACAGTGCCAGTAGTTTAAGGGGAAAACACATTTCTTCACTCTGGGACAAAGATATGTCTCACACATACGTGTGTGTGTGTGTGTGTGTGTATGCACACTTCTGTTGAATATGTATGTAGGAGCTTGATTTTGGCAGATGCCATCAGCTCTATCTTATGTTTTCTTAGGTGTAAAACGCCCTGAGTCAGAAATGAAAGACGGAGATATTGATGTTTCCAGCGACTACACCCCCTACTCTACATACTCAATGACATTCAGTAAGGAAGAATATGATCAGCTGGTGGAACTTAGTGAATATAATATTCTGAATAACCAACATCTGATTCTGCAGTCCTTGAATAGAGCAGTGGAAAGAAAAAAAGTACTTAAGCAGTAATCTTCTTTACTGAGCACTTTCGTGGATGGAATAAGATGTTGGAACGCGGAGCCAGGCTCCGGGTGTTCATAAATCTAACTGAATTTCCCTTTGAGCTCATCAAGGGACTGTACCAGATAAACTAAGCAATCTAACTTAGGGCACTGAGCAAAGTCAGCTTTTCCCAGCACTTTTAGTCCTTTTGTGAGTGACATGTCAGACACCTGAAAACTAGATATCATCTGTGCTGATTCCTCCAAGTTGGTTGCTGCTAGTCAAGTGTACTAGCAGTATTAGCTCAAGAGCATAATCATAGTGCAAAATCAATACTATAGCTCCAAACCCCTTGTGTCACAGGTACCACTTCTATTGATACTTGGAAGCCACTTTCAATGGTCTTTCATGCACTTTCACAGCACAACCCTATGCATTTTTACTCAGACATACTGACATACAGTCTTACATACAGTAAGATTGCAGTCTTATTCTTACATATTCCATTGCTGCAAAAAAAAGGGAATATCAAACAATGGTAAAAATAAAAGGGTAAACAAATCAGATATTTTATTAATCTTTTCACTGTGATTTTAACAAAATGAATCATGTAGAGAAAAGGAAAAAAAGAAAACAAATATAAAAATAAAAATCACATACATCAGAAATATCAGTATTCCATTATATACAACATTCTAAAACAAAGACATTCTAAAATTATGCAAAAGCATAAAGAAAAACAGATATATACAATGGGAGAAATAGACAATGATTGACTACCTTGGTAGAAAAATTAAATTTAAACCTTTTGTAATGCAGCACTGCAGATCATTCACCTTTTGATAACCTTTAAAATTTTGTGTTGCTTTGCATTTCAGAATTGGGGAGGAGAAAACTACTAGCTTTCACCTTGCCACTATCTCATGTAACTTTACATAATAACTGGTTATGATTATAAATAATAATATATTGTATTGATATAGTACTTTTCCTAAATTATCAGAGTGCTCCAAATACATGATCCCAGTAAGCTGTGAATAGAAAGCAAAGGGACAGCAGGGGAAGGGAATAGGAGTGAGTTTATATCAGTTTTGAGTAAAAACAGGCCACCATTTTATTGTTCATTAACAACTTGAACACTTAGGGTCCTTCCTGATGGAGGGCTTCTAGCACTATCAAGAAGGCATTGTGCAATCACTGACACAGCATCACTAATTGTTTTTGTACTTTTCTTTTGTGCAAACTGCCCTCAGAATTTCTGTTAAAGAACGTTACAGAAGTTTTATAATAAATAAATACGTTAAATTAACCTGGTGTGCGTGTGAGATATATATATATATATATATATATATGGGTGCTGGCATAGAATAATTAATACTTTATTGAAATATAATTATCATGTAATTTTTCCTCACTGCAGCCATGTGAGGTATTATATTTCTAAACATGTAGTTTATTTTGCCTGAAAATATGGAAAAAGGCAAATAAAAGAAGGCATTTGTGTGCTCAGATAGATGTGACGGCCGGGAGTGCCTACTATCAGCTTCGGCTGATACACCAGCTGCGCCCCTTCCTAGAGTTGGAAGACCTAAAGACAATAGTGCATGCGCTGGTAACTTCGAGGCTCGACTTCTGCAATGTGCTGTACATAGGGCTACCTCTGTGCCTAGTCTGGAAACTTCAACTAGTTCAAACTATGGCAGCCAGGTTGGTCACTGGTACACCTAGGGGTGACCATATCACACGAGCTTTGAAATCTCTCCACTGGCTGCCAATTAGTTTCCGGGTGAAGTACAAAGTGTTGGTTATTACCTTTAAAGCCCTACATGGTTTGGGTCCAGGTTACCTGCAGGATGGCCTTCTCCCAATCAATCTGCCCCGCACGCTCAGGTCCTCTGGGAAGAATTTACTACAGTCAACAAAAACTACGTTGACAACAGTTACCCAGAGGACCTTCTCTTCTGCCGCTCCCAGATTGTGGAATGACCTGCCGGGAGAGATCCGTCAACTCACTAGTCTTCAAGAATTTAAAAGAGCTATAAAGACTGATCTCTTCCGGCAGGCCTACCCAGATGAATTTTAAATGTTTTATTGGTGTTTTACTGGTATTTTACTGATATATTGGTTTTATGTGCTTTTAATCAGTTTGTGTATTTTATGCTTGATGTTGTTCCCTGCCTCGATCCGGAGGGAGTGGCAGGTAATAAATAAATATGTATTATTATTATATATTATTATTAAAGCTTTGCACTGTGTGATGGGTGCCATACATACTACATAGGAGGCTAACAAAATCTTCTTCCTCCTCCTCTCTCTCTCTCTCTCTCTCTCTCTCTCAGGATTGTTGCCTCCCCTCATTCTTTCTCTCTTTCTTACACATATATCCACACCATACATCTATTCATACACACATGTACCTGACTGTGTCTCTGAAAGCAATGTATCTAGTTTCATTAAAGAAATGGTGTTCCTGATTAGTATAACTATAGCTACTCTTTCCAGTTCATCACCTGGAGAACAGTTAGGGCAGAACTACTGGAACAGTAGACACTGGATTCTGCCTGTCCTCTCCCATAATGCCATTCACCATTGGCTGCTGCTTGGGGGGCACCCGTTTTTGGTGAAAGGATTTTTAAATTTCTTTACCCTAAACTCAGTCTTCCTCATCGCTCCAGCCTCGTGCACACATGTTGAAATTCTCTTCTGAAAAGGATCTGGTTGCCAAGAAGTAATGTGAACTTAGCATCACTCTGGCAGCCCCGCCTTAAATACCTGGTGGGCAGTGACAAAAATAAACACAGGCTCAGGCACAGAGTCAACAGGTGCAGTTGGACAGGCAACTCCTTCCCCACAAACTTTTCCAAACACCTTCATAATGTTATGTATTTTATAAGTAAAGCTTCTTATTTTAGGAAAATGTTTTAATCTCAATAGTTTGAATGACTGATTTTAACCAGCAGTATTTTAACCAGCAGTATATGTTAACCTTAGTTATTTTAATGACTATTTCTAATTGATGATTACTGTATTACAAACCTTTGTAATCTTTGTTTCTCGGTTGTGGCTGTTCTGGTCCAAGGACTAATGCAAAAAATGTTGTTTATTTATTTATTTATTGCATTTTTATACTGCCCAATAGCCAAATCTCCCTGGGCAGTTCGCAAAAATTAAAACTATAACAACTATTCAAAATTTAAAACAACAGCAGTATAAAAACATAGTATATTGGTTGAGTGATACTGAGGAATGGTGACTATGCATATATCACTGAACACAATGGATGAAGCTGCCTTATACTGAGTCTGACCAGTGATTCCTCTAACTCAATGTAAGCCAAATAGATGATAAGTTTTAATTTAAAACTATTTGCTTGCTTATGCCCATATGCCACCACCAAACATGCAAATGGTTCAAACTTTATAAAGTAATTGTTTGGGAGAGGTGCCATTTATTGTTGCTGAGAAAGACCGTAAATGATTCCTTGGTTCCTTTCAGGTCATTGCTACTAAACAAACGTGAATCCGTTGTCAAAGTCGCCTCTGTGGATCTTATACCCTTCTAAGCCTTCAAAATGTGGATCTGTCAGGGACAAACCACCTTAAAATGAGGCACATCATTATGAGCTGCATCTGTGGCAGTAGAGGCTGGTGGCTTTGATGTCAATGGGATGGTGAATCCACATCAGATTTCAGTCAGAACCAGTCAGAACTCTAAAGGAGCTATCTAAGCGGTGAAGCACTGGCATCGGAGCCACACGATATTACAATAGGGAAGGTGAGCACTCTGGCACATTTTGGTGATTGGCATATCCAGAGGACCTGCTCCTCGGGAGCTGTGCAGCTCTCGTGTCAGGATATGGTTTGCTGTTGGGGACTTTCCTGCCTCACCTATTCAGAGCTGTGCAGCACTGGGTGAGGGTGACACAGGTTGGTCTCCCCACACTTACCTGACTCCTGGCTTTGGAAAGTGGCTCACCCATAATGGCAGGCTAGGTGCCTGAAGAAAGGATTTAATAGATTCCTGCATCCATCCATCCATCCATCCATGTTTATTAAAGTCAATAGACCATAAAGAAAAAGCGTACACACAGTTTGTCAGTACATACAAACATTGCACAATACATATAACAATATACATAACAGCCACCTTAGGTACCCACCATTTGTGCTCTATGACAAAGAGTAAGGTGTAGAAACTTTGCAACTTGGATTGTAACTGTTTTGTCTTTGGCCTGTAAGAGTATGGTAATCAGGGCCTCTTTAGAGTGGCCAGAATAACCCTTAAGAATTGGTCGCAAAAGATTGTTCCTAATTCCATTATAAAAATCACAACCAAGGAGCACGTGAGTAACTGTCTACCTCAGAGTTGTTACAAGGGCAACATCTTTCTCCCATAGGTTTTTTTTATATCTCCCTTCCAACAGTTTCGAAGAGAGAACATTAAACCTTCCCAGGGTAAAGGCCTTTCTATATTTGGAACAGAAAGCCATTTCAGATATGCCATCTTGCCTTTTTCAGCATTACTCGGAAGACCCAGTGCGGCCAGAGAACAAAGGCCCACTGCCACACCCCGCATCACTTGGATCAATATCCTCCAGTCTCTGTTTAATAATCAATCTAGATTTGGCTGGTTCAGACAAAAACAAGTGTTGAAGATTTGGTCCTAAAGTAGCAACCCTCAGTATTAACACTTTAATCCAAGAAGACTCATATCAATCTAACAGGACCTGAGTTACCAAGGAGTTGTGTGACATAGCATGAAATTGGCGAAACCAAAACTGCAGAGTCACTCTCCAACCTACATTATTCATTGATCTTGGACCGACCTCTAAATTCAGTACTGGGCCAGAAACATATCTTGGAACCCCCAAAATTATCCTCAGAAAAGTAGACTGTATACCTTCCAATGAAGTCTTCAGAAGCGGAAACCACACAGGAGCCCCGAACAAAATCTGGGACACCAATTTAGCTTTATATACTCTGATGGCAGCTGGTATATATTTGCCCCCTTTTTAATGGAAAAAGTGGGAGAGAGCCCCAATAGTCGGTTCAGCTTTAGCCTTAAGATAGTTACCATGCACGTTCCATTTTAGGTTCGCTTGGAACCAAATACCTAGATATTTAAAGGAATCAACCTGCTCAACCCTACTACCTCCCATAGACCACGAGAATTTAGCTTTGGTCTTAGCAAAGACTAGGACTTTGGATTTCTGACAGTTAATTGTTAGACTGTCTCGAGCACAGTACTTTGCAAATCCATTTAGCAGCCTCTTAAGGCTGAGACGGGTCTGTGAGATCAGCAGAGACCTGTGTACAAGAGTATCTTCACCTTCTGTGAACCAATCCTGGGAGGATACGATTGTATTGGTTCCAAAAAAAACAGGAAGATCGGCCAAATATAAATTAAACAGGGTTGGTGCTAAGACACAGCCCTGTCTGACTCCTCGGGAGGTAATGAATTCACTGGTAAGATGACCCACCACTACACCTGACCTGAGCAAAAGTATTACTATATAATGATTTTAACAAAAATAATAATCTAGGTTCTATAGACATCTGATCCAATTTGTGCCACAATAGGGATCGAGAGATGGAATCAAAAGCAGATTTAAGGTCTATGAAGGCAGCAAACAATTTGCCTCCCCTTGGAACTGTGTATTTTTTTTAGCTAAGTGGGACAATACCAAGCAATGGTTGTTTGCAGAGCAGCCTGCCTTGAACCCGATTTGTTCAAAGCTCAGAATATCATTAGCACAAACCCACTCATTCAGTCTATTCCTTAATGTTTTGGCGTATAATTTCCCTGTTACAGACAGAAGGCTTATCAGCCTATAACTATATGGGTCTGTTCTCGGGCCATTTTTATATATGGGGACCACAACAGTCCTTTGCCAAGCCAGAGGTATCTGTCCAGATTTGTTAATTGCCATGAATAGAGAGGCTAGAATTGGCGTCCACCAAGCAATATTACTTTTAAGTATTTCAGGGGGGATCCCATCTGGGCCAGAGGCTTTACCTGCTTTTAACTGAGTTATTAGCTCTTCTATAATAGTATGGTCTACATCAGGCCATTCTGGGGTTCCAGGAGGCAGGGTGGTATCCTGGTTAGTCTACTGTTCGCCCCCAAGGACCTTACTATAATGACTAACCCAGGTGTCTGCTGATATGCAGCAGTCAGGAAGGCCATCCTTCTCTCTAAATGCTCCATTAATTAATTGCCAGAATGTTCTGCAATTATTAGTGACTGAGGCACCGGTTAGGAGTTGCAAGTTTACTCGATCCGCATTGCGCTTTTTCTGGGTCAATGTCTTCTTATATTTTTTCTTTAAATCATAGTACTCTTTTGGGAGTCTCCGTTCATTATCCTTCCGATAAGAGTCTTTTCTTTAGCTCCACACATTCTTTGTCAAACCACTTATTGCCAGGGAATTTTTGTTTTTGTTCTCTTATAATATCCGACTTTTTAAAAACATCCCTAAACTTTGAATCAACTCCTCAAAAGCTAAAATACAAGGTTCAGGGGGAGAGTTAACTATGTTTAATTCTAAAAATTTTAGGTGAAGAGCTGGTCAGGTGGATAAAAGACTTTGCCATTTTGTCGTTCCACCTGACTTTTCTTGAATTTGTCACAAGAAGTTTGCTGGACAACAGAGGATTCTGAGCCACAATCGAGGGAGACCCTGAGATTGGTAGCCAGAATTCCAAGGGTAGGTGGTCACTTTCAAGGTGATTAGCGACCCTAAATTTACAACCCAAGGTTTCTAGATATCTATGAGTTAGAACATAATCGATTGCACTAGATCCTTTAGAAGAGATATGTGTGAACTCATCCATCTATCGTAATTAGCGCAACCATTCAGAATAGCCATATTATTTTAAAACACAAAATTAAGCAGGCATTGTCCTGCAAAATTGATTATAGTGTCCTTAGAATGTCTAAGATTCGCTTGAAGAGAATCCTTTGCTATTGTAAAATTGCCCTTTTGAATTGAGGGGTCTACCATATAAGTGCCGGATCTTGCATTAAAATCACCCGCCACAATGGGATATGCATGTGGGTGCCTGGCTGTTTGCTCAAGAAAATAGCACTCAAATTTAAGCCAGCACATTGAGGTCAATAAATTGCATGATGGGGGGACAAAATACACATTAAAGAGCAATAAAGTTAGTTTAGAAGTTATTAAGTCTACAACCAGGGCTTGTATCAAGGAATCACATTTAGGAGCCTCTAGTATTCTGACATTTAAGGATGTCAAAATCAGGAACGCAAGCCCCTGACTATCTCTACCCTTGCCTCTATTGGTGATCACGAGAAGAGAATATGTAATAAACCCGTTCACATATATTGGGTCTCGGCCCCAAGTCTCTTGAAGGGAAATAATGTCAAACTTGGCCAAATATTCTAGAATGCTTTGGGACCTAAACTTTGAGGCCCATCCCGCAATGTTCCATGTTAAAAATTGTAATGAGGGTTTTATTTCATTATGCTTTAGTCAGTCTAGCTCTACATCTGTTTATTGTCTTAGGGAAAGAACTCATTTGCTCTTTGGGATCCTCACCTATTGTTCTCCTCACACTGGGAGGCAGATGGTGCCTCATGCAGCTATTAACTCTCCACTCACCACAGTAGTTTCACATTTGTAAGTGAGGGTGGCCATGTGTCCTCTTTACTGAAGACAGTCTTTTATTTAAAGGTCTGTCAGAGGGCTGTCCTCCTTTTTGAAGGCTCCCTCTATCTGAAAGGGTGTCCAGTCCAAGTCTTTATTATCCAGTATAAAGATAAAGAACCATTGGAAGGATGTCAGATTCTTCATAAACAATTCACTAGGCTGGCCTAGTGAATTGTGGGTTGAAGGCTTGACAATTGTTATGAGAAGATCTGTCTCTGTTTAGTGCTTAGCTGTAATTGCAGGCCGAGGCCTTGAATGGTTCTTGGGAACAAATGTATGTTTAGAAAAGGTTGGGGCTATCTTGCAAGATGTCTCTCACATAGTGTCATCATCAAGAGGAGGTGGAACTGTGCTGCTCTGTTGGCACATGAGTTTGGATTACAGGTCTGAAGCTCTGTCTGTCAAAGTAGCTTAGAATTAGCTAGCCTCTATCTTATATAGCTACGTGCTAAGAGGAAGTTCTTTGTTAGAAATTATCTGTTTGCTGTATGCTGTTTGCTGTTTGCCTGTCATCTGTGCTACGCTTGCTAAGAAGCTCATGTTTAGAATTTTATCTAGTTTGGAGATGTTGGATGCACTCTGTACATGTTTTGTTGCTATTTGGACTTGGAATTTTTAAGAACTATGCTATGAAAAGTGCTCTGTGGCTTTTCATAGATTTGGACTTGCAGATTACTGTTCTGGATTCGTGTTCTATAGCTTGTTTTTCTCTGCATGGAGCCAAAGTATGGGCACAAAGAAACTCAGATGCTAATCGTTGCTGTTCTGGAATTGTGTGTGTGACCTGCGAGAGAACTTTCCTCAGAGCTAAAGCTACGAGAATGGGAAGGCTTCTTAGGTCGAAGAGGTTCGTCTCTTGACATCTTGTTTACGTGATCAGCTCAGTGTTCCCTGACAGGCTGAGTTTGGTTTGGTCCAAGATGATCTTGTCTACTGTCAGGAGGTTCTCTTTTGAGTCTCTCTATGTTCCTGATGAGTCAGTGTGTGTGGCCACTCCTAACTACAAGGGACTGGGGCTAACTCTAAATGTCTCCCCCTGAGTGAGTTGCTGTTCGCATTAAGCTGTTGTACCTGAAAGCTATCTGGTCCATCATCAGCTTCAAATGTGTGTATGCAGAAATGAAACCGTTATGCCTTGAATTCCGTGTGGTTTACAATAAAAGAAATCTCACAGTTGTTGGAGTGTGTCAGTTTGCCTAAAGTTCGTGAGCAGATGCCTGGGGTGAGCTTGCAGTCACGACAAGCAGGAGGAAACTTTAAGTTCCACCTCAACAGACCTGGACAAGAGAGTGAGCAAGGCACACTGGTCACCTGGCAGCAGTCTTCCACACAATGATGAAGTGAACTGTGTTCCTCTTTAAACTGCAATAACTATTGTCAAATTGGCAGCTATATATATATTCATTAAACAAAAAACCTACGGTTTACAAAAACAATGTTAAGGCTCTACAGATTCCAACCAAGCACCAAAAAGCAGGGAAATTGGGAGTTAAGGCTCACAAGCCTTAACGCCACATCCTCCCTAAGGAGGCAGAAAGTGCAAGTGAAATTCTCATTCTCCCAAAGCAGATAAACCATGAGGACAGGGTGGAGAATATGATATGCAGAGGTGACTGTGGGGTTGTGGAAAACTGATCACGAACAACTTAGGGCCACCTACTTCCCCTTTTTTTGTTTAGTGCAGCCCTTCCCCAACCTGGTACCCTCCAAAGGTGTTGGACTACAACTCCCATCATTGCAAGTCAGTATGTCCCATGGTCAGGAATGCTGGGACTTGTCATCTCAAAAATCTAGATATGCAATTTGATATGCAGAGGTGACTGTGGGGTTGTGGGAAATGATGATGAATAACTTAGGACCAGCTACTTCTCATTTCTTAGAGCATCTCCTTATGTTGACAGTTGCAACCCAACACATCTGACAGGCACCAGGTTGGGGAATGCTGTTCAAGAACAAGGGAAGGCATAAAGTAGATCTCCAGATGTTTTGGAATTCAACTTGTAAAAGCCCCTATCAGCATGGGCAGTTATCAGGAATGCCGCGAGTTGATGTCCAAATCATCAGGATAGATCTATTTTCTGCCCACATCTGTACTAAAGTATGATGTTTTCCAGCATTAAGATATGTGATCAATCAAGGAACTACAAAAGAGCTGCATCACTTTAAATAAACTGTCAAAACCAAATGAAACAACAATGAATGAATCTTGAATACCTAATCCAGATAGCCCTTCAGACATTAACATTAGTTTTCAACACATGGCATAGGATGTCTGTTTCTTGAATATCAGATAAAGAATTTCTCTTACTTGTTCAGCAGTGTGAGATCAAAGACAGAGCTACTACCTAATACTTTCATGCATAAGTATTATTTTAAAATTAAGTATGAATTGATTTTTGTCTTCCCCATAACACATAACATGGGAGTTACAGTGCAATGCATCTGGAGACCACCAGGCTGGAGAAGGTTGACTCCTGTACATGTCTTCTCAGAAGTCAGTGCCACTGAATTCACTAGAGCTTTCTCCCAAGAGGTATAGGATTGCAAACTTATCTCATCTGAAAGGTGTTCAAGACAGCCAAACTAAACCTCTTCTGCTCCACTGTTGCTTTGATGAGATGATGTATTGTGCAGGGATTGTGGGGAGTGAACAGTATATTTTTTATAAATACATTTAAAGAAAAAAACATGTATTTATAAATACATTTAAAGAAATAAAAAGGCAGGATATTGACCAAAAGTTGGAAGTGCCTGGCACATGCTCTGGTTCTAGATCTGTAATGAATAGTGCCCCTTTTGTTATCAAGAGTGCTGCTATATGCGAGATGTGTGTGAGAGAAATGTATTGGGCAGACCCTGTATTTGGTAAGGGTATGGAACAGCATTCCCCATCCTGCTGCCCTCCAGGTGTTTGAGATGACAAGTCCCAGCATTCCTGACCATGGGACATACTGACTTGCAATGATGGGAGTTGGAGGGCACCAGGTTGGGGAAGGGCTGCTCTAAACAAAAAAAAGAGAAGTAGGTGGCCCTAAGTTGTTCGTGATCAGTTTTCCACAACCCCACAGTCACCTCTGCATAATCATATTCTCCACCCTGTCCTCATGGTTTATCTGCTTTGGGAAAATGAGAACTTCACTTGCACTTTCTGCCTTCTTAGGGAGGATGTGGCATTAAGACTTGTGAGCCTTAACTCCCAATTTCCCTGCTTTTTGGTGCTTGGTTGGAAACTGTAGAGCCTTAACATTGTTTTTGTAAACTGTAGGTTTTTTGTTTAATGAATTTCATGGCTTTGTGTAACGGATGACTGGATATTATACAGTTGACAACCAAGCCGGTATCAGCCAGAATGTTATACCATCTTGACATTCAATATAAAATCAAAGCTAGTGTTATGTGTTGAACTCACTTTTAACATTAATAAATCAACCAAAATGCTTGCATCTCCTTCATTTTTAAAGATAAAGAGATGAAACCTGGCACCATGGTAGCTCTTAAGTAGGGATATAGCTATGCCAAGTATGAAGCGGATCCGTTCATGCCTTGATATTTAGGATTTTTTTAAAGTTCAAACAGAAATCTCTTTGGGGTCCAGGACCTTGAGCAGTACAATTTTAAAAAATGAAATTAAAGATAAAGAGATGAAACTTGGCAGCATGGTAGCTCTGAAGTAGGGATTTAGCCATGCCAAGTTAGAAGCAGATCCATTCATCCCTTGATTTTTAGAAATGTTTAAAACTTCAATTAATTTTTTAAAATTAACTAAAATGCTTACAATTCCATCATTTTTAAAGATAAAGGGATGAAACTTGACAGCATGTTAGCTCTTAAGTAGGGATTTAGCCATGCCAAGTTGGAAGCAGATCCGTTCATCCCTTGATTTTTAGAAATGTTTAAAACTTCAATTAATTTTTTAAAATTAACTAAAATGCTTACAATTCCATCATTTTTAAAGATAAAGGGATGAAACTGGACAGCATGTTAGCTCTTAAGTAGGGATTGAGCCATGCCAAGTTGGAAGCAGATCTGTTTATGCCTTGTTTTAGGAATTTTTAAAACTTCAAACCCAATACTCCTCTTTGGGGTCTAGGGCCTTGAGCAGTACATTAAAAAAAAAAGAAAGAAAGTAAAGATGAGGAGATGAAACTTGGCACCATGGTACCTCTTAAGTAAGGCTTTAGCCATGCCAAGTTGAAAGCAGATTGGTTCATGCCTTGAATTTTAGAAAAAAAAATTGAAGTCAAACTTAAAAAAAAAAAATCCTAAAAATCAAGGCACGAACCGATCTGCTTCCAACTTGGCATGGCTCAATTCTAGGGTGACCACTAGGGTGTGGCCTAGTGGCTAAAGTGTTGGACTGGGAGCTGGGAGATCTGGATTCTACTCCCCACTTAGCCATGAAAACCCATTGGGTGACTTTGGGCCAGTTGCAGATTCTCAGCCCAACCCATCTCACAGGGTTGCTATTGTGAGGATAAAATGGAGAGGAGGAGGATTATGTATGCCACTTTGGGTTTCTTGGCGGAAAAAAGGTGGGATATAAATGCAATAATAAATAATAAAAAACTGTCAGGATTTCCCCAGATTTCTCCTGGTTTTTGTTCTATCCTCAGTGTCAGGGGGGATTTTATGCAATAGTCTATAATGACCTGGAATTACACACTTTCCCTTTTAAGGCCACCATTAGCGTGGCAGGGGGGAATGACATGCTTTCTGGAGGTGTATCATTCTCTCCCACTGCTCCAATCAAGGCCTTAAAAGGGAAAAACATGTCATTCCCAGGCATTATAGAAAAGGGCCTGACTGGAGCGGTGGGGTGGGATGACAATGACATGCTTTCCCCTCCTCTGCTCCAATTGGGGACTTTAAGGTGACCCCAGAAAGCCATTTTCCTGCCCCCCCACTAGGTGTCCTCTTTTTTGGTTTCCCAAATATGGTCACCCTACTCAGTTCTTGCACAGGCTGCATATCCATCCCTAGATATTTACTCAAAAGTAAGACCCATTGAATTTCCTTGGTTCTTGAAACACAACACACTTGCTTTTAGATTTGCCAGTCTCAGCATTCTATGTGTGCTATGAATGCCTGCTCTGTCTGTCCCTAGAGTTTCCTGCAAGGTCCAGCCAGGGGAAGCCAGTAAATTAAACCCAGGGGTGGAGGGTGGGATGCCCTCAGGTTCATCTGACAGCAGGTGCTATAGAACATGGACCTTCCAGGAGTGTTGAGGCTGGATTTCTGGCAGACCCAGCCAGGCAACTTTATGGCCTGTTAGTCCCTCCATTTGGTAGCCTGCAGAACACCTGCCTCATAAGGCAAATGGCCACATGAGAACTGTTATTATGGCCTTCTACTTTGTTTGTCTTTAGTAGTCTGTGGTCCAGATCTCTTCAGAAGGGGGAATAGTGTTTTGTGGTTGGGGTCAGTCTAAATTATCTCCAGGGGTCCCTTACTCAGTGCCTCTGATAGCAAAGAGATTGAGGATTTTCCCCAATTCTGTTACTCTTGAAGTTACTAGGCCTGTTGAAAATAGATTTTATAACATAAACATGAAAACAGTGAATAACCCTTTTAACTTGTTAAACCAATGAAAACATGCCACACAAGAAGTCTTAAGATATGAATGGTTTATAAAGAAAAGTAAATGCAAAAGAACATCAGATGCAGAAGTGAAATCTGAAACATTACTAGTAGTAGTAGTAGTAGTATCCTGCCTTTTGCCCAATGCTGGGCCTCAGGGCAGCCTTACAAAACTAAAACATATACAGCTAAAACCTATAAATAGGAATATACTAAGCTGACCATATGAAAAGGAGGAAAGGGCTCATGTAACTTTAACAGTTGTAGAGAAAAGGGGATTTCAGCCAGTGTCATTTGTATGCAATTAGTTCCTGGTGAAATTCCCTCTTCATCACAACAGTTAAAGTTGCAGGGGCCCTGCCTTCTTTTGTATATGGTCACTCTAGTATAGTGCCAGGGACTAATTGCATACAAATGACACTGGCTGAAATTCCCTTTTCTCTACAACTGTTAAAGTTACATGTCCCCTGTCCTCCTTTTCATATGGTCAGCCTAAATATACAAAAGTTAAAAATATAATTAAATACTTTTCAATATTAAAGCATTTTAAACATGTTAAATACATAACAATTTAAAAGTCAAAGGTATAGACAGAGGTCCAGATTATTTGCCAAAGGCCTGCTGGAACAAAAAAGGGTTTGTCTGCATCCAAAAACACATCAAGGAGGGAGCCAGTGTAGACTGCAAGGATTAGAAAGAAAATCCATGTGTGTACACTATGCAAAATAAACGACAGCTCAACTGTTTCTAAACCTTATTAGAAAAACAGGGTGACTAGGCCGAAACCAATATTGTAGGCCCAGAAGCACTTTGAAAGGTTTCAACGTTGTACTTAAAACTTAACACCGGCCCAAGCTAATTAAATGAAGTGTTTGAAGCTTTCAACGTATAGCAGTATGGACCAAACTCTTAGAAAAGAGGGAAGGAGCACTGTGTGTGTATGGGGGGTGGGGGATAGATAGAAAGAAAGGTATAGCCACCTATTCCCAGGAGAGATCTGAAGACCAGGTTATCATGGATCCAGAGAAACCACACCCTGCTTCACCAGGGAGCAAAAGAGCGAACTGGCCTTATGAATATAGCCCCAAATACTCTCAGAGCCAAAGGAATGCATGTTCCAGAAGAGAAAAGAGAAACTCTTCTTCTTCTTCACTCAAAAGGTCTGTGCTATAGGCAGTGGCCATTTCACTCACCCACCCCACATTCTAAAGCAGGAGGGAGGGGGGAGAGTGTGTCGCGTTATGAGGGAAGATGGCCGCCTCATTGACTTGAATGAGAGGTTAAAATAGTCCTTAAAAGTCAACCGAAGGGGATTTTAAAAAAACGAAAAGCTTTCTGTCAACTACAGTCAAGGAGAAAGAAAACCCCACCACTGGATTACTTAATAAGGCTCTAGAAATTATGCAAATTGTGAGCACAAAAAGTAGCAACACGGAAGTAAATTTTACAAAAGCAGGGAGACAGGTTTGTATTCCTTTTCTACCTTAAACTGCTCTCCTTCCCTCAATCTTTCACCAATCTTCTTGAAATTTTCAGGTAATGTAAAACAAACGTTTCTTTCTGGCACCTGTAAATTTCGGAAAGGTTGATGAAACATTGTCGATTTTATGGCTGTTAGAATGACCCCCCCCAACTATCACTTTAACATGGCGGAATGTGTTTTTTACTGGCGGCCCTTAACAATGGAGGCACGACTGTGCCTCCATTAATAAATTAGCATATGCAAATTTTATGCAGATCGGTGTCCTTTTTTGTCTTCTTTCTCTCTTATTCCTTTTTCTTTCTTTTTCTTGCCAATGTGTGTCTTTTTGGGGGGTGATTCACAAGTGGCCACTCTATCTCACATCATAGGGGGTTACACCAGTGCTCAGGGCAGGGCTTTTTGCTGGTACCACCTGCTGCCTCTTCAGCTTCTTCTTCTTCTTTATCCTCTGTTTGCAGAACACCCTGACCCTCCACACACTTTTCTCTTGGCTCCAGTCTTAACCAGGGATGGGAGAGATATTTGCTTGGTTTGCATTTTGATATGAACCAACCTAATTCACAGTTCCCAAACTAATACACAAACTAGAATGCAATTATCCTTCAGTTCTCACACTTCTCTGAATGTTGGGATGCAGTCCTCCATTCACAAAAATGCATATAAGCAGGCACAAATTTAGGGGAGATTACATGTACAAATACATACATTTGGGAAATCACTTGCAAAGTTTCATATATTAAGTACAAAAATGTGTATATTAGGCGAAAAGATTTCGCGTAATCTTTTCACCAAAACATTAGCGAATGTGCCATTTGCAAAAATGGCATGGAGCAAACCTATGCTTAAATAAAATCAAAAGTTATAGAAAGCAACGTAGTCCAATTCATCCTTCCCTTATCTTTACACACCACTTTTCTAGGCCCTTTACTTTTTATTTTATTTATTTATTTTATTAATTTCATTTTTATGCTGCATATTAGCCAAGGCTCTTTGGGGAGCTCACAATTACAACTAGGGATGTGCATGCCTGAAAATATTGTATTTTATCATTATCGGAATTTCGGACCAAAAAAATTATCGTCTCCAATATTATTATAGGTTAATCATAGTGTCTTCACGATAATTATCGGAAATCCAATATTTAATTTGTAGCCCCATTGTGCCCTTTAGAGCTGAATATTTTAGAAAAATGCCTGTAACTTCTGTATTTTCAAAGTTATTGCTTGAAACTTGGTCACAATGCTTATGAGGTATGCCTAAGTATGTGTATGAAATTTGAGATCGATCCCTCCAACCCTCGATTTTATATGAATTTATTAAAGAACGTTTAAGTTCTGACAGGTCAAAAGTTGCACGATCTTTCAAAAATTCATATAAAATACAGAGGTGGAGGGATTGATCTGAAATTTGGCACATATGTGTAGCAACTTGTGCTAGACATGTGAATGAAATTTGAGATCAATCCCTCTAACCCTCGATTTTATATTAATTTATGAAAGATCCTGCAACTTTTTTTTAATAATAATTTTATTAATTTTCAACATATAGAACATAAAATAAACACAATACATATACAACCCTCCACAACCCCCCCCCCGTGCTCCCCTACCCATGAGACCGTCTTTATTATTTTAAACATTTTCCCAAAATTGCAATGATTCTTTTGAAGGTGTATATCCTCTCCCCTTTACTAAAACATATTCTAGAAATAAACCCCAACTACTTCCAAAATCATTCTTTTTAGTTAATCCCATCCTAACTTTCATTATACATGTTAATCTATCGTTAATTGCAATATCCCACACTCCTTTATACCATTCTTCTATACTATAATTCCCTTGTATTTTCCAACTTTTAGCTATCATTAATCTAGCCGGTGTCAGGAGATTGTTTATCAATTCTCTTATATTATTCTTACCATATTCTTTATCAAATAACCCTAATAAAGCTATATTTGGACTTATTTCCACATTCTTACCCAATATCTCACTTATCTCCTTAAAAACTATTTTCCAAAATTTTTTAACATATTCACATGTCCACCACTTATGGTAATATGTCCCCACATCCTGACAACCCCTCCAACATAACTTTGATATTTTCTTATCTATCTGATGTAATCTTACAGGAGTGAGATACCATCTCCAAATTATTTTATAATGATTTTCTTTTATCCTTATTGAAAGCAACTTTAAAGTTCTTAATTCCCATATCTTCCCCCATCTGTCCCCAGTAATTTGAATTTTTAAATCTTCTTCCCAGATTGTTTTCAGAATTTCTTGAGATTCATTCTCCTTTAACAATATCTTATATATTTCGCTTGTTATACCTTTTTTACTTTTATTTTTATTTTCTCCCTCCTTCTCTCTAGACTCAATTAGCTTTTCAAATCTTGTTTCTTTTCTACAGTCCTTATTTTCCTTTTTCCATTTTTGTGTCCACTGTTCCAATTGTAAAGTCCTAAACCATATTTTTTTTGCCCTATTAGAACCTCTTCTATTTGCTTTTTATCAACCAATCTCCTTACCCAATCTTTCACTTTAATTATTTTTTTCTCCCGCAATAGCCCTTCCAATTCTCTTCTTAAATTACCTGGAAAGTTTTCCAGTAAAATCACTGGGGTCAGAGGGGAAATTCCTGGCAATAGTTTCTTCTTATACCTTTCCCAAATTTCTATGATATTTCTTAGGATGGGATTTTCCAAATCTTTCAATCGACTCTTTAGTATTTTACTAAAAAAAAAATTTGTAACTTTAACTCTATATCTCCTGTCTGTGTCTTTAACCATTCTAAATCCTCTTCCCCTACTATACTATTTATAACATATCTTAATTGGTTAGCTATATAATACATCTTTATATTCGGGAGTCCTAACCCTCCTTCCCTTTGAATCTTATACCATTTTGTCTTATTAATTCTTGGTTTACTATCCCCATTACAATAATTATTTAGCATGCTTTGCCAACTTCTTAATTCTACTTCTGTTATTTTAATTGGTAACATTCTAAACAAAAAAAATAATCTTTGGTAATATCTTCATTTTAATTACTGCTATTCTACCAAACCATGAATGCTTTAATTTCCTATAAGCCTTTAACTTTTCCATTATTTGTTTTTTTAACCTACTAAAATTTATTTCCTCTAAGCTTTCTCTTTTATAATATAAACTCCTAAATATCGTATTATATTTTTAACCTTCAAATCTAATTTTAAACTACACTCATCCCTTTCTACTTTATCATAATTAAATAACATCATCTCTGATTTCCCCCAATTTACCTGTAATCCAGTAACCTCTCCAAATTCTCTCAAATGTTGTTTTATTTCTTCTATACTTCCCCCCGGATTTTCTAATGTCAATAAAGTATCATCTGCAAACATATTAATTTTTATTTTTTTCCTCCCCTCCTATCTCTTTCAGCCTCTCATCCTCCCTAATAACATTTGCCAATATTTCAATCACAATTGCAAATAATATTGGGGAGAGAGGATACCCTTGTCTTGTACCTCAAGCTAAGGTAATTTGTTGTGTTAAACCATCATTTACCATCACCTCTGCCTTATTGCTTGCATAAAGCTGATTAATCACTCCCATGAACCTTTCTCCAAAACCAAATATCTTTATAATAGTTTTTAACGCCAGCCATTCCACGCAATCAAAGGCTTAAAAAATATCCAATGCTATCAACCCTGCTTTTAAATTCCTTCTTTTAATAATATTTATTATATTTAGTACCCTCTCTATTAAATTTGGCATTTGCCTTCCTGGAATGAATCCACATTGATCCTTTTTTATATACTTATTTATAAAAGTGTTTAATCTTGTTGCCATAATTGCTGTAAATATTTTAGAATCTTGATTAATTAAAGAAATAGGTCTATATGAAGCTGGATCTGTTAAGTCCTTATCTGATTTTGGGATTAATATTATCAACGAATGTTCCCATGATGGTGGGATCTTCTCTCCCTTTATTATATTATTATATAATTTTTCCATTTTTGGTACTAAAAGTTCTTTAAATATCTTATAATATTCCGGCCCCAATCCATCAATTCCTGGAGATTTCCCTCCTTTCAATTTATCAATAATTCCCTCTATTTCTTTTCCCGTCACTAATGCTTCCATATAATCCCTATCCTTATCTTTTAATCTTAGCTTCCAATTTTTCTCTATATGTTCCTGTATTCTTGTTTGTGAACCTGCTTCTGATGCATACAAATCATGATAAAATTCCTCAATTTTTTAAAATTTATCCTTCATTAAATTACAATTTTTCCCCGTTCTATCTTTAATTGTCCCTACTATATTTTTTTCCTTCTTTGATTGCGTGGACCTTGCCAACATTTTAGAGTTTCTGTTACTATACTCAAAAAAAATCCTTTTCAAATGTATTAATTCTTTCTGAACTCTTTCTATATCCTTTCCCTCAAGTTCTTTTCTTTTTGCTTGGAGTTGGGCATATATAAATTTATCCTTATTAATTCTAAATTGTTCCTCTAATTCCTTAATCTCTTCTTCAATCTTTTTACTATGTGCTTCTTGTTGTCTTTTTAACTTGCACGATTCTAATACATATTCCTCTTACTACCGCTTTCATCGTATCCCAGACTATCCCTTGCGAGTTTATCCCTGTTTCATTTATTTCCCATATAGTCTTAATTTCCATTTTCATTTTCTCCACAATATTTTTATAATTTAAAATTTTAGTATCAAATCTCCACCTTTTTGCTTCTCTATAATCCTTCTTTATTTTAATATCCATACTCATTAGTGCATGATCTGAAACCTTAATTTCATCAATTTCACATTCCATAATCTTAGAAAGCAAATTCTTTGAAACAAATATATAATCACTCCTGGAGAAACTCTTATATTTTGATGAAAAAAAGGTATTTTTTTCTTCCCCTTTTATTATTCTCCAAACATCCTTTAATTCTTTTTGATCCATTACTTTTGCTAATCCCATTTTCCCTATACTTTTTATAATATCTTTATCTTTCATTTTATCAATCACCATATTAAAATCTCCAGCCATTACAATATTTGCATTCTCTACGTTCCCCATATTACTAAACACATTGTCATAAAATTCCATTTGTTTCTCATTTGGCGCATATACATTAACCAAAATATATTTTTCTTCCCCCAGGAAACAGTGCATTATGATGAATCTTCCCCCACATCCTTTACCACTTTGACAACATTGATTGCACATTTTTTTAAAATTATATCGCAACACCTCTAGCTTTAGAAGTCCCAAATGCTTTCTCATATATGCCCATATTCTTCATTTTAAGTTCATTTCTGCCATCTTCTTTTTGATGCGTTTCTTGTAAAAAAAATTATATCAGCTTTCCTTTTATTCAACAACCCTTCAATCCTCTTCCTTTTAATAACACTACCCAACCCATTGACATTTAAAGTTATTAATCTTACTTTATTTTCCATATCTCCATTTTTAATTTTCCCTGTAGGTCTCCTAATGTGACACTATTATCCCCCCTCCCACCCCCCTTCCCCCACATATATCCCCCATTTCCCCCCTTCCAATCCCGGGTTGCCCCGGGCAATGGCTCCTCTTCCCCATTTCTTAGAACCCTTCAGGGCGGGACGGCAGACACCCGACATGGAACCCAAACAGAACCCCCCCTCCCTTGCTCTTCTTATTATCCCTCTTTAAACCATTTCTTAATCACAAACTGCATCCTCCAGCTGCCCCTTCTTCTTCTCTTTCTTGTTCCTCCTCCATCAAATCCAAGCTCCTCAGCAGATCCATTCCTTGCTCACATGATGTTATTCTCTGTTGTTTCCCCTTGTAGGTAAATCTCAGAAATACTGGATATCCCCAGCTATAAACAATTGAATTCTTCCGCAGAATAGTTGTACACAGCTTCACACTCTTCCTCCATTGGATTGTTTGGTAACAAAGATCCTGATAGATCTGTATCTGTGAAGATTGAAACATCAATTGCCCAGCACTTCTGATAGTTTGCATCAATTTATCTTTTTTATAAAAGCTGGCGAATCTTACAATTATGTCTCTTGGGGCCATCCCACTCCTTTTAGGGCCAACTCTGTGGATCCTCTCAATATCTTCTTCAGCCCATGAACCTTGAGAGTCCATCTCCTTAATCCATTGCATGACCTTGTCTTTCAAAATCTTTGAATTTTCCCCTTGCTGTTCTTGGAGGAATCTAATACGTATATTCATTCTTCTATCTCTGTCTTCCATAGAAATTAAATGTAAGTCCATATCCTGTAGAATTTTTTCTTGCACATCTACCTTCTCTTTGTTCTGCCCTGATTGTTGCTCCAAAGATTCAAATCTGTCATTAAACTTTTGAAGACTGCTTTGTAATTCCGCTTGAGAAATCTGTACCTTCTTCACCTCTTGCATAAGCTCTTGCTTCTGTTTCTCTATCATGCCTTGAATGCTAGCCAGTAACGCTTCAGATGACATTGACTCCGCTTGTGGTTTCGTTATCTTAGGAACTGCTCCTGGCTTTGCTCCATCTTTATGATTCCCACCTCCGGATGTCGGCAGTCCCGTTCATCATACTGTTACTGAATTTTCTGAATTCTTTCTAGTCAGACGAGACCAACTTCTATCAGAGGGGTGCTCTTTCACTCTTGATCACTTTTTTTGGCAAGGTTTCCTTACTTTTGCCCCCTTTGATGGTCATCAGACATTCAGCCAACAGTTACAGCGTTACAGCTCTCTACTGCCTCTTATTAAAGTCTCTGCTAATTAACTAATTAGCAAATACTGTCCAGAGTCCTCCGTAAGTACAAATTCTTCTTTATTTTGTTTAAAATTGTATTAACAGAGATATGCGCCGTTTGTTATTCCAGTCCCAGCTTGGCTGTTCTCCCGACTCGTTAAAATGCCAGGCAGCTGGTTTATCTACAGCCTCACAATTATCTTCTTTTTATTCTTTGTTAATTCCCGTACTTAACATTTATCTCCACTTACAGTTTGACGTTTTCTTAATTGGGATAATCTTCTTTTTCTTTAATCTCCCGAGGGAGGAGAGACAAACTCCGTCCATTTACTCCATACCGGAAGTCCCGCCCCCCGATCCTGCAACTTTTTGACAGCTCTGAATGAATGCACATGGCAAGCTGTCATTCTGACCTGTCAGAACTTAAATGATCTTTAATAAATTCATATAAAATTGAGGGTTGGAGGGATCGATCCCAAATTTCACACACATACTTAGGCATACCCCATAAGTGCTGTGACCATTTGTCAAGCCTCTAACTTTAAAAATAAATAAGTTATAGGTTTATTTATATGGCAGTCCGATAATCCGATATAATTGGGCGGAAAATTTTCGGATAGGATATTTATTGGAGGTTTTCCTGTTGTATTGTTATCATTAATCAGATACCTGATAACAACCTTATCATATCATTATCAGACATTTTAATGATACGATACACATCCCTAATTACAACCATAAAATAAAACATGAGGGGACATAATATAATACTTTAAAAGTTTTAAAATACTATGTAAAGCCAGAATAAACCCAGCAGCAGTTACAGTCCAGGAAAAGTCTGTGTGAAAAGGTGTGTTTTCAGGAGACATTTTAAAGATGTTATATTTTCTGCCTCCCAAACTACACAAGGGAGGGTTTTGCTCAGGGTGGGGGCCACTACAGAGAAGGCCCACTATCTCCTGTTTTCTCTACTTCTCCCTCAGGTCCACTATAATGCAAATTACAGTGCAATTTGCATAATTTGTGCAAATTGCAGCTGTAATTTGTGTAATTTGTGCAAATTGTGGCAGTGATTTGCACAAATTGCTTTTCATGCAATTTAAAAAAAAAAAAAAACTGAAAAAGTTCCCAGAACTTGTGAAGAAACTCATGGCTTGGCTCACAAATGCAAACCATGTAGGGGGCACCACAGAATTCTGGCAAGTCACAAAAGGGCTGAATTTCCTGGTGACGGATATCCCTAGTTTTATGACATGGCTGGCCGAGGTTGCAAATATGGGTGGTTGAAACAGAACAAGTGAATTGCCATTTCCTTCCCTTCCCTTCAGTCTGTGTTAGGGCAGTGTGTGTGTGTGTAACTAGCCTTGAAGGATGTGCTCCATGTGGCAGTCATCCTCAGAGACCAAGGCCAGATCTACACCAAGCAGGATATGACACTTGGAAAACAGTTTGAAAACTGTGTGTCCTGAGCATCTGCAAAAATCAATACATAAAATAAAACCTACATTTAATTCAAATTATTCACTTCAAACTCTATATTTCAGACTATATATAAGTGAGAAATGTGGGGGATGTTGTGCAGTAAAAACAGCCTACAAGTCCCAACACACACTGCCTGGAAGGCTGCACTTACTGGGGCCAAGGAACAGCAAGCACTTGTGGCTTTGCCACTGCTGCAAGTACAATTGCCAACATGAACGCCTGCAGGCCCGATGCAGGAGGGGTTGCTAGCACAGCACATTTCTCGAGAGCCCCACAGCTGCCTGCTTCCCCAGAAAGCTTGCCACATTTCTCTTCCACTGGGGCATGTGAGGGAGGGCAGGGGGTGCTTCTCTGGGCCTCCGGAAAACCACCCCCATGCCCACATCGCAGGGCCTTTAGGCAGATGCCACCCGGTAGTCCTCTGCCCTGCCCTGCCTTGCATTGCATTGCATCACGCTGCCATGGTACTGCTGTCGCCTACTGGTCCTGGTCAGCCAGCCAGCTAGTCAACATTTTTCTCTTCGGCTTGCAAATGCAGCCAATTCCAAATCTCGCAAGAATACTGGAATGAGTTGAGTTCTGAAATCTCATGAGACTTGAGACGTGGAGAGGCAGTTTCCGGAGGCCTGAAGAGCACTCACCCTGCTCCCTCCCCCTTGCCTTGGCTTTCCTGGACATTAAAAAAATATTAAAAATTCTGGCTGGATCCCACAGAGGGCAGGAAAAGAGGACTTGTCCAGGCAAAACCAGACAGTTGGTCAGCGTAGATCTACACTAAGCAGGATATGAAACTTTGTAAGTGGTTTGAAAACTACATGGAGTGTGTCCTGGGCCCCAACAGTTGTCACTACTGTTATAAACCATTGTAAAGCAGTAGTACAGATCCTGCTCAATTCCCATCCCAGCCCAAAATTCTTTAATGAAGTTGTAATAACTGGCTGTCAGCCATCTCTGAGCCATGATACTCATGTGTCCTGGGAGAGGGAATACCTTCCAGGCACAGTGGATCAGCCGCTGCCATTGCTACCAAGTCCACCTTCCCCTCCAGTGATTGCACTGCTTCAACGACGAATCTAAATGCAAAATGGATGGCAATTGCCAGAACAAGAGTATGAGATTTCTGGCCTCTTAAAGATAAAGTGTCCATTCTTTTTCAGGACATTGGGAGGGGGGAAGAAAGAAAAGCAGCACCAGCAGCTTGGGAAGTCTGGAGAGAGGAACTCTAGAGTAGAGCTGTGCATGGACCCCCCCAATCCAATCTGGATCCCGATCTGGGAGGTCCAGATCAGGCCCAATCCAACCCATGTCAGATCAGGCCCAATCTGATCTGCCTCAGATCCGGATTCGCTCCAGGTCCATGCAGAGCCCTCCCTCCCTCTCTCCCCTATCCCTCGATTGGGGGGAGGGAGGGAGGGAGAGAGCAGGGAGAGCAGGAGGGAGGGCTCTGCATGGACCCGAAGTGGATCTGAATTGTGGATCTGATCTGGGCCCGATCCAGGCCTGATTCGATCCAATTTGGATCAGGCCCAGATCGGACCAGGTTGGACCGATCCACTCCAGATTCAGGATTCGGGATCCGGCTCCAGATCTGGTCACAGCCCTACTCTAGAGACAGCTAGTACTAGGAAGGAAATGTTGGTGCGGGGAGGAGCAATCTCACCTAAACCTTCCCCAGGCAACACCTAGGAATGTGACTGGCCTTACCTCAGCCACACTGCTACACAAGATAGGTGAAGAAACTACCATCTAAAAGTTCTATAAACTCTAGATGAGAGCTTAGCTACACACTTTATATCAGCATCTTATTTCTTCAGACGTTTGAACTGCTGAGGCAAATGTAATATCTTTTCTCATTTCCTTCCCTTTATTTTCCCCAGCAGAAGCTCTACTCTGCTGGACTGAGAGGATGACATCACCAGCCCTGAAAGCTGAGGCTCTGAGGTTCATGCTCAATATGAAGCATATTTCCAGGTGAAGCTTTTATTGTGCCATCACCCTGCCTCATTCCTGGAATTTACAGTGGAATGTATGCCCCAGAAATGACTCCTTCCAGTTTCAGGCTGTCTTCTCTCTTGCGGCACCACCCTGTTAGTGAGATATGCTGTGAAGCCACAGCACATGTCCTGTGACAGAGGGAAAAGCCACTTCACAGTTTAAGGGGGTATATACAGCCAGTGGAGGCTGGTGGCTCCTATGTCAGTGGGGCTGTGAATCTGTTCTGGGTTTGAGTCAGAACTCTAATGGAGTTATCCAAGCTGCTGAACCTGTTTCAGAGTACAATTCAACACCTTGGGTAGCTCCTTTAGAGCTCTGACTGGTTCTGACTAAAATCACGAGTGGATTCATCACCCCCATGAGATTGGAGCCACCAGCCTGCACTACACACAGGACAGGAACTGGTCTTAGAGAACACACTTCCTCTGAATACATGTGTGGTCTCTCTTCCCTCTTCTCTTCCTGACATCTGAGTCATTATCAAAACTGGGTGTTTGTTTTTTTCTGAATAAGTATGAGTAACAAATGAGGAGTAAATGATGTTCACATTGTCAGGGATGAAGCAAGAGGTGTTTAAAAGCCCTGTTTAATGGGGTGAAGGGTACTGTAATGAATATCCACATCAGCCCATCCTTAATTTTATTTATTTCTTCATTTGCAATATTGGGATTGCTATGTGAATTGTGTAAACTGTGCTGAATAAACATTTCATAACTTCATAGACAGTTTTGGTATGTAACACCCTATCCTAGGCATGTCTACTCAAAAGGGCATACTGGTATAAGATTACCTGCAAATATGATACGGTATAAATGTCCACCAATGATAAATCTTATTTATTTCTATTCACTGACAATACAGTCCAAATAATGATCACTATTTCAAGGAAGTAAAGATGATGGATAGCCAGATCTTTTTTTTGAATGCCCCAGATGCAATTGGGGGAAATTATTTACACCCGCTCAAGGCTAATGTATTGTGACCTACTTACATTGGCTGCCTGTATACTTTGGAGCCCAATTCAAGTGTTGGTTTTAACCTATAAAGCCTTACATGGCTTGGGACTGCAATATTTGATGGTACTCCTCTCCCAACCTGAACATACCTGGACAGTGCATTCAACATCTAGGGGACACTACGATCAACATCCAAGTGCTTGCTCCGAGGGAGGCTCAGAGAGTGATGAGAAGAGAGTGGGCCTTCTCAGTGATGGCCCCTGACTATGGAATGAGTGTCCCACTCAGGTGCACCTGGCACCAACACGTTCATATTTTCAACGCCAGGTTAAGACTACCCACTACTCCTAGGCATTTAATGGCATTTAGTGGCATATGATGGGGCATTTATGCCAGTCATCTAAACAGGTCTTCTATTATTATTATTATTATTATTATTATTGAAACTGTTTTTAGCTGTCTAAATTGTTTTAAATTTTGATTATGTAATTTTTTATGCTGTATTTTATGGTGTATTTTTGCTGTATTTTATTATTGCTGTAAACTGCCCAGAGAGCTTAGACTATTGGGCAGTTTATAAATGATGATGATGATGATGATGATGATGATGATGATGATAATGTAAAGGAGCAACAATCCTGGGACCCTCCTCCAATGAATGAAGGGGTCTTAGATCCAGCAGATACAAGGCTGCCTGGGCTCCACCACTTCCTGACTGTCCTGTTTTGGAGACTTATGATAGCTACTGCTAGATTGTTTTATTGGTGTTTTAATGATGTACTGGTTTTATCTGCTTTTAATCAGTTTTTGTATTTTGTGTTTGGTGTTGTTCCCCGCCTCGATCCGTTGGGAGAGGCGGGTGATAAATAAATATATTATTATTATTATTATTATTATTATTATTCTGGCAGAAAGCCCATCAGTGGTAGAATCACTTGTTTATCATTGCTATTGTCTGTTCCAGTATAGCAAGCACCATTGATAACAAAATTATCCAGGAACTGGCATATGTATGTGTCCAGAATCCATAATATGTTTTTAGGATGTTTTAGGATGTTTTAATGCAGTTTTAATAATATGTGTCATGTTTTAATCAGTTTTATGTATTTTATCATATTGTTGTTCCCCGCTTTGATCCAGACGGAGAGGCGGCTAAGAAATAAATTATTATTATTATTATTATTATTATTATTATTATTAATATTCTCAGCAATCAAAATGCATTTTAAAATAGAAAATCCATATCTATTTTCAAATAGTTAGACGAAGGAGGAGGAGGAGGAGGAGGAGGAGGAGGAGGAGGAGGAGGAGGTCATGTGGGGATAACCAAGTTTAAAGGTCTTCAATGATATTTGGAAAAGCTTTAATGGAAATGTATGTGTTTGAAGGTTTATTGAAGAGACTGCATTGTGAGTGAGATTGTGTGAGTAACTTGGGAGTCTTCAACTTTTGCTGTTGCCTCTTATCCAGTTATTCCTGAAGATATCTCCACTAGGGATGCTTCCAAAATTCACCTCATCTCAATTTCTCCCTGGAATTTGGACTTCTGAATTATGAGGTCCTGATTCTGAAGTGGAAAGGTTACATTTGGAATCTGATGCTGATCCAACTTTATTTTCATATTTTGTAAAAAGTTCTGTGCATACACAGTCCTTATTTATTAATTTAAATATTTATATTTCACCTTTCATTTCTAAATCCCAGTGCACCTTATAAAAACTTTAAATGCTATGATAAAATCAAGGTAAAATGACAGGCAAAACAATAACAGCAATACCAATCAATGTTTAAATGACAGGTTCCTAAGCCAACACTGGCGCCAGGTGAGTCTGTCCCAGGTCAGGCCATGAGGAATTCTTCAAATGGCAAGTACGTAGCACTGAGTGTTGAATTATTGAAATTCAAAGGTTGTTCTGCCTCAAGGGAGAGACACTCCAACTCACTATGACTGAAGTATCACTACAAATTTTCCTTCCTTCCTTCTTTCTTCCTTCCTTCCTTAAATATATTTAACTATCGTTTTTAACTCTCTATCTATATTATTGTTTCACAACTAGAGCAAGTTCAAAAGCACATTGCAATCGCTCTTGTTTTCCTTCAGGCAACTCCATAAGACTGCACCTCCTGAAATGACTAGCTACATCTGCTGAAATTCCCTCTTTTAAAAAAAACTATGAAAGGTGTGGGAACCCTGTCTTCTTCCACAGTCAGTCAACTGAACTAGAATGCTGCTGATATGTAATTTACATACAGGAGGAGATGGTATTGGTTCTACCTGAGATGCTGAACTAGGAAAGGTATGCTGAACTAGGATGCTGAACTAGGTGCTGAACTAGGAAAGGTATTTCTGGGTGTAGAAGCTAGAACAAAGTAACACCCTCTTTTTTAATAGAGCCATCAGACAAGCATTTTATCACATACTCGCTACTGCCCACTTACAGAAGTTCACGAGTCCTTTAGACAATGACATCCACCTCCCACATGCCTCCTGCTCCTCCTTGCCTTTTTTCCCATCACAAAATGGATGCCTTTTAATCTGACTTATTCTTTTAATGGAATGTGCCGCCATTTCCTGCTGTGTGCAGGAAAAGCAGTGCAATAAAAATGTGATCTTTGTCTACTTTCTCTTTCTTCTCTGGATAGAAAGAGGAAGTATCGTGGGACAGGAGTGGGGGCAGAGAAGTGACGGTAGGGAACTATGATTTCCTCCCATCTGATGATGCTTTTTATGTCAAAGAACTCTGTCTCTCTCCCTCAAGCTAGATCTACACTACTGCTTTATGGCAGTATTGAAGTGCACTGATAATTGTGGGGCACATTACACATTACATATACCAGTTTCATAGTGTTATTTCCTGCTTTTTATTCCATATTATCCAAAATACTGCAACAAATATTATTGTGTGTCCTACAAGGGATAAATGTGCAAGAGGGAGATAACATTACCCTGACGGAATTGTAATGATTTACTCAAAGTGTGGATCTGGCTCTAGTCAAGCTTTTAATTTCATTTTTATTGGAGGAATTCATTTTATACTGTGCCATTACATAAAGGTATGTGACAATGCCATTTCTTCCATGCTATGATTCTGAAATCTTAAGGAATTGAATGTGGTTGTTCATTCTTCGTTCACTGCCAACCAGCAACCACTCTTCTGATGTTACCATATATATTACATTTTTGTAATATAGATATCAATTATTTTACCTCCCATTGGGGCAGACAGGATTCCCCATCTATATTGGACCCACAGCCTCTGGCACGTGATGAACTCTTATGACCAAAGGCAAGATGTTGGATGGTGTAGAATTAAATTTCCTGTTGGGTGGCGTATTGGATGGGTTTGCTCAGAGTCAGAGTTTTCCCAATCACCTTGTTTGCAGATGGGGGGGGGGGGGCGATCTGACAGATTGGCAAGGAAGACCAGCTTGTAGGGATTGCTATGAAATTCACTTCATCCATTTTTGAAATGAATTTACCCTATTTGGTCCTCCAGTAAGCCAAGACAGACTTGCATTATTATTATTATTATTATTATTATTATTATTATTTTAAAAAACACATTTTTGCAAGCTACTTGATACAGCTCAGCTTAAGAACAATGTGCATAAAATGTGCATATAAAGGAAAAGTGAATACAAAATGTGTTAATTTGGGTGGGGGGGAGGGGAAGTACACACAAAACTGCATTTCAGCAACATAAAATACCAGGGAGATGAACAATGGGTTTTTTTTAATGCGTACATAGGAAAAATACCCATTAAAAACTTATGATGTCTGTATGAATTCCTCTTTTAAAAATAAATTGCAAGCTCATACAGAAATGGAATGAAACAAGCTTGACCTTAAAAAACTGACAATCATGGAAAGACCAGAATATGCAGATCCAGCCATACCTAGTTGTTTATGGAAGTATCTTTGTTAGCATCTTTTCCTGTAGGGGAGCTCATCTTGGTTCACTGTGGGATGAATTGAGTAATGGATGTTTCTGCCTAAATGCAGAGTCATTCCCATCCAACTCAATAGCACCTGTAGTCATCCAAACCAGGTCTCGTGGATATGAAAGTCTGAGGATGATTTGTACGTGCAGTAATGTGGTGGCACATTTATCATAGGGTTTTAGATCCTATAATGCCAGACAAGCATAAATGTGGTAGTTCATTCTTCCTGCTCACAACCAACCAACAGCCACTCAGAACATTTTATGATGATGATATTGATTATATATATATATATATATATATATATTCTTTTACTGCCCATGGTTTGACAATTCTAATCACATGGGCTAACCCTGACAGATGCCTTGTAAAATCATCACCAGGAATCGAGATTCCACAACCTATTCTCAGTTCTTCTTAGAAAAGGGATGGGGAATGTATGGTCCTCCAGATATTGTTGGATTGTAATTCCAACCACCCCCGACCATTGGCAATGCTGACCAGGGCTGATGGGAATTGAAGTCCACAACTTCTGGAGGGCCAGATGTTCCCCAACCATGTCTTAAACCTTACTACAGCTTTTCCTGCCCTTCAAACTTTATGTGTGATGTTACAACTTAAACTACTCCAGATTCTCTTTTAGGAGCAAAGGTAATGAATGTTTAACATTGTCTTTCTGGGAAACATTTTGATACCAGATTTTGCTTATTACAGCTCCATTGTTAAATGTGTCAAGTCTCTTTAACCTTTCATTATTTAGCTATCTGACAATTGAGCCCAACATACCTAAGAACATAGGAAGAGGCTTGCTCGATCAGACCAAAGACCTATCTATAGGGTGACCAGATAAAATCCAGGTCAGGGCTCATGTAACTTTAACAGTTGTAGAGAAAAGGAAATTTGTATGCAATTAGTTCCTGGTGAAATTCCCTCTTCATCACAACAGTTAAAGTTGCAGGGGCCCTGCCTTCTTTTGTATATGGTCACTCTAGTATAGTGGCTGCAAGTTTAACTGTTGTGATGAAGAGGGCATTTCACCAGGAACTAATTGCATACAAATGACTCTGGCTGGAATTCCCTTTTCTCTACAACGGTTAAAGTTACATGAGCTCTGACCTGGATTTTATCTGGTCAGCCTACCTATCTAGTCTACCATTCTGTTCCCAGAGTGAACAACCAGACACCTATGCAAAGCATGTAAGTCGGACATGAGGGCAATAGCAGCTTCCCACTTTGTTCCCCAGCATGGCATACAGAGGCGCACCACCTCTGGTACAGGAGGTGATATATAGCCATCATTATTACTAGCAGCCATTGATAGCACTATCCTCCTAATAGACTAGGCTGACCATATGAAAAGGAGGACAGGGCTCCTGTAACTTTAACAGTTGTAGAGAAAAGGGAATTTCAGCCAGTGTCATTTGTATGCAATTAGTCCCTGGTGAAATTCCCTCTTCATCACAACAGTTAAAGTTGCAGGCACTATACTAGAGTGACCATATACAAAAGAAGGCAGGGCTAATCTTTTATTTTTCCCTGTTACCTGAGCATATACTAACCCTTCCATCTATGCTCACTGCCTTCCAACAGGAAACAGAGAAAGGAAGCATTGTCGCAATGACTTCCTCATGCCTTTCCCTTAGCAATTCACCAGAACTCAAGCCAAAGCATCCTTTGGAAAAGTCTTTGCTATTTTGGGACTGGATTTTGTGTGCTAGTGTCGAGCAACTAGTGTTGAGATGCTTCCAGCTGAGGCTGTTATTGTGCAATTGTTCTGCCTCATTCACAGAATTTTAAGGAGAGGCATGTACAGACAATGGCCCCCTCCACAAGGATGCGCTTTTGCGCCCGGTTCCGCGATTATGCGCATTATCGCGGAGGCGCTTCTACTCCTAATCCCTCTGCACCGGAGGCGGCAAGAGGCGGCGAAGCGCATTAATTCATGTCCAAAAAGCGCTTTACAAGCAGTTAATGCGCGTAATCGCTTGTTCACACCGCGAAAATGCGCTTTAACGGCCGGAGCAAAATAAAAGTCGCTATTTAACGCGCGTTCGAAAATGCGCATTATCGGGGAGATAACGCGCCTGTACGCCCGTTTTGCGCTCCGTGCTTGTGGAGGTAAATTTTTTAATGAGCCTTCAAGGCTCATTAAACGTCTCGTGTGGAGGAGGCCAATGACATCTTTCATTTGTAATCCATGTTTTTCCATGACCTCCTCCATCTTTTTTCTTAACACAGAAAATCCATGTAGGAGGGAGAAACAGAATAGCTGAACAAAGTATTTTAATTAGTAGTAGTACTAGTAGCCCTCCTTCTGGAAGCACCCTAGAACATCCTTGAGAGAAGAGGCTTTCTGAAAATGCATGTGCACATCTCCCATATTATTTCTAAGCGCATAGGCTGTTTTCCGATCACTTGGATCTCAAATTACTTCCAAAGTGATGGCTCTTAGTGCTACCACTCAAAACATATTGTGCAACCATTCTCATCCTTAACTGCTTTTGGGGGCTAATAATAATCATAAAAAAGATGGATGAGGTGATGGGGCAACAGAAGAGGGCTACTACTGTAAGACGTCATCAACTGGATCCCCCTATTTCTGTGAACGAGACAGAGCAAAACCCCAGTTAAAAAAACTAGTTTGGAAGCACACTTCGAGTTTGTAGCCCTTGTTACAGTTTTAGCTACGTGGCTGAATTTTAATAGGCTACTATATATTTGCTTTTTAAAACTAGGCTCTCAATGGGTGATCTTATGGAAAACAATCCAACTTTGCTCAATTAGAACCTTGAAGGTTACACCCCACTAGCTGTCTCCATAGGCAGGGAAGGTTGAAGTAACTAGAGCCATTCATCTGCCCCACACTTTTCCCCATGTTCCTTGAAAAAGAGAGAGCCCACACAGTGACATAGAGCTCCATCAGACAAGCATTTTATTGCATGCTCATTACTGATAAATCATGGATTTTTGTGGGTCCCTCTCAACTACCTTCCGCATGCCTCCCACCCCTTCTAGCCTTCTTCACATGACAAAAAAACACCCCAGTAAGTCCAATTTATTTTTAAAGATGGACATTGCTGCTATCTCCTGCTGTGTTCTGGAGAAGCAGCAGGATCAAAATGGGTCACTGAATGAGCCACATGCAAATTGTTTATTTCCTCTTTCAAAAGAGGAAGTAATGAGGGACAAACACACGAGCGGAGAAGCGATGGTAAGCAAATACGATTTTCCCCCATGTGATAATGCTCATACATATCTTGTAGGAAGAGTCATAGGTTGGGTTTCTTTTCCTTTCTTGTTTCTCTTGCAGATCAGCTAATCTTCCCTAGCAAGAACACTATGGGACATTGCTACACCAGGAACAAGAAAAGGACATACAGTTGGCTCTTCTATCTGTCAAAAATGCCAACTGTGATTAGCATGACCAGATACAAATGAAGACAGCATTCTATACCTTAAATCGCTGTGCAGTGAAAGAAGTGGGAGATAGATAAAGCTTTGCTCAGCGCTGTAAAACAAGTTCTACTTCCCAAAATTACAGTTTCTTAACAACATGCTGATAGGGGCTTTTACAAGTTGAATTACAAAACATCTGGAGATCTACATTCTGCCTTCCCTTGTTCTTGAACAACATTCCCCAACCTGGTGCCTGTCAGATGTGTTGAGTTGCAACTGTCAACATAAGGAGATGCTCTAAGAAATGAGAAGTAGCTGGTCCTAAGTTGTTCATCATCATTTCCCACAACCCCACAGTCACCTCTGCAGATCAAATTGCATATCTAGATTTTTGAGGTGACAAGTCCCAGCATTCCTGACCATGGGACATACTGCCTTGCAATGATGGAAGTTGTAGTCCAACACCTTTGGAGGGCACCAGGTTGGGGAAGGGCTGCTCTAAACAAAAAGAGAGAAGTAGGTGGCCCTAAGTTGTTCGTGATCAGTTTTCCACAACCCCACAGTCACCTCTGCATATCATATTCTCCACCCTGTCCTCATGATTTAACTGCTTTGGGAGAATGAGAATTTCACTTGCACTTTTTGCCTCCTTAGGGAGGATGTGGCGTTAAGGCTTGTGAACATGAACTCCCAATTTCCCTGCTTTTTGGTGCTTGGTTGGAATCTTTAGAGCCTTAATATTGTTTTTGTAAACAGTAGGTTTTTTGTTTAATGAATCAATATATTGGATTACACATCCAACTAAGGGGTGAGAAGAGAGTTCTTTCTGGTGTGAATCTTTTCTTGCCCATTGAAAGCAAGAACAGATCCAGTGGGCTCTGCTGTCAAGACTTAGTTGATTTTATTGGTGCAACTCAATGGGGTTGTGCTACTGATCAGAGAAGGGGCTAGAACAGTAGCTCTGGCGTGCCTCACAGTTTTGGCCCTTGTAAGCAAGGCTGAGATCCAGAGAGTTTTGTTTCCCATTTCCTGATTAGCTGGGCTTGCACAAAGCATTTCTGCCCTCATAGAGTTCATGTGACTTTGTGAGTGTTCTGTAAGTAAGTCTTTCTATCCAGAGAGGATGTGAGACTGTGTAACATTTGTGTTTGCTTATCTTGTATTGTTAGAACTCATTGCTACTCCCCTTCCCCAATTCCCTGCAATAAATTTATTTCTCTGCTTCACAAACTGGTTGCATTTCCTGTCTTCTCCCTCATAAGATCTGAGTGGTGTCAGCCTGATCAACTGAACCACTCAGGTGTTATTTAAAATCTCATTTTTCTCAGTGGCTGGCATCAGTTTCAGACAGAGTCACAACTCAGAGATGGCTGAAGCTTAGCTCTGAGAGGCTGGTGTGCCACACAGCCTTTTAAGAGTGCCTCAGAACCCAGTGTTGGTGCAAGCAGAGGTGGCTGGCAGTGGAGTTTTTTTTAAAAAAAACAGGTCACCAGACATGACCAAGCTGTAAGATGGCACCCTACACCTGGCCACAGAGTACAAGTGCACAGCCTGGCAGGACCATCAGGAGACTTTGGCAGAGTGAGACAGGGAGATTGTTTGAGGCTGGAGGATTTGGTTTGGCTGCAATGACCTAGAGAACGAGACAATAGAGGCTGCACAGACAACCCAGAGACACCTGTTGTAATTTAGCCCCATGGTGCTAGCATGCAACACAGGGCATTAAAAAGAGGGTCTCAGAGTCGCGTGTTTGTGCAGGAAGTAGACAGCCGTGCTGAGGAGGGTGTGGGTGCTCTTGAGGTTAATTTTTTTTTAAAAAAAAACTGTACGCGATTGCACCCCCTCCCCCCTGCCATCCTGGAGATGGCAATTTTGCTGTCCTCTCCTCCTGATGGCCTTGGAGCAGTGCAGTGCGGCTCCATGGCCATCGCTGCAGCCGCGCTTACTCGCGGGTAAGTGTGGCTGCGTCCGGGATGGGCAGCCACACCAGCCGCCCATCTCGCTGCCCTCCTGGGAGCAGGGAACAATACGGGATAATAGAGTTCCCTGAACTCCCAAGAAAATGGAGGGCTGGCCCCTGCCTGCTTGCGGGATGCTCTGTGCATCATGCGGACTCTTCGCAAGCAGGCAGGGGTAGTCCCTCAAAAAATGGCTGGTGCAGAAAGGGCCTAGGTAATAATCTTGGGCCTGCCCCCTCCCAGCCAGGTCTTCCTCTTGACCACTTATCAATGAATGTTCCTCAGACTGTGGCAACTCAGATGCACCTTCCTTGGCTAGTTCTGGCTATTGCTGGGAAGGAGTAGCTGCCACCTTGATAGCCAAAGTGTAGCCATCTTTTGCTTACAAGTACAGAACGCTGGGAACATCTGCTCAAGGCTGAAGGAAAATTTTAAAGTGTGTACGTGGCAGAGAAGGTCTTGCCACAAGTCTGGTTTCATCTGGTTATGGCATTTTGTCTGAAGTGCCTCTTAATACAAGGCCATCAGTGCACCTTATCTGAAGCTGCAGAATTTAACCCAGTGACAACTGAGACATGCGCAGTGGCTCACAGCAGTATGTCAGTGACTCTCGTTGGAATGCATTGGGTTTTGCTTGCGCTTGCGCTGTATGAAGTAGTGACATAGATCTTATACTGTACGATATAAAAGGGATTGCTTGTGTATGTGTGGTGTGGCTTTTGGTGGCGCTAGTCTCAAAAGTTCACCCACTCAGCTGACTGTTTCTTTGGAATAAAAGTAGTTGCGCTGGACTGGATTTTTGGTTCTGTGTCCCTTAGAGGGAAATTGGCAATCCTCTTAGGGGAAGGACCCTAATTTGGGCAACAAACTGGTGACTCCGCTGGGACTGACCTCTTAGTTGCCCCCACGCGACCACCTGACCCCCGAGGAGGCCAAGTAACAAAGTGTGCACAGGAAGCCTGTTTTGAGGCTCTGCCGTTCTGTTGGGACTTGGGCGTGTGTCGAACAGGCCAGGGGACTCGAGAGGCGTTCCTTGAAAAACACAGGCCCCCTCCACAAGAATGCGCCTTTGCGCCTGGTTCCGCGATTATGCGCATTATCGCGGAGGCGCATTTACTCACAATCCCTCTGCACGGGAGGCGGCGAGAAGCGGCGAAGCGCATTAAAAGATGCCCAAAAAGCGCTTTCCAGGTAGTTAATGCGCATAATCGCTTGTTCACACAGCGAAAATGCGCTTTAACGGCCGGAGCAAAATAAAAGTCGCTATTTAACGCACGTTCGAAAATGCGCATTATCGGGGAGATAACGCACCTGTACGCCCGTTTTGCGCTCCGCTCGTGTGTAGGTAAAATTTATAATGAGCCTTCAAGGCTCATTAAACGCCCCGTGTGGAGGAGGCCACAGACTATCCAGATCTGCACCAGGGTGCCACAAAAGCCAGACAGTTGGACGCGACCGCCTCAGAAACGGGTAAGAGCGTGTTCCCTCTTTGGGAGTTCTTGGAAAAGGAGTAAGGTCATGGGGACTACTTCTAGTAAAGAACGGTGTAAGGAAACACCTCTGGGGTGTATTTTGACTAATTGGAAAAGCTTTCAAAGCTATGGAGATTATGGGATTAAACAGAGTAAATTTAAAAATGGAGAAATTCAGAAGTCCATTTTAATGCTTGGTGTTGTATGTTGTAGTGTTTGTGTTTGTGTTTTGTTATTGTCTGAAAAAAATAAAAAGTTTCAAATCAGAAAAGTTTTGTAATTGAGTGCAGTCCATGTGCGTGTAACTGGAGATGGCCATTGGAACCAGTTCCGTACATCGACTTGTGGTAAACTGGTTGGTTGTTAAAGTGTAAAAGGATGAATTGTAAAGCCTTGGTGGTATGACGGTCCGCTGTTTTGAAACCTAGCCCCCGATCCCTGTATCCTGATATAGAGCAAGAAGAAAAGTGAGTAAGGTGGGGTAGGAAAGGGGGTTTCAGGCAAGCTTGCAAAAGAGTAGGCAGCAGATGGAAGCAGCAGAGCAGGCAAAAAGCATCTTTGATTTATTCCCTCCCATGCATACCCAATCAGAGGGGCCGGCGACAGACAGAGAGCTGGAAGGGAGAGACATACCCAAGTTTTCTTCCAGCTTATCCCCTTTTAACCACTTTATTCCTGCCTTTGAGGCACCTTTGCGGGAAATGCTGGCCACAAAGGGCAATAGAGCATACGTTTATGCTCCCTACACAGGACTCCTTCCCTAGTGGGATTACATCCCTCCGCCCCTGTCTTTTACTCAGAGGAAGTGAGTAAGGGGAGCCAGACAAAGCCTCTCCTGACTAAGGTGGGTGGTACCCATCTAACACACCAATTTGTATGCAGCACAGTGTGTCCAATTGCTCTGCTGGGTCAAGATATTCTCACAAAGTTATAGGCAGAAAACAGCTTTGAGGGAGTCAGATAATACATTACAAGCAAAAAAGTGGGAAGGAGAGAGAGAGAGCCGCCATAATTTTCTGCTTCTCCTCCCCCTGCTTTCACAGACTTAGAGGCAAACACTATACAAATGAATTAGGTGGAGCAATTAAAGAGTTAAAATTCTTAAGCACTTAGCAAAGACTGGTTCACAGTTGTAACTCAATTTCTCCTCTTTGCGCACAAGATTACTAAGAGGAATTTAGGGATGATCCCTGAAAAATGCTCCCACTCCACGGGACTCTCAACCGAGAAGGAGAAAGGGCATTTATTTACATCCCTTCTTCACTTCAGGCTTATTTAAGTTGCAAGCCATGCTAAAAGAACTTTTAAGCCCTGAAGAGAGCTGGGATAGGAATTGCAGAAAACTGAAAGTGCAGCTATAATGGGTGGAAGTCAACATTTCTAAGCAGCAAGGCTCAAATTACCAGATGGCTCTCTTGCATCAGAAAGAGCAGAGTAATGCCCCCCCCCGAGGCAATTGGAGGGGTGTGCCCTGGCATGTGGGCTGAAAATGGAGGAGCGGCCAGAGATTTGTGTGCCGAACCTGCACACCTTAAGCTTAAGCCAGGGGGCGATGCTGTCAAGATAAAGCAATATCCTATGAGACAGGCTACCAGAATGGAATTGAAGCCGCTGATTGAAAAGTTTAAGGCTCACGGATGGTTGAGAGAAGGAACCTCGCTTTTCAACACCCCCTTTCTGGGGGTGCCCAAACAGGAAGGCCCCGAATTTCATCTGGTCCAGGATTTAAAGGCCGTGAGCAAGTTAATTGAGGCCCCTTACCCAGTGGTCGCAAACCCTCACACCATTTGGACTCAAATGCCCCCCCCCCAAAAGTGAATGTTTCTCAGTTCTGGACCTCAAGGATGCGTTCTTTTCCATCCCTTGCACAAAGAAACGCAAGAATTGTTCATTTTTGAGTGGGAGAATTCCGAGACTCACAAAAAGACTCAGCTATTGTGGACTGTGGTGTTATAGGGGTTGACCTGTGGCCCTGAAATATGAGGGAGCCAGTTGCAGAGGGATTTGGCTGTTTGGAAGGAAAGGCATCCTGAGTGCAGGGTCCTGCAATATTGTGAAGGTCTGATGGTGGTATCTGAGACTCAGAGGAATTGTGAGTGGGCCACCAAAAGCTTGTTGAATCATCTGGCTGAAAAAGGGTTACTAAGGCCTCCTCCACACGAGACGTTTAATGAGCCTTGAAGGCTCATTATAAATTTTACCTACACACGAGCGGAGCGCAAAACGGGCGTACAGGCGCGTTATCTCCCCGATAATGCGCATTTTCGAACGCGCGTTAAATAGCGACTTTTATTTTGCTCCGGCCGTTAAAGCGCATTTTCGCTGTGTGAACAAGCGATTATGCGCATTAACTACCTGTAAAGTGCTTTTTGGGCATCTTTTAATGCGCTTCGCCGCTTCTCGCCGCCTCCCGTGCAGAGGGATTAGGCGTAAATGCGCCTCCACGAAAATGCGCATAATCCCCGAACCGGGCGCAAAAGCGCATCCTTGTGGAGGGGGCCTCAGTCTCAGGGGGAAAAAAGCCCAGGTCGTGCAGAGGGAAGTGACCTTTCTTGGCTATAAGATTTCCAAAGGACAAAGGGGCCTGGGACCTGAGAGGATAGAGGTGATTCAGAAGCACCCCACACCGGGCTGCCCACGGGAACTACGTGTCTTTCTGGGAAAAGGATAAATCTCTGTAGCGATTCAAAATACATGTTTTAACTATACATGCACATGGGCAGCTATGGAAGGAAAAAGGATTCATTATGGCCTCTGGACAACAGATTGCTCACGGACACTTAATAGGAGCCCTACTGGAGGCTTTAATGTTACCAAAGGCCGTTGCAGTAGTGCATGTACGAGCTCATGGAAGAGCTGAAGAGCCCACTCTCCGAAAAGGACAGCAAGCCGCGGATGAAACTGCAAAAGAGGCTGCCATGACAGGCACAACTTGGGTAGGTTTGGTGAAAGAAATGCCATGCCCAAAGCCCCAATATACTAAAGAAGAGGAAGAGGATGCTCTGAAGGTTGGAGGAACAAAAGATCCTGTGGGTTGGTGGATATTGAAACATGGAATCGTCTTTGTACCCAGAGCCCTCCTGCTATGTCTCTTGGAAGACCTACACTACAAGCAAGGACATATGGGGGCAGGAGCCCTCATGGACCTTTTAAAGAGTACGGTCTATGGCCTGAACATGCATACAGAAGCTCAGGGGATTACAGCCAAGTGCATTAGTTGCTTGAAGACTCATAGTAAAGGAAGACTGTGGGCGGCCTATCTCTTTCAGAGACTCCAAGTAGACTTTGCAGAAATGCCCCTTGTAGGGGCTATAAATACATGTTAGTCTTTGTTGACTAGTTAACAGGGTGATTGGAGTCCTTTCCTACTCGAACCTGTCAGGCTAGGGCAGTCACAAAAGCTTTGTTAACAGACCTGATACCCTGTTTTTCCCTACCAGAAGTCATACAATCAGATAGAGGGAGTCATTTTGTGTCACAAATAACTCAACAAGTTGCAAAGGCCCTAGATATACAATGGGATTTACATACTCCTTGGCGTCCACAGAGTTCTGGACAGGTAGAAAGAATGAATAGGACTATAAAAGAGTCATTGCTCAAAACGTGTGCAGAGACTCATTTGAAGTGGGTAGATGCCCTCCAAATAGTTTTGACAAAAATTAGGAAAACACCTCACAAGGGTCTTAAATTGTCACCTTTTGAATTCCTTTTTGGGCGTTCACCACGTGTCTTACCACCGGGACTAAGGGAAACTGTAACTTGGGATGTGGGATGTGAAATGTTAAGGAACTATGTTACTGGCCTGTAGTCTGTTTTGTTTCAGCTTCATCCATGTGCTGCAGAGTATCAACCACTCCCACTTGACCAGTTGGTTCATCCTTTCCGGTCTGGAGACCAGGTGTTGGTGAAGAAGTGGAAATGTGATCCGCTTACTCAGAAGTGGGAAGGCTCCTACACGGTTGCCCTGGTGAGCCACCCTGCTGTAAAACTGTTAGGGTGGGATCGCTGGACCCACCATACCTGCTTGAAGAAATACAAGATTCCTGAAACCCCTGCGCCCCGACTGCGGAGGCTCGGGAGGCCACGGGCAGCAATTCTTTGTGCTCCCCCACTCCAGAAGCTGAGGGAGCCACAGGAAAAGAAACAGGATGATTGTGGGAGTTCCAGGGCCTGGACGGTCTAAGAGGGCTATTTCAAAGAGTAAAATAAATGGGAGGGGGAGGTGAAATCTCTATAGTCAGCACCAGTACATTAATTGAATCTCACAAACCTCCTTATCCAACCCCTTGGGTTCCGGATCATAAGTGGAGGAAGTATGTGTCTGTAATACACCAGATATCTGTTCAAGAACCCTTGGTTAGGAGCAGCAGGCCAGAACCCCTATTTCAACCCTTAGGTTGTGGGATATACAGTAATTTCCACTACAGTTTCCCAGAGTTCTCTGAGGGTGAATACTGTGACTGGAGGAAGGGGTTTGCTTCCCGTCTGGCTGCTAAGAAAAAGTAAAACACCATGGCTCTAGGACACATTATGACCTTATGCCATGTTATAATCCTTTTGATGTATTGGGGACCTAAGGTCTGGAGTGGGCCTGAGGGAGCCAGACGGATAGGGCAGGTTGCCAACAATAAGTGGGTGGACATGGCTGAGGAACTGGCCAAAGCTTTCAATAGAACCCACTGCCTGGTTTGCTCCCTTCCTCCATATGATTCCTCAGGGGGCATGCCCCTTCTACCTTTGCCCCTTAACCAATCAGGGATAGTGACCGATATTGGTTTGGGAAAAGGTAGCCTCACCAATTGGCCTACACTTTATAACTCAACCCTAAGATTAAGGGTATGGCCAGTAAAAGGAGGCCTATGTATCAAACAAACATCCCGAGGGAATAATAATAAAAAGGTGGGGAACTCAAAGTGACATGAAATGTGGGAATTTGGTGAAGGACCTGATGGTACTCTAAACTGGATCTGCTGCAATCATACAAACGTAGTATACAATCAGTGTGTATGTGGTAAAACCTTGAGAGAGGCATGGAAGCAGGAATGGAACCTGACCACAGAATTCGATAAGGGCTCACAAATCTGTCCTCTAGAAAGCGTCACTACTCTTATACTCCAGTTCTGAGGGTCCACTGGGAATGGGCAAGGTACTTTCCTATGGTGGATATGCGGGAAATATGTCTACCAGGAACTACCTGGGAACTGGACAGGTTCTTGTTATTTGGCCACTTTAATACCTCCTATGTGGCCTATGATAGACCCCTACAGGAAACAACATAGGAGTAGGAGAGTAGTATCGCTAGATGATTTTGAGGACATTGCAGGAGGGTCTAGCCAGTAATGGAGTGAGACAAATGATTGTCCACCAGAACATATAATCCAGCATTATGATCCCACTTCTTGGGATCGGCATGAGTTAGTGGCAGGGGCTAGGGGACCGATATACTAGCTAAATAGGATCGTTCGGCTTCAAGCTGTAGTAGAGATAGTAACCAATAAAACAGCCCAAGCACTCTGTCTCATAGCCCAACAACTAGATGAATCCAGAGCAGCGATCTTGCAGTTGAAATTGGGCTTGGATTATGTCCTAGCAAAATAAGGTGGTCTGTGCAAGGCTCTAAATCTAACAACAAGTGACTGTTGTTTTAACATATCAGATAATGGGGATGCTATAAGGAGTTTGGCCGATGAAATGGAAGTTGTAGCCCACGTGCCAGCACAATCCTGGAAGGAATGGAATATGGATTGGTTAACTTCCTGGTTACCAAATCTGAGATTGCTCAAGACTGGATTCTTGGTTTTCATCGTTGTTCTGACTGTATTTCTTATAATGCCCTGCTGCTTGCCTTGCCTAATGGCTTTAGTTCGTCATATGCAAGAGGCTGTAATGCATTGCCAAATGCTTATGTTGTACCAAAAAGTAGAAGCAGAAGAACATTAGAGATTTTAAAATGCTTTTAAGGGGGGATTGATAGCCAAAGTATAGCCATCTTTTGCTTACAAGTATAGAACGCTGGGAACGTCTGCTCAAGGCTGAAGGAAAATTTTAAAGTGTGTACATGGCAGATAAGGCCTTGCCACAAGTCTGGTTTCATCTGGTTATGGCATTTGTCTGAAGCGCCTCTTAATACAAGGCCATCAGTGCACCTTATCTGAAGCTGCAGAATTTAACCCAATAACAACTGAGACATGCGGTGTTGTGTCTAATTCCTTTCCCCTTGCTCAGGGCGAAGGACTGTTAGACGTTAATTCAGAATCAGATTCTGAACTCGAACAGACATTCCAGTCCATACCAGAAGGGGAAGATGTGGTTCCCATAGCTTTGCCTTTAGTGAGTGTTTCTCCTGATGTAAATAACCCTCCAGCTGATAAGCAGCCTTCAACTTCAGAGGGCGAGGGGGAGAGTGAGCTTAGAAATCCCATTTTCCGTAGGAGAGAAAAACGAGTACAGATCAAAGAAGTCAGGAGGCGGCGCTCAGAAAGATTAGTGGCTCAGAAAAAGCTTGATGTGGATTTTTTTCAGAAGTGACTCTCGCTTTCTTTTGAATGGATCAACTGTCTTGTTTGCTTAGCTAAATTACGCCTTGGGGCAAAACGCTTTCTAATTTTAACTCCTTTCGACTGGAAGGAAGGGGTCATTTGCTAAATAAAAGATTGATTGCTTTCCTAAGAGGCCTCCTTATTGACTTCAATGAATGCAAGGAGTTAGAGAGTCACGACATGCGCAGTGGCTTTCAGCAGTATGTCAAAGGGCAGTGACTCTCATTGGAATGCATTGGGTTTTGCTTGCGCTTGCGCTGTATGAAGTAGTGACGTAGATGATGTACTGTACTGTACTGTACTGTATGATATAAAAGGGATTGTTTGTGTATGTGTGGTGTGGCTTTTGGTGGCGCTAGTCTCAAAAGTTCACCCACTCAGCTGACTGTTTCTTTGGAATAAAAGTAGTTGTGCTGGACTGGATTTTTGGTTCTGTGTCCCTTAGAGGGAAACTGGCAATCCTCTTAGGAGAAGGACCCTAATTTGGGCAACAGCCATATGACTACATACTTCTGAGACACTAGGCAGAGATGAATTTCCCATCACCCTGACTAAGCCCCAAACCAGGTTCTTTTATCTCTGAATCAGATTCTTCTTGTGCAACCATGGCATCAGGGAAAGACGTGTCATAGTCAGGATCTACACTCCTATTTTATATTGGAGTGCACTGACAACTGTTGGGGGCCATATACTGTTTTCAAACTGCTTTCAAAGTGTTATATCCTGCTTGGTGTAGATGTAAGGTTGGCATTGCTGTCACGTTTTGCAAAAAGTAAATCTTGATTCAACAGTTGAAGTTCTGTTAAACTGGTATGGTCATCTTCCAAAACAGATTATCTGACTGGTGTTTCGAACATTATGGCAGCATATTAATTTAGAACTATCTTTATTGATTTCTATGTCATTGCAACAAGCATCATCCTATACTCTCACAATACATTTATTCTCACAATATTTTAACTCTTTCAGGTAGAATAATCTCTGGTGATCTAACTCTGTAATAACTTTACAAGAATCACCATGTGTTTGCATAACTTTATTACTATGAAACTCATCTAGTGGGATTGCAAGCAAAGCCCAGCTGCATAAGAACATGTAATTATTTATGCAGGTTTAAGATTACAAAATGCATGCCATCCAACTTGCTCTAAACATGTGTGTGCTGAAAACAACAGAAAGCCTGGAGCCCATTTTTGAAACAAACAAATAATAAAGAAGTGGTATCACAAATTAAATGAACAATGCCTTCAGTGGTGTGGCAGCCACTTTTTTTGTGGTAGCAGTAAAGTGCCCAGTTCTCACCTTTATGTAATTGTAGAAACTTTCTTAATGTGCTATGGTGTGAACTAGCTGCAATTATCACTAGCATGAGCTCATTGATCCCATGTTTGGATTTGCTTCTTAACACACAGCAGAATCCTATGCTTGTCTACTCAGAAGTAAGTCTCACTAATTTCATTGAGGCTTACTCCCAGGTAAGGGGGTCTAAGATTGCAGCCTTAAGGCATTGTTGGCTGGGGCATGCTGGAACTTGTAAGCTTTTTTTCTGTCTAAAGATGCCGAGGATTGTGCCGGTAAGTAATTTTTGTGACCTCATTTGCGAGGAAGAAAGTCTCACTGATTTAAATGAAGTGGGAATAGGATTGAAACCTAAGGGGCTAACTATAATGAATAAATCGGTATTTGTGATTTAATAACAAAAATTTAAAAACCAGCTGGAAGAAGGCATTGAGAGCAGAGATGCAGGGGGAGGGGAGGAGCACAGGCCTATTTTCTACTGCCATTTCTCATTCCATGCAAGCTACCCTTTATTCTCTTCCCTCCCCTCCCCCTGGTCCACCATTTCCTCCCTACCCAAAGTTGGAGAGAACCACCACAGATGTTTCTGCAGCAGCTAGGAGGGGCTGGGTGGGAGATTCCGAGACAGGCCTCCTCCTCCATGGTCAGAGCTCTATGTCTAGCCTTGGAGGAAAAGATCCAGCACATCCTATGCCCCCTTAGACTCAGACTCCCTTCTCCTTTTGCCATCCTGGCTACCATAGTGGCAGTGGCGGCAGTGGGAGAAGAGGAGGAGCGCCTGGGAGTCCATTGGACTCCTGGACCCAGTCAGGCACCAACACCAAAAGTAAATAATTCTTTTATTATTATTATTTGTAATTGTACCATAGAGTTGCAAGAATCATGCCTACAGATAAGCATCCCTATAGGCAGAGATTCAAATCCCCTCATGATACTCACAAACGCCCTTTGGGAGCACAACACACACAAAGGGATGGAAGGTGGGCCCAGACAACAGAATATCCACTCTGCAGGGTGCATGCAGAAAATACATTCAACTCTCCTGGGACAAGGGTTCATGACCTACCCAGGGAGGAAAAGTTTATTTTGCCAAGCAGCCAAAGGAAGACTCTGAGACACAAAACAAGGGGATAGAGAAAGAGCAACTACCCCCAGTGACTCACTATATCAGACATGGGGCTGGGAAGCGGCAGATGGGTTTCAGTCCCACAAGGGGAGAGAGGAGAACCTCAAATGAGCTTGAGTTTTGCTGATTTTAACACTCGCAGGATTAAAACATCTCTAATTGTAACGGTAAGAGTGTCAAATCAGAACTTTGATTTTGGTTGCACAAGCACTTTAACAACACATTATGACTTTGCTATACTAGGTGTTTACTTGCACTAATTGTACTCCTAGCGTGTGTACAACTGTGCTAGCAGAACAAGCAGTTGCTAGTTAAACGACACCACCTCTTGTATTTTTCCCTTACAGGTGCTATGTTAGATACAACCACACTATTTCAGTAGCACTAGTTTTCTTAGATGCAGAAAAAGAGAGGATGGAATTACACGATCTGGCTTACTTCTGAGTAGACATGCCTCAGATTGAGCTCTAATAGCTCTTCATTTGGTAATCTTTTTGTACAGTAGATTAAGACTATATATACATTGCATATCTTAAACAGTTGCAGCTGGCGCATACCAGGACTGGAGGGGCAGAGAGAAGTTAACCTTAGGTGGAACCAAGGGAACTGCTCCATAGCAGGAACTAATTTCAGAGAGGCAAACTAAGGCATGCAACTTTACTTCAAGATCATGAATTCTGGGAAACATATTTTGTGACTGGCCATAGCCACCATGGCAGCTATTTTGTGAATGGACAGACCCGCCCATGGCAACCATTTTGTAGGGTGACCACGGCAGGATCTACACGTCATCCTCGATGCGCCCTCCCTGCGCCACAAGCTGCTTCAGAGCATTTCACCCCGCCTAGTGTGGCTCAAGCCTCGGAGGCTCTGCCCGCGCCCACGCCGCCGCGGCCACCGCCCTTTCATCCAGGCCGGTCCCGGGGAGGGAGGAGGGAGGGGGGAGGGTTGTAAACAAAAACCAGCAATTGGGAGAGGGATTTCCAATTGATAGCTTTAGTTTACAACCCTCCCTCCTCCCTCCCTGGGACTGGCTGGGATGAAAAGGCGGCGGCGGCGGCGGCGAGAGCGCGAGCAAAGCCTCCGAGGCTTGAGCCACACTAGACGAAGTGCAGTGCTCCAAAGCGGCTTGTAGCACAGGGAAGGCACATCTAGGACGACGTGTAGATCCGGCCCAAATAAAATCCAGGTCAGGGCTCATGTAACTTTAACAGTTGTAGAGAAAAGGGAATTTCAGCCAGTGTCATTGTATGCAATTAGTTCCTGGTGAAATTCCCTCTTCATCACAACAGTTAAAGTTACAGGGGCCCTGCCTTCTTTTGGATATGGTCACTCTAGTATAGTGCCTGCACCTTTAACTGTTGTGATGAAGAGGGAATTTCACCAGGAACTAATTGCATACAAATGACTCTGGCTGAAATTTCCTTTTCTCTACAGCTGTTAAAGTTACATGAGCCCTGACCTGGATTTTATCTGGTCACCCTACCATTTTGTGAGTGGACCAGTTCTCCCATGACAGCCATTTTGTGAGATTGCCAACAACACTCTCTCAAAATGCCAAATGTGCCAACTGACCCAAAACATTTGGGGACCCTTTTCATAGATGGTGAATATTGGATAACAGCAACACACTCTACATGGGACTGCCTTTAAAGAGTCCATAATTTTCAGCTAGTTCAGCATGGATGAGTAAGGATGTCCAGTCTTGGAAGCACATGGCACCAATTTTACAACAGCTGCACTAACTTCCAATTTGTTTCCAAACGTAATTTAAAGTCTTGATTAAGTCCTTTAAAGCTGTAAATATTTTCAGTCCAGTCTACCTGAAAGACCATCTTCTAAAGTACAAACCTACCTGCTCCTTAAAACGTGCAGAGGAGTTTCTTCTTAACATCCTGACTATCATAGACTGTCATAGTTGGTGAGGACATGAGAGAGGGCTTTACTTCTGGCTGTACCCAGGCTGTGGAACATCATGCCTCAGGAGATCTGTCTGCCTCTCTCTCTCTCTCTCTGTCTCTCTCTCTCTCTCTCTCTCTCTCTCTCTGCTTTTAATTGTTTAATGAAAATTGTTACAGTAGTATTTTGGCCTGTTGGGCTCAATCAAAACAATTTTACTAGACTGATCTCTGTTATATTTGTTTTGCTCTACTATGCATGTCTCTATTTAATATTGGTTTATTGGTTTACTGACATTATTAATTTTATCTTTAATTTTAAGACACCCTTTGTATTGTAATTGCAATAAAAGGGCAGGGTATAAATTATCTTAATAAATAAAATATAGCTTTGATGTTAGATATATACAGAATGGCTCAATTCGGACGACATGATAGTCAATGGTGGGTTGACTAACCCTAACCCTAGGGGGCACTCCCCACACAACATGGTAATAAATAATCAACTGTGGTGTGGATGAGGATCAGTGCTGAGTTGACTATGGCAGCATTCATATGACACAATAGTCAAAACAACTGACCACTGTTTCCCCACACCAGTTGTTTATTGTGTCATCCGAATTGAGCCAATGTGTGTGCCAGAATCATGTATCGATCCTAAGTTCCTTGAAGAAAGGGCAGGATACAAATGCAATCCATCAATATAATCAACTAATAAATGTTGGGCAAGATCCAAGACTGGAAACGTCTTGCCACTCACATGGAGAGGGAACCACATTTCATTCTTGCTGAGTGGGTGATAAACACCTATATTTCAGTGTAGCTCAACCATGTTACCCAAAGTGTCTGGGATTTCACATCCCTTCAGTGAATCCTGAATAAGCACATAACCTAAGTCTTGTCTTGAAGAGAGCAATCCTATGCCCCCTAGACAGTGTTGTGGTGGGGTCATAAGATTGTTCATAGCCGACACAAAGAGAACCACACCAGCTACCTCTCCACACTTGGAAACCTGAGCACAGAGACAGGGAATCGGGAGTGGTCCTGGGGAGGAGACTGGGAAAAGCTACCTTAGCCAGCTTCTCCAATAAGGCAGTTCTCACCCCAGCTGCCTTCCCTCCTACTGGGTGTACCTAGATGGAGAAAATTGCTTGTGTAGCAAAAATGCAGGGCAGGTGGATTACAGAGGTGAGGATAAGCTTTGTGCTCCAGCTGCCCTTCTTTAGGATACTCAGCAACCTACAACTTCAGAGACTGACAACTATCAACATAAGCACAGGCGTGCGCATAGCTGGTTCACCTGGTGCTCAGGCACCACCTAATGCCCAGCACCCCCCCTGCTAGCGCCAGCCACCAGCGCTCTCCCACGGCTGCTGCGAGCGTACAGATCCAACGAGGGAGAGAGGAGAGCAAGCAAGTGGCGCCGCTCTTACCTGAGCTCCTCTATGGCACAGCACAGGGGCAGGAGGACTTGCTAGGGTTGCCATATGTCTGGAAAACCAGGAAAGTCCTGATTTTCTAGTGAATTTAAAATGTCCCGGCCCCTGGGCAGGAATCCCGGATTCCCTTGAGAGGTGAGACTTGATGGAAAAGCGCGGCAATTGACTGTGGCTGTGCAGCAGCAGCAGCGAACACGAGGGTGAAGCTGGGGGTAGCGACTAGCCCAGTTGTGTCCGCTCGGATCCAAACCTTCCAGGCCTGGAAATTCCACTGAAGCAATTGTTGTGTGTGTGAAGGGTGCGGGGGTTGGCAGCGATGTGGGAAGAGATTCTGAAGCTGCCTCAGCAGTTTCAATCCAGACAGAAAGGTGGGAGGACATTCATTCTACTAACTGGCAATGGGTTTCTTCCCCCTTCCCCGTCTCTCTCTCTCTCTCTCTCTCTCCCTTCCTTCCCTGGGCAGCATATTAATAAAGCCACCCAAGGCTGCAGGTCAGTTGACCCATCTACAATGGTTCTTTGCCCAAACCACCTTTGCTCTTTGTTCCCACATGGTGGGACACGTTCATCGTAACAACTCTCCCTTCCCCCGCGTGCCTCAAAGGAAAACCCCATACAAAAAGCAACAATAATAACACACACACACACACCGGCGCCCCCCCCCCCAAAAACACAGAACTCGCCTCCGCCCCTTTCCCTAGCCCCGGGCTTACCCAGCCAATGCGCTGTGGCTCTCCACTTGGCACTCTCTTCCCCCCGGGCGGACCCTCGCCCAGCCAGGGCTGGCTCCGCAACCAGAGCCAGGACAGGAGTGCCCAGCAGCGAACACACATGCCTGACTCCTGCACACTCCTCTCTCTCTCTCTCTCTCTCTCTCTCTCACACACACACACACACACACACACATTCATACGCTGCAGAGGGGGAGGGAGAGGGGGAGGGAGAGGCTCAAAAGTGAAATTTATTATTTATACAAAGAGAGAGGGGGGAAGAGAAAGACTTTCAAGACAATTTCAAATTATTGTTTCTCTCTGGGAAAGAAAGGCAAAGGGGGGGGGAACGGTGAGCAAGCGAGGGCCTCCCTCCTCCCACTTCCCCCCGTCCAATCACAGAACATAATGAAATGCATGTTTATGCATTCTGAGTTATGTCAAATGATTTATGTATTTTAAATGCAAAAATCAATCAATCAACCAATACATTTTTAAAATTGTCCCGGTTTTCAGGATTCATAATATGGCAACCCTAGACTCGGTGCCAAGGCGGGCGGGGGAGCAGCGCCGTGGCGAGGAGGAGCATGCGCTCCATGAGACTTCCTGCACGGGAAAACCTCCATTGCAGGCAGGCAGGCAGGCTAGCAAACCTTTAAGCCAGTGGAAGTGGCTTTGATGGGCAGCTCTACAGGCCGAGGGTTTCCTCCCCCGCTTTCGTAGGAAGGCAGGAATTGAAAGGGATTCAGGTGCTAGGGCCCTACTGTCCCTGTTGGAGAGCTGTGTTGGAGAGCCCCTCCGATTCATAATTGGTCAGGTAAGAGGGCTCTGTGGAGCAACAGTGAGGCCGCGTTAAACAGCGTGAAGGCCCAGGGGAAAAGGGTGGCTGTGGCATCTTGTGCAGAACAATGGGCTACAGCCCTCAAGGCATTCCCTTGTCTCTGCAGCTGCTGTGCTTCGCTTCCAACGCTCCAGGCTCTGGGCTCCCGTGTGTGAAAAGGGGCCTGGTTTTTGGCCCAGCTCCTTTCGTCCACTTACCCCCAAGTAAATGTGTATAGGAGTGCAGTTAGGAAATGATTAGCATCTTGGCCCATAATGCATAAGTTTCAAGTGAAGTTTAGAGGAAAGCTGGTATTTTTGCCTGCACAAGATGGCCTTCACTGAATGGAAAAATGGTCTCAATAATTGCTGACGACACTACTGACTGCGGACACCATGAACAGATGTCCCTTGTGGTGCGGTATTTCGACAATGAAAAACATGGTCCAGTTGAACGTTTTGTGTCTGTTCAGAGATTATTAGCAGTTGATGCTCAGTCTATTTTTGAACAGTTAGATGAATTCCTTGGCATTAAAATTGACTGGTCATCAGTGACGTCTGTCTGTTTTGATGACACATCTACTATGTCTGGATGTACTGAGGGAGTTCAAATGAAATGTAAAAATAGAAACAGTGAAATACTCTATCTACACTGCTATGCACATTGTTTGAACCTCATCCTAGTAGATGCATGCACTTCAAGTAAACAAAACAGAACTGTCTTTGCTTTTTTTGGTGTTATTCAGACTCTTTATGCTTTCATGGAGGGGAGTGCTGTGCGACATGCAGTAATGGAGAAAATTGCACATGACGTAGGATCCCAGTTGAAGACCTTGAAGTCACTGTCAAACACAAGATGGACATGCAGAGCATTTTACAAGGTTTACAAGAGATTATTGAAACAACTCACATTGCTGACACTAAAATAAAAGCCAGGGGCCTTATCCATGAACTAAATTCATTCCAGTTCATCTTTGCCCTTCATATGATGCACCCTATTCTCCAGATGGTGGTAAAAGTAAGGCTCTTCAAGCTCCAGAACTCAACTTACTTACTGCAATGACAGGGGTGAAAAGTTTGCGTAAGTCTTTGGCTGCAATGAGAAGTGGCCCAGAATATTTCCAATCTCTTTTCAATGACTGTATGAAAATGTGTGAAGAGCATGATATATTGATTCCCCCAGTTAAGATGAGAAAAATATCCACTCGTATTGATGACACGTTTGAGTCCCAGCATCACTTTGATACCAAAGAGGAGCAGGAGAGAATAACTTCATTTTACCCACTCCTAGACTCAATGATTACCTGTATTGACCTGCGATTTGAACAGGAGACTTGTAAAATTGTGACTGCTGTGGGAAAGCTGCTGAGCTTAGACATTGGCAGGGATGATATCAGAATCATTTCCAACAAATTTAATGCGTCCTTGGATGAGTTGGAAGCTGAAGTCGGTTATGATGCATCTGTTCCTAAAGGTAGCACTACGAACACCACCAGAGAATGGCTTGATTGGCTAAAGGAATCGGATCGGTCTTCCGTGTTCCAGGCCTTTTACAAATCTATTCAATGTTTTGCAGTCTTACCTGTTACAAGCTGTTCATGTGAAAGAGCGTTTTCAAAACTAGCAAATGTGAAATCCAAACTAAGAAGTACAATGTCCCAACAGCGCCTCGACTCACTTGTGATTTGTACATTGAACAAGAATTGGCTTTGTCAGTTAACTATAATGATGTGATTGAGGAATTTAAGTCCTTAACACCTGGTGAGCGATGTCTCCTTCTTTAGGACAGGAAGATCAAGGAACCTGAATCTGTTTTGGTAAATTTGGATTAGGTCATTATCTGGTTAAATTTAAAGATGGTGAAAACTGACTGTATCTTTATATATGCCTGGTTATCACTACAGCAAAAAATAGTATTCAGGGTCTCATTTTTAAAATTTGTATTTTTAAAGTACAGATCAGTTGTTAAATAAAAAATACAGTTTAGTTAAGTTTGAGTTTATTTAGTTTGTTTGACGAATTAAAAAACATCCTTTATGACTGTATATTCAATCAATGTTTCCCTTTAAAAAAATCCCTGGGGCACCACCTAATGAAATGGGCTGTGCACACCTATGAACATAAGATTGTACCCTAAATGAACATCCCGAAGTTAATCCTTTTTTCACAAAAGGCAACTGGTCAGAACTGACTAGCTCTTTTGAGATGTAAGCCCAGAGTCATTAAGAAGGTGGTTCCAGTGTATAAATAATTTTCTGAATAGCCCTGGGGGGCTCAGCAAGCAGTCCTGGAGCACCCTGCAGCCACTCATAAAATGGCAGCTGTACAAAGTCATTCTGCAACATTAGAGGAATAGAAAGCCCTTTTACATCCTGAAAGTTGCAGAAATGGTCCTTTATGGCGCCATTTTGCACAAAATTAAAAATACAAAAATTATGAAACCACTATCTTGTGTAAAACAGAAACTGGCATCAAGGACTATTAGCTGTCGGGTGCTCCTGGACTGTACAGTGCTAAACGAGCACATCCGTGAGCATCCTGTAGCTTAGCAAGTTGTGTCCGGGAAGCCAAGTGGATTGGAGTCAGTCAGATTTCACCCCCATTTCAGGTGCTCATCACATCCCTACTGCCAGGACACCTCCCTGGGCTCTCCTTCATGAAGCCCCAATCCCTTCCCCTGAAGTCACATCCCCTGACATCATTGGAGTGTATTTAGGTGAAGAACAGTTGTGGAGGATAAGCCTGTGGAAACAGAATTGTTTTCTGAGGAATCCTTGAGAAAAAAGACCTATGCCAGTAGTGAAAGTCTTCTCCTCCCATATCCACAAGAGGGTGTAAAGCTATAGTCCCAAAACCAGTTATATGCTTTCAGGGCACAATCCTCTGTACTACACCCTCGCTGCTTGGAAGCTCCTGAAAGAGGTTTCTGGGATTTCTTTGCCTAGCAGGCTGGGAGGAATGGTGGAAGGGATCTTTGCCTCCCCATCCAAAGATCTTTGAGGGCGCTTCAGAGGGGTGGGGAGGAGGTTGGAAGAGACTCAGGATAAATCATATCTTGGCCTCTCTGGTTTCCTCCCCTCCCTGCCCACCAGAACGCCCCCCCCCCCACTCCTCCAAGGTTGATTTTCTGACCTCGGGGAAGCAGCTACTGCTCTTCTCTCCATGTTGGCTGCAAGGGGGAAGGAGAAGGGGGATGGCTATCCAACTCCTCCTTTCTGAGGTCAGAGTATTATCTCCATTCTCAGAAGGGAATCCAAGCCATCCTATGGCCCCTGGGACATTCAGCCAGAGACCATAGGATTGCTCTCTTAGTCTCCCAGAAGACAAAGAGTGAATGAACCCCTATGCTTTATAGAAATGTCTAAGGAGAAAATGACATGATATATATATAAGGATAGATGAATCTATCAGTCTAAATTTCTTTCAGTTTCTCATTTTTTCAAACTTAGCTTTGGTTCACTTCAAATTTGTGGATTTCTTAGTTCAATCCACTTCAGTTTGTCATGAACGTCATTAAAATAAAAGTTTGCATAAAGATTCATATGCATTGTTGTGCACATTTATCTTATGTATTATGCATGCATTTTTCAAGTAATTTTCCTAATAAAATGCATGTTTGAATATTACGTTCTCCAATATATGCATTTTTGTACGCATTTTCTTTTACTGGAGAATTCTAAATTTGAAAATGTGTGAATTTCGAAGGATAACTGGGTTTCAATTCACATAGCGATTTAAAAGTGTGAAATTATGTAAGTTTGCATTAAAATGTGAAGTGAAGAAATTTCTTCCCCAACCCTAGTTATACGTCACCCAATAGTCCTGTTGTGTTTATGCCTAATGAAAAGGTACTTCCGAAGGTGACAAACGCATGTTGAGAAACGCAAGGAGGGAAAGTAGCTGGAAAGATTTCGGAGCTGGGAAACGTAGGGTTGGGGGAAAGGGTCAATAATTCATCCCTTGCCACATTTCTATTCTCCTTCACTCTCAAAGCAGTTTTCCTTTTCTTTGTTTGTGTCATCATCTATCGCTTGGCCCTAAAAGTATAGAAGATGCTGAAATTGTGGCAGTTGAATATTAAGTGAATTTGTAGCTATAATATCAATCCTATGGTCCCTGGGCGAGCATCCCAAGGACCATAGGGTGGCTTGGAAAATCCCCCCAATGTCAGAGAAAGCACTCTCCCCTGCTTCCTCTCAGCCAGCACAGAAAGAACCATGCCAGCTGCCCTCCAAGGTCAGAAAAGCATCCTCAGAGAAGGGGAAAGGGGCATTCCAGTGTGCGGGAAGGAGAGGAGACCAGAGAGGCCAGGATATGATTTATCCAGAGTTTCCTCCAGCCTCCTTCTCTCCCATCTCACTAGACAGTCTAAAAAAAACCCATCTAGAGAAAATCACCCAAGACAGAAGAGAGGGATGGAGGTGAAATTTTTTTGTCGCTTTTCCTGTCCTGCCTGCTTCAGCCTGGCAGAGCATAGGAAACTCAGAAGGCTCCAACCTCAAGGCTTCCTAGTAGTGAGGGCATAATCAATAGGGTTGTGCCCTATATCAAGCATTGTGATAACAAGGTGAAAAGTAAACACTAAATTGCTTTAATGGATGCAATAACTTTAATGCAAATGCTTTAATGGATGCAGTAACACTTATTCATGCATTAAGACCAGTGACCCTCTGCCATGGAATCTCTGGAATATGGATGGCTCTCATTCCAGATCCGCAGTTCCCATGTGGGGAAAAAACTTTTATAATAATAATAATAATAATAATATATTTATTTATTTCTTACCTGCCCCTCCCTCTGGATCGAGGCGGGGAACAACATCAGTAAAAAAAACAATGTAAAATACATACAAAATACATAAAACTGATTAAAGGCATATAAAGTTAATACATTATTAAAATCAACAAAGTCTTAAAATTCAACTGGGTAGGCCTGCTGGAAGAGATCAGTCCTTCTCACTCTCTTAAATTCTAGAAGACTGGTAAGTTGGCGGATCTCTTCCGACAGGTCGTTCCACAGTCTGGGAACGGCAGAAAAAAAGGTCCTCTGGGTAACAGATGTCAGCCTAGTCTTGTCCGATTGTAATAAGTTCTTCTCAGAGGACCTGAGCGTGCGGGGCGGATTGTATGGGAGAAGGCAATCCCGCAGGTAACCTGGACCCAAACCATGTAGGGCTTTAAAGGTAATGACCAACACTTTATACTTCACCTGGAAACTAATTGGCAGCCAGTGAAGCGATTTTAAAGCTGGTGTAATATGGTCACCTTTAGGTGTACCGGTGACCAACCTGGCTGCCATATTTTGAACTAGTTGAAGTTTCCAGACTAGGCACAGAGGTAGCCCTATGTACAGCGCACTGCAGAAGTCGAGCCTCGAAGTTCTTACAACAGACATGTGCCCTGTGTAAGCTAAGTAGGTGGGGATTCTTTCTGCTGCTGAAATCTCAAAAGAGGTGGGGCTCTGACTCAGTGTTTATAACACCTGCTCAGCAGCTTTTACTATTTCAAAGTCTGTAACTATCTTTTAGGAGCCAGGTCTCAATCAGAAGTACTCTTAGCAGCATGTGAGTTGAAGCCAGTAGTTTCTACAATGGGATCACCTTGTACTTTCCCACAGGTAAGTAACATAAAACCGAATGGCTGTTTTACAGATTCTAGATGTGCTGCAGTGATTGCATGCTGTCTCCTTCTTATCTTATCTAGACTGATGTGCATATAAGGAAATTGCTTCACCAATAGTGAGAGCCATATGTCACACATGCCTCTCAAGCTCACTCATTGCCAGGGTAAGCATCTCTTTAATGCTCCCAGCTCTTTCCCAAATATTAAAAAATTGTGGGATGAGAGGTATGAATGAGTAGAAGAAGCAAAAGACTGACACTTGAGAGATGCTGTGAGCAAAACAAGCAGCAAATGTAATGGAAAAACAGGGGAAGGAGTTCAGGTTGCATAGGCATTGCCATTAATACACCAGCTGAAATCTCTGTTCTAGCTGCTCAGAGAAAATAAGAAATGAGTTTGGGAATAGCAAGTAGAAGTGGCGGACTGGGATTGGGACTTTGAAATAGGATCAAAAGGTCTGCAATGGGAATGGGGGAGAAAAAGATCTCAAAGCTTTAATGTCTGGATGGCACTCCATGTTTTCCTAGCAATTTGGTATACTAGAATGTGGAGCAGTTCCAACTAGAGTTTTATTTACGACTCTCTCTTGGTGACAAAAGATTATGATAGGGTTCATTTTACGTACTTGTTTGATACTAAAGTTGTTGTAACAACTTCAGAGGCCATGTTATATGTACCACCACCACAACAGCTGAGGTTGAAGGGAATATGAGACATTCCCCATACAAGTGTGGAATTTCCTCCTGAGGGGAGGTCAGATTGGCCCCATCTTTACTTAGCTTTAGGTGGACTATAAAAAACCTTTAAGTTCTGTTAGGCTTGTAATGACTTTAAAATGAGGGCCTTCTCTGTGGTGGCCCCCCCAATTGTGGAACGATCTCCCCAATGAGGCCCGCCTGGTGCCAACATTGTTATCTTTTCAGTGCCAGGTCAAGACTTTCCTCTTCTCTCACGCATTTAGCAATATCTGATGAGCCTAGGTTTTGTTTTTAGGCTTATAGCTTTTTAAAGTTATTATAGTGGTTTTAAAGGTATGTGTATATTGTATGTTTTTGCTGTTTTAATTTTTGTATATCGTTTTAATTGTTTTAATCTTATGTAAAGCGCCCAGAGAGCTTCGGCTATGGTGCGGTATACAAATGTAACAAAATAGAAATAAAATAAATAAAATAATTCCACTCTCTGGTGCATTTTAAAGATGTGCTGTTCTGCTCTTAATTCCCCATTTGTGTTTAATATCAGATAATTTTAATGTTTGTTTATTGCCCTGGGGGCATAGCACATGTTTCATTATGCTGCCTATCAGGCAAGTGCTATTTATTAGGGCTGTGCAAGGACCCCCTGATCTGATCTGGATCCCGATCTGGAAGGTCCAGATAGGATCTGGATCCTGATCCACTCCAGGTCTGTGCAGAGCGCTCCTTCCCGCTCTCCCTGCTCCCTCCCTCCCCCTATCGCCCTTCATACCTGCAGCCTCCTCCGTATCGTCCTCCATGGCGGCCGGCCTCCTCAATGTCGGCTGGCCATTTTCCTGCTCATGCCAGTGGCGCGAGCGGGAAAATGGCTGGCCAACATCGAGGAGGCCGGCCGACGCACGGGACGATGCAGAGGAGGCTGCAGATAAGGAGGCGATTGGAGGGAGGGAGGGAGAGAGAGAGCAGGGAGAGCTGGAGGGAGGGCTCTGTACGGACCCAGAGCAGATCTGGATCACAGATCCAATCCGGCCCGATCCACTCCAGATTTGGGATCTGGATCCAGATCCGTGCACAGCCCTACTACTTATACCTTTTTAGAAGAGGCCTCCCAATTTCACCAACGTAATAGCAGTCACCTTCCAAAACACTCAGTATTGTATTGTATTTTATTTCTTAACGGGTTCTAAACAGCAAAACAAAATAATTGGGAATCTTAGAAACACAATGGATGCACGAGCAAATGGTTCAGCAGCATGCTGGATGCCAGGTAATGTGTATTGCAGGGGCATGGAGAGAAGAATGACTGAATTGTGGGTTCGCTTTTATTTTGAAGCTCATGAGAAACAGGTGTTTGAACATACTACTTACAAAAACCTGAAATACTTATTTAACAGATGGAAGAATTTCATTGGCTTAATTTCCTAAGCATTCACATCTTTATGCTTTTATTGCAATTAAATTAAATTAAATTTTGTTGTTGTAGTTTGACTTCCGATTTCTCAATCTGCAAGAATCTGTTTGGAAACAGGTTCAATCAACTTCTTGCTGTGCGTAGGATCACAACCTAGAAATTTTTACCAGAGATGTAATGACACATTTTTAAATTAGTTTCTTACTAATAAACCAGTAGTTGAAACAAGATAAGAGGTGAGAAGTGACTGCAACAAACCTTTAGTCCATTTTGCTCCATGGCTAATGTTTGTAGGGTAATTATATTTTATACCCTTCCTGCATGCTAGGTTGTTAGTTTGTTGTACTAGATTTTTCTGCAATTGTCAACTGCTTCATTTGTTCAGTGGTAGCAGTATTCTGAATCTGTGAGTATGGATATGAGAAAAGTGATGGGGAAAGAGTGTGAAATGTTAGGAAAGTTGAGACTATGGTCATCCAGTGAAGGATTTGCAGTCAGAAAAGATATTTGAGGGAAGGGGAGACTGTATCACACAGAGCATAGCAAAAGCTTCAAAGTACAGCAAAAGCTACAAAAATAGGAGTGAGTAAAGTTAATTTCAGATACATTGAATGTCTCACTTGTTTTTTATTTCAGTGATTTTAACATTAAGATGTTGTGTAGAACAGGTTTGTCTTAATTGTATGCTGTGAAATCAGATGTGACCAAGGCCATGTTGGTGGGCACACCCCGTTGGGGCAGCCATGTTGTCCTCTTTTTTGTTTTCCAGAATATGGTCACTCTAGTCAAAAACAGTTCTTTCAATATTCAAAAGTTTCATCTGAGTATTTTGCCTTGTTTTGCAGTGTGTAGAATCACCATGCTATTTGCTAACTGTGAGAATCATACGAATGCGAAATGTCCCCCACGCAGATTATTGTGAGTATTTTTATTCATCACGTTCCTTGTAATTTTGAAAGAATTGAGAATGTCTAAAAGAAAATGTTATTAGCTATGACTTAGCTAACTTTAGTATTGCCATTTTATAGATGAAATTAATATTGTCAATGGATAATGGATGCTTTCTAGAAAATGAATATTTGTTACCAATGTCAAGAAACAAAACATGCATTTAAACACAATCAGGATGCTAGCATGCAAGTAACAAAACATGTATTTAAATTCGACAGCAAAATATAAGACATGAAAGAAAATATGTTTAATAGGTTCATGGTTTAAATCTCATCCTTCTTATAAACTCAACTAGGTGGCTTTATTCGCTACTGCAGCATGGGATATGGACTTCCTAATGCTTCCAAACCCAATCCAGTAAGCATAGGATCATTTGAAACTACATAGCCAAAGCATTCTAGCAGCAATGAAAACTCCCAGGCATGCTTAGTGGCATGTCCACGCTGCTGGGATGCTTAGAAATAAAGTTCCCAATGTGTTTGCTGCTACATATACCTGACTCATTTAATATTCTAATATTCTCATATTCTTTATCAAGTAATACTAATATTACTTGATAAAAAAGTACTTTCTTTTTCAAGTAATCATTACAAGCCAGTAAAATTATTCTCTAAGCCAGGTGCTTAAGAATTTCAATGACATCACTACAAAGGGGTAAAGCTCCAAAGAGATATAACTACGGTTCTGACTCCAGCATTTTTTTAGGACAGGAGTGGGGAATTTGTGCCTCTCCTTCAGATGTTTTGGCCTACTATGCCTGTCATCCCTCCCTCACGGTTATGCTGGCTAGAGCTGATGGCAGCTGTAGGCCACAAATTCCCCACCCTGGTTGCAGGAAGTGCAGAGTGGAAACAGTGCTTTACAAATAGGCACCGTAGGGTAGGTATAAAATATTCCAGAAGGTTCAATTACTTGCCTTTACTAAAACATCATTTCTATCAAGGTCTACTGGTGACTTCATGATGCTTTTCCATTTTGGGTGAGATGGCAAAGTATTGAAAAATGTATAATCTTATATGGATGTCTTCAGATGCTTTAAATATTGTCATTTTGCCCAGCTGGATTTCCATGTGGGCAGGTAGTAATAAAAAAGAAAGAATCCTGTGTGTTTCTGCATCCCAAATCTTTTCTTTTAATGAGGACAGACTGCTACTTTAAGGCTGCAATGCTGTACCCACTCAATGGGGTTTTCTCAATGGACATTTCCATTTTCAATGGGACTTCTCCTGAGAAGACATGTATAGGTTGTACTGGAAATGCCTTAGCAGTTCATGCACTATAGAGCTGCCTTCTCAATGTTTTGGACTTCGACTCCAATCATCCCAGCCAGCATGGCCAAAGGTCAGGAATGCTGGGATTTGTTATCCAAAACATCTAGAGAGCATCATTTGGGGAAGGCTGCCTTAGAGCTCTGAGCCAGGATTATTGAAAGACAAAGCAAAAGAAGAGAAAAGAAGATGACATTCATATATTCTGTAAAAGAATATAGCCCTTGTAACTTTAAGAGCAATCATCAGTGGGATGAGTGTAATGGTCGATGATCTGCCACTTCCAAAGTCCAGCTAGCTTTACTGACAGCCTAGAGGATCTCCGCTGTCTGGGATTGGTTTCAATTAAGAGGAATTAGCTAGACCACCTCCATGTTGGCCTAGCTGAGGGACTCAATTGTGCAATTCCCAATGCAATGAAGGGGCTTTGGATCCCAAGGCATCCCGTGCTACCCCTAGAATGCCACCAATGGGAATCCTGCCTACAGAGTTTCTGGAGGAAGGGCAGCTCATACAATCTTTCATACAGCAATAAGACTAGATTACCGTTTCCATATTTTGCTGAGTTAGAAGATGAAGTTAACACATATTTTCCCTAAAGACCAAAGGAAACTAGCAAAGCCATTCTCAATGTATTGCAAATATTGTCATTAGGAGAAATTGCTTGAAAATGTAACAGATATTTCCTAATTCCAGTGTATTACAAATGTCTTAATCAAGGAAAAATATTCAGTAGTTAAATAGACAAGATATAGAATGGATTTCCATCAATACGCTGGTGATCCTCATCTCTATAGCCCTATTTGGACATTCAACTAAGCCCTGCCCTAATGTCACACAAGTCACATGACTCTTCCCATTAGTATCTGTGCACAGAGTGTGGACATCTGCAAAAGGAGGCCTCCACATGTACAACTGTATATGTAAAGCCCTCATTTTTGCAGAATGTGAATGCTAGTGGGAGGGGTCATGTGATGTGTATGATATGGGGCCAGGTTACATGGTGCAGCTTTGCTCCTGGCTCACATGTTTACATTGCCTGGTTTACTTGAATGCCTGAATAGGGACCGAACTACACCAAGCAGGATACGACACTTGGATAACGTTTTGAAAACTGTATATGGAGTGTGTCCTGGACCCCAAGAGTTGTCACTACTGTTATAAACCGTTTAAAACCATTTTAAAGCAGTAGTCTAGATCCTGCCTAGGGCTTTTATCTCTTTTTCATCAGATTCCATGATAGGTGTCTGAAGTCAGTGATAGATTGGTAAGGAGATCTATTGGTCCATGGATAGGATGTCAGTCTGTTCTGAATTTAATTTAATTTCCTTTGAAGAACCTGGCTATGGTGAGGAGTGCCTTTGCTCAGCTTAGACTAGTGTGCCAACTACATTCTTTCTTGGCACAGTCAGGCCATGGTTACACATGCATTAATTGCATCGCAATTGGACTACTATAATGCACTGCAGACGCTTCAGTTCGTGCAGAATGCCACTGCCAAGATTTCAACCAGGGCAAGTGGCAGGATCATGTGACCCCTTTATTATAACAGTAGCTTTGCCTACTAATTTGCATGCAGGTGCTGTTTATTACTTTTAAAGCCCTAGCTGGCTCGGGACCAAGCTGCTTGATAGACCGTCTCCTCCCATAGGAGTCTGCCCATCTTTTAAGATCAACTGATATAGCCAACACCTCTTGAGGTGTTATTGGTGGCAATTGACAAAAAGGCTTTTCTGTGGCAGCAAATCACATGTGGAACACCTTGCCTTAAGAACCTAGATGTTCCTCTTCTTTTGTTGTGTCCTGCTGCCCTTTAAGATTTTTTCTCTTCTAGCAAGCTTTTAATCCTGTTGATGATTGAGTTCTGTCACTTAGCTCCTTGGGTTCTTTTTTTTCTGCAGCTTTTAGGTTAGTATCATGTAATTTATTTCATCATTTTAATTGTGTGATTTATTGTTATATTTATCTTTTTAACTGGATTTTGTTAGTTGCTTTAAGCACCTCCACAAGGTGGAACTATAAATAAATAAACAATTTAAAGTGTCATTTTCTTCCAGGATGCCACTTGTAGAATATTTTTATCTATTTAACTATTGAACAATTTCCCCTAATGTAGATATATGCATGTATTGGAAATTATTCATTAAATTATAGATGGATCTGTCTTTTCTTTTTCTCTTTTTTCCCTGTTATTAAGGCCCAAATTGATACCTGCTACAAGTACTACTAAATGTTCATGTATATAGTTAGAGTAAGTGGTGTACAAAACAAAGAGGCTTAGTAGCTCCTGGCTGGAGGGCTTACAGTTTTCATTAGACACTAGAGCCAAACAAGGATGGGATGACAGTCAGCTCATGGCAGAAGTGGTGGGGCAGGTATGGCGACTCTAGGAAGGTTCAGAAAAGGCACTGCTGGAAAAATATCTCCTCAGGAATGACTTAAGCAAAATAAATAGCACAAGAGGCTGTTCCAAGAATGTAGAGCATGGAGAAAAGTGGAGGGGAGGGGACAATGACAAGGAAATGAAGGAGTATAAGGAGATATGAGGCAGGAGACCTGCAGTTCAGGGTGTGTGCATTGTGCTACTAGATGCCAGATAGCAAATGTGGGATTGGACCAGGCCCAGTCTGCGGCATGTATGTATAGCCAGTGCTGCACCTATGCAGAAGGCTCTAGCATATACTGTATTGTCAGGGGATGGTATCAATCTGCCACAGCTCCTTCACCATTTGGGGCTAGGGAGTTGAGAGAGGGGGATGCTATCAGACAGCCTCCTCCTCTCTTTACCCCCTATCCACAAATGGCGAATGGAGGGCAGGAAGGCAGGACACACCCCTCCTATGCCCCACTCTCTGTTCGCCATTTGTGCATCTCGGGACTCCTCCTACACTCCGCCCTCCATTGGCTGCAAAGTGCTGACGATGGGGAATGCTTGAGAGCGGAAGTTGTTCCTGGCATCCCCTGTCCCCAGCACTTTCCCATCCTCCTTTGCCACAAAGTGGTGGTGATTTATTTATTTATTTATTTACTGCATTTCTATACAGCCCAATAACCGGAGCTCTATGGGTGGTTTACAGAAATTAAAACCATAAAAACCATTCAAAATATAAAACAACAACAGTATAAAAACATAGTATAAAATACAGTATAAAAGCACAACCAGGATAAAAACCGAGCAGCCATGCAGAAATTAATACAGACTTAAAATACAAATTTAAACAGCAGTGTTAAAAATCAAACTGAAGAACTGTGAAAATACTGTGAAAATAAAAAGGACTTCACCTGGCGTCTGAAGGAGTATAATGTAGGTGCCAGGCGAACCTCTCGGGGGAACTCATCCCACAGCCAGGGTGCCACAGCAGAGAAGGCCCTCCTCCTAGTAGTCACCTGTCTCACATCCTTTGGCAGGGACTCACAGAGAAGGACCCCCGAGGTTGATCTTAGGGTCCGGGCAGATGCATACGGGAGGAGGTGTTCCTTCAGATAACCTGGCTCCAAGCCGCTTAGGGCTTTGAATGTTAATACCAGCATTTTGAATCGGGCCCGGACCTGGACCAGCAGCCAATGAAGCTGGAAAAGGACTGGCATAATGTGGTCTCATTGGCCAGGCCCTGTTAACAGTCTAGCTGCCCTGTTTTGTACAAGTTGAAGTTTCCAGACTTTTTTCAAAGGCAGCCCCATGTGTAACGCATTGCAAAAATCCAGAGGAGAGGTTATCAGAGCGTGGATAACTGTAGCTAGGCTATCTCTGTCCAGATAAGGGCACAGTTGGTATATCAGCCTAAGCTGATAAAAGGTGCTCCTTGCCACTGAGTCCACCTGTGCCTCAAGTGACAGTTCTGGATCCAAGAGCACCCCCAAACTATGGACTCGATCCTTTAGGGGGAGTGCAACCCTCTCCAGAACAGGGTGAACATCACCTAGCTGGACAGTGATGGGAGACACTTGAGAGTGGCAGGAGTTCCTAGCATCTCCCGTGGCCAGCACTTTGCAGCAAATGGAGCGTGGGGCGCAGGAGGAGAGCTGCGGAGGACACTCTTGGCAGAAAGATATCTCCTGCAGTTTGACATCACACATCAAGTCATGAGAGACATCCTTCGCACCCGCACCATGAGCCATTTGGATATTGGCTCAAGGGAATGGAAGGAGCTCCTTCCAGATGGATCGCGGGGTGGGAGGAGCAAGAGATGTGCACGTCCCTGGGAACACATGGTGTACCGATTGCAGCACCCCACCCTTTGATGGCATGTGCCCATCCCAGGAAGCACTTGGGGAGCCGCTGATCACGGTGCCCCACCAAGGGACAGCATGGTCGATGGCTCCCCATGCATTTCCCAGGACAAATGACACATGCCTATAGAGCTCCACTTGGCAAGAGTGGCATGGGTTTCTGCAGCTTTTGCCTCACGACTCTGTAGGCATGTGAAATAGTCAATGGAGCCTGACAGAGAACACAATAATCAACAGTTGTGCAGATAGTGCATTCTGCACACTGTTGATTATTTGTGTGGTTATTTCTTGGAAATGACCAACCATGATGTGTTTTCCCCCAACAGACAACGGTTGACTATTTAAGCAACTGTTGCCTATTTAAGCAACCATTTACTACTGTGTTGTCCGAACTCAGTCGATGACTTACAAGGCCTATTTCAACTCCTGTTATTCTACGACAGGAAAGTCCGTCAGACATTAGAGCTATTCCAAAACCATCTTTGAAGAAAACTGAATCAGTAGTTTAAAGCAGCGGTGGGTAACTTCTGTGGGTGGGGAGGGGGGCTACATTGTCCCCTAGACCCTACTGGGGGCCACACTGCCAACATTGCAACCCACTTTCAGTAAAAAGCAATGGTTTTTCTGGCAAACAAGTCTTCCAAGAATGCGATTCTGCTTCCAAACAAGGAACATACTCCCAGATGCTGGGTTTTCGAGAAAAAAACCTCTGGGTTTTTTTGCCACCAGTACAAATGCAGCAGCAGTGGTGGTGCGGGCGGGTGGGGAGGATATGCAATTATGGCCAGGGGGACTGTATTGCTTACCTCTGGTTTAAAGAATGGGATGAAGAAGGGATTTATTCTGGAGCCAAATACTAGAGTATTTTAATTTTATTTTTAAATTATTTCTAAACTGCCTTTCAGGGTATAACAGACCTCACAAAGCAGTGTAAAGTTCTAAGATAAAGCATAATAACATGTAAAATAATCCATTTTGAAAGATATATACACCCCTTAAAAATGAACAGTATAAGTTAATCCAAAGCTTGGAAATTAATAGAACCCCAACTGAAATGTTGAAGATTATTATTTTTAAACCTGTCAGTAATCATTAGGCAGAAAGTGCAGTACTTCAGTGAGAGACTCCACAGGTTCCTCCAGCTGGTAAACTGAAAAGCACAAGAAACAGGTACTAATATAGTTTTAGAAAATAAATGTAATCCCACTGTGTGAAAGAATCACTTTTTCTAGGGGTGCCATGCTTTGGGGCTCTCGTGAGTTTTATGAAAATGGACCATTTGAGGGTTTTACTTAGGCAAAAATAACCCATTGATCCTGTTCAGACAACACACTAAGCCACGGTAGTTAAGCATTTTGAGCTAAACATTCTGGCTGAGCGTATTGTGTTAACTATTCCTAACCATGGTGGCTACATAACCACGGTTTAAGCGCCTCACTAATCATTTGCTGCAAAAGGGTTAGAGGCTGAACCATGGTTTAGTGTGTTGTCTGAACAGGCCCATTGGTATGCATGATGAACTGCCACAGGTTTATTTTATTTTCCAGATTTTTTTTCTTTTTTCTAGTTTTACTTCCACATGGGCTCCAGATAGACAACAACCTTACCAAAACAAAAGCCCAAACTTTTATAAAATCAATTTAACAGATAAAAAGACTACCCCCCAAAAAACCCCACCTAGTTTGGAGGGCTTTGCAATTCAAAACTTGCAGATTGTCAGCATCTTTGTGCTGGTAATGTGCTATGTTCATAGTGTAAATTTTGCAGGTGCTCATCATGACAGTCCCCATAGCCACATTAAGAACATAAGAAGGGACATGCTGGATCAGACCAAGGGTCCATCTGGTCCAGTATTCTGTTCACACAGTGGCCAACCAGCTGTCGACTAGGGACCAACAAAGCAGGACATGGTGCAAAAGCACCCTCCCACCCATGTTCCCCAGCAACTGGTGTATATAGGCTTGCTGCTTCTGATCCTGGAGATAGCACACCCTGAAGGAGAGTCCAAAAGCCAGGAAGCTGTGCTGATTCATATCAATGAATCAATTCTAGTAGTTTTGATCTCAATCAGGAGAAGGTCTTTTGTAATGCTGACGGATCTTCATTGCCTAATCAAGTCCAAGCCACCCCAAAATACTTTGCATTACAGGGAACAATGTATTGTTTCTGGGAAAATTCCCCTCCCCCCAATTAGTGTGAGGAATTGCAGCTAAGTGCAGAAGGAACAAGGAAGTCAGAGGATGTGGAGTTGCAAATGATGCCAGCATCTTTGCTAATAAAGAAGGGCCAGCGCTGGGTCTGTCTGAGTCCTGGCTCTACTACCCCACTGCTTGTGCTTATTGGGATTCAACTACCAACTACTAGCCACTGAACAGCACTGCTAGCTACTGTTAACTTTAACAGGTAGGGTTACTGAGACCCTCAAGGAAACTCAGGACAACATAAAAAACACTAATTTAGACATTTTTGTTTTCAAATTACACGATAGATACAATCACAGTGCTGTCTGGCTAGCCAGGTCATTCATTCATTCATGCATCCATTTGTCAAAGCTATAGCATTTCCAGGGTTCCTTTGGAAATGGCAGTGGAGATAATATCTGATCTTAGCAAGGGACATTTCATTAGAGTGCAGAGGGAAAACTTCGAGAGTGCCTTCTCCCATATCAACCTATCCATTCAGTAAGATCTAGAAGTCAAGGTCTCTTGGTTGCTCTGTTGCCAGTACATGTACATTTGATGGCATTCAAGGGAAGGCCTTTTCATTTGTGGAACCATGTCTTTGGAATTCTCTCCCCAAGCCCCTGCAGTACAATAGGTGTCAACCCTGATGGTGTCTCAGCATCTGTAGAAAGCGTATTTGTTTGACAAGCATTTGGTGATTTTAATGCCTGTGCACAAAGAGGACCTAAACGTGGTGGAAAATGTGCATGCGTTCTAACAAAGAAATCAGGATGTTCGATTAGATGAAACTACTTCCAGTATTTTATAAGCTCATGTGAGCTGATCAGTAAGCAAAAAAGCCTAGCTGAATACACTAAGCCGTAACCAAATGGATAAGATGGTTTATAATATATAATAGCAATATGAAATATAGTAGCATATAATTAGCGTATGGTAAATACAATATCTTGACACAAATAAGTGTGTATAACATACAATGCAGTAACGGATAGGGCGGATCTACACTGCTGTTTTAAAGCGCTTTAAAGTGTTTTATAACAGTAGTGATAACTGTTTTGGAGTGTGTCCTGGGCCCCAACAGTTGTCACTACTGTTATAAAGAGCTTTACAACTGTTGGGGCCCAGGACACACTCCAAAACAGTTGTCACTACTGTTATAAAACACTTCAAAGCGCTTTAAAACAGCAGTGTAGATCCTGCCTATATCTATATTTGCTCAATTAGAGCTACAATGGTTGGCTTGACGAAAACTTTGGTAGCAGGCAAATACTATTTGATTGAGTCAATGAAAGCTTTAATAGCAGGCAGTTACTGTTCTTAGACGGTTACTCCAGAATATGCAATCCGTTTCCAGACTTCATCAGTAATATAGTGCATGCATGAAGGTGATTAAAGACGCTCAGTTACACTCTGACACCCGTGGAGGCAAACACACTGGTAAATGAAATAAAAACAAATGAATATTCCTGCACAATATATGAACTCTCATAATTCATAGGTAAAAGACACTTATTACCTTCCTTAATAGGAAATTTGTATTCTTTAAAGTGGGTTCCTGTGCAGCAATACATTTTCAGTGCTGCTCATTAACAAGGGTGGGAGGAAGTGAATCTCGGGCGTACACAATCACCCTGATATAAGGAATGCAATTAAGTGGGTGTGATCAAATCACTACCCCATCAAGTTAAACAAGGTCCAATGTGAGAGCACTATAGTGATTATCAGGCTGGGATAATGCCTGGCTTTGTTTTGTTTTGGATTTCTATTGCAATTTTAATTGTCATTTTAACTAATTTTGTAAAGCACACTGGAATGTGTTAATGAAGAGTGGCATTTTAAATGTTTAAATTAAATACATACATACATACATAAGCCAGATTGGAGGGGTTCAACTTGGGTTGGAAGAGAAAAGCCAAAACACAATGAGAAGGAATAGGGCATTTTGGGAATTTGGAGACAAAGGGTAGTATCCAGTGCTAGTCCTACCTAGGGTAGACACATTGAAATGAGTGAGACTTGAGTTAGCTGTGACTCAGGCCATTATCACATGAGAGATTTTAAGCACACCCACCTCGACTTTGCTCACTTCTTCAGTGCTGGACTCGCATGATGTCATCCCCGTCATGCTGTTCTCTCACCTTGAGGTCGGGGGGTTTCGTTTCTGTTTCGAACAGGCAAAGTCTGAAAGGCACAGGCAGGTATCTCAGGTACTGCAGCAATACCGAGCATGTGTAAATCAAAACGCTAGACTTGCATAGAAAACGGAGGAGGAATCCGCAGAAGCAAACCGGGAAGAAAAATGTAGGTGTGATAAAGCTCTCACTTAAGTCTCTTTCATTTCAATGTGTCTTCTCTATGTAGGACTAACATTGTATACCACCCAAAGGGAAGTGAGATCAACTGGTAGTCAGAGTTTGAGAATGGTTTTTTTGTTGATGTTTGTTTGTTTTTTGAGAATAGTTGCCATGTGATGAGTTTGGACACTGCAGGGAATGAAGCAAAGAGAGAGAGATTGTTTCATGGGGGAGCATGGTGATAAGGAGTCATGTTCATTCTTGGTGGGTATGGGGGTGTGGAATAATAACCAGGAAGCAGGAGGCAGGAGGATCAAGGGGCTATGTGGTCAAGTTAGATGGAAACAGCAGAGTGGTCCTGCCATCTAGAAGATACTGGGATAAAGAAGTGAAGGGTAGAAGAGATAGATGAGGGATATGATTATTAGGGAGGTAGCATCCATTTTATAAATGAAGATGATGCGTTCCTGGGTGGGAATTGAAGAAAACGGAGGCAGAGAGGCAAGCTTAGTAGAGCAGCAAAACATGGAGGAGATGCCCCAGGGGATTGCTGGAATAGGTATGGATTAGTGTTGCTTGGCCAGATAACAGAGCCCAGGAAAACTGTAGGCCTATCTACACCAAGCAGGATACAACACTTTGAAAACATTTTGAAAACTGAATATGGAGTGTGTCCTGGGCCCCAACAGTTGTCACTACTGTTATAAACTGTTTTAAACCATTTTAAACCATTTTAAAGCAGTAGTGTAGATAGGCTCAATGTGAATTTAAACTGAGGAAAGTCAGTCAGGTCTTTTGATTTCCTTCAGTGGCACTCAGCAGCCTAAGAGCCTGAAACAGAAGCAGCGAGATACAAGTTTGTTGTGCCCAAGAGGGTTACTGGAAAAGATTTTTGAAATGTATTAGGCTCAATAAACTCATTTCTGTGCACTGGGAGGTTTCCATCTTTCCCACCCCCGTCCCTTAAATCATTAAGAGCAAGAGAAAGATGTTGTCAGAAAGAAAGAAGGCAAGGCATGCTTCTACGCCAGATGCCAAAGTGGAGAGGAGGTGTGAGTAACAAGGAAGCACAGCGACACAAAGTAATGGCATACAGAATCAACACTTACATGTGTGAAGTAATAATGGGGAAGATCAATCGGATGCTTGAGTGGCAGGATTTGGCAAGAGTTAAGCTGACTTCATCACTGTGGCCATTGAGTAGGGTGTGTGTGACAGAGAAGCCTCCAAAGGAGAGGGAAGGAAGTAGCGGAGATAGTATCAGAGGTGAGGCAGTCATATTTCCATAGGGGGTATTTCCCCATGTGTGCTCATGCATGTGTATATAGATCTGGCCACTAAGGATAATACTTAATACATTTGATGAAGTGGATTCTAGTCCATGAAAGCTTATGCCACAATAAAGGCATTAGTCTTTAAGGCGACGTGGGACTCTTTGTTGTTTTATGCTTCAAAACTTCAATGAACTTTGTTAAGCTCTAATTTGATTCTGATTTGCACTTAATAATGTGCCAGGAAGTGTGCAAACTGTGTACTTAGGGTGCATAGAAACCTAGAAAGGAGAAAACGGGTTGTTGTGAGTGAAGCAAGAACAAGTGAGCATGCTGTTTCCCACCACCTGATCACTCCATGGTTTCCAGTAGGAGTGTGCACGGGAGGAAAAATCGGCTCGGAATCAGAATCAGAACCGGAAGTGATGCATTGGATCGGATCAGATAGGGCTGAAGGCTTTCCGGATGCGATCCAATTCCGATCCGAAAATCGGATATCCGATTTTTGGATCGGACACCATTTTAGGTGTTTTCGCCATAGGCTTACATTGGGGAAAAGAAAGCTTTCCCCCAATGCAAGCCTATGCGGAAAACATGGGGGCGGGTGAGTGGGGACCTAACTTCCCCCCTCTGTTCCTCCCCCCCACTCGTGCTCCTTACCTGCCGGGGCCGTCCACTTCCGTCCGCTGCCGCCCGCTGGTCCCTTCTACTGAGAAACAAGCTTTGCAGCCTGCCTCTCAATAGAGCGCCGGGTGATGACGTCACCCGGCACTATACTGAGAGGCAGGCCGGCAGGTAAGTGGGGACCTCCCTCTCCCTCCCCCTCCCTCCCACTTGTGCTCCTTACCTGCCGGCATCCCGCGCTGCCGTCTGCTGCTTCAGTACTACTGATAAGCAAGCCTTGTGGCCTGTTTATCAGTAGTACAAAAGCAGCGGATGGCAGCGCGGGATGATGGCAGGTAATGAGGGACCTCCCCCTCCCTCCCCCTCCCCCCACTCGCACTCCTTACCTGCTGCCTCCTCACTGCCATCCACTGCTGCCCACTGCTTCAGTACTACTGAGAAACAGGCCTTGTGGCGTGCCATCACTCTATTGTGGAACAGGCCACAAGGCCTGTTTCAAAGTAGTACAGAAGCAGTGAGCAGCAGCAGATGGCAGCAAGGAGGGATCAGGTAAGGAGCGCGAGTGGGGGGAGGTGGGAGGAGGTCTGATCCTCCGATTTTTTCTGATCCGGATCTGGTCCTTTCAGATCAGATTGGATCAGATTGGATGATCCAGATGATCATGATTGGGATCGGAATCGGATAATTTTATCCGATTTCACCCAGATCGGGTCTGAATCGTGGATTGGACCGGATCCGCTGCACATCCCTAGTTTCCAGCTCTGGGTTGCCTCTCCCCCAACAACCCAGGAATCCCATTTCACACATCATGCTTAACAACTCAGGGATGGAGGATCCTCATCAGAAGCAATCATGTGGCAGGCACCAGCACGTTCACTCATTCACACCTTGTTCACAACAACCCAGAGTTGGGTGGTTGTGATGTCTGAACCGGGACTCTGTGTGGCCAAAGACCCAAGATTCAAAAATGGTCATATAGATAGGTATCAAACTGGTGATTACTCAGCAGCTTCCCTGGCTCAGAAGCTAAGGGCTTTATCACACCTACTATCCCCCCCCCCCCTGGGGTTGCTTCTGTGGATTCCCCCTCCGTTTCCTATTCACACGTTTTTGAATCACACGTGGTCGGTATTGCTGCGATATCTCAGCTTGGCCTGTTGAACTTTGCCTGTTTGGGATTTTGCCCATTCAGGGATAAATCGAAACAGAAACTAAAAACCACAACCTCAGGGCGGGAGAGCAGTGCTGAAGAAGTTGAGCAAAGTCGCAGCGGGTGTGCTTAAAACCACCCGTGTAATAACAACTTAAGAGAGGAACAGTTGCCTCATCAAAGGAGCCGCCACACCTAGATGGGATGCAGGCAGGGCAGAAAGCAGAAGCACTTAGCTCTTGTTTCTTGGCTGGCAAAGGATTGAGGAAACCCAGGCAGCAGCCACTCTACCTAAATTAAAGAAGACAGATCTCAGTGTAATGCAACTGGATGTAAAAAGCAGAGTACTACTAATTGAAACGTTCTTTGTTGTTTGGCTGACACAGGATCTGGAAGAACAATATCTGAGTATGATCTAAAGGCCCCCAGGCCTCTGGAGTATATTTGGGGGGGGCACATGGGGGGCTGTAGGGGAGAGGAGAGGATAGGGAAGTCCTGTTATGCCAGCAACTTCCATTCCAGTGGCGGAAGGACACTGTTGGATCCAAGCGAATGTAGTTCTACCCTCCAATTAAAAGTAAATGTTTGTCCAGTAGTTAAAAGTAACATTGTTTTCCTTTTTATTTATTTATTTCAAAAAATCATACTTGTCCAAGTATTTTGTAAGTATTTGAACTGTTGCCTACATAATTCTGATTTAAAGGTGTCATACCGAGAGTAAAATGTATTCACGTTTTGTCCTGGGGGATGGTTTTGGCTGGTTGGTTGGTGGTGGGTTGTTTGTTTGTTTGGTTTTGGTCTTTGATTATTTGTATCTACAGGTAAGTTTTTTTCCCCTTGACAGGATATTAAATAACAAATTATTTCTAGGACAACGAAAGAGGATGTGTGTCTGTCTGTCAGTGCCGTAGCTCCAAGACCATGAAACCTAAACAGCTGGAATTAAGCCTGCATACTAAGGGAGCCCTTGGGGTTCCTTTAAAAAAAAAAACCTCGTTAATTATTTTACTTAATTGGAGAGAGTAATCTTATGCCCTTCCCCCAGACAACATCTAGGGGAGCATAGAATAGTTCAGTTTTCTGGCTCTGAGGCTGAAGTCAGGGCTCCAACCCCAAAGCAAGGGAACCATGCTTCCTGCCCTTCTCCCTCCCCCTCGTAGCTGGTGCAGAGAGAACCACGGCAGCTACCATTCTGCTCTCAACAAATGGAGCATGGAGACAAGAAAAGGGGGTAAGGGGAGGAAACCAAGGTGGCTGTAATGCAACATATCCTATGGCCACCCCTGCCTCCTCCCCTCCCCTTCCGAGGCACTGTTTAGGAGAAATGCAGGGTGGCTGGAGTGTGGAGGTGAAGATCACCTCTGCTGTCCTCCTGCCCTTCATGGGATACTTGGCAGTCTCTGAGTTCAGAGATTGCCTGCCATCCACATAGGATTGTGCTTTAAATGTATCTGTGAGCATCATCAGATGGGGGGGAAATCAAGGCTCCCTACCATCGCTTCTCGCCCCCCCCCCCCCCCCCCAGTCCCACAATACTTCCTCTTTCTTCCTGGAGAAGATCGAGGAAGTAAACAAAGACCATGTGGCCCATTCAGGGGCCATTTTTATCGTGCTGCTTTTCCTACACGCAGCAGGAAATGGCAGCACATTACATTTCCCCCCCCCCCAAAAAAAAGGATTAAAAGGGGTCCATTTTGTGATGGAAAAAAGGCAAGAAGGAATGGGAGGCATGTGGGAGGCGGATGGCGTCATCTAAAGTATGCACAAAAAAAGTGAGTGGGCAGTAGCGAGCGTGTGATAAAATGCTCGTCTGCTGAAGCTCTGTGTTTCAACTATCAGCTACTAGGTGGCAGACTTACCTAACCAGTGCATAGCTTTGCAATCAAAACAGTTTGAAGCTTGGGATGGTGGAGGAATGGAGTCCAAGGGGCAGCTTTATATGGTTTCCCCACTCCCCTGCTATGGGGCAGCCCTCCTGGAATGTAATGGACAGACCCCCGCCTTCAGGGGGCTATCAGGTGAACCATGGCAGAGATCATTTCTAGAAGTTCCATCAACTGTGGCTTCACTTATTTATTTATTTTCATTTTGGCTGTGGCTTTTGAGTGTGCATCCATTCATTGAAATCATAAGCACTAGAGTGGGGGAGGGGGGCTGTTTAGCCTCAGGGGAGGAGCAGATTGCTCTGGGGTCAGATGACATCAGGAGGTGGAGCCTCCCCCGAATCCCCACCCCCTGGCATTATACCTGAGTTTCTCCATGCAGAGAAAGGCAGGAGCAAAACTCCATGCAGAGAGAGGCAGGAATCATTGCCCCATACCTCTCAATGCATGGAAAAACTGCAATGACATCAAGGGGTAAGGCTTCAGGAAAGGGCTTTAGTCTGCCACCTGACATCTTCCAGCACCTGAGGGTGAGCCAGACAGCAATCCGGGGCCCTGGGCTAAAATGATATCCCACCCTGCTCTAATGCTTATGATTTTGATTGATGGCTGCAAACTCATAAGCCACTGCTTCTGAAACTTCTTTTTCTTGTGTAGAGAGAGGCAGGAGCCATTATTCCTATCTTCCTCTGCAGAGTCAAATTGCTTTCCTATGAAGAATTGCTTTTATCTCTGATTACTGTTTGGCAGTAACAGCCATCATTTCCATGTGTTGCTTGCCCATCCAATTAGAAGAGTGTGTGGCGTGCTAATGGGAATCTGCACTGTTATCACCAATCAGTATCGGAAATAACAGTGGGGATTCCTCTCACCAATAGCCTCTAGGGAACGGGGTCTGGGAGAGGAAGTTAGATGAGGCTGTGGACTTGATGTAGGGCCAAACTAGGCCCATGAGTTGAAAATTCCCATTCCTGCACTAGGAGCTTAGCGTTAGGACTGCTCCTAATCTGAACAGCATTTCCTGAGTTGCTGAGTTTGTATCTTTAGCTCCTTCAGCCATGGTCCTGTGGTTCTGAGGAAAGGAGACAACAGGGGAAACTAAATTTCTCTTGTCTTCCCCTTTCCTCTGAACTAGCGCATAGGAATGTAGGAAGCTGTCTTATACTGAACCATACAATTGATCCATCTAGCCCAGTATTGTTGATACAGAGTGACAGTAGCTCTCCAGGCATTTTGGCAGGAGTTTTGTTTCAGGCCTACCTGGAGATGCTAGGGATTAAACCTGGGATCTTCAGCATGCAAAGCCTGTGTCCTAGCACTGACTTATGTCCTCCTCTCTGGTGATTGAAAAAAGATAAAACTTTCCCCTAGATGCTGCCTTTGAATGCATTCACACATGGACCCCCTCTAGATGGATTCTGTTTGACGCCTGGTTAGCCGATTATGCGCATAATCGCAGAAGCGCTTTATCATAAATGCTTGTACACAAGAGGTAATTGAGCGCACAACTGGTGGCCTTACCGGTTGTTTGAAATGCGCTTTACAAGTAGTTAATGCGGAGAATTGCTTGTTCACATAGGCAAAATGCGCTTTAACAGCCGGAGCATAATCGATAATGCGCATAATCGGAGAGATAAAGCGCCTCAACTCCCAATTTATGCTCCGCTGTTGTAGAAGTAAAAAAATTAATGAGACTTCAAAGAGCTTTAAACATCTCATGTAGAGGCAGCCATAGTCAGTTACATGTGATGGTAGTTGTCTTGTGACATGAGGAGAAAATTCCACCATGGGTGAACGACAGTGTAGGATGTGGGGAGACAACATATTTTCCTGTGAGCGTGAATATAAACTCACCCTTAGTGGGCAAGAAGAGAAATAGGATTAGAAATGATACCATTGGTGAAAAGAGAGGTGGGCTTAAATATTCCATACTAATTTCCACCACATGCATGCACCCAGTCCTTTGGGGCATGCACCCTTCTCAAGAAACAGCTGCCTGTCTTTCCAGAGGGCTTTTCCAAAACCAATAAGTGAAAATGTGTCTCAAATACTTCTTAACCTTTACAATAGTTCCCCAAGGACATGTGACCATGCTACTACTTTCTTATGGAAAGCAGAAGCAGTCTCTGATGAATCAGATAGGTTTCCTTTTGGGGGTTGCATTTTTGGTGTGGTCTGCTTCTGCTTTCTGGAGTCAGTCAGAGGGGAAACAGCAGAGTTGTTAGGTGGGACACAAAGTCACAATTCAAAAATAGTAACCCAATAGTCAGCCCCCCTGGAATGAATTGCAGGTGGGGAACAAATGCCATAAAACAATGTGTTCTAGTCATGCACATTTATTGACTCTTAATAGCTGAGGATAGAGACATGAAGACCAAATAGAAATAGGAGTTAATGACCCCTGACCTGACCCAAAGTGACTTCCTGTGCCTGCTTTGAATAGATTTGAATGTATTGTCTGGTTTTAGTTTCACCTATCAGTGGAAAAAACTAAATTTTCTCATGCAATTATTAAGGGTTTGAGTGTTAAAGGCTCCCTTGAAATCCAGGTGTTAACCCCCCCCCCCAAAAAAAACACCTCTGAAACAATCCAAGATATATCTAATACTTCCAAAGATCAAGGGTTCATCTAGCAGTGACTAAGGAGAACAAAGAAATATGCTTTGTTGAATCTTCCACCTCCAAAGGATTAAACTAAACGTTCGGTCTAGTCCAGTATAGATAAAATTCTTAATTATTCTTTGCCTTTCCCTACAGTAAGTGAAACAGATTGTTATGTGACCTTGTGGCTGCCGACTGCGTCATTTGAAAAGGTTCGGACTAAAACTGTTATGAACTGCAAAGATCCAGTGTGGAACGAAACATTCTACTTCAGGATCCAGAGTCAGGTTAAGGTACGATAAATGGTTATATGGACTCGTTTCCTGCTAAGTGAGGCAGAATAAGCATTTTCGTGCACTTCCTGTTTTTTTGTTGCTGTTCTGCATGTGTGGCTGTTTCTTATCTAGTCCTTTTCTTCTCAGAGCCTAGCTACACAGTACCTTGGAACATTTTACATAGTATTTTAAATCGTTCCAAATAGGTGCGTTCGAAAACATCTTAGGCCACATTAAGGAGTACTCACGTTACAGGAGAAAAATTCTTCAGTCTTCAAAGCAGTGTGTGCGGTCTCACACCCTTCTGCCCATCTCTTTCTGTTTTGTTTTTACAATGAGCTTAGGGCAAGGCATTGTGGGCACTGTAGTTCACTTGCCCATTTCCTCTTAGCCTCTCTTTCTTCCCCACCAATCAACAGCTAAGCATTTGGGTGCTGGGAAATGAAGCACTGCCCCCACAAATCACAAACGGTAAGGAAGGACACATTAATTTACTTAAAACAATTAATTAAAAGTAAAAACCATTGTATATAGCTGAAGTGAGTTTTAAAAAACCTCGGGTATACAACATTCAAGGGAGTGCGTCATGTGGCCCAAAGAGTTTTCGTAACCCTTATAAAACATCATAAAGCTAGTGTGTAGATCGGCTCTCAGTCTCACTCCCTTTAAACTGCAGACTAAGCAGTCTGTTTCCAGATAATCCTACTGATAGGCTAATGTTGCAGTGACCTCCTGCAGCAGAAGTCATTGCTGGCAGTGTTCTTCTGTGAGCCTGCTCTTTGATTATATATATTCTGTTCTGTTTAACCCACTTTGCAAAGCAGTTAGAAATTACCAGTTCTCCAAGTGGTTGGAAGGTTTGGTTTCCTTTGGAAGGAGGTCATTAGATGGGGGTGGGGTGTAATTTTGAAATGTGTTTATTTATAAATATACAGTTCAGCATGAGTAGTGAAACACCTTAAAATTCCCCTGACAGCCAAAGTCCACCGTTCCCACATCAGATCTCTAGGGGGCAGCCAGCACCCTAGGAAGTTTACAGCGCCCCATACAAGGCATTCACTGTGTCCCTGTGCCTTCCCAAACTGCAGTTTCTTCACACAGAGATCTGGATTACAACATTTGCTTGGAGCAGGGGAGAGGGGAGATCTACCCCCTTCTCTGATGCTTCTTCTTATGCAGAACATTCCCCCAAATGATTCTGAATTAAGAAGCAATTGGGTAATTATTTAGCTCCCTTAGCAACATGTTGCCTATACTCACCTAATAAAGAGATGCATTGGGCCAGACATAGGGTTCATAGAATCATAGAATAGTAGAGTTAGAAGGAGCCTATAAAACCATCATGTCAACCCCCCTGCTCAATGCAGGAATTCACATTAAAGCATACCTGAAAGATGGCTGTCCAGCTGCATCTTGAATGCCTCTAGTGTGGGAGAGTCCACTACCTCCCTAAGTAATTAGTTCCATTGCTGTACTGCTCTAACAGTCAGGAAGTTTTTTTCTGATGTCCAGCCAGAATCTGGCTTCCTGTAACTTGAGCCCATGATTCCATATCCTGCACTCTAGGAAGATTGAGAAGAGATCCTGGCCGTCCCTTGTGTATCCAATGTTGGGCCTCCTCCACACGAGACGTTTAATGAGCCTTAGAGGCTCATTATAAATTTTACCTCCACACCAGCGGAGCGCAAAATGGGCGTACAGGCGCGTTATTTCCCCGATAATGCGCATTTTCGAATGCGCGTTAAATAGCGACTTTTATTTTTCTCCGGCCGTTAAAGCGCATTATCGCGGTGTGAACAAGCGATTATGCGCATTAACGTCTTCTAAAGCGCTTTTTGGACATGAATTAATGCGCTTCGCCGCCTCTCGCCGCCTCCCGTGCAGAGGGATTAGGCGTAAATGCGCCTCCGCGATAATGCGCATAATCCCGGAACCGGGCGCAAAAGCGCATCCTTGTGGAGGGGGCCATAATCATATTTGGAATAGACCCATTGAAATGAGTTAAGTTAAACTAACATTGGATGCAACCCATGCCCAGCAGATTTGCTCAATTTTAAGCAGCCCTTCTAGTCCTTTAATCCTCTCTTGCCCAATCCCCTGTTCCACAGGTTATAAACTGTTCTGCCCAGAATTACTCCATTGGCTGGTTCATTTGTTAGTTGGTTGGTTTGTAATACTGCTTAATATAATAACATATCTAAGCAGCTCAGTATCTATCCCAGAGAATGTTAGTTATTGGGCAGATTAGAAATGTAACAAATAAATAAATATTGCATGCTCTGACTGGTAGCAAGCAACACTCTAGGGGTTTTAGCAGAGCCTCTCAGGGTGGGGGACATGTTCCCAATTCTGCTACTTGGTATGTTTTTAACTAGACATGCCAAAGATTCAACTTGGGACCTTCATGCAAACAAAGCAAGCACTCTTATCACTGAGTTATAGCCCCTTCGCAAGTGAATATTTTGGGCTGAAGTTGAACAAAATGGCCTTTTGCTGTCCTCCAACTCTGTAATGCTTTGTTTCCATATTTCATGCATAACATTCTTTATTCCTATTTTCAGAATGTCTTGGAATTGACACTATGTGATGAAGGTGTCATTCAAGATGATGTCTACCGTATCATTTTATTTGACATAGCTAAAGTCCCTCTTGGAGAATCAATTTTTATGACATTTGAATTGAATCCCCAGGTAAGTATGCATAAAGATTAATCTTTCTCTGTGTTGACTGAGATTTCTGTGTACTTTTCATCACCTGTCCTGCCTTGATACTAAAAGAAATGTAGGGGCAAAGTATTACATCTCTTTCTTTCCTCACCACCATTGTAGTCCCAATCCAAAGCACAAAACCCCTGAAACTGCCATTTACTGAACAAAAAACAGACACCAGAACCATCTGGTTGGCCACTGTGAGAGACAGGATGCTGGATTAGATTGGCCTTTGGTCTGTTCTAACAGAGCTCTTCCTATGTTCTTAATGGAACTGCCAGTTCCATATTATCATTATGTCTAGTTTGACCCTCTGCTTTTTAATTTAATTATCTTTTCCATATAAATGGAACTGCAGACAAATGTTCTGTCACATCTTTACTTAAATTTGGCAAGAGGGCAAATACAGCCCAGAGACCATCCTTGAACCAACTAAAGGTAGTTTGAAACCAGTGTTGAACTTTGCAGAGCATTTGGTCTAATAATAATTGTCAATTCCAATCAGTCCATTAACTCTGCAAATGGGATGAAGAATGATGTGTCAATTTCAGCTGAGGACACCACATGGACCTATTCATATCAGGAGAGCTTATTCTAGAGCCTATTCTAGTGCTATTCATATCAGGAGAGCCTATTCTAGTGCTACCCAGTTTAATTCTGAGTAGCTCCAAGCTGGGAAGATGTATGGAGGGGGGGCATATGATTCCTGTGCTAACCTTTATTGTAGACGTTTCCTGTAACCTTTCATAAAGGCATCCGGCCATATCTTAACTATATTAAATCTAATTATTTGAAAATACTATCTTACACAAGAAATAAAAAGTACATACTGGTTCAGATCAGACACCACGTTTCTCAGTGGTGGTCTTAGAACTCCATGGTGGAGTTTTTACACCACTGTCGAGAAATGTGCTGTCTGGCAGGAAAACTCCGCACAATGGTGGAGTTTTTTTTCTTTGAAAACACTCCACACAGAATATCCACATTGTGCAGAGGAGAGTTCCTGCACAACCGTTGTGTGGCATGTTATGTGGCAGGCTCCGTGGAGTTTTCTGTTGCATGGAATTGACTTTTCACACTGGCTACAGAGTTTCCTCGCAAGAGCGGCGAAAGGAGCGAATGCCACTCTAGGAGAGCCACCGGGATTGTTTTTCTGCAGCAACGGCTGATGGAATACCATCAGGAGGACCAGGGGAAGAGAGAGGTCGGAGGAACTGTCAATCAAATGTTGCGATGGATTTTACTCAACTCCATGGTAGCCCACAGTCACACAAGAGCGGAGTTAGAAAATGTTGTGTGGGGAGTACCTCCTAAAAACTCAACCATTGAGTTTTCACACTACATTAACTAACATGTTATCTGAACCACTGTGAAAATCATCCAAGTTAATGCATAGCAGTAAAGTATTTGCGGTGTTTCCTGGTTTCTGTTGCAAAGAAGCAAAAAGTTAAAAGAGGAATTTGTTCATAAAGGAAATGTGTGGGACTGGTATTTTAACAATAGCAGCAAACCTGAGCTTATTGTGTATTTCAACATGCAAACATGGGATTTTACACCTTTATTTAAATACCTTGCAAATTGGAACTGAATTCCCCATCTACTTTTGAAAAGGTGAAAACAAACATGAATACAGGAGTTCCAGATGTTTTTTCAACATAGAACTGTCCTATCACATAGTAAGAGGGTTGGGACCCAATTTTAAAAACAAACAGGCATGTGAATGAGGAGTACAGAGCCCTCCCCCCACACCCCACACAGCAGTTTTCCTCCCTGCCGTTTCACTTCTCAAGCACTATTCTTCAGCTGAATTCCAATCCTGTAAAAGTGCAATCCCATGAATGGCTGGGGCATGCTGGGAGTTGTAGGACTTATTTCTACCTAAACATGCATCAGATTGTGTCTTAAGTGACTTACGTTGAAAGAAACCTAAGTTAAGTTCCTGCATTGAGCAGGGGGTTGGACTCGATGACCCTGTAGGCCCCCTCCACTATTCTATGATTGTATGAAAAGCCCTTGGAGTGAAGAATTGTGAGACTGTAAGTAGCCAGCAGAGAGAGCTGAATTGAAGGAGGGGAACATAGTGTTCCAAGAGAGGATGTTAAATCAAGAGGTCCCTGTCTCCCTTCCCCTGCCTCCCCATCCATGAAACTAATAGCAGTTTTGGAGGAGTGATTTATATTAGACCAAGTATTTGGAAAGATCATTTTGCCAGGACTTTTTAAGTTCAGTTTTGACATTCCATTTAAATTTCTATACAAAGATTGAAAAAAAATCTTTCATATGCCACTTTCCATGCCAGGAAAGAGAAATTCTTATGTGATAGACATGAGGAAGCCAATATATGTGGAACAATTATTTTCAAAAGCATGCCATTTATTACATATTTTAATTTTCAGAAACATGAAGAATTGGAGGTTGAATTTACATTGGAGAGTATGTGAGTAACCCAAATATTACACAAAAAAAGAAGATAACCATGCTGGTTCATATTATAGAAATCAATAACTATAGAATGAGTAATAGAAGTGATGGTCCATAGAAGAATAAGTCAACAGTGACCCCCATTTTATTCATTTGTTGTCCATAAAAACTCATGATTATTATCCCATTCAAATTAGTTAGCCATCATTTCTCCTTGGTATAATAAGTAAGGAAGTTAAAACATTATTAATGGGATGGAGTTTCCCTTTCTTTCCACTAGGGGTGTGCACGGACCCCCCGGATCGGATCGGGACCCGGATCGGGACCTCCAATTTTGTCCCGGACCGGTTCGGACAAAATCGGAGGCCCCCCGGACCGGATCGAGTCCGATCCCGACCCAAAAATCGTAAATTTTTGGATCGGCCGCCATTTTTTTCCCCATAGACTTGCATTGCAATGCAAGTCTATGAGGAAAAAATGGCGGCGGGTGGGTGAGGGGGGGCCTAACTCCCTCCCCCCCGGGGCCGTCCGCTGTGGACGGCCCCGGCAGGTAAGCCCCCTCCCCCGTGCTCCCTACCCCCCCTGGGGCCGCCCGCTTCCATCCGCTGGCGCCCGCGGGCGCCAGCGGATAGAAGCGGACGGCTCCGGGGGGGGGTAAGCCCCCTTCCCCGCCACTGCTTACCTTCTCGGCCCGTCCGCTCCCGTCCGGCGCCGGCGGCTACTACCAGCGGGCTCCGCGGCCTACTCTCGAGTAGCGCGCTGGGTGATGACATCACCCGTCGCGCCACCCTGGAGCAGGCCGCGGAGCCTGCTGGGAGTAGTAGGCGCCGGCGCCGGACGGGAGCCGCCGGGCCGGGAAGGTAAGGGCCCCCCTCCCCCCTCCGCGCGCCCCCTCCTCCCCTCCACGCACCCCCTCCTTACCTTCCCGGCCCGGCGGCTCCCGTCCGGCGCCGGCGCCTACTACTCCCAGCAGGCTCCGCGGCCTGCTCTAGAGTAGCGCGCCGGGTGATGACATCACCCGGCGCGCCACCCTAGAGCAGGCCGCGGAGCCTGCTGGGAGTAGTAGGCGCCGGCGCCGGACGGGAGCCGCCGGGCCGGGAAGGTAAGGGCCCCCCTCCCCCCTCCACGCGCCCCCTCCTCCCCTCCACGCACCCCCTCCTTACCTTCCCGGCCCGGCAGCTCCCGTCCGGCGCCGGCGCCTACTACTACCAGCAGGCTCCGCGGCCTGCTCTAGAGTAGCGCGCCGGGTGATGACATCACCCGGCGCGCCACCCTAGAGCAGGCCGCGGAGCCTGCTGGGAGTAGTAGGCGCCGGCGCCGGACGGCAGCCGCCGGGCCGGGAAGGTAAGGGCCCCCCTCCCCCCTCCGCGCGCCCCCTCCTCCCCTCCACGCACCCCCTCCTTACCTTCCCGGCCCGGCGGCTCCCGTCCGGCGCCGGCGCCTACTACTACCAGCAGGCTCCGCGGCCTGCTCTAGAGTAGCGCGCCGGGTGATGACATCACCCGGCGCGCCACCCTAGAGCAGGCCGCGGAGCCTGCTGAGAGTAGTAGGCGCCGGCGCCGGACGGGAGCCGCCGGGCCGGGAAGGTAAGGGCCCCCCTCCCCCCTCCGCGCGCCCCCTCCTCCCCTCCACGCACCCCCTGCTTACCTTCTCGGCCCGTCCGCTCCCGTCCGGGGCCGGCGGCTACCACCAGCAGGCTCCGCGGCCTGCTCTAGAGTAGCGCGCCGGGTGATGACATCACCTGGCGCGCCACCCTAGAGCAGGCCGCGGAGCCCGCTGGTAGTAGCTGCTAGTGCCGGACGGGAGCGGACGGGCCGAGAAGGTAAGCGCTCCCCTCCTCCCCCCCCGCTGTCCACTTTCATCGGCGGGCGCCCGCTGGCGCCCGCCAATGGAAGCGGCGGTGGGCGCCAGTGGGCGCCCGCCGATCCGCCGATCCGCCGAACCGGTTCGGAGCCTTTTCGGACCGGTTCGGATTGGATCGGCCGATCCAGCTGCGGGATCGGAAATCGGATAATTTATCCGATTTCCCACTGGACCAGACTCGGATCGTGGATCGGGTCCGATCCAGTGCACATCCCTACTTTCCACTTATGTGCATAAGTAGCAATTCAGATCCACCTTAAAGTGCTTCCAGATGTTGGTGTTGCCAGCAATGGCTTCCAAAAACTTGGACAGCAAAACTACTTCCTGCCAGTACCTGTTGTTATGAGGAACTCAGCTATGGTTGCAAGTGGCTTGCTCTTCTACTTGAGCTGATCCTGTTGGTATATTTGGACTAGCAGAGGCCAGAATTTTCTCCATCAAAATAGTAGGTAAACAGTGAGACTAGTAAGTTGCATCTAACTCAAGTTCCATTGATTTCAATGGACCTACTCTAACCATTGCTAAGTCTGACCCCAACCCATTGTTAAGTCATTGTACATACCAGTCTTGAATAGCCTAAGCACATTCCGTTATTTTTTCCAGTCTTCATTGGCACTTGGCTTCGGCCTTATGAAATCCTCAACAGGAAAGGATTTCTTTTTATGATAGGAGGAACCTGCTCCAGGTCAGCCCAATATGACTCTTTCCCCCTGTGCTTTTCATCTGTCCCTTTTGCAAGCTTTTCATCTGTCCCTTGGCAGAAAACAACCCTTTCCTTCTGCCAAGCCGACAGAACGTATAGCCTCAGCCTTTGAAAGCAACAATTCTAGGAGTGACCGAAAAGTGAAACGAAAAGAGCAAAGTAAAATACAGCTTGTGTTGAAAGAAGGCATATTTAACAGTTATCCTTAAACCATTTAAGTTATAACATTAGGTATCTATTTCTGTTTTCTAGATTGGGTCCACCTGAAACTATAATGACTAATGGAGCACTGGTGGTAACTTTTGTTTGTTTATTTCCTAATGCCTTTACTGAATAATTATACAAGTATGATACTGCTGGGTTTAGATAACCTCCCCAAAGGCTTCCAATGGCTCCCATGAAGCTCTCTCTTCTCTGTCCCCTTAAAAGAATCATTTTAAGAAAAACCTTGGAAAATGTTGAGGCAGTCTTCTTTCTCTCCCTTTCTAGCTTCTAGTCTTGCTCTTTCTCTCCCCTCTACCCCTTCGCCTTGCTAGTTCCCCCCATCTCCCATCCTTTAGCCTCACTATTTCTCTCCCCCACCACACCTCGTTAGCTCACTTTTGACTAGCCAGGCCATAGCAGTTTCTCAAATTCCCAAATGTGCCCACTGGTCCAAAAAGGTTGGGGACCCCCGGTGTAAGTTATCCTCTACTTAACATTCTTGCACATCAATTGTACAAGAGGGTGGGCGAGAAGACAACCATTTTTGAATTATTATGGGCAGTCTGAGAGGAAAAACAATTAGATCAGGTATGGACTGTTGTGAAAATTCTGCAGATAGTGAGCTATATAATGCCTTGCCCTTTCCAATTGCTCTCTCCCATGATCCGCAAACACATGGGGGAACCAACTCAAACATTACCTCAGTGGCATGGCTGCTGCCAAAAATCATATCCGGGTAGTTGGATATGCATTTACATTTTAATTGGCTTCCTACAAGAGTTGGCTCATTCAGACGGTAGGTGTGCATATTAGTTTGTACAATAGACTATTTGAATTGTCCCATGCACATAGATACACAGTGATCACAAAGCCTTAACTCTGTGGAATATTGAGATGGATGGATGAATATCTATATTAGGACACCATGAGTTACGAGACCTGCACCAATTTCACAGTAGTAACTAGAGGCACAGGTTACTATCTTTATGTCATACAACAGGCAAAAATAGTTTTTAAATCACATTTTAATATTTTGAAATATTATGTGTGGAGAATCAATTCAGTAATATTTTAATTTATAGAAAAATATTGGAAAAATTGATTTGTCATCTTTAATAGATATATTTATGCTAATGTGTCCTCAAATTTCCTTTTAAATTAAGTCCATTGGTTTGTAAGGAGGGGAATTAAATTTTGAACTATTTGAAAATAAAATCATTGGTAATATTCTAAGAATATTCCCTGAAATAAATCCCAAAAGTTTCATAATTTCAAACTAATTTCCTCCACATTTATTACTGTTATTTCCAGTGGGAATGTGATGATCACTGTATTACAAATTTCACTTATCATGCATCTATATTGGTTGCATTTTGATGTGACACTAAAGCAACCTTCCTCAACCTGATCCCCTCCAAATGTTTTGGACTACAACTTCCAGGATTCCTGAGAGTTGTAGTCAAAAACATCTGGAGGGTACCAGGTTGAGGAAGGTTATGTTAAACTACCTATACTAGAGTGACCAGATACAAAAGAGGGCAGGGCTCCAGCAGCTTTAACTGTTGTGATGAAGAGGGGATTTCACCAGGTGCTGCATGCATACAAAAGACACCTGCTGAAATTCCCTTTTCAATGCAACTGTTATAGATAAAGGAGCCCTGTTTTCCTTTTCATATGGTTGCCCTATGCTAAACCATACTTTACGGTGATATGAATCAGCCACACCAAGTCTCAGACTTGCACCTTCTCCCTGCTCCTCCTCCAGTGCAGCCATGAGGAGGAGTTCAGAAGATTTTGTATCCATTTTGCTTAACCATGGTTCATCATTTTATCCAGACCAAGAAACTGTGGCTAATGTTAGCTATGGTTTGTTTAAAACAAAACAAACCATAGTTAACATTAACTACAGCTTGTGAGTTCAGATGAAACTCAACAAAAAGCTGTCAGGCAAAAGTGGAAGCAACATTATGAACCCCAGATATTATGAACATCATGAGTCTCCAGACATTATGAACCACAACTCCCATCAACCCCATCCTACATGACCATTCTGCATTCACATCTAGCTTTTTTAAGAAGGTTCCCTCTAAATATCCAAACTCCCACCTCAGAGTTCAAAGAATCTTTGAAACCACACCTCAAAAGCAGTTTGGTGGCTTGGCATGATAGTGCTGGAACATGTCCATTGTTAATTGTTTTATACAGTAATGATATATGGAGTCACATTCTACTTAGTCAGATTATTACTTCATCTAGTAATGTAACAGCCTTCAGGCCTCGGCTCATACTGGCCCTGTTCAGAAGACACCTTAAACCATGGCTTTAACCATGGTGGGTTTTGCCTTATTCACCGTGGATAAAGCCGTGGTTTAAGGTGTCTTCTGAACATGGCCTGGCTTTCTGTCTTAACCACCATGGTTAAAGCTGTGATTTAAGGTGTCTTCTGAACAGGGCCAATGTTTGGAGCAGCATGCAAACACTGCAGCTTTGTATGTGGTGGCTACAACACAAAAAAGAGCTCTCTATAAATACATAATTGTTCAACTGGGTTCTCATACACCTGAGGACTTAGCTGTCTGCCAAATGGAGAAAACCATGCCTAGGGCCTCACAAAACAGCCCCTCAAACATACAACCAGAGCTAGCTTTTAAGAAAACCTACTGTTACGTTTACATTTTTCAGAATAGTTGCTAATTCATTTATGGACCTGATATGAATCTCCAGAGCTCTGTAGTATAATTCAGTTAGCTAAAGTAATTATGTCAGACCAGATGAATATATGGCATTTGGCCCAGGAAATAAAGTTTGCTGCTTGCATTACCTTTTCAGAACAGAATAAACAGTGAAATGGGCGGGAACGTTGTTCACTATTTTGTGGGGTGTTTCTGTTGCAGTGTCGTGAATGTTGCTCTTTGGAGGTTCAGGTGGAGAGGAAAAAGAAGAAGAGGAAGAAAATGTATTTTAAACGTGAGGATATTGCTTCATTAAATGCTGTTCGTAGTAATTACCACCTTTTAGACCAGATGATAGAGTCTTCAAGATTGGAGTTCAGATGTTAGGTCCAGCCTGGATTGGCTAAAATTGATGGAATCTATACTCAGGCATTTGCTGCCATGGGTTGTACATTAGATAGTAACTCTGTTCTTTTCAGAGTACCATTGCCTGAAATGTCCACAAAAATTGTCAAAACCCCAAACTGAAAAGATTGGATTGAATTCAATGCCATGAGTCTCTGAGATGAAACCTAGCCCAGATTTCTTCCTCTCACATTCATTTTTAGAGTTACATACCTGGGATGGATTATTCCAGCATACTTAGCTGGAAATAATTTTGACTTACTTAGGATCAGGATGTAGACTGAAATCCTATGCACACTTACTTATGACCAAGCCCCATTGAACACAGTGGGACTTACTTCTGGGTAAACACATATAGTATTGCATTGTCATTTATTCATAAACTTCTATACTACTTTTTCCAATAATACCCAAAGTCATTTATGTACAAACGATGTGATGTGCAGAGATGCAATGACATGGATGTTGATTTTATTTCTAAGAGTTGTGGTTCCTTTTTAGTGGGGCTACTTAATTTGTTACTATGTTCTCTTCCTTTAGAACAAGACATCAAGTGTTCATTGATAGGATCCTTTGAAGAAACCCAAAACATTTCATTAGCCCAAGCCTCCAGCTTGCATTTCACGGAACCTTCCCTTTTCCACTTTGCCAAGTATAAGCAAGCAGAACTGGATGTTCTACTTCCAAAGAAGAGCTCACTTCCCTCCATTGTATGTATCATAGCTGAGCATCCTTAGCTGGTAATATCTTTTATTGGGAGAAGTATTTACAAAGTAATTCTGTTTTTGAAAAAGTTATCTTTATTTTCAGTGTGCCTGTGTGTCTTGCGGAGCAAATGCGCGCAGATACAGGAACTTGACTCTGCCTGTGAATTTATTTCCCATTGATCAGGAAGTAATAAAAGAGGTTAGTACTTACACAAAAACCGCTCCAGAAGGTCGGGGGTTCTCTTTTACAGATTTGCAGGGGAGGGGTGTGGTTCAGGAGGGAACTGAAGAAGAAAGGAGAGAGGGAGAAATTCCCATTGCATGATCAAAGACATTGGATTCCGTCCATTATTTATTTCAAAGAGTTATATCCTTCCTAGGGTTGTTGTCCCTGAATGGACGAGAGGTCTATGGCCTCCGAGCACTTCCTTCCAATCAAAGACTCAGAGGCTGGAGAATCTAATTTAACCCTTTATTTACCCTGCTGCAGCAGTGGCACTCCGGCCACCAGCAAATTGGAAGCACCCAGAACAAAGAATTTCACACTCTTATATTAACTTTGATTACAAAAGTAACAACTATCTTCATTGGTTAGTGTCATCACATTCTAATCATAATGAACATTATAGGTTCATGCTCAAAGAATTAGGTTTCAAGTGCAAAGATAAGATATGCATATATGAGTGACTTATAGAATATACACCATTTGATTGGTTATGCAAACTATATTCGACATTCCATTGGTTAAAAACGTCTTCTCTTTGTCCTCCGCACACATGGCATCACCCATTAATTAGCCCTGACAAGAGGTGGACCCAACCTTTTCCCTTACACGGAAGTAAATGAAAATAAACAGAGGGTGGGGACATCTCTTCCATCACACTGAAATTCCTTCAGTGTCTTATCAGGGTGGGAATGAAATGGAATGAAATTGGTTTTTTTTCTATCTCTGTGTTGATAAGTTCTGCCTGTAACCCTACAGATAGTACACTTTAGCCTCCAGTACAGGGCTGGCCAACTTCCAAATGTTTTGGCCTACAGCTCCCATCAGCCCTAGCCAGCATAGGGCTGATGGGAGTTGTAGGCCAAAGAAACTGGAGGTCAACAAGTTGCCCTCCCTTGTTCCGATATAATTCCAGTTGCCTTGAACATAAATCTTCCCCGTCATCGCTACCACTAAATCTATCCTTGCAACAATGCATGGTACAGCATTTCCTCAACATTGTTGTGTCTAATCCCGCTCCCCTTGGGCAGGGTGAAGGACTGTCAGACGATAATTCAGAGTCAGATTCTGAGGCCAAAGAGACAGAGCTAAAGATGTCCCAGTCCATACCAGGAGTGGGGGAGTTGCTTCCCATGGCCTCTTCCCAAGCTGCAAATGAACCTTTGCCAGCTCTTATCTCTGATGGTGTAAATAAACCCCAAGCTGAGAATCAGGCTTCTTCCAAGGAGGAAGGTGTGGAAAGCCTGGTAGATGCGAGATTCTGTAGGAGAGAAAGATGAGCTGAGTCAAGGGAAGGGAGGAGGAGGTCGGCCAGGTTGATTGCTTGGAAATGGCTTGGTCAGAACCAGTCTCCCTGAAGGTGTATTGAAAGAAATGGGCTTTCCCTTTCCTTGAAAGAACAACTGGTTTGCTTACTTTGCATAATATTTCTTAGAGGACAAGTCTTTTAGAACTTTTAGACTCCCTTCATCTGGCAGAAGATGTTTATTGCCTGAATAAAGCTTTGTTGATTTCATGGCAGAACTCTTTATTAACTTCAAATAAAGCAAGGGGTGAGAGGGATACAGCATACATCAACTGTAGGTGGCATTTCATCACTTATTTAAAATTCTCTCATGCAAAAAAATAATAATCATGCCTTGCACAAACGAAATTGTAAAAAGAGTACTAGATGATGCAGAGGCAAGTTCTTATTTTATGAAGGCAGAAAATAAGTTATAAATAATGTCAGGTGGTCTGAATTGATTGGTGCTGCCAAATCCTACGCAGCATATACAACCTTAGTTTCCCAATTTGGAGAAAGATAATCAAAAGCCATTGAAATGCAGCAGTGGTGCCATTTTAAGTTGAGCAAAAGGTCTCCAGATAATTATAGCAATGATATCACCATAGGTCTGTCACGTTTTAATGGCATGCACACTTAGTAGTAGGTTCCAGGTTGGCATCAAAGGTAGGCATGATTGGGCACTTGTTGAGGGTCCACACTGCAGCAGGGGCCCACTGAAAAAGCCACCAGGACATGCTCCTCATTTTCATCATTGCAATCTGCTTGTTCACCTGCCTGTCATTCAGTCCCAGACAACTGTGGTGGTGAGAAGGAGGAGCAGTAGATACCACTGCCTACTTGCTCCCTGGATCTCTCTATCTGTCAATCAAGCAAGTGGTGACAAAGATGGCTATTAGAGGAGAAGGCTATCATTAGCTACCAGTCCTGATAGTTATGTGTTACCTCCAGTATCTGAAGCAGTAAGCCTGTGTACACCAGTTCCTGGGGAACATGGGTGGGAGGGTGCTGCTGCACCATGGCCTGCTTTGTTGGCCCCTGGTCAACGGCTGGTTGGCCACTGTGTGAACAGAGTGCTGGACTAGATGGACCCTCGGTCTGATCCAGCATGGCACTTCTAAAGTTCTTAAGATGAACAATAGCAGCTGGTGATACTGGTGGTGAGAAGGTAGGTAGACTCCATGAGAGAGGGAGCCCATTGAGGATGCCTTGCCCATGGACCCTCAAAAACCTGGAGCCAGCACAGCATAGGCCAAACAAATTAGGATGCTGGAGAAATCCACTGAAGACCCCACCAGATTCCCAAGAATCTGACTTCTGGAGTCCACAGCAGAGCCCCCCCCCCCCCCCGCGCAACCTCAGATTTCACATGGGACCACTCTACATCTTTATAGAAGGTACAATAGGCTAATTACGCCTACTGTGTGAAAATTACAGGTAGAGGTGGTGTATTTTATGTCATTTGTGGCTGTAAAGCATTTTATTTCTACTTTAATGGCCATTGTCATTAACCTATCCTACCTTAAAGATGGAGAGCCACCCCATGAACTCTGACAAAACATGCCAGGGCTCTGGAAAAAACTATGGAGCCCCCAAATGGCTTGGATTTCTTCGCGGTGAACCCCCCCTAGACCAGATGGGGGATTATAAGAGTATCTCAGTAGAGCTAGGCCATTTCCTTCAGTCCCCTCACCTCTTTATGTCCATAATATTGCTTGCAGTGTTATGATGCCCAACATGCTGTGGTTCCCCCACCCCCAGCCATAGCCATTGTGGAGCAGGTATGGGGAAATGCACAACATGATGATGTCACAACAAATGTGTGCCATTTCATGATGAGAAGAGGAGTGCTTGACATGGAGCTGCTGTTTTGGGTGCAAATCTACAACACGTTATTGTAAATTGCAAAAGATGGAGATCGTCAACATTTACCAGAATGCTTGCGCTGTTTTTATAGCTGAACTCCAATTCACAGTCACATGTGCAAACCTGGCATAGAACAGGCAAAATATTTTCTCTACATAGGAGAAAGATTAGGAAGACTTTGACAATATGACAAAAATAGTGGTATTTAGTTATTTTCATTCTGGATTTTTCAGGACGGAGAATTCAATATGCACTTCAAAGCAAAGAACTGGTAAGATATTTGTTTTGTCTTTTGCATGTATTTCTTGCTTCTTTGAGGATTTCCACTTTATGCATTTTAAAATATGATCCATTCTAAAATACGATCTTAAAAAGATCTTTTAGACCCTAATCCTCACAAAACAACTTGGGTTTGTGAAATTTGAATTCTAGTAACCAGATTTTGGATTGAGAGAAACCTCAGATTTCTTTTCTTTTTTTTCTTGACAATTTGCAAAATGTATCACATGCCAAAAGTAAGTACATAATCACAGTGTGAATATATTTAGCGCTGGCACTATGACCCGGAGATTATCAGTGTTGTGCCGAATCCTCTCCTGGGACTTTGGCCAACTCTTCGCTACCCTGCGAAAGAGGCAGTTGATTTTCTGCTTCCTTCGCAAAGATAGTGAGAATTTCAGATAAATTTCTTAGTGTGCAGTGCTTATGGGCTTACCTTACTTTAATGTGTGTGTGTGTGTTCCCTCTTTCTTTTTCAACTTTCAATTTCTGGAAAGCCCCATAGAGGACTTAGCCAGGACTTCCCCTTAGGGCTTTCTTGTATTGCTGCCTATGGAGTGGCAGAAGCCAAATGAGGAAGAGGAGAAGTCCTTTTCACAACAAAAATAAATATGCCTGGCCCCACTTTCAGGTACTCAGCAGGCAGCACTAGAAAGCCCCGAGGGAAGTCCTGGATATGTCCTCTAGAGGGCTTTTCAGAAAGTTCAAGCAGCTGGAGAGGTTGCAAAGCACAGGAGAACAGGACCTGAGTTGAAAAACACAGAGCACACGCCCACACCTCCTAGGCCACCTTGTTAAAGTAAGATAAGCTCTTAAGCACTACAAACTAAGAAATTTCAATTTTCTTCAATTTTCAGCTGTGATTTCTTTTTGCCACTCCCCCCTCCCATTACGCTCAATGAATGGTCAAAACTAAATTAGGCTAACCAGATAAAACCCAGGTCAGGGCTCCTGTAACTTTAACAGTTGTAGAGAAAAGGGAATTTCAGCCAGTGTCATCTGTATGCCATTAGTTCCTGGTGAAATTCCCTCTTCATCACAACAGTTAAAGGTGCATGCACTATACTAGAGTGACCATATACAAAAGAAGGCAGGGCCCCTGCAACTTTAACTGTTGTGATGAAGAGGGAATTTCACCAGGGACTAATTGCATACAAATGACACTGGCTGAAATTCCCTTTTCTCTACAACTGTTAAAGTTACATGAGCCCTGACCTGGATTTTATCTGGTCACCCTAAACTAAATAGATCAACACATTTGGCACAACACTAGAAATTATAGTTTTCAAATCTTTTTTCAACTGGGTTATTTCCATTACCTTTATTGGGATTGCTCCAGAGTCAGCAAAATGAAGGAGATAGTATTCTTATCAATACTGTGCTCCACTTGGTGTCCTAGCGGTTGAGGAAGTGATTTTTGCTACAGTACTCTGTTTTCAAGTTTCCTCATCATTGAGAGTACGGTTTGAATTTCAGTCTTCCAAGGGTGTGTGTATGACCTGGTTAGAATTAAACTCTAACACTGAATTTATTGTTCTGACCAGAGTCCAATGTCACACAGTTGTTATACAGTTTGCATCGTAACAGGGGATGTACATTTTTGAGGAGCAACATGACCTGCCATTTTCGACATGCAGCCCCACTCATGAGGCCTTACTCATTCCCGCCATGCAGCAAGAACAGTCAGGACACTGCACAAAAATTGGGCAGGATCCTAATCCAAAGAAGGTTTATTCTGCAGTTCTTGCCATGCCGCCTTCACCCATGATGGGGCAAAGCTGTATTTGTTTGTTTGAATCTATTTATTCAGCATACGTACTCTTCTACAAGTTGTGATGCAAGATATATGTTCACCTGTGTTGCAGTACATCAGGGCTAGATGTACGCTTGGGCTTTGATCTCTGTCCAGAAGAACAGGAATTCCTGCAGAAACGGAAGAAAGTGACTGCTGCTGCTTTGAAAAGGGTCCTCCAGCTTGAGGAAAATCTACAGGATGATGAGGTTAGGAGACCAGCATTTTATGTAGATAGATTGATATTCTTCTTCTGTGGTCAATTGTTGAGAACAAATAGGTATGACATTTTTCTACCAATGGCTGTGGTCACATGTCATTGTTTTTTTTTTGTTTTTTTTTTAGTTGTTGTGGGTTTTTTTCAGTTCAACAAGTCATAAAATTTGAGGCACCACGGCTCTGGTTGCCCATCACAAGAACACAGGGTTGTTTTTTAAACTATGGGTTGTCATGAATGAGCAAGAGTGAGTGTGCCAGTTTCTAGCAGCCTGAGCATTCCTGTGGAAAACAGAAGTACCTAGAGCTCTGGGGATTGGAGGGGAAAGGCATCTGAAAGTTTAACCATGGGGTTCCAACTCTCTCTCTCTCCAGTGATGGGTTCAGATGTCACAAGAAACATCTGAACCCACAGCCCTGGTTTGGTTGCAGTGGGAATAATCGAGCTGCTGGTAACCAGCACACTTGCTTGTTCCCGCTCATTTACAACAACCCACCATTTAAAAATACCTGGTTTGTTGTGATGTGCAGCCACAGCCAATGTGTCTCAAACTTTATGACATCATGCTTTCACTTTAAACTTATTTTCATGACCAGCTCCTACAACTCTATGCAGCTCCATGTCCCTGCCCAGTTACTGGACCATTTCTGCCCCCACCTTGGGCACAAACTCCACATGTATAGCCAATGCATGGAGGGTGCAGTAAGGCCTTGCCCACTGGCCTAGCCCTTAGTATTTGTATATCTGCAGACTCCACCACCTACAGAATCTATATGGCAAGTGGATCAATGGCAATAGCCATACACACGTAAGATCTTGGTGGCAGTAGGATCACACATTACTCTCTCTGGTGCGGCGAGCCTAGACGCATGCATACAGCCATCCATGTGTAGCTTCCCCCTCTTGCCGGCATTTCATTCAATGCAATGGCATTGAAAACAAGAGTGCTTAACGTTGGGGGTGGGACTGGCAGGTGCAATTCTTCTGACCATCTCTAAATATTGTGGAAGTTTTTTTTTTTTTAATGAATACTCCTAGGCAGGATCTACATTACTGCTTCATAACAGTATTGACAGCTGTTGGGGCCCATGGTACATTCCATATACCACTTTCAAACCGTTTTCAAAGTGTTGTATCAGTTTGGTGTAGATCTGGCTCTACCCTCTTTCTGTACAGTGGTATCTACTGCTCTTTCTCTCCAGCCTAAGGTTCTTGGTCCTGCAATAGTCAGTGACCCTGTTCAGACAACACACTTAGCCATGGTGGTTAAGCATTTTAAGCTAAATATTATGACTTAATGAGTTATGTGAACTATGGCTTAGCATGTGGTGTGAACCATTCCTAACCATGGTGGCTACATAACCATGATTTAAACCTGCTCACTAACCTTTTGCTGCCCTGCCTTCTTTTGTGTATGGTCACTCTAGTATAGTGCCTACAACTTTTAACTGTTGTGATGAAGAGGGAATTTCACCAGGAACTAATTGCATACAAATGACACTGGCTGAAATTCCCTTTTCTCTACAACTGTTAAAGTTACAGGAGCCCTGTCCTCCTTTTCATATGGTCAGCCTAGATAGTAGTAGTTGTGGGGAAACATGGGAGGGTTATGAGTGGAAGATATTGTCATCTGTATTCCCCATAAAATTCTTTGAATGAGGCAAGTTGATGGTACCATAAAAGCATCATCATCTGAAAGCATCCTTGAAAAAATATTTATGCCTTCTCTATGGCCAGATCTACACCAAGCAGGATATAGCAGTATGAAACCAGTTGAAAGTGGTGTATAAAAGGCAGGAGCCACACCAAGCAGGATATAGCGGTATAAGGTATGTGTCAATGGGCCCCAACAGTTGGCAGTGCACTTCAATACCACTATAGTATTGTGGTATAGTAGTGTGGCTCCTGCCTTTTATATACCACTTTCATCCCACTATATCCTGCTTGGTGTAGATCTGGCCTATGTGTCTGCTCTCTCTCTCTCTCCCTTGCTTCCTCCCTTCCTTCCCAGACCCCATCTTTTTCTCTGTATGTTTAACTATAATGTACACACACACATAAACACAGATCCCTGTAAGAAAGTTGGCTGGGATAGTGCTAATGGCCTGGATTCCAGGAATAAGGACTGGAAGACTTTCATATTGGTTCTTCTTCGTGGTCTCTGTGCATCACACATATGGGCTCTGCACTTGTGCAGGCCCTCGAATTGGAAAAATTTTCCAAACTGAGGCATTTTGAGTGGGAACCCCTCCCCCATACCATACTGATCATGTGCGTGGGTTCCCACGTAACCCTCAGTTCTCTTTCATCTGCCATTGTGGCTACCTTGTCGGGATACCCTTCTGAGAGAACTTTTAGAATTGAGGCGTTCCTTCTTTGATTTCTCTTATTTTATTTTCTTCTTGCTTAGTTTTTTGTTAGATAGTTCGTATGGCCTTACAGGCACCTTTTCATAAATGTCAAAAATGTGGGAGTAAACTTCCACCATCAGACGGCCACTCTTTCTGTCTCCTATGTCTTGGAGAAGGACATGTGGTAGAATTATGCCTGTTTCTAAACAGACACGTAGGCATAGATCTAACAGACCTAAAGCCTTACTTTGGAGCAAGGCGCTGCAGGTGGTGGATCAAACTACGCCCGCATCTCATACTGTGGATATGGCAGAGACAAATCTGAGATCTCCTTCGGCTGAGGTAACGACACTTCCCGTTCAGCCTTCTACCTCAGGGAGAGCGTCTATTTCTTGTGCCAAGAAAATATAAAAAGGGCAAAGTCTAATTCTTCTAAAATTCTTCACAACTTGGATAACCAAAGTGATTTCATTGGCCTATGACCTCAATGGACTTACATTAACAACTTCTCTAAGAGCCCACTCAACAAGAGCTATGGCCACTTCGACTGCTTTCCAGCAAGGGGTTTCAGTACTGGACCTCTGTAAAGCTGCAACTTGGTCGACCCCGTCGACATTTATAAGACATTACCGCATCAATGTTCGTTCAAGAGCGGATTGCAACTATGGGAGAGCAGTCTTGTCATCGCTTCTTGCCTAGACACCTTCCCACCACTGGTAAGCTTGCTTGCTAATCGCCCATATGTGAGATGCACAGAGACCACAGAGACCTGTAACTTTAGTTCTTCGAGTGGTCATCTGTGCATTCACACAACCCTCCCACCGACCCCACTATGGGGTCAAGAAGGAGGACAGTAATTGTTTTAAATCATTATTTATTGTGTATTAGTGTCATGTTATCACTTCGCCTATCCATATAGATAGGCAATTTTAACTTTTGGTTCCAAGCCACAATGTCAGACTCAAAGAATTGAAGGTTGGGAGGGAACCCACGTGCATGCTCAGTACGGTGTGGGGGAGGGGTTCCCACCCAAAACACCTCAGCTTGAAAAGTTTTCCCGATTCAAGGGTCTGCGCAGGCACAGAGTCCATATGTATGAATGCACAGATGACCACTCGAAGAACTACAGTTACAGGTAAGCAACCTGTCTTTATTGTTCCGCTGCTTCTATTGACATAATAGTTTTCATCTCCATGAGTCCACACTAACGATGTGTGGATTTTTGCTGTTTCACAGATTGTCAAATGTTTCTCATTCCATTGTCCGAATTGCATTTTTTTTAGCCAGAATTTTGTTCTGGTTGTGCATTTGCACACTTAGGCAAACATGCTAATGGGCAGTAGTTCATACAAATTAGTTCTAATCCACGCAAGTTTATGCAAGTATGCATCAGCGCATTTGCATTAGTGCAAATCCCTACCAAATGTGGAAAACTGGTCTTTAAGCTCATAGAATCTACAGGACTTGGAAAGCGCCTGTCCCCTGCAGAATCTGCAGGTTGTATTCCCAGGAATTCAAAATCATTTGAATCCATTGCAAATTTCTCCAATAACCCTAATTCATACCTTCCTAGCTGGTTTGCCCTCATGTAATGGCTCTGCCAATAATCTGATCTTGACTTAAGGCAAGCAGGCCTCACAGGAGCCTCTACTTGAAATGTTATTATTGTTGACCTTCAGATATTCAGCACTAGCAGTAATTATAGTTTTACTCCCTAACATTGTTCCATTTTTGTTATAATTATTAGGCTAACTAATAAACTGTTCTGATGAAGGTTGTGCCTTTTTTGTATATTAAACAGGTGCCAGTGGTGGCAATTATGACAACGGGCGGTGGCATGAGAGCCCTTACAGCATTGTATGCTCACCTGCAGACTATGCAGAAGATGGATGTTTTGCACTGTGTTTCCTATTTCACTGGTTTATCTGGCACAACATGGTATGGAAATGTGAGCAAGAAAGTCAGGGCAATCATTTGTACATGAATCAAGAACATGAACAAAGCATAACAAAATGTTCTTGGTCTTCTCATAGGTGGTAGGTAGAGCCAAATATTGGCTCCTTTGGGAAGACATTTTATAGAGATGAAAGGGAGAGCAGGGCCAATCCCCAGCCCTTCTGAAAGGCTTTCCTCATGAAGGATCCTCCTCCCTCAACTGTCACCATGAACAGCCATTGTACGCTAACAATTGTGATAAGGATGCAGCCCTAACTTTTATCATATCCCAATTGCATGAGTTGGGCATACTGGTTTTCAAAGGCAATGTAATAATGATAGGATGCTTCTGCTGTTCTCAGACAGTTGGTTGGCCATGGTGTGAACAGAATGCTGGATTGGGTGAATCCTTGGTCTGATCCAGTATGGCTCTTCTTATGTCCTTATGTGCTTAACTCAGCATTCTCCAACCTGGAGCAGTCCAGATGTGCTGGACTACAACTCCCAGAATGCCCAGCCAGAATGGCTGGCTGAGGTATGCTAAGAGTTGTAGTCCAACACATTTGGATGGCACCAGGTTGGAGAATGCTGTCCTTACTGGAGGCCTGAAGGCCAAATGTTTCCAACATAATACCTTATCGCAAGCTCCACCACCTAAAACTTTGCTTTATTTTAAATTGAGTCACAAGCAAAGAGCTCTTCAACTCACTCTAATCCCACTTTGAAGTTATCTGAACTAGCAACTATCACTGCTTGGGGATACAAGTATTACTAATAATAAAAAAATAAATAATCAGCACATCCTAATTCAGTTGCCTGTACAACAGCCTCAAATACTGAAAAGGCTTGTTAAAGACATATTTATCAATATCACAGCCATATTCAGCTAGTTCCCATCATTATTAATATGGTTGTTTTGGCCTTAAATTGTGGTCCTTAATCAAAACTATGTGATCCTCTTTGGCTGGCATGGAGGCATGTCAGTCACTCTTGGTTGAATTAGTTTAATGGCTGTCCTCTAAGAACCAGAGCTCTGCGTACATTTCACGGAGATCCCAAGTCATAGAACTGTAGAATGCAGTCGCAATGAAGTCAAGAAATGGCAGCAACATCTAAAAGCATTACATTTCATGTTACTCCTATTCTGAACTGCAAATTGTCTTTATTGTGTTTCTTCCCAGGACAATGTCTCATTTGTATGATGATCCTAACTGGTCACATAATGATTTAGAAGAGCCACTCATTAATGCCCAAAAACATTTGAAAAAAAACAAGTTCCTTACCAGTTTTGCCCCAGAACGCCTGAAATACTATGTAAAGGAGTTGTGGCAGCGATATGGAGAAGGGCACAGTATATCTTTTACAGATCTGTGGGGACTCATCATTGAGGCCATGCTACGTGATGGGGTACTGTAATATTCACTCTCAAATGTCTGCTTCTTCAGCTAAGGTCTCATTCTGATTAAAGGCACAATCAAGCAAAAGTCAAGTCCCATTCATTCTAATGGAACAAGGTTAGGCAACTGTAGAGTGGATAATTATATTTGCCCCAGAAGCAATGGCCATGCTGGTTGGAAATGATGGGCATTCCAGTCCAGCACATCTGGAGAGCATCTGGCTGGGGAAGGCTACATTTAATTGTCAAAGCATGGGGAGAGCAATCCTATGACCTCTAGACAGGGGGGCATAGGATAGTTCAGATTCCTGGATCTGAGGGTGGAGATAAAACTTGGACCCAGGAGTCTGAGCTACCTGCCCCCTCCCCCTCACAGTCAGTGTGGAGAGAACTGCGCTGGATGCCTCTGCAAGGTCACAAAGGCAACCTCAGAGGGAAGGTAAAGGGGGCATTTCTGTGGGTGGAGAGGGAGGGGACTGGGAAGGCCGGCTTACAAGGAATCCTCCAACCTCCTCAGCGTCCTTCCTTCCCCCTCCCCGATGCCTCCATCGCTCCTCCTGCTTTATATTGGATGGTTAGAAGCCTCCAAGATGAGAGGCTTACGGCCATCCCCATAGAACTGAGCCCTCAATTTTAAATTAGGTTTTAACTGAATTTAATTACATTTATCCCCCACCTTTTTTTTTTAGAATGAACAAATGAATTACATAGACTTGCTTATCACAATAGTTGGGACTTCTATTCAGAAGTTACCCTGTCTAGAATATCAGTTCCAAACTCCAGAGCAACTTGCTATGTCTTCTACAGCCACATTAACTGTTTCCTTCCTACTTTCACAAACAGGAAAATCATCATAAACTCTCAGATCACCAGCAGGCATTGACTCATGGCCAGAACCCTCTGCCTATATACCTTTGTCTCAATGTGAAACAGAAATTAAGTAATCAGGGGTTTAGAGGTAATGATTGTATTCTAGATTTATGACTGCATTTTATCATTAAAAGTTATAATTGAAAGTGACAAAGCCCGGTTCATGTAATTGTGGAATATTCAATTATCAATTTTTAAAAAATGTGTTTGAATATGATACCTCTTATGTCCACATAAGAGAAAGCGTAAGTTTCAGAGCAGATTTACAAAAATAATAACACAGATTAAATGTTCGATCCTAACCTTCAGATCCACTGGCTGAAGTGGGTTTGGATGGGGCAGAATTGCCCCTCTGCCAGATGAGAGGACATGGGAGCATGCATACCATGGAGGACACCTGCAGAAAGCTCCATGGGTGTAGATCTACTGCTTGGAGCATTTGTGCCAGTGGTAGATCTCAAAACAGGATGTTCCAGGTTCAGGGAATGTTGGAGGCAGACTAAGGCCCCCTCCACAAGGATGCGCTTTTGCGCCCGGTTCGGGGATTATGCGCATTATCGCGGAGGCGCATTTACTCCTAATCCCTCTGCACGGGAGGCGGCAAGAGGCGGCGAAGCGCATTAATTGATGTCCAAAAAGCGCTTTACAAGAAGTTAATGCGCATAATCGCTTGTTCACACGGCGAAAATGCGCTTTAACGGCCGGAGCAAAATAAAAGTCGCTATTTAACACGCATTCGATAATGCGCATAATCCGGGAGATAACGCACCTCTACGCCCGTTTTGCGCTCCGCTGGTGTGGAGGTAAAATTTATAATGAGCCTTCAAAGAGCATTAAACCTCTCTTGTGGAGGTAGCCTTAGACCTACTGGAACCAACACCCATTTATTTCCCCAAGGAGCCCCAGGATCAGGCCCACCAAGTATGTCAGCTTGCAACTGGCATAGTTAATCCCCCCATCGATTTCGAAGGGGGGGGTTTCAAAACAAAGATCCGTCAAACCTGGGTTTTTTTGGGGGGGGGAACCCTTGCTTGACCAGTTTAAGCTTCACTTCCCCAGGACCACCACTTCTGTTCATTACATTATTTTTCTTGCTGTTTCTTTGTTGTATGACATCACTTATATGTGCCTGTTTTCTAAAATTCCATGGAAGATTATACAAAATTAATTTGAACAGAATTTCTCTTTATCAGTGGAAGATTGCTATGGCATTATTCTAGTATGATTTCCTTTTTTAGAATGGCTGGAGTTCACTCCATATGAGGTGGGATTCCAAAAATATGGGGCCCATATCCGCGCTGAACATTTTGGCAGTGAATTCTACATGGGTCGTTTGATGAAGAAAATCCCAGAATCACGGATCTGCTTCTTGGAAGGTGATTTAATTGCCAATTAAAATATTAATGAGCATAGCTCCTAACACGTTACCAGTCTCAAAGCTGAAACAAACAGAGGAAAAGTATAGAATATATGGCAAATAGGTTGAGCTCCAAAACCCAAATACAGTTATTTTCAGGGGATATTTTGTTTTTGAAACAGAAATGCACACAGCTCGAACAGATAGCAGATCCCTTTATATACATGGTTTTCTTTTTTTTCTTTTTTTTTGAAATAATTTTATTAATTTCAACATAATAATAACATAAAATACATACATAATCCTCGACAATCCCCCCCGTGCACCCCCACCCCATGAGACCTTCTCTTAATCTTTTATTCTATCCAGAAATTTATCGACTCTTTTGAAGGTGTTTGTCCCTTCCCCGATCTTAATACATATTCCAATAGGGGGCTCCATATTTCCCCAAAGTCATTTTTACCGGACATTCCCCTCTTTAATTTCATTTTACAAGTCAGCATATCATTCAAAGCCATATCCCATATTTCTTTGTACCATTCTTCTATTGTATAGCTTCCTTGTCCTTTCCAATTTTTTGCAATCATTAGTCTAACAGGTGTCAGGAGGTTGTTTATCAATTCTCTCTTATTTTTGTCCTCTTCCCCTCTATCCCATATTGCTAGTAGAGCGAGCTTCGGGTTTAATTCCACTTTACTTCCAATTATTTCACTTATTTCTTTAAATACCCTTTTCCAAAATTTTTGTACATATTCACAGCTCCACCACATATGGTAATAAGTTCCTACCTCCTGGCATCCCCTCCAACAATTTTTAGATATTTTTTTGTCTATCTGGTGAAATCTAACCGGTGTTAGATACCATCTCCACAATACCTTATAAAAATTCTCCTTAATTCTGATCGATAACAATTTTAACATTTTTAACAATTCCACAACCTCTCCCAGTTATATTCCTTAATTTCTCCATTTACATCCTCTTCCCAAACCTTTTTTATTGCTTTAAGTGAATTTTGAAATTCCTCCTCTATCAATAATTTATATATCTCACTAGTCAACCCTTTCTTAATTTTCTTTTCTTCTTTCCTACCTTTTGACTCTATTAATTCTTCAAATCTTGTATTATTTCTACACTTTTTATTTTTCAGTTTCCATTCCTGAGTCCATTTCCCTAATTGTATACATTTAAACCATGCTAATTTTTGACCTATCAATAGCTCTTTAATTTGCTCATTATCCTTCAAATTTTCCATCCACTTCCTTAACTTAATTATTTCCTTATCTTTCAATCTCGCTTCAATCTCCACTTTTAACACTCTTGGGAAATTCTCCACTACTACCACTGGGGCAAGTGGTGAATCTCCTGGTATCAACTTCCCCCTAAATTTCTCCCAGATCTCCACTATATTTACCAACAAAGGGTTGTCCAGTCCCTTTAATTCTCTCTTTTGAATTTTTTTAAAAAAAATATTTTTCAATTTATAATCTATTTCCCCAGTTTGCGTCTCCAACCACTCCAAATCTTCCTCCCCTAGAATACAGCTTATAACATATCTTAACTGATTAGCTATATAATAATACTTAATATTTGGAAGTCCTAAACCTCCCTTCTTTTGAGCCTTATACCATAACCCTTTATTAATCCTAGCTTTCTTATCCCCGTTACAATATGCGTTAATTATATTTTGCCAACTTTTCAACTCTACTTCTGATATTTTAATTGGTAACATTCTAAACAAAAAATTAATCTTAGGTAAAATCTTCATTTTAATAATTGCTATTCTACCAAACCAAGAATGTTTTAATTTCTTATATACTTCTAATTTCTCCCCTACTTGTTTTTTTAAAGCTACCAAATTAAGTTCCTCTAACCTATCTAAATCTCTATCAATATTAATACCTAAATAACGTACTATATTTTTAAGTCTAAGACCCAACTTAACCTTACCTTCTTCCAGCTCTTCCTTATTATAATTAAATAACATCATTTCTGACTTCCCCCAATTTATTTTTAATCCTGTAATTTCTCCAAATTCTCTTAAATGTTTCTTAATCACCTCTGCACTCCCTAGGGGATCTTCTACTGTCAATAAAGTATCGTCCGCAAACATATTCATTTTAATCTTCTCCTTTCTTCCTATCCCCTTCACTCTTTCATCTTCCCTTATTACATTTGCCAAAATTTCTATTACTATTGCAAATAAGATCGGTGAAAGAGGACATCCCTGCCTAGTTCCTCGGGCTAGTGTAATCTGTTGTGTTAACCCATCATTAACCATTATTTCCGCTTTATTATTTTTATACAACTTATCCATCACTCCCATAAATTTATCTCCAAACCCAAATGTTTTTAATATTGTTTTGAGTGCTGGCCATTCCACACAATCAAAGGCTTTGAATATATCCAATGCTAGCAAGCCTGCTTTTAAATTCCTTTTTTTTATAATACTAATTATATTTAGTACTCTTCCCATTAAATTAGACATTTGCCTACCCGGAATAAATCCACACTGATCTTTTTTAATATATTTACAAATAAATGTGGCCATTCTTTTTGCCATTATTGCTGTAAAAATCTTTGAATCTTGATTTATTAAGGAAATTGGTCTGTATGATGCGGGATCCGTTAAGTCCTTACCTGGTTTCGGAATTAATATAATCAGGGAATGATCCCATGATGGCGGAATCTTCCCCCCTTCTATTATAGTATTAAATAATTTCTTTAATTTTGGTATTAAAATTTCTTTAAAAAGCTTATAATACTCCGACCCCAAACCATCCATCCCCGGTGATTTTCCTCCTTTCAGTTTATCAATAACTCCCTCTATCTCTTTTTCAGTAACTAAACCTTCCATATAATCCCTATCCTGCTTCTGCAATTTTATTTTCCAATTCCTCTCTACATATTCCAATACCTTATCTTGCGGTCCCGATCCTGATGTATATAATTCACTGTAAAAATCCTTAAATATATTTAATTTATCTTTCATTAAATTACAACTATTCCCTGACTTATCCTTTATTGTCCCTATCATATTCTTAGCCTTTTCCAACTGTGTGGATCTGGCCAGCATCTTTGAATTCCTATTGCTATATTCAAAAAAATCTCTTTTTAAATACAACAAATTTTTTTGAACTTGTTCTAATTCTTCTTTCTCTAATTCCTTTTTCTTAGCTTGAATTTGGGCATTTAGGCGTTTATCTTTTGTCTCCTTTAACTTTTCTTCCAAACTCCTTACCTCCTCTTCAATCTTTTTATTTTGAGCTTCCTGTTGTTTTTTTAATGTACATCTTTCCCTAATACAAATCCCTCTTACCACAGCTTTCATTGTATCCCATAATATGTCCTGCCGGTTATTCTCTTTTTCATTAATCTCCCAGATTTCCTGCAGTTCTTTCTTTATTTTCTCCATTATATATTTTTTATTCAACAACCTTACATCCAATCTCCATCTCTTCGCTTGTCTATAGTCTTTCTTGGTTTCCATGTCCATTGTCATTAACGCGTGGTCAGTAACCTTAATAACTCCAATATCACAATCTATGATTTTGGGTAACATATTTTTTGATACGAAAATGTAGTCTATCCTTGAATAACTCTTAAATCTCTGTGAGTAGAAGGTATATTTCCTTTCTTCCCCTCTTAAAACTCTCCACACATCCATTAATTCTTTCCCTTCCATTAATTTGCTTAACTCTGTCTTCCCCTCCCTCTTAGTATCTTTTAATATGCTATCCCTATCTTTCCCTATATCTAGTACCATATTAAAGTCGCCTGCCATCATAATGTGCTTTTTACCCACTTCTCCCAACACGTTAAATACTTCATCAATAAAATCCATTTGTTTCCCATTTGGAGCATAAACATTCACTAATACATATTCCTCTTCTCCCAACTTGCAGAACATAATAAGAAACCTTCCATTTTTATCTTTCTCTACACTTTGAATAGTTATACCACATGTCTTTGAAATTATTATTGCCACCCCTCTCGATTTCGAAGTTCCATATGCCTTCTCGTAAACGCCCACCTCCCTCATTCGAAGCTCATTAACTCCATCTTTGGCCTGATGAGTTTCCTGCAAAAAAATTACATCTATTTTTTTGTTCTTTAATAACATTTCAATCCTCTTTCTTTTAATTACCGTTCCTAGCCCTTTAACATTCAGTGTTGCCAATCTAAGTTTATTTTCCATCTCTCTCTTTCACACAAATCTTTAAGTCGGTCTCCCTCTGTGTAACACATTCCCCCCCTCCCTAACCCTCCCCCCCACATTCACCCCCAATTTCACCCCCCTCCTCACCAGCTTCCTGGGCATTGGTCCCAATCTTCTTAGAACTCTTAGGGGGGGGGAACTCGGCCCAACATTCCGGAATAACGTCTACCCTCCCCTCCATATCTCTTCTTCTCCCTATCCCTCTTACAATATATATTAAAGTCTAGTCATTGCTCCCTCCTGCCGCGCCTTCGTCTTGCTTCTCTTCTCCAACCGGTGTGGCATCCATTATGCCCAGTTTCTCCAATAGCTCGATTCCTTGCTCACAAGATGTTATTCTTTGCTGCTTCCCGTTCCACTTAAATCTCAAGAAAACTGGGTATCCCCAATTATAGGAGATCGATACATGGTTTTCTGATATGTAAGCAATACATTACTATGTAAACATTAAACCCAAAATATTTAGAATGTGTTTGCTGTATATTCCTGCACCTTCAAGATATGCAACGCCAAAACTCTATATATGCTTGGGACAGAATCCATCGGTTGTTAAGCACAATTAAATTAAGCTTGTACTTAAGTCATACCTATTGAAGCCCACTGAATGGGGCTTAAAAGCGTATAACTGTGGCTGGACTGTGTCCTCATTTTTCTTATGGATTTGGGGTAAGAATAAACACATCTCCTTTTTTTCTTGTTATTTGCAAATAGGTTTTCCCCCCATTCTATGTGCCATCAAGCAGTGCTTTTGGAATATGTACCAAAAAGGCAAAATAAGTTTTAAAATTGTAAGTTTTAGAGTCTTACGAAACTGAGATTCTAACAGGGCAATTCTATGTATGTCTACTCAGAAATAAGCTCCACTGAATTCAAAGAGACTCACTCCCAGGAAACTGTGTAAAGAATTGCTGCTTTAGGTGCCCCTTTAATTAATTATTACAAATCGTATTATATGTTCTATTCTCATTTTCTGGTAGACGGTGATGTGGGTTTATACAAAGTAGGGATATATGAAAAATTCATTTCAGATAATTTTTGATCAGAATTTACCCAGTTCACACCTCCTGAACCAAACACGGACTTGAATACAACCTGTAGCCAAAGTCTGTACATTTACGAGTTCGCAATGTGGTTTGTGGGCAAAAAAAATGCTTTCAACAAAATGTGTACGTTTGAAATATGTGCATGAAAAAATGTATACTTTTAAAAAGTATGCACACACAGTTTAATCAATGGAAGAAGAATGTGTATATTTCAAAGATGTGTGTAACTGTTGTATGTAGTTGAAAAAATACATATGGAAATACACACACAAAAGAAAGTTTGCAATCTGATACAGAAATGAGACAGAAAAATCTTTGAGTGGAATTTGGAGAGCTTCAGTGCTTGTATGCACTTAATAGAACATCTTACAATTATAATGAACTAGTGATACTAAACATTGCATGTGTTTGTAGAGATGATTAAAAGTCCATTAATCCTTCACTGTATTTGCTGGCAGTGTGATTGGGGGGATCATTTTTCTGAATATTTTCCAGTTGGGAGGAGAACTCCTTCAACAGTTCTTTGGAGACTCAGCATTAGCAGTGGCAACAAGCACATCTTCTTTGTTCCTGCTGTTTTTGGGTTTTGTATTGGTAGCTAGGTTGGTAGCCTGCCCACCATCTAGCATCCTCCACAATGCTCCAGACCTAGGGTAGTATCCAACTGTGTCCCAGTGCCAGGGCTAATGATGTTGCAAACCAAATGGCTACTTTTTCCCATTGCCCTAGCAAGCACTTGTTACTTTCTGCAAGCATTAGTTTATGCCAATGCAACACCATTAGCACTAGCACTGGGACACAACTCCTAGTCAGTGGAGGCTGGTGGATCTGCTTTCGGTGGGGCTGTAAATCCATTCTGGATTTTTGTCTCTAAAGAACTCTAAAGGAGCTATCCAAAGTGCTGGACCCTATCCTCAATAACTTGGACAGCTCCTTTAGAGTTCTGGCTGGTTCTGACTAAAACCCAGAATGGATTCACAGCCCTACTGGAATCGGAACTACCACCCTCCACTGCCCTTCACATTTTTCTAGGGCATTGAGGGAAATAATGTTGGAGAACATTTGTCAAAAGAACTCTCTTTTTCTAGGGAACAGAGAAAAAGAAAATTCTCAGAAATTATCTTACCAAATCTCTCTGAGAAATGTTGATTATCAACATTATCAACACCTCAATAATCAGTAACAGGTCAATCAGTAAGAGGCCAAGGCTGAGAGATTAGTAGCTTGCCTAAAAGCACCTATTGGATTTATGGTCGAGGTACAATTTGAATCAAGATTATCCTGCTCACAGCTCTCACACTTTTTAGATATTGTGCAAAATGAGCACCGAAAACATAAATTAATGTATTAACATATTTTTATATCACTCTTTTTCCTTGTGGATACCAGGGTGTCATACAAGAGTATGACCAAAATTAGTCATGCAAAATAAAATCTACAAAAAAAGAACACTTCTCAAACAAAAATATTTGGGTAGTGATAGTGAACCGACAGGCTTGGGGAGGGGGGAATCACATCTCATCAATAATGTTTAAGACTTCATAAATGTCTCCCGTCTAATTTTTCCCTTGTCACAGGAATCTGGAGTAGTGTATTTTCTGTGAATCTTATGGATGCATGGTTTATGACTGTTACTACAGACGATTTTTGGCAGGCTTGGACACGGGACAGAGTAACTGATATTGGCAAGTGATTATTTACATTTTATTTCTACATTTTATTTCTGGGGCTCTGCACCTTGGACAGCTCCTTTAGAGTTCTGGCTGGTTCTGACTGAAACCCAGAATGGATTCACAGCTCCACCAAAATCAGACCCACCAGCCTCTACTGGTTTAGATTACTATTTCAATTTAGATTAATCTTTTGGTTCCTGGGTATTGCTTTTTGTTTCTGTTGTGTTATTTATTGCTGCCACTTGCATTTTTATCATTGTTTTGATTATTGTAATTTGATTAGTTTAATAATTCAGTGTTACTAATTTGATGTTAATGTTGTGTTTTATTGTTTTTAAAAAAATTACCTGCACTTTTTACTGAAAAGGGGCTCTCAAATCTAAAAATAAAAATAAAAATTAAATCAAATGTTTCTAAAGACATTAGATGGTAGCAAACCCTGGTTTGCAACTATAACTGGAAACCACTTTCAATCCTGACTCTCTGAAACAGTAGACGCTTTAAACAAAATATTAGAAGCGTCCCTAAAATATATGTGAAAGAGCCAATTAATTGTATGTGTCTTTTTACAATTTAATATGGAACAATTCTACACTCCTGTTCTCACACCTTACTGAATGTTCCCTCCCACTATAAAATCTGATATGATGATCCTGGAAACAGGACCATATTGGTGTAGAGGTTTTCTGGAGGAAGCACCTAAGGACTCAAAATCTTATTTTAAAAGAGATACCTTGTCCCATTGTTTCCCCTGCACTGACAATCAGCACAAGGATGGGGAGACAAAGGCTTCAGTATTATACCGATTAAGGCTGAAATCCTATACCCAGTCACCTGGGAGTACGCCGCATTGAACCCAGTGGGATTACCTTTTAACTAACATGTATAGGATTGTGCTGTAAAAATTCAGGGTGGAAACAACAAACAAGTTGTTGCTAAGCACTGTTGTGAGCATGCTAATCAGTGCACTTGACACTTGAAATACAGGTCCCCTCTACAAGGATTCGCTTTTGCGCCAGGTTAGGCAATTATGCGCATAATCGCAGAAGCGCATTTACGCCTAATACCTCTGCACGAGAGGCGGCGAGAGGCGGCGAAGTGCATTAACGGATGACCAAAATGTGCTTTACAAGTAGTTAATGCGCATAATCGCTTGTTCACATAGCCAAAATGCGCTTTAACTGCCGGAGCAAAATAAAACTCGCTGTTTAACGCGCATTCGATAATGCGCATAATCGGAGAGATAACGCGCCTCTACGCTCCGTTCTTGTAGAGGTACATTTTTTTAAGCGCCTTGAAAGGGCTTTAAACCTCTCTTGTAGAGGCAGCCTCAGACAGGATCTTGGCTGGCCTCCATAATAGATGGTTGATATCTGTAAGAACATAAGAGGAGCCATGCTGGATCAGACCAAGGGCCCATCTGGTCCATCATTCTGTTCACACAGAGGCCAACCAGCTATCGACCAGAAACCCATAAGCAAGACACAAGTGCAGCATCACCCTCCCACCTATGTTCCCCCGCAACTGGTGTACATAAGTTTACTGCATCTGATACTGGAGGTAGCACATGGCTATCAGGACTAGTAGCCACAGACAACCTATACTGTAAGGCATATAGTATGGAACGGAACTGATGTAGAAACTTTCTACATTTTAGTCTTTTAGCGCTGTTGTTTTAAATCTGTTCCTATATTTTAAATCTCTGCATTGCTGCTAGCCTTTATTTTGGTTTGGACTTTTATACTGTAGTTTCAAACTTTTACATTTTATATTTTATGGTGTATTTTGTGGTTTTAATTGTTAGGAACTGCCCCGAGAGCTTCAGCTATTGGGCGATATAGAAATGTAATGTAATGTAATGAATGAATAAATAAATAAATAATCAGCCTTCCCCAAACTGGCACCCTTCAGATGTGGTGCACTACAACTCCTAACACTGGGAGCTGTAGGTCAACACATCTAGAGGCTGAGGAAAGCTAATCTACGTATGCAGAAAAATGGCATGTTGCATATAATGGCAACAGTAGCATGAAGAAGCCATAAGGTGGAGTTTGTTTCCAGCTCGTTATTCAATTATTATTAATTTTTTAAACCTGCCTGTTTAAAAGACTAGAGTGAAGGCTATATCTCAAGTTGGCTCAAACTCCAGTAAACTAGGAAATGGGAAGCTAAGGCTGGTACTTTAACAAGCATGTCCATTGATCAGTGAAGATGTTGTGCAATGTCAAAAATTATGCTTGCTTATAATTTACCCTCCATGCACCCACACTTTTCCTTGGACTTTCAGATCCAAATCCTGGTTGTTGTTATTGTTATTGAAAAAGGGAGGAGCCAAAATACCTCAAATACTGGGCATATTTTAGCTTAAAGCTCTTCCTGCCACTAGCGTAAGGATGTGTTTTATGATATTCTTCCTTTCCCCCCTCTCTTTTGTGGTTCCCCCCTTTTGTTTGTTTTTTGTTATTATTATATTTGCAGCGACAACGCAAAGTAATGTACAGACCAGTCCTGAGACAGTAATTTGAGATTTTAACCATAATAGGGACAAAAATAAACTTGTAGAAAGCCTGATTGAAATCAGAAAAGGAAATTGTGTAAATTTCAAGAACCACATGAGAAATATGTCCAATGAAGGACTAACATTATTTTTTTTTTATGAATTTAATGGCTGTTGTTTCTCCTGCAGTTGAGTATCTTCAGTATACACATACACATACATATAACCTACCAACGCGTGCACAGTATCCTCCGGGTAGCCTTGCCAGTGTTTTTCAAGATATTATTATGTGGCGACCTGCTGTTTCGGTGGTCCCCAATTTTCTGAGAGGCTGCCCAATGAACAACAAGTACCTAGAGAGTGAATTTGCAGATTGGAAAGGTACAGAAAAAGCTTCTAATAAAGGCTCACTTTGAATAGCTTGTATGGCAAATACCTGAAGCCTTGGTATGGCAGGGACCTTTAAGACAGGTGTGTTGAACCTCTTTAAGCCTGAGGGCCAAATTCCATTTCAGGGAAAGTTTCAGGGGCCACAGAGCTGAAGGGAAAAAAAGAGGAGCCAAAATACCCCAAATACCAGCATATTTTAGCTTAAAGCTCTTCCTGCCAGTAGCAGTGTCATTAGAAGAGCAATTTCAACCTTTTAAAATGGGGGTTGCAAAACCTGAAAAACCACACAACAATTGGTGGTCAAGGAAAAGGGGAGTGGTTCTCTGTGGATCCATGGGTGGGCAGATTTGGGATCCTCGATTTGGCTTTCCAAGTTGAGGTTCAACATCTCTGCTTTAAAGGCTGTGTGTTTGCTCTTCTCCCAGAGGGAAAGGGGACTGTCTTCTTTTCCAGGTTACTAGAACACAGTAGTTTGGGGAATAAAAATGGAAGATCTGTTGAAATGTCATGAGCATGGAAGAAGAGAGCTGTATTTGCACTGTTTTCTGTTTCTTTACTTTTCATAAAGTAGCACCACTGCCTGCTTTTGACGATAAATTCCTTTCTTTTAGACTGTGACCTTGACAGTTTTCCTAACCAGCTGACAGGAGCTGAGGATCTCCTGTATTTGGTAGATAATGCATTTGCCTTTGAAACTAGCTATCCACCACTCATGAGGCCTGAGAGAAAAGTGGATCTCATCATCCATTTAAATTACAGCTCAGGATCACAATTAAAGGTGAGAAGACTCAAATACAGCTCTCTCTTTCTCTTCCTCTCTCTCTCTCTCTCCTTTCTGCAGTAATAATTGTATGCATAACTCAGTTACTTATTTCTATTTTTCTGATGCAAAAAGGAAGTTGATTTGTCAAAACCCACTGCCTTCTCTTCCGCTGGAATCTTGTTCTTGCAGCTGTTTCCTCCTCTGCAATCAGCAACTTCAGAGCTATGAGAGGGGGAAACTGACAAATACTATCTTCGATGGTGTTATTTTCCCTGTTTGATGAAAGTTAGATAAGAGATGCTTAAAGTGATGAAAATACTGTACTTGCTTTATTCACATAACACTAGTTAGCTCCACCAAATCAATATTGTCTTACTATAAATTTGTATGTGACTACCAAATGAAGTTTTTCTCTGTTTGTTTGTTTGCATGGGATCCCTTCCATAGATACTAATTTCTGTATACATGTGGAGCAGGATCATGTTTTGGTGTGGTCACATCTATGCTCCAGTCCTCTTTACCAGGACAGTACCAATTAGGCCAAGGCATCTTAGGGTGAAATCCTATTTGTGTTTAGGCTGAAAAATGTCTGACAACTAGCATTCCTTAGCCAGGTATACTATAGAAATCCTTCTTTCCCATCCTTTCTTTTGCACAGAAAAGGCCCTTTGCTTTGACTGCTGCTAGCAATGGGGATAAAGAATTCCAAATTTAAGGAAGAATCCAATGGTGCACCTCCACTGATGTTAATGACACTGCGGTAGCATAAACCAATGTTTGCACAGCGTGACTAACACAACAGGGAAAAGTAGTTAGCTACGTTGCGCAAATTTTGGTTTATGTTAGCGCAGTGTCATTAGCACTGGTACTGGGACACCATTGGATACTCCCCTAAATTCCCTGGATGCCTAGTATCTCAGTTAGGGGTTTCTTGAGCCTGCTCTTGCCCCTTTGCACCTCCCTATTATTCTCCTATTTACTCAACACAGAGATGGGATTTCTGGTAGCCAGCAAGGCTTGATATTCAAAGGGGAATGGAGGGCTATTTCCCTGAGGTCTCCAAACTACCCTGCAAGTTGATTAGCATAATGAAGACTGGGCACCTAATGGTGTCATACTCTCACAAAGAGATGTTTAATAACAGAACTGATTCTTCCTATGGAGCCAGCAGAATTTCTATAACAATAAAAGCCTTCCATATAATAATAATAATAATAATAATAATAATAATAATTTATTTCTAACCCGCCTTTCCCTCCGGATCAAGGCAGGGAACAACAATAAATATAAATTCAAGGACCATAAAATAGATAAAACATTAAAAACAAATAAAAACTAATGCATTATTAAAAACATCTTAAAATTCAACTGGGTAGGCCTGCAGGAAGAGATCAGTCTTCACGGCTCTCTTAAATTCAAGGAGACTGCTAATTTATCTCAGCTAATTTGGCTGAGATAGTTACAGCCTGAGGGGCCTTACGGTTCTTGCGTAATAGCTTTCTGAACATAAGCAAAGTATAAACCCTACAATGTGGCTGGAACATGTTACTAGTAATCACAGTTGTGGGGGTAGCGTGTGATAAGAAACCACCGGTTCTGAAAAGAATTAAGACTGAGAAGAAGGTGTGAGTGTATGGAAAGACTTTGTCTCTTTATCAAGCAAGGGCTCTACTTCTAACTTCTTGTTTCAATATTTTTTACCCCTGCAACTACATAGCCTCTGATAAAAGCTTCCGAATATTTCTCAGAGCAAGGTATCCCATTTCCCAAAATTGTCCCAAAGGAGGAAGAAGAAAAAGAGTTAAAAGAGTGCTACTTGGTTGGAGAACAAGAAGGTCCTGAGATTCCGTTAGTGCTTCTTTTCCCCTTAGTTATCAACTCCTTCAGAGAGTATAAAGCACCTGGTAAGTCTGTCCAAGCACTCTTCACTTTTTATTTCAATACATTATGACTGACTTTGTTCTTTGACTGACAAAATGGGAGATCTAAATGAGTTGGCTCAAAGGGAAAGAGGAAAGGAACTCAGGATGCTGGGATGAGAGTACTTGAAAATGGGGGGACACTACTTAGAGAAGGGGGAGACAAGAGGGTGTCTGTGGTTACCAATGTGTCCCCAGATAACTTCTTATTGCCCACCAAGGTACCTTACCCAGCCCACTGTTTTTTTTAATAAACACATTTGCTGTAAAATAGGTTTTTACTGGTGATGAAAAGTGTGGCTTCAAAGGAATTGTTAGTGTGGTCAGACTTCACCTCGACCTTGTACACAGTCAGGTTTTGGCAGCTTATTTGTCCTTTGACACAAATCTGATGGTAGCCATTTTGTGGCAATGCCCAGGAGTTTCTCAAATTGCTTTCTGCATGCAATTCAAGGGGATGGTTTTAACCTTGAAAGCCCTAATTGGCTTAAGACCTAGCTATCTAAGGGACTGGCTGTGTTGCTATGAACCTGTCTGGGGATTAAGATCTGTAGGGGAGGCTCTCTTAAGGCTGTCATTACCCACAGAAGCCTGTTTATCGGGCACACATGAAAGGGCTTTCTCTTGAGTTGCAATCAAACTATAGATCACGCTCCCTCAAGAACTATCATTGGCGCCAATCTCTATACATTTATAAAGGATGAGAAGGCGCACGTTTTAACCTAGGCTTTCAAAATATATAGTTTTTAAAGTTCCTGTTTTTGTTTTAAGATTCTATTTCAAATTGCTGTACACCACCTTGATGGCTTTTGAGCAAATAAGATAGTGTATACATATTAATAAAGACTTAAAAATAAACACACTTCTCTTCTTTAAATCATAGGTGTGAAACGTAGTCCTGAGGAGATGGAAGATGGTAATATTGATCTTATCAGTGCCTTTGGCCCTTATAATATAAATGCCTTGCGATATTCAGAGGAGGATTTTGAAAAGCTAGTAAAACTGACTCAGTACAACATTGAAAATAACAAAGATGTTATGATAAAGGCTTTGCGTATAGCTGTGGAACGGAAAAGGCATCATAAGAAGAGTTAGTAGTTTCATAATCCACAGTGATAATATCTGAGTTTTATAACAAAGTGAGACTCAGAACCTTTTGCATATTGTTCGGCATTATGGAATAATCAAGGCACTTTATTCCAGAGGAAAAAAAGAAGAAATAATCAAAAGAATATTAAAGACATTGCTCAATTTGTTCTAATTGAAGAAGTACCAGCTATTACAAAATTAAACAGCCATAAATGTAGAAGTACTCTCTTAATGGAAATAATTTGTCTCAATTATTGACAGAGTGAATGAGTAACGTATAGACACAGACCTTTCTACTTGGGAGCTACATGAAAATGCTCTGAACATCTTATAGTAGAAATACACTGTGAATAAAATTTATTTAGTATTTCATGTACAAAGATACAGGACTTCACTCATACAATACCTCTACTTTTTCAATAGATGTAAAAACTTTATATTTTGTTCTAAGGTTTCTCAGCAAACAAGAGTTTTGCATAAAAACTGTTTTGGTTTGGTGCAATATGAGTGGTGCAAAATAATAATAAAAAAAGAAAAGAAAAAAGAAAACCAGTTCCTTTTAGTAGTGGAGTCAGGCCTCACAGGGATGCAGCGCTGGCACTTGTTTATTAGGAGGAATGCTGATGTCATCAGCCACTCCCCTCAGAATTCCCAGCTACAATCCCTACAAGTAGTTGGGGGAAATTAATTTTCCCAACAATTATGTATAGTTTCTTGTTTTAATGCAAAGTATTTGGGGGTGGCTTGGTCCTGAATGGTTAATTAAGGCCCATTAGCTTTACAAAAGGCAGATGAAAACTCCTATAATTTGGCTTATTCATATGGATCAACTCAGCTGCCTGCCATTCTGGACTCTCCTTGGCAACAAGGCTATAGGGACTGTCCCTGATGAACATCTGTAGTTCAAAATTTACCTCTACAAAACTGCCTGCTAGCTAAACAATGGTATGAATCTAGAAAAAGTGTCCAAAGGCTGCACATAGGTTGCTGCATACAATAACCTTTATTTGGTGAATCTGATTCTATCTAACAGCTCGGATTAGTTATTGGCAAAGGGGAAACTTGTAGGAGACTGGATTCAGTACCCCTAACCACAGCCAACACAGAAATGATCAAAACTGTCAAGACCATAGTGTCAACTGTATGTTTTGATGGAGGGGTGGAAGGATCCTTATTCACCAATGTGTGCACAACCTGTGAGCATAAGGATAGGGGCCAAAATCCCTGTTTACTTGATCACAGGGGTTATTTCCTCATATAGCACCCAATACACAACAGCAAGCCACACACAAAAACCTGTACTGAGAAAAATGAAACCAAATGAAACGGACCGATACATAGATTATGTGATGTCACTCCAAACCATAATAAACGACCAACAATAGCACATCCAGTTTATAAATGTTAAAAGAACATTTTTAAAAACAGGTAAGATTTGAAAAATGCGAAACATTTTGGCATAAAATGCCAGCTTCAGTGACAAATTGGAGCATGCTACAGAACCACTTATAAACTGAGCCCAAACCAATCAGAAACAAACAAGCCTTCAGGAAATAATTAACAGTCAACATTTAAACAACCCATTGCACCACAATAGTAAAGACCATGGCTTGTTTCATTCCATCCTTCACATTGATTTCAGGTTTCAGTTCATCTTTCTCTGGAAATTCCATTCAATTTGCAGCAACAAAGATGTTAACCAAGCCCCCCTCTACAAGATTTCGGTTTGACGCCTGGTTCCCCGATTATGCACATGTTCTCTCTATCGCTTTTACGCCTAATCGCTATACATGGGAGGCGCTGAAGCGCATTATGGGCTGTATGAAAGGCATTTTGAAGTTTTTGACATGCTGAGAATCGCATGCAAATGTTGCTGAAAGTAATGTGCTTTGTCCCAGAGAAACTCCCCAAACCGGTTCCCTCCTTTTATTCTCCCCGCCCACCAGAATCTCCCGCCTTTGGTTTCCTAGGTTACCTGAAAGGAATGCACTGATTAACATGTTCGGCTACCTGACTTCCCCCCTCCTTTGCCCGATTGCCATGACCTCCTCACGAGTAAATGGGAATGTATCTCGCACACACACACACCAAAACAGACAGGGGGATGCTGCTTCGTTCATACCCCTCCACTTCCTAGCGAGCTCAACAATTGTACAACATACACACACACACATACACACACACACAACTCAGCTAAGGAACCCAGCAAGAAGCGAGGGGAAGTTGTGCTGCTGATGGCTAATTATACGCACATCCGCACATCCTTCCTACCACCTTTATGTCTCATAAAACCACCTCCATCTGGCCCTGTGTCTCCATGTTAAAAATATTTCATCAGGGTACTTCAAAGAAACTTTATTTTTGGTTCACATTGGGTCACTTCTTCTTGGAGCTTCCATCCAGAGAGATGGAGTACAAGGAGGAAGTTGCCAGGAGAGAGGAAAGGAAACTAAACCAAAAAGTGGGAGGTTTTCTCAGCGAAGGGGCAGTTCTATGCATGATATTACGACCACAGTCCAACCCCTGATCGTTAATACGCCTCCTCAGAAAGTTGTTTACACGGACATAAGGCGCTCTTGCTCCCGCAGTAAATTTAAACTCGCTAATTAATGCGCATTCGAAAATGCGAATAATCGGAGAGAAAACGCGCCTGAGCCCGATTTGCGCTCCGTTCTTGTAGAGGTAAATTTCCTAATGCGCCTTGAAAGAGCTTTAAATCGCTCTTGTAGAGGCACCCCAAGACTGGCCTAACAGTACATTTCTCACTCATATGAAGGGACTACAGTGTAGCACATGCTTCATTATGCAGAAAATCAGCCAGATGTTCCTCATATCCTTTCAGGACATGTCTTCCACTTTCACCAATGTAAAAGGAGTTACATTCTAAGCAATCAATTTTATGGAAAGCACCTTAACTGCACATTCCCCCTTACCTTCAACACAGACATTCCTGGGTCCAGCATGGAAGTCAAATTGGCATTCTACTAATTGGCTTAATGAGAGGCACACTGACTTTTTGTGTATATATACATACACACACTCTCACACACAAAAGGAAGCAGTATGAAACGGCAAGCATTAAAAGATTTGAGGTCCAGGCCATTAGGACAAAAATGTACCTAATATTTGCACTTGGTTTATCTATATAAGCAAATGTAGAAATAATTACTAGGATTTATATACATTTTATAGAAAGTAAAGACAGCCAATTAATTTGTCATCCAAATCACCTCAAAATAAATTCTTAATTTCATTTGCACTCATCCCAAAATAGTAGTTCCTCTTCAAGTACAATTTATATGCAACGGTATGAAAAAAAATAGAGTGGCTGGTAGTTCCCCCCCTCCCATGAGCCATATATATATATATATATATATATATATATATATACACACACCTACAGATGCCAACTCACTAGTCTTCCGGAATTTAAAAGATCTATAAAGACTTATCTCTTCCGGCAGGCCTACCCAGATGAATTTTAAAGTGTTTTATTGGTGTTTTAATGATGTACTAGTTTTATCTGCTTTTAATCAGTTTTTGTAATTTGTGTTTGGTGTTGTTCCCCGCCTCGATCCGTTGGGAGAGGCGGGTGATAAATAAATATATTATTATTATTATTATTATTACCAAAACAGATTTTTTTAAAAATTGACAAAACGAATTCAAATGCAAGCCAAGGACAAATAGGGGAGTCACCACCCATTGATTCAAATTTAAACAGTTCGCCTTTCATTAGTTACCCCATTCGTCAATCATCATAAGCTCCATAAATTGAATTCAAAATAAGGTAAAGTGATGTGGAATTCCAGTGGAAGAATGTTCAAAATATTGAGAGGGTGATGGTAAGACTGGAGGAAAAGGAAGCAAGGAAGGAGAGTAGAAGGGGAGGCTGGAAACAAGGTACTGATAGATTTGGGGATGGGGATCAGAGGAGAAGGATAGAGCAAGGACTGTGCAGCATGGAGGAGGCACATGGAATCTAGAAAAAAAGCAGGAAGAAGCAGCAGAAGCAGGATATGTGTGGAAAAACAACTGCCTTCCTTCTTGCCTTCTCTGCTCTGTACTTTTGGGCTCTCTCTTTGTGGTGGGAACTTGTGAGTTTTCGTACAAGTCCCAACACATAAACATAGACACTAACAGAGCAAGATACAAACTGGACAGGTTAGGAAGCACCACACTAAGTTAGGCTGACCAGATTTTAAAAGTCAAAATCCCGGTCCCCCCCGCCCCCCCACCCAAAACAACCCCCCCACCAAGCCACCCCCCCCAAAAAAAAACCCAGCCTGGACCTACCGCTGGGTTCCTCCTTCGCCCGCGTGGCCGCGCGGGGTCCTCTGTTGCTGCCCGCGCGGCTGCGCCGGGTCCTCCGTCGCCCGCGCAGCCGCGCGGGGTCCTCCGCCGCCACCCGCGCAGCCGCGCGGGGTCCTCCGTCGCCGCCCGCGCGGAAGAGGCGGGAGAGGGCCGGATCCGGAAGTGACGTAACCGGCCCTCTCCCGTCTCTTCCGCGCGGCCTCTGGCCTTTCTGGGGCTCGTCGCAATGGCGACGAGCCTCGAGGAGCCCGGACGCCCGCGCGGAAGAGGCGGGCGTGGGCGTCCGGGCTCCTCAGGGCTCATCGCCATCGCGATTGAGCCCCAAGGAGGCCAGAGGCTGCGCGGAAGAGGCGGGAGAGGGCCGGTTACATCACTTCCGGATCCGGCCCTCTCCTGCCTGTTCCGCGCGGCCTCTGGCCTTACGAGCCCGGCAGCGGCGGCAAAGGCGGCGGAGGAGCCCGGGAAGCGGCCGCCCCAGCAGGTAAGAGCCCCCCTTTGTGCTTACCTGCAGGGGCGTCCGCTTCCCGAGCTCCTCCACCGCCTCCGGGTCTCGCTGCCACCGCCGCGTGACCCCCCGCCACCCCGGTTTTCCCCCGGTTGGCCTCTGGATTCCCGGTTAGGACCGGGAAATCCAGAGCCACCTGGTCAGCCTACACTAAGTACCACCTCTCTACAATACAAGGCAGGGAGACACACAAAGATCAAGAACAGCTGCTGCACACACAGGATTTAGCATCTCCCACTGGTATCAACGGATGGTATTTTTCTATGTTTAACTGCCATGCTTGTGTGTGTATGTGTGTGTATGGGGTGGGAGGTATTTTAAGGGATGTTGCAGCATGTGGAGGGAAGGGTACAATTCCCCTTAAAAAATATCCCCCCGGATGACAATTCAGCTAAGAATAGAACTTTCCACTGGCACCAATGGACACTCAAGATTCTGGGCCAGGGCCAGGATCCCATGGGCATAGGATTAGCAATGCTGCTGATGGCAAGGACACAATTATTGGCAGAGGAGATGGTTTTGCTGGAGCTCACAGCTTTGCAGTTTGTGTATATACAAAAAGCTAGATGAGAACTACCATGGTTTCATGGTGCAATTCTCAGCATTTAAATATTAATGTTTTTGTTCTTTGTAAGCCATTGCAAGGACCCATTGAGTTAGTCAGCAAAGTATCAAATACTATGTTTAAATAGGGGTGGGGGGAACCCATACACAAAATACTATACTAAGAATGGAAGAAAAGTTGTGTTGTTCATTACAAGTAACGTTCCAAGCACTGTTCCTCAGCATTCATACAACCACAGTGCACAACTCTCACAACAATGAAGGGGTGGGTGGGAATTGTACTTTCCCCGCAACAAAATTTTGTGATTTTGAGTTCCATCACACCTACTTTTTTTCTGGTATGCTTATGCGATTTTCACCTGTATTATTATTATTATTATTATTATTATTAATTACACTTATATACCGCCCCATAGCCGAAGCTCTCTGGGCAGTTTACAAAAATTAAAAAGATTGAGCATTAAAAAGACAATATACAAAATTTAAAACCATAAACATAAAACAGCTGTCATTAAAACACTTTAAAACATTTTAACTGTTAAGCCTGGCCACAATGTCCATCAAACCTCAACTTGAGCTGTTAAAATGCCTGGGAGAAAAGAAAAGTTTTGACCTGGCGCCGAAAAGATAACAGTGTTGGCGCCAGGCGAGCCTCATCGGGGAGATCATTCCATAATTGAGGGGCCACCACAAAGAAGGCCCTCTCCCTTGTTGCCATCCTCTGAGCTTCCCTCGTAGTAGGCACCGGGAGGAGGACCTTTGATGTTGAGTGTAGTGAACGGGTAAGTTCATGTCGGGAAAGACGTTCCATCAGGTACTCAAGCACTGGTCACTTTCACGTGTGTGCGTTGGTTCACTATTTTGCCTCCTTTACCTTTTCACCTGTGCCGGCTCGCCCCGCCCCTTGTCCTTCCCCCTGCACTTCATTGGTTGTTGTGGTTGTGATGGACATTGTAATGGACATGGGCACACCCCCTTGTTCTGGTTTTGTGGTATAGCATTTTAGCCTTTTGGGTTTTATTGGTAGGGTGCCATTTCTGCCATTCGAGGTGTGATAATGCTCCCTTCTGCATGGGGTGTTCACACGCCCTCCCTTCCTCCCCCTTCCTGGTTGAGTGGTTGTACAGATTGGAGGAGAACCGCCTCACCCTCCTCTTTCATCAACAAGACCGCCCTTCAAAGCAGACGCCTCCAAGAAGGGAGGTTCTGCGATATGGCGCGAGAGCAACAAAACACAGGGACAAAAGAGCCATTTTATTCTGCATGGAGGAAAAAACACAGACTTCACCTTCTCAAAAAAAAATACAGAAAATGGAGGGGAATAGCTGAGATGACTGCAAGACAGGCACGATGTCATGTACCGTGTTGCAAAATGGCAAACAAGGCAGGATGAAAGTGAGATAAAACGCTGGTGTGATGGAGCTCTTTGTGTTCTGGGAAGATATGATTTCCCTCCAGTAGAAGCCCTTCATTTTGGTAAGATGTCTGGATCCCCCTTCAATCAGTGGGTTCACTTCTGGGAGGAGGGGCATAAATGACCCTAGGTGTTACAGATCTATTCTTGTATGCATGCCATACAAATTTAGCACCCAAGTATATCAGAATGTTTTTAATATTAACATTTTATAATCAGTACCAAAGCAGGATACCTAATATTCTAACTGACAAAAAACTGTATTTCATGGATATGCTGCAGTGTTACACTGATTAGAGCCACATAAGGAACTGGTACACAAACTAAAACACAAGCTCTGATAATATTTCACATTTGTACTCAAATCCCCTCTGCAGGACACCGTAAACTGTTAAGAGTTGGATGAGGCCAATTTTCCTCCAAGCCAAGGTGTCCCCCACCCACCCAATCCTTTTCCGACTGACCTTCAATATACCAAGTGTTCAGTCCTCATTAGGCTACATGGATTTCCTACCCAGCCACTCCCACTTTTGTTTAAATTAAAAACAAATATTTCCCCTTCCTACTTGGAGAGCTTCTCTCTCTCCTTCTCCGCTCCCCCATGCTGTCAACAGAGGATGACTGTGCAGAAGCAGCAGCTGCTCCTGCAAAGGCCATTCTCTGGCTGGCACAGCCAGGATTGGGACCACGGGGCCCAATCCCCACCGCTGTGCCCCCAGACAGCGGGAGCGCGCAGGTGAGCTAGAGAGGAAGACTGGCCACCACAGCTCCTTTTGCCCCATTCTTTCCGGGCAGCCCGGGGGGCTTGAGCCAGCTATGGAGTGGCAAGAGGATGCCGCCGACCCCTCCATGACCTGGAACCAGCCTCCGAGAACGGCTCCCCTTGGCGACGCGACGAAGAAGTCCTCGGCGGCGCTTCCAGCCTCCGCCCCAGGGCGTCCCCGCCGTCGGAGTGAGGCAAGCGCAGAGATCGACGAGGAAGGAGCGCAGGAAGGAAGGGCGGAGCCCGACGCCTGCCGGCTTGGCCTTTCAGTCTGGCTGGCAGCACGGCCGGGGAAGCGAGCAAGGGTTGCGGCCGCCACAGCAGCAGAAACTAAGGTCAGGATGTTCAGCTGGCTAGGGAAGGAGGGCGGGCGCGGCAGGTCCAGCGAAGGCGGAGACGTGGTGGAGACGGTGACCGGCGGCCTGAAGGAGCTGTACGCCAAGAAGCTGCTGCCACTGGAGGAATACTACCGCTTCCATGAGTTCCACTCGCCCGCCTTGGAGGACGCGGACTTCGAGAATAAGCCCATGGTGCTCCTCGTGGGCCAGTACAGCACGGGCAAGACCACTTTCATCAGGTAAAGCGCGCGAATGCGCGCTCTCGTCACCGCCCCGGGGAAACAATGCTGCTGCCGCCGCCGCCGCCTCCTCCCTCCCAGGGCAGCAAATGGCGCGTCATCCCAAACGCGCGTCTCCTTTAGGCATCAATTGGCCCATCTCTCCATTGGCAGCCCCAGGCAAATGTCTCCTGCCACATTTCCTTTCCCCACCTCCCCGCGACATATATTTATGAGGTGAACCGTTCGCAACCTCCGCGGAGGGGGAAGAAGCAGACCTTCCGCTGTCAAAGGACTGCTTGCCATCCATTTGGAGGCATAGGAACACTGCTGAAGAGGGGACTCCATCCTACCCACACTTACATCCCCCTTTAAGGCGTAATCCTATACATTTTAGACAGAAATAGGCCTACAACTCTCACTGTTCCCCTGCCAACCCTGCTGGGGACTTTTTTCAGTCTATAAATGTGCATAGGATTAAGTCTTTAGGCGGGAAACTAAAAACGGATTAATTCCTGCAAAACTACCCTGTGGTTTTTGCGACAACGTTAGGGTGACCAGATAAAATCCAGGTCAGGGCTCATGTAACTTTAACAGTTGTAGAGAAAAGTGAATTTCAGCCAGTGTCATTTGTATGCAATTAGTTCCTGGTGATATTCCCTCTTCATCACAACAGTTAAAGGTGCAAGCACTATACTAGAGTGACCATATACAAAAGAAGGCAGAGCCCCTGCAACTTTAACTGTTGCGATGAAGAGGGTCACCCTACAACACGTACCAAGCCTATTTTACTTCTGTATTTATTTGACCTGTAGCCTGAAAATGGTTGAAATTAAAAATTTAAGCCTGCTTCCGGAAGACTGATTCAGACATGTTGACTTCCTTTAGCAGTTCATTCTGGCTGCCTCTACAAGAGAGGTTTAAAGCTCTTTCAGGGCGCTTAATTTTTTTTACCTCTACAAGAACGGAGCGCAAATCGGGCGTAGAGGCACGTTATCTCTCCGATTATGCGCATTATCGAATGCACGTTAAATCGCGAGTTTTAGTTTGCTCCGGCCATTAAAGCGCATTTTGACTATGTGAACAAGCGCTTATGCGCATTAACTACTTGGAAAGCGCATTTTGGTCATCTGCTAATGCACTTCGCCGCCTCTCGCCACCTCTCATGCAGAGGGATTAGGTGTAAATGCGCTTCAACGATTATGCGCATAATCGCCTAACCGGGCGCAAAAGCGAATCTTTGTAGAGGGGACCTCTGTGTAATCACCACTGTCTATAGAAAGGAATGTGTGACACGTGAGTCCACACATCTAGAAATATCTGTGCTTGATTGCAGTTCAACTTATTCCTTTATTTTTTTATTTGTTACATTTATGCATATGCTGACTTTTTAGGATACAAATCCTACCGAGGCGGCTTACAAGTCACATAAAAATAACAAAACTGCAATAAACAATATTAAGAAATATAAATAAATAAACATCAGGATCCTTCCCCCCAGGGCAGTTGGTGGAAGTTCGCCCACAGGACATGGAGAGTGCAGCTGGAACAGGTGTCCTCCTCTTCTCCTTGTCTCTCCTGGAATTCTTCCCACCAGGCCCTGTGAATAGAATTTTATTTATATTTCCGTGTGTCCAGCTCAGCATAGTGGCTGATATGTGCAATGCTGAAGCCATTTCCTGTGTCCCACTGCATGCAGTCTGTTCTGGTGAATGTTTTGTCATAGGACATGATTTGGTGAATTTCAGAGAAAACGTATTTTGTCATAGGAGGTAAGCTGTTGAGAAGACCTCTTTGCTTGCCCTGGCAATCTTCACTTGATGGTAAATACAAGAGGCATTCCTCTCCCATCTTCATAGCCTTATAGGGAATGAATTGTGGAGTGTATCTGTGTGTGGATATGCTTTCCTTTTGGACCAGTTTTGGCCCAAAAAATCATTTCAGATAAGGTTCAGTTCATTTAACTCTTATTGTCAGGAATTTATCTGGCTAACAACCGCATGAATGCCTCAAGATGACCCACTAGTATTTTAATGCGTTATCATCTTAATATCATTCATATTTCCAAATAAACTGTAAGCTAAATCGTGTAATGCTCCCATTTTACATACTGAGAGTTAACCTTGAGAGAGCAGCTGGGATCCGTTACTTCTCAGTACAATGGTAGTAGTACTGTTAACGCACAGTTTAATCCAACATGTGCCTTCTCACAAATCATGCTGTTTCCATCACTATAGAGTGTTTGTTTTCTGTTTTAATAATGCCTCTTAATGGCTGTGTACCTTGATTTAACTTGCACAGAGTGGGATTGTCCCTTTTGTCTCCCTTTTGTAACGAAACGTAATTATTCTGGAAGCAAATTAGCCCTCACTATCCAGATGCTTGTATGGCAAATATTTCATAACTACTCACACTATACAGTCTCTAACCTTTCTTTTATAAATCTGTTCAATGCTCTGTCTTCTTGTGGTAAATGGTCACCACACACGACCACCCTCCTGCAGTTCTTAAGGTCATTGACTAGGATGTTATAATGTACCTATTTCAGTACATTCCTTTTCTGATAACCCATTGTCCAATTATCCTGACTTTTATATGTTTACCATCATGAGGTCAGTATTACACCCCAAAGGTAAATATCCCAGCCAGTTTTATTTACTAAGTCTTCAAGATAAAATAAGCAGCAAAGGGTAAAAACCTTTAGCCATGCCACAATAAATGTGTTAGTTTTTAGCATGCCAAAATACTTTCTTTTTTCCTTGCAAATATTTAAAGGCAACATTTTGTTGAGATAGAAATGTTTCAGAGAGGTGGAGAGGGCTCAGTACAATGAGCAGTGATGACCTTGAGATTGATGAGGATTGAGTCACAAGCTGTAGTTTCTGCTGACGATGGAGTGTCCAGTGACTCCGCGAGTAGAATTATACTGGATCGGTTTCAGTTGGTGAGTACCGAGGACGTGGACAAGCTGCTTGGACGAGTGAGGGGGACGACTTGCCCTCTCGATCCCTGTCCTTCATGGCTGGTCGTCCAGGGAGGAGATGCGGTTAGATCGCAATTACAATATATTATTAATGCATCTCTCAGGGAGGGGAGTTTTCCATCATGTTTAAAAGAAGCGGTGGTACGGCCGCTTCTAAAGAAGCCCTCCCTGGATCCCCTGGACTTTAATAACTACAGACCGGTATCAAACCTTCCATTCTTGGGCAAGGTGATCGAGAGGGCGGTTGCCTTTCAACTCCAGGTAGTCTTGGATGACACTGATTTTCTAGACCCATTTCAAACTGGCTTCAGGGCGGGATACGGAGTTGAGACTGCTATGGTCGCCTTAGCGGATGATCTACGCCTGGGTATTGACAGGGGGAGTGTGTCCCTGTTGGTACTTTTGGACCTCTCAGCGGCATTCGATACCATCGACCATGGTATCCTTCTGGAACGCCTGAGGGGATTGGGAATCGGGGGCACTGTGCTTCAGTGGTTCCGGTCCTACCTCTCGGGCAGGTTCCAGATGGTGATGCTTGGGGATAGCTGCTCTGCAAAGAAGGAGCTGCTGTGTGGCGTACCGCAAGGTGCCATCCTTTCCCCAATGCTGTTTAACATTTATATGAAACCGTTGGGAGAGATCATCCGGAGGCATGGGGCGGGGTGCTATCAGTATGCTGATGACACCCAAATATATTTCTCTATGCCTTCGACAACATCGTCAGCTAAGGATAGTGTGTCTCCTCTGAATGAATGCTTGGAGGCGGTAATGGGCTGGATGAGGAAAAACAAACTGAAGCTGAATCCAGACAAGACGGAGGTGCTTGCTGTCAAAGGCCGCAACCTGGGTTTGGAGGTGTGTCAACCGGTTCTGGATGGGGTTACACTCCCCCTGAAAGACTGTGTTCGCAGCTTGGGGGTGCTCCTGGATCCGTCGCTCCAAATGACAGCCCAGATAGATGCGACGGCCAGGAGTGCCTACTATCAGCTTCGGCTGATACGCCAGCTGCGCCCCTTCCTAGAGTTGGAAGACCTAAAGATGGTGGTGCACGCGCTGGTAACTTCGAGGCTTGACTTCTGCAATGCGCTGTACATAGGGCTACCTTTGTGCCTAGTCCGGAAACTTCAACTAGTTCAAAATATGGCAGCCAGGTTGGTCACCGGTACATCTAGGAGTGACCATATTACGCCAGCTTTAAAATCGCTCCACTGGCTGCCAATTAGTTTCCGGGCGAAGTATAAAGTGTTGGTCATTACCTTTAAAGCCCTACATGGTTTGGGTCCAGGTTACCTGCGGGATCGCCTTCTCCCGTACAATCCGCCCCGCACGCTCAGGTCCTCTGGGAAGAACTTACTGCGGTCGGCCAAGACTAGGCTGACAACTGTTACCCAGAGGACCTTCTCTTCTGCCGCTCCCAGACTGTGGAATGACCTGCCGGAGGAGACTCGTCAACTTAACAGTCTTTTAGAATTTAAGAAAGCTATAAAGACTGTTCTCTTCCGGCAGGCATATCCAGTGTAATTTTTAGAATGTTTTTAGGATGTTTTAGGATGTTTTAATGATGTTTTAGGATGTTTTAATGCAGTTTTAATAATATTTGTCATGTTTTAATTAGTTTTATGTATTTTATCATGCTGTTGTTCCCCGCCTCGATCTAGATGGAGAGGCGGGTAAGAAATAAATCGTTATTATTATTATATTATTATTGTGAAGGGCACAATGGAGAATAGAAATGCCACCTAAGTTGTTGTCTTTGCTAGCTTTTATAAAATAATAATAATGAAAAATCCTACATTCCGTGACTTCAACCATACAACCGTCCACATTGAACAAACTGATTTTTAGGTGTTCCACAATTGCAGTTTTGTTTATCAAATGTTATTTCTAACTTGTCTAAAATAAATCCACTTTAAAATACTAGAAAAATAATTGTAGGTGTTAATGGAATAAAATGTTAACCAACTACTTCTAGTTATGATTTCCATGTAAATTCTTCTTAAATTCCAAAATATTCTTACTTTGTTTGCCAGGCTGTGGAAAAAGTAGAAAGAACAGTTTCACTCTTAGAGTTTTGTTTAACATCTCAGATCAGCAAACTAAAGTGCAATAAATTTTCTCATAATGAAGTCATACAAGTAACATTTGTTCAACTGTCTAGTACCATAGGGGAATATGTAAATATCTGAAAAATGTAGATATCATTAAATATCTTACCTGTCTGCTTCCTCAGACAATACGAAAATTTGAAATTAAACTGGCTTGACACTATCCTTTTACAAGCCTTATTCTTTTGAGTCTCATTGTCAGTAAAGTAAAGGGTTCGAAAATGGGGAAGAATGCACAGAAGATACAGCTGCTGTTATTTTTGAAATGCCTTTGATAGTTTATCAGTTGATGAGGTGTTGTACAACCAGTCAGCCTTCAAAACGAAAACAGCATTGTCCAGCAGCAGCAAACTTCTCAAGAGCCAATTAGAAGCCTGGATAAACCTAACACGCAACTTGAGGGTCATAAAGTTTGACACCAGGTGAACCGAGAATGAGAAGGAGCTTTGTTGCTGTGCTACCACCACCAAAAAGAGTCTGATTGCCCCACCCACCACCCTCCTTCTCATCAGATCAGCCTTTAAAAAGTGTTTTAACAATTGAACGGGTTCAACTTGGGACCAGGATACCTGATAGAGTACCTTCTCCCTTACCAACCTGCCCGGTCACTGATGGCATGTTCCTGGTGGCTCCACATGGACCTATGGTCTGATTGGAGTCCACCGGGAGAAGTGCCTTCAGTGTGGTGGTCCCCTTCCTATGGAATTTCCGCCTTTGGAAGTCAGGTAGGCGCCAACATTGTATTGTTTCCAGCACCTCCTGAAAACATTGATGTTTCAGGAAACTTTCCCTGAAGAATTGTTTGTTTGTTTGTTTGTTTATTTATTTATTTATTTATTACCCCATAGCCGAAGCTCTCTGGGCGATTTACATAAGACCATGACCGGGCATGTTTTTATCAGAACTTTGTTCTTTTAAAAATGCAATTTTTGATGTGGTGTTTTATTATGTTTTTATTCTTTTATTCTATTTGTTGTTTACTGCTCCTAAATCTTTGAATGGGGAATGATGTATAAATATTGTAAATAAAATAAATAAATATTATTTATTTATTATTAATAATACTTATATATCACTTAATTTAATAAAGTCTCTAAGTGGTTCATATTTAAATATGAAAAATCATATTTAAATACACTATTAAAAACAATAATACAAAGCAGTACAAGGAGCAGTAAGCTGGAGCAGAATATTGTTAATTGCAATGAATTGCATGCCAGAGAAAGCCTGGGTGAATGAGCACATTTTCAGGAGGCATTTAAAACATACCATATTACCCATACCCATCCAATTGCTTGCGAGGATCAGAGCATATAACACCAGTGCATTTCTGGGGGCAATTTAAACTGCTGGTGATAACCTTTAAAGTCCTAAGTGGCTTCAGACCAGGTTATTTGAAGAACCGTCTGAACCTATATGAACCTGCCTGGGTCCTTAAATCAGCCATAGAGACCCTGCTCGTGTGCCCACCAGTAACATCTATTAGGTTGACAGCATGAGCAATAGGGCCTTTTATGTGGTGGCCCCAACCTTATGAATGCCCTACTATGGGATGTGTGTGTGGCTCCCCCTGTGACTGGTTTTAATCAGGCTTTGAAGACTTAGAAGTTCCAGTCTGCTTTTAATGAATGTGTGCCCATTTTTTAATTTATGTGTGAGGTTTTTATTGTTTAGTTAATTGTATTTTTATAATTTATTTTCAAATTTGGCTTTGTAAACCACCCTGAGGAGGCTTTGCTTCAAAAAAGCAGTAAAATATTTTAAATAAATAAGAGAACCACTGAAGTATGATGCCTGCAATTCACAGCCTGGATTTATGGCCCAGAAGAATACAAGGGTTGATGGTATCAACACCTGCTAAGAGAGTTGCACTCCCTCATCATTCTCCCAGGGTGGATTGTCCAATAGGGTGGGCAAAACAGTTTCAATTCCAAAGCCAGATTAAAGATCTGGGGAATCAGGTTCATCCTGGAATATCTGAGTTGGACAGCAACCACCACTCAAGTAGGGAAGTTATTATTATTGTTGTTGTTGTTGTATTTATTTATTTATTTATTTCCCACCTTTTTCCCAGAACTGGGACTCAAGGCGGTTTACAAGATTAAAACATGTACAATTAAAACATATAAATATAAGTTTACAAAAGTTAAAATAGAATTAAACCTACAATAAAATTAAAAACATTTTTAAAATTTAAAAACAGTAACAGATTTTAACAACAACAACATACATTAACACGGGTCCAGAGTATTTCTAAAAGCCTGCTGGAATAAAAAAGTTTTTGCCTGCCTCCGGAAGTGTAGCACAGAGGGAGCCAGCCTGGCCTCCCTAGGAAGGGAGTTCCAAAGCCTAGGAGTGGCTATTGAGAAGGCCCTTTCCCGCATACCCATCAGGCATGCTTGGGATGGTGGTGGGATTGAGAGAAGGGCCTCCCCAGAAGATCTCAGAGCACGGGCAGGCTCATATGGGAGAATACAGTCTTTCAGATAACCTGGACCTGAGCTGTATAGGGCTTTATAGGTGATAACCAGCACCTATTGGCCACTGATAGATAATTGCCAAGATCTTCTGGGTCCAATGTTTATGAGAAATGGGAAACAAGTACATATCTATAAACAGAAAGACAAACAAATAGGAAAGAGAAAGATAGGGTTGGGAAATTGATGAGGAGGAAGATACGGGTATTTTCATATATTTGAGTTTTATACAGCTCCACGAACTTTGAATTGTGCATTTGCTTCTTATTAAAGGTTATGCATTCTTTAACAGCTAAACCAAATAGGCATTTGATGCTGGGTTTTTTGAGGGGGGGAGTATTAGAGCAGTTTTCCATTGGGGGTAACACCAGCCTCTGTGCCACTGTGGCTGCTGTAAGTATTGACAGGTGGATAGCCTATCCCATTCCCCCCCAAAGGGTGCTTGTTTGATTTTAAATGAAGGTGGCTTGTTCCTAACAAAACCATATACAATATTCTTCCTGGGCAAGTTCACACTGTTGAATTTCTCCACGTCACAGTACATGACTGTATGGAGAAAAGGTAATGTGTCAACCAGACGTAGGGTGCCCATCCGCCTGGATTTGTCCGGACATGCCCGGAAAAAAGCGGGCAAATCCAAATCCGGGGGGAAAACCTGTTTTGGGGGGCCAAATCCAGAAATTTACCCCCCCCCCCCCCGAAAGCCTGTTTTGGATACTTACGGTTTTGGTCTTCCCAGGCCTGCCGAAGCCATTTCTGGGTTCCTAGAGAGCCGTCACCTCTAGGAATCTGGAAATGGCTTCGGCAGGCCTCGGCACGTCCATTTGGGGCACCTCCAAGGCCTGCCAATGGTGGGTCATCCACACTTACCAAAACTCAGTCTGCAAACCCCTTCCTGCTCCTGCTCGACGATCCTGGGCCTCTTCTTGGATGGTGCAGGCAGAGGACAAAAAGCCGGCAGAGCAGCAGGTAGGACAGTTTTATCCTGGGAGTTACAAGGTTCTGAGAATTTTTCCAAAACTGCCCTCCACCTGTTAGGATCTCTCCTCTCCCAGGTCTTATCCTGTACATTTCTAATCCCCTTCTCTGCAATTCCTTGCTGCTGCTAAGAATATTTTCAAGGTGAATGTAAAAATCCCCATAATTTGCCCAGAGAAATGGGGGAGGGGGAGGGGAAGGGAAGCAAGCATAGGAGCAGCCTTGGGAGAGGTATGTTTGTGTGAGTGTATTTATGTGATGGGTGCATGGGGTGCATGTTCATTTGTCTATGAATGAATGTGTGTGCGTGTGTTTGGGGGTGAGTGATCCTGAGAGAGTTTACTTGTTTGCAGTGTGTGAGTGTATTTATCTGATGGGTGCATGTTCATTTGTCTATGAATGGATGTGTGTGCGTGTGTTTTGGGGTGGGTGATTCTGAGAGAGTTTGGTGTTTGTGTGCATGTTGAGAGTGTGTGGGGAGCTATAGTTTTGTATGTGAGAGTTGGGGGATGATATGGAGTTGATATTCCTATTTACAGGAAATAAATTTGAATGAATTTTCTAAGAATTCATTTAGAGATGGTTTGAGCAAGTTGGTTTAGCTGTCTAGAAAACAGGTGTTGTGCTGGAACAGAAAACTGGCTTCAAAGCAGTACCTTTATCTGGTTACCTCACCTGTTTGCTTTTCTTTGATTGTTTTGTTGGAGGAGAACATTGAAATATATTGATGTATGAATTGACTTATTGGCAATATTTATTTACTGCTTCTTATTTGAATAAATCATGAAACAGTTTTTAAAAAGAATATAAAAATGTGCAATGGTATCATATTAGAAGTTCATTTGAACATACAGTAGCTCATGGCTGGGTGAAAGGCAAAGTAAATGGATGCAATTTCAATGGGCTTTTTAAACATCATGAATACATAATTTATTATCCATCTCTATTGGAGGATGATTGTTACTGGCCATGGTGTTTTTACTTCATCTATGTGATATTTGCTGGTGCTAGCATTTGTTTTATCCTTTTAGTAACTGTACAAAAACAGACGATTCTTGTTAAATACAGTATCCTCCTCCAACCTGGTTCTCTCCAGATGTGTTGGATAAAACTCCCAACACCCAGTCAGCATGACCAGATAGGAGTCACAGTCAAAGACATTTGGAGAGGATCAGGTTGGGGAAGGCTGAAATACATAGAGTTCTAAGGTGTTTTTTTTAAAAGTCATATTCCTCCTCAGTTTATTAATCTTCACAAGATCATATCTAGCTGAGCTGGAGTCTAGATCCACATTGTATATTGTATCTTCTATATATTTTTTCAATTAATTCTCAAAACCCATGTCAGACTGTTAATGAATTTTCCATTTAATTCACTAATCTTTTGGATCTAACTATTAGCTCTTGCGCCAATGTGCATGGTGGGTGGGGTGGGTGGAGAAGGGTTTTTCACTTCTCCTGTAATGCTAGTTATTTTATATCGTCCACCTGAAGTTTCTGAAGTCTGAAAGCCCAAAGTAAAATTGTTAAAAGTCCTAAAGACATTTCCATCAAAGTCCATTGGAGTTCTACTGATGAAAATTCTGACCAACAAAATATCTCAACCTATGCCAATATGAGCAAGATTTCCTAAAACCTTTGCTGGGTCTCTCTTTTCCTCTTCCTTTTCTGCAACGTTTTTGTCATTAGGTATTGCTATGTCACTGAGGTAGTTGTGTTTTTCTTTTATATGTATGACTGTTGTGTCTGATCTCTTGCAAAGTATTGTCTTGTCCCAGAATTGTTCTGTCCCAGCATAGCATGGCTTGGCTTGACTTGTTTGAGTGTGTCTGGATCTCCTAGGCTCTGAAAGCATCTTTCTGGAAAGCACCTGCTGGTTGCATGATCAAGGAGGTCAGGTTCTGTGAGTGCATAGTTGTCCTTGACAGGAGAGTTATTTCTAAAGTTTCTTTGGGCAGTTTTCTTTGGGTCCCTGACTGGGATTTCTATTCTCTACACACTGAGGCAATGTAAATTCAGGATATATTTGGATAAAAGGAAGGAAAGGTCCTTGTCTAGCATTGTGATAATGGGTATCTGTTCTGGCCTTTCTTTGTATTGCTACTGACCATAGTTTTGTTTACATGGCTAATGAACCAGAGATATAATGACACATTTTTAGATTAGTTTCTCACTAATAAACCAGTAGTTGAAACAAGCTAAGAGGTGAGAAGTGACTACAATAAGCCTTTAGTCCATTTTGTTCCATGGCTAATGTTTGCAGGGTAATCGTATTTTATACTCTTCCTGCAATGCTAGGTTGCTAGTTTGTTGTACTAGATTTTTCTGCACTTGTCAACTGCTTCATTTGTTCAGTGGTAGCAATGCTGAATCTGTGAGTATGGGTAAGAGAAATATTATGGGGAAAGAGTGTTAAATGTTAGGAAAGTTGGGACTACGGTAATCCAGTGAAGGATTTGCAGTCAGAAAACATATTTAAGGGAAGGTGAAAATATCACACAGAGCATAGCAAAATTTTCAAAGTACAGCAAAAGCTACAAAAGTAGGAGTGAGTAAAGTTAATTTCAGATACATTGAATGTCTCACTTGTGCTTTTTTTTTTAGTGATTTTAACATGAAGATATTGTGTAGAACAGGTTTGTCTTAATTGTATGCTGTGAAATCAGACATGTGACCAAGGCCATATTTGGGTGGCCATGCCCCCTTGGGGGCTGGACATGTTGGTGGGCACGCCCCCTTGGGGACGGCCATGTTGGTGGGCAAGCCCCCTTTGGGTGGCCATGTTGTCCTCCTTTTTTGTTCCCAAAATATGGTCACCCTAGACAGTACGCAGAGTAAGCTAGCAGCCATTTCTGTGATTGTGGTTGCCGTTCTGGCAATAGCCATATAACCATAGCACAGGTTACTAGATCATTGCAAGAAGTATTCAGTTTATACCAAACCTCCATGCAGTCATGTACCTGTGTGTGCACACATGTAGCGAAATTTGTCAGTGTGAACCAGCTTTCTTGACTGTGTAGCAGAGCAGAGAGTATCCATTCAGACACATCCCAACTGCCTAAGTTTACTGAACTTCTGCTGAGATTGCTTATCCCACTTAACCTCCTGGCTTTGTAAAGGTGGAACTTCCTCCTAATGGTTTCAAATGCCATGAGTTTTATTTCAAACAGGATTCCCACTCTTCGATAAACATCCTCTGCCCTTTTGTGCTTGTAAAGCAAAAATAGTTTTTGTCCTGGTAACTGGGTGGAGTGCTTCTGAGAGAGGAAAGAGATCTTCCCTGTTTGCTCTTTATCTCCACATCAAAACAATTGCCAGAGTGGTCTTACTTCATCCTATATGTCCATTAGTTTAGGTTAATTAAGTATTTCCATATTACTGAAGCAAGTATACTTTGGATTGCTGATTCTCAAATGCCCTACCTTTGCATGTCTGCCATGGAACTTCTACACATTGCAGAAGGATCTATAGGCGCAACTTCTCTGGAGTCCAATGAATATGAACAATATATTAAAAATTGTTAACCCAAACAGTTAATTAACAGTTAAGACAATTAATAAACAAAGGCACAAATGAAATCAGTCCCAAGCCATATTTCATTATGAAGTAATGATGGCAGTTGTTTGTAGCTAGTTATAAAGTTGCTTTCAATCAATTAATTTTGCTTCCTCTATTTTCTATTGGGTTTCTTTTTTCTTTAGGGTCTCTCTCCAGCCTTTTTTCAGTTTCCCCACCTTACTTTTTCATCCCTTGTTCTTTCACTGCATTCTACCCATCTTCTTTCACTTGCCCTGCATTCTATGACCTCATCAAAGTGGGCATTACACAGTTAATTTAAATGGAGCACTAGCTGAGCTTAATTGGGCTTCATCATTTCCTCAGGTGAACAGAGAGTTCACACCCTCCCCCAGCTGTGCAAGTATACCAAAGCTTGTCCAGTATTACAGATTTTTCACACTATGGAAAAGTTTACCCCAGGATTCCCTGGAACACAGATTGAAAATGACTACTTTAGATTACCATCACAGGGACTATAGAATAACTTTTGGCAGTACACTGATTTAAATACACTAATGGAACTTAGCATCAGGTGTTGCTTTGGGGAATTCTGTGAAAATTTACTTCATTCATTGGGAAGAACAGGGGAAAGCACACTTGATGACAGGAGACCAAGAATCTGCTTTATAATATTCACAGGATTTGTGTTGTGTGAACTGCTCTACATTTCGCAAATTAACTTAAAATAGTCTTCCTGTATAGCATTCTCTTTCTTTCAATACTTACTCCTGTCATAGCCATTTGCTTTTCCTGTGGTATTATTGCAAAGTGGATGAAAAATCCACTTTAAGTGATACTATAATATTTCTTTAGATGAGAAATGTGTAAATTGAGAAGGTGGAGGACAAAATAAAGGAGGATAAAATAAAATGTATGCCTATGGGTTCAGGCACTAGTTCTGCCTTAGACTATGCTGCAGTCTTCTGACCTTGAGCAAGTTAGTAAGCAAGTAACTTACTTGAAAGTAATACCTGCTTAGTTAAATAGACTTACTTCATGGTAAATGTATTTAGGATTACGATCTGAAATGCTGAGTTTAAACACAAAACTTGTGACTTTCTTGGAGAGAAAGTGAGGGGGCAAACTGTGAGGAGGAGAAAGATAAACAGGCATTTTGGAAGACACCCATTTATATGTGGCCAAGTCCCATTAATGTCAACAGATGCCTTACTGGATAGAGCAAAGGACCATCTTGTCTAGCATTCTGTCTCCAGTCTTGGGAAGTTCGCTAATGTATGATGTTATACTCGTGCTGTGCGCTCACAACATCCAATAGTCAGAGGCATACTGCTTCTGGTCATTGAGGTTCTATTTTCCTTGTCATGGCCAAGGTTGGTTTTCTAATGCTTTTAAAAAGACATCTAAATTAGTGGCCATCTTATTATATAGTATTTTTTCTTGACCATTAATTATATGTAAGAAAAGAAATACTTCATGATCTATATCTATTCTATCAATACCATAGTTGCCTTTTTCCAAACGAAAAAGACCCACCCTCTTTAGCCTTTCCTCATAGAGAAGATGCTCCACACTCTTGATTATTTTAGAGTGCAATCTGATCTGATTACTTATCGGACTCTGAACTCGGAAGGTGATGGGCATCCTATGCAGAGCATGAGGAGTGTGGAGGCAATTGTCGCCTCCGTGTTCCCTCTGCTCTCCATTTTGCCTAGGCGGGTGTTTTGACCCATGTAAATGAGGCATTGGGAAGCAAGAGGTAAGGAGGCTGGGGCATCTGGAGGATTGTTTGTAAGCTGACCACCGCTGTCCTGCCCTCCTCCCCAGAGAACCACCCTGTTTTTCTCTTCTCTGAGCTTGCGTTTTTCTCCCCCTGGTTCAAGGGGAGAGAGCGGGGATCTTGAACTCCTTGGTCCAAGATCGTAGGACTGTCTCCAGCCTTGGATCCAAATTATCCAATGTCCCCACACACACTTCCTAGAGGCCATAAGATTGCTCTCCCTGCTCTGAACATAGCTGCACATTTAGATTTGTAGGAAATTATGACATCTGCCATTTAATACTCGTTCCCTTCAATAATAATTTCTAACTTTAAATTTGACTTATTTACTGCTGTAGCACATTGAGCTGACTTCTTAGTGAACTAAGCATGGCTGGCATGTGTAGCTGATTACAGTATTGTTGCCTTAACGTTTGTGTAGAATGGGGTGGAATACTTTTAAGAGCCAACAAAGTATCTAAAGATACTTTGTTGGCTCTTAAAAGTATTCCACCCCATTCTACACTGTAGAAAGTACTGGAGCACAATTACACTGTACCTTTTCTTTTATTGGAATGTCATACAAAATTGATGCATCCCTCATATCTTCTCTTCTGCCTTTATTTTTTCTGTGGGCCTGTTCAGATAACACACTAAGCCATGGTTAGGCCGCTAACCCTTTTGCAGCAAATGGTTCGTGAGGGTGTTTAAACCGTGATTATGTTAGGAATGGTTCACATGACACACTAAGTCATGGTTCACACGACATTGTAAGCCATCATGTTTAGATCAAAATGCTTAACCACCGTAGCTTAGTGTGTCGTCTGAACAAGGTCTGTATGTAGAACAGCACAAAGTAGTTAATCTAATAAATGCTGCAAGATAATTGTTTGTGGATGTGGGTGGGTAGGTAGTCACATGGACTGTACATGTCCATGTGACAGAAGATTTGAAACAATACTGCTTGGCATGCTAGCTGAAATTGAATTAATCTAGCTTTTACTGTAGCTAACAAAGACTTAATAAATGTATTTATATGATTAAAACATGTAGTTAATAAACATTAAGCACAAGATTTAACAAATCATTTTTATGTACAATAGTTGGAACACCATCAACTGACTGATCATGTATGGTCACTTGACTGCCTATTATTTGACCACAGTCAGATATTCTACGAAGGCAAGAATTCCATTGTGTGGATAGCAACTTACCTTTAAAAACTGTAATTATAGAATCATTTTTTAGCAAGGGAAAGAGTAAGAGTTGCTTTCCCCCTACACCTGCAACACATGGTGGGGTGAGCAAACCTAGCAGCATAATGGGGGGGGGGGGGAGATCTTCAATCCCAAAAAGCTTGTTGCTCTGTATTTCAATTTAAGATTGGAAAAATACATTAAGAGTTGACTCAATATTCAGATGAACAGGAAGAAGGAGTCATTGATGATAAATTTGATGACGCAGATGGAGGTGAAACATTAGTTCAAGCTGATGATGCTTCAGGAATTAGCCTGCAGCCAGCTTAGCAAACCTGCTTTTATAAACTGACTTTAACAAATAATTGCTGTTCTTTGCTCTCTCTCTCTTTTTTAAAAAAATTTGGAACTGTAAGATGAACCTGCTGTTCCAGAATAAAAGCCAAAGAGAAGAACTACTCAATGAATCATTCATATTTATAGAAACTTTACCTGAAATTCTAATGATATAATAATTCATTATGCTTTTTAACAAAGGGGGAGAGCAATCCAGTGGTCCCTGGAAAGCATCTCAGGAACCATAGGATTCTTCAGAGTCCCCCCTCCGAGACTGTAGACACTGCTACAGCCTTTGAAGAGGGGACTGTGGAATCTGATCCCTCCCCTCCCCCTCACTGCACTTGCATTACAAGGTTGTAAAAGCAGCCTCGGAGGACCTCAGAGAGGTCTAAAAGGGGGCATTGTGGGGAGAATGGATGCCATGATACTAGAAATCCTGAGGCCTTTCCAGCCATGCCTCTGCTAGACAGATTCAGAGGAGCATCTAGAGGAGAGAGAAAACAAATGATGATAGAGAGGCAAAAATTGTCTCTGTCACTTTTTCTACCCTGCTAGCAACAGCCTTCCGGAGGCTTCCCGGACGGAAGCCTCCGGGATCAGATGCTTCCATCCAACGAGACATCAGACTGCACCCTTAATGTCATTGTTTCACAGTAGAAGTTAAGTTATTTTTATCGTTAGTATCAAAACGGTTGATGTTTAAAGAGGGTGGATTTTTGTTGTTGTTCTAATAAAGCTAGGTTGCGTTCTTTCCTGTATCTATTTACCTGCAAATAAGTGCCATTGAGTTGACATGTATAGGAGTCTGTTAATGCTATAAAAATTCTTGACCATTACTTTATTTATTTTTTTACGTTTCTATACTGCCCCATGGCCCAAGCTCTCTAGGCAGTTAATTATTATTTGTCTGGCCAATTGTTCAAATTCTCTTTTGACTCATTGTAGGGCACATTCCTTGTCCCCTTCTCTGCACTTCCATAGATTAAGACCTGGTTTTATTAATTTACTTTGCAGTTATTAGTAAATGTATAAGCTTCCAACAAATAGAAGCAACAGTAGAGTTGGTGTCTCAATGACAGAGCCACTGTTGTTAAAAATCCTACTCAGTGAGACATGGCTGCCTCTCGCCCTCCTTGGAGTTGAGCTTAGTATTTTGCTTCTCAGTTTGTTGATCAAATTTGTATTCTTATTTCTCCCACCACAATCAGGTACCTGTTGGAGCAGGATTTCCCAGGAATGAGGATTGGTCCAGAACCAACAACAGATTCTTTCATTGCTGTTATGTATGGAGACACTGAAGGGAGTACTCCAGGGAATGCTCTTGTAGTGGATCCCAAGAAGCCATTCCGCAAACTTGACCGTTTTGGAAATGCATTCCTGAATAGGTAAGGAAAGCCTCCATACACTCTCTTGGACGTGTGTGTGTATATATGTCTATAAAGAAAATTGTCTGTGTGTGTTTATTAACAGTATTTATATTCTACTGATATACTGCCCAATAGCCAAAGCTCTGTGTATGTTTCACAAAATAAAGGTTAAAATTATAAAATTCTTCTAGTACATGCTGAGATATAGTACACATTTTGAAGTAATGAGATCCATGTAGGATATTGAGCAAAACCTCATAAAATGAATGTTTCCATAATAATAATTTCTTATCCGCCTCTCCCTCTGGATCGAGGCAGGGAACAACAGTGGATACAAAGTAGTATAAAATACATAAAACTGATTAAAAACATATAAAATGAATGCATTATTAAAATAACAATGAAACATCTTAAGTACTGAATAAAGACCAACAGAATATGTGGATGTATACTGAAATTAATGTGAGGGCATTTTCAGAAAGTAGTGACAAATACAGTGTTATTTATATCATACTTTTCATTGTAAATGAGAACAGAAGTTGTGTACTACACTATGTAAGGACGGAATAGGAACAATGTTTCGAATAATGTTCTCATATAGTACTATCTAGCCCCATCGCTAAAATCCCCTTTGGTTTTGTCTCTTATTAGTGAATAGAACAGGTGGAGTTTACTCTGTCAGGTTGCAAGGTATAATGCTTTAATTCTTAAGTTTTTAATGGGAATCGCCAGAGGATTTACTGAGACAAGAATGGCTCCACATGATACCTGCACCATATTGCTTCTATAGGTTACAATATTATTGTTGTTGCTTTGTTGCATTTGCAATGCTTATTTAAGGATGTCCCGGGGGCTATAAGAAATACCAGATCTTCCCTCCAAATTCAGAGAGAGAGAGAGCATTCTGACTTCAGAGGAGGGGATTAAATCTAGGATCCTCCCTCCCTCCCAACCACTGCACAAACTTCCACAGCACTGTCATGCCTGATGTCAGAATTCTGGTGTCAGAAGAGGTGAAAAGACGGTGGATTGGGGGTGGCCTTCCCAGTCCCAGCATGGGGGGGGGGGGGGGCAGGATTTTCATCAGCGTAAATAGTTTCCCTCCTATTACTCATAATTGGAGGGAAATCATTTTGCAAATATGGTAGCAGCCCATCAGGGCTTCAGAAATGCCAGACACTCCAACCTAGGTCCATTCCGACTCGTCTGGCAAGATTGCTCTGCTCCTATTAAATGTGCTGTTGTTAGAAAATCCTTTCCCAGTAGTGATTTCTGGAAGAACTTGAAAGGCATACAAGGGGGATGATTCAAAACTTTCCACTTAGCAGTTGAAAGTCTTTGAATAATGGAATGTGAGGCCAGAAATATATTGTTTGGGAAAGTGGAAGGGAGGCATACCATCTTATCTCTTGACTGTTGGTGAGCCTTTTACTATGGATTAGAGTGAGAAAATACTAGACTAGCTACCATAGCAATGCCTCACATTTTCCATGTTAGATAACTATTTGACTTTTAGGTTATCAGAAACTGGAACTGCTCTAAATAAGACACATTAGAAGTCTGAATGGTTCAGCAGATAATAATTATTAAAGTAAGCTCTGTATAGCACTATTAGGTTTCTGTGAGCACTAGTGTTTCCTGATCTGCTGGTAAGCTACACTTTGCTGTTTAGCAGATGTTATCATTGGCCATCAACAGTTACTGCATATCACTGAGTTTACACACTTCTGCACCTTCTGCCTGCATGCAGTGATCAAGGAAAATGTGATAGGTATTTTGTTCATAGCTGCTTGGCAGATGGACAAAATAAGGCGGTTCAGCTCCTTAGATTGCACAGCCAAATGTGTCGGCCTTGCTCTAGCATGACCAAGTGGGCTGACAGAGCTATACAACTGATGAAGTACACTGTGTGACCCACAAGGTTTCCGGGGCTGCCTATTCCCCTGGTCCCTTGCCATGGATGCAGAGTTAGAGCTGCAAGCGCCAATTCTGCTGCCATGGAAAAAGCAAAATAACATTGCTAAATTTTTCTAATCCCATTTCACCGCTATCCAGGCCCATTCCATCACTTTTATTTATGTATTTGTTTACTTTTATTTAAGAAATTTTAACCCTGCTTTCCCCCTCCATAGCAACAGGAGTTGCTCAAAGCGGCTTACAAAAATATAAAAACAATCAACAACTAATCATGAACACATAGCAAGTTAAAAGCAGCAGCAAGCACAAAATCCAGATCTTGCAGTCAATAAAATTAAGCAACAGGAGAGTCAAGGGCTTGTTTAGAGAGAAATGCCTTCACTTGCTGGCAGATAAAGAGGAAGATGACCTAACTTCTGGGGCAGAGAGTTCCACATGCAAGGCGCCAGCACCAAGAAAACCCTCTCATGCATTGCCATGAACCATGCCTTTGAAGGCAACGACGCGCACAAGAGGGGTGGAGCAGCCGATCTTAAAGGACGGACAGGTTGCTGTGGGAGGAGATGGTCCTTCAAGTAGCCAGGTCCCCAAGCTGTTTGTGGCCTTTTCCCATTTCTACCACCCTTTTCCTTGGAACCTGCATCTAAACGCTGGTTCTGCTTTTGTGGCCAGAGCAAAGGGGAAGGGAAAACCAGAATGGACCACGCTCAGCTTTCTAATCTTAGTCACATCCGTCTCCAAATTTTATTCTTTCGTCTTTCTCTGTTGGATTCCTTTCTTTTTTTCCCCCCTCTAGAAAAAGCTCTTATCTCCTAATTTGCCTAGGCTTTTTCTAATGAGATATTGATAAAACTATTATTCCGCAGGGGTATTTATCAGCCTGGAAAGGGTTTGTAAAATGCTAATTCTTATCACTGTGTTTGTTGCCCAGTATGATTACTGAGACAATGCCAACCTCTGTGTCCATGCTTCCTGCTCTGTTTTTTAAAATACTCTGTAATGAATAACCCTAATTAAAAACTGCAGATGGCTTTCATTTACACTGCAAGCCATCTTTTCCCCTCTTCTTTTTTTACCGTCCTTATCGCTTTGCCTAGAAATAGCTTAAGTGTCTTACTCAGCGCTATCTCCATATAAAACGGCAACTCTTGTTTTTCTTGTCAAACTTGCCACTGCTTCTCCATCACTTGACATCCGGAAAACGTAAAACATTGTGTCATTGTTTAGCTGGAATAAAGGCTCCAGTCTTCTGCTAACACTAAACTCCTTTAGCAGTTGGTAGTACTAAGCCAAGGTCAAACATGGTATAGAAGATATGTATATGTGTAAGGAGGAAAATGTCATCTCCAGAATCATTTTAAAATACTCTTTTCAATTCAATTGTTACTGGCGTTTTTTTTTAAAAAAAACTTTTTGTAATCTTGTAAAAGACTGCTGCCAAAACCGTGCCAAACATTTGGAATAGTTAAAAATGGAAAAATAATAATTAAACATTATTTTTAAAAAAACAGCATAAACATCCACATTACCCTGCTGGTTAATAAGTTTTTATTTGTTTGCTTTGCTTACTTAACTTTTGCACCATGGTGCAAAGAGATACTTATATTATAGTTAGAGTTGAATTTGTCAATAATCATGTGCGTTCTAATTTTCTAGGCACATTTTTTCCCCTTTTTCAAGAATGCGGAAAGCTTCTTCTCGTTGCTTTCCCCTCACTACTTCTTGTAGAGCCCTGCAGACTACATGTGTTAGACTACAATTCTCACATCATCTCCAGCCAGCAGGGCCACCCATGGTGGCTGAAGATTGTGGAAATTGTAGTCGCACATGGCCGAGCGAATCTCATGACACAAATGTAACAAATAAACATTCTCCATGCAGCACGGTCATGGGAACCTAGGGAGCTGCTTCATACCAAGTCAGACCCTTGATCCACCTAGCCTGGTATTGTCAACAATTGTTTTTCCGGCCCTACCTGGAGATGCTCAGGATTGAACCTACAATCAGGTGCTCTACCACTGATCCCTGGCCCCTCCCTAGATGTAGGAAGGAGCCACGGTCCTTCCTACCGCTGCATAAATTCTCTGTGTAGTTGTAATAAGAGATGCTGGAAGTGTTGAAAAGATACCCATCAGTCTTGTCATTAGATAATCTCAATGCAGAAAATGCCAATAATATGCTTCTTGTCTGACGGAAAGAATAACACTGAGAGGAACCATCAATGCTGGTGGCTCCAATCAGTGGGGAAGTGAATATGCTCCAGGTTATAATATGCTCCATATTATTAAAACTGCATAAAAATCCTAAAACATCCTAAAAACATCCTTAAAACATTCTACAATTCCACTGGATATGCCTGCCGGAAGAGAACAGTCTTTATGGCTTTCTTAAATTCTAAAAGATTGTTAAGTTGACGAGTCTCCTCCGGCAGGTCATTCCACAGTCTGGGAGCGGCAGAAGAGAAGGTCCTCTGGGTAACGGTTGTCAGCCGTGCATACATGCCAATGTATGCATGTAGAGCTTATTTGTGTGTGTGGTGAGGGGATTCCAGGACCAGTCGGGATTTACACCAAATCGCCCCCTCATTCTATGGTACTCTGAAAGCATGAATCCCTTTACACATATAGAAATTGGTCTTTAAAAAATATCATCTTGCATAATTTGGGGAGGGAGTGTCTTTCATTTGTTCTGATACAGGAAAACTGTTTTAAAATAAAATAAACTTTGTTTTCTCTCTTCTTTGTAGGTTCATGTGTGCTCAGTTACCTAATCAGGTTCTGAAGAGCATCAGCATCATAGATAGCCCTGGCATTCTTTCCGGAGAGAAACAGCGTATCAGAAGAGGTGAGCTTGTTCATTATAAATTCTATATTTCTGTTTCTCTGCCAGCAGGCAGTCACAACAAACAATATAAAACAACGTAATAAAAACGTGTGAAATAAAGAGAAGATAATTAAAACAACAGAGAAGACAAAAGCAGTTGTAAATCCTTAACTAAAATGTGTAGTGCTCAAAAACAACTGAGAACACTAGTGACCATTTTTTGGTAAAGGCTAATAGCATAATCCTATGCTTGTGTACTGTGAAGTAAACTCCGTTGAGTTCAAAGGACTTTCTCCCAGGAAAGTGTGTATAGGATTGCAGCCTAAACCCACCACTCTTTTGATTGTTTGTTTTAGTGGCTTGGCAATGATATGGTCTAGGCTTATTACATTAATTTTTCACAGTTTCTTTTTACTATGAGTTTGTATTTCTAAAATCAACGAGATGATGCTTGCATCTGCCTGTATTACATGGGAATGTTGCAGCAGTTTATCACAGACTAAGAGCCACTTTGGATATGATAATTATGCAGGAGAACTAGGCAGTTCATTCTGTATATTTCTTACACTATCTTGTCCAAAATAGATTTTTTGCTTCTCTCCTGGTGAATACTGAAGTCTGTGTTTGGACATTTGCATAATCGCGCACAACGCTGTGAGGGTTGACACGTCATCCGAACCAGGCACACAAAGTGACTTCGTACCCACCCTACAACCTCTGCTTTTGCCATCACAATCGTCCTAACCCATTCAAAAGCTCAACATCTTGTACATCTTTCCTAAGAGAAGTAAAAATTTCTTTTGGGGAAGCACAAAATGTAGACTAATTTCTCCCTTTGCATCTTTCTCTTTGTCCAAAGCCACTCTTGAAGACAGTAATTTCTAAGCTAAGACAAAGATCACAATCTGTTGAATTGTTAGATGCAGTAGAATTCATTAATCCATTCTTCTACCTTTTTAAATCAGTGACCTTTTTCCTGATGCTTTCTCTTTTTTACGAAATGTGAATGCTCCTTTAAAAACCACCCAGCAATTTTGACTGAAGTTACATCTTTGTCTTCTTGCTGTCGTTTCCTTGTGTTTCTAGACTGATAATGTATTTACGGATATTATAATATAAATCTCTCCATGTAATCAGAAAATCTCCAAACCTAGATCCTGAGTGTTTTCTTAGAAGGTTTCTTTTAATTAATTAAAATCATTGTGGCAAAAATAGAAATGAGCCAGTCAAAATTAAACATGTCTTTGATTTCATTAGGAGAATGAATGGCTAAATCTTTCATTGAAATGAAGTGATTACAGCAGTTTTGCAATGGTGTTCTTTGCATAACATGACAACCCACCATAAGTTATGTAACCCATGGTGAGGCTGCAGCACATGCAGGGCACATGCTGATGCCATTTTGGATATGCAAACCCTGTCATGTGAACCATATGTCTTGTTGTGTGAGGGATAAACAACAACTCATGAAACAATTCATGAGTTAAACAACCCTTGCATAACCCATGATCTGTTTTAGGGTTATGCCAGGATTGTTTAACCCTTGCATAACCCATGCTCAACAGATTCGCACACCACTACAATCCCCAAACGAGTGTTGCATATTCAACCTGACACATGGCTTGTCAAGGGTTAACTGACTCTGGACAAGCCGTGGTGTGGTGTCCAAACCTGGTCACTGTGTTGACTGATAGTAATACATAAATACACAAGCAAGGCTGCATTCTACATACATTTACCTAGGAGAAAGTCCCATGAAGTCAGTAAGATATCTGAGTAGACAACCATAGGATTATGCCTTAAATAACAGTTTCTCTAGACAAGAATTATTCTGCTGTTGCATTATGTATGATGTTGTTACACTGCGTAAGTCAAGGTTTAATGATGTATGCTCTGAATTCAGTTTTTTTAAAGGGTCTTATATTCTTTGCTTGCTGGGCTTTGTTCCTCTTAGTACATAGAATGATATACAAAACTTATCATTTGTAAAACTGGTTATAAACTAATTCCCCTTTCTGTGATTTAATTGTGTCATTCCTTATGGGGTCCCCCCCCCAGTCATATGCTTCTTTATTGTCTTGGTTTTACTTTCTATAATGCTTTAGATGGACGGGCTATAGCTCACTGGTTGAGCACATACTTTGTATGCATAAGGTCCAGGTTCAGTCCTTGGCAGCATCAGAGGTCAACCTGGTTGGGCACCTGTTGACTGCCCCAGGGCTCAGGAAGGCCCATGCTCACCCCAGGCGTTTCCCCTTTTCCTCTCCCTCAGTCCATCCCTTTTGCCATTCCCCTTCCTTTTCTTTTTCCTCCTTCCCCCGGCTACACCATCTGCCTGTTTCCTTTTCTTTCTTTCCTTAGATCCCCCCCCCCTCTCTCTCTCTCTCTCTCTCTCTCTTTTCTTTTTCTTTCCCCATCTCAATGGTGGCATCAACCTCAGCAGATGCAGTGGCAAGATAAAGAACACAGCGGCACAACCCACTGTGGCACACCCCTTCCTCCAGATCTGTTCACATCTGCTAGTAAACACATCTGGGGAAGAGATGTGGGTGGGTCCCTGGTGGCAGCACAGGTGGTGACAGCATGCTGAGGGACATTGATGGCACCATGCCAAGAGTCGACTGAAGTCTAGTGTTGATCCTGATCTCTGGAATCCCTAGTTAAAAGGATGGCAGGGTGGGGGAAATCCTCTGCCTGTGACCATGGAAGGAGCTACTGCTAGGAAGCTACTACATGGACAAATGGTCTGCCTTGATATAAGACACCAGCATGTGACACTCACTACATGTCCCTAGTTGACAGCTGTTTGGCCACTGTGTGAACAGAGAGAGTGCTGGACTAGATGGATCCTCGGTCTGATCCAGCATGACTCTTCTTATCTTCTGTATTGTAGTTATACATTTTGTTATTAAGATCCTGTTCAGATGACACACTAAGGGATGGTGGTTAAGCATTTTGAGCTAAACATTATGGCTTAGCGTGTCATGTGAACCAATCCTAACCATGGTGGCTACATAACCACCATTTTAACACGCTCACTAACCATTTGCTGCAAAAGGGTTAGCAGCCTAACCATGGCTTAGCATGTCACCTGAACAGGCCCTAAAAATATTTCTCTTCATTAAAACTGACATAAAATTGCAAACTACCTTTCTGAATAACGTCCCATGCATGTTATCTGTTAAGGAATCTAAGACACCTGGACATACTGTCACTGCAACATCTGAACATGGTATATTTCCAAGCATTGTCAAATTTTGTCCAGTCTTGTTCCACAAGACCTACATTAAAAGATTAAAATGATTTCTAAAGAATTCTAAGCAAGGTATTTTTGATATCCTCATACTGTTTTCTGTCTTTTTCTTGTTCTTCAGGCTACGATTTCTGTCAGGTCCTGCAGTGGTTTGCTGAGCGGGTTGATCGCATCATCCTCTTATTCGATGCCCATAAACTTGATATCTCTGATGAGTTCTCAGAAGCAATCAAAGCGTTCCGGGGTCAGGATGACAAGATCCGGGTAGTGTTGAATAAGGCTGACCAAGTGGACACCCAGCAGTTAATGAGAGTCTATGGGGCACTCATGTGGTCCTTGGGAAAAGTGATTAACACGCCAGAGGTGTTGCGGGTATACATTGGTTCGTTTTGGGCCGAGCCCCTGCAAAACTCAGAAAACCGCAAGCTGTTTGAGGTGGAAGCACAAGATCTGTTTCGGGACATCCAGAACCTACCTCAAAGGGCAACAGTGAGGAAACTTAATGATCTTATCAAGAGATCACGTCTTGCAAAGGTAAAATGCAGCTTCTGGCTGAGATGACTGGCAGACCAGGTTCACACTATTTCTGCCGCTCATCATGGTGGCTTGAATATTCCAAATGGCCATCCACAGGCATCTCAACCCACTGTGGTTGTTTGAGCCATGGTAGGCTGTTTGATTACGCTACCTTGCCTTCTCCATTTGCTTTGCTGCAATGGGTAGTCAATATAGAGTGAACTGAACGGACAATATTAAAATAAGGTGATTATTGTTTAACTTTGGAGGGTGCAGAATGGAAACCTGGCAAACCCATGCGTTGGACAATTGGGGGAATGAACAGTGTTGCCCATTGATGAGTTATCCAACTGTTTCTCCTCTATTAGAGTTTATTTCCCTTTCCCTTTCTTTTTAAAAGTCATGCTGAATATGCACAACTCCACCGATTCACCCTCCCTGATATTTTGCAGCCCCAGCTACTTCCAGGTGCCACAGAGTCCCCCTTCTTCTTTTTGCATTTAGTAAAGTTATAGTATTATTGGTACAGTGGGTTCTCTATGCATATTGACAAACAAGCAGTTAATTGTCTAAACTGCAATTCCAGTGCAAAGTTAATCTTTTTACAAAAAACTCCCCCCACCTAGAAATAACTTTAAATAGCTGCCAATCAAGAAAAACATTTGTGTATAGTATTGCATTTTTTTAAAAAGCAAAGCAAAACCATTATTTTGCCCATGCTTTCCCCTCTTAAGTTGTTTTTGAAATTCCTCTTGTGTCAGAATAATAAAGCAAGTGAATTGCCAATTCCCTATCAACTCCAGGCCCTTGATGTCTTGCTTCAGCCACATGTTATAGGTCATATTTAAATCTTTGGAATACAGGAACAACACATGGGCCACCTGAAGAAGTGTAATCAGCTGAGTAGGATGGGGGGGGAAGGCATTCAATGTTTGAATGTTTCATAAAAATGTGTCATCCTGTCTGTGTTTGGCATTTATTACCCACTAAAATTTGATGGGAAAAGATATGCGTATGGCAGCAGATTTGTCTTAGGTTTTCCTCTGCAAAAACACTCTCCGATTCTGTCATATGAGTAATTTGTAAAAGTTGTGTTTCTTGATGCGCTGTGTATCATATTGCATAAGCTTATTAAAAAAAATTGATGTTGAGGAGATTCTCAACTTGTTAATCAAACTAATAATATAACAAGTACATCCTAAAATATTAGTTACGAATAACCCTTTAAGTGCTGTACGTGTAAACTAAGAATGGTGCTTGTAGGTTTATCTCCTTAATGATTTGGGAACAAACAAGTGTGTGTGTGTGTGTGTGTGTGTGTGAGTGTGTGTGTGTGTAATGCAAACTGTCCTATTAATTACTGGGTGGCTACTGCGTGTCTTTAAGTATGCCAAGTCTAATGACCTTGTATTATGTCGAACCTAGTGATGAAAGGAGCCTTCCTGTCCTTCCCTCTCCTGCACAATGGCTTGTTTCACCAGGAGGGGCTATGTGACATGAGGGCAAGTCCAGTGGAAGGATAAAGCTACGGGATTGCTAGAAAAAGTCTAGGAAGTGTCCATCAAGAGCAAAATTATGTTTAGTGTACTAAAATAATGAGCTGATCACACAGCATGCTGACCCACACTCAGTGGTTGAGTGTGGGTTGTTGTTGAACTGTGAGTTGCTTGTTGAACTGTGGGTTACCGTGTTGTCTGAATGTAGCATTTCCACAGGGTGGGTTAGCATGTTGTCCGAACACAGCCAGGTTGCTTGTTAACCATACAGTGTGGCTTGTTAACTATCCTGAACAGCCCAACAACAAACCATGACTGGATTCACTAACCCATAATGGTTTATTTTTGGGAACAGCCCATAATGGGTTAGTGTGCTGTCTGTGGTATGTTCCCCCACCCCATGCTGGGTTATTTCTGTCAAATAAGACACCCTGAGAACCCACAGTCTGCAGTAAGAGTTATTTTACCTGCAGAGCTGCTTAGCAAGAACAACAAAAAACGCTGCCACCGCTCTGCTCCTCTCAAGAGATCTCTATTCCAGTCGCAAAGGAAGCTGGGATATCTGGCTGGCTGAGCGGGAGGACAACAGGAGTAGAAGGGGCGAGGGGATGTGTGAAGTGTGTAGCTTGTTTGCCTGATCATCTGACAGGAGCATAGTAGGTTTTTCGCATAACTACCTACCCAGGTTAGCAAGCCACCTTGAGAACCCATGGGCTGGATTATTAGCATGAGTTGTAAACCCAGCACATAGGTTTTCAAGGTGGTTTGTTTGAGAAAATAAGCCACACTGCATGGTTAATAAACCACCCTGATGTGTTCAGACAACATGCTAACCCACAGTTCGAAACAACTGACTGTGTGTGGGTTAACAAGTTGTGTGAACAGCTCCAATTGGCCTATTTAAATCCTATTTAGAGTAGACCTATTAAAATAAATTGAATAAGTCACATTCATTTCAATGGGTTTACTCTAAGTAGGACTTTGGATTTTACCCGTAGTGTTTAAATTGGTGGCAATTATGCAGGATTCACAGGATCCAGGATTCTTACCTTTACTGGTTTTTCAATTTTCTCCAGTCATTTGTATTTTAACTTTCGTTCCAAATCCTCCAACCTGGCTCTGACTCTCAGGCTTATCTCAGAATTCTTTTCTCCTGTTTCGGTTCTGCAAAGCTGTTAATAGAGATGCTTGCTTAGATTCTAATTTCAAAAGGATTAAAAACATGGGTGGGAAGGTTTCGGTAGTATTCAGATTTGTTTCGCTTTCAGCTTGCTTTAAGAAGTATGTGTTTACTTGCATGCGCTGCTCCAATTTGAGAAGAAAAATCTTGTAATCTGCACCGTAGACACAAATGTCTCCAGCTAAAGAATCTTAGAGCACAATCCTATGCATGTCTACTCAGAAATAAACCCCTTTGGGTTACTCCCAGATAGAAAACAATCGTGTGTCCCTCCTTGTTTTTGATATATAAATAATTACTGTTGGAGGAGGGACAGGAGCCTAGTGTTTGAGATAAATATTTTTGGTCAGTGGGGCAAACTGACATCCAATTGGTAGAGAAGTGAAGAGGAGAAAAATATTTTTGTTCAGTATTTTAGACTTTAGACAACTTCTCCACCAACTACAAAGGTTAATTGCATTTATGGACTTTACATTGCATCTTTTCTTCGGCCCTCAGACTTTTTCGCTTTATTTTCTTCCCTTTAAATATATTTAGAGAGATAGGTACAGATTTATCTTAAGCTGCTTCATTTAGAAATCACCTTGGGCAGCATTTATGGATCACATTCAGCAAGGTAAAACCCTTGTTGTGAAACCTGCTGGATCAATTTGATCATTTACATAAAAATAATATATGGACCTCATTCCTTGAGCTGTTTGAACAGTAATGATATAATACATGATCAATTAATCCTAACTGAGTCCTCACCCTCACTCCTTCCTTCCCCCCCCTTTCTCCCTTTCCTTTTCTTTGTTCTTCTCATTTGTCCTCATGTCTGTGTCTGTCTATGAGTGTGTGTGGTCATGTGCTTGATTGTCGCTGGTTTGCATTGTATTAGGAATGGGTGATCAAGTATCTGGTAAAAGGGAGGGGGTTGAGGTTTATTCTTGTAACTCTTAAAATGAAAAATCAATGACATTTAAATTGAAAACAACATGCATTTCAAAACAATTACAGTTGATTGTAAATATAATGCATGACTAATATTTATGTTTATAAATATTTTACTTTGTCATGGACATGAATTGCTCTGTTTTCCTTCTTATACTTCATAATAGCACTTAAGGAATGCTGTAATTACAGTGCAACACCTCTCTTAGCACCTTTTTTGTGGTTGTTTATAAATATAGAAGCTGTGAATCCCTTGCTGTATATGACATAGACTTCTATTTTGTTATCCAAGTTGTCATCTTAGCACCCTCTTCTAATGGAGAGATTCTATATTGCATTTCAAGGGGGGAACGACCTACATTTATAAAGGTGTTTGAGCAAATAATATGCTGTCCATTAAGAAGACCACAACTCTCATTAACATAATTATTATTTGCCAACATAATTATTATGTGTCACTTTATTTGCATTGACTTGCAAAGGCCAAACCAAATCCCTACAGTTTTCCAGGCCATCATGAATAGGAAGAGATCCTCTTGCCTAGTTTGTTGCAAAATTAGGACCTTATTTTTTTCACTTTCTTTGAGTGACAATATCATATTCCTTTTTTTCTTTCTTTTGATAATTTACAAAAGGGCATTTAGTTCTGGTAAAGTCAAAAGATAATATCGGAAGCTTGACGTTAATATGTAGGAATTTTATGCAATCTAACAAATTTAAGAAACGGTGACTGGGTTTGGACAACACGATAATCTACGATGGGTTAAATAATCCATGGTGGGTTATTTAATCCACCATGGCTTATTGTGTCATGTGGAGGGCACTGTTGGTTATTTTCATTGGCTGCAGAGTCACTAGGCAAGAGCACTCAAAGTCGCAGCTGCCACTGTACTCGAGCCTGCAAAACTCTGGCAGCAAATGATGATGAGATATAAGCTGGAGGACTGAGAGGAGGAGGGAGAGTGGGAGATGAGTTAGTCAATGCACCGTGGATTAATAATCCAATCACAGTTATTTGTAACCAATTCACGGTTATTTCTCTGATTGTGTGGGGAGTACCCGTGAAATAACCAGCTGTGACTTTTTGTTGTTTGCATGTATTGGGGAAGGAAGTTACCGATAACTCTAAACCTTTACTGTTCTGTTTTAGGTACATGCTTATATCATTAGCCATCTGAAGAAGGAAATGCCTTCAGTTTTTGGAAAAGAAAGCAAGAAGAAGGAACTGATAAATAAACTGCCAGAGATCTACCGTCAGTTGCAACAAGAGCACCAGATCTCACCAGGAGATTTCCCTGAAGTCAAAAAAATGCAGGTATGATGGCTCAGTAGACTAAACTAAATTATAGATAAACAAGCAATCAAACCAACAGGTTTATTTATTGTGTCTGCTTCCAATTATTTATTATATTTATATCATGCCTTTCCTCTAAGGAGCTCAAGCTGGCTCACACATTTATTCCCTTCCCCCATCATTTTTATTCTCACAAAAATCCTGAGAGGTGTATTAGGCCATGAGGTAGTGAGTGACCCAAGTTTACCCAGCAATCTTCCTTGCTGAGTGGGGGTTTGAACATGGGTCTCCCCAATCCTAGTTTGACACTCTAAATCAACTCATAGCGCAAAAAAGAGGAGAAAATGCTCAATATTTTCTTCCAAATGGCTCATTTAATTTCATCTTTACCCCTGTTAGAAAGTGCTGAACTTTCACAAAATTTGCACCCTAACATTGCACCTTGCTCCCTGACATCTCTTACCTGGTTAGGCTGCACTTCTGGTGGAGTGTGTTCCCCTGTCCAGAAGAGGGTATGTTAACACATTTGAAGGATCCATGTGAACCTCTACGGCTGGTTAATATGTGCACAGTACACAGGAATTCACCACTATTGGGAGCCCTTTCAGAAGCTGGTACTGCTGTACCGCTTTAAAGTGAAAGCACTGCTGTAAATGAGCCCGTAGAACACATGAAGAGAAAATACATTTTACTGGGCTAACTACTCATTACAAATATTACAGGCTTTTCAACTACATCTCCTTCCTCAGGCTTTAAGCATATGCAGGAATATTTTAAAGTGTAATTAGATTTTCATACTGATGACTGCCTAACTGAGCCTGTGGCTCTAAATGAAAAGAATGTAGAAGGCACACGTTAATTATATTACTGATAGTTAGGACTTGTTTACAAATACCTGCTGGTTACAGAAGATGAATGCCTTTCTGAGTGCCAAACTACACATGATGCTGGGTTTTCTGTAGTTTTTTGGCCAGAGATCTCTTTTCATTTCTTCACAAACTATAGCTGTGGAGATTTCAGTCTGAAATGGAAGCCCTGTGGTAGGGAGGGAGGAGGGCTTTTAAAGCCTTTCGCTCCCAATTTTTTTATTATTTTTTTTGTCTGTCAAGACAGAGGGAGGAGGAGCACCTCTATGACATTTTTAGATCTCAAGGCAGCGGGGGGGAGGATCACCTGTGTGATTTATCCCACTCGGAGGGGCAAAAGAAGCTGTGCGGGATTTTTAGGGGACAGAACTACTTCAGAAGAAAGGGTTAAAAAGGCCCACCCCTCATACAAATTTTTCACTTCAGATTGTAAACTGAACCATTTTGTGTCCGTAATGGGAGAAAAATTGGTGGGGAACTCCAAATTTCATCTTATAGGATTTAACCTTGAATGCTATATAGGAAACAAAAATATCACCAGAGCATTGGTCATTTCTCTGTTTCTATTTTATTCATGTCTCCTAATACCTTGTGAAATGGAGAACAGATAAGACAAATAGGAAGTGGATGCCAATTGAAACAGTCATTCCTTAAACAAAACAAAACACACCCAAAAAATTTCATTAAAAGTATTTCCTAACATTTAGGGCTGATTATTCACAGATTCTTTTGGATGGTGAATTCACCATAAGTTCAATTTTCCTTATGGTGTCCCAGTTCTGGTGAGAATGCTTTTAATTCCCCCGCTTCCTGACACCCCCCCCCCCTTGAGATCATAATTTTGTGACAACATGAAACTGTTTGAAAAGTGTGTTGTGACAAGTTGTGAATTTCACATGATCGTTTCACGTTGCCAGAACAGCCTGGAAACAGCCATTTATAGTGAGTTAGTTATACACAAACTGCCCTGTCAGTCAGCCCCTAAAAGAGCATCTTTTTGAGTTAGTAAATACCTAAGAAAAGGAACCATATACAAAACTGCTATTCAGTAAATGTTCAGAAATGCAAGAACTTTCTTGTCAATACTCCATGTTCTTCATTCAAGGATCTTGGTTTCCTTTGAAGCTTTTATCTAAAATATTTCATGGAACTGTATGTTTGAGTCATTTTTCTATGATGCCGTCTGGGGAAATGTAAAGTACACTGCTCCCTAAACTATTTCTGTCTGTTTCATAACACATTGATTCAGCCGTCTTCCTCTTCAGTTTTGTCAGACACCAAGAATTTAATCACGGAATTGTTGACAAGTGTTCTTGCTTATCTTCATTGTTGCTGTGTTTTTGTCACTTCACAGGAACAGTTGGAGAACTATGACTTCACCAAGTTCCATTCTCTGAAACCAAAGCTGATTGAAGCTGTAGACAACATGCTGGCCCATAAAGTTGCCTATCTAATGACACTTGTTACCCAAGAGGAGCGTAGTATGCCTGCACAGAAGGTTCAAGGTGGGGCGTTTGACGGCACCACGGCTGGACCCTTTGACCATGGCTATGGGGAAGGTGCCAAGGAAGGAGCCGATGAGGAGGAATGGGTTGTTGCCAAAGATAAGCCTGTATACGATGAAATCTTTTACACTCTCTCGCCAGTCAATGGCAGGATCTCTGGGGTCAATGCAAAGAAGGAAATGTTGAACTCCAAACTGCCAAACAGTGTCCTGGGGAAAATCTGGAAGCTTGCTGACTGTGATAACGATGGCATGTTGGATGAAGAAGAATTTGCATTAGCAAAACATCTCATCAAGATTAAATTGGAGGGATATGAACTCCCCAATAGCTTGCCCATCCATCTGGTACCTCCAGCACACAGAAAATCTTTGTGTGGAGCAGAGCGATAAAATTCACTGTAAAAGCATTCAGAAGGGTGGGATCTTGTTACACTGAAAACGGTCTAGGATTGTTTTAAGACACTTGAAAGTAGGGTTAATGGCAAGCATTTTCAGGGCCAGTTTGAACATTAAACATTTCCTGTTTTTAAAAAAATCACTGTTGCATAGAAAAACACAATGAAAGCCATCAAGGCTGATCAAAGTCTGTTTCACTGCATGTACATGCCTTGGGAAGTGGTGATTAGCTGCAGCTTCCTGGTGTGTGTGCAGGTGTTCAAGCATGTGCTTGCAACATGTATACACACTAAAATTGACACATGGATAATCTTTGACATGTATCATGGCAGTTGTTACACTTTCTACCAAAAATGCTTTCTGATGTTCAAAATGGCCCTGAGTCAGATGCTACATTCCATGCAAGTTATAGGAACCAGCAATGAAGCGTGGGAATAGATCTGCAAGCCCCTAACAAAAGTGTTCATTATAAGTGCCTTTTCCGTGGCCTTCTGCAGATTTTTGTTGGTAAGAAGAAATGTCACACTTGCCATTTTTCCCCACTGTGTTTACAATCAAAATGGTAAAAGGGGATTGGATAGGTGTCAAATAATTTAAGCTACACCAGAAATTAATACTTAGGGAATACAATGCAAAAGTCCCTTGGTTCTTGAAATAGAAATCTAACACTTTAAAAACATCTTCTAACAGAAGACACTGATTTGTTCACTAATGATACTTGAAATCACTTGTACTCCTGAAATTCCATTTACACCTTGTAAGGATACATTTTAGTGCAGCTTCCTTCTTTTAATAAAAAATGTAAAAGTGTGCCTTAGACTAATCCTTCTTTAAAGATCGATACTCATTTGGCAAAGGAGAAAAGGGGAAGGTATACATGGAAATAACTTTAGTATGAATATGAAGTTCAGTGCAAATAAAATCAGTGAATTATTATAAAATTATATATATTTAAATTGACATGTTTAAATTGTATCAAAGTTCTGTATTTCCTGTAGAGGTTATCCCTGTTGCCTTTTTATAACTAGGATATATAAGGAGAAGCCTGCTGGATCAGACCAAGGCCCAATCTAGTCCAGGGTATTGTTTCTAAAAGTCAGTCAGATGCCTCTGGGAACCCCACAAGTTATGAATGCTGTAGCACTTCCCATTCATCTGGTAGTTGGAGGTATGCTATCCCTGAACATGGAGGTTCTATTTAGCATCATCCCTAATAGCTCCTGATAGAGTTATCCCTATTTGTCTTTTCCCTTTGTAAAGCCATCTAAGATAGTTGCCATCACCAAATCTTGTGGGAGTGAATTCCAGTGGTCAGTCATATGTTACAGTACTGTGAAGCTCCTGATAGTTGATTTTTTTAATGTATTGTACTTAGGGTGGAAAATGAAGTTTCTCTTTCTCTGGTTTGCAAAAATATCTGTTTGGAGAGTTTAACTCCAAAGACATATGACTTTGCTAAAAAGGCTCCTACATATTTGACAGAGCTACATTGTGTCAATAAAGGATGTACTGACTGAAACTACTTGATACTGTTTTGTACAGGGAAACAATAGATTTGTCCTTTTTCTAGGGGGCTTTTTTCTTCATGCACAGCAAACTTCCCTGCACCTCCTAGTTTTCAACGTAGTCCATATTGTCCTTTCAGTTGTGGGTTAACTGTCACACATTGATGCTAGGAATGCTTGTGTCATGAGTCCTGTGCTGTGAACATGTAGCCAAGCCAAAATCCTGTGCGAGTCTCAACTGTAGGGACCTTGTATGAGATTACAGCGGATCACTTGGTCCTGTTGCATCACCAAGGTACTGTTCTTGTTCACTTCTGGCATCACCTGAGGACCCGGGTCTGTTCAGTGATGAGTTTCACCCAGGAATCTCCACCGTTCACATCAAGCTGCCTTATATAGGATCAGATTATGGGTCCATCTATCTCAGTATTGTCTGCTTTGGCTAGCAGTGGCACTCCGTGGTCTCTGGCAGAGTCTTTCCCCACCTTCCACAACCTGGTGTCCTCCAGACGTTTTGGCTTTTCACTTCCATCAGCCCCAGCCAGCATGGCCAATGGTCAGAAATGCTGGGAGTTGTAGTCCATTGGGACCATTGAAACTTGGGACCATTGAAATCATCTTAGTTCATTTCAGTACAGTTCTCTGAATATATGAGACTGGAAACTTGTTTTTTTCCCCAGAGGAAAACTGAAATTCATAAGATGCTGAACAGAAATCATGAGTTTTAATTAGGGGTGTGCACTGGATCGGGTCCGATCCACGATCCAAATCCGATCCAGGGGAAATCGGATACAATTATCTGATTTCCGATCCCATGGCTGGATCGGCCGATCCGATCCGGAAAGGTCCCGAACCAGATTGGGCGGATCGGACGGTGCCCGCCGGCGCCCACCACGGCTTCCATTGGCGGGCACCTGCCGATGCAAGCAGACAGCGGGGGGGGGGGGTCCCTGGCGGGGCTGTCCACTTCCATCGGAGGTCGCTAGTGGCTGCCCGCCGATGGAAGCGGACAACGGGGGCAGGGGGCTTACCTTCCGGGGAGATAAGCAGGGGGGAGGGGGGCCACGTGCCGCTTACCTTCGGGGGACATCCACTCCCGTCCGCTGCTGGCCGCTAATGCGAGCAGGCTTCGTAGCCTGCCCCTAGGTAGCGTGCCAGGTGATCATCACCTGATGATGATCAGGTGATGATCACCTGGTGCGCTACCTAGGGGCAGGCCGCAAAGCCTGCTTGCAGTAGCGGCCAGCAGCGGACGGGAGCGGACGGCCACGGAAGGTAAGCAGGGGGAGGGGGCTTACCCCCCTGGGGCCATCCGCTTCCATCCGCTGGCACTCACGGGCGCCAGCGGATGGAAGCGGATGGCCCCGGGGCGGTAAGGAGCGCGGGGGAGGGGGCTTACCTGCCGGGGCCATCCACAGCAGACGGCCCCGGGGGGGAGGAGGGAGTTAGCCTCCCCTCACCCACCCGCCGCCATTTTTTCCTCATAGACTTGCATTGGGGGAAAGCTTTCTTTCCCCCAATGCAAGTCTATTGGGGGGGGGGGGGGGGAATGGCGGCCGATCCAAAAATCGGATGTCCAATTTTTGGATCGGGATCGGACCCAATCCGGTCCGGGGGGGCTCCGATTTTGTCCGATCTGATCCAGGACAAAATTGGAGGTCCCGATCCGGGTCCCGATCCGGGGGTCCGTGCACACCACTAGTTTTAATTCTGTCTATGAAACAGCATATAGATGGAATATATTTTTTCTTCTAACCAAAACATTCAAGTTCATCCATTTTAAGTTGAGCTTCACTTTTGGAAAGCTATGTATGGCTAGCCAAACTCAGTTAATTTGATTTTGCTATCTTCTCTAGAATTAGTAGTAATATTTCTCCAAGTATCTGTATTTCTTTTGAATTTCCTCAAATCTTTCTCTTTTTGTCTCCTCAATGGAATAACTTTCCTGTTATTTCCTCTATTTTTCTGTAGAAATTTCTGAGGTTTCATAACTACAATTTACTTTTGTTTCTTTCTCTACTAATTAGAAACACCATAATTTACCAAATATACAATACTTGGATTTGTTAGGACATAATCCTATGCATTTTAGGTATTTTATTAGATTTAGCGGTATATAAATACCGCAAATAAATAAACATTTAGAAATAAATCCTACAACTTATTTCTGTCTAAACATGCATAGGAATTCACCCACAGAGAGCTTACCCTTCTGCACAGAAGAACTTCTGAGGGAAGGTAAAGGGGGTGTTCCTGTGGGTGGGGAGGGGGGGGGGAGCCGGCTTACGAGGAATTCTCTGGCCTTCCCAACCTCCTTCCCTCCCTGATGCCTCACCTAAATGGGTGAAAAAGCCCAACTAGCAGAAATGAGGAGAGTAGGAGGAGTGCAGAGGTGAAAATAGCCTCCGCAGTCCTTCCACTTTGCATAAGATGCCCATCAACCTTTGAGTCCAGAGGCTGACAGGCATCCTATGCAGATGGGCATCCCAATAGGATTGCTGTCTTTAAGCAGAGCCATATCTTTAAGCAAAGCCACACTGAGAACGAAACCAGCTTCATTTTCTGCGATGGTCATTATTTCAATGGCTGAAGCCTTTAAAGGGGTGGTCTACTTTTGGGGTCCAATGCCCCCCCCCCCGCTGCCACCTCCCTGACACTGGTGAATTTGCCACCCAAACCAGGTGGTGTGGGTGCAAAAGCACAATTTATCTTTCAACAAGGCACACAAGGAGAAACCACACTTTTGCTGATGTCACCATGCTGCTATTTGGCTTAAAGAAAAAGATTCTCAGAGTGGTTTGAGCAAGCATAAGGTGGACAAGATACATGAGCAATTTGTGCCTCTCTTTTCCAGGCTTGTGGCATTTTGTGTGTGAGTGGCCCCTTTGCCCATCTCTTCTATGAGAGATGCAGAAATGGTATTCCTGTCAGGAGCGCACGCACATTTTCCCATGGAGATGCAGCATTTCCATTAACAGCAATGTAAAACAGCCAAAGCTTGGTTTTCAGGATTTGGTCAATGGGATGGCACAACATGGCCATTACAGAGCCCTTTTAAATTGTTCTGAATCTTGCTGACACACTGCTAAAGAGATTGTAGCACAAGTGGGAGACACTTCTGCTTACACAAGGGATATTTGTGTCCAGATTCCATAAATGTCACCCACCCCGCTGTGCCCTCTAGGTGCATATGGGCTGCAGTGAAAGAGAGCAGGGAGGCTCCGTTGTAGAAGCAGAACTCCCATTGTTCTGACTGATGGAGCTTGTAAAAAACAAACTAAATAATACGTATCTAATTTTGGGTAGGGAGTGTGTGATGGTATTTCCACCAGCAGAATCAATGTTGAACTATAACCGTCCAGCTCATACCCTTCCACTATGTAAGAAGTATGTAGCCTAGAAATTTGGCAAAGTTGCTAAATCCAAATTTTGAAAAAGGAATTCTGTCTCTCACTTCTTCTTGTGCCTGAACTTCATAAGCTTATTTTCAATATCACCCAACATTTGGCCCATACCAGTTTACCATTGCCCTTTTTAAGAGTGTTCTTTCTGTAGTCTAATATAGTTCAAACTGTCTTCAATAATGTGATCTTCCCTACTTATTCAAAGCATTTTAGGTACAGTTTCTAATTCATTACTGTTACTTCTTTAAGACTGAGAGCAGGACACTTTAAAAAAATCTTACTTACACAATGTCCTTGTATCACGGTTAAATATTTCACATGTAATCAAGAGGTAATATTTAATTTATTTTTGTTAAGGCTCAAGTGACAAACTCTTTGTGCACATATCAATCCCAACCACCACCCCACAGGTTTTAAATTTATTAATCTTGCACTTTGATTATCTGCAAAAAAAAAATAGATAATGTAATATATTTTTGTATATGCTTTTTAAACTTTTTTTGTTTTTGTAATGGTGTTAAAAAAAACTGATGTTCAATAAAGTTAGACTGCATATTGGTCATTGGTTTATTTGTTTTATTTATCCACTAGCTGATACACCCAGCATTGCTTGGCCCCCCTAAGATGTATGTCTGCGAGGTAATCATCTTAAAGTAGTAGGCTGGTGCTAGGCCTGTGAGTTAACTTTTAAACAAATTAAATTTGTTTCTTTTTTTCCTCTCACCTTCACAACACCCCTGCAGGGTAGGCTGGTGCTAAGCCAGCCCCAGGTGCTCTCCTTTCAGGCCCAGGATGGTGGGCCACTTCAGGATGATGGCTGTCAAAGCCTGGTAAATCTTCCCTTCCACCCAAGGCATGCTGGAAGTTGTAGGCATAACCCTAGGTCCCTGAATAACTTGTTAATCTTTGAACGCCGTCTGAGGTGTGGTGGGAGACAAGTGGAGAGTGGGCCTCCTTAGCTGTGGCACCCTGATTTCTTTTTACCAGGTAGGCTTGCCTAGTGATTGCATTAATGGCTTTCCAGTGCCAAGTGATTTTTTAATTATTATTATTTTCCAAGGCCTTATAATTTGATGAGATTTTTCATGCTGCTTTTTTCTGTCATAACTAAACCACAACATTCCAAGACAGATGCAGGCATTATTGAATAAAGTTTATGGTTTTTATGTAAAAGCCTGACTATACCATTGAAACAGAAGACTGAATGAAAAAATAATTGATAGCTGAGGCTAGAATGGAATGGGGGGGGCAGTTGGAGAAAGTCAGGTAGAAGGAGAACATAGACAGTTAGGATTGAGAGATAGTGACCTGGTTTGCACATAGTGACCTGGTTTATTAACCCATGCTTTTATTTAAAATCAGCTACTCTACATGCCAGTACTATACTTCCCAGCATGCCTTTGGTGGCCCGCAGGTGCCCGCATCCTCTGAGAGGTGCTTCCCTCCTCTCTCTGCTGATGCTGCTTCTAGATAGAGTATCAAGGTGTAGCATCACTGAGGAGGGGAGATAAGCAGCTGTCAGTGACAACCCAGTTCTGGCCAAGTCCTGCTGGGACAGCTTTAGCCCTAGGGTGACCAGATTTTAAAAATCAAAATCCCGGTCCCCCCCCCCGCCCCCCCACCCAAAACAACCCCCCCACCAAGCCACCCCCCCAAAAAAAACCAGCCTGGACCTACCGCCGGGTTCCTCCGCTGCCCGCGCGGGGTCCTCCTTCGCCACCCGCGCGGCTGCACCAGGTCCTCCTTCGCCGGCCGCGCCAGGTCCTCCGTCGCCCGCACGGCCGTGCAGGGTCGTCCGTCGCCACCCGCGCGAAAGAGGCGGGAGAGGGCCGGATCTGGAAGTGACAGTTACGTCACTTCCGGATCCGGCCCTCTTCTGCCTCTTCCGCGCGGCCTCTGGCCTTACAAGCCCGGCAGCGCCGGCGAAGGCGGCGGAGGAGCCCGGGAAGCGGCCGCCCCAGCAGGTAAGTGCCCCCCTTCGTGCTTACCTGCTGGGGCAGCTGCTTCCCGGGCTCCTCCTCTGCCGGGTCTACCGCCGCTCCTTGCTTGCTGCCACCGCCGCGTGACCCCCCGCCACCCCGGTTTGCCCCCCCGCCCCCGGTTGGGCCGGTTTGCCCCTGGATTCCCGGTTAGGACCGGGAAATCCTGAGCCACCTGGTCAGCCTATTTAGCCCACACTTCTCGCCCCCCTTCTTTGGGCCTGTTTCTGGGCATGTGCAGAGTGCCTCTCCTCCCTCTTAAGGGTGAAGGCCACACACATGCTTTCTCCAGATTCTGAGAAAACAGACTTATCAGGATGGGGTGGGTGGGCTTTGAACATGTTCAGAGTTCAGCCTCTCAAAATCACACTGTTATATCTAGTTATGATTTTAAAATTATGCATAGTGAGCGGGAGGAGACACCACAAATGGACAGAGCCCATATATGTGGGTTGTTTCCTTTTATGTGGAATTGGGTTGACAGCTCAAGACAGCCCTTAGGAGTCGGGGTTGTGAAAGACACGTAGTGGCAACCCACCCATGCACTCACAATGGCTGCTAAAGGCCAGTAAGGCTGCCTCCCACCCAAGGCATGCTGGGAGTTCTGCCCAAGGCATGCTGAGAGTTGTAGGCATAAGCTTTGGTTTGTATTAAATTCTTTAAAAATACTTAAAACACCAAATTCTGTGTTATTAGATTTTTCTGGTACATTGTACAGCCAGACCTATCAGCACGCCAAATTTTAAGTTTCTAACTCACCTGGAAGTGGGTAAAGATTTCCAGACATACATCTCACATACACATACTTCACACTTTATAGGTAGAGATTCCTTGGCAGGGCTGCCCTCTAATGACCAAATGGTAGTACTGCAGCAGCTGATCTTTCCATAATATAGGACCTATACATAACTTCTGGAAGAGCTGACACATGATTGGTATTCAACTGTGCAAATAGATATTATTGCCTTTACATTTTTCAGGATTTAGATTTTAGAAATATGGTCCAAGCTAATTCTGCTCAAAATTTTGCTTTAGCTCTGAGGTACTTGGGAGGTACTTTGCTCCCCAGCCAGAAAAGGTATCCTGAGCAAGACAGTGAGTGAACAAAATTGATGTTACTCATAAGCAGGAGACAGACAATAGAGAGGTGAATGTGGTCGGGATGCATCATTGCCTGTCGTGTTCACACACATACCAATACCCCTTCACAGGTCTGACAGGTTTTGGTATACTTCTGATAGCTGCAGACCCTGTTTCACCCAGGACAATACTGAGACAAAAGCAGGGCTGGCCTTAGGATAAATAGCACCCTGGGCAAGGAATGCTTTGGGTTCCCCCCCACCCCCATAGTCACCTTTGCAGGGCCATTGAGAAGGTTTATGTGGCCTGATGCAAGTGTGATGTTGGCATTCTCCTCAGCTCTGCTTGGTGCTCCCCTTCAGCTCAGTGCCCCTGGTGACCATTCAACTCACCCAACCCTAAGTCCAGCCCTGGACAGGAGTGTGTGTGTGTTTAAAAAAAGACTTGCAGGAAGTTATTTCCTTTTCTTTCTTTCTTTCTTTCATGTGGAAGAGTATTCAAAACTGGCATCTCCTGCCAGAATCTTGAAATGGTGCAGACCACATTACCACTGGCACGTATACAGAGTTGTCATTTTGCCATTGCATAGGATTCTGGGATATGTGCTGAGGTGCAAACTCAAACCTGCTGTTCATCTGTTCTGTGTGAACTGAGACTATCCCTATGCTTGTAGGTTGCAGAGGAAGATTGGTGGTGGTGGTGGTGGTGGACAAGCTGCCTTCCATGGAAGTTTGTTCACCATTACTTTTCCCTGAGGAGCCCCAGTTAAGCTTCCCCCCTCCCAAAAAAAACCCCAGTGTCCTAGAGGGAAGATTTACTCATTCCCAGTATCATTACTCAGGGCTTGTGGTTACATACTAGAAGATAGAGTGAAGTAATGTCACTTATTAATTGTGTCTGCAAATGCTGTCACCCTCTTTCTGTCTTTGTGGAGGCAGAGAAAAGATAATGACTTTATTATAAGAGAAGACGAGAGCTACCAAGACATTTGTTTCACATACTAATTCATTTGGAAAATTATTAAATCACAGGTATCATGGAAATTGTAGCAAATAATTCTCTGATAATTCAGTAATAATTCTCTGAATAATTCTCTGATTTACAATATCCCTAAGATTTACAATGTAAATTTACAATGTAAATCAACCAACTGGCATTTCATGGAATAAATGTGCCAAATGCCAATGATTTTGCCTAAAGTGGTGAGTCACAATTCTTTTTATTATGGAACTGTAAGCATATTTCCTACTATAGCTCAGGGTACAAAGAGCACCACAGATGAGAACATCACTCCCATAAACTGGAAGACAGCCATTTCTTCAAGTATGCAAGTAACTTGAACAAGAATGTAAATTAGGGTTTATCAGGATTATTCAGGTAGCTTGTTTACCATGGATTGTGGTTCTGAGCCCATTTCAGGGGTAGTATTCAGGACTTTGGATAGCTCTCTTAAAGTTCTGACTGGTTCTGACTGAAACCCAGAGCAGATTCACTGCCCCACAGATATAGGAGCCACCAGCCTCCATTGCATTATGATACATTGTATCAACTTTTGAACTGCTGCAAATATGTCATTTAGCATAAGCAAGAACCTTTACCCCCAATTTTCTAATGATGTTTCCCCCTTCATGGTCAGATGTAGAGTTTTCATATAGATAATAAATACTTCCTTGCTATCATAGCATCCAAAGGTCATGTTGAGTGGAAGGATAGGCCGGCAGTTCTAGATCAAAAAAGTGCCTCTGTTCCATTGAATGGTTGCCTTCTGAATTGAAAAGTAACATCTTTACAAGACTGGGTAAGTTTATGCTTTATACAAGCATTCTTTGCTTTTTATACACGGGACAAATGAGGGTGCTGTGACTATTGTCAGTATTGCTAAAAGTAAAAAATACACTTCGGTGTCTAATGATATCCTTGTGTGAAGAATGTTGTGACAAGTGAGAATTGGGAATCTCTCTAAAGAACAGAGTCCTATTGTGTAGCAATGAATGTGCAAGAAAATGGGCTTGTTTCAGTGATGAAACCTAAGTGAACAAATGACAACTGAAGTGCATGAGTTTTCTTTAAGTTAACAGCCATTTTGCTGGGGATAGAGATTAAGCAAAAGAAAGGAAGTTTAGGGCACAATCCTATGCAGCTTTAGACAGAAAAAAAGACCAACAGCCCCAGCATTTCCAGCCAGCCTTGCTAGTTGGGGAAAGCTCAGAATTGTGCATTTTTTTCCCGTCTAAACATGCAGAGGACTGCACCTTAAGAGACTGGATCATCTTCAGAAATACAAATGCAAGATATCACATTTTTAAAAATTTATTATTGCATTTATATCTTGCCTTTTTTTCCTCCAAGGAACCCAAGACAGTGTACATAATCCTCCTTCTCTCCATTTTATCCTCACAACAACCCTGTGAAGTAGGTTGGGCCAAGAGTCTGTGACTGGCCCAAAGTCACCCAGTGGCCAAGTGGGGACTAGAACCCGGATCTCCCGATTACCAGTCCAACACTTTAGCCAGTACACCACACTGGCTCTCCTATGCAGGGCAACTCTGAACCCTGGGAGAAAGCTCCCTTTCAGCAGTTTCCTTGGGGGATGAACTAAAGTTTCATACTTTGGCAGTTTTCTGAAAGAGTGAATTCTTCAGTACAGGAGTTGGCTTATACGATCTTTGAACTCCTGTTGAGAGCTCATGTAATGTGTAAATGGTAAAGTACATTCTAGATGCATACATTGTCAGGATTTTGCCAACAATGACAGAATGACTAAGATTACTTTAAACATATCAGGAGCTCTTCACTACAGTGAGAATCAGATCTAATTCTGGCTTTTCTACCGCATCCCCTAGAAGACCAAATCTGTCCTTGAGGATCTTCAAGCACCATCATTTTGTTAACATCTCAACTCTAAAATGGAATCCTTCACTGAAACAGAGGGTTTTTTTTAGGGATGTGCACTGGATCGGACCCGATCCACGATCCGAGTCCGGTCCAGTGGGAAATCGGATAAATTATCCGATTTCCGATCCCGCAGCTGGATCGGCCGATCCAATCCGAACCGGTCCGAAAAAGCTCCGAACCGGTTCGGCGGATCGGCGGATCGGCGGGCGCCCACTGGCGCCCACCGCCGCTTCCATTGGCGGGCGCCAGCGGGCGCCCGCCGATGAAAGTGGACAGCGGGGGGGGGGCAGGAGGGGGGCACTTACCTTCTCGGCCCGGTGGCTCCCGTCCGGCGCCGGCGCCTACTACTACTAGCAGGCTCCGCGGCCTGCTCTAGGGTGGCGCACCGGGTGATGTCATCACCCGGCGCGCTACTCTAGAGCAGGCCGCGGAGCCTGCTGGTAGTAGTAGGCGCCGGCGCCGGACGGGAGCCGCCGGGCCGGAAAGGTAAGGAGGGGGTGCGTGGAGGGGAGGAGGGGGCGCGCGGAGGGGGGAGGGGGGAGGGGGGCCCTTACCTTTCCGGCCCGGCGGCTCCCGTCCGGCGCCGGCGCCTACTATTCCCAGCAGGCTCCGCGGCCTGCTCTAGGGTGGCGCGCCGGGTGATGTCATCACCCGGCGCGCTACTCTAGAGCAGGCCGCGGAGCCTGCTGGTAGTAGTAGGCGCCGGCGCCGGACGGGAGCCGCCGGGCCGGAAAGGTAAGGAGGGGGTGCGTGGAGGGGAGGAGGGGGCGCGCGGAGGGGGGAGGGGGGCCCTTACCTTTCCGGCCCGGCGGCTCCCGTCCGGCGCCGGCGCCTACTATTCCCAGCAGGCTCCGCGGCCTGCTCTAGGATGGCGCGCCGGGTGATGTCATCACCCGGCGCGCTACTCTAGAGCAGGCCGCGGAGCCTGCTGGAAGTAGTAGGCGCCGGCGCCGGACGGGAGCCGCCGGGCCGGAAAGGTAAGGAGGGGGTGCGTGGAGGGGAGGAGGGGGCGCGCGGAGGGGGGAGGGGGGCCCTTACCTTTCCGGCCCGGCGGCTCCCGTCCGGCGCCGGCGCCTACTATTCCCAGCAGGCTCCGCGGCCTGCTCTAGGATGGCGCGCCGGGTGATGTCATCACCCGGCGCGCTACTCTAGAGCAGGCCGCGGAGCCTGCTGGAAGTAGTAGGCGCCGGCGCCGGACGGGAGCCGCCGGGCCGGAAAGGTAAGGAGGGGGTGCGTGGAGGGGAGGAGGGGGCGCGCGGAGGGGGGAGGGGGGAGGAGGGGGCGCGCGGAGGGGGGAGGGGGGAGGGGGGCCCTTACCTGCCCGGCCCGGCGGCTCCCGTCCGGCGCCGGCGCCTACTACTACCAGCAGGCTCCGCGGCCTGCTCCAGGGTGGCGCGCCGGGTGATGTCATCACCCGGCGCGCTACTCGAGAGTAGGCCGCGGAGCCCGCTGGTAGTAGCCGCCGGCGCCGGACGTGCCGAGAAGGTAAGTGGCGGGGAAGGGGGCTTACCCCCCCCCCCGGAGCCGTCCGCTTCTATCCGCTGGCGCCCGCGGGCGCCAGCGGATGGAAGCAGGCGGCCCCAGGGGGGGTAGGGAGCGCGGGGGAGGGGGTTTACCTGCCGGGGCCGTCCACAGCGGACGGCCCCGGGGGGGGGAGGGAGTTAGGCCCCCCCTTACCCACCCGCCGCCATTTTTTCCTCATAGACTTGCATTGCAATGCAAGTCTATGGGGAAAAAAATGGCGGCCGATCCAAAAATTTCCGATTTTTGGATCGGGATCGGACTCGATCCGGTCCGGGGGGCCTCCGATTTTGTCCGAACCGGTCCGGGACAAAATTGGAGGTCCCGATCCGGGTCCCGATCCGATCCGGGGGGTCCGTGCACACCCCTAGTTTTTTTATATAGTCATTCAATAAAACAAGGAGAGTCATAGGAAGGATTTTGTTTCTTTTACTATAATTGCTTTTATGTTAATGAAATGTTAAAAAGTAGTTATTTCTGTTTAGCTCTTTACTGATTGTTATGCTTCAGCTGGTTATTCTGTTAACATTTCACCTAGTACCTAGATTAAACTTGTATTTTAATTGTGTTTTTAATTAATTTATTTTATGCTATGTTTTGATTAAGATTTTGTTTTAATACAGTTTCATTGTTAGTCACTTTGAGTATCAGTCCTTGGTAGAAAGGTGGGTTATTAAATAAATAAATAAATAAAATATACCTTTTAAACTGTCATGAACTTGTTGAAGTTGGTCATTATTAATCCTCTTCCTATTAGCAGTGGGGCTGCGAATCCACTCTGGGTTTCAGATAGAATCAGTCAGAACTCTAAAGGAGCTATCCAAGGTGCTGAACCTATTTGGAGGGTTGGGTTCAGAGCCACCAGCTTATCAAGAAACTCATCACCAAATATGTCAAATTTGCTCTGTCTAGAGAGGAAAAGAAAGAATGTGGGCTGATGGACTGTCCTTGATTTCAAGGAGAACTGGCAGCAAGTGGGGATGGGTGGTGCATGATGAATTTTAAAGGGATCATTGGAATATTCCTGTTTTTTAGGTTACCATGGAGGAAGAATATGTACAAGTACAATTCAAGAGGCTCCAAGAGCAGCGTATGACCATGCAGCAGAAAACATTCACCAACTGGATCAACAACACTTTCTACAAACACAATGTAGGTACTTTCCTCATAACCTCCTTTAGATGTGATTAGCTTAAGCACTTCCTTGGTTGGGCCAACACTCTCATTAATTTTGAACTACAACAGCAAAAATGATATTGCATTTCGAACTTCTAATACATCTAAAGTTGCCACACTCAATATGGCTGCAAAACAAGCACGGACCTAGCACTGCACCTATGCTCTTTGCACATTAGTGTGATTTCATTTTACATGTAACTTCATGTCACAGATGAAACACTGCATTATATATAGAATTGTCACACCACTTCAAACACTGTTTTTCAACTGAGGCCGTTCACCGTTCAGTTCTGACTCATCAAGATGTATATGTGGATCAGCCTTCCTCCTTGATGCTTTACAGAAAGTGAAAAGTCAAGTTTAAACCAATATAATGCGTTTGACTTGGCAGTTAATGCTTTAACTTCAACCCAGCAAAAGTTCCAGACATCAGAGGTTAACAGGACATTTTGCTGGCACAAGCAGACTGCATCATGCAATCCAGGAGGCACATCCTTGGTATTTGTGGCATCTAAATGGGGTTGAGATGAGTATGAGCTGGTCAGTTTCTTATTCACTTGGGTAAGAGAATCTGAGGTCTCTCCAGTTTGAGGGCCAAATACTGGAGTGGCATCTTCTGCCTCCTGGAGTGGTCTCCTTCATCCTGATCTGCTGGGCCTGAATCTGCTATAGGTCAGCAGCTGCTCCACAATCACCTTTGATTCCTTCTCAAGACTTGGCCTTCTGGGGTCATTTTTTTTAATCTCAGGTCTCCTCCACTCCTTATTCTGTCACTCTGTTGGCTGAATCCAAACATATTCACCTACACATGGGCTGGTAGGCCTTTAATTCACTTGTTTTAGTAACGAGCCACTCTTAAGTTCTGGTCTGCTATTAGTCCAACTTCTTCTCACCCATGCTTCCATGTCTGGGCTAGATTAATTGCAGTGAAATCCAATGATGTGGGGGGGGGGGGGTGAATAGCCCTTGCTTCATGTTATAAATTGTCCTTGCAGTTGGTTTTTCTTCTGTGCTGCGTCGACTGAGTTCTACTCCTAAGCAGCTGCCACATTTCAAATGGTGTTTGCAACCACTTCCAAATCAGGCAGGAGTTATGTAAAATAAAATTCTTTATTTAACAAAGCCTGCATCTAACTCCTCACTCTCTTTCTCTCCCCTGCTCCGTCTCTGTACTGTTATTCTGAGGCACTTCCTGGTAACTGATCACTCAAGCCTTCCTTCTGTGTCACTCAATTATTCTTGCTGTCTGCTACCCCAACTCTCCTATCTAGAGCCACATACATTGATATAATATGTATTCCCATTAATAATACTGAATGTTATGGACCCAACAGCCTCAGGGGAAAGGGCACCTCTCTCTCTCTCTCTCTCTCTCTCTCCCCCCCCCCCGTCTCTTTGCTAAATGGCAAGTGCAGCATTTGTTTGCCACTAGCTTTCTGTTAATGTCAATAGCTCTGACATTTTGCCATTATTTTTGAATTCTTGATTTTGCAGGTGAATGTTAGAATTCAAGATCTCTACACTGAACTGAAAGATGGCATATATCTCCTACAGCTGCTGGAGCTGCTCTCTGGTGAGCAACTGCCCAAGCCAAACAAGGGCAAGATGAGGGTTCATTTTCTGGAGAACAACAGCAAAGCCATCCAGTTCCTCAAATCTAAGGTGATAACTTATGGGGCATGATAAAAAGCATCAAGTTCCAGGATATTATAGGGTGAGAGTGGGAAAGAAGGAAAGCCTATCAGGAGCCGTATAATTGGAGTCCACCAGAAGGGCCTTTAGCGTGGTGGCCCCTTCTCTTTGGAGCTCCCTGCCCAGGCGCCAACACTGGGCTGCTTCCAGCACCTCCTGAAAACAATGCTTTTCCATGAAGCATTCCTCAACTAACCAGACACCATTTTTATTGATATTCTTTTTTAAACTGAACTATTTTAATTTGCTGTTTTAATCTTTTTACTGTTTTATTCCTATGTTCACTGCTCCAGAATCTATTTTAGATTTGGAGCAGTATATAAATATTGCAAACAAAATAAATAAATAAATGATAAACATCTTTACATTCACTGGCCCAAGTCATTATTTACATAAATAAATAAATAAATAAATAAGTCTGTGGACAACTGCAGAACTGGGAAGCAAGTCAGAATTGGAGTAAAAGTTGGTTTCTATATATTACAGGTTTACAGCACCTTAGCCCCTGTTATGGATGTGTGGACCTTTCTCCTCACCTCTAAAGATATTTATTTATTTATTTATTTTCCTCCAAAGATTCAATAGGGAATCTTAAAAAAAGCGAATGGACAAAGTTTACCTCACTGTCCTCTGCCAGTTCCCCACTTCTCAAAGAAAACCCCAAATTGGAGGGGTAATCATTGGCAGTTGTACAGAAGGCATAATCAAGCGGGCTTGGTTCACACCCAGAATCCACTATACCTGTGTTGACAATTATTTTAACATTTCCAGTGAAAGGGTGGGGAGGGGGCTGAGAGGAGTGGTAATAGGTTTTGTGAAACCACCCGTGGCCTGTCTTTTCAACTGCTGCTGCCATGTGATTTATGACCCTGGTACAGGCAGCAATGGCATTCCAGGGAGTTCTGGTGGTTGGCAAGTTATATCCCGACTGGATTACTGTAATGTGCTCTACGTGGGGCTGCCTTTAAAGTAGGCTGACCATATGAAAAGGAGGACAGGGATCATGTAACTTTAACAGTTGTAGAGAAAAGGGAATTTCAGCCGGTGTCATTTGTATGCAGTTAGTCCCTGGTGAAATTCCCTCTTCATCACAACAGTTAAAGTTGCAGGCACTATACTAGAGTGACCATATACAAAAGAAGGCAGGGCCCCTGCAACTTTAACTGTTGTGATGAAGAGGGAATTTCACCAGGAACTAATTGCATACAAATGACACCGGCTGAAATTCCCTTTTCTCTACAACTGTTAAAGTTACATGATCCCTGTCCTCCTTTTCATATGGTCAGCCTATTTAAAGAGTATTTGGAAACTTCAGCTGGTTCAGAGCTGCAGCCAGAGTGTTGACCGAGGCTGGTTACAGGGAGCATGCAACTCCCCTGTTAAAACAGCTCCACTGGCTTCCAGTCTGTTTCCAGGGACAATTCAAAGTGCTGGTTATCACCTATAAAGCCCTATGATAGCTCAGGTCCAGGTTATCTGAAAGACCATATTGTCCCATATGAGCCTGCCCGTGCTCTAAGATCTTCTGGGGAGGCCTTTCTCTCAGTCCCATCAACATCCCAGGCATGCGTGATGGATACGCGGGAGAGGGCCTTCTCGGTGTCTGCTCCAAAGATCTGGAACTACCTTCCTGGGGAAGCTAGATTGGCTCCTTCCTTCCTTCATATGTTTTCGGAGGCAAGACAAAAACTTTCTTAATCTGGCAGGCCTTTGGTGAATAATGTGGACCTCTATCTATGTTAAAACAATTTAAATTTAATGTGTATTTTAAATGTGGAAATGTTTTAATATTGAAATCTATTTAATTATATTTTAAACTTTTGTATATTTTTATTTATAGTTTTTAACTGTACATGTTTTAATTTTGTAAAGCTGCCTTGAGGACCAGTATTGGGCAAAAGGCGGGATACAAATAAAGATAATAATAATAATAATAATAATAATTAATAATAATAATAATTGCCATTTTCCTCCCTACAGTAAGGGAGGGACACTTTGATAGGCTTCATGATAACATCATTATGAGGCCAAGTAGAATGAGGTGTAATGCTTCCTGCTCTTACTGAGTGGTGGGTGGGTGGGATAACACCTGCCAATACTGCAATATCTTCACCACAAATGTCACACTTTTTGTGTTCCCCCAATTTCTGAAATCTACCCCCCACATTTCACAACATATGAAAACAATGGCAAAGGTGGGGAAGACATTTTGGCTCAACCGTTCCAGAATGTCTCTGCTCAGCTATTCTTGAACTGGGCAGACTGATTCATGTTTTTGTCACCTCAGGGGTTTCTATAAATAAGCATTATTGAATGATCTCTGAAATACATTCCTTGTGCATTCAGCAGGTACATGTGAAGTTAATTGGCCCTGAGAACATCGTAGATGGGGATCAAATCCTCATCCTAGGGTTAATATGGATCATTATCCTCAGATTTCAAATCGCATCCATCACTCTTGATAAGGTAATATTGTACTTTCAAAGCTTTCATCCTTTTGCTTTCTGATTACAATCAGCTAATTTCGCCAGTTAGTCCAAAACGTCTGTGTTCCCAGCCTAATCATTTCCTAGCAATCTGAAATTTAATTGACTCTCTATATCTCAAAATACCAGGTTAGGTTTTCAGTCACATTGAAAGCCTATTCTAATCAAAGGGTTCAAAATGTATTATATAGTTGTTTAGAATGTTACATATTTAAATGGTGGGGGGGGGGGGGAATAGACTGGTTCTCAAACTGGTCTCAAATCAAACTGTTTACATGTGGCTACATTTCCAGATTTGGAATCTTCTCTCAAGTTTACTCTCAGATGAAATTGTTTTTGAACAACCTCATTTCAATTATAAATTTAATGAAACGCTACAGCTGAGCTACTACCATGTCTAAGCAGATGTCACAGAGAGCAAACGCAAAATAGCCATGTCATGTGCTAACTAAGATTAAATTACCCTGAGGAGACAAGGATCTCTCTTTTCTTTCCTATTTAAATTTCATCTAGGGCAAGCTTGTGAGAAGGTTCCAAATCTGGATATGTAGCTATAAGCAACCAGTGTGACTTTATTTGGGGTTGGTTATATTTGTCTGATAACTACATTGGCATGCATTGTGGTTGGTGGTGGTGCATTGAAGCAGTGATTGGAGGAGCGGCTATAATGGCACAGGCAGGCGGAGTCTTCTCTGGTTGCCATTGGCTGAGTTTCTCTGATCCTAGCTACCATTAGTTGAGCTATTCAGATGCTTAAGAAAGGGAATACAGAAAGTGCTAAGGAATTAGGGGTGATCATAGGGGACCTCAGAAGGAAGCAGGACAAGGGAAATAGGTATTCATTTTTTTATTTATTGATGAAAATATTTATAACCCACCTTTAACTGAAAGCATTCCGAAGTAACAAAACAAATTTAAAATAATATAAAATATAAAACAAGCTTTAAAACAAATGATAAAAATAATTAGTAGCAAACATTAATCAAACCGGGGGGGGGGGGGGAGGAAAGGAAAGGAAAAAGAAGCTATTGCAACAACCAAAAACACTCTGGAAGATGGCTACCTTAGCCTGGTGTCTAAAAGCCAAGGTAAGCATTCTGCTGGTTGTTTACCAATTCATGTAAGGATAAGGATATCTGTAACAAATTATTAAAACAGAAGAGATGGAAATCATCCAAATAAGGGGAAAAGGAGAATGACTAAGCAAAGAATATGAGAAGGGAAGGAAGATTGGAGTAGAGAATGGGTAGCATGAAAAGCTGCCCACGGCTAAGTACTCCATGGGTCTGCTGCATTAGATCAAAGATCCATCAAGTCCAGCATCATGTTTTCCACATTAGTCAATCTAGAAAACCATCAACGAAGCCATTAGCCCTCTCCCATTAAAGAGAGGCTGAAATTTACGATTATTTTTTTAATATCAAGTCAGTCTCTACAATGCTTACTACAATAGAACAATACTACTACTGACCATATCACCGCCATCACTTATTTCTGTGGCTAATAAATTACAATCATTTGGCTTTTCATGAGGTTTTTAATGGATTAAAACTAAGTCAATAGTAGATTTTCAGTTATAGACATTACTGTCCGTTGAGTTTTCTATCCTTGTTCTATTTCTAGGAGGAGTTTGGATCCAGAGCGGATGCCCTCTCTGCTAATGAGGCCCTGCTGATGTGGTGTCAGTGTAAGACTGCTAGCTATTCCAATGTCAACGTGAAAGACTTCTCCAAAAGCTGGAGTGATGGGCTAGCCTTCAATGCACTCATTCATGCTCACAGGTAAATAGGAGATCTTCCAGTCGGAGCTCAGATTTTTCAACTTGTTCTTGTATAACAATAGTGTAGAACTGGAGAAGGTGCAGGAAAGAGCAAGTGACAACTCTTCTAGAAAGAAAGGTCCTAAATCCCAGGAGGAAAATCATTTAGAAATGTACATTCAGGAGCAAATTGCTACCAGTTGCTACATCATGTGGGATCCAGTTATAGAAAATGGTATGCGTTGATCTACATCAAACCACAAGAGGGCATTGGTTCAATCAATATTCACTAGTTCTGTCAGTATTTACTAGCAGGATGTGGTTCTTTAAAGTTCCAGAGCTGCAGTTAATATGTGTAATGAGAGGACATATTAAATATGATTTGAAATTGTTGATCAAGTTGTGCAAGCAAGCAAGCAATACAAATTATATATACTACACATATGTACTACAAAATTTTAATACACATGCACACACACACATAGAATATGCTTTGGCTTCTCCCCAGCAGGAACCCTGGGAATTGTATTTCTATGGCAGTAATGAGAATTCTCCATTGGAAACTCCTAGCGTGCTTTCAGAAGAAAGACCAACACATCTAACGTGAATTAATATTTATCCATTCCTAATATCCCCTAATGAAGAACACATTGATCTGAAACCTGTTAGGATAAACTGCTTTGAGTCCTGTTTATCTGAATTTTTGTTGTTACTCACAGAAATACAATTCCTAGGGTCAGTGGAGGCTGGTGGCTCCAATGGCAGTGGGGCAGGGAATCCACTCCGGGTTTCAGTCAGAACTAGTCAAAACTGTAAAAGAGTTATCCAAGGTCGGATAGGTCCTTCAGAGTTTTGACTAAAACCTGGAGTGGATTCACCGCCCCACTGACATTGGAGCCACCAGCCTCCATTGCCTAGAGACACATGTGGAAGTGTGCCTGTTCAAGCAGTTTCAAGTCTATAGGCACGGCCAATCACAACATGCCCCTTTAGTGTCCTTTGGAGTATTTACTGGACTTCCAGTTGAAACTGAATGGCCAGTGGCAATGCTGATTGACAAACATGTATACAGCTCAGATGGGCATATGAATCTCTTGCACATGTAGATATCCCCATTTCTATAGACAGTATAATAATACAGAGGAACTTGATTAACATACTCCTAGGTATGAACATCCACTCGGGGACCAAGAAACCAGAGCTGCTCTGCACAAATCCCTCCTCGTTGCCTCTTAGAACTAGGCATTCCAGCCATTCCATCAGGCCTGCAGGTGAGGGAGGGATGGGAAGCAGGGCCACCTCATCCACTGAGAGACCAGTTCCATTTGGCTCGTCCTCTCCCTGAACTGCTACTATTCCAGCCAATCAGTAGAAGAACTACTATGTAATGTTAAATATTGGTTCCTGAGTTTGCTTGTTTTTCTTTTCCCTCCTCATCCCTTTTTCCTTGTGTGCTGTGTCTTTTCAATTATAACCTGCGAACAGGGCCTGTCTTGTTTTTATTGATCTGGGAGCCTTTCAGCTGAAGAGGTGGATTATTAATATTATTATTATTATTATTATTATTTTCATATCGATACGGCCCTATAGCTGAAACTCTCTGGGCGGTTCACAACAATTGGTAAAAAATCAACATAATAGCCTAAAATCTTTAACATAGGGAAATTAAAACAGCATAAACAGCTAAAAACAGATAAACAATATTTTTCTAATAGACTTGTTCTGAAGTAACAGACATAATATACAATTAAATGCCCAGGAGTAAAGGGTGGTCTTTACCTGGCACCAAAAAAATGACAGTGTAAAACATATTTAAGTAACTGTGAATGTTTGGTGTGCCGAAATACCCTTTTGGGTATGCTTATCAGCATACTTTAGCATGTGAAAGGCTTGATGTCCTCTTCATTGCATTTTCTAAACATAACTTCCTTCTTCATGTGTTTTTCCCTTTGTTTGTCTCTCCAGGCCTGATCTCATTGAGTACAGCTCCCTAAGGCATGACCAGCCCATCTATAACCTAAATAATGCCTTCATTGTAGCAGAGAAGAAGCTGGGAATCATAAAACTACTGGATGCAGAGGATGTGGCAGTGTCATGTCCAGACGAGAGATCGATCATGACCTATGTGTCATTCTACTACCACTACTTTTCCAGGCTGAAGCAGGGTCAGACTGTCCAGAAAAGGCTTGCTAAAGTTAGTGCACTGCTGTTTCAGAAATCAGTATTCCCTGTGTCCAGTGTTACTTAAATACCTTCTCCCTATGGGTTGAATAAGATGTGGAATCCATTCTAATGTATGGAATCTGTGGATCAGATCTATAGCTTTTCATAGGATGAATGAAAAGTTAACATTCCCCTTTACATACTGCCTCAAGCAGAGCACCATGTGTGTCAAATACAAATGTGTATTAAGACTGAGCTTAACTGAAAACACTCTCAGAGTTGTTGTTTTTTGCACAAGGCTTACATTAGACTCTCGTTTTCCTCCGTTTTGGGCACCCTGTCAGAATTTGTTGTTAATTTTTAGGGACCAAGTAGCAAGCCTGATAGGCAAAGCCCAGGAAGTAGAAAGAACTCTGCATTCTCTTCCCAATGCTAAGGGGGTCATGGCTAGCTTAGATATTGCACAATACCCACTTCAGAAGACCTTCACAAATCGATATAGTGGCATTCAGTTGAGAGGGGCAGAAACTACCAAAACACTTGGTTGCAGCAGGGCAAAGCACAGGGTTATGTATGTTGGGAAACCTTTCTCAGTTGGGTCAATAGGCCTGCAGGAGTAAAACACAGTGGCTCAATTCGGACGACACATTAGGCAACGGGGGGGGGGGGGAACGATCGTCAATTGTGTTGCTTATTGTGTCATTTGGAGGGCAACACACATCGCACACACAACTGACAGTATGTTAATCAGGCACTTTAAACAATGGAGCGAAACAACGGGCTTGCACGTTGTTTAGCCCGAAGCCCCGTTGTTTAAAGTGTTGTCCGAATTCAGCCCCCCTCTCTCCGTAGACTATTCCGTTTCGGAATAGAGTTCTGCTGCCTAGAGCAGCCAAAAAAAACCTTCCGCTCTATGCAGCCGGCAGAACTCACAGTGCCTGCTGGGATACGACTGGAGGACACAGGGAGGAGAGGCTGCAACCAAAATGGCCGCCGCAAGTTCGTAGCAGCTGGGGCGTTTGCTGGTGCTGAACAGTGCTGGCTGCAGCATGTCGTCTGTGGAGCTCCTCCTGCCTAACGCACGGTCAATACGTTATTTACCCCTACGTTGCCTAATATGTTGTCCGAATTGAGCCATTGAGTAGCCTAGATTTCTCTACAAGGAAAGGAGATCATGGGACAAGAGGAGAGTAACACCAAGCAGCAAAGTAGGCATCCCAGCCTGCACACAATGCTTCATCACTGATACACAATATGATGCTGTTAAAGATAAATAATATAATGATTTTTAGGTGGCCATTTAGAATAATTGTAAGAATACTAAATACAGGGATGGCCAAACCTGTCCATTTCATTTTCTCTTAGGCCAGATCTATACCAGGCAGGATAAAATTCTTTGAAAACTATATATGGAGTGTCTCATGGGCCCCGATACTTGTCATTATCATTATAAAACGTTTTAAAGCAGTAGTGTAGATCCTGCTCTAGTCTCTAATTTTTCCAGTTTTAATTTCATCCCCTTTCTGCATCAGTTTGCAAATTTGTTTGAAAAGCCACTATGAATATTCATCTGCATTTTTGTGTGCATTTCTCCTGCAATATGCAATTTTGCACACAATTCAACCGAATACATGCAGTTTTGTACACAGTTCTACCTAATGTATGTTTTTTTGCAAGTAATTTCCCCTAATGCAGTGCTTTTTGTACTTAATTTTCACTAATGTGTGCATTTGTGCACACACTTTCCCCCAATATGCACATTTATGTACACAATTTTTGATTGGAGAATTGCACTGCAACATTCAGAGATGTGTGAATCCCAAAGGATAACTGTGTTTGTGCATTGGTTCGGGAGTTGCAACTTACGTGTTTAATGCAAACCAAACCATTATCTACCCTAACCCTACATCCAGTAGGTTACAAAGTCTAAATGCCCTATCCCCGTTTCTTTGCATTCCTCTTTCAGGTTTTCTGCCCTTTTTAAATGTATTCCTTCTAACTCTTTTCCAGTCTTCTTTCCTGTAGTTCCCTCCTCCTTTTCCCTATGACTTCCTTCCTTCCTTCCTTCCTTCCTTCCTCTCACCCGTCCTTCCTTAGAAGACATAAACAAACACAGGGAGACATGCTAATCTCTTCATGACCTCAGTCACCTTCAATAGGCAGCTCTGAGATCCCTAATAGGATTGCACCAGGGAAGCCTCCCTTATGTCAAAGGAGCTGAGCGCTAAGACCAGTGGCTGGCTAGGAATGCAGAGAGAATCCCGGCCCTGAGGCCAGCCTCCCTCCCCCCATCCCTCCAGTCACCATGCACTTACTAGGATCCTTCAGTGAGAACTGGGTGCGATGGCAGAACGTTCAGAAGGGAGCCTTCATGCCGGGGGTGGCTTTTCCTGCACTCAAGGTTGGTGCTTCTTTTCGTGCCCTGGGCCCTGCTTTCTTTGCTACATGTGCCATCTGAAACAGATACAAGCAGATTAGCACATGTCTTGCGTTTGTTGTGGCAACTTCCTTATTGAATGATTTGTCTGCCTGCTCAGTGGACCAGCTCGGGGAATGAGACACCATTTAGCCTAATTGAATGGACGCCGTGTGTTGCTCTGCTGGATTGTCTGTTATTCCGTGTTTTCTGTGGCCTTTTGGATATATCGCTTTTAGCTCTTTCGAAGCTAAGATTAAGAAGCGGAAACCAAAAATAGCAAGCAACTGGGGGGAAAACAGAAGAAAGGTCACAGTTTTATATTGTTCACCAATTGTGTTACTCTGAGGATACTTCTACAGGGTTTGCAGTGCTCAATGAACAGCTCTGATCCCAGTAATCCACGGAGGGACTGTGCAGGTCTTCACACTGATCACTGATAGTTCAAATGGACTAACAGGATCAAGTCTTGCTCTGGTAGCAGCACCAAACCCAGTGCTAGATAGTATCCTGTTTTCGGATTAGGGCTACCAGTTTCAGTTAAAGGATGCAGCCGCCTGAAAAGTACAGTCAAGTTCATCCTAAGAGTTAACGTTCAAAGCTGTAGCCCTGAATACTCCACTGCAAGTTTAAATTGGAATGAAGGAGTCCAAGGGTCTTTAGTAAAGTTGTGGATTATTGACCTTTAGGCTTAAGTAAGACATTCACCCGCTGCTGAAGTTGGGTGTATTTGTGAATCTGTGTTCATGGAAAAAAAGTAATAATTCAGCAGTTGAATGGCAGAGAGCCGTTATCAAAATTTTGTTATTTTTGGCAAAACATGGAGTGAGAACCTTGCACATCGCAGGTCCAAATGCCAGCAGTCTTTGCCCAGGTCTACACCTCGTGTCATATCGATACGATCCCATCATGGTAACGCTACATCGCTCTCATGCATTTATATCTTATAGCACACACAATGACATCCGTTGCAATATTTTGGATAATACAGAATAAAAAATGGGAAATAATGGTAGAAAAGCAATATATGGAATGCATAATGTGCCCCAACAGTTATCAATGCACTTCCATATTGATAAAAAGCACTAGTGTAGATCTAGCTTTTCTCTTGTACTCTTTCTCTTGAATGTCTTACTCTGTTTCTCTTGTATATCTCAAAATCTTTGCTTGTTTAAAAGTATGCCTATTTGAGATGCCTGGTTACTATGTATTTTTAATTCACGCTATCAGATATAAAAAGGCAGATCCACATGCAAACATTTTGAAGAGAAGAAATTTTAGGTTGAAAGGTATCCGAGTTGAACATTCTATACGGTAGACTGATCTCTGGATGCTTCCACAAGTATCTAGATTTCCAGCTAGCACATGACAGCCTGTCCTGCTTACCAAGCTATTTGTATCATAAGTGGGTCCACAACTGAATGCAAGATGGTGAGCATTGAGATGGCTGGTTTATCATGCACATAAGTAAATTTGGATTGACTTTAACTCAGATTCTACCATGGCAAAGGCTGGATGAAGATGGCCATTTAGCAGGTGCATCTAGCCACTTAACAAGCCAGTATCATTCTGTCAAGTGCTAATATAAGGGAAATGTTGTAATGCATCCGGAGCAAATGTATAATAAGATGTGGGGTAAAATAGTCCTTTGTCCTCAGCCAAAGAGTTTATGCAGTCAGCCCCTTGATACTCTTTCTGAAGAGACATACATATGAACACTTACCTGCTACCTTAAATATACAGTATCTTCTGGGTTCTCAGGGTAACTCAACTGCCCTGCAACCATATTCAACCTGAGTTCAGATCACTATTGTGCCAGTTAGAATAATCTGTTTCATTGTGTCTCTGACACTTTGTTATTCGTCACAAAAGTATAACATAAAGGCATCCCTATTGTGTCTGCATTTCCCCTGCATGACTAATAGCACTTCTCCCATTGCCCTACTCCAAATCAGGGAGGAGCTGCTTTTAGAAGACAAAAATTATGCTGTAAGGTCTTATTACGGATCCTCCACATAACAGGTAGCTTTGCCCTAAAATATCTTGGATGAAAGCCTGGTTTCAATAACAAGAAAATAATTTCATTTGGTTTATGCGTATAAGTGCATTTCTTTTTCTCTTTCTGCAGATTGTGTTCTTCCTGAAGGAGACAGATGACTTGAAATCCCAGTATGAACAAATGGTCTCTGAGCTCTTGAAATGGATCAAGCTCAAAGTGTTGGAGCTGGACGACTGCTTCTTTCCCAATTCCTTAGAGGAGATGCGACTTCTCATGGGCGACTTCAAGATCTTCCGCACTGTGGAGAAGCCTCCAAAGTACCGGGAGAAGGGAATAATTGAAGCCAATTTCTTCCACATCCGAACCAAACAGCAAGCCAACAACCAGCGCGCTTATCTGCCCCCTGAAGGAAGGGCACTGAGAGATTTGGAAAGGGAATGGATTGTTTTGGAGAAGGCAGAGCACAACCGAGGACAAGCAATACAGCAGGAGCTGTTGAGGCTGGAGAGGGTTGAGCAGCTGGTCCAGAGATTTCTGAAGAAAGCAGCCATTCGTGGGGCCTACTTGGAGGACATGAAGGAAATCATGAAAAAGCAGGATGACTGGCGACCAGGTAGTCTGGAGCAACTTGAAGCAGCCACAAAGAAGCTGGAGGCCATTGAAGCAGACATGCTACCCCGAGATCAGCGCTTTAAAGCATTGGCTAAGATGGCATCAGAAATCAAGCAGGAGAACTACCATGACAAGGTTCAGATTGCCAAGAAGTGAGTTCAAAAGTTATATTGTATAATAGGGTGATGGGGGGTGGGGAGAGCGAGTAGCAAACATGGCTCCAGGGAGAATTAGGTGAACACACACAGGCTGAATTCGGACAACACAATAAGCAACTGGTGGGGGAAAAACAGTAGTCAGTTGTATTGACTATCGTATCGTCTGAATGCTGCCATAGTCAACTCAGTGCTGATCCTAATCCACACCACAGATGATTATTTATTACCATGTTGTATGGGGAGTACCCCCTAGAGGAACAACTGTAAAGTTGATTATTACCCCACCATTGACTATCGTGTTGTCCAAATTCAGCCACAGACTGTTCACATAACACACTAACCACACTCAGTGGTTGGGTGTGTTGTTTTTGAACCGTGGATTATTTGTTGAACCATGGGTTAGCGTGTTGTCTGAACCTAGGACATTTTCTGCAGAGTAACTTGTTAACCGTGCTGTGTGGCTTGTTAACCACCCTCAACAACCCAACAACAAACAGCAGGTGTTCAAAGTGGCTTTTTCAAGAAAAATAAGCCACCCTGCAGAAAAAGTCCTAGGTTCGGACAACACTCTAACCCATGGTTCAACAAACAAACCACAATTCAAGAATAGCCCACAGTGAACCAGAGTGTGGATTAGTGTGTTGTGCGAACCCAGTCACTGAGTATCTTTCCCCAACCTGGTGCCTTCCAGATGTGCGGGACTACAACTCTCAGAACATAGATAATATTAGAGAAGAATGCCAAGAAAGAAGTCTTCTGGATTTTATAAAGGGTTATCCATTTGAACAATTCACAAAAAGAGAGAATCAATGCTAGCTGTAGAAAAACCCAAGAACAAAAAGGACAACTGCACAAAACAAGTAGATACAGTTCCAAACATGTTTTGAGGACGTTCTTCATCTATGAAAATACATAATTGTTCCTAGTCATAGGAACAGTAGAGGCTGATGACTCTGTTGTCAGTCAGGTGGTGAATCTGCACTGGGTTTCAGTAAGAACTCTAAAGGAGCTCCTTTAGAATTTTGATTGATTCTGGCTGAAACCTGGAGCAGATTCACTGCCCCACTGACATCGGAGCCACCAGCCTCCACTGCATAAGAACCTAAAAAGCTGCTATAAACTGAGGCCAGATCCACACCAAGCAGGATATAGCACTATGAAAGTGGTATGAAAGCAGTATATGGTATGTGTCTATGGTAGGGTGACCAGATAAAATCCAGGTCAGGGATCATGTAACTTTTAACAGTTGTAGAGAAAAGGGAATTTCATCCAGTGTCGTTTGTATGCAATTACTTCCTGGTGAAATTCCCTCTTCATCACAACAGTTAAAGTTGCAGGGGCCCTGCCTTCTTTTGTATATGGTCACTCTAGTATAGTGCCTGCAACTTTAACTGTTGTGATGAAGAGGGAATTTCACCAGGAACTAATTGCATACAAATGACTCTGGCTGAAATTGCCTTTTCTCTACAACTGTTAAAGTTACATGAGCCCTGACCTGGATTTTATCTGGTCAGCCTAGTCTATGGGCCCCAACAGTTGTCAGTGCACTTCAATACTGCTATAAAGCAGTAGTGTGGCTTCTGCCTCTTACTGCTTTCATACCTCTTTCATAGGTATCCTGCTTGGTGTGGATCTGGCCTGAGTCAGACCATAGTCCATCTTGCCCAGTACTGTCGACACTCACTGGCAGCGGCTTTCCAAGATTTCAGGCAGGAGTTTTTCCAACCCTAGCTGAAGAGAACAGGGATCGAACCTGGGACCTTCTGGATGCAGCATGTGCTCTAACACTGAGCTACAATCCTTGAGGCACATTTTCTGCTGCAGCTCACCTAAGCAGAGTCAGCCACAAGCAGTTTTAATTGGAAAGCATTTGGCATTTTCCTTGATGGAGGGTTTAAAAATCCCCATAAATTATGCATTTTCAAATGGGTTATGTAATATTGATGCATAGTCAGTCTCTTCGTGTGCCATTGGAAGGCAGAGCTGCATGTCAAGTTGAGTTCTCCCATCCCCTTCAATGGGTAGATCTACACGTAGTCCTCGATGCGCCCTCCCTGCGCCACGAGCTGCCCTCGGAGTGCTGCACTCTGCCCAGTGTGGACCAAGCCTCGGAGGCTCTGCTCGTGCCCTCGCTGCCGCCGCCCTTTCATCCTGGCAGGTCCCTGGGAGGGAGGAGGGAGGGTTGTAAACAAAAGCTAGCGATTGGGAAATCCCTCTCCCAATCGCTGGCTTTTGTTTACAACCCTCCCTCCTCCCTCCCCGGGACTGGCAGGGATGAAAGGGCAGCGGTGGCGGCGGCGAAGGCGCAAGAAGAGCCTCCGAGGCTTGGTCCACACTGGGTGGGGTGCAGCGCTCCAAAGCGGCTTGTGGCGCAGGGAAGGCGTGTCGAGGACTATGTGTAGATCTGCCCCATATTGCGTAATTCAACGCACCTGAATCATTCCTATGTGAGTTTCCACACTTTTGCCAGTGGCCGCCAATGACGTGGACAAGTGCGGTATGGAAAGGTACATAATAATGTCATCAGCACATGATGAAATTGAACATTATGGAGGGAGGAAAGAGGGGATCTGAAAGGGACATTTTCAGTGGTTGCCCTCTGTTCTTTGTAACATGTAGTTCTGCCCAGAGTCTTGCAGTGTATCACATTTCTCTTTTGTTCCCTTCACACTCAGGCAAAAGGACATTGCACAGCAATGGCAAGATCTTTTGAACCAGCTCAAAAGACAAAAACACTCTTTGGAAGAGATGTGGGAAGTTCTCACCCTTTTAAGGGACATCGATACCATTATGGAGGAACTCAAAGGGCTGCAGGTATATTGTGTTATGTATACGTTAATGCATACAGTTTACAGTAGTGGACGGCTTATTTCAGTAGCAACTAAAGACTGAAGTTGATACCCTATGGTGAAAGAATTTATAATGTTGTGTTTGGAGGGTTGGGTGTAGGAGTGTGTGTAACCTATCTATCTATTGGTACTATGCTTATCATTATATTTTTGTTTGCCATATGAAAGCTAAGTCTTTGGATCCAAATGTGGACTCCTAGCTGACCTTAAGTTGTAAATTACAATTGTAAGCATGACATGTAACTACTATTTGATACACTGGACATCTCCTAACATTCTGCACAGTAGTATAGAACATGTCACCACTCCCTTGCTTCCTCAGAGTTCTGATCAAGTGTGGATTTATGATTTTAAAAATTCTCAAGTTTTGGTAGGATGACTGTGCAAACTGTGGTAAGTTACCACTTGTTAAGTGGTCATCAGCCACTTGTGTGTAAGCCACTGGCTGAAAAATATTCACATTCATTCTATTCATTCCATTTTCAGATTCTAGTGAGTTCGCAGGATTGCGGTAAACAGCTATTGGAAGCAGTAGATTTATTGCAGAAGCACAAATTGGTTACCTCCCAGATCTCTTCCCTCGGGGAGAGGATCAGGCCTATGGCTGAAAGAGCAGAAGAGATCATAAAAGGCAAGTCGGTCAAATCAGACGTGCTTCAAGCTAAACATCGTATGCTCCATCAGCTGTATCAAAACCTTGCGGATCTCTGCAAAACACGGTAAATTTCTCCTCCTTGTGACAGCTCTTTCTAAAGATACTGGTGAATTCTTTTGATTAAAAATGTAGGAGTGGAAAGTCCTTCTTGTGGTCCTTCAAAGTGCTGGTTCAAATACCTATAGAGGATTTCATATAGACCCTCTCATGCATTTAATGAACATGTGATGGAGCAGCTGGTTATGTCGTGCTCAAGGTCACATGGCTACATACACACCACATATTGGCATTAGTAAGAAATGGGACCCTACATGCCCACTGGAGGAAGGAACCAAGTGTGTGCACAGCTGCACACATATATGGTTCCACCACACAATTGGGAACCATGATTGGCCAGGATTCTAAGCTGAGTGAAGGAGCCCTATACACACCCAGCTTTATGTCTTTTTCACTAATACTGATGGACAGTGAATGTGCCAGCGTGGGAGGGGCATGCATGTCTATTTCTTACTCAAGAAGTACAACTTGAGAGTCTGGCTATATATCACATATGATCTACCACAGATACAGTTCATTCTAGCATATGATTTTTGTAAACCACCCAGAGAGCTTCGGCTATTGGGCGGTATAGAAATGCAGTAAAAAATAAATAAATAAATAAATAAATAAATGATCACTGTATGTGCCAGTGAAAAGCAAGCAAGAATGTGATATGTCCTTGGCAACTGAGAAATAGTTCTGCAACTGTGTGTGTTTTAAAGCACCATATATTTCTTTTTTTATTAAATACAAATTGGAAATTGGGAAGACCCCTTTATGGAGGTCCTTCCTTGTTCCTTCCTGCTCTCCTGCCCTCCCTCCAGAAACTGCAATGAAAGGAAGAAAAAGCAAGGTGGTTGTGTCTAGGCTCAGAATGGGAGCTAATGCATATTGGTGTCACGAGGTTTATTCAATGTCAAAACTGTTTTGAAATAAAAAAGTGTCCTAAGTAGTTGGATGCAACTACATGTAGAATGTAATATGTAACCTAGCGTATGGATGGATACAACTACAGTTATCCAACACCAATTCATGTGCGAGTGGTAGTTTAAACGTGTCACTATGGCCACAGAAATCACTGCCAGAGTGCTGCGCATTGGACCTGTGGACCAGAGTCACTCATTATGCCCTCCGTGTGAGGAAATCTCAGCCTGCATCACAAAGACATGACTTTGATACCATGAATTTGCCTGTCATTTTGAAAATAGGTATTTACATATTTGTCGCATGGATGGATGCAGGTTCTAGGTATGACTGCTGTGTGTTGAGGGCGATATTCCTGAGTCTCATGAGTCCTTTGACAGTGGGCCAAAGAGCAAGGAAAAAGCTAGTGGTCTCAGAATGATGTTGATAGGTACTGCAAGCTCAAGTCATCAGATACCAGATACCTGTTACTATACAGGTATCTGTTACAGATACCAGATACCTGTTACTATAGAATAATAATAGAAGCAATCTGTAGAGACTCTAAAGCTTTCATTAGGCCTGGCCTTCAGGTCTGAAACTTAAAAGATAATTTATTCACCGCTTCCTCCATATGTTCCCATGGACAAAATTCACCAGAGAAAAGCTAGAAAAGAACTTTGTTTGGATGTAGAATTGAAACCCTTTAAATGCTTTTATTTATCTTTTTAATTTATATATTTTGCTGAGATTCTAGCAATAAATTAATTGAAATGCATAAGCATCTTCAACCAAGGAAAATGCAGAGAAGTGTTCAAATCAAGGTACGGATTTACCTTATCAAAATGACTTTAGTATATGCAAATATTTAGAATGAGGCCTACCAGATTCTTCCTTGGCTTCTTAAGCAGTTCTAGCTTATGGTGAGCTTGAGTCCTGAGTAAAACCTGGCTTGGAATCCAGATCCTGATTAGAACTAATAGAAAAACATGGAGTGGACTATAGTTATAAACATTACAAAATGCTCAATTGGTTCATTGATATTAGGCAATATCGGCTGGAAGGTGCTTTGAAGCTTTTTGAGTTTTTCCACGAATGCAAAGAGGAGAAGCTCTGGCTATCTGACAAATGGAAGCTGGTGAAGACTGAAATCTTAGGGCGTGATCTCAATCGCATTGAAGCCTCACTCCACAGCCACAAGGTTGGTAATATTTGGTGTCACTTCTTGTAGAGCTTTTAGAGAAGACCACATGATGTTTGCTAATGGTACGGTGAGAGATGGGGTTTCTCATTATTATCACTAATGGAATATTAGGGTAGGTGAAAGAGAGGAAAACAAAATTCCCAGCAGTATTTCTGGACTTGTTCCAGTGATAATTGACTGTCTTCTGCCTGGCAGGCTCTGCAAGCTGAGTGCGACTCCCACCGACTGGTTTGTTCCAAAATCGTCTCAAAGGGTCGGGAGTTAAGTCAGAAAAACCCTCCAAACCAGAAAGATATCCAGAAGGAAACTGAGAGCATCCAGCAATTGTGGCAACAGCTCCAAGATGAGGTGGCCAGTCGGAAAACCCGTCTGGAGGCAGCTGCTCTCATCAAACAGGTAAATTGGTCAGCAGCTGTGTCCAAACATGACAAAACAAATCTAAGTAAGAATATATTAAGATTGCATCCTGTCTGTCAAATTCGTGAAGGGCTTCTCATGCTAAGAGATCATCAACAATAACAGCAATGCTTAAGTAGGACCAGCCTTTCCTTTCTTTGGTTCTGAGGAAATTGTTGTTTTTCTTTGGATTTGTTTGCTCCCAAATGGAATGTTGTCAGTACATCACAGGCAGATAGAATAACAACACAATTATCTTGTTTTCCCTGACAGTACTTTGCTGATATTGATGAGGCGGACTCCTGGCTGCAGGAGCAGCAAACCCTCCTAGCCAGCAAGGATTATGGGAAGGATGAATCCAGTGCAGAAGCTTTGTTGCATCGCCATTTCCGTTTGGAGAAAAAGCTTGCTGCTTATTCTTCAGAAATAAGCCACTTGGAAGAACAGGCTCATTCTGTGACACAGAAGGCTGCATTGGTTGTACGTAGTGCCTATCCTTTTACTTCATTTGTGTTTTAAGTTTTGTTGCGGTCTGACCCAAATATGCTTGCTGAAGCACCCAAACTGTTGTGTCTAATCCCGCTCCCCTTGAGCAGGGTGAAGGACTGTCGGACGATAATTCAGAGTCAGATTCTGAGGCCGAAGAAACAGCGCTAGAGACGTCCCAGTCCATACCAGGAGTGGGGGAGTTACTTCCCATGGCCTCTCCCCCAGCTGAGAATGAACCTTTGCCAGCTCTTATCTCTGATGGTGTAAATAAACCCCAAGCTGAGAATCAGGTTTCTTCCGAGGAGGAGGGCGTGGAAAGCCTGGTAGATGCGAGATTCCGTAGGAGAGAAAGGCGGGCTGAGTCAAGGGCAGGGAGGAGGAGGTCGGCCAGGTTGATTGCTCAGAAACGGCTTGGTCAGAACCAGTCTCCCTGAAAGCGTACTGAAAGAAATGGGCTTTCCCTGTGCTTGAAAGAACAACTGGTTTGCTTACTTTGCATAATCTTGCCTAGAGGACAAGTCTCTTAGAACTCTTTGACTCCCTTCATCTGGGAGAAGATGTTTATTGTCTGAATAAAGCTTTGTTGATTTCATGGCAGAACTCTTTATTAACTTCAAATAACACAAGGGACAGAGGGACATGACACAAACAAAGCCAGACCAACAGTTGATTTGGTTCTTCAGTTCAGATCTACCCATGTTTGAATCAAATAATTATGTCCTCTTTACCTTCACTTCCTGTTATTACTGGTAATATTTTCCCCAAAGGTCATTCTCCCCACCCCAATCTTCCTATTTCAAGCTATATGGCAACCTTACATTTATGCCTCCAGTCTTCATATTTTCATGTTTATTTACCTTCCTAAAATTGTATCCTAATGAACTTGTTATTGTACCATAATACTTCATGCTTAATTTGAAAAATGTGAGGTACACTTATTGAAAACTATCTGGAAACCCTGCCCTCATCTTAGGCCCTTTCTACACCTCAAGGTGTAGAGGGAGGGAGGGGGGAGAATCGCAGACTTACCAGCTTCCGCAATTCTCCCCCAACGTCTAAAAAGAAGTGCAATGTCCCAGAAGGGAAGGGGGATGTCGCGTCCTCCTTTTTTAAAAGAAGAAGAAGAAGCAGGAGCCGGGAGTGCAATTGTGCTCCACCAAAAATATAAGTTTAAAATAAGAAAAAAGCTCCAGCCCCGCTCCCCACATACCCACAATGCCCCTGGACTCCCCCCGGACTTGCTCCTTCCCTCTTGGTGACCCCCACTACTCGCAGAGAGGAGGAAACAAGCTGAGATGGGCATCCACACCGCCCACAGTCCTCAGGATCATCCCAGGACCGCGGGGAAAATCAGGATAACTGGGGAACCAGTTATACCATGAAAATGGAGGGTTTATCCCTGCCTGCTCCCAGGTTCCCCTTTGCATCTTTTGGATGCACAGTGATGACGCAGGGAAAAAAGGCAGGTGTAGACATGGCCTTAGACTGGATGAGTTGGGGTAAAATATTTTTAAACTTTCTGTGAGAACTATCCTCTCTAGCCAGCCTCATGCCTATGAAAATGTCTTGACTATCCTATTATAAGAGAGTGCAAGGTGGGTGTTATCCTGTGTTATGGTAGATAGAAGCTTTAATATAATAGATAGTAGCCAGTGCCCCCAAATTAACTGGGAGACTACAATTAAATTCTGATAATGTATTGTTAGAACATTCTTCCTTCTAATTATGTTAAAATTATTCTATCATATGTTGTTGATGGGTCTCCTTTTTTCTCATTACAACTCTTATATTTTATTAACGTATTTGTAAATATTTATATCCACTTATCCATCCCAAAGGGGGAAGGTCAAATGGCTAACAAACATCATAAAAATAATCAAATTAAACAACATAAGCAAACCTAAAGTAAACAGAAGAAACAGTAAATAAATCATTTTCCCAAGACTATTGATGTGTGTGTGTGTGTGTGTGTGTGTGTGTGTGTGTTTAACTAAAACAACAAAGGATCTTGTGACTAACAAATGTATTATGGCATATGCTTTTGCAGAACATCTGTGGTCCATGAATGCTTATGCCACAATAACTGTATTAATGTTTAAGGCGCCACAAGACTATTGTTTGTTTTTGCTTCAACAAACAGCACAACCTCCCTTTTTTAAGCTGATATCTAAAACACAGAGATGGAGGTGAGGCAACCCAAACTGGAACACCACCACTGAGAAGGCCTTGTCCTGTGTCCCCTTCCCCCGCCCTACCCCCATACAACTTCAACTTGAAGGCCAAAGTGTGTCATCAAGTGTGAGGGAAGGCAGAGGAAAGAAGACCCTGTTCAGATGACATGCTAAACTACAGTGGTTACATGATTTAGCATATCATTTGAACTATTCCTAACCATGGTGGCTACATAACCATGGTTTAAACACACTCACTAACCATTTGCTGCAAAAGGATTACCAGCCTAACCATGGCTTAGTGTGTTGCCTGAACAGGCCCTGTGTGATTTAAAACTAAACCACTTTCAACAGAAAAGCTGTCACCGTTGTCTCTGCCGCCAGCCTAGGACAGGAAAGTCTCCAGGCTTGCTTGGTCTTCTTAGCTCTGCCAACTCAGGGATCAACCAGTTCTTTTGAGTCCCAGAGCCAAGGACAATATGGATTTAGTAAGTAGCACACTGACCCAAACTGAGGCCCTTTCCACACCATGGGGTTGGAAAGGGCAGGGAGCGGGCGAACCTGGAAGTAGCCACTTCCGGGTTTGGCGCACTCAAGCCGCATCACAAATGTGACAGCCCGGGCTTCTCTTGGCCCGTCGCAAGTTGCATCGGCCTTTTTTTTTTTTTTTAAGATCCACGGAGAGCGCATGAGCGCTTCTCCGTAAAAGCAAGTTTTTTAACAAGAAAAATGTGGTTTGCGATCGTCCCCACCACCACCCTGGGGGTGATGATTCTGCTTCTCTCCCCTCTCCTGATGGCCACGGAGCCACACGGTTTGGCTCCGTGGCCATTGGTACTGCCACACTTACTCGTGAGTAAGCGCGGCAGTACCGGGATGGGTGGCCACATTCTTCCACTGTCCCGGGAACTTCCCAGGGGTTGTGGAAGAATGAGGATTTTTGTAGTTTCTGGTTTCCCAGAAAAATCCTGTGCCCACCCCCCTGCCCCCGGTCCTCCCTGGGCGTCATGCAGCTGCCCAGGGAGCAGCTGGGGTCCATTCCAGGCAAACTGCCTGGTGTGGAAAGGGCCAGAGAGAACACACAACTTTAAGAGGTAGGTAATTTATTTGCAAGAAGGTATGGGGAATTTGGAATTTACGTGTTGACTGGGCAATGCTGGGAGTCATAGGCCTTTTTCTGTCTAAATGTTCATAGGATTGCACCTTAAGGGAGCTTCCAGACAAGGCTTTTATCATGCCATCATCCTGCCTCATTCATGGAAATTTACTGGGAGTCACTCATGTCCTCTCGTGTTTTTCCACTGTTGCTTCCATCCTTTTCCTTACTGCAGAAAATCCATTAAGGAAAAAAGGCAGAATTGCTGTACAATGTCCTCTGGTTGGTAATGCTAACTAAGGGTGCTCTGCCTGGAAGCACCTACAGTATTGAAATAAAGCAGCAAGTAACAGCAGAGTCCCATACATGTCTACTCATTAGTAAGCCATATTAAGTTCAATGGGGCTTACTCCCAGGTAAGTGGGTATAGAATTGCAGCTAAAGTATACTTTGAGCTTGTGAGCAATGCAAATCTCAACAACATAGAACTCAATTATGTGGTTTTCTTTTGGCAGATGGTGTCAGCGCCAGCAGCAAATGCAGAGATACACAACAGCGTAAACCAAAGAGTAACCAGAACACCAGCAAGCCATTCTAGGTCACGTACCACTACCCAAATGACATTTACTAGTCCGTTTGGCTCTGATCCTCACTTCATTACAGAAAACGTCTGGAAAACCCAGAATAGCAATGCCTTATTGTATGATAAGCTGCTGAACATGGCTGAGGTATCACGTTTTTGTCATAATTCCCCAGATTTCCCCCTCTTTCTGAAGATAAACAGTAATAGTTTTATAGAACCACATTACAGCCTTTGGATTTTGGTAGCCTGGCTTCAAATATAAAAAAGTAATGTAGTTTTTAGAGTTTACTCTGCAAAGAAGATACCAAGAATGAGGCATATTGCTGAAGATTAGTTTTCATAATGCACAAGTTCATGGTGGATTATCTACTTTAACTATATATGTAAGAAGCATGGCAAATACTAAAAATGCCATCCTGGCTAGTTTACTGCAGCCGCAAACAAGCTTGCTCAAATGCAAAAGCCCAACACCTCAGGAGGGCATCAGGCTGGGGAAGGGTGGTCTAGGGGAACTACCAAGAATGGCTCTCTAGATACCTTAGCTATCCAAATATGGTCAATCGGTGTTATTAACAGAGCACTCTTGGTTGATTTAAAGGTTTACAGTGTATGAAGGCAGATCCTTGAGTAAGATGGACTCAAATGGTTATAATCTGAATTTCTTTTCATATTTCTCCTGAGTGAAGAAATTAATCTGAAGTCTATGAAAGATATATCAATGCCATCTTTTAGGCAATGAGTGCTTTCAAATGAGACGTTCTTGTGCAATACCCCTGCTTCATTTATGGAACTTTATGGCAGGGTCCAGACATCATCATCTCCCATTTGTAACCCTTTGATGTTTTCTTGCTGCTTCTTCCATCTTTTTTTTAAAAAAAAAAACAAAAATGATGGGAATGATAGCTTCACAATGCCTTTTGACTGGTAGTGTTAGAAGTTGTCCATCTGGAAGCACCCGTTGATTCAATGGGATCAATGCACAAATAATTGCATAGAACTGATGGCCAAATCTCTACAGAGAGCTAGGTCTTGTCAATTGAGGGATGTCTCAGTTTAGAATTTGTTACTGAGCAAGATGTTTATTCGTCTACTGTCCTTCCAGATTATCTTTTTTTAAAAAAAATATCAATGTCGCTTTTGTTTGATTTGTTCAATATATTTGAATACTTTTACCAGTAATATACTCCCTTTGCTTCCAGAGCTTTGTGCTTATTCAAACTATGTTTAATTCCTCCACATAGCAGAGAAAAAAAGAGTTAGAAGAAAGGATCCGACTCTACAAATTCTACAGCTCTTGTGAAGAATTTCAATCTTGGATAGATGACAAAGAGAAAATTTTCCAGACTATTCAGCCAAAAGCAGATAATGTGGAGACTATGCAGCAGAAATACCAGGTGCCACATTTTTTCCCAGCATTCTTACTCAGAGCTATAATTTATTCCAGTCTCTGATTTGTTTACACCTGCCATGTTTGAATTTAGAGGAACCATTTAATTTTAATAAAAGTAGGGCAAATAGATTTCATTAGGGATCCAAGATTCTCCAGAAAAAAAGTCCACTCTTTGATATATAAGGTTGAATTGGAATAAATAAAATTATTAACGACATTAATGAACAGAGGTACAGTTGCCTTTGTTTTTGAAGAAAGGGATTTGTACCTTTTGGCATGCAAACCTACATAGAACTACATAGACCCTTTGTTGAGAACAGTAGTTAGTCAGTGTATAGTATCAGTAAGCTACAATGAATATAGGTGCGTTTGAAATATAATTACATGTGGGCTGAAACCAGGTGGGGGAAAATTATACCCCCTGCTAAATCCTCCCTAAATAGCATCACTGGATGAATCAGGTGGTCAAATGAGTTAAAATAAAATAAACGACCCCTGACAAAATGAGCTTTTGAATCACCTCATTTTCAAACTAGGTTTATACAATTCTCATCTCCCTAAAGTGTAGAATGATCAGAGAATGGTCCTAGGCAGTCAATAGATGTATGGCTGTATCACTCTGAAATTTCTTGTCCATGTGAAACAGGGTGTCGCAGAGTGAATATGCAAAGAAAACATCCTTTCAGATTCCCTTGTTCAGTTTAAGTGTGTGGCTGTGTGGGTGTAGGTCTGTATATGAGTGTGTGGCTGCGGCTGTAGGATACACATGCTCATATGCATGAGTATAGGGGGGAAGTGTAATAGGATCAAATAGCAAAAAAATACAAAAGGGACCATCTGAGATAATTCTGTGTAAAGTAGTCACCATTCACAACAGTAGCAACTGGTGATAACACAATCATCCTAGCCATACTAAGTTAATTAAAATGTGTAATATGACAGGAAGCCATTATCTCCACTCAAGCCTAAAAGGATAGAACCAGACATCTTTATAAGTTCTAATTTGTTAATTACACTCTGGAATCTCCCTGAAAGAACAATGTCTAATTGTTGATGTGTAAACTTTCAGTGTAAAAGCTGTTAACAGGTCTTCTTTTTGTTTGGTAAATTCTGCAGCCTCAGAGAGTCAAATAAATAAATAGAAAGAAAAGCGAACTTGATATGAAAGAATTCTAGTTTCGTTATAATAAAAAGAAAGCTCTTGTATAAGATGGGTTATGAATAACCATTTTAGGTATGGTAAAATTTGGAGGAGTGCTTTTATTTTTTTTAATTTTCCTTTCATACTTCCTTCCCCCCCCCCCCCCAGAGTTTCCTAATCGAATTGGCTGCTGGAAAGAGCCAACTGGATGACATAAATTGCTTAGCAGATATGCTTTCAAAGAGCAGCCCTGGAAAACAGAATGAGATCCAAACTCGTAAAAAAGAGATAAGCATGAGGTAAAACGTGATCCATATAGCATATAAAGCTGGCCCAGTGGCATCTAAAAGATTATTCTCACTTTAGTTGTATGTTCTGCTATGGCTATCCAAGCATAAAATGCACACACCTCTCATCAATTATGAAGGCTGAACATGTAAAATGTGATGCATGCTTTTTTTAAAAAATGGATGCAGGGGAGAAATAAAGCTCCCAATTCCAAGTATTTATAAGGGATACATACACTTAATTTGACATGTAGTTAGTCCAGCTTTCCCCAACCTGATGTCCTCCAGACATGTTAGACTACTGCTCCCATCATCTGCACCCAGTAAATCCAAGGGATTATGGGAACTCATCTGGCAGGCACCAGTTTGGCGAAAGCTAATTTAGCATTTATGAGATGGAGGTGTGAATACTTTTTAGTCAAGTAAATGTACCCAACTACAAAATTTGAAGTGAGAACTGGGCTTAGAGCAGAATTAAACATGTTGTTAATTTTTCTCCAATTTATTTTTCAAATCAAGCTCCATATATTGAAACAAATAAACAAATGAACAAAAAAAATATTAAAGTATGGGGAAAAAAGAATCTGCACAGTTTGAAGCCAGGGAAGATTAGTTATAGGCCTGTCTCCTCCCCTGTGCTGTGGGGCAGTTTCATCTAAGGAGGATGGAGTGGACAGACCCGCCCCTCAGGGAGTTATATGGGTGGACCATGGCAAGGGTCGTGCCTAGGGATGCCAGCAGGTATGCCTTCACTCAGCAGGACAGGCACAATGTATCCAACTCTGACAGCTGTGTAAGTTTGCATGAAGGCTTCACTGTATCAACCTAAAAGCAAATCCAAGCCATGCAAAGCTGGGTCTATTCATTAGTATAATATAGTATAGTCCTATGTATGTTTAGGCAGAAAAGTCCTACAACTCCCAGCATTTTCCAGCCAGCTGTGAGTTGTAGGACTTTTTTCTGTCTAAACTTGGGCAGAATATACACTACTGCTTTAAAACAGTTTATAGTAGTTTTGACAACTGTTGAGGCTCAGGACACACTCCATATACAGTTTTATCCTTCTTGGTGTAGATCTGGCCTTGACTATGATTGTACCCTTAGGGTCTTCGTTTTAGCCAGGAATCACCAGGATGAAATCCTGGAATCTGTTTTTTATTAAAATTGCAGGAGTGGTGTCTCCATAAGACAGCATACAGTGGTGGCCTAATTTGTATACTTGTACTGTATACAATGTGTCGTTTACACATTGAGATCCATATTTGCCTACACTGGAAAGATCAGGGCACAAATAATCATCATGGTCTTATTCTTACTAAGAATACCATCTTTTCATTGAGACTTCCTGCAGTTGAACCTCACATTAAAGTATCTCTTATCATGAGCAGATTTTGTGTCCCTCATCACCATAACCAGCGCCGTTGCACTTTGCTTTACTTTTGTACCCTTAGGTGGGAGCGCCTGGAAGCATTAAAAGAACAGAAGGGCTCAGAGCTGATTGGTGTGGCCGATGTGAAGACATTCCTTCAGGACTGCCAGAACACTCAAGGGTTGCTCCAAGACAAGTTGATCCATCTTGAGGATTTAGGACATGAGAACAAGCCTGCCATTCTGGAGGCCGAGGAGCGCAAGCTCACCACCTTTGAGAGAGAGATCTTAGTGCTGGAGAGAAAAATTGAATACCTGAAGAGTGTGGCCAAATCGTAAGGAACTAGCCCTTTATTGCATTATACTCTGTCCTGAGGAATTTGGCTTGGGGTGTCAAGTAAGGACCTGGGTGGGTAGGATGTAGTGGCTACTTCAATGTTGCTCTAGATAAGATAGCAACAATGATGGGTGTCGCTGGCTGTAATGATGGCTTTTCAAAAATGTCTTCTGCCTTATTGAATGAGTAGGGGTCAGTGGAAGCTGGTGGCTCTGATGTCAGTGGGGTGGTAAATCCACTGTGGGTTTCAGTCAGAACCAATCAGAACTCTAAACTAGCTATCCAAGGTGGAGAACCTATTTGGATAGCTCCATTAGCATTCTGACTGAAAACCAGAATGCATTCAACATCCCACTGACAGAGCCACCAGCCTCCATTGGTAGGGATTTGGCTTGGGCTCTGCTGTGGATATGGTGAAGGAGTAATCCACACAGAAGATTTAGGACTTATCCACACTGCCTAGTCTTATTGGGATCTTGGATACCTTAATTCAATGATCATCAATCCCTGCAAGTTGCAGGACTTCCTTCTGTCTAAACATGGATAGGATTATGCCCTTTAATAATAATAATAATAATAATAATAATAATAACAATAACAATTTATTTCTTACCCGCCTCTCCGTCTGGATCGAGGCGGGGAACAACAACATGATAACATACATAAAACTAATTAAAACATGACAAATATTATTAAAACTGCATTAAAACATCCTAAAAACATTCTAAAAATTACACTGGATATGCCTGCCAGAAGAGAACAGTCTTTGGATCTTTGTTTAAGCCACGAATCATCAGGATGGAATCCTGGAATATGTTTTTATTAAAATTGCAGGACTTGTGTCTCCCATATCTCTCCTATGAGATAGCATGCAGTGATGGCCCAAGTTGTATACTTGTGCTGTACACAGTGGCTCTTCTGTTATGCCCCATTATGCAGCGTTTTTCAGGATGTACCAGGGAAACCCTATTGGCTAACCTTCTCCAGGGCTCAAATAAGTACATAACCCTGCAAGTAGCAAAATTCCTCTGTGCTGCGATGAGGAATAGAATCCAGCTGAGTAAGTGATGAGCTACAGGAAATTGGAATTTTTAAGTATTAATTAACGAGACACATGGTGCATAGATAGTAAGAAAAGATCGAACACGCTTACAACATGCTTAGGACTCGAGGGAAAGTATTACTTATTCTATAGAGTTTGCTGAATATTCAAAACTTACTTAGCCTGCATTTTAACTTATAAGTTTTTCCCCCCCTTATGTTCTGTTTAAATCACAGTTGTACGGTCTGTGGACTTTTAACAATAAAGTAGTAGTAACTCTTTCGAGAATGACCTCACCTTAAGTTTTAAAGTAGTCATACCACTATCCCTATTTTTCTCAATGTGGCCAGGTTTTAGATTTATTGGAATTTTATTTGGGGATCGCAAAACTCCTGGTGGTATTAACTGTTTATAAAATGTAAATAAAGAATTGATTGATTGATACACAGTGGCTCAATTCAGAGACACGATAGTCAATGGTGGGTTGACTTACCCTAACCCTAACCCTAGGGGGCACTCCCCACACAACATGGTAATAAATAATCAACTGTGGTGTGGATGAGGGTCAGCGCTGAGTTGACTATGGCAGCATTCGGATGACACAATAGTCAAAACAACTGACGATTGTTTCCCCCACAGCAGTTGTTTATTGTGTCGTCCAAATTGAGCCAATGTGTACTTTAACACATTGAGATCCATATTTGCCTACATGGGAAAGAGCAGAGCACAAGTCGTCATCATCATCATCATGAAGTCCATGTTTCATTGAGACTTCCTTCAGTTTAACCTCAGAGTAAAGTGCAGACGGGAAAGGCAAACAATTAATGCAAGGGTGTGGGAATAGTACCAGCACTTGAAGCTCCATCGCATTTTGCAAACTTCCTCATGAGTGGAAGAGTACCCTCCCACCATGTTCCCCAGCAGCTTATATACATAGGCATACTCCTCTGATACTGGAGGTAGCAGATAACCATCATGACCAGTAGCCATTGATAGCCTTTTGCTCCATGAATTTGTCTAATTCTCTTTTCAATCCATCCAAATTGGTGGCCATCACTACATCTTGTGGCAGCAAATTCAATAGTTTAACTATGCATTGGGGAAGATGAACAAATACATTGGATTCAGATGAGCAGCGGAGGAAAAGGAAGCCACCATGGTTTCGTTTCCCTGACCTACACATGCTGCTCGCATGCATACCACTTCCACAATTACCGTCACGGTGGTGTAGGTAGCCACGTCATCCAAACCCAGCAAGGTGCATGGCAGGAGTGGCTTCCAAACCACCCCATAACCCCTACAACAGGACATGGGTTGCAGAGTGGTTCAGAAGCCACCCCTTCCAGGCTGAGACAACACTGGGGATGGCTGTTGCGGGTAAATCCGTCCTTTTGGGGGGGGCTTGTCAGATTTCCCCATAGCCCTTGGTTCAGTTTGCATTTGTAAGATGAGCTATGGGCTTTTCCCCAAAATACGAGAACTATATTGTGTTTCCCACCCCCCTGGCCAAATTGTGGCTGCACATTGGGTCCCTAACCTGGTGCACAGAGGCATGTATGCTAATTGCAGCCATAACGTGCACAAATTAAGTATATTATAGCCAAATTTGTGCAAATTACATCCACAATTTGTGCAAATTACAACTGCAATTTCCATAGGTGCCATGTTGGGGACTCAACTTGTGGCCACAATTTGTGTAAATGGAGATGGGAGGGACCTGAAAATCCACAAACTGGGCCAGCCTGATACAGATCGAGTCCCAGAGTGCAGGATATGAAATAATGGGCTCAATTTACAGGCAGCCAGATTCCAGCTGAACATCTGGAAAAAGTTCCTGACTGTGAGAGCAGTATGACAATGGAACCAATTATCTAGGGAGGTGGTGGGCTCTCCAACACTAGAGGTATTCAAGATGCAGCTGGACAGCCATCTGTCATGTATGCTTTAATGTGGATTCCTGCATTGAGCAAGGGGTTGGAATTAATGGCCTTCCAGTTCTACTATTCTATGAGTCAGGCCAGCTCGCAAGTCCAGGGAGGTCAAGCTGCTGAGAGCTCGCTGAACTTCACCCCCAGGACACATTTCTCTGACATCCCTAGATAACATAACAGTGAGAGTAATTAGGAAAATTGCAGGCATGCGAGCACAATGCACGGGGCAGGGAAAAGAAGCCACCATGACTTCTTTTCTTCACTGATTGTCTGAACCCGGCCATAGTCTGACATTTAGTCTACTTGTGTTTATATGAGTATTCCAAAGTCATCCTTCATGGTTGACCATAATTTGAACTGAGGTCAACCTAATCCAACAAACCGCAGCACCACTCCCATGGGCCTATAGAATAGAACACTTCCCTAGATGCTTCACATACTGTAGATAAATATCCTCAATAACCTTTACAGCAATCCCTTATGGTAGATTAGCGTTATTATCCCCATAGGCAGAGAGATGGAGATTGCTCATGGCCGAGATGAGATTTTAACAGATGTCCTCCTGGCCTAAACCTCAAGCTCTTAATTGCTACACTAGACCAATTCTTGTTCCACTGTATGCATCAAAGTTCCTAATGGAATTCCTTGTGGGAATGTCCTTAGACTGAAAAATGCATCCTTCAAACTCCCAATCATAAATTGGAACATGAAACACAACAAATGTATAGAGCATTCCATTAAGGATATGTATAGAGCATTCCATTAAGGATATCACTTTAAGGAATTGCAGTGCCTATCCAACTAAGGCCTCATCTACACCAAGCAGGATATTGCACTATGAAAGCGATATGAAAGTGGTATATAAAGGCAGGAGCCATACCAAGCAGGATATAGTAGTATGAAAGCAGTATATGATATATGTCAATGGGCCCCAACAGTTATCAGTGTAGTGCGACTCCTGCCTTTTATATACCGTTTTCATACCGCTTTCATAGTGCAATATTCTGCTTGGTGTAGATGAGGCCTATGTATCCTAAACTGACCCTCCTTGATGGATCCCAAAGGAAATTATAATGAACTGGACCCATGCCTAACCCCAATTTAAGCATGTGCCTTGGCTTCATTATACAGGATCAAGGAAACTAATCCTGCAGAAAGCAGGGCCATAAAGGAACAAGTAGAAGACATGGAAGAGCTGTTGTCAACACTGAAGGCAAGGGCAGATGAGAAGGAGAAGGCTTTGCAAGTAGCACAGGACCAACAGACCTTTCTCCAAGACAGCCGCCGACTCCTTTTGTGGGCAGATGGGATGAAAGAGAAACTGACCAGTGAGGAGATGGGTGTAGATGTGGTCTCTGCAGAGCAGCTGCTAAAAGGACACCAGGACCTGCTGAAGGAGATACACAGCCAGAACCACAGGTAAAGTGTCCTTGTAAGAAGATACATAACCAATCACAATGGCCATGTCTAGTTCTGGACTTCTTAATAGTGTATGAGTGACTGTGCGTGGATGCTTTTTTGGGGCGGGGGAGAGGGTTAGTTTCTTAAAAAAGAGGTATGGCAAAGGGAAATGCCCTGGACCATGGTTGTCATCAAAACTCTCCAGTGGTGTTTCTTACCATTAGGTCTGCACATAATACCGTTCTGGTAGGGAGAGAACAGCACAAGATAATAAATGACAATGCCTGTTCTTACAAAATGGCTTGTGGGTTTCATGAAATGACATTTCCAGAGTTCCCTACCTAACTGAAGTCCAACTCATCCACAAACCAGCACTGAATATCCTAACCAATTAAATAGTCTGCTTACATTGTCAGTACAGGTATTGTATCAAATTCAAAGTCCACAGCTTTTATAAACATGGCATTTTATTAGAAAGCACTTCATTTTTTCATGTTTTATCAAGCCAGAATATAACTGTAATTACTTTTTTTAATTTTGCATTTGTGGAAATTTCAAAAAAAGAAAATGATGAACTGAGAGAGTGACAGGCTTGCAATTCAATACCATTGCCCACTGTATTTGTTCCTAAGCAAATATGCCTTCCCTTGATGGAGGTGTGCTGTTATTCCCTTGTGAAGATAATACCTGCCTCCTTTTCATGGGATTGTTGGCAGGTTTAAGCAGTTGCAAGAGCTCGGTGAAAAGATCATGGATGGTCCATCCAGCATCAGAGCTCTGGATGTCTGTGAGTCTGTGCACAACCTTGCTCAGGAAAGGAACGAGCAGGATGAGTTGTGGGCAAAGCGACGAAAGAAACTCCAAGAGAATGTAGAACTGCAGAAATTCAGCAGAGAAGTTGATTGTATCTATGCTGCTCTCTCCAGCCACGAGGCCTTTCTCCGCACTGACAATCTTGGAGTAAGTTTTCAAACTGAGAATGCAATCCTATGGGATTGCTGCCTGAACAACAGTAGTGTCTGATCTTGGAGGCATCTGAGAATCAAATGCCTTGCTGGGCTGATGGTGGGAGGAGCAGCTGAAGCCCTTTTTAGCCTTTCTGCCCTTTCTTCTAAATTGTTGTAGAGATAATGCCTTGGTGTCATGACATGGGATGTCATCTTTCTTGCTTTCCACCCCTTCAGGACCATGTGGATTCTGTTCGGAGTCTCCTGAAGCGGCATGAGGATTTTGAAAGGGTGCTACTGGTGCTGAAACACCGGGCAAATGCAGCTAATGAGCATGGAGAACAGCTGATAGGAAGGGACCATTTTGCTTCTGACATGTACGTGTTTGGGTGTTTTTTTGATCTTGAGGAGAGAAGGTGCTAACAGCCTATATATTTTACTGATAGCATCCCAAGTGACTGGCAACATCCCCCTTAAGTTTTCAAAGTGGGTTTGCATTTCAGTATGTGCACAGCATGTGTTGGTTGTGGAGGGGGCTGCTAGGCCAAAACAGAAAAGAAAAAGAATAGCCTGGGCAGATTTTGACTGGAACATAATTCTTCTGTTCTGTTATAAACTGAAACTGATTCCTGTCTATCTATCTATCTATCTATCTATCTATCTATCTATCTATCTAATTCTTTGTTATGTGGTTAAAGAAAAGTGGAGCAAAAGTGGAGCAACTAGGAATAAAGATTAGAAAGGGAGAAGTCATGGGCTTAGTTCAGACATCATACCAAACTATGGTTAAAGAAGTTTAACTGCTCTGGCTGATGTCTGCATTGATAAACCATGGTTTGAATTAGGCCAGCAAATCAGGAACCATGGTTTGAAGTGAGTTTAACAAACCATGGTTTGTGCTAAGTATAGCTTGGCATGAATTGACAAACCATAATTATGACCTATGCCTTCAGAGTCTACTACACCCTGGAGATGGTTGTAAACTTTTGAAGCTAAGTGCTGAAAAGATGGAAAAGCAGTCAAGCAGTTCTAAATCACAGGTTTTTTGTTGTACTATAATGGGATCGAAACTATGGTTAGAACCCATCATGGGCTTAAACCATAATGGATTCTAAACTATAGTTAGTGCAAACTGTAATTTGACATGCTATCTGAATTGAGCTATCAAATGACATAAGCAAGCCACTTATTTTCAGCCTGCCGTAGTTCCCTTAATCCACACCAAGAAGAGTAGTTGGATTAATGTTTCGTTGGGCAGGCACCCAAAACAAAACAATGCTGGTGCCAAAAAAAACCCAACAACACAGTGCCAGTGCCTGCCTGACATTAAGACTTGGGGAGTTCCACAAAGAGGACGCCAAGACACTGAAGGCTGTACTCTGAGTGGCTTCAAATGGACTGCAGGGTCCATGCGGAACCACCAGGAGTGCCTCATCTGTTCACTATATATTGTATGTAGCTTACCCCACCCCCTATGGAAACAGAGCCACATCCATTATATAATTCAGAACCTTATATGAGGGATGGTATCTGCAAGAAAGTAATTTGTTAAGTTAGAAACAATGATGATCAGTGATGATACCAGGCATGAAGCTGGATTTCCAGGTATGATGACCAGTTTATATAGCATTATAGCATTCCTTTAACAGGAAGCGATCCTCCAATCACACACAATGGGCAAGCTAGCAGCTATCATAATTCCATGTACGTTGCTGAAGCCATGCTAACAATGTTTGGATGAGAGCCCCTCCCCTCCCCACCTCCCCACCTCACTCCCATAATGCTTTTTGGAGAAACTGAAGGTTCTGTTATTTCTTATACAGGATTGAGGAGAAAATGGCTGCCTTACGAGACAGGTGGAAATTGCTAACATACAACAATGAGCAGAGGAAGCGGAGGCTACTAGATTCTCTCCTGTTACAGGTTATTTTTTATTTTTCTTTATTATTGTATTTATATCCCACCTTTTGGCCTCCAAGGAACCCAAGACAGTGTACATAATCCTCCTCCTCTCCATTTTATCCTTACAACAACAACCCTGTGAGGTACGTTGGGCTGAGAGTCTGTGACTGGGTTTCCATGGCTGAGTGGGGACTAGATGTCGGATCTCCCAGCTCCCAGTCCAACACTTTAGCTACCACACCACACTGGCTAGTGGGTGATGTACCACAGTTCATCTGTAGTTGGTACTGGGTTGTGAATTGTCCAATTAAACATTCCCAGCCTGGTACAAAATATGGCCACTTGTGTACTGGTAGGTTCCACGGGGGTTGTATCGTGTGACACCTATATTGTATCAGTTGCATTGGTGACCAGTGTGTTTCTGGACCCAATTTAAAGTGCTGGTATTGGACTTTAAAGCCCTGAACTGTTTGAGTCCATGAAGGACTGCCTTCACCCATACCAGCCTGCCCACAACCTGAGATCAGCATCAGAGACTGTACTGCCTCCCTGTAAGAGCAATTAGGTTGGTGGGCATGATTGGACAGGGACTTCTTCATAATGAGTCTACTATGAGCTGATTCTCCCCTAGAGCATCCTCACCACTTGCACTGCAGTTCTTTCTTTCATATTCTTCTTATCACCTTTGCCCTGTGTGAGTGGAGGTGAGGCATGGCTTAGTGGTAGCACACCTGCTTTGCATGCAAAAAGTCCCAGATTCAAGTTCACTCCTCAGCATCTCCAGGTAGGGCTAGGAAAATTCCTGCCCAAAACTCTGGAGAGCCACTGCCAGTCAGTGTCAACAATACTGGGCTAGATGGACCAGTGGTCTGATTTGGTATACGGCAGCTTGCTATGTCCCTAAATGCTAGTATACATGTTCAGCAAAAGCATATGGTGAAATTATCCTAGGACTGTACCACTTTAGCATACAGGTTGAAGATCACATGTATGAGTGTTTCCCCACATAAAAACTACTTGTAGGTAGGTAAGAAGCAGGGAGGCAAGGACACTGATATGCTTGCTTTCCTTGGCAGAAAATTTGATATATGGAGGGGGGGCATCATGTTTTTTGTTTTCTTACTGGGGCTCTAAAGTTCACATGGGGTCCTGTCTATATGCTTTTTAAAGAACAGGTATATCATCCTTCAGCTTTCTGGACAGGAGGTATGCCACTTCTCTATTCTGTACTAGTAATCTGGCATTAAATAATGGTGATGATCACTGGAAATGTTAATATACAAGTTACAAGATGTGCTGTAGATAATCAGAAATGTATTATCAGTCCAAGTTTTTGCAGGATTGGCCCAAGATTTTGTTTCTTTCTGAGCAAAAAATACCTTCTTGAAGGGTTCGCCTAAAAGGAGTATTTGAGTCGGTATCCATTCAAGAATTAAAATCTATACAATTGTAGGAGTTCAGTCATGACACTGCCGAGCTCTTGATGTGGATGGAGGAGAAGTACAAGATAGCATCAGATGAGTCCTACCGTGACCCAACAAATATCCTACGGAAGCTGAAAAGGCATGAGGCAGCAGAACAAGAAATGATGGCCAATAAGAAGCATTTTGTGGAGCTGATGGTGGTAAGGTTGGTCTCACAGAAGCAAAGTGACAACTGGCAAAATAGTAAACACATTACTATTTCAGCCATTTCTATCTTGATTAGAGAATTTCAAAATTAATTGCAATGGTCCCATGCAAATTGCCAGCTATACTAACAATATATGAGCAGGCTAATGTCCATATGCAAAACACATAGTGCTGGATCTAGAATTGAGGGTTGCTGAAAGCCTTAGATTTCATTTTTTTAAAGCAAGTTTCTAATGTTAAAAGGGAGGATGCATGATCTATTTCTGCAGAAGCCTTATACTAGGAGGGTGCTGTTGCATTCATGTCCTGCTTGTGGGTTTCCTGTGGGCAGCTGGTTGGCCACCGTGTGAACGGAATGCTGGACTAGATGGACCCTTGTTCTCGTCCAGTATGGATCTTCTTATGTTTTTATATTGTTAGGCCTCTAGTAATCAAAGAATGGAGCCCAAATTTATTTAATGTAATATGACTGAGGATCCTGCATGTAGTGATTAAAAAAAAGCAAAATACTGGGGAATTTAAGGATAAATGATGCAGCTATTTATTAGGTGGAGTGATTTAGGGGAGTGCATATGTGCACAATTCAGAACTGAGCTGCTTTGGTGTTAGGTATGTCTACGTGTGTGAGCATGTATATCCTTTAAAAAGGGGGGGGCAAACTTCAAGGCCACAGGATCTACTTTGCTTTTTACTAAACCCTGAGATCTCCCAACCGGAGATAGTGCAAAACGCATGAATTCTACATGGACATGTTATGAGTCTTTTTAATTCTAAGAATTCGGAGCCCATGAATTTGTTTTGAGTAGAACAACTGTAGAGAGTTCATAGTCCTTCCAGACAAAATATCCATTCCTCATTACCGGAAGCGTTCTTAATTTCAGTAGTATTTAGGATGAGAGGGAGTCACTGGCTGCGTTCGGACAACACTTTTGTCAATGGTGGGTTGAGGAGTCAACTCACAGTTGGGGGTTTTGGGGTTGCTCCCCACATGACATGGTGCCACGCCCCTGTGGAGCAGTTGAGGCTCACATGGAGTGGATTACTACTCAAACCGGCATTTGACTGACAGACCAGCCATCCCTTTCCCCGTCCTCCCTCAGTCCTCCCGGAGATATCCCAGCAATCTTTGCTAGTTATGCCGGCTGTAGCAGAGCAGCTGGCTTGGTTTTGGCCGCTCTTGCCTGGGAACTCTGTAGCCAGCTGAAAAAATCAACTCAAAGGGTGGAAAATTCTACTAGCTCAGTTCAGACAACACGAAAACCACCGGTTCAGCAACTAGTCAACTCTGCAGTGTTGTTGTTGTTTTTGCCAAAAAAGTAATCCTTGGGTGGTTTTTGCCTGACAGACGACACAAATACCAACCGTTGACCATTCAACTGACAGTTCACTACAAAAACCACTGGTGTTTTTTGTGTCATCCGAACACAGCCATTTTGTGGTTGCTATTGTTAAACAATTGGGAGTCAGAAATCCTTGCTGATCTGCTGCAAATCACCCAGAGTTCTATTAGTAGAGCCAGGTCTGCCTTCTGTCCACTCCTGCAGAGGCTCTGCTGGGATGCAGAATTTCTCTACAGCAAAGTAATAAAATAGTACTTGAGGTCAGCTTGAACTGCTGCCAACTGAAATGAGATCTCCCAGTGTTGTTGTTGCAGCATCATTGGTTTGTTCAGTCATTGGATGGTGATCGTTGCTTTATGGTTTTAAGGATAATGGTTTGTGCCATACACAATTACTTTGAAATAAACATGGGAATGTAGAAATAATTAAACTAAAGAGACCTATTTTTGACCCAATGCGCTGTGTCTGTCCAGGCTGGAAATCAGCTCATTCTGGATAACCACTATGCTGCAGATTCCATTCAGGACAAAATGTCAGAACTGAAGAAGAAATGGGAGAAGCTCTATGGAAAGATGATAGAGCGAGGAGACAAGCTGAGGCAGGCGGGGCAGCAGGAACAACTTATGGAACTTCTCGAGGTAAGCGACTAATACGTTTCCACTGAGAAGACTAGCAGTGCCCTGAGCCGAGTTAATACAATAAACAGCACTTGACAAATAAGTTTTTGACATTCAAAGAAATATTCAACTGATGAAAGATCTTTAGGTTCTAAAGCTAATGAAGCAAATTAAAATATAGAAAGAGAGCATTCAGAGTGTTGGTGGGAAGGATTATAAAAGTATTCTTTTAAAAAATGTGCATGCTGAGCTATACCCACAAATATGCAAACATTACCACAATATTAGTATTAGTCACTACTAATGCTAATATCAAAGTCAAGGTTAGAAGTCTTGGAGATGTGACTCTGCTCTGTAAACTGTGACAGCATAATTCAGGCATCTGGAAGCTGATATTTTCGTGTTATGGTTGTTACCAGTACAAAAGAGAGGTGATGCTATTTAAGGGGCAGTCCTATGCATGTTTAGACAGAAAAACTATATACTGCTGTGACCCCTTAGAGTGCAGTGAAACCAGCACCAGGGGTGCGAATTTATCTTTTTTATTTTTGCCTGTTAATTTTTTATGGCTTAATATTTGTTTCATTGTAATATTGAGTCTCTTTTACATGTATTGAATGGTTTTATATTTGAACTTTTTATTGATATGTTTTGTAACAAATTGTTCTTCCAAATGCCTTTTTATGTGAAGTGCTTTGAGTACAGTTTACTGTATAAAAGTAGTATGCAAATATGATATTTAAATAAAATCTATATCTAATTGCTGTTTGATGGAAGAAATTATGGCAGAGAGACTTAGAAACTAAGGCATGCTGAGCTTGCTGGCTGGCTCCATCATTCCACCAGTACTGCAGAGACTTTAGGGCAGAGTAAAGACAGAGGAAGGAGGAGAATAATCCATATTTTCTCTCATCTCTGTCAACAACATTTCCTCCTAAGGATTCTGAGGAGAAGATAGAGAAGATAGAGAAGATTCTTCGAGCTGCAGAGATGGGTCACGACTTGCGCTCCAGTCGCAATTTGCTCAAGGAACACAGACAGCTGGAAAATGAGATGCAGGGATTGGCTGAGAAAATGAGCTCCATTGTGTCCCATGCTAAGAAAATGGCTACCAATCATTTTGACAGTGAGAGGATTTTGGATGAGACACAAAAGTATTTGGAAAGGTGAGCAGAACTCTGAAGGCTACTTTAGAAGTGGAATAAAAAGGAACAGTGAGGGAACACAGGGAGAGCTGGTATGGTCTGGTGATGACAGTGCTAGGTTGGATGTGGGGAAAATATCAATTCAAGCCCCCACTGTGCCATGAAGGAAAGGGCAAGATGTTGTCTCTCAGTCCTAACCTACCTGACAGGGTTTTTATAATGGTAAAATGTTGCCCTGAACTTCTAGGAGAAAGGTCAGGATAGAAATGGAGCAAATAACACAAACACAAACAAACAAACAAACCCACCCACCCACACCCCCACACCCTGCTATTGTGTTGCTATAGATCAACACAGCTGCCCTACTTTTTAGACTCTCCTTGAGGTCATGATGATGGGGATGCAATGAAGAGTGCCTGCACCTCAGAATTTACTACTACTCCACTGCTTTTCAGTGTTCAGATTCCCTGAAATTATTGGCTTGTTAATGTTTTTTCTAGTTTTTCCGTACTTCCTTAACAGGTTTGTTTGCAGCCACCAAACCCCAATTCTTAAAGGAAAATGGTAGGAGAGGTGGCTGCTCATTTGTATAATTAATGAGATTCCCGATATATGATTTTACAGGTGGGTGTAATAGGTGGGTATAGAAATCAAGTCAGGTGCACAAGTTTAGGCCAATAATTTATCAGAACTATAAATATTATAGAGGGGAAGATACTTCACCGACAGTAGAATTGTTTAGCCTTTTGTGGTGCTCTGTGAATCTGATTGTATGGACTAATCTGATAAGAATGTTTGCTTATCAAGAGGTTCCTGTGATTTCTTCAGCTGTGATTTCGTGGCATGTGAACAGCACTGTTTTATTGTCTGGTTTGCAGGTTTGACTCTCTCCAAGAACCTCTTGCTGAAAGAGGCCAGCTACTGCAGGCAAGAGTGGAACTGTATGAGTTCTACCATTACCATAACATGGAAATGAAGTGGATTCATGAGCGAATGTCAGTTGCCAACTCCACAAACCGAGGCAAGTCCTTGGATGTGACTCAAAGCTTGCTACAGAAGCACAAGGTAATTCTTCAGGTCTAATGTCCCTCCTATAAGGCGCTGGACGATCACATTTTCTATTTCATGTTGAGTTCCGTGACTGATCCTCCAGTCATATAGAAGATTTCTCAGGAACAAGGAGGACTAATCCCACCCAAACACCAACCATACATTGGGCACAATTCAGTGCTCATCCTCCTCTAGAAAACCCATAATATTCTTTAGTCCAATGCTTAGGTTTTGTTTCCTTCCGTATGTCTGAATTACATTTCTAAGGTTGAACAAGAGATTATGGCAACACACTTCCTTACTCTTTTGTTATTTTCCAACTCTGTGTGTCCCCCACCAAAGCATAGAGATGCTAGGTACCACTGGGCATCTTTAGGTGTAAGAGTCTGGTGCTGAGTGGAAGGCCAAGACATCTCCCCCTCCCAGCTTAGAAATATGGCTGCCACGTTACCATAAAGGGAATGCCCTTGACGTATTTGATAACATATAGCAGCCTTTCCCAATGTGGTGCCCTCCAGATTTTTCAAGTTTCATCAGCCCCAGCTAGCCTTGACCAGTGGTGAGATCTGATGAAAGTTGTAGAAAAGTTTTTATATCTCTGTCACAGGTTGCCTCTCTTGTAAGCATCAGTTGCTTGGGGTGTAAGTGTGCCCATAAGCGGCTTAGATTTGGGTTCAGGGCTGAATGTCTGTGGCAGTGGTGGTTTGATATAGAGATAAACATAATTGGATATAATATGCCAACAAATCTAAAGTACTAGTCTCTCCACTCCAGGATACTTTAGCAAATCATCCCAGACATTCATTTTAAATGGCTCCAGAGGATGGACACATGCTTGCAAATATGCGCTTAGTAAAAAGTTGGATATTTTACAGGGAACATTGAACAGAGATTTGTGAGCCATAGAATTTGCACTGCAAATGGATAAAATAAACCAAGATTTCCAGAACCAAACTGCGGACATCGCTCAGTTTTCCCAATAACATGTCTTTATTGATGCAATAAAGCATATAATAATTAATCTTTTCTTCTTCTATTTTCCTTCCTTGTCAGCTGGGTGGTCTTGCCTCGCCAACATATTTTAGAAATTGTACGAGCAGTCTGTTTTTACTTTCCTGTGTGGAAAATTAATGTCAGAATGAAACACCTCAACTTGGCAGTATTCAGAATATGAGAAACATGTTTTAATTCGGCTCTGGTGTTATGTGATAGAAAGTTTTAAAAGTTTATGCTTCAAATATGACAGCAGTTAAATGTGGCTCATTGTTGAGAAAAGGGAATGCAGGGCTGCATTCTGGAGTCCAGATTCCAATTAAATATTTCCTGAGTTCTGGGACATACAAAGGCCATGCTTAACTCACTATGCTAAAGACATTTTAGCAACTTGGGTGGGGGGGAACACTTGTTCGGAATTAACTCAGGAAATAGTGTGGTGGCTTTAATTCATTGAGTGTTCAGTTCTTGGGAATAATCTGTCCTACTGTCAGTCTGTTTAATGGTCAATTGAAAGCTTATGGCATAAATACAGACCTGTACTGTTAGTTCAGGTGGCTACTTATTCACTGCCAAAAGAAGAGGACAAAAGAGTACACTGACTTGCATAAAATGTGCATGTGCTAATTTATATGTATAGATGCAAATTTAGACATAATTACTATAATTTAAATTGAAACACATTACATCTATCTCACCACATTGGGAAACACTGTGACCAGGTGAACTGTGTGCTTGCAGCTCAGGTATTAACTATTGACAGGCAATTTCAAAGGCTGCAGCTGCTTGCCATAGTTATGTTTCTTTCTCTTCAGATCATACATGGGCTGCATCCAGACAACACAATAGTCAATGGTGGGTTAATAGTCAACTCCATGGTTGATTTTGAGGGGAGTACTCTCCACACAACATGATTATAATCAACCGTGGTGTGGATTAAGGCCAGCATCGAGTTGACTATTAGTGAGTTTGATTGACAAATCCCCCACTCAGTTCTCCCACTGGCATCCCGTCAGCCATTGCGAGTTCTGCTGGCTGGACTAGAGTGGCAGTCGCTGCTTTGGTCGCTCTTGCCAGGGGACACTGTGTGTGATAAAACAGTCAATGGTGCAAGACACACGACACAATAACCAATGGTTGTTCAGATAATCAACTCTGCACAGCATTGGTTATCTGCGTTCGTTATTTCAGCCGAGTAACCAACTGTGGTGTGAAAAGGTCCTGACAGACGACACAATAACCAACCATTGACTATTAACTCACCATTGGTTATCGTTCATCCAAACCCAGTCATATATGCATTTCCACTCCTCTTTTCTACATATACCAAAAAGATGTATCTTTTTACTAATCTGTTTCCCTCCTAGATTCCCCTCAAATTCGCCTAAACACACACCATTCATTTTCCTCGCAGATCACCCTAAAACAGTCCCTATTCCAAAACCAAAAAAAAAAATTTCCTGCAAGATTTCCCCTTCCCCATCCAAGCATAGCATCAGAATGATCAAAACTTATATTCTGTCCCCCCACCCACCCTTAAATTGTACTTTGGCGTATTTGGGTTATTACTCCAGAAATAAGTCAATGCCTATCATCAATCCTCAGGTTCTGAACCATGGCAAGCACCCCCTAAGTTCCTATTCTGTTGTTCCCCTCTATTATTTTTAGCCCTGGCAGCTCACACACCCCCACCTTTTGATATGATTTCTGTATGTCCATCTTCTACTAGGAATTGCAGGTAGAAGTGAATGCACATAAGCAGCAAGTCTCCAGGGTTCTAGAGAAAGGAAGAACTATGGCAGAAGGCAAACATACACCATCCCAAAGGATCAAGGAAAAGTGCCAGGAGCTCAGCAAAAGCTGGCTGGAGTTAGAGAAAGCATGTGAGGAAAGAATCAAGCAGCTACAACAATGTGTTGCCTTCCATCAGGTATATTTCACTGTATTTACCTCCACTGCTCCTCCTGCTCTGCATTGGATGACTGTAAGCCTCCAAGTTCGGAGGCTTACAGCCTTCCCCATAGGATTGTGCCCGTAGTGTGTATAGCCTCTACAGAGAAAAATAATCAGTTGTATGTTTTATTTATAAAGTTCTTAATAGATATCTCAGACCTGGAGAGTTGGGTAGCAGAGAAGCTCCCACTGGTAACCAACAAGGACTGTGGCAAAGATGATGTTGCAACTCTCAACCTCATCAAGAAACAAAAGGTAACCCATCCCTCCTCCCAAGAAACTAGCAGGCATTTCCGTTCCCAGCACGATGCAAACCTTAAAGTTGCCTGCCCAATGCTGACATATACTATACAGGCTAAACATAAAATGGCTGACTATTGATCCATGCGGGGGAAGTTTCCCTATATGCTTCCAGCAGACTTGTACAATCTGTAATCTAGGTTATATTCAGACACAGGCCCTTTCTGCACCATAGGGGCGGAGAGGGTGGGAAGTGGGGAAACCCAGAAGTAGCCACTTCCGGGTTCGCCGCGATGAGGCTACACCAGAATGTGACGGCCCGGGCTTCTACCGGGCTGCCGCAACTCGCACCACACATTTTTTTTTTTTAAGAGCCACAGAGGTGCACATGAGTGCTCCTGCGCAAATGTAAGTATATATATATATATATATATATATATATATATATATTGCACCCCCTCCCCCCCGCCATCCTGGGGATGGCGATTTCGCTGCCCCCCCCCCAGTGGCCTCGGAGCTGCGCGGTGCGGTTCCATGGCCATCGGTGCATCCACGCTTACTCAAGGGTAAATGTGGCTGCGCCTGGGATGGGCAGCCACACCAGCCGTCCATCTTGCTACACTCCCGGGAGCAAGGAACAAAGCGGGATAATAGCATTCCCTGAACTCCTGGGAAAAAGGAGGGCTAGCCCCTGCCTGCTTGCGGGATGCTCTGTGCATCATGCGGACTCTCTGTGAGCAGGCAGGGGCACCCCTCAAAAAATGGCTGGTGCGGAAAGGGCCACAGTGAATCATCTGTGCACTGTCCTTTTAATCCCCGGAATTCCACATTCCCTCTCTTTTCTTGGCCTAGGAGAAACTGCTCCTGTGTTACAGAGCCCTGCGAGATAGCTGAATAAAACCCTGTTAATAAACATGTTACATTACCAATATCTGTCTGGAATCTGAATCAATAATCAAGATTCAACAGACAACACATTTTCCACCAAACCAAATATATCTCACAAGCCACGTGTGGTTGTTGTTGTTGTTGTTGTTGTTGTTGTTGTTGTTGTTTAAAGCATGTTTATTTTTTATATAGATAATACAAATGCTTCCAAGACATTGAATATCACAATGAATTCCAAAGTACATAAAGTTGTATAACACTTGCCCACCCATCCAGTATTGTCCTTTTATGATTCCTGCTTGAGACTGCAAAAACAGAGGGGTTGTAAGCACCAGGCAAGTCACAATGCATGGCAGGTGGGCTTGTTTGGGTCACAAGCTGTGCAAGCCTTACGTTAAGAAGTCAGAAGCTGGGCAATTCACAGCCGTGTCCTTGGTGCGATGTGATTGCGACTTGCAGAGTACAGTGCGCTCTTATTTCTCTGATCAATACAATCCCTGGCTGGGTAACATTAACTAATAGGTTTTTTTAAAAAAAATTAAAGGTGTAGTTTGAAGGGAATAGCATTTTATTTACTTCTGCAAAATCTAGTGCAATGTATCTGCACCCAGAATCAGTTCTGCAAGATTTAATCCCACAGGGATCATGCCCAGACTGACTTTTTTCTGGTTTGAAAACAGAAATAATTCTCCTGGAAATGTTTTTGCCTTTCCAACAATGAGTCATCTGTGCATGTGGTGTGTCAATTGGCTCCTGCAGTTTGTTTGAAAGTGGCAAATATAAAATTTTAAAAATAATCAGGATGTTTGTTTCTGCCAGGGATAAACTAGGGCTGCCTGGGACTCCCCTCCCTTCACTAGAAATTCATCCCCCCTCCCGCCCCAGCAAAGGTGGTAAGGAAGACACTCTTCCATGCAAAAGTGGCTGCACTTTCAGGGTATTTACTGTTAGACAAGAGGCTCATCTATACCTATGAGCCTTCGGGGGGGGGAAGGATCTCGGGCTTTCCGGCTTCTGCAATCCTCCCCCAGTGTACAAATGCCAGCGCGTCGTCCCAGAAGGAAAGAGGTACATTTGACCCGATGCACCATGTTGTTTTTTTTTGGAGAGTGGCAACAGTAAGTTAAAACAACAACAACAATGGGGAACTCGGTGCCACCATCCAAGAGATGGTGAAAATGCTGGCCCCACCCCAACCCCATGTGTGCAGAGCCACCCCACACAGCTCCGTGCCCGTTTGAGGACCCAGGAGCCAGCACCACACCGGCCGCAGTCCTCAGGGTTGTCTCGGGACCGCGGAAAAACTGGGACGTCCACGGTTTCAGTTGTCCTGGGGAAAGTCTCTGGTCGTCCCTAGTTGACCCCGGGATCCCCTGTGCATCATTTCGACGCACAGGGACGACCTAGAGACGACCCCAGGATAACTGCATGGTGTAATCATGGCCAAGGTGCCAGGTGATCTTCTGGTTTGTATGTTTTTTTCCCTTTTTTAACACTTGAAACAAAGCCAAGCTGCAGAGCTTAGTAGTCAATGGCTGGTCCATTTAAAAATCTGTTCAGAATGATCCTGGGAATGATGGTTGGGCCCATGTTTGGAAGAAAGAAAGAGAAAAGAAAAGAAAAAGACCTGGCCATCTCCATCTCATGGTGTATTCCACTATCCAAACATTTGCCCTCCAATCTTAGGGAAGCTTTTCACCCCACTGCCGAATGTGCCGAAAACCTTCCTTACAGTCCTTCAGCACAGTCCTAAGATAAACCTACTGTGATGTTTGGAAATGCCTGGCCTGGCCTTTGCATTTCTGCAGTTGGACAGCTTCCTGATGACTTGGTATGTTTTGCTTGTCCCAAGTTCTCTCTTTCTCAGCTGGCACTTTGCTTTCTGTTAGGCACTGGAGCATGAAATTGACATTTATCAGAAACTAGTCACCGAACTAGGGGAAACTGCCAAAACTCTGCCCCTCTCGGGCTCCATCCGTTACGATGAAGTCGATGCACCTCGGGAACAGGTTCACTCACAGCTTCAGGAGCTGCAGGATCTGGCCATAACAAGGTAGGAAAAGCAACTGTTTCAGCCAATATTTCACGTTAGGCTTTTAATGGCTTCCCCCAAACAATGTGATAATCCATGGGAAACATTCTGTCCCCTTCAACTGGTTTTGGATCATGTTCAAGTTTGCATAGATGGTATTGCAACCTTCCCGTTTCTCAGAACAGTGGGACATTCCTAGAGGCTGGGCAGTACTACTCAGGTTTTGTTGCCTTCAGATGAGATGGACCTGGAGAGGTTTGGCAGGCGGGTGGGGAGGGGGTTGTTAATGTTTCCCTTATTTACAAAAAGGTAAGTAGAGCATAAGTGGAGGCAGAGAGGAGGCACACCAGCCGATCCTCCACTCTGCATCAGGTATTCAGAGACCTTTGATAGGAAGACCTACAGCTAACCCCTCCCTCTCTCTCTGCCTATGTGCAGTGGTGCCTCTAGATAATTTTAAACCCTGAGACTGGCCCTATGACTGTTGGAAAGAAACCAACAATGTTGATCCCTCATTTTTTTAAAATATAAACTCATAACTGTTTCCATTCTTCTTTGCCTGGTATCTTTTGCTAGCAGCCTGAGGGTGATGCACTCTTAAGACTTCCCTCTGTTCCTGATGCACCACTTTGGAACCGTTGTCCTTGGCTTCATAGTGATCTTGAATTTGCAGTTTCTTTGTATTTCTTACAGTAGTAGCAGTATCCCAAGAACCCTTATATTCCATCACCTCTCTGTTGCCGACTTCTCTCCCACAATAGGGGGAAAAGACTGGAGGAAACTCTTGCGCTGCATGACTTCCTGAGAGAATATGAGGATCTGGAGGACTGGATCTGCCAGCAGAAGCAGGTGGCCAGTTCTGATGGCCATGGAACTGATTATGAACATGTCCTGGTATGTTCTACAAAGGAGGTCATCAGGTTATACTAAAGTCCTTAACGCAGTGTTCTAAAATAAAGAATGTGACTTCACTGAAACAATTACATCATATGTGACAAGGGGCAGGATCCAAAGCTGACCTTGTAATGGCAAGAACAACCGTTAGCACAATGGGAAGCTCGTGCTTCCTAGAGCAACTGGAAATTAGCTGAAACTACTGTATCCAGAACAAAAGAACTTAACAGAGCTCACAGCAGGGAGCTCTGCTAACCTGTCCTGTTCTGGAAATGCTAGTTCCAGCTAGTTTCTGGGGTTGCTGTGGGAAGTGCTAGGTTTGCATTGTGCTAGCAGTCATTCCCACTAGTGCAAGCTGATGGACTACAAGCATTGGATACTGCCTAAGATTTTGCAAAGCCCAGGTCTTGGGGGTGGAAACATCTACCAAGCTGTAATGTGTTAAAGGGTTGATAAGTGTCTTTATAAAGATAATGTATAATATCATTGAGGAGTGATTTTTTTTAGCTTTAGCAGTCTTGTAATGTGTATATTTAGCAGGCTTGAGATGCACTGCATACAGCTGTGCTCATGATTACTGATTATCTTACATCCTTTGTAACATGTCAATGGAGAAATGATAAGGTGAGTCCAGGGATGATATCTAGAGATGTGGTGTCCACCCCCAGACCCAGTCAGGTGCTCCTGGCATGAGCACAAACCCTGCTTGAGCGCCCTTGAGGCCCCTAGAGCACTCGGCAACCTCCCATCCTCAAGCCAGAATTGTGCACTTCCCTCCCTGCATCAATGGTGGCCGTCAATGACACAGTGGGAGGAGTTGCACAATTTCTGGAGCCTCTGTAAATTGTGCACTTCCCCCTTCATCATTGGCAACCATAAAGGCCCCATTTACACAAGGCGTGAACTGGTGTGTGGGTGGGTGGCTGGCGAGCACTCGCTGGGCTTCAGAAGGGGCTCGTGCGGCCCAGCATGCAGAGGCAGATGGTGGTATTGACAGGGCAAAGGCCTGCTGAGGCGGGCACAGGCAAATTCACCCACCCCTAATATTTACAGGTCTAAGGAGACCACTCAGAATGTTGAAACAGTAAGCCTGGATGAAATAAACTTCATAGTGATAATTAATCAGATTGCTAATTCAATCTGGAATGCTCTTGGATTAGAAACTAAACATTATTAGACTGTAGTAAACTATAGTGTAGTGGTAAATTTTGAAGTGTCGGCACTCATCATGACAGTCCTCATAGCCTCACCCCCAAGGAGAGACCAAAAAGGCCAGCAGCTGTATTGATCAATGTCATTAAACCAGTTCAAGCAGTTTTCATCTCCACCAAGAACAGTACTTTTGTAAAGCTAATGCCCCTTCAGACCAATTGCCATCCCGAAATACTTTGCATTGCAACAGGAAATAATATATTGTTGCTGTAAAAATTCATTTTCCTCCAACTGCTGTGAGGATTGTAGCTACACTCAGGGGGAACAGGGATTTCCTGAGGGTGTGTGTGTTGCAGATGTGCATCCCAGAGATCCTTGCTCCATGACATCACTGCCAGTAAAGCTGGTTTTATTTCCCAACAAGCTCTAGTAATTTATTTTGAGGAGGAATAAGACTCAGGTTGGGAAGTAGCTGCTGCTCTTTTGCTTTGCTTACTCGTTTGATTGATTGATACCCTGCCCTTCAATAGGTTCGCAGATTGACTTACAAAGAGCTAAATGTGCAATAAAAACACAAAAACATTAAAATACCATTATATAAAAGAATGGTGTAAATCATTCAGTGGAATTCAAAGCAAACACCAAGAAGCATAAAAGCAATATTTCAGAGAATTAGAAAACCTAGGGTGGGGAAAATCTTTGCCTGCAAATGATATCAGAGTAGGTGCTAGGTGAGCTGCCTTTGGAAGAGTATTCCACAGTTGAGGAGCCACTGCCAAGTAGACCCTTAACCCTGTCACCCTATCTCAAATAGTGGAGGCCCTTGAAGATTGAAGAAGATACTCTTGAAGAAAATATGCTATTGAAGATCTTAGCATATGCCAGTCACATTTGGAGACAAGTGGTCTTACAAGTATCCTGGTCCAAAGCTGTGAAACCTTTAAAGGCCAAAACCAGCATTCTAGCCCCCCATGGAGGACTACCTGGGGATGTCTGAGAAATTCATTACAGTTCATTCTTGATCAGGATTTGTCATGCTCCCACTGGAAAAGTCCTCCTCGGAGAAAGACCCACAGCCTCCAGTAGCTGCCGAGGCTCAGGAGCCACCAGAGCCAGGAGGGAGAGAGAGAGAGAGCTACATTCAAATTGCTAGACGACTGCCATCCTAGGATGAAAAGACAAGGCAACCAAGAGTGTTTGGAACACTGCAGTTTATCACCACACTTAGGGGGAAAATGATCTGGCACCCAGATCCACACTTCAGATTCCACATGGCAGGTTTAGAGAGTTAATTATTCAGAGATGTGTTTATTTCTATTCTTGCTCACTCATTCTTTTCTTCAAAAGCGTCTTTGTGCCAAATATGAAATGTTCCAGCACCAGATGGAAGTTGCTGTCAAAAGGGTTGCCTCGTGTTATCAGCTAGCAGAAGATATGTTGGATCATGGCCATTTTGAATCCAGAGAAATTCGGAAGAAGCAGAAACAGTTGCGGTAAGGAGAGGCTCCAGCCTTCTGTCATCTTGACCTTTTTCAGGGATGAGAGAGAAAGCAGAAATAGCTACTATCCTGATTTGATACCTTTCTTGTAAGTTATATAATGCATGTGGCTCTTTCTGAAAATATCACAGAGCCAAACTATATATTACACTAATCACACAGCATGCAACTGAGGTTTGTCTTTTTCTTTTTTACTCTTGTGTAAGTGCACATGGCCCCAATTTGAATTGGGACTTCTGTATTCCGGGAGGTGAGGTTTAATCTTACCCTCCGAGATTACTATGTCCCCAATCCAAATTGCGCCCATGTGCCCTTACACTAAGGTAAAAACAAAAGACAAATCTCAGCTATATGCTGGGCATTCACCGTACCATACTGATAACCCTTTTGAATAAATGGGACCTCCCTGCTGAAATAGCAAACACTGCACTTAAGTACCCTTTGGTTGCTAGAGCTGAGCTGTCCATGTCAAACTATACAGAAGGATCACCCCATTGATCCTTTAAGGATGTGCCCATAGGGGCTGGCTTTGTCACCAGGCAACTTCTCTGTCTAGTTTCTGGCTGCAGGACCATGTGGAAAGGGAAGGGAGTCCTCTTCCAAGCACTGCTTTGGTGCACATGCATTGGTTGCATGGAAAACGGCCTTCCCCAAACCTGATCCCTTCCAGAAGGGCTGGACTAAAATTCCATCACCCCATGCCACCATGGCTATCTGGAGGGTACCAGGTTGGGCAAGGCTAACCTAGAAACAGGAGGTGCTGAAGAAGAAGAACAGGGTTAGCTATAGCCATGGTCAACAGCTAGTTTTGCTAGAAATTGCTTGGCGCAGGCTGTGAGCAACTTTCCCCGAAATGAGTCGTGCTTCCTTGCTTCCACATTACTGCCCCTTGCCTAAGTCCTTTCCCCGTTCAGATTGTCTCATCTTCTTTCCTTCCTCCTAGGGAATCAGAGTTGCATAACGATGTTCATTTATTTTATTCATGGAAGGTATTTTCAAACCACCTATTCTAGGGCTGTTCGCAATAGGGAATTACAATATAATGCAATTGCATCATTAAAATACAAAATGCTGCTTAACGCCACATGGAACAAACCAAACCAAACAGGACCAGAGGGTAATGGCAATTCCTCAAATGTACCACACTACTCGTAGTAGAAATATATCATACAAATATCAATGTTTTATTGGCTCATCTGAGCTTAAAAATGAGCAAAAACCTACTCCTTAAAACTGTACATCGACAGTAATGAATATTTTAACATACAAGAATTAATAAAATCTCATGTACAAATATATGTTTGCTCAATTGGCTCTCCAATAACAACAAGCAATGGACAATTAACAAACAGTAACTCCGGAATTGTGCAATCCGTTTCAACATTTCATCAGCAATTGAGTAGTATTATTCAACTCTGTCACCCGTGGGAGAATAAACACTCCTAAATAAAATGGAGATAAATAAGTAGCTCAGTGTAGTAAATCGTAACCTGTTATACTATTGTTTTATTTTTATAGGTAAATGAACTTTCTACCTTCCTAAATAGGATTTTTATTTCTTCATCAAAATGGGTCAAAGCCTCCTTATAAAACTTTATGCCTTCCTGAATAGGGTTTAGAATATCTTTCAAATGGGTCAATGCCTCCTTGTGAAACTTCCAGGGATGTAAATCATCACCTGTGTATAACATTAAATAAATAAGGATAAAGTTAACAATCCTATGGGTGATATACATGCTGAAACTGTTTCTACTAGGGGTGTGCACGGACCCCCCGGATCGGATCGGGACCCGGATCGGGACCTCCAATTTTGTCCCGGACCGGTTCGGACAAAATCGGAGGCCCCCCGGACCGGATCGAGTCCGATCCCGACCCAAAAATCGTACATTTTTGGATCGGCCGCCATTTTTTTCCCCATAGACTTGCATTGCAATGCAAGTCTATGAGGAAAAAATGGCGGCGGGTGGGTAAGGGGGGGCCTAACTCCCTCCCCCCCCCGGGGCCGTCCGCTGTGGACGGCCCCGGCAGGTAAACCCCCTCCCCCGCGCTCCCTACCCCCCCTGGGGCCGCCCGCTTCCATCCGCTGGCGCCCGCGGGCGCCAGCGGATAGAAGCGGACGGCTCCGGGGGGGGGGTAAGCCCCCTTCCCCGCCACTTACCTTCTCGGCCCGTCCGGCGCCGGCGGCTACTACCAGCGGGCTCCGCGGCCTACTCTCGAGTAGCGCGCCGGGTGATGACATCACCCGGCGCGCCACCCTGGAGCAGGCCGCGGAGCCTGCTGGTAGTAGTAGGCGCCGGCGCCGGACGGGAGCCGCCGGGCCGGGCAGGTAAGGGCCCCCCTCCCCCCTCCCCCCTCCGCGCGCCCCCTCCTCCCCTCCACGCACCCCCTCCTTACCTTTCCGGCCCGGCGGCTCCCGTCCGGCGCCGGCGCCTACTACTTCCAGCAGGCTCCGCGGCCTACTCTAGAGTAGCGCGCCGGGTGATGACATCACCCGGCGCGCCATCCTAGAGCAGGCCGCGGAGCCTGCTGGGAGTAGTAGGCGCCGGCGCCGGACGGGAGCCGCCGGGCCGGAAAGGTAAGGGCCCCCCTCCCCCCTCCGCGCGCCCCCTCCTCCCCTCCACGCACCCCCTCCTTACCTTTCCGGCCCGGCGGCTCCCGTCCGGCGCCGGCGCCTACTACTTCCAGCAGGCTCCGCGGCCTGCTCTAGAGTAGCGCGCCGGGTGATGACATCACCCGGCGCGCCATCCTAGAGCAGGCCGCGGAGCCTGCTGGGAGTAGTAGGCGCCGGCGCCGGACGGGAGCCGCCGGGCCGGGCAGGTAAGGGCCCCCCTCCCCCCTCCCCCCTCCCCCCTCCGCGCGCCCCCTCCTCCCCTCCACGCACCCCCTCCTTACCTTTCCGGCCCGGCGGCTCCCGTCCGGCGCCGGCGCCTACTACTTCCAGCAGGCTCCGCGGCCTGCTCTAGAGTAGTGCGCCGGGTGATGACATCACCCGGCGCGCCATCCTAGAGCAGGCCGCGGAGCCTGCTGGGAGTAGTAGGCGCCGGCGCCGGACGGGAGCCGCCGGGCCGGAAAGGTAAGGGCCCCCCTCCCCCCTCCGCGCGCCCCCTCCTCCCCTCCACGCACCCCCTCCTTACCTTCCCGGCCCGGTGGCTCCCGTCCGGCGCCGGCGCCTACTACTACCAGCAGGCTCCGCGGCCTGCTCTAGAGTAGCGCGCCGGGTGATGACATCACCCGGCGCGCCATCCTAGAGCAGGCCGCGGAGCCTGCTGGGAGTAGTAGGCGCCGGCGCCGGACGGGAGCCGCCGGGCCGGAAAGGTAAGGGCCCCCCTCCCCCCTCCGCGCCCCCCTCCTCCCCTCCACGCACCCCCTCCTTACCTTCCCGGCCCGGTGGCTCCCGTCCGGCGCCGGCGCCTACTACTACCAGCAGGCTCCGCGGCCTGCTCTAGAGTAGCGCGCCGGGTGATGACATCACCCGGCGCGCCACCCTAGAGCAGGCCGCGGAGCCTGCTAGTAGTAGTAGGCGCCGGCGCCGGACGGGAGCCACCGGGCCGAGAAGGTAAGTGCCCCCCTCCTCCCCCCCCCCCCCGCTGTCCACTTTCATCGGCGGGCGCCCGCTGGCGCCCGCCAATGGAAGCGGCGGTGGGCGCCAGTGGGCGCCCGCCGATCCGCCGATCCGCCGAACCGGTTCGGAGCTTTTTCGGACCGGTTCGGATTGGATCGGCCGATCCAGCTGCGGGATCGGAAATCAGATAATTTATCCGATTTCCCACTGGACCGGACTCGGATCGTGGATTGGGTCCGATCCAGTGCACATCCCTAGTTTCTACATGCTGAAACTGTTTCTAAAGCATGCTATCACAATACCAAAATACTTAAATACTTATCTTTGGAACCTCCCTAAACTGGTGCTGATATCTAACCCCAGGGATGGGGGGATGTGGATAATTAGCATACCTGATTGCCATTATATAGTGATTTAGTGAGAACAATTAAATAGGTGTGATATCAGAATCACTACCTCATTAAAGTTAACTAAGTCCTTACAAGGACGGTAACATGATTATCAGGCTTGAAGTATTATGGATATCAGGTGTGCCCAATTTGCCCATGTATCAGAAATTTAATGAGAACGTTGAATGGGTGTGATCCTGGTAATCACTACCTAAGCTTTGGAAGGTCCATGTGAGAACTGATATCATTGTAAAGCTGAAATGATTACAGAAGTATTTAGGCATTTGCCATGAAACACAATGAGCTAATATATTACCAATGAAATTGTATGAAAACCCTTAGTAGTTACAGAGATGGGTCTAACTTTTTCATAAAGACCCAAAGGGGTCAATATCTGAATCTGAAGTTCCAAAAAACCTGTCATATTTACAACTCTAAATAAACAGAGAGTTTCCATTGGTCTCTGTGGAATATATTCAAATATCAATTTTTGAGAGATGAAAGGTAGATGGAGCTATCATAATATAATGTAAATGTAAATGCTAATCTGTGGTCCCAAATGTGAAAGGTTTTTGTATTTCTTAATTCCCATTCAGCAACGTAAAAACCTCAGTAAGAGAAAGCAAACAAACATAGAGAGGAGCCCTCACAAGCATGAAACAAACCAAACCAAACAGGACCAGAGGGTAATGGCAATTCCTCAAATGTACCACACTACTCATAGTAGAAATATATCATACAAATATCAATGTTTTATTGGCTCATCTGAGCTGAACAATGAGCAAAAGCCTACTCCTAAAAACTGAACATAGGTCTCTGTTTATTTAGAGTTGTAAATATGACAGGTTTTTTGGAGCTTCAGATTCAGATATTGACCCCTTTGGGTCTTTATGAAAAATTTAGACCCATCTCTGTAACTACTAAGGTTTTTCATACAATTTCATTGGTAATATATTAGCTCATTGTGTTTCATGGCAAATGCCTAAATACTTCTGTAATCATTTCAGCTTTACAATGATATTCAGTTCTCACATGGACCTTCCAAAGCTTAGGTAGTGATTACCAGGATCACACCAATTCAATGTTCTCATTAAATTTCTGATACATGGGCAAATTGGGCACACCTGATATCCATAATACTTCAAGCCTGATAATCATGTTACTGTCCTTGTAAGGACTTAGTTAACTTTAATGAGGTAGTGATTCTGATATCACACCTATTTAATTGTTCTCACTAAATCACTATATAATGGCAATCAGGTACGCTAATTATCCACATCCTCCCACCCCTGTGGTTAGATATCAGCACCAGTTTAGGGAGGTTCCAAAGATAAGTATTTAAGTATTTTGGTATTGTGATAGCATGCTTTAGAAACAGTTTCAGCATGTAGAAACAGTTTCAGCATGTATATCACCCATAGGATTGTTAACTTTATCCTTATTTATTTAATGTTATACACAGGTGATGATTTACATCCCTGGAAGTTTCACAAAGAGGCATTGACCCATTTGAAAGATATTCTAAACCCTATTCAGGAAGGCATAAAGTTTTATAAGGAGGCTTTGACCCATTTTGATGAAGAAATAAAAATCCTATTTAGGAAGGTAGAAAGTTCATTTACCTATAAAAATAAAACAATAGTATAACAGGTTACGATTTACTACACTGAGCTACTTATTTATCTCCATTTTATTTAGGAGTGTTTATTCTCCCACGGGTGACAGAGTTGAATAATACTACTCAATCGCTGATTAAATGTTGAAATGGATTGCACAATTCCGGAGTTACTGTTTGTTAATTGTCCATTGCTTGTTGTTATTGGAGAGCCAATTGAGCAAACATATATTTGTACATGAGATTTTATTAATTCTTGTATGTTAAAATATGTTAAAATATTCATTATTATCTATGTACAGTTTTAAGGAGTAGGTTTTTACTCACTGTTAAGCTCAGATGAGCCAATAAAACACTGATATTTGTATGATATATTTCTACTATGAGTAGTGTGGTACATTTGAGGAATTGCCATTACCCTCTGGTCCTGTTTGGTTTGGTTTGTTTCATGCTTGTGAGGGCTCCTCTCTATGTTTGTTTGCTAATGCCACATGGAAGCATTAACCTTTGAACACGTCTGTAGTTCTCCTCCTCCTTCTCCCACCGGCTGCCTTTTATGTTCTTCCTTTTATTTTTCTTGTGCTTGGAGGAAGAAGAGGTGAGCAATTTCAGGAGGCTGGGGGAACAACCATTGAGCCAGAGGGCTTCTGTGTGTTTTTCTCCTTTCCCCATCTTTCTGGGTTAGCAATTGAAGGCCATTGGGCACCTAGAAAACCAGTGTGGGCTCAGGAACCCTATGCTAGGGAAGGCAATGAATGGCACAACAACAAGGGAATTGTCTCTGTGTGAAGCAAAACAGGATGGTGGGAGTGTTCCGTTTCCTGACAGTGCTGAGACTTCTCTTCAAAGTGTGTCTAGCAGTACTTTCACAAACCCCACATACTAGTTTTGAGTGTGTAGCTAGCATGCCATTGCCTTATTTTCCTTTGTTTCCAATCTGGCCTAACACCAGCAGTTGGCTTGGCCAGGCATCTACAGAGGCCTACGCAGACCATCAGGTGCTCACGGCTGATTGGACAACTGCTGATTTTGGGGGCTGCTGCCCCTAAGTAGGCAGATAGCAAGGATCATAGAATAGTAGAGTTGGAAGGGGCCTGTTAGGCCATCAAGTCCAACCACCTGCTCAATGCAGGAATCCACTTTAAAGCACACCTGGCAGATGGTTGTCCAGCTGCCTCTTGAATGCCTCTAGGGTGAGAGAGCCCAAAACCTCCCTAGGTAATTGATTCCATTGCCGGACTGTTCTAACAGTCAGGAAGTTTTTCCTGATGTCCAACCGGAATCTGGCTTCCTGTAACTTGAACTCATTATTCCGTGTCCTGCACTCTGGGATGATCGAGAAGAGATCCTGGTCCTCCTCTGTGTGACAACCTTTGAAGTACTTGAAGGGTGGTATCATGTCTCCCCTCAGTCTTCTTTACTCAAAGCTAAACATGCCCAGTTCTTTCAGCCTCTCCTCATAGGGCTTTGTTTCCAGACCGCTGATCATCCTCATTGTCCTCCTCTGAACCCCCTCCAGCTTTGCTGCTTCCTTCTTGAAGTGTGGTGCCCAGAACTGGACGCTGTACTCAAGATGAGGCCTAACCAGTGCCGTGATTTGGAAGCTATACTTCTATTATGTAATGGAAGAGAAGGAGCAGCAGCAGCCACCACTAGCCCAACCTCCTCCCCCCACATCACCACCTACCACTTCTCCATCCAAGCACATTTTTGCCAGGCCCTCCCCTGCTGCTACTGCTGCTTCTTGTGGATCGTGTAAAATCCACTCCATCTAAGTTTCGTGGATTGTCAGGCACCTTTTTATTCTGCTCATAGATGAAATCAATTTTTTTAGTTTCCAAATTTGCACTAATTCGCACCTGCACAAATTTGCAATGGCAAAAATGCACAAATCCCCCAAAACGAGCATTTTCATACTTTAACCTATGTGGGAAACAAGCACTTTTGGCCATTTTTTTTAATTTTGTGTATTTTCTTTATTATTGAATTTGTGCAAAACCTCAGAAAGTTAGGAAAACAGTCACAAGTCTGCAAATCTGGGTGACTGGGGGGAAATGGTCTGCTGTGGAATCCTCAGGTTGGATTCATAAAACTTCAAGCTCATTTGATTCCATTGTGGATGTTCTGATATCCCTAGTTGTCACCAGCTCTCTTATCCACCTACCCTCTCCAGTGGGCCATTACGAAGGAGTGGTATCAACAATGAGCTGCCGAAATTGCTCCTGGGCAGGGAATAAGCACGTGATGAGGAAGAAGAGCTCTACCTCCTCCTTGCCACCCACCTTCTACCTCTAGGTCAGGAGTGGACAACTTGTGACCATATATTTTGGCCTACTCCAGTTCTAGCCAATGTTAAGGTATGATGGGAGTTGTAGACCAAAACGTCTGAAGAACGTCAAGTTGCCCACCTCTGCTCTAGGCTGTTGATGCAACTAGTGAGGCACGCAGGGTCTAGGATCCCATCGTCACGTGTTACAGAGAGCTTACTGAAGATGCCTTGTCTGAGGGTGCCCCAAAGCCTGGAACCAGCCCCATTTCCGTTTCACACTTTTCACCCATTTCCCTCATCAGGAACAATTGGGAGGAGTTGCTAGAGATGACAAAGCTTCAAGGCGAGCGACTTCAAGATGCTGAGGCAGTACACAAGTGCCTGCACGACCTGACAGAAGCTCTCACCCACATTGAGGTTAACATCATTTCAGAAAATAAATGGATTGGATGTTTTGTTTCTGCCTGTCTTACTGTGTCCTTTTGAGGGTCGAATTAGATGTGAGGAGACAACCATGTGTATTTATTGTTTATTAAATTTCTATCTCACTTTTCCACATGAAGCACTCTAGGTGGTTAACAGCAATAAAACATAACATTACAATATAATTTAAGATCTACAATTATAAAATATTATTTGTGGCCTAGGGCTATAAACAATAAAAATTTGTGTCATAAAACGTAGTTACCATACAAATATCAAAACATATCATGAATAAATTCAGGAGCAGACAAAAACAGCAGCCAGTAAATTAACCTAAACACAATGGGCAGGAGCCAATGGTGCACTTGCACTGGCCAGTCCTGGTATGTGTGCAGCCGTCTCTGCAGCCCTGGTGCACACCAGCCCCTACTGCTGGCTGCAGTGATGTAGTACTCCTGGGGGCAAGCCACTAAACGAGCTGAAACTATCATTTCTGGAAGGGACAGGTCATGCCCTTTCCAGAGGTGAGGGCCATGTCCAACCATGTCAGGACCAGCAGGGACGGCCGCACACGTTCCAGGACCCGTGGACCTGGCCACTGGCACAAGGACACCTTTGGATCCTGCCCTTTATTCACATGTCTTCCCCATTCATATATAAGGCTAGGTGGTTGGTTCACCTGGATGAGGAGACTAAACCCATCCCTGCTTGCTTTGCATTGCCGCCCTCCACTGCATGATGCACTTTCCCCCTCAACCTGGTTTACATCCACCATTGGAAGAGGGCTGGGGAGAAAAGTGTTTCACCAGTGGAACATAGTGAGAAGAGGAGGGGAGGGGATGATGTGCGTGCAGAAGGCCCCCAGTTCAATCCCCAGCATCTCAAGTAGGGCTGGAAAAAGTCCTGCCTAAATTCTGGACAGCGGCTGTTGACAATACTAGGCTAGATAGACCAATGGCCTGACACAGTATAAAGCAGCTTCCTATGGGGGGTTTAGTTCTCCTATGTTGGTTCTTTTTGATATAAAATAGACTCCCCCACACAAACTTTATAAGTGAATGGGACAGGTATGTATTGTACATCAATACGCATGACTACTCTATCAGGTCTAATTTGGGCCTGTGTTTCTGTATACCTGCATCTTTACACTTCCTTTCAGAGCAGAAATGGGCCAGGTCCATTAACAGCAAACTTCCCCGTATTGTTTCTGCAGGAGAAATCAAAGTCCATCCCTGATGACATTGCGAGAGACCTGAGTAGCGTACAGTCCCAACTCCGCAAGCACGCAACCCTTGAGCATGAATTGTTTGGGAATGAGCAACAGGTGAGATGTGGAAAAGTTGTGTAGTCTTTCTCAGACATCTGCTAGGTATTTCTCCCTCTGAGCTTTGTTGCACCAATTGCCTCATATTCCCATCAGTTGTGCTAAAGCCAAAGGAGAGGTGTATCCACGACAGAAGTCCACCTAAGCGGGACCCTTGGGTGGGAGGGCACGCTCAGTACATAGCATTACAATGGGAGGGATGGGGTCGTCGATCCCTCTTCAACTTGCAATGGTGGCACCTCTCCTCCTTGCCATCCAGAGGGAGAAGATGAGTGGATCACCAGCCTGAGCCACATGAGGAAGGAAGAGGAGCTACTGCAGCCGCCTTTGCCCCCACCTACTCAGCCTCTTTCTCACTGCCACCAGCCCATTGCCTGCCCAGCAGGGATTTTGCCACCCTGCTTGCTGCTGCTTCTGACTTGGGAGGGAGGGAGCATGAGAAGGAGGAACAGCAACAGCACATGAGCTGGCAACATTGCTGATGGGCAGATGTCAGGCTGGTAGTGGAGACAGGGCTGTTGCTCCTCTTCTTTCTTGCTGCTGCTGCCTGCCTGATGAGACTGGCCTCAGTGGCCAATTTCAGGCACTCTGGTCAGTGGTTAGCCCAACGGGCCCCAGGCAAGGCCTGACCAGGCTGACTGCGGACACTCACTGCTCCCCATCCAAATCCATAACCTAGTTTTTAACCTATCCTGCGTTCTGCTCTATGCCTGCCAGTTCAAGCTGAGAGCTGAAGAGGGTGTCTGCTTTGAAGCTTAGCAGATGCCAGATGTCTCTGCTGCCCCGTAGAGTTACCCAGTTCTTGAGAACGTGGTTGAGAGAGGTGTTGTGAGCTTCCATCAGTCTATAACAACCAGCTGCTCTAACTGTTTGGACTACAGTTCCAATCAGCCTCAGCCAGCATGGCCAATAGATGGGAATGATAGGAACAGTAAACTGAAGCATCTAGAGGGCACCAGGTTGGGGAAAGCTGGGATATATATATATATATATATATATATATATATATATCACTTCATGTATTCTCTTTTTCTTCTCCCCCTTTTTGCAGCTGCAGGAACTGGTTGATGCTGCAGATGGCGTGCTCTGCCGCTGCTCCGAGAGTCAGTTGGAGGAAATACAAGCAAAGCAGCAGGCCGTGGTAGAGAACTGGGAGTCCTTACGATGTAAAGTGGAGCGATGCAGGGAACAGCTGGAACAAGCCTGCAGACTGTACCACTTCCATGCACAAGTGAGCATTTCAGTGGTGGTCTCGCTCTTTAAAAGAAATTAAGGTTCTTTTCATGGCTCCGTTCCACACATTTCACAAAGTGAACCACTGGTGGATTTATTAATGCATTGGAAGAAACGTAAAATTGTGCAAGTGACAGGAAAAAAACGATATGGCCTTCCCCATTTTTGTTAAGAATGCTGTAATCCTGTTTGGGCCTTGTGTGAAATGGAGGGTTTCTCTGCCCAGCAGTAGTTGTTTACTGCTGCCTGTAAAAATGTGGAACGTTCTGCAGTGCAAAAAGCTTGCAACCATATTCACCATGATAAACTAAACAGCCCAACAGTAGAATAAACTATTGCCAACACAGTTAGCATTGAAAAATTAAAGCAGCATTGGACATTATGCAGCAATGAGCATTATGCATAAACAACCCAACATTAAAATAAACTTTTGCAAACATAGTTAGCGCTGAAAAATCAAAGCCAAGTCCTTGATTAAATATGTTTTCTAGGGATGTTGGGAGATAGGACTCCCAGTTATTTTGAATCTACACAGTTGTTCATCGGAATAATTTCTGAGATTTCCCCACAGTTCTTTCACCTTTCCTCAGTTCTGTCTCTTCTTTGTCCCCCTTTCCTTCGCTTGCAACTTTTACCTCATCTATTCTTCCATAGGGCCCTACTTTTCTACTCCTGCCCCCGCCCACTTTCTTGGGGGGCCTTTCCCCCACATTTTGTTTTCCTCCTTCTTCTCATCCCTACCCTTTCTTTGTTTTTTGCTTCGGTTTCAAGGTACGGGACTATTCTTCCTGGGCATCTGAGATGATGAGAGAAATGGCAATTGAGGAGAAAATTCGAGATATATCTTCTGGCGGTCTGAAGATTAACCAGCACCAGCAGCTGTTGGCAGAGATTGAAGCCCGTGAGGAGATTTACGAAAGGGTGCTCCAGCTGGGGCAAGAACTGCTGCGGGAACAGAAAATGGCAGAAAAGGAAGTACGTACAAATACGTAGACTCAGGCTCACATAGAGCTCGCCAGTGCTTCTATAAAGCAGAATTCCTGCCAAATTACCCTTTTCGCATGTGTGCTGCAGCTAGCAGGGCAGAATGAGAAAGAATGAGGTACAAGAGCACATCTACATCCCTCCATTTGTAAAAACAGATGACCTCTTTTCAGTAAGAACTTCAGCCCCAATTAGGGAAGGATAGTTGTATCTCCGCCTGGTCCCTGCAGATCCCGCTTGGTCCCGGAACCCTGCAGTTCCTCTAATGTTGCATAAATTGTTTGTTTACAGCCACCATTTGCTCAACATTACTTTTATGGAAATCCCTGACCAGCCATTTCTACCCAAATGGTGGCTCACTATGGGGATGGGCAGCTGCCAGACCCTATCAGTGAGCAGGGGGTTCAGGGGCAAGCAGAGTCCATGGGTCCGGGCCCAGTGGAATTCCCTGGGAGTCTGCGCTCGTGACATCCACAGCCCCAACTGTATCTCTGTTAACAGCCAGGTCCATTGCATACCAAGCATCACATATCGTCCCCTGTGGATTATTTAATGCCGTTGTTGCTGATGTTTTCTTCTGACAGATCCAAAACACATTGCAGACTCTGTTGGAAGAAAAGGGCAATGTCTACGACAAGTGGACACAGAAGAAGAAGTGGCTGGAGAAGGTCCACCTTCTACACCAGTTTTACAAGGACTGTGAACATCTGGAAAACATTTCCATCTCCCAGGAGGTAGGTAAACTTCCAAGAGCCAAAAGGGGCAGCCTTTGTTATGTGTCACTCTCACATACATTCACAAATACAAATGTCACAAATAAATAAACTGCTTCCCTCTAAGGGCAAATAGCAGCTTCTGGAGGGGAGAATTTTCACTGGGACCATCATACAGGAAGGAAAGGATTAATAATCCCTTCCACAGTCCTGACTTTGCCCCACACTCAGACCAGCTAATCCTCAGAGAGGCTGGCCTTGCTGTTTCTCTCAGGTCAAAGGACACTATTGGTGTCACCCAGCAATGGGGAAGAATGTCCCAAACATTTAGCCAAGAACTTCTTCAAGTGTGGAGTGCCTATTATTGGTATCTTAATGCATCATAGTTTGATTCTTTCTGACCAGTTGGGATATAGGATTTGCAGACCTATGATATTTGCACTCTAAGTTTTCACTGGATTGAAAGTGAAGTTTTGTTGTCAGGCAAAATTCTGCAGAATGTCAAAGAAAGCCAAAAGGATTTTTGACAAACTAGCAAAATTTCGTAAGAGTAACTTTTGCACATGCCAGACTTATAAATGAGGGACATTTTTGTGGAACCTTCCAGAGCAATTATAGACTAAGGGTGTAATATAACATTGAAATATATTTACTCAGTGTTGCCATGAGGGTTTTTTTTTCTCATTCCCACCCATTTCTGCTATTGCTAATGTATTTAACAGTCTTATGTTGGTGGTATTTAATATATCCCACCATGTTCGAAGTTTGGTGTTGATAACCCACTGTTTATATAATACAAATTAAATTACCATGTATTCATTTGAGACCTGCTTTTTTTGTTAGGTCTCTCCTGCCCTCAGGAAAAATATATATAGCGTTACATGCTTTTAAAAAAAAATGCAGGTTAATGTGGAAATGGAATGCAAGTGGCATGGACCAGAAATAAACAGAATCACCCAACCCATTTGCTTATAGGGAACCTAAGTGGGTTTCCCCACATTTATTTATTTGATTAATTGAGTGATTATAATATATTTTTGAATCACCTCTCCACTAAATAATGCTTGAGGCAATTTACAACAAAATCATAAAATGAAAAAATGAAAAAAACACAAAAAGGTAAAACAAGGCAGACAAAATACAGACATTACAATAGCACAAGAGAACCCTCTAAAATCAACTAGCAGCATTAATCACTGTCGGCTCTACAAAACAATTTTGTTTTCTCCAGCCACCTAAAGGTCAATAACAAAGGTGCTGACTTAACTTCCCTGGGGAGGGAGTTCTACAACCAGGGTGCTACTACATGAGAGGTCCACACCAATCCCATCTCTCTAGGGAAACAAACAAGGTAATTTAAGCATCATGTGAGAAAGTGCTGTAAAGCTTGTGAGGGAAGCTGCTGAGAAGCCACACCAAGTATGAGGCCCTACACTTACCTTCCTCAACCTGGAGCCCTATAGATGTTTTGGATGATAACTCCAGCATTTCTGACCATTGACTATGCTAACTGGGGCTGATGGGATCTGAAGGTCAAAACATCTGGTTGCCCTACACCCTGACCACTGGAAGTCTTGCTATCTTCCCCATATAATACACACACACACACACACACACACACACACACACACAGAGCTACTTTATGAGATTTCACACATGTGTGTTTGGCCACCCATTTGAAGCCTACCTTTGCACCAATAATCCCACGATGTTCTCAGGATTCTGAATGCTTTGCCCAGTAACAAAATTTGTTTTATGCATAATATGACTGTGGAATTGTGGGACAAACATACTGTCAGGCTCCACGCAACCGAAGCCCAGGGGAGACCTCTTCAGAGGAGGACAATTGGGATTACACAGCAAAACCCAGCTCTTCAGAAGACGTGAGGCAAGCTGAGGAGCTGTCTCGAAGGGATGCCTCACCTGAAGTCCAGAAGAACCCCTTTGACCCCATCCCAGGCCTTGCCTTGGTTCCCAACTCTTCTCCCTCGTCCCACAGTTCTGCAGTGCACAGGCAGCAGCAAACCAAGAGGGAGACTCAGGGTCATCATTGGTGTGCCCACCTGGCCACCAGAAGACTCAATTGCCCACAGTCTTCTCAGGAGGAAGTGTTTCCTCTGGAGCAAGGATTTACTCATGAAGGGAAAAGTCCCAGCTGCAGCCAATGAGGAAGCAGACCCAGTTGAAAATTGCTGACCAGGAAGAGAGATAGCTGACTGCATACATAAAAGCTGTCCATCTCTACCCAGACCTTTGCTGGGTTAACAGCATCCTTTGAACCATTGCTCCAAGTCCAGCTACACATTCCTGGCTATGACATGGATTCTCCCCCTCCCCCGTTAGTAGAGAAAGAGTTTTATGAAAAGTCTTGCTCTTTTTGCCTGATACACCTAGGCTTCAGATGGAATGTCCAAGGAATTACTTTCAGCAAGAAATCTGGTATTTTGAGTTGACTCAATACTGGCAGAAAGTGATCATCTTTTTTTAAAAAAAATAAAAATCTGACTGGACACACTGTAATTCCTCATTCTGTGTCTGTGTGTGTTTTCAACTTCGTTGGTGGTGTCATAAAGGCAGCCAGGTGTGAATAGCTTTCTTATACTGCAGTGGATCCCAACAGAGCCCAGCTGTTCATCATTTTGCACTGTATGGGGCCCATGCTGTGGATACCTTTCTACAAAGACTACTCCAGCAGCAATGAATAAAGAAAAACTTCTCGCAGGGTTCTGAATTAGAACTCTTTCCCATTCGTTCCCTGTGCCAGTGTGACTGGGTTGACCCTGTGCCAGCAGCTTAGGTTACATCCAAGTTACTTAATCCGTTGAAAGATTTCAGCAAGGTTTAGTCTAGGATTGCTCTTTTCTAAAGAAAATAAGAGCACATATGGAGGAAATTAGGCAAACATACATCTATCTTTTTTATGACTGAGTTCTGGTGTGCCATTACTTGGAACAGTTGTAGGAAATTCTTCTAGGACCTGTAAAACAGAGATCTTGCTATTCTGAGTGCAGATAGGCAGTGGCTGAGAGAGGGAGAGGAGTACAGCTACTTTGCTTTTAACAACATCAGAGCTTGTTATGATCTGTTGCTTTCAAGGCAATAGAAGCACTGGTGAGAGCTAGAGAGGTCAGCATTCATCTTTGGATCGCATTTCTGGCTCGCTTCCGACTTGCGACTTATTGTTCCTAGTTTAGAGACTCCTGCGTGATCGTGAGGTCCCCACCCCCCACCCCGTTTGCTGCCTGCCGATTCCTATGATTTTGCAGACCGGATAAGTAGTAGTGGCAGTTGCACTGAAAGGAAACTACTAGTAGTTCTTCGGTCGATTACGGATTTGATTTTTATAGCCTCTCTTTCCCGGAGAATCCAGAAAGAAAGAAAAAATGGGAACTTACAGTGCTAACAGAAAAAGAATCAAAAATTTGTTTTAAAACACCAGAGCACAAGAGCACCGGCAGCGTTGGCTTTTCAGGATTTGGGATTAAACCTGCAGGATGTCATGCACAGACTTTTGCAGCAAGACGTCAGGCACACCCATCTACGTTTCCACTGTGGAAGTTACGCTGTCTTCCACTGGAGCGGCCCCATCATTGGCCTCCAAATCAGCTGCCTGGGGTAGCACTTTCCAAAGGATGCCATCAGCAGACATTCTCTCGGACTCAGCCTGGTATTTTCCGGCTTGTTTACCATCCACAGAGACCTCGCCAAGAAACGGCATCTTGCCATCTCACTGCCTGTCCTCCGAGGTTTACAGCTCCAGGCTAGATATAGTCTTGACACATTCAAATAGTTTTGGAAAAGATAGTGGCTGTATTAATCCTACTGGCATCAAATCTGCATGTCCCACCCTTCACAGGGCTCCTCAGTGCAATGGTTACAGCAGTGCTGGTGCTCAGTCCCGCCTGGCCTCTTCCAAGCGATATCCAGGAAGTGACTGGAGGGCTTTTCATTCTTCTACGGCTCATGCTGGCCCCATGCAGTTTGCAGGACCTTTTCCTTCTGTGACTGCTTCCAGAGCTCTACCATGCTGGACGTCGCGTCTGGATGTTTCTCTGTGTGCCATTCCAGATGCTTCACCGACTCAGAGGAAAAACCTATCTACAGCGCTGGCACCTTGTAGTTCAGAGCCGACGCAGCCCAGCTACAGCCATTGCAATGCTCGACTTTCGGATCTCCATGCTTCCGTAAAACTGTATATTTCAACTTGCAGTATAGCAATAAAGCCATGCAGAGCTGCTTCTCAAGCAAGCAGTCATGCATATTCCAGTATTCTGTTACCTCATCTGAAAAAGATTCCGTCTCCATCTTCTGCTTGTGAAACGAGTCCCCAGGTGACCCATCAAGCTCTCCCTTCCAGAAGCTCTGCAGATCTCCAGATTACACAATTTCATGTCACCTCTACTGCCAAGTGTCCTGGTATTCCCCAGCAAACAGTTTCCAGAGAGATATGGTTGTCTCCAGCTACAGTATCTACTGCAGGTGGTCCTGTTGGCAAAAGACCAGTCACAAATCCACATTTAGATCCAGATTTGGTTGTCTTTCAGAACTGTCATTCAACTGGCAAAGAGTCTGGGAGGACTTCAAGCACTGGGATCATTCCGACTCACCACAAGATTTCCAAAATAACCCTGATACTTGCCACCCCGTGGGCATCCTTCCCCATTAAAGTGATAAGAGAATTCAGAAAAAGTCCAGCTCCTTCTGTCTTCATTAATACTCCAGGTTCAGACACGGATGGCCCATCTTTCCAATCAGATTATATTGGCTCCGGCTTCTCGCTGTCCATAAAGCCTGTTTGCTGCCCTGAACTCTACCCTTCGCAACAACTAGGTGCAAATTCAGGGCCAAACCTTTTCCAGGAACCAGACACTGTAGGGAATGCAAATCAAGACACACTTGAAACAAGTGTGCAGGGTTGTACTACAAGGACAGCATCACATCAGACTGGTCAGAGTGCATGGTGCCCATCGATCTCTGTAAAAATTGCTTCCTTTGGAGCTGGGAGGAGAGTGGTGAAGATTTCCATTCCATTTTAGAAACTTACAAACTGTGATTTGTTAACTGAGATTTATTTCAGCTGAGTGTAGTATCTATTCTTACTATGCTAAAGCTCTTGCTGTTGCAGATTTTTCTAGTGGTGATGAAGACCCCCCCCCCCCCAAGTATTTCTGTTTGTTTGCATAAAGTGGATTTATTCCCATACTAGGTAGGAAATGTGGGAGTGTGGAGGTAGTTTCATTCTTTTCTACAGATGGTTTTGTCTCTGTCCTCAATTTTAGATGCTAACTTGTCAGACTTTGCTTAAATTTGGCTTTTTCCAGCTTTCATACGGAACAAAATAATGATGATTTGTTAAAATGATCCAAAATGACTTGGCAATATGAGGTTTCATTGTATCCAATTGTGACTTGCCACCAGCTGGCAGAATGGATTTCTCCTCTCCCTATAGGCTCCTGTGTGCTCCCTAATCTGTTTGGAGGGCCTCTGGAACAGATTTGGGGGGCACAGGGGTGAATTCACATAATGATAGATGTACCCTTCAATGAAGTATGAGGTTTCAGTGAAAGGTGTGTGTGTGTGTGTGTGTGTGTGTGTGAAAACACTACTCATATTATTAAATTTCCCACAAGGTTTAACAAAAATATTGCAGCTTGAAAGTTGACTCATAGTTATAGACCCCCTATGAATCAGTTGCTGATAAATGGCATATATTGGTGCTTTCAGAGCTAAAGTATTCGGGAGTTTTATGTTTCTTTCTGAAAATAGCATACCAGCACATCATGTAAACTAGGGAAGGGAACACCTGTAATAGGTAAATTAATAATTTACCTATTTAAGCTTCCTCCAGCCCTTATGATAGCCTAGCATGAAGAAGCCAATACGAAAAATAAAAAGCATTGTTCTGTTTTGCATGCTATACAGAATCTTAACTTTTCCAGAGTGGCTCCTTTCAGTTAATTAGCTTGTTGGTGGGCTTTGGACCTTAAAATCCCAGAAATGCTGTGCTGGCTCAGAACAGCCACCCTGAAATGTTGGAAAATTCCAAACCAAAATGTATTTCTTCTCATCCTTGGTCCATCGTGTAGTAACAATACTTTGTTTGCTTATGAAAAGAACATTTTGAAGTGTCATTTGATTCCTCTTACTTTTTGCTTGGTTTTATGAATAAAGCTCCCCAAAAGTGGATGGAGTAGTTTAGTGCACTCAGGCCAAAGGTTCAGTTCCCAAGACCTGGCTTAAAGGCACGTAGGGCTGCTTCCTTGCTGAAGCTATGCAGGTCTGGGTCTGGTCAGTGCTTGGAGGGGAGACCACCTGGCAACCACATCTGGCCACCTTGAGTTACATAATGAAAGAAAGGTGGGATATAAAATGTAAATAATAATAATAATAATAATAATAATAATAATAATAATAACGATTTATTTCTTACCCGCCTCTCCGTCTAGATCGAGGCGGGGAACAAATGAATAAATAAATCTTAGGTCATGATCCTGTAGCTCTGCATTCCTCTCATATATACATAGGATCAGAAGCCAGATGAGCCTTGACATTGTCAGAACGCTGTGCTTTATGACATTAGTTAGTTTTCATGGGAAATGTTTCAGAAATAAAGGTTTTGATGACAACATGACTTGGTGTTTTTTTAAAAATGCTAATCCTTTGTTGGTGTGTTTGGAATATGCCAGCAGCACACGCCTTTTGCCATAGCCAGTGGAGACAGGCATGCAATGCACATGGATGCAGGGAGAAGTAGTTTCAGCACATTGATACAGCTTTCTTCAGAATACTTCATAAGGTGCTCAAGCCTGTATGCACTTAGGCCAGGGGTTCAGATACTCAAGGCCAGGGGCAAAATCTGGCCCTCTGGGTGTGTGTGTCCCAGTCCAGTTCTTCGGAGTTCCCCAGAAAGCCCCCTCCCTATCCCCAACCACCAATCATTTGGCGATCTTCTGGCTTTTGTACATTTTTTTCCTTTTCTAAAAGGTAGCTAGCAGTAGGAGCTAGAGGTGGGAGATCTCACCCATGTCTGAATCGTTGGACACTTGCCCCCATCACCAACTTCCACCACCACTCGCTGGGCGGTGGGAGCTTCTTTTGAGGCCTGGCCCGGCCTGACGTGTGCTCGACAGCCATCCGCCCTCTCTGCCGAAATTGGGCACTTCCCCCCACTGCGTCAATGGCAATAATAGGATCAAGCTGAAGTTGTTCCAACAATGTACGTTTACTTAACACTGGCGAAATTTATTACTGCAGACTTGCACAGCCTGTGGCCTATATCGAGCCAAATGCAGCCTACCGGCCAGATATAATAACCTGCCAAGAAATCAATAAATCCTTGTTTATATTGCCTGCTGTTAGGCATGCAAAGCAGTAGAGCTTGCTGAGATCTGCCAGGTCACTGGCAATACATTGCTGATGGGCTGTGTTCAGCTAGGTGCAGTGGAGGCTGGTAGAACCCAGCACCTTGGACAGCTCTTTTAGAGTTCTGACTGAAACCAAGAGTGTATTCACAGCCCCACTGAAATCAGAGCCACCAGTCTCCACTGGCTAGGTGGTTCATAAGCTACAGAGGACAAACAAACAAACCTCAAAACCAGCCATTGTAGTTACTAGGGGTGTGCACGGACCCCCCGGATCGGATCGGGACCCAGATCGGGACCTCCAATTTTGTCCCAGATCAGATCGGACAAAATCAGAGGCCCCCCCGGACTGGATCAGTCCCAATCCCAATCCAAAAATCGGACACCCGATTTTTGGATCAGCTGCCATTTTTGTTTTCCCCATAGACTTGCATTGGGGGAAAGAAAGCTTCCCCCCAATGCAAGTCTATGGGGAAAAAATGGCGGCGGGTGGGTGAGGGGGGCCTAACTCCCTCCTCCCCCCTCACGGTTCTTACCTCCCGGGGCCGGCCGCTGTGGACGGCCCCAGCAGGTAAGCCCCCTCCCCCTCCCCCTGCTTACCTGCTGGGGCCATCCGCTCCCCTCCGCCACTGGCCGCTACTGCGAGCAGGCTTCGCAGCCTGCCCCTAGGTAGCGCACCACCGGAGGGAAGCGGCCGCCCCGCCAGGGAAGCCCCCCCCCGCTGTCCACTTCTATCGGCGGGCGCCCATTGGTGCCCGCCAATGGAAGCGAAGGAGGGCACCTGCGGGTGCCCACCGATCCTCCAATCCTTTCTGATCTGGATTGGGCCCTTTCCGGATCAGATCGGATTGGATCGGACGATCCAGCGGGGTGATCGGAAATCGGATAATTGTATCTGATTTCTCCTGGATCAGATCCGGATCGTGGATCGGACCCGATCCAGTGCACACCCCTAGTAGTTACTATAGCTCTTTTGTATTGATGTAATTGCAATTGTGGTAAAGCTGAACCATGCAGTGTTCAATAGCAGAGTTTTTACAGCTTTCACAGCAACATTTAAGTGTAAAGCCGATAGCAGTTAACATTTTGTTAAAATAGAACTGCAATCAGTCCATTCTGACTACCAGTGGTTTACTCTTTAAACTCTCATAAAATTGGAATTTTCAAAAAAAGCAGAACAATTTTTTAAAAATCAAGCAACAAGGTACGTGGGGCGGAATCCTTGGAGCAGGGAGCATTTTAAAGAAAGCAAGTTATAGCCTGGAATTGGGGGTGAATGTTTACTTGGATACCTGAACTTTTCACAGTACAACATTTAGGGGATAATGGCAGCTGTTGTTGTTTTTTGGTGGTGCCACCATTTTCTTACGTATAGCAACTTCTGCTTTCCTTGCTTGACATCTACTTAGACTAAAGATAACTGGAATGGATCCAGACTTAGATAGTTGCCATTTGCTAACTTTTCACATTGATGACAATTAGACTTAACTACCTTAGACTAGAGTCCTACACACACTTATCTGACAGTAAGCTACATTGAACTCAGCAAGGCTTACTTCTGGGTAGACATGCATGGGATTGCTCCATTAGTCTGGATCTAGCTCAACAGAATTTGGTCCCCAACCCGCCAGATAAGATTTGGAGGCCTGGAGCGAGGAGGGGAGGATGAGGAAGTCTTTCAGTATCCTTCCACTGGTAGAAGGTTGATGCTGCATCCAACCCAGTAAACTGATATTCCTCATTAAAATGCATGTTTAGAACTTCTTAGTAGCAGTCCACTATGGTGAAAGAGCGATGCCGTTGGCAAAAAGTCACTGCGCAAGACTGATGTGCTTTCCGTTCTGTTGTTCAGTGTGACTATGTTTAGAAAGTGAAGCATTATAAATTCTGCTGAGAGGAAAATGTCTCTCACCACTTAATTAACATTTCACACCACATACAAACATTTTCAACCACTAAAGGTTGTAGTTGATCGTGGCAAGTTTTATATGTACCAAGATGAAGGGCATTCTCTTATGAGAAGCGTACACAAGACTACAACACCATAGTAAAAAAAACCACACCATCATTTGTGTTGTTGCATCATGTTACATATATATTTTCACAACTTGTCCATTTAAAATTAGGGATGGCTGAGAATTTTGTTTCAGTTCATCTTTTGTAAGAATTTACAGAAATTTGCAAATTGCTTCATATCACAAATCACTCACTCCCACATGCTCCAAAATAAACCATGGAACAAACATATTAAATAGGTTGAGCACACTGAATAATAAACTGTGTTAACACAAGGTGAAAATTCAAGACTGAGAAGTTTGAAGTGTGAAAGAAGAACACAATACTTAATTTATATGTAGCCACAGATTGCCGGAGCAGCAAGACAAGAATACCAAGCATTTGCTGCAGTGTAAAATGAAATAATTACCTGAACGTGTCTTGATGGCAGTGGCGTGAGACAGCGCGCTCCTGCATTGGCACTCCTTCCACCTGTCTACATGGGCAGGAGTGTCATTGCAGGCTCTCGGGAAGCCTCCACCGCGCCCATCCACCTGAGCCCATGCACCTCAGTGTAGGGGTGCCTGGAAGCATCCACACCCCCTCTCTTATTCAAGGTTGTTTTTTTTTTTGTTATTTGCCTTTTAAAAAAAAAAAAATCTGTAAATACGAATCTTCGCATTTACAGATAAACAAGGAAAATGGGGGAGGAATGGAGCGCTCCAGCTCTGAATATCCACCCCTTTGATTTTTTTTATTATTATTATTGGAAACAATAGTCTGCAGAGTTATGGAGGTGGTCCAGCAACCTTTCGGCTCGCTGGTCCACCCCCTTCCCAGCCCAGCCTATGGCAACCAATCAGTGGTCACAATCGACTGTGGCACACCTCCTCAGCAGCTCCGGAGCAAGAGCGACAGATGGCAGATGCCATCGTCACCTCGCTCCAAGCTAAAAAAGTCAGGGTAAGTTCCCGACTTTTTTAAAGCGGAGCTTTCGGGGTTTGCCCCTGAATGGCTTCACGATGGTGGCTGCGTCATGTAGATCACCTGCCGTCACTCATAATCCACTGTGGGGCAAACCGCTCGTCAAGATGTGCCCCCTGTTAATAGGGAAATAACCATCCAGAACCTTAATTTTATCCTTGAGAAATGTCTTCAGTGAATGAATTCAATCTGGTAGCTTCTCATTCTATTTTTCCTCAACATTCCCTTACTCATTGAAGATTTTTCAACAAAATGATGTACACCAAAAGATATGATAGAATGGGAGTCCTTTGTGAGAACTAGAATAAATTTTGCTGATTTGTTCCATTGCCTGTTTTTTGAGCAACACACTTTTAGGCAAAGACAGCCTTACAAGGTGGCTATGCATCATGTGACTTCAGAGATGGAACTGGAAATACACTGTTGCTATACCTAGATGTGCAACCATCTTACCCTCTTTATATTCTACAGCATATATTATTTCAAATGGTATGCCTTTCTATTAATGCATATCTCTGTCTTCCACTGAAAATGAGAGACGCTTCTTGTTTCCATTTTGAAGAAAATGTTCTTTATAACGAAACAATTTCTCAGATGTCCCTACTCTATTGATGGATCAGACCAGATATTCAAACTCACAACAGATCCTTAGAAAATATAGCCTGTGAGGGTATTAAGGTCATTTGAACATCTGATCTTTGCTGACTCACATTCAAGAACGTAACAAATATGGTCCAATAACCCCATGATCTCTATATCAATCCTGAACAGAAGTGATTCCCATTTTTCATAGATGTGTTTGAAAAGCAGTGACTTTGGGAGCACAGTGGATGAGGTGGCGCAGCAGATCAAGAAACATGAGGCTTTTGAGAAGCTGCTGGTGTCTCAGGATGAAAAGGTAACTATTTTTTTATATCAAGTATAGATGAAGTTGCTTATGTTTATGAGCAAATAGTCTTATTCTCAAGGAGTAATATATCTGACTGAGCCAGCTGAGATCACTGAAAGAAGTGCTGTGCTAAGCATATGAAATCAGTCAGAAAGCATGGGTGCAGCACTGTCCTCTAACCCGGAAGGGCTAATACACACAACCATATTAGGGGGAGTTGTTTTTCATTGCATGCAGGAGTTCCTCCTCAGGCAAAATATCTGAGACAAGTGCTTTTCTGTGAGAATTTATTTTCTTTAGGGGAGTGTGCCACACATTCCCACGCTGACATCAGATTTCATATAAAGCAAAGATTGAAGCAAATTTGGAGGTTTATTCTTAAACAAACTATCCAAGAAATTTGGGAGGAAAGACAAAAGAATGCTCATAGGATGAGAGCAAAACTCTCTGATTTTATAACCCCAGTATGCCCAAATACATAGTTCATAGTTTTTACTGGCAGAGCAGCCAGGATAGCTAGAAGGAATGGGCAAGTTTAAACTTCCAGAGTTTCTGATTCCTTCAGAGCTCTTAAGATTAAACTCATACTTGCAATTCTAAATAACAGCTTTTGTTCCACTTGATAAGGGATTACATATATCAAAGGGTGTCTCTACATTAAGGGGGGAACACACCTTTTTTCATCTGGAGTCTTTCCACATTTGCAACTGACTCCTTTAGATGGAAACTACATGATTTTGAATTGAAAACTTCCCCTCTCAACAATGCTATTCTGTTAAATGAAACAGCACCATATAGAGACAGAATTATATCACTACACCGGCTTCACACACTGGGGAAATCCCGCACTAATTTAAAAGCAAGATTACTGGGGGAATGCAGAGGAGACATCCTACAGGTTGACGGCATCATGTAAAGGATCTGCAAACTTCTGTGAGTGGCTAATCATGAGCATGCAATATATTGCTCATATAGAGAAGCTCAAAGGGACACAGTTTTGATTTCAGATTTGTTTCTTTTCAGGAATTGTCTCTTCAGGAACAGGCAAAAGGGCTGCAAGAGAACAGTGAGCTCGAAGGGAGGCAGATCCAGCACAAGCTTAATGCCATGTTAGAGAAAAGAAGATGCATCAAAGATCTCTCACAAAGCCGGAAAGAAAAACTGGAGGTCGCTCTCCTGCTGGCTGTCTTCTACCAGAATCTAGCAGAGGTGAGAATGAGTTCTCTCATAGTGGGGTAGAGTTTAGAGAGCGGACAATTCCTTTCCCTTTAGAGTTAGCCAAAGGTTGTTGCTTTTCTTTTGGGAAGTCTGTCTTGATTAATTAGCACAATGTGTATGGCTGTAAAATGTGCCAGCATGCAAGCTACCAAAATAAACACCACATTGAACATGCACTCAGACACTCTTACCAGGACTCCATGTTATATCTGGATAGTTTTCCAGAGGCTAGGCAGCCCAATCCTATTAATATTTTATTCATGGTGTAATGCAAAAAAAAATGTACACTTTAGATGTTGCAGGACCGCTGTAAGAGCAACTTTTTGTGAATTCGTCCCTTTATGTTCTTGTAACATTTAAAAAGGGGTGGGCAGATTTCAGGTTTGACAGATCTATTATGTTTTTTTACTGAAATCCCAAAAGCCATCACTAAGTGCCTGGTGCAACAAATATATCAAAGAATTCTGACACCAGGAACCTGTTTTGAGTAACAGATCTAAATGGATATCACAGTCCTCCTACAGTCCTGGTTCGCTCAAGCTTCCTACAGTTTAAAAGTATAATTTAAGGGGAGTCATTTTGTTGCTATTATTGTTAAGCTACTGAGAGTCAGAAAGACTTGCTGATCTACTACAAATCACCCAATGATTGACAAGTAGATCCAGATCTACCTTCTGCCTATCCCTGACTTAAAGAAAATCAGCGATGTAGGCAAAGCCAGTTGTGTGGGCCCTGATGGCACCAGAATTGGCAGCCAACTGGGATTGGGGGATACAATTCCATTGTTGGGATCTGTGATAAGAGTGAAGAGCTATCGTCGTTGCCGCCTGCCATGGCGTTGTGTGCTCCTCGGCACCGACGACTCTATGTTCCCAGCGCCAGCGCATCTTCCCAACGTATGGTGCCATTGCATCCTTTTCGGGGAGAAATCTCACGAGATCGTCGGCTTCCCCGCAAGAGATCTCGCGAGATCACCAGCTCTCGCAGGGAAGTCGGCGATCTTGCAAGATCTCTCCCCAGAAAGGACACAATGGCGGCGTACATCAGGAGGACGCACTGGTGCTGGGAACATAGAGTCGCCGGTGCCGAGGAGCTCCCAACGCCATAGTGGGCAACAACAACGATAGCTCTACACTCTGCTCCTGGGCCCCAGTAAGTCCAGCCCTCCCAGGCACTATATGCTGGGAGTTGTAGACTTTCCTGGGGCCTAGGAGTGGGAGAGGAAATGGCCTCCAAGCTTCGGATTTGGGATCCCTAGTTTTTACCACATCAGTTTCAAGCAGTGAACGCCTCATTTGAATGTGCTCTGAGATGAGCAGAACAACAATGTGAACCCGAGTTTTCATTGGTTTACTCTGCCATGGTAAATACCAGCTCCCAAAATATGCAGGAAGACATTAACTTTGTCAATAAGTCTGTCCTTCAGCAATGTTCTGATTCATGGGAAAGCATTGTCTTTGGACTAGGGTTTGTCTAGCTTAAGAGGGGAGGATGTCTGTGTTCCACAGAGGGTGGTGGCAATATGTACAGTGCTAACCATGCTGATTCTTTGGTGGCAGGCAGAGAGCTGGATTGATGAGCGCATGCAAAAGCTGGAGGACCCTTCTTTTCAGAATCTGAGCAACCTGCGTGACAAAATGAAGCTTCTGCAGAAACATCAAGCCTTTGAGGCTGAGATTCTGGCTCATGAGGATCTAATCGCAACTGTTAACACGGTAAGTGTTGAATGCATGTGCTGTGATCTTTAGTTTTCCTGCAAGGTGCTTCTTCAGGCATGAGGTTAAATGATGGAAGGGCCTTAAAATGAAAGTCATCAGGGGGTCAGTTCTTCAGGTCATTGTCTCTGAGAATATAACTATTTGGTCCATGCATTGGGAAGGTTGGTTATATCCTTTGTGGGTGAATGGGGGAAATTGCTATTGGGGAAATCCAGAAACTGAGGGGATTATTTAGTAACGACCCATTATTTGACCCATCTCCCAGAGTTGGGTTTCCTTAGAAATATAAAAAATACCGTGTCAGTCTTTCCTTATTAATTATTCCTTCCTTATTATATGAAGAGAGGAGAAACTCTATTATGCCAGAATCATCCTAAGTCGGGGGAGATCCGCCGTAAGACTCACTTTCTTCAAGAACGGTGGGAGATGCTGAAAAGGGCTGTTGTAGCTCGTGGAAAGATGCTTGAAGACAGTAGGGATTTCTTGGAATTTCTACAAAAAGTGGACCATGCAGAGGCCTGGATCAGAGACAAGGTTAGTAAACTTCAATGGTTAATTGCAGACCAGCACTGTTATTCAGAAAACATCTTCTTGCTCATCAGTATTTGAAAATGCTAATACTAAACAGAAAACTTGCATTTTTGGCTGAAAGCCCATTGCCAGATCAGACCCCAACCTGCGCCTGCTATTTACTTTTCAAAAGCCGTTCATTCAATTCCTAATTCCCTGAATGGCCTCCCATCTGGTTTGGCCCTTGTTTCATTTTGCATTCGTTTCACTTGAACCACAATCTACAAGGCTGGGCCCTCGGCTCTAACAACAGGACTCATTCCAAATCTCCTGCAGTCAATGACAAACAAAAATGATTGCAGGGTGTGTTAAGTTTGATTCATGAAGAAATGCCTTGATCGTGCTACAGCCCTTCATTTGGCCCTGACCCAACAAGACTCCAATTGTTTTGCCCTCATCATTCCTTTTTAAATACTGCTACTTTAATTGTCAACCCTGGGGTATGGTTTTGCAGTAAGCAACAAGTTCTGCAAATATTGTCGCTGGGACAGTTCATAATGTAACACTGTGCCATAAAGTGAAGTGTAATCTTTTAAAAGACAGGTTGCCATTCTTAAAATGATATTGAATTCCAGAGGGCAAGTTGGGGAAAGACCCAGGTAAGTCATGAGAGACGGGCTTTGTTGACATTCTGGATGCGCAGTGCTCATGACGATTTTGCTGTTTACCTTTACCCAGGAAGTCATGATTAATATTGGTGATGTGGGAAATGACTACGAGCACTGCCTGCAGCTCATGAAAAAACTGAATGAGTTCCGAGGAGCATCAGGGGTAAGAAGAGATGCTTTTCCAGACCTAGCTTTGATAGCTGGATAATATCTAGCTTTTCAGCCCATAAATATTTCAGATCAGTTTGGCTGCTGAAAGTGTCGCTTAGTATGACATTAGAATTGTTGGCTTTCTTATGCCTGTCAAAGTATTTGTTGCCTGAATTTGTTGCATGGTGATACACCAGTCTTTCCCATAGTAAATAACATAAAATATGGATGACATACATCTTGTAAACAACCACCAAATAAGGTAGACATATATAAGCTACACATACAGAAGTGCCTATAGACACCTGTATATCATGCACACTTTAGGTGTTTTCTATGTGTTTGGACAAGTGTACAAAGTGCACTAAAACTCAAAGTTCAGGCTCTGACGAACTAAAACCTGTTTATAGCCTTTCCATACCCAGTTTCGCCATTGTAGATTGAGTTAACAGAGGCAAAACCCTTTCATCTTTTAAAAGTTTGATACTTTTCCTTAATAACTATAATTAATTTAATTGAATATAATATAATTAAGTTAATATAATAGGGTTCTAGGGAGATCCACTTTCAAAACAATATAAGCATTTAGGAAAATATAGTAACACTTTGGGGAAAGGCAGCATGATATGACAGCTGCTTGTTTCAGCTTTCTCTGCTGTGACCTCTCCGGTTCTTCCTGTGTGATGGTGAGTCATCACAGCAGGCTTGTCATATAGCTCCATGGGGCTTTGCTGACTTGGATACTGAAATGTGTCGAGCACTTGTGACCTGCCACTGTTTGATGAGTGTGGCACATTAGCTATTTAATTCAATTTTGTGTGTGTTGCAGTCTTTCTGACATGAAACATTGTATGGAACATTCACAACCCCCATGTGCTCATTTTGGCAGAAGCAAGAGAAGTTCATAAAGGGCAGCCTCTATTTTCTGGCAGGCTGCATGTGGAAACATATGGCCAATTTGAAGCTAGACATGTCTGTTGGCATTTTCCTTCTTTACAGCTTCCCTCAGGTTTCCCCCTGTTTTCTTTCTATCATTGCACAGTTTGGTCTGGGCCTCTTACCCCTACTGGTGACAGGAAAGTCTGTATTGTGTACATAACAACCCTAAAAAACCTGAGAATTCAGAGGGAAAAAATTGATTTTCTTTCACAGTGCGTCCTCCTTCTCCAAAATATATGAGTGAAAATGCATCTGACAGTTCTGGGCAGAATGCCAAAAATGGTCCCATTTCAACTACAGGAAATCAGCCAAGCTAGACCAGGCAAAGCAAAACAATTCTCAGTCTGAGATGTGCTCAACAAAAAAACTTAATGCTACAGAACACTGATAAAGGCCATGCAAGCAGTGATAATATAATGCAGGGATAAGGATGGAGATCATATTTTCTCGGTGTTGTAATCCAACACCAGGTTGGGGAAAGTGGACCTACAGAAGCCCATTCTTCCAAGTAATTGATGGGAGACCTGGTTAAAGGAAGTGGCTTGCTGGAGGAGTAGGTGTGTGAATGTGTGTGTAATTTTATCATATAATATAGAAACGCCATAATTACACCACACAACATTCAGCACACACGCCCTTTTTAGCTATCTATTCCTTTGAATACAATGCAGCTGAGATGCTACAAATTAATGGGCACACTAGACATCTCCCTGAAACTAAGCTCAAGGTCAATTGTGGGCCCACTCCTGCATACCATATTCTCTTTCTCATGCCTTCCTCCACCCCATACTGCCATTGCTATCCATTCCAATCTCTGTATGCCGCTTGTTACACCCATAGTTTGCTGCAGATATTATTTTACTCAATTTGATACTCAGTTTAGCTGCCTAATATGAAATAGGAGCCTAGCCTAGCACATGCAGTTCCTCCCCACTTTCGGTCAGGCTAGAGCACCCAGAGAGGGTCAGAGAGGGAGCATGTGTGCTAGGAAGAAATACCAGCCTAAACCACTCGCGGTCCTTTTGTTTTCAATATTAACTCGAACATGACATTCTTGGCATTATTGGAGTGTATAAAGTTACTCCTGCATAGCAATGATTTCTCCAGAACATATTCTCTATAAATTCAACTTCAGACTCTTGCTTAGGAGACTGATCTTTAAATAATTAAGTATTCAGAAGCGTTAAGTATAATGTAGATTATACTTAGTGTAAAATGCTTTGGGTGTTTGCTTTTCAGTTGACCATAAACTGAACAGTGCTATGCACGTATCGTGAAGTGCCTAGGGAACCAATGCTTCTTTAACCAGACTCCTGGTCTCCCATGGCAGTAACTCTGCTAAATCCATGATTCATGTTTCCCTCCATTGTACTTTACTGCAAAGTAAAATGTCTGAGCGCTGAAATTGAACTATTTTGTATTCCAAACTCTGTACCATTCAGAACTAGATACTGACAATGATTCAGGAACATATGTTCATCACAGTGTGCTCGTTCACAATTGCATAAACCACACACTGAAGGGGAAAGTAATAAGTTTTATTTGGCCCATTATTCCTTACTAGCATAACATATACGCCATACCAGTTGGCCAATGACAGATGATGGACCAATTTAACTTGTTAACTTGATTAAATTTTTACTTCACGAGGACACTTGCTAGCATGTGTTAATGAAACTACGATACCGACGTAGAAACGAGTGGGTGCTAACCAGCCATACATTCAGCCAATACATGAGTGGTTTTCAACAGGACCTAAAACTGATTAATTCTGTTTTACATTGTCAACCTGCTATGCAATCTGAATTGAGTTGCTTTCTTCTTTGCTAGAGTATGCTCCTAATTTTCTCCTCTGCAAATTTGGGCCAAAGTAGGCATTTATTGTTTTATTCTTATTATTTAAAATATTTTTAGGCTGCCTTTTAGGATATAGCCCTCTCTTCGGATGGCCATTTTTGAATTGCCAAAAAAGAGGATAACAATCTGCATAATATTTGCATGAAGTACTATATATGTATATATGCAAATGTGTAAATATACTTATAGTTAACGTATATTTATATTTAATATTATATATTAAACAATAATTAATTATAATGTTATAGTTAATTTAAATAGAAGTACAGTACATTTCACCATACTCTGGAAAAGTATGACCTGGTGACCCGGGTGTGTGCCTGCCAAGTCAGTATGCTGTTTAGATGCTAACTGTTGATAGGCAGCAGTTCTTATGGTTTTTTTATCTTTAAACTGGACTTGGAGAAGACAGTCCTTTAGTTAGATGGCACTTTATTTATTTTATTTATTTATTAAAACATTTGTAACTCGCCCTATATCACTAGGATATCAGGGCGGAGTTCAGATAAAATCAAAGCAATGTAAAACAATACATATACACAGCTAAAATATATTAACTCATTAACGAACTAAAACCAGTAGAAAAGTTTAAAAACAATAAGAACAATTAAAACAATTAAAACCATGTGCAGCCTTGGAGAATTTTAGCCTTCAAAGGCTTTAATAAAAAGCCATGTTTTAACTTGGTGCCAAAATGAAGCCAGCGCCGGCACCAATCGGGCCGCCAAGGGGAGAGTCCCACCACAGAGAAAGGTCCTCTGGCTAAAGTGACTAGGCCTGTTCCCCTTAGGCTGGGAGAAGGAGTTTCTGGTGATCAATTGGAATCAGATTCTGAAGCAGAAGAGACAGCGCCAGAAACGTACCAGCCTACACGCGAAGTGGGGGAGGCGATTTTCACGGGCTTTTCACCAGCTAGGGACGAACCTTTGCCAGACCTTATCACTGAAAACATTAACAACACACAGTCTGTGGGAAATCATTATTCTTCAGAGGGGGAGGGCACTTCAAGGCTTACTGATCCTAGAGTCCGCCCCAGACCTAAACAGGTGGAGTTAAAGGAAGGTGAGAAAAGATCGACCCAGCTAGCTTCTCACCAAAGGCGTCTTCAGAACCAGCCTCCTTGAAGTTAAAGCATTCTGGGAAAAGGCTTTCCCTTTTTCTTGAAAGGACAATTGTCTTCTTAGTTCATATAGTTTTGCCTAGAGGAAAGTTTCTAGAGGTTAGACTTCTCTTCAGGTGGGAAGAAATGTTTATTGCCTGAATAAATGTTTGTCGATTATGTGGCAGACTTCTTTATTCTCTTCCAATAAGGTGGGTGGTTTTGGGAAACATGACACTCAGGCCTTCAAAACAGAGGTCCTCTGGCAGGCCTTCAAACAGAGGACTGTCCTCTATAAAGGAGGACACATGGCAACCCTACCCTTTCAAGACACCTCAGAAGATAAAAGCAGTACAACAATAAATATCAAAATAAATAAAAACCAGTGACATCCCATCCAATACACCATTGCTGTCAAACCATCAGCAAATCTGTAAAAACACAATTCAGAGAAAAGGCCATGGGAAATAAATGGATCTTGGAGGATTTCCTGAAGGCCTATGGTGATTGGGTTGGACCTCAGTTGGCAAGGCATTCCAGAAACATGGTGCCCCTACACCAAAGGCCTTCTCCTCATAGCCACCATAGAATCATAGAATCATGACTGCTCTCAGTGACTAGCAAGTGAAAAGGGCCTCTTGTGCCAACCCTGGTTCATGTGGCTGAAAGCAGCCCTTCAAGGAATTTGCCCCAAACAATTTAAGACTTTAAAGGTTAAAAATGGCATTTAAATTGGGCTTGGAAATGCATTGGCAGCCAGTGCAGTTGGCACAATATATGTGTCACTTGATAGATGACAATGTGTGGCACTTTTCCTAGCACATGAAAGTGGCTTTTATAGAGTAAGACTGTATAAAATGGAGTAGATGTCTCTTTTCTCCTGCGTGTATTCAGGGACACTCAGCTCACGTGCACTGCTGCCTTCTCCCTGATGGAGAAGAGATTCTCAAGGGTGCAGAGTCGGGGGCTTCATTTTGTTACCTAAAGCAACGTGTTGCTCTTTGACACTGTTCTTATAGGGAGTGACAGTAGATGATGCACACATCAAAGCCATCAATGCCCTTGCTGTGAGATTGGAGAGAGAGAATAAAGAAGAGATGAAAACGATATACCAGCGGCGAAAGCAACTCAATGAGAGGTGTGTGTGTAAATCTGTTATTATGTTCCTCCACCCCAGTCTTGAGAGGGGGGAACTTGCAGGGGCCTCAGCACTCACTCAGACTTCCATTTCACACTATCTATCTACACTACTGCTTTAAAACGGTTTATAACAGTTTTAAGCCGGTTTATAACAGTTTTAAGCCAGTCAATAACAGTTATTAACCAGTTGAAAACACAGTGCTGAGGATGAAGGCCTACAACACACAACTCCAAGCAAACCCTGCTCCTTCTGCAAGACAAAAGGTGATTCACTTTCCCCCCAGATTCATTTTCTCCTACCTCCTCAAGAATTGTGGAACAAAAAGCTTACCCATTCAAGGATAACAGTGTTTGTGTGTGTGTGTGTGTGTGTGTTTTGGGGAGGGGACACCTCAATCTCTTTTATTCAGACTTTTGAGGGGACCCCTGGAAGTAATTTAGACTGACCCCAAACACATAACACTATATTGGTGCCCAAATGAAGAAAGAAAAGTTCAATTAAAATATTCACCAACTTCAGGGCCAGAGGGGGACTGTAGTGCCATTGTATTGATCTATACAAGGGGAAGGCTGATTGTAAATATGTGTTCTCTGCATAATCACTCTGTACCATGAACATACACTCATAGAATCACAGGCATGTAAGGTTAGAATGAATGTGAGGTTCAGCTACTTGAACTCCCATTGCCCAGTGTCGGGACCTCTGTTTCAACATCTTCCTTCTTGTTTCTGGACCCTTGCATTGGATTTTCAGTTTTCACCAAAGAGTTGAACAGGACTTCATCATCACAGGGAGGGAAAAGATCAAGGGAGGTGAGCCTGACATGGGGTGGGGATGGGGAAGGTAATAGGACACAATCCATAAGCAGTTATGCTATGTAAGATAATAAAACTATATTATAGCAGAATTAGTAATACTGTAATAGGAGTTGCACAGTACAAAATGTTGCCCCAAAGAAAAATCAGCAGAAATATCAGCCTGTATAGCTTTTCAATATACAATTATTCTTTGCTCTTAAACACAGATTTATCTGATAGAATAAATTACTTTTGGTTTCCTAAATTATACTGAAATTTTCTTTCCTAAATTGTAACATTCACTAGCATTTCACAGTACCTTGCTATGCTTTTAACACAGCTTGTAAGTCTTGGCTTGTGTCTTTCCCTGCACTGTCTTGTCCTAAGTAGCCTTCCTCACCCCCTGCCCTTGTCTGAGCCCTACTATAGTAAGGGAGATATGTATTCCCCAACTTTGAATTATTGAAAACTGCCCTGGTTGGTTCCAGAAAGGTGGTATAGAAATGCAATGCAATAAATAAACTCAAATGAAGATTTTGAAATCAGCCTAACTCTGACTTCATCTTTGAACAGTGTGATCTCCAGTAAAATGTATTGGTTCTATTATAGGTGGAACAATTTCCATGGTGATCTTAAAGCATATTGGAAGAAATTGGAAGGAGCTCTGGAGATTCATGGCTTGATCAGAGAAATTGATGATATCACAGAGAGAATCAGTGAAAAGGTGATTTGCTTTGTAATAGAGTTCCCGTTCCCTTTATGTCCTTGATGAGTTCCCCCAAGTGGACACAATTCCAACAACCCAAATCAATTGAGGTGAGGTGGGATGAAGGTATGGATTTTAAAAATTGTAACGTGTACAAAAGAGGCACTGGGGAGAATGCTTCTTAATGTCATCAAGAAGATTCAGCTGTTGTAGTACTTCTCTTGTTTGTGTGTCCACAAATTAGCAAAATAGTTTAGAGATGTTAATTCAAGGGGGCATAGTGATATTTGTAAGCTTAAAATGAGGATTTAATCATCTAAAATCTTTTCATCATTTGTTAATCCTAGTAAAAAGGAAAACACTCAAATGGCTTTCAGGTATTTTTTATTTAAAATGCTGAAATCCAGTTTATCCATCAACCTTGCCAGTGATAAAGGGAAAATCTTAAACATGCAGGAAGAGGTAAGAATAAATTGGCTTTTACATGAGGGTTTGAAGCCTATTTTAATTTTGATGTTTGGATTCCCAAATTTGGAAAATCTCAAATTTACTTAAACATTGCAAGGTTCTCTAATGGTTTAAACTGGATTGAGGTATGTAAAGTGATTCAGAATTATGTTTAAAACGTGCACGTATCAAAAGGTTTGAAAGAAAAAGAGGATGAAAATGTTTTAAGGAACTGAGTTGTGAACTTTTTCCTCCGCCCTGTCTCTCAAGAGTGCATTGATGCAAACATTGGATTATGGGAAAGATGTGGAAAGTGTAGAAAACCTAATCCGGAGACATGAAGAAATGGAGAGAGAAATCGGCATTGTTCAATCCAAGATGGAGGTAAAAGACCAGAAGTAGTTAATACCTGAAATGGGAATGGTAAATGCTATGGGGAACATTCACTGAAAATTGTCATCTATGGGGAACTTTGCCACCTCCGCCCCCCCCCCCCCCCCAGCAATCAGGGCCTTTAAATGGGGAGGGAGAAACACACAATTTCCCCAAGGCTAGGGAAATTGCATATTTTCTCCATCCACTCTAATGGGGGGGAAAATCCCCCCCACCAATGGGGGCCTTAAATGCCCTGTAAATAGGGCCTTTAAGGCCCCTATCAGTGGGGGGACCTGGAGACAGAAACATGCAATTTCCCCAGACTTGTGGAAATTGCGTATTTTATCCCACTGCTATTAATGCAGTGGGGGGCGAGGGACAAAGGGTGCACCACAACCTGGAAGTCAGGATGGACCTGCACCCGAGTCCACTCGAAGGCTTGCAAACACTCAGGCATGGGTCCCTCCTAGCCCTGGGTGGGTCAGACGTGGGGGCATCCACTGTCCTCGCAGACCCAGGCAGATATTCAATACAATGCTAGTCACTCGAAGCCCTTGATGATACAGCACTGGCTCTTATTTTGCTTTTAGTCCCCTCATTCATATGTACAGAATATGTGAGTTTTGGAGATATCCTCACTTCCCACATGGGCAGATGTGTTTATGATGCTTTGGCTGCAAACCTCAACACACTTGCTAGGGAGTAAGCCCCAAGGAACATGGCGGGACCTCCGTTCAACATTTTCAAATGATTAATAGGAACTGCTCACCTAAATCCAGAAATCTGGCATTCCCTTGCATCTATATTAATACGTTCAACGTTGGTTAGTATGCAACAGTGAATCTGTTGACCTTTCCGCTGTGACTACAGTAGCTGCTGTTACTTTACAGACAATTCCAAATGTAGCCAAACCAGAACACCTCTTTCCACACTCGTACTAATGAAAGGACTTTGGAACAATTTCTCCTGGGATCCTTGTTTTGTCCTCTCCTCCTCCTCGGGGTTTTTTTTTTTTGGGGGGGGGGGCTATGCTGTTTTTTAAAAAAAAACTTTTGCTGTTCCAGAGGGACTTTGGGAGTTAGTTTTGTTTAATTATATTCCTGCTGGTTTATTTTGTGGTTTTTCTCTGTTGCTTTGGACACTTTTATTACTGAGATCATTTTTATCCTCTTTGTTCGTGCGTTGTGTATTCTAATTCTATTTCATTGGCCATTTTTTTAAAAAAAATCTTTGTGAACGGATCAGCAGGATATACATGTTTTTAAATTAAAAAGGTACATTTAAAAGGAACAATGCAATGACTATATAAAGTGCATATGCTTCTTTTAGTCACTGGAGCTGGAATCATTCCCTCTTTGCAAAAGGAATCCATCCCCCCTGAGCGACAAATTGATTACAAAGCAAAAGGAAATGAAAAACCATTGGCTGCGTCTCCAGGGCCAGGCCAAGCAAAGGTAAAAATGTTTACAGGACTGCCATCTTGAATCTGTAGATTCAGACCACCGTTTTGTTTACCCCCTCTTCTCCCCCACCTCCAGCCCCGAGTCAAGTAGCTGGACTTATGCTGTCTCTCTCTTCTACCTACCTATTGTGCATTCACTTCCTGTGGGCTGAACCACTGCAGCTACTCAGTCACGTGGATCTTTGTGTCAGGTTCTTTCCCCCAACAGAGCTAATTGGCTGATTGCTCTTGCATTGTTCTTCCTCCACCTACCCACCTACCATATAGCTGGTGAGTGACAGGTCTCCGGACTCCCCAACCCAGATGCCTTCTCCAGTAGATTGTGGCAGCTAGTACACTGCTAAAGCAACAGTGCTAAACTAGTGAGCCCCTATTAAGAGTGAGCAGATACTGCAGAAAGAGGGAGAGAGTGAAAGGAAGAGAGAGGTGGAGGGCCACCCTGGAGATGATTGGGTGCCACCAGTGTCCTTTGGGCCTTGAAGTGAAGAACACTACTCTAGATCTAACCAGAAGTGGTGCTAGATGTTTCTTTGTGTGACAGGGGCAAGAAGTTGGCAGACTCTTACCAGTTGCAGAAGTTTAACTGTGAAATGAAGGAGCTTCTAAACTGGATTCAAGAAGTTAAAAGTCGAATAGAGGTTGGGAGTCTTCCTAAGAGTCTTGCTGAAGCAGAAAGTATGATTGAGGAGCATCAGGAAAGAAAGGCAAGTATGAAGTATATCAAGTGGATCACTCTCATGTACCTCACTTTGTTGTAAAGCAATCTAGAGCTGATGGGAATTGTAAGCCAGAACATCTGGAGGGCCACTACTTGCCCATCCCTGCTCTAAAAGATGTCTGTCCATAGCAATGGACAGTTTTGGACTCAAGGCAAAACATCACCTCACCTCATTTTCTGTGGAAAAGTGGGGAAAATCCTGTGAAAACACAGAAGGGTTACAAACGGAAGAAGATGATGTCACACACAAACACCCCATGATATTCTGTCCATGAAACAGGCACAATAAATACTTCATCTCGGAAGCACCCATAATGAAATGGGCCAGAATCTATTTGGGAACGCAAAGGGGGGGGAATCACCATGCAGTTACCACCCTGTGTGTTGTTAAAAGGAAAAAAAGGGGAAAGTATTTTAAACATTTCATTTATTGCTAGCAGTTCTCAAATAAATCCCAGATTTTACTTGGAGGGGGACCAGCTTTTGGTAGAGTCATAGAGAGGATAGGGTATTTTTCTCTATAATTTTCAGCTCTGAGTTTCCTGTGCTGTCCCAGTGACACAACTCAAGGGATCATGACTTTCCATATAAATGTTAGTATTGGAAGGTTTCTATACACAGTCTGCTTTTGTCCCCTAAAGACCTTTATCTTGGATAGATGGTTCTGCATGAACATTTGACCATCAATCTCTCCAATGTAGGCTGAGATTGAAGCACGAGGGGATCGCTTCCGTGCCCTCAGCAGTGATGGTCAGGCGCTTGCCAATTCTGGCCATTACGCAACCCCTGAGATCCACCATTCCGTCATCCACCTACAAGAGGGGTTGACTGAAATGATCCAGGCCTGGCAAAAACAAAATCTAAAGCTGTTTCAAGCCAGAGACTTACAGGTAGGTAAAGAATTTTTTCATTTTATTTATTACATTTCAATACCACCCAATAGGCAAAACTCTCTGAAATGGTCTGAAGCAGCCAGCCAGGATGGACCAGGAGTTGTCGGGAAGAATCCATGAACAGAATCATGGGGCTCTGAAGCAGGAGCTCTTTTGGCCTGAGGGCTGGATTACTTTTTGGAGAAGCTCCTGGGAGCTGCGTTCCAGTGGTGGGGGGGCCCAAAACACCAGGATATTTGAGCTTAAAGTTCTTAACTAGCTAAGCCTTTGGAGGGGGGGTTTCAATAATTTAGAAGGGGGGAACTGCACAAAAGCTGGGAAAACACGAAATGATTTGGTGTTTAGGGGATAAGATGGAGCTAGGGAAGGGGACATGGCCTTCTGGAGAACCCCCAGAGGACCAGAAAGGGAGCCCCAGGCCTGAGTTTCTGCACTTCTGCTTTAATGGGTGGAGCTCTCTCTAATCAAAGTAGAAGAAAAAAGAAATACAATCAAAGGACAACTGCATCACTGTGTTATTGCTTTGATTCAACAAACTCACTTTCGGCTGAAACTCAAACCAGCAGTTAGTTTTGATATCTTTTCCTGGGTTGGAGTGGGGGGCTTGGCACTGTGTGTGTGTGTGTGTGTGTGTATCCCCCTAAAATGCACCATTTGAAGAGTTTTTGTCATGTGGTATAGCTCGATATATAAATGACAGGAACTGAAACTCACCTTCGTCTAGAATTCCCTCTCACATGGAAGCTAAACCCTCTATTCATGAGTGTGTAAAAAACAGCTGATGTTTCCTAGTGAGGAGGCCATGATTCCAAGGCCATGTTTAAAGGGCCTCCTTCCTTTATAAGTGATGTGCAAGTTAAGGAGAGACCATAGCTCATTGGCTAAGCATCTGCATTACATATAGAAGGTGCAAAGTTCAATCCCTCGCATCTCCAGGTTAAAGATAAGATAGCAGTTGATGTGGGAGACTTCTGCCTGACCCTAGAAAGCTCCTGCCAGGCAACCAGAGTAGGCAATTCTGGATTTGGTGACTTCAGACAACCTGGTATAGGTTTGCTTCTGATTCTTGTCTAGGGAAGGGAGAGGGAGCTAAAAAGTGCAGACCTGAAAATTTAAAACACACACACACCAGCCACCATCTGAGGTAGACATTATTCTGAATCCTGCAACCATCTGTTGCATCGCCTTTTAATATTGACAGTGGTTCCATTGGGATGCTTATAAGTAGTGCAAGTAACGCCCGGTGAACCTTGTCCTGTCCTGGTTTTATTGGGAAGGGACTGAACGCGCCATCTTTTTCTCTCTCTTGCACAGAATTTCTTTGGTTATGTGGAGCAGAATGAAAGTTGGCTTAGCAGCAAAGAGGCTTTCCTAACAAACACAGACTTGGGGGTAAGTGAAATTTAGCTACTGTTGTTCAAATATTCATTGGTGTTCTGTATTTTACTAGATACTATGTTTTTGTTTGTTTTTATTAATGGTTAATTTTGCATCTAAGTTTGTTTTATTATTGTTTTTGTATAAAATTTTGGAAGCCACCACCTTGAAATGGGAAGGGTTTTTTTCTTAAAGGCAGCATACAAATATCTTTGCATGGACTATTTTCAACTGAAAGAGAAAGATATTGACACAGAGGAGAAAGCATAAAGTAATCACCCTTAGTCTTCCTTGATTAAAAGGCCCTCTATTTGCTAGCTGGCTGGGGATTCTGGGAGTTGTGGTTCAACACCTCTGGAGGGCAGTGAGGATTCTGGGAATAGGGATATCCATCACCAGGAAATCTGGCCCTTTTGGGCCTTGCTGGATTTCTGAGGTGCACCTGAATTGCCTCACTGAGCCGCAGATTTCTTCCCCAAATCCAGGAACTTTTTTGTTTTGTTTTTCAATTTGCATAAAGAGCAATTTGCGCAAATTGTGACTGAAATTTTCCCAATTTGCACATAAATTTGCTCAGGCTGCTTTTTATGCAAATAAAACAAATGAACTGGAAAACCGCAAGCTGGCCCAATGCGAGCCTGTTCACAGGAAAGCGAGCCAAAGCCCGGGGGACAGAGCTGATTTAAGCTCAGTGAGCTTCACCCCCTGGACCTGAATTTTGGAGTTGTAGTCCTTTGGATCTGGAAAGTGGTCAGTGAAAGCCGCTCCCGAGTCAGAGTAGAGATCATAGCTCAGTAGTAGTGCAACTGCTTTGCATGCAGAAGTTCCTAAATTTAATCCTTGCTGTCTCCAGTTTAAAGAAACGGCAGGCAGGTGATGGGAGAGAACTCTGTCTGAGACTTGAGAGTCCCCATCACAGCTAGTGCAGACAGTACTGAGATAAACAGACAAATGTTCTGGCCTGGTAGAAAGCAGCTCCCCATGGTGCCAATCTGTACCCTCCTGTTCAGGATTCAGTGTCCAGTGTGGAAAGCCTGCAGCAGAAACACCTGCAGTTTGAAACAGATCTGGAAACCCAGCTGGAGAAGATCGATGTGATGGCCTCCTTTGCCCAGCAGTTGAGGGACAGTCAGCATTACGACTCTGAGAACATCATGAACAAGTGCCAAGCGGTGCTGAGGAGGTAGCACCGACTAACCCTTTTCTCCAGCTTTGTCTGTGATATCCTACACATTTTAAACTGTGACCCATCTTTTCTTGGTTTCTTTATTACTTTCCCCTCATTCTGAAGTGTTCCATTCTTCAAGGGCACCCCACTGCTCTTCAGACAAAAGCACACTGACCTGAATTTTCAGTCTGGGCAATCTAGATAATATTGTGCATGGTGTTCGGACAGGGACAGGCAATGTAGTGACCTCCAGGTGTTTTGGACTACAATTCCCATAACCCTCAGCCAGGATGGCCAATGGTCAGGAATGATGGAAGTTGTCGTCCAAAGCATCTGGCTGGGAATCCATGCTTCTAACGGTGCAATCCTATGCATGCTTAGACAGGGAAAAGTCCTACAACTCCCAGCATTCCCCTGGCTGCGGAATGCTGGGAGTTGTAGAACTTTTTCATGACTAAGCATGCACAGACGCTGCTCTGTTTCTGGCTTCTTTCTTACTCTTCTTGGTTCAGGCATCTCCATGCCGATCATGCCAAGTTCTGTGATTCTTGAATGATTTCCCCCAAACTGAAGCATATATTTTGCACTAATTTTGGAAATAGATAGTGAAAATATTAGGACAGCCCTCTGTATTGTCTTATAACCAGAAATATTTCTTTTTTTTTAGAAAGGAGAGACTTCTGGAAATTGCATTAACTCGCAGGCGTCTGCTGGAGGAGTCATGGCTACTACAAAAATTTCTGCATGACTCCTTTGAGGTATAGTGCATCTGTTTACTTGATTCGCTGAGATATATGTGAAGCTGCTGAGAGAATTAGGGTGCTTCCAGATGGAAGGCTCCTAGCACAACCCACATGTAGATATTCTGTCTTTTTCTCCTTGATTTTTTTGCGATAAGAATAAAAGATGGAAGAAGTACTGGGAAATAATAGGATGGTTATGAGTGGTTAGGCCTCCTCTTGAGTACAGCGTCCAGTTCTGGGCACCACACTTCAGGAAGGAGGCAGCCAAACTGGAGGGGGTTCAGAGGAAGGCAATGAGGATGATGTCTGGAAACAAAGCCCTATGAGGAGAGACTGAAAGAACTGGGCATGTTTAGCCTGGAGAAGAGAAGACTGAGGGGAGACATGATAGCACTCTTCAAGTACTTCAAAGGTTGTCACACAGAGGAGGGCCTAGATCTCTTCTCGATCAACCCAGAGTGCAGGACATGGAATAATGGGCTCAAGTTACAGGAAGCCATATTGCAGCTGGATATCAGGAAAAACTTCCTGACTGTTAGAGCAGTACGACAATGGAACCAATTACCTAGAGAGATTGTGGGCTCTCTCACACTAGAGGCCTTCAAGATGCAGCAGGACAACAATCTCTCAGGCATGCTTTGAGGTGGATTCCTGCATTGAGCAGTGGGTTGGACTCGGTGACCTTATAGGCTCCTTCCAACTCTACTATGATTCTATGAGTGGAAAACAACATAGTCTGGACTCCCCACACAATTCCATGAATGAGACAGAGCGGTAGTGTGATAATTTTCATCAATATCATCTACACTAACATGCAGCAACTTTAGATAGCGTTTTTCCCCTGCCTTTTCTGGAGATGCTGGTGATCTTTTGCAGGCAAAGCCTGTGAGTCAGAGGAGCTGTCTATACATGCACAAAGCCCTGCAGTGGCTGTGAATCTGCACTGCATCCGTTATATAATGCAGCTGCAGATTCGCAGCCCTATGGGGTTTTCCCTCAAATCTCCCAGAAAAGTCGGAGACTTGCCCCAACTTTTTTTCCAGAGTGAGGCGAGTACAGCATATCCGCTTTCTAGCCTCACTCTGGAGTCGCAGCGGAGGCGTGGCCAGGTGGATGCCAAGTCCTGATTGGTCGCTATCCACCCAGGCAGAGGACAGGGGGCAGACCCTGCACCAGAAACTTTGTGCTTTCGCTGCAGCATCAAGAGTAGCTGCCGCCGCCCCGCAACAGCAAAAGTGTGGGGTTTGAGCTCATTGCAGCAGCAACCCACCACCATATAGACAGCCCCACAGTCTTCCTTTCTACAAAGAAATCAAGTTTCTCAGTTAACCTCTTCCTAAGAGGGATGAGGTGAAAACAATGGCTGAATTTTTGGCTCCACTTTCTCATTGTTTGCTTTTCTCCTCCCTGAAGGTGGCGGTCTGGATGACTGAAAAAAACAGCATTGCCCTTGATGAGAGCTGGAGAGACCCAAGCAATCTTCAGGCCAAACTGCAAAAACATCAGACTTTCCTGGCAGAGATTGTAGCCAACAGAAACCACCTTGATGGTATCAAAGCTGTAAGTTAATAAAGAGATGCATGAAGAGGTGCAGCCAGGAAAGTCTTTAACCAAACAAATGATTTGTAGCGTGATCCATTCCAGAAGCATAAATTGCTTGAAATGTAATTGTGAATTGCAAAGAAGGTAGGATTGCTTGAAGGACATAGTTCAGAAAGAGTTTCTGAAAGGAGAGGATTTTGATTTCTTTCTTTTATTGCAGGAAGGTGAGAAAATGCTCCGGGAGGGACACTGTGCCCCTGATGCCATCCAGTCCAGACTGCAGGAGATAGATGAGCTTTGGGATGAGTTGCTGAAAAACTGCCATGAAAAGAAAAGGAAGATGCAGGATGCCTACAAGGTAATTTAAAACCCTGGAAGTGGAGAGAAATTCTGACCATCAGTTCTACCTACAGTGATGCTTAGTACGAACTTAACTAATTTGTAATTCCTAAACCAATATGAAAACCAAACGTTTATTGTCGCACTTTTCTGCATGTTGCAATACATTTCGCCAATCAAAAAATGTGTACAAAATCATGTCTATTAGGGAAAAGTGCACACAAAAAATGCTTACACTGGTGAAAATAACCTACAAACACACATGATATTAGGGAACATTGCTTGCCCCCCCCAAAAAAATGTATAAGGAAAAGTGCATAGAAAAAAAGTATTAGGAGAAAGTTGTATGCAAAATATGGTTTGAAAAATGAAGAACTGAAATTGACTGATTCATCTATCCCTAAGAAGTTAGGTTTGACTCAGCTGGCTTGGTTGCAAGTTGATTGAACTGACAAAAGTAAAAGTCCCAGTATTTGGAAAAAGGTGGGAAATAAATCATCATCATCATCATCTCAGAATATCCACTATGTTTCTGTGTGTTCCTGGAAATGGTTGTTGTGGTAGACAACATGGACCCACTCAGACCACGAAGTATTTTGTATGACTCTTTTTTTGAACTTTTAAATGTCAGATTTCATCTGGGCTCTTTCTCTCTGGCTCCAGGCCCTACGTTTCCTGCAGATTGTGGATGATGTGGAGAAGTGGTTGGAAGATCTAGAAAGTGAGATGAAAGCACCAGAAGGCAGCAATCATCTCCGGGTTCTGAATGATCTCCTCAACAAACAGGAGGGGCTGGAAGAAAGCTTTGCGGGCCATAGGGACCAGCTGCAAGGGCTTGTCAACACAGTGCAAGATTTCCAACAAGAGAAGCATTTTCTGGCAGATGAGATCGAGGAGAGGGTTGACCATGTGGTGCACAGGTGCTTAAATGGTTCTCCATTCTCCCATTGGTTCTCTGTCTTCTCTTTCTCCCCTCCCAGTGGATTCACCATCTATTTCACCATTTATTCTATTGTCACCCTTCCTCTCTCCTTATCAGCCTTGTTTTCCTAGCCATGGCACTGCACTGGGTGTATATTAGCCTGTAATAGGGGAGGCTGGTGGCTCCAAAGTTAGTGGGGCAGTGAATCTGCTCCGGGCTTCAGTCAGAACTCTAAAGCAGCTATCCAAGGTGTTGAACCTATTTGGGGGATTGGGTTCAACACCTTGGATAGCTTCTTTAGAGTTCTGACTGACTCTGACTGAAACCTGAAGCGGATTTACCACCCCGCTGACATCGGAGCCACCAGCCTCCACTGGTCTGCCATCTTTCTTAACAATAAAACTAAGGCTTCATTTGGAATCTGCAGGTACAAGAATCTTAGGGAGCCCTTACAGGAGAGGCGTGGGTGTTTGGAGGCCAGCAGGCTGCAGTACCAGTTCCTCCAGGATGTCAATGAGGAGTTGACCTGGATTCACGAGAAACTCTTCCTGGCATCCTCCAGAGACTATGGACAATCTCTTACGACTGTTCAGAGTTTACAGGAGAAGCACCAGGTAAGGTAGTTCTACAATTCTGCAGATGGGTCAGAAAATATTGGAGGGGAATGGAGTTTCTATGTCACATCTCTTTCCCACCCATCCCACCCTATCAGCCTATTTTTCTCTGATTCAAAGAGGTGCATTTTACCACTGTAAAATGGATTAAATGAGCAGCTCCTTGCTATGGAGGGGGATCTTCTGCAAAATAAAATGCTGCCATCTACTTCCTTCTGGGCCAGTCCTGTAGCCCTCAGGAATGTGCAGAAGCTTCTCATCTGAATGCAAACTTATGAGACTGTATCTGCATCATGTGGGCTGTCATTTATTATCTAGAAAATTCAGGAAATTAATAAAACAGAAAAGGCCAAAACAACCTCTCTGATCTACAGAAGCCGATTTAAATTCAGAAGCAGGTTTCTGCAATACAGAAAATCTACACTAAAAATCCATTACCTGAGGCTATGAAAGCAACTTTGGGGCCTGGGAAGGTTTCCTCTATCCTTATAACCATCTAAGAGGTGATCGGTGCTATTCATATAATAGTTGGTGGGGGTGGGGCGGGGTTCCCATGGAAAGATGCAGAAGTTCCTCCTTTCTATGATGCCCAGAGGCTTGGATGGACGAGTCACACATATGTTATGTCTTGCTGTTTTCTCATAACTTACAAAATGGGCCTGCAACTCCATCTTCTGTGTGTAAATAGTGGTCCTTCAGGAAAGTTTGCGTAAGATCTTTCATTTCTGTTAGAATTACTGGAGGCTGGTGGGGTTCAGCACCTTAGATAGTTCCTCTAGAGTTCTGGCTGTTTCTGACTGGAACCCAGAATAGATTCACAGCCCCACCAAAACTGAAGCCACCAGACTTCTACTCAACTGCAGGTTAGACTGAGTTGGCCAAAATCAGGAAAGATAAGAACCGGGAGCCCTTTTCTTCCCTGAACCTCCAAAACCTGTATCTCCCCTCACTTCATGTATACCCAACTATAATTCCTGATCTGTGTCCCACTTTAAATATAGCTATTACTATCACTGCTACTTGTGGTATGAATGGTTTATCCTCATTTTTCTTTAGAAGATACTGCTGTCCTACGGTCCTGTTTCACCTACCAAAAGTAAACCATCCTTTCGATTCTAAGGGTAAAGACTCGTGTGAGAGCATTCTGGAAAGCAGCTTCACTGTGCTCAGTTGAAACATACCTCTTCCTCTCCAGGGTCAACCTCTGAAGAAAACAGTTCTGCACATTCTAAGTAGAAGCCATCTGTGCACAGTGTTGATTGGCTAGTTCCTGTGCTATCATCAAGAAACAGATACAAAACTCCCCCTCCAGTCCCCAGTTTTGCGCTTTTACAAGGTTTCTTTAAAAAAACCAAAAAAAAGGAAATGAATAAACAGATGGAAACATGAATGTGCATATGACGTTTTTTTTAAAAAAAGGCAGACAGCTTGCCTGAGATTTGTGTTGAGGGACAGTTGAACCAGTACTTTATTTGCTGGTATGCATGTTTGTCACTTTAGTTACCAAGCTGGGAGAAAGCTTGAGAATTTTCCAGGAGCTCTGTTTTCATATTCTGTCTTGCTTTACCCTAATACTTCTCTGTTCTTGCCTATCTTCACTCTTTAAACACATCTTTTTGTAAAGCAGAAGATGGATCAAGGTACTACTATATATATATATATATATGTGTGTGTGTGTGTGTGTGTGTGTGTGTGTGTGTGTGTTATTTTTGTTGCTACTTTTCTGTCACAAAAATAAATATGGCAGCTTACCATGGTTAAAATAAACATTAAAGGGAAATAAGCATGACAAAATAAAAAGCAAAGCAATTAAATACAGTAGCACACCCTTTCAGATGTAGTCCAGATGTGAGGACTACAACTTCCAGTATCCCCAGTCATTCATGCTGGATGGGGGATATTGAGAGTTGTAGTCCAACACATCTAGAATGCACCAGGTTGAGGAAGGCAGCAGTAGCAGGTTAAAAGGAAATTTTTAAAAGCAGAATTCAAGAACGCAAATAATTAGCATAAGGAAACCACAGTATAAAAGCACAATGAAACAGAATCCACAGAGGCTGAGAAACAGATGGATAAAATGTTTGTTTTTATTTGTTTTTCAAACATGTATTGTTCTGGTTTTGTTTGTTTGTTGTGCTTACCAGAATTTAGAGAATGAGATTAGCAGCCGTGATGCTTTAACTAAAGCGGTGATCAGCACTGGGCAGAAGCTGGTGAGTGGAAGACACACTGCTTCACGGGATATCATGGAACAGGTGAAAGAGCTGGAGGTTTCCCTAGCAAACCTGAAGGATGAGGCTCAGGAGAGGAAAAAAAGGCTCATACAATCATACGAAGCCCAACATTTACTCACTGAGGTAAGGGAAGTTCATGTTCTGTTTCCTTAGCTTGGATCCAGGGTTGTCTTGCATGAGCAGAAGGGCCTTTGCACTTGCACAAGGCAGCCCTGCCAAATCCTCCCAATTTCCCTGTTCCACTGTAGCCCCCTGTACTCCATCACTGAAAGTCCCTCAATCCACAGGAGAGGCATTTGGTGGGCACAGAGCACTGTAGGAAGAGCCAGGAAAGTCCTGTGTCACTTGCAGTCTTCTGAAAGTCTATCTCTGGATCCATCCCCATTTGTCTAAAGGATAAAAAAAAAATCAAGTCTTGGTAAATAAATGGTTAGAACATGAATGGAAATGTGTACTTAATTCTGCCTTCTCCAAACTGGTGCCTTTCAGATAGCCAATGGGCATGCTGGCTGGGAATTATGGGAGTTGCATCTGGAGGGCATCTGTTGGGGAAGGCTGGCCTAACTATATGTCCTCTCATTTTGGCAATAATTTCATTACAATTGGTATTAAATTCTGCTACCTACTTTCAAGATGTACCGTATCTACTACACTAAAGGCTTAAACTGGTGAAACATTCTGTCTCCCTAGCAACATCTAAGAACTCTTTGAGGGCCAAAATAAGGTGATGTGAGTTATCTGTGACTGGATCTCCTGCCATCTTTGTCTTTCATTAAAAATGGTTTGGATGGGGCTTACAGCATTCGGAGCATATTAACCTCCTTTTGAAATATGGGATGTTGTTTTTCCCAGCACCAGGTTAAGCCCAGGCTTTTTAGAACTTTCAGATATTTAAGGCTGCAATCCTACGTATGTTTAGTCAGGAAAACGTCCTACAACTCTCATCATTCCCCAACCAGTCAAGGATTTCACCCTCATTCTGACTTTTTCCCCTTTACATTTCATTTCTCTGCAGGTTCTAAGCATTTTTATTTGATTTTTTGTTTTTTGTTTAAAATTGTCTAAGCTGCTCTGGAAGTCTTTGGGTGGAAGAATAGGATATTAATTTGTTGTAATTAAATAACTCCCCACCCCCACCCCGGTGCCATTTCTCTGGCCTAAATAATACCCACCCTCAGCAGTAATTAGCCATGGGGGAGGAAGCGAGAAGACAAGTACCAAAAGCTAATATCAGTTTCTGGATTATGAGTGGGGCATGTGATTTGGACTGGGGCTGTGTTACAGAGATCGGGAAGATTAAACCCTTCCCCAGGGCTGCAGATATAATCTGAATCTCTTCTGATATCCCATCACCGCTGTCCCTTCAGGCAATATAGCCTTAGCAAGACCTGTTCCAGCAGGTTGTAGGTAAGGATCTGTTTCGCATGCAAGTTTAATCACTCTTGCATTTCTTCCAGCTTTTGGAAATGGAATCCTGGATCGCGGAGAGGGGGCTTGTCCTGGAAACCCCAGATTATGGGAAGAATGAAGAATCCACTCAAGCACTGCTTCGTAAAGTGGAGGCTGCCAAGCTGGACCTAGAGGGATTCAAGCCCCGAATTGAGAAGCTGAGGGAAACAGGAACCTATCTCCTGACCACTGACAACCCTGCTAGGTAGGCAAGTGGAAAAGAGGCTGCAGATCTTTGTCAAGTAGAAACTCATATGGCAGAACCCAGCTGGCAACCAGTCTGGGTAGTCTTCTCAGGGCTTCTTCAGACATAACTTCAGTGAATCACTCTTGTGTATCAACATGCTGACTACCTGAGTGGCATATAAGTTTGGTTCTCTGATAAACGCATGAATTGCAAAAGGATAGGAGCAGGCTTGCAGTTCATGAACCTGAACCAACTTTTCATTCTGGGTGGTAGATCTCAAAGGAACCATGATGTTTTCCCTCCTGCAGTAGCTTTGCGCGATGGTTTCCATATGCTAATCAGTTGTCTCTGTGCACACTCATAAGCAGCTCTGGATCACAAAGCCTGACTCTCTTCCTACCCAGCTAGGTAACTTTTGATAAGCTGGACTTAATGGTCTTGTCACTTCAGTTGTGAAGCTCACCACAAACGTTTCTCTTCCCCACCCCCTTCCAACCACCATTCCGTGCTTTACAACTTCTTCTACATTCCTTATATGTTAGAAAAATACTCTGAGCATGTGCAGTTTGCAGTTTAAGTGCACTTAAATCATAGCACCATCATGACCACTTTATAGCCTGCTGCTCTCTGAGTGGCCATTTGGAGGGCCTCTAGGCTGCAGGGCCCTAGACTTTGGCCCCAAGATTCACCCTTAACTACCCCACTGCTCATACCAACTGTGTCTGGCACTATGGTGACTGTATTCCCTGTCACTTTTGAAAGACAGAAATATCACGCATGCCATTTCTCTCTCCATTAAATCCTGTAATAATAAAGAAAACTGCACAAGCCCTGATCTTTTTAGAATATGATCACCATTTCTATATATAATCCATTCATTTGTATGTTAATGGCACCTGAGTGACTATATCCTCCTGTGTCTGAAGAATGCATGTTGTTCTCCACCATGGCTCTGTAAACAGTCCTTTTAAGCCTTCCTGTTCTTCAATAACTTTTTTTCCCCAGAGGCCATATTAATTAATTATTGTACTCCAGCAGCCTGTGTGAACCTTGCAAGGGATCCTGGGGACACATGCCCCTCAGATTGTGCAGTGCAACCTCAAAGTCTTCTCATTGTTGTACATGCCTACATCGTACTGAAATTGTTGGGATTTAAGGCCAGCTGCCTCCTCTTGATGATCAAAATGGCTGACCCCCACACAGAAGAGGATTGCTGTTGCTTGCAAAAGATTGGTTTTTGTCTTGTGGTGAATGGGCCATTTCCCATGAGTGGGATGCCATCGCAGACACAGAAAAAGTGGCTGCCATGGCTAAGGTGGTGATAAATAGTAGGGTACAAGGCGGGTGAGTAACCAAGAGGAACACAAAAAGAGAGAATAGTCTCCAGACAGTATCAACGAATTCATTGGAGAAAAACCTGGCGCATTTCGGCCTCTTGCTTTTTATTAGGCCTTCTTCAAGGGGTTGTCACAATGCCTGCAGAAATTAGTTACAACAGATAGTCTTTGCTATATAAACACTGGTGACTTGGGCACTTCAAAATTTACCACTACACCACTGGACATACGTATTATAAAGCTTCAGATCAGGACTCTTATGTTTACTAGTACAGACATGGGCTGTGTTAGTGAAAGATGCTAGGTATAATGTTACTGACAAAAATAAGTTTAGAAGCTTAACTTTTCTTTTCTTTTCTTTTTGACAGTGCTACTATCCTTCCCAAGCTCAATGCTGTTCTACAAGAATATCTCTCTCTCCAACAGAGAGCTGAGACCCAAAGAAAAGGTCTGCAAGAGCAATCTCAATTGCATCAATTTGAGAGGGAAACCCAGTTGGTGGCTGGCTGGCTTTTGAGCAAACAGAGTGTGGCTGAATCAGAGAACTATGGTCAGGATTTGGAGAGTGTTGAGGTACAGCAGGAAGACCTTCACTAGACAGTTTTATAGCTTCTGGCGCTATTGGGTCGGAGATAGCTCTGGCTAACATAAGTTTGTCATTCCCAGAAACTGTGTGGAGCACAGGGGAGGGGAACATGGGACCCTCCAGATGTTTTGGACTACAACTCCCATCAGCCCCAGCCAGAATAGCCAATGGTGATGAATGATGGGAATTGCACTCCAACAACATCTGAAAGGTCACATGTTCCCCATTCTTGTTTTAATACTTCTGAACAAAAATGGGCTAACCAATTTTATTTTTTTACGGTCCCCAAACTCTGAATAAACACAAAACATTTGCCCCCTTTTTCTGCCCAGTTGGACAAGAGTTCCTGGAGATTCCACCAGTCAAGATTAAAACTGTTTTCATTTAGTGCACAACTTTTAATTCAGGTGGCTTTCCAAGCTCCTGTTTACCACATTTTAGTATTATATCTAATGTGCTAATAAGGGGTGGGATGCTTCTTTTGGAATTAGAGCTCCTGAATGACCTGTAACAACAGTTCGTTTCCTAACCTACAGGCTCTGGAGAAACAGTTTGAAGATTTTATAAATGAGGTCAAAACCCTAGGCAAAGCCAAGGTTCTCGTGATAAATGACTTAGCATCCCACCTCAAAAGTGCAGGTCACAGTCAAATAAGCAATATCCAGAAAAAAGCCCAGCAGGTCAATGACACATGGGAGAGACTGCAGCAAACCATTCAGACAAGAGCAGAGGTAAGGTCCTAATCTTTCTGGTGTCCTGACCAGCTCATTAGAGCAATGGCACCACTATTGCTTAAATATATTAGTTCTATGAGCTGGCCTGGTTCACCCAGTCAAACATTGTCTTGAAAAGTTGATCTACACAATCCTATCTCCCATGTATAGGGCCACACCTAGAAATGTATAGTGCACACTGGCTTTACTGTGACAATTCCTGTGATCATGTCAGCTCCAAACACTGCTGCCACCACTGCAGTTAGTCCTGCACATCATATCTGGTACACACAATACATTTCTCCTGTACCTTGGGGATGGACTGCTTAGTAAAAGAAGCTGCTTTTTGATGGCATGAAGCATCATTTGCAAAAATGATCCAGGGACAAAGCTTTCACATGATCAGATACTTTAGAGCACAATTTAAGGTTGCACAAAGCATAGTGTTTTAGCAGGGTGGGTCAGTACTCCCATCTTCGATTTTGCTGTACTTCAAGATCGCTGCTAAAATGCGACACTAAAGATGAGCATTTTGGCCTATCTTCTCCTCCATCAGAATCTCAGAGCCGCTCGTCAGGTTCACCAATATGATCATGATGTGGATGACCTGAAAGGGTGGATGCAGGAGAAAGAGGCTGTTGTGGATAGAGAAGAGTATGGCTACGACCTGCCAGGTGTTCAGATGCTCCTCAGCCAACATGAGGGAGTTGAGGTAAGTGGAAATTACCACTTTGAAATAATTACATGATGAATAAAAACAAATTTTAAATTTTATATATTGACTTTTTAATGTTTAATCTTTTAATTTTTGTAAACCGCCCAGAGAGCTTCGTCTATGGGGTGGTATATAAATGTAATAAATAAATAAATAAATAAATAATAATAATAATAATAATAAATAATTCCCACATTTTACTATACAAGGGCTTCAACAGTGATCTTGTTATTCACTGCCTTACAGAAACATGTACACATTCTTCCCTTGCATAAAACACTTAAGAGTCACATTCAGATAGGTATTTCAGACTACAGACCATCTAAAATGAGAGTTTGGGGCTGATATTTGTCTACAAGTCATACCCTCTATCCTGGATGCAGTTCTCCTTTGGTCCTGATGTGTATCGGAGATTGTTGTGGGAGGGTTGAGTAATCCACACATATTCAGAGGCACCTGTGTAGCTGACAACAGGAAGCCAAATGCAAATTAAGAATCAACTTCACTCATCATTGTAAAAAAAAAACTCATGTGAGATTGCATTAAAAGGAAACAGTAACATTTTGATGTTTACTGACACCTTCATTTAGTTTTCCTTTCTGTGTTCCAGAGGGAAATAGCTGCCATCTCAAAAGAGCTGGAAAAGATCAGAGGAAAGGCCTGGCATCTTGGTCACTTGTACCCTCAGGTCAGGGACAACATGATGAACAGACTTGCAGAGGTGGATGAGTGCTGGGAGAAACTGGACAGGAAGTCTGTGGAAAGAAAGCAGAAGCTGCAGCAGGCAGAAGAAGTCCAGATCTACTTCAATGATTGCCGAGAACTAATGTGCGTATGAACTAGTCTAATAGGTGTGGAATCTTTTTGTCACCTTTTTGCCGTATGAAGGTCCTTGGATAAATGAAACAGTAAAGGTGGGACCTTGGCATGTTGAAATCAGGGACTACATTCCAATTTTACTTCAATAGGACCAATATAGCAGCTTAATTATGCAGATCTATGGAGGTACATGAGTACAATTCAATGCAACCATTTGTGTGTGTTTTAGCCTAGTTTGCACATAAAGGCAACTATTGGGGCCCATGACACATAACATATACTGCTTTCATATGGCAACAAGGGAAAGGGCCTTTTCAGTGGTGGCCCCCCAATTATGGAATTATCTCCCAGACAAGGCTCGCCTGGCGCCAACATTGTTATCTTTTCGGTGCCAGGTCAAGACTTTCCTCTTCTCCCAGGCATTTAACAGCATATGGTGAGGGTTTTTGTGTTGTTGTGTTGTTGTTGTGCTTTGACCCAGAAGGATATTGTAATTTTAACTTCTTTTTATGCTTTATGCTTTTATATTTTGTATATCGGTGTTTTAATAGTTCAATGTTTTTAATTTTTGTAGACCGCCCAGAGAGCTTCAGCTATGGGGCGGTATATAAATGGAATTAAATAAATAAATAAATAAATAAATAAATAATAGTGCTATATCCTGCTTGGTGTAGATCTGGCCAAAGACAACCCTGAGTATGTGTTGCCATTGAATCATGGGATGTTGTTGAATCATGGGTTTTGTTATGTGTGAATCCTGCGCTGTTAACTCTGTCTTGTTAACCATGAATAACCCAGGAAGAGAACCCATGGTTGTTTTTGGGTTGTGAGCTCTTGGCAAATCATGCTTAACAACCCATAGTTAAACCGTAATGCAGGGGTCGTACATAATGACAACCCACAATTCAATGACAACCCATACTCAACCCATACTCTGGGTTGTTGATGCATATAAACCAGATCAATGTTTTGATACAGCTGTGAATTCTTAAACTTCTATGTGCCCCATTATGTCTGTATTAATAAAATCCTTTCCACTTTTATTTCTGGGAAAATATTCTTTAGCACCTCCCTTTTGGTTGACTCTTTTAGAGCCTGGGCCAAGGAGATGCAAGCCTTGATTATATCCGAGGAGTTAGCAAATGATCTTCTTGGTGCTGAGCTGCTTATTAAACGCCATGAGGAGAACAAGTGGGATCTAGAGAAGCAGTGGCTGAAATATGAAGATTTGGAGCAGGCTGGAAACAGCCTAATGAAGAGCGGGCACTTTATGTCCATGGAGGTAAGTTACTGTTGGATTAGATGAGTTTGAAAGAATATAGGGAAAGAAAATTGGTTGGGAAGAGCAACTTTGGCCACATAGTGCATGCTCTGCACTTTCATAATACTCTGTCTCTTAATTGATTGAGAGAAGGACGTAGGATCAAACCTCCTGTCCTGCAGTCTTCTTCCCAAAACAAGTCCTCCCATTCTCATCTAGAGCAGAGCCCAACCTACTTAGCTTCAGCAGGGTTGCTGTATTATGAACCTTCATAACAGGGAACCACAAATTCTGGCTGACCTAAAGTGTTGTCACCAGGACCATGTCCCTGCCCCCAAAGAGCAATCATCCTGTGCCTGATCCCATGCTGTGTCTCTGAAACACGGTATAAAGTCAAGGAGAATCCATTACCTCCCTCTCCAGCTTAGAACTAGGAAGGGAATTCCATGCAAGGTGTAAGCAATCCCCTCCTCCATCCTCTAGCTTAAAAGTCGATGCACAAGCCCCTGGGAAGTGCAGAGCCAAACCAAATACCTAGCTTCATCCAAACGATGAGGCAGTGTAGGAGGTAGGAATCATCCTCTTCTCTGAAGCTCCAGGTTTGGGAGGAAAGCTGGAGATCATCATATTCACCACAGGCTGTTGAGTACTTGGCATGGTGAATGAAATTGAGGCCACCTGCCTGGGACCCAGTTATGTGTGCACTGATCCAAAGTGATCACTACTGCACAAAATGCAGTTGTACATAATGAGTTCATAATGGGAGCTGGGAGGTGGGGGGCTCTAGAAGAAATGGGTGGACATGACGGCCACAAGTCTAGCACCCGACTTCTCCCTTACATTCATACATAGAGTCATCAATCTTCATAAAAGAAACCACAAAGTAGCCTGACACTGGAGCAAGAAGTATCCAGAAGCTTTATATTAAGTTATTTGCTGAATCCTCAAATGAGATTGACAGAGATGGAACAGGAGAGTCACCAGGCTACCAAACATTCCCTTAGAATGCATTAGGACTGAACAAATATTAATGACTTTTGATGGCCTCATTAAAAGTTTTCTTTGAAAAAGTAAAAGTTTTCAGTGCTCTTTGGTGGTGAGGCTGAGTAAGTCTGGTGCTGGAACCTGCCCCTGAAAATAGCAGAACCTCCACTAAAATGCTGTGCAGCCACCTAAGAGCAAACCATTTCCAGACGATACTGGGTTGCTTTCTCTGGGCTTCTTTCCTGGTAGGACATGTACAAGGAGGGCCTGCCCAGTTCTTTCAGCAAGGCACCAGTCGATCTGAGGCTTGATTCTGTAAGAGCGCATTGCTGGCCTTGCTCTCTTTCTTGGATAAAGTGCAAGGCCCACGACAACACATCAAGTTGCTAAGCATCATGATAGTGGTGGCCAGATTCTGAATTGACCATCATTGTAAAGGCCACTCAGGGATTACAACCTGATTCTGGTTTTCTAAGAGATGGAAAGTGGTGCTATCAGAACACCTCACCCAACACAGTAGGCTAATGAGGGGAACTTCTGAACATGATAAATTCACCTACGTTTGGTACCCATGTATCACCTTTATTAATAAAGGGATGCTGGAGGTTAAGCTGCCAAGATCTCAGGAGTCTTTTTGGAAAGAGCCAATCAGATGATTATCTAACATTTGTACAACTGTGTACCAAGATGTGATATAATTTGTCTGTCAAAACATCATAATGTACAACACTCACAAGATGTAGGAAACAACTTTTATTTCATTACCTTTGTTAGATTTTGTTTGGTTGTGTTTTTCTCTGCGTTGTTTGCTGCTGATGTTGTGAGTAGCTTGGAAAAACAATTAACAAGTATTATTGGGGAAAAAGTAATAATTTTAAAGTGATGTATTCCCCTCCCCCCATACAACACACCCCGAGCAAAAAACAAAGTTTGTGTTTGCCTTAATCAAAACTGGTTTCAATTTGACCTTAGAAATCTGTATAGCTATGTTTGGATGATGATATCTTAGCTTAATGAGCCGAGATATAAATGCTCTTTTTGGTTGCACATGGAGTCCCTTTGGGGAGGGGTTGTCTGACATATCTTGTGAAGTTTGGGAAGTCTGCTATATTTACACATAGAGACAAGACAGAGATGCTGTTAGTCCACAGGAAGCCTGGCTTGGGGACTGGGATTCAACCAATTCTAGATGGGGGTCAGGCTCCCCCTGAAAGTTGTGGTTCATAGTTTGGGAGTTTTCAGAGATCCTAAGTTGTTCCTGGATCTTTGGGTGGCAGTGGTGGTGAGGAGCAGACTTGCATAACTATGTCCAATGGATCAGCTTTGGCCATGCCTGAGTCAGTCTGATCTGCAACAGTTAACCATGCCTTAATTACATTATGGTTAGAGTATTGTAATGTGCTCTACATGGGTCTACCCTTGAAGTTCCTCTGAAAGCGTCAATTAGTGCAAAATGCCGCAGCTAAGCCACCTAGCCGCTAACCAGTGCACGGTATCATGATCATTATGACCAGTACTGAATGAACTCCCTTGGTTGCCAATTGTTTTCCAGGCTCAATTTAAGGTGTTGATTTTAACCTTTACAACTTAGTAAGGATAGCTTAGTAGAGATACCCATTGCCAGGAAATCCATATGTTTTTTGGCGTGATGGAGTTCCACAGCATGCTCGACTTGGCTTGCATTTGCGGGCCAAAACACAGGTTTTCCCAAAGTCTGGGAACTTTTTATATATTTTTAAATTTGCGCAAATAGAGATGTGTGCAAATTGCAGCTCAAATTCGCACAAATTACGCAAAGTGCTACTGTAATTTGTGCAAACCCCTATTTGTGCAAATGTTTAAATAATACAGAAACTCTGGGAACAGGCCCGGATTCAATGCAGATCGAGTCAAGCTCCGTAGTGGAAAATGGATCGAAGTCCAGGAGGCTGAACTAAGGGAAGCTTGTTGAGCTCCACCATCCTTGCAGATTCCTCCGACATCCCTATGGCTTGGAGCCTGGTTATATGAGAGAACACCAATCTCATAAAACACAAGAAGAGCCATGTTGGATCAGACCAAGGGTCCATCTAGTCCAGCATTCTGTTCTCAGGATGAACCCTGCTCTGTTACTAAGATCAGCAGGAGAGGCCTTTTTGAAGACCCTCACTTACAGAAGCGCATTTGCTAGATACGCAGGAAAGGGATTTCTACTGAGTTGTGTGCCTAAATTTTGAACGCACTTCCTGTGGAGTTGTAACTGGTCCCCACTCTCTCTGTATTCAGGAAATGGGCCAAGACACATATTTTAAACTTAACTTTTTAACTTGTTAGGTTATCATGGCTTGTTAAGGTTGTTGTTAATGTTTCACTAAGTTTTTATTTGGTTATGGCTTTTGTGATCTGAAATGTTTGCAAATCACTTAGGTTGGTTTCAGAAAGGCAGTATAGAAATGCAGTACAATACCGTATATAAATTAAATTAAAAATGCCCACAGCTTAAATTGGCTGTCCCCAACCTGGTGCCCTCCACATTTGTTGGATTACGACTCCCATAATTCTGACATTGGGAATGATGAAAGTTGTAGTCCAACATATCCGGAGGGCACCAGGTTGGCCAAGGCTGCCCTCAACTGTGCCTCTTGGATAAGAATCTGTATGGGGCTGGTGGCTCCTATGTCAGTAGGGCTGCGAATCCATTCTGGATTTCAGTCAGAACTCCAAATGAGCTCTCCAAGGTGCTGAACCCAACCACCACCACCCAAACAGGTCCAGCACCTTGGATAGTTGGAGCCACCAGCCTCCACTGGACCAGTGTTTTGAAAGGGAAAGTTCTTCTAAATGGTTCAAGCAATTGATCTTGCTTCACCCTGCTCCCAAAACTGACCTTGAATCTAGCTTCTAAAGTCACTGCAACATGTATTGACAGATTGTTGCTGTTGTGCTTTATTTATGATAGTGCATGCACATGACATGGGAGAGCCGAGTTCATGTTTCATCTCAACTGCAAGGTGTTATCCTTTTGGGGGGGGGGGGTATTGTGAGGATAAAATATAGTTGTAGCATGCCAGGCACCCTGAGTACTTAAGTGGGGCTCCAGAAAGAAATTTAAAAAGAAATCAATAAGTCTTAGACCTTGAGATCTAAAAAAGAACAAGCTGTGCATAGTAAAGTGCAACACGATACAGAAGAAACAGGTCAAGCGTAAGGTCCTGGAAGGCTTCACCTAGCATGTGGCCCTTCACAGACTATTAAGAAAGGGGGAAGAGGAGAGAGATTCATTTGAAAAGCTCCCCACAGTCTTGATATCTATGTAACTTCATACGCTGACCTTTACCATGATACTCAGCTTGCCTTCTGTATGATTTGTAAGGAGATCTGGAAGTGACAGGGGTTAAAACATACTCAGAAGTTGTTAAAAGATCCTGTTGCTGCTGTGAACTTCACTTTGTTTTATATATATATATATATATATATATATATATATACATACATACACACACACACACACACACACACACACAACTTGCAGGAGAGATGAATTTGTCTTGTTGGATAAGTACCTAATTTGCTATCCTAGAAGAGTTTGGGAGTCTGGGGGTGCTCCCAGATAAGGCTTTGATTGTGCAATCTTCTTGCCTCGTTCACAGAATTTTATGAAGGGTCCAGAAGGTAGGGTTTTCCATTTTAACACTCCCATTCCCCCCCCCCCCATCTTTTTTTCTTAGCAAAGTCCATTAAGGAGGGAAAGACAGAATAGCTGTGTGATGTCTTTTGGTTGGTCACGCTAAGAACTGCCCATCTGGAAACAATCTGACAAATAGGCCATGTGTACGAATGCTTGTTTTTCAGATGTGATGGTGTGTGCATCAGATCCGTGCAGTTTCATACAATGAAGCAATATATCTTTGGTGGAAATTTGTCATGCGTGAAGTTACCTAAAAGTGCTTTCTAGTCTTGAAGGCACCTTGAAATTAGTGAAAAATAGAGTTTTTAATCAAAACCAACTGAGGCCTTAAAGTGGCACCCTGAGGACTAACAAATACATGAGTGTTTTTTTTAGGCTAGAACCTACTTCATCACATATATGGAAAAGTTGGTACGTGGTTAGTAGCCTTCCAACATTGCAGAGCATTTCATGCATTCAATGAAGGAGGCTCAAACTAGTGAAAACTTAAGCCACTATAAATGTGTTTAGTCTTTATAGTGCCTTGAGGCTGTAATCCTGTATCTTGTACACACTTACCTGGGAGTAAGGCCCATTAAACTCAAAGGGAGTAGACATGTATAGCATTGCACTGTAAGATTGTTGATTCTGCTGGAAAAACCACGCAGAGAGCTTCTGCTCTGGGGCGGTATATAAATGTAATAAATAAATAAATAAATAATAATAATAATACAACCTTTATACAACTCCTCTTCTTGAATCCATTCCAAATTTTAATTGAATAATTTTACCACAAGAACTGTAGCAATCTAAAGAGTCCAGTATGCAAATGATAATCACACAGGGCTTTCTTAGCAGTGGCACCACTGTTGTGAAAAAACTTCCTTAAAGAGTCTCACCATGCCACTTTATGGCTTACTTTTAGGTGTGCTGTTGTTAAGAACTATTTATTCATTCAGATGTTTTAACTGGAACATTTTGTTTGACATATTATATATTAATTATTTTATTTAAAACATTTCTTGGCTGCCTTTCAGGGCAGAAGGCAGTTTACAATAATACATTAAACAGTATAAACATTAAAAGCAATAAAAGTATAGACAGTAAAATATCAGTTAAAACAATAAAAGCTAACAGTAAACACTAACAATAAAAACATCAAGAACAACAAGGGCAGTAGCAGCAAAACAGTATTCATTTATGAGAAGGCCATGGTAAAATAAAAAGGTTTTAAGGCCTTCTTAAAAGCCTGCACGGATGGTGCATGGTGGACCTCTAGTGGGAGTTTGTTCCACAGGTGTGGGGCCACTGCTGAGAAGGCTCTCTCCTGTGTGGAGACTCACCTAATTTCTCTCACTGGTGGGCAGATGAGAAGGGCCTCTCTTTCTGATCTTAAAGTGTGGGCAGGCTGATATGGGTGAAGGCGGTCCTTCAAGTAACTTGGTCCCAAATCTTTCCACTGTCATAGAACCATAGAATTGGAAGGGGCCATTTAGGCCATCAAGTCCAACCTCCTGCTCAGGGCAGGAGTCCAGTTTAAAGCATCCCTGACAGATGGCTGTCCAGTTTCTATTTGAATATCTAGAGCATGCCACCTCTCTAGGCAGTTAAGTCAATTGTTGGACTACTATAACTAGCAGGAAGTTTTTCCTGATGTTCAACCAAAATCTGCCTTCCCAAAACTTCACCCTGTTATTTCATGTTCTACAGTCTTGGGTGATAGAGAACAGGTTGCAGCCCTCTTCTGTGTGACTACCATTTTCAAGTACTATCAAATCCCCCCTTAGCCCTCTCTTCTCAAGGCTAAATATACCCACATCCTTCCATCTTTCCTCGTAGAACTTAGTTTCTGCTCTGATCATCTTTGTTGTCCTTCTCTGAATTTGTTCCAATTTATCTGAATCCTGCTTAAAGTGTGGTGTCCAGAACTGGACACAGTATTCAAGGTGAGGTCTGACCAGCCAGAGTAAAACTATTAATTCCCGTGATTTAGAAAATATACTTCTATTGATGCAAGCTAAATCGCATTTGCCTTTTTTGCAGCCACATCACACTGCTGACTCACAGTCAACTTGTGATTTTGTTTCTGTCTTCTAAGGTATTAGCTATTCCCACCCAATTTCTGTGCCATCTGCAAATCAGATAAACATTCCCCCAGCTTTTCCACCAAGTCATTAATAAAAATGGCGAGGAGTACAGGGCCCAAGACTGAACTCTGCCATGCCCCACTTCATACCTCCCTCCAGTTTGATGAGGAATCATTGACAAGCACTCTTTGCATGTGGATCCAACCCACACTTAACTGACTTGCTAATCAGTATATCATGAGGCACTTTGTCAAATATATCTTGCTGAAGTCAAGATATTTTATGTCCACAGCATTTCCACAATCTGCTAAGGCAGTTACCAATCGAAAATTGAAATGACATTAGTCTGGTAGGACTTGTTATTGACAAAACCATTCTGCCTTCCACCGATACTGCATTAGTGTTACGGTGCCTGTAGATCAAGCTCTGCTAATATTTGGGGGTGGTGTTTGTTTGTTATTGCTTTAATGTTTATGTTTTATTGTATGTTGGATGCCTTTTGATAGAAAGGTGGTTAATAAGTCTTATGAATAAATAACACACCATTACTCTGCAAAATATCAAATCAAACATCCATAAATAGAAAGGCCCAAGAGGTTTTCTAGAGAGAGCACACAAATTCAGTCTACACAGTAACCCTGTTCAGATGACACACTAAGCCATGGTGGTTAAGAATTTTAAGCTAAACATTGACCCTGTTCAGACTACATGCTACACCACGGTGGTTAAGCACTTTGAGCTAAACATTATGGTTTAAACACACTCACTAATCATTTGCTGCAAAAGGGCTAGAGGCCCAACCATGGCGTAGCGTGTTGTCTGCACAAACCCAGTGAAGGCCAGATGAAATGCTCACCTATCTCTTTTTTGTCTCTTTTTATTTAAATCTCGACATTTGTTTATTTAGATTGAAGAGAAACTCTACGAGCTTTTGGAGCTGATGAAAAGGGTGAGGGAATGCTGGGACATGAAGAAGGATTTGTATGAGGAAAACTGGGAGATCCAATTACTACGACGGGAGCTGGACCTAGCTGAAGCTTGGTTGGCTTCCAAGGAGGGTGTTCTCTCAGATCCAAGCTGTGGGGTGAGTAAGGACAGCAAAAATTAAATGCTAAAACCCTCTTCTACATAAGCAGCCTCCTTAGCCTAGTGATTGCCTGGTTGTACCAGGCTATCTCCAAACATCAGAAGCCACCTTAGGAATATAACCTCATGACACAGGGTTGCAGCGAACTTGTATGTTGCCTAATACTTATTGCAAATGGCATAATTATGTCAGGTGTGGGCCTAAATATATGTGACACAAGGGTGGGAGGGAAAATAGTAATTGACACTGCAGTGCACACAGACAGGACCTTTCCTCCCCAGCCATGAACACAGAAAAAAGAAAAAAATCACCACCATGCAGCAATTAGCATTAGAAAAAAAATACCTCCCACTTGTGACAATGGGAGGCTTTTCCCTAATGTTATTAGCCACATGTGTGTGCTAGGTGTTTGTGGCTGGGAGGAAAGGCTTAATCCTCCCCCCTCAATGCATTGCAGTTCTGATGACAATTGTCTTCCCCATTCACCTGGTATTTAATTTAAAAAAAAAAAAAAACACCATACGGTTGCTCATCACATCATTGGTGTCCTGTGCAGGTAGGCCATGTGTCTATAGACAGACCTTCTCTTCAGAATTGAATTTCCTGTCACATGGCGTGAACAAGAGCCCAAATATTGTTGCCTCCTTCATGTTTAAGATCAAGATGTAGCCCTTTAAAGAGGAGTTATAACCTGTCACACAAGCGTCATAGCTAATCCCCTCAACCAACTTTGAAAAATCTCCATGTCTTCAGATTTCTTTCTCTCAGGGCATTTCTGTGTTTAAGTGAATGTCTCTGCTGACTTGCTTCCCCAGCATTCAGTCTCTGATGTTGAGCACCTGTTGAAGAAACATCAAGACTTTGAAAAAATGCTAGAGGTGCAGGAGAAGAAATTCGCCCAGCTGAATAGAAAGACAAAGGTGACATGAAAAATGCTGATGGAGACTTGTAGGGGCAGGCTGTGTTGCTGCCCAAAGATAAGCATTTATCTGTACCTCTCATCGCCTTTCCCAACACAGGGTAGCCACATAAGTTTTCACAGCTGAGCTTCTGCTTAAGATGGCAAATAATTCATGAGAACATAAGAAATGCCATGCTGGATCAGACCAAGGGACTATCCAGTCCAGCTTTCTGTTCATACAGTGGCCAACCAGCTGCCAACCAGGGACCCACAAGCAGGGCACGAGTGTAACAGTGACACAGCCTGCTTCTTACACTGTATTTGTCTCTCTCTTTGTGGTTATTTACACACCAGTATTTGCAATAGTATGGTTTTAAGAGAAAAACAGCTTCCGGACCTGGTGGATGGATTTAGAACATAGAAGGTATAGGAAGGGAAGTGTGGGTTGGGTGTGTGTGTGTCTTAATCTGTTCTTAACCACAATAGCCCCCCTTCATTCATTCATTCATTGCATAGCATGCTGCTTCTGGTCCTTTCCTCAAGGTGTAGATATTTGCCAAGAAACACCTATGTGCATAGAGGTCTACTTTTGTAGGCTTCCTTTGCAGATGTCCATGCCTTACTGATGGCTGTCTGGGCCTGGGCCAGCATGTGGAGAGTATGCAGTCCTGTTATATTCCCCTCTTTGCAATGCATGTTTGAAGATGACAGATGTTCCATATATATGTTTATTAATTCAGCGGTGGTAGGGATGGGAAACAACTTGATGGAAATTTGAGTCTTTTCTGCTTTAAATTCTTACTTCAAAGTGTTTTGTCTTTTTAAAAGAAATCCTTGCTGGGGCACTGCTATTCATGTTAGTGCCTGAGATTAACAGTCCTGTGTACATTTTGATTATCTCAAGGCAAGGTAGTTTCCTTGAGAGAGCTGAAAATTCTCATACTAAATATTAAATCTTGAGTGGGCCAATTTCAGGAGTCCGGGTGCCAATTTTGTTAGAAACGCCCATTCAGCCGATGAAAGGGACACGACACAATCTGGACAGGTTCACAGTTTCTTTATTGCAAAGTTAAGGTTTTTGCAAAAAGGGTGTGGTCAGGCAAGAACACACACCGAAGGAACAAAAATAACACAGTATATATTGCCTGCCCTGGCCGATAAAGTCCCTCCCCGACCCCTCCAATTGGCCAGAGGGTCTAAGGGTTACAGCCTATCCGATTCACCTGATTATAATTCTAAAATCCCCGCCTTTGTTTATCCCCCCTCTCGCCCACACTTTGACACTCACACATTTATCTACTAAAACCAGCTGCTTCCTTTATCTTAGCGAAGCTTGACCTGACTGTCATGGTCTAATTGTTAAGTCTGTTTGTCTACTTATGTTTCCTGTCCTCACGTGTGCACTTCCAACCACACCACCTGTTTCCTACTTGCATTAGCTAAGTTCCATGGCTAACCACAGCGAGTGGAACAACCCCCAGCACGTCTTGTGCCTTCCTTCATGCTTCAAAGGCCACAGACACCTGACAATCCTGCTCCACTGTCTACATCTATCTTTAGATATGTTCTTCTGCTTCTTTGCTTGATTACTGTGTATTTGGCATTTTATATGTGCCTCTTGCTTTAGCTATTGAATATTAGATTAATATATGTGCCTAGCCTTTATATGTGCTTACTGGATTATATAATTGCTTAACCCTGTATGTTGCCTGAAAAAGCAACATTTCCCACAACTCCCTCTTCTTCTATTTTTATCAACTGTTGCTTTTTCATTTTATTATTTCATATGACTGCTCAGGGGCAGGTAACATGCATTACAACTTTGCCCCTGAGCCCCCCCCCCCAATTTCACGCACACTCCTCCCTGTTCAGCCAATCAAGAACCAATCTGTTTTCTCATGTCTTTTCAAATGCTATAAGGCAAGGTATTGCCAACTGCACTATAGCACAGGTGCCTGTTTATGTTGTTGGGAGGATGTATATTAACATCCCTCTTCCACAAAACCACCATACATCAGCTCTGGCTATCTTCAAGTTGGTGCTGTTCATTTCTCCTGTCATATTCATGACATGTGTACAGGTTGACAAATCTCCTAACTTCCTGTTTAACCCTCTTCCCTGTCGTGTAATACAGGCCGAGTGGTTCCCAGAGTCTACAGAGAATGTCAGAGGTATTCTTATATCTTTTGGCTTCAAAGCTGGAAACTGAGTTGTTGACAGCTCTGATTAGCCCACGCAGTTTCTTCTTGAAATAATGCCAGCATACAGTGTATTCCAGAGTGGTCAGTGTCCCATCTCAACTGGAACGGCACAATCTGTGCTATAGGCCTTCCTGAGGCACAAGCATAGCAATTACTCTTATTAAGGCTTTTAGTTGTGTGTTTTACCCATTCCAACCAAGTGTTTGTGTCTTTTTATCCAGTTTCTATTATCTATGGTTACCACTTTGATGACTTTAGGGTCATTCAAAGGGGGTTCAAAACGTTTTATTGCAGGCATGAAGGAAGGAGGAGTCCCTGTGAAATTTCTTTCTTTACCAGGATTTGGAAACAACATCCCAGGGGATCTTTTCCTGTAATGCTGATTCTCATCTTAAATTTTGTCCCATTTATCCCATCCTCTATTGTTTTTCTCTTAACTATGCACTTCCTGAATCAGTGTAGTATTCTACTGGTCTCTTTACTCTGCAGTGGTGGCAGTTGTGTTCATGAAACTTTTGTGTTTGAGGAGGTTCTAAGATCACCTGGTTTGCCCACTGAGTGATCTCAGGATTTATTTCGGCTTGTTCTTCTCTTGTATCTCCCACCCCTCTGTCTCTTGGTCTTTTGACTCTAATGGTGGTGTTTGGGCCAGCAGCCCTTTTTCCCCCAGGGTGTCCATACTGCTGGTACCGCTATTTCTAATTTATTTCTGGAGTGAGATAAACCACAAATGTTAATATAAGGGTGCATAAAACATTTGGCACATAGAATCTGGGAATACAGGGGAACCTCTAACAGGCATTTTCCTGGTCTCCTATGTTTTCCAAATTCCGCCCAGGTTTCAGATCCTGGATTATACACATATGTCAGGTGATCTTGCTTATCATAACAGGATAGGAATTTCCATTCAGTATTTCCTTCATGCAGGAATATTATATGATCACGGGCGTGCATCCAACTGCATTTAACAATTAACTTATGGCCTGAATAACACCCATAATATGACCATATAACTCCTTTTCCATAAATCTTCCATTTTCTATACAAAAATTCAATATCCATTCTACATTTTAGTGTTTTTTCCATTTTTCTCTTATGCTGCTATATGAACCTAACACAAAAGCTAGGCAAAACACTATGATAACTAAACAGTTGCTTAATTTCTTTCTTATATATCACTTAAATTTTCTTAACTAAATTCTGTCCCACGATGAGTCATTCTCCTGTGCAGCCCCCAGTTTCCGGTGTGGGGACTGGCAGAGGATTGTTGTCCGTCTCCACCTGGGCCTCCGGTGCCAGGGGAGGAGGGATATCTTCTTTATATAGCTTTTCTTGGATACAGTGTATCTATTTATCTTATTTGTCTAATTTTACAGTTTTTCTACAACCCCAGCTCTTATTACATCTGTAAATAATAAAAGGTCAATAACAAAATCTGCTGATGTAAGGAATCAGGTTACCAGTGAAGTCAGGAATCCTCTCTTTTCATAGGGACCCTGTGAAGAAACAAACTCTAAAAGCGTAGTTACTACCACTGTTATTTCACACTTTTATCTACATGTAGTCCTGATGACTAGAAAAAGTGGACTGGAACATATTTAAGGATCAAATAGCAGCATAATCCCACAATTTCTACATTTAGTGTTAAAGTCTTTTATTTTCTCCCAGAGTTGCCTGAGAAGATATAAGCTTGTTTAATCAAAACCATTCTGTAGGGCTTGGAATGGCATCTGGATGCCCTGGCAATGTTGACTTGACATTCTCTTACCTGGGGCAGATTAACATGGACTTTAGGACTTTTCTCAGTGTGTACTGAGACAGGTGAGGGATTCTTCTTTACAGGTCTCTTAATCTGTGTAGAGATATACTAAAGAAGGCATTTTACAACTTAACAACAAAACATCTAGAAAAACTGGCCTTCTATTAGGACTGAACTTCTCATGCCCTTTTTACAACAAGCAGGGGAGTTTTACATGGGCTATAGATGCCCTCCACTGCTCCCTGCAAAAATGGTCACCGGAATACCTTCGGAAGAGGAACTCCTGGCTAGTCCTTGAGACAAAAGCAGAGCTTGTGTTGGACACAGCTCTCAAGGCAAGAAAACGCTGTGGACTGAGGCATCCAATTTACACAGGAGTTCTCCTCCCCGCAAGGGTATCAGTCACAGACGGAAACGCCAGCCATAATAACTATTTATTTGGCTAGAGGAACAGAAAAACAATCTCTAGGAAATATTTCAGATTTCAGCAAGCAGCTATTTTAATCCTGTTAACAGACAACAATACACTTCGTGTCAGCTAGGAACCAATCAAATTCTTTTAGCTTTCTAACTTCCTGTCTGCGTTTTAGCCTGCTTCTTCTCAGCTCTCCTGCTCAGAGACTGAAAGTCTTACAATACGACACAAATAACGCAAGTATACAACTTAAATTCTTTCCCTTCTCATTTCATTAATCCCAACAAAATTCAAATAACGGAAATTCAGAGATTTTTGCTCTTGAAACTCTTAATATAAAACATGTGGCCACATAAAAAGACACACATATACATATAACACAAGATTCTTTCATCACTCTACACTAAGGGGTTAATCACATACAAAAGGCTAATCACTCATGACTCTTTCTCCGCATCCGGAGAATGATAGAACTGTTTTATTAAGCATGCTTTTCGTTAATTTTCTGACATATTATACGCTTTTCACAGATCTGTTTTGCTACAATGTATATTTTTACACATTATTTTACGTGTTTCATGGCATAGTGTTTTAGTTCCTCCAGTGGCTCTTTTGATGCCATGTAACTATTTGCCTTCTATCTGGTAGAATCCATATCTTTTGTTTAGTGGATACTGCTCCAATTTATCTCAATTCGCTTTTCTCTTGTTTTGTGAATTTTTGGAATGGATTCAACTAGAGGAAGTGATGGAAGTAATATTCTCAAGGAGACCTCCTCTCTTATTTTTCTAAATCACTAATATCAAATAAAACTTTTGATCTCATTTTCTCTGTGGTATTCAATTATGTTGGATTCCTAAGCCTAATTGTATTATTAAATCTCTATCTAAAAGATTTCATAAAGGAGAGTTATTTTAGCATTGTTTTAATTATTTTATACACACCTTGATTTCTCTTTTTACTCTCAGGAGGGCCCCTGATGTCTCTAATCTTCAGGGAATTCTATGAGAGAGAAGATTTGCTCTTCTTTTCTCAATTTAGGACATTCCCCCTTGAAATGCCTTTTCTGCCCACACTCATAGCATCCTGCTGTTTGAGGATTCCAATTTCCTTTCTGGAAATTCTCTCTGCCTCTTCCTCTTCCTATACTCATGCTCCCCCTTCCCCTTTCTCTCTCTCCTCTCCAAGGACCTCTGAAACTCCCTCTTCCTCTTCCTTGATTTTTATGGATCATATTTTGATCCATTCACTTCTTTACTACCTCTTCTAAAGTGGTCATCATTAATTTAGCTCTTTTTATTATTATTTATTCTTCTATGGATTTCTCATTCCATGATTCTATTTTCTGCAATTTCTTTTATATATTTAGCTCTTTTAGTTACAAAATTTATCTTTAAAAGACATTCTGTAACTGGACCGTCAACAGAGAGTCCTGAGTATTGCCTCATTCCTTCCATTTAGCCTTTGCAGAAAAGCTGAAGGAGCTTCCTCTTTTTCTTGGCAGACCTCAAATGCTTTAGTGAAATTCTGATTTTTAGGGGCAGCCTCTCTTATTCTTTTGATTATTAATCCCCTGAGGTCTGCCATGTGGGTCCTGTGTGCTGGGTCATTATTATCCCAGTTAGGACCCACATTGGGAAATTTCTGGTCTGCAGGAGTCACTAATGGTCCTGGTGGATGTTCAGTTTCCCATATTTTCATGGCTGTTGTTCGAATTAAACCTCTTCCTTCTCCAGTAAAGAGAATACTTAGGATTGACATTAATTCAGCCCAAGAATTGGTCCACTTGTTCTGCTAATCCTTCTAGATCACTGAGTAAGGTTTTCATCTCCTTTTTAAAACTCCTAACCTCTGCACTGGTTAGGGGATTGCTCACATAACTTGTATTATTATTACCTATAAGGACCTCTTTTAGAGGGTATAGGTGTTGGCTTGGTTTCAACAGTGGATTTTACTTTGGTTATGACGGGGTTTTCCAGTAGAGGAAAAAGGAAGATTATCTAGATCTTTCTGACATTGTTCCAACTCTTTTTGAAGGTGCCTATGATCTGGATGATGAATGACCAGGTGGTTGGGTGCCAACTGAGTCATCATCATCTTGTTCTTTTTCACTATCTGTGGCTTCCGTGGTTCTTATCTCAGGATGTGCTGGAGCACTTGCTTGTTGCTCCTGAGGTGGAACATTTACTGCTCCCTAATGTGTTAATAGGGCATAGGGTGGGGTTAGGTTATCTAAAGGCTCCCACTTTTGCAATGGCTTCATTATCTGTATGTTGTTTGTGTCTTTATTTTCATCTTTAGTTTTTAAGTACATCAGCTGTGTGAAACTCCCCTTCCAACAAGCAGCATATTCAGATTCTTCTTGGGAGAAGGGGATCTTTCTATTGACATAGATATTTAAATCCTGACATAACCATGCTTCATCTGCACCAAATTTGGGCCAGAATATAGCAGGTGGTCTGATACTTTGTTTTGGCCATTCAACACAACAATATTGTATCATTTTTCTTTTATCTTTATTTCTTGTACAAGTGAAATCATTCCAATATTTCAACATTCCTCCCAATGGATTATCTGGAGCACTGTTAGGGGAAATACCACCTGGTTTTTATATTCCCCTCCCCGGCCTCAGGATGTAACTCCATCTTGGCCTTCCCTTTAGAGTCTTGTTTCCCATATTGCACAGGTCTTAGAAGTTGTGTTCTTTCCCTTCCCTCTGTTAACCAACCGGTCACTTCGTCCATCTCCAGCCGTTCTCCTCACGGATGAACGGAAACGTGAATCAGGATTCCACACTCACTTTGTGTGTTTTTCAACACGTCTCATACACACACAGACTTCTTCACTTGCAAATTCCCTCATCCACCAAGGCAATACTTAATAGCCGATTTTCTTACCTTGGTCTTGTATACAAGAGTTGCCTGGATGAGCCGCGGTTTTCCAGGGTGTGCCCTGTTGTTTTGACAATCTTCAGCAACAAAGAAACTGCTCCCACCAAGGTCCAGGGCCTCAGGAACGTGTTGCCAGTCCGCCCCTGGTCGCAGTGGCCTTCAAGGAGGCTGCTGAATTCAGCAGAGGCGCCTTCCTCGTTGTTGGCCACTAGCGGTCAGCAGCTGTGATGGCTTAGGATTCCCGGCCAATGCACCATCTGTTAGAAACGCCCATTCAGCCGATGAAAGGGACACGACACAATCTGGACAGGTTCACAGTTTCTTTATTGCAAAGATAAGCTTTTTGCAAAAAGGGTGTGGTCAGTCCAGAACACACACCCAAGCATCAAAAATAACACAGTATATATTGCCTGCCCTGGCCGATAAAGTCCCTCCCCGACCCCTCCAATTGGCCAGAGGGTCTAAGGGTTACAGCCTATCTGATTCACCTGATTATAATTCTAAAATCCCCGCCTTTGTTTATCCCCCCTCTCGCCCACACTTTGACACTCACACATTTATCTACTAAAACCAGCTGCTTCCTTTATCTTAGCGAAGCTTGACCTGACTGTCATGGTCTAATTGTTAAGTCTGTTTGTCTACTTATGTTTCCTGTCCTCACGCGTGCACTTCCAACCACACCACCTGTTTCCTACTTGCATTAGCTAAGTTCCATGGCTAACCACAGCGAGTGGAACAACCCCCAGCACGTCTTGTGCCTTCCTTCACGCTTCAAAGGCCACAGACACCTGACAATCCTGCTCCACTGTCTACATCTATCTTTAGATATGTTCTTCTGCTTCTTTGCTTGATTACTGTGTATTTGGCATTTTATATGTGCCTCTTGCTTTAGCTATTGAATATTAGATTAATATATGTGCCTAGCCTTTATATGTGCTTACTGGATTATATAATTGCTTAACCCTGTATGTTGCCTGAAAAAGCAACATTTCCCACAATTTCAACCCCACAGAACCCTCTGGGGACCGCAACACCACTGCCTTCTGCTGAACTTCAGTGGCAGCAGGAGCAAATCCACTAGTGATCAATTGTTACTTGCCCATAATTGTTAATAGTACACATGTAATATAGCTGGGAAAGTGTTCTCTGTGCCTCCACTGTTCCGTGTTCATTTGTTTGACAGCCCCTTTCAACTTGTGTAAACGTTCTCTTCATTTCAGAGGGAATTGAAACTACTGAAACAAATGGATATTGAGGGGAATGAGCAAAGAGAGGGAGGGAAATTGATCAAGGTCCCCTCTCTAAGGAGAAGATACTCGGACAGAAGAACAAGACCACTAGAACCAAAGAAAATACAGCAAGGACCTTCGATGCCCTCCGTCGCCACTTTGAGGGCTCCCCTGCAACACATTGTCACCCTTCCACAAAAGTCTGAAGAGGGATCACACCAATTTGGTCTTGGAAAAGACCTGATATCGACTGGCCCCAGTAATGTTAAGGCTCCTCCTGCACCAAAGTTACTTGGCCTACACGATTCAGTTCTGGAAACCCAGAACTCTTTGCTGTCTTCGCTGCCCTCTAACCTGAAAATCCAGCAAGCTGACAGTGACGTGTTACAACCACTTGCTAGCAAATTCGAACTGCCAAATGAGAAAAGCATTAATGATACCTCCCTCTCTAACATGGAAACCGAAGGAGTAAAGGCTCTGCCTGGCAGAGGGTCATATGATATTTCCCCAACTTTACTACGCTCTGATTTACCTTCTGAGAGATCAGAAACTGCTTCTCTGGTAAGTTGTCATCCTCTGATTCCCTGTAAGCCTAGCTTACTTGGAAAGCTATAGAAATCCACAACTTCTTTTTATATATTACTCATCCTTTATATGTATTACAAGTTCAAAATGCACCAAGCATGCAGAATATCATACAATCAGGATGAGTGACAGTAAAGTGTACTGGTCAGTCCATCATTTTTAGCAAAGGGTGAAACTGGTATTCACTTTTTAAATCTCAAGCTCTTTCTCTCCCAGATATGAAGAACTTTGCAAACGTTGGTAAATTCTTATCAGAAACAAACTGAAATGAATTTTTCACCCATGAGCAGCCTGTCAGAGGTGGAAAGCCTAATTAAGCATTCCTGTGACTGAATACACAGAGATTCATAGCCAAACGTTTCAGAGCTAGGGCCTCAAAATCTTGGGATTGGATGGACAAAGCTGTCCATAGGGGTGAGCAAACTCACCCTCACCCGCCTCAGCGGATGCTCGCCCTGTCGCCGTTGCCATCTTCCCCTGCTCTTCTTTACAACTGCCATTGACGTGGGTGGGAAGTGCGCAATTTCTGGAGCCCCCAGAAATTGCGCACTTCCCCCACTGCGTTAAGGGCAGCCGCCATTAATGCAAGGGGGGAGTGCATGATTTCGGCGGCCAGGATGGGCAGCTGCCAGGTGCTCTTAGGGCCTCGCGAATGCTTTAGCGCACATCTGCTCTTGTGCCAAGTGCACCTGACACAGGGGGATCCGTAGGACTCCCGGACCCAGTCAGATGCTTGGACATCCCTATCTGTCCATTTCAGTTTCTTCCACATTCATTTAAAAAAAATCTAGTTCTGTTTGTCCCAAATATGGAGAACTTCATGAATTTTGGTAAATTCTTATCAAAACCAAACCGAAATGAAATTCTCTCACATCCCTAGTCATTTTAGTACATGATATGTAGGGACTAACATACCACAATTCTACTTTTCTTGACAAAATACATAATTTGCCTTTGAACCCACAGTTCCTTTCACCTCGATGCTTGATTGAAATATCTGTGCAGTGTTTTTCACTGTCTAGTCATAGGTCTCTGGCATGTAGGATTGCTTGAGTAAGTCAGTGTTTGTGGACTCCATTGTGAACTAACCTGATCTGCAATTCCTGGACTATGAGCCAATGTAGTGTAATGGTTAGAATGTTGGACTGAGACTCGAATGATCCAGGTTCTAGTCCCCACTCGGCCATGAAGTTCACTCGGTGACTTCAGGCCAGTCACTTACTCTCAGCCTAACCTACCTCACAGAGTTGTTGTGAGGATAAAATGGAGAGGAGGCAGATCGTGTAAACTGCCTTGGATTCCTTCTAAGAGGAAAAAAGGGCAGAATATAAATCTAATAAAATAAATAAATAAAATAATACGAAGATCAGAACTTAGTTATTTTGCACCGTGATTATTTTGATGTTGTTCTTGGCTAAAAAAATCCATCAAAATGCATCTTAAAATGCATATTTTGAGGGGAAATGTATTTAGAAATGTGTATTATGAGAGGAAATACATTTTAAAATATATATTGAAATAGGTATTTAACTGCGAAGTTGCTGTGGAAATGGGACCGAATGGACTTATGCATAAACAATGTGTGTGAAAGCAACACAGACTAGAAATAGAGTGATTCATCCATTCCTACTGGCATATGTATATGGTGGGGTAAACATATAGTTGTTTCAAAGTGAATTGGTAAATGCTGCTTACTTTTGGGTATCTGCTAAATTTGTAACATATAGAGCTTAATCTTGGCTGTGACCTTACAAACTGCTTTGCCCAACAAGCTAGTTTAAGCTTTCTGCAAGGATCTTGTGCATTTCAGGTTTCTGCAGATCACCAGAGCATGGAGGGATTCCTAGAAAAGAGGGACCAGATCCTTCCGGGAAGGAACCAGGTAAGTGTGAGTTAGACTCTGGAAGAGGAGGGGAGATGGGACATAAGCAGCATGGGCTCACCAAAGGAAGATCATGTTAGATAAATTTGTTTCCTGTTTTGAGAAGATGATAACAGGAATTCTGTAAAAGATAAATCAAGGAAACAATTATTGTATCAATTCAAGAGGAATTGCTCTTGCTGATCCCCATACGTCTACTTCTACTGAGATGTTCTGCTCCTTGTTCTGTCCATCTTCAACCCAGACTTTCTACCCCATTTTCTCCTCTTTGCTGTAACATAACTAGCCTCTTCATGTTTTTTTAAGACATGGTTCATAATTTTTACATCCATAAAGCTTTCTGCAAAGCAAAAATGCTGAGGCGTCCATTTTGTTTTGTTCACTTGCTTACATTTTTCATATTGATAAAGCTCACAGAAGACTGAAATATTTTAAGTTTTAATCTATTTGCAAATCTTGCTGGGACCATGTTACTGATTTTATATTTATTTATTTATTTATTTATGCTGAGTTCTGTCTGCATTGTTTAGCCCAGTTCTTGCAAAACTTATCCCACTTATCTTACCACCCAATAACATTGTTCAGGAAAAGGAAGTGGTGATCAAATCACTGTGTGACACGTTAGGTGGAAGTAATCAGGATAAAAATAAACTGCAAGTTAATAAATAATTCCAAGTAATAAGGAGACTTAATAATAATTGGTAGACCTTTAATAAAAGGTTAAAGTTGATAGACCGTTCACTTTGTTTTGTTTTATTTTTATTTATTTACTTTTTTGTAGCCAAAGACAAGGGCTTGGAATACTTATTATGTTATACTTGAGCAACAAAAACTTGACTTCTACAATGATGAAAAAGAAGCATTCCAGGTAGTTTGTTTATAAACCTTCAACTCTAATTTCCCACCTCACTGAAAATCCAGTTTCTTTGGAAATAAATATTGAACATTAGAAATCTACTGTGTAGGCAAGGTAGACTTTTGTGTGTTATCTGATCAAAACTTGCAGTCTGATAGATGCCTATGTCTTACAACACCAAGATGTAGAAATTCATCATCCTCAACACAGTGCTAAGCTGTAGCTAATGGACATGCTTTAAGACAAGGCTGGTCCAGTAAGGTTTTAATCATCATGGTGGTGGGTCATTTGTTAGACTACTGCAGGGGGAAATGGCTGTAAAGCAGTGGTTTTCAAACTTCCCCTCCATGTCGGTTTGTTTGCCCCAGCCTTTGGCTGGAGGGGATTCCATGGTATATTCCAGGGGGCACTCTCAAGTCACCTGGAGCACTAGCCACTAGCTTGCTGTGCCTCATTGTCACTCATACGTGCTGTGAGAACGGACCCAACATGCCCCTACAGCTGCATGTTCCAAAGGAGGAGGATTTTTTAAGGAAGCTTCTCCACCATTACTGATCTTCTCATTGAGGAGCCCATAATAAGCTTCCAGGTAACCCCAGGGTTCTCCTGCTCTAGAATAGGGGTTGGGCAAATTGTGGCTCTTCAGATGTTTTGGTCTACAATTCCCTCACCATTGACTATGTTGACTCGGACTAATATTTTGTAGGCCAAAAATATCTGGAGTGCAACAAGTTGCCCACCCTTGGTCTATAGGATACAAGTGGGGAAGAGCTTGAAACTGAAAGAGGGGACTGAAATTCTTTGGTTATAATATCTTCTGGGGTTTCTTTTTCTTTTATCAGAATACAACTCCGGTCTTGTCAGTCAGCACTGCTGGAGCCTCGTGTGAAAGGTTGACAAACTATTCTAGGAAAGAACATGCCTTCAGCTTCAGGTAAATCATATTGGTGACAATGCAAGCAAAATATGAGAGACGTGTTTTGTTTTTATTAGTTTTTCTACGTATTGCTCAGGATGTCACCAGAGATTTTGTGGAACGGGATGCTACTATTTTCATCAGCACTATAAATGCATCACGAAGTCAAAACAATAGTGCCCATAGATTGATTGTGAAACAGGGATGTGACACTTCACAGTGTCACTAAAGTAAAACTCTGGCTATTCCCCAGCATTGCACACTCCATTCTCTCACAACTATGCTAGGACATTACAGGAGGGTTCTCTTACAAGGTAGAAAGGTGAAAGCACTATCAGCTCTGTAATTCACTTCAAAACTTGGATTTCATTCATCATTCATTCATTCATTCAATCAATTTAGTCTTTCCACTAAAACTAGTGCTCAAGGAGGCTAGCAATAAAATACAAATAAATTATGTCAAAATTAGGACTAATTGGGGTTTCCTTGTGGTCGGCAGAAGGTGGTCGACACTGGTTTTAAATTAGGCCTAATTTTTATTTCAATAGGTAATTTATCAGAGATCAGCAAATGGGGGGGGGGGGGAGGACTTTCCTTTTGTCCCAACAAAACTGCAGAAATTAGTAGCTTTGTTGTATTGCTATATGGTGTTTTTTTTTTGTTGCCTCTATATTCAAATTGATGTCAAAATAAAATTCTATGTTAAGCAAAAAAAAATATGGGGTTCTGTTTTTTTCTTTACGTACATTCTTGTGAAGGGCTGTAACAACTCATTCCTTATCTATGGCTTACAGGCCAAGTGATGGATCAGAATACTACTTTGCAGCACCTTCTCAGAAGCTAATGGAGGATTGGATGCAAGCATTATTAAATAACTTGGGTAGGTCTGCAGTATTTGGTTTACAGAGAATTCCTCATGCTCACACCTGCCCCCCGCCCCATATTTCTACCCTGCCTTTCCTCACAGTGTGCCCACAAGAGGCTTGGGGCTTGACTAAATATGAACAGAACTGGGCAAAAGAAAGACGAATATACTGCGGTACCTCAGAGTCTGATACTGCACTCCCAGGGCACATCTTGACAAGCAGTTTGCCCCGAGGTGGATTTGGAGTGATGGCAGGTCATCTACAGTGCAGCAGCAGCGGCTCCTTCCCGACGCCATCAAGACACGGCCCCAGATGCTCTATAGTCAGTGAGGTTATTTGAAGTTTAAAAGAATCCTTCATGATAATTTACTGTTCATTCATTCCTTTGACTTTTTTCTGCATGGGTTCTTCAAGACCACCATAGCAACCAGTATTCCTTACAGAAGGAACTACTAGTCAGCACAAATGCGGCAAGGCCTCAGATGAAACCTTGGATCTCTTCAATTGGAGGTTCTACTGAAAAGCAGGTTACCAAAGGTCTCCTTCCCAGGTATGCACTAATTTCTGAACATCTTCTCAAACATAATTCAAGGGGCTATCTATACTCTCTGGAAGCCCCTGGCAGGACCGGCAAGCCTAACGGCCGCCAGAAAGCCCACACCGACCCCCCAGTGGGGATTCTTCACTGCCACCCCACACCAACTCGGCACCATGAAGACAGTATTTATGTTTAGTTTGTTGTATCCTTTAAGAAAAGAGCCTTCTATGGTCTGGAGCTTGCTAAAACAACATACAAATACTTGGGATGACTGGGTATGCCAAAGGCTGCACAGCTGCAGAATAGAGACGATGATAGTATGTAGGAAGCATGCCTGTGGAACTGATTAGGGTCAGGGATGCTGATATGAATACCAGCACTTGCTTCTATAAAACATCCTGTCATTGAATTGATCATAAACCAGTTTCTCCATTGGAGACCATTTTGATAATAAGAACCGAAACCATTTTTTTCTCAGAGATCCAAATTCTGTTCTTTGTCCTTATAACTAACTATGCACACATTAAGGTGTAAATTGGAGCATCCAGTTAGTGGAATGGATGCCAGTTTGGTCGCTAAAGGACCGTGGGTGATGCAGCCTAGAGCCTTTAGTGGACTCCACATTTGCTGCAGCATCACATGAAAGGGACTTTCTAAACCAGCCCTGCTTTAGTGAATGTACAGGATAAGAAAAGATTAAATGCTGATCAGTTCAGATTCTCTTGTTTTAATTGTTTTAATTTTTTTGTTTTTGTTAGCCACCCTTAAAGTATTTATAGCTAAGGATTGATGTGATGTGGTTTATTTATTTATTTTACATTTAAATTCACACCTATATTTTCAGTAAAGAAAAGCTAATTTCTGCTAATGCTCCTTGTTGACAGGAGAAATCCTTCCTTCAGAGCTAAACAAGTAAAAAGGCCTTTTGAAAGTTCTCATGAATCAGAAGTATTGACACATGATTTTAGCATAACCTTTGCTCAGAATTCTGAAGACTCAGGTAATACTGAAACATTTTTCCTTTCATTACAAATATGCTTAAGGGAAACAAAACGACATAGGACAGAAATAAAACATGCTATGTGCTATACCACATTCTTTTCCCACATATTTTAATCCAACATTCAGTGTGTGTGTGTGTTTATTCTAATATTTGGTGATATCAGTTCAGTTTTGTTTTAGGTATTGACCATAACAATATACAATGCACATTCAGAAATAAGTCCTTACAAGCCAAGTGTGTTCACTTGGTTAGTAATTTTATTTATGGTGCCTGTTTAGGTTTGAGTTTGGATTCCATAAAAAGAATGAAAGCATTTGAGTTATTCTTTTAATTCTTATCTTCTCTCTCCTTATGAAAGCATTAAAAAGATTGTGGAGAGAGATGGGAAGATGTGAGAGAAACTATTGTGATTTTTCTTTACATGTGTGGTAGGAAAAGTGTTTCATTCTTTATCAAATAGATTGTGATGAACTTCACATTATGTAGGTCAGGCCTGCTCCACTTGTGACCCACCAAGTGAACACAGCTGATCAGACACATCTGTGGCCCACTAAATGCTTGATAACCTCCCTGTTTTTGAAACCCCAGGCCAGCAACACTACCATGCATGGTGGGGTGAGCAGTATTCAGTTTGATAGGTCACAAGTTTTCATCTCACTGAAAAACCATGGAGCAATATTGCCTTCACAATGACAAATTCTAGTTTGTGATTTCAAATATTTCTAGTATTTTTATAGTAGTATTAGAGATCTGTTAATAATTCATTTCAGATTCTTCTTCTGAGACCTCCACGGGATCAGATCCGGCAACTCTGTTAATGACCAGTCCTTCCGACCTCCCCCAAAACTATCACAAAATGTGTCCTTATCCTCACAGAGGAGAGAAGGGAACTCTGGAGCAGGAAGCCCAAGGTAATGTAAACAGGCAAACGAAGAGCAGGGGACAATTTTCAAGGCAGATACTAAACAGCTGCAATCATGAATTAATAACATCAGCTTCAAGGGATAGCAACACTCGTACAGTTCAGATGTTATTCTCAGTTTAACACGGCCTGCATTTCCAAAGTGCCCTAGGCTAAAGAAGGGTAAATAACAGTTTGGTTTACAATGCTACAAAATGTATATTTTATTTATTTATTAATTCATTACATTCATATCCCACCTTTTTCCCTCCAAGGAACCCAAGGCGACATACATAATCCTCATCCTCCATTTTATCCTCACAACTCTGTGAGGTAGTTTGGGCTGAGAGTCTCTGACTGGCCCAAAGTCATCCAGTCAGCTTCCATAGCCGAGTGAGGACTACAACCCAGATCTCCCGACTCTTAGACCAACACTCTAGCCACTACACCACACTGGCTCTCTCAATTTATCCATGGGGTAGTGTCATCATGGTTGTCCCATGTGGATAGTCTGTGCTGACTTTGTTCATTAGCAGCCTTGATGGTGTTGTGTAAACCCCTAAACTGAAGATTCAAGAGTATAATTAGCCTGGTTACTCCTTGTCATGGGTGGTTTGGAAGTGTGTCTGTTAAGGCATTTAAGTCTAAAAACAGCTCTGGCCTGAGATAATCAGCCTCACAGCTGAAAATCCTGAGGTTCCAGTGGCTACATCAGATGGATTCCGGACATTTCTACAAATCATAGTGCGAACTTGGGAATTTGGAAGGGGCTCTCTAGGCAGCTGTTGTGAGTAAGCTACAGCTGTTAGAAATGCCAAGAACAATACTGATCTGTTTCACAATTACAGGGAGGGTATAGGCAGTTCAGGTTTGTTCTTGGCCTGTGCATCTCCTCAACATCATGCCTCAACGCACACCAATGGAAATGCTAAAAACCATTACTTAGATAGAGGGAAACAATGAGTGGTATTAAGAACTACATGACATAGGGTGATAGCTCACTGGGAGAGAACACGTTTTGCATACAAAAGGTCCCAGACTTGATCCCAGACATCTCCAAGTAGGGCAGGGAAAGACTGAAGCTAGGAGAGCCGCTGCCAGTGTAGACAATAATGAGCTGGGTGGATCAATGGTCTGACTCGGTCTAAGGTGGCTTCCTATATTCCTAGAACTGGGGGATTCTGTAGGGCAAATGTAGTCTGAATTTCTTTGAAATAAGAATGTTACCCAGATCTCTCTTAGTGCGAGCTAAGACTTTCACTTTTCCTGCAGAAAATAAAGTAGCCATGGATTGTTTTCTTAATCTAAAATACACTCCGAGCATCCCTCATTGAGAGCTGAAATAGAGGTTTGGATCAAGAATCGTCGTTCTTTGAGAAGAAGGTTGCCACTTGTAGAGCAGGACTTCCCATCCTCCCCGCCCCCTGTAGCCCCCATGCACTCTCCAACCCTCTGGAGCAGATTTGGAGGGTGCATGAGGGCCTGCAGAGGAGATGGAAGGAGGGAGAAATCCCATTCTACAAGTGGTACCCTTTTGCTGGCAGAATGTCAGTTATGGATCCAACTCCAAATTGTTTAGAATATGCTCCAAGCTGCTCCGATTGCTGACTGAGGGTCAAACTGGATGTAATAGTGATAGACCTCTGTATCACAATCAAATGAGTGCTGAATCCCTATAAAGTGGGGTTGGGCTGGTTGGGAGAGAGAATACAGTCACATTAGGATGATCAGGAAGAGGGTGCTGAATAGGGCTGTGCACACACACACACCCAAATTCACCTCAGAGAACATTTTGGAGCCTCCGAGATGGCCCTAATTCAACTTGGGGCACTTTGGGGGGAGCCCGCCTCGCCTCAGCACTGAAACGAGATTTCCTCCCCCAAAGTGACTTGCCCATACCTGGGTGCCAGCTGCAAGGCTGATCCTGAGTCCATGGGACTCCCAGCTCCTCAATCCAACTTGCAGCCCCCTCTCCCCCCTTCCCAGCTCCCTCTCCCCCAGCCCAGGGCTGCCACCACCAGGACTTACCTGTAAATCGTATCATCCTCCCAGAGAGCCGAGCCACAATTTAAAGTTAAGGTCATGGAGGCTCTCTGTTTTTACTATATCTATGGCTGCAAACTACAGAAGCCATAAAGAGGAATGGCAGTTCTCTGGGAGGAGGACGCGATTTACAGTTATGTCTCAGGGAGGAGGATGCAATTTACAGCTAAGTCTCTGAATTGGCCCAAAGCACCCCAAGGCTTCAGTACCAATCCACTTCAACTTTGGGGGGCCTTGGTCCGACCCAGTACTGCTTTGGATCTGGGCTGAGGCAGGCCGATTCAGCCCACATTGGCTCGGATTCTGGGATTTGATCTGAGGTGGTGCACAGCCCTAGTGCTGAACCCTTCCCCCACCAGCGTTTTCCTGCCAAAAGCTACTATTCTTCAGTCTCACCTAGTAGGGCTCCAAAATGAGAAATCTAACTCTGCTGGGAGAAAAGCACCTGGAAATAAGTTGCTTCAAGGGTAAAGTGGGAGAAGGGCCAGCCATTCCTAGTGCACTTTAAGCAACAAATCCACTCTCTGCTTTATAGGGGCCCAGCACAATCTCTGGTAGGTCATGCTACCTTCATGTCTAGCATATCTCTGAGGAAGAGCGGAAAGAATGCACCAAAATATTGGGGAATTTATAACTTCCATGGGAAATGTTTGCTAGAACGTGGGGTTCTAAATTAGACAAATGAAGTGAGAAACTAAGGCTGGCTAGGAATTATTCTGAACTCTTAGGGAAAAAGAATAAGCTGAAAATTCTGCCTCCAGTTGCATAGCCTCTGTATAAAGCTCCTTCTTGTTCTCGTTACACACTTGGCCTTTCTCCCACAACTTAAATTCCTACATTGGTGAGGCATGTCAAACACAGGCAGATCACCAGCCAGTCTTCCATAGGATCTGCAATGCATTGAGTTAAGCAGCTCGATATAATTTCATATCAGTTCCACAACAATTCCTACTAAACCACTAGATTACAAGCCAAGTTTATTTAGCAAATGTGAAGGTGCTAGACCTAGGACCCCCTTGTCCTATTCTAAATTCCGCTTCTCCTTTTTGAGTAGTGGCAGTAAAAGATCAGACCTAGAATTTGGCTGAGGGTATGTTGTCACTGATTGATCGATTTTTTTACAGTGAGTACGCAGTGATGGCAACACATACCTTTTCGTACAATATTATGATACAGGCAGGGACAGGCTATAGCTCAATGGTAGAGCAGATTTTGCAAGAAAAAGGACCCAGATTCAATCTCTGCCATCTTCACATAGGGCTGGGAAAGACTCCTGCCTGTAACCCTGGAGAGCTGCTGCCAGTCAGTGTGAACAATACTGAGATAGGCCATGGGTCATATAGGGTTTAAGGCAGCTTCCTATAGTGTTTACACAACTACCAACTAAACAGAGGCCAGCGCCAGACCGAATCTTAAACTCAGTTAATTCATAGCACCCATCCTATCACTGAATTCAGCAGAGAGAGAAAAGGTATGTTGGGATAGAATTAAATGGTTGGCAATAGATCTATGAAATAATATAGTATACGGTACATGGTGTTGTTGTAAAGCACCAGCTTGCGAAAGAAAGAAAGAAAGAAAGAAAGAAAATTCTTCAAAGATTTCTGCCATCATTTCAACACTGGAAAAAACCAGTAATTGTTCATCCTTTTTCAGGAGCCAAAGCTGAACTCATGATGGAAGTAGGAAAGAGCGTGTAAAATCTGCAGACTCCAGAGAGAAAAGAGCTAGAGGCAGATGTCACGAAGCAGAAGAAAAAGAAAGATAATGTCTTTAAAAAGATTTTTACCAAGAAATAGAAAAAGGAATGCTCCTGTTTTCTGGATATGTTGGGCTCTTCTCTTCACCGCACCAGACAGGGTGTACACAGAATAGGTCTTCCAACTAACAAGCACAATGAAACTGTGCCACTGCCAATAATTAATCACAATTCTAATTTATTCTGCATTGTAGGCCATTTTGGACTGTATGTGTTTGAAGGCCATGAAAGTGTAACTCTAGCAGTGGGCAATAATGAGTATATCGATCACTCTCAATATGCTCTTTACATTTAGCAGGAGCTATTGCTAAAGGCCTAAGAAAAGAAGGCTTAACGCTAAATCACATGAAGGGGCCTCCATGAGTACAATGGAACCACGGGACTCCATTGTTAGCCTCATCCCAAATATCATGTGTCTTCTCCAGACCCATCACTGGATAATTCTTTTAGAATTCTGACTGGTTCTCTGACTGAAACTCAGAGCAGATTCACTGCCCCACTGACATTGGGCCCAGCAACATTGGTTGAGTGCCCCTTGCATAGGAATTCTATGTGTCAAAATTCCAGGCTGTGGGGAAGCCTACTCTCCTAGATCTCTTCGTGCATAAGCTTTCCCTGTGCAGCCATCCACACTCAACCCATGGGCATTGGGGGCAGGGAAGCCATATGGCATTGGGGGCAGGGCCCTTGGGGAAATCACTTCACGCGATAAATGCATGAAGTGCATTATTGTTTTTTTATAAGGAAACATCCAAATATTATTTGGCAAAAATGCAATAGTTTCACCTCTGGTAATAAAACCAGGAGTGCCTCTGAATTGTGTGAGCTTTTTCTCAGCTTAAAGAATTGAGGTAAATGACACTCTAGCAGACAACAGAATTGAACATGCCTGCATTGTTTTGTTTTGTCTTAAAGTTTAAAAACTATTTTCTAAAAAGAACTATATTTTAGAGACTGCGTGGAATGGAAACCAGATTTTATTCTGACCTTTAATTCTAACTTTTTAACTAATGAAAACATTTTTCATGCATTTCTTGAAATAAAACCAACCACACATAAGGCATTTATTGGATTTGTTTTATTATTCACCAGCTTTTGGTTCTTCCTGAGATTCTCTCATACTAAAAGGAGGCAAATTCCTCCACTGAGTTGCTTTCCTGATCGATAATGGCATTTCATGTTTCTTCTTACCAGACTTTGCTTCTACTCACGTATGTTTTACTATGCATTCGTTATACATGCAGATGTTTTCATCAAATAAAAAACATAAGCATGTGCAAGGGGTGTGCCAGGTGTGCCAAGGCACACCCTAATGTCTCAAGCAATAAGCGCCAAATTGAAGGGACTATTGAATAGGGATCCAGAGAAGGATCCGGAGGAGGATCCAGACGCAGCAGGAACGGTTCTCCATCTGCCCTCCAGCTGCTCCACTGTCACCGCTCCCGACAGTGCGCCATTGCTCCCTGCAGCAGGAATGAAAAGGAATCACTCTGCTGAGAGCCTGTCTGCCAGGAGCCATGCTTCAAAGAAGCCAGGCGGAGGGCCCTGAAGGCTAATATCGCCTCGTAAAGCCTTCCTTCAGCCAGTGTCACCACAAAGCCCCACCAATGCTGAGGCTTGAGAAATGTCTCCTCATCCCACCCCCCCACCCCCCGCCCTTACCTGCAACAGCCCTCCCATGGTCAGGCAAGACAAACACAGAGTGGGGCACCAGTGTCTACAGTGTTTAATAAATAAATGAATAAAAATAATGTCCTTTATGACTGAGTATTCAATAAATGATTACCTTTTAAAAAAAATCCCGGGGTGCACACATGACTGAAATGTGCTACGCACACTATGATACAAAATAATTTAAATATATTAAATGCTGAGGCGACATAATGGCCGGGGTGCTGGAGAGAGACCATTACACAAATTAATGGAGCGGAGTCTGTATATTCAGAAATGGTTAAGCCAGATGCTAAGGATAAAGAGGATATGCTTTTCGAGAGCTTCTCCAAAGTATCTGGCTTACCACTGTTGGAAACAGAACAGCAGACACTACTGCTTTATAAAAGTTTATAACGGTTTTGACAACTGTTGGGGCCCAAGACACATTACATATACTGTTTTCAAACCGTTTCAAAATGTTATATCCTGCTTGGTGTAGATCTGGCCTAATGTTTCTTTGGCCTGATCTAGTAGGATTGTTCTTATATTCTTAATATTGAAATAATGCTGTTTAACAGAATGTCTAGATATGTTGAAAGGTACTTCCATCTTATTGAAATTGTGAGATGATAAAACTAAACTATTTGTTCACAGTTTTGAAAGTATTTATTTACAAGTAGTTCACCAGGTAGTAGTTTTAGGATTGCAACCAAATTATCAAGTACTAAAGTTTAACCCCCAAGTGCCTAACAGTGGAATCCTCAGAAAAATGCCCAATTGAGTTCAAAGGGACTTACTGCCAGTATATAAGATTGCAGCCAAAGAACTCAATTGACCATATTTTATCTCTCTAGCTCCGGTTTTGCATTTTGAATGTCTATATAATGACAATGAAAATGTACAATTTTAGATAGTTTCACCCTATGTCAGATATACAAATACTGTTGGATCAAATCCTGAAATGGAATAAATCAAATTAACCCCAATAATTTCTAAAGAGCTTTTGATAATTTGCCGCAGATGAAGATCTGATTTTGAATATTTAATATTCTTGGAGGCAAATATCTTTTGAATGGGTTTGCGAGGCCCTTCCTCAGGTTCATGTTAACATCTTCCAGGGCACTCATAAGCAAATGGAAACCAGATTTTACAGGGTATATTCCATTTTGAGCAAGGAAGTTGAAGATTTTTCTTTTTAACTATCCAAGATAACTATTTTCCACTCCATCCTGCAATATGTTTTTCTCTTGAAGTTGAACCCAATACGTGGACACAACAACTTGTGAGTAGGCATAAGATTTATTTCAGAATCAGGCTTTTGTGAACAGTGTCATGTTGAATCAGAGTATTCAAGAACCACAATTCATATGGGGATTGTGCTGGATTCTACTCACCTAAACAGACTAGCAGAATTAGTGGAGTGGAAAAGCAACTATCTTAATAGTACTAAGTCCACTCAATCTGATATTCCTTCTGTGAGATCTCCATCCTTCTCCATCCTTCCTGTTTGGAGATGCCACCATTCAGAGTAGTAGTTGTCTGGAAGTGTCTAAAAACCAGTAGTTTATGTAGCCCACTGCTATCTATCTTGACTGGCAGCACATGCAAATACATTTCATGAGGGTCTCAGGCAGAGGCCTTTCCCAACCAATGAGTTGAATCTGGATCTCTTACAGGCACCCTGCCTCTTAACTACACTCTCCCATTTGAAAAGTACAGTAAGTATTGTGCCACCACCCCATTAGGGCTACATTCCAAGGACATTGAAAGTCTTTTGGTTTCAATGAAATATTAATTCTTCCATTAATGAATTATTTTTTCCAAAATTTAATTTTGTTGCGAAGGCGGAAGAATATTAACTCTTGAGACACATTTCTGTTGTGCCAAATTCAGTGATGGATTGAGGCTAAAAGACATTTCAAACTATGGATTGAATCCATTAACTACTTATAAATCAACAGTCTAGAAACAGAGCCAAGGCCAGCAAATGAAGCAATATTGCAAAGAATGCATTAAAATATAACATGTTTTGTGAAGCTGCAAGGCTCAGTTATGTTAACAACGCTGGTATCAGTCACAGCTGAAATGCATCAGTCCACTGAAGTATAGAATAGATGTGAATGGGGAATGGAAATAATCTTTTTAATAAGGAAATGGGCAAAATATATATATTGGCAAAATGTAATTACTCATAACGGTTGAACCAAGAGAAGTCCACTGTTCATGGTTTCATTTCAGTAGGTAATGAAATCCAACACATCACATTCATTTCTAACAGAGTTGCAGAGAATCAGTTCTTCAAAATATTAGAAACAAAATATTAGAAACAATTATTACTATATCAACAAGGACACTCTTCAGAATACAGTCTCAGCAACACATTGTAATTCTGGCTGAATAATGGCATCAGCTCCCATCAAAAACAACACCTCCTAAAAGACTTACTAGGTTCCTTCTGTTGTCCACTAACTATAAACTAGATGTGAATCTGAAATGAGATAGCTGCAAATAAAAACAAATGCTACTAAATGAGCATTTTGAAAGCCATCAGCTCAAATTAGGCAGGCTGGGAACTACACAAGCGCCATGTGCATGGTATTAGGAGGACTCATTAGCATTACCTCCATCAATGTCACCATTTGTAGCTAAATGGTGGCGCCCCACCTTCCAACCCCAGGAGACAAAATTACTTCCTAGGCTGAACTGGTATTCAAACTTCACATTCAAATGTTTTTTCTCTTCTGTATAGCACTCTGGATGGCCTGGAATATGCAGTCTTTGCTACAGAGGATGTTATAGATGCTCAGGTTTAGTAGTTTGTCAAAGTTTTCTTCAGTATAAGTTAAATGTATAGTTCTATAAGGGGAGGTGTCGTTGTTCACATTTACTTCACCTCCACCCATTTCTGAAGGCGTGCGTCTCACCCCTGAAAAATAAAAAGAATCACTGGTGAGAAAGTGATACTAATTTCTTTACAAAGAATACATGTTGAGCATGGAGGATCAGACACACACTGCTAGCCTGTAAAACAGCTATTTTGAATTTAGCCTATCCCATGTGGCATGAAGGCCTAGTATATTTTGCTGTTTGGCAGCCTCTCATTTGTACACTTTTATAGATGCAGTCTATAGCTCAGAAATATGGTCTAGGATTCATGTTTGCTTGTATCTAATTAACAGCATAAATTTTCCAACAATCAAGCAGTGTCCTCTTGATTACCACAAAACTCAAACAGTGTCTCCCTTGCTAACTGCAATGCATTTCTGAAAAGGATTTTTATTTGCCACAACACAGAATGCAAGAACTAGTCTCAGCCTCACACTGGTTGATGGACATCATCTTGTTGGTGAAGCTACAATCTTCTTGGCCCATTGTAGAAAAATCTAGCCATTACGGCCCACCAAGGACGTATCAACTGATCACTACTGACCATTAGCAAACAAGCAAGTATTTAAAACGCTTTTGAACAAAATTTTAGGAACCACATTTGTTTACTTTTCTCTTGTTCCATAAAAGATGGTATGGAGTGGGAAACAGTTACAAAGATTCCAAGCTATTCTGAGTTGTGTTTTTTTCCTTTGGAGGTGGAGGATGGGGGTGAGGAATGATTGATTTTATTAAAGAAATAGCTAAAAGATACTTCAGAGCTTACAGTTTAAAGAGTGCATTATTTTACATTACATATACACCAGTTGTTTCTTGCATAACCTATACCTGAATGAACCTTAATTACCTTGTGGAGTCATTAGGTAGCTTGTCCCTTCTCCCAACTTGCAATTTGATTCAGGACCCATTCCTAAGAGCCGCAAGGGCAGCAGCAAATGCTGAGAGGCCAGGGGTTGACTCCAGGAGCATTATTGTACTCCCAGAGTTCTGCATACAAACTTAAAATTTCCAGACTGTGTCCATACTGTGAAGCTTCTCCAACCAAATAATGTTGGGAATCGCACCAAGCCATCTACAATCTCCATTTAGATTCAAGGCAGACTTTTTAGACAATCTTAAGCTAGTTCCCTCTGTTTTTGAATTTAGCCTATTTTGTTGGTATGAAGAAGGCCTAGTGTATTTTCCTGTTCGGTAGCCCGCTGCTTGTACACTTTTATAGCTGCAGTCTTTAGCACAGAAATATTAATGTGTTACTGTTTGGGATTCAAGTTTGCTTGCCTCCAATTAACAGTTTGGGGCTGAGGTGGAGCACTGAGAATCTTGGCTCCTGCATTCTTTCCACATACTCTCATCAGCCTTTTATTGGAAGGAAAAGTGGAATCTTATGTTGGCTCCATTACATACAGATGTGGCTTTTTTCCACGTCCCCACATTTACATTAGGGAGTCACTGCATTCACTACATATAATTCAAAGTTGTGGATATTTTCAGAGTACTTTTTTTGCTGATTATATTACTACTACTACTTATTATTATTATTATTATTACTTACCCGCCTCTCCCTCTGGATCGAGGCGGGGAACAACATTAAATACAAAAATACCATAAAATGCATAAAACTGATTAAAAACATAAAACTGATACAATATTAAAATAACAATCATCTAAAAATTAATCTGGGTAGGCCTGCCGGAAAAGATCAGTATGTAATTGTGCAAATTGCTTTTTACGCCACGCCCCTCAACTGAAAAAAATTCTGAATTTCGGGAACAAATCCCCAACTTCGCTCACTAATGCAAGCCAAGTTGGAGTACCACAGGAATCTGTCAGACCCAAAAAGGGCTGGATTTAATGGCGATGGATATCCCTATGTACAACATCTGGAACAGTTTAGCTTACAGAAAAGGCAAGTAAGGGAAGAGATGTACAAAACTATGTATGACATGGAGAAAATGGATAGGGAGACATTTTTCTCCCTCATAATACTGGAACTCTGGGAATGCTCAAGTTAGAGAGCCTATCTACACACGCAGGATAAAACACTTTGAAAACATTTTGAAAACTGTATATGGAGTGTGTCTTGGGCCCCAACAGTTCTCAAAACTGTTATAAACCAATTTAAACCGTTTTAAAGCACTAGTATAGATAGGCTGTTGGGGCCCAGGACACACTCCATATACAGTTTTCAAAACATTTTCAAAGTGTTTTATCCTGCGTGTGTAGATAGGCTCAGTGAATACTTTTTACGAGTGTATAAACTGATGAACACTGAACTTACCTGGTGCCTTGTACTCCCTGAAGGTGGAATTTACCAGTGGGAAATAAACCAGTATTGGTGCTTTGGGGTTATCATCATCTGAGAACACATAGCACTCCTTAGGATTCCTCTTGTCTTCCTCACTTGGTTCAACTTTTGGAAAGGGGATACGTTGAACTTCACAGTATTTGGCCATCGTCTTTGCTTGCTGGAGAAGACACAAACCAACACAACTGATTGCCAGAAGTAAATCAATAGTAATATACACCACATGAACCTATATTTGGCCAACCTGAGTGGGCTGGAAGGAGTGGTATGAATACAAAAATACATACACACATACAATTTAAATGCTGCTGCTCTATTTTCTGAGCTGCTTTGAGGGCATCTTTTGTAGAAGTGGAATACAAACTTAATATTATATTAATAAGGAGATGAAAAGCTCAAACAGACTAAATCTTCCAATTAAAAATAAAAACATTAAAAGCATTGGAGTTAGGGAAATCAGTTCAGGGCAGCTGGAGAACTTAAACAATCCTTACTTGGGAAAAAGATTGTTTAAGTTTTCCCCCGCCATGGCATTTCCCCAGTGAAAATCACTCTTACCTCCCCACCACAAACAAGATGCTACTAGCCCTGATGTGGGCAGGGAGAAGGCAGACATAATACAGCAATCACTTTTGCCCAATACAGAATGAAACATTAATGGTGAGGGAGACTAGAGTTCTGAGTAAGCCATATGCTAATAAATCCCTTTCTGTACAAGCACCATTTTACTGATGTGGTTCAACTGAATTTAGAAGCAAAAAGAAGTTTACCAAATCAGCCCAATGGCCTCCATGCAAATTGCCTTTCCTTTGGATTATTTCTGTTAATGAGAGAACACCCAATACTGCCAGTCTTTTAAATCCCACCCTGATTCCAATTTAGTAATCACATAATTCCTTTCAAAACTAAAGTAGAAATGTAAGGAGTATACTTTGCACAGCCAGGGAGAAGAATACTGCCTCTATGGCCTTCTATGCCCATATAGGATAGCTGGATTCAGAGATGGGGATGGATACACCAAACTCCCTAGCTCCTCACGTACAACCATAACTCCCTGCACTAGCCAGGAAGGGGCTCTGCACACTCCCAGCCTTCCTCCCCTAGAGCTCACATAGCACCTTCCCACGTTCCAAAAGCTGTTCTTATAACCTTCATTGAATTGGCTTCCACCTCCTACGGGGCTACATGTTTGTTTCAGCCAGTCTCCTGTTAGCTTCCTCAGGAGTGGATGAATCTGCTGTTCGATTCTGCTCAGTTTCTCACTTTTCCAAGATTAATTTTGTTCCGTTCTATATCTGCGTGTTTGCAATTGTTTTCCTAAAAATCCAGTGCAAACATTTCTCCTAATATACGCATCGTTGTATGTCTTTTCCAGATATACATAATTTCACCAATTTCCTCAGTATAATGCATTTTTGTGTAATTTATCCTAGCATACACGTCTCCTAATAGGCACTTCCCCACACATGCATTTTATGTTCTCTTTTGCATATTGTACAAATTTTATTATATGTGCAACTATCACCATGTAAGTATATTCCAGTTTGCAGTCAGATTTGGGAAGTGCAAATTGGGTCAGATCACTTTAAAATGCAAACCCTTCCCAGGCCTGCCCAGAATTCTGCCATCTGCCGCTCTTACGTAGGATGCTCTGAGAACCAGAGTCCCAGCATATGGCAACTGCTGTTATGAACATAGGGAGCTGCCTGATACCAGTCCAGCATTTGTCCAGTATTGCCTCCCCTGACTGGCAAAGCTCTCTCTAGAGACTCAGGAAGGGGCTTTTCCCAACACTTACGTCCTCTGTCTGATCCTTTGAATGGTAAATGTCAAGAACTGGACCTGGGACCCATCAAATGCAAAGCATATGTCCAAGCACGGTGCTATGGTTTCTCCTAGGAATGGGGAGCGATTCGTTCAGTTCACACTTTTGAAGCACTATGCAAACTGAAACTCAGTTATCCTTCAAGATTTGCACTTCTACCACCCAGACAGCTTCAGCTATGGGGCAGTATATAAATGTAATAATAATAATAATAATAACAACAACAATAACAACAACAACATCCAGAAACAGTCATACTTAAAACATGCTCAATTGTCAAGGAATTCCTGAATCTGTAAAAGACGGCATGACTTGGCAAAGCTCATCATGTCTGTCTAGGAAAGCTGCCACAAGTGAGAAAGAGATGAAATAATAATAATAATAATAATAATAATAACAATAATAATATGAATTTTACTGGAGTTCTCTAATCAAAAAATGCATACAAAACATGTATATTAGGGAAACATTTCTTCAAAAATGCATATTAGGAAATGCAATTTTTTAAAGAATTGTCAAAGTTTAAGACAAACCAAGGACCGATCTACACGAAGTAGGATATAACACTTTGAAAACGTTTTGAAAACTGTGTATGGAGTGTGCCCTGGGCCCCAACAGTTGTCACTACTGTTATAAACCATTTTAAACCGTTTTAAAACAGTAGTGTAGATCCTGCCCAAATTTAAGATTGGTGAAATTCTCAAACTTTTAGACAAACTGAATTTTAAGATCGGAAAAATGAGAAATGGAGAGAAACTGACATTGATGGAATAGTCCATCCATTAGTACCTTCCCAACCATACTGCTGCAGATACATGGATGGAAAGCAGTAGAGAAATGATTGCTTCTCACCTTGAAGACTTCGCTTAGATCATAATCCAGTGCAATGATGACATCTACGTTCCTCTCTGGTTTGAGGAGCGGTGGGCTACTGTTGTTCATAAAATAACCTATGTCCATTAAGCAGAGGGATTGCTCTGTTGGCGTCAGTTTGTTAGGAGAGGCATCCAGTATGGTATCTGAAAAGCAATTTTAAATCTTTCTTATCAGTATTTCTTTCTCTTATCAGCATTGACACAAGTGTGTGTGTGTGTGTGTGTGTGAAAGTAATTAAAATCTGTCAACAATAAGATTTCACACTGCCTCTTTTTAGGTTCTCTTCAAAATAATCTGCATAATTCCTGTTGGGCAAACCCCAATGAAGTAAGTAAGAGCTACATAAAAGCACTTCCCTTCATATTCACTTAAATATACATAAATGATATCACAAAAGTATTTGGCAATCCTTAACATCTCACATGTTTACTAACAGAGACTAATGCAAGATACGTACAATCTTTAGCTGATCCCTGGCTGTGGTAGTGGTAAAGTTTGGAAGACTGGCTTGTGGCCGGAATATGACCAATATTTGGGATCAGGTCAGTCATAAAGTAGGGATGTGCACGGCCACAAAAATTGTATCAGAATCGGAATCGGAACTTCCAATACGGTCTTGAATCATATCGGATAAAATCAGACTTGCCCCGTATTGCTTCAGATCCAATTCTGATATGAAAATCGGACCTCCAATTTTAGAATCACACGCCATTTTGAATTACTTTCCCCATAGCCTAGTATTGTGGTACAAAAATGCCTATAACATTTTTATTTTTAAAGCTAGAAGCATGAAACTTGGCCACATTGCAGATAGGTTTTAGGTACTTATGTGTGAGAAATTTCAGAAACATAGGTGCAGGCATTTTGTGGCTGTGATGTTTTGGAAAATGAACCAGGAAAGCCTATAACTTTTTCATTTTTAAAGATTCACACATGACACTTGGCCACATTACAGATGGTATGAACCTATGTTTCTAAAATTTATCACACATGACTACCTACATGCCATCTCTAATGTGGCCAAGTTTCATGCTTCTAGCTTTAAAAATGAACAAGGGAAGGCATAACTGTATTTCCCCCACTGCAACCCATTTTTCAAAAATTAATTGCCACCAAAGGCAAGCACCTATGTTTCTGAAATTTCACACATGTGAGTACCAACATACCATCTGCAATGTGGCCATGTTTCATGTGTGGATCTTTAAAAATAAAGAAGATATAGGTATTCCTGGTTCATTTTCCAAAACATCAAAGCCACAAAATGCCTGCACCTATGTTTCTGAAATTATCACACATAAGTACCTAAAACCTATCTGCAATGTAGCCAAGTTTTATGCTTCTAACTTTAAAAATAAAAAAGTTATAGGCATTTTTGTACCACAATACTAGGCTATGGGGAAAATCATTCAAAATGGCGTCCAATTCGCCAATTTTATCCGATTCGAATCGGATTTTAAAAAATCAGATTGGATAAAATCAGAGCTCCTGGAACAAAAATCGGTGTCAGGTATCAGATGTCCTTTTTCGCATGAATCATATCGGAATCGGACATAGGATCCGATACAATGCACATCCCCATCATAAAGTATATTCCCATGACAATTTGGGTGGATGGCAGCTGCACAGAACACCTTTCTGTATTGATCCTAAGCATGTGGAAAGCCAGTAATCCACCACTACATGCTACAGTTGGTTTGACACAACACTACATATATGACTTTATAAGTGTGGTATGCTAAATGCTGAATCCTGTGCATGATGACAGATGCACACAACTGTCAGAAGCCAACCTGAACAGGCTGTTCCAATACCTCACCCATATCTACCACACATCCAACAGTTATGTGAATACCCTTTAGATTGGCAGTCTTAGAGTTTGACTCAGTAGAATTTGACTCAGAATTCTTCAGAGACACCAAAGAAGACACTTGCACTCTACATGCAAGAGCATATGGCTAGCCTGTGCCATAACTTGCCAGCACTCCCAATACTTGAAATGCACTATATAAATGTTACCTAGCATCATCATCATCATCATCATCATCATCAAAATGGCCACCATCATGGACGGCTTTCAAAGGAGATTAAACAAATTCATAGAGGATAAGGTATCAGTGGCCAGTAGTCATGATGGCCATATACTTCCTCTACTATCAGAGGCAATATGCCTCTCAATAGCAGTTGCTTGGGAACATGAGTGGGGTGTGCCATTTCACTCATGTTCTGCTTGTGGCTCCCCTTGGACATCTGGTTGGCCACTGTGGGAACAGATTGCTGGATTACATAGGCCTTTGGTTTGATCCAGCATGGATCTTATTATGTTCTTTTGTTCTTGAGGGGCAATGTGCTAACACTGTGGTATGCTTTATTGCTCAATTTAATGAGGAAGTCTCACAAGTTCATCTTAAACCGAGGCATCAGAATCATACCATGAATTCATTCCAAATGTGTAATGGACTAAAATATATTTTATTGTTTGTTAGATGCTAATTCCCAGAGTGAACAACTGAAGAGCAGTCCCAAAGCAGTCTCAAACAAAGAGGCAAGCTTCAAGCTGGTACCAGATAATTAGTTCCAGAAGAGGCATAAAAGCCTAATGTGTTCCAATAAAAATATTCAGAGGCCGCTTCCAAACCCATTGATTAATATCACAGTGGAGGCGTTCCCAATCGGAGCTTCTAAAGTCTCCGAAATTATCCAATTGTTTTTCAGGCATCAATGCTGTGTGTGTGTGTGTGTGTGTGTGTGTGTGTGTCAATCTTCATATTTGGAAGATGCTGAGTGGGGTGAGGGGTAGCTTTGATATTGACATTTGTGGCTAACCAATTAGGAATTGCCACAACGCTTTCCATGACCATGTTCTCCTCCAATTGCAGTGTTCAGGGGAGTGGGAAACACTAACTGGCTGCTGGTTCTGGCTGTGTGGAGGGGAGGGAGTATGTAGAAGTACTCTAGAAGGTGGGCTTCTGGAATAAATCTTATCCAACATCAGTTCAACTCTCTCTTCTGTTCTCTGGATTATCTCTTTGTTCATGGATAGGGATGTGCACGCCCGAAAATATCGTATTTTATCGTTATCGGAATTTTGGATCAAAAACATTATCGTCTCCAATAATATTGTAGGTTAATCGTATTGTCTTCACGATAATTATCGGAATTCCGATATTTAATTTGCAGCCCCATTGTGCCCTATAGAGCTGACTGTTTTAGAAAAAATGCCTATAACTTATGTATTTTCAAAGTTACATGCTTTAAACTTGGTCACAACGCTTATGGGGTATGCCTGTATGAAATTTGTGTATGAAATTTGAGATCGATCCCTCCAACCCTCGATTTTATATGAATTGATTAAAGAATATTTAAATTCTGACAGGTCAAAAGTTGCACGATCTTTCAAAAATTCAGATAAAATACAGGGGTGGAGGGATTGATCTGATATTTGGCACATATGTGTAGCAACATGTGCTAGACATGTGTATGAAATTTTAGGTCGATTCCTCCAACCCTCGATTTTATATGAATTTTTAAAAGATCCATCAACTTTTTGACAGGTCTGAATGAACGCACGTGGCGAGCTGTCATTCTGACCTGTCAGAACTTAAACGATCTTTAATAAATTAATATAAAATCGAGGGTTGGAGGGATCGATCTCAAATTTCATACACATACTTAGGCATACCCCATAAGCATTGTGACCAAGTTTCAAGCCTCTAACTTTTAAAATATAAATGTTATAGGTTTATTTATATGGCAGTCCAATAATTCGATATAATTGGGCTGAAAATTATCGGATTGGATATTTATCAGAGGTTTTTCTATTGTATCGTTATTGTTAAACACATGCACGATAAAGAGCATATTGTATCGTTATCGTACATTTTAACGATACAATACACATCCCTATTCATGGACTTCCAAAGCTGCGAAACCAGCTGGAGATCCATTTTAATTGATTCAGTTTTGAAGGCCCAGGATTTTTTTTTCAGGGAGCAGTGATTATTAGTTACCTTTCCATTCAATAAATTCTTTCTGTTGCAAATAGTCTTTATCGAAGTCAAGGCTTCTCAGGAAATTGTGAGCTTCTCCTTTTAATGGACGATCAGTCAAAATGTCATTAAAGATTTCACAGAGTTTTCCAGACCCGAAAGTTGGAGGCTTATAGACAGTGACGTATTCATCAGATGTGTTACTTTCTTCACCTGAAACAAAATATGGAAGAAGTTAATTTCTGGGGTGGGGGAATATTATTCCTTTCCAGTTCGTAACACTTTAGGGCTGGTTAAGATTGTTGTTGTTGTTGTTGTTTTTAATGTAACCATATTCCATGGAATAAGTTTCAGCCAACCGGAATGAACCCTGGAAAAGCAAACAAAATTTGGCACCAGAAGTTTACAAATAGGACCTGCTTTTGTTCATGGATCTAGCCTGAACTGACTTCCTCCAGGATGCTATATGCTGTAAGCAGTTCAAATAGGACAATTCACCCACCGCCTCCCTGGTTTTCCATGTTTATTTTCAAATGCAGAGACAAGCTGGCTCCTGGAGACCACTGAGCATTGTCTGTCCTCATCAGGCTGGATGGTTGTTGTCCATTACCCTCTTAAGATTTTATTTTATTTTATTTGCGTGTGTTTTTTAAAGTCTTTTTGTACTTCTGGAAACCTCAAGGTTTACCTGAGAATGTTGAACCCTCTTGTTTCTCAGTGTCCCTGTTTTAATTCCAGTCCTGTTGGCACTCAACCATCCAAGGGAGCAAGTGCAGTGTGGAGTGTTCCTGTTCAGTCTGCCAGCCAGCCATGCCTTCTTTCAGGATACTCCATTCTAGGGTGACCAGATCCCCCGGGGTTTCCCGGTCCTAACCGGGAAAAATGGGCCAATCCGGGCTGACCGGGCCCCAGGGGGCAACCTCCGGGAAACTATCAGCTCACTCTCCTCCCACAAGAGTGAGAGTTGATGCAAAAGCCCTGCAAAAGCCCCAGAATGTGGCTGCGCAGAAGCAGAAGCAGCAGCAGCAGCTAACACGAGGGAGAGTGGTGACCAGCTCAGGTGTGTGCGCTCCGCTCGCTGCCATTCCGGGACCTTCCCTGCCTAGCCTGGTAAAGCAGCAGTTGGCTCCCTGCCTCCCAAGGCACCCCTGCGCCTTGGCAGCATGTAAGTGAGCCCTATGTTCCCTGGGGTGAGGTGGAGGGGGGCTAGGATGGAAGTAGGGAGTTGCACGGTCGGTCGGCGGGCGGGCGGGCGGGAATTCCTTCAGCCCTGGGCTGCAAAGGCCATTGGGAAGCCCTGGGCGCACGCAAGGCGAGTTGCCCGCACCAGGTTCCAGCCGGATGGAGGTGTTGTGCAGCAGAGAGGGGCCTGGCTTTGCCAGGCGTCGGGCGAGGAGCAGCAAGCCTGGGAGAGAGAGCCCATCTTGCAGGACGCATCGAGGAGGGAGAGCAAAGGCAAGGGAAGTGGTGGGCATGAATGTTCCTTCTCCGGTCTCTGTAACTTGGCTGCCCCAGGCAGCTGCTCCTTCTTGCCCAGTCTGCTGTGTGTTGGGTGGAGGAGGCGGCAGCGGCATTTGGCTTGCACCCGCCCCGACAGCACAGCCCCTTACCCAGCCGCCCATGGCACGCACGTGGCTTCCCCAGCCTGTTCCCCCACCCGGGTCTCCAGCCACCGCAGCCACCGCACTCACGGGAACGGCAGCTTGATTGATTCATTTTATTTGGCTTGCTCCCGTAAATGCTCTTTTTCCGGTCTCCGTGCACGTGGCTTGGCTGCCCCAGGCAGCTGCTCCCTCCTGCCCAGTTTTGTTGTGTGTTGAGGATGTGGATCATGTCCCATGCATTTAATTTTGATAAATAAATAAATAAATGGTCTTATAAACTGTGAGTCCAGGGAGCAAAAAATAAAATAAAAAGATAAATAAAAGAAGGAAGGAAGAGAGAGAGAGAGAGGAACAGGGAGAAAGAGAAAAGATTGGTTGATGAGAAAAAGTAGAAAAAATAGGACTCTTAAAACCATCTCTCTGATGTGAAAGTGAATGTTTTAGTTATAAGATCCATGAATGTACATTTTAAAACAGACTTTGCTTTCTCCCCACCTTTACATAAAGCAGCAGATAAGAAGTGGGTACAGAGAAAGTAATGTTTTTTAAGATGTACATCCATGCATCTTATAACTAAAGCATTCAGTTTCAAGCAGAGAGGTGTTTTTTAAAAGTCCTAGTTTTTCTCTGTGTTCAAATTCAAAATACATACATAAAACTATAAAACAAGGGTTAAAGGGGTGTGATTTCTTCCACTCTTGCCCTTTTGGAATTCCAGGAGGACTGGGTATTCCAGTTTTGGAAATTAGCAGAACCTCTCCCTCCCAGTGCAAAATTCCCAGAAAATCTACAAACTGGTCTGTCTTACTGCAGATCAATGGATTTTCTGTGCTGGTTCATTTCCTACCTCACAGGGTTGTTGTTGTGAGGATAAAATGGAGAGGAGGAGGATTATGTACGCCACCTTGAGTTCCTTGGACCTTACTGAGCTTTAACCTTTTGCATGCTGCGATCCTGATCTAGTTGGGGATACTAGATTTATATGGAAAGTTCAGTGTGTAAATTACACAAGTCGAAATCGTTGTTGGTAAAAGAAGTTGGAATTACATGAAGAATGACGTTAAAGCATATAAGACAATGATATTTTCATTTGCATGGTTTGGTGGCTTTTATGTGGCAGATTCTGTTCAGAGTCAGACCCTAGGTTTAGCTCTTATCCTCTCTTTGTTTCAGCAGTAGTGGAAAGCTTCAGTTTACTGTAGGCTGATCTTATGAAAAGGATGACAGGGTTCCTGTATGTTTAACAGTAGTATTGTCACTTGTATGCATGCAGCACCTGGTGAAATTCCTTCATCACAACAGTTCAAGCTGCAGGAGCCTTGTCCTCATTTGTATCTGTACACACCAGGCATGGCTCTTGCAGCTTTAACTGTTGTGATGAGGAAGGAATTTCACCAGGTGCTACATGCATACAAGTGACACCTGATAAAATTCTAGACATGTTGCCTGAAAGCAATTTCACGTATATATCACAATGTATATACTGTTGATGTCTAACATCTGCCCCGCGTCTTTACAGCTACTCACTATTTCTACACGGCTTTTCAGACAAGGAAATAACTTTTGGTCATTTCACTTTAATGTGTTAACGGTTGACCTGTAACATTTCCTTGGCATGTGCTTGAATCTTATCTGTTTCAGATAAAATTATGCTGTACTGTGTAGTGGCAGTCTTGTTGTTAGGGTGAGTTGAAAGAAGCAAAGTGTTTGAGATTGCTCTTAAAAGGAACTTCCATGTGAATTTTGAGATTGGATTGGTTGTAGGATTCAGACATGCTCAGTGCTATCTTTCTGTGTTTTCTTTCAGTTTCTGGTTAACACAGGAGTAAACACTGTGCATAAATATAATGCCAAAAAACAAGTGCAAGTTCACACCCGAGTTAAAGGCCAGATTTCCCTGCTTCAGGAAGGGTCGTGATGACACGGAGGCTGAGTGCACCATATGCAGGTCTGGCACTTTTGTGAGTGTTGCACACAAAGCTGCTGCGGATCTTCAGGCCCATGTGGACTCAGCGAAGCACAGGAAGGCTGCGTGAGGAGAGAGCTCTTCCACCAAAGTGACAGATTTCTTCATGAAACCAGGAAAGAAAACGGAGAATGAACTCACTGCAGCGGAAGGTACGATGGCCTTTCACACCGTGATGCATCAGAACAGCTTTCGATCCACGGATTGTACCTCAAGCTTGTTCCGGACCACCTTCCCCGACTCTGAAGTTCACAAGTACTCGCACCAAGACTGAAGCAATTGTCAACTCTGTGCTTGCACCGCACTCTGTGGAAAGTGCCCTGAAAGCACTGACAGACTACAACATTCCATATTGCAGCGTCTCAACAGATGGAAGCAACCATGGTGCAGTGAAGATCTTTCCTGTTCTGATCCAGTACTATGACTGGAAGAATGGTGGCTTGCACTCCAAGCTCATCGAACTGACGAACACACCGAATGAGACAGCAGAGACAATTGCCAACTATGTGAAGGACACTCTGGAGAAGACTGGCTTGTTGGAGAAGTGCATTGCATTCTCAGGGGACAACTGCAATACAATGTTTGGCGGACTATGGCATTCTGCAGCAGGGAATAACATCTTTGCAATCTTGAAAAGGCTGTTGCAGAAACTGACTCTGATTGGTGTGGGTTGCCCAGCACACATTTTGAACAACTGTGTACATCATGGGGCAGACACACTTAAGCTGGATGTGGAGCATATTCTTGTTAAGGTCTACAAGCATTTCAGCATTTACACCGTGAGAAATGAGACCCTGAAGGACTACTGTGAGTTTATGGACATTGAAAACTAGAAGATAATTTCTCACAGCCAGACACGGTGGTTGTCCTTATTCCCTGCCATACAAAGGCTCCTGCAGATGTTGCCGGCCTTGAGATCCTTCTTTCTGTCTGAAGAAAATCAACCTGCTGTACTCAAGGACTTCTCTGAGGATCCCTTCAATGAGATCTACCTCTCTGGCATCTGCACTCACTCCTCAGCATGTTCCAAGCACACATCAAACAGCTTGAATGTGAAAACAACTCTATAGTGGAAGTGCTGACCTGCTTGAACACTGTACTGAAGAACCTGCATGATCGGAAGGAGCAAAACTTTATGCCCTTTAAAGTCAAGGAACTCCTGAGGAAACATCGTGAGGAGGGACTTGGTGCAAAATGTGACACATTCTGTGCGCAACTGGAACATCAGTACAACACCTGTATTGACTATTTGGAGGCATGGATGAGACCCCTAGAAGAGTTCTCCATATTCACATGGACTGACCTCACTGAGGCACCCAAATGGTGTGATGTGGAGCCTTGTGTTCACTACTTGAATGAGAAGGGAGTTCTCATCAATGAAGTGAAGTGCTTCGATCAGGTCTCAAATCTGAACGGATTTGTTGAAAACATGTGTGGCCAGGAAGACTTCAAGAACTTGATGGCACACCAAAAGTGGACTAAATATTTTGAGCGGTCCAAAAGCATGGAGTTCCATTCCGAACTGCTGAACATCGCACAGTTCTTTTTTGCAATTCCGTCCCACAATGCCAATGTGGAACAGGTTTTCTCCATGATGCAAAGCCAGTGGACCACACAAAAGAGCCAGCTATCTGTGGAGACGCTGAAAGGACTTCTACAACTAAAATACAACCACAAAGGCATGTCTTGTAAGAATTTCTACTCTTACAAGTAGAACAACCCACCCCTTCCAAGAAAAATCAGATCAAATGATAAATATTCCAAGGGACATCAGGAAGAACACAAGAGTTAATTTGTACAGCAATTAAAGTTTACTGTAAATTTCTGTGACATTGAATGCATTACTTGTTCTGTATTTGTGTGATTTTAATATGAAGGTGTTATGTTTGTACAGAAAGTAAAGTTAAATGTTAATTTCAAATACACTGAATGTCTCACTCCTTTATTTCTGTGATTTTCATATTAAGGTAGCACATGTTTGTCTTAATTGTGTGCTGTGAAATCAGACATGTGACCAAGGCTATGTTTGGGTGGGCACGCCCCTTGGGGGTGGGCACGCCCCTTGGGTCTGAACCCGCCCCCTGGGGGCCGGACATGTTGGTGGGCACGCCCCCTTTGGGCGGCCATTTTGGACCTAGATTTTGGTTTCCAAAATCGGGTCACCCTACTCCATTCTATTCCCCTGTTCCTCAATTTTCTATTCCCCCTCCCAACCAAAACTCAGCATTTTCTGGCCCTAAACAAGCTCAGGCCTCATTAGCCCTCATTGGACTGTGCTGTGGCCCCTTAGGGGTCCCCCATTATTTCTACAACCTTGGGTTTCCCCTGAGCATGCTGATACTGCCCTCTTGTTTCTCAATAGTACCAGTTTGGCTACATAGCCAATATAACACAGGCACCAGAGTTCACTATTAGTATGATGCCAGCATCATAGCACCAGATGAGGCTAGAAGAGCATACCCCTCGCTTCTTCAAACTGAGGCCATCCATATGCTAGTACACGAAGTTCAGCACATGCAATTCATCCAATCCACAATATGTCACAAGCAGGGGGAATATGCAAGAAGGTGCTGCAAAGTAAGCTATTTGCAGAGCACATAGCTTCAGATGACTCAGTCATATTTTGGTACACAGGAAGATGCCTTGCTAGATGAGACCAAGATCCATCTAGTCCAGCATTCTGTTCCCCTCGCAAGAACGGCATTAAAGTTATGGTCATCTATTGCTTGTCCCCAGTATCTGCTAATCAGAAGTATACTATGTCTGAAGCTGGAGGTTCCATTCGACTGTTATGGGTAATACAGGTCGACTGGGCTATTATGGCTTGACCCATCATCCATGAATGTGTATAATCATTCTTTGTATACATATAGGAAACAAAGCAATATGTTATGCAGCTCTTACAGTCTAATTCAGAAAAGGGCTTAGGGTTCCCCAACCGTTTTGTGTCAGTGGGTACATTTGGAATTTTAATAGTGTTGTGGGTACTCTCACAAATTGGCTGCCATGGGAGACTTGCCCATTCATAAACTGGGTACTAAAGGTGGGCACAGCCAGTCACAAAACACTCATTTCCCTGAAAACAAACTGGTAAAACTAAAAGAAAAGTCACATGCCCCAGAGATGGGGTCTGAGCAACAAACTCAGAGCAAATTACTCTTTATAGTATGCCAGCCTCCAATAATAATAACAATTTATTTCTGGAGAAATAAAATAAAAAGAGGAGTGGCAGAGAAGTGTCTGCAGGTACCACGTTGTAGATGCCAGCCTTATTGTGTCTAGAATTGCTGTCCTGTGGAACATTCTTGAAGAAATGTCTATCATTCTATCATCTTTTTCCTAACATTCCACTAGCCATGAAGAGACTGTTGAAAACAGCTTTTCTGTGGGGTATGCACCTCACTGCAACAGTAACATAGAAAGAGGCTTATTATATAGACCACCAACTTCATATAGAGCTTCCATGCTGCCATATTTACATATTTCTTTCCCCATAGCATAGGGAGTTAATTACAACTTTAAGAAAAGTAATACAAGGAGGGAAATCGGTGGGTGGGGAGTGTTAAAAGAGCCTCCCCTCACCCCCATGATGGAATCCCAACCCCAAACACAAGCAAACCTAACACTCTGGGCAGAAAGGTGATAGTAAGAGAGAGAAAAGGCCTATGCTTCCCCAAAAGTCTGTGAGTGACTGATTAACCCTGCTTTTCCAAGACTGAGATGTGGTTACTCCCTTTCCTGGAGGACACATTTGATGTGATTGGCTTTGCCTTCTATGGAAGTAGGAATTAACCCCTTTCCTCCTTGCTCTATTCCCTCACTGACTGAGGACCTCTAGATCAGTTAGCATCAGATTTGGAGGTATGTGGATAAAATATTAAGGCAAAGACTCAGGAATAAAATTTAGCCCTGTATCTGCTTGCCTTTAGCAAACCATAAATTGCTTCCAGGTGAATAGAGAGGGAAGTTCATTCTTTTTTTCTTTTTAGGCCATAAATGACTAACACAGGTACATGTGGGCAGACAAGCTATTAAATTGATTGAGGTGTGCTAACAACCTTTGTGGACTTATCTGCAGGTTGAAATACCTTGTTGTTTTGGACTGGGCTGTGGGAAGGGAAGGAAATAGGGAGCACAAACCTGCTGGAGATAATGTACTTGGAAGCAGGGTTGGAATGATCAAAATTCTTAGGTGTCAGCATTGATTTTTTTAAGAGATTGAATCAATTTTTGGGGCAGGACACCTCAACGAAACAGGAAAAATAGGTTTCAGATTTCTAACCACACATATCACATTTTGTCCTAACTGTGGGTTTGAATACAAACTAACAAATGAATAACTATGATAGAAGAAAGAACAGTTCTACCATTGCACCTGGCTCAGCTACTCTCAGTTTCTAACAATTCCTTTTTCTCCAGTACAAAGTTGTGCCAAAGAGCATTTCTAGTTTACACTATCATCACATGTTATCTAAAATCCAATGCCAAGATGTTTGGATTTTTTTTTTACAGCATTCAGAGGCTCTGACAACACAACCCTATACATGTTTAAACAGAAAAACATCCTACAACTCCCAGCTTTCCCCAGCCAGCAAGGATACAGATAAGGAAAATCTGTAGCTCAGTGGAAACACATTTTTTTTATGAAGATCTCTGGATCAGTTCCACGTACAGTATAAGACCCCTATCTTATACTCTGGAGAGATGTTACCAATCAGTATAAACAATACTGAGCCAAATGGCCTTGGTATAAGCCAAGTGGACCTGATTTGTGGCTCAGAAATAGTAAATTACATTTTTAAAAATGCTTATGTAATCTTTAAAGGTAATTAGCAGCCTTAGCAGTTTTTCTAATGGAAGTATTATTCACTCCATACAAAGGTCTGTCAAACCAGCTGAGCCAGAGTGAACTGGAACACCCAATCAAGCCTTTTTTAAAAAAAGAATCACAAATATAAATATTGAAAACAGCAGAACTAGCCACCACCACATACATCTCCAGTGCCTTGTTATTACAAGGCTGAGTAAATCATACTGGGATTCCGCAGATAACGATGATGGTGTGACAGCTGATTTTGTAGCTCTGATTGTTTAGATGATCAAAAGCAGAAGAGGCAGGAATGTATCTCTCTTCTACACTCCCTTTAAAGCAGAGAATAGTTAAGCAATGAAGAATAAAGTGGTCAGTAATGAAGCTCTTACTTTTATCTGTCATGTCTTTGGCCCAACGGTCCCAAAATTCTTCTGGCGACGAGGACCAATACAAACCATCCAGCAGATTCCGAGAGAAAATGTTAGTCCAGATCCCTGCAAGTCCGACCACATGGAAAACAGAATCAATGTATATGAGCTCACCAGACCAGGAAACTATTTTAGATATTGGCTGATGCCAGCCAACAAAATAAGCAACTCAGAGAAATGCTGTCATTTAGCACTAAGCTATTAGTCAAGATATCATGATTGGAGGGAGGGAGGGAGGGAGGGAGAGAGAATTGTACTATATCAATGAAACACAGCAAGTAGAATCAAATGATTGGTTTATCTTATGGGTGAAGAACATTTTTCCCCCTCTGAGGACTACAATCCCTCCTAGGAAACTACACACATTCTGCTCCTTTTACACATGCCTCTATTCACACCCCATCCATCCCCCCCTCTCTTCCCTCCTTTACTCTCTCTCTCTCCCCAGCTGCTGCTCCTCTTTGGTCCTGCCCCACCCCAGGTGTTTTTTTTTAAACTTTCATTGACACCAATGGAAGCTTTTTAAAAACAATTATTCTTGGATGAGGGGAGAAAGCTGAGGACTGTATGGGGAGGACTCAGGAGCTGGAAGTTGCTTTCTCTCTCACACATGTGGCCCTTTGCAGTTCTCATCTGGTGAAATCCACATAGGACTAAGTTGTCTGAAGGGGATCTAGCACTGTATTATTGGCATCATTTCACTAACACAAAGCTTCAACTGCTTGTGGAAAACCCATGTTAGTGTTAGATGCAATAATTCGATGCCACTATTGTGCAAGCTATTGCGCTGGACATTGCACAACAGGCATTTCAGAAGTTGTTACACAAGGCATTGTATAAGGTGTTCCGCAAGGTATTTCACAACTCATTGCAACTGAATTCAGCCAGGCGTTGCCTGCCCTAGTTGAGCTCATTATTCTCCTAGCAGTTGTACAACCGCTAGTGGAACAACGCCAGCTCTTGCCATTTAATTGCTAGTGTAAGGGTGTGATAGCCTTCCTTTCAAGTGTGATTTGACAAGTTGCTCAAAATTTTGATGGCTGAAAGTAGGGTGACTGAAGTCTTCATGCACAAGACTCTGCCATACAACAAAGTGCCATGAGGAGCCTACTACATGGTGACTGCAAGTCAGCAGAGAATGCAGCAACACAGCTGCCTGCATTGATACTAAGGTTCTTCTTAAATGTAGGTAGTAGGGATGGGGAAGGAAGGAGTAAATAACTATCTTCTACCAGCACATAAAATCAGTTGCACAAGGGCTACCTGGCCCACTCCATGCATACTCTTGTTCAGCCCTCTCAGTTCCTACATCCAAAAGAGCTATTGAATATATTGGATGGCGCACTACACGTTGGCTCAGTTCAGACAACACATTCGGCAATGGAGGGGGGAAGAGGCAACTGGCGGTATGTTATTTTTGGAGTGCACGCCACATGACATGTTGCCCCTCCCCCGTCACGCAGCTGAAAGTCGGGACCTCATAATAAGCAACGAGGCTCCGAAAAACAACAGAGCAGCCCGTTTTTTTCCCGTTGCTTAATAACGTACCATCAGTTGTGTGTGCGTTGTCTGTCACCCAACACACGACACAATAAGCAACACAACTGATGGTTGCCTCTTCCCCCCTCCATTGATTATCATGTCATCCGAACTGAGCCATTGGATCGTTTCAAGAGGGAATGTATCATCTCTGTTTTGTGGGTGCCACTGCCAACGTTACCATATGCAAAGGAGGACGGTTGTATTGAAAGCAGAATTTCAACAGGTGTCATCTGTGTGCATGCAGCACCTGGTGAAATTCCCTCTTCATCACAACAGTTATAGCTACGGGAGCCTTGCTCTCTTTTGTATCTGGTCACTCTAGTATAGTTCCTGCAGCTTTAACTATCCATACAACTGCTGGTTGTGATTGTTGGTTTTCTATACATTATATGGATCCATTAGCACTGTCAGCCAAGTACTAGTCATAATTTTAAACAATTGTTCCGAGGGAATAGGATAAGATCAAAATCAAACTATGACTGACCCTGATGCAAGAGTATAGTATCATGGAAAACTGAGTTTGATCCTGATCTACATTCATTCATATTAAAAATGTAAATTCCAAACTAGGACAATACCTTTATCAAAAGGTCACAGAATATTGCTCAAGCGTTCAGTTCTCTGGAACTCTTCAACAGGCCAAATGCCAAAGAAAACAGAAGGGGGTGGGTGTGCGGGGGTAGGGGCAGGGGCAGGATAGGACAAATGCAAATATTGCAAATGGCATGGCTTCAATATCAGCCAGCTTTTTCCTCCTCTTGCCCACCCTCACCTCTTTATTTACCACTTAGCCGGAAGAGTGGAGAATTCAAATACTTGCACACTATTTTGTGACCTTTGGGTTGGCCTAATAAAGGCATTGCCCGAATAAGGATGTTGGAATTGTTCTAATGGTCAACAAGGCTATATTTTTTAGCTCGATGTATATTGAGGAAACTAAATGCCCAAGCTTTTCAAAAATAGGCCATGGCTTTCCAATGTTAGGTTGATATGTTTTTCTGTGTTTTTCAGTTTGGCTCATGAGTAAACAGATTACCTTCCAAGTAACATATTCGGGATTCTGGGATCTTCTTCACCAGCTTTCCCATAAAGAATTCACTATCAAAATCTTCTGCACGAATGTAGGCTCCATATTTCAGCAACCCCACTTCATAAGGAGAGAACTCTATCCATTCTGCAAACAAAATGGTGGGCAGATGAATGCCTCTCAACTCAGTAGCTAGACACTGGCACAAAAAATTAAACTGGAAATGGTTAAGCAAACATCCCCAGTAGACACTCCTAACATCTTTAGACAAAAAACAACTGTATCCCAATTTCATCTCAAATTTCATGATACATTTTTATACAACTCTAAGTATAAAGCCTAAGAAACAGTAACTAACAAAAAGCATTTTCTGCTCTGTACTTATAGAACAGAAGGGTAAACAATGAAAACCAACAACAGCTATGTAAAAGAATCTCCTATAGTCATTCAAGTATTCATGAATGAGATTTTGAAGGACAAAAATTGGTAATTTCGTGCAGCACTTAATGTCATGGGTCCAGAGAATAACACCTACCCAAAGGCTAAGGCTGCAATCCTATGCCCACTTACCTGGGAGTAAGCCCCACTGAACCCAAAGAGACTTACAAAGTAGACCTGTAGAGTATTGCACCCTAAATAAGTTTGTAAGGATAATGTAATTCCTTCTTACCTCGTTTGTAGATTATAGATCACAATTTGAAATTTTGAACCACTAGCGTTCATCACAAATTTTAAAGCAGTTGACACAGACACACTTGACTTCTCAGTGAAAGAAGCAAGTGATTTCAAATGAGGGCTAATGCAGAGGAGGATGAGAGGAAGTATTATGCTAACATTCTAATGCTAATCTAGGCTGACCATATGAAAAGGAAGGCAGGGCTCATGTAACTTTAACAGTTGTAGTTTCAGCCAGTGTCATTTGTATGCAATTAGTTCCCGGTGAAATTCCCTCTTCATCACAACAGTTAAAGGTGCATGCACTATACTAGAGTGACCATATACAAAAGAAGGCAGGGCCCCTGCAACTTTAACTGTTGTGATGAAGAGGGAATTTCACCAGGAACTAATTGCATACAAGTGATACTGGCTGAAATTCCCTTTTCTCTACAACTGTTAAAGTTACAGGAGCCCTGTCCTCCTTTTCATATGGTCAGCCTAGCTAATCCTTAATACATTCTGTTAGCATTCAATCTCCTGAAGTCAGAAAGTGGAAGGGTAAATAGCTTAGTTATTATAGTTACTATAGTAAGTCTTTCATTTTGTGTTTGACATTCTGCAATTCCTTGCACTATAGTAGTGAGAATCGAAGAAGCATTGAGCAGCAATCTACGAGATTCCATTCAATAGTAAAGCGGTTAATTTGTGGAGTCCTACCTCTGAAGTCAAAGGTGCTGACATGTTTATCTTTGACGTTTATGGCGGTATAGACAGGCAAAGGGTTCTGGCCCCAATTCAAAGCCTGGCGTTGTTCTGAGAGTTTCCAACCATCCAGCTAATATCAAAATAAATATGGAAAAAAACATTTAGGCTGCATATTAAAGGCAATGAGAAAAACAGAGCTCAACATGGACATCATTTTCACAAGTGGATCTTTTCCACCCATCCCTATTTGACGCATATATTTTAGTAAAAATCAATGGGATGGATCCAGAGTAAGTCATATTTAGAGTAGACCCAGTGAAATTCATGTAACTTAAGTTAGTCATGACTCACTTAAGTTTCAGTGGGTCTACTCTAAGTATGATTAAGTGTGGATTCAACCCAGTAACTCCAGAGCATCCAATACCAAGAGCCCAATTATGGAATTATATTGATTTCTGTAATGCCTAGTCATGTGATGTTATGTATTTTACAGGTTGGTATATGGTAACGTAGGCTGACCATATGAAAAGGAGGACAGGGTTCATATAACTTTAACAGTTGTAGAGAAAAGGGAATTTCAGCCAGCATCATTTGTATGCAATTTGTACCTGGTGAAATTCCCTCTTCATCACAACTGTTAAAGTTGCAGGGGCCCTGCCTTCTTTTGTATCTGGTCACTCTAGTATAGTGCCTGCAACTTTAATTGCTTTGATGAAGAGGTGATTTCACCATGTACTAATTGCATACAAATGAAGCCAGCTGAAATTCTCTTTTCTCTGCAACTGTTAAAGTTACATGAGCCCTGTCCTCCTTTTCATATGGTCAGCCTAGGTAACGTTGTGTCAATGTCAATTATATAAAGTAAATACAGTGAGTTAAGGGCAGAGAGGGAGGGAGGGAATGGAATGCTGGTGTCTGATTGGTGGACAGCATGAGGTAACAGTGTTTAAATGGGAGTGTCTGGGGCCAGAGGCAGTCAGTTAGGGAAAGTTAGTGTTAAAGAGTGCAAGGATTAGTTGTTTGTTATTTGGGGGGTTAGAGGCTGAGGGAAGAGTAGAGAATAGAATAGGTATAATAAAAATAGAAACAGCACTTTATTGAACACACAAATACATCTTATCTGTTGTTTTTAAAGTGTTAGTAATAAATAATCATTTATTTTGTTTATCATTCAGTGTGGTATTTATCATTAAAGTAGTAAATGTGAGACAATAAGTATATTATTGGGAATATATGGTGGCAGAAGTATTGAGAGTGGTCAAAGTCTGGTACGAAAAGCAGTATTTCCTTGATTTGGGCTTGAAGGAGTATAAGGGGCAAGGTTTGAAGTGAAAGGATAAACTCCTTTTTGTATACTGCAAACATTACCCATAGGGGAGGGGTATGACAATTTCTCCCCAACTATTTAATGCAATACTGTGCTATGTGCATCTATATAAAGCCACAGATAGGGATGGACATTTTCACACTCCAGAAAATAATACTAAATCCCACCCCAACACACTTCTTACCACCTCTCCACTGTCCCTGTGTCCCTGACCTTATTGCTTCATCATTCTCTGCTTCCAGCTATCCCTGAGTGATAGGTTAGTGCTAGAAAGGGGAAATGGGCTGCCAATACTCTCTACTAGAAACACCATGCATGCCCATTCCCTTACTACCATATAGGAAGCTGCCGTCTGTGACTACTGGTCCATCAAATCTGGTTTTTCTCTATTCTAACTTACAGCAACTCTCAAGGATCTCAGGAAGAGGTCTTTCCTGCTATCCAAGATCCCTACCACAGAGTGGGAAACCAGTTTTCTGTTTAAGGCCACATTCCCTCAGGAGTAATCTACAGGGGCTGCCATATGCCAATGTTGGGTGAGGCCAAAGCTAGCAATCGGTGAAGACAGAGCTTAAATGTAGGTAGGGTCACCTCCGTTTTTCCCATCCCATTCTCTCTCTCTCTCCCTCTCTCTCCCACCTGCCTTCATTCCTAGCCCAGAGGGCTACCAGAGAGGGATAGGTCGCTCTTGCATGAGGTCTGAGCTGATTGCTTGCAAAGGGCTTTTGAACCTACGCAAAGGGTGGCATGCAATTAGACCCAGTGCCGCAGGTTACCCACCCCTATTTTAACTGGCAATGCCAGGGACTGAACCTGGGAATTTCCACAGGCAAACATATGTTCTATGAGATTGTAGAGCCTTGCTCACACACATACCACCATCACTGAGAAGATGGAGGAAGCCACAATACCCCAAGAAATAAAATTTTCTCTCCCCATTTCCATCACTTCACATAATAGTGAAGACATTTTGTCAGTCAGTGTTATAGTAGTCTTGGCTTCTTGCAGGCTCACAAAAAAATTCACAGGAGGGTCTTTCAGAAAACATGGATATGGCCTTCTTGTTTGTGGTGCCTTATAGTGGGCAAGGTAGCATAGGAAGTGGTTTAATTTTTTTCTATAAACATTTTTATTCATGTTTGAGGTAGATACAAATAATCAACAAAAGACTGTTGGTCAACAGATTTTCTTTTTCCCAGCCCCCATCTCTTGATCTTGCTACAGTTTGAATTTTATGGTATTCTTTTCTTTTAGAAGTTAGTTGTTTTTTAATGGGTTGAAAATCCCTCGAAATAGGATGTATTTAGAAGTTAGAAGGGTACAATGTAATGCACTTTTATTTGGAAGTTATTATTATTTATTACATATCTATATTGCCCAATAGCCAAAGCTCTCTGGGCAGTTTACAAAAGATTTAAAAATACAAATAAGCCCCATCAAAATTAGTGAGAGCTACTTCAGAGTAAATGTGAATAGGAGTGTGCTGTTGATAAAGTCAAAATAAATACACCACCACCGATTATTTAGTACCAACTTTGTATGGCTGCACAGCACAATCTCTTTTTGACTGAATACTTTATAATTTGGGTAACTATGATTTTAAAAATGTTCAAACCACTTATTCAGAAATAGTCACACTGTGATCAGTGGGATTGCTCTGAGGTGTGCAAAATCATTTGCATTTGCAAACCACAAAGAAAGAAGACTGCCCTTGCCAAAAGACCATGTGACCCAAATCCCTTCTTTTCTCTGACTGGAAAAACTGCACACATAATAAACAGGAATTCTTCAAAAGAATAGGGACCTACTTTATCATGTAAGAAGGCTTCTTGAACAAGGGCCCAGAGAGCTGTAAAAGATGGAAGGTGCCCTCTTTCAACCCTCTCAACCAGCTCCTTATGATAATACTTCAGTCGTTGGGGGGCAATAATATTCAATTTGTTCTTCAACATCTGGCTTTTAGCCACTTTGATGGGCTCTTCCAAATTTTGTTTTGACCAGTCATTATTTCGGTACAAGTTTGCCAAAGTCCTAAGACAGGGAGGGGGAAAAGCATTGAATGAAACAAGAATTTGCCTGCCAATAGAGTTCGCAGTACATTTATCCTTCATACAAAAATATAGGTGATTGCAGAAATGGTTCAATATCAACTAAAACAGATATAAAACAGAGTTGTTGGGGCTACTCGGTGGCTAACTTGGAGCCCAGAACTCTTTTTTAAAAAATGTTGAACATTTGAAGCTGCCTTACACTGCACCACTAGGGGCGGTCTGTGATTTCTCCTGAAGAGAGAATATGGAAATGTTTGCTGTTAATGGGGTTGGCCCAATTCCATTCTAAAAGGAAGTGTAAATATGTATGTGCATACAAAAACTCAAGGCCACATTAGACATAACATAGGCTGACCATATGAAAAGGAGGACAGGGCTCCTGTAACTTTAACAGTTGTAGAGAAAAGGGAATTTCAGCCAGTGTCATTTGTATGCAATTGGTTCCTGGTGAAATTCCCTCTTCATCACAACAGTTAAAGGTGCAGGGGCCCTGCCTTCTTTTGTATATGGTCACTCTAGTATAGTGCCTGCACCTTTAACTGTTGTGATGAAGAGGGAATTTCACCAGGAACTAATTGCATACAAATGACACTGGCTGAAATTCCCTTTTCTCTACAACTGTTAAAATTACATGAGCCCTGTCCTCCTTTTCATATGGTCAGCCTACATAACAGAGTAGTCATGCATGTTTGTGAACATATCTATCCCATTCACATATAAAGTAGGGGTTGGGGTGGTCTCTTTTTACATTTAAAGGAACAAACAGATGAGGAGAGCTAAATCCTCCCACAGGGGCATAGGAAGCTGCCTTAAGCTGCGTCAGACCAGTGGTCCACCTAACCCAGTATTGTCTACACTATCTGGCAGCGGCTCTCCAGAGTTTCGGACAGGGGTCTTTTCTAGACCTACTTGGAGATGCCGGTGATTGAATCTGGGACCTTCTGCATGCAAAGCATGTGCCCTACCACTGAGCTATGGCCCCTCCTTCTTCCCTCTTCTCCATGTACAAACCTTACATCGGATGCAAGGACTTGCCTTCCCTCTTGCTGTACTATTCATGTTCCAAAAATACACCAAAAGAGAGTTGAACTTCAAGCGATTGACAAAGAAAATTGATTAATGCAGAACTGGCCGATCTGTTTCAAAGTATGTTGTTGACCTAGTTTTGGTTGACATTTTGGAAGCATATTTTGATCAAGACACTTCATGAAGTCACTTGTTGTAACGGGTTGGCAAATTAATTGTATTAATACATTCTCCTTTGCCACTCACCTCTCTTTTTTTAGCTGAAAAGTAGGGGGCATAACTCACCACAGCTGAAGCAGGATTTAAACCAAGGTTCCCCAACGTTCTATCTACTGGCCCACATCACAAGTGGGTACAATCCAGAGAATGCGAGTCATGGAAAGTCACGCTGAAGTTTGCTAGTTCCACTTCACTGAACTGGTCTTCAGCGTGCTTTCCCTCCCTCTGAATTGTACGCAGAATAGCTTTGTTTCTAATTAAATGTAACACATTTTTCTAACTCCTTACCATGTTGATCCAGAAGCAGAGGTGATATATGAAACACAATCTAAAAGGTTCAATTTCTGGAGCGCTAAGAGATGCCCATACAATGCTGACATGGCTCTGACTCCACCTCCTGTTGCCATAACAGCTACCACTGGGATCTGTTAATAATAAAAGCAATGACACCACCAAAAATATAACTGATGACTTCAGCAACCAAAACAACCTTGGATTCCAGGAGAAAACTTTCAAACATCACAAAAATCACCCCTCAATAAGCCAAGTGTGGCTCTCTCCAAGGGTGATTTCATGATTTATATATAAGCAAATAAATATACTGTGTCCTGATCAATGAGTGGCTGATGGGTGAATAAACTATCCAGTTGATCTACAAATCTGAGCCATCCATTTACCATCTTGCCTCAGGCTTACCACTTCTGTGGTTCATAAAAGTAGCCTTAGTTTAGGCTAATTTGGAAACATCCCAAATTTGGGAAGGAATTAAGGCTCAGAATATCACAGTAGTCAAAACCACTCCAAGGACATCATGGAAGCCATTCTGGCATGTTCCTCAAAAAGAGTAAACTTGCAAGCCAAGTTCCCCTCTTAACGGGGCACAGTGATTTGTGAAGGTGCGAAGGCCAACAACGAAGGAAGGAAGGATGGTGAAGAGCAGCTGCATGGCTTCAGCAGCAGCATCTCCTTCCAAGAGGTGGACTGCTGAGTCAGTGGCTTGATTCGAACGACACAATAATCAACGGAGGGGGGGAAGCAACTGTCAGTTGTGTTGATTATTTTGTTGTGTGTCAGGCGACACACAATGCACACACAACTGACAGTACACTATTTTGGTGAATTAAACAATGGGGGGAAAACAATGGGCTGCTCCGTTGTTTATCCTGAAACCCATTGTTTAAAATGTCATGTGTGGGGATCCCCTCCCTCTCTCCATGTACTATTCCAGTCGGTCATAGAGTTCCCCGGCAGGAGCAACTGAAAAACCCTGGCTGCTCCTATACAGCCAGCAGAACTTGAGGTGCATGATGGGATAGGGCCAGGAGGACTGAGGGAGGAGGGAGGAAGGAACACCAGCAGCCCAGAAGGATGCCGGGACTTTCAGCCACACGACAGGGGGAGGGGCAACATATCATCTGTCGGGCACCGGGAAAATAATGCACAGTGAGTGTGTTATTCCCCCCTCTGTTGCCTAATATGTCGTCCAAATGCTGCCATTCAGTGTTTTGATGATGTGTGGCCAAAGAGGCAGAGTGAGATTCCTCCTTTGTTCTGCTTCCAGTTCAACCAGTGGCTCCCAAAGGCAGACTTCCCATGCAGCTCGAGGATTACAGTTGCTGACTCACTCACCCACCCACCCACTCCCAGTAGTGAGATGTCTTGCAGTGGCAGAAGTAATCACTAGTTAATGGAGCTGGGAAGGAATTTTACCTGCATACCAATTGGCAAAGACTATGCAGAGTTTTTGCCTTCTCCATTGCAGGATTAATTCCACTGTAAATAAGCTGATCTGGACTATCAGTAAATCTTTGTGAATGCTTCATTTTATAACATTGTCACAACTTATGTAGCCATGATAGGCATTGGGCTGGATCCAAAGGTGAGGTGGAGCTGGATTGGGCTCCCTGCTGCCCCACAGTGAGGCGTCCCATAAGCGATCTCAGGGACATAGCACCAAGACCAGACCAGCAGGGGGGCTGTGAGCTGGCCATGTCCAAGTTAGTAGAAAGGAATTCACATTAGCAGACCACATCATGGTGTGTCCCTGGCCCTGCCATCCACCACCAATGCAGGCCAGGAAGGGGAATCGGTCAGCAGGCAGGCAGGCCAATTACAGGATTCATGCCAAGCTTATTAAAGTGGTCAATAAAGTTGTGGTCAGTTTATTATTAGGGATGTGCACTGACCCCCCGGATCGGATCGGATAGCGGATCAGAATCGGACCTGGGGGGTCGGATCGGATCGGAGGATGGTCGGATCGGATCGGACCGGATGTCCGATCCGGATCGGATGCCATTTTGAATGCTTTTTCCCATAGCCAAGTATTGTTTTACAAAAACGCCTATAACTTTTTCATTTTTAAAGATAGAAGGATGAAACTTGGGCACATTATACACTGGTTAGGGACAGTTATCTGTGAGAAATTTCAGAAAGATTGGTGCATGCGTTTTGTGGCAATTAATTTTTTAATAAATACCCAGGAATGCCTATAACTTTGTCATTTTGTAAAATTTCAGAAACGTAGGTGCTTATCTTGTGTGGCAATTAATTTTTAGAAAAATGGGTAGTAGTGGGGTAAATACATTTATGCCACCCATTTTTTTATTTTTGAAGATACAAACAGGAAACTTGGGCACATTACAGGTACCACCTGCCTTGATATGTGTGTGAAATTTCAGAAACATTGGAGCTTGCCTTGTGTGGCAATTAATTTTTGAAACAATGAGGAAAGAAACACCTATAACTTTGTCATTTTTAAAGTTACACACATGAAACTTTGCCACATTGTAGGTGGTACCTTGGGACCTATGTGTGTGAAATTTCAGAAACATAGGTGCTTGCCTTGTGTGGCAATTAATTTTACACACATATCAAGTGAAGTGTTCCCTGTAATGTGCCCATGTTTCCCTTATCTTGCCACACAAGATAAGCACCTACGTTTTTGAAATTTTACACACATAGGTCCCAAGGTACCACCTACAATGTGGCAAAGTTTCATGTATGCAACTTTAAAAATGACAAAGTTATAGGCATTCCTGGGTATTTATTAAAAAATTAATTGCCACAAAACGCATGCATCAATCTTTCTGAAATTTCTCACAGATAACTATCCCTAACCAGTGTATAATGTGCCCAAGTTTCATCCTTCTATCTTTAAAAATGAAAAAGTTATAGGCATTTTTGTAAAACAATACTTGGCTATGGGAAAAAGCATTCAAAATGGCGTCCGATCCGGATCGGACCTCGTCGGATCGGATCGGATCGGAGGTTGATCGGATCGGATTTTCCCGATTTTGGGGCGGATCGAATTCGGATCGTGGATCGGATCGGATCCGATGCACACCCCTATTTATTATCCCAGGTATGCCTGTGTGTCTTCCCAACTAAGCACTGCCCACACAAACTCTCTGTCGTGATTAACTAATTTTATTTAGTTCATAGGGAATTTGATGCCAGGTTTAGAACGATCATCCAATACTGAGCAAGCAGTAAGCTCCCCAGGCAAATAATATCAGAACAAATGTATAATTTGGCACAGTATAAGTATACCTGGTAGAGAGAAGCTCATGAGATGAAATGTCAAACGTTATCTTTTAGGATGGCCAGATGAAAAAGAGGGCAGGGCTCCTGACCTATACTTCTCATACAGCTATATATACCTGCTGAAATTCCCTCTTCCACACAAGTATTCACATTGCAGGAGTTCTGTCCTTTTTTCATCTGGTCACTCTAAACCATATAAACATTTATTAGATTAAGCCCCATTAAACTCAATAGTACTTGCTTCCAAATAAACATGCAAATAGAATTAAGCTGCACTGACCATCATTATATGAAAAAGCAGGCTATATAGTATACAATAGTCAAGTGGAAATGACCACCTTCTATTTCTTGACTAGTGCCCATCCACAGTCTTACCTCATATTCTTTTTATGACAGTGCTTAATTTTTAAAATGAGAGGCACCTGAATCTAACTTCACCCAAAAGTTATCTCTTCTGTCTAAGAAGCTCTTTAAGCTCTCAGCAATGTTCGCCTTAGACTGCTGCTGGACTGGATGAGACACAGGGATGGAGTTGAGACAGGAAGGACAGGAAGAAACCCTGTGGATTTACTGATCCAAGTAACTGTTTCATGTTGCTTCATGTTAAGACTGACCTTGGCCCAAATTCCAAATGTCTGTGTGTGAGAGTTGTTGTAGTTACTCACAATGTGGCATGAAAGGAAAGGGTCTCTGTGAGCATACAAAAGGGACTCCCTTGTCGTCTTTATTACTACTTTATATGTTTTATGACTGGTTCCAGACCTCATCACAGCAATTAATGAGCATCAAGTAATACTGGAAAACTAACACTGGTAAATTAAGGTTGCAATCCTGTACACAATTAGCTGGAAGCAAAGTTAAACTCACATGGGATTGTAGTGTAAGATTGTTTTTAATGTGGCTAATAATTAGACTTTCAAAGTCTTGGCTGACCAACATGCTTACAAAATAACCGGTCAGAAAATGGATTTATTTCATTACACTTAGAGGGCAGAGGGGAAGTATATTAAAAGTATCTGCAGCCTTAATAGATAACTGTAATGGCATTGAAGTAAAGGTAATTTTGTTTTATTCCTAGAATAAATCCTAGAATGTACGGCAATCTCATTCTTCTCTGAGGCAGATGCTGACTTTACTATGGAGGTCAGCTGGCCAAGCATTAGTTGGGATATAACCATTGATCCCAAACCTCTCTGGTCTATATTAAATACTTCATCTCTTAAACTATGCTGGCTCTCATTTGCTTTATCATATAAAAGTAAGAAGATTCTCTGTAGTGGAATAGCACATAACTGAATTTGGGGGTTTATTTAGACCCCAAATAAGCAACTTCAAAGGTTGTATGCAGCTTCAAGCAATTTCATGGGGAGTATGCAGCTTTAAGCAAGATAACAAGTTTGAAAGACAGTTGATTGTCATTTTCAGCTCTCACTTATATGAAACATCTACTGATCCATGCTCACAGATGGGCTTGTCACAAAAACGGATCTATGTTAATAGATCTGTATGTAAACAGTTGTGTAAACCTCAGTCACACTTATGCAGACATCTGGGTCACCAAACATTTTGGAGTCCTACAGATAATCCTGCTCACACAAACCTCATGCTCACGTAGTCCACCTCTCAGATGAAAAAGCTTGTTCAAGGCATCAGCAACCACCTTCTTCCTTTTGTGCAGGAAATCCTGCTCACCAGTACAAAGTTCGTATCCCAGGCGCACATCAAGATTCTGTGGCCTGGAACAAAGAGACAGACCCATGTCATGGCCTAAGCATGGACCAGATGACAGGCCAATGGGAAACTAAAACAATGCTCTAATAAATTGGGCAGCAGATATATGCAATGCAAGTTTCAGGTTTTGAGGGCCCATGAACAAGACACCCTCAATGGTAGGGTGACCAGATCGCCCAGGGTTTCCCAGTCCTAACCGGGAAACCAGGGGCGATCCGGGCCAACCGGGGGGCAGCGGGGGAAAACCGGGGTGGCGGGGGGTCACGTGGCGGTGGCAGCGAGCGGCGACGAGTGGCAGTAGACCCGGCAGCGGTGTCGGCGGAGGAGCCCGGGAAGCGGCAGCCCCAGCAGGTAAGTGCTCCCCCTCGCGCCTCGCGCTCCTTACCTGCATGGGCATCCGCTTCCCTCCGGTGCTCGAATCTACTGAGAAACAGGCTTCGCGGCCTGTCCCTCAGTAGCACGCCAGGTGATGACGTCATCACCCGGCGCACTACTGAGGGACAGGCCGTGAAGCCTGTTTCTCAGTAGATTCGAGCACCGGAGGGAAGCGGCCGCCCATGCAGGTAAGGAGCGCGAGGCGCGAGGGGGGGGCACTTACCTGCTGGGGCGGCTGCTTCCCAGGCTCCGCCGCCGGGTTCTTCGCTGCCGCTGCCGGGCTCGTGAGGCCAAAGGCCGCGCGGAAGAGGCGGGAGAGGGCCGATTACATCACTTCCGGATCCGGCCCTCTCCCGTCTCTTCCGCGTGGCCTCTGGCCTTACAAGCCCGGCGGAGGAGGACCTGGTGGCAACGGAGGACCTGGAGGCTGACCCGGCGGCGGCGGAGGAAGACCCAGTGGCAGCGGGGGACCTGGGGGCGGCGGCTGACCCGGCGGGGGCGGCAGCAGAGCACCCGGCGCGGGCGGCGGAGGAAGAGAACCCGGTAGGTCCAGGCTGGTGTTTTTTTTGGGGGGGGGTGGCTTGGTGTGTGTGGGGGGGGGTTGTTTTGGGTGGGGGGGTGGCAGGGGGGACCGGGATTTTGGTTTCCAAAATCTGGTCACCCTACTCAATGGGTTCCTCCTCCTTCAGTTAGTCTACGTTACTGTAGCCACCACTATTGTTCCTCATCCTCTCTCTTACCATTACTACCTCTTGTTTGCTTCACAGGCAGAGAGCCAATGAGCAAGTAGGTAATGGCATCTACTCCTACTCCTACTCCTCACCACTACTGTTACCTGAGCCAAAGCAGGTTACAATTGTGAAGAGGAGGAGCAACTCCAGGCGGTGCTTGCCAGTGGGCCCTGCTGGGACGTGGGCCCTCAGCTGGTGTTGGACCATGCCAAACCTTGACAATAGCCATGGATATGTATGTATAATATATGTATTTAAATAGAAGTGATTATAAAACGGCGGACAGAAAGTGCCATCTTACAAGAGGAATTCCCCCTCTTATGAACAGGAAGAGATGCCTCATCTAAAATAATTCTGGCTACAACCCACACGTGCATCATCTAACCACGAAGCACATTTGCTTTTCACTTCAGAAGTATTTTTTCACTTATATGCAAGTTTATATAGATTCATTGATTGATCAATTGATTAAAACTCATATAATTAATTGGCTACGGGCACAATCCTATTCATGTTTAGACAGAAAAAAAGCACAGCTGGCTGGGGCATGCTGAGAGTTGTAGGACTTTTTTCTGTCTATGAGCTCTATCAGACGAGTGTTTTATTGCACACTCATTACTGGGCACGCACAGATTTTTGCAGGTCCCTCTCACAATGTTGTCTGCCTGCCACATGCCTCCCGCCCCTTCTAGCTTTCTTCACGCGACCAGAAAACCCCCCAGTAAGTCCAACTTATTTTTAAAGATGGAAGTTGCCACTATCTCCTGCTATGTGCAAGAGAAGCAACGCAATCATAACAGCCCACTGAATGGGCCACATGCAAGTTGTTTACTTCCTCTTTCAAAAGAGGAAGTAATGAGGGACAAACACGCAGGCGGAGAAGTGACGGTAAGCAAACACGATTTTCCCCTGTGTGATGACGCTCTAAACATGCATAGGATTGTGCCCTAAGATTTCTTGAAACTTTAGCAAGGTCTAAAGTGAGCTATATAGGAAGCACTAAAAAAATTGAGAGATACAAATGTACAGCAATTCTACAATTACTTTTAGAGACGCCTGTTTATTATTTAAACAGGTTTCATTCCCTTCTGCATGCCCTCAAGGTAGAAGTTAGAGGAAAGTGCACCTTAAAGAGAAAGATAATATCTTACCAGCCCATTACCAGGAGGTACAGCTCCAAAGCCCCACCCTGAAACCAAACAATATGTGTGTGAAAATAACATCATCCATTAAATAAAAGGATAACTAAATTAGATATGTAAAATAACCTACTGAAGTGGAAAGACAAGTGCAATTTCCTCTTAAGGATAGCTGACACATGGAAAAATATGTGAAATCTGATTGCGACTAATCATGTATGATAATTGGATGGATGTGATTCACTGCAAGATATACCTGCTGGGAAGCTGTGACTGACTAACGTTTCCCAATAATGAATGTTTCTGCATGCATAAAATACACAGATAATGCATGACTGACCCATGTAATGGACTAGCCCAGAATTTTGTATGGGTTCTTCTACACGGTTTTGCATTTCTAGTAAGCAGCCCTTGGATTGCGTTCACTTTCCTATCCTTCAGGTCCAATACCAATTGTGGAATCTGATTTCCTACATTGCTGATCTTTCTGGAGATTGTTTTGACAAAGGAAGGGAAGCAGGTAAACTCATATTCCAGGGCTATCTCAACTTTGAAGGGTCAAATGATGGAATATGAAATCTTTTCGTTTCTTAATTCAGTTTTATAACTTTTCTTTCTCAATAGTGGTTCAGACTGATATTCAGAAAAATCAGGACAAAATGCATTTGCTCTGACTGCCATTCAGAGATCTTTGAATGTCCTCAACCCCTTTCTTCCTACTTGCAATCGTTCTTTTTTTATCCATCATGTCTTGAAGCCAGAATAGAGCTTCCACTATGCAGCTCCTCAATTAGGGAGAGGAGAACAGTCTGCTACTGGCAAGGAACAGAAATGGAAGGAGTTAATTGATTCGGTTTGGTTAGCAGTGGCTTGTGCTGACCCTACGAAATAATTGCAATAGGACTAAGTGAGACTGGATGTTAAACAAATGGAGCATGTACTTGCTTTCACATTTTTATGTAACAATGCCCATACGTTGCACTCATTCATCTCCCCATCAGGAAGATGTGTAACCAAATTTCACAAACAATGCAGCAGGAGGCAGTAATTGAAAACAATATCCTATAGGAGTGCAGTGCACTCAACCACATAGATCAACCATATAACTACAAAAACTATTATACAATGAAGTCTATATATTTATTTGTATCAGTTTGTAATCAATTCAATCAGTTATATATTACAATATCAATCAATCCAATTGGCCACATTAACAATTTCAAATAACACCTGTCCATATGTTAACATGCTATTTCATGTTCTACAATGAAGTATGTATACTTATTTGTGCCAATTGGATTACAATTAGTTCACTCCGTTTTACAATACTGTTTCAAACACTCCAAGACTCACATTTTCAAATGAAACTAGTTCACTTCAGGCTTTACACAGATGTGCAAACCTAGGAAATGCAAGCTCAAGAGCTATGCTTGTGCTTGTCAAAGACCTGAAGTTGCTTTAAGCTACCAGAATAAGTGTGTTCCGGTGCAATGCTTTTCAATTGGTGGTATTCATCAAGTACCACTGGCTGGAAAGCACTGCTCTGTGGATAAAGAAGTAGGTTTGCACCCAAGAAACCTGTGCTCATGGCCTGCCTAATGCACAGACTCAGTGGGTGGATTTGGGGAAATCACAGCCTCAGTTCCCCCATTGGTAAAATGAGTCCAACAACAGTCTTCCGCACAAGGTTGTAGTGAGACTGAAAACAGCAAGACTGCAAACATTAAGTGTTAGTTAAAAAATCATAGTTCCATATGATCATGTTAAATCAGAAAATACTCTTTATGTCTCTAAGCTACCAGTACTCTCTATTATTGAAGTTTTGATCAGGCAGCCATGCACACCACCTAATTAGACATGAGACACATGCTGTCCCATGTGCCCACTGAATGATTCAGTAAATCTGCATGATAAAAGTTTGCTACCAGTTAAAATATTGCAAAGTAAGAAAGTCAATGTTTGCTAATTCAACAATTTCTCTCTCTAGCTACTGTACTAGCAATCTTTGGATACTCCATCAGTCTAAGTACATGGATTTCAATAGAAGTTCTACTCATTTAAGTTAGAACATCATCACTGAAATATCTGAGCCTGTTCTCTAGTATCACTGATATATATATTTGCCATATATGACACTCTTTCTCACCCATTCTTCCACGCTCATGCTCATGACAACCACCATGCATATTGCTTCATTATGCTATTAAATATTTCAGGTCTGGTCTTAGCCCACATTTATGAAACAGGGCAACATTTACATTAGGATTATAGAAAGCAGAAAGGCTGTGTTATTCATTTATTGGTTGCTTCAGGATTTAATTTGGACAATTTTGGTTGTTATGTTGTAGTTATTATATCAATGTTTACCAGTGTTCAAGAAAGGGTGAAGACTGGCTAAAAGAAGCAACACTTACCTCCACCGGTAGGTCTGCTTTGACTTGCACTCCCACCGGAAGCAATTTCAAAGGCAGAATGAAAGTGTAGTCTGTATCATTCTCCTCCTTACTTGAAACACTCTGGGGAAGAAAGAAAAACATAAAATAGTCACCAGGACATGCAAGGAGTAGAAAATTGAAAAACGAAGATCTCTGATAAAGATTTATTTGTTAATTAATTTCACTTTATTTTTAACCTGCCTTTCCGGCTTTTAAAAAAATATATTTATCACATTTCTGTCCTATCCAATAGCCAAAGCTCTCTGGGAAGTTCACAACAACTCAGTCTTCGAATGAGTGAAGGGTTACAGAGGCAAGCTTAGCTTTTTCACTGCAGCCTGAACACAGCTGGACTGCCAACTCTTTGTCCCAGAGACATTCCTAAATCTGTTTTCCCGGATTCACCTTTGTTCTGATCCATGACCCTTCATTTAGGTATCTTAAATAATTCTAATGAGACTGTCAAGAATATGATTTGGTCTGGATCATAACAAATCCCTTTGCAATATAGCACAGGTCTATTACAAACGGCATTATTTGATTTCGTGGCTTCTTGGACCTTTATAAGCCCTACAGCGTCTGAACTGCAAGAGCAAAGCAGTTCACACTTTGGCTACGGTGTAAATTATGACGAGTTTGCTAGTTGAATAAGTAGCAAAGGCAGTGAATACAGAATTTAGGATCAAAAGCTTTTGTATTTTCAGAAATAATGAGTGCAAGTGGAAGAGCAAGGGAGGCTTTCAAGTACAACAATGCAGGAAGTCTAATGTTATGACCACTATGAAATCACAAGCAAACAGAGGTCTGCAGTGACCAGTTCAGTGGGATAAATGAGAGGAGGTTGTAGATGCTGCACAAGCCCAGGTGACTAGGCCAGATGTTGTGGGTGTCTAGGATGTTTATGTCAAAATTAGTTGTATTTGTAGGATTTGAAAGTTGTTAGATCTCCTTCAGTTAAAGCAGACAACTGGAGTGGGCATGAGGTTGTGTTGTGGTTGCAAGGAGCTAGGACAATATGGAACTGTCCTTTGATCATCTAGTCCAGCAGTTGAGCCTGATGTCAGACGAAGGAATGGAATTTGGGAAAGGGATATGATCCAGTGCAAGTGTATTTCTTTCATTTTCCTAATACCACCTTTGGCACATGATAACTGACAGTGTTATGTTACCTGAAGCTTAACTTTCAATACTGGCCCCCAGCTCTGTATGCAATGAAAGCGGAAAGAATCTAAATCTTTGGTTGTCTTCTGTGTTCCTTCATAGGACTCTTGCACGGTAAGCACAACATTTTTCTTGGCTAAAAAATAATATTTTAAATTGTTACGGTACATATTTATGTTCCTTAAGAGGCTGCGTGAAAATAGCATCTACTGCGGAGACTTGTTATTTTTTCATTCATAAATTAAATTTAAAACTCCATCCATTCTGGTCTATGACCGTAATAAATTATATTTGGATTTGGATTTGGACTCCATCCATTGTCACCTCTATTTTACAATGTTTATAGAATCCTGATGGATACCTCTTTCCAATTCAGGATACATTTGTTAAGTACTGTTCCTTTGCATGTGGGTGTTCAGCTAAATGCATACTTAAAAGAAATATTAATCTAAGCAACTCTGGAATAGGTCAAAAGCTTTGCTGAAATCTAGGTATATTATATATAAACTATATTTGCTGAGGATGAGTAGTATCAGATGATATCATAAAATATATCAACTTTTAACATCTACATGAAACTGCTGGGGAAGTCATTCACAGCTTTAGACTGGTGTCATAGATATACAGATTACATCAGATGGAACGCTCATTTCCATCTAGACATCCCAGGGAGGCTGTGGAACTCTTGAACCTCTATCTGGAGCTGTTTGAGGATGGATGATGGGGGGTAAACAAGCTGAAATTTAATCCAGACAAGGTGGAGATGCTGTGGGTTTGGACACTCAGTACTCTGAATGGAGGTTTACGACTGGCATAAAAGACTAATGTGTGTAGTCTGGAAGTCCTGGGCTCGGCACTAATTGGGGAAGCCCAGGTGACTGCAGTGTCCAGGAGTGTGTTTTACCAATTTAGGCTCATATGCCAGCTGCAGCCCTGTCTGGAGAGGACAGACCTTGACTCAGTTATCCATGCACTAATGACATCCAGGCTGGACTACTGTAATGCACTGTATGTGGGACTGACTTTGAAGACAGTCTAGAATTTTCAGCTGGGGCAGCATGCAGCCGGCTGAGTGTTGGTGGAAACAAAGTGATCAGAGCCAGTGTGGTGTAGTGGCTAAAGTGTTGGACTGGGAGTTTGGAGATCCAGGTTCTAGTCCCCACTCAGCCATGGAAACCCACTGGGTGACTTTGGGCCAGTCACAGACTCTCAGCCCAACCTACCTCACAGGGTTGTTGTGAGGATAAAATGGAGAGGAGGGGGATTATGTATGCCGCCTAGAGTTCCTTGGAGGAAAAAAGGCGGGATATAAATGCAATAATAAATAAATAATATAAATAGACTGCACATGCTGCACTGGTTACTAATGTGTTTCCAAGCCCAATTTAAAGTGGTGGGTTTTTACCTTTAAAGCCTTAACTAGTTTGGGACCAAATTACATGAAGGATCACCCTTATCAGCCTGATCACATTTTAATATCAGCAAGAGAGGCCCTTTTCGCTTGCCCATCTGTGAGGGCAGTTAGGTGGGTGATTACACAAAAGAGAAGCTTTTCTGATGTGGCCCCACACCTCTGGAATAAGCTGCCATCTGGGGTCTACCACATCCCATCAATGCAGGTTTTTAAGAAGGCCCTGAAGACTTACTTCTTTACACTTGCATCCCCCTAATTGTGTTTCATTAGATTGGGTTACAGCTGCAGTTGTGTTGTAGGTTCTGTCTCATATTAGGCTGATGTTTGTTGCTTTGTGGAACTTTTGCAGCTTTTATTATCACATCAGGTTTTAATTATGAATTCTATTATATACATTTTAATGTGTAATGGAAGTGCTCCTGCCCTGAAAGGCAGCCTATAAATATTTTAAATAAATAAAGAAACTGTGTTCTTCTGCCCACTTTTACCCATTAAGGACATGAAGTTGATCTGGCTTAAAGGTCAAAATCCACCAAACATACACATTTCTCCATTCATGATTTGAATATGAAATTTCAACTCTCATACCGAAATGTGAACCTAAAGCTCCACTTGAGTGCTTTAGATTTGTTTGCACTGCATACCAACTATATCAAGTCCAATCAAATACTAAATACCATTTGAAATCAACAATCAAATTCAGCCTAATGCTAAACACTGTTGCATGCCAAATTCCAAATATTGCAAAATAGTCAATATTGAAATCAAATATAATTGGAAGCCAAATATAGATATATGAAATCAACATTGTGTTTGCCTCATAATGCTAATGCAGTGGGCAATGCAATGGGCAAGAGGAAGGTGCTTAATCCATTCACTGCCTGTGTCAAACCAATACTACTCTTCAAATGCCTCACACAGAGGCCAGGTTCACACGATCAGTGGGGAAACCACACAGTATGGGTTGTTGCTCCCGCCCTACATGTGCCTGCCACTTGGTTAATTTCTGTGTCATCTGAGCCCAGCACACAGTGTGACAGGGTAACTTCAAACACCCTACCAACCCATGGCTTGTAGCAGGGGTTGTGAGTAAGAAATCACGCCCGCCATGCTGCACGCCAGGTTTGGGTGACTTGGCAACCCACAGCACGGGGAATTAAACAATGCCAGACATGTGGTTTCCCTTGCAACTGTGCGAACCCAGCTAGAGACTTTTGTCCCCGATGGGTTCAAACACTTGAAATAAGTGTAGGGGAAACCAGCACAGGGGAAATAGCATGATTTGCAGGGTAGAATTGGTGAGCACAGAGGAAATTAAGCATCCTTCTCTTGCCTATGAGTTCTCCTTTACTAATCTTCCCACTGTATTTGCATCGATTCAAGAAACATGGGTTCAGAAGCCTATGTTCATCAAGGCAATGCATAGCTCCACAGTTCAGGCAAATATTTGAATTTTTAGAGAATAGTTGGCAAGTACTTGACATCAAAATCTGCTGAGGAGACTGTTGAGGAGAAAATTAATTTCAGCTCTACTTTAGCATTGTTTCTTCATTGTTTCTAGAATCATGCTAGCTGCCAACACTGCTTCCCTTTTCCTCTAAGAAAAATAATTGTAAATCACATTAAAGGAGCAGGGGTATCACTGTGGTAAAAAAAAAAAAAAATTTAGCCAATGAATCAACAGAATTTTAATTGATTAAATCTGCATGAATGGGCATAGTTTTGAAATGAATAACATTATTTCCTTATTTTTATATGATGCATGTATGTGTTGGGACAGGCACCGTCTTAGAAGAGGCATTCCTTTCTCTATTATTAATAGATTACAAGCCTTTTAGGCTGCAGACCCATGCACACTTACTCATTGGACACTTCCAAGTAAATCTGCATAGGAGTGTACTGTTAATTAACTAAAAAGGCAGTGATTAATTAGGAAGCATGTTGTTGTTTTAAAAAAACAATTATTTAATACAAGTATTTATATATCTTTAAAAATACTTTTCTTCTAAGATGGTGCCTGACATCTACAGTATTTATAATTATTATATTAAAAATAATTAACTTTTTTAATGTCCTGCCCAATCAATTGCCTTTTAGTAAATTAAAATGTTGTTAAATTAATCTAACTGATTCATCAATCAAGGGCTGCAGACATAATAAACATTATGCAGTTTAAAATAGGATGGTAAAAATTTAGCTGGCTGTATGTCAAAGAGAAAGACTAACCTTTCAAAAGCTTGTCCTTCTCCTCTTTGTTCACCTTTACATCCAAGATGGAGAGCTCACGGGCCTATGGGGAAAAAAGGTACAGTAATACAGACTACTGCATACCTGTATGGTTGAAGGAAAATACTAGGCAAATTAACACCATCAAACAGCCCACCATGGCTGATTTAAACCATGGTGGCCTGCAGCGTGAGAGGGGGAGCTTTTTGAATATTCAAGCTGTGACCACAGCATGTTGTGTTGGCCAAACCCATCAGTGTGATTGTGCCAGGATTAAAAGCCCTCACATAACCCAGGACCTCTTTTGGGGTTATGTGAGGGTTTTATAACCTTCACACAACCCACCCCACTGGGTTCAGCTAGGGTGACCAACTGTCAGGATTTCCCCGGATTTGTCCTGGTTTTTGTTCTATCCTGGGTGTCAGGGGGGATTTTCTGTAATTTTCTATAATGTCCTGGAAAAACAAGCTTTCCCCTTTAAGGCCACATTAGCGTGGTTGGAGGGAATGACGAGCTTTCTGGAGGTGGGTTATTTCCCTCCCACTGCTCCAATCAGGACCTTACAGGGGAAAGTATGTCATTCCTGGACATTATAGAAAAGGACCCGATTGGAGCAGTGGAGGGCGGGAATGACACACTTTCCCCTCCTCCGCTCCAATTGGGTCCTTTAAAGCAGTGGGGGTGAATGACATGCTTTCCAGAGGCCCCGGAAAGCCACTTTCCCACCCCCCACCCCACTGAGGGTCCTCTTTTTTGGTTTCCCAAATGTGGTCACCCTAGTTCAGCTGACACAACAAGCTACAGTCGCAGGTTGAATATTCTAAATCTACCCAGCATGCACTTGCATGTGCCACAACCTACTGTGGCTTATTTAAGAAACAGTGATCGTGCAAAACAGATCACAAAATATTTCTACAGTCAAAAGCAACCATGACAGTTATTTAATTGCATTCTCTTTCTTTCCCCTCATACTACATAGAATCCCAGAGCATTGTCTTTCCTATGGAGAAGCATCCACAACAATAATAATAATAATATATTTATTTATAACCCGCTTCTCCCTCCAGATCGAGGCGAGGAACAACAATATAGAATATAGAATAAAAATCACGATAAACTTAAATTCAAATAAATCTTACCACCAAGACACCATTGGAAACAAGTTGCTCAGGAGGTCCTGGACTGAAAGGCAAAGAAAAAAAAGGGAAAAGCCCAAATAAGACTGAGCCTGAGAGAGTAATTGATATTTTAAAAATAAGAATCCTACACTATAAACCAGAAGTAGAGTAGAATCAGGCAAATCACAATGATTTTCATGTATTATCCTATGGATTCCCCAAAAATATTTTTGAAATTTATTATTCATTCATTCACTAATTTATATTAATTCCTCTCACATGATGAATTCAAAGTAGCTCTCATACTAAAAGATAATACAATACATTTTTTAAAAATCAAATATAAAATTTAAAACATTAAATACCAAAAACAAACTATATCAGTCATAGAAGTACAGCATTTCAAGAATAAATCCAAGACAACTCATCAATTAAAGCCTTCTGGAACGTCCATGTTTTGAACAAATGCCTAAAAGAATAAAGTATCAGGACCTAGCAAACCTCCCTTGGGACGAGGAGTCAGTATACAAACTGGGTGCCATTCCTAATAAGGCCCTGTTAGTTAAAAGTGTTGCCATTGCAAAGGAGATCATTGGTCCATTTAAACAGATATCCTGATATTAGCGGAAAGCTAATGTCTTCTCCTGGCTAAATATTACCAAAATGGAAAGGTTCCAAACTCCCTGAGACTCTGGGAGGAGAGGCAGGGCAGCAGATCCCACGTCCGCCTATGGCAGACTGCCAGGACTGTAGCTGGCTGGCTCACCCCTGCTCCCAGGAGGGCCAGATCAGAAGGCAGCTTGCTCTTCTGGAGGGGTGGGGCTTGGAGTGGACCAGAGGGAGAACTCTGTTAAGATGTTATTTGTTTAAATGTAAAGCAAATTGGTTTTTTCTGTTACTAAGTAAAAAGAGAGACATGAGATGACTTGATATCTCAAGTACTCTGTACAGTTGCCAAATCAAGTGCAGCTGGTAAGCACTAAAGACCAAGGTCATTTGGTTTCTTCCCTGTGTGCTGGAAAGCATAGCAACATATGGGGAGATGTGCAGCCGACGCTGTGATAGGCCCACAGTGCTATAAAAGGACAGCATGTGGTAAAAACAGTGTGGGACGTTGCAGAAGTTGTGGTTGGTGGTGGTTAATGCTGTGTAAAGATATTAGATGAATGTTTCTTCTCTGTATATACTTGTACAGTAAAACTTAGTATAGTAGTTTAAAACACTGCTGTGTCTGAGTGTTTTCTGACTACCAGGACATCTGTCTGCTACCAGTGAGCTCTGCTGTCATTCCGCTGCTGTGTGCTTGCACTCTGTACATGCTCAGAGAGTGCAGTGCATCACAATCTCTGACAAACTCTTACCCTCTGGTTCACCCCTGGGCTATAAATAGAGGCTAGAGCTGTTGCAGCTCACACAACTTCCCCACCAACACCTAAGCACAAACCAGTATCTGGTTATGGATGGAATTAGCCACTGGTTGACAGGGCTGGGAAGGAATTTTCTCTGCAGACACAACTGGATCAGCAGTGCAGGGATTTCATCTTCCCCATAGCTAGATTAGTTTTGGGGTCAATGCATCCCAAGAAAAGAGGCATTATCTCCATTTGGCATGTTGTTCATACACATTCATTCCATGCTGTTTTCAAGTCACAGCTTCAGGGGTTGGTGTTTAAACCATTGGGCTGGGTCCATTTTAAGGGGAAGGGTTTGGGCTTCCCATTTCTTATGCAGGGGATCTCTTTAAGGGATCTTGGTGGACAGGAATCAAGACCCAGCCCAGTTCAGGAGCTGTCAAGCCAGCTGCACCCAGAGCACAGGGAGGGTCACATGAACAATTTATGCTGTGGCGTGCCCAAGACTGCTGCCTCCCCCCATCATGCACCTGGCATATGGGCTGGGTGGGTATCGGCAAATAGGTGGGCTAACCTAGGCTGACCATATGAAAAGGAGGACAGGGCTCATGTAACTTTAACAGTTGTAGAGAAAAGGGAATTTCAGCCAGTGTCATTTGTATGCAATTAGTTCCTGGTGAAATTCCCTCTTCATCACAACAGTTAAAGTTGCAGGGGCCCTGCCTTCTTTTGTATATGGTCACTCTAGTATAGTGCCTGCAACTTTAACTGTTGCGATGAGGAGGGAATTTCACCAGGAACTAATTGCATACAGATGACACTGGGTGAAATTCCCCTTTCTCTACAACTGTTAAAGTTACATGAGCCCTGTCCTCCTTTTCATATGGTCAGCCTAGCTAACCGGATCTGCACGTAAACCCCATGCCCTGCTATTCAGTTGTAAATAAATGTTGTGGCCATTTTATTCCAATTGGCATCTGGAGATCTGTTATTGCTCTTCCCCAGCTTTCTCCTCTAGGCACAAATTCCACGCTACCTGCACAAGTACAAAATGTGAGGATGATCGTGCATCTTTCCTAGCTTGGATAAATTATTGTAACTTATTAACGATAGGATCTGACAACAACAATAGAGAAATGTAGCTCATTATACTCAGCATAATGTATGATTATTTGCCTCCAAATGTTGACTCAAGAAAAAGCTAATATACTTGGATCCAGGTGCGACAAAACAGACAAAATGTGTTAGAGGAAATATTAAACCTCAGAGATTAGCAGAACTACAGAAACATCTATTACCCACTGGATAAGAAAAGAAAAAGAAGAATTCCAAGAGCATTCCAAGAACAATGATTTAGTGTTATTTTCTTACCAGCTTGCATCTAAAAACTTCACTTACCTTACTGACAACTTGAATTCCACTTCCAAAGATTCATTATGATCAGAGTCTTCATTCTGATAATGTAAAAATTGTTTACTAAACGCTAATCTCACCACTCCATGCAGAAATGTTAGTGAACAAAGGCATAATTGACAACTACGTTCCACTGAGCTGCCAACCCTTCAATCCTGGCACAGTCTAAGCATACCAAGGGCCCAGTCCACACAACAGCCAAATATAGAAACATAGTGAGCCTATCTACACACGCTGGATAAAACACTTTGAAAACATTTTGAAAACTAGGGGTGTGCACTGGATCGGGTCTGATCCACGATCCAGATCCGATCCAGGGGAAATTGGATACAATTATCCGATTTCCGATCTCACCGCTGGATCGTTCGATCCAATCCGATCTGATCCAGAAAGGTCTCGATCCAGATCGGATGGATTGGACGATCGCAGGCGCCCACTGGTGCCCGCTGCCACTTCTATTGGCGGGCACCAGCGGGCGCCCACTGATGGAAGTGGACAACGGGGGCAGGGGACTTACCTTCCGGGGACATCCACTCCCGTCCGCCGCTGGCCGCTACTGTAAGCAGGCTTCACGGCCTGCCCTAGGTAGCAGGCCAGGTGATGTCACCTAGGGGCAGGCTGCGAAGCCTGCTCGCAGTAGTGGCCAGCGGCGGACGGGAGCAGACGGCCACTGACAGTAGGCAGGGGGAGGGGGCTTACCCCCCTGGGGCTGTCTGCTTCCATCCGCTGGCATCCACGGGCGCCAGCGGATGGAAGCGGACGGCCCTGGGGGGGGGTAAGGAGCACGGGGGAGGGGGCTTACCTGCCGAGGCCGTCCACAGCGGACGGCCCCGGGGGAGGAGGGAGTTAGGACCCCCTCACCCACCCACCGCCATTTTTTCCTTATAGACTTGCATTGGGGGAAAGCTTTCTTTCCCCCAATGCAAGTCTAAGGGAAAAAAATGGTGACCGATCCAAAAATTGGATGTCTGATTTTTGGATTGGGATCGGACCCAATCTGGTCCGGGGGGCTCCGTTTTTTTCCGATCTGATCCGGGACAAAATTGGAGGTCCCGATCCGGGTCCCGATCCGATCCGGGGGGTCCGTGCACACCCCTATTGAAAACTGTATATGGAGTGTGTCCTACGCCCCACCAGTTCTCAAAACTGTTATAAACTGTTTTAAACCATTTTAAAGCAGTAGTGTAGATAGAATCATAGGCAGCTAGACAGCCATCTGTCAGGTATGCTTTAAGGTGGATTCCTGCACTGAGCAGGAGGTTGGACTCGATGGCCTTATAGGCCCCTTCCAACTCATCTATTCTATGGTTTTATGGTTCTATGGTTCTGAGAGTTCTTCTGCTAGCTCCTATCCTCTCGGATGCAGTTCATCGGGCCCTGGAAATTTGAACTCATTCAAAGAAATTAGGTGTCCCTTCACCATTTGTTTATCAAACTCAAGCTTCAATCCTGCCCCTTCAGTTTGTACTTCATTTTTGCCAGTGGGGTCATAGACCTGCTTTTGGGAGAAAACTGAGCCAAAGTAGGAATTGAGCACTTCTACATTTTCCTTCTCATCTGCTATCAATTTCCCATCCTCATTGAGTAGCTGAACCACCATTTCTTTCCTCTGACTTTTACTATGCATGTACCTGAAAAAAGCTTTTTTGTTGCTTTTAGCATCCCTCGCTAGCCTCAGCTCATTCTCAGCTTTAGCCTTCCTGATGTCATTCCTGCAATTCTGTGCTACCTGTCTGTACTCTTCTTTTGTAGCCTGGCCTTCCTTCCACTTCCTATAGGTGTCCTTTTTTGTTTTCAGGTCATCTCTAAGCTTTTTGTGGAGCCAAATTGGTTTCTTCTGTTGTCTTCTATCTTTTTTCCTTGTTGGAATTGTTTGTAATTGTGCCTTTAAAATTTCATTTTTTAAAAAACTCCCACCCACCTTGGACTCTTTTTTCATTAGGGTCATTTGCCATGGGATCTTACTTATCATAGTTCTGAGTTTATTAAAATCAGATTTCCTAAAATCCAGAGTGCGTGTATGGCTACATTCAGCTTTTGCTTCCTTTAAAATCCAGAACTCAAGTATGACATCATCAACACTTTCCCCCAGAGTTCCCATAAAAGCCACTTTATCCACTAAGTCATCCCTATTAGTCAGTATCAAGTCAAGGATAGCCCCATTTATTTATTTATTTATTCATTCATTCATTCATTCATTCATTCCTTGCCCCATTTATTTTAATCCAGATGCTTTCAATGGGGCTACCAGGCTGTATTTCTGTGCAGGGATAAGTATTTTGAACATATAGTGCAACTCTGCCTCCCTTTCTATTTCTTCTGTTCTTTTTGAACAAGTTATATCCTTCAATTGCTATATTCCAGTCATGGGAGTCATCCCACCAAGTTTCAGTTATACCTATCAAGTCGTATTTGCCTTCATGTATTGAAAGCTTAATTTCATTCTGTTTGTTTCCCATACTCTGGGCATTAGTATATAGACATTGAAGACCATGTGCTTTATGGTCTAGCTTCTTGCCTAAATTATGGTGAAGACTATTTTTGGGCACTATTAGAACTCTTCTCTCTGTTATGGTGCATAACCCTTCATCCATTGTTGCCTCCAAGTTTACGTCTCCCTCCCTTCATCAGTTTAAAGCTCTCCTGATGAAGTTCTTCATGCTGTGGCCAAATACAATCTTCCCAGCCCTTGTGAAGTGCAACCCGTCCCTTGCCAGCAGTCCATTTTCCAAATAGTGTAGCCCGTGGTCCCAGAATCCGAATCTCTCACATCGGCACCACCTTTGTAGCCAATCGTTCACAGGGAGTATTTTTCTTTCCCTTTCTGTTCCTTTTTCCAAGAACTGGGAGGATGGGTGAGAAAACTATCTGGGCCCCAAAGTTCTTGAGTTCCCTTCCCAGAGTTTCGAAGTCTGATGTGATTTCTTCGTAGCTCCGCTTGGCAATATCATTTGTTCCCACATGGATGAGAAAAAAAGGATATGTGTCAGTGGGCTTTATGAGCTTTGGCAACCTTTCAGTCACATCTCTAATCTGTCCTCCAGGGATAGATGGTGCTGAATCTGTACAAGTGCCAACACTTCCAGCCAAAACTACAAGCCCCTGCCACCTTTTTTTCTGGCAGATGCAATTATGACCCTTCTGATGCATCACAACAAGCATCACTTAAGATTATCCCTCAGCCACTGGTTTGTGTAGTATATGGTTCAAATGTGCCTGGGTTTCGCTAGAGTTCAGCTAGTTATCTGTGGCCTAAGCAGGATATTGCACTATGAAAGTGGTATGAAAGTGGTATATAAAAGGCAGGAGCCACACTACTGCTTTATAGCAGTATTGAAGTTCACTGACAGCTGTTGAGGCCCATGGACACATACCATATACCACTTTCATACCATTATATCCTGCTTGGTGTGGCTCCTGCCTTTTATATACCACTTTCATACCATTTTCATAGTGCAATATCCTGCTTGGTGTAGATTAGGCCTGTGCTACCATTTAAAGGGATTGCATCAATACAATGCATACAGGTTGTCGGGTGTAGCCTAAAGACTGCAGTTCAAGTCATTTTTGCTTGGACATTAGGACCAAACTAGCGTGATATAGGGGAACTGTAAACACATGTCCCAACATATTTTCTGATATATTAAAGCTAGGGATGTGTATTGTATCGTTAAAATGTACGATAACGATACAATAAGGTCGTTATCAATGTGTTTAACAATGATGATACGATACAAAAACCTATCATAATCATCGGAGATTATAATTTTCGGGCAATTTTATCATTTTATCAGACTGCCATATAAATATACCTATAACTTCTGTATTTTAAAGGTTAGAGACTTGAAACTTGATCACAGCGCTTATGGGGTATGCCTAAGTATGTGTATGAAATTTGAGATCGATCCCTCCAACCCTCAATTTTATATGGATTTTTTAAAGATTATTTCCATTCTGACATGTCTGAATGAACGCATGTGGCGAGCTGTCATTCTGAACTGTCAGAACTGAAACGATCTTTAATAAATTCATGTAAAATCAAAGGTTGGAGGGATCAATCTCAAATTTCATACACATACTTAGGCATACCCCATAAGCACTGTGACCAAGTTTCAAGCCTGTAACTTTTAAAATACAGAAGTTATAGGCATTTTTTCTTTAAAAATAGGGCTGCAAAAATAACATTTTTTCACGATAATTATCATGAAGACGATTCGGTTCACCTACGATATGAATGAAGATGATAATTTTTTTGGTCCGAAATTACGATAACGATAAACGACGATATTTTTTGGTGTGCACACCCCTAATTAAAGCATTTGTGTGTGAGGTTTCCAAGTTGATTGTGGAAACAGTGCTGGGAGCGAGGGTGCTTAACCCTTTGGCTCACACCATTTTCCCAATCTAAATTTCTACCCCTGTATTGTATTGTCGTTGTCTCCCACCACCCCTTGCCCGACCTCACATGGTGAACACAGCAGCTAACAGGGAGGAATTTAATCTGGGAAAATAGGACAGGGGAAAGGGCATATCCCTTGCCTGCAACCAAATCAGCAGCTTCCCACAGTGGCTTTAAAGAAAAAGAAATCTGATCACTGAACTTCTGGGAAATCCAGTCATAACGCTACCATTGCATATAGTTTGGCCCTGAGTTTAAAAATAGGCAAAACTAGATTGAAAAATGTTGCTAGTGTCACCAAAACTTTTTTGGGTTCTCTCAAAATGTCTGAGATTGCCTGAAAAGGAACCTCCATACTCATTTCACATTTTGTTTTGAGCTAAACCTGGTATCAATTGAGGAGTTTATGGAAATGACCAAGAAAAAATTCACCAGGCTTATCATACATGTTTCACCAGAAAAGTAGCATCAGATTTTGCTTCAGTTTTTGTTTCTTCCTGGCAATTGCAATCATGTTATGGGGTCCCTTACGTCTCAATGCCTCTGAAAGCAAAGTGATATAGAGCTTTTGTACACAAAGCATTTATTGTGTACTTGTGATTCCTTCCTCACGGTTGTTTATGGGTTCTTTAAGTGATGTTGTGATCCTCCAGTTTCACTTCTGGTTTTTCAGAGCACTTTCCCAGGCTTTTTTTTTAGATTAGATTAGGAACACTGTTTCTACTTCTGTATTTGCACAGTTTCTACTTCTGTATTAGCGCTATTCTGCTATAGCACAACTCTGCCTAGAGGTTATGACTGGAAAAGCAGGAAAGAAAATCTGTGTAGGGTTCAGTTCTCAATTCTGCGACAAAACCAAAAGAAGGTACAGCACTTAATAGCTTCAGGAACCTTTCCAATTCTAATTCTTGGCTCTAAGATTTCTTTAAATAAAGCTATAATTGTAGGAGCCTTGAGGCAATACCTCTTAAGACCTGACAAACGATAGCTAACACTAACATTCTGGTGTTGTGTTTCTGTGGGAGCTGGACTGGCCCCAAAAGACAAAGATGATGGGTAGAGATAACTCCCCACCAGACAAGGGGAAAGAATGAGTGAGGTCTGTATGAACGTGTAGTAGGAAGTCAGTCTGCACTGAAATTAAGATTGAAAGGGGCAGAGCGGCAATACAGAAAACCCTATGGCTCTATGTGTTACTAAGGATCTGATGGGGAACAGGAATCTGTTGAAATGTTAATGCTGTGAACCCTCATCTTATTATCGGCTCATATATGTCACTGAAATTCAATAAGTTTACAGTTACCTTCTCCTAAGGAAACTAAATCCTGGGTAACGCTGCTTGGAAGTGAGATGCATGCATGTAACAGCACTCTTCTAGCTGTCCCTTTCTGGTGGTCATTAATTAAATAGCACTTGTACTTCAGAGAGATAGGAAAGCAATCACCTCAAAATAAACTTTCCCATAAGTCCATGTTTATCAGGACGAGTTCTACTTTGCAATGAAGGTAAAATTATACAAAACTCAAGAAACACTGCATTTAGTAAACTTATACGCCCTGTTCAGGTGTTTGCCTGAATGTATAATTAGGGTGGGTAAAGACTTGGGGCTGTGCATGGTGCTCCCGCCCCCCTCAGTTCAGACCTTGCTGTGATGAATCACTGAAGTCTGAAGGGAGTTCTACTCACGTTTGCTTGAACACAAGTAGAACTTTCCACGAGATCGGGAATCCTGATAAGGCAGGGTCAAGCGAATGTGAGTTGACCTTCTTTTCAGACCTTGCTGATAGAACATAGCAAGGTCTCAGTGGGGGGCAGGGGAAGCATGCACAGAGATGTAGGGGACATGCCTCATTCTCTACCCACTTTAAGCCCTCATACGTTCAGGCAAATGTCTGAACAGGGTTAGACATAATAGTTTCCCAAGCATCTGCTTCATATGAGGAGCAGATGTATACAACAGTACTCTCAGGTTAACTTTCTGGCTCTCACCTCTGTTTTAAAGGAGAATATCTCCCGGACCGTGTCTCCAGGCTGGACTTTTGCCAGGTCATAACGAACATTAAATTGTACGTCATCTATAGTGACTGGATCAGCATCAAAGACCTCCAACTCTAAGATATTCTGCAAACAGAAAAGAAGGCAAATCAGAATTGTATCTTCCTTTTAACTGAGATGGCAATCTGGCCCTTTCTGCTGAAATCCACACCCTTTCAAATCAGTGGAATTCTTGCCACCAATCTACGCTCTTTTGCAAACTTACAGAAGGATGTGATGAAGTACCAACTTTCTCCATCTCTTTCTAATTTCTTCCACCTGCCCCCTCCTCTATTTTATACCCTTTTGCATGTTGTCCAAGTGCTTTTCATTCGTTTTTCCTTCCAGCCCCACTCTTTTTCTTAGCGGTTGCTTCCCCGCTACCACCCTATATGTCTCCAATTCTTGTCAGCCCATCTGATCAACTTTAGCGCCCGCTCTCTCCTGCCATTTGACCAGCAACCCGTCCTCTTTCCTTTGCTCCCCTTGCAAATCAGAGGGATGTGCTGGTAGTGATGGTGGTGATGGTAGCAACAGCTCAGTTTCTGCCTTTTCTCCCTCAACCTTCTGTTACATGCTCTTTCATGAAATACACTACATCCATCTCTTCTCCTCAGGTGTAAATCTATGTAAATGTTGTCACCCTGATGGACAGCCTGCACCTGAAATGGACAGGAGAAGCACTACCCTGTTGATTCACCTGGATCTCTCAACAGCTTTTGATACTATCGACCCTTGTATCCTTCTGGACCATCTGCCTGGGATGGGTATATGGGATACTGCCTTTCAGTGGCTCTGTTTCTACCTAGAGAGCAAAATCCAGAAGGGTAGTGCAGCTACAGTTATATTTTTGATACTATAAACCTTAATACTAAAGCACAAAACATGGCCGATATATACCTTATAAATACAATCATCCTGATCTAACTTTTCTTCAATCACATGCAGGGTAGCTGGTGAGTATGTGGGAAAGCTGCTCCACACATACAAATCCCCCTGGATATTGCTATATGCAAGAAATGGGGCAGATCCATTGATCTGTCTTCTGGGGGATAAGGAGAGAGTTATCCACTTAACTGCACCACCTCTGAAACTAAGAAAAGTGGACACAAATCGGGGCAAACTAGACATGATAAAGACATATTTGCATTTGCAGGCTTAAAAACCACAAATTACATCAGAGAAGGGCAATGGGGACTGATAATTGTCATGGTGCCCAGCAGACATGGTGGGGGGGAATTCATCATTTTTTCCTCTGAGAAAAACCCTCTGCTGAAGATGCTATTTGCATTAGGAGGAAATCCCCCACTGGAGTATAGACCCTCCACATAGGCTGGGATTCATATAATTATCAGCCCTCCTTAAAGCTGTGTCATTTGCACTTTTTAAACCTGCATGTTCAGTGCATCTCATATACTTTGGCGCTCAGGAGAATTATCTGCTTCTGATCTCAGAAACGGTGGCTCACCGATTATGGAATGATCTCCCCAATGAGGCATGCCTGGTGTCAACATTGCTATCTTTCTGGTGCCAGGTTAAAACTGTCCCCTTCTCTCAGGCATTTGGCAGCAGGGGCCCTGCCTTCTTTTGTATATGGTCACTCTAGTATAGTGCCTGCACCTTTAACTGTTGTAATGAAAAGGGAATTTCACCAGGAACTAATTGCATACAAATGACACTGGCTGAAATTCCCTTTTCTCTACAACTGTTAAAGTTACATGAGCCCTGTCCTCCTTTTGATATGGTCAGCCTATTTTAATCAGGTCTTGGATTGTCTTGGTTTATGGTTTAAACATTGTTTTTAGATATATGTTGTCTGTGTGTATGCTGTCTGTTTATCTCTACCTATAAAGCGGAAAGTATGTGTGTGTCACATACGTCCGGAAATGTTTACCCACTTCCAGATGAATTAGAAACTTGACACGGTGACACAGTGATAGGTCTGGCTGTACAATGCACCAGAAAAATCTAAAAACACAAATTTTGGGGGTTTAAGTATTTTTAAAGAATTTAATAAAAACCTAGGTTTATGCCTACAACTCCCAGTATGCCTTGGGGGGAAGCACCCAGCATGCCTTGGGCAGGAGGCCAGACTTACTGGCCTTTGACGGCCATTATGAGTGGCTGCTGCATATCTTTTACGACCCCGACTCCTAAGGTTGGTCTCAAGCAGTCAACTCAATTCCACATAAAAGGAAACAACCCACATAAATGGGCTGCATCCATTTGCGGTGCATCCTCCCACCCTCTGCATGGTTTTAAAATGTAACTAGATGCAACAGCATGACTTTGAGGGGCCAAAAATGCTCAAAGGCACTCCGTCCTGATATTGCTGTTTTCTCAGAATCTGGGGGAAGCAAGTGTGTAGCCTTTGCCCTTAAGAGGGAGGGAGAAAGGGAGGCACTCTGTGCATGGCCAGAAGCAGACCTGACAAAGGGGGGGAAGTACCCGGCCCAGTCCTGGCCCTTCAGGATTGGCTGGAGCTGGGTGAGTCCGCTGATTGCCGCTTACCTCCCCTCCTTGATGATGCTACTCCTTCACACTCTATCGAGGAGCAGCATTGGCAACAAGAGGATGTCTCAGAGGATGCAGGTACCTGCAGGCTACCAAAGGCATGCTGGGAGGAGTAGTACTGGCATGTAGAGTGGCTGATTTAAAATAACCCTGACCTTTCACTAACTGTCTTTGTTCTCTTACCTGACTTTCTCCAACTACCACTAATCCTGCCCACCATTCTATTCTAGCCTCAGCTATATCAGTCAACAGTCCTCCATTCACTCTTCTGTCTCAATGGTATAGTCAGGCTGTTACATAAAAACCATAAACTTTATACAGAAATCCACAAGCAGGGTGCCACAACTAAGATGGCCTGCTCTCCAGTTGTCTTCCACCACATCTCAGATGGTGTTCAAAGATTTAACATGTTCAAAGATTTGACATTTATTTGATGTTCGGAGACCATCAAATAAATGTCATAAACATTCACGGATCCGAGCAATGCCAGGCATAACAGCTAGTATGTTTATAAATGGTTTTATACTTTGTATAATATATTTTAATGGTTTTTAATCTTTGCGGACTGCCCAGAGATCTTTGGCCATGGGGTGGTATAGAAACATAATAAATGAAATGAATGAATGAACATTTGTTTCTATACTCAAATGCCATTAGTATCTCATTCTGATCAGTATGCCTGTGCACAAAACTATTCAAATGTAGGCCCTTCTGGGGCACAAGCATCTTGGGATAGAAGTCAAAGCCTAAATATTAATCTTTCTTTTCCTTGAATGTGTTGGGAATATTATAGTTTCGTCTGAAAGTTATAGGAAGGGGGCAGTTTGGCAGATAGCTAGTTAATGCATGGGAATTTGGAGCACAGCTAGTCTCCAAATCTCTATAGCCTACAATGTGGCTTCGTGCTCCTCCACTTCCTTTCCCCCCCCCCCTCTCTCTCTCTCTCTCTCTGCCTTCCTCCATTGCTGGGAGCACATGGTGTGCTCTCTCTTGCTCCTGCCGCTGTTGTGGAACTTAATAAACCCCCTTGGAAACTAAATGCTGTGTTTGCATCTTATGTGCAAGAATATGTGAGTGAAACTATTTTCTTTCCTTCACGAAAAGAAAGGAACGGTCTCGTCTTTTTTAGCCTTGTGTGAGCATTTGAGCTGGTAAATGTTCATTCTGCTTTGCCTTTTTCTGCTAACTGTCTTTCTAACAAGAGGCAGCGATACAATATGAACCCATCAGAAAGTCCCCAAATAAAGTTTACTGTTCTATTTGGAAGAGCCATTTTTGCAAGAATCCATTACAGCTTTATTTGCCCAGCAGGCTTTCCCAAGAAGTGGATGGTATCTTGAGTATCTTCTTACCTTACCTTGATCTCAGTTTGGATTCTAAAGTAGAAAACCTCGTCCCAGAATGGGTTATCAGAGTCCTTGACAATTTGGGTTCTAAATTTCTGGTATGATGCTGTTGGCAGATACAAGGTCACGTAGCAATCAGATGCAGACACTGCAGCAGGGAACAAAGCACTTATTAAACGTTTAATCAAATATTCAACTTATCTTAAGTCTTAGAATTAAAGACAGGGATGCCAGATTACTTTGTAGGGGACAGGGTGGCATCTACTTCTGAAGATATTTTTTTGCAGTGAAGGCTGATATTGGAATAAGCAGGCACTGAAAGAGTTTGTGGTGGTGATGAAGCCTCTGGCATTAATTTGATGAGCTGATGTAACACTTTGAAACATTCACCAATGTTCTAGCTGCTGAGAAAATTAGTTAGAAACATGGAATATTCACAAACCATTTTCTGTGGCACAACTGAGTCAATTTGGCTGGGATTAAACATCAAATAGAATAGAAGGAGCTGTGTAGCCAAGGAGGGTGATCAAAATGTAAGGTAGAAAGAAATTCAGGGAGGTGGGGATGCCAAGGGGCAGATATTCTAAAAGCAAAGTGGCTGAGCAGGAAATGTACTGAAAAACAGACATATATGACAAGAGTAGATGGAAGAAACTGAGGCCAAAGGAAAGAAAAGGAGACAGGAAGCTCAGCAGCCAATGTTAAAACACTTGTAGAAAAGATTCAAGGGACCTAAGGACAGTAAAAGCCAATTCAGCCTAAGTATGCAGCCTATATATTCAATAGCCTAACTTGGAATTTGTAATAATTTGTTTTGCTGTGTACAATTTCTTCAATTTGAATACTTATTCCACATCAGAACAACTAGATGTATCAAAGTGCACTGACAACTGTTTGGACACATTCCATATACCATTTTCAAACAGCTTTCGTAGGGCTCATCTACATCTATGAGCCTTCCGGGAGGGAGGGGGAGGATCCCTGGCTTTCCTGCTTCCAGGATCGTCCCCCAGTGTCCAAACGCCTGTGCAATGTCCTGGAAGGAAAGAGGGATATCCGGCACGGGGGGGGGGGTGTTTTGAAGGAGAGTTTGTGCAGCAATGTGGGCATGACCGTGTGCCAAAAAGTACATCTTTAAAAAAAAACACCCGAGAGCCATCACTGTGATAGCAAAACAACTCCCCCCCCTCACCCCTCGATGGGCACAGAGCCTCCTCGCAGAGCTCCGTGCCTGGTGTCAAAGCCCCGCTACTTGCAGGGAAAGAGGGATGACCCCGGGAGTGGGCACCACACCGCCCATGGTCCTCGGGGCTGTCCCTGGACCGCAGGAATAAGTTGGAAAAACATGGCTGCAGTTATCCCCCAGTTGACCTTGGGTTCCCCTATGTGTCATTTGGACACACTGGGATAACCTCGATGGTCTTTCAATTCCTTTCAGCTATATGATTCTATGAACTACTGAAACCCTTCCTCACTCCTTCCTCATAATGTTTAGCAGAATACAACCCATGACATCAGCACTAGGGGTGTACATGCCAAAAAATATTGTTGTTTATCGTTATCGTCATTTCGGACCAAAAAAATTATCGTCTTCATTCATATCTTAGGTGAACCATATCATCTTCATAATTATCGTGAAAAAATGATTTTTTGCAGCCCTATTTTTAAAGAAAAAATGCCTATAACTTCTGTATTTTAAAAGTTAGAGGCTTGAAACTTGGTCACAGTGCTTATGGGGTATGCCTAAGTATGTGTATGAAATTTGAGATCGATCCCTCCAACCTTTGATTTTATATGAATTTATTAAAGATCGTTTCAGTTCTGACAGTTCAGAATGACAGCTCGCCACATGCATGCATTCAGACATGTCAGAATGGAAACGATCAAAATTCATATAAAATCGAGGGTTGGAGGGATCGATCTCAAATTTCATACACATACTTAGGCATACCCCATAAGCACTGTGACCAAGTTCCAAGCCTCTAACTTTTAAAATACAGAAGTTATAGGTATATTTATATGGAAGTCCACTAAAACGATAAAATCGCCCGAAAATTATCATCTCCAATGATTATCGTAGGTTTTTGTATCGTATCATCATTGTTAAACACATGCACGATAACGACTTTATCGTATCATTATCATACATTTTAACGATACATCCCTAATCAGTACACGTGCTACTTCCCTGCCCCAAGCAGCCCCAAGCAGCAGCAAGTATCTGTGAAGTAAGGCAGGACGGGAAAGCACACAGCCCAGTAACTCCATGCCCTGATTGTGTAATGCTAGATATTGCAAGGCAGAGGGGTGGAAAAGACATGTAGCAGCAGCAGTTCTTCCTGTCTAAGCTTTTCATCTACTGCTGCTCAAGTTTACTTTGAGCCCACTGGGACAATGAAAGATATACACCACTTACATGGATCTTTGGAGGTGACATTGGCTCTTATAATTCTGACAGACAGCAAGGAAACGGGAGATTGTAGGTTCTGCAATGGAAACAAAGCCAGTGAAGTTCATATGAGCTAGTCTAGGGATTCTAGCAAACTCTTTGGTGCCCAAATGAATGAACACACTTTTTTTGTTGTTTTAAAGGAGAACGTCTGTGTTTATCCCCAGATGACAAAGATCTTCTTTGACCTCAAATATGGCCCATGGGCTCCATCTGGCCTGTCAAGCCTTGGCTTCCCCCTCTCTCATCCTATTTCCCTAACGTTGTAAGAAACTCCCTTAGGACTCCTTTTAGAGCTAATTTTAGATCCTCGATTTCCTGTTTTAGGGGTTAAGGCGCTTAGGACAGCCATTTATATTATTTCAGTTGTGATGCAGACAACTAGTATTTCCCTTCTCATCCCGAACCCTCGCCCCACACACCTCTCCATGCTTTACAACTGCTTCTATTTGTTTGAACAAACAACATCTGTTTGCCAACCCTGATAAAAAAAAGAAAGAAATACTCCGAGCATGTGCAATTTTGTATTTTACATTCACTGAAATTATAGCACCATCATTGCTTCTGCTGCCCTGATGCTAAACACCTTTCTTTGGAAATAAGCACCATTTTGTTATAGATAAGTAAATTATTTAAAATAAAAATGATAAAATGAGCATCTGTAACTATGTGTGTGCCCGGATCACCGCCCCAACTATAAAATATTTTGAAAATAAGAAGAAAGGATGCTGTCGCAGTGAGCAGTAGTATCAAGCCCCAGTGAATCACAGGGTGCCCATGCCAGCCCAGGTGCTGAACTGGACCTGTTTGCTGCTGCTTCCATCACTTGCTCTGGGCTGTGGGGCCCTGAACTTTGGCCCCAAAGTCCTCCCCCTAGCAGCAGCACTGCTCCTTGGATGTTTATCGGGGAGGAGGAGCTTAGTCATTGTGCACAATATGATATTGTCCATCACTGCCAATGTTCTCCTGCCATGCAAAACCACAAAGGAATGTTGGGTGGTGTTAAGTGCTTCAGCACAAGACAGTGGATGGATAGGCCATACCAGTAGACTGAGAGAACGGGGAGACTGTACTAGTCAATTTCAGTGATAGGTTGTCTAGACCAGTGGTCTTCAACTGGCCCAGATCCAAGACCCATCTCAGACTCCCAACCTGAAACATGGGACCCACTTTCACAATTGCCCAACATGGTGGCAACAGCTTTGCTGTGACCCATCTAGATTGATCTTGCAACCCAGTTTTGGTTCGTGACCCACTGGTTGAAGTCCACTGATCTAGACAGAGAGAAGGAAGTAGATCCTTGGAATTGGATTGGCCCTCTTGTGACAACTGACCAAGAGGATTCTGGGCTGATAGTTTGTCCCAGTTGGCTCTGATTGGACTTCCCTCTGCTCTGGTGTCCCAGGGAGCACAAACCCAGTGCCTGATCAGCCCTGCCCAGATGCTATAGTTTCACTTCTCATGTCATATCTAAGGCATTGCTTCTTCTTACTCTCTATTCATGATCACATTTCACTACATTTTTACACCTTTGAATTCTAAATGATATTAAACCCAAACAATCAAGCTAAACAACAAAACATACTGAGTAGGGTGACCAGATAAAATCCAGGTCAGGGCTCATGTAACTTTAACAGTTGTAGAGAAAAGGAAATTTCAGCCAATGTCATTTGTATGCAATTAGTTCCTGGTGAAATTCCTTCTTCATCACAACAGTTAAAGGTGCAGGCACTATACTAGAGTGACCATATACAAAAGAAGGCAGGGCCCCTGCAACTTTAACTGTTGTGATGAAGAGGGAATTTCACCAGGAACTAATTGCATACAAATGACACTGGCTGAAATTCCCTTTTCTCTACAACTGTTAAAGTTACATGAGCCCTGACCTGGATTTTATCTGGTCAGCCTAATACGGAGGTGATTATTAGATTATCAATCACCTCTTAGAGCGCTAGGGGATTATTCTTCCCCACATCCAATTGCTATTACTTTCTATATAATAATTCATCTGTGTAACATGCAATTGACTGATCACTCTGGCCTAATCCACACCAAGCAAGAAATAACACTATGAAAGCAATATGAAAGTGGTATATGGTATGTGTCAATGAGCCCCAACAGTTGTCAGAGCACTTCAATACCCGCTATAAAGCAGTAGTGTGGCTCCTGCCTTTTATATACTGCTTTCATACCGCTTTCATAGTGCTATATCCTCCTTGGTGTAAATCTGGCCTCTGTCTCTGAAGGTCCCTTTTTCTATGCTCAAATATGGAGAACAAGCTTCCATAGGTGGCGGTTGAATTTGGGTGACTATTGATGTGACAGGCTCAGTTTTATTGTATTTGTTGGCAAGCTTTGTTCTCCCAATAACTCTTTGAAGTCTTTAATGGTTGCATGGTCATATGCAATTCTAGCACAAGATACGTAAGTTTTCTGTTGCTCTTAAACTTGCCATTTGTTAGTCATGACAACATAGAACTGTCCCTGTACAAACATTGGTTCTGACCCAGATTTGTCAGGATTTTTGGTAACATATCCGGGAAGGGGGGGGGGGGAATTATGAAATTTGATGAAAAATTCAGATTCTTCCCATCCTCTCCAGCCAAAGGACAACTCTACTTTAATTAGAATTAACAAAAACACTTACAGCTCTGCAATTTCTAAAGATAAAGAGATGAAACTTGGCACCATAATAGCTTTAAGGAAGGGCTTTAGCCATGCCAAGTTTGAAGCAAATCTGTTCATCTGTTGATTTTTAGGGCTTTTTAAAAAAGTTTGAGGTATATATATATATATATATATACTGTCATTTTTAAAGATAAAGAAATAAATCCTGGCACCATGATAGATCTCAGGTAGGGCTTTATCCCTGCCAAGTTTGAAGCAGATCTGTTCATCCATTGATTTTTAGGAATTTTGTAAAGTTTGAGATTTAAAAAAAATTTTTTAAAAAAAACCCCGCTGGAGCTATATCTTTCAAATTCAGGTTGTAAAATCTCCTCTTTAGGGTATTTCACCTTGAGAATTTTCAGACCATGGCATCAAGGAAATCTCAAGTTTTTAGCTAAGAAGTGCTGGACAAGCAGGGCACCTTTCCTGTTGCAGATTTGGTGGGCAGTCGGGCAGCTAGAGTTCAGCAGAGCTTAAAGCAGCCCACAGGACAAAATGGAACAGGTCAGAGGCCTTTTTCTCAGAGTTCTACATCATGGGCGATGAAGGGTCATCCTTAGAGAAAAATTATCACGACCAACAGTGAGGTGTCAGTCAAGAGAGAGGCTCTCATCTTTGAGGATGTCCTGTTGATGCAGATGTTGGAACCTGGCATGTCATTGCTTTGCTTTGCTACCCCTTCCCTTCCATTTCACTTTGCAGAACATTTGAAATGTGTATCAGAGAAAAATAGATAGATTTGTGGCTTGGGCTGGCTGGCATATCTCTTAGAGACAGAAGACAGAAGACACAACTCAGAGATAGCTGTAGCTGAACCCTGAGAGGCTGGCATGCCACACAGAATGTTTTAAGAGTGCATCAGAGTCGAGCAGGTGGGCAGGAGGAGAGGAGGTGGAAGCGGCTGGTGGCAGAGTTTTTTAAAGTAAGAGTCACCAAACATGACCAAACAATAAGCAATACCTCTGGCCACAAGCGTGCGACCCAGTTGGACCATCAGGAGACTTTGGCAAAGAGAGAGGGAGGTTGTTTGAGGCTGGAGGCTTTGGTTTAGCTGCAATGACTTTGAGAGACAACAGAGGCTGCACAGACAACCCAGAGACATCTGTTGTAACTTAGCCCTACAGTGCTGGCAGGCAAAGCAGGGCATTAGAAAGAGGGTCTCAGAGTCACGTGTTTGTGCAGGAAGTAGACAGGAGTTCAAAATCTGTATATGAGAAGTGGTGTCAACACACAAGCCTTGAGACACAAATGTATATAAGTGAGAAGTGTGAATGGGTGAAGTAGTGTCTGCCGCCCATAACACCCACCCTAATGTTAGAGTAGAGAAACGTGTGACAATCATACAAAAGGTTTTTAAAAAAATGAAATTTAAAAATAAAAAAGCCAGCCGGCTGGCAGCAAACCCTGTTAAAAGCAGCAGCAGTTTGCAGCGGAGTGAGGATAGTCAGAAAAGATATTTGAGGGAAGGGGAGAATGTATCACATAGCGTATAGCAAAAGCTTCAAAGTACAGCAAAAGCTACAAAAGTAGGAGTAAGTGAAGTTAATTTCAGATACGTTGTTCTTTATTTCAGTGATTTTAACATTCAGATGTTATGTAGAACAGATTTGTCTTAATTGTGTGCTGTAAAATCAGATATGTAACCAAGGCTATGTTCAGGTAGGCACACCCCCCCTTGGTGCTGGACACACACCCCCCCGGGGCCAGACATGTTGGTGGGCATTCCCCCTTGGTAGCCGAACATGTTGCCCTCCTTTTTGGTTTCCAAAATATGGTCACCCTATTCAAACTCCCAAATTTTATTCTCACCTATGTTGAGGAGTAATAAGCCACTGGGTTTAACTCTCCTTCTGTCCTCCTAATCCGTAGCTGCAAGCATTGGCACTTATGATGCTACATCGGTTGATATCATAGAATCAGAGGATTAGAATGGTGCCTCTGTTAAAAGCTGGTCTATCTTTCTGGAGTCTTCATCTTGCTTGGACCCCAATACCAAGCGGAATTCACCTTTAGCTGCACCATTAAAGTGGTGCAGTAACTCTGGCAGTTTTGATAGCAATCTTCCAAAATACTGTACCATGCCCAGAAACCTTTTCAACCTGTAATGGATTCTGGAACAGGGTAGTGAGAGTATGGCCTAAATCCTGAAATAGTTTCCACACTTTTTAGATATTCTTATAAGTAGTAGTAGTATTTCTTTACCAGCAACCAGACATGGCTTTGCAAAGTTGGGAATAGCACTTACGTTGATACAGTGAAGGCTGCAAGCTGTCAGAGTTGGATAAATTGTGCCCGCACTGTCTGAGTTAAGCCATGCCTGTTGGCACCCCTAGGCATGGCCTCTAACATGGTGCACCACTATAGCCCACTGAGGAAGAGGACTTCATTCTTCTGAAGGGATGCTGCCCCACAGCAGGGGCAAGAGAGACAGCATATAAATATGACCCTTGGCCAAGTTTGATACAGCGATGCCTTCAAGCAAACAAGTGTCTTATTGCACACTTGTTATTGGGCACTCACCATTTTCGTGGGTCCCTCTCATGACGCCATCTGCCTCCCACACACTTCCCACCCCTTCTTACTTTCTTCGTGCAACAAAAAAACACCACAGTAAGTCCGACTTATTTTTAAAGATGGAAGTTGCCGCTATCTCCTGCTATGTGCAGGAGAAGCAACGCGACTGAAACAACCCACTGAAAGGGCCATGTGCACATTGTTTACTTCCTCTTTCAAAAGGAGATGTAATAAGGGACAAATGTGTGGGTGGACAAGCGACAGTAAGCAAACGCAATATTCCCCTGTGTGATGGTGCTCTAAATGTCTTCCAAACAACATGAAATGTGTCTACATTAGAATGGCCTCAGGGAGAAGAATAAACAACACAAGCTAACTTTTCAGTGGCAACTTTGCCTCCCAGCCCCAGCTGCCACTTCCCAATTTGAAATTAAAAATTCCAGTGATAACGACTCTTCAGCTTTCCAAAGCTTAGCGATTTCTTGACTCACAAATTTGCTGACTTCCTTGAATATGGGCAACTCATAACAGAGAGAAGCCATTCCTCCCACTTCTGAGGTACTTGCTCACCCACAGTCTGGCATTGTCTTCCTTTTGTAAAATATTATTATTATTATTATTATTATTATTATTTATAACCCGCCTCTCCCTTCGGATCGAGGTGGGGAACAACAACAATATAAAATACAAGAATCACAAACAGTTAAAAAATTTAAAAACAAGAAAAAATACATCATTAAAACATCTTAAAATTCATCCGGATAGGCCTGCCGGAAGAGGGCAGTCCTCATGACTCTCTTAAATTCATGAAGACTGGTAAATTGTCTAATCTCCTCCGGCAGACCATTCCATAGTCTGGGAGTTCTGGCTGGCTTAAGTAAGTTCTTCCAAGAGGACCTAAGTGTGCGGGGCGGATTGTACAGGAGAAGGCGATCCTGCAGGTAGCCTGGGCCCAACCATGTAGGGCTTTAAAGGTAATAACCAACACTTTATACTTCGCCCAGAAACTGACTGGCAGCCAATGAAGTGATTTTAAAACTGGTGTAATGTGGTCACCCCTAGGTGTACCGGTGACCAACCTGGCTGCCATATTTTGAACAAGTTGAAGTTTCCGGACTAGGCACAAAGGTAGCCCTATGTACAGCGCATTGCAGAAGTCAAGCCTCGAAGTTACCAGCACGTGCACTACTGTCTTTAGGTCTTCCAACTCTAGGAAGGGGCACAGCTGGCGTATCAGCTGAAGCTGATAGTAGGCACTCCTCGCCGTCGCATCAATCTGAGCTGTCATCTGGAGCGACGGATCCAGGAGTACCCCCAAGCTGCGAACACAGTCTTTCAGGGGGGGTGTAACCCCATCCAGAACCGGTTGACACACCTCCAAACCCAGGTTGGGGCCTTTGATAGCGAGCACCTCCGTCTTGTCTGGATTCAGCTTCAGTTTGTTTTTCCTCATCCAGCCCATTACTGCCTCCAAGCATTCATTCAGAGGAGACACACTATCCTTAGCTGACAATGTTGTCGAAGGCATAGAGAAATATATTTGGGTGTCATCAGCGTATTGATAGCACCCCGCCCCATGCCTCTGGATGATCTCTCCCAGAGGTTTCATATAAATGTTAAACAGCATTGGGGAAAGGATGGCACCTTGTGGTAAACCACATAGCAACTCCTTTTTTGAAGAGCAGCTATCCCCAAGCACCACCATCTGGAACCTGCCCGAGAGATAGGATCGGAACCACTGAAGCACAGTGCCCCCGATTCCCAATTCCCCCAGGCACTCCAGAAGGATACCATGGTCGATGTATCGAAAGCCGCTGAGAGGTCCAGGAGTACCAGCAGGGACACACTCCCCCTGTCAATACTCAGGCGTAGATCATCCACTAAGGCGACCAAAGCGGACTCAACTCCGTATCCTGCCCTGAAGCCGGTTTGAAATGGGTCTAGAAAATCAGTGTCATCCAAGACTGCCTGGAATTGAAAGGCAACCGCTCTCTCGATCACCTTGCCCAAAAATGGAAGATTTGATACTGGCCTGTAGTTATTAAGGTCCAGGGGATCCAGGGAGGGCTTTTTTAGAAGCGGCCTTACCACTGCCTCTTTTAAACATGATGGAAAGCTCACCTCCCTGAGAGATGCATTAATGATATGTTGTAGATGTGATCTAACTGCATCTCCTCCCTGGACAACCAGCCAAGAAGGACAGGGATCGAGAGGGCAAGTCGTCTTCCTCACACATCCAAGTACCTTGTCCACATCCTCGGTACTCACCAACTGAAACTGAGCAAGTGTAATCCTACTCGCGGAGTCACTGGACACTCCACTGTCAGCCTCTGCTATAACAATGGCATCTAAGTCGGCTCTTATCTGAGAGATTTTATCTGAGAAATTATCATTAAAGGCATCACAGCGAACTACCGAAGGCTCTAAAATCAGATTCAGGGGAGAAGGTGCCCGGGTTAGACCCCTCACCACCCTGAACAGTTCTGCTGGACGTGAATTCGCAGATGCAATGCGTGCAGAAAAGAAAGCTTTCTTCGCTGCACGTATTGCCACCCCATAGAAATGAAGATGTTCTCTATGTCGTGTCTTGTGGGATATAAGTCGAGTTTTCCGCCATCGGCACTCCAGTCGTCGTCCTTTCCGCTTCAACTCCCTGAGGTCTTCTGTATACCAGGGCGCCCTATTAGAAGCGGGCCAGAGAGGACGTTTGGGGGCGATCGTGTCGATAGCCCTAGTTAGGTCTTGATTCCATCTATTGACCAGGGCTTCTACAGGATCGTCGACGATACCAGCCATAGAACCCTCCAGAAGGATCCATCAGCCTTCGAGGGCGGACCATCTTAATAGGTCCGCCACCCCTGCAGGGGCGGGTAGTAGCCGTGATACTAACCCTGACCAGAAAATGGTGTGTCCATGACAATTCGGAGGTATTCAATACCTCCGCCCACAGATCCGTCTGTTCGGAACTGAAAACAGAAGAGCATAATGTGCATCTTTCAAATGATCGAACTGATGTGGTATGTAAATGATTGACAGTCTGACCAACGTTTCCAGACAAGATTTCATAAAGTTGTAATTCTGAACTTCAGACTTGCTGCCTGGTGTCATGTACATCTAATTGCAGTTGCATAACCAGCAATAGCATGTTTAAAAAACAGGGCAGGGGGCTCAACAGCATAAGATCATAGTTTATGATGGAAAAGAATTATATGTGTTCTACCTTTCTGTCCAAGCATGTCCATGTGCAAAATATTTTCTTCAGGAAAATGTGAGGAGACTCAGCACTATTCAAAAGAATCTTTCTATTTTGTAAAGCAAATGGACTCTTATTTGCTGATGGCTGAGTCAATAAAATTTCACACAATCCCATGGGGGGGGGGGGTTGTGTGCCCACAAAACAGGTCGAGGTAAGAAAACCATGACCCCAGTGCCGCACACACAACCGGGAACCAGGCAACACACCGAGGTTTTTTTTACCTCTACCCGCTCTGTGGGTATCTTGTCATCCTCCCACCACTGCACCTGCATAACCTAGCAGGCACTATGGCAGGAATCAGCTAGCAACAGCTGTTGCTAGATGCACATGACCATAGAAAATAGCCACATTTGCTAGCGCATTACCAGAAGTTCTCAGCACTCTAGGTGGCTGTCTTCACAGTCACTGCTTTTTTCACTAATTTATCCACCAGGGGACCAGACGACACAGTAAGCAACTCTAAGGCAGTTTACCTCCACTGCACAGGGTGAGTAATGGGAATGGGTACTTTACCAATTGTGGAAAAAACACCCCCCGCATGACACACTAACCCCACATGGGTCATTCTTGAATGTGGATCATGGTAGGTTTGTGTGATGTCTGAACCCAGTCAGTGTCTGCATTTCAGATCTTGGCTTCATACAATTAAGTTTACTAGCTCTGGGGCTTTGGTTTTAAGCTTCAGGGTTTTAGGCAGCAATCCTATACACACTTACCTGGAGTAAGTCCTACAAAACTCTGAAGGACTTACTACTGAGTAGACATATGTAGGATTCCACTCTCAGTCTCCTTATCAAGGTCTCCAGAGAAAGAACTAAAGGCTGAGCACAGGCCATTTCCTGCTTTGTTTGAGAACTTAGTAGGGATGGACGGACTCACCTGCACCCATTTTTGTTGGGCGCTGACTAAGCCTCCGCTACCAAGTTTCTAGATAGCCTGGAAAGTGCCTGACAAAGCCACGGGGTCATGCACCCTCCTAGCAATCTACCGTTGTTTGAAAAATATATATTATTATTTTCCACACACCAACAAACTCAACAAGCATCTACAGAAACTAAAAAACATAAAAGAAAAGATATACAGAAGATATACTGTATATTTCCACAGCAAAAATATGTCACAATATTTTCTCTTGCTAATAAGTAAACACATTTCCCCTCTTTCTTTTATCTTAACCATTTCTTCATATTGGTTGACTCCACAGTTAAAGTCCACACAATCCTACACAAAGTCTATAAGAGGTTTCCATTCACTTCATCTCCACCAACTCCAATATCTCCAACGTCTGTTCATCCATTGTAGATAGTGTTGGGCTTTTCCATTTTTGTGTATATAACAATCTTTCTGCCATTGTCATATATAAAAATAAAGTTCCCCAGTTCTTTTTCACCTGATCATCCACTAGGCGCAAAAAAGGTATTCCGGTTTCAATTATATATTGATCTTTAATTCTTATTGATCTTCCATTTCAAACTTCCACAAAAACTTACATACTTTTGAGATGACCTTTTCATCATTTATACATAGTGCCCTTTCAAAGTCAGACTTTGTTTACTCAAACCCACAAATGTTTTGTCTATTTTTAAACCTTTCCACAATTTACAAGTAGGAGAACTGTTAACATATATAACCTTCTTTTATTAGCCCCAATCTTGACTTTAAATAATACAATGGAGTTTTCTGACATAGCCTAGGTTTATATCTATTCTCAAAATAACACAACACACTTAATTATTATTAAATTCTACATTCACCTTCGCCCTGTCATACCACATATCCCTACCACCCAAGTCTCAATTCATAACCACAATAGGTATTATCTGAAATAAAAACAACATTCTTGGTAACACATTCATCTTAATAGTGACAATTCAATAGTGACACTTAAACCTTATCTCATCTTACTGGATCTTTTTTTTAATTTCATTCCATACCTTAACATAGTTATTATAAAACAACCTACAATTCTTGTCTGTCAAGGTAATACCCAGGTGCGCTACCTTCTCATAATGCCTCCCCACCTGATGGCGTGGCATGGTTGGGGCGCACTGATTACAGTCTGCCCCGGTGAACAGTTGCGCCAGGAGCGGTGGGGCCCAGCCCCCGCATAATGGCTCCCACACCACCAGCCACCAGGGGGGAGGGATGGGTAGCCGGCGGGGGGGGGGGGAGGGTGCGGCGGCAGTCATCCTCTTGGAATGTCCTTTGTTCTGGTATACATAGAATTTGTTCTATAAACCCCTCAATTTCCATCTTGATGGGATCCTCTTCACAATTCAAAAATATTGCCGGCTTTTCATGATTTCCTCTTTGATGTCCCCCTCCAGCTCTAAAACTGCTCTACGTCTCAGACAATGTTCCTTCTCTTTTAGTTCCACTGAGGCCAAATTACCTATAGAGTTTGTTCCGTAAGCCCTCTCAATTTCCATCTCGATAGGATCCTCTTCACAATCCAAAGATATTGCCAAACTTTTTATGTTTTCCTCTCTAATGTTCCCCTCATCTCAATGTTCCTTCTGTTTTAATTCCACTACGGGCAAATTTTCTGATTCTCTCTCCAGCTCTATATTCAAAACTTCAGTTTTATTCTTAAATCCTTCACCTTGTCTGTAACACCTTTGAGCTTTTTGTCCAGTTTTTTTCATTTCTTGAATCATCTGCAGTTTTGTTTCCAACAGCTTTTTATCCATTCTTTTTTCAAACATCTCCATCTTACTTCCAAACCCGTCCATTTTATTACTTAAATGTTCTAAGAACTTTTGTAGTTGATCAGATAAAGCCATTTTTTCCAGTAGAAGAATCTACAAAACTTTTCCTGGTGTCTTTTATATTTATCCTTGTCACTTTCATTGTTCCAAACCTTCAGTTCCCCATAGCAACCATTACAGTGCTGTTCTTTACTTATCTATTGTTATGGCGCTAGAAATGAACAAAAAAATTCCTCTGGCCAGCTGAGCTCTCTATCAGTTATCTTCCATCCGCACTGTCATCAAGAAAAAAAAGGATATAAAACCCCTCTTAAAAGAGTCTCTTACCCCTTAAGATATTAAATCTGTGATTCCTTCCTATATCTTTTTTCTTCCCACCCCCCTTATATTTTGTAATCCAGAAATTAGGGTTTGCTCACCAAATGATCCACGAGCAGTTTCATTTTTGCTGTAGTGAAGATCTCTCTTCGTTAACATATAAATTCCTTCAGTAAATCTTTTCAACAATTAGGGCTGTCGGACCTCATGCCTAGTTAAAGACTTCAAAGCGGCTGTGAGTGTTGTAAATCCATGAACCTCACACACCCCAGCAGGTGTGAATGCTCCTCTGTTGCACAACAATAGCAGCTCACTAGGAGGGTAGGCAGCTGCTGGCTCTCACTGAGCCATGGGGCACTTGATGAGTGGGTTCATGAGCACTTTGTGGCTTTGTGAGCGGGGTCCGGGAGGCCAGGGACAGGAGAGTCCATCAGACTCCACCCCCCAGGCGGACTCTTGTGATATCCTTAGAGCTTAGTTTTGCTGCTATATTCAACAGATGCCATTCCCCAGTTCCAACAAGCTCCACTAGATTCCCCAGCTCCACCAAGCCCCATCCAACCAAGCTCAGCCCCCTGACCTATCAGATGCCAACCTTTTGCTTCTGGGCTCCATCCCAAGAATCTAAACTAGGGTTTCCCAACCAGCCTTTCCCTCTAAATGTTTTGGACTAGATTGCACCCAGAAAGTTGGAGGTTCATGGAAATAATTTAACAGGCCCCTGAGACCAAGTGTGTGTTTTTAATTTTTTACTTCAAAATATCAAGCAATCTTTACATGATTATAGAATATGATCACTGGCTTATCCTCCCAGAAGCCAGTCTGCAGACCCCAGGCAAGTGCGAGAGCATCTGCTCCCTCACTGAGTGCATTTTCTGCAAAAATGGCTGCTCATTCTTTTCCGTAACTATCCTATTTGTACAAATGCTGGCCTTAAAATGGCCATTTCAACAATATTACAGGCATAAATGCAACTTGCATACATTTGTAGATTCGGCCATGATTTGCACAAATTCATCCATAATTTGTATAAACTGCTCAAAAACTTGTGCAAATTGCAGAACCTTTCCAAAAAAAATCACAACATTCTCGGAAAATCTGCAAACTGGCCCAACTCACTGCAAGCCGAGCTGGGCACAACAGGGGATCCAAAATGAAGTCTGGGAGCCCAAGCCTAGGATAGCTAATCAAACTCCATTACCAAATAAATTTCCCCGGCATTCCTACAGTCTCTTAGATAAGACAAAATGGATTTGCAATAACATGGCCAATACAAGAGCATCACATACAAGGGCAAAGCGAAGGGTAGATCTTACAAGAGAGGGAGAAGGGGGTGGGGGATAGGATTGCATCCTTTTACTTGCCATGAATTAAACTTAGGAGAAATACAATTACTGATACAAACCCTAAGAGTATCCCCAGTGACCTGTATAGTTCCACTAAAATGGGGGACACATAATCCTAAAAAACCCACACAAGATTAATTCACTTATATAGATAGATACTTCAGCAGACACAGAGTGAACTAGCCTCTTTCCTTAGCTGAACAGGAAACATGCTTTAATAACTGATCTTCTAAACAAAAGAATCAGATTGGGGGTTAAAGCCTATGTATATAGGATTGTGTAGGCTGACCATATGAAAAGGAGGACAGGGCTCATGTAACTTTAACAGTTGTAGAGAAAGAAGAATTTCACCAGTGTCATCTGTATGCAATTAGTTCCTGGTGAAATTCCCTCCTCATCACAACAGTTAATGTTGCAGGCACTATACTAGAGTGACCATATACAAAAGAAGGCAGGCCCCCTGCAACTTTAACTGTTGTGATGAAGAGGGAATTTCACCAGGAACTAATTGCATACAAATGACGCTGGCTGAAATTCCCTTTTCTCTACAACTGTTAAAGTTACATGAGCCCTGTCCTCCTTTTCAGATGGTCAGCCTAGGATTGTGCCCAAAAGTGTTCAAATAATGTTTTAAAAATGCAAAGGCAGGCAGCCTGCTTGAAGCTGGGGGGTGGGGGGATCAGGTGGCTCAATTACCATTTAAATGACTGAGTGATGCAGTCTGAAAGAGGGGATATTCAGGCACATGTCTGTGGAGGTGAAGGTTCTTCAAAGAATGTTTGTACTTTGTACACACCCTAAGAGCTCACTAAATCTATTCTAAATAACTGCTCCTTAAAATAATTTTCAATGACTGTATCCTAGCTGTCTGGCTGCAGGTGCTTTTAGTCCAGACACAGTTGTTATTAGTCCAGACACAGTGATCAAGCGATTAAAGGGAGTGTTTCATGACCCATAGATTTCAGGAGATTGCAAGCTCCATCAGACGAGTGTTTAATAATAATAATAATAATAATTTATTTCTTACCCACCTCTCCATTTGGATCGAGGCAGGGAACAACAATGTGATAAAATACATAAAACTGATTAAAACATGACACACATTATTAAAACTGCATTAAAACATCCTAAAAAAACATCCTAAAAACATTCTAAACTTCCACTGGATTGCTCGCTTGTTATTGGGCACTCACAGATTTTCATGGGTCCCTCTCACAACGTCATCTGCCTCCCACGCCCCTTCTAGCCTTCTTTGTGCAACAAAAAACCACCCCAGTAAGTCTACCTTATTTTTAAAGATGGAAGTTGCCGCTATCTCCTGCTGTGTGCAGGAGAAGCAGAGCAATCAAAATGGCCCACTGAATGGGCCACGTGCACATTGTTTACTTCCTCTTTCAAAAGAGGTCATAATGTGAGACAAACTATCAGGTGGAGAAGCAACTGTAAGCAAACACAATTTTCCTCCGTGTGATGATGCTATAAATCTAACCCTCTCACTAGCTGCTTGTTTTCTGAAATTTGTCTTTCCCTCACATGCAGAGCTAAAAGAAAAAAAGCCTCTATTGGCTTTAGTGAAGGTTTTTCTTCTTTCGTTTTTTAGCCCACGGACTGTGGCGAAGGCAAATTTCAGAAAACAATCTACTAGGCCAAGTGAGGGAGGTTTAAACCATGCAGTGAGAGTGTTTACTTGTAAATGAAAAAAACAATACAAAGAGAGGATCAGCTGCATACTATGCATTTCACGTATCGTGTAGTTTGACTCTCAGTTGAACATACTTGCAGGTACATAAGAATACAATATAAGAAGAGACATGTTTAGGGTGACCATATGTAAAGGAGGACAGGGCTCCTGTATTTTTAATCACTGCATAGAAAAGGGAATTTCAGCAGGGGTCAATTATATCTCAACAGTTAAAGCTGCAGGAGCCCTGCCCCTTTTGTATCTGTTCAAGAGGGCAGAGCTCCTGAAGCCTTAACTGGTGTGATGAAGAGGGAATTTCACCAGGTGCTGCATGCATACCAATGGCCCCTGCTGAAATTCTCTTTTCTATACAACTGTTAACAGATACAGGAGCCCTGTCCTCCTTTCTATATGGGTCACCCTAGGTTGGATCAGACCAAGGGTCCATCTAGTTCAGCACTCGCTTTACTTAGTGACCAGCCACTGTTGACCAGGAACTCACAAGCAGGACATGAGTGCAACAGGACCCTCCTACTCATGTTCCCCACCAGTAACTGGTGTATGTGAGCATAGTGTCTCTGATACTGGAGGTGACACATAGCCAAGTAAATATAGATAAGATTGAGTGCCATGTATCTAGACTTAATCATAGAATAGTAGCACTAAAAGGGGCCTATAAAACCATCATGTCCAGCCCCCTGCTCTGAGTGCTGGTCTTATAAACCACATATCTGAGCAAGTTCTTCTTTCTGTATTATCTCTCTTGTTTTACAAGATTAAGTAGTACTGAAAGTTTCCTAATGAAATTAGTAGTGTGTTTGAATGGGAGTTTCATAGCAGGGAGTTGTCAGTACTGGACCTCTACTTCATGAAATTTAGAGAGGACCCACATCAAGGCCAGTCTGAATCGAATCAAATAGTTAGACTATTGCGACAGAATGACCTTCCATCAAACTTAGTATGGGATTTACATGAAGATGCTCCATGCTTGGTTGTTGCAGGGTTTTTTATTTTATTATTTCACTAGTAATTGGTTCTAAACTTTCAAAACAATTATGCTTGTGACCAGCTTTGTTACTAGACAAGGGGTTGGAATTCTGTAGCAGAAGTCCTAAAAAAATATAATAAGACCCAGTTCTTACAGCATGGATAGCGATCCTGGGGGTTGTAGTCTAACATATCTGAAGGGCACCAAGTTGAAAGTCTGGTCTACAACTACAGAGCCTACTGATTTGATGAAATCAGGTCTGGCCCAAGATCAATTTGCTGCCTGAGGCAGCATGGCAAATCCCATCAGCCTTTGAAACTGCATACTACCCAGGGCTGCCCAACTTATTTTGATATCTGAGACAGAAAATCCTACACATGCCTCTCCTTGGGAGTAAAAATGCAAGAATAATAATGTAAATAGCTAATTATTGCTGCCCTTTCATGTTACTCAAATTCAGCTGTGTGAAATGGCCCCCTCAGTTTACCTCATGGTAGGACCAGCCCTGAATGGATTACTTTTCAATTCACAGCATCTCTTGTGTCTCTAATTAAAACTCTTAGAGTGCAATCCTATGCATGTTTAGACAGAAAAACGTCCCACAAGTCTAAGCATGGTGGTCTGGGGAATGCTACAAGTTGTGGGTTGCTTTTTCTGTCTAAACATGCACGGGATTTAAACTAGTATTCCCATAGGTTCATATATCTGAATCATAGCTCTCAAGTGCACCAACACATATACACTTATACGGAAATGTTATGTATACCTAACTAATGCATTTAGTTTTCTACTTTAAAACCTAAAAATACATTATGTAAGGGGGAAAAGTATTTCGTTTACAAGTTTGAGGAGTATTAAGTACTGAAAGGGGAATTTTGTCAAATATTGCAATTCTCTCACTGCCAAACGTTTACCAAAAATTCTGATGGCCATTCCCCCTCAACTGGGTGACTTTGGGCCAGTCACTGACTTTCAATCTAAACTACCTCACAGAGTTGTTGCGAGAATAAAACAGAGAGGAGAAGGCTCCTGTATGCTACCTTGGTCTCCTTGGAGGAAAGATGGGATATAATGTATAAAATAAATAAATACAATATTTGATTCATTTGATTTAATTCTCATTAACAAAGCATACATATATATGCAGGCCAAAGTCTCAATTTTGGGTTGGGGGAGTGTTTTAATTATTTCAAGCCAAACCACACTCATTCTTGTGAGCAAAAGACCTGCACAAGAATAACTAACTATTCACATAGACATCAAACTTTAAAAACCATAATGTTGCACTGCTTTATAGTTTTTATAGTTTTATATCTACAAAATATACATTTTCAAGAATATCTAGGGTATTGCTTTTTTAAAAAAAAAAAAAAAAAAAAAAGGAGGAAGCAAGAACTAGTATTCCACTGAAATGTGCCAAAATTCAATTTGGCAGCCAGCTTTCCTATTGGAATCTGTTGATGACAACCAACAAACCAAAATGCAAACAGAATTCCACTAGGGTTTTTTCACCTTCCTAATGTAAAAATTAGCTTTTTTTAAAAGGTCATATTCTTATCTCCTCAGCCCTGCCAAACTACCTTCCCTTTCCTATCTTGCTTTTTGATAATATATAGTGAAATAAACCCATTGCTGCCATTGTTTAAAAAAATCCATTTCTCTTTTGTAAAATGTGACATAGTTTTAACTTGTTCCTTTTATTGGCAAACTAAATTGTTTGTTTGTTCTATTCAAAAACAAATCATAGTGCATTAGATCTTTCTCCCACAGGGAAAAGAACTAGCTGCTTCATTAAAACTCTCCCCAGTGCAAAACTGTGCCCACTGTTAAGTCAGACATGTGCCAGATGTTTTGAATTCAAGAGATTCATATCTGCTGAAGGACTGGCTGGTACCCAATACAGTTTTCCAGCAGTGCCCCCTTCAAAGATACAGAAAAAGCTGAAATGATTTTCCTTACCATGTCTGCCGTGCTCCCCATTCTCGACAAGCAATGTTGTCACAATCACAAGCAATACTTGAGCAACAGGTTAGCAATCTGCTTTCAGACTTGCTGCTGCATCTTCATTGGCAAATTGCAAAAGGGCAAGAATCATATATCCAAGCCCTGAGCTCCACCCACTATGGCTTCAGGATGAAGAGGAGAGAGACAGGTAGAAAGAACTCTGTACAACTGGCATGAGAAATCCCTAAAATGTGCAGACTTCAGTATTGCAAAGCCTGAGGACTTAAGTAATCATTTGCCTATCCTGAAAGATGAGGTATTGCAACTGTTACTGTCACCCCCTCTAATAGACACAGTCACTATTTCCTCGCTGCAGCTGCGCATTTCTTCTCTGATGTGTCAACCTGGTCTACAGCCTGCACCAACGCTGCTAGCATGATACTGTCGGTATCTTACGTAAGAAGGGAACTGCTTCACAAAAATATGGGCTACTAGCGAAGGGACCCCGCAAACTTGCATAGCTGTCACAGTTGGCCACATTATGCCCACCCTGCCTGAGTGAAGGCATGTGTGCTGGCACCCCTAGGCACAGCCTCTGCCATGGTCCATCCCTATAACCCCCTGAGGAAGGGGTCTGTTCACTACATCCCTCTTAGATGGAGCTGTCTCACAGCAGAGGGCAGGGGGCAGACCTATAATGCCGTCTACCAATCTTCCCTGGCTTCAAACTGTCCTTGTTCTTCAACATGTGGTCCCCCCCCAATATTTGGGGCTAGGTTTTTTTAATGTTGAAAGACATGAATGTTGTATGGTTAGAATCTGCTTGCTGCAATGCTGAATCACAATGAGAAGTTTGGTTGAAATTGATCAAATAGCACTGAAATAGTATATCTTTTAAAAAAATATTTGCTGCCTTTTTGGTTCTAGATGACCATCGAAATTTTCACTATGCCAAAAACCATCCCAACTAGAGGTAGAACAATTAACTATAGGATGTATGTTTTTTTAGTCCATCAAGGACATACAAACACTTCCTCATATTATCATACTAGGGAAGTCTTATTCAGGTGTCATGTTTTTATGGCACCCACTGCGAAAGATGCATTGAGTGTAGTCCTTATACCATTTTTTGAAAGGGATCCATCAACACCATTATTATTATAATTATAATAATTATTGTCGTAATTGTTTCAGTTTATTTAATAATAATGTTTTCACACCCTTTGCAGGCAAAAAGCCTCAAGGCAGTTTACACTAAGAAAGGCAGGTTTCTGTGAGAAGAGGCAATGGGAGAAGGGGGTCTTTAACTCTTTGCACAATTTTGTCCCAATTTGGATCCCCCCTCCCTGTGCTTGCTATTTGCAATGAGAAGAAAGCCCCTTCACACCATGGTCTTGTACTGGCTACTTTCTTTTCTTTTTTCAATGGCTACTACTCATGATGAGTATAATGCCTCCAGTTTAGAGGTGGTAGGCCTTTGTATACCAGTGGCTGGGGAACATGAATGGGAGGGTACTATTGTCCTCATGTCTTGTTTGTGGTTTTGCATTGGGGCATCTGGTTGGCCATTGTGCCAACAGAATGCTGAACTAGGTAGATCTTTAGTCTCATCCAGTATGGCTCTACTTACGTTCTTTAGATACCCAGGTCTCAGGATACGTAGGGCTTTGAAAGTCTAAACCTCAATTTTTAGCTTCCTGCCTTCCTCCAGTTGGTCTCATCCCCAGACTTGGAGGTTACTCCACTTTAGTAACATGGGGTAATATGTTTTCTTCGTTGTGCCTGAGTTGACTGCTTTGCATTCACCTAAAGGCTTTCATAACCTGCTCTGAAAGCCAAAACAGATGTTAGGTTTTTGTCTTTGTATAGTAGTAGCTATTATTGTTTCGATAAATGGGGGGATGGATTGGGGTTGAGGCATGGGAGTAGAGGGCTTTAACCCTTTGCATTCTTCGGCTATGGGGCGGTATATAAATGTAATAAATTAAATAAATAAAAATAAATCCAACACCACCCCACACCCCCGTGGCTCCTAGGCACATTGGAACAAAAGCCCCTTCAAGCCACTGTCTGCTCTTCTGTAGAAAACCCTTTCCACATAAGGTCCTGCTCTTGTGTAAAAGATAGGGTGACAATATGGAAAGGAGGACAGGGCTCTTGTATCTTTAACAGTTGTATAGAAAATGGAATTTCAGCCAGTGTCATTTCTATGCATGCAGCACCTGGTGAAATTTCCCCTCATCATAACAGTTAAATCTGTAGGAGTCCTGCCCTCTTTTGTATCTAGTCATTCTAGTATAGCTCCTGCAGCTTGAATTGTTGTGATGAAGAGGGAATTTCACCAGGTGCTGCATGCATACAAATGACACCTGCTGAAATTCCCTTTTCTATGCAGCTGTTCAAGATACAGGAGCCCTGTCCTCCTTTCCATATGGTCACCCTAGAAAAGACAACCACACAAGAGCAAAACACATGACCAACGTCACATCTAGTCAGGCCCTTAGATCCTGAGTCATTATTTATGAATCACTGCTGTAGTTTTCAAAGCATGTCAGCCATTGGCAAAGCAGGAGGAAATTTTGCTGAGGTCAATCAGTTCACTGCAGGTAGTACTCCTGCTTGTTACGATCATTCAGAGAGCTAACTACACCTCCACGTGCTGAAGCTTCAAATTTCAGTAATACTGCCCACCTGTCACACATACCCATTGAAAGCAATCCCCTAGATAGCAAAAGGGGGAAAGGGGCTGGGAGAGGGGGTTGTTAGGATATATGTGCCATGTACAACAAAACTGAAAGTTCAGTTCAGTTCAGTTAAACATGAATGGTATGCTAAGTCACCACTGTCCTAGGGAAGTCTATGAAGGCAGTCAACAGTCAACAGAGAGGCAGTCAACAGTGGTGACAGGTAGGCAGTTTTAGACTCTGGATTTGATTATTTTAGAGCCCACCACCACCACTTTAGATGGTAATGTGACATGGAAGCTGATGGTTCCTATGTCAATGGGGCAGTGAATCCACTCTGGGTTTCAGTCAGAACCCTATCCCCAAAATGGGTTCAGCACCTTGGATAGAGCTCTAGCTGGTTCTGACTAAAACCCAGAGTGGACTCACCACCCGACAGACATAGGAGCCACCAGCCTCCGCTGGTGGTGGGTATCCTTTCATTATGTGGTAAGCCAACTCTTCAGTGTTTGGGTGGTTGTTCTGCTCATTCTGCTGATTGGGACCTTGGACGTTTACCCCAAAGAACTGCCCTGATGGCGCCACTGCTGCTCAGAATGTATTTTGTATTGCCTTTGTCATCTGAATTCTTTTACAATTATTCCCCTGTTCTATTCTATTCATAATGTGCGCATATACATTCCTCGGATATACATTTGTGTTTTGACATTTCCCCACTTTTTATGTAGTTGTAGCACTATATGTATCTGAGCTGCCAGTTCCCTCAAGCCCTTTTCCCGATTACAGTGTGTTTAGTGAACAGATGGGGGGGGGGGGGTCTTTAAAAAAAAGCTATACTTTTGCTGCATGCCTTGTGCGCTCCCACCCCCAGATCAGCAAAGATTCTCTCCCAAGAGCCTGCAAGTACACAAGCTGCATTTTTGGGGTTCTTAATTTGGACTTAAGCTCTGCTCTCTATGGGATGTAAGTCTGGGCATTTACACGTGTGCAGTATGGTTATATTAATGTGCTGCCAGTATTAAATGCAAAATTGTTATGTTATAGGATACTTTCAGGCAGAGGGCTCCTAGCATCATCAGTCGGAAGCCACTGTGCAGCTATTCCACCTTTCTTTCCTTAACGGAAAACAAAGTGGTGTACGTGTAAGAAAACATGGGAGGGTTACGAGTTAAAAATTGTGTTCTCTGAGGAACGGACACACACGCACACACACACACACACTATAGAATTCTGTGAATGAGGCAAAGTGATCGTGTGATAAAAGCTTGTCTAAAAACACCTATGTTCTATAGTCGCAATTTGCATGAGTCCTTTGTGGGACATGTTTTCTCTTCCCTCAGTGAGGGCACAGGCATTTCAGTACCCCTATCTGAACTACTGAATACAAAAGGGGGGGCAGCTGTGACTCTCTGCATTTGCTTCTGAATCTGCCTCACCATAAGGACCTTCTATAACGATCTGGAAAGCATTAAATTACAAGGAAGCATTAGCCATTGTTGTTTGTATCCGCATAAAGAGTACAACTTTTGCATTGCTGCAAGAGCAGCAATCTACAATATGCCCCATGGACAAGAGGCCTGCAGGATTAAAACTGACAGTACAAAAGACTCTTTCTGTTGTGGAAATGGGAAGGACAGTTGTTATTGCTCCCTCTTCTAAATGGACATTTTCTGGTTCCCATGATCTCTCAACAATGTTTCTGTGCACAGCGCATTCAATCTCCCCAACTTGGGCCCTTTCCACCACAGTCCATCATTTTTCCTTTTGTTTATTCCCAATACATTCTGGTTCGGTATGCAATTGTAACTCATAAAGAATGCTAACATTTTCAATTTTCATATTCAGCTTATTCTCCTTGCAGCAAGCAGAAGCGTAAGATGCAGTAACAAGAACGTCAAGGGAAGGCCGGAGTTGAGGTGGAAGACAGAGGCGGTGAGGCAAGAAAACAAATGACAAGGAGTTAGGAAGTCAAGTACAGAAATAAACCACGACTTTAATTGAAGACCCACTAGCATAGTAAAAATGAATCACCCACGCAAGTTTCAGTTCTCTTTAGGGAATATTCCCAAATGATGCTTCCAAATAAACACCAAATGAGCTTTTGTCTCGGCATTTAGGAGCATAATTCACCATGCAACTTTGAAAACAGGCTAGTTAACCATGAAAGAGAAAAGACACCATGAATGATAAAAGGCTTCACAGAATTGGCATTAGCTTTATAATGTATTAAATAAGAATTACATATAGTTGCAAGTCACAAAGAGCGTTGCTCAAGTTAAAAGTGGAGGAGCGTGCAGTACGGATGCAAACTCTTGCTTGCTTCTGTCATGTTGCTTCACAGCAGCCCTGATTACAATTTATAAAGCACTCATGTCTGCACTTAACTTGCATGTTTCTTGATGCTATCCAGTGGTCGTATGTATGTAAATGAGGGCACTTGAAATACACCATCTACCCATTGTTTTACTATAAACACCTTAATAAATGTGTTTTCTATGAGCATTCTTCCTCAGAAAATGTCTAATATATTAATTATCTCTTATCTTTGGTATAAAGCAAACATCATTTTGTAATAGGGAAGGACTGTTGAAATTCACTTACATGAATTTGCATGTAATTTGTAATGATACCTTGTATGGTGATAAATGCAGGGCGACAGAGAGACAAATTCATGTACTCTATAGCACCCCTCACAGCCATTACAAAGCAATCAGTGGTTCAGTTTTGCATATTAGGCCGTGAGACCCTTCCATGTCTGAGTTTTACTGCCTGGAATCCAAATCCTATCACAGAAACTAGCCTGGTTCACACATGACAACCCATGGTTAAACAACCCATGGGTCTTCATGCATGAGTAGAAGAGAGAGCATGCTACTTTCGGCAAGCCCATCACTTCCACTTTTACTCAACAACCTACAATCAGCTAGTTCATACGTTGTTGAGCATGATATCCAAACCTGGATTGATGGGTTGCTTAGAGGCTAAACAACCTAGCGATTAAACCATGGTTTGTTGTTTGGTTAACAGATTTAATCCATGGGCGAACTGCCCTGCTGCCTCTCCCAGGATCTCTGTTTTATTTCTTTCCCTGTTCAGAATTTTCAATTGCATGACTATAGATGGAAACAGCACCGGCAAGTGATCATCACCTTTGTTGGAACTCTGTCACAAAACCTATTTTCCTCAGAATCATGTCATTTCTCTCTCCCCAACCAAGTTAAGCACTTTCCAGCTCCATTGATTATATGGATTGTTATGTCCCAAGTTTATCATAACCAGTCGCCCACTGTGAGGGATACAGAAAGGCTTGAAAGTGTCCTGCAATGTCTGCTGAAATCTCTTCAAAGAGGGATTTGAAAAGGGTTTCCTGTAGAAAAATATCAAAGCACACACATGCCTTTTGTTTCATGCCATGGCACCTAGCTCTTATTGCCCTGCCTGGCTTGAACTCTATGCTCAAAATGGGTTCAGCACCTTGGATACCTCCTTTAGAGTTCTGGCTGTTGCTGACTAAAACCCAGCATGGATTTAAAGCCCTACTGAAATCTGAGCCACCAGCTTCCACTGCAGCCATCTATTTACCTATGTAGAGTGGGAGGTTGCAGGTCACAAATGTTTAAGACTTTTGGTAATGATCATCTACAAATTACATCCAGGACTCCGAAAAAAGTACTAGTAGCATCCCAAGAGTGATTTAGTGCACAAATGCTCCAGATCCACCCCTGAGGAGCTTTAGGAAGTGGCAGACATCTTGCTGCTGCTGCATCAGCAGATCTAAAGCTGTATTGCCGACATGACACTTCTCCTCTACACCGGTGGAAAACTCCGCCAGCTAAGCCACTCTTCCAAGAAAGATATCCCTGCAGAAGGGGAGAGAGTGGAGTGGGGACATGGGCAATACATAAGCAGAGCTGTGGTGGACGTTGTTGTCGTTGTTGTTGTTGTTGTTTTTAATTTAAAAGATTGATAATTGTCCTGACTTTAATAGAAGTTGGTGTATTGGCCTGACTTTGCATCTTGTACTTCATCATTTTCTATGTACTTTTGCCCAGCTTCAGACCTAGTAATAAATTTGACCCTAACATTCCGGAATTATGCAGGAAAAAGAGCTTATAGGAATGTTATGAGCCGGCATATCTAAATTAATTTGGGATAATTAACCATACTTCAAAGTGGTCCTGAGGCAGTCATGTTAACAAAACTAGATACAAGGGTTTGTTTTCAATACACCAGTGTGTGTAGTGGTTAGAGTGTTGGACTGGGAGTTCAGAGATCCAGGTTTAGTCCCCACTTGGCCATGGAAGCTCACTGGGTGACTTTGGGCCAGTCACAAACTCTCAACCCAACCTACCTCACAGGGTTGTGGTTGTGAGGATAAAATGTAGAGGAGGAGGATTATGTAAGAAGAGGCTGGACAGCCACCTCTCATGGATAGTTTAACTGGTTTTCCTGCATATTGCAAAGAGTTGGACTAGATGATCCTCGTGGTCCCTTTCCACAATTCTATACTGCCTTGGGTTCCTTAAGGGGGAAAAAAGGCAGGATATAAATGAAATAAATAAATAATTCCTGGAAGCTGGTGAAAGGAGTGAAGGGACTCAGATCAGCATATTTACACCAAATCCTAGAACCTTTTGTTCCGTCTCCATGCCCACAACTGGCAGAAATGCCAGGATTGGCCTACAATCACTTTAAAAAAAGTTTTAAAACAGAAAGGCAGCACAGGAATGGTAGCTATGTTAAGAAGGTAGCAGACCGATTTTTCAGGCATCATCAGCACTTTCTGGGATATTTGACAAAATCTGGCCACAGTAAAATAGCAGGCTGGCAACTGACAATATTTGACTGGTCAATTGACCAACATGCCAACCTAATTTAAGTTTTGAGTGGACAGGGAAAAAACTATTGATGACATTCACACTAATATATTTTCACATTAAAAACAGTTATTTCCCCATACCAGTTCATGATTTAAATTAATATATGTACAAAATGACAGCAATAATATACAGGTGCTTCAGGGATAAGTCACAAGACTGGGAACATTATCACAATGTGTATTTGCACCTAACCCTTTAATGATCCTCAGCTACTTCAGAATTTTCAGTTATTTGATTCTAGCACAGCACACAAGTACAGAAAATCCTTTTGTTTTCTATTGTGAACAAGATAAAGACAAACTGGTACATTTGAAATGGCCTTTTACTGAGACCATTGGTCCAGTCTGCCTGGTTCTGACTGACAGTGGCTTTCCAGGGTCTCAAGTATTGGAAGTTCTAAATCCTACAACCGGAGATTCTTTTCCTGGGTTGACTGAGAATAGAACCTGTGAATTCCTGCATGTAAACCAGAAGCTCACCTAATGAGCTAGGGCCACACCCAAGTATCTCTGCCCCCAGAGAGGGTGTGAAGACTCTATGGCTCAATTTGGACGACACAATAAACAACAGGTGTGGGGGGGAAATTTGTCAGTTGTTTTCACTATTGTGTCATCCGAATGCTGCCATAGTCAACTCAGCGCTGATCCTAATCCACACCACAGTTGATTATTTATTACCATTGTGTGGGGAGTACCCCCTAGATGAACAACTGTAAAGTTGATTATTACCCCACCATTGACTATCATGTCATCCGAATTGAGCCATTGAAGAGATAAATATATTAGTCCAGGAAGGTGGCATGATGAAACCAAAAAGAGCTAAGTTGAACTCTATTCTGAGTACAATCCAAGTACAGGCATCTTTAGATCCCATTTTTGGACATGTGGCCTACATTCCTCAAGCCAATTTATAAAAAAATAACCCATGAATCATGCATGCATGCTAGCCTTGAGCAGGCAAGAAACAAGTGATACAGATGGTAGGATGAGGTAATTACTGTGCCCTCCCCAATAAATACAACTAAGGCAGGAGATATAACAGCTTTCTTCAAAGTTCATCTCAGGGGAATGGAGGCTTGTGATGTAGAGAATACTTCCAGTGAGTCTGGACTCATCAGCTTCCTCAGATTCAACAGTACCAATTTCATTCATGATTTACAAACTTTCCAAGATGGGATGAAACAGAGCTTGCAAGTAACATTACTCAGAGTGCCATTCCTGTGCTGTCACAATACCTAGGTGGGAATTCTATGAGTCTGACATATATTAACCGCAAGAGATGAGTCTCTATTAGTTGCACCACAGTTCAGTTGAGATGATCATAATGAAATCATTAGCAGCTTTACCTGCTACTACAATGGATTGATCAAGATATGCTCTTTAACAGCATATCTCTAGACTAGAGGCTGGCAAATTAATCCCATAAGGCTCTTGTGTGGAGACTATGCACTGTCTGTGAGAACCTGAGAACCAACAATTTTCAGTTTTAAAATTCACCATGGCTGCTGAAACAGTTTTAAAAATGTGAGTCTCAAAATTCTTATAATATTATCCCCCATGCCATGATCACATGAAAAAAATACCAATTGCAGACTTATTGGAGCACTGGCTGACAATTAGATTGGCTAGACAGGCCAATCTAACCACACAGTACAAGAACAAGGCAAAGGACCAATTCCTCCAATCCAACTGAGTTTCCTAACTGATTTTCCAATACTAGCATAGTCATAATTGGCTGAGGCCAAAAGATACAAATCTGCTGTGCTTTTCCTTGGGGAGGGAGCATAGCTCAGTAGCAGAGTACATGATTTACATGCAGAAGATCCTAGCTTGAATATCTGGCATCTGTGGTTAAAAGGATCAGGTCACAGGTAATGGAGGAGACTCTTCTCTGCCTGAGCCCCTGGAGTGCTGCTGCAGATCAATAGATAGTAATGAGCTAAATGGACAAACAGTCTGACATACTACATGACAGGGTTGTTTAAAGTTAATTGCTGCATTGTTTAGCCTCTAAATAACCCTCAAACTGGGTTTGCACATCAAGCCGACAACCTCCAATCACACCAGTCAAAGGTTGTTTACAGAAAACTAAAGAGGCTTGTGCACAGCGCACCACAAATGATGGATTAAATAACTCACAATATGCTGCCATGACTTGCAAACAGCCCCATTCATTCTTTACCTACCTAACATTTTTTTTCTGGTAAGAAAAAAATGATGGAAGAAGCAGTGGGTAAACATGGGGAGACGAAGTTACAAATGGAAGATGATTGCATCTGGACTCCCTGGAAAATTCAATAAATGAGGTAGGGTGATTGCACAATAAAAGCCTGGTCCAGAAGCACCCCCAAAGGTGTAGGTAAATAAAAAGGTTTTCAGTTGGTGCCGGAAAGATGATAAAAAGTATCCAAGTGAGCTTCTCTGGAGAAGCTATTCTACAGCTGGAGTAGACTATTCTCCACTGCTAAGATGGCCCTCTCCCTAGTACTCCCCCACTTCACACCACATGTTGGTGGGGTCACAAGGAGCAGAGTCCCTGAAAAATACAGAAAGAGAGAGAGAGAGGGGGGGGAGGGAGGGAGGAGGAGGAGGCCATCTTCCTGGTAAGCTAATTCAAGCCATTAAAACCAGCACTTTACACTGGACCCAGAAATGGAGTGGGAGCCAGTGCAACTGATATAGGACTAGCCTAATGTGCTCAACATGCCCAGTGTCTCAGCTAGCAATCTTGCAGCTCTGTTTTTGACCAGCTGCAGTTTCCATTTTTAAAGGCTGCAATAGTCTAAATGGTTGACAGAGCATGGATGACTGTGGCCAAATGATATTCATCCAGGTTTGGTTGCTGCAGGTGGCATATCAGCCAAAGTTGCTTAAAGGCACGCCTCTTCCCAGTGTCTCCCAGTAATACTTATGCATAATATAGCACCGCTTGTCGATCCTTCGTTAGATGTGGCAGTCAATGAAATGGTACGAGGGTGGGTGAATGACATCTTTTCATGGGGGTTTTTTTCCAGCTAAGCATTGCTAGAAGATGTGGGGGAGAAAGACGATTGGTGGCTACCATGAATTTCAGGTAACATTTTATTTGGTCCTGGGGTTGAAACAAATGTCTAATACTTGCCAGTTTGGCAGAAAATAATTTTTTTTAAAAAGAGTTTCTCTTCTCAGCAGGCATTATCAATGCTTTAACCTAACATTTATTTATAATCACTCTCAAAGTAATTAAAAACAAAAGTGGAATGGATAATTAGTTATATAAAAATTTATAGGCCACTTCTTCAGTCAAAAAGCCCTGTCAAAGTGGTGTAAATCAAGAAGAACTTTTTTTAAAAAAAATCAATATAATTAAGTCAATAAAAATCGAACATTAAAAATAATAAACTGGATCAACACAAAAGCAGGAGCAAAATTGGCAACAGAAGCAGGTGCCTTAACTAGGTCTCTAGAGTTCTCGGAATTGGTGGCAGAGAAAATTGGGCAGCAGGGTGCAGTGTGGATAGCAGACTAAAATATAAAAATAAGTCATGACTTGGATGTTTACTTCGTTTTTGACCCATGTCTGTCTATTTATTTATTTATTTATTTATTTATTTTGGCTGTATGGGGAATTCCTTGTATTCCTGTTCACAGTATTTGAACTTGTTTTGGTTGATGGCTGATACACTTATTGAACTGAACTCCTTCCTGCTCCCCTTCACACAAGCACAGAAAACTTGCAGAAACTGATTTCAAAACTGGCCAAATGCCATACCAGTAAGGTGGAGTCATCATGCATGGAATGATTGTCAGAAAATGAGCATGTGTCAATGCCAGTTAAGCGACCCATGTGGTTGCACGATAGGGAAGAGGCTGGCTGATTTGGTTTCCAATTTTTATGAGTTTTGTTGAGTCAATGGATTATAGAATACTTAAAACATTAGAACTTTCCAGGCAATGATTCGGATCCAGACTAGAGTTGAGCTTCAGATTCGATGAATTTGGAAAGATTCAGGAGGTGTCCAAATTGAAGCAGGCCTCCTCCGAAGCAGACTGAATCTGAATCCTCCCAAAGCTTTGGTTGCAATTCAGATTTGGTGGGAGATAGAGATGGCATTCCTGCAAAAAATTGGATGCATTTCTCCACAACCTCTTCATAAGGAAAATGCCGGGGTGGGGAGAAGGGAGGGTGTAAGCTTGTGATTGACAGCTCTAGCTTCTACTCACAGTGGCTGGTTTTATCAGGGCTCTCCAATCCCAGTGCTTTGGGGGAGACATCTTGAAGCAATATATCACCGGACTATGTTCAGTGCTCTTTGCTAGTTCTCTCTCCCAGGAGCAGGAATGTTAAAGGGGTGGTGATAGAGTTTGTGGGACCAGGGAAGATGTAGCATTAGGTACTTGCTTGGAAAATGCTGAATGTTCAAGTCCTTCCTCTGCCACTCTGTGACCCACATTTATCATCCACCCCATCCTATTGCATTTTCTGTGGCTTTGGTGCCAACTGAGAAAAAAAGGAAAGAAGGGGAAAGGTGTACATTGTTTTTCATTCATCAATAGGGATGGACAAATCCATCAGTTTTGTTTTTCCACACATTCAGTCTTTTTTGAATCTCAAATTTGTTCTTCTCCGTTTCAGAAGAAATTTGCGAATTCTGGTAAATTCTTATCAAAAAACAAACTGAGCAAATGTTCATGTGGTAAAGCTGTTCCAGAAAAAAAGAGGTGGCAACCCAAATTCAACTCCATAAAGGTGGTTGAATACACAGAGCTGAAAACATAATTTGTTAAAAGCAAAGTGCTCAAAATTCTCTGTCTGGATGGAAACATCAGTCAGTTTCACCTTCTACCACATTCACATTTCTTTATTTTTTAAAAAAATACATATTTATTTCATTTTTACATATCTTACATGATTCAACCACCCTTTTAACATCATTACTATTATGTATTTATCCCCCTTCCCCCCTTCTTCTCTTTTATTGGTTAATTTGCCTCTGTTCTCGTCTTATTTTTTTAAAATCTCAAGTTCTTTCCATGAAGAAATTTGCAGATTTGTGTAAGTTTTAATCAAACAAGGCAGTGAACAAAATTGCCACCTCTTCCTAAAGACCTTTCCCCACCCTGCCCGCTGGGATGGGGAGAGGAGATTGCGGGCGAGGATGGGGAGAGGTGACGTGGGGGGCCACCATAGGCTGGCCCAGGGTGGTGCCACCGGAGATAGGAGGGGTCTGTGGCTATTTAAGGGGGACCAGGACCCCTCCAAATCTCCGCTGTGTGCTGCGCAGCTCGCAGCGAAGCAGAGCTGAACAGCACTGACGAGAAGCGGAGGAGGAAGAAGAGAGACTTACCAGAGAAGCGTCTCGGGGCTTCAAGAGGAGTCAGCTGGGCAACACAGCGAGCGGGAAGGAGCAGCTTGAAGAGGCTTCCCGCTGCGCTTCCGCGGCAGCTGGCCGCTCGGCGGCGGCCGCTCGAGGCGGCTAGAGAGACGGCGGTGCTGCTACGGCGCCAGCAGCACCACAGCATGTGTGCAGGGCCTTGGAAGCGGCCGAAGAGTCCGCGGAGAAGGAAGCCACCGGATATCCCGCCCCCTCCACATACAGCGCGGCTGCAGCTAGAGGCAGGGAACTGCCGAAGATCAGCAGGAGGGCTGCCCTGAAAAGAAGCCGGCTGCAGAGGAGGACCCCAGCGGCGGCGAGATCAGCAACAAAGCGCTTGCCCTGCTGCTGGGAGCTGCACAAGGCAGCGGCAATCCGGCTGGAGACAGGGGCAATCAGGCGGCAAGAAGGAAGGAGCAACTCCATAAGAGCCTTCTGCGACAGGACAGCGGCAACGGAAGGCGGCTGCTACGGATTATTTCACCCCCAGGCTGTGCCTTTCAGGTTTTGGGTAGCTGGGGGGGGGGGGGGGGCGTTAATAGGCTGTTCCTAGCCAATTTAAACGTTGCTGGGGAACATCTGAAATACAGCAGGCGGGAAATTTTCCTTGGGGAGGGGGGTTTGGAGACCCCCCCCCCTTTGGTTCTTATTCATAATACCTAATTTACTCATACATACCTGTTTTCTAAGTGGGAATTTAGAGCAATGTTAACTATACAGGGGAGTGGCTGAGACTCAGGGTTCTCTGCCTTGTTGTATAGCTCAGCAGGGTCAGCCCTGGTCAGGTTCTGGATGGGAGACTGCACTGGATAAAGCAGCTTAATGGGCTATTTGTTTTAGCAGTTGATATTTGTTATTGGGACCCGGGCCTACGCCTCAAGGTGAGCTGCAGTCACATTATACCACACCGGTGTCGCATGCAGCAGGGTTTGTTCCAGCTCAATGGGGCTTCTCACCATGGTTCACCAACATGGGAATGCAAACAGGTAACATAGCTCAGCCATTTTGGTCACCACACACACTCATTCCCCCAAGCATTCCTACTGCCAGCCTTTCGCATTATGCCCATTCACCCTGAAGTTTTTAATTTATTAGGGTTTTTGCTTCCAAGGGCAATTCTATGTGGATCGTGCCCTACCCATGGGATGCTCTTTTCCTGCGCAATGTTTTAGGCGTTCAGCTCCTTTTGGAGTGGGCCCTCAAATGGAGGGCAGGAGCGCGAGATGTCATTAATTATCTTGATGGCTTCCGGTTTTCTGCCCGGCAGGAAGTCCGCATTGCAAGTACATGATGTCAAAATTCCACACATTATGCGAGGAGTTTAGGGTACCTCTGGCTCATGGGAACACGGAGGGCCCATCTTCTGTGCTTAAGTTTTTTGGGCATCGATTTGGATCCTAACTCGCAATGCTGTCATTTGCCAATGGATAAACTAGGTATATTGTGCAGTAAACTTCTGAACATTTTAGGCAATAAAAGGTGTCGTAGAGGAAATTGTAAGAAGTACTGGGTCATCTTAATTTCGCCTGCAGGGTCATCGCCCCTGGAAGGGCCTTTTTACGACACCTTTGTTGGGCTATGTCAGGCTTGCGCAAGCCGCATCATCGCATTAGGGTTTCACAGGCCATGCGAGCCGATATTGCTGTATGGCTAGATTTTCTGGAACATTTCAACAGGGTATCATTTTGGAAGCAAGAACTTTTGGTAAAGGCAGACTTACAGGTACATTTTGACGCATCAGGTTCATGGGGTTTTGGGGTTATCTGGGGAAAGAGATGGTGTGCAGAATAATGGCCCGGAAAATGGTGGTCCGACGGCACATGCCGGCACCTTACATTCCTTGAATTATTCCCTATAGTTGTGGCAGCACATGTGTGGGTGCATGATTTAGCCAACTCCACTGTATTGTTCTGGTGTGACAACCAGGCCACAGTATAGGTAATCAATTCCCTTTCCTCTCATAATCCCCGCATCATGAACTTGGTAAGAGCCTTTACTCTTCACTGTCTTAAGTTTGACATTCTTTTTCGGGCAAAGCATATTCCGGGGCTGAATAACGATATAGGAGATGCTGTGTCCCGACATCAGGTGCAGAGGTTTTGGGAATTGGCTCCTGGGCCCTCCCAAGGCCGGAGAACATGCCTCCATCCCTTTGGCTCCTTGGAAGGAGGAGAGAGAGCAGGCTATTTGGGCTGTCCTTGGCGCCTAGCACCAGGGCTGCTTATCGAAACGCAGGTATGGAATTTCAGGCATTCCACGGCAAATCAGCTGCAACTTCTGTGGCCCATCCCGGTGGAGCAAGTGCTTCAATTTGTGTACATGCCACACGTAAAGGTTTGTCAACATGCACCATTTCTCATAAGTTGGCAGCTTTAGCTTTTATGGAAAGGCCCGTGGCATGGAGGATAGTACCTCGGATTTCCGGGTACGGAGGGCCCTTAGGGGCTGGGCAAAAACTTCACTTCGTACCCCTGATGCTAGGCTTCCATTATCCTCAGATATCTTACTCGGGCTACGGGCACAGTGGCCGCTACTTTGCCACTCCCGTTATGAATCAGGTTTATTCCACGCAGCAGCATTAACAACCTTTTTGGGGCATTTCGGATATTTGAGGTTTTGGCCTCATCTAAGCTGGATACGTCGTTACGGGCGTTGCAATTCTCTGATTTGCATTTCAAGGGCACAGAGGCCCGTTTGCTTCTGCGATACTCAAAAACTGATCAGAAGGTTTGGGTCGTTGGATTTCTTTATTTCCATCTACCAACGCTGACTTATGCCCTCTGCAGGCTTTATCAGATTTTGTAACTCTGCGTGGCCACAATGCGGCCACAATGCTCGCCCCTCACAAAATACCAATTTTGGGCAATTGCTAGGAGGGCCCTTGATCAAATGGGTCTGCGCGCTGCTATGTTTGGTACCCATTCATTTCGCATCGGTGCGGCGTCCACAGCGGCAGCTTTGGGATTTTCTCCTCCACAGATACAGGCGCTAGGCAGATGGCGATCCTCGGCGTTTAAAACTTACGTGGGACACGTAAACGCTTGCTATACGCAGCAGATGCTAATGCTTTCATGTTTATTCTAGATCTGCCAGTGGCTTCTGCACGCGTGCGGGTTTCCGTATGCGGCCACAGTATGGTCTTCTGGGCCAGCAAGCATGCAGCCAACTCCAGCTTTGGATCGCAGCTTGGCTTGAGTCAGCACGCAACCATTCGTTGGCTCGGGAAACGTGGTATGCGGTGGGATGAGCTCATCCCTACCTTGCTGCAGCGGCATCTGCTCGGTTTCCCCCACAGGTCTTGCTTATTCATTTAGGGGGGAACGACTTGGGCTTAATGAAGGGCAAGGCCCTCATTTTGCAAGCTTTGGCTGATTTTCAGCATATATGACAGGCTGGCCCGGCATACGGATTATATGGTCATGCATCTTGCTTCGGATGAACTGGCGGGTGTCCAGTCATCCCCTTGCTATTTGCACCTTGCCTCGGGTGAACTGGCGGGTGTCCAGTCATCCCCTTGCTATTTGCACCTTGCCTCGGATGAACTGGCGGGTGTCCAGTCATCCCCTTGCTATTTGCACCTTGCCTCGGATGAACTGGCGGGTGTCCAGTCATCCCCTTGCTATTTGCACCTTTCCTCGGATGAACTGGCGGGTGTCCAGTCATCCCCTTGCTATTTGCACCTTGCCTCGGATGAACTGGCGGGTGTCCAGTCATCCCCTTGCTATTTGCACCTTGCCTCGGATGAACTGGCGGGTGTCCAGTCATCCCCTTGCTATTTGCATCTTGCCTCGGATGAACTGGCGGGTGTCCAGTCATCCCCTTGCTATTGGAAAGGCAAGAAAGCGGGTTAATACTGAGAGGTTTAAGGCCCTAGCGCAGCATGGGGACTTTAGTATTCAACATCCTAACATTAGCCATTTTCGGAGGGAGCTCTATAGGCGCGACGGGGTTCACCTGTCTCCGCCTGGTAACCAGTTATTTTTAGCAGATATTCAGGAAGGGCTACGTAATGTTCTGCTTCCGGGGGGAGGGGGGGGAGACTGTGTAATGGTTTTGTCTCCCCCTGTGGCGGTAGGAGCGGGCATTTGATATGTTTTTAATGGTGAGCATTCACGGGCACTATTCAAGTGATTGGTAACGCCTGAGGGCCAACCACTGAGAGCCCTGCGGCATCAGTTGGGGGGATAAGGCTTACCTTTGGGGCCAACCCATCTCGTCTACTCGGAGCCCTGCGGCACGAGTGGAGACGACACCGGAAGGCCACCCCCACCTCAGATTGGGGAAGCTCGGGGGGCGGCGAAAAAGCAGGCGCCACTTCCCGGGCTGTGAATGTCTCGCCCGACCCCTTCAATGGCCTGGCTGGCCATGCAAAATGCCCGCTTAGGTTACCTCCCCCCTTTATGCTTGCTTTTCTTGTAAATAAATAAAGTGGCCCTTGTTTAAATCCCAACTCTGTGTCGCCTCTTCATTTCTCATCCTTCGCTCCGCAAAGACCTTTCCCCACCCTGCCCGCTGGGATGGGGAGAGGAGATTGCGGGCGAGGATGGGGAGAGGTGACGTGGGGGGCCAACATAGGCTGGCCCAGGGTGGTGCCACCGGAGATAGGAGGGGTCTGTGGCTATTTAAGGGGGACCAGGACCCCTCCAAATCTCCGCTGTGTGCTGCGCAGCTCCCTCCCGCCCTCCCCTGTTGTCAGTGTGGGTTCGCCGGTCGTCTTTTTGAGGCCAAGTAGGAATTTTTTGCTCACAATCTAACTTGAGTGTGAGTTTTTTCACCTACTTCACACTGCAAAAGCAGGATGGGTGATAACTAGGTCAGTCTGGCAATTTGGTCACTTTATTGGCGGTAGGAGCGGGCATTTGATATGTTTTTAATGGTGAGCATTCACGGGCACTATTCAAGTGATTGGTAACGCCTGAGGGCCAACCACTGAGAGCCCTGCGGCATCAGTTGGGGGGATAAGGCTTACCTTTGGGGCCAACCCATCTCGTCTACTCGGAGCCCTGCGGCACGAGTGGAGACGACACCGGAAGGCCACCCCCACCTCAGATTGGGGAAGCTCGGGGGGTGGCGAAAAAGCAGGCGCCACTTCCCGGGCTGTGAATGTCTCGCCCGACCCCTTCAATGGCCTGGCTGGCCATGCAAAATGCCCGCTTAGGTTACCTCCCCCCTTTATGCTTGCTTTTCTTGTAAATAAATAAAGTGGCCCTTGTTTAAATCCCAACTCTGTGTCGCCTCTTCATTTCTCATCCTTCGCTCCGCAATCATACCTCTCTAGCCCCTGCACCTATCCTTCTGAATTTATACAAGTTTCCTGCCTGGGGAACCTCTCTGAGGCCATTTTCATACATATTGCAAAAACAAATCATCGGGGGGGGGGGGGGGGCAAGGCTGGTGCATGACCTCCTGCTGCCTGAGGCAGGATGATATGAGGCTGCCACTGCCGGAAAGAGGGGGTGCAAGCCGCAGTCCTTGGGGAAAATGAGAACCGCCACCACCACCACTGTTGGGAAGGAGCTGCTGCCACAGTTGGCATGGGGGAAGAGTGTGAGCCGCCAGCCCAAGCTGCTGCCCCCTCCCCTCTTTCCCCCCCACCACCTTTCTCTCAATTCCTCACCCTGTAGGGTTTTTCCTGAGAGCAAGGCTCTCATCCAGTCCTGTCAAACTTTGAAAAAGTATAGTTGTTTGTTGATTTCCAATGATAGTCAATGGGAGATATGAAATTTTAGATATCCAAATCAAAATTTGGATTCTGACCTGAACCTAATTGGGTAGCCTTCGAATTGATCCAAGGTGAATTGGACTGTTTCCAAATCACCAAATTGAGATACAGACTGTATCTTTTGGTTGGTGCACATCCCTTGCCCATTCAGACTTGTGTTCAGTATTTATGCTGGAGGAAGAAGGCAGACTGGTCATTTTTGCCAAATTTTCCTTCCCCTGGAGCCTTCATGACCTTGAAAAGTTTCTCTGGGGGGACCCTCTGGAACAGCTTGGGAGCTGAAAAGCTCAGGAGGAAATGGTGAAAAATCACACACACCCCATTCCTGTAGCACATGGTGCCAATGGGACCATTGCACCCTCAGATACTTTTTAAAAAATGTGCCCCAGGGTACCCTCCCCCCTCTGACTTATTATTATTATTATTATTATTATTATTAACACATTTTCTTATGGGCATCTGCTGACATAGGTTTCTGTTGGTGCTGAAAACTGCTGATTCAAAGGAGTTGTTTAGAGCATTGGGACTCAGACCCCACCTCTGCCTCACACTCAGGTTTTTGGGCAAGTTACTTGTCCTTTGCCACACCTCCCATGGAAGCCATTTTGTAGTGGTACTCAGAACAGTTTCTCAAATTTCCGCATGTGCCCAGGACCCAGAGGATCACAAATTTTCTACACCTGTTCTAGCAGGAAGTCTCCACTAGATCCTGGATCTTTCCATAAATGGTAGGAGTGCTTCTGTTCTCAGAGAGGCAAGTCTGGATCCAATCCATAGTCCTGTCCTCCAGAAGATTGTGTAGGCCATTGGATGAGATACATTCTTGTGTTGTTTCATCCCACCATATCAGAGCTATTTTTCTCAGTGGATTTGGAACCTCCTAAAATTCTCCACAAAATTACCTGCAGTTGGTTGGCTTGTTGTCAGAATACATTAAAGGTACAGACCTGTGATGTAACAGTTGTACTAATGACGTAATAGAGCCAGTGTGGTGTAGTGGTTACTAGGGGTGTGCATCGGATCGGATCCGATCCACGATCCGAATCCGATCCGACCCAAAATCGGGAAAATCCGATCCGATCCGATCCGACCAACCTCCGATCCGATCCGATCCGATCCGATGAGGTCCGATCCGGATCGGACGCCATTTTGAATGCTTTTTCCCATAGCCAAGTATTGTTTTACAAAAACGCCTATAACTTTTTCATTTTTAAAGATAGAAGGATGAAACTTGGGGACATTGTAGACTGGTTAGGGATAGTTATCTGTGAGAAATTTCAGAAAGATTGGTGCATGCGTTTTGTGGCAATTAATTTTTTAATAAATACCCAGGAATGCTTATAACTTTGTCATTTTTAAAGTTACAAACATGAAACTTTGCCACATTGTAGGAGGTACCTTGGGACCTATGTGTGTGAAATTTCAGAAACATAGGTGCTTGCCTTGTGTGGCAATTAATTTTAGAAAAATGGGTAGTAGTGGGGTAAATACAGTTACGCCTCCCATTTTTTTATTTTTTAAGATACAAACAGGAAACTTGGGCACATTACAGATACCACTTGCCTTGATATGTGAGTGAAATTTCAGAAACATTGGAGCTTGCCTTGTGTGGCAATTAAGTTTTGAAACAATGAGGAAAGAAACACCTATAACTTTGTCATTTTTAAAGTTACACACATGAAACTTTGCCACATTGTAGGTGGTACCTTGGGACCTATGTGTGTAAAATTTCAGAAACATAGGTGCTTGCCTTGTGTGGCAATTAATTTTAGAAAAATGGGTAGTAGTGGGGTAAATACAGTTACGCCTCCCATTTTTTTAGTTTTGAAGATACAAACAGGAAACTTGGGCACATTACAGGGAACACTTCACTTGATATGTGTGTAAAATTTCAGAAACATTGGTGCTTGCCTGGTGTGGCAATTAATTTTTGAAACAATGAGGGATTCATTGGACAGCACTTGCCCATAAGGATTCATTGGACAGTACTTTCCCATAGGGAATCATTGCATTGCACTTTCCCATAGGGAATCATTGCATTGCACTTTCCCACTGAGAAATACAGTTATGCCTCCCACATTTTTATTTTTGAAGATACAAACAGGAAACTTGGGCACATTGTAGACTGGTTAGGGATAGTTATCTGTGAGAAATTTCAGAAAGATTGGTGCATGCGTTTTGTGGCAATTAATTTTTTAATAAATACCCAGGAATGCCTATAACTTTGTCATTTTTAAAGTTACACACATGAAACTTTGCCACATTGTAGGAGGTACCTTGGGACCTATGTGTGCTAAATTTCAAAAACGTAGGTGCTTGCCTTGTATGGCAATTAATTTTAGAAAAATGGGTAGTAGTGGGGTAAATACAGTTACGCCTCCCATTTTTTTATTTTTTAAGATACAAACAGGAAACATGGGCACATTACAGGGAACACTTCACTTGATAGGTGTGTAAAATTTCCGAAAGCTGGGTCCAGGCATGTGGTGGCAATTAATTTTTGAAACAATGAGGAAAGAAACGCCTATAACTTTTTTATTTTAAAAGTTAGAAGTCTGAACATTGCTCACTTTGTAGATGGGTTAGGGGTAGATATGTGTCAGAAATTTCAGAATGATAGGTCCAGGCATTTGATGGCTATGGAATTTTTAGATTAAATGTTTCAAAAAATGTTCCACAGAGGCCAGGTCTTCCTTTCCTCCCCCTCCCGCTTCCCGCGAAGAAAAGGAAACACTGTCTCGTCTCGATCCCTTTGATCCTTGCTAGTATCCATTACAGGGCTCGTGTCTGCTTTCCTACTTTCACTTTTTTACTCAAGCAGACACGAGCCCTGTAATGGATACTAGCAAGGATCAAAGGGATCGAGACGAGACAGTGTTTCCTTTTCTTCGCGGGAAGCGGGAGGGGAAGACCTGGCCTCTGTAGAAATTTTTTTGAAACATGTAATTTAAAAATTCCATAGCCATCAAATGCCTGGACCTATCATTCTGAAATTTCTGACACATATCTACCCCTAACCCATCTACAAAGTGAGCAATGTTCAGACTTCTAACTTTTAAAATAAAAAAGTTATAGGCGTTTCTTTCCTCATTGTTTCAAAAATTAATTGCCACCACATGCCTGGACCCAGCTGTCTGAAATTTTACACACCTATCAAGTGAAGTGTTCCCTGTAATGTGCCCATGTTTCCTGTTTGTATCTTAAAAAATAAAAAAATGGGAGGCGTAACTGTATTTACCCCACTACTACCCATTTTTCTAAAATTAATTGCCATACAAGGCAAGCACCTACGTTTTTGAAATTTCACACACATAGGTCCCAAGGTACCACCTACAATGTGGCAAAGTTTCATGTGTGTAACTTTACAAATGACAAAGTTATAGGCATTCCTGGGTATTTATTAAAAAATTAATTGCCACACAAGGCAAGCACCTACGTTTCCGAAATTTCATACACATGGGTCCCAAGGTACCACCTACAATGTGGCAAAGTTTCATGTGTGTAACTTTAAAAATGACAAAGTTATAGGTGTTTCTTTCCTCATTGTTTCAAAAATTAATTGCCACACAAGGAAAGCTCCAATGTTTCTGAAATTTCACTCACATATCAAGGCAAGTGGTACCTGTAATGTGCCCAAGTTTCCTGTTTGTATCTTAAAAAATAAAAAAATGGGAGGCGTAACTGTATTTACCCCACTACTACCTATTTTTCTAAAATTAATTGCCACACAAGGCAAGCACCTATGTTTCTGAAATTTCACACACATAGGTCCCAAGGTACCTCCTACAATGTGGCAAAGTTTCATGTTTGTAACTTTAAAAATGACAAAGTTATAAGCATTCCTGGGTATTTATTAAAAAATTAATTGCCACAAAACGCATGCACCAATCTTTCTGAAATTTCTCACAGATAACTATCCCTAACCAGTCTACAATGTCCCCAAGTTTCATCCTTCTATCTTTAAAAATGAAAAAGTTATAGGCGTTTTTGTAAAACAATACTTGGCTATGGGAAAAAGCATTCAAAATGGCGTCCGATCCGGATCGGACATCTGGTCCGATCCGATCCGACCAGCCTCCGATCCGATCCGATCCGATCCGACCCCCCAGGTCCGATTCCGATCCGCTATCCGATCCGATCCGGGGGGTCAGTGCACATCCCTAGTGGTTACAGTGTTGGCCTGGGCCTTGGGAGACCCAGGTTCTAATCCCCACTTGGCCATGAAGCTCACTGGGTATCCTTGGGCCAGTCACTGTCTCTCACTTTAATCTACCTCGCAAGGTTGTTGTGAGGATAAAATGGTGAGAAGGATCATGTACACCTTCAAAAGAATCGTTGCAATTTTGGAAAAATGCATAATATATTAGAGCAATGAAGGTCTCAGGGGTAGGGGAGCACAGAGGGATGTTAAGGTTTTGTTATGTTTTATGTTTATTATATGTTTATTATATGTTGAAATAATACATTTTTTTTTAAAAAAAAGGATCATGTAAGCTGCCTTGAGTTCCTTGGAGGGAAAAAGGAGGGATATAACTTTAATAATAGTATAATAAATAATAAATAATAAGTGCCTGTGATAGTGAATTGTGCCTGTGACTTCACAACAAGTTGTCAAGTATCTCCTCTGCTGCCTATCCTTGCCATCTTTAATGTCCTATAATTACAGACTCTGGTGCCATTGCTTTTAGCGAAGACAAAAAGGAAAAAAGGAAAAAACACCATACAGCGTGGGTGTAAAAGAGATAAACTCTGGTGTTATGTAAATTCTTGAACTCTGTTTATTGATGTTAATAGTCAAATATCCACATGCTCGACATTTCAGAAAACAATCCTTCGTCAGGAGCTGGATATTGCACAGGCACTGCCCGAGAGTTGTTTTTTATTATTAGGAGATACCCGTTGTACTGTTTTTTCTGTATCCTTCTTCCTACAACAATCTCTGAAGTGTGTTACTCTCCTCCAACCCGCTTTTTATCAGCTCGAGCTGATTGTTGTAGGAAGAAGGATACAGAAAAAGCAGTACAACGGGTATCTCCTAATAATAAAAAACAACTCTCGGGCAGTGCCCGTGCAATATCCAGCTCCTGACGAAGGATTGTTGTCCAAAACGTCGAGCGTGTGGATATTTGACTATTAACATCAAGAAACAGAGTTCAAGAATTTACATAACGCCGTTGTTTTTACCCAGTTCCTTTTTCCCTTCAGATGCTTAAAAATAAAATAATAAAACCGCTCCCAGACAGTCAACTTAACAATCTTTTAGAATTTAAGAAAGCTATAAAGACTGGTCTCTTCCAGCAGGCATATCCAGTGGAATTTTAGGATGTTTTTAGGATGTCTTTTATGATGTTTTATTGATATTTTAATAATGTGTGCCATGTTTTTAATCAGTTTTATGTATTTTATCATATTTTATACTTACTGTTGTTCCTCACCTCGATCCAAACGGAGAGGCGGGTAAGAAATAGTAGTAGTAGTAGTAGTAGTAGTAGTAGAAGTAGTTCCATTGCTTCCATTATGGAAAGTGATGTGAATATCTTTCAATACAGCCAGTACAAGTAAAGATAAAGGCATTAAGACCAAAGAGGAAAATAAATGTATTCAGAGAGTAGTGCTCAGGAAAATAATCTGCAATCCGCCCCGATTTACAGATCTCAAATGGATTTTTGATGCCCTGATATAAGTTTTTTTGCCTAATTTGGAGCCAAGAGACTCAAAATGATGGGAATAACCATTTCCTTTGCTCAGCCAAAGTGCTTTACTTGAATTGTACTACTCACATCAAGCTAGACCAGCTTTCCCTAACCTCCAGATGTATCGAACTGCAGCCAGCAGGACCAGTGGAAATGGTGCCAGGTTGGAGAAAGCTAAGCTAGACATCTATAGTTGTGGTTATGAAACAAGAACCATAGCATAGGTTTTGCTAATCCAGCAATTATCCTATTACCTTACCTACACAAGAGTTAATTATTACCAGGAAAGAGCAAGCATTAGGTTTGATGTTGACAAGCATCCCAGTTCAAAACACGGTTCAAGGAAATCAAGGAAATGGGGTCAACTTCCTTGGAGGACCAAGGAGTGTCTGCCAGCAAAATCCTATACAGATTCAACAGAGCTTCCTTCCAGCTAGTGAGTATAAGATTGCAATCTATAATAATCTAGTCTCATGATAAGAAGGGCCCTGCCCACTTTCTAGAACAGTCCAACATATCTGAAGGGCACCAGGGTGGGGAAGGCTGTTCTAGAAGAATAAGTAGATTGTTACGAAAAAGGCAAATAGTTTGAACTGCCAAGTTATCATTCACAGAATTCAAAGGTGGTGGGTTCTCAGATGTAAATGGGTTTGGAACCTGGTCAATGGTATGTTCTGGGAGTGGTTGTGTAGGAAGTGAGGGCAGCATTACTCATCTTCCCAGGAAAAACAAAGGCCATAGAGCATTTCTACAGCAGGGAAAATTCTACAACTTTACCACAGCTTTCTGCTTCCATTTTCATCCCATGATCATGACATGCTGTCTTTACACACACTTCCCTTCCCCACTTCCCTTTTTTCCTATTAACCAGGAGTTCTATATGTTTCATTTATACAGCCACAAGATGACACTGTAGTCTGCCTCTTCTTATATCATGATTTCCTCTTTACATGCTGAAACGGAAAGTGGGTCTTTTTGTTACTAGTTTTTTCCATTTCAAATTAAGCCACAGAAGTCCTTCCAAAGTACAGGAGAGGCACTGGAGGTTTACAGCATCATGTAATCAAACCGAAAACTTCTGCAAGTGACCAGTCAGAAGTGTGCTAGAGGACTGCAGGTGAACAAGCAAAGTTGGAGTGAAGAAACTAGACAGGTAGATGAAAACATGAAGGAAAACAAGTTAACAATGCAGAGAAGTATTAGGATCAGAGCTTATGTGCCATAAGGCCAGAGTAACCTGTTGCTAAGAAAAGAAACCTGGGAGGTAAGCAGGACATTTTTTTAAGTTACCAAAGTCAGAAATGACCAACACATAGACAGGGAAGACAATTAAAGGAGGTAGCTAAAAGCAACAACAAGGCATTGGTGTTCTGAATTCTGGATGCAGCAGCAAAGAATCACAAAATTACTATGTCCATATTAGGGTGGATACATACCTTTATTAGGCCAATTCAAAGGTCACAAAAACGTGCAAGCTTGCAAGATCTCCGGAACACTTCACCTTGTCTGATGAACAGATCTGGAGATCTTGAAAGTCTGCACATTATTTGTAAAAGCTTGTCAGATGAAAGCTCCATTAGACAAGGTGTTACAAAAAAGCAGGTTGTGGTTGTTGCAGAGAGAGAACAAAAACGATGGCTGGCTCAAGACTGGTTTGCTGGATTGAGACTGTTTCTGAATCCTAGTTCTTCAGGACTTCCATTTAGCCTTTAGGAGAGCTTTTGAAATGCTTCTCCTTGTCCAAGTTTCTTACTTGTAAAAGTGCTTCACATTTTTGACAACATCGGGATACAGAGTGAGATTTCAATTAAAAGTGGACGCATCAGGAAAGTGAGCTGGTATTGGGAACAGCAGCCAGCTAAGCTCTGTGCAATATCTCCTCTCCCAGGACACAATCATAGTGCATTATTTGTACTAATGTTTGTGAGTAAGCAGACATAGAAAAAAGGGGATCGCTTTTAGGAGAGGAGTCTGGGGAGAAAAGACTGGGTGAAACAGCCCGATAGCACTGGAAACTGTACTCTTAACCCTACAACCATAAAGATTGCAAATTGAACAAAATCCATGCTGAAATAAATTCTAAGAATGCTGCATGCCATGACATGTTGCTGCCAGAAGCGGGAGGTGGAGCATAAGATGGCATTTTTCCCAATTCCATGTTCAAAGGCTAACCAGAATGGCAGATGAACCAATAGGAGAGTGTCCTCTTCAGCTGAGGTTGGTAGGTGAGCTTAGGGGGTGCAGGACAGGCCTTGTGACTTATACAATTATTCACCAACACCTCACCTCTGCTCCCCGCTCCCTGGCATCTACCGCTTGAGGCAGCTACCTTACTTTGCCGGCCTTGCTGAATGCTGTGTCACATGCCAGTTTTTGTGGTCGCAATTCTGCAAGGGCACAGAAACTACATGGCTCAAGTTACAGTTAGAACTCCACTTTTTGCCCTTAGTACTGGTTTAGAAAAACAAATAAGAGGCTCTTTTTATTGAAGCATGTATTATGCATACATACTACACCCACACACCACTTTTCTTTATAAGGAAACTCAAGGGAGCTTACAAACATTTTTTTTAAAAAAAAATGGAAAATAACACAAACATTAATTACAAAATCATCAAAACCCAAACAATAAGACATCTGAAACATGCAGCAAAGAAATAGTAGCAACACAATAACCTCCACACCTCCCCCAGAATCTGTTCCGTTCAGCCAATCACAGCCAGGTTTTCATATGTGTGTGATAGATGCCAGTGGAGGCTGGTGGCCAGTCTGACTGGTGAGGTGGAGGGCTAGTTAGCAGAGGCGGCGCCAAGGGGTCATGAGAGGTGAAGCCAAAGGGGTCAGTGGTGTAATATATAGAAATAGTCAAGGGTGCATTCTCTTAGGCTACCAGAGAGGGCAATAAAGAGCACTACACACTGTGGTAAAGAGAATACTGGAAGGCTGAATAAAAAGGTTGTTGTTACGAAGACAATATGGTTTCAGCCTGTTTATGAGAGACCAAGGATAGAACAAGTGGCAGTGGAGCAGTCTTTGAATCCCCAACAGTCAGCAACCTGTATCACAGAAGGAGAAAAGTGAGGCACAAAACATGCAAGAAGGGTGGGGAATCACATAGCCACACAAAAGTACTACTTTGAACCAACATTCTCCTGTTCCAGCAACAACTCCCATTCCATAGAGAATCAAATGATGATGAGAGGGGGAAAGATGCTCTTATCTATACCTCTTTGTTAAGGTGCTCAACTAATATGGAAGCGACATTTTCCATACTATATAGCTGTTATCCTCTAGCAGGTAGGAGAGATTGGCTGGAAACAACTAGCCCTGTGAGGCAAATATTTATGAAAGCACGTTAGGCAATTACTGGTATAATTAAGGGCAAAATCACCCTGCAGTAAATTCCATAACTTTTAGTTAAGAATACATCCGGCATGTCAGCAATATTCTAGGCAAAAATAGGTCAAGGAGATTATTATTATAGCTAATTACATTAACAATGAGGAAGTGCCCTGCAGGATTCAAGAAGCAGAACTGGAAATCTACACCTAAGTTGTTTATTTCGAAATCTAGTGCTGGAATTGGACTAGCAAAAAGGAACTGGAGAGATGAACCCATGTTGTGAGCTGACTAAAGAAAACTAGATGGGGGGGGGGGGGGGCAGAATGGGAAACAGAACCTTAGCATTGTTTTATGCATTTGGAGCATATCCTACCTCTATCTTTGATTCATTGTGGGACCAGGGTTTCATATTTGTAGAAACAAAACAAAAATTAAAGCTGGAAGTGGGAGATTCAACGCCACTTAACTAGTCCATGTTTGCAAAATATTTTGTAAACTACAAATGAAAAGGGTTCAAGATATGCAACCATTGTGCCACAGCTTGTCATACAACATTTAAATTGTTGTAATTTCCACTTTGTTACTTTGACACATTTTATTCTGTAAACTTCTGTTATATTTCCTATTCTATACAATACACCCTTAAAGGGCCACTTTCTTCCACCTGTTTCTTCCCAAATATTCAGATCAATATCAGAGGCCCTGGTCCATTTTCTTCCTTCCTATCCTTGCCAACTGAAATATGGTGGATGGATATAAGGGGCAGGATCTTGTCAGTAGTGGCGACAACTTTATGGAATATCATTCCTAAAGAAGCCCACCTGGGTCCAACTTTGAGGGTGTTTTTGTTACCTGACCAAGACATGGCTTTTTTAGGAGGCCTTTACTAGAAAACTGATGGCTGTATTTTTTTTTCTGTTACTGTGATGGGTTAAGTCCCCCTTCTATCTACTGACTATTCGTGTTGTTTTAATTTGTTCATGTTATATTTATTTTTTATTGATGCTTGATTGTTTTTATTATTTCTAGGGTTAACTATTTTAGATTCAGTTGAGGAAAAATGAGACAGGCATTTTTCTTAAATAAATACAACCTCTCAGGTAAGAATCATTTAATGACTTCAAAGCCTGTGATGGTTCTACCAAGTTAAGTACCTTTAACACACACTGTGTTTACTCATTAAGATGAGGGTTGGCGAGTTTTGTCACACACACATATATACATACATCAATGCTGCAAGAAGAATTTACTGGAAATAATACTACTAGTTTCTCACTTCGCCAATCAGTATCCCATCTAATGAGCTTCTACTGTTATCTTAGCAATAATTAAAGTCTGGTATTAATTAAACTGTAGTAATACACCAAAGATGAAAGTCTTAAGGCAAAGAAAATAAATCAGACTTACCAACAATAATAAAAAAAATCCCCTATCTCAAAACAAATAAACAAACAAGCATGCCCATTTTGCCTGGTGAAGATGCCAGCTTATTTCTAGGAATGTGCTATTAGTGCTTATCCAAACCCCTGTTGTGCAAGTGCATAGAGGTGCAGGGGAATCTTCTGGTTGACTGCATGTTCCTGACCATCAAAGTTAAGCACTTTAAGTTCCGTTCATTTTAATGGGAAATTATTAAGGAAGTGTTGTGTTTATCTTCTCCAGTAGAAATGACGAACTTCAAAGTACATACATTTCTCTGGTATAATATTTGCATGGTTTGCATCACCAGAACACTCCTGATTACTGATATTAATATTTCTGATTGCAGAATTAATTGCAGGCAGGCAGTGGCAACATGCTCTTTGTCCGTGAGTTCAGAAAGGGGGAAAGAGCTGCTCATAATTTCTAAGTTTCCAGAAATTACAAATTCTGACCATGACAATTTACAACTGTTGGCTGGGAAGCGATACAAATGACAAATGATGCTTGGTTCTGATTATTGTAAGCCATCTTGAGGGCATTCTCATGAAATGGTGGTTTATAAAGGGTATAAATAAACATCAAACATATGTACAAACTAAGATATTTTTAAAGGACTCCCTAGGAATCCATAAGAGAGGGTGCCAGCGGAGTAGCTCTGCTTCCTGAGTTTCAGGCCATATATGATTATTTTTCAGAAAGACCTAGATTTTATGACTTTGTCTATATACTACTTATTGTTAGAAACAATTGACAGGCCTGGGCATGTATGCTGAAGGCACAGTTCCTGTGCTTACAAAGAAGCAATACAGTATATATATATATATATATATATATATATTTAACAAATATATAACTATATGAGTTAATACATAACATATAGCTTTTATGTGTATCTCATAGATGATAAAGCCATCATGGCTGTTAGTCATGATGGCTATGTATTGGCTGCAATACAAGGGGCAATATGCCAGTGGCTGGGAACACACATGGGAGGATGCTCTTGCACGCATGTCCTGCTTGTGGGCCTCCCACGAGCATCTGGTAGAACACTGTGTGAACAGAATGTTTGCTTAGATAAGCCTTTGGTCTGGTCCAGCAAGGCTCATCTTATGGTCTTATGGTCTTATGATGTAAAGCATTGCTATTATGAAATATGAAAATGTAATCACAAAAAAAATCTTAAAATATTCTGGGTTATGTTTCTGTTTGTGCTTTTGTAATTGAAGCATGAATATATCTGAGAGGAGGCCTTGAAACCTAGTAGACAGTCTTGCCTTCCCGCTGAAATCCCTCTGCTCCATCTGAAATGGAGCCCGTAGGCATCCCTAAAAACTCTCCCGGAGGTTTTTTTTTTAAAAAAAAGACTGATTTACCAGGGGAAGGTACCATAAAACAAAGCCTGCCTCTAGTCAATATGGACCGCTGCTATGTATGAAACACCAAACTGGAGAGGAAGGAAGCTAGCCTCTGAAGATGCTACTTTTGGATTGAAATAACGGCCACTCCCCCAAACTGAATTATAAATACAGTTAGCTATTTTGCTGTAAACCCTGATCTAGTATAGATAACAGTTTGTTACTGTTCCAAAATATATATGCTGACGGGAGGTAGAGGCACCACCAAGACTGTTGTCTTTTTTCATGAATTACATCTCTATGTCAGAGTTGATGTCAGCCCTGGATGAACTGAGGTCAAAGGGAACATATATGGATGCATCTCCTTTCCCCCAATGGCACTGCTAAGAATGTCTTAACTGCACCCAAAGCTTTAGTTCATTAACTCCCAAAATAACTTAAGGTCTGAACCTGTCTCACTTCACTTAAATTTACTTTGGAGGGGGTGTTGCCACTAACTGAAAGGCAGTCCTAGTCATGCTGTTCATATTTCACCCATGAGCTTCCGTGGTTGCTTTGTCTAGCAAAATGATTCTATATTCAGCAAGCATGGAACTGAGCTTCTGTCTAGGTATGTGATAGAATGAGGCAGTAGTATGTACCACCACTGAGGTCTCGGACACACTTTGGAATGTCCACCCATATTTTATTTTATTTTAAAGCTCCCTGCAAAGAAAAGAAACACAAGAGAGAGGTTCTTGTCCAGCACAGCTCACATGACTTCACTAGAAGCCACTGAGGCTTTTAGACTGCAGGGAAGACTAAGATAACCACTTACGCATCAAGCCCAATAGAGGAAAAACATCACCAAAGAAGAGGGCACAAGATGGTCTTAATTTGTATAAACTTGCATGTGCTAATTGATATGTATAGATGCAACTTTAGAAATAGCTATGTTATTATTAAGTTTTATATCCCACTTCCCTTTTTCGTTTTGGTCAGGCTCTGAAGCACTGTCTCCCTAAATTTCCCACTCTGCTAATCAGTTTCACCAGAGTTTAATTTGAGACGTGGGTCAACTCCAAAAACGCTATTCACTGCCATGGCTTAGCCCAAGAACATGTAAAATTATGATAGCAATGCTATAAGTTCCATATACAAAATGTGTTTCCCTCACAAATGGGTAAACAGTCACCCCAGAAGATTAGGGACTGGCTCAGCATGGTCGGGAACTTGGAGCCCACAGACTAGCTGCAACTAAAGCTCCCTACTCCTCTTAATGGCTCTGGCCGTGCCTTCAGCAAAGATCATCATTGCTGGAGGTCACCTGTTACTTTTCCTGTTGGTCAAGATGAGTGATGATCAGGGCCATTGGGAGCTAACATGGCCAAGAGTAGATATTTCAGTAGAAACTGAGTCATATCCCAGCAAGCACAACAATGGCCTAAGGCTATGGCATGGGGTGTAGTTCTACACAGTTTCATTTTGCTCACACTCTAAACACTACATTGGAACACAATCTATTGAGAAACACATTAATTCTGAAACTGTTCCAACTTTGGAATGTTATTTTAGCACTTACATTATTTAACACCCATTCCTCGGAAGCAATGCTTGAAAGTTCCTGCCTGCTTGCTAGGACACTCTGGGGCTTCAGCAGGATCTACACTACCGGTTTAAAACAGTTTATAACAGTAGTGACAACTGTTGGGGCCCATGACACACTCCATATACAGTTTTCAAAATGTTTTCAAAGTGTTGTATCCTGCTTAATGTAGATCGGTCCGAATCATAGAGCCTTTTCCTAGAGTGTTTTCCCCCTTATATTTGTTCTAGATTGTTCTGAAAAGGATCCGGGTAACAGTGTGTGAGGTTAGATCCTTAACCAAGAGAGTGGACTAGAATAGGGGGAAAGGTTAAGAGCCAGGATTCATGGATGGATAGGTGGGTTGAGAACTGAGGCTGCCTCTACAAGAGAGGTTTAAAGCTCTTTCAAGGCGCTTTTAAAAATTTACCTCTACAAGAACGGAGCGCAAATCGGGCGTAGAGGCGCATTATCTCTCCGATTATGCGCATTATCGAATGCGCGTTAAATCGTGAGTTTTATTTTGCTCCGGCCGTTAAAGCGCATTTTGACTGTGTGAACAAGCGCTTATGCGCATTAACTACTTGTAAAGCGCATTTTGGTCATCCGTTAATGCGCTTCGCCGCCTCTCGTGCAGAGGTATTAGGTGTAAATGCGCTTTAGCGATTATGCGCATAATCGCCTAACCGGGCGCAAAAGCGAATCCTTGTAGAGGGGGCCATAGATTTCTGGGAGGAGGGTTGAGTTTACCTTATCAAAGCAGGTGCCAGGCCTCTGAAACACTCTTGGGCAGGAACTGGATTTGAATGAGTGAGTGCAAGATTGGGAGATGGAGATGGGGTGAGGAGAGGAGTGTGTGTGTGTGTGTGTGTGCGTGTGTGTGTGAGAGAGAGAGAGAGAGAGAGAGAGAGAGTTGTGGGAGTGAACTGTATAAGTGAGTTGAATGTGTGTGTGTGATTGTGTATACATATGTATATGTGAGCAGCCCCTGGCACTCCTGCAGACACCCCCATGTGGCCTTTGGGGCTGAAAAAGTTGTACACCCATGCCATGTCAGCCTATTTCCTTCTCAGTCTCCAGAGCTGCATACACAGGGGTCCATAATTTTACTTAGCACACTTGCCATAGTGAGTGACTCATGCTTCCTGGCTGTCATGAATCCCAGCATTCCTCCTGTGGAACTGGGGGAGGCAGGGTATCATCATTCCCACATTTGCACTGTGCTTCTGAGGTATTCCAAGTGCCTCAGAAGCGTAGTTCAACCAGCACAAGCCCTCCTCTTGAGCTGGGAGCTAGGGAAGGATTGGAGGATGCTTCCAGCAGATGTTTTGTGTTTTAGAAGTCCTCAGAGGGCTTCAGAAGTGCCATGCTGTTACAGAGGGAATCACAAGACCTCCCAGCTTCAAGCTTGAGTGGAAAGCTAGGCCTTGTCCTTTTCATGTTTCACTTCCCAGGCACCCCAAGCAGAACTGCAGTTGGAATGTGGGAACCGGCCCTCACCTTGTTCCTTCCTCCAAGCTTGGGAAGGTAACAGGATCTCACACTGAGTTATAGAGATGTTATAAGGGACAAGATCCTCCACTTGCAACAAGGGAGAGGGTGAGTGGGAAAGAAGATGGGGTCCTGGCAACCACATTTTTTTGCTTGGCTACCATGACCAGGCAAAATGTGTGAACCCTTCTGCATGCCCGACTAATGTGCCCAGCATTAATGGCAGCAAATTACACCTTTCCATATATTAGCCATACACCCACTTGCAAGACAATCTATGCCAAGGAGCAGAGAGACAAGCCAGCATAGTGCATGCTAGTAAAACCTGATTATCAGGCTGTCCTCTTGCATCCCTTTGGGCTTTTGCCATTCAGATCGTGTTTGACTCTACAGTGCCTCACCAAGCCAAGCTAGATGTTTTTTTTCTTTATAGTGAAGCAACATGAGGCTCATAAACAACTCCAGCAAATTCCATCTGAAGCACTAATTTTACTTGACAGATGCACCTTCACACCGGAAACATACATGAATTGGTTCTGGAAGTAGCATCAAGCTACTCTTTCGAACCCAAATAAAGATGGTGCTGGAGAGCAACACTTCAGTGTACAGCACACCAGCCTCTCAGTTTTAATTTTAAAAAACCTTAAGAAATAAAATAAAAAATCAGGAGGGGCAGGAAGCCTCATGGGTGCCAAAAGAGGAGTGCATGGATTGGAGACCCCAGGGTTAGTCCTCCCCTGTGTCATTTTCCCAATTTACACCTGCTTGTCCCCCAGGCAGCTTCTATTTGCCTTGTGGAAGAAGTCATACAGATGCTGACAGATAGGACAGGCGATGGATAGGTCACAAGATACTGAATGGGCCTGTTCAGACAACACGCTAAGCCATGATTAGGCTGGTAACCCTTTTGCAGCAAATGTTTAGTTAGCGTGTTTAAACCGTGTCATTATATCCAAGCATGATAGATTTTCGGATTCAGATTTTCAAATGGTGGAAAATGTTGTCTTTTAATTCCTTAAGATACACTGCCATCTTGTGTTCAGCAAATGAAAGCTCAGTCTGAAGACTTACGACAGCACACAAGCACTTCGAATGGAGGGAGAACAAAACTGGTGCAATGCTACCAAATATATTAGAATTGCACTTCCAATATCCTGCACTTATGGTGAGGCAGACATTTTATCCAAAGGTGTCTAGGAATGGAAGCCCAATTCCCCCTTTCCATTTCAGAGGGGGAAGAATTATGCAAACCAGACCTTGTAAATGCAAGGTCTCCACTTGGCGGACCTCCCTCACATGTTGCCTTAGGTGAATGGTGGAAGATGTGTGTGTACAGCTAGATTCTAGATATTTTGGGCCTACAACTCCCATAGCTAGCTATCCTGGCTAGGGTTTATGGGAGCTGTAAGCTAAATATCTAGAGGGCCACAAGTTGACTAGCCCTGTTCTAGAACATCAGCTGGGTAAATGAATCTGCCCTATTACAGTCATGCAGCAAAAATGTTTCGGATTGGAGCCATCTCCATTTTGGCTTTCCATTGTCTCCTCTTTGGTCAGTCTTCCCTCATCTCAACCCCCTCACCTCGGTCCAGAACTTTGCTGCCAATATCATTCACACCTCTCATCACTCTGACCATGTGAAACAGCTTCTTTAAACCCCTACACTAGCCTTCCCCGACCCTCCAGAATTGTTAGGTTACAACTGCCAGCAGCCATGACTGGCTGGGGATGCTGGGGATTGTAGTCCAATACATCAGGAGGGCACTGGGTTGGGGAAGACTGCCCTATATCAACATCCTGTCCACTCCTAGATCCTCATCATTGTCTGCAGTGCCCTTTCTAGCTTTGTCTCCCTTAACTTCCTAGTCTTATGTCCTGATACATGTCTGCTTGTGACCTTCATTCCCCCAGTTCCATCACCCTCAATCATCCAAAGGTCTCTTGATTCATGCTTTCTCCCTTGCTGCTCCTTATGCTTTTCACTGGAATACTCACCTTTTCCATGAATCATTTGTCACAAACCCGTAGTGCCACTTAACCTATTGTAGCTTCCCCAACCTGATGCTCCTCAGATGTGTTGGGTTATAAATCTCATTATCCCCAGCCACAGCCATATTGACTAGGTTTGTGAATTTCAGACCAATACATCTGGAGTGCACCAAGTTGGGGAAGGCTGCCCTATTGTAACTATCATTGGGGCCTCAGGATGGACAGACACCACCCTACAGCATACCAACAACCTCCATCCAGAGGAGCTGGAGGTTCAGATGGCCCTGGAAGCCTAAGTATGGGTTCTTCCAGACAAGGCTTTTATTGCACCACTGCCTTGCATTATAAGTATTTTATACAGCCCTTCAATCATATTCCCAGAGCTGTTTACAAAAAGAATAAAACAACTGAAGTGTAAATGCAAAAGAAAAGAAAAAGCCAAAGAAAGGAAAAGCCAAAAGCCATAAAATTATAAAAGCAGCATAAAACAATCAGCAGAATTAAAATTACATCAAAAAAAGTTCAGGAAAATGTAAAGGCCCTTGCCTGACTCCGAAAGGACAATAAAGTAATCACCAGGCAAAGCTCTCTGGGGAGAGCATTCCAAACTGAGGCACCACCACTGAGAATCATAGAATATTAGAGTTGGAAGGGGCCTATAAGGCCATCAAGTCCACCCCCTGCTCAATGTAGGAATCCACCTTAAAGCATATCTGACAGATGGTTGTCTAGCTGCCTCTTGAATGCCTCTAGTGTGGGAGAGCCCACGACCTCTAGGTAATTGGTTCCATTGTCATACTGCTCTAACCGTCAGGAAGTTTTCCCTGAAGTCCAGCCGGAATCTGGCTTCCTGTAACTTGAGTCCTTGATTCCATGTCCTGCACTCTGGGACGATGGGGAAGAGATCCTGGCCCCCCTCTGTGTGACAATCTTTCAAGTACATGAAGAGTGTAATCATGTCTCCCCCCAGTCTTCTCTTCTCCAGGCTAAACATGCCCAATTCTTTCAGTCTCTTCTCCTAGGGCTTTGTTTCCAGACCCGATCATCCTCGTTGCCCTCCTCCGAACCCCCTCCAACTTGTCTGCATCCTTCTTGGAAGTGTGGTGCCCAGAACTGGATGCAATACTCAAGATGAGGCCTAACCAGTGCCAAATAGAGGGGAACTAGTACCTCACGCGATTTGGAGGCTATACTTATATTAATGCAGACCAAAATAGGCCCACTGTTGGTCCCACGTCACCGCAGATGATGGAGGCACTCACAGGAGGGTCTCCATTGGAGGTCCTAATATCCAGGTAGGCACATGTGGAAGCAGACTCCAGCTCCACCACCCTCAGACATCCTGAGGACTCCTACTTCCTCAGACGACTCCACCCTTTGTCCCTGTTTCCAAGGCATTAAGGGCTTAAAGGGCAAAGCCAGCACTTTGAACTGTGCACGGAAACATACTGGGAACCACTGCAGTTGGCATAACACAGGTGTAGTATTGTCATTTATGCCCAGTCCCAGTTAAGTAATTGGACAGCTGTATTCTGTACTAACTGCATTGTCCAATCTTCAAAGGCAGGCCCATGTATAATGCATACAACAACATAGCGTAATAACAACAACGCCATTAACATAAAATAAATATTCCACGGTAGTGCTCCGAAATGTTCCAGACATTTTCTATTTTAGATCTTCATATCTCGATGGATTCAGGTTGTTTGCAGTTGATTTCACTTTTCATTTATTTAGTATTTTATTTTATTCCATTTATATACCGCCCCATAGCCGAAGCTCTCTGGGCAGTTTACAAAAATTAAAAACATTGAACAATTAAAACACCAATATACAAAATTTAAAAGCATAAAGCATAAAAACAAGTTAAAATTACAATATCCTTCTGGGTCAAAGCACAACAACAACACAACAACACAAAAACCCTCATCATATGCTGTTAAATGCCTGGGAAAAGAGGAAAGTCTTGACCTGGCGCCGAAAAGATAACAATGTTGGCGCCAGGCGAGCCTCGTCAGGGAGATCATTCCATAATTGGGGGACCACCATTGAAAAGGCCCTTTCCCTTGTTGCCACCCTCCGTGCCTCCCTTGGAATAGGCAACCGGAGGAGGACCTTTGATGTGGATCGTAGTGTACGGGTAGGTTCGTGTCGGGAGAGGCGTTCCATCAGGTATTGTGGTCCCAAGCCGTGTAAGGCTTTATAGGTTAAAACCAGCACCTTGAATTGGGCTCGGAAACGTATAGGCAGCCAATGCAAGCGGGCCAGAGTAGGTCTTATATGCTCGAACCTTCTGGTTCCTGTTATCACCCTGGCTGCTGCATTTTGCACAAGCTGCAGCTTCTGAACCGTCTTCAAAGGCAGTACCACGTAGAATGCATTGCAGTAATCCACTTTAGAGATTACCAGAGCATAGACAACTGAAGCTAGGTTATCCCTGTCCAGTTAGGAGCATAGCTGGGCCACCAACCAAAGTTGGTAGAAGGCACTCCGTGCCACCGAGGCCACCTGAGCCTCAAGTGACAGAGATGGTTCTAGAAGAACCCCCAAGCTAGGAACCCGCTTCTTCGGGGGGAGTGCAACCCCATCCAGAACAGGTTGAACACCCTCCATCCGGTCAGCAGAACCACTAACAGCATCTCAGTCTTGTCTGGATTGAGTTTCAGTTTGTAAGCCTTCTTCCAGTCCATTGTTGCAGCCAGGCACTGGTTCAGCACATCCACAGCCTCACCTGCTGAAGATGAGAAGGAGAAATAGAGTTGTGTGTCATCGGCGTACTGATGACAACGCACCCCAAAATTCCGGATGACCGCTCCCAACGGTTTCATGTAGATGTTGAACAGCATGGGGGACAAGACTGACTCCTGAGGAACCCCATACTGGAGAATCCACGGGGCCGAGCAATGTCACCCAAGCACCACCTTCTGGAGCCACCCCGCCAAGTAGGAGTGGAACCACTGCAGTGCAGTGCTTCCCACTCCCAACTCAGCCAGTTGCCCCAGAAGGATACCATGGTCGATGGTATTGAAAGCCGCTGAAAGATCAAGGAGAATCAACAGAGTCACACTCCCCCTGTCTTTCTCCCGACATAGGTCATCATACAGGGCGACCAAGGCTGTTTCCATGGTTGCCCTGTATAATTTCATTGGTTTCTGGTTCTGGTTTCATTGAGTTTTCTCCTTTCTATTGTTCTCAGGAAAGTTTGCAAAATCAGTTCTCTGTTATTCTGGACATTATAGTCACTCAGGTTTAGCAGTTTGTCGAATTCATCCTTGGTATAAGTCATATTTGTCGTTTTATATGGTGACGTCAATCCGGCAAAATCCACCTGTCCGTTAACCATTTCTGCAGAGGTGCGCTTAATTCCTGCATGAAGGAAGACAAAAAGGGATAGTTGTGATTTTTAAATTAACATTGAAACTGTGAACCAATATTCATCCAGATTCTAAAACAAGGAGGTCCAAATTCTGTATTGTTGGGGTCAAACTATTCTCCAGACATTAGTCTAGTGGACTACAATTGTACTTTGCCATACCAATACATTCTAGCAGTAAGAAATTCAGTCATGAAGCAGAGATGATATATGACTGGTTACATACAATACATGACCAAATATTAAAGAATGGCATCTCTCTCATGCATGCACATTAAAACATAATTTGCTTTTCCTATCGTGACTGATATTTGATAGCATCATCAGAGGGGTGGCATGGGGGTGGCATGACGTACAGGGAATACTGGGGGGGGGGATAGAATTTTTCCTGGTTCCCTGGAACCAGAAAAATCCCAAATTTGTCCACAGTCCTGGGGAGTTCCCAGGAACGCGGAAGATGTACCCGCCCACCCCGGTGCAACCACACTTACTCGCGAGTAAGTGCAGCTTCACCGATGGCCACGGAGCCGCACTGCACGGCTCCAAGGCCATCAGGAGAGGGGGGAAGCGGAATCGCCATCCCCAAGATGGCAGGGGGTAAGGATCACACGCGGGTTGTTGTTTTCACTTACTTTGTTCGCTGGAGCGCTCATGCACTCTTCTCTGTAAAAAAAAAAAAAAATGGCGGGTACAACGGCCCGGGAGCAGCCCGGGTTGTCACGCTGGTGATGTGAATTCATCACGATGAACCCGGAAGTGGCTACTTCCAGGTCCACCGCCCCTCCAGCTCGCTACACCCCATGGTGTGGAAAGGGCCATAGTTACACAATCTAGGATTCTAACAGTGCAATCCTATTCATATTTACATGGAGGTAAACCCCACAGTTTTCAATGGGGCTTATTCCCTAAGGCTGTAATTCTATTTGCATTTACTTTGGAGCAAGTTCTATTGAACTCAATGAGATCTACTTCAGAGTAGAAATGCATAGGATTGTAGTGTAAGGCGAGCTTCATATGTTATGGAACTAAGAGTTACATGTCTGCACACTATGTGATCTAATCTGCAGTGTTCTCCCTTAGTTATGAGAGTCAGACCTCTTATTTTTTGACTGCTTGAACACACAGTCCAAAATTGACAAGCCTGTTTCATGTAAGTTACATGAGAGTCAGTGTGGTGTAGTGGCTAGATTATCAGACTGAGAGTCGGGAGATCCGGGTTCTAGTCCCCACTCGGCCATGGAAGCTCACTGGGTGACTTTGGGCCAGTCACAAACTCTCAGCCCAATCTACAGGGTTGTTGTTGTGAGGAGAAATGGAGACGAGGATTATGTATGCTACATTGGGTTCCTTGGTGAAAAAAGTAGAATATAAATATAATAAATAAATAAAATAAAATATAGATGTGATATGCAATTCTGTACGCACTAATTTCTGAATCATATGAAGAAGAAACTGCAAAGAAAGGTTGTACCATCTGTAATGACTGAAGAATTCCTTAATATAAAGGCCCAAAATGTATCTCTTTAGCTCCATTGCTAGTCATGGTGCTGAATGTCTAGTTCTGCGAAATTTGAAGAAGACCTTGTGCCAAACAAGAAAGAAACTGGTGAAAGGTCTGACTAGTAGGCCCACAGTTTAAGTTTGACCTAATTTAAAAAGCAATGGCTGCAGAAATTTTAACATTGGGTGGAAACCAACATGCGAGCCAAACTCCACTTGCACAATGGAGCTTCCTTCCTCTCTCCTCTCTCCCCACATGCCCCCTCTCATCTGCTCTGGAGGTTTTCCCAATCTTCCTGAGCAGATTTTGAAGGCACAAAGGGGACTACAGGGTGAAGGGGAGTGGCCCCCATCCTGGTTCCGCTGATGGGATGGAAGCAGTTCTGTCTGCAGAAAGATTGGACTGGATTTCACCCACTGATTTCAGTGACACGTGCACTTAATTCTCTGTTTAATTGAGGCCCATTTAAAAAACAGTATATTTTTCCCATTCTTCTCCTACTTGTAATTCAATCATGGAGGCAAGCCCCTACCTGAAAAGAACTTCTAATCAAAAATGGAGAAGGTAGCAGAGAGGTAAAGCGTTCTTTGAAGCTCTTGAGTGGTATCCAGATGGAGAGGCGGGTAAGAAATAAATTGTTATTATTATTATTATTATTATTATTATTATTATTATTGGAAGCTATAGGTTGTGTGGAACAATATGATGAATGCCCTTTTTTAGGAATATGTTATGCCTTTTAACAAGGAAGCATTGATTATCTACAGCAGGGGTGCAGAATCTCTAAGTCAAAAAAGCCTAAAAGCCAAATTCCATTTTGGAGAAGCTCTTATTGACAATAACTAAGCATTAGGAGAGGCATTTCCACCTTTCAGAACAAGAGAAAACTGCACAAAAGCCACCACATGATCAGTGTTTGGGGGGAAGGGGTGGAGCCAGGACTTAGGAGTGTGGCCTTTGGGGGTACACCAGAGGACTAGATTGGGACCCCTGGAGTGCTGGATTCAGCCCCAGACCTCAGGTTCTGCCAATGAACACCATTCTCCGACCCGCTTCTAACAGGGCGCCCTGGTATACAGAAGTCCTCAGGGAGTTGAAGCGGAAAGGACGACGACTGGAGTGCCGATGGCGGAAAACTCAACTTCTATCCGACAAGACACGGCATAGAGAACATCTTCGTTCCTATGGGGTGGCAATACGTGCAGCAAAGAAAGCTTTCTTCTCTGCGCGCATTGCGTCTGCGAATTCGCGTCCAGCAGAACTGTTCAGGGTGGTGAGGGGTCTAACCCGGGCACCTTCCCCCCTGAATCCGATCTTTGAGCCTTCGGCAGTTCGCTGCGATGCCTTTAATGAACATTTCACAGATAAAATCTCTCGGATAAGAGCCGACTTAGATGCCGTCGTTATAGCAGAGGCTGACGATGGAGTGTCCAGCGACTCTGCGAGTAGAATTACACTGGATCAGTTTCAGCTGGTGAGTACCGAGGACGTGGACAAGCTGCTTGGACGAGTGAGGAGGACGACTTGCCCTCTCGAGCCCTGTCCTTCATGGCTGGTCATCCAGGAAGGAGATGCAGTTAGATCGCAGTTATAATATATTATTAATGCATCTCTCAGGGAGGGGAGTTTTCCATCATGTTTAAAAGAAGCGGTGGTACGGCCGCTTCTAAAGAAGCCCTCCCTGGATCCCCTGGACTTTAATAACTACAGACCGGTATCAAACCTTCCATTCTTGGGCAAGGTGATCGAAAGGGCGGTTGCCTTTCAACTCCAAGTAGTCTTGGATGACACTGATTTTCTAGACCCATTTTAAACTGGCTTCAGGGCAGGATACGGAGTTGAGACTGCTATGGTCGCCTTAGTGGATGATCTACGCCTGAGTATTGACAGGGGGAGTGTGTCCCTGTTGGTACTTCTGGACCTCTCAGCGCCATTCAATACCATCGACCATGGTATCCTTCTGGAACGCCTGAGGGGATTGGGAATCGGGGACACTGTGCTTCAGTGGTTCCAGTCCTACCTCTCGGGCAGGTGATGCTTGGGGATAGCTGCTCTGCAAAGAAGGAGCTGCTGTGTGGCGTACCACAAGGTGCCATCCTTTCCCCAATGCTGTTTAACATTTATATGAAACCGTTGGGAGAGATCATCCAGAGGCATGGGGGGGTGCTATCAGTATGCTGATGACACCCAAATATATTTCTCTATGCCTTCGATAACAGCACCAGCTAAGGATAGTGTGTCTCCTCTGAATGAATGCTTGGAGGCGGTAATGAGCTGGATGAGGAAAAACAAACTGAAGCTGAATCCAGACAAGACGGAGGTGCTTGCTGTCAAAGGCTGCAACCTGGGTTTGGAGGTGTGTCAACCGGTTCTGGATGGGGTTACACTCCCCCTGAAAGACTGTGTTCGCAGCTTGGGGGTGCTCCTGAATCCATCGCTCCAAATGATAGCCCAGATAGATGCGACGGCCAGGAGTGCCTACTATCAGCTTTGGCTGATACGCCAGCTGCGCCCCTTCCTAGAGTTGGAAGACCTAAAGATGGTAATGCACGCGCTGGTAACTTCGAGGCTTGACTTCTGCAATGCGCTGTACATAGGGCTACCTCTGTGCCTAGTCCGGAAACTTCAACTAGTTCAAAATATGGCAGCCAGGTTGGTCATCGGTACATCTAGGAGTGACCATATTATGCCAGCTTTAAAATCGCTCCACTGGCTGCCAATTAGTTTCCGGGCGAAGTATAAAGTGTTGGTTATTACCTTTAAAACCCTACATGGTTTGGGTCCAGGTTACCTGCGGGATCGCCTTCTCCCATACAATCTGCCCCGCACGCTCAGGTCCTCTGGGAAGAACTTACTGCAGTTGGCCAAGACTAGGCTGACAACCATTACCCAGAGGACCTGCCACTCCCAGACTGTGGAATGACCTGCCGGAGGAGACTCATCAACTTAACAGTCTTTTAGAATTTAAGAAAGCTATAAAGACTGTTCTTTTCTGGCAGGCATATCCAGTGGAATGTTAGAATGTTTTAAGGATGTTTTAGGATGTTTTAATGCAGTTTTAATAATATGTGTCATGTTTTAATCAGTTTTATGTATTTTATCATGTTGTTGTTCCCCACCTCGATCCAGACGGAAAGGCAGGTAAGAAATAAATTATTATTAGTAGTATTAGTATTAGTATTATTCTCTCTAGTGACACGTCAAGTCAGAAAAGACAAGTCAAATACTAACCAGGTTTTTTATACTCCCTAAAAGAGTCATTCACCAGTGAGAAGTGAAGTACAATCGGAGCTTCTGGGTTCGCTTTGTCTTCAAAAACGTAGCACTCCTTTGGATTCTCCTTGTCTTCTTCAGTCAACACAATTTTAGGAAAAGGGATCCCTTGATCCAAACAGTATTTGCCCATCTGTTCTATAGACTGGAGCATACAAGAGGAGAAACACTGGAATCTAAACAGAAAATTACAGCCAGGTTTTCCTAAAGGAGTCCCCATCTAGGGTCTCCAAATCCTACTTGAACATGGTTGCTCTTCTACCATCTGTTAAAAGTACAGCCACAAGGTTCTGAAATGTACAGAATCCAGCATATGGAGCAGCTCTTCACCCTAAATCACTGTCTCGCGCTGTATCTGCACCACAGGTAGACTCACACCTGTTTGGCATGGATATTGTTTAAAAAAAAAAGAAGGGGAAAAATCATAAAAGGATATAGATTGACAACTGTTTCCAAAACTGTTTCCAAAACAGGAAATTGATTTGTCCCAGAGTATCTTTCCAGTTCTTGGTTGCATTTGTTGATACAATGAGAATTGCATACTTGTATATCTGTCCCTTCTTTCTCTAGCCATCTTTTTTCTGAATTACAAATTTTAAATATTTTTAATTTAATGTATGGTGAGAATAATGGTCACACATGTGTCTGATTACAGCTGAAGATAATTTGACCAAAATGAAAATAAGGAAACAGGAAAGTTTGCCCCTCATCAATCAGTTGGAACTAAGTGTGCTGTTCTGTGGCGCTGACATTAATTCCCCTGTAGTTGCATTCAAATTATACAAGTGTTTACATGTTGTGGTGGGAAACCTGCAGACCCGGCAGGTTTCCCACAACTGCTCTCACCCTAATCCATACAGAACTTCAAGATATCAATCTTGAAACCCTGATATTGAATTAGAGTCACAATCTAAACTGAATTTAGACTGCTTACTTTTATGTGCTGGTTTTATGGTTTTTATGCCTTTAATTTTTATAGTTATATGATATCATTTTTATAATTTTAGGCACGACACCTGGGACTGCCTCTAGTAAAGAAGAAGCAGTATAGAACGCATTTTTAAATAAATAGTAAGCTTGTTCCCCTATCAAAATATAAAATAAGAATAATCTTACATGAAACCTGGTCTCTAATAAGTTGTAGTCAAATGATATGATAACATCCACCTTCCTTTCCTTTCTTAACAGTGGGGGGCAACTGGTATTTATGAAATATCCAGCATCAACCAGGCATAGCTCTTTTTCCAGGGGTGTAAGGCGGTTGGGGCAGTGGTCCAGATTATTGTCTGCAAGGCAAATATTTCTTCTTATTAGTGCATAAAGGACATGCTTACAGAACACACACCAATTAAATACTGCAGAAACAGCATTATTTTAGACCTCTTAAAACGTTTCACGATTAACCTTCTCAGAAACAACCACCTTCTCCAAGATATCCAAAATACAAAGCAAAGCTTCCTATGAAGTTATGGGGGTGGGGAATCTTGCATGATAATTAAGCCTCGGTGAATATTTGTTAATGTTGGAAGGTTTCAAGTGAATTCCTCCAAAGTTTAAGGCCCGATTTACTTACTTTTCCACATAGAGAATGTTTCATGTTGGTAATAATCTTTGTGCAGTTGGAGACCTCTCAGGAAGTTAGGCTTCCCTTCCCCGAGTGGACGATGGGTCAGAACTCCATTGAGGGTGCTGGATACATCCTTCAGTCGAGTGAAACAAGCAGCTGCACATTCAAAGAACTGCTTTGTAGAAGGGCTGCTGTTTGTATCTAGAAGGAGAGCAAAAAGCACATACTGTGTGAAACTCTAGATCCTGATGCTTAGAAACTAAGGACACTGTGGGCACTACGTCTTTACCATTGGTTCACTGCAAAATTTGGGCAACTTTTATGTGCAGCCATCTGATCCCCCTTCTTTACACTGTCACGATGAAGCAGGTGAGGCACTGAGTGGTGCCTCCTCAGGGTACCAGCTCCAAGATTCACATGCTGGGAGTGACATAAGGGCATGGCCCCACCCACATTGGGGATGAGGCCATTCCCATTGCCAGCATTCAAATTGCGGTGGGCTTCCCCAGGGCAATGCATCCCCCAGAAACAAAGTAGTTCCCCATCGCTGCTATGAAAGATCCCACATGGCACGGGTACTATAGAAGATCTTGAACATTATGTATGGATATGTTTTTAATACAGCCTTCCCCAAATCCAGATGTTTTGGATTACAACTCCCAGCATTTCTGTCCATTGGCCATGCTGGTTGGGGCTGATGGGACTTGAAGTTTCAAACATGAGGGCACCAGGTTAAGGAATGCTGCCTTAATGCTATAATATGGAGGTGGGAACAGAATATTAAAATCTAGAATATCAAAACAGAAAAAAGGTTATGGGCAAAGGATGCACTTCTAATATGGAATTACTGGAAGTTGGAGGAACTAGATAGCCACACCAAATATACTTCTATAAAAAGGAAAAGATCACTTAGTAATTATTAAAGTCGCTAATGCTACTATAAAAATGGTTAAATGGAAATCTTGATATCTGTACACCTTTCTCACATCCCAATCTACTCTTACACCAAATCTAGATAGCCAGTTTATTTGCACTCAAGAGATGTCATACTTGGAGTGATGCTTTGCGGACAGCTGTGGCATATACACACATGCACAGCCACACTAAAACACATTCTGTGGATTGCAGTCAAAGTTTTGAAATAAATGAAATATAAGTTAGCTTGTGAACCAGAGAGAGACCATCTGGATATGTGTGAAAACTTCCTCCACAGACCCAGCTTTAACAGGGGAGAATAATATTATGGGGTTCCTCCTAAATTAGCTACAACGCCTGTATTATACTCTTTCTGTTCGTAGATTCTCTACACCGTGATATATTTTATTCTTAATTCCTTCTCTGGTAACAAAAAAACCCTGACATTTAAAATTGACATTAAAATTGCACACAGCTCTTACTGTCATCCTTTTCTTTGCCTGGGAAAGGCTGCTGCCAGAGTTTGTACAAGTTCCAGGCATCCACCAAATTCAAGGAAAATATATTACTCCAAATTCCTGTAAATGTGAAGGTATGGAAAGCTGAGACCTTAAGCATCTTTCATTGTCATCTCAGTCCCAAAGAACCACCCAGGTAATTAAACAAGCATGGAACATCCTTGCATGTTGCTCAGATCCTGTAAACTAGATGTGTCTGCATTTGAATATTACAGGCAGCCTTCCCTCCTGTGAAGCTGTAGAAATCCTTATATTTGTGCAAGCTTTGAACATGAACATGTGAGTAAATCTGGGTCCTGCCCTCCTCCAGCCCCACTCCGAGCCTTTTACTGGGGCCAAGAGGCACTGGTATGAAGGAGGGAGGGAATTTGGACTTGTTGGGCATTATAAACTTAAATTTTTATCCATTTTGTACTTTCAGGATGGGGTCTGGTCAAGTTATAAATTGGAGACAAGGGGAACAAGCTGCCAACATGCTAGATGAGCCTTCTGCCAACCTGGTGCCATGCAGATGTTTTGGACTACAACTTCCGGCATCCCTGAACATTGTCTATGGCAACTGGGGCTGATGAAATTCAAAACATCTGGAGGGCTCCAGGTTGGGAAAGACTGTGCAGAAATTTGCTACAATTTTGATGGGCTTCTACTTCTGACAAGTTCTTTCCATACCAGGGCTCTTTAGCACAGTTAAGGCATTTAATTTTGCAATCAGCTGGAAGCAGAATTTATCTGATAGAAACAACGGAAGGATTGGCTTGCGTTCCACAAACTCAGCTCGCTGACACAATGGAAACCTACACCAGCTAGCCTGAAATAAATGATTGAATCAATTTTCAATTGTTCCTCAACCTCCTGAGAGGTGGTGTGTCTTCTTGCTCCTCAACCGGTAACTGTGTTTCACTGTTAGTCTCAACACAACATTTTTTCTTATCAAAAGCCATTTTTATCTTATCAAAATTAAGTCACCTTCCAAATAACAGATCCTAGATTCTGGTCTCTTCTTCATCAGTTGTCCCATAAAGAACTCACTTCCAAAATCTTCTGAGTGAATGAAGGCTCCATATTTAGAAAATCCTACCTCATAAGGGGAAAATTCACACCATTCTATTAAAAAAAAAGAATAAAATATAAGAGGCTGTTTCCAAATGGGGAAACAGAGAGAGAAGAGTGATAAATATAGAATTGGTCTCTCAGGATAGAAAAACAAGTGGAGGGAAGCAAATTGTATTTCATTAGCCATGTTTTGGCTGCAATCCTGAAACTACTTATAAAAACTCCTCACCAATTGTTTTCCAATTCAAGGTGTTGGTTTTCATCTTTAAAGCTCTAAACAGCTTAGGGTCTGTTCATCGGTGGGGCTGCTTATCTCAGTATGAACCTGCCTGGCTATTAAGATCAACAGGAGAGGCCTTTTTGAAGACACCGTCCCTTGCAAACCCTCACTTGTGGGGCACGGGGAAAAGGCTTTCTCCTGTGTTGCTCCCAAACTCTGGAATACACTCCCTCTTGAGTTCTGAATGGTCCCGTTTTCTTTGCATTCAAGGAAGGGTTCAAAACACATCTTTTTAATTTGGCTTTTTGATTTGTTGTTATCATTTTTTAATGTTTTGCTATGTTTTTATTTCTTTATTTTTCTTTTCTGAATTATTGAAATATGCCCCAATTGTTTCCAGAAAGCCAGTGTGATGTAGTGGTTGGATGTTGGAGTGGGGCTTGGGAGACCAAGATGTTGCCTATTTGGTGCCGAGTTGCTGCTGCGTTAAACAAAACCCCACACTTTTTCTGCTGAGAGGTGGTGGCGGCTAATCCCGATGCAGAGGGAGAGTGCAGGGTTTCTGGTGGTTATTCAGCCCACCAGGCTCATCCCCTGCCCTCTGCCCAGGTAGGACGGCGACCAATCAGGGGTTGCCATCCGCCCAGGAAATGCCTCTGTGGTGACTCTGGCGTGAGGACAGAAGGTGGCTTTGCCATATTCACTTCACTCCAGCGAAAAGGTTGGGGTAAGTTCCCGACTTTTTAAAATGGCTGTCGTGTTGTACAATTGATGCAGCTTTCAGAGCATAAAGGCACCCCCCCCCCCCCGGTTCTAGTCCCCATTTGGCCATGAAGCTCATTGGGTGACTTTAGCCAGTCACTGACTCTCAGCCTAACCTATGTCACAGGGCTATTGTCAGGAGAAAACAGAGAAGAATAGGATCATGTAAACCGCCTTGGGTTCTTTGCAAGAGGAAAAATGGTGGAGTATACATCTCATAATAAATAAATAGACAAATAAAAAGAAATGCAGTAAATAAATAAATATAAACTTGAAGCCACCTTATACAGTTTCAGGATCACAGCCTTTGTGTGAGGATGTGTTCAGGTGGTTACCTTTAAATTCATATGTGCTTTTGGTGTCCTCCTTGACATTGAGGGCTACATAGATGGGCAGTGGATTTTGCCCCTGACACACTGCCTGTTGCTGATTAGAGAGTGTGCTCTCATTCTGCTAAGAAAGAAGAAACAATGCAATGAAACACAAAGAAAACTTGAAAAAATTCAAATTCAGATAATAAAGTATTACTTTTATTTATTTATTTAAAATATTTCTTAGCCACCTTTCAGGGCGGAAGCCCTCCCAAGGCAGCTCACAGCAATACATTACGAAACTTCTGACATTTTTAATCCTAATCTTTACATATGGGAAAGTCAGGATGTCTGGAAGGAGAGATGAAGAAATTAAATATTTCAAACAAAAGTGGGTCTTTGTATATACCTCTTCATGGAACATATGGTTAATTATAAGTGACCACAGATCGATAAAAGATACTGAGTGACCCTCTTGGCCCCTCTGTCTCAGATCCACATCATAGCGCTGTATTGCCTCCAAGAAGAAAGCACTTGACTTGTTCCTGGCAATACATTCCTGTGCTTTGAGGATTGGGCCCATCATCATGTCCTTTTGCGACCAGTCAGTGTCTTCATACAAACTTCTCATTGTCCTATGGAAAATATAATACTTTTAGAAGAAAACACTGCAATGTATATTGAATGTTCTAAAATAATATACAGGTAATCTACATTCACAAAGTTTACAGCCATGCATTAGTCCCAGACTGCACATTACATTAAATGTGTGCTCACATTTAACATTTCCTCCACAGATTTGGAGCATGACATACTGGGAGAGGAAGAATGGGAAATCTCCCCCATCTTGCAGTTCCCCCCAAAAAAGTCTCCTGATGCTGTTATTTGCTGTCAGATGGAAGCTATTACTGAAACTGCTGTTGAAAAGATTTTTTTAGAAAGTTTCCATGTGCCTTAATCCTAAATATGATTGAGCACCTCCTGTAATTGCTTTCTTTGTAAAAGTCAGGTTAAATGAAATAATAAATTTCATGTAATGTGTAGTTTGATCCTTAGTAATTCAGGTTAAATGGTTTGTATATTGGACTGAACTACTTTGATTTATTTATTTTCAACATTTATATACCGCTCCACATCTAGACAGATTCCAGAATGGTGAACAATAAAAGATACAAAATGGGATAAAAGAATAAAACACCATGTTAAAAGTATTACTATTTTTAAAAAAGAAATAGAATTTGCAAACAAACAGTCAGGCCATAGGTCCATGTGGAACTACCAAAAGATTTAGAGAGAAGTAAAAAGATTACTGAGAGTTTTGGCTCTTGGGTGATATAGAAATGTAATTAATAAACAAACAAACAACAAACTGAATTTTGGGGGGAACTGACATGGTAAAGGCCAAAGAAAGAAAAGTGGGGCAACCATAGAGATTAGGGGTGTGCACGGACCCCCCGGATCGGATCGGGACCCGGATCGGGACCTCCAATTTTGTCCCGGACCGGTTCGGACAAAATCGGAGGCCCCCCGGACCGGATCGAGTCCGATCCCGATCCAAAAATCGGAAATTTTTGGATCGGCCGCCATTTTTTTCCCCATAGACTTGCATTGCAATGCAAGTCTATGAGGAAAAAATGGCGGCGGGTGGGTAAGGGGGGGCCTAACTCCCTCCCCCCCCCCGGGGCCGTCCGCTGTGGACGGCCCCGGCAGGTAAACCCCCTCCCCCGCGCTCCCTACCCCCCCTGGGGCCGCCTGCTTCCATCCGCTGGCGCCCGCGGGCGCCAGCGGATAGAAGCGGACGGCTCCGGGGGGGGGGTAAGCCCCCTTCCCCGCCACTTACCTTCTCGGCACGTCCGGCGCCGGCGGCTACTACCAGCGGGCTCCGCGGCCTACTCTCGAGTAGCGCGCCGGGTGATGACATCACCCGGCGCGCCACCCTGGAGCAGGCCGCGGAGCCTGCTGGTAGTAGTAGGCGCCGGCGCCGGACGGGAGCCGCCGGGCCGGGCAGGTAAGGGCCCCCCTCCCCCCTCCCCCCTCCGCGCGCCCCCTCCTCCCCCCTCCCCCCTCCGCGCGCCCCCTCCTCCCCTCCACGCACCACCTCCTTACCTTTCCGGCCCGGCGGCTCCCGTCCGGCGCCGGCGCCTACTACTTCCAGCAGGCTCCGCGGCCTGCTCTAGAGTAGCGCGCCGGGTGATGACATCACCCGGCGCGCCATCCTAGAGCAGGCCGCGGAGCCTGCTGGGAATAGTAGGCGCCGGCGCCGGACGGGAGCCGCCGGGCCGGAAAGGTAAGGGCCCCCCTCCCCCCTCCGCGCGCCCCCTCCTCCCCTCCACGCACCCCCTCCTTACCTTTCCGGCCCGGCGGCTCCCGTCCGGCGCCGGCGCCTACTACTACCAGCAGGCTCCGCGGCCTGCTCTAGAGTAGCGCGCCGGGTGATGACATCACCCGGCGCGCCACCCTAGAGCAGGCCGCGGAGCCTGCTGGGAATAGTAGGCGCCGGCGCCGGACGGGAGCCGCCGGGCCGGAAAGGTAAGGGCCCCCCTCCCCCCTCCGCGCGCCCCCTCCTCCCCTCCACGCACCCCCTCCTTACCTTCCCGGCCCGGTGGCTCCCGGCCGGCGCCGGCGCCTACTACTACCAGCAGGCTCCGCGGCCTGCTCTAGAGTAGCGCGCCGGGTGATGACATCACCCGGCGCGCCACCCTAGAGCAGGCCGCGGAGCCTGCTAGTAGTAGTAGGCGCCGGCGCCGGACGGGAGCCACCGGGCCGAGAAGGTAAGTGCCCCCCTCCTCCCCCCCCCCGCTGTCCACTTTCATCGGCGGGCGCCCGCTGGCGCCCGCCAATGGAAGCGGCGGTGGGCGCCAGTGGGCGCCCGCCGATCCGCCGATCCGCCGAACCGGTTCGGAGCTTTTTCGGACCGGTTCGGATTGGATCGGCCGATCCAGCTGCGGGATCGGAAATCGGATAATTTATCCGATTTCCCACTGGACCGGACTCGGATCGTGGATCGGGTCCGATCCAGTGCACATCCCTAATAGAGATCTCTATAGTTCAAAACATTCATTAGCCATTCTCCATTTTTTCAGTAGCCCTGAAGATTAGATGCTTGTTTTTTACAAACTGTAAAGTTGACATTCTTAGACTTGACAAGATGGCAACAACCATGATTTTTTTCTCATGTATCTGCCCCCTCACGTATAAAGCAAGGGTTGGTGCCTGATTTTTACGTCAAAGGGTGTGTGTGTGTGTGGGGGGGGTGTGAAGAGAGCTGAACTCTCCCTAATTTTCACCTCTCTTCTCCTCAGGCAATTTTCTCCTAGGCTGCGAGGAAAGTGCCTAGGTCAGATAATAGGCAGCAGGAAGAAAGATAGGGGAGTGTTCCGTTCCCCTTACCCAGACGCCCCTTTTGACATAACAACTGGGCACCCACCGATACAGCATTTGTAATTGGGAGTTTGACTGGATGACCTCCATGGTCCCTTCCAGCTCACTGAATCAATGATTCAAAGGCCCTTTCCACACCAGGCATTTTGCCTGGGATAGCCCCTGGTTGTAGAGGGAGGGAGGGAGGGCAATCCCGGAAGTACCTAATACACACCATCGGAGCACACGGACCAGCCAAGAGCCATCCCAGACAAACAGCCTGGTGTAGAAACAGCCTAAGTTTGAGCTGAATAGCCCACCCCAGGCCTGGCAAGATCTCTTTTTGTTAGATAAAGTACAGGTGATATATAGCTATGGGCACTAAATATCTGGCTGATTACTCTCAATAGCTGGCTTTCTGAATGACTAGCAATGCAATCCAGTTGGGTTTGTTTGTAAAAAGAATGAGGGACCCGTTGATGGCAGTTTGAATTGACAGAATCAGAGACCTGAGCTTTGGACTCTGTGATCCAATAACATTTTGGGGTGCTGCCTCTCTCCCTGAGATCTGATGTGAGAGCAATGAACTATCTATTGGAACAAATAAGCTGCACCTCCACCTAAGCTCAACCTGTATATTTGTAAATAAATGCAGAGGTTACAAATTGCCTTACGCCTGCTGTAACTCCCTCTCATAGAAAACCAAACCCAGGTAAACAGTGCACCCCAGAAACATGTCACCACTCAGAGAACTGGGAACACGTGTATAACACACAGGCTGGGTTCAGACAACATGCTAACCAACAGTGGTTTAAGTAGTCAACCGTCAGTTGAGTGGTCAACGGTTGGATATTGTGTTGTCTGTCGGACAAAAACCACCCCATGGTTGACTATTTCCCCAACATAACCAACTGAGATAACTAACACTCTGCAGAGTTGACTATCTGCACAACTGTTCATTAGCGTGTTGTCTGTTGGGCTCAGTGGACTATTTTGCAGGGTTGAGTGGACAATTTCAGCTGGCTACAGAGTTCCCGGGCAAGAGCAACCAAAGCGGCAGTTACCACTCTAGTCCAGCCATCAGCACTAGCAATAACTGCTGGGATAGCACCAGGAGGACTGGGGGAAGAGGGAGGGCGGGGAGAGGGGCAGGGGCTGTGTCAGTCAAGTGCCGGGTTGACTATTAATCCACTCAATGCCAGCCCCAACCAATCCACAGTTGTGTAGGAACATGTGTGGGGAGTACCCGCAAAATAACTGTGAGTTGGCTACTCAACCCACCATTGACTAATGTGTTGTCTGAATGCATCCATAAAGTCTGTTTTCAATTAAGAGAGTTAAATGATAGCAGTTCTATCAATGGATGAGTTGTCACAATGCTACTTCACTTACCATGTCGAGCCAGAAGCTCCAGTGAGGTATGTAACACAATCTAAGAGGTTCATCTTCTGAAGGGCAAAGAGGTGGCCATAGAATGCTGACATTGCCCTGGCTCCCCCTCCTGTTGCCATGACAGCTATGATGGGGACCTGTGGCAACAAATGAAGAACGACAACGAGAGAAAGGCTATGTGCCCCCAGTTCAACGTTAGGGGCCTGTAACTGCCTCAGGCTGCTTTGGAAATTCTTCCCACAGGGGAATAAAGATTAAAATTAAAGGCTTCAAAAATTATAAAGAGACTTATTATAAAAAGTCCAATATGCATACCTCTTAGGTTGCCTCATTTTCTGGGAAATCATGTTTTCTGACTGTTGGAGGAAAAATAGCCTCCACTTCGCTGTCGAATGATTCAAGCAACTGCTGTCTCCACACCCTCTAATATATCTCCATGTCTATATTGCTTCAGTTATGCTTTACTCTGCTTTGCTGGTGATTCCTCTCAAGAAAGTAGCCTGTCTGTAGTATTTATCCTCATGCTGAAATGAGTGGCTTCAATTCCAATTATGTGCGCGCACGCGCACACACACACAGATATTATACACACACTTATATTTGCACTTAGATGAGTAGTTCTACAATGTGCTCATTTCAAAGAATTCCCCCACCCATGTTTGGTGTCAACTGAAGCCCACCCACCTCATCTCCTTGCAGCTCCTGGTCCAGCAGAAGAACCTTTTCTAGAGCGCTGGCAACCACTTTCTTCCTCTTATACAGGAAGTCCTGCTCAGCTCCACAGAGATCACATCCCAAACGCACATCTACATCTCCAAAGCTGGAACGGGGGGGAAAAATACATCTTCATCCACCAGCCTGTTTTACCTGATACAGAGGTGGTAGGGAGATGGAATAACAAGACATAGGCCCTGTTCAGAAGACATTTAAACCATGGCTTTAACCACAGTGCTTAATGCTTTTTGGCTTAAGCACCATGGCTAAAGTCATGGTTTAAGGTGTCTTCTGAACAGGGCCATATTCTCAGAGAGTCAGAGAGGGGAAAGCTGAGCTGAACCATGATTGTATTTGTATTTTTATATTGTTATTGTTTTATATTTTGAATGGTCTTTATGGTTTTAATTTTTGTAAACTGCCCAGAGAGCTTTGGCTATTGGGTAGTATAAAAATGCTATAAATAAATAAATAAATAAATAAATAAATAAATAGGGTGCTTCCAGATGCAGGGCTAGTAGCACTTCCAATCAGAAGGGATTGTGCAACTATTCTGTTTTTTCTTTCTTAATGGATTTCCTGTGGTAAGAAAAAAGATGAAAGAAGCGGTAGGAAAACACAGGAGGGTAACAAGTAAACAATGACATCATCTGGACCCCCCATAATATTGTGCTGATGAGGCATGGTAATTGCTTGACAAAAGTCTCATCTGGAAGCACCCTAAGGAGTACAGTGAAGACCCTAATTGGGTAGCAAGGCCCGTACTTCTACTGTGATCTTTCTCCTGCAGAACTGTCCAGAGATCAATGATTACTTCCGGTTTTATGTGAGACATTCTTCATGTGGGAGGGAGCTATATCATCTCCATTTCACTCAGAAATCCATTTAGGGCAAACAGCCTCCCATTTGGGACTAGAGATGAGACATTTTCTTATATCATATTAGATGGACAGGAGCATCTCCCCTATGAGGGAAGGTTACAACAGCTGGGATTGTTTAGCTTGGAAAAAAGGAGGGTAAGGGGAGACACAATAAAGATGTACAAAATTATACATGGAATGGAGAATGTGGATAGGGAACGATTTTTCTCCCATGAAGCTGATTGATGGGAGATTCAGGACAGATAAAAGGTAGTACTTCTTCACACAGCGCATAGTTAAACTATGGAATTCTGGACTAGGTGGACCCTTGGTGCTGCTGAGTACAAGCATGGTTCTTCTTATGTCCTTATGAAGACTCACATTATGTCCTTATGAAGCCATCTTTATCCTTCTCTCAAAAAACTAGACCCAGAGTCATCCCATCAATCTAATTAGCAGGAGATTCAGGACAGATAAAAGAAAGTACTTCTTCACACAGCGCAGTTAAACTATGGAATTTGGTACCATAAGACATAGTGATGGCCACCAATATGGATGGCTTTAAAAGGGGGTTAAGATAAATGCTTGGAGGAGAAGACTATCAACGGCTATCTCCAGTATCAGAGCCAGTATGCCTACATGCACCAGTTGCTGGGGAACATGGGAAGGTGCTGTGGCACTCATGTTCTGCTTGTGGGTTTCCTATGAGCACCTGGTTGGCCACTGTGCGAACAGAATGCTGGACTAGATGGACCCTTGGTATGACCCAGCATGGCTATTCTTATGTTCTTATGAGTGAAGCACAACCCTCCATTAGAAGCACATCCAATTATACATTGAGTGTGCACACCCATCACACATTATTATTATTCATGTGATGGGATTTTTAAAGCTGGTCCCCCTCATGAAATTGACTTGGTACAGTACTTGTACAAGGACTAAATTATGAGAGAATGAAGGCAATAAAATATTTGACTGCATCTCCCACTGCCACCAATGCTAGTGTATCTTGATTGGATAGTCCCTGAGTGATGTACAGGGAGATGACAAGAGTAGTATTTATTGAAATTAGAGAGTGACTTTCTAAAGTGAAGCACATAGGCACAAGCTTTGGTAGGTTGAGCCACAGGACCTTCCTACCTTACAGCGCTATTTATGTTTAATTTTTACAATGTTTTTATACCACCCAGTAGCAAGAAATGGGTGGGTGATATACAAAAGGAAGATTTAAAAACCATGAAATATAAAAACAATCTTATCTTAAAACCCAAAATGGATGAAAACAGCAAACTTAAACTGAACAGACAAGAATTTCTTACCTGTCATTAACCCTGAGCTGCAGCTCCAATTGTGCATTCTGAAAATGAAGTTTATCAAGATTAACTATGTAAAAGTGCAAGATAAATGCATTCTGTAATGTAGTATATGACCATTCCCTATCCAGGGTTTCATATATATATATATATATATATATATATATATATATTTAAAAATGCAAATATGATATTTGTGGGTCTCTAAGAGCAGAGGAACAGGCTATCACTATTTTGTGTACCTCTTCCCACCACTGCCCCCAAACCAAGACAACTGGTCCATTGTCTCACACGGCACCTAGACTGCTTTCTGCTTAGAAAACAATCTGGATCCGGGGCACAAAGCAAAGTTGTGACTGGAAAGGAAAAAAACTGGTTTATACCTATTAGTTTTTATTTATTATTAACATTTATATACTGCCTTATCTGTTAAAAAGCCATCAAGGCAATGTACTACTCTAAAGCATTTACCAGTAATTAAATCCTGATGTGGACACAATCATATTCCTCTCTCAAAGGAACAATGGAGTCACAAAGTCCACCACCACCACCTTTTAAAAGAAAAGTAACTACTATAAAATTAACATTGTTTAGCAGCAAAGAATGGCTTCCTTTTTATCTTCTGTTCTGATAAATTATTTCTGTCCATATAAATAAGAGGCCACATACCTTTGTGAAAGGCAAGACAGCTTTTGTTTCCTCTCCCAGAGGGAGGGCTTTCAGCGATATACCTGGCTGATCAGCAGCAGTGTCTCCAAAAAGTTTATTCCCAAAGGAATTACTCTGAAATGGATCACAAAAAATTAAATGTACTCAATAGTGCAGTTAAAGAGATGCACATGATGCAAAATAAACTCCTGCATAGGGCTTGATTGAAGGAACACGACAGTCCTCCTGTGAAAGCTCCAAATATTGTATTCACAAGATAACACTCCTGGCAAAAGCACCAAGGACATTCACCACCTCCACCAGTGCACTGCAAAGAAGCTCTTCCTCATGGCTCTGCTTCGCCCCTAAATGCTTTGTACCATGCATACAGACACCATTTTCCCACACCAGTGCTATTACCCTCAGGAAAGCTTGGCACTGGCCATACACTTAGGCCCTTTCCACACTAGCGGTTTTCCCCGGGGTCGTCCCTGGGTGGTCCCTGTGCACCTAAATGACGCACAGGGGATCCCGGGGGCAACCAGGGATGACCCAGGGAAAACCCAGGGATAGTGGAAACTGTGGATATCCCGGTTTCCCTGCCATTAATAAAATATTAATTTTATATGCTTTTAATTAGTTTATGTATTTTATATTTTTTGCATTGATTTTGTTCCCTGCCTCGATCCGAAGGGAAAGGCGGGTAAGAAATCATCATCATCATCATCATCATCATCATCATCATCATCATCCTGGGACATGAGCTGCTCAGGGTGGCTCCGTGCCCATGGGGTGGAGGGAATAAATTCCCCTGTCCTCAAGATGGCATAGGGTGGGGGGCCATGGGGGGGGGGTCCACTTACCTGTTCCACCGTGCTCCCTGCCCTGTCTCCTTTAAACATCCAAAATGGTGGGCGCGATGGGCGCAATGTACCTGTTTGTTCTCGGGATGTCACGCTTCCTGTTGGTATCCTGGGGAACCATCCAGGAAGCAGGTAAGTCCAGGATCGTCCCTCCCTCCCTCTACACCCTTAGGTGTAGAAAGAGCCTTAGTTAGATGCCCTTGCCTCTGAACAGACTGCCATTCCAGCTAAACAAGCTTCAGTGGCGCGCTGGTGGGGGCAGTAACATTTGAACAAAGACAGCAAATATTATTCATATTTTATTATATTTTTGAAAGAGCTTTCCAGTCTGAATTGTGTTTGTCCCTACATGTAGGTTGCTTTCCTTTCCTTTTGCAAGTGGGAATGGAGCTGAAAGGCTGTGACTTGCCCAAAGCTACCCCTAATGAATCTATGTCTGAAGTGGAACTTGAAACCAAACCCTGTCACCCTGTCAATGTGGAGGGGAATGACTCAACAGAAGGTGCCCTGCACCACCTCTTCTCTTCTGTAACCTCTCTGGAATCTGCTTATGTGGGCAAAGTCATGAGTCCATAGGCTACCATAACTACAAGTTTCCCACAATGCTCACCTGTGTGCAGTGTTGACCAAGCTAGACAGCTGGTTTATTCACATGTCTGCTCTGTACATTTATAAAGCATTGGGTATCTCCTTTTAAGAGGAAAAGGGATTTGCAAGTGATGGAAGCTGAAACCTCCCTTGACTGCCCAGCACTCAGTTGTTTCTACCATTTGTCTCCTGAGCTTGGCTAACTTGGAGTGAATTAGGATGTCGTAGAATCGGTTTCAATGCCTATTCTCTGTCTTGAAAACAAATGCCTTGTATTGTATTGACTTCCTGCATTGAGCAGGGAGTTGGACTCGATGGCCGCATAGGCCCCTTCCAACTGTACCATTCTATGATTCTATGGTACTTCCACCAATTTTCACAGACTCTGTCTGTCTCCACTCAGGCCCTTTCTACATCTAAGGATGTGGAGGGAGGGCTTGGGGACAATCTTGGACTTACCAGCTTCCGGGTTCATCTCCCTCTTTCCAAACAGGAAGGGTGACATCCTAACTTCCTCCTGGGGCGTTACAACGTTGTGCCCACCATTTTTATTTTTAGAAAGAATCCGGGAGCGCACTTGCGCTCCATCAAAAAAATAAGTGTTAAAAAAAATCACCCCAAAATCACACCCCACCATCCTGGGGATGCCGGTCTTGCTTCCCCCCTTCCCATTTCCCTGATGAGCATGGAGCAGGACAGGCGCCTACACCTCCCATGGTCTCAGGACATTCCTGGGACCGCAGGAAGAATTCGATTTTCCCAGGGTTTCTTTATCCTTGGGAAAAATCATGCCCATCCTCCACTGCCCCTGGGAGACTCTGTGCATCATTTGGATGCACAGGGATGACCTATGGACGGTCCCGGGATATATCCCCAGTGTGGAAAGGGCCTCAGTATCAGAGCTCAACTAGGAGAAAAGGGTTTGAGTGGGATGATGAAGAGAGGGAGGGAAGGTTCATCTCCACTCATCCATGTGTGCTTTTCATGTTAAATTGTCTCCTATTCCCTGCTAAATATGTCAACAGGGAAAATACATGAACAAATGTGACTGGACATCATAAATAGCTTGGCCTTTATTACATGGGAGGTAGGGTGACCAGATAAAATCCAGGTCAGGGCTCATGTAACTTTAACAGTTGTAGAGAAAAGGGAATTTCAGCCAGTGTCATTTGTATGCAATTAGTTCCTGGTGAAATTCCCTCTTCATCACAACTGTTAAAGTTGCAGGGGCCCTGCCTTCTTTTGTATATGGTCACTCTAGTTAAAGTTACATGAGCCCTGACCTGGATTTTATCTGGTCAGCCTAATGGGAGGACAGGACACTCTCCCCACCAAGTCTCTCAGATTCATCCGCAGCCCTACTCTGTAAAGATCTCAGCATATTAGTTAATCCAGCCCCCGCTGGTGCATGGATGAAACCGGCCATTTGTAAGCATGGCATTACCTTCACATTGGCTTTCAGCATTGGCTCCCAGTTCTTTACACAGTGGAATTGGAAGATTTCTGAGTCCTGGGTGATTTTCTGTACTTCTTCAAGTGATTCTTTCACCACCAGTTCAATGTTTTTATGTTCTAGGGAAAAGTGAAGTGTTCACAGATGCTCTGATTTATGGAAGCTTATGTGCAGTAAAAGGCCTTCCCTCACTCTTTCCCGCATAGATTATTAGAACTGTCAGCATCTAACTACAAATTCCAGAGACATTCCATGTCTCAGGGCCAAACTAAGGGCCACACTAAACATTCTGCTGACATAATTTAGCTAGTTAGTTTTCCTTACTCTTCTGTCAACAGTAATTCAGAAGAGGGGTTAAAGATAGGGGTAGTGTAATGTCTAGTTAGAAAGGCAGTGCTGACCATCTCTTAGGTAGGTGGTAACAGGGGAAGATGAGGTGGCATGCCTAAATATGGTCACTGCTACTCCTATCCCAGCCTAACAGGGAAGGAGAGCCAGGGCCATCCCTACCAAAACTCAGAAACTGCTTCAAGCAGCAGATGCTGAAAGGCAGCAGTGAAAGCACTCCAGCCATTCCTCTTGAGCCCCCTGGCCATTCCCTCCTCTTGGGGGGCAGAGCTGTGTGCCACATAGTCTGTCCTTCACCTCTTAAACTAGCCTGCTGGAGTAGTGTAGAAGCAAGATTCAACTACCAGTCCAGCCAGCGACATTACATGGAATGGAGGGGGAGGGGTTCCATCTTAGCCTTACAGCAAAATGTCTTCGGCCAGCCCTGAGGAGAGCATACATCACAAAAGGACAAAGCTTAAGGAAGCCAGATGGTGGATGCAGGATGTTTAACCCTAACACCCCACACAAGTAAATTTTATAGTCACAATACAGCAGATTTACACATTGGAATTTTAATAACAAAGTCTTGTGGCACATTAATGACTAACAAATTTATTCTGGCATAAGCTTTCATGAGATAAGGTGACTGATACTAAATGTGTATGTAAACACTCAGGGTTCACCCTACCATTACACAGGGTAGGCAGCTTGCCTTAGGTACATGTTTGGGTATCATTATGAGGAATAAAATAATCTATTATTATTATTAATATTAACAATCATAGGGGGCACCATTTGCTTCAAATATTAAAATATCTTAAACTGTCTATGTAACCACTTAATAAGCCAGTTGTCTGGGCCAAAAGAATATGATGGCGGCCAAGGGTAAAGCGCTTGTCCATATAAGCATTCAAGCAAGCCCTATCATGTATAAATCCCACAGCTTCTTCTGTCTTTTTTCATACTGCAAAAAATCTGATACGGAGAAAAGGCTGGAATAGCTGTAGAAGGCCTTCTTAATGGTGGCACCAGAAGCCCTCTATATGGAACAGTCCAAGTCCTGTCAAGTATTAAGGCCAGCCCTACTATAAGCGAGTGAAGCAGCGTCCAGAGGCAGCTTTTCAGCAGCATAACAGCCGAGCAAATAGTTATTTAGTTGTTGTTTATTATTATTGCTGTGGTCATTGTATTTTTACTGCCAGGGAGAGGGAGAGGTACTTGTGGGATTTTCGATTTCACGTGCCAGAATATCTTGCTTGGCCTTGGGTACTATGCACCTTGACAGGAGTGGGGTTGGGTGGGGGAGTCATTTGCTGTTCCACTTCAGGTAATGGTTACTAAACCTCTGCAGCAGATCAAAAATCTAGGGGAACAGGGCAGACTGGTGATAAAATGGATAATACAGATGATTTGCTTACCAAGAGTAGAAAGTTCTTGAATTTCGATTGTGAATAGTTTGTAATGAAGTGTCAATGTAAATAAGGCAGTTTTTAAGTGGTGTATTCCTAAATATCTAAAACAAAATCAGGCTTTGTATATGTTATAAGTTGTGTATGTTTTCAAATGAGTCATTCCCCTCTCCCCCCGGAAATATCAAAGAGTTCTTATTTGAGATTTTTCTATAAATGTTCCTGCCAGTAACTTCTTTGGATAAACTATTCATCTAGCACGCACAGAATCACAATCAAGGCAAAATAATGTCAAATTCAAACTATCTGAAGGATTTTTTCCATGATGTTTTGTCTGCATGCGTGTACAGAGACAAATAGAGGTTGGTGTTTTGCATGATTTAGCCATCAACTTTCACCACAGTGGAAATTTGGAAGCAATGGTGCAGTTTAATGTGCCTTTAGGCCAAGGAGATTTTACTTTAGATGTTAAAAAGTCTTATGAAGTGGGAAGACTTGGTTGTCTACTTTAAAAGGTCAAGATTTAGACTCACTTTTCAAACATTCCTCATTCTTCCATTTGTCTAGCTGAACTTCCAAAGAGGAAACCTCACGAGCCTGGGAAGGAAAGAATACAATCAACCAAGGTTAAAAGGGATTGTTCCTTTATAGAATGTGTGAGCAATTTGTGACCATCCGGATGTTACTGAATTACAATTTCCATCTTTCCTGGCCATTGACCATGCTGACTGGGCTTGATGGGAATTGGAGTCTTACAACTTCTAGAGGGCCACAGTTTCCTTGTCCCTGCTTCACACAAACCAGGTTTAGGCTATAATGTTCCTCTTATTCAAATTTACCCTACTATGCCTTAAGTTTCAAAAAGGATGTATACATTTTAAACGGGAATGTAGCCTGACACTGATTTCTGTTTGGCTAATGTAGTGGTGAAAGCCAACATTTTGATCACGTGTGCCACAAGTCAAGTTCCAGTACCAGAGGCAGTATGCCTCTGTACACCAGTTGCTCGAGAGCATGCGCAGGAGGTGCTATTGTGCTCATGTTCTGCTTGTGGGCTTCCCACAGACATCAGGCTGGCTACTGTGGAAACACAATGCTGGACTGGGTAGGTCTTTGATCTGATCCAGCACAACTCTTCTTATGTTCTTAAAATAAGTAATGCCCATCGATGGCAATATTTGGAGGGGGGGTTGCACTCCACTGAGCTGGAAGACAAACAAGAGTGCAAAGCCTGAATCTGCTGCAGCCAGGTCTCTGGATCCTCCTGCTCCTGTTCAGAAGTACCACAAATATCAACAGCCTGTTCCACAAATTGGCCATCCACAAACTCAGGTCCAGTCCCTTGAAAGTGTACTTTCAGATATATAATTGGAGCTTCTGATATGCAAAATTCCTTTCCATCTTCCAATTTAGGAAAAGCCTGTGATGGAATTCATTTCCAGTTTAGATACCTGGAATGGAGGTTGAAAAGATAGTGATTTGCCCAAGGCTAGTTTCTCTTGGGTTTTAAAAGTACCATTACTAAGAGTATTTGTTGAAGTGGACACTGGATGAATTTATCCTACACACAATTTTATCCTACAGACAATTTTAAAATAAGACTGTGTGAGTTTAATGGATAGCCTCAGACACTTGATTATGATAATCAATCCTTTAGATCTTTTATCTCTTTTGCAAGTATGTCAACTCAGATAAAAAGCAATAGGCAATAGGTCTTACCGTTAGGATGCCATTAGTAATAATGCTCTCAAAACCAGAACATCTGGGGGGGAAATATAAAACCAAACAACAATAAAATGCATGTTACATATTTTCAATAGTTAAAGATATTGGCTGGGCTGGTGTCAGGTTGGCATGACTGAGCACTTGCTGAGGGCCCACACCTTAGCAGAGGCCCACTGGCAAGAGCCCCTGGAGTGTCTCCTCTTCTTCACCATTGTAATCTGCTTGTTCACCTGCCTCTTGTTCTGGGCCAGACAATGGCTGGTTTCAGACGACACAATAATCAACGGAGTGAGGAAGAGGCAACTGTCAGTTGTGTTGCTTATTGTGTCGTGTGGAGGGTTACACACCATGCACACACAACTGACGGTACACTATTCTGCCCAATTAAGCAACGGAGAGAAACAACAGGCTTGCACGTTGTTTAGCCCAAAGCCCCGTTGTTTAGGCTGACCATCTGAAAAGGAGGACAGGGCTCCTGTAACTTTAACAGTTGTAGAGCAAAGGGAATTTCAGCCAATGTCATTTGTATGCCATTAGTTCCTGGTGAAATTCCCTCTTCATCACAACAGTTAAATTTGCAGGGGCCCTGCCTTCTTTTGTATATGGTCACCCTAGTATAGTACCTGCAACTTTAACTGTTGTGATGAAGAGGGAATTTCACCAGGAACTAATGGCATACAAATGACACTGGCTGAAATTCCCTTTTCTCTACAACTGTTAAAGTTACAGGAGCCCTGTCCTCCTTTTCAGATGGTCAGCCTACCGTTGTTTAAAGTTTTGTCCGAACCCCCCCCCCCCCTTTAGTGGACTATTCCTTTTGGGAACAGAGTTCTGCCGGCCGGAGCAGCTGAAAACCCCAGGCTGCTCTATGCCCCTAACAGAAGTCGTAGTGCATGCTGGGATACGGCTGGGGGATTGAGGGAGGGGGAGGGAGCAGACGTAGCAACCAAGATGGCCGCCGGAACTTTCAGCTGCACAAGCACCGGAGTTGCAGATGTCGTGTGTGGAGCACCGCCTACCTAACGCATGGTCAGTCCGCTATTTCCCCCTCGGTTGCCTAATGTGTCATTCAAAACCAGCCAATGGTAGTAGTGAAAATGAGGAACTATAGGTGTTACTACCTACTTGCTCACTGGCTCTCTGCCTGTCAAGCAAAGAAGTGGTAGCAATGATGAGAAAGAAGATCAGGAGCAACAGCAGCTAATAACAACCCTGGTGCAAAAGCAGACTCACTTGAAGGAGGGAGGGGCCAAGGGGCCTAGGACGGCCAGGTATCCTAATTTACAGAGGGCAGTCCTTTGTTTTGGAGGGCTGGTAGAGATTTGTCCTCTATTTGAAGGTGTCCTCTATTTGATGGACTGTCCAGCCCAAGTCTGGTTCAAAGTTAATGGAACCATAAGGAGGAACAGCAGAGGCCTTGAAGTTGTCCCTCAGAAATTAGCATCTGGTCAGCAGACTGGCAGTCACACAATCTGCCCCACTATGGTGAGGTTCTTGTATTTCTATGTAAATAATAGTTATTTCTAAATTTGCACTTATACATACAACTTTGCATATGCAAATGTTATGCAAATTGGTGTCTTCTTTCGGTGAAGCATTTCCTCTATTTTAGCTATGTGAAAATGGCTACCCTTGCCGAAGGGTTATCAAAAACCTGGAACCAACACTACATATCAGAGACAAATTTTGAATTAACCTTCCCCTGCGTTCATTAGCTGTTCAGCTAGTTTCAGAGTTCTTTGGAGGAATTGGCATTTATGATTCAACGTAATAGTAGACTACACCTGCACAACCTGAGACCCACTGTTGCATAAATTGCTCTTAGAGTTCTTTTCTGGGGGTGTCCCAATCTTTACCAGAAAAGCGAAGCAGAATCAAAGCGGAGGTACAAAAAGCTTTATTTTATTCTCATGAGAAGGATCAGACCACGGACTCCTGTCCCAAGCGAAGTCTGACCAAAATCTTAAGGAATGCTGCTAGTTTTAAATACAATTGAAACACAGTGTTTTCTGACTGAACGCCCAAAATCTTTATCTCAGTACTATTTCAAAGCAGTGCAGTCGAAGACTCTGCTCCAAGGTCTTCCTGGGCTACAGAGAAATGATTAGACAGTGTGTTACAACAAATCCCATCAAATGGTCTTTGTTCTATGTTTCAAAAGCTGGCTGGCATTAGAGCATGCGCTAAGTGCAAAGCAAGGAACTAAATATAGACAAAAACAAAATGGAGTGGCTCTGGTTCTTATTATATTTCTAACACCACCCAGCTGAACACAAGTCATCAACAAGATGCAGTGAGCAGAAACCTGATAAATATCCTTTTCTTGTGGGAGGAAGGGCTGTAGGGTTAAAACAAGTGGCAGTGTAAAGCAGGTGAGATGTATTTGGATTGCTATGTCACAAGTTGTGGTAGACCAATAGGAATGAGATGCATATTTGGTCCAGTCCAGGGTTCTCTGTAGGGTTAGAAAGACTCTGGTCTCAGTAACTTCCCTTTCCGTTTCAGTAGAACTAGCAGATACAGTCTCAAAATAAATCAGTGCATAGAATCGCCCTCTCCATTACAGGAAAATTCACTTACACAGGAACTCTGTATACACTTCAGAGAGCAACTAGAGCTCTGGATTGTGATCACTGTTTATAGAAACCAATACTTGCAATTGCAAACACATAAATAAACCAAATTTATATTAGAAGGGTGGAAGAGCCCTGTTCTTCATTTATTGGTTTGTCATGAGATCACATGTAATAGTCTTATTTTTTAATGATCAAAACAGTTTACTTACATGCTCTCCATCTTGAATTCTACTTCTAGACTCTCTTGTCCCTAAAGGGGGAAGAAGAACAAAGAAATTATGGCACTTAAACTTTAACTTCTACCCCCTAACCCATCCAAAGGTTCCCTGAGCAATGGTCAAATCAAACATCTGTTTGAAATAGTAACATGAAGAAATGACACTACTAACTGTACCAGGCAGTTCTGTCTGTCAGCCAGTATAGGAGGCCAAGGGCAGAATCCTATGCATATTTAAACAAAAAATAAAGTGCTAAAATTCCCATGCTGGCTGGGAAATGCTAGGAATTGTAGGACTTTTTTCTGTCGAAACATGACTAGGATTGCACCCTAAGTTTTCTCTCTCTCTCTCTCTCTCTCTCTCTACCTCAGAGAAAATTCCATTGATATTTTTTTTTACAGTTGCACTGGTGACAAGGTGTGGGATCCAAGTGGAAATGGTATCTGTAATATATTTTATTTGTTGCCACCTAGTGGTAAAATGAAAAATGTTTCTTTGAGAATAGTTGGAACTGAGCATGCTCCAGGCATGTGCTTTTGGGTGTGGTTACAAGATGGATGCCAAACAGAATTGTATGAAGAAATAAACCAGTTATTTTTTAATCTTACTTGTGTAGGCTATCTATGTTATAATATCAGCACAGAAACTTTACTAGGAAGATCTTACAAGTCCCAGGACATATGTTTAAGGTAGAAAAGTGGCCAAAGATTGCTTTTCAGGAACTTGGAACAAAACAGCCTATGTAATGCAGTTCAAGGAACCGTTTTTTTCTCCTAAAGGACGAAATCCACAGGATGAAGAACACTTTAGCTGAACCAAACAACTAAGTCATAAAATTGTGCAGTGTATGTAGTTAAGTGGGATGGGCCATCGCTCAGTGATAGAGCACATGCCCTCCATGCAGAAGATCCCAGTATCTATCCATGGTATCTTCAGGTAGGGATGGGAAAGACCCCTGCCTGTAACCTTGGAGAGCCACAGCCATTCAGGCTTCCTCAATCTAGGGCCCTCCAGATGTATTGGACTACAACTCCCATCATCTGTCCCCAGCACGTTCCCCAGGTGAGGGAATGACAGATACTAGGTTTATAGCTTTAAAATGTGTGTAAACTGTTCTTCAATCCTATTTCCCCAGCTTATTTAAGTAGGCTGACCATATGAAAAGGAGGACAGGGCTCCTGTAACTTTAACAGTTGTAGAGAAAAGGGAATTTCAGCCAGTATCATTTGTATGCAATTAGTTCCTGGTGATATTCCCTCTTCATCACAACAGTTAAAGTTGCAGGCACTATACTAGAGTGACCATATACAAAAGAAGCCAGGGCCTCTGCAACTTTAACTGCTATGATGAAGAGGGAGTTTCACCAGGAACTAATTGCATACAAATGACACTGGCTGAAATTCCCTTTTCTCTACAACTGTTAAAGTTACAGGAGCCCTGTCCTCCTTTTCATATGGTCAGCCTAATTTAAGATACTTTAAGCCAATCTTTTCCCATGGAGAGCTGTAGCACAATGAAAGAGTACATCCTTTGCATGTAGGAAGCGCCCAGCTTGATCCCCGACATACCCAGGTAGGAAAGGGGAGAAAACTGCCTGAAATCCTAGAGAGCTGCCAATCATGTGACAACAATACTGGACTAGATGGACCAAGAGTCTGACTTGCATACAGCAACTATGTTTGTTTGTTTGTTTATTGCATTTCAATACTGCCCAATAGCCGAAGCTATGTTCCTAAGTGGCGGCAAGGGGTTGGGGTGGGGGATTATTTAGTTTCCTTGTGTGTTTATCATCCATATCATCTGTTTTTCCTGCCCACTCCTGTTCTATACTATAAAGTCATATATTTGCAGCCAAATTCTATACGCAGCCAGTATGAGGCGTCAGAATTGTTGGCCACCTGCTCGAGCTCACTGCCAACCCCTAAAAAGATGCTTAGCCCTGCTGCTGCTGCTGCTGCTGCTGCTGCTGCTGCTCCGACCTCGGCTCACCTGCTCTCTTCAAGCATGCAAGGAGTTAGCAGTGATAAGAGTGAGTCAGTATTGTCCACTTGCTGGAAATTCCCCCTCTGGATAGTTCTGTGGACTGGGCGCAGATGTGAGGGCAAGCAAATAAAAAGCATTGACAGTGGGGAAGAGGAGGTGGGCCCACTGAGAGAGAGGGACTCACTGAGAACATCATGCCCGAGGGACTCATAAAACCTGTAGCTGGCACTTAACTGTATTCTATGTGAGCTAAACCTTCTGGCTATGTACGACAACCCCGCTTTATACAATAATCTTATAGAATCATAGAATAGTAAAGTTGGAAGGGGCCTATAAGGCCCTCGGGTACAACCCCCTGTAGAATGCAGGAATCCACCTGTCCAGCTGCCTCTTGAAGGCCTCTAGTGTGGCCGAACTCACTACCTCCCTAGGTAATTGGTTCTATTGCCGTACTGCTCTAACAGTCAGGAAGTTTTCGCTGATGTCCAGCCGGAATCTGGCTTCCTGTAACTTGAGCCGATTATTCTGTGTCCTGCAATCTGGGATGATTGAGAAGTGATCCTGGCCCTCCTCTGTGTGACAACCTTTCAAGTCCTGCATATGACTCCAGGTGGCACTGTAGCATTTGCATGTTTCTGTGTGCCAGAGCAATATCCTGGGGGGGGGGGGGGTTGTATTCCTGGGCATCACAAGACATATTAGGACATTGGAGTCATTGGATATAATCCAATGTACACTTTCCAGGAGTAACCAGTGGAACTTTCTCCTGAGTAAAAGTGCTAGGATTGGGCTATTAGTATCTGAACATTTATTTCCTGGCAACACAATGGCTCACAGATTTGAGCTACAGTCACTTTGTGGGCATGGAGAATGTTTTATTGACAACCCATTGGCAATCTCAGTCCCTGACTTATAAATTAGGATAATGTAGCATTATAAATGGTTTGGGGTTTTAAAAAAAGAAAGAACAAGAGAAAGGACCTTCAGATTGTCCTCAGCCCATCTCAAAATCCTTTCACTCCTATTCAAACAATCATGATATTCAGCAGAATCAAAGGGCAGTATCTGAGTAGGCTGCTCCACAAGCAAGGCCCACCACTGATTCTGTTCCATAAGCAAGAGCCACCACTCGCACAATGGGGATTTAGCACTTTCTCTAGAGAGCCCCAAAATGAGTGAATACGCTCACTTCTGGATTGGGCAACCTGCCCCACTCCAAAATGAGAGTTTCCTCTCATTTACAGTCCCTCAACGAAGCCCTAAATACCCATTGCACGCACAGTGAGTGTTGCTTATAAATGGAATCAGCAGTGGTCCTGTTTGCACTATGGTCCACTTGGATACTGTCCAAAATTTGGAGGGTGGGGAGAAATATAGTCATCCCTACCTACAGCTGACTCCAAACACAATAACATATTCTTCAACTTAAAAACTGATCAAGGTTTCACACTTCTTTATTTTTATATATCTTTCTTCCATGAATAACTACATTGAGTGTAGAAGACTGACTGCATTCTGTGAGCTCATTCAGTCAGGGGAAAATCGCATTCCCTTATTGTGGCTCTGCTTCCTGCTTCTCTTCCGCTTTTGCAACAAGCTGTTTACATGAGGAAGAGAGCAGGGATCACATGGCTTGTACAGCTCAATGCAGTTCAATAGGACATTGTCCTCTAGTGGGCGTTTTATAGCACAACGCCTGTACATGCCAGGAAAACCCTACAAATACCAATATAAGCCAGAAGAGTCAGGTTTTCTGAGGTTTATTTTTAACTGCTAAAACCAGGAAATGGAGTGGGAGATGCGCAAGAGGCCGATAGCATCGTCAAAATGACCTGCAAACATCCGTGAGTGCCCAGTCACGAGCATGCTATAAAACACTCATTTAAAGAAGCTCTGTGAGTTGGATCGAGAGGAAGTTAGTCACACTTGAGTGTCATTTGATTTCAGTGAGACTAAAGTGTGACTAACTTCCTCTGGATCTACTTTGCTTTCTTTCAAAGGAATAGAAGAGGAACATCTTCGTTTTACATAGAATAGTGTTTGCTTTCTATTCCAAAAAACAAGCCAAAGAAGGGAAAGTGTGAACTATACTGAAATAGAAATTAAACAGAAGTACACACACCAAAACAGATGTGAACACAGAAACTGGCAAAAAGTTAATCTTTAAAAACAGAGAACCAAAATATGTTAGACAGGTAGTTTTATTTCAAAGTATAGTTGAGCATAGTTTGGTTATGAAGGAGCCCTTATTATGTTTGGGTTTACTGCCAAATGATTCAACTTGTGAATCATTTGGCAGTTAATGATTACATCAACTCTTGAAAACATTTTAAAGGGATCACTGAACAATTGTGCTGAAGAAAATGGCCTTCAGAGCTGCCCATTTGATAACTATTCTTTGGAAGCAGATGAGTTTAAAGCAAATGTTGCTCTGAGCTAGTGTTTTATAATGGATTAATGATTGGCCTTGGGCTGAGGAACAGGGTCAAATGCCCCACTTAGCTAGGAAGCATGTGGAGTTATGCTGGGCCAGACACTAACTCTCAACATAACCTATTGCACAGAGCTGTTGTGATGATAGCATGGGAAATAACAAGTAACAACATACTATGAGCTCCTTGAAGAAAGAGTGGTATATAAATGTGAATAAAAAATAAATAATATTTATATATGACCATTGTCTTTACTTTGGAATATAAAAGGGAGAATAATAAATAGAAATCAATGAATGGGTGTACAATAAACTATTCATTCAGAGTTCATCTGCTTCCCTCACTGCAAGTCACCCAGGTGATTAAAAAGATAAATTAAAAGAGATAAAATAGACAAATCGTAAAACAGCATTTGTTGTGTCAATCTTTACCTCAGAGTTCAACATGAAGTTCTCATAAATAGTTTCCCCAGGCCTCACTTTAGCAATATCATAGACAACAGTGAAGAGGATATCGTCTCTGGTGACCATATCTTGATCATAGAGCTTCAGTTCCAGAACATTCTGAGTGCAAAGAAGAAAAGCATGAAAGAATGTATATATTTATTTCATTTCACAGCGGTGTCGTTTGGAAGGCATAGCAGCAGCCACGGACCAGGCTAAACTCCCCTGAAGACGCCCATAAGGTGTCCAGCACTGTGTTGGACAAACAGCTCGTGATCAAAAGGCAACACCTGATAAATGCAAGAGGCATTTCAACCTTTTAGAAAGGGGAAAAAACTGCACTAAAGCCAGGAAACCACCAAACGATCAGTGGTCAAGGGAGGGGTGGTCTCATGGGAAGGGGCATGGCCATCTGGGGAATATCAGGGGGTTAGATTTGGTTCCTGGGCCTGAGTTTCTGCACCCCTGTTTTAAGGAGTGGGCTTTTATTAGAGAATATGGCAGTCCCACAGAACATAATGGATGTCCTTTACATGTGAAAGCACATCTACAGAAGAATGTGCCCTATGTTTGAAATTCTGCTCTTGCAACTTTAATGTGAGTCTTCATAAGGTCATAAGAAGAGCCATGCTTGTACTCAGCAGAACCAAGGGTCCATCTAGTTCAGAATTCCATAGATGCTGTGTGAAGAAGTACTACTATTTATCTGTCCTGAATCTCCCACCAATCAGCTTCATGGGATGACCCCTTTGGGTTCTAGGATTATGGGAGAGGAAGAAAAATAGTTCCCTATCCACGTTCTCCACACCATGTATAACTTTGTACACCTTTATCATGTCTTCCCTTACCCTGCTTTTTTCCAAGCTAAACAATCTCAGCTGTTGTAATCTTCCCTCATAGGGGAGATGTTCCAGCCTCTTGATCATTTTAGTTGCCTATTTCTGCACTTTTTCCAGCTCTACAACATCTTTTTTTAGGTGTGGTGACCAGAACTATACACAGTATTCTAAGTGTGGTTGCACCATAGCTTTGTATAAAGGCAGTATGATACTGGCAGTTTTATTCTCAATTCCTTTTCTAATTATGCCTAAGCGTCAAATGTTGCTTCCTCTGATTTCCCAAGTTCCTCTGATTTCCCAAGTTCTCCTAGGGTTGTCCCTTCACAGAAACTAAGAATATTAGGAAATAAATAGTTATCGTTTTTTCTGCATAGACACAGTGCATTTTCCTCAATGTATATAAAGGAAAGACTTTAAAAATTAAACTTTAAAAGCTGCCTACCTGGACCTCAGTTTGGATAATGAAATGGAAGTGCTCGTTCCAAACAGGATTACTACTATTTTGGATGGTTTTAGTCACAGCATGTTGATTTGAAGCTGATGGTAGCCAAAGGCTCACATAACAATCAGATGGAGTCACTAGAACAAAGCAAAAAGTTGCATTAATGTTTAAAGATAACTGACCTTTCATCAACTGAGAGATCTTTTTCTGTATTATTAGAGGATAGATAGATAGATAGATAGATAGATAGATAGATAGATGATAGATAGATAGATAGATAGATAGATAGATAGATAGATAGATAGATATCTTCCATCCAACACATTGCAAGACTTCCAAAAAAACAAAAGGGGGTGAAAATCCAAATGGTAGGATTGTATATAAAGGTCCTTTTTGTGTGAGTCATAGCCTATTTCCGATTTTCAAGTTTTTACAACTTTTAGTGCAGCTTCCCAGTTTCTCCTCCTGCTCATTTTCTAGGATTGCTGAAAAACAGGATGTGCATCATGAGAAAAGAGGACTCTGCCTTGTATAAAATTTGCATATGCTAATATACATATATAGATGCAAATTTAGACCTCATTACTATATGTTAAATAGAAATGCAATACATCTCACCATAGTGGGGGAGACTGTGACCAGGTGACCTCTGTGCTCGCAGCTCAGGCTGCTGTCCAGGTGCTACATGTTGATGAGCAACTTCATGCCCCCTTCTCTACCTTCTTATGGCTCTTCTCTTTAAAGCGGAGTTGCACTGGACAAATCTTCAAAAATGAAGTCGCCCTGCAGAAACCGCACTGGGTTCACACAACATGACAGCCCCACATAGCTGATTAGCCATGGTGGGTTGTTGCCTCATACGAACCTGGTCATTTTGTCCTATGGGAGGGCTCTGCATGTCATCTGAGTGAAATGAACACTTGGATTGCCTTGTTGGCCATACTCAGGAATTCTGGGAGTTAAAGTACTCATTATGCTATTGTGCAGCATGTAGCTGAGGGTTAGCTTTTTCTTCACTGTAGAGTAAGCTTCTTCCCCAATTCAGATTGGGACTACTAACTTCCCCCTCAACCGTTTGCTTCCTGAAATTACCCCCTGCAAGGAGGTGGGAGTTAACAAAAGGAAACAAGTTTCCGTTAACTCCAGTGGAAACTTTTTCCCTCTTGTTAACTCCACTGTGTGTGTGTGTGTGTGTGTGTGTGTGTGTGTGTACAGGTGGGGGGAGGGAATTTCAGGAAGCAAATGGCAGGAAGGTTTAAGCTTAACTCTCAGCTACACAATCATCATAATGTGTAGTTTGGCTCTAGGTGATAGAATAGGGTGGTGTTGAGCTGCCACTGCTTGGTGGTGGTTGCACCTAGGCTGGGGTCCCATGAAAAAAATCTCCATGGAAAATGTATGACAAAGAATGTGTCAACTCACATAGGTCTTTTAAGGGCATGTGCTGAGCCTTGATGACCTGCACAGAGAGCAGGTAGCACGGAAACATTTCAGCCTGGATAGAAATACACACACACAAATGAATTATGTAATCTTGACTATTGCATATAGAATATAACACATCAAAAACAAAACACTATAGATTTTAATAGAGGGCAAGATTTTCATTCTGACTTACTAAAATGAAGAAACTGGAATTGTTACTGTTTTGATCTTTCTTTGTTCCCTATTTAGAGCTAAAATATAGAACCATAATTCCCTTGCACCAACTATGAAACATTGCCTTACACTGGCATGAAACATTAATATTTTTTTAATATCTGGAGACTGACCCCTATAACCATGATTGTTCTGTTTTTTATCAGAACGACTTACATTTCATTACACACTGAACGCACTCAGGCAAAAGTGTCCCCTAAGGCTGTTATCCCTTTTATCCACCTTGTAATTTCATGATATACCATTCTCCACAGGTATAATTTTTCTCACATTCCAAGCGGATTTGTAATTTTTGTCTAGGAGGTGGCCTTTTGCATACCACTTCCTGTTCTAAACAGAACATGAGAACTAGCTTCCAGGGAATGTTTTTCTTTTAAAAAACAACTCATATTTCTAACCACTAGAATCACAGAGGACAACTTGTAAAATGTTTAAATTTTAAGTGTAAGGGCCAAAGTAGATGTTACCTGGAAGAAAAGTGAATTTGGCTCTAAGCATGTATTTGTCACTTTTCTACTTAAAACTTTAAGGGATACACTTAAAACATCTCAGGCAGCCTTCCCTAACCTAGTGCTCTCCAGATATGTTGAAATACAGCGCCCATCATCACCAGCCAGCATGAGTTCTAATACAATGCATGATTGTTCCATTGAGCCTAGTATTGTTGACAGTGACAGGCAGCAGCTTTCCAAGACAGGTGTTTTTGTAGCTCTACAAAAGATCTGAAAATGCTGGAGATTTAAACTTCTCCATGCAAAGTGTATTTTATTTTATTTTATTTATTATTTTTATTTATTACATTTTTATACTGCCCAACAGCCAAGGCTCTCTGGGCAGTTCACAGCTAAAACAAAACCACAATATACAAAGTCAGAATTTAAAACTTTGATTTTTTTTTTAAAAAAAATGCCATATTAAACCAGGAAAAGTTATAAAACAGGGAAGGCCTGTCTAAAAAGATGTGTTTTCAGGAGGTGTTTGAAAGATTTTATATTTCTACCTCCCAAATCGCACGAGGCATATGCCCTACCACTGAGTTTGCAGATGTCATAAAAATGATTTTTTGCAAAATATAATCTCCATGACTCCTATGGCCAGAGGCAGCAAAAGGGCAGTATCTGTGACATTGCCTTGAAGTCCAGCTTCTATTGTGCCTTTTCTATTTAGCCTTTTGGAGAGCCTTGGTAAGATGGACACCAAGTCCTGCTGTTGTGGGTGTCACTAAAAAAAAATTTTGGGGGGGTCATGAAAAAATATTTGTGTTAACTTTAGGCAGTGTTCAGTGGCATTCTGGTCAATTGTTGTATCCTCTGGTAAACATATTTCAATTAATTTATCTCTTCTCAAGTCAAGCACCTTCCACTTGGTTCTGAAGCATTACTATGAAAACAAATTCATACACATACACACACAAACCTATCATGGCAAATGCCAATACAATTATTGAAAGATCATATTCATTTGCTTCTATCTTCATAGCCTATCACCTAAGGTGCCGATCAAACATAAGCACTTAGCAATTATAACTGTTAAATTTGACAAAGTACCCTAGCTTGGGTTCTAATTTTTTGCTCGCTGGGGCAACTCTCCTTCCATGAACAGAAAGTCCTTCTGTCAATAGACAATTAGGAGGAATCAAACCAATATTTATACCCTGGTTCATAATAAAGTTCATTCCAGTCCAATGTATCATCATCATTTAACAAAGCAAAAGAACTCTCAGGTGGACTTTTGTCTCCAGAAAGTGAATCTACCATATATGAGAAACTTGAAAGAGAGGTTAGCTCTTCACTTCATAAACAAGAAAAGCATACTATTAAATGGATTGTGACACCATATTGGAAAGTTTTCAAGGCATGAATTATCTTGCTTCAGCAGGCAACAGCTTTATATTAGATACATGGATTATGTTACACCATTCTTCTCACTTTGGAATATGATTCTTTTCTTCCAAGAAAACACTGCAGACTAAGGCCACCTTTATTTGTTACAATAGTACAAATCTCTAGAGTTGGAATCTATAGCACAAAACCAGACTCTGAATATCCATATGAAACACATAGACACCAGCAAAATAGCCTATTACCTAATAATGTCTGCTATACGTTAATTTCTTATATGGCCACCTATTAGTTGAGGGGCTCCAATAGGAGTGTTTCTTTGTAAAAGTTTAGGAATATTTGACAACTTCCCTGAAGCAATTAATCTCATGTCCAGCACTGGAAAAGTGTTAAAATAGCATTTTTTCTTACCTTAGACGTTAAAGTGGCCATTGCATGGACAGGCAGTAAAGATGGACACAATTCCAGCTTATGAAAAGAGGTGTTCTGCTCTGTCAGCTTCCAGGCATGCTCCTAACTTCTTTCTTTTTTTAAAAAAAAAAAGAGATGACTGGTGCCAAAGTGCTGAGGAGATATAAAGCTCCACCTTCTTTGTGACTCTTCGGAGTAAAATGGTGTAATTCTTTGTTCTCACATCCTATGTTCATTAATGGATAGTCATTTGTCTAAGATGTACCCAGAACATGGACGTGATACAGTTGAAGATAATAAGATCTGGTCTACACAGGCAGCTGAATGTGGTGGTAGAGTCCTGAACCAGTTGATTGGCCTGTACCATTATAGACTGCAAGAGTGTGTGCCACATTCTGGAATCCTCCCTCCAAATAAAACAACAAAAACCTAGTACTTCCCCTGCTATCACTTTGTACAAGATACAGAAGTTGTGTTTCTTTTCTTGTTCATACTTAGGGGGACGCTAAAAAATGTGATGGAGTAGTCCAGGATGTGAACGACTCATTACTACTGTGTTTGTGTGGGAGAGCAGACCTTCATTTTAGCATAGCAGATGGACAGTGAGGGAGCATCACCATGCATAATGTCTGGCTACTTTTGACATCAGAGTCCCTGACTATTCAACTTAAAAGAATTTAACTTAAAAGAAAAGATTGAAGACAGCACATACTGGATTAAATTTGCCATGAGACTATTCAGCTAGAATGAGATTTCTCACTACCAGAATCAGAGGAATATAAAATTAGAGGAACACACACCCTGCAATGCCCTTTTCTTACACTATGTTTTGCAGTCTTAAAGCCTTAGTAGCTGTGATGTGACAACATTCCCCAGCTATGGCCATTCTGATATATTTTACTGAGATCCTGGCCAAGCAATTGAGGTGATTCCACTGGCATTTGCTGGGGCCCAAATCAACAGGCTCCATCTGTGACCCCCAAAGGCGCCAACTGTGAAGGGAAAGAGCAGAAACCTCCCATGGCCAGAGAACGCCCCCTCCCATCCCAGTGGTGTACCTGGAGCCAAAATGGCTACTGGTTAAAAAATAGTGAGGATCGCTAAGCTATATTATGATTTCTATAGTGTACTGTATACTGTTAAGGCATCTCGAAAAGGCAAATTTACCTTTTACCAGGGACAGAGACCAGAAAATAGGGAGTGTCCCTGATGGTAGTGATTCTATTCTAACATGATTTCCCCTATTTTTTATAAAAAGCCCAGAGCAATTTGAATGGGTATAGCTCTCATATACATATTACTTTGAATCTCACAGGGCAGGCAAGTGCAACACCTATTACAGCTCCTTGCTTGGTAACATACTTGGCCAAGAGGCAGGAACACTTGTCCCGATATCTCACCTGTTTTTAAGAGAAAGATGTGCAACTTTCAAGATCAATGTCCTTAAAAATCAAGCAATGTTTTCAGTGCTGTTCTTCAAATTTTCTTGTGTTTGAGAGGACCTAAACATTCCCTCTATCCAAGAAGATAAAGACTTTCTTTGGGAAATGGAATTATTGGTTTTTGGAAAGGACCCAAAATTACCTGTTTTAAATAATAATAATAATAATAATAATAATAATAATAATAATAATATTTATTTGTAACCCGCCTCTCCCTCCGGATCGAGGCAGGGAACAGCAACAATATAAACATAAAAATCACAACAGTTAAAATTTTAAAAAATCAAGAGAACAATACAACATTAAAAACATCTTAAAATTCATCTGGATAGGCCTGTCGGAAGAGGACAGTCTTCATGACTCTCTTAAATTCATGAAGACTGTCAATTTGTCTAACCTCCTCCGACAGACCATTCCATAGTCTGGGAGCGATGGAAGAAAAGGTGCTCTGGGTAACACTCGCCAGCCTAATTCTGGCTGGCTTGAGTAAGTTCTTCCCAGAGGACCTAAGTGTGCGGGACGGATTGTATGGGAGAAGGCGATCCCGCAGGTACCCTGGACCCAAACCATGTAGGGTGTCAGGTGCTTCGTAGACAATTCACAGGGCTGGCCCTGTGAATTGTGGACTGAAGACTTGGCAATTTGTCATGAGAAAATGTATCTCTGCTTCTCTGTTATGTGCTTATCTCAAATGGTAGGCCGAAGGCCTTGAAAGTTCTCTGGGAATTAAACTATGTTTTGCAAAGGTGGGGGCTATCTTCCTCACACTGTGGCGTCATCAGAAGAGGTTGAACCGTGCCGCCCTGTTGGCACGTGAGTTTAGATTACAGGCCTGAAGCCCTGTCTATCAAAGTAGCTTAGAATTGCCCAGCCTCCACACTATATTACCTTTGTCCTGAGAGTAATCCCTTTGCTAGGAATTATCTCGTCAAACCTCTTGCTGCTTGTGTGCTACTCTGCTGTTGTGAGTTTCTATCTGATTTAGAATTGTATGAGGCACTCTGTACATGTTCTGTTGCTGTTTAGACTTGGAACTTCTACAAATTATGCCATGAAAAGTGCACTGTGGCTTTTCATAGATTTGGACTTGTGATTACTGTTCTGGATTCGTGTTCTATAGCCTGCTGTCTCCCTCCATGGAGCCAAAGTTACGGGCAGAGGGAGGCAGAAGCTGATTTTTGCTGTTCTACAATTCTGTGTGTTTGGGACCTGTGAGAGGACCTTCCTCAGAGCTGAAGCTACGTGAATTGGGAAGGCTCCCTAGGTCGAAGAGGTTCAGTTCCTGACGTCTTGCTTCGGTGATCTGCTCAGCGTTCCCTGACAGGCTGAGTCTGATTTAGTTCAAGATAGTCTTACCTTCTGTCTGGAGGCTTTCCGTGAGTGTCCCTATGTTCCAGAGGATTCCAGTGCAGTGTAGCCGCTCCTGCCCTCTAAGGACTAGGGTTAATCTCTAAATGTCTACCCCTGAGTGAGTGCTATTCGCATTAAGCCGTTCTACCTGAAAGCTGTGTGGTCCGTATTCAGCTTCAAGTGTGTAATTGCAGAAATGAAACCGTCATGCTTTGAATTCCGTGTGATTTACAATAAAAGAAATCCCACTGTTATTGTTGTGTATCAGTGTGCCTAAAGTCGTGAGCAGAAGCTTGGAGAGTTAGCCAGAGTCACGACATAGGGCTTTAAAGGTAATAACCAACACTTTATACTTCGCCCGGAAACTGATTGGCAGCCAATGAAGCGATTTTAAAACTGGTGTGATGTGATCACCCCTAGGTGTACCGGTGACCAACCTGGCTGCCATATTTTGAACTAATTGAAGTTTCCAGACTAGGCACAAAGGTAGCCCTATGTACAGCGCATTGCAGAAGTCGAGCCTCGAAGTTACTAGCACGTGCACTACCAACTTTAGGTCTTCCAACTCTAGGAAGGGGCACAGCTGGCGTATCAGCCGAAGCTGATAGTAGGCACTCCTGGCCGTCGCATCAATCTGGGCTGTCATCTGGAGCGACGGATCCAGGAGTACCCCCAAGCTGCGAACACAATCTTTCCGGGGGGGTGTAACCCCATCCAGAACTGGTTGACACACCTCCAGACCCAGGTTGGGGCCTTTGACAGCAAGCACCTCCGTCTTGTCTGGATTCAGCTTCAGTTTGTTTTTCCTCATCCAGCCCATTACTGCCTCCAAGCATTCATTCAGAGGAGACACACTATCCTCAGCTGACGATGTTGTCGAAGGCATAGAGAAATATATTTGGGTGTCATCAGCGTATTGATAGCACCCTGCCCCATGCCTCCGGATGATCTCTCCCAACGGTTTCATGTAAATGTTAAACTGGATTGGGGAAAGGATGGCACCTTGTGGTACACCACATAGCAGCTCCTTTTTTGAAGAGCAGCTATCCCCAAGCATCATCATCTGGAACCTGCCCAAGAGATAGGACCGGAACCACTGAAGCACAGTGCCCCCGATCCCCAATTCCCCCAGGCGCTCCAGAAGGATACCATGGTCGATGGTATCGAAAGCCGCTGAGAGGTCCAGGAGTACCAGCAGGGACACACTCCCCCTGTCGATACTAAGGCGTAGATCATCCACTAAGGCAACCAAAGCAGTCTCAACTCCATATCCCGCCCTGAAGCCGGTTTGAAATGGGTCTAGAAAATCAGTGTCATCCAAGACTACCTGGAGTTGAAAAGCAACTGCCCTCTCGATCACCTTGCCCAAAAAAGGAAGATTTGATACAGGCCTGTAGTTATTAAGGTCCAGGGGATCCAGGGAGGGCTTTTTTAGAAGCGGCCTTACCACCGCCTCTTTTAAACATGATGGAAAGCTTCCCTCCCTTAGAGATGCATTAATGATATGATGTAGATGTGATCTAACTGCATCTCCTCCCTGGACGACCAGCCAGGAAGGACAGGGATCGAGACGGGAAAGTCGTCTTCCTCACACATCCAAGTACCTTTTCCACATCCTCGGTACTTACTAACTGAAACTGATCAAGTGTAATCCTACTCGCGGAGTTACTGGACACTCCACTGTCAACCTCTGCTATAACAATGGCATCGAAGTCGGCTCTTATCCGAGAGATTTTATCTGAAACATGATCGTTAAAGGCATCACAGCGAACTGCCGAAGGCTCTAAAATCGGATTCAGGGGAGAAGGAGCCTGAGTTAGACCCCTCACCACCCTGAACAGTTCTGCTGGATGTGAATTCGCAGACGCAATGCGTGCAGAGAAGAAAGCTTTCTTCGCTGCACGTATTGCCACTCCATAGAGACGAAGATGTTCTCTATGTCGTGTCTTGTCGGATATAAGTCGAGTTTTCCGCCATCGGCGCTCCAGTCGTCGTCCTTTCCGCTTCAACTCCCTGAGGTCTTCTGTATACCAGGGCGCCCTATTAGAAGCGGGCCGGAGAGGACGTTTGGGGGCAATCGTGTCGATAGCCCTAGTTAGGTCTTGATTCCATCTATTGACCAGGGCTTCTACAGGATCGTCGACAATACCAGCCATGGAACCCTCCAAGGCTTTCTGGAATCCAGAAGGATCCATCAGCCTTCGAGGGCGGACCATCTTAATAGGTCCGCCACCCCTGCAGGGACGGGTGGTAGCCGTGATACTAACTCTGACCAGAAAATGGTCTGTCCATGACAATTCGGAGGTATTCAGTACCTCTGCCCACAGATCCGTCTGTTTGGAACTGAAAACAGCATCGAGGGTGTGACCTGCTGAATGTGTGGGTCCAGAGACCAGTTGGGATAGGCCCATGTACACGTGAGTGTGACTGTACAATGTGTTGGCAATGTGGTTGGGGAAAGGTGACATTTCACACACATGCAAGGAGGGGTGTATCCTCCATACATCTGGCCACTTCATTTCCTTTTGCCTCATAGCCCAAAATGATCTTAGTCTGAGTAAAGAGTCTGATTCCTAATGAAATCAGAATGTACGAATCTATGTAAAAGTACCTGTTCTAGTTAACTGCTCCTCCACCTGTTATTTGTTGCCTAGCAAGATTTTTTGGGAAGGCCTGTTAAATTTATACACATGTTGCTTTCCTTAGAATTACAGGTATTCATCACATTTAGTTTGTCAATTTCAATCATTACCTTGATGAGTCAGTACATAAGTATGCAATAGGAAATACATACCTTGTTGGTACCTGGTGAGAGAATTACTAGATGGAGAGATGCAACCTGGGCATTGGGGAGCAGGGCAGAGGTTTGGCTGAAGACAGGAGAAACTTCTTATCTTGATATGATGATAAAACCAGTAGGTAAATCCGTGTCTGACACTCTGGTGCCTTCCAGGTGTGCTGGACTATGCTGCTTGGGGATGAAGCAACTTTGTTTAATAAATAAAACTAAGTGTGGAGTCTCTAAGATGAAACAGAATTACCATGTGTGATGAAGGGGCCCTCTCCCATCATGGTCCTGAAAACAATCTCGTCCCACCCCTGTGAATAGTAATAGTAAAACCAACTCCTTTTGGTGTCAAAGGGAAGTCTGGTGTTTTTTAAAAATATATTGCTATTGGCCATGCTGAGTGTATGATTTCACACACACACCCCGGATCACAGCAGGGGAGGGAAGGGTTATATTTCATGTGGTGGTCCTGCCTCTATGCTTGGTTTTAATTTTATTTTTAAAAACGTGGTGTCAAATCAGGAATTCAAGCAACACATTTAAAGCAACATGTAGTTAGTATGGTAAGTTCAAGGCTCTGGACTTCATGGCACAATACCACATCTATAAAAAATGAATTCTCTCTGTCTTTAGTGAGAACTGTCTTTATGCCACACTTTTGTTTGGCAGAAAGAGCTGTTTACATTTTGCCATTAATATTTACCATCCCAAATACATACGGTGCATTATTTATAATACATTATTTATTATCAAGCATACATATCTTTCTCTCACACTCGAGGTTCTTGTCACTGTTTCTGCTCTGTAGTCACGGTTGTTTTTCTCTGTTGTACTGATACAATCCCGGTTGGAAAGGGCTGGCATGGTGATGTTAATGGGACATTTTTAATTGTAAAGTATGTTTCAAAATGTTTTTTTTTAATCATTTTTTTTATTGTGAATTTTTAAACAAACAAAAACCATAAAAGAAAATAATAAAAATAAAAATAAACATATACAGCTCCGTACTTCAAAAGCCTCAGTTTCAAATATCACAATTTCTAAATAAGCAAAAAAAAAAAAAAAAAGCAGAAATTACACATAAACAAACATCTGTCAAGGCAGACCAAACGTCTGAGTAAAAGTCCATTTGTAAATGACTGTTGTATGCCACTCTTTCAAATGTTGCTAATGTTGTTAAATCTTCAATCCGATTTTTTTAAAAAATATTTTTCACAACACCAACAGAGTAAACAAACAAACACCACAAAATCTAAAAAGAGAAACATCAACAACAGCAGAAAAAACAAAAGGAAAAAAATATATACAAAATTTAGATAGACTTCCGATTTTCTCCACAGCAAAAATATGTAACAATATTTTCTCTTGCCAAGAAGTAAAAATACTTTTCCCCTCTTTCTTTTATCTTAACCATTTCTTCTTATTCATCGAATCCACAGACAAACAGATCATTTTTTCTTGCCCCTGCACAAAGTCTATAAGAGGTTTCCATTCACTTATAAACCTAGACGATGACTTTTCTCTAATTATTGACGTAGGTTAAGTCTTCAACCCATTGCATTATAGAGAGTGTGGTTTTATCTTTCCAATGTTGTAAAATAATTCTTTTGGCAGTCAAAGGGGAGCGAATAATCCATTTCCATTGACCATTATGTTTCAAAAGGTGACCACTATGAGAGCCAGGGTGATGATAGCCGAGGAGAGGAGCGTGCTTTTTATAAATAAATAAAGGACTGATCTAAAACTACACTCAAAAGGCATATTTTAGTATGCATTACCTATATGTACATTTTAATACTGTATACAAGTTTAACATTTTCTTTCTGATGATTCTGTTTGCAAATTTAAAGAGGATAATTTCCTACATAGGTCAAAGTGGATTTCAGTCGAGTTGTTCCTTGCTGCAAACATAAAGTGCAAAATTTCCAGGATCAGTTGTTAATCTAACCAACCCCCCACCACTCTAATTATATGTAGGAGTATATTGTTTGTAAATATATAAATCTTACAAGGAGCTGAGTTCTCCTTGAGGGTCACCAATGGACCACTATGCCCTATATTCCTTTTTCCCTTCACATGGTATTCTGTATGTCAGAACCACCTTTCCCAGTTCAATATCCTTGGAGCACTTGCAACTTGTTTTAACCAGATCATTCAGCCCAAAGTTTTGAAGTAATCACCAACTTGATCCTTCAAGGGGAAGCAAAGACATACAAAGGGAGCACCAAAATATGCCAACATTATGCTATGCATATGGCCATGAAGAGATGTGTGAGCTATCTTTGTATTTTTATTCTGCATCCATTTTCTTTCAATAAACTGTCATTCTTTTCACAAGTGTCTAGTTTATCCCGAAGGATCTACTTTGACTGGGTCCAGAATAGATCAGGCATCCAGAACAACACAGTCATCAATGTGTATAGCACTTTACATAATAACATCTCATGGGGAGTCCAGATGATGTTTTCAATTCGTAGCCTGCTGGTTCCCCTGCCCCCCATGCACACAACTTCTTCCATTTTATCTTGTCCACAAAAGCTGATGCACTAATAAATGGCAACTTTCAAGGCCCAGTTTAAGTGCAGGCAGCTTATTTAGCATATTTCCAGGTGACAGATGCATGCAAACTTGCCCATTCCCTCCACAAACTTCACAATAGACTGATATTTAACCTTTAAACAGTAATTTTATTGTGTATTTTTATAGTCACATTGCCTTCTGCATTTTCTTAGTGGCAGATATGATCAACCCTAACTATACAGGTTCATTAAATAAATCAGCCCTGATTGTGATAATACAGCTACTAAATTTCCATATTACTATGTCAAAATGGTGCTGGAGTTGAATTATCATTCCTTTCACAGTAAATAAACTGATCTACTAGACTACATATTTGACTGTCTGGCTTGAAGAGCACCAGCATTGTCCCACTAATTTTCCTCAGCATTTTAAAAAGGGAATTAAAATTTAGAGTGGCAGGATGAAACAGAAATGTATTCAGCTTCATCTTAGAAATCAGCATTGAAATAACTGTGTCATACTGACCTGGTTCACACGTAAGAAGAAGACACCGTGGGAGAATTTCCCCGCAAGTTTCTTGTGGTGGTGGTGGCCATTTTGAATATTCAGGGTGTAGTGGAGGTGTACTATTGCTTCTCATGTGTGAACTGGCGAAGGTGGACTGTGGGTGTGGTTGACAAGCCACTCAGAACCCATGGGCTGTTTTAGGGTTGTGGATGGCTTGTCAACCACCCTAATAACCCATCCTTGCTGGGTTTGCATGTATTAATAAACTACGGAACGCCCCGGCACACCCTGACTATTCAAAATGATTGCCAGCCTGGTGACAACAGTGGCTTCTGTGAACTAGGCCAGGTCTGAACACAGGCATGACAAGTTTTGAAAGGAAGAGAACTGGAAGTCCTCGTCAAGAAATCAAATCAGACTTCTGGTGAGGAGGAGAAAAAATGTGGTGGGCAAAGGGGAGAAGGCAAAAGAAACAGAATGATAGAGACAAATGATCAGTCCAGGCCTCGGGCAAGAGCAATCTTTCCCTCCCTGGGCAGCCTGTTGGGTGAAAAGGGAGAGAGGTGGGAGAAAGAGAGAAGGGGTGGCCCCACTAATTTTGGCTCTGGCCTCACAGACAACCCTGACAGATTACCGCCACACACGAGGAAATGTGTCCCTCGACCAAAAGTAAAAGGTCCCCACCTCTGACCTATTAGTAGGTCTGCTAAGATTCTGCTTTGAGCGAAAGCAGAAAAAGAGGGTCAGGGAACACCAAGCTGGAAAGCCGGCATAGCCTAAAAATATAGTCTGGGAACTGTCACACACACATATTACAGCCTTCCAGAACTGGCTGGCTGGGGGATGTTGTAATCCAACACATCTGGAAGGCACCAGGTTGAGAAAGGCTGAAGTTTCATGACATGTCCCTTGTTGTCCTAGTTCTTTCTCAGCACAGGACAGAAGGCAAGTATTACCACAACAATGTTAGGAATGAGAGCCGATATGGGGTATTGGTTACAGTGTTAGACTGGGACTTGGGAGATCTGGGTTCTAGTCTCCACTTGGCCATGAAGCTCACTTGGGTGACTTTGGGTCATCACTGACTTTCAGCCTAACCTACCTCACAGGGTTGTTCTGAGGATAAATTGGAGAGGAGGAAGATCTTGTAAGCTGCCTTGGGTTCCTTGCAAAGGAAAAAAGGCAAGATATAAATGTGATAATAATGATAAATCATTATGAAATATATGGTTAGCCAAGAGGTCCACATCCCCAGGATTCTTTTGAATTTTTGCATTATTAGCAAAACCCTACACGAACAATGTCATGTGGTTTGGCAACTTGAATTATCTAAAACAAAAAGAAGCAAATGTGAATTCACCCAGAATTCTCAGAAATATCCATACCTAAGTTATCAAGTCAAAGTAACCTATGACAGTCTTACTCCTAATTGAGTGAGGTAAAAAAGATCAAGACAATGCTTTCAATTAACATCAGATATTTCATCTGCTTACTACAGAATGGAGATTTAAATCCAAATACTGGAGCTCTTATAGTACGTGGATATGAACTAATGAATTAATCTACTGCTGACTTCAGAGAGGTAGATATTTTGATTATACTTATATCCTGTCAAAGTGCTAAGGCTCTCCATCTGGAAGCACCATTAAACAAACTGACTAATCTCAGTGGAAGCTGCTGGATCTGATGTCACTGGGGCGATGAATCCAATCCAGGTTTCAGTCAGAAGCACTCAGAACTCTCAAGGAGCTATCCAAGGTGTGGACCTTGGATAGCTCCTTTAAAGACCTAACTGGAAGCCAGAGCGGATATTGGAACCACCAGCCTACACTGACTAATCCCACAGCTGAGATCTATTGTGCCCTACCAAGTGTACCTCAAAGTGATTGCATACATTTACTGATATTGCCACTCAAGGTTTTACTCTGTCACCTGCTCTTGTCATTTCATGTGGCATATACCCTTATTAGATCAGTTCCTTTACACATATACAAAACTGACTATAAACAACTTTTTATGGTAGAATCCAGCAAATGTTGTCTGAAAAAGGCCAGGATCCTTTGCCAGGCATCCTCCTGTGCCTTTGCATGCTCTCTCCATTTTCCTCCCCATAGGATAACACACTGAAATGCCTTGTGAAAGGAGGCATGGCATAAGGGCAAGTATGGGGGCTCCAAGAGGTGTCCTGCCCCTGGGTAGCGGTAGAACTCCACATGACGTCTGTTCTGTCGAAGGTGTCGAACTGCTTCCTGGCAGTACAGCTCACTTTGCCAGTTTCTGTCATCCTGCCCTGACAGGAAGAGGAACTTGCTTAAGGACTCCTCTACAGGGATGCGGCATTGCCAGGTTGACGGGTCCCTAGGATCTTCCATAATTTCAGAGGAATCCACAGCTCCAGGATCGCCAATGGCCTTCAACTTTTCCAGGTTATAGGGATGAGCAGGAATAGTGAGCTCCTTCACACGCAAAGGGACAAAAGTATTAACACCTAAGCCGGAAATGCTGACGGCCGCTGTGATGCCTGGCCAAAATGTAGCCAAAGCAAGGGCAAAATCTGCACCTTTAGAGAGTCCCAGGACTCCAATCCCCATAGATTTCACCTGAAACAACAAAGGGAAAAGGGTTACCCTCAGTTCCACATCCGCCATCCTTTATTCAAAACCCTACTAATTAGAACCATTGCTGCTACTGTAATATACAGAAATTCCACTATGGCTCACGAGGGACGGTTAGAAAACTAAAGAGGGCACATAGCCACTATGTTTTGCATCCATAAATTGCAAGTAAAAGAACCAGACAGTTTCTCTACGAAAGAATTGGGAATCAAATCCAAGCATGGTATGTTGCTAAGGGTACAAGACCACTCTTATTTGTGGGATTGATTTGTACTGGTTCAGTACTTACAATCTTTAACATGTGTGCATGCACACACGCATGCACGCACACATTTAAATGCCAAGACTGTTTAGTCTGACCTCACACGCCCAGTTTCTTTTTATTTTTTTACTCTCTTACCCTTTCTGAATATGTTTTACTTGCTAATGTATTTTCTTTTAGAAAACTGGCTGTTGTTTTTAAATTGTTCAGTTAGCCACCTTGGACATCCCACCAAATGAACAGAAAGGCAGGATGTAAATATTTTAAATAAGTAAAAATAGTTATGTAAAGAGCTATAGCCCCACTGGTCATCCATCCATCACTGCCAGGGACCAGCACAATTTGCATGTTTGGTTCCGTTAGTGTAGCCTTCCCCAACCTGGTACTCACCAGATGTGTTGGCTAAAGGGATTCTGAGAGTTAAAGCCTGTTCAGACAACACGCTAAGCCATGGTTAGGCCACTAGCTCTTTTGCATCAAATGTTTAGTGGGCATGTTTAAACCGTGCTTATGTAGCCACTGTGGTAAGGAATGGTTCACACGACACACTAAGTCATGGGTCACACGACATGCTAATGCATAATGTTTAGCTCAAAATGCTTAATCACCATGGCTTAGTGTGTCATCTGAACAGGGTTTTATAATCCAACACCTCTGGAGGGCACCAGATTGGGGAAGGCTGTATGAGGGTGTCTAGAGAAAGGTTTCCAGCTTGTAGGGACGGCTTTGGGAATTTGGGGCCCCAAGGAATAAAACACCAGGAGGTAGACCAATATGGGATAGAGAAGGGGGTCTGTACAAACAGACTGCCCAGGAATCCTGTACTCAGATGACTGATATAAACAGGCCAAGTTCTTTCTTCTTTTAAAACTAAAAATGTGGTATTTTAAGTTTGGTAGCCACTATTCCCCATTTTGACTATAGAAAGTTAGGCATGGAGGTATCAAGGGAACTAGCTAGTAGCAATATCACTCATTTAGCAAGACCATAAATGTATAATATTCTTCAGGCTGTCTACATATTTGTCACCTGTTTTTTCCAACTAAGGGCTGTAGCAAGCCTCGTGAAGTCTGAGAGAAAGCAAAGACTAGTGCTCCTTCACTCTGAAGTTTGCCTAGCTTCTTCCAGCCTCCTCAGTGAGGCCCCTATTAACTTCAGGGCCCTGGCCATTGGTCCACTTTGCCACTCTTTGGCAAAGTAGCCATACTTGTCGAACCAGCAATGAGGAAAGCAGCTGTCCCACTGGCTAAAATATTGGCTGTAACAAAGAAGCTATCACTGAAGCGGATAAACCTGTTAAAATAGCCTTATGATATATTTATCCTTTTGTGTTTTGAGTGCCTGTTAAACACCCACCTCTTTACCCAAGCTTTCCCTAAATGATTGTGCTGCCCAGTTAGTCTGTTTCTTAATTATTGTGCTTTTAGCTTTGGTTCAAAATATTTTAAACATTTTACCCACTGAGTTTTTGTATTTATTATTATGTATTTTAATCTCTGATTCTGTAAACCATTTACAGATATCTTTAGATATGGTAAGCGGTATCTAAATTGATTAAAGAAAGAAAGAAAGAAAGAAAGGGTACTTTTGTGAGTGATGAAACTTGCTCCAGATCTTGAGAGAAACACAGGGCAAATTGCAAGCATGGAGCAAGATGGCTGCAGTGCAGGTATATTAATTTGTTCCAGGCTTCACTTGATCACACTTAAAATTAAAATTACTTACCATCTGAAAGCAAAGGGATCAGTAAACGCTATCAATCTTTCAAGTTTTCAGACCCACCAAAACTTCTGAGACTTGTATTAGAGTAAGTCTACTTAGAAAACTTGCTGCTCAACAGAAAAGAACTGTAATTTTAGTTCATCTCTTACCTGCGGTTGTTTCTTCAAGAACTCTACTGCTTCACCAAAATAGTCCAGTTCAAAGCACTCTGGGAAAGCTGGGAGATCCTCAAAGGCCAGGTAAGCAAGAGCCAGTGTAACAAAGCCTCTGCTTGCCAAAAGGCTAGCTCTGTATTCCACAAGACCACCTCCAGATCCGTACAAGTCAATGAGTCCTGGAAATGGCCCAGGGCCTAAAAAGAGTTTATTCATGGTACAGAGTGATGTTTATTGAAAAGATCTTCAAAATCACACAGACATTCTTGCCAAGAATTTTTCTCTGGGTTCCCCTGCCTGCTTCACTCAGGTGTGGAGGGTGGGTGGGGGGTACCAGCAAATGGAGTTTTTCAGAAGTGGCTCATATTTGTGGAATATCTTCCCAAGTTTTATATGCCTGCCACTTACTACATGATGGTAACAATGTTTTGTGTAACTAATACTCCTGATAAAGAAATACAGGGTAAAGTAACTTCTTTAAACATGATCAAATTATTTCCTAAAAGCTGGAAGCAAGTCTTTGAGTTACACAAAGACTTTTTTCAATGTTTAAAACAAAACAAAATTAAAAAGAGTTTACATCTTTGGGGTGATGGTAAATAATGAATTGGTGTGTTCCTTAAAATAGAAGGCAACAAGCAAATTTAAATAGAAAGCATAAACTAGCTGTTACAGAAGTGGTATTCCTGTGCCTGGGTTGTAACACTTCATACTACAGATACAGACTACACATAAAAAACTAGCATATCAGGGATTTAATCTCAAAGAATTTTATCTGAACTTCAAACAGCCTTTTCATGCATTATGCACATGTGAAAGGGGCTGCATGCATTGAAGAGGCAGTGGCACACTCCTGTTTCTCAACCCCAACCACCCACCATTCATGTGCTAATGAAGGAAAGCCTATGCACATAGACTTGAGCAGAAGCTGGAGCCTTAGTCATGCAGGGTTTCAGCTCACATAGATTTTGCTTCTTCAGATCCCCACACTTCACACAGAGCTGCCTGACATCATGGGCGGGGGTGGGGGCAGCAAGAGCCCCCACTGTCTCTTCAATCCCTGGATCCTATTTCATATATGTAACACACGAAGCGGGCAATATAACAAAACTGTTCAAACAAAATGTGGATGAACCTTCACCCAATATATTCAGTACTTTGGCTCTCCAGGACCATTTGAACAATTATAAGGCATGGCGCTGGTAGGACAAAATAGACACGTTACATTAGGAAAACTAGAGGAACAGCCAATTCAGATCAAGGCTGCAGTCCAAAGTACAGTTTGGAATAACCCCAACAGAAGTCAGTAGCAATTTCCAGAGAAAACGTTATGGATTAACGTGTCGTGCGAACCATGATTTAGTGTGTCATGTGAACCATTCCTAACCACAGTGACTACACAACCATGGTTTAAACACGCTCACTAACCATGTGCTGCAAAAGGGTTAGCGGCCTAACCATGGCTTAGCATGTTGTCTGAACAGACCTACAGTCTTGTGGTGGCACCTTAACGATGAACAAATTTATTATAGCATAAGCTCTCGACCACTAGAGTCCACTTCATCAGATCCGTGGAGTATCATCCCTGCTTCAAAGAACACTTGCTTAGCATCACAGGCTAGAGGCCATGCCGGTTGGGGAATGCTGGGAGTTGTAAGACTTTTTTTCTGTCTAAACATGCATAAGATTGTGCCCTAAATAACATTAACATTATCTGTACCTCAGGAGTAGACTCCTTCTACCTGAATGGATTTGAGGTCTACTCAGTTTATGAGGTCCACCTCACTGCCCCACTGCCAGTGAAAGTGTGGCTTGGAAGTGTGGGGTCTAAACAAGATTGTAACTTCCCAAGAGTGGTTCATCTGGCCTATATTTTGACTGCTTTTAAATAGACTCTTAAGACTGCTTTATTCCAGCAGTCATTTTTCAACTGAGCCTCCGATACATATTTAGGGTGCTTCCAGAGGAGGCTTTTATTGTGCAATCACACTGCCTCCTTTACAGAATTTTATGGGGATTCCAGACATTTTCAGTTTGCAGCTCTCCCATGTTTTGCCACCGCTGCTTTTATTTTTTTATCAATCCTTTGATAGTTAGCACTAGAAGCCCTCCATCTAGATTCAGCCATAGACTGCTATTGCTGATGTGGTTTTTGGATGATGTTTGATACTCCCCCCACTTTTTATTTTAACTTTTATTCTTCTTTGTGAGTTTGTTTTGATCTTAGAAAAGCAGGATATGAACACCTAAATAAAGCAACTGCTTGATTAGAGGGTCTGGTATTTTCTCCCCTATGCATGCCAATAATTTTTAACTACAGCAGACAGGAAGGGAATGGAATGGAAGAAGAAAAATAATGAGTGTAGAAAGGAAACAAGTTTTGAAAAGTTAATTGAGGTTAGAGAGAAGGTGGGAGGAAATAAAAGTAAAAGTAAAAAAGGTTTAATGAGTGAGATTTATAAGATATTATTGGAGGAGGATAAGGTGTATGATAGCTTGAAAACAATCTGGGAAGAGGATTTGAAAATTCAGATCACTGGGGACAGCTGGAGAAAGATATGGGAATCAAGAAATTTAAAGTTATTTTCAATAAGGATAAAAGAAAATCAGTATAAAATAATCTGGAGATGGTATCTCACTCATGTAAGACTACATCAGATAGATAAGAAGGCTTCAAGTTTTTGTTGGAGGGGATGTCAGGAATTGGGGACATATTACCATATGTGGTGGACTTGTGAACATGTAAAAAAAAATTGGGAGAGAGTTTTTAAGGAGATAAATGAGATAGTAGATAAAAAGGTAGAGGCAAGTCCGAATATAGCTTTATTGGGGTTATTAGATAAAGAATATGGTAATAATAATATTAAAGAATTAATAAATAATCTCCTGACACCGGCAAGACTTATGATAGCTAAAAATTGGAAAATACAAGGGGATTATAGTATGGAAGAGTGGTATAAAGGAGTGTGGGATATTGCTATTAACGATAGATTAACCTGTGTAATGAAAGTTAAGATGGGATTAACTAAAAAGAATGATTTTGGAAGGATTTGGGCTATGTTTCTAGAATATGTTTTAGAAAAGGGGAGAGGTTGTACACCGTCTAAAGAATCAATGCAGTTTTGGAAAAATTTATAAGCAATAGAATAAGAAGGTCTCGGAGGAAGGGGAGCACGGGGGGGTTGTTGAGGATTTTAAGTATTGTGCATTTTTGTGTTATATGTTGAAATTAATAAATTACAAAAAAAAAAAAAAAAAGGAAGGGAAGTGCCCGCAGTTAAATATAAACCATTCAATGGCCATTCAAGAGCCGTAGCATCTACTACAATGTGATCCTCGATTATTTAATGGCACTTCATCATGAAACTCACCGGGAGGCAGAAAGAGCATGGCTTTGAGCCTGCCTTCTCGCACAGCAATCCTTTGCACACCCTCGGCCAGAAACCACCTCTCGCTGCGACACTGGCTTAAGAGCGGACCGGTGACTCCGCGCCCCTGGTACACCTCGTAGATGACACAGAATGGGGTGAGGACATTCTTCTTAGCCAGCCGCTTGAACGGCGTCTTGGGTACCAGTGACCACAACAAGCCCATGGGCTCTACCCCCAAATAGCTGCCTCCCAGCGAGGCAGAGCAGCTGAGATCAACTGCTCCATTGTTATCCGCCCTGTAGTAAGCAAACGATTGGAAAAGCTCCCCGCTTTCATCTTCCAGGGATGCCCGGATGGTGACCACTTGCAGCGGCAAGAGACCCTCTATTTTAACTTGGACGGGATCGTCATACAGGCACGTGGGGGAAGGCAAGACGAGAATTGCGGCCATCTGGGCTCTCCCGCTAAAGTCCTTTTCACAATGCACCCAACTCTTTTGTTAAGCAAGCAATGCCCTTTGCTTTACTTCCATTCCCCCCTCCCCGTGTAACTATCGCTTCCTGCTTGAAGTCTAACGTGTATAGGAGCGGATCAACAGAAGGCTAGGGATTCTGGGAAATGTAGTTCATAAAAGCCAAGGCTCACTTTCAAGGTGGGAAACCAATCAGAGGCATAAAACGTTCCTATTTCTAGTGGATGGTAGGAATTTTGGCAGATGATATGTTCAACAGAGAAGCTACTCTTAAACTACAGCAGGATTCTTTATTTATTACATTTTTTAAACCACCCAGTAAACAAAGTTCTCTGGGTGATGCAGAACTTCGCTATAATATGAAAAAATGTTAATAATAGCCTACCATATAATCCAAAACCACATGCTAAATCTCTGCTTCAGTGGCATGAAAAACTTGCCTTCCATCGCTAACACTTTCCTGAGTGTTTAGGGAAGACATTTGAGCAGCGAAGTACCTCTGGTTGGTTCGAAGGTGTTTAGTCTTCTTCCCTTTACTCATTGTAACGTAGGCTGCCTCTATAAGAGGCATTTAAAGCTCTTTCAAGGCGCATTAAAAAATTTACCTCTACAAGAACGGAGCGCAAATCAGGCGTAGAGGCGCGTTTTCCCTCCGATTATGCGCATTATCGAATGCGCGTTAAATAGCGAGTTTTATTTTGCTCCGGCCGTTACGGCGCATTTTGACTATGTGAACAAGCGATTCTCCGCATGTCAACAGTTTAAATCGCATTTCGGTCGTCCAGTAATGTGCTTCGCTGCCTCTCGTACAGAGGTATTAGGCGTAAATGCGCTTCTGCGAATATGCGCATAATCGCCTAACCAGCCGTAAAGGCAAATTCTTGTAGATGAGGCCATGGTCATTTATCACCTTCTGTCAACTCAATAGAGCATTAACAACAACACAGAAAAATATTTCCTTGCCAGTATCGATTAAGAGATTTCATTATTGTACTGTCTGTACTGAGCATTTTTTCATGGAAGAATTATAATTAATAAATTAAAAATAAGATACAACTGGAAGGAGAAAAGCATTAGCTACGTTTCTAAAAATGTATGTAAAACACCAGCAAGCAAATCTATATGCTATCCTCAGGATAAACATTAATTCTGAAGTGTCCTACTTACTATCTTTAACACCAGTGTGAGTTAAAGGGATCTTCAACCCCTCTTTCCCCAGTGCAAATGGAAGCAAAGTCTTGTACAAGTTTCGCTCCTGATATACCTCACATGGCTCATGCATGGGAATCAGAAATGAAGTGCATAAAGGGAAAACTCACAAAGCTTCTCATTGCCCTTTAATTCTGTCTTAAAATTAGCAATGGAAAAGCATAATAATGGCAAAGGTCTCCCAACGATGATACTGATATCCACTCAGTGGAAGAAGGGGTTAAAAACTCATTTGGGTATTTATTTATTTATTTATTGCATTTTTATACCGCCCCATAGCCGAAGCTCTCTGGGCGGTTCACAAAAATTAAAACCATGAAATCATTTAAAAAATATAAAATAAGCCATAATCTAAAAACACAAAATAACATACAATATAAAAACACAACCAGAATAAAACCAAGCAGCAGGAATTAATACAGATTAAAATACAAATTTAAAACAGCAAGGATTAAAATTGAGTTAATTTAACTGTTAAAATACTGGGAGAATAAAAAAGTCTTCACCTGGTGACGAAAAGAGTGCAAAGTAGGCGCCAGGCGAACCTCTCTGGGGAGCTCATTCCACAGCCGGGGTGCCACAGCAGAGAAAGTCCTCCTAGTGGCCACCTGCCTCACTTCCTTTGGCAGGGGCTCACGGAGAAGGACACATGTGGGAGGAGGCGTTCCTTTAGATAACCTGGCCCCAAGCTGTTTAGGGCTTTAAATGTTAGTACCAGCACTTTGAATTGGGCCCGGACCTGGATCGGCAGCCAGTGAAGTTGGAAAAGGACTGACGTAATATGGTCTCGTTGGCCAGTCCCCGTTAACAATCTGGCTGCCCTGTTTTGTACCAGCTGAAGTTTCCGGACCGTTTTCATAAGCTGGTAAAAGGTGCTCTTTGCCACCGAGTTCACCTGTGCCTCAAGTGACAGTTCTGGATCCAAGAGCACCCCCAAACTACGGACCCGATCCTTTAGGGGGAGTGCAACCCCCTCCAGAACAGGGTGAACATCACCTCGCCGGACAGACGAACCACCCGCTAACAATACCTCCGTCTTGTCTGGATTGAGTCTCAGTTTGTTCGCCCTCATCCAGTCCATTACCGTGCCCAGGCACTGATTCAGAACAGCCACTGCTTCACCTGGGTTTGATGAAAAGGAGAGGTAGAGCTGGGTGTCATCCGCATATTGATGACATCTCAGCTCACATCTCCGGATAACCTCTCCCAGCAGCTTCATGTATATGTTAAACAGCATAGGGGATAAAATAGAGCCCTGTGGAACCCCATGGCTTAAATGCCACAGCACAGAGCAATAATCCCCCAGCACCACCTTCTGAAAACGGCCATCCAAGTAGGAGCGGAACCACTGCAGCGCAGTGCCTCCAACTCCCAGCCCAGACAACCTATCCAGAAGGATACCATGGTCGATGGTATCGAAAGCCGCTGAGAGGTCCAAGAGAACCAACAGGGTCGCACTCCCCCTGTCCCTCTCCTGGCAAAGGTCATCCCACAGGGCGACCAAGGCAGTTTCTGTTCCAAAACCAGGCCTGAAACCCGACTGAAATGGATCTAGATAATCCGTTTCATTCAAGAGTGTCTGGAGTTGTCCTGCAACCACCCGCTCAAGCACCTTGCCCAGGAAAGGAATGTTCGCCACCGGCCTATAGTTGTTCACATCTTCCAGGTCCAGGTTAGGCTTTTTCAGGAGTGGTCTGATTACCGCCTCTTTTAACCAGGCCGGCACCACTCCCTTTCTCAAGGAGGCATTTACAACCTCCTGGACCCAGCCGGTGGTCCCATCCTTATTTGATGTAATTAGCCACGACAGGCAAGGGTCAAGCACACAAGTGGTCGACCAGACTTGGCCAAGCACCTTGTCCACATCCTCAGGCCTCAGTAACTGAAACTCATCCAATAAAACTGGACCAGACGGTGCTCTGAACGCCTCTACTAGCGGAGCTGCATTAAGCGTGGTATGTCTTAGCTCACATGGGAGTCAAGGAGCACAGCCACTGTTGCTGGCCCTTCAGCCATTTCACAATTCAAAATACAGGTCTTGTTAAATATTAGTTGCCAATCAGGGCTACGTACAAAATACCATGGTAAATAAAAAGGGTCTTTGCTTACTGTTTGAAGAGGAGCTTAAACAGACCTCCCCCAATGGACAGAGTTCTAAAAGTGGGGACCCAACACAGAGAAGACCCTACTATTCCAGCAGATTAATACATGTGATCAATAACATTGATAAATGATAGAGGACAAATCAGAACTTGGTCAATTTCCAGAAATAGACGTTCCATCAGAGCAACTAAATGGTGTCAGTCTCAAACACTATCCTGATTGAAATGGATCTAGAAAATCTGTTTCTTTCTTGAAGCCAATGTTGTTCATTTCAGAGTTCAATTAGGTAACTGACACTGACATAGTGATGAGACAAAACAATTTCCTACAGATCTCAGAGCCTGAAGGTAAAAAAAAATATAAAGTGCAATTTGGCTTAGATTTCCTATGAACAACATAACAATTGCTGATAGCAAAACACTGTCCTTTTGTCCTTATCTAACAGAGCATTATTAAATGATCCACATTCAGCTTATTTGAATAGTGTATATTAGAATTCCAGCCACAATTCATTAACAGGTATGGAAGGTTAGCAGTTCCAAAATCCCAAGGTTGTGCTACTTCGGTTCCACAGCTTTTGTGAGAGAATCCAGCAACTGATAATAAGAGTATTTTAGATCGTATTCCATATCATACCAATAATTCACTAAGAAAAAAAGAAAAAAACCCAGTGAGTTATCACCTATCTTTTGAAAAACTAACCTTGGTATTATTCCCATGATTTTCAAGTTTTTGGATAAGCTTGGTGAATGAATGGTAGGTCAAAACAAAAGCTGCAACGTTTGACTGGCAAATATTATCCTTTATATAATTATAAATCCCCAAATGATAAGAGATTCAAGACCAACTGATATGTCACATTAAGCACTATGGTGGGAATTTCACAGCAGAGCTGTATTTGTGTGAAATCTGTTTGTATGAAGCTAAATTCAGATTATTTTAAGCATGTTGCTGTGACCCTCATGAAAAAGGTTTTTACTGGCATGGTTGACATCACCTGAATAACAAGCAAAGCCATTTCACACCGATGGCTTTCCACATAGAATGACATTCACAGTTTCATTTTCAAATGGCTGCCACACAGTCCCATCAAAAAAGACTTAAAGGCATCCAGTGAACAGAGCATTAGATGTGGATCAAGATTCAAGTCACCAATCAGCTATGTTGTTGCTGGGTGGCTCTGGGGGAATTATTTCAGATTCAGTTTACTATCTGTAAAAAGGAAATACCGTACTGATGAATTAACACATTGGAACTCAGACCGTGTTCCTGGGAACCCTGGGCCATGTATAGGACAATAAGGATGCTATAAGACTAGCTATAAAGACTAGTCTCTTCCGGCAGGCATATTCAGTGGAATTTTAGGATTTTTTTAGGATGTTTTATTGCTATTTAATAATGTGTACCATGTTTTTAATCAGTTTATGTATTTTATCATATTTTATAGTTACTGCTGTTCTTCGCCTCGATCCAAACGGAGAGGCAGGTAAGAATATTATTATTATTATTATTATTATTATTATTATTATTATTATTATTATTATAGAAAGAGAGTTCATAGCAGTACCAATCACAAGGCATTGTGCAGTTATCTCAACTTTTCTTTTTGAATGAGCTTCCTGAAGTAAGAAAAAAGACAGAAGAAGAGGTTGGAAAACACAGGAGGGTTACAAGTTGAAGACATTGTAGTCTGGACCCCTCATACAATGAGGAAGGGTAATGGCGCCGCAACAGTCTCGTCTGGGAGCACCCCAGGTACATGTACCCTACAGCGCACCATGAAACCTCCTATATTGTGCAGGAGTTCTTAGCAATCAAATTAAGGTGAAAGAATTTGCTGGGATGTTTTAAAAGCATCTAACCTCACATGAGAGGATTATGTAATAAAAACTATAAAATGTTTTTGCACATTAAAACACTGTTGTCTTTCACATTCGTTCTTGCATATTTGATTTTTTTGGTCAGGGGCTAAACAAAGATATTGCCACCAAATAAGTAGATATGCAAAATTTAGTCATGCAATACTTTAATGGGGTATAAAAATGAAAATGTTAAAGATACTATAACCTAACAATGAGTGGTAGCTTTTATTTATTGAGATATAAATTATTTTATTTATTTATTTTTACATTTATATTCTACCTTTTTCCCTCTTGGAAGGAACCCAAGGCAGCTGACATGGTCTTCTTCCTCTCCATTTTATCCTCACAACAGCCCTGTGAGGTAGTTTAGGCTGAGAGTCAGTAGCTGAATTCAGACGACACAATAAGCAATTGGGGGTGGGGGGGAACAATCGTCAGTTGTATCGACTATCATGTCGTCTGAATGTTGCCATAGTCAATTCAGCGCTGATCCTAATCCACACCACAGTTGATTATTTATTACCATGTTGTGTGGGGAGTACCCCCTAGATGAACAACTGTAAAGTTGATTATTACCCCACCATTGACTATCGTGTTGTCCGAATCCAGCCAGTGACTAGCCTAAAGTCACCCATTGAACTTCATGGACAAGTGGGGACTAGAACTCGGGGCTCCCAAGTCCCAGTCTGACATTCTAACCACTATACCATACTGGTTCACTATATCCTGCAACTAATTTTCTGACAGATTGACAGAGAGAGAGAGAGAGAGAGAGAGAGAGAGAGAGAGAGGGAGGGAGAGGAAGAGAGGGAGGGAGAGAGAATCCTAAAAAATTGTCAGTCTCCTAAAAAAGGTACCTCCTAAGGTTTTGGTGAGGTGTACATTTATTTTATCTTTTTATTAGTAGATTAAAACCAGGTGTGTAATCAAAAATTTTATAAGCATGACATTGGCATACTTAGAGTAGACCTACTGAACTCAATGAGGCTTAAGTTGTCATGACTGACTTACCTGCTATGCAGCCATGTGACTGCTGAACATGATGGAACCAAAGAGAAGGGAGATACAACATCTCCCCAGCCTTCACAGTGCACTGCAAAGGCTTTGCCTGGGCGTATTCTGGGTATCTTTCCAGATCTGGATTTAAGGGATCCAATGGGATCCAGGGCACCTATGAGGACGAAAGGTTAATATGACATACCTGGCTTTTAATAAAATAAATGCTGTATTTCCTCCATAAATTGATCAAGGTTTTCTGCTTTTTTTTTTTTTAATAATTTTTATTGATTTCAACATACACATACACATAATATAAACAATAATATAAAACAAACTACCCCCCTCGACTACCCCCCGTGCACCCCCCCATCCGAGACCATCTCATAATCATTCATCCTCCTTCCAAAATTTTAATGATTCTTTTGAAGGCATTTGTCCCTTTCCCGATCTTAAAACATAATCCAAAAAGGGAGTCCATATTTCTCCAAAATCACTCTTCCTGGACATTCCCCTCTTTATTTTCATTTTACAAGTCAACATATCATTCAAAGCTAAATCCCAAATTTCTTTATACCAATCTTCTATTGTATAACTTCGTTGCCCTTTCCAATTTTTAGCAATCAGTATTCTAACGGGTGCCAGGAGGTTGTTTACCAATTCTTTGTTTATTATATGCTTATTCCTACTATCCCATATTGCTAGTAGAGCTAACTTCGGGTTTAATTCCAAACTACTTCCAATTATATCGCTTATTTCTTTACCAACCCTTACCCAAAATTTTTGTACTTGTTCACAGCTCCACCACATATGAAAATATGTCCCAACCTCCTGACACCCCCTCCAACAATTCTTGGGCAATTTTTTATCAATCTGGTGAAATCTAACAGGTGTTAAATACCATCTCCAAACTGTCTTATAGTAGTTCTCCTTAATTCTAATCGACAATAGCTTTAACATTCTTCCATTCCATATCCTCCCCCAATTATCTTCATTGATTTTTCCCCTTACATCTTCTTCCCATACCTCTTTTATAACCTTAAGTGAGTCCTGAAATTCTTCCTCTATTAATATTTTATATATCTCACTAGTGAGTCCTTTCTTAGCTCTAGCTTCTTCTTTTTCCCATTTTCCCTTTTGATGACAAAACACCTCACAATTGATTCCCCTCCAGCTATCAGGCAAGGCACTGTTGTGTTATTAATTCATCACCTTGGAGCAAAACCAAAGGTGTTTTTTTACTATCAAGTAAAGAAGGATTTGTATGCTCTACACATGTTTAAAATACTATTTTTTTTTTACATGTGTGAGAATAAAGTCTGGCCAGGCATGGAAGGACATGAACATTCACTACGAATCAACACCACCTCACCTTTGATAATAATTCACTGAAAAATATCTCTGCCTGACTCTTTATTGTGAATTATCATTATTACATTAATTTCACATGAGTTTCACCAAACCTGGATTTTTAAAAATTATATAGTACCTGGATTTTTTAAAAATTATATGGTATATTGATTTTTTTATATATATTTTCATTTGTAAACCACTCAGAAGCCAAATCTGGTGAAGGCTGATATATAAATATTTTAAATAAAATAGTGGGTTTGGAAATTGCACTCCAGATATATTGTCCACAAATGTGAACCAAAAATCAAACTTCTTTATTTTTATCTAGAGTTATTTCAGGCTGCCTGGAAAATAGTTTTGATCTGGTGGGATATAAAAACAAATTTACAATGCCAGGCTACTACACACATTTTTTCTGAGATATTCCCTCTTAGCATCTGCCCCCATAGACAGTGTTTAACACAAGCCCTGTTAGTACCTTCTCTGCTGCTTTCTCACACACAACGTCAAATGACCCATCTTCTGATAAGTGGTACGTTGCTGGTGGATACAGCTCTGGAATTTGAAACATGAAAATGGTCAGAAGATGTGGGGGCAGAGATGAGGGAATTTAAAAGGTTTTGTATTAAATCGACTAAAATTATACGGGTAGGATTTATTTCAGCAAAGACACTTGATCAGAACTGGCTCCGAGGATAAACATCTGTTACAAATCATGAAGACAAACTAGACATTATGTGGGAATTTCACAGTTGGAATCCCTTCTTCCCACTCCCTACTTCTTAAAAAGCAGCACATATGGGGGATTTGGATTAGGGCCAAGGCACAGAATGAGTCTAACCCTTTACTCCCATCCCACAGCGCTAATGCAAATTCCCCTTCTTCCAAGCTGATCTTAGCCACAGTGTGGAAAACCTATCAGCATAAAAATTGTGCCCATAGATGTTCCTCTCCATGGCAACTGACATGGGGAACAAAATGTTAGACCTGCTTGCCTCCCCCTACCAACACACACAACACCAATCAAACTGTTCCCTACAGGTGGTTTTTAAGAGAGAAACATCCTGGAACCTGGAGGGGGGAAGAACAATAACGGAACTTCCATGTAACATCTAGTTTGAATCTTGCTGTGCTACCAACTCCAAAATATGGCATAATGACAGTGTGGTATATTATAGCCTCCTATGCCTCAGTATGGTATTGCCTCTAATCTACTGTGCTAAGGAGCAGGCAACAGCACACTGCAGAAGCAAGCATGCCATAATAAGGTCCACATGTCTTCCTTCCTTGCCCTGACATGCCACAAACCCCAGATGCCAATGGCTCTTGTAGCACCCATGTTACAGGGAGGCCACCCAGGACTTGACTATAAATGAAAGATGGTCACTGCTACATATTGCAAAAATTCATCCCCACTTTATAATTCAAATTATTCCCAGAATACCAATAATACTTGAAAGGTTGTCACATAGAGAAGGGCCAGGACCTCTTCTTGATCAACCCAGAATGCAGGTCACGGAATAATGGGCTCAAGTTACAGGAAGCCAGATTCCGGCTGGACATTAGGAAAAACTTCCTGATGGTTAGAGCAGTACGACAATGGAACCAATTACCTAGGAAGGTGGTGGGCTCTCCCACATTAGAGGCATTCAAGAGGCAGCTGGACAACCATCTGTCAGGGATGCTTTAAGGTAAATTCCTGCATGGAGCAGGGGGTTGGGGTGTTAACTCAACGACCTTATAGGCCCCTTCCAACTCTATTATTCTATGATTCTATGATTCTAATATGCATCTCACTCTATCACCCTCTGCTTCTTAGAACACATACCATATGGGATGAAGGGACGGTCACTTGGTGGATGCAGTAGAAAATGTTTCTCTCCAGAAATCACACAGTACAAGTTTTCATAATGGTCTTTATGTACTAGGATTGGAGTGGGGAAAAACAAAGATTGGAAAAAAGGAGAAAGGGGAAGGATATTTTTAAAATTCTCCATTATAAACAGAGCTGACAAAATACAGGCACAAGTATAAACTCTGCATAATTTTTTATGTCTGTACTATCCCTGTATGGGGTTGGAGAAACAGTTTTATAGTCACCAGTATCAAATTTTAAGCTTCTAGGATTTTTCAAATCCTGATTATAAATGTAAAATACCAACATACTGGCATTTCAAGCTAGAAGTATGAAATGTTATACAGTGAACATGATCTGCTGCAAAAATAGACTACAAACAGCTTTAAATCTCAATCTCACTGGCTTCAAGAAGAACCAAGTTCAATGAAGCCTATAATAGCTAGATGCTATGGATCATATGGATGAAGATGATCATAGCTAGATATCAAGAAGGGGGTCATAGCTCAGTGGCAGAACACTTGCTTTACATACAAAGGGTCCCAGGTTCGATTCCCCAGCATATCCAGGTAGGGCAGAAAAAACTCCTGCATGAAACCCTGGAGAACTGCTGCCAATCAGTATTAACAATACTTATACCTGGCAAATATTTTCAACAACTTAATCCCTTGTTTCGTAAATTTTTTTTGGGGGGGGGGTTCTTCCCCACCTCAAATATCTTTGAAACGCATGCTACTTCCAATATATTGGAAGGATAAATGCTCACCTCCCATAATGCAATGGATTGAGGATTCAATATACAGGCGCAACTTGCGAATGGATAAATATATGGCTATATGGTCTGATTTTTTTGAAACCTCTGTATAATTCTCTCTCTTTTTTTCTTTTTTTTTAACATTTGATGAAAAATGATGACATCGCTGTATATGTAATGTTTTTTTCTTTTTTCACTATTTCTTTTTGTTTTTATTGTTCTGTATTTTTTGAAATTCACAATAATGTTTTTTTTAAAAAAAATACCAGGCTAGATGGATCAGTGATCTGACTTGGTATGAGGCAGTTTCTTCTGTTCCTAGATGGGAAGATGATACTTAAAGCATAAAATAAAATAAAGTTCTTTAAAGAAAAAAATCTCTAAGCCAATGTGTTATTTTTCTAATGGGATAACTCTTCCCATTTTTTGCCCTTCAAGTCAGAATTGCAGTTGAGAGAACATTTATCTCATGGTACATACAAGATGTCACTGCGCCAGATTCTCCCAGCCAGAAATTCACAGCATCGGGCTTCTTTCCTGTATGAAAAGGAAACAAGTAATAAATCTGAGGAAAAGTTTGTGTTGCCATATGCTGAATTATTCTTAGATTAATAATTTTCTTATCAAACAATTTATTATCATCTTTTCCAAATAAATATGGAAGGACAAGCTATCAATAGCTTATGTACTAAACAATGAATAAGCATGTACTGACAGTGAAACTTCCCTTCTTAAAGCAGGCTTGCTGCTGCAATGGCAACAACTGCTTGAGTCAGAGGGAGCTGCTGGAAAGGGATGGAAAACCATCCCCTTCCTCCTTCTGCCTTATTCTCTTCCATCCATAGGTTATCAGAGGCCTCCACAAGTATCTACAACTAGATTGGAATGTGTATAACTTATAATTTGTATTGAAATGTTTGCCCAATTACAAATCCATTAGTTCATACCTCTACAAATTCACAAACTATGCAAGACTTTGGACCATTAAAAACATGAAACTGTTGGAATGGTACAGCATTTAAATGCTATGTGCAACACTCCAAGCCATAGATGAAACTAGGATTTTGATATTTACCAAGCGCCTCGCTCATCCAAGGTATGTCAGGCTCCACATCATCCATAAGTTCAGGGAATTCCTCAGTCAGGTTTGAACACTGCTTCTGAACGTAGAATATCCCTGGAGAAGTTACTTTTTTCTCAACAATGTCCAAGAAAGCACTGAAAGGCATGTGTCGCTCCTCTGGCATAACAAACCAGTCCTGATAAACTGCATCGGCATAACCATTTGGAGTTACTGCCACACTCACCAACTTCGAGCCCACTATTTCCCTGCACCAAAATACACTGGATGTACACAGTTGTGCAAGGAATAGATGCTTATGACACACACAAAAATTAAGTTACAACAGAGTCCTAATCAGACCTGGAAGATTTACTTGGTCATTCTGGTGTCTAATGGCCTGATGCTGGTGGATAGGAATTGGAAATATTTCTCCAGTCCTGGTCCTAACTCCTTAGGGTGCTACAGCCCCAGTAATTTTGATTAATTTTGACCTTGCAACTGGTGACTTCATGGAGGGCTTCGAGGTTGCTGAAAACTCCTGTATGCAGGGCTGGCCCAACACATGTTGCTGCCTGAAATAAGGGATAAGATGATTGCCCCCCCAATCAATCTACAGAAGCTGTGTGGACTAGCAGCTAGTCTGACCAGATAAAATCCAGGTCAGGGCTCATGTAACTTTAACAGTTGTAGAGAAAAGGGAATTTCAGCCAGGGTCATCTGTATGCAATTAGTTCCTGGTGAAATTCCCTCTTCATCACAACTGTTAAAGGTGCATGCACTATACTAGAGTGACCATATACAAAAGAAGGCAGGGCCCCTGCAACTTTAACAGTTGACTCTTGTGATGTCAACACATGTGATGGGACAGTATCTCCCACATCACCTGAGTGCATCAGGCTAGCTCTGTCTTCCAGCAAAAGGGAACAGCCAGGGGGTTGTCACCACTGCCCCCTTCACACCACCCAGCACCCGCTGCCTGAGGCCACTGCCTCACTCTGCCTAATGATAGGGCTAGGACTGCCCATATTGATATTAAGAAATATCATCAAGTCATTTCTACATGCTATGAACATTTTAAATGAGTCTAGGCACTGCTATGGATATTCCTACCTCAGGTAAGTTAATGTCCACTTCTTTAGAGCTGGCCAGTGGTTGAATATGTTCCGAATCACACATGGCTTGTTTGGGCACACCCATTCCCGGTAGAATTCCAGGGGAGACGGAAGACTATCAAGATATGGCACTGACTCCATCAAATATAACTCTGTTCAGGCGAAAGGGAGGGGAAACGCTTCTGTGAATAATCTTGCAACCATTTCAAGGATTGACAAAGTTGCCTAACATAATTATTTGCTACAGCTACAACTTCATGACTCTGGAATTCTTTTCAGGAGATTCAGCCAGTTACTAGAGCAAGCATGGGCTTCTTATAAATATTAGGCCCTGCATTCTTGTTCAGCTTAGAAATACAGCATACATTATGATGATTACCACCAGATCACTAGAAATGGCCTCCACATGATGGCTTATTCTTACTATATCCATACCATGCTATTCGTGTGAATTACCACACCAGCACTATCTGTTCTGGAAGGCAGCTGACACTGATGTGGAAACTCTCTGTACAGGATCCGTCTGCTCTGAACTGAGGTCTTTTATATCCAGGAATAAAATTTGTTTGGAAATTCATGGCCTAACAAAGTAGGGAGGCTTACTATAATAAAATTTGACTAGTCTGCCACAACTGGTTTTCGGGCTAGACAGCTTTAACGTTTCCAAGTCCATGAAAGACTAGGGAGCTTCCCACAGCCTAGTGGCCATGTTGGACTACATCCCAACATCACTGACCCTGCGCCATGCGCCATGTGGGCTGAAGCTGAAAGGAACTGTACTCCAAATATCTATCAAGGCACCACTTTGAGGAAAATTAGATTAGAGGTTCAATTTCAAAGTTCCTGGTGCCCCATATGCCTAGAACGTTGTGTATGTTTCTAAACCTCCATATTGAACGAAGTTGTAATTTAATGAAGAAACAATATGTCAACTGACTACACTACTCACTCATGAATGCATGGAAGGTAGAGGGGATTGCATCCTCACTTCCACATGTTCAGCTGAAGGTGTGCATAAAGCCATGAACATATGCATTCAGAAACCCTGACCTATGCACAACAGTAAGCTCACAGGGCCCTATGTGCTCACCCTCAGCAGAATGCATGGTTGGGGAAGAGGCTCCCACCACAGCACAACTCCTCATCCCCCTCCCCACTCATACACACACACACACGCGCGCGCGACTGTGTGTTTTTTTTAATGTGAAGAGGGTTTCTATGGAAATGAAAATTGTTGCCAATGACAAGAGAATTGCTAAGAGATTTTGAACAGCTTTGTTGTATATGGATCCATAATTTATCAGCCTGTCACATCACAATCTAAAGCTGAACTGCTGCCAACATAACTTTAGTTTGACATAATCTTAGATGGTTTTAAAAGGGGATTAGAAAAAACCATGGAGAATAAGACTATTAATGAGTACTTGTCATGCCGGCTACATGCTACTTTCAGCATTTGAAACAGCATGCCTGTGAATACTAGTTTCTAGGGAGAGGGCTAGCTAGGGTTACTGTGTCATGTCCTGCTTGTTGGCCACTGTGGGAAACAGGATGAAACAGACATTAACCTGTAGCCAAATTTAAATAACTATAAATGGGTCTTTCCTGACAAGCATCACTTCTCAAAATAATTAGTAATATCTGCTTCAGTAATATTTGTTGAAATGTTCACACACACACATGTATTCAGCTCACTTCTAGTTTATTGATTTTGGCAACTGCCCATAAAATATTTTTATATGATATATACAACACACACTACTCTTTAGGAACCTTGCATTCAAGGCTCATTTAACATCTTGGTACTGGCATTCACGGAGCAGACCCAAGAAACTATGGAAAAGCTCAAGCCCTGAACTCAAATGTTGTTCCACATGACACACAGGCACACCATATCGTGTGATTAACATTCAGACAGGGCAGGTGTCAGCCCAGGCACCACTGGGTACCTTCTGAGGTTCATCGTATTCTCTTATAACTGCTCCTGATACTTATGAATCAGCCACACTCCTCACAAGCAAGGAATGAACCAAAAGTGCGTTTCCCCCCCAGAATATTTTGAAGCGAGATTTGCTGCACAAATCCGTTTCGATCGCTGGACTCGCATGACGTCGTCCCCCTCCTGCTGTTCTCGCGAGTCCAGTGCTGAAAAAGCGAATCAAAGTCGTGGCAGGTGTGCATCAAACCCCGCGTGTGATGATGTCTGGAAGTACCCCGTGTGGAGTGGACGGACTTTTCAGCGCGGAAAGCCCATCCATCGCCTCCAGATGAAACGAAAGGTAATTCTGTCTGTGAATTAACGTTTCCGCTGCTCCAATAATATGGGCATGAAAGGAGTTAAACGCAGCCTAACCTCTCTCCGCCCGCCCTCACGTTTAATCCCCCCTTCCCTACAGGGCTGCTTTCCAAGCCCGCCCCCGGGAAAGGGAAAGCTATTTCTTTTGACCGCGCTCACCCCTTGCCTCGGCCGGGAATCGCACCAGGCAGCGCTTCACCTCACGCAGCACCTCCCCTTCCGCGTCGGCCTCTGCCATGGAGCAGCAAAGAGGAGCTGCGCCTGAAGTCTATGGCTGCTATTGGTAATAGGCTGAATTGGCATGTGTGCAATGTCCACGCTCCGCCCTTCTTCGCCCGCACAAGCCGAGGCCGCCCTCTTCCCCCGGTTCGCCCTGTCGGTGGCGACGGCCAATGAAGGCTTTCTAGCGTCTTGGCGGGGAAAAGAGGCGCTTCTGTCGTTCCCCTTAAAGTGCAGCTTAAAGATGGAAGCTTTAAGACACTCTTTTGTGGCATAGCGGTTAACCAAATGTATTGCCTGACTGTGCATTTCGGATTCCCTTTGTCTTTAGAGGCCCAAATGGCTTCTATGGCGAGGAGCAACTACTAACAATTCAGGTTGGCATGTCAGCTACACCCTTTCCTGGATAGGATAGCCTTGACACTATGATCCATGCATTGGTAACTTCATGTTTAGATTACTGTACTGTGTTTTATGTGTTTAACCCTTGCACTTGGTCTGGAAGCTGCAGTTAGTCACCTGGCCATGCATATATACACTGGTGTTGAAGCAATTGCACAGGTTACCAATTAGCTACCAAGCCAATTACAAGGTTTTGTTGTTGGCATATAAATCCCTGAACATCTTAGGACCAGATTTCCTGATAAATCACCTTCCCCATACAGACCTGTGAGATAGTTAAGGTCATCGGAGAAGACCTTACTGGTTGTACCAGTCTACAGATTGATATTTTGCAACAATATGGAAAGGGGTCTTCTCCGTGGTGGCGGCCACATTATGGAATGAGCTTTTCACTGAAATTCCGGAGGCACCAACTGTGTAGCATGCTTTCGGCGCCAATTAAAGACCCATCTCTTCACCCAGGCATTTCTTGAGTGAGTACTGCCTAGTTAAGTATGATGAAGTATTGGTTTTAACGTTTTTATAAATGTTTATATAAATGTTTTAGCAATTAAATATTTTAATGTATATCAAAATGTATTTTAGTGTATGCAATTTAATTTGAATATGGTCAGCACAGTATATAAATCTATTTGTTGTTATTGTATTATTATTTTATTATTATTTGAGCAACAAGAATTTGGTTGCCATGTCACTACGCTGATAGGAAGGTCTGTGGGCATGCGTGTGATAGCTTGAAGCAGAATGCACTTGCTTACTCAATTGAAAAGCACTGTGTTGGTTATTTATTTATTTATTTATTTCATTTCTAACCCGCCTCTCCATCTAGATCGAGGCGGGGAACAACACTAAATATAAATATAAAAACAATAAAACATATAAACCGTTAAAACAGATAAAAACAAATACATTATTAAAAACATCTTAAAATTAAACTGGATAGGCCTGCCGGAAGAGAGCAGTCTTCACGGCTTTCTTAAATTCCAGAAGACTTCTAATTTGTCGAATTTCCTCCGGCAGGCCATTCCACAGCCTGGGAGCGGCAGAAGAGAAGGTCCTCCGGGTAACACTCGACAGCCTAGTTCTGGCTGACTGGAGTAAATTCTTCCCAGAGGACCTGAGTGTGCGGGGCGGATTATACGGGAGAAGGCGATCCCGCAGGTAACCTGGACCCAAACCATGTAGAGCTTTAAAGGTAATAACCAACACTTTATACATCGCCCGGAAACTAATGGGCAGCCAGTGGAGTGATTTTAAGATTGGTGTTATGTGGTCACCCCTAGGTGTACCGGTGACCAACCTGGCTGCCATATTTTGAACTAATTGAAGTTTCCGGACTAGGCACAAAGGTAGCCCTATGTACAGCGCATTGCAGAAGTCGAGCCTCGAAGTTACCAGTGAGTGCACTACCATCTTTAGGTCTTCCAACTCTAGGAAGGGGTGCAGCTGGCGTATCAGCCGAAGCTGATAGTAGGCACTCCTGGCCGTCGCATCTATCTGGGCTGTCATTTGGAGCGACGGATCCAGGAGTACCCCCAAGCTGCGAACACAGTCTTTCAGGGGGGGTGTAACCCCATCCAGAACTGGTTGACACACCTCCAAACCCAGGTTGTGGCCTTTGACAGCAAGCACCTCCGTCTTGTCTGGATTCAGCTTCAGTTTGTTTTTCCTCATCCAGCCCATTACCACCTCCAAACATTCATTCAAAGGAGACACACTATCCTTAGCTGACGATGTTGTCGAAGGCACAGAGAAATATATTTGGGTGTCATCAGCGTACTGATAGCACCCCGCCCCATGCCTCCGGATGATCTCTCCCAGCGGTTTCATATAAATGTTAAACAGCATTGGGGAAAGGATGGCACCTTGTGGTACATCACATAGCAGCTCCTTCTTTGAAGAGCAGCTATCCCCAAGCATTACCATCTGGAACCTGCCCAAGAGGACCGGAACCACTGAAGCACAGTGCCCCCGATTCCTAATCCCCTCAGGCGTTCCAGAAGAATACCATGGTCAATGGTATCAAAAGCCGCTGAGATGTCCAGGAGTACCAGCAGGGACACACTCCCCCTGTCAATACTCAGGCGTAGATCATCCACTAAGGCGACCATATTGAGTTATGATTACTAATTGATGCTGCAGTCGTTAGTGATGGGCAAACAGCTCTCTCCAGTCCAATTTGTAACTAAATGGGGAAATTCTAGCATGATCCAAACAACTTGCAACCATCTTGAACTCTCCACGTGCCCTAACAATATATTAGCATTGAGTTAACATGACAAAAATAATTTTGTAACAAAGGATCACACTTTTTTATTGAAACTATTTAAGACGCAGAGTACAAATACAGAATTGAAAATAGCCCCAAAAGGTGGCTCACAGTGCAAAACCCCCACAAACATAAGATTGTTTCAAATAATTAAAAAGGACATTTTAAAAGATTTCCCCCCATAAAGCCAAGGTAGAAAACACATAAATAAAATGTTTCAGGTTTGTTATCTCCTTTTTAAAAAGTGGAGAACAGGGAGGGAGTGTTGAAAGAGTACAGGTAAGAGGGATGTCTAGCTGGTATCTGGGCTTGAGACATGCTGAGTAGACATGGCTTATTCCTAAAGTTGCTGACCCATGCATGACTGTCTTGTGATTTACAGCAAATTAGGCCAATATATATGTAGCCCAGCTCCAGAATATTATATGCAAACAATACAGAATTCTGGATAGTCTAGTTTTAATTTAAAGAAAGACCAATTTACTCAACAGTACCTGAAGGGCCACAAGGCAGCTATTCTCCCCTCCAACTGAGTTTTTAAGGTTTAAAATACTTGACACTACAGGTCCAGCGGCTGAACATCTGTTTATATGTGACTGTACTGTTTAAAATACTTTCAATCACATGCACTGCTCCTAACAGTAGACCTTTTTTGCCAGAAGAAATGTAATTTATTATTAATCACTGGAGTGAAAAGGAAACCTAATAGGCCCAATAATTAGAGGGGCATTCGATAGAAAAGGAAAGAATTAAACTTGGAGGGCTGGGTGGCAGGTAAATAACAAAATGATCATACTGAGAAGCACCAGTTGTGTGTACCAATAGCTGGTGTAAGCATAATTTAACTTTCAAAAGGTCTCCTCTGTTTCTGTAGAAACATTTTGTCCCATTTAAGTACACGGTATTTGTTCTCTTTTCTAAAGGCTCTCCTTGAAAGGACAATCAGTATATTTTAAGAACAAAATTTAAATCATGCTCAGAAACATTTTAGAAAGCATGAGGATAATATGCAAATGTGGCTTCAGTGATAGATCCATGTTCTTCTACAGACTTTACCCATTTACCTTAATACAGTAAAATTGCATGCACATACTAAAAACCAGAAGTGAAACAGATTCAGATACTACATGTGTATATTTCTCCAACCCTGGGGTATCTGTTGAAGTTTTCCTAAAGGGGCCAGTAAACATCTATAATAAAGCCAGAAAATATGCATGCAGTTCAAAACAAAAAGTATAGCTAGTTGACACTTGACTATCCTACAGTCTTGTAACAGATACTTCTTAAGACACTCCAAATTCAATATTTGAGCCATTTGCTATGATCAGCAATGAAGTGCCACCAATGAATAACTATAAACCATATTTTACATCTAAGTATTTTCCACAGAAGAAATGAAGTTTTTCCTCTTGCTTCTTCTCAGACAGAAATTCTTGGGATAGAAAAGACAGAACTATGAATTTAATGGAAGACAACTGACTGGCTGATGATATTTACCCCAAAGTCATCCAAACTCACGGATATAAGTGGGAAAATAAAGGGCACATTAAAATACTTATTTAACAAATCCAGCATGTCACTCCATTCTCTAATCTACAGGTCCATTCACAATTCTACTTAACTAAGTGCCATCTCTACTTATACTTTCGTATTTGAGGGCAATTTCATACATATTTTGCCCTTTGAAACTAAAGGGTTCCTTGCCCTAGTACTACTTTTCTAGACGCCTTGGTTTTGCTATTCACTATAACGCTAAAAACTACAGGCCCACCCATTACTCTTTGCATATCTACTTACTCAAGACCACACAAAACTATAATTCTAGTTCACTCTCAGCCCCCATTTTTATTATTTTCCCACGTTGATCCATGAAAATAGACAATGTCCAATTTAATAGTAAGTTGATGAAAATTATCTAGTGGAAACCCTGTTTTGTCACTAACATAGAATTTGTTTTATATTGCCTTTTACTCAAGACAGTTCCCAATGCATAATTACTGGATAACTGCCAAAGTATCAATAGCATTGAGGTATAGTGTATCAGCATGTTGATTCTGCTCTCATACCAATGCAGTTGACAATTTCTGAGGCTAAATCAACCTCAAAATCCTCTATCTCTCCCTTTCTTATGGCACAAGATATCTGTGTTGGAAGTAAGGCTGTTACCTGAGTGTATGCATGTGTGTCCCAGGACAGGAAAGAGTTTCCTGACTACTGAACACTTTTCACAGTCTAAATGTGAACAGGGAAAGAATTTTGCCTATTAAGACTTTTCCTAACATATACTTGAAAATAAAACCCACCCTAATTGCAGATGTCCAAGGAGTATCTTTCTGCTGTCCATCCTTAGCAACCAGATTCTTTTGCCACAGGAAAAGTGGCACATTTCTTTGTCACATCCAGGAGCTCATGCTGACTCCTGGATGAAAAGGACCAGCAGAAGCTCGGTTCTGGCGAGTGTATCCGAACCACAAACTTAATCAGAGAAATATTTGAGTGAGTTAAGCAGGCCAGGAATTTTTGGGAGGAGCATACTAAAAAAAGCACTAAAAATACTCCAAGTCCCCAGCCTTGGAGCTCAGTCAAGGATGTTTGGCCGGCCAGCGAGCCAAAAAGGGCTGCTCTGCAGGCCACTCAGCACTGGAGCGCTACAAAATGAAAGCCAATCAGTTCCAGAGAAGAACATCACAGGGTGCCAGCCCTATGCTGCAATGAAACATAAAGCCCACAGGACAATTTCAACAGTGCAAGGGGGAAAGCCAGCTAGGAAGGCTTAGATCAGCAAACAATAGAAGACACAACTTCTCTCTGACCAGAGAAAGCAACACCAAAAATTCTTTAGATTAGTTATTTTTAAAATCAGTACAGTGGGAACATGGTCAGAGTGATTATTGAATATATAGGAATACATAGGAATTGTGCTGCCTTTGAAACAAAAACAAAACACAGAGAGAGAGATGTACAGTAAAGAATGCTTGCATATCCCTATTAATTTCCTTTCTTTGATTAATTGAAAATAATCAGTTCTTTCCTACTTTATTTGAACAACAGCAATTTATAAGACACTGGAGAAGTCTGGTAAAATGTTGTCATTGAAGATAATAAAATTCCATGCAACTTCATTCTCAACCCACTGGCATTTAAAAAACTCCAATTGACACATCATGGAAAAGGAAATGGAGATAGTAACATCACAATAATATGTATTTGCTGGCCATTCACACTTAGTCTGGTAGTCTTCTGTTTTTACCCCTCAAGGTGAATAAAAGTGCGCGCCCCCTTCCCTCTGGAATATTAGGTACCTCTCCTGCTTCCTTTGAACAGTATTTAAGAATTAGAACCAGAACTTGAACAACACTGCTAATATGAACCTTATAGTAGATGTTGATAATTCTTCCTTTGATGTCTGATAGGAGCTCTTTTTTTTTTTATAAAACCTGAGAAAATGCTGAACAGTTTTTGTAAAATAGCTAATCCATTTGTCAACAGTCTTGTAACAGATCTCCAGAGCTTGGTCCAAAGGGTACATTGTCCTCTGGAAGCAAGCGTAGATTTGGTAACGCATAGGTTTTTCTTTAAAATAGAAAGCAAAGCTGAGAGAACAAGAGTGTAAATGCAAAAAAACCAAAACCTATGTGTAATAAATCCAGGTATAAGGGAGTGAAATTCAGCAAGGCAGGCTGCAGCAGAAAGTAGTTCAATCATCCTGCCTGCTAAACTACTAGTACATTTACTGTAACAAAACTTGTCTCTCATTACAGATTGTAGGAAAGATGCCGAAACATCCACACCTACAAAACACATGTGAAAAGTTTAGAGGAACAATCACAAAAATAAATTAATAAATAAAAGGTTTAATAGTCTGTACATAGATTGAGACAACGCTACAGAAGGAGTGAGTGGCGCCATCTTGATCTCTTTTTGTCAAGTCAGCAGTTTCTGGCTGGGTCACAGTTGAATTGATTCTGTTTGATCCTGTATGAATTTCTTTTTAAGCCAAACAGTTTGGCTGTGTCAAATGTTTCCAAACAGTTTTACTTAACGACACTCAAAAGAGAGGAAGTGGGCACAGAAAAATTAGTTACTGTGACCAGCACATTTCTGAAAACCATAGAGAAAGAGAATAGGTTATTTCTTGTTAAAGAAAAAGTCTGTCTTCTTCACTGGATAAAGACAATGATAGCATTCATTCAAGGCTTTCACCATGAACTTGTCCTGTTAATTTTCCTATTAAAAGTTTATGTCAATTAGACCCACTCTTCAGACTTTTTTATCCATACGTCGCTCAACAGCTTGTAGCAACAACTCTGAGTATTGTTCCAACAAAGCAAGAGTTTGTTCATCTCCAAAATGGCGAGGGCTGGATAAAGTAGAACCACTTCCCTCTCCCAGTGGCATTGCAACTGTATCTTGTGGCTTCACTAACACTTCTTTCTCCCTTTGAAGTTCATTCCCATCCTCCAAGGAATCTAGTTCTTTTTTCATCACAGAGAAGGTATCAGTCAAGAGGCCAGCAATCTCATCTTTGTCAGCTGAAGACTCCATGTTAGTAGACACCTGCAACAGAAGAGGGAATGCAGGAAGTTTGTTTTAGAATTACAGTCTTGGGCCTGTAACAATGAAAACAGCACCAAATCCAGTGTTGCCAGATTACCAGTTTGGAGTCAGAGCTTCAGATGGAGGGTTGGGGTGTCTAGCCTTAGCTTCCTCTATCACTACTCACTCCTCTCCCACCCAAAGGTGTGTCTGGGAGCAGCATGAATGCCTCACTTCCTAGGGCTTATCGGCAGGTTAGCTGCTGCCCTTACACCTTGTTTATAGATACACATAAAAATAAGCACAGATGTCTGTTCCTGGACCTTAGTTCCCAAGTCTTAACCATATGTTTCTGACTTGTCTAGAATAGATAATCACATATAAGCATTAAGATCTAACCGACCAACCTGAATGAAGGGTTGACTTACCATATGGTATAGATGGATGGCTTTGCGCATGCTGTCCTGGAGCTCAGACACAACATGCTTGCATTGTTCAACACTGATGGATGAACCTCCTGGGGTGGAAGAAGATAAAAGAACACAGGTGCTAAGCAATGGACACACATATGCTGGCTCTGCCCAATGTAACACAACTGAAAAACACTGCTGAAAATCTAGCCATTTCATGTGAAAAAATATATTTTTATGTTTAAGAAATCTGTGTATTTTACCTCCCCCACCCCACCTCTGAATAGATCCTTGAACCTTCATCATGTGAAACAGTTCATTATACAGTATTCACGTATACAATTCTGGAAATGCACTTTACTGTAAAAATGCCTTGTTTTCTAATTTTCAGCCCTTTCTAAGCAGAAAGGAAGTAATTTATCCCATACAGCTTGCTAGCTCTAGAATTAGGCTTAAGTAAAACCAAAGTTTCTCTGCCTAAGGCTTGTTCCCAAACGATGTGCTAGGGCACTGCTATATGCTGTGAAAAATTAATTAAATAGTTAAAAGGCTGCTGTGATCCCGAAGCAGTCATCCACAGAGGAATCTGCCTGGCCTTCTTCCAACTGCCCTGCACTGGAAATTGGAATTTCTGCCACATGTCTGCATCATGTGCAATTAAATCATTCCAGATGCAGGGGTACAGTAGAATTTGCTGCCATCAAAGGAGGCTGTGTATTGCATCTCTGCAGCCAATTGTTGTTCTGAACTTGTTAGCAGCAATTTGGACAATACTGACCTAAGCAACAACAACGAAAAAACCTCAGCTAGACCTGCACATGCATAATTCAAGTAGGAAGCAAAGTCGCATATTTTTTTACAAGGTAGCATTATTGTATTGAGATACAACATGAGGTGGAGGAAAGATTAAGGGGGGCATAAAAGGCAGACAATTTGGTGTGCTTCCAGACAGACAGCTCCTAGCACTATCAGTAAAAAAGCATTGTGCAGCTGTTCTGTCTTTCCCTCTTTAATGGAAAAAAGACAGCGAAAGCAATGGGGAAACACTGGAGGGTTCCAAATGAAAGATGGCATCTCCAACCCCCCCCCCCCCAATGTCTGTGAATGAGGCAGGGCCTCGTCTGGAAGCATCCTTTGTCTGCTTAGCTACCATTCTATTAACACAGTAGGGTCTAACATCTAAAGGCATGTAGTGGCACAAGATGACTGACATACAAATGGACAGACACACAGGTATGATTTGTCTTTTATTATGTCCTGCTGCATAATAACTCACACGAGAGAGCTATTAAAAATCTTCCTATTGTCTATAGAATAATATGTTGTAACAATAGAGGGACTGATTCAGCATATCCTATGCCAAGTATGAATATATTGGCACCAGTCAATGTCTCAGATCCATATATTCTTCACCTTCTTGTTAATTTAGAGTGTGAATGAATTGGCTTCCGTTATCTTGTGTTCTAAATTAGAACACCAGTAGTTTTCTTCTCACCATCTCTGTATTTCTCCCATGATTATTATGCATCTTGAGATCAATGTATACCAGCAGACATGGGCAAGTTGCTAACAGTACTGCAAATTCTTGGCAGTGAGAGTACAGCTTCAGACTATCAGATGGCTGCTGTGATAACCATACTTCGCATCCCATAGCATTTTCCTCTAGTGATCTCAATGCACAGTATCAGTGAGAAGTATGTGCACATTTGGTAGATGAAAAAAAGACTGAGAGCAGATACATTAGGTAACTTTGTATCAAAGTTACATGCAAGCCAATAGCAGAGCAAAATGTAAGACCTCAATTCCCCCACCCCTCTCCCTTGCCCCCTTCCAAGGCCCTGTGCTCTATTCACCTCATTGCAACACCTTTTTGTTAGCCATAAGGTCAGTTTTATGGAATTGCTCAGCATAGACTGACACAACAAAGCAGCCCCTTTAAGATTAGCTTTTAATGCTAATTGTGACGATGTTTTATGAGGAAGCCATTTTGTTTTACTGAGTTGACATTTATCTTCTTTAGATGTTTTATTAATTACTTGATGCTTTCTATGGTGTTTTATGGATGCATTTTTATTGGTTGTCAGTTGCCTTCAGTGTTTAGAGAAGGCAGGAGAGAGGAAAAACTAAACATTCTTTTAAAAGACACTTGTGAGCATCTGACTCTCTCCCTTTTACTTGTTTCACATCTTATCAATTTGTAAAGGGGGAGCAGTAAAGAAATATGTTCCATCTTAGCAGAGCTTTAGTTGCTCTTTCTTATAAAGTCATCCCAATTCATGGGATCAGCCATATGAACTGATTTGAGCAATCAGGGTGGCTTAAGATACAGTCCTCTGCAACCAAGAAATGAAATTAAGAGGTAACTTTCCATGTTGCATGAGTGGACTTCTGCTCACAAAATGGAGCTTCCCCTGCCACTCCTCTCACCTTCACTCCCCATGCAACCTCAATTCTCCTCCAGAACACCCCCGAACCTCTAGAGATTTTGGGGGTGCTGCAGGGGAGTGGGATTTGTTCTGCCACAGAATGGACACTTGGATTTCACCCTCTGTGGGCACCCAAACCTTTCACATCTTGCCACTGGATTTCACCCCACATGTGCACTCAGACATTTCACATGATTTTTCACTACAGAAATGGACCCTTAAGCTTCACCTTGCAAGAGCTTTGAAAACTTCAGAGCAGTGGGAATTTTACTCCCATAAGCTCCGGGCATGAGTGTTTTTTTTCTCAGCAGCAATGGTTACATGATTTAAAATAATGTAAGTTATTTTTGCCAAGTGTACCATCTTAATGTACCCCTAAACATAATGTGGAGCTTTTAATACAACTAGTTACTCTATGCCTGAACAGATAACCTCCAGATGTGTTGGACTACAACTACCATCATCACCAAACAGCATGGTCGTTAGTTGGGGATTATGGGAGCTGTAAATCCAACACATCTGGATGGCACCAGATTGGGAAATCCCATCAGACTAGCAGCAAAAGAAAATATGAGAATTTAACACTGAATGGTCAAATTGGTTAAACAAATGGTGTTGTGAACAGTAATTATGAATGAATATGTGTTTGGTCATGTTCTCTCTTTTTCCACTTCTTTCTTTTTCTGTTGCTGTTTGTTTTTTGCCCCTTTCTCCTTTTTGTTTTTGTTATAATTTTTTAAAATTAAAAACTCATACTGAAAGATAAGGTAATGTTGAACATTACATTTTTCTCTTCCCAGTATACAAATTTACTTTAAAACTAAATTTGTGCCCACTCTAGTCCTATTTCTAACATTCTTTTCAAGCAGGAAAAATGTGTGAACTACAAAATTTGCATGCACCTGACATAAAGCACAAAACAAACAGGAGCAGAAACTGAAGACAGAAAAAATGAATGTCAGACTGAGATGTCTCACCATTGAAAGGATGGCTCATGGAACGAGACAGGTGCAGACAGGACGAGACAGGCCAGAAGCTGGACGTAAAGAAATGAGATGGAAGCGTGAAGCGATTCACAAAGACAGGAGACAGAAGGGGGAAGAAGATTAGAGACGGGTATCCATGCACACCTGAGTGTTCTGCCAGGGCTGCCACAGCTGTGGGAGACCTCGGCCTGCTTGGTTCAAATGAACAAAGCTCACGCAGATTATCTGGCATACAACCAGTGCTGGCAAGTTCCTCTCTGCCTCCTAGTGGTCTTTTTTCTGGAGACTCTAGATGCAGACCATCTGAAAACTCCTTCAGTTTGGGATTAGAAATCCCTGGCTCAAGCTGGACTTTGGTTCTCAGTAATGTCTGATTCTCTTTAGAGGGACTCACTGGGCTACCTTTACCAAGGCTCAGAGGCACAGTTGCTTGGCTTTCCAACTTGGAGGCCCATCCTTCAGGAAAGGAGGGTTTCTTTTTACCAATGCCAGCGGGTGACTGGGGAGACCCTGGCTCTAGCAGCGTTTTTGATTTGGCAGTTGGTGAGAAGGAAGCTAACGTCGGTCTGTCAGGGAGAGGTTTGGGGATGTCCAGGATCAAATGGGCCCGGTTAGATGTTAACTTGCTGTGAAAGGATTTGGGTGATGAAGAGCTTGTGGCTTGCTGAAGAGCAGGTTTCGCTGGGCCATTTTCTTTCACAGGAGGCTTGTTGTTCTTCTCAGTGTCCCCTAAAGGATTTAACTGTGTCTTCTCTGGCACTTGTGGGATAACCACCTGAACCAGGTTTTCCGTGGAGTCACCAAGGCATAGATTCTCTCCCACTGATATGCTACGGGATATCTTGGCCATGAAGCTTGTGGTGGGGCTCATGTAGGACTTTGGTTTTGTAGCTTTACTGTCTTTGGCTTGTAAAGAGTTGGAGCCATCCATCTTCAGCACAGTAGCAGACAAGTCCCGACAGTTATTTGACCTTGTATCCTTCTCACCTACCAATAGGGTCTGAGGACGTTGCCTGGCAGAAGGCATCACCCCCGGAATCTTATCTGTGGAAATGGAAGAAATAAATGCATAGAACTGGTCTGCAGCAAATGGCGCAAACAGAATCAGAATAGCTCCAGCTTTTAAACATTATTTCACCTCAGTTTCAAGAAGCATTTTGTAATATAGCAATGCTCTGGGAGCAATTTTGAGCAACTGCTCCTTAATCTAGGAAACTTTCTTCCAAGCACCGTCGTCTGAATGTCTGATTAAGACTAGAGATAGTATTACATGTACTATTTTGGCATTTTGCTCTGTGCAATGGGGAGAATGAAACAAGTCATAGGTCGTACCACTTAGTATTTGCAATAATATGTCTTCTCTGCAGTGAAAAGCAGTCACAGGGTAATGATCACTGGCTTGGTAATCACAGAGTTTTTAGTGTTAATAGAAATAGATGTGGCATGCCCTTTGAATTATTCAAAGCACCACAAATAGTACAAGCAGCCCCAAACTGCACATGCAAAACTACACTTAGATTGACCCATTAAAATGACTTCTGTACAAGCAGCATGAAAATGAATAGCAATTTCCATGACTTTGGGCTGAGTGTCTACTGAAGTACAACATCCTGGTGGATTGCTTTAATATCTCTAAGGGGTGTTGTTTTTTTTTTAATGGCAGCTTTAGCAATTCCTTCTGTTCTGTGCATCTCCAGCACAAGTTACCCCTGACTCATACAGGCACTTTTATGTTGGCAGGCAAATTGGGTTTCTGAGCTGGCAGATTATTGGTTCTCAACTCCCGGGCTGAGCAGGTTTCTATTGTGCAGTCCATTACTTTTAAATGTAATCACAGTACCAAGCTCCTTCCTTACCATTATGGACAAGGTCATGAACTGACTGGGATTTCCTCATCACCATAGCCCCATCACTATCTGGGAAAGGCCCAGCCAGTTTTCCAAGACCTCTGTTGATCTCTAAAGCAGGCTTTCTCTTTCTCTGCGTATAAAGTGACCTAAAGGAATTAACTTCATTTTTGAAGATGCCATTCTCCATAGCTGTGTTCTGGCGGTCAATCCCATTTTTCAACAGATCAGTTTGCTTTGACAAGGCAGGGCTCTCTGTGAGTTTCCGATCCAGTACTAGATTTGATGAAGAAAGCGACAGTTGCCTAAAGAGTCAAAGATAAGACAGGATACTTAAGGTTGCAATACTATCAACCAGTTAAAAACAAAACAGTACTATGGAGCTGATTTTTAAAAAGCCACAAGACAACTCTTAAGGCCACAATCCTTCCACAAACACATTTTCCCCTTGGATGTAACAGAATAGTGAGTAGGGGAACAAGGACTAATCATACACAAGACTGCTATATTTGACACAAGGATTTCATGACACGGAGAAGAAGGAGAGGTTCCAGCAAGGGAAGATAAGCCACAGTAAAAAATGGGGTAAGTTCCACTCAGCAAGATTGCTATCAGATTCTGGCCATACTTTTATCCACATGAGACATGATGCCTGTTTTCCAGGATTGTACAATGAAAAATTAGTCTCCTTTTCTACCTGAAAACCAGCATGTTAACACTAACCTAAAGGCCTTGGCATCCAGTTGTAAGCAATCACTACATCCTGCTCTTCTCTTTGGAACATTGATGAAAAACAGAACTAAATGCTCGGTAAACCCTAACATTTAGGGATATCCTTTTCCAATATGCAAGATGATAGTCTTCAATCCCTATCAGATATACAAGGTTTCTTTTTTCAAGAAATTAAATTATCATGCAATGTTTGGATCTTTGTCAGCAGAATAAGCTGCTTGCTAGTGTAAGGAAACCAGATTAAAACTAATTAGTGAACAAAAATAAATAGTATGTTTTTCACTGTCCAAGTTGAATGAAATGCAAAAATAAAACGAAGTGCATAAATGGTGAAGGGTAAATCAGATGACAAAATACACTCCTTCTATAACCCAATATTCATTTATCTATACAGTTGTAATGTTTGATGAAAACTGAAGAAATAAAAGCAATGACTACAACCTTGCTCAAACACAGGGCACTCTGACCTTCCCATGTCACCCTACAGAAACAGGCATATAGAAGAACATTGGAATCTCCATAAAAGCAAACCTGTGCTAAGTGCTCCAGGATCAGAAAGTTCAAGATTTGAGGCTGTCATGTCTGATCCAAAGCAAGGCCAGGCTGTCTAGCATTAATGAAAAGAAGAAACTCTACCTGAAAGCAGGAGACTGGGACAGAAAACGAGAAGAAATACTGTTTTCCGTTCTCTCCAGAGTCCTACATGACCCACCTGTGAATTAAGAGGAGGAAATATGCTCAAGTTAGTGAAAAGACATTTACATTATGATGTGGTATTTTAGCAAGGATTTCAAAACAAATTGGTCACAGATTACCAGGGAGATAGCACAACTCCTCAAGTACTATATTTTGTTTCCCATGCAACTTGATCCTATGCATATTTTAGTTAAGACCCTGGATGGCTTGTTATCCATGGCAACAAGCCACCCCTGCTGAGTTCACACGACTTGGCAAGCCACTCTAGTGAGGGTAATTATGCAACACGCACACCCAGTGGAAGAAATAAGCCACTGGTAGATATTCTCCAGGGTTTCAGACAGGACTCTTTCCCAGCCCTAAATGGAGATGTTGGGGATTGAATCTGGGAACTTCTGCATGCAAAGCAGGTGCTCTACCACTGATATGACCCAGTGAAGCTGTTTCCCCCTATGCTTAGGAGCCCTGGTTTTTCTTTTTTAAAAAAAACCCTTCATGTTTACAACTAATTTTTGCTTTCATTTGATAATACTGCATAATAATTCAGATTATTAAACCTAATGGAAAGTCCCAAATGGCATATAACATGAAACCCTACTGTATATATCCATAATATGGCTGAATTATTGAGGAAGAAGCATTACTATTTTCCTCATCTGTTGCTTCAGAATGCCCTTAGGGTGTAATCCTATGCAAGTTTAGACAGAAAAAAGTCCTACAACTCCCAGCATTTACAAGCCAGCCAAGCTGGGAGTTGTAGGACTTTTTCTGTCTAAACATGCATAGGTTTGTACCCTTAACCTCTCAATTTCCCATAGGTAGCCATATTAGCCTGTTGCAGCAAAAAATATTGATTGATTGATTGATTGATTGATTGATTGATTACTGGTACTTATGATCCACTTATGTTATACAAACAATACAGTATAAAGCCATAACTAAAATACTGTATCAAATTTAGAAGAGACAATAGCATAATAGCAAGGAAAAATACAAGATGTTGGTACAAGTAAGTTTTCAATTGTACCAACAACCCAGTGGTCAAGTGAGAGCCACAACAGCTGGTGGTACCGATGGTCTAAAGCAGATTTAGAGAGACACTATTGTGAAACATCACAAAAGTTAAGAATTTTCACTGGTTCAGCAACTGTACCCTTTTCACCGTTACTGGCCAGAGTCCCAAAATGCTGCTTGAGGAACTTCTCTTGGTCTGGAGTCCTGGGGCCATCTCCCTCCAAAAGTCCAGTCGCTACATCTTCCTCATCCTCTTCTCCCACTTGTTCATCCAGGTCTGAGGTCCCATCTACACTGAGAGGTTCTGTACTCTCAGAATCTGAAGGGGGAAATGCTACACATCACACACCAGTTAAAGAACAGATGATACACAAGTGGGACCTGAAGCAAAATACTGCATTTGTATCTCCACCCCAGATAATAAGAATTATCTGGTTCTTTTCAGGCAGTGGAAGGGGAGGGAGACTTTTTCTTTCTTCCTCATTCTTCCTCAGCCTCCAAAAGGCACAACCCTACTGTACTATACAGCATTAGAGGGGTTAGGTTTGGGGCTGGCAGCTAGCCCCAAATCTGGAGCATCTGATTGCTTGGGTGGGGGATACACTGAGAGTAGGACAGGGAAAGCCCCTGAGTAGTTTTCCGAAATTGAATTCAGCCCAAGGGCTGAAAGACATTCCCCATCCCTGCCATACATCCTGGAGGCTCACATCCTGGTGATTAGTTGGTCCTTGTCAACCTGTCTTGGGAGGTTTTAAAATATTCTTTTCTTTTAAAATTTACAACTTATAGACTTCTGCATAGCTAGGGAATCCACCAAATATGTAGAGATACTCTGATTCCAAGCTGACAAATACTCAACCACTTGAGTTTGCATTTTACATTCCCAAATGAGAGAACGGAGCTTTTCTTCCAATGCAAATAGCAGGCATGGTGGGCAAAAGGTTAAAAATTCCCTACCCCCTGCCAGGATCCTGATCCAAACTGAGCCCTTTGCTACCTTTTATAAAAAAGCATTCACACAATTCTGTGAACAATGTTGTCTCTAAAATGTTTTGGGAGAAAGAAGGAAGAGACACGTAGGGCTGTTGCTTGCAGCAGCGGACACACACTGGCTGAAAGTTACAATTCTTGCCTGGGAATTGCCTCAGTTTGTTAGTTCCTGCAAGAATGATAAGGCAAACCCCCACAAAAAGACCGTTTCATCATGGAAGGTTGAGCAGTCGGAATGGAGACTGGCATAGTTGACAACTGGCTTGCAAGCGTCTGAATCAGATCCAAGCAGCACAAAGCACTTCAGTTGTCAGAAAAAGCCAGCATCTGCCAGTATTTCAAATATATATTATTGGAAGTGCAAAATCTTTTAATCTGGGTTGACTTTTGACAGCCAAGATTAAGGAGGCCTGGAGTGCTACATGTTTGGTTTTATATATTTCACTTTAACAACTTCTTATATCTGTTAAATGTAATGGTATCCAGCTGAAGTTTCCATAATGGAGTACGCTGCAAATCCAATCCAACTAACTACCTAACTAAAGAAATAATTCAAATCTCTCACCTTCATTGGGACTTGATAATCGGCTGCTACTGTAATCCACGGAGCAGGCACTATCGGGGCTGTGTTTATCTGGACATCCATTGCTGTGGTAGCCTCTACCTAATTTCCCATGAGGAAGTGCTTTTACCTGGAATTCACTGTGAGAGAGGAGATGAATACAGTTATGAGGAATGGTGCTTTCGTTTTTTTTTACCGATTAAACTCTTAAAGACCTTACCTGTGCTAATAACTTTCCATAATTCCAAAATAATTGTATGTTTTTAAAACCTATCTTTTAAACCATTTATGCAAAATTATTTTGCATTTCATAGAGCTTGGACAGTGACTGCTTTTCCCCCACTTTCCATGTGATCCATATTAAAACGCTGGTTCTCAGACACCAGGCCAATGCTGCTTTTATTACATTTTTCCAACACTGCAGGAGAACATTCAAGTTGGTTGAATACATAAGGAGTTCTGTAACTTCTTCACAGAACAAAAGTCCTCTATTCAGACTTTAAGAGCTACATCACCACAGAGTTTGAGGTCTACACTACTGTCTATGTATGTGTACATCACTGTGTCTCTTAAAGATACCTTCGGCAATGAGCAGAGATTAATTTGCACAAGGTAATTTAGGAGACTCTACACTTCACCATGACAATCATGCTTATGGCTGGAGCTCCAACAGAATGTGTTTTGCCTAGTGTAGCCAATAGTTTCCCTTAGCTTCATAGCTGTACATAAGGACATTTTGATCACAGAATACTTGGGGCTCTCATGCTTAAATCCTAGACACTACATTTGAACTTAAGCATGACGGATATTAATGTTGGTTACTTTATTCTAATTGTACAGTAGCTTGCAAGTTTTGTGAGCATCGTGTCCATTGTGCTTCCAAGCACTGTCTAAAAGTGCCTCAACCCAACTTTCTAACTCTGAAAGATCATGATCTGCTCTGTTTAAATATTAAAATTATAGCAATACATTAAGCAGAAGTTGCAGGGTGGGGTTAAGGTGGGAAGAGAGATAGTAGTTCTGCTTTAAAAAAACACAAGAATGTAATAGCATATGTGGGCACATCTAGAGCATACAACCAGAACATTATATATTGATGAAGGGAAGGAAATAAAACAGCTAACAATGACTTTTGATCAAAGGAAGAAATGGGGAAGGGAGAGTTAAACTGTGCAAGAGTGAAATAGAGGGGAAATGACTGGGGCCTCCTCCACACGAGACATTTAATGAGCCTTGAAGGCTCATTATAAATTTTACCTCCACACCAGCGGAGCGCAAAACGGGCGTACAGGCGCGTTATCTCCCCGATAATGCGCATTTTCGAATGCGCGTTAAATAGCGACTTTTATTTTTCTCCGGCCGTTAAAGCGCATTTTCGCCGTGTGAACAAGCGATTATGCGCATTAACGTCTTCTAAAGCGCTTTTTGGACATCAATTAATGCGCTTCGCCGCCTCTCGCCGCCTCCCGTGCAGAGGGATTAGGCGTAAATGCGCCTCCGCGAAAATGCGCATAATCCCCGAACCGGGCGCAAAAGCGCATCCTTGTGGAGGGGGCCTGGGAAGAAAGGAGACTGAAAGCTCTTCTGTTTCTCCAATACTTTTATTACCACATGACTTTGCCAAGTCATGTTACTGGCATCTCCAAACACCTATTGAGCAGGCTTAAAATTTCCCTCACTAAATTTTAACCGGACAAGGGAGAAACAAGAAGATGGAGGACAAGAAATGCACAAGACAGTCATCCAAGGAGAAATCTGATGGTGGTATATTTGCTTGTAAACCTTTACGTATGATTTACAAGCAAAGTTTATTTTAATTGGCCTCAGCTCATTGTAAAATACAACAAAATGGGAAAGTCAAAAGTAGGTCACCAAAAAGCAATGGGGCACACAGTCAGCCTCTGTGGAATAAAATACTTTGCCTACTTTTGATGATTGACCCCAGTGTAGTCTAGAAGTTGCAGTCAAACCATTATCCACAAAATCCTTCAATAACTTTAGAACGTAGCAAGCAACAAGTTACCTCCTTTAAATCTTTAAGCCATCTGAACTCAGGAGAAAAGAAACACATAACCTAAATGTCTTAAGGTACAAAAAGAAATTTATTTTTGACCTGCTAATGTCAGTAGGGTGCATTTCATCTTGCTCAGGGTAGATTACACATTCCTCACTCTCCGAAGGTTCCAGTTCCTGGGGGAAAATCCCACCTTCACAGGACACAAGCCGAATGACTTGGGGTCGAACACACGGCTGGTTTTCCTGAAGAGGTGTGGAGCCTCCGACCTGGTACAGGAGTGCAGAAGTGAAACTTGTTACCTTTGCTTCAATAAGGCAATGTGCAAGGTGTTGGGCCTACTGTGGGAAAAACGACATAACTAAGGAAGCCACCCTGGGCTCCTTGTGAGGAAACAAACAAACAAACAAAAACAAACAAACATGACAAGAAGACAGGAGCTGATCCATGAGCCTTATTTGCCTGTCAGGCTACTGCTTCTGTTTCAAGAAATAGTCGCTTTTATATTCAGAATAGCAAACGGATCTGGCTACTCACGGTTTGGAATTACCTTTATGTTGATACAGAGAAGCCTTCAAGCAAACTTATACAGCTATCACAGTTGGACACATTGTGTGTCTCCCCCCCCCCCCGACTGAAGGCACCCCTGCTGGTCCCCTAGGCACAGCCACTACCATGGGCTACCCCTATAGCCCCAAAGGAGGGATCTGTCCACTCCATCCCCCTTAGATGGAGCTGCCCTACAGAAAAGGGGAGGGGGCAGTCCGATAACTCAGTCTACCAATTTTCCCTGGCTTCAAACTGTGCTTGATCTTTTTTTTTTCATGCTTTAACATGGCTTTTCCTCCCAATATTTAAGGCTTTTAAAAAAAGATGTATGGTTAAAATCTGCTCACTGCAGTGCTGAATCATGATGCAAAGTTTGGCTGAAATCAATTAAATGGTATTAAAGCAGTATATCTCAAAATTTTGATTTGCCACCTTTTTGGTTCAAGATGGCAGTCAAAAATTTTATAATGCCTAAAATCATCCCAGATAGAGATAGAACAAATCCTAAAAGTTTCATAATAATCAGATGTAAGGTTTTCAAGTCCATTGAGGACATACAAACACTTCCTTTTACTTATACAGAAGGAAAGGATAAAACCCAAGCAAACATTGGTGTGAAGGCTGAGCAATGCTCCATCTAAAACCTTGAGCAGGTCCTATTTGTTTCCTCATAAGTCACTGCTCTACTACCAACACTATCATTGTATTATATCACCCTTCCCAACTTGGTGTCCTCCAGGTGTGTTAGACTACAACTCCCAGCGTGCCCCAGCCCATCTGGAAGGCACCATGTAAGGGAAGGTTCTATAGTCTTCACTAGCTAGAATTCAATGAGTTCAGAGACTTTCATCATAAAACTCCATGTGACAAACGGTAGTTTCTTGTTTCTTCCATTGAGACGGGAGGTTCTTACATTGCTGAGATGTAGAGGGAGATTGGGATGTTCTACTTGCTCATCCCCATTGCTGGCTTGGGAAAGCGAATCTCGACTGGCAGACCGGGAGACTGAGAACGACTCCAGTTGGCGTAAATCAAGCATGGATTTAACTGTCATCTCTAAGCTGCTTGTTGGTTGGGCCCAACGACCACGCTGCCGAGGTTCCTTGCTCATGCTGGTCTCCGTACACTGGATCATTGCTATTTCTTTAGCCTAAAGAATTTTTTTAAAATTAAAAATGGGCTCGAAGGATCCCTTTTTAAATTAATCTACTCAGAGAATCAAAACACCTCAGAGTCACCACAACAAGAAAAATGTAGATGATGGGACACAGTCAAAATAAGATCCATACAAAGGAGAAACAGGACAAGCGCCCTTCATAACTTGTTAATCACGAGAATTGGGGGATGAGAAAGGATATAACATTTCATCAATAATATGGCAGGACTCTTATTTGAATATTACTCATATCTTCAGCACGACACAGCTTTACTTTCCTGAACTAATCTTAGAATATCTGAAAGACCTCCCTTGGTCCTAAGGCAATTTCCCCATATTTTATAGAGCAATGGCCTGAAATCAACTGAAGAGTTACTCGGTCTGTTCCTACTTCACTTATAAGTAAAACAGGTAATTACCATTAACGGGAGAAGAGCTGGGATTGACATCAAACAGGCTGAAAAGTCTCTTTCACACTTTTTCTGATGGCATTAAACCTCAAGACACAAAGCATCCTTTCTCCCACTGAACAGCCATGCCTTGATAAATCCTCCCCTGCCCCCCTGAACAGGACTGCCTTGGAATGGGTGGCAAAGCGGTGCTACTGATTTATAGGTGATCCATACAGTTTTAGGGGAATGCTGTTATTTGAAGTATGCAAACCGCTCTCAAGCAGCTTTTTAAGGCAAATAATATCTTCATAGCAGTGGTTGCCCTGTTTAAGGAGGACTGCGACAGAACACCTAACACAAGAAGACACATCTTATACCTAACAGATAATGGCCTGCAAACAGATACCAGGGCAAGTGCATCGAGAAGGTAAAGCACTTAATAGTGTGGTGATTTCTATGTATGCCATGACATTTAGAGACTGGTATGCTACAGAAAGGTGACACTAATGCATGCATCATACATCTTAGAGTAGTATGAATGACTCCATGAATATCTCTCTACCCTTCCATTGTTCTTAGATTTCAAAGGCATTTTTAAAGCATATTGAAAGCTCACCCTCCTCATTTCCCAGTGGGACATGCTTCTTGAAAGAGAAAGATCTGAATCTAGAAGGAAAAACAAAATAGATTGATGCAAAACTTCTAAACAACGGACCTGTTTTGCTTTCTATCCCCCACACCCATCTCCACCCCTGGTGAACTTCTTCATACACACAACAGACAAATAAATCTCTTCGCAGTATCACAAATAAATCTCTTCGCAGTATCATTGACTATTAAAGAGAAAATGCAAACAAACCCATTTAAAAGCCCAATGAATTTAAACATGATTTGCCTTCACTGAAATGAAACACAGAATTGCATGGCTCTTTTTAGTAAGCTAATTACATCATGATCTGCTTAGCAGTTTTATAATTTCCTAGTGGAAGTGACAGTACTAACTTCACATCTCAGCTTAGCAAACTCCTGTGCTGTCAACTGCTTGTACGTGTATACATTCACTAGGATAATCTCATGTAGCCATTCTTCTAGTTTTTCCTGCACCCATTCTCTCCCTACATGAATTATTGGCGGAAACGCAATTGTGTGGAGAAACTCTCTGTGATAACTGGCAGTACATGGGTACGCTCTGAGGTAATTTCTAAGATCACAGGCTCCAATGGCACAGGCGTGAGAAAATGGCTGCCAAGTGCATGTACCACTGGTCCGCAGTACTTCCTCCACAGAAATTCCAGGCCTGTACAGGTCCATGGAGAATGGCATAAAGAAAATTTGAAATGGCAAATAGCTATGCGAGCTAGATATCTCTCTCCTCTCCCCTGCTAAATTCCTTATTTCTGTTGACATTTCTTTCCAAGATGCCATCCTCTTCTTCCCTTATACCTGAATCCCGTCCAGTGTTGCAATTGGTCTGCATTTGGAAAGACTGCAGCCCATGTAACTCATCCTCATCATTCCCTTCATCTTCACCATCTTTATCACTGTCTGACGAGAGCGCTGGTGCAGATGAGAGGACAGACACCGATTCGTGTCTAGAAAGGCAGAATGAAAATGAGCATGGTGAATGCCAACATTCTTTATCTAAACCAATCTTGTACGCAGCTCCATTTTTCTACCAGTAGAACAGAGCAAATTTAAATTGGGAGGGTGAGGAGAGGAACTGGATGCTAGGACATTCTAACTTCTAGGAAACTCATCTTAAAAGTATATGAATAGGCTAAAAACAGGCATCACAGCTAATCCCTATCCTGACTGCCACCAAATGTGGGACACTATTGAGGCAAAGTTAAGCACTTTTCAGTCCCATTGTTTTCTTCTTCTCTTCTCTTCTTTTTCTCTTTAACTTGCTATAACAAAATTATTCTATACATAATACACAGTGATACATAATAACACTAAATACTGCTCACAATGATCATATTTTAATATCAAAGGTAGTCACAAATTAGAAGCAGCCTTAAGAATGTTACACAAACCATTTTTATAGAAAAGCTGACATGAAATCATCCCCAGAAAATAAATAATAAAATCACTTCTCTACAAATCTATCTATTAATCTCCCTTTTCTAACTCTTATGATATTAGTCACTTTAACCATAATAGCTATATCCCAGACTGTAAGGCACCCATCATTAATTGAAGGTGGGTTAATCTTCTTCCAACTAAAACTGATTGGCAATCTGGCAGCTGCTAAGAGGTGAATCATCATGTCAATAACTTCACAAGCAACTATGCCCCAAAATAACTACTAATAGATCCCTAGGGAATGCATGTCTCAAAATTAAACTGATCTCGCTCAACACTGAGAACCAAGGGGACAAAGATAGAGCAGCATAAACGAACAACCTACATAAAAAAAATATTCTGGTTTTGCTGCAAAAAGGATTTGGATACAATTAGAGAAAAACCCTGTGCTAGGAATCTGTTCAAAATGTGACAAATGTTTAAAAGTAAACGAAGCCCTGGCTTTTCACCATTGTCAGTACATCATAATGAACAGATAATAAAAATATTCTTGGTAATATGAAATCTTCAGAAGAAAATGTTTTAACTGAGATCAGGAAATTGTTTAGAAATTAATGAACAAACAGGGCAAAACCACACCCCACTTTTCCACTTCTTACAAGTAAGAGCCTATCTACACTACTGCTTTAAAACGGTTTATAACAGATAGGCTCTAAGACACACAATTGTAAATTTAATAGTTAACATAGTTCTTTGAGGGACTGTTCAAAATTTGAAATGATAATCACAGATATTTTATACAGAGGAACATTAAGCCTAACCTATAGAATACTGGTAAAATAAGATGTAAGGGAAAAAATCCTATCAGGTCAAATGGGAAAAGGATTTAGAAAGACATATTGGCTAGAACGTATGGGAGTGGATTTGGAAAACCAATCCCAAAAGGACACTATGCATGAACATCAAGGAAAGTTTGATAAGTTCATGTGTAGATGGTACTTAACACCACTTAGGCTAAATAAGATCTATAAGCTGGCTACGGATAAATGCTGGAAGCGTGGCTCAGAGAGAGCAAAGATTCTGCATATCTTTTGGACTTGCCCAATCTGACTGTGGTTGGGCAAGAAAGGTCACTTAATACCATTATGAGACGGACTACAATGCAAACACATTTGCAGAACCTCAGCACCATAACTTCATGATACGTTGCACTGCCAACCCTGAGATACAATACAAGAGTGCTTGGCATACCTAGGATAGGCCCTTAATCAAAACGGATAAGACAGGAATTCCTGGCATGAGCCCTGAGCATAAACTTTCACCCGAGAGACACATATTTTCCCCTTCTAGCTAAAGCAAAACTGAACCCAGGCAACTAAGAATGCCCAGGTTCAAATAATGTCATACTTGAATCCATCAGTATCATATATGGTCCAGTATACCGCTAGCAACTTAAACAAAGTGCTACAGATAGGTGTTTAGCACAATTCATTATTCAGGAGACAAAATTAATTCAGTCTACCAAATATAGGATAGGGAGCAACTTTCCTTGAAATGTATAAATTGCTGACAGTGAGCTTTTCCAAATGAGGTTTTCTTTGTGTACTTGTCATTCCTCTCTCATGGCTGTTTACTGATGCATTAGACGATGGCATGGGCCTTCCAGTTTCATTTCTGTTTTTTAAGAGCACTTTGGGATGTGGGCTTGGAGTATGGAAAATTCAGTATTTGTTTGCATCACGAAACAAAGCCCAAGTTCCCACCAGTGCAGTTGTGTTATTCCACTATACCACAGTGCTACCTAGATATTATGTAATACGGAAAGGCAGAAAAAGAAAATAACTTCATATAGAGTTCTGATCTTAATTCTTCAGTGAAACTGGAGGTAGAAACGGCAGATTAAAAAGCCTTGTCTAGAAAAGATCAGTATGAAGATAAGGCAAATGGGCACCAGGGTTTTTAGTACTTGCTTCTTTATAAAAATAGAGAATTCTGACATTTAGATTAGCAGTCACTTAAAATACTGTCAAAAGTCATCTGAAACTTTTGTTCTATCAGCACTTCTGGACGCCCTACTGATTGAATATATCTATGGGGAGCTGATGGATTGCTGAGCCTGCGTTTGAGCAGATGGCTCATTCCAATGGCTTCTTGGTCCCTTTCAATTATATTCTTCTGCAATATTGTGAGCATGAGGTCAGGAACATAAGAGAACAGTGCTGGTTCAGTCTAAAGGACTATCTAATCCATCATACATTTGCTACAGTGGTCAACCAGATGTCTATGGGAAGCCCACAAACAGGACATGAATGCAATAGCACTCTCCTGTTCAGATTCCCAAATAACTGACATACAAAAGCAAGTTGCCTACAATAGTGGAAGTAATAGCCATTGATAGCCTTATCTTCCAAGAATTTGTCTAATGCCCCTTTAAGGCTATCCAAGTTGAGGGCCATCACTACATATTGTGGCAGCAAATTCCATAGTTTATCTATAAGCCATGTGAAGATGTACTTCTTTTGATCTGTCCTGAACCAGCCATTAGTCAGCTTATTGGATGACCTCGGGTTCTAAAAGGAGAAAAACATCTCCATATCCATTTTCATCACATCATGCATCATTTTATACACCTCTAAAATGTCCTGCCTTACTTGGCTTTCTTCTTAGCTTAAAAGCCCCTTTCCTCATAGGGGTTGCTACAACCCCAAATCATTTTTGGCTGAGTTTCTGCACTTTTTCCAGCTCTCCAGGACCATGAACTGCCCTAACAACAAGAAACCTGTGCTCTGATTAAGCCAGGAGCTGGAAAAGAGTGTACAAGCAATCAGAAGTCCTGAAAATGATTTATTTCATCACCACAAATTAATACCTTTGATCCCTTATGAGGTTATTCCAACAATGAAACCCTTCTGGCCTTTTTCATCCTGTGCTTCTGTGTTACTTTGAAGCAGCCGCCTCCTATGCAAGTGCTGGGTGTGGTTCTCTGCCCTACATGCATTGATTGGAAAATATTTCCACAGTTCTTGTTGCTTAGTTGTGCATCACTAATGTAAGTCCAGTTCGAGAACTTCCCATGTGCACAGTACCTTTGTGATACTGCATAAGGAAGAATGTGTTTTTTTAAGTGCTATGAATGTAGTTGAACTTTAAAAAAAGGCCATGCATATTTAAAATAATTAAATTTAAAGACAAATAGTACGTATTGCCACAGTATATCTGCCCCTTTAACTGGGCTACTAGCAGCACTTCCTCAACCATGGCCCATGTGCAATTCTGTGCCATGTGCATGTGCTTGTTCCTAAAACACTCTTGAAGCCCATTTTCTAAAACTCTTGTATGGTGGAAAGAGAAAATCGTTGTAACACTCTCCAAGGTGTATATTTCAAAAAGCAGTGATAACAGCATAAAACTTGACAAACAGGACAGTTAAACAGATAGTCATTCTTTATTTTACATCAGTAGGCCCTTCATTTCCTTACCCAGGGGTTACGCCCCAGTTTCCCCATCTGATAGGAAGTTCAGGAAGCCATCATTTTAAAAAGCTTTCAAACAAAAGGGCTTTCACAGAAGAGATCTACCTGGAGCACAGAAGTGGGTATCAAAGCCAACTGTCATTTACTCCTGACAAGGAAAAGGTGCACTTCATTTAAAAGTCGCAGAAGAAAAAAACTGAACAATACACACTTGATCTTAGTTCATAAAGGACAAGGTGTGATTCATTCCTAACAGACAAGCCTTAAATGTCACGGCGCTTTGCACACCAAGATAAATATATAAACTTTCTTGCATGATTTAAAAAAAAAGTATTATATGCATAAATGAACAAGAAAAAAATAAAGAAGAATGTATTAAAAAGCTTGATATAAAACCTGGCCTGAATATACACAATGCTAACTATAAGCAAAATGAACTCAATAAACTTCCTACAAGTAAAAAATGGTTTAAAATCTCAGAAAAAAAATAATCCACCATGAAACCCCATGCGCTAGAATCTGAATCTTGAATAAAGCATAAGCTAAAGAATTGAGCATTAACTAAAGAAAACTTTTTACAAGATGTACTATAAGAAATCATTATTTTATAAACAGAGAAAAGGAGCCATGTGGTTCTTAGTTGTCATCAGCTGAGCATTTCATCACAGTGACCAGATACAGATATGACAAGCCCAGTCCTGGTTTGGTGACTTGTGAATGTTTCATGAAATCACACACTGTACTTCCCTCCTCGGCTTCTTGATTTGTTCCAGGCATAGTTTGCAGCAACATCTGAACTGGCAAACTATGATTTGCACTACCTCCAAAGCATGTCTTGCACCCCCAGTGCAATCCATACATACCATGGTTTCATACCATGATTTAGAGGCAAGGTGCAATCCATAATTTGCCAGATGAGACATCACTGCAATGTACGACTGGAGAAAACTAGGAAGTAAAGGAGGAATCCCCACGTGAAGCCAATGGCACCATCCTAAAATGATACATTCATGTTGTATCAGCGGCAGAATAGACAACAGTTTCAAATCCAAAATCTTCCCTTCTCCCACTTGCTAAATCAGCAGCCTCATTCCCACAACATCCCAAAGAGTTCTTACTTAGCCCATTCGTTCTGCAATGCGCTGAAGGCACTAGGCTGGCTTCCAAAAACATCTTCCATCCATAACTTTGTTTATTATATCAAGTTTAAACAATGGAACTAGAAAGGTAAACTAAAAATATTACTGGGCAGTTAAATGCTTCGGCAGATTCCGCCCCATCCCCCAGGCTATATAGGAGCCAACAGCCTTACAAATATCGAGGTGCAACCCGATCTATATATCCATCTCCAGCCTAACACAAATGCTAAGCCATAAAACACAAAACAAAAAGGTGCCTTACACAAGGTCCCCAGAGTTTTAGTTCCATTCAGTGAGGCTGTGATAGCAGTTTACATCCTTCCAAAGTTCAGCAAGCCGTGTTTTCAGATCTCTGCTCTTATCCATCAACTAGGGCCAGTACAGAGAACAAGCCTTTTAAAAGCTAGCCACAGAGAAGGTATCTGGTTTAAGCAAAGAGGTCACCAAACGTGTTTTCCAACAAACTGCTGGGCTTGGTATGTCACAGGCTCAACCCTCCAAGCAAGGGCATGTGACAAGAGAGCCTTACAATATTGACTGAAACCGGGAGTGTCCGATACAGGCTGCGCCTCAAAAAGGCAAAAGCTCTGCAGCTGCTGGAATGGTGGGGAGAGTTTGCTATAAAAAGAACACTGCTCCACTGCTCCAGCATTTTTGGCTTGAAAAGGCTTCTCCACAGCTCAATCCAAAGGCACAGCAGGAGAGGGTATTACGGATGCACTGCCAGGGTTTAGTTTCAGCAATCACTCAGCAGGGATTGGAACCTTGCGACGCTAGAGCCCAATGATGGAACATGTCAAACAGAACACAGCACTTCTGAGCACACACAAAGTGCTCCCAAACAACTTCAACTGCCCCCGCTTTCTATTATATCAAAGAAGTTTCCACTTGACATGTTATGAATTCCAGACAGGCCTCAAACAGCATATGTTTTTAGAAGTTAAGCGGAATTCACAGCGCAGAATGTGGCCCTCCAGAAGTCCTCGGACTGAAACTTCCATCAACCCTAGCTTACATAGGGTGTTTAAAATGAGTGTTGCAGACCAACAACACCCAAAGGGCCACAAGTTGGCCAGCCCTGCCTCATAGAAATAGGGAAAAACTCTGCTTGATAGGAACCCGATTTCTCCCACGCAAAGACATTTGGTGTTCTCTTCTTAAAGGTGTCAATAGGTCCATCTAATTATCTTGCAAATAATTTAACAGCCACTTGACTGCTCTAAATTATTCCTCTATCTTTTCATTTCTGACACCATACAAGTTTGTAGATGACTATAGGGGTTTCCCCCCAAACAAATCTGGTTATTGCTACCATGCATGTTTCTCTGTACTCAGAGAAATATCTGACAATCCGCACACATCTGAAGTTGCCCTGCTCATAAAAGAATTCTGTACTAGGGCCAAGGCTTTTCAAGAAGTTTATTGCTGTTGCTGTTGTTTGATGCTACTGTTATCACTGGAGTTTATTTTAATGCTGTACGTATCTTATATTTTTAGTATTTTTAGACAAAACTCAGTAGAATAAGCATCTAAGGGAGACGGTGGGTAGGAAACTAATATAAAAAAGATCCTGCTGTTCACAGCTGTTTGAGACCTTGTGTAGATCTACCTCTCAAGTTATCCTTGGGGCACCACTTTCCTGTGATAGCCTTCTTTGCCTGTTAGCAATATCTAGTAGCATTATTCCCATATGACCTTCCACATTCAGCTAATTCTGATGAGGTTCTGCTTTGCATCCCACCTATTCATAAGAGACAACTGCTTGAACTTGGAGCAGAGCCTTTGCAGTCGTGGCACCTGTTCGACAGAATGGAGAAAGTGGATAGGAAAGTGGATAGGCAGTAAGCCTGGGGAACATGGGCAGTAGAATGCTGTTGCACTTGTGGATTCCTGGCCAACAGTTGGTTGGCCAGTGTAAGAACAGAACGCTGGACTAGATGGACCCTTGATCTGATCCAACATGGCTCTTCTTATGTTTCATCCCTCTCTCATAATACTAGAACCCATGGCCAACCAATGAAGATAAGTGGTGAGAGTTTCAGGACAGATAAAAGGAAGTGCATCTTCATACAACACATAGTTAAACTATGGAATTCACTACCACATGATGTAGGGCTTTTCTACATGAGGCATTTATCATTTTCTCATCATTCCCTACTCAGAGTTGTTTACAGGTTCCTTAGACAACATGGCACTCCAAATTTGCTTTGTGTCTAACCAGCATTTTCAGAGAGTTTTTTTAAAGGAGGAAAATGTTGCATTTAATTGTGAAAATTAAAGAAAGCATAATTCCTTTTGGTGTATTTGCATTTTCCGCTATACCACAGTGTTACCTAGAGGTTATACAGTGGAAAAGCAGTGAAGGAAATGCTCCTTGTGTAGTGCTCAGATCTCAGTTCTGCAACAAAACCAAAAGTAGATACAGGGGATTAGCAGATAGCAGCTTTTCCCCTCTGCAAGGGTGGGGGACCCATTACGATGGTCCGCCCCTGGAGGCTAATGGATCTGGATGGTTTCCAGAGGGCTCTGGGACGTTTTTCAGCTGATAGGGCTAGCTCTCATGTCAAAACCCTGGTTGATCTGTGGAATGCAGAAATGACCCGGGCGGTTGACACAATTGCTCCTGAGCATCCTCTCCTGTGTAGAGCTCGAACGGCTCCATGGTATACCCTGGAGCTGAGAGTGATGAAACAAAATAGGAGATGGCTTGAGGGCAGATGGAGACAAACTCCTAGTGGATGCAATGAAACACTGGTTAGTGCCTATGGTAAGCTGTATTCAGGGGCAGTGAGGGCAGCAAAAAACCAATACTTTGCTGCCACTATTAAATCATCAATCTGCTGCCCAGCGGAGCTTTTCAGAGTTATCCGGGGGCTTCTACAGGCTGGCCCCAAGGACATGGTAGAACCATCTGAGGCCTGCTGCAATATATTTGCTAGGCACTTCCAGGATAAAATCTTTGGCATCCACCAGGACTTAGACTCCAGTGCTATAGCAGGTGAATCTAGTGAGGTATCCAGAGCACAGGTTTGTCCTGTTTTCAAGGATGAGTTTCAGTTGGTACAGCTTGATGACATGGACAAGGTGCTTGGACAGGTTCGTGCAGCCACCTCTGTATTGGATCCTTGCCCCTCTTGGCTTATAAAAGCTAGCAGGGATGGAACAGCCGGCTGGGCCAGGGAAGTGATTAATGCCTCTCTACAAGAAGGAGTGGTCTCAGACCGTCTGAAAGAGGCAGTAGTGAGACTACTCCTGAAGAAAGCTTCCCTGAACCCAGAAAATCTTAATAACTTTAGGCCGGTGGCAAACGTTCCATTCCTAGGCAAGGTCCTTGAGCGGGTGGTTGCAGGCCCGCTCCAGACACTCTTGGATGAGACTGATTATCAGGATCCATTTCAGTTGGGTTTCAGGCCTGGTTTTGGCATGGAAACAGCCTTGGTCGCCCTGTATGATGAGCTATGTCGGCAGAGGGACAGGAGGAGTGTGACTCTGTTTATTCTCCTTGATCTCTCAGCGGCTTTCGATACCATCAACCATGGTATCCTTCTGGCATGACTGGCTGAGTTGGGAGTGGGAGGTACTGCATTGCAGTGGTTCCGCTCCTATTTGACAGGTCGGCTCCAGAAGGTGGTGCTTGGGGGACATTGCTCGGCCCTGTGGATTCTCCAGTATGGGGTTCCGCAGGGGTCAGTCTTGTCCCCCATGCTGTTCAACATCTACATAAAACCGTTGGGTGCGGTCATCCGGAGTTTTGGAGTGCGTTGTCATCAGAACGCTGATGACACGCAACTCTATTTCTCCTTTTCATCTTCATCAGGTGGGGCTGTGGATGTGTTGAACCGATGCTTGGCTGCGACAAGAGCTAATGAGAGCTAATAAGACTGAGATGCTGTTAGTGGGGGGTTCTGCTGACCGGATGGAGGGTGTTCAACCTGTTCTGGATGGGGTTGCACTCCCCTTGAAGGAGCAAGTTCGTAGCTCGGGGGTTCTCCTAGAACCATCTCTGTCACTTGAGGCTCAGGTGGCCTTGGTGGCACGGAGTGCCTTCTACCAACTTCGGCTGGTGGCCCAGCTACGCCTCTATCTGGACAGGGATAACCTGGCTTCAGTTGTCTATGCTCTGGTAACCTCCAAGTTAGATTACTGCAATGCGCTCTACGTGGGGCTGCCTTTGAAGACTGTTTGGAAGCTGCAGCTTGTGCAGAATGCAGCAGCCAGATTGGTAACAGGGACCAGAAGGTTCGAACATATAAGACCGATTCTGGCCCACTTGCATTGGCTGCCTGTATGTTTCCGAGCCCGATTCAAGGTGCTGGTACTAACCTATAAAGCCTTACACAGTTTGGGACCACACTATCTGCTGGAACGCCTTTCTTGACATGAACCTACCCGTACACAGAGCTCAACATCAAAGATCCTCCTCCGCGTGCCTACTCCGAGGGAAGCTCGGAGGACAGCAACAAGGGAGAGGGCCTTCTCTGTGGTGGCCCCCCAATTATGGAATGATCTCCCCAATGAGGCCCGCCTGGCGCCAACACTGTTATCTTTTCGGCGCCAGGTCAAAACTTTCCTTTTCTCCCAGGCATTTTAACAGCTCAAGTTGAGGTTTTGATTGACATTGTGGCCAGGCTTAACAGTTTAAAATGTTTTAAATGTCAGCTGTTTTATGTTTATGGTTTTAAATTTTGTATATTGTCTTTTTAGTGTTCAATCTTTTAATTTTTGTAAACTGCCCAGAGAGCTTCGGCTATGGGGCCATATATAAATATAATTAATAATAATAATAATAATAATAATAATAATAATATAATCTCATGTAGAAAAGCTGATAGTGATGGCCATTAATTTAGATGACTTTGAAAGGAGATTTGACAAACTCATGGAGGATAAGTGTATGAGTCATGAAAACTATATATTACCTCAGTATCAGAGGCAGTGTGCCTATGTAGACCAGTAGCTGGGGAACACTTATGTTCTGCGTGGGTTTCCCACAAACAGCTAGTTGTCCACTGGGGGAACAAAATATTGGACTAGGTAGACTCTTCTATGTTGATAGGCAGACAGGCATGGCAGTGCCACACACCTCCGTATTGGTTTGTAGAGGATGTTACAAATGTTATTACAAGAACATAGTGAATATATATTACAAAGATTTAACAAATGAAGCTCCCTTAATACAGATGCAGAACAATCAGCACAAGATAGCACAATCAGCACAATCAAGTCATCAGTAGTGCAAAGTAAATGCCTTTTGATACTGAAAACTATCAAAGCAGGAGCACCACTTCCTCCTACCTGGTGAGCCCAGCTGTTTTGCCTGGTTGTGCTTTCTCTACTTGCTTTCCCCTCTGTTTCATGTCAGCGAGCCGCTGCCGCATGTTGATGGTCATCTCAGAACTCAGCCGCCAGATGAAAATACAGCTGGAAGCAGAACACATACACAGGTTTCGTTTTAGACCAAGTTGTCCTGATCCTTTCCTGCTATGCCTATCTGCAAAAGATTCGCTCTTCTGCAAGTTTTTTTTATATTCTCCTCCTCAATGGCACTCTGCAATGTACCCTACCTACTTGGGATGCACTGCCTCCCATCTTCAGAAAGTCTAGGATGCCACAGTTCCACACTCTCTTCCCCATAATTCCCAATGAGTTCAATTCTTTGGAAGGCCTACATTTTAGAAAACAGCCCCACTTCGGAGATTAGTATTTCAATTTATAACTTTTAAGAAAATCAGTCAAGATTCTAGAATAGAAAGCAAACGAGGAGGAAAGAATGCAAAACGTCCACAGGGACTGTTACTCAGAGTCATATTCTTTGCTAACCCATCCCCCCACCTTTTAAAGCTTAATTTCCATTTTATGGATGAAAGTAAGAGCAAAAGCATAAATATCTCTTTGCTTACCTGTCACCAGAGACTGAGATCAAGTGTTTACAATCATTGCTGAACATCATCCCAGTTACAATCTCTATAAAAATCAGACAGACAAGCAGAAAAGTTCTTGAAATTTTCCCATGTACAGCAGCATCAAATAAAGCAGCTTGGAGTTCCTAAGTTCTACTACGCATAAGTCCTGGCTATGTATGTCCTGGGAGGCCTTATCTGCTACCCATTGGGTCAATGCACACATAATGCCAAGCTAGACATCTGAGTCTGGAGGGGAGAAAGGCAGGCAGGCAAAGACACCAGATGCCTGATTCTGCTCCAGCTGGACTGTCGTCCCCACATCAAAGGGTCATCTGTCACTAATTGTCCTGTGGGAAAGAAGGTGCAGAGCCATGTAGGCATAGACAACACCAAGCACTTGCAGGTGCTCAAGTGGGGTTTTGCTCAAGTGTGTGGCACAGTTGATTATTTGAACAACCATTGGTTATCATGTCAAGTTTTGGGCACTGTTGACTATTTCGTCGCACACAGTTGGTTATTTTCAGCAACTACAGAGTCCCTTGGCAAGAGCGACCAAAGCAGCAGCTGCCGTTCTAGCCCAGCCGCCAGAACTTGCAATGGCTGATAGGATACCAGCAGGAGGACTGAAACAAAACTATTCCTAGAATTACCTTCTATGATTATTTTACTCTTCAAGTCAGAGAAAATTATTTCTATGAAAATATATTTTATATTGTTGAAACAAATATTGGTTTAAAAAAAACCCTATTTCCTTAACTTTAAAAAAAAGAAATGAAAGAAAACATACAACCTGCTAAAAAAATTTCAACTAATATCAGCAAGGGTTCTGCAATTTACCTGAGTGCCCATACATTGTGGCCACACATTCGCCTGAGTAGAAGTCAAAGATAGAAAGGTTCTTGTCAGAGCAGCTTGTCGCAATATACAGACCAGAGGGATCTGTCTGCACCTGAAAGAAATGAACAAAGACAAAAAATGTTTATGGTACAGTTCCTTTGCTTTAGAAAATACAGTTTGCAATATTTTGCTAAGTGTGTAAAACAATCTGGGTATGTTCCTTGATTTTGCTAAATATGGCCACAATTGAGCAGAAGTTAATCACTTAAGAGCCATAACAGATACACATATATTTACTAATTATGCACTCTGCAATTTAACTATAAAGTGGGGATGGGGGTTAATTTTGCACTACAGTGCTTTAAGATGTAGCTGGGCATCAGAGCCTGGCTTGGGGAAAAAAAAGATTTTAATGTAGTGGAGTGTGTGGAGGTAAGCGAAGGAGGATGGTGCTCCCATCCCCCATGCTCCTTTTAAAGTTAAAGCATTAAAAAAACCCACCCTCTTTATAGCCAGAGCAGCAAATGCATGTTTATTCAACACACAAATATCCATGTGGACCCTGGGAAAGATTTAAAGATGTACTTAACCTTCTACTGAAATCTGTAGGGCTTAAAAATGCTCATATTTGACTTGGTTATGCCCAACATTATGTTTCATACTCTTCATTGTTGCTTTTCAATGATGAGAATTTATATTATGTTATATCAACTACTTCTTATTGGCAACTAGGCAGGTTTCAGTTCTTTAGCCAAGTACAGCTACCCAGTAACACTGTTGATCTCAAAAGCAAGCAATGTTGCACGGTCACTGAAAGAACACATCACCACTCTACTTTATTAGTTCTCCCTACTATGATGAAGAAGCTTTTTCCACACCAGCACAGGAAAGTTCCTGACAGATATTTAACTCAGCAACACAGACTGATTAAAGTTAATATATGAGTTCCTTATCTCACGGTTAGGTGGTTTATTAAATGTTACATGCAGTTTGGAAGTGAAGAAACAGCATTTATTGATAAAATATAAGCAAAACTACATTTCTACCAGATGTGTTTGATGGAACCTGGAAAAGAATTTGGAAACATGGAGTCACTTTTCTTTTTCTTTCTTTTTAAAGGGAGTTTGTATCCCTCAGATGCTAATAAAAGTTTGAACACACACAGACAGCATGCAGAAACTCCCACATGTCTTGTCCCCTCAACCACCTCAGTCCAAATGCTTCCAAATTGGAGAGCCAATGGGGTAAGTGGGTTAGAATGGTATGTTTGAATGGGAAATAAAAGCTCAGCTGTTTAAGGCAGGGGGTGGAGAATGTGTGGCCCTCCAGATGTTTTGGACTACAACCCCCATCAACCCTAGTCAGCATAGCAAAAGGTAAGGCATTATGGGAATTCTAGGCAAAAACATCTGGAGGGTCACAACTTGCCCACAACTGGCTTAAGGGCTGCTTCATAAACTGTAATTTGTGTTTGCTATGCTGCCCAAGTATGGCACTAGATTTTCCTGCTGTGAACATAGCATGAAGGATAGACCTGCATCTCCAAACATGCAGTGGGCACATGCCAGAGCACGAGGCCAACAAGGCTTTGCATGTTTATGGGTGCAAAACTATCCCAGACACAAGGATGCTTCAAGATGGAGGGCTCCTAGTACCACCAATGAAAAGACACTGTGCAGCTATTCTGGCTTTTCCTTCTCAATTGATTTTTTTTGTGTGGATAGAAAACAAAGAAGTGGGAACACACAAGGGGGCTATAAGCGGAAGACAATGTCATCTGGAGCCCCCTCAAACCCCATCAATAAGGCAGAGCAATTTCACGATACCACCTAGTCTGGAAGCAACCTGACACTTCACACATTAACTGTGGGAAATGTGACTCCACTATATCTGGGGCTAATAAGGTTGCTGCATAAGGTGTGAAATTGTTTCTTAGTAAAGAAACTCACTGGAAGATTTGGAGGAAATTACTATATATCAGCATAACTGTGCACTGTGGCCTAACCTCATTGGTACAAGAGTCGTATACAAATGTGACAAAGAATCTTGCTAATTACACAGATTAAGAGAATTCATATACAGCATCTTGAATAAGTTGTTCTGGAGAACACAGTATAGGTTTCCTTGATGAAACAGATACAGTCCTCAATGAAAAGAGTACATCCAGCATAGAATAGCTATTAGTATAAAAAGAGGGGCCAGGCAGGGTAGGGGTAATGGGGTGGATGGGTAAGATAGTAAGAATGTCTCTTTTGTGGAACTCATCCTTGTAACTGCTTGCTAACTACCACAGCACTAGATGAGAAGGTGACTCTATGAATTGATAAAAGCACCACCAGTACACACACAAACATAGAACTAGTTTGTATGATACAAAAAGCCATCGTGGATTGTGAGCCATGTTTGCATTAGCGTGGCTTGTCATGATGTCCAAATTTGGAGCTGAGGCTTCAGAATGGTTTGTTAACCATGCACAACAACCCACGGTTTGTTGTTGGGTTGTTTCCGAGTGACTTGTTATGACATGCGAACCTGGTTATACTGATATGGGCTACAGAGGTGCCTGGCAAGAGCGGTGAAAAACCCGGCTGTTCCTCATTATTTCAGTAGTACCACCCCCATCATCTGTCATCCCTTATAGAAATGATACTTGGAAATGTCCGTAACACATTTGCACCTTTTTTCTTTTCCACTGCTTTGCAAATGCGGAAATGGGTTCATAATTGGATTTTTAAAAATTTTACTTCCCCAAAAATGCTAAAAGAAAACACCAAGAACTATGGCCCCCTCCACAAGAATGCGCCTTTACGCCTGGTTCCGCGATTATGCGCATTATCGCGGAGGCGCATTTACTCACAATCCCTCTGCACGGGAGGCGGCGGGAAGCGGCGAAGCGCATTAAAAGATGCCCAAAAAGCGCTTTCCAGGTAGTTAATGCGCATAATCGCTTGTTCACACAGCGAAAATGCGCTTTAACGGCCGGAGCAAAATAAAAGTCGCTATTTAACGCGCGTTCGAAAATGCGCATTATCGGGGAGATAACGCGCCTGTACGCCCGTTTTGCGCTCCGCTCGTGTGTAGGTAAAATTTATAATGAGCCTTCAAGGCTCATTAAACGCCCCGTGTGGAGGAGGCCTATGACATTTTTGTACCAACTTATGCAAAACGATGATGATGGTGACAAATCCATTTGCACATTTGCAAAGCAGCATTTTTTTAAAAAAAATGAAGCCATTTACGCACTTGTGAAGGACCAAAAAAGAAAAGTTGTGTAAATAATAATTTCTCAGAAAAGAAGTAGTGATTGGGGGGCAAGACCCAGAAAAGTTTTCCTCCATATGGAACATGAGGATGCGAGGGGAGTTGTGCTGCAAAGGCTCCTGGGATATATTACAGGGAGCAGGCAGGAAGTCTAAGGAAGAAACAGACCATGGCAAGCTGCAGAATGCCTGATCATCTGTCTGGAGTAATGTGGGTTAGCAAGTGAACAATCAACCCACTGGGGCTTATTCGCAGCCCAGCTTACTATGACATGCGAACTGGCCCATAAGCTTCCTGTTATACAAACTACATTAGGCATTGGAGATCCGGAGTTCCTCAGAAGTACAAGAGATACCCAATGTTTAGTACTGATCTAGATGTAAGCTGTGCATGCCCAGATCTCTCTCCTCAACAATACTCTTCAATTTCACAACTTTCTAACCATTGCTGTGCTATGAAATAATCTGGAAAACAAGTAAACGCAATAACCTGGAAACCTAACTGGCCCTGCTAGAAAAGGTTCTTCCCAAATCAAATCCAGGGGAGCTAAAAACATCAAAGAAAAAAGCTTCAGAGAATGAAAACAAAGCTATTGTGTATATGCCACAACACAGCATGTAGGAATCTTCAAAAGCTAGTGGAGGAAGTACCCCAGGATCTTGAGAGAGACACACAATGGGGTGAATTCATATGCCTTAAATATGCTTACGCAGCACAACCAGATTTTGTGCATATGGGTCAGTTTAGAGCAGCAGCAGAGTAATTATCTACATCTGCCACTTTGTTTGGAAAGCACTTGGCTCAAGCAACCTTTAGCCAATATTTATTCATTCATTCCCATTTTTAGTGCAGAGAGGTTAAATATTATGAATTTCATCTAACTACTTTGTGGAGTAATGATCAGCTATCACCAGAGGGTGGTGATGTTTTGATTTGTTTTTAAGGATATCATCTTAATTTTAATTTATCACTAGAATACCTTGATGATCAATAAACTATTTTGTAACTTACACACACACACACACACACACCATCAATAAATGCTGTGTTACAAGTACAAGGCTTTCACATTAGATGGAATTAACTCAAAATCTAGTTCCCCAAATAGAGCACCAAACTGAACTACCTCTAATAGAACACTGAAACAAGGAAAATTGCGCTGAGGTGGGGGGACCACAATAGGCTGAATTTAAATCAATGAACGCCTTACTTTAATTAGGGTGCCGTCTTCACTTTGGGATCCCTTGTATAGCTTCTTTTGCTTCCCGCTGCTAATGTTGAAAATTCTGAGAGGAAAACCAAGACATATCATCAACATTACAAACAAACAAACAAACAAACAAGCTCTGTTAGATTAGACCAAAGTTGCATCTGCTCCAAGCAGTCTGTTTTGAACAATGGCTGGCCAAATGTATCTGGGATTCATATAAGATAAACATCCAGGATTCAGGAAATCTAATTAATGCCTCTGAACTTGGAAAGTTCCATTTAGTTCATAGATAAAAGCTACTGCCGGACTTATCTTTATACAGTCCATTAAAAAATTATTATCTGGAATCTTGAAATTAAATTGAATAATAATTAAATTCTAAGAATGTAATGCACCCAGTGATTGTTTTGTTATGTTTATTGGTTTATATGTTTATAATGAAACAGTATATTTTGTATCATTTTTTAATATGAAAACTCAACTAAAAATATTTAGAGAAAAAACTGTTATCTAAGCTAGTGGTCCTTCCCCCATCTTGTGCTGCCTGATCCACACATTCTTTTCATGACAGACTTCTACACACTGCCTTTGTATTTGGTGCAGAAGGTCAATGAGAAGTGACTACTTTTAAGTTGACTGGTGAGTGCCTTAAATACTGAGCCATTAACGATACTTGGTAGTGCATAAACTAAGACAGTGCAATTCTAGGCATGTCTACCCAGAAGTAAGTCTCATGGAGTTCAATGGGTAAGTGTGCATAGCAATCTTAAAATATTAACTAAAAAAAGCAAGAATCCAGAGAAGAAAAGAGGACTGTAAGGTTAATTTCCACTAGGAAATGGTTATTAGTTAACAATTGTTATCAAAATATTTTATTGACAATTTTATACGTAAATCATATATTAACCATTTTAAGAACTATGGAATCTTGAAAAATATAAAGCTATTGTTAATGAATGAACTCAATAAATAAATATTAACAAATAAACTGTTATTTGTGGGGTGTCTACTGATCAATAAGAAACTCAGAAAGTATCCCTATTTAGCATCTGTACCACATTCACATATCCCAGCAAGGTTGAATATTAAATCCCTTTCTAATAACATTGTTACAAAGCAAAGTCCTGTTTTATTAGTGAAATGAACTAAGCTTTTAGCTAAGTTAAGAATCAGGGAAGCTTACAGGACAACTAGTGAACCAACCTGATGTTACGATCTTGGCATCCAATAGCAGCATATTTCCAGTTAGGGTCCACATCCATATCATAAAGAGTGGTCTTCCTAACAACGTGGTGTGTACGAGTAAACTGCACCCCATCACCTGTCTAAGCACAAGGAACATAAAAAGCAAGACAAACCAAACAGTCTAAATGCACATAGATGATATCCTCCCTATGCAGGAGATTTAAGTGCTCTCTACAGTAAAAGTTACAAAAATGATACAGTGGCTAAACTGCTTTACAGCCACAATCCTACATAATTTCTTAAAAATTGGGCTTTTAAAAAGCTGGAATGGAAAGACACAAGGCCCAGAACATCATCTCAAGCTTTGCTTCCACATTCACTCTTAAAATAGCTCTGTTCTACTAGTTACATAAAGAGACAGAATACTCTAATGGAATTACCTTCTGTGCAGTGCGGAAATAGATACTCTTATCTGCTCCACAGCTGATCATTCGCACCTTTCCATCATTGGCTGAAGGAGGAGAAAAACATAGAGTCTCATGAACAAGCAGACATGCCACAAATAACTACCCTTTAATTTCTTCCACTTGTCTTTATTTCTTCCTTACAGTTGTACTCCTGCTGGCCTGTATTGGAGGAGGAGGTGAGGAATGTCTGGCCTGTGGAGCCAGTCCTGTTCTGTAATTAAACTTGGAAAAAGCCCTTAATTGCAGCCACTGGAAGACTTTTTTCCAAGTCTAATTGCTATGCCCCTCCCCCACATGCTGTGACCTCTCTGTCTGTGCTGCAATTAAGCTTGGGGGAAAGCCACCCATTGGAGCAGAGACAAACACAGCAGTGTCCCTTTTCACAATAATAAACCAGGCTCCATCTGATTTGACAGAGCAAGATGGATACCTGTTCTGTTTCAGCATGCAAGCTTTGTTGATGCAGTGAAGTCCAGGCACCGTTGGGCACCATGAGATCCAGTTCACACTAAGGACTTGGGGCAAATCAAATTCAGTGGAAGCTGGAGTCATCTTTCCCAAAGAGATGGGAAACAGAGCAGCACAACAGATAGCTCTGAGTGATACTGGGGTTGGAAGCCAGATAAGTTGCTTATATGTTAAGCAAACAAGCAGCAGATTCTGACTGAGCCTTAAGTATGTTTCTGGCTTCCTTTAGGCTGGTTAGCTTGACCTCCCTATTGGCTGAGGCCTTTTCTTTTTAAGGGCATGGCCCGTTTCAACAGACTCAGGCTGTGATAACACAAAACTAACTCTAGCATGGTGGTATCTTCATGGCTAGATTCCTCAGAATCCAAGGATGGCCAAGCGGTCTCCTCTAAACTCTGGGGAGCTGGTCCCTGGGGCCTTCCTGGAGAACTAGGGGACTACATGATGCCATTCTATAACTCATCTGTTAATTTAAGATACTTGCATTATAAAGATGAAGGGTCTGGGTACTGGACTATGACAATGCCAAGGAGGAGCACAGCAAAAGCACCCATATTATTTGATCCTCACAACCACCCTATGTGAGGTACATTAGGCTGAAAAATTGTGTCTGGCCCAAGATCATACAGTGAGCCTCTTGTCTGAGCAGGGATTGAACAGAGGTCTCTGAAATCCGACATGCATTCTGTCTACTACACCACACTTAATCTCAGACAGCCAGAGAAATATATTTAGCATCTGTAATTATTAACTACCAGGAGGGGTGAAATTGAAAAGCAACACACAATGTCAAATCATTAGAAGAGTATATGTACTCAGGTAACAAGAAATGAATATATCTTCCCTATCAATGTAAAACATATTTAACTGGAAAACACAATATGGTTATATACATACAGAGATGCAGTTAGTTTAAACACCTGCAGGGGCACAGCAAGCCACTGCTGAACGTTTAATTGGGACAGGGAGGAGTTGAAGGGAATGCCTCATCCTATTTAGGATAGCTGAGCATCTGAAGGGCAAGCTGTAATTTGATCTGCATCATAAAATTGCAAGTCCTTCTACTTTAACCTCCTGATGGAAGGCAGGATCACCCATTCACTAGACCGTCACAAATTAACCCTCATAATCCCAAGCACAAAAAGAGGGTAGGTGTACCACAGGGGATATCTGCAAATAAGCAAGAGAGCCAAACCACATGCGATATAAGGAAAAACACAAAGAGAAAGGGGACGAGAATGTCTTACTGATCACTTAAATGTTTAGCATTAGCCAACAAATAATTTGGTGTGCAAACTCTACGCTAACCAGGAGTTTTCCCAGATTTTATAGGGTTTTGTAGATTTTTCTACAATATCAAAAGGCACTGTGCAGCAATTCCATCCTTTTTTCCTGAACAGATTTTCTGCAGTAAGAAAAATGACAGGAGAAACATGGGAGGGTTATGAGTGGAAGACATCGTTACCTGGACCCCTATAAAATTCTGTGAATGAAGCAGGGTGTTGGCACTATAAAAACCTCATCTGGAAGCACCCCAGTAGTCTTCCCTCTAATTGGACAGTTGGAAAAGAACCAGGATCTTATGCAGAGGAGGGGTGGAGAAATAATGATGAGCCCCAAAGAGCCACACCCAAAGGACCAAAATACAGAAATCAATTTGTAATGTTCCCAGGATCTATTTGCTACTTGCAATGAGGAATAGGTGTTGGTTTGCTGACTTATGCTAACAAAGGCAGATGTACATGATCTCATTACCTGCAAATTTCACTGCTGTGATGGAGGATGAATGCTCATCCAGGGTCTGTTGCAGGCTATAATCCTTCCCAGCATCCAAAACATGGATCAGTCTATCCCGACTGGCTGATGCTAGAAGCTTCAACCCTGTCATGAAGATAAGAAAATAGCAAAATCTTTACTGAAAGGTGACAATTCATTCAGTTCCACAAGATTAAACTTCTCTTAAACTGAACTTCAGAAGGATTTTAATAGGTTTTAGTACAGTGGAACTGAACACACAGGGAAAGGTTCCCCATGTTTCGTTGTGCCATTTAAGCAAAACGTAATGGTCTAAATATGTGTGAGTTTAGAATCAGAAGATGAAGTCTCCATATTTTCATCTTTTGTGCCTGTTGTTGTATGATGTCTACTAATAGAGTTAGAGGAATATAGCTTGATGGAAGAGAACATAATTGGTTCGCCTCAGGATGTCAACAAAACAAGGAGAGAATCATGGCTGAAGTCTTCTTACCTGTCTCAGGTCTGGAATACTCAAGACAGAGGATTTCAGAATCATGGGCTTCCACCTTCAGCATCTCTCTCAAGGGCTTCAACTCGTAGATTCTGAAACAAGGCAGATAGTCAGCAAGGATCTTTCATTGCTGCGTTATTACCAAAGGCGAAGCCTCTCGAAGATTCCAAAGCTTACCTGAGAGTGCCTATCCTATCACCTGAGGCCAGGTGCTCCCCTGTAGGGCTCACGCACACTGTGCGAATCCCCACTTTTGCATCAAGGGCCTGTGTGTCAGCTTTCTCCACACCTCCACCTGAGTTGTATTCAGTGTCCAGGAGGGCCTGAGTGTTTTCATCTACATAGATAATCTTCATCAGGTCCTAATGAAGGGGGGGGGGGGGGAAACACCAAGAGGTTCCATATGAAGCGCGCAGATGAAAGCAAATGTCAGCTCAGAATACAAATGACACATGTCTAGTTCAGTTTTTTCCAAACGCAGCAAAGACAAAGGTGTCTTGCTAGGCTGGAAACACACTTGCCATTGGTGGGAATGGGGGAGAGATTAAAACAGCCTCTTCCATATCTTATTCAGCCAATTCTAAGAGGACCATAAGTCAACTCCTCAATCTGAAATTCTTTTTATAAACGTGTCCTACAACCAAAACCACCCTAGAGCAGACCCATCACATTATGCCACTTACAAATGAGCAAAAACAATTTTCACTTCATTTTCACTCACAAAGATACCAAAAACAATGCCGACATTTACATTCAGCTGCAGAGGACCACTTACTTAGGCAATCACTCCCTGCTCATTTTGTTGTAAAAGCAAACAGAATATAATATGGTATATGATATGTTATATAAAATAATGTGTGATATAATGTGTTTGGGAAAGCTGAAGATACTTGCTAATATACCTAGCACTGTGAAAGAAAAACTGAAGCAACAGCATTGGTTAGAACTGTTAATCCAAGGCTGCTTTCTCAAGTGAAGCTTAACTTGCTTGTGGCATTTACATTCGTAAACTAAATTCAATGCTACATTGCTTAGAATGCACATTCACTGTAAAACTGGCTGGCCTTATCCTTCTTGTCTTACATTAACAACACCAAAAGAGATTTTTTACATTGCTTAGGATGTTCCGATGCAGAGTGGCAGCATGGATGCTGGAGCTCTCAGTGTTCCAGAGACGGATAGTGTTATCAGAGGAGCAGGTGATGAAAGAGTTTGGAGGCAAGCAAGACTGATTGCTATCCTTCATCTCGGGGTACACCTGAAGGCACGTCAAGAACAAAGCAAAATAAGAAAGAGAGCTTCTATTCTATAACATGGACAGTAGCCCTCAAGAATGGGCGATACCCTTTCTGCCACAGAAAAAGAAGCAATCCATTCACATCAAAGAAGGGCCTAATTCAGCCTGACCAAATCCAAGAGAGCATAGGGCTCCTTACCGTTAAATAGTTGGGAAAACGAGGGCATTTTGGCAGGTAAAGCTTTTTTTCCAATGCAAGCAAAAAGGAGTATATTCCATCAGATCTTTTAAGTTTTCTACACACACACACACACACACACACACACAAGCTCATACACAAACACACTCATGCCAGCAGGGAGCAGCACTCTACTATTCCCATAATCTGTTATAACTCTGCTATAACTTTTTTAAAAAAGGGGGGGGGATCGGAAAAGCCTATACAGTTCTCTTTATTCCTTCTCTGATTAACCCCAAGGAGCAAGTTTCCAGGCAACACAGCAGCAAGCCAGGATGGGCATAGATACTCAGTGCATGTATACACTGGGGAGTTTGAGTTGTGGCCCATATGTTGGTTATTGCTAAAGAGCAATAAGCAACATATCCCTTTCAAGTTGCAAACTGCTCCCCAAACACATCCCCATCCTATACCTTTATGTATTATTCATTTATTTATTTAACAATATTTATGAATTGTTACATTAAAAAAAATTCTAAGCAAAATACAAAAATACAGTATAAGATCACAATTGAATACTGTATATTATTATTGTCTCAAGAAGATAACATTGCCTGTCTGGGAATGCTTGTTGGAAAAAGTATGTTTTCAGTTGGTCCTGAAAACCCTGAAGAGTTGGCACCTGTTTAATTTGTAGTGGTAGGAAGTTCCAGAGAGTGGCTGCTGTGCATCACGAACTGGTCCATCATGGACTGGACCTCTGAGACACCTGCACCACTAGGAGGGAATCTCCTGATGGGTGCAGCAACCAAACAGGCAGGCGACCTCTTAAGTATATACTTGATATTGGAACATGGACAGAGACTGTGACTGGTTTCGGATGACACAATAATCAATGGAGGGGGGGAAGAGGCAACTGTCAGTTGTGTTGCTTATTGTGTCGTGTGGAGGGTTACACACCACGCACACACAACTGACAGTACGCTATTCTGCCCAATTAAGCAACGGAGAGAAACAACGGGCTTGCACGTTGTTTAGCCCAAAGCCCCATTGTTTAAAGTGTCATCCGAAACCAACACCCCCTCTCAGTGGACTATTCCGTTTGGGAATAGAGTTCTGCCGACCAGAAGAACTCGCAGTGCAAGCTGGGATACGGCTGGGGGACTAAGGGAGGGGGAGGGAGCAGACGTAGCAACCAAGTTGGCTGCCGGAACTTTCAGCAGCACATGGACCGGAGTTGCAGCATGTCGTGTGTGGAGCACCGCCTACCTAACACATGGTCAGTACACTATATCCCCCTCCGAATATTACCGAATATGCAAAATATTGCTTCTTCCTCAGCCAGAATCCAACATGCAGGGAAAACTCATTAGCAAAAGAAAAGGAAAGGTTGTTTGGGGACACATTAGCCTTAAAGAGAATTAGCTTCTTAATTCTGAAAAGCTTCCATTTTGTCAGCAATGAGACCGACAGTCGCTTTTGTTACCTCTGCTCCAACTTGGCTTCCCCCAACCCCACCCCACATCACAACATTGCAAATCTTTAGTTACCTCAACGTTCCAAACACATGAGGAATGATATAAGGCAGAATAAACCTTGCCCACTTTCTTGGGATCTTTGACATCCCACACGTACAAGCTGTGATCATTATAAACGCATGATAGCCACTGGTTGTTGGGGTCAAAGGTCAAGGCAATGGTGTCTGGATACTTGGCATTGGTCGCATTGGAGAAGAGCCGACTGTGAAGAGATAGCACAATGGTTAATTGTTAAATTATTGATTTATGAATAAGAAGGTATATAAAAACTCTGACAAAGTAAAATCAGAAGGGTCAATGATTGATAGCCTGCTCTGCCAACAACCACCACTTACTAGTTCTACTGCTACACATTTATATAGCTATTTACAGTGTTCAAAATGCTTCATGTATATCATGGGTGGGAAACTTCAGGACCTCTTTCTTCCCAGGACCTCTCACTTCCTATACCACAAAGTCCTCCTCTCTCTCTCTCCTTTGTGTCTCCAACTAATTTCTCAGCCCTGTTCCAAATCATGTGTCCTGGTTCCCCACCCCTACTCTCCGCTGTTTTTCTGCCCCAACATATAGAAAAATACTGCCACAAGATGTTGTGAACGCCCTGGACTTGATGGCTTTAAAAAAATGGATTAGACTACATTTTACAAAACTCTTAAAAGCTAATGAATGCTAATATCCTAATTTATATTTGTAGGTGCATATTTTGAAATAATTACTAAAATGTATTTACATTTCACAAGAGGCAAATCAATTAATTTGCCATCCAAATCACCATAAATTCTTCAATTGACTTCCAGCCCATCCCCAGATCACCAAAATCACGTCTTCCTCTTCTATTAATTCATCCCAATTAATTTCCCACACAGATCTTGCTCCAAATCAAATTCCCTTTTAACTAATTGCTCCCATTCATCATAACCTCCCAGATCTCTCTCTCTCTCTCTCTCTCTGTTCCACATGTGTAAACTGTGAAATCAGTGACATTTTCTAAATGCAAACAAGAGAATAAACCTGCTTTTCTGATTGTTGCAACAACCTAGATATCACTCGTTCAGTCTAATTGTTTAGCAACAGTTGCTACAAAGAAGCTGGATTTCTACACCCAGATATAAACATTTTTCAGATGGGGATGCCATTCTTGTGGATTTAGCATTCACTTGTGCAAATGCATTCAGCCTCAGTCTTTTAATATGGCCATCAAATAATTACTCACTCATCCAAGGCTCAAAAATCGCAGCCTCCCAAATCTGCTTTGCAGTAATGAACAAAAGTCAAGGCTTCTTTTTCATTTGTAAGTAATTTGTGGATGGCCCCACAGGAATGCTGGTCAAACACAAAATGCCTTGTAACTTAAAAAACCCATTGTACTGTGGTTTTGTGCATAATTTGTGCAGAAGAGACCATTTTGGGAAATGAGCAAGGAGATGGATATAGAACTGGAGGAGGCTAACTGGCAGTGCCAGGACTCAGGTAGTGAAGAAAGGGGCACCAATAAGGAAAGGTGACCAGAGGGAAAGGAAAAGATGACTTCTTTGCTTTTAACAGTAGTGGACAAAAGGCAAGTGCTGCAGATGCTGCTGAACATGAAGGGGAGGTGGTGAGAAAAGCTGCATGTTCCAGAATTCCCTCTTCCACACCATTATTAAAGGTAAAGGAGCTCTGTAACTTCATTTGCATGTGGGAAGAGAAAACAAAGAACGAAAGTGGCTCAATTCGGATGACACGATAGTCAATGGTGGGTTGACTAACCCTAACCCTAACCCTAGGGGGCACTCCCCACACAACATGGTAATAAATAATCAACTGTGGTGTGGATGAGGATCAGCACTGAGTTGACTATGGCAGCATTTGGATGACACAATAGTCAAAACAACTGACGATTGTTTCCCCCACACCAGTTGTTTATTGTGTCGTCCGAATTGAGCCAGTGTGTGTGTCTGTATGCAAAAAATGGAAGGGCAGAAGTTATTGGGTAATGGGTTAAGGAGGATGCCAGGAGAAAAAGCATGAGAAGAAGATTATGAATGCAGAAAGTTTCAAGAGAGAGATACTTTTCAGAAATCAACAAGCACGACATGAAAGCAAAACCCCTCCTGCACTGTTTGTCCCTGGTAAGTGGAACAGAGATACACTGCTATAGAAAATGGATGTTCCATTATCCTGGTTAATACCCTTTGATAGACCTCTGACATATTATTCTCAGGGTGGGCATATGGGCCTATGCTCCAAATCTTTTAAGGTACAATACTATGCATGTCTGGCTGGGACATGTTGGGAGTTGTATGATTTTTTTCTGTCTAAGCATGCATAGGATTGTATCCTTAATTACCTAGCAACACCTCAGACAGCAGGGAATTCTGGCAATAGGCATCCAGTTTCACTCTGTAAACCATAGTCCTGAAGACCAAAGGTAAACGGTCGGACAGGCGCAAGCTTGTTTTACCATAGGCAATAGAAATCAATATATTGGGGACCCTCACCTTGAGGGCTCCAAAGCAATTTGCCCTATCTCTGAGTGTGTGTGTGTGTGTGTGTGTGTGTGTGTGTGTGTGTGTTCATAAAGGTCTGCACTCATAAATTTATGAAAGTCACTAGCACACCAGCCCACATATATCTACATCAGTCATTTGTGACACATCAACAGGGTTGATTTTTTCCCCTCCAAATTAGGTATTTTTATGAGATTAGTTCAGGCAAGAGGCATACAGTTATCAATTGGTACAAATATGAGTTGATAAATCAAAGAAGTCATTGTCTCAGGTATATAATATCTTACTGAATACTAAAAAGAATAACCGGGGCATATTACTAAGCAGAACAAGGATCTTCAATCAGAGGTGCCTATAGGAATGTGGAACTCTGTTTGGAAATGGGTGGATCAATCCACAGAAACTACTTCACAGAAACAAAATTGTATAAAAATTGGTATATAACTTTATTAAGGATTGCAAAGATTCATCAAGAGTATTCTGAGATGTGCTGGATATGTAACCAGGGTGGGGATGGGAATTTTACCATTGCTGGTGGCACTGTAGGCACAACTGCCTATACTGGCAGTCTCAATAAGAGATATTGGCAACAGGTGTTAGTTAATACAATTCTGGGGCAACAGTTACCTCTTGATCCTATTTTTTTAATTAATAAACTGTAAATGATTGATAAACAAGGATAAGAAACACTCTTTGTCAAATTATTGCTTCTACTAAAGTGTTGCTGCAAAACATTGGAAATCTAATTAAATTCCAAGAATTAGAGAGTGGTACATTATAAGCTATAGGATTTTATAGTTATAAACAAATCAACTTAGAGTATTAGAGCTAGTCAGGGAGGTCAGTCTTGTGCTAAGTTTAAGCAACAATGGAAGTGGTTTAAACAATTTTGGAATAGTCAATAAATTACAATGATTGGTAGCCAATTTTGTTAATATAAGGAAGATGAAATGTTGGCATCATCTGACTGTTTGAATATGCTGTTGTTTTCCTTTGTTAAATGTAATGTTCAAAATAAATAAATAAATACATAAATAAATAAAGCAACATTGAACCAACCCTTTCCCTTTCATAAAAAAAAAACTCTGTTCCTGGTCACATGGAGGCTACACTATTCTTACTCACTAGAGATAACTATCTAGAAGCCATGTGTGTATAAATACATATTTATTCACCTATTACCTTTTTCTTTTATTTTCCTTCCTCTCTTGATACCCCATTGTCAAAATTCAGTTTTTGAGGTAGTGTGAAAAGGGAGTCTTTAAAAAAATATTTTGCTTATGTTACTCTGTAGCTTTTGTCTCTTTTGCTTATGTTACTCTGGAAAAGTGTTATATAACAGTCACGACCCTATATTATCACATTCCCTATTTTCAGTGTGGATCTCCCATATGCAGACATGCTGGACAGGAAAACAGGGAAAAGAATAGACAGGGGTGGGTGAGGAGGAGAGACTCCAAATTGTAAATGTTACATGTCTACACTGACTGCTAAGTATTATAATTGTTATACAGTCCCCATCTCAGATGCTCATCAGTTTCCAAACAGAACACTGAACAGATACTTTACTAGATTAAAAACAGACGAGCAAGAGACCATTATACTGTATTAGCCCCCACACAACTAGAACAGCAAGTGAAATGCACAGAATAATGGAATATCAAATAAGATCAACAGTGCTAGGGCACTTGAAGGGGTCACAGTTTTGAGAACTGGCAGACCCAAGGAATGTAGAAGAGATTGTACTAAAAGCCAAATAATTAATGAACCCGTGGGCTGTCAGAAGTATTTGAGACAAAGAACGCACTCCATGAATTCATTGCAATGACAACTGTGTATTTCAGCTTCCTTTAAAGTAAAAATAAAATGCATGCAGCTATAATTGTGATCCGCTCTCAAGCCCCATACTTTAGAACCATGTGATTTTAACTGCTTGGAAAGAAATGACAGGCATGAGGCTGGCAGAAATAGTTTTTTTAAAAAAAAGAAAAAGAAAAGAAAGATCCAGCATGCAGGGTTTTCTGCACCAACTCTTCCAAACACTTGTGGCTTTTAGATGAGAAACAAATAGACTCCCTGTTCTGTGACCAGCTTCCCATTCAAATCCTCCCAGTTTTAAGACACAACTCGCCTTAGTTGATTCATTCTCCCTTCCCAGTAGAAGTCTGGCTAAACAAGTCAAAACTACAGTCCAAAGGGAGCTACTTAAAACATGTCAAAGGACCATAGCACACATGGCCAGGGCTTTCCAAGCTACAGCTTCCAGAGCTGAACAGACATATCACTTTTTCATCTGCAGAGTACTTCGTCTTTTCAAAGTGAGAAGCCAGAGACCTGCTTTGCACAATCACAGGGTGATTAATAAGCCACAGTGGCTTGTTAACCACCTGGGTGTGCAGGTCGCATGCTTGGGGGCTTAGCATAATAAGCCTCAGCAGCGTAGCCTGATGTGTTCTGGCATGTGGCTGTGGGTCTGTTGTGGAAATTATACTTAGTTCTGGGTGGTTTGATAACCACTCCAACAAAACACACTTGCCAGGTTTAGATGTCACAACAACCCACACCTGGTGAGGTAATTAGAGGAATCAGCTGGCCTGCATGGGGAGTCATTTACAAGCCATCATGGCTTATTAACCACCCTCATGTCATGCAAATTAGCCCACTGTGTGGAGACACTGGAAGGCAAGAACGAGATAAACAAGAGGTGATCCAAGTATCTCTTTGTATCAAGCTTCTTTCTTGATAGGCATTTAATGAAAACACCTTTGAGAAGTTTTCATGTGTGTGCCTGTGTATAGTTCCAAATATCCAACATCAAATATTCCAAGAGAAGCTTGTTCCACCTATATCAATTCCCAAAAGACTAACAGGAAAATTAGAAAAGGGGGTGGAGGGAGTAAGCAACAAGTTTTATTTTCGAAGATGTAGAAGAGCAAAACAGAGTAACTTTGGGAGATGGAGGCAAGGAGGCACAAAATCATAAGTCAGTAGAAACATGCATAACTGTTCAGTCATATTAATGTACAGAGCTGCTTTTTACCTTGTGAATCTACTGACTCATTTATCCCATATTGACCATGTCAACCTTTCCCAACCTGGTGCCCTCTAGATGTATTGGCTACAACTCCAAGCATCTCCAGGCACTGGCCATGCTGGCTGGTGCTCATAGAAGTTGTAGTCCAGCACATCTGGAGGGCACCAGGATCGGGGAGAGTGGTCTACGTAGATTGGCAGCACCTTCCCAAGGATGAGATATTTTTCAGCTTGCTAACTGAGAGGCTTTAACAGCAGATTCCAGTACTGAACCTGTTTCTACAAGCAAAGCACGTGCTCCTACACTGAGCTATGGAGTCTCTTCATCTATTACAATAGGATAAAACAGGATCAAGAACCCCAATGCTCTTGCCATTTTGTGCTACCAAGCAGAAAACAACCCATCAAAATGTTGTCATGGGGAAAGAGGTACTGCATGAGGCTTTGGGGGCTCTCCTTTTCCTACCTGGCTTCAGTGACGCCGGCAATGTCTGTTCCCAGGAAGTGCGGCTTAGGGAGTGTAGTCACAAAGTGAAGATTTGAAGGATTAAAAATCCGTACGGTGCCATCAGCACAGCCACAGAAGATGTAATCATGATTCACAGAGATGCAGTTTGCCACTGTAGTCTGAGGACACAAGACACCAATGTGAGCAGCATTCTTCCCAAAGCCAACATGTAGTTCATGACAAGGCGCATGGAAAATAGAAGTCAGGAAAAAGGAAAAGAAAAAAGTGAACCAAGATGAGATGAAATCACCAAATGCAAAGAAGAATCCTGAAGTCTAGATCTCCATTCTAAGCCAACCTTTTCTCTCTTATAGTTCCTAAGACAACTATTATCATAATTCCCTCTATTTTTGATGTTAAGGTTGTAAGTGTTGTTATTTATGTAGCCAAAATAGAACCACCCATGTAAAGTTGTAGATATCAGCAAGCTTGGGGGAACCCTGAGGCTTGCAGAAGTACAGAAAGACATATTTAGAAAATAACTCTTGGCAAGGATCCAAAAGCAGCCTAATGGTAACTATCCATGCTCAGTAGCCACAGCACGTCGACTAAATGTTCGGGGACGAGGGGGACAGAAAACCAGATGGAAGGACCAATGGAATGGAGTATCATGGAGAAAAGCATGGCTGGCTGACTGGAACACTGAACATGAACACTCAGCACTGCAACATTGTTATTGCAGGTTCCACTTGCATACCTTACTGTGAAAGAATTCCTCTGTACCAGGAAAGGAAGCTAACCCTGAACTGAAGCATAAACATGCTTCCTGATTTAAACTCAGCCTTATTCCTCTTTTTAAATAAAAACATTCTACTGCAATTTGCACAACTGTAAAAAAAATGACAACAAATGAGAGGCATGATGGGAGAGTGCTGGAGGCATGACTTCATTCTGACTTACTGTGAAGCTGTCTGTGTTCTAAGTAAAAGAGAAATGACGATTTCAGTGCAGAAAGGAAAAGAAGGAAAAGAGAGATAGACATTCAACTCTGAAAGTGAGCAAAGAGTTAAGGAATCTGGGTATTTGTTTTTTAAACCCACAAAATCTACCAATTCACAAGGAAGTTTTAACAATGTTGTTCAGCAGCAACACAGCATTTAATTTTTGTAAACCACCCACAGAGCTTCGGCTATTGGGCAGTATAGAAATACAATAAATAAATAAATAAATAAATAAAGAGCATAGGTCTAGATAGCTACTACTTTTAGCATCACTTTGCACTGTTAGTCAGTTAACATAATACAACCTTCCCCAACTACAAGTCCCATCACTCCCAGCCAGCATGCCCAATGACCCAATCACTGTTTCTCATCCCCAGTTACTTGCCTATCCCTTGGCCTACTCATCTCCCCTGGTTTAAAATTGTATGGACTGCAAAGCTATGCACTGGTTAGGGAAGTCTGCCCCTAGTGGCTGAAGTTGTTACTGCAGGCTTCAACCACATGGAGCGTGATCACTTGCTACTGCCCACTTATGGATGTTCGTGCGTCTTTTAAATGATGTTGTCCTCCTCCCGCTCCTTCTAGCCTGTTTTCCATCACAAAATGGACCCCTTTTAATCCAACTTAAAAAAAGAAAAAAAGAATGTGCCACCATTTCCTGCTGTGTGGAGGAAAAGTGGTACAATAAAACCGACCCCTGAATGGGTCACGTGGTCTTTGTTTACTTCCTCTTTCTTCTCTTGGTTGAAAGAGGAAGTATCGTGGGACAGAAGCAAGGGTGGAGAAGCAACAGTAGGAAATCACGATTTTTTCCCCGTCTGATGACGGTCATGGACACATTTAAATTCAATAAAATTGATTAATGCATTAAAATATATATGAAACTGAGGTGCCCACCCCTAGGGTCCCCTTGGTATGTATTCTGCATTTCAGGTGTCTACATTTCATGGTCTTAGCACAATATTGTTGATGGACGGACAGACAGACACACACCCTCTTTTATTACTATAGATTTTATAACCCATTTTCTTCCAAACAGAGGTTTCCAACAATCTCCTGTCCAGACACTGACAAGAGAGAGATTTCAGCAAGGTTAATTTCAGCAAGGTTGGGGCATCATGTGCCTTTAGATCATGCGCTGGGACAGCAGCTTATATATTCCAATCAATCCAATGTATTCCAATCATTCTCCCCCACCTCCCATGAACAAATGTCCAAGCGCTACAGATTCAGAACTTACTCTCAGCTCCACCCACTTGTCCAGCAGCCTCTTTTCGTTGAATTCACACAGGAGACCTGAGGAAGTGATACAAAAGGTGCTGTCTGCTTTTTTACCCCTACCGCACGCCACATCCGTGAAGAAGTTGTTCCTCAGTTCCCCAAGCAAACCGGAACGCCCCAGCAAGGGGACCGTAGCATTCACCTAGCAAAATGGAACAACATGTTAAGACTTCTCTATGTTGCTAAGCATAGAGGGTCTGAGGAGATTTACTCAGATACACTGAGTGAGGTTGGCATAATTATACGAAATCGCATTTCCTTCCCGCACAAAGGCACCATCAACAATGGTAACAGATTTCCTATCTATCTGAAACTGTTTGGGAAATGACAAACCATCAGTCATGAGCATAAGGCAAAATCTTCTGGAGACCATGTGTTATTTCTCTTGCCTGTTTCTCCCTGTCGACTACAGCAGCCTTCCCCATCACTGACAGACCTGCAGTTCCTCATCCTGCTTCTTACCTTAGAGGTTTTGCTATCATCCAGGTACCAAAATTTGATGTGTCGGTTTCCAGCTGTGACAAAGTAGCTGCAGTCCTCAGAGAATGAAACAGCTGTCACTTTGCTCGAGACCTTATTGGCTGCCACAACTATGTTTTTCTGGAAAGAAAATATTCAAGCTAGTCAAATCTCTTGCTTAAAAAATTTTAATAGGCTCCATCTACAAGTGTTAGCCATGAGAAAGAAATCACAAATTCATACTTACAAAGTATGAGGTGGGAAGACATCTCCCACACTCCTACATGTGTTAAGTGTAAAGACTCTATATGCAGTTGGGACCCCGTTTCTATAGGGTACAGTACCCCCGAGACCAACTCTGTCAGCTCAGCTAGGAAGTCTGTTGAGCAGCGGGGTGAGCGGTACACCAACAGAATTCCTAATCTGTCCCATTGGCCCAACACAAGGTGCAAACACTCTAGACCAGTAGTCACATGGACAGGGAGCCTGCAGAGGGGGATGGAGTTAAATATCCCTCCCAGGGAGGCAGGGGGACAGGTGGAGTTGTCCACAGCATATGTAACATCTTGTAAAATAATTCATTAGTACTTAATCCAACGTTTTATTAGTTTGATGTACTGTATATTCCAATATACATTTCAAGTTCTAGTTCATGGCAATTTTGCCTCTTCCTGTAATAACCCTATCTAAAATATTTTTTAAAAAAATCTGAGCCAATCCATGTTTATTCATAACTCACAAAAAATAGGAACATGTTTCAATGTTTCAGAAAATAATGGCAATTTCAGAGGAACACAGGAAGCTGCCTTATATTGAGTCAGACCATTGGCCCATCTAGCACAGTATTGTTGACACTGACTGGCAGCAGCTCTCCAGGGTTTCAGGTGGGATTTCTTTCTTCACCCTACCTTGAGAGGCCAGTGATAGAACCTGGGACCTTCTGCATGCAAAGCATGTGCTCTATCACACTGAGCTATGGCCCCTCCCCTAAAATGTGTGTGGGGGCCCATAACTCACTGGCACAGCAGATATATTTATTTATATGTTATTACATTTACATCCCACCTTTCTTCCAATATGGAACTCAAGGTGGCTACATATCATTCACAGTTGATCTCCCCTCCAAGCACTGATCAGCAAGGTGGCTGCATCATATGCCTTCAGGCTGAAATTTTGATATTAATTTCCCTAACACTCTCATAATTACGTTGATTGTCATATAAAGAAGAACGTGAGCATGTGGCATATACCAAGCCTACGGCATATACTGCTGCAGTTTTAGTATCTAAAATAACAGGCAACAGTATTATAGCTGGGCTACAGGCCAACACTTTTTTTTAGAGATAAGATTGTGTACATCCCTGTCCAAAGATGCTACAAATGTTATGCTCTCGTCGATTTCACATCAAAGTCTTCCTTTCTTTGTGGTATTATTTATTTATTTATTTATTTATTTATTTATTTTATTACATTTGTATACCGCCCCATAGCCGAAGCTCTCTGGGCGGTTTACATAGGATTAAAACAATTAAAAACAATATACAAAAATTAAAACAGCAAAAACATACAACATACACACAATACACGCATACATTTAAAACCACTGCAACAACCCAAAAAGCTACAAACCCCAAAACAAAACAAACCCAGGCTCCTCAGATATTGCTAAATGCCTGAGAGAAGAGGAAAGTCTTGATCTGGTGCCGAAAAGATAACAATGTTGGCGCCAGGCGGGCCTCGTCAGGGAGATTGTTCCACAGTTGGGGGGCCACTTTATCTGGGGAGCTCAGGATTTCATGGTCTCCATGACAACCATGGGACTGTCCCAACATGCCATCGACCCAATGCACATAGCAGGGCATACTCTAGACCTGGGTTTTTCAACTGGACTTGGAGATGGGGATCTGAAAGTGGGGGACTTTACATCAGTCCCGCTGTCATGGTCAGATCACCACATGCTGAGGTTCAGACTTACAGCAGCTTTCCCCCTCTGCAAGGGTGGGGGACCCATTAAGATGGTCCGCCACGGAGGCTAATGGATCCAGATAGTTTCCAGAGGGCTCTGGGGAGTTTTCCAGCTGATAGGGCTGGCTTTTCTTTCGAAACCTTGGTTGATCTGTGGAATGCAGAAATGACCCGGGTGGTTGACACGATTGCTCCTGAGTGCCCTCTCCTGTGTAGAGCTCGTACAGCTCCATGGTATACCCCACAGCTGAGAGTGATGAAACCAAACAGGAGACGGTTTGAGTGCAGATGGAGGCGAACATCTAGGTAAGCTGTATTCAGGGGCAGTGAGGGCAGCAAAAAAACAATACTTTTCAGAGTTGTCCGGGGGCTTTTACATGCCAGCCCCAAGGACATGGTAAAACCATCTGAGGCCCGCTGTAATATATTTGCTAGGTACTTCCAGAATAAAATCTTTGGCATCAGTCAGGACTTAGACTCCAGTGTTATAGCAAGTGAATCAAATGAGGTATCCAGAGCACAGGCTTGTCCTGTTTTCTTGGATGAGTTTCAGTTGGTACAGCTCGAGGACGTTGACAAGGTGCTTGGACAGGTTCGTGCAACCATCTTCGTATTGGATCCTTGCTCCTCTTGGCTAATAAAAACTAGCAGGGATGGGACAACTGGCTGGGACAGGGAAGTGATTAATGCTTCTTTGCAAGAGGGAGTGGTCCCAGGCCTTCTGAAAGAAGTGACAGTGAGACCACTCCTGAAGAAATCTTCCTTTGACCCTGACAATCTTAATAACTACAGGCTAGTAGCAAAATGTTCCATTCCTGGGCAAGGTCCTTGAGCGGGTGGTTGCGAGCCAGCTCCAGCCAGTCTTGGATGAAACCGATTATCTGGATCCATTTCAGTCGGGTTCCAGGCCTGGTTTTGGCACGGAAACAGCATTGGTCGCCCTGTATGATGACCTATGTTGGGAGAAAGACAGGGGGAGTGTGACTCTGTTGATTCTCCTTGATCTCTCAGCGGCTTTCAATACCATCAACCATGGTATTCTTCTGGGACAACTGGCTGACTTGGGAGTGGGAGGCACTGCATTGCAGTGGTTCTGCTCCTACTTGGCGGGTCGGCTCCAGAAGGTGGTGCTTGGGGGACATTGCTCAGCCCTGTGGATTCTCCAGTCTGGGGTTCCGCAGGGGTCAGTCTTGTCCCCCATGCTGCTCAACATCTACATGAAACTGTTGACTGCAGTCATCCGGAGTTTTGGAGTGCGTTGTCATCAGTACGCTGATGACACGTGGCTCTATTTCTCCTTTTCATCCTCATCAGGTGAGGCTGTGGATCTGCTGAACCAGTGCCTGGCTGCAACAATGGACTGGATGAGGGCTAATAAACTGAAACTCAATCAAGGCAACACTGAGATGCTGTTAGTGGGGGGTTCTGCTGACCGGATGGAGGGTGTTCAACCTGTTCTGGATGGGGTTGCACTCCCCCTGAAGGAGTGGGTTCGTAGCTTGGGGGTTCTCCTAGAACCATCTCTGTCACTTGAGGTTCAGGTGGCCTCAGCAGCATGGAGTGCCTTCTACCAACTTTGGTTGGTGGCCCAGCTACGCCACTATCTGGACAGGGATAACCTGGCTTCAGTTGTCCATGCTCTGGTAACCTCCAAGTTAGATTACTGCAATGCACTCTATGTGGGGCTGCCTTTGAAGATGGTTCAGAAGCTGCAGCTTGTGCAAAATGCAGCGGCCAGATTGATAACTAGGACCAGAAGGTTCGAGCAGATAAGACCTACTCTAGCCTGCTTGCATTGGCTGCCTGTATGTTTCCGAGCCCGATTCAAGGTGCTGGTTTTAACCTATAAAGCCTTACATGGCTTGGGACAACAATACCTGACAGAACGCCTTTCCTGGCATGAACCTACCTAAACACTACATTCAACATCTAAGTTCCTCCTCTGCATGCCTACTCCGACGGAAGCTCGGAGGTCGGCAACAAGGGAGAGGGCCTTCTCTGTGGTGGCCCCCCAATTATGTAACAATCTCCCCGACAAGGCCCACCTGACGCCAACATTGTTATCTTTTCAGCACCAGGTCAAGACGTTCCTCTTCTCTCAGGCATTTAGCAATATCTGTTGAGCCTAGGTTTGTTTTGTTTTTAGGCTTATAGCTTTTTAAAGTTATTGTAGTGGTTTTAAAAGTATGTATATATTGTGTGTATATTGTATGTTTTTGCTGTTTTAATTTTTGTATATTGTTTTTAATTGTTTTAATCTTATGTAAACCGCCCAGAGAGTTTCGGCTATGGGGCGGTATACAAATGTAATAAAATAAATAAATAATAAATAAATAAATAAATAATACATATGGAGGGATAGTTCACAAAATCAGGACACAGTAAGGCATGAAAGAAATTTCATGTGCTGGTGGCCTGGATGTATATTCTTGTACCATGGAGAACTTTATCACTTATGACATCCACATAGATGCCCAGCTGTACAAATGCTCAATTTGTACACTCTGCCCCTTTTTTGGAAAGGGGGAACCACGCACTTTGGCCTTCTGTTTGTTTAGACATCGGCATGGGGAATCAACATAAAGTTATGTGAAGATAACTTGAATCTATTGAGGGGAAAGGCATGTGCCTTATCCTCCACCACACAAAGAATCTCACTGTTCTAAAAAAAAAAAAAAAAAAAACCCTTTCATTTGGTCCTAAGAGGATATATCCAGGAGATGCAGGCACATATGCGTCTGGTGATCAGAATTCAAGCAGTGGGTACTCCAATGTCAGTGGGTTGTGAAGCACCTCAGATAGCTCCAAAGCAGATTCACGCCCCCATTGACAACGGAGCCAGCAGCCCTCCACTGCTAATTCTGGCCTATAAGAATAACACATTTTGACCCAAGTGGATTAACATCAACTGATATGGAACAATGAAACAATTTAGGAAACTAAAGTCAACCCCTTGAACATGGCTGATATCACAGTGGGCTGAACAGCAGGTTACAAATATGAAAAAAAAATTCTACAAGTATTACAGGCTAACACAACCATCCTCTGCAAATAAACTATTCTGTATTAACTTGGCAAATGTAACATGTTTATTATATTACTCTCCCTTGTGCTAAACATGCTTATGCATGAAGTCTCATATGTAACCATAATAAAAAGGCAAACACAAAACTGAATATATTTACATGTACCAGGAAATAAACTATACTCATGTTTAAACAAAACTGCCTGTTTATTTGGAGTTTTGATCAAAGGAATCTCTTTCCCCGGAGAAGTAATTTCTACTATCCAACAATAACAATCATTGAAGGCCTTGTTTCTGGGTATTACAGGGACCAATCAATTTTTAAAAAGGAACCTCAGGAAAAACACACATACTTTTGCTGCTTACAAAGAAAGAGACAGATGTATTCCAATAAATACATTTTACTTCTAGGGGAGAAGTCAAAGACAGTTCACAATGTATACCACTTATTTCAAACAAAAAATGTCAGAGATTTGTTCTGATTTGAGAGCGGGCGGATGTTTAGAGCACAGGAAAGAAGCTGTTCTCTCATCTGAGGTGGCAAGGACTGTAGCTCAGCGATACGACATGGGGCTTTGCATGCAGAAGGCTCAAAGTCCAATCCCTGGCATCTCCAGATAGGGCTGGGAAAACTCTGGATCGTCACTACCAATCAGTGAAGACAATACTGAGCTGGATGGATCAATGGTCTTACTCAGTATAGGGCAGTTTCCTGTGTTCCCACCTAACCTTGGAGTAAGAAGGAAAGGCCTGCTGTGATTCCCCATTGTGTGTGCCTTAGATAACCAAGAAGAGGAAGTGACGGAAATAGACTGGCCATTTTCCGACATTGAAATCCTCTCCAGCTGAACTGATACCAGATTTTGGAATGTCTATTCCACAAATTAGTAACAAAAGAAGTGAAAAGTTTCTCTGGCCTCAATGTTGAGGATAGATTAATTAAATAATTAAAATGATTTCCCTGTAAACATGTAGATGCCATGGGAGAGCAGCTTGTTTTTCTTTATCAGCCATCTTATCTATTAACTATGAAGTCATTCTCCGAGTACTGGTCTTTATATAGCCAAAATGGCACCACATACAAAAAAGGGACATCAGGAAGGGGACACAGCTGGCTCACACCCTGAACAGCAGCACTGCCAACTGCAATGTTTTGTTGCAGGCCCCACTTCTGCACATGTGAAGACTAAAAAGAATCTTGTTATAGTTTTACCTTCCAGGACCAAACATTGACTATCATGTCATGCTGGTAACCCACTGAGACAATGTACTTGGAGCTTGGGGAGAACGCCACACACGCAACTCCATACTTGTGTTCTTGAAGTTCAGCCACCTGGGTCCGCTCAGCAACATCCCAGACGCGGACTGCAGGCATGTGCCCACTCTGGAAACAGAAAGAGAGAAGTGACCAGGGCAGCAAATACTAACCTTAAAGCCAGTTGCAATACATCCACATACATACAAATATTATGACATTTTGCTAAGTGTGCATGGCAAGCCAAATGCACCAATTTTCACACATAAATCTTCAGCTAACAATAATATAGGTTTTCCAGAAATCTACAAAAGCAAATTTGCAACACTTTTAGGTTTTATTTTGTCAAATCGCTGTGCACCGCCTTTATGCCTTTTTAGCAATTAAGGCAATGTTAACAACAGATATATCACAAAGGGGAGGTAACTCCAGAGGGTGAGTGCCACCATAGCAACAGCATGTTGCTGCTAAATAGGAGAGTGCAGGATGTGGCCTGGCCTCCCCAGAAGATCATAGTTATCTAATGCATCTATATAGGGGAAGATGATCTTTCAGGTAACTTGGTCCTTAGTTGCTTAGGGCTTTATATGTCAACAATACTACCTTGAACCTGTCTCAGGAGCAAACTGGCAGTCAGTGCAGTTCTTTCAGCGCGAATGTTACAAGTGTGTGGCAAAGCATGCCGCTCAACAGCCTCACTGCAGCATTCTGTCCTGAACTGCATTCAGTGCAATTTTAATGCTATTTTTATGCCGTCCTTAAATCATTTCTTAGGTTTTTCAGTTGCTATGTTTCACTGGGAGTTTATCCTAATATTTTTAGCACGAAGCACTGTGGGTTCATCAGGGTGCCTCTACAATAGCGATTTAAAGCTCTTTCAAGGCGCATTAAAGATTTTACCTCTACAAGAGTGGAGCCCAAATCAGGGGTTGAGGCGCTTTTTATCTCCGCTTATGCGCATTATCGAATGCGTGTTAAATAGCGACTTAAAATTTACCACGGGAGTTAAGCGCCTTATGGCCATGTAAACATGCGATTCTCCCCCTGTAAACAACTTTAAAGCGCGTTTCATACAGCCCGTAATGCACTTCACCGCCTCTCATAAATAGGTATTAGGAGTAAATGCGCTTATCGGTATATGTGCATAATCGGGCAACCGGGTGTCAAAGCAAAATCTTGTAGAGGGGACCTCAGTTGAGCATTTTATTGCATGCTCACTACTGCCCATTCATGTTTTTTTGCGGGTCCTTTAGATGTCACTGCCCACCTCCAGCGTGCTTCCTGCTCCTTCTTTCCTTTTTTCCATCACAAAATGAACCCCTTTTAATGCAACTTTTTTTTTAGAAACGGAACATGCTGATTTAATGTGTTTAAACATATCTCCAAATTCTCAACTTAAGATATCCAAGGAGCTGGGCATTCCTTTAACAAACAAGCAGTTTAGGTATTTGGGTGTGTACCTAACTAAGAATCCAGGAAAGGCGCTGGGAGCGAATTATGGAGTTGTTTGGAAGAAAATCCTCACAGATCTTAAAACATGGTCTAAGTTAACACTCTCCTTAGCTAGTCGTATAGCGTCTGTTAAAATATCAATACTACCCAAGTTGTCATACTTATTCTATGTGCTCCCCATTGAGGTTCCTAATCAAATACTCAGCTCATGGCAAAGGAAGGTAGAATTTTTCATATTTAAGAGTAAACACCCCAGAACTATCAAGGCACACCGGTATAGACACATGTCAGAGGGGGGATGGGGCATTCCACTATTTAAAACATATTATGAAGCATACAAGCTCCGACATCTGATCTCCTTTCTTAGAAAATATTGCCACCTACATTGGGCACACATAGATATAACTCTTTTAGATATAAAGTCTCATGAAAGCATCCCATTTATAAAACGGTTATTACAACAAGTGGCCAGGAGCCCAATATCTAACTTTATGAGACCATTTAATGTTTGTAGACAATGGCTGGATAAACGAATGCCAAAGCTTTCTCCACTACTCCCATTATATTGTCACCCAGAATTCACTAGCAGTGCAAGGCAAATCAGAGTAGAAGCATTTAAGAGAACAGGGTTGTATAGAATGAAGGATTTATATCATGATAACGTTCCCCTCTCCAGGGATTTGTGGAGAACTCATCTGAAAAACTTCAATATTACATGGATGGAATGGTGTCAGGTGGGCACATTTATACGTCAACCACATATTAAGGAATGTGCCATACGTCCCCTTACACAGTTTGAAGTCTTGATTAAATCCCCCACTGATATAAACTCAGGCCTAGTGTCCCGACTATACTCCATTCTTGTTAATTCCGAGATGGGCATTTCTCAGGGTCTTAAGAAAATATGGGAGTTGGACTGGTCAATTAAGGTAGAAGACGCAGATTGGTCAAATTTGTTGAGTAAATTCCCATTTAAATCTGTCTCAATGTCCACAAAGGAAACAACGTTAAAGATCTTGCAAAAATGGTATCTAACGCCACTGATTTAATAAATCAAGTATGCAATATTGCTGGAGGGGCTGTGGAGACGTAGGCTCTTTCCAGCATATGTGGTGGCATTGTGCTAAAATAAAAGTTTTTTGGGACTTAATTTTTAAAGAAATTGGAAAAAAAATAACTGGGCAAAAGGTCATTAAATCCCCTGTATTAGCATTGTTGGGATTATATCAGAAGGATAATGAAAAAGTTTCATTTAAGCCACTAATAGGATCTCTTTTGGGTGCTGCCAGATTGGTTATAGTTAGATATTGGAAGGATTTGTCCGGTGCCAAGCTAACAAATTGGTATAGCAAGGTCTGGCACGTAGCCTTCATGGAGAAATTGAAAAATAAATTGAGATTAGTAAGAGGAACAAGATTAAAAGATAAATTTAACACAAATTGGCATTGCTTCATTGTACATACAACTTCATCGGAATGGGAGAATAAAATTCCCAAGGCATTTAAATCCTTTTGGTTGGCATAATGTACAGTATCCCTCACGTGTTGGGTTAATATATGTCACATATATACATATATTCTGACCTACAAAGAAAGTAATAGTTATAAGAGTATCACTGATTTCCTACAAGGGAGGAGGAGAGGGATATTTATGTTATGTTAAGTTCTGTTTTGTTTCATTAATTTTGTATTTCTGTATGAATTAAAATAATAAAAAAATTAACTAAAACAAAACAGAAAAGAAACAGAACGTGCCACCATTTCCTGCTGTGTGCAGGAAAAGCAGCATGATAAAAATGCCCCCTGAATGGGGCACGTGGTCTTTGTTTACTTCCTCTTTCTTCTCCAGGAAGAGGAAGTAATGTGGGACAGGAGCGGGGACGGAGAAGTGAAGACAGGGAACCATGACTTTCCCCCATCTGCTGATGCTCTTTGTATCAATACACCAATTGATCTCTTTCTTTTACTAAGTTGAATTTGTGCTCCTTGCCAATAGTACGCTTTAGCCCAAGAATGGGGAACCAATTGTTGCTAGAATACAACTCCAATCATCCCTGCTGGCTAGGGCTGATAGGAGTTGGGAGTTCAACAACATCTTGAGGACCACAGGTTCCCCACCCATTCTTTAGCCCCCGACCTGCTGGATTGCAAAGGTGCAAATTCAAACCCAGATCAGATCACAAGATTAAAATAGGGTTGCATAACAGCTAGGAATTAAATATGAAGTATAGAGGCCCAATTAGCTTCATAGGTGACCACATTTTTTGGGTTAAGATTGTATGATAAATAGAATGCACCATTTAAAAATATACACACAGCAACAACAACATTCTTATTTTGTTCTGTTAAAAAAAATCTTACTCTAGTACTGCATCTTACACAAAGCATTTATATTTCTTTGTGAAATATAAATCGTGATTTCACAGAAGCCTCTAAAAAGGAGGCCTATTAGGAGGCATCTCCATGGCAACCAGGCAAAATGGTACCTTTTCTAACCAGGGTTTACTGAGCCTCTTGATAGTGCGCAGACAGGGGAAAACCTCAAGTGCAGAGGGAGGCCTGTCTTTTTAAAAAATCAGTGTACCTGGCACAGTGGCCGAGCTTCCTGATTAAATAGCAACCTATCTCATTTCAGGCAACCTCCATGCACACAGCCTGGAATCTGTCCCTCCCTCCCCCTTCCCTTTAACAGTTCTTTCTACCAGGAGTAGATTAGAAACCTCTCTCAGTTCTCACTTTTTACTTCAGTGATGGGGAACCTTTGCCCAATGGCCTTGGAGGAATCTATCTCCCTGCCCCTCTCCCAGCCCCCTCCCCTGACATCATCACCACCCACTTTTTAATTTTCTCTGTGCAGAGAGAGGTGTACCTCACCATACCTCTCTCAGCACAGAGAAGTTTCTCTGAAGAGCCACTACCCACTTTTCTGATCCTAAATAAATATTCATTAACTTGGATTTGGGTTTAGACTGTTTGACTTTATAAGCTCAAAATGAGTTCCCATGCATCATTCTATTCTTGTTTAATACTACAGCCATAGACTGAACGCAAGCAAAGGAAGGACAAGTTGATTTCGCCTCTCAGAGAAGAGGCAATTTCTGCTGCCAGTTTCTGCAAGGCTCAAAGGCATTGGTAGTGGTGGAACTACAAATTGGTTAACAGTTTGGGACATGCCTTTGCAGTCTGTTTTGGGCCAAGAACACTCCTGATTCAGCATGATCTCCACTCTCAGATTGGACTACACGAAGCAAAACCTCCATCTGGAAAATGAAATTCCAAATGGAATTGTCCCAAGATGTTAAAAAAAAAAGTGCTTTAAAACATGAAGTTTCATGTTGACTGATTTGAAAAGCATAGCAATTAAAATTTCAGAATACACTCTGTTCAGTGTTTCTTCATGCATGGCTAGACCTGGAGGTCACAGGCAAGAGTGCACAAGGAGGGCAATACAGCTATGGCCCAGAACTGACAGGCTACCTTTGGAGAATCTCCATTTTAAGGAAAAGCTTATGAAACTTGGAGTTTTTAATTTAGGGTAAAGAAAAGAATGAAAGGGAAACATGAAAGGTTTATAAGATTATGAACAATATGGAACAAATTGGTAGAAAGGCATTTTCTCCTTCAAGGTAACCCAGCACGAGAAGAGAGAGAGAGAGAGAGAGAGAGAGAGAGAGAGAGAGAGAGAGGAAGTATATTTCACAATGCAAAGTTAGCTTATGGAATACACTACTACCGGAGGTGGTCAGTGAGGTGGTTGACTAGACAAAATCGCATGCAGCCACCGCATAGCAACAGAGAAAGGAGAAAAATTACAACCCTTACGTTTAAGCACTCAGGGCAAAAGTGTACATTTGTTAAAGCAAGTATAATAGAGCTACGCATGCTAATTTTCTCTACTCTCCTGTAAGCGCATGCAGTCCCCATTCAGATCAAAGCCATAGCACTCGGAGAGTGCATTTACGCTTATCCCCCCCCCCCACACACACACACACTTATTTTCCAAAATTTCTACCCGCCCTCCCTCCACAGGGATATTTTAAAAAGGAAAAGCCTCCATTGGCTCCAATGGAGTTCCCCCCCTTTTTTTTACCCCCCCCCCAACCAAGCAGGGTAAAGGCGTGCAATTTCACACACAAAAACACAAATGAGATGGGAAAGCTTAAATCTTCTCTCCCAGAATGCTACTGACCTGATCTGACACTTTTACAGGAGAGTAGAGAAAGCGAGCACGCACAGCTCCACTATGTGTGTTTTAACAAATGTTTAGCTTGGCCCTCAGAGAGGGGTCTACAGCTAGCACCATACAAGTGTACAGTTGCTGACTGGATGTTTGTGCTGGCACAAAATGTTGATGTCAGTAATCTAGCCAGCATTGCTAAGCTTCCACGGTGCTGGTTGTGGCATTCTCTGCCTTCACTGCCACTTAAAAGAGAAGTGTGAGAGAATATTCCCCCCCCCCCAAATTGCCACACATCAACTGTTCATGGTTTTGCACAGCCAACCATCCCACCGCCTTGATTGCTTCAAGGTGCAGTGATTGTCACTAGTTTATATAGCTTTAAAAAATGGAATCTATATGGTGGAAAGAGCTGGGCACATTTAGCCTAGAGGTAAGAGGAGATGTGATAACAGTCTTCAAATATCTGAAGGGCTGTCATGCAGAAGATGAAAACAAACTGATGCTCCAGAGGGCAGAAATTGGGGCAATGGGCAAAAATTACAGAGAAGTAAATGTTAGGAAACATTTGCAAACATTAGGAAAAACCTCCTGACCCCGGTTGAAAGGTCTCGTTCTTGATTCCACACACACACACCAGTAATAGTGTTGTGCTCTAGGGTTCTTAATATGTGGCCCCTCTTCTTCAGAACTAGTGAGTTTCCCTGTTCCATTTTCCAAACCCCTGTACAATAAACTCCTTCGTGTGATTGTTGCTTTCTTCACAGGAAAACACAGGATTCGAAATGAACTATGATTTTTGTTTTACTACAGGCTGGGCAAGAGTCCTTCTGTTCCACCACAAAGTCATACCACAGAGGTGCAGCAGGAACTGTACTAGTGTAGGATATTACAAGGTGAGCATCTTAAAGACAGCATTCAGAATATTTAAGACTCTTGCAAATAGTCTTTTTCTTCTGTCAGATTCTTTGTGACATTGAAATCTGTCAACACATGGTCCTCAACTGCTGGTGGGGAGGGGAGGGAAATTAAAGGCGCTTTGGCTGTGAACATTCCTATCAGTAGCCCAATATGCAAGTCTTAGGTGCTTTGGAATGTGAAAGAGAAAATAAAAATAAAAAAGGCACGATGTTGAAGATTAAGGTTAAAAATGGAACCAGAATCAGGTAAGAGCTGTTTTACAGTCTGCCTCGGGAGGTGGTGGACTCTCCTTTAGGAGAGGTATTTGATCAGAGGCCAGACAGCCATCTGTCAGGGATGCTGCAGTTGCAAGATTCCTGCTCTGAGAAGGGGGTTGGAATAGATGATCTCAAAGGTCCCTTCCAACCCTTTTTCCCTGTCCAGTAGCAATACTCTTTTGAGTATTAGATGCTGGGGGACAGACAAGAGGAGGGGGGCATTGCCACTTTGCCCTGCTTGCGAGCTATCAAAGGATCTCGCTGCCCTCTCTTGGATCTAGTCCAAATGGATCTACACCATTTCCATCAGAGCAATTCAAGAGACTTGCGGGTCAGCCGTCCTTAAAATTGGTGTTGACACTGACCAGTGGTAAACATCTAGATTTTAATTATCACTTGGTGATGGTGGTGGGGTCACTCCTTCAACTCAACATTTAAAATCCAAGGCATGCGGGATAAGAAAAAAGAACTGTTTATGTGCAGATCCCAATAATAATCAGTCTCAGAAGACACATATGGCAGCCATCCAACATGGACAAAAAGAGGACAGTCAACATTTTTGTGGGCTTTGGCATCTAGCAATTCAAGCTTCATAACACATACAGTATGAGTATTGTGTATCTGGTCTGCATTAGGAACTGAATGCAGTCATCTTTGTCCTCCTTTTCAAAGGGGGGAACTTCTTGCCAGAAACTAAACTAAATCCTGCCAAACCCACAGGCACCAGCATTTCTGTCACTATTCTCAAGGCTCTCTCCTAAAAGTCCATTGCTTTCCTTCCAAAACAAGGTTTAGATGATACTGTTAAAGTTGTCTTCTTCACATCTCAAGGGGTGAAATCCAAGGCGGAAACCAGCAACAGGAACTTTAGTCCTTCTCCTTGATTTCCTCCGTGAAAATGAATAAAGGGGAAAGACATGCACAGGGCCCTCAGCTAATTCTCACCCTGCAAATTCCATCTCTGTGATTTCATAGTTGAAAACGTCTGATCTCTACTCCCTCGAAATACATTTAAAAGCAAAGCTACTGGGGCAAGATGAGAAACCGAGTTCTTGCTGGTTTCCGCCTAAAATGCTTTGACTAAATCATAGTACACACACAAATTAAGAGTTCCTTTATGGTGGTTATTTTAATAAGATAATTATCCATTTTCAATGTGAGATGTACCTCTGATTTCCCACACTTGAGAGGAAAAATAAATTATTTTACCCCACCATACTGACCTATTTCCCCAATAAGATAAGGAGCTGCCTTATGTATTGAATGACTAATGGGGGTCTGTCTATACGTGGGGAAAGCCCCAGGGTGGCTCCTTGGTGGCACTGTGGTGTTTATACGATGCAGCAGCCACTGCAGAACCATCCCAGGGCTTTCCCCTGAAACTCTGATGTAAAAATAGTTGGGGACTTAACGCTGACTTTTTTCTCCAGAGCAAGGCGAGGATGGCGCGTCCACTGTCTAGCGCCGCTCCAGAGCAAGGCGGAGGCATGGCTGGGCGGATGATGACCCCTGATTAGTTGCCATCCACCCAAGCAGGGGGGAGAGGGTGGACTGGCGAGCTGAATGGCCACCAGAACATCCCCGCACTGCCTCTGGCGTGGGGAGAAGTGTCTCCCTTTTTCTGGGGGTAAAGTTCTCTGTTCCCTTGGCTTCAATCCCCATAAGGTAAGGGGGGGGGGAAGCCAGGGAGGGACAGGTGGCGGTGGCAGTGGGCAGTGGTGACGCCGATGGGCAGTGGCGGCAACAGGTGGAGGCGGGCAGTGGTGGCTACAGCAGCTTCCCCGATGATCCATATAAACCCTGTGCTTGCTCCTTGGCATGGCCATAACATGGTGCAACCCCACACGAGTGTAACCGCAGGGTTTTGGGGGATCAAGGCACTAATGCACCATCATCAAGACAGGCCGTGGATTATCTGGGTCAAAATATAATTCTAGATAGCAGCAGAGCTCCAGCATCTCAGAGGTCTTTCTCAGTCTTGCCATCCAAAATCTTTTAATTGGAAATCCCAGGAGCTAAAGCTAGAACCTGACCTCCTATATGCAAAGCATATGTGCAAGCACTAAACTATGGCTCCTCTCAGACCCTGGTACACATTATGGCTACTCACATGGCTACCTCTGATTATTTAGATTGGGTCCCCAATATTATTAGGATAGTAGGCACATTTGGAATTTTGAGAAAGTGTTGTGGGCACTGTCACAAGATGTCCATTCATAAAATGGCTGATATGAGTATGGACAGTTAGAAACACCCATTTCACAGAAGGTAACTGTGACACTTTATCCTAGCCTCTTGCTACTGCTGCCTCTGTCCAGCCTTTACTATTAGGCCCCATACTGCTCCACAGCCCAGCAACCTGGCCTCAGACAAGCTTCTATTGTTCTCGCTGTCACCTGTACCTTCTTCAGGTACACCTCAATGACCACACTAGTTAGATGAAATTAACAAGATTTATTGACATAAGTGTATTGCGTCTCAGTAAGCTTATTGTTTTCCTCAGTTCATTTGCGTAGCAGTCACCAGTACAACACTTATATGTTTCAAACTGTTCCTAAGGCTAAACTTTCTTTTCACAATATTAAATCAATCAAACACATCACGTTTCCTCAAATACTCTTTTTCTCTCGCTCTCTCAATCTGCTCTCTCAATCTACCCTCTCCTAAATCAACCCCCCTATCAAATCAACCCCCCCTGTCAGCAATCTCTCTCTGTCTGACACATATATATCTCACTCTCTCCCCAGTTCCTCCCACTCTCACAAACCCCACCAATCCAGGCACTTCAAACAACTAGCCAATCAGCACTCACTTACTACTCATTCCATACTTACCCAGACCTGCAACTTCAAACAGTGAGTACACTCTAGCCTAGTCATTCACTTTATTAGTTATAATCCTTACTTTTTAAAGATATATAACCAAAAAGATATATAACCAAATTTATCTCATAATAATAATTTTTACAACATATTTACATTTTTAAACAGTAGAACATCACAGTAACCTAACAAGGATGAAAGACAAGTAGTTTGCCAAAGAAACTGAGTAAAGAGTAGAGTCCCCAAATTCTTTAGAAGTTTTCTGTTTCAACAGAACACCCACTTGAGAAGGCAACCTCTCTCTCTCTCTTCACCAGCAACACTTCCCCCAACACCCTCTCTGCCAGAAGCAAATTCACTCCCCTGCTCTCCACCCCAAATCTCTATCTTTCTCTCTACCCCCAAATTCACTTATCTTCCCCCCCACACACACACTTCCACAAGGGACTGGCTGTAGCTGCTCAATTCTACAATAAAGCCATTCTTGTGTTGCTTTCCCCACCATGGTTCCATATGCATTTTTCCCACTTGTACGCCCCATTTGTCTTGTTTTCTTCCTCACCCCATGGCCCTGCTTGGACATTTTCCACTACCATCACCCTTTCTTAGCTTCCATCCATTGACAAGTATGACTCATCTCAGCCACCATAGTTTATGTTTCCTACTCTTCTTTTCAGACCTGCTGCCCAACCAATCCAAAGACCTACTTTTCTCCAATCAGAATGGATGGAAGCATGTGAAGCAAAGGCACAATGAGGAACAGCAGGCAAGCAGGCAAAGCAACAGCACAGGGATATGGGTGGCCATTTTAAAAAAAATTCAATGTGACAAAGCAACAGGAGGAGTGGATCATAAAGAGTGCATCATTGAATGGTTCTGTGGGTACACTGGTGCCTAGGGTCACTGCTTTGGAGGCCCCTCATATTTGTTGGGAAACGAACAGTTTGCTCTCAAAGTGCAAATCTTCCCTGCTTTTGAAGATTATAAAAGCCCATCCAATAGTGAGACTAAATGACCCCTTCCCCCTGCAGGCAAGGAGTTATTCCTACCCTTTTAATGCACCACAGACAGAACTCTCTCCACTTTAGGAGGACAGGGAAAGCTTTCACATCATGGCAGCCTTCTCCACCTGTTGGGATAGTCTTTGAGTTTCTCAGCCATGAGAGCTACATGACCAACAAGGCTCTGTGTCTCCATCACTTACCTCTCCAGTAACCAGGTACTTTCCATCGGGAGAGAAAGCAAGGGCTGTAATAGTCTTCCTGTATAAAGAGAAGAGAGCATATTGTAAAACATCACAGACACAATGGCGAGTGAGATTGGGCGACTGAATATGAGGCCAAGTCAGTTTTTGCCAGACAGGCTTAATAGAGATGTCCCTGTATCCTCAACTATCCCAAGGAAAAAGGTTCCATGTGGACTGCCAAACACAATGTTCTAATTTACCTAGATGTTGTAGAGATGTGGCTTACTGGAAGAAATGGTGGTTTTTAAAGCTTTTGAACCTCAGAGATTAGGTTGCAGGCATGGGTGTATGCAAAGCAAAGCCTAAATAAAATAAGTATGGAATATGTATTTCCATGTCCATGTTAAGCTGATGGTCTCCCTGGCATGCTTTGCCAATGGGTTTAGTTGGACTGAAGATCTGATTAGGAGTCATGTTCTGAGGAAAGACTGTTTCTAATCAGATTAACAGCTCAGACTCATCTCAGAACAACTTAAAGAAAGAAACAGCAGTATAACCTGGACATGCATTTTGTTACAGAGTATTGCTTCATTTCTTAACACCTGTCCCTGCAGCGGAACATTGCCAAATTTAAATTAAATAACTGATGGGATCAGATAAGAAGCTATTTAACCTGCTCTGTCTCTCACTCAACACAGCTACAATCACTGTGACTGTTAGAACACAATATTTGGTTTGTCCACTTCATATCAAGACTGAGATCTCAGTTGAGAAAACAATAGAGACCCCATGTTTTTCTAGGAGATCATCAGATACATAGTTCGTTACAGTAATCCCCGAAGATGTGGGCACCTGATTTTTTGCTAAGGAAAAATAGCTAGAGACTCATGTAGAGCTTGTCTCAAGAGTAACAGTTAATAACCAAAGTTTATAGTCCCTGAGGCTGACAGAAGTTTCCCTGAAAACATGAATACAGCGATAGAGTCTCAAATGCCAGATAACTCTCATGCTTCTTCAATTAAAAAATATTTAAGGGTGCAGTCTTAAAGGTTTTTTGAAATTTAAATTGCTGGGTTTGAACATTTAATTTAGCAATGGGAATTATGAGGCTCTCCAGATATTTTGGCCGACAATTCTCATCATCCCTCACCATTGGCTATGCTGACTAGGGCTGATGGGTGTTGCAGTCCACCAACATCTAGAAGGCTGCACATTCCCCAACTAGATGTAAATCATTATTATCAAGAACCATCTGACTAGCTATGATCCAATTCACACTGAGCTCCTATAGCCATCTCTTAATGATTGGGTTAAGCAACATCACTTTGGTTAGGCAATGCAAGTCACTCACAAACCTGTTTCCTAAATCTTTAGTCTGCTAGAATCTAGGTGATGCTTAAAGCTGCCCTAGGCATGTTTATTCAGAAGTAAGCCCCACTTTGTTCAATGGAGTTTACTTAAGGAATGAGCATAGATTGCAGTCGTGGTCTCCTCCAAGTCTAGGACTGGCCAATTCCTGTATGGAAAACCACTTGAGAGGTTTGGGCATGTTAGATGAAGGATGAGCATATAGATAAAGCAAGTTAAACATTTCATTCCAGTTAGAAATTCATAAGCAGCATGGAGGAAGTTTTGCTATACTTGTTCAAAATATTTCCTACAAACTTATCTATTTTTGGTGTGCATTAAAAAAACTGTTAAAATGAGCCAGAATTGAAAAAGGGAAGTGACTAACTTGTTTCCCCTCAAGTCAATAATCTTGATGACTGTTCCCTGCAAGGACATTGGTGAGGACTCAAAATTGAATTCTGCACAAAGACCTAAGAAGAGAGAATGAAAAAACTGGGCATGTTTAGCCTTGAGAAGAGAAGACTGAGGAGAGACATGATAGTACTCTTCAAGTACTTGAAAGGCTGTCACATACAGGGGGGTCAGGATCTCTTCTCTATTATTATTATTATTATTATTATTATTATTATTATTTATTGCATTTGTATACTGCCCCATAGTCAAAGCTCTCTGGGCTTTGACTATGGGGCAAAATATACAAAATATACAAAATATATACAAAAATTAAAACTGCAAAACATGCAATATGCAATTAAATTTAAAACCGTTATTATAACTTAAAAAGATATAAATCTAAACACAAAAACACTCATCCCAGAGTGCAGGTCATGGAATAATGGGCTCAAGTTACAGGAAGCCAGATTCCAGCTGGACATCAGGAAAAACTTCCTGACTATTAGAGCAGTACGACAATGGAACATAGGGAGGTAGTGGGCTCTCCTACACTAGAGGCATTCAAGAGACAGCTGGACAGCCATCTGTCAGGTATGCTTTGAGGGGGTTGGACTCAGCAGCCTTATAGGCCCCTTCCAACTCTACTCCTCTATGATTCTGATTGTGTCTACCTGACATTTCTCAAATTTGAAATGTAAAAGTCTAAATTCAAAAAGTGAAATTCAAATTATCCACTTTTGCATATTACCACAAATATTCCCATACAATTAACTGGGAATTCATCCCCAAAGCTTAGTCTCCTAAATTGAGAACTTCACTATGCAAGTTTCAATATTATATTTTTTTTCTATGTTCAGGTTTTAAATATTAGAATCCTTAAACTTTGGATTCGCAGTCTATGGGTGCTTTCAGACAGAGTTCTCCTAGCACTACCAACTGAAATACATTCAGTGTCATCAGACAGGTGGATTTTCACATTTCCGTACCGTCACTATGGCCTCCTGCTGCTGTCCCACAATATCGGCAGTCTCTTTACACAGGGAGAGAAAGAGGAAGCAGCAACGACCACGTGGCCCATTCAGGAGCCATTTATATTGTGCCGCTTTTCCTGCACACATTCAGTTTTTTAAAAAAGATAGATTAAAAAGGGTCTATTTTGCAATGGAAAAATGAGCAGAAGGAGCGGTAGGCGCATGATACGTGGATGACATCGTCTAAAGGACGCACGAACATCCGTAAGTGAGCAGTAGCGAGCGTGTGATAAAACACCTGTCTGATGACGCTCACTGTGCAGATATTCAATTTTTTCCTCCTTAAGATATTTTTTGGGGGGTGGGGAGGTGGGGAAAATGGCAGAAGAGGTAGGAAAACATGGGAGGGTTGCAGTTGCAAGACCATGTTGTCTGGATCCTCCATAAAATTCCACAAAAATCCCTCTCCTAAATCATCAGCTGTACTTTATAAGAAAGGGATGCAGTGTTTTCTCTACAGTGTTCTTAATTATTCCTTCCAGATAACATAAGGGAAGCCGGCATGTGAGATCTCCATGCTTTACTCACCTGGAGCTGTTCAGAATATGATGTTGCTTATTTTTCCTTGGGTTGAACAGCACAACGACACACCTATGGAATAAGAATTTTAAAAACTGAGCAAAGACACACAATAGCCTTATAATTTAATTGCAAAGGAAATATTTACCAGAGCAGGAAGATATATCAAGGATAGGGGCACTTGCAAGGAGGACAAGTTATATTAGAAACCAAATCTACACTTCTAATAAAACTTTGAGCACATTGCTGTGCTAGAATCACCAAGCTCATGAGAACCAATTTTCCAATCTCAAAGACAATTTATTGAAACTGCTGTTGTCAGTGTTGTAGGGTCATTCCCATAATACACTAGAAGAGTGCAGTCTTATCCAATTTATTTATGCAAGCCACTTACAGACGCAATTACCATACAGTTTCATACATATTCACTCAAGTTTTATGGTAACACATCTACAAGCTATCAATCTCTCTGCTGAAGTACATGATAGTAGCACACAATCATAAAATACAGTGTTTAAAAAGCTGCCTCCTCTCTCTCCGATAACAAAAAGCCTACTAGAAGATTATAATTTTTTTTAAGAAAGCAGATGTGAGATCTAAAAATGAAAGACATGCTGCTGGTGCTACATCTCATAAAGCACATGAGAGAACATAATAAGAGTCAAAACAGACATTACTTTTAATTTGTCCAGCAACTATGGCTGCCTACACGATACGTTTAAAGCTCTTTGAAGTCTCATTAAAATTTTTACCTCTACAAGAGCGGAGCGTAAATCGGGAGTTGAGGTGCTTTATCTCTTCAATTATGCGCATTATCGAATGCGCGTTAAATAGCGAGTTTTATTTTCCTCCGACCGTTAAAGCGCATTTTGCCTATGTGAACAAGCGATTCTCTGCATTAACTACTTGTAAAGCGCATTTCAAACAACCGGTAGGGCCACCAGTTGTGCGCTTAATTACCTCCTGCGTACAAGGATTTACGATAAAGCGCTTCAGCGATTATTTGCATAATCGGCTAACCAGGAGTCAAACAGAATCCATCTAGAGGGGGTCTGAGTCTCCCTCAACCCTCACTTTTACTCAAAAGAAAAAGCAGAGTCTCTAATCTGGATCAGGACTCTAGAGTGAGGAGTAGAGGGACTTTTAAGATTGGGATCAGGCATCCTGAGCATACTCAAGTAAAAAATGGGGGGAGGGACCACCTCATAGCTTCTAGACACACATTTAAAGCACAATCTGTTGGGCCCTCAGTGATTCTCCAATATACCAGAAAGAAATACATCAAAAGTAGCATACCGATTCCTGGAAGCTCTCACATTGGCGGGGGGGGGGGGGGGAGGAGAGAGAGAGAGAGAGATGAGGCTTCAACATCTTCTGTAAAAAATATCTGCCATTATGGCTGCATATAAACTTATATGGACACAACAACAGGTGTCAATAAATTTCCAATAAGATGAGTTCTGCTTCCCTTCACCTTCACTTTTCAAAATATAAATGTACCTGGTTCCAAATTAAATACAGATTGGCTCAATTCGGACGACACAATAAACAACTGATGTAGGGGAAACAATCGTCAGTTGTTTTGACTATTGTGTCATCCGAATGCTGTCATAGTCAACTCAGCGCTGATCCTAATCCACACCATAGTTGATTATTTATTACCATGTTGTGTGGGAAGTACCCCCTAGTTGAACAACTGTAAAGTTGACTATTACCCCACCATTGACTATCGTGTCGTCCGAACTGAGCCACTGTCTCTGTCTGTGGCCATTTCTACACCAATACGGGTATAGAGGGAGGGAGGGGAGACGGTCCTGGAAGTAGATGCTTCTGGGATCGTCGCTTTAGTCCAAATGAGGAAGTGCAACGAACCGGCCTCCTCCTGGGCCGTTGCACATCGCGCCCACTATTTTTTTTGAGGATCTGTGCACTTGCGCTCTAACGAAAAATTTTAAGTTTAAAAAAAATCCAGCCCAAAATTGCGGGGCTTTTCCCCCACCATCCTGGGGATGGTGAACTTGGGCCCCCATCCCCGATGGGCATGGAGCTGCACCACACAGCTCCGTGACCATTTCTGGTGCCCGCTTACTTGTAAGTAAGCAGGCACCAGGTGGGATTGACACCCACACCTCCCACGGTCTGAGGACGTTCCCGGGACCGCAGGAAGAATCGAGTTTCCCCAGGGATCCCTTATCCAGGGGAAAACCCGTGCCCATCCCCCCCCTGCCCCTAGGAGTCTGTGTGCATCATTTGGACTCGCAGGGACCACCCAGGGGCTATCCCAGCTCAAAAGGCTGGTATAGGAACGGCCTATCTGTCACACGCACACACACACTTGAGGTGAGCCATCTGCTTTTCATTTCACCTGCATGGTTATCTGCTCAAGCACTTACTTGAAACACCATTTTTGCTTGACATGTATGTTTTTACATGTGTGTCAACCAGTTCTGGATGGGGTTACACTCCCCCTGAAAGACTGTGTTTGCAGCTTGGGGGTACTGCTGGATCTGTCACTCCAAATGACAGCCCAGATAGATGCGACGGCCAGGAGTGCCTACTATCAGCTTCGGCTGATACGCCAGCTGTGCCCCTTCCTAGAGTTGGAAGACCTAAAGACAGTAGCGCACGCGCTGGTAACTTCAAGGCTCGACTTCTGCAATGCGCTGTACATAGGGCTAACTTTGTGCCTAGTCCAGAAACTTCAACTAATTCAGAATATGGCAGCCAGGTTGGTCACCGGTATACCTAGGTGTGACCACATTACACCAGTCTTAAAATCACTCTACTGGCTGCCAATTAGTTTCCGGGCAAAGTACAAAGTGTTGGTTATTACCTTTAAAGCCCTACATGGTTTGGGTCCAGGTTACCTGCGGGATCGCCTTCTCCCGTATAATCCGCCCCACACACTCAGGTCCTCTGGGAAGAATTTACTCCAATCAGCCAGATCTAGGCTGACGAGTGTTACCCAGAGGACCTTCTCTTCTGCTGCTCCCAGACTGTGGAATGGCCTGCTGGGAGAGATTCGACAACTTAGCAGTCTTCTTGAATTTAAGAGAGCCATGAAGAGTGATCTCTTCCAGCAGGCCTACCTAGTTGAACTTTAAGATGTTTTAATAATGTATTAGTTTTATTTGTTTTTAATGTTTTATCTATTTTATGGTCTTTGTATTTATGTTTATTGTTGTTCGCCGCCTCGATCCAGAGGGAGAGGCAGGTAATAAATAAATAAATTATTATTATTATTATTATTATTATTATTATATAAATTATGTTCCAAGAGAGGGGGGAGTGGCTTTGTGACTGACACAAGAGCCAGTCAATCAGCACTGTGCAAATCCAGCTTCTGCTGAAAGAACAGATTTCTCTTGAGTACCATGTAAGGGAGATGATGGCTTGAAATGTGGCAAGTGTGCTTCCATAGTGGGCTCACTGCTGAAATGATGTGTGCCTGAACATTTACTATTATATCAAATAAGGGAACGGGCCTCTGGTTTTCCAGCAGCACGTCAGCACCTGTAAGGAAGACTGGTTCAGCCACAGAACAGGATTGTTGAGAGAATAAAGGTATGGGAGCTTGCCTCCACGTAAGGCCTAATTAAAGTAAGTGGCTCTGGAAAACATGAAAGGAAAAAAGGTTGCATTTTCCCATTAAAGCTAAATTTAGGAATGGAACGGCAAAGAATCCAACTTCAGAATGACAATTGCCCAGAACCTGCCTCATTCAGAACAGCAGTTCCTGTCATCAGTTTTGCTCCCCCTTTCATCTCTTCTCACTTTCCCCAAAAGATGCTGTCTCCTGGGTTTAGCCCCTACTCTGCAATTATCACCTCCTTCGCTAGCTCTGCTTCCAGATCTTAGTTTAACTCTTCCCTTGCTATATACTTCTATAGCCCTCGCTCCTTCAAGGTTCTCTCTCAGGAGATTAACAGGAAAGCAGACAGCTGTTGCAGTCTGGTTTCCTCTCTCTCTCTCTCCATCGACAGTTTTTGGGGTCTAGGTTCCCAGGTGTGGTAGGAAGAAATATTACAAGTTCTCTCAGAGTATTTTTGTTCTTGGAAATGCTTCACCTATGGAATTTGTCACTGAGCAGCTTTTAAAATTGCAGGAGCCCTGTCAGAAAAAGCTGGTGACACTGCTCACACACACACATGAATTAAACATCCATTGCAGATTTCTTCCAAACGATTGTTTTTAAAGTCCTCCATGCAGAATAATGGTTAGTACAGCCTTCCCCAACCTGGTGTCCTCCAGATGTGTTGGACTGCAACGCCAATTGCTCCCAGCCTGGAGTTGCAGCCCAACACATCTGAAGGACACCAGGTTGGGGAAGGCTGGGACAGTGTGCTGAATTAGGACTGGAGGGATGGGATCCAGTTCAAATCCCCGCTCAGTCATGAAGCTCACTATTTCTCAGCCAAACCTACCTCACAGGGCTGTTGTGATTTTTAAAAAATGGGCACTGCCTTTCACTCCTTGGAGGAAAGGTGATATATGTTGTGAACCGCCTGTAGAGCTTTGGCTATTGGGCAGTGTGGAAATGGAATAAATAAATAAAATATATAATCTCTTTAGTGCATATCATAGGACTGGTAATGACTTTCAGGACTGCCAAATACTCTTTCATATTAGCCTTTATTCCAGAACCTCAAAGCTCCATATAGCATAAATGAAGCTCCCCATACAAGAACTGTTAACGTTCCTTGTTCTTCAATTCTACGATATCTTAATCTGTGAGAACCTGAACTTCAATGCACTGTGGATAAGGCTGTACTGTGCAGCTCTAAGGGAATTAAAAAGCGAGGAGGAGGTGGAGGTGGAGAAGGCAGCTTGACAGTGAGAATGAGCAAATACCACTGGGCACATCTCTCATGTCATCTAGAGAACTGGAGAGTAAGAGAGAGAGAAAAGAGAGATCTGTGCCTTAGCTCCTCAGGATTTATGTTTTGAAAGCAAGACTATGTTGAGGTAACTATTATTCAGACAGAGGCTGTGCACCCAAGTTTATTTATTGATTACATTTCTATACCAGCCAATAGCTGAAGTTACACATTGTATGAGAGGGGAACTTCTTCTCCAAGCTCTGTAATTACTCCAGAGAAATCTAGGTTATCCCTTCGTGTCCCAGCCAAGTAGGGACACCATTCTTCCCATTCAGACTGCATCCATCCAATTAGCTGTATAAAAGCTGTATGTTGGCCTGGCTTTTGAAGGCTGGGATATTAGCGTTTCAGTTGATTTTTTAAGCAGCTTTAAAATCTGCCACAACCCAATTCCAAGTTTAAAGAAATAGCTCCCAGTGAACTGTTTGTAGAGCCCATGCTTTTCATGCCAAAGGTCCCAGATTCATCACTGGTGTCTCCAGTTATAAGGATCTCAGATAGGGGGAAATCTGGCTTAAAACCTGAAGACGTACAGCCAGTTGGGAGTAAACAACACTGGATTACCTGGACCAGCTGTATGACCAAAGTGGAGAGACGAACAGGGCAATTGTCTAGGGTGCCAAATGAACACCTGAACTTGGCAGTGGTGTCCATGTGGTAGCGGTGGCAGTGGTGCTGTTCTGGCTCCTCCTCCTAGCCCATGTTCAGCACTGCGAGGGCCGCAGTGCATCCGCACACTCCTCCACTGCTGAGAGGGCTGTGCACCCCGCTGCTCCGGTTCTCTGGACAGGCCGGTCAAAGCTTGGTTCTGATGGATTCTCAGAATGAGGCATTGACCCTCCCAGCCCTCCAGAGAGCCATACCAGCTGCTTTCCGAGAGTGCCTGGTACAGGTCGCCAGAGGACTGCCATCCAATTCCTAGCTCTGAGAGCCCATCAGAGCTAGGCATCAGGTGGGTGGGCTCTCTGGGAAGCCCTGCTGGCTGCTCCTCTCCTGCAATAAATGCCGCAACAGAAAAGCAGCTGGCGCAGCTCTCCAGAGAGCCTGTTGTCATGTTTCAAGAGATCCTTCCTTAAAGCAAGACTTTCTGGGTGAGATGGTTTGTAGCACGGCACTCTCTGGTGCCACCTCACCCAGAATGCTTCATTTTAAGGAAGGAGCCTCCAAGCAAGGCACAGTGGGGGAGGCAGGCAGTTGGAAGAGGAGGAGGAGAAGCAGGAGGATGACAACGGCAGGTGGGTGGAAAGAAGAGAGAGGACAGCAGTACGTCTACTAGTCCTGGTCTGTCCTGTATAAGGCAGTTTCATATAAAGGACATTCAGTATCTAGCTAAGAAAGCAATAGAATTAAGTGCCTCCTCTCAGAGCTCCATCAGACGAGCGTTTTAGTGCACACTCGTTATTGGGCACACATGGATTTTCGCAGGTCCCTCTCATGGCGTCATCTGCCTCCCATGCGTCTCCCACCCCTTCTAGCCTTCTTCACGCCACAAAAAAACACCCCAGTATGTCCAACTTATTTTTAAAGACAGAAGTCGCCGCTATCTCCTGCTGTGTGCAAGAGAAGCAGCGTGATCAAAACAGCCCACTAAATGGACCACGCGCACACTGTTTACTTCCTCTTTCAAAAGAGGAAGTAATGAGGGGCAAACGCACGGGCGGTGAAGTGACAGCAAGCAAATGCAATTTTTCCCCGTGTGATGACACTCTGACAGCCCATGCCTTCGTTGACCCTGAAAATCCTCCATATGCACAAAGGCACAACAAGTCATTGCATATGCATACATACGTGTACAACCATCACAAGGGATGTCTGCCACCATTCTCTGAAAAATCTCATAAAGAAGATGAACTGAAATCCCACACCCAATAACACTGGATCATCTATTCTTTCAGTATTGCACCGCTTTGTTACTCAGTTATTCACTCATGGTGTGGCGACCTGTGCTATGCCTCAAACCTATAACAGTAGTTTTTCAGCCACAATCAAGCAAAGGTAGGATCTGTCGACTCTTCCAAAAGACTAAAGGCTATAAACTTGTGAAGGCAGCAGACGGAACAGTTACCCAACTAAAGAAGCAATCCTATGCATGTTGGCTGGGGAATGCTGGGAGTTGCAGGACTTTTTTTCTGTCTAAACATGAATAGGATTGTGCCTTAAGGGATTTAAATCCACCCTTCTGAGATTATGGTAACAGCTTGCATAAAAATGGCTAGCCTTTCCACAAATCACCTTTCCCCTCCTCCAGACACTTCCCATTTGTTGCTGCAGATCCAGATTCACACAAAGACATGAACTTCCATGTTCTTTTAGCCAGAGGTGTAATGTGTGCATAGCGGATGTTATGCACTATGCTCTTCCAAATGGGGAACAGTAACTTCTAAACAGAAGAAATTAGCCAGTCTCTGTGGTAGAGAAATGTGCATGGTACACATTTAGTCTCGGGACCATTTCAAATGTTTTGTGTAGGGAGAACATGCAAAATGTAGGTAGAACATCATGCTCAATAGTGACATATGCACCTATTTTGCTGGACATATGCTCAGTGAAATAGGCACATCTCAAGAAGCGAGAGCAAAATCTCTAAGCAAACAACCCCCACCTCCCTCCCCCCAAAAGTAATAGGGCTCTCAGTTCTTTCTACATTCATCACAATTAACTCACAATTAATATTTCTGGCACAACTGAGGAAGTATGAGGTATGTGAAGGAGGAGAAAAGGGAATCTTTGAGGCTTGCTTACTCAGAAGTCATGAAAATACAGGGCAGCATTGCATATTACTATTATTGTGGAAAACAAGCACTGGGATTGTGTTGGCATTTTCCACAGCAAATATGATGTCAGAAGTAAAATATGCATGTTTAAAGGAAACCTGACTGGTCCAGGTTTCGAGAAGTGCACACACAGGTGTTTAAGGATGCATGTACACATAAATCATTTATTTCTGCACTTTGGTGCGTTCTATAGAAAATATGTAGCGTGGTCCCGTTGCTTCTTGCCACAGTCTTTTAACATGTAGTGCTGCCCTTACCTGACCTTCCTAAAAGGCAATGTGCACAAAAATCCAAAGTCATCACCCACAGTCATTATGGTAACAAATCCACAGAAAGATCCACAGGACCTTGTCAGAAGGCACCTGTCAAGCACAGCTTCAGACTTTGTTCTGCTGAAGATGCAGATCGAAAACAGATGGCATCTTTTCCATGATCTCAATACAGGGTGTGCAGAGTCAGGAAATATATATAACAGAGGGTACAGTAGCACTAAAGAGGTCTGTGAAATTGACAAATTTCTGCATCCTCACGGATCCTGACAATCAAATCATTATAAACCTAAATGCCTTCCCTATTCCATAATATGCATTTCCTACCGATTCTCAACAAAATTCTCTCCACTGTTAAAATTATTATCTGCTCCAGCAGAATCCGCCCAGTAAAACAGCCTTCCAAACAACACGACCATCTGCTCTATGGAATGTCCTCAATCAGTCAGGAGCAAAAGCAGCAATGCCAGCAATGCCAGCAAAATATTAGAATTAACAAGCATAAAGAAGACTGGGTGACACCTGAGAAGACACAATTATATTATACTTTTTGTAGTTGCATTCATTCCCTAAATCATGAGATACACAAACACCGATTAATTCTGAAGCAGGGAGGCAGATCCCACAGATGAAGAATGCACTAGCTTATGAAAACATATTTTAGCAATAATAACCCTCCCACAATTTGTTTTTTAAACCATCTTATTATAGCACTTGCACCAACTATACACAAAGGAGCTTCAGCTAAAGAGAGACAGAAGCAAATTGTTTGAGTCAACAAAATGTAGGAATCAGCAGGTACTGTGTATATGGAAACCTAGAGGGAAATTAATATACTTACCTCGGAATTGCTCATTGCAAATGATAATATTGCAAGATAATATGAGATTGATGAGTATGTATATGTTTTTAGCCTATCCTCTATCCTAAAGAGCAGGCAACTGTATTAAAACACTTAAAAATTCAAGATATAATTACAAGAACTACCACTAGAGAAATCCTGCTGATACATTATCAAATGTTTTCTCCAAGGAAAAATCTTTGGATCGCTATTGAAAACTGCTCCAAAATGTTTATCAGATGCCAGGGAAAAGAGATTTTCAAAGCAAGATGGGCAGCAGCCATGAATAACAGCTTTTAGCAACTCCGTGTTCAAATTTGCACTAAGCCTGTGCTTGGCTGATAATAAATGGGCACTATTTATTTAAGAAATTTCTTACCTGCATTTCATTATATAATAATCCCTAAGGAGGGTGCAAGAGTGCATGACTGCATTTGTATATTGAAAAGGTTGTTGCAAAGGGTTAAAAAATAGTTCGAATTTATGGGGGATATGTTTTCTGGGAACCTCGGCTTATTAAGATCAAGCTAATGCAAACTGCCCGATTGCTCCTCCATCCATAATTTATCATCAAAGCCAAATTAGCAACAAGATAATACATACCAAAACCTGTTCAGCAAATAAGGGTCCCATTACAAGGACCCAAAGGCCTGGATTAAGAAGTACATCTTAAGTAACAGACAACAAAGCTACTGAAGATACCTGACACACTTTCAAAGCCAGAGAGTTCAATAACAAGGGCAACACAACTGAGAAGGCCTTCATTCAGGCATTGCTCATAGCAGGACCACAAGCAGAGCCACCTCTAAAGATCTCAAAGGCCAAGCTGCTACACACTGGGAGAAGTGTTCCAATAGCTATTTGGCTCCCAAGCCATTTAAGGCCTTAGAAGTCAACATCAATATCTTGAAGTAGGTTCAGAAGCAAATAGGGAGCCACTGTAGATTATGGAGAATAAGTATACTATGGCTTTACACACCACTCAGTAACTAATGAGTGGCATTATGTACCAGCTGAAGCCTCCAAACTGTCTTCAAGAGCAGCCCAATATAGAGTGCATTACAGTAATCCAGAGGTGAGGTTATTAAGACATGAATCGTTGTGGCTGGGTTATCCTGACTAGGAAGGGACAAAGCTGGCAAAGCAGTCAAAGGTGAAAGTGGGAACTCCTAGCCACTATAGCCACTTAGGCCTCCAATGACAAAGCTGGATCAAGGAGTATCAAAAGCTGCCACAACAGAATTGCACTCCCCTCACCTCTCTACTAGTACAGGTTATCCATCAGGTCAACCGAGGCTGTTTCGGTACAATACAAAAGTGAAACCAGGTTGAAATGGGCCAAACAAGACAGAGTCATACGCCATGATTTGTTGTTGGTTTATAGTTCTGATTCAGATGTCACAACAAACAAACCATGGACAGAGGGCCTGTGGTTTGCTTAGCAGCTCCTTCTTGCAGAAGAGAAATGAGGCATCATGTCCAAGCACACTGCTTTTAAATTATAAGGGAGGCGGATGGCATCGTGAATAGGACCCACAAAAATCCGTGAGTGCTCAGTAACGAGTGTGCTATGAAACGCTCTTCTGATTATCCCCACAGAAATGGCTGTCCATCATGTTCAAAACTTCTCAAATCACACATTGTGTTTATCCATACAAGTGCAAGGAGTCAAGACCTGGAGACAAGAATGAATATTTTAAAATCAAGCTACTATCAAAGCAATTTCAGATGGAGACAAAAATACCTCTGAAAAGGAATTATGCACTGGTTCTCAGCTGCAAGACAAGCTCTGCTCTCTCTCCCCAATACACATTTAGCCCATGGATGGACTGTCTGCTTTTATGTCTGGGCATTTTCAAAGCGCTCAGATATTTATCAGCTCCAAGGTTTGTTTGGTGCTTCATTTTCTTTTTACAAACTTTCTCCCAAGTTGAAATGTTCAAATTGGCTCCAACAGAGATGGGGAGTAAGTGGATTCCTAACTGACACAAGGGCCAACAAAAACGTATATCACACATAGAGGAGGGGAAATTGCTTCATGGTTGACAAAAGGACTGGGTAATTAACACTACTGGGCCAATTAAGTTTTCATTCTAAACTGAAAAGGACGCGCACACACACGCACACGCCACCCTCCATACACATGACCAATCCTTGAGAAAAGTCTGTAAGTGTGTTATATTTGCCAGGTTGCCAAGAAACAGATTCAATTTCAGAGATGCTCTCAGGGACAACATTCCAATGGCAGCATATTGCAGCTTAAAGCTCTTACTGCCAGGAACTAAGGGGCTGTCTACATGCAGGTAAAGCCCTGTAGTCACTGTGGATCTGCACCCCATCGATTAGACGACACAGGCGCAGCTTCACAACCACAGTGGGGCTTCCCTGAGATGCTCCAATTTGAAAAAGTTGGGGATTTACCCCAGCCTTTTCAAAGGGAATGACGTCAACATGGGGCTTCTGACATGTAACGCCATGTAATCTGTCGCCTTCCACCAGGAAGAGAGCGAGAGTGGCTCCGGGACCCAGATGACCGCCCAGAAACCTCGCGCTCCCTCATCATCATCGGGATTACCTGATGCTGCCCTGGGAGAGGGAAAGCGTAGAGTTGAGGAGGGAGGTGGTGCCAACCTGGTGCTGTAAAGTCAGCCCCTAAGCCTTAAGAGAGACATTTCAACTTTTCAGAACAGGGAAAACAGCAGAAAAGCCAGGAAACCAGCAAATGATTGGCATTCAGGAAAAAGGGGAAGTGGGCATGGCCTTTTGGGTATCCCAAAAGGGCAGGGTTAGAACCCCAGAGTTGGCAGATTTGCCCACGGTCCTAAGGTTCAAGACCCCGATATATGTGGTGAGGGCATCTGTATTGGATTTAAGTGCTGAAATTATGTACATTTGTCTTTGCTTGCTACTGTGCTGACACATCAGTTTTTGAAAGAATCTTGTTCAACACCTATACCTTCTGCAAACAGGTACATCTTAACATACCTGCAACTATGTCAAATTCTCCAGAAGAAAAGAAAAGAGCTCTCTTCATTCATTATAGATAATAGGTAGGATACTGGTCTCTTTTCAAAAGAAAATGTTGTTTTAAATTGAAGCCTAAAATATTCCTAGGAGACAACTGATCTCTTCCGGCAGGCCTACCCAGTCGAATTTTAAGTCTTTGTTGATTTTAATAATGTAGTAACTTTATATGTTTTTAATCAGTTTTATGTATTTTATATGTATTTTACATTGTTTTTTACTGATGCTGTTCCCCACCTCGATCCAGAGGGAGAGGCAGGTAATAAATAAATAAATAAAATTATTATTATTATTATTATTATTATTATTATTATTATTATAGAACAGGCTCCAGTCATGCACATGGAATTTAGATTTTGTCCCAAAAGCAGGCAAGATTTTTCCTCTGCTCTGTCTTATGAAAGCTCTAAACTTGGCTCCAAAGCAAATCACATTGCTACATTAGACATGATATAACTGCTCCTAAAGATGCAAAGTTCTTCCCAGGTAAGGGAGAGGAAAGAACAGGTCATTACCTGCACAGACACTGCAGGTTTGCAACTTTCCTAGTAAACTCCACTCCGCCCCCTCCACCCCCCACACTTTTACAAGCACCTAGCAAACCTGAAAGAAAGCAAAGAATCAGGTGTTCACACTACAAAATGAGGCAGTACATTACAATTGTTGCATTTTTAAATGGAAAAGAAAGTACACGCGGATGATCATCTCAAAAAAATCTGACAGACAGCCCTTCGTTCCCTGGAAAGCTTTCATCAATGCTTGTTTTATACAGAATGTCCTATTTGCTGCCAAGATACTCCAGAACAAAAATGCTATTTACGTATCCAATTGCTACAGGATATTCCACTCTGTTAATTGGCAAGCTAAACAGTCTGTGATTAAAGAACCTACTTTTTGGTTAAACAATGTTTCCCATTCCAGCAATTTCAGGCCTTTTCCCATTTCCTCTGTGCCTGTCGGATGCAGAGGTGAAATCAGCCCAAGCCACTGATGGCAGAATGGTACAAAAGGATAGATATATATACTAGGGTTGGGCGGCTTGATGTCCCTTATTTTATGAATTATACCTTATTCCAGTAAATCATACCACAGATCATCACACACCCCTTATTACAATGCATTCCAAATTCACTGAATTCTGTAAAGCAGACACTAGAGCACTAGACTATTTTTTGTCTCTCATTTAGCAGGTTCCTCTGGTGGTGTATCTTCCTTTGCAGTTGTTCATGGAAGACAACTTTCCCCTGCTTTAGGGGAAAGTGTGAAGACACAAAAAACATGTACAAGATTTGACCATTTCTCTCCTCCAATACAAAGCCACTGAAAGGTTGTTATTTCCACAGCCTGTACGGATATGCTTACTGCTACTGGATTTTCCTAAGTACTTTTAGTTTTGCAGAAAGATCACTGAGTTCCTTGAGCAGCATCACCCTGACTGTGCCACTTCGCTAGTATACCAATTTAAAGTGAAAAAATGAAACAATAAAGACAGGATCTGCAAAATATTAATTAAAAATGAAGATATCAGAAGCTTCATGTTCACTAGATGTCTGAGTTTTTCCTAGGAGTGTTAGATTTGGCTATGATTCTACCCTACGTTTCTCAAACTTTTCCAATGGTTTGCCTTTCAAGTTTCCTTTATCTTCTGGGTTCCCCCACCCAGTACTAAACCATGAGTTTCACGGGTGAGAACGTAAGTGTAAAATACCTTTGGGCACGGTTTGGGACCACAATACCTGATGGAACGCCTTTCCCGACATGCCTGCAGGCGGAGGGGACCACCATCACCCCACCCAGTGAAGAGGGAGAGTTGCCTGCTACTGCTGCTTGCTACCATCACCGCCCTCTCCCTGTTGGACTGCTGCTGCTCAAGTGGACTGCCACGCCCTGCAGGACCAGGCCCCCAGGTACTCAGCCAGCTGCTGTTGGCATTCTTTCACCTGTCCCTCTCTTGGAAGAGAGATACATAAGCCAGCTGGCTGGGGTGTCCTGGGAGAGCCAGTGCCTGCAGGAGGAAGGGACCACCATCACCCCACCCAGGGAAGAGGGAGAGCTGCCTGCTGCTGCCGCTGGCTGCCTGCCTGCCTGCCTGCCTGCCTGCCTGCCTGCCTGTTTGCTGCTGCTCTTTTTTTCTCCCTCCCTTTCCCCCCCTCCTTTTTCCCTGCTTGGCTTTTTCTGGGTCTTGAGCCATGTGCCTGGGAGGGAGGATACAGAGCCAAGTGGGGGGCTTTGAGGGGCCCCCCAATCAGTGTAGTGACGGGTAGAGGGAGATATGGCATTGTGAGGAGGACGTGCCAGGTAAGGGGCACAGTTAACGGCTGTGCCATGTTCCAGTCCTCCTCGCAACCACAGGTTTGTTGCTTGCCCTATCAGCCAGCCCTCGGGACTCCAGATGCTACTCTTAAATGCCAGATCGGTACATAATAAGACCTCCCTCATCCATGACTTAATTGTGAACGAGGCAACCAATCTGGCATGTATAACTGAGACCTGGGTGGGTAAGCAGGGAGGAGTTAGTCTCTCCCAGTTATGCCCACCAGGATACTTGGCTCAGCATCACGGTAGACCTGAGGGCTGGGGAGGGGGGGTTGCTGTGATCTATAGGAACTCCATCTCCCTCTGCAGGCTCCCTGTCCATGTGACTACTGGTCTGGAGTGTTTGCACCTTGTGTTGGGCCAACGGGATAGGTTAGGGATTCTGTTGGTGTACCGCCCACCCCGCTGCTCAACGGACTCCCTAGGTGAGCTGACGGAGATGATCTCGGGTGTACTGCTGAGATCCCCCAGACTGTTGGTTCTGGGGGATGACAGCATTCACGCTGAGGGCACCTTTTCCGGGGCAGCTCAGGATTTCATGGTCTCCATGACAACCATGGGACTGTCCCAACATGCCATTGGCCCAACGCATGTAGCAGGGCATACTCTAGACCTGGTTTTCGCAACTGGACATCAGTGCCTTTGTCATGGTCAGATCACTGCTTGCTGAGGTTTAGACTTACAGCGGCTTTTCCCCTCTGCAAGGGTGGGGGACCCATTAAGATGGTCCGCCCCCAGAGGCTAATGGATCCGGATGGTTTCCAGAGGGCTCTGGGGAGTTTTCTGGCTGATAGGGCTGGCTCTCCTGTCGAAACCCTGGTTGATTTGTGGAATGCAGAAATGACCCGGGCAGTTGACACGATTGCTCCTGAGAGCCCGCTCCTGTGTAGAGCTCGTACGGCTCCATGGTATACCCCAGAGCTGAGAGCAATGAAACAAAATAGGAGACAGCTTGAGGGCAGTGCCTATAGTAAGTGCCTATAGTAAGCTGTATTCAGGGGCAGTGAGGGCGGCAAAAAAGCAATACTTTGCTGCCACTATCAAATCATCAATCTGCCACCCAGCGGAGCTTTTCAGAGTTGTCCGGGGGCTATTACATGCCAGCCCCAAGGATGTGGTACAACCATCTGAGGCCCGCTGTACTGAATTTGCTAGGCACTTCCAGAATAAAATCTTGGACATCCGCCAGGACTTAGACTCCAGTGTTATAGCAGGTGAATCTAGTGAGGTGTCCAGAGCATCGAGGATATTGACAAGGTGCTTGGACAGGTTCATGCAACCACCTCTGTACTGGATCCTTGCCCCTGTTGGCTAATAAAAGCTAGAGGGATGGAACAGCCGGCTGGGCTAGGGAAGTGATTAATGCCTCTCTACGAGAGGGAGTGGTCCCAGACGGTTTGAAGGAGGCAGTAGTGAGACCACTCCTGAAGAAATCTTCCCTAGACCCCAAAAATCTTAATAACTATAGACCTGTGGCAAATATTCCATTCCTGGGCAAGGAATGATTGCGAGTCAGCTCCAGACACTCTTGGATGATACTGATTATCTGGATCCATTTCAGTCCGGCTTCAGACCTCGTTTTGGCACGGAAACAGCATTGGTCGCCCTGTATGATGACCTATGTCGGGAGAAAGACAGGGGGCGTGTGTTGATTCTACTTGATCTTTCAGCGGCTTTCAATACCATCGGCCATGGTATCCTTCTGGGATGACTGGCTGATTGGGAATGGGAGGCACTGCATTGCAGTGGTTCTGCTCCTACTTGGCAGGGCGTCTCCAGAAGGTGGTGCTTGGGGGACATTGCTCAGCCCCGTAGATTCTCCAGTTTGGGGTTCCTCAGGGGTCAGTCTTGTCCCCCATGCTGTTTAACATCTACATGAAACCGTTGGGAGCAGTCATCCAGAGTTTTGGAGTGCATTGTCATCAGTACGCTGATGACACACAACTCTATTTCTCCTTTTCATCTTCAACAGGTGAGGCTGTGGATGTGCTGAACCAGTGCCTGGCTGCGACAATAGACTGGATGAGGGCTAATAAACTGAAACTCAATCCAGACAAGACTGAGATGCTGATAGTGGGTGGTTCTGCTGACCGGATGGAGAGCGTTCAACCTATTCTGGATGGGGTTGCACTCCCCCTGAAGGAGCGGGTTCGTAGCTTGGGGGTTCTTCTAGAACCATCTCTGTCACTTGAGGCTCAGGTGGCCTCGGTGGCACGGAGTGCCTTATACCAACTTTGGTTGGTGGCCCAGCTGCGCCCCTATCTGGACGGGGATAACCTGGCTTCAGTTGTCTATGCTCTGGTAATCTCTAAATTGGATTATTGCAATGCACTCTACGTGGGGCTGCCTTTGAAGATGGTTCAGAAGCTGCAGCTTGTGCAAAATGCAGCGGCTAGAGTGATAACCGGAACCAGAAGGTTCGAGCATATAAGACCTACTCTGGCCCGCTTGCACTGGCTGCCTATACGTTTCCGAGCCCAATTCAAGGGGCTGGTTCTAACCTATAAACCCTTACACGGCTTGGGACCACAATACCTGATGGAATGCCTCTCCCGACACGAACCTACCAGTACACTATGATCTACATCTAAGGTCCTCCTCCGGTTGCCTACTCCGAGGGAAACATGGAGGGTGGCAACAAGGGAGGCCTTTTCAGTGGTGGCCCCCAAATTATGGAATGATCTCCCCGACAAGGCTCGCCAGGCGCCAACATTGTTATCTTTTCAGCACCAGATCAAGACTTTCCTCTTTTCCCAGACATTTAACAGCATATGATGAGGGTTTTGTGTTTTTGTGTTGTTGTTGTGCTTTGACCCAGAAGGATATTGTAATTTTAACTTGTTTTTATGCTTTATGGCTTTAAATTTTGTATATCGGTGTTTTTAATGTTTAATGTTTAAAATTTTTGTTAACCGCCCAGAGAGCTTCGGCTATGGAGCGGTATATAAATAGAATTAAATAAATAAATAAATAAATGAACCTACCCAAACACTACGCTCAATATCAAAGGTCCTCCTCCGGGTGCCTACTCAGAGGACAGCAACAAGAGCGAGGGCCTTCTCTGTGGTGGCCCCCCAATTATGGAATGATCTCCCCGATGAGGCCCACCTGGCGCCAACACTGTTATCTTTTCGGTGCCAGGTAAAAGCTTTTCTTTTCTCCCAGGCATTTTAACAGCTTAAGTTAAGGTTTTAACTGACTTTGTAGCCCCGTTTAAAAGTTTAAAATGTTTTAAATCTCAGCTGTTTTATGTTTTATGGTTTAAAATTTTGTAAATTGACTTTTTAATGTTCAATCTTTTAATTTTTGTAAACTGCCCAGAGAGCTTCAGCTATGGGGCGGTATATAAATGTAATAAATAAATAATAATAATAATAATAATAATAATAATGTACACATAACCTGCTGTTGTGTGCAAAAACCTATGACTGGGCTACTACCTCCAACTGTGGCATTGCGAACACCTTCTTTTTGATAAATAAACACACACACACACACACACACACACACAGAAACATTAACAACAAAGAACTAGATCTTTCTGAGTATCCTTCTTCCCAAATCATTTTCAGATGATGGAGTAGTAAGGGTGTGCTTACCCCTCACACATCCCGCTCTCACACACCCCATGTCCACTTTCAATCAAAGATCAGTGATGACCCTCTTTCAAGTTCTATTCAATCTACCCAGGTGTGATTCTTGGGAGGTAAGGGACAATAGCCTAGTGGTAGAGCACATGCTTTGCACATAGAAGGACACAGTTCTATTTTATGGCATCTCTAGTTAAAAGGTTCTTAATCACAGGGGCTGCAAGAACACCTCCACTTGATTCAGCAACCTTAGTAAGTTGTCAGTTAGAGTAGATAAAACTGGGTTAGCAGACCAATGGCAGCTTCATGTTCCTCCATTTGTCAGCATCTGCATTAGGATGCTAGTCCTCAGTACCAGGTGCAGCGTCTGCATCCCTTTAAGATTAGGGATGGGCAGATCTGTTAATCTTAGTCTTGCATATATTTCTGGTTTTCTCTTTTCTCTTTTCTTTTTGAGGTTAAGCTCATTTCACTTCCATTTCCACACGAGCTTGCAATATGTTTTTAAAATGTGTACAGAAATTTGCACACATTTTTGTAATGTACACAAATGTTCATATTATGGGACACACCCACCCATTGATTAAAGCGTGTCTGCATGCATTTTGGAACTGTAAGCACTTCTCTTTGTGCATTTTTCCAATGTGTGCAAACTCTTTTATTTCCTAAAATAGTCTGCTTTGAAACAGTTATAATCAAAGCAGATAATTTTTCAATTGCTGCAAATCCATGCTTCTTTATTAGCCATCTAAATAACATTTTTAAAAGGCCTTCCCAACCTCAAATAGCAATATTTGACATGCAAGCTCCAAGTAAAGCAGCATTAAGACACTGGTGTCTGCAAGCAAGGCCTTAGCAATTACTTGTTTCAAATGAGAGGTTGGAAGTCACACTTATTAAACTCCCTGGATTTATTAACTTAAATCCAATTTATGACAATTTACATATGCCTATATCAGAAACTTCATTTGGATCAAAGCATGCAATGAATGGGTGTTATTTTAATAAGGAGTTCCACACAAGACAGTTTTCCCACAATGTTCTGCCCACTGGGTAACATCATTACTCACCCAATGACATTAGAGAAGGGGAGGGTATTTTATTTTATGCAGATTCTGTTCCCCATTATAAACAAGCTTCCTTTCTGCACAAGGCAGAGGCAGAAGAAAATCTGCTCCAGCTTGCTGTCAATAGCTCCATTTTATTTGGGGTTGCTTGGAGGCAACGATTCCTCTCACTGTGGTCCAAATTAGAACACAGGCAGCTTGTATTGCTTTCCTTTGGCACAGGGTAAAACACAGCCCAGCTGCAGGAAAAGCTATTTCAATGATGAATGAAAGGGCCGTTACTGTCACCTTCTACAGAAGATGAACCCTGCCAATGGCTTTGCTTGGCTATCCCCACAGAAGGCAGATGGACAGAAGGCCACATTTCTATCACCTTTCTTTAAAAGCAATCTCTATACAGCAAAACTCAAAATCCAGAAAGCCAATTTAACTCTTGCTCTTTAAGGTGCATTTAAAACACTAACAACACTGTGTTTAAAGCCTGTGTTGGCTAGACCTGTTGTTAATACAATACCACCAATGAGCGGATTTGGCTGGCAAGAACACCATCCCTGTCAGTGGTATAGTGGAGCAAGGGCTTAGAGGATCAAAGCACCAGGACATTTACCTTTAGCAGAGATGGTAATGATGTAATCTACAACGACCACCTCAGACTTCCCTGTTCCATCAGAGCTTAGCCGCAATTGCCACAGTAGGTTTGGGAGTGGGGGAAATAGATTTTCCCAGCTATCTCTGTTGCAATGCAAGGTATTTTAGGGTGGTTTGGTCTTGGATAGGCAACTAAGACCCATTGGCTTTATAAAAGACTTGTTTCTGATGGAGTCGAGTACTGGTAACGCTGGTGTGTTGACTTTGAGATAAAAGGTTTTCGACTTGGTGCTGAGTGGTGGTCTTCTATTGTTTGAGTACACGTTGTATCCCTGTTTCCATTTCTCATGCAATCTCCAGCCAAGGTCCAACATGCTGACCAGTACACAGCCCTTTGCCAGTCCACTATTCTTAACTCAACTTAATAAATTGCATATTATGCTATGTATTGCTGCCATTGTGTGTGTTCTAAGGCTACATATACAACATTTTTAACAGATAGTATCTGCATCATGGAGGGTCTCATTTTCCATTCACAGTGTTGACATATGCATCATATCTCTGGCAACTTCTACTATTAACCGTGGTGAGAATTTCTCTCCTTCTGAGGTGGCCCACTGCTCATGAAGTGTTGCAAATGTTAATGCAGAACCTATTTTTTCAACAGCTAACACTATGTCAAGAATATCAAGGATCATCCTACTGCCAGTGATACTTTTCATTGCAACACCAACTGGATTGTTTTAATGATTTCACATACCCATTTATTACAACATTCACAACATCTTGGTAAAACAATGTTGTGTCAAAGACTGGCCCCACCATTAGGCAGACTGAGAAAGTCGCTTCGGGCAGTAAATGCTGGGAGGGGGTGCAGAAAGGTTTTAGAGGAAAGACCCGTGTGTCCCATGTGGCTTGCCCTGCTAGCCTGCTGCCTTCAGTTGTATTGGAGGATGCTGTCTCCAAGCCAATGTTGAAGGAAGACTCAGGTGCCAGTCCAGTTGGTTTTCTACATGGAATCAGAGGGGGCTTGTTATTTGCCTTAGGCAGCAAAATGTCTTCATCCTAGTGTGTCTCTAACTTGCACCTGTTAATGACATCACACCCTGGGCATTCTTGCTGCTAGGGGGTTCCATGGCTCCCTGTCTGATGGCTGCTGGTCATTATGCAGGCTCCTTTCCACAGTAACACCCCCCCCCAAAAAACCCACAAGCACTGATACATTTCTGGATATCGATTCCTTACTTACCTCAGTACAGTAGAAATTTTTATGTCTCTGATTGTATTAAATGGTCTGATTTGGGGCTAGCCCCACATAAAGCCATCAGATTGGATATTTTAAGATACAGGAAGGTGGTATCTACTAAACGGCACCAGTTTCAGCCATGTCCCTTATGACGTGATCAATGGTTTCCTTTTTGGAGGGGGTCAGAAACGGGCTATGGTCCAACAAAGTCAGTCAGATTGGATGATATGGAATTATATATACCATTCCCCAACAGATACTGCTTGTTTCATCCATGTACTTTATTGTGCAATTATTAGCCCCAAAAATGGGTTTTGGGGGGCTGTCACCCTCTAAAAACTCCAACAGTTGTGCAAAAGACTGACGGTTTTGGAGATGCCACAACTTTTGTAAGTTGTCCAGATAATCAAACCTTGTACCTAGTGATGTAAGTATTTGTCACGGGCTCTTGGGCTATTGATTCAAACTTAATATAGGAATATATTATTTCTATTTCATTTGTAACTTTATGAAAGTTATAACTTATGAGAGAAGCGCAGAAGAACAATAATCTTAATTTAAGGTAAGTATTTGCAAGGTAGCTTATCATGCAAGAATTTTGACAAACGTTTAGAGTGCAAAGACTTTTGGGGAAAATATTTGTCATAGGTGAAATGAGTTATTAAACATATACATTCCAACTTTTAAAAATCAAGGATGAAAGTAACCCTTTCAAAAGCCTTTTGTAATTATCCTCAGGAACAACAACAACAAAGTATTGCGACAATTGCCTTGAAATACAAATCTAATTTTCATTAATATATTTATTTTATATTGTCCAGAAATCAAAATGCTTGCAAATTTGAAAGAAAAGGGGGATTGTGGAAGCTCCTGGTTTAAATATTAAAAAATGTTTGAGTAAAGCATTCTCTCCAAGCTGCCCACTTTGTGACATGGGTTTCTCAGACAGACAACAGCTACAGTTTTCTTTGTTTTTCACAGTGCAAGATATTCATTTCCTCAAATATTAGCAATGACAAAGTCCTCACAAGGCTTTTCTGACATATTAACTAACTGTCCTTTTTAAAAAACATGCTAAGTACATCTTACAACTTGGTGAAGAGGTTTTTTCCATTTGTGCCCATCATACAAGCCTCTACATACCAGGAAAGCTGAAATAGGGGGGTCCTGAAAAAGGAGGGACATGGAATTAAAAGAAGAAGAAAGTCAATGCAGTAGGCCCATATACAAATGCAGCTGAAAGGAATTTATGGGAGGGGGGGGACCAATGACCACAGCTGGTAAAAAGAAAAAACACAACTCTTCATAGTTCAGCTTATAGTAAGATTTAGTCCTCAATCTACTAAGACTTCACCTCTACACGTGCTAAGCAGATTTCTGGCTGAAGAAACATGAAGTGGTATCCACTCCCCACCCCACCCTCTGCCTTGGCTGTGACACAGACGGCTGTCATTTTCCGGCTGACTTGGCTTATGACTGTCCTACTAAGCACCTCCTAAGCTTAGAAAAAGAACATCCTGGAAGTCCATGACTCAGGAGAAAAGGTCTTCCTGAGTTCAGGAGGTTTACATTAAGCAGCCCAAACTAAGTCATTTTAGAAAGGAAAATCAGGAGTGGAGGTGGAAGGGAGGGATTGCACTGCACTTTGTTCGGCAATTCTACTGCTCGTGCTGGTATCAGAAGCTATCTAACAGAGCAAGATCTTGCACTTTCAAAGTCTAGTGTACATTCAGCAGAAATTTGCCCCAGGGTTATGCATGAAGTGCACCCTGACATAACCCATCTTCAAGGGCTAGTCAACTTGCAACTGAAGTCAAAAGATCCAAACTAGAAACAACTGTGACAGATCTGTATCTTTCAAAACAGATCTGCCTTAATCACGGAGAAAGAGGAGGGTGAGGTTTAAGGCTTTTTGACATGAGGCTTTTAACCCGCCACTTTATCAAAGCTTCTGCTTCCAAATTCTTTGTGGGATTAAGTTCAGCTCTTTTACACGTGTTTTTTCCAGGGTTTTTCTTCCTCTGCCTTTTTATATGTTCCATTACACAATCACTAGATGTTGGTGCCCATTGCTTACTCCACATACACACAGGCCTTTCCAGTGTTTTTCGCCCAGCAGAGGTAATTTCAGGACTCAGAGCTAGGCTGAGGACAGTGACTGGATTCACACGACACAACAGTAGTTAATAAGACAGTAGTTAAGAAGACACTCCTGGCAAGGGGAATTATGCAAATCAACCAGCATATGTGAGGGTGTTTAACAAACCAATTGTGGCTTATTATCCACCTTTGTGCCTTGTGAACTATGTAGCAGGCAGGGAGAGGATGATCATGTCAGCAACTGTGACCTCAACACACATATGTCTATGAGATACAAATACTGATTTGAATTACAGTTTGGAAATGCAGCATAAAATGCATTCTGAGCCCTCTCAGCATCCTCCAAGTGTATCTGCTGTCTGATACCTCCCTCCCATTACTAGAATCGGGCTACTTCTCTTAAGTTCCTTCACTGGCTCACTATCAAGATTTCCATCGACTTCAGGTTACCAACTGTATCTCCTCCCTCATGCTTCCCAGGGGTGGCCCTAGACAAACTGCCAACAACTGCCACCCTAGACAAACCATGCAATCGGCTCCTCCACCCCAAACCCCAAGGGCAGTTCTAGGCTGAGGGTTTTGGTAAACTGGGAAACCTTTTGCCCCTATTTTCCATTTAATAAAAAGGCAATACCCCCCCCCCCACACACACACATCCTCTGAAACAGAAATATTATCATTTCTAATAAAATGCATCCAAATTTCTTTTTCGTCTTTTTTTTTTTTACTAAGCACTGCTATCTTGTTATCCACTACAATTCTGAATGTCACAGTACAGAGGGAAGACACTAGGGCATTAGGTAATGTGTCAGTCCACACTTGTAGGAAGGGATAATGGGGGAAATGGAAGCCAGTTACTTTCCATGCAGCATGAGAATGTGATTTAAGTGTACATAAAGTAGCATTATTAGTGTTCTTTACTGCAAGCCCCGTCACCTCAAGTGTGTCTCTCCACACCAGTCATGTCTACACCATGGATTTTTCCCAGGGTCGTCCTTGGGTCGTCCCTGTGCATCCAAATGATGCACAGGGGATCCCAGGAGCAGGCAGAGATGACTCCTCCATCCTGGGATAACTGGTTGCCCAGTTATCCCAATTTTCCCCACAGTCCCAGGACCATCCCGAGGACCGCGGGTGGTGTGGGCACCACTCCCAGCTTGTCCCACCTCCCCGTGAGTAGCAGGACTCTGGAAAAAGGCACGGAGCTGTGCGGGGACAGTCCATGCCCATCAGGGATGGTGGAGGAGAGGGTTCGGGGCATTTCTTTCTTTTTATTTTTACTTATTTTTGTCAGTGGAGCGCAACTGCACTCCGTCTCTGATGATTAAAAAAAATGGCACCCGCAATGTCCCTCTTGCCTTCCGGGACATCGCGCTGGTGTGTGTACACTGGAGGACGATCCCAGAAGCAGGAAATCCCAGGATCCTCCCCCCTGCGTCCCAGAAGGCCCCATGGTGTAGAGAGGGCCACCCTCTTTCATACTTTCTCTCTCTCTTTGCTGGAGCCTCTCACTCTCAACAAGAGCTTTCTACTTTTGCCTTGTTGCCTGCTTTAGCGGAGGGTCAGCTGCTGTGATCTGGGCTAGCAAAGAAAGCTTTGGGGTTGGGGAGTCAGGAGACCTGCCGCTTGTCAGCTGTAAAGTGGTTGAAGGGGAGCGGGGAAAGGAGATCCTAGGAGTAATCATCCCATTAGCTGTGGGGAGCATCCCAAGAGGCAAATGGCAATGTGATTAGTTAGCTGTAGTGATGCAATGCGCAGACACTGGAGATGGAGGGGAAATTGAATGCATGGGCAAGAGAAGAGTAATGTGGACTTACTCGAAGATCTTGCAGGAATGAGTAGAGCAGAACACTCTCTGTAAAAAGTAAAAGATGTATCCCAATTGAAGGACCAAGTATGCCTCTTAGAATTTGCTTGCCTGGTGACTGACTGTTGAAGCCTTCTTGCTTGGATGATGCGGATTGGAGAAGGGTGGACTGGAGAGGGGTGGGAAAGAGAAGTCCCAAAAGGTCTCCAGCACAGCATCACTACTTGAGACTGGGGGGTTAGGTCCCCAGGATGTCTCAGTGGCAGTGCTTAGTCCCCAAAGTGGCTCTTCCTTGAAAAATAGTGAAGATCATTGTATTGGGTCCTCTTTTTATAAAGATGAAACTCAAGCCTACCAGGTTAACTTACAAGTTGTTGACTACAGCCTCTCCTGTTAAAACATTTACCTGAATGAGGAAAAGACTGGTGGGTGGTGGTGATCAGTTTAGGAAAAGGGATTCAGTGGGGAGTTTTCCACAACAGAAAGAAAAGTTCCATTAAAATGTAAATAAAAAGATCAAAGGGTGCAGGACAGGCATGAAAAGATCGCATGATTAAAACCGTGTTACCCTGCAAACTTTTATATTTGTTTAAAAGAAAGTACAAACAAAATAAGCTGACTTATAATCAAAGCATCTGGCTTTGAATTCAAACAGACAGATACGTTTCTCCCCTTTCTTCACTTTTTTTAATGCTATTCAGAAGTAATCTCAGAGGATTTTCAAAGTTTTGTTTTACTTCTTGTTTCTAGGATACAGGATCTCAACAGTGATGTCAACAAAACACACACGCGCATGAGGCAGAATGGGGGGGGGGGGAACTGGAAGAGGGTAACCAGAGACCTTTTGCCTGCTAAAATATAAATAAAAGTAACTTAAGGTCTTCCATCTTTGCTAAACGGGAATACTAACCTAATGGCATGATAAATGAAATATCACTTTCATAAAGTTGCTCAAGACTTATTCCATTCATGGGCTAAAATGAGAAGCAAGGCAGCAGAGAGGCCTTCCAAGGTGAGCTGAAAGTTACTTCATTTGTTTTCTCCAAGGAGATTGCAGGAAAATATTTGCTGCCAAATGCACAGACCAGAGGTGGCCAACATGCAGTTCAAGAGCTAATGAGTTTCTTTTGCAGGTCAACTGCAGCTCTCGAGCCAACAGAGATGTCCACACAGCTCTGGCGCACGGCACTGCTGTACCAAAGCCCCTGCTGCTGTATCAAGACCTCCTTTCCCTTATCTTTGCCGCTTCTGCATCAGCTTTATGGAAAGCCATGCAGCCAGAGGAAGCCCCACAGCTGCTTTTTCCGGCTACGTGGCTCTCCATAGAGCCAACATGGCAGCGGCAAAAAATAAGGGGGGCACAATGAGGGAAACGGGGCAGGCAGCTACTCCAGAGAGCCCCACCGGCCACTCCCTTGCTGCAGCAAATGCCACAGCAGGAGAGTGGCTGGTGGATCTCTCTAGATTACCCATGCGAGATGGTGGGGCAGTAGTGGCAAGCCCTCCTGGAGGGGATGGAGGGAATAGTGCAATATGGCACTCCTCCCACTCCGCACCTCTTGAGGCAGCCACCAGACCCTGCTGCATCCACACATTTTGTGGCTCCAGAGGCACTTGCAGATTTGAGTTGCAGGCACTGGTGAGGGCAAAGGGAGAGCACCTGGCATGCAAAAGAGAGATGAAGTAACCGAACAACCTTAGGGCGCTTCCAGATGGAGGGCTCCCAGCAGATAGCAGACGTGGTGCAGATATTTCATCTTTTCCCCCTTACTGAATCTTCTGCAGCCAGAAAGAAGCAGTGGTAGAAAAACACAGGAGAGTTATGAGTGAAAGATGATGCCCTCTGGAACCTGACAAAATCCTGTGAATGCGGCAGGGTGATGGCAGGATCTGGCAGCGCTTTTAGGCAGCATGTAGCAGAGAGAAGGAGGAGACTGCTGAGGAAGCATGAAGGGGAAGGAGCTGCTGCCTAAGAGGCCTGGATGGCAAAGGAGGAGGAAAAGGTTGCTGGCTGCCAAATGGCATGGAGTGGAGTAAGGGCCAGCTCCAAAAGGGAATGTACACAAGTCCAGGGCAGAGGGGGAAATAGAGGAGGTCAGAAGCCTTGAAAAAGGATGAGGTCACTGTGGCCCTCTTTCAGGTACCCCTGGCTATCCTGCAGGAGTTGAGACCAGCCTGTGGGACTTCTGCCTCCCTTTGTGCTTCATCTTTGCTCTGCTGGCCACTCTTAGGAAGAAAATTAATCTGCTCCTCCAAGGCCATTCCCATTTTCACAGGACTTTACACAGGGGGAATGAACCTGCACCTTCCCATCTACCTATACTCTGGAGTCCATAAAAGCAGCTATGCTGGATCAGACCAAGGGTCCATCTAGTTCAGCATTCTGTTCACACAATGGCCAACCATCTGCCCACGTGAAACCCATAAGCATGAATGCAACACCCCCTCCCGGCCATGTTCCCCAGCAACTGATGTACATAGACATACTGATACTGAAGGTGGCATAAAACCATCACGACTAGTAGCAATTCATAGCCTTCTCTTCCAGGAATTTATCAAACCCCTTTTTAAAGCCATCCCAATTGGTGGCCATCACTATGTTTTGTGGTAGCAAATTCCATAGTTTAACTATGCGCTGTGTGAAGAAGTAATTCCTTTTATCTGTCCTGAATCTCCCACCAATCAGCTTCCTGGGATGACTCCGAGTTCGGTTATGGGAGAGGGAGAAAAATAGCTCCCTGTTCACATTTTACACACCATGCATATTTTTTTACAGCCCCATTACATCCATCACAATGTGAGCTAGAATTCTGGCTAGCCTTGCTAGCCAGGCCAAAAATTGTGGCTGCCCACCCCTGCCAAGAGAAAGCAAGCACCTCCATGCAACAGCCAAATAACACACACACTCCTACAGGGGTAGAGCCTGATGACCATGGAGGTGGAACTAATAGCAAAACAAAAATACCCCATCTTCTTGGTTCTGTATCCTCATTTCAGTGTTTGGGACACCTGGGGACTGAGCTGATGGCACAAACACAGAAGATTCAGGTTAAACTCCTAAGACCTGGCAACTCTAGGCATTCTTCTGTTCTTTCCCTGGGTGGCTCTAATTTGGTGCTCCAAGTATGTCCTCAGAACACCAAAAGTGCTCATTGCTGCATATGATCTCATGCCGTCACCCGCCTGCTCATTTCAAACACTTCTCTTCCAGCACACTATGAACCATTTAAAGCAAAGCTAAGACACTTCTTTAAATTACAGGTTCAAACACAAGCCAAGATTCTGAACATCTCCAGAGGCAGGCAAACATATAAGGAAAAGTACAGTTCCCAACCAGATGGTGTTACTGGACCTGGGGGCTGTCTATACTTGATGAAAGCCCCAGGGTGGGTGCACAGTGGCATGGGGTCGATTATAGGACGTAGAAGCCACCAAGCAGGCATCCCGGGGCTTTCCTTTGAAGCGCCAAAGCAAACAAGTTGGGGATTTATCCCAACTATTTTGTTTGGAGCACGGCAAGGACGGTGCATCACCGTCTGTCGCCGCTGCTCCAGGGCCGCGTCAGAGGCGTGGCTGGGCAGATGGTGACCTCTGATTGGTTGCTCTACCCCTGGGCAGCAGGGAGGGGGCAAGCTGTTGAGCCGAATGGTCACCGGAACGCCCCTCCACTGCCTCCATGAGGAGAAGAGTCTCCTTTTTGCTGTGTGTGTGTGAAGAATCTCCCTTTTACTGGTGGAGGGGGGGGAGGTTCTCCCTTCCCCTGGCTTCAGTCCCCTCTAAATCCATATACACCCCACACTCACTGCTTTGCTTGGGGATAACGGGGCACAACCCTGCGGGAGTGAAAGCACAGAGTTTGGGGGGGATGTGGTACCAATTCGGCACCGTGAAGATGCCCCCCTGGAAAACCTAGAATTGCCCTCTGAATTGTCAATTCAGCAGAAACCAAAATAGAATCCAAGCCCAATAGACATTTAAAGAAAAGGGGAGAGGTGAATAAAAGTAAATCCAGAAGCAAATTACATAATTTTGGTGAAATCCTCTCATTTGAGCAATTAAGGCTGGCTGGGATCAACTGATGTTAATAGTTAAATTACTGTGGTGCTTTCAAACTATTGCACAGTAGAAAAGGGTTACATAAGCTGGCCCTTTGGCTGGAATCGCAAGAGAGTTGAATCTTGGGACTGCCTTGTACTGGCAGATTTAAATAAATGTTGAGTCATCTAGCAAAATTTCTGGAGAGGAACAGATCAGAACTGAAGCATATGTAAGAGCTGCATGGAAGGCACCCATGCAGTGCCAAGCACATTGTGCACTGCTCAGGCATCATCAGGCATCATCAGGCATTCTGCAAAGTCTGCTCCCCTTTGCCAAACTTTTTTCCCCTCCCCCAATGGGAGGCCTCAGAATAAAAACTCAAAGAAGTCGGTGAAACAGCGATGCCAAGCTTTTTTCTTTTCTTTTTTGCATACTGCCAAGAAGGTATAAATCCCTCGAGAACAAGATAATAAAACAAACTGACCTTGCAACCTAATTAGGCCTGCAAACTGTTTTCCTTGTGTGTTTTGGGCCTGTAACACCACAAGGATAAACTGAACACAAAGCCTCGTCCTGACAGTGGCAAATGGTATCAGCATCACAGAACAGCCAAGCGTAACATGCAAGAGCTCTTCAGGCAAAGCAGACAAATGCTGGTTTAAGAAGTCTCCAGACTTGAACAGGAAACCTATGCAATGTGCCATCTTCTCCCCACCAAAAGATACCACCTCGATTCCCTTACAAAAGCTTACCAAGTCGTTTAACCTTTTAACATCCCCGAATAATTTCTGTATCGTATATTTTGACACCATTGAGTTTGCAAATTTGTTGTTTGTTTGTTTATTTTTTTAAAGAGAGAGGAAGAAAAAACCTGAGGAGAAATTTCTGAGAAAATCCGTTTTAACAATTCTGCACTTCTTCTGAAAATGCTGAAGCCTTTAGCAGAATACTTCAGTTTCTTCAAACTTTATTAATATGACCTAAGGGTGATCCTTTGAGTTTTGATCTTTTTAAATATAAGATACTTAGGAACCACTTCCACCCCCAAACATACACATACACACACCTCCTTATTAAACAGGAACCTTAACAATTCTTGCTGTTCTACTACAAAGCATAACACTGTGTTGGTTTAGTGATTAGAATAATGGACTGGGACTCAGGAGATCCAGGTTCTAGTTCCCATTTGGCCATGAAGCTCAGTGTGTGACTTGGGGCCAGTCACAGGCTCTCAGCCTAACCTACCTCAAAGGGCTGCTGTGGGGATAAAATGGAGAGAAGTAAGACCGTGTAAGCCACCTTGGGTTCCTTGCACAAGAAAAAATAGTGGGGTATAAATGTAATAATAATTAAATAATCATCATCATCATCATCATCATCATTATCATTATCATCACCACCATCCAGAAAGCAGTCATAATTAAAACATGCTCAATTGTCAGGAAATTCCTGAGTCTGTAAAAGTCAACATGACTTGGCAAAGCCCATCATCATGTCCGTCTAGAAAACCGCCATGAGAGAGAAAAAGATTAATAATAATAATAATAATAATAATAATAATAATAATAATAATACCTCTATGAAGAGGGACCCAAATACATGCCCACCAAGAGACAATTAAAAGCAACATCATTAGGTTAAAGCAAACATGTTTCTACAGCAGAAGTGGAGAACCTCCAGCCCATAGAAAGCCAGCTGCTGATAAGAGTGTTTCCCTGCTAGGAAGTGAGAAAGGAAGCCTTGTCACTGTGCAGCAGGGGTAAGCTCTTATCTCTGACCAGCTGTTGATTGGAAATAAGAACTTTTTCCCTGCAGAGGAGAGCGGGCCTGCAGAGGAAGCTGTTGAGTGATTCAGTCCTGCTTATTTCTGAGGATTGTCCTGCTTACTTGTGAGTAGACATGCTGCTCATGCTTCCAGATGAGGCTTGGCACTTGGGATGCTATTTGAATGTGCCACTGAGTGATTCAATCCTGCTTACTTCTGAGTAGTCTTAAATCGATAATGATCACATTTTGGCCAAACTCAGGCAGGATCTATACTACTGCTTTAAAACAGTTTATAACGTTTTTGACAGCTGTTGGGGCCCATGACACACTTCATATGCAGTTTTCAAACCATTTTCAAAGTGTTATACCCTGCTTGGTGTAGATCTGCCCCCAGTCTGCTTTTGGCCACAGATAGAATGTGCCCCGCCAAGGCCTTTTTCTGACTGGAATTTGGCCCTTGGGCTGAAAAAAATTACCCACACCTCTTTTATAGCTTACGGTAGTAAAGTGACTGCATCACCCTTCCAACATGTGGCATTCTAAACTTCCAGGAACATTTTTAAAAAAAAAAACAGTTCTAATCAGATGCACACTTAATGAGGCTAAGAATAAATTACACATTTTCATAACAAAAAGATGTCTTGAGTGAACAAGAAGTCATATATAGTCTACAGGTAAAACAGCAAGGCATTCTGGACGACTGCATATTCAAAACAGAAAACATTCCACTTTTTAAAATATGTATAAAATCCAAGTAAATGATAGAACACCCTGCAGCAAAAGCAAGATACTCAGAGCCATCACCTCCCCAAAGGCAAGAGATCAAGGGACAATGTTTGGTTTCCCCAAATCTTGTCGCTTGGAGGGGGGGAATGAGTGTTTCAGTGAGCCTCCCCCCATCTTAGCATCACTTGACCCTGGCTGATTTTGTTTCGGCTGCAGGGCTCTCTTTCATTTCCTACATGCTTTGAAAGATAGTCAAGGTTGTTTTTTGTCTCGTAAACACTGATATGTCTCCTAGCAAAAATCAAAATTCCTTTAGCTTTCCTCAGAACTCCTATAGATCCTCAAAACTTCTACGTGAAGTTTCACCTAAGATGACACCTTCAGTCCTCCACCCCCCGCCCACAAGTGTCAACAATTAAAAACTTATATGACATCTCAAGTTTAAGTTATACAGAATCGATTTAAAAAGAACAATTTCGTGGATAGAATGCTGGGCATGGACCAGGAAGCCCTGGGGTGACTGTTGTTTTTAAAACACTTGTAATAAGGGGGATGGAGGACAGATTCATCCAGTACCGAATTTCACACTTTTAAACAAATATGCGAACCAAAACTCAGCCAGATTTCACAACTTAGGCTGAACTCCTATAGCCACCAGGGGTGCCAAGCCCTTGTCCTCACTTATATCCATATCTCAGATGCCACCGCTTCTCTGCAGAAAATGTCTTTTCTGAGCTCTCAGCATCTGGGCGAATTGTACAGTAGATCATTTATATGTATGCAAGTTAAGTATATTGCTAAGCAATGAGCACAAGCTTAGAAACCCAGTGACAACAGCCTCTGTCAGGCCGTCTTTAAAACTGATCACATGACACGCTTAGCTATGACAAATATGACTGCTGTGCTACCCCCACTATAGGCCTATTGTTGCCAAAGTAGCAGCTTTCTAAGACTGGCCTCAATTTCTTTTCTTCCCACTCAAGGTTAATTGCAGCCAACCACTCACATTAGCAAAACTAAAACTGGCTAAATATTCACCATACTCCAGAATCACAGTCAGGCATTCACTTAGCACCACCTTTGTCAGCTGATTGAGTTCCCATTCTGTTAAGTACATTATGCAGATAAATGAAAGGCATTTACCTTGACATTTTAGGCACACCTGGCCAACATTTGGTTTGCCTACAGTTTCTAACTTGGACATATGATTTTTACTCTTCTTACTCCTGGCACTCTCCTCTTATGAAGATACATATGGTGCAAGCATGGGGAACCTAGTGCCTTCCAGATGTTTTGGGCTACACCTCTCATACTCCCTTACCATTAGCCATGATGGCTGGGGCTTATTATTATTATTATTTTTTAAATTAATTTTCACCAAGAAAATAGTGCTCAAGGTGGCTAATAATCACAGGCAACAACATTTTCAAATAAAACATGGTTAAAGCAATAAACAAATACATTTAAATGTAATTTGAAAAGTATAGCAATGACAGGATTAAAAACAGCACCCAACGTCTTATGGGAGTGGCAATTTAAAACATCTGGAGGTCACCAAGTTGCCTGCTCCTGACCTCAGCTCCATGGTAGAATAGTGAGAAGAAGGCATCCTTTGGTTCACTGAAAAGAAGGCATGCCTGTCCTGTCCTCAATGCCTGTCTGATTGTCCAGAGCATCACTCGGCCATCCTTCCCTTTTGCCTAGGATGATGGAGTCTAAGAACACTGGAGACAGTGGTTTGGTGGTTCCATTGTCAGTCTCTAGTGCTCCTGAGTCCTTGAGACCTTGAGGAGGAAGGGCATGTGGGAAGCATTCCTTGACTTCAACTCATAAGCTGTAGAGATACAAGACTATTGTAATTCCTCTAATACCTATAAATCCTAACAGAAAATTATCTCAGAGAAGACAACAAAGGCAGCACTGTACATCCAAAGGTTTTGACACTGCCTCAATACTTATTGGGATCAAACAAACTCAAGTTGCCCACTAGGCAGCATATTATTGATGAGGCTCCCTTACTGAATATATCTGACCAGGTAATAGTTTTGGCCCACTTAAAGGAAAGCTGGGGAGTACATGCTCAGAATCAAAATAGTGATGGAAAATGACCAAGCTCTTTCCCTCTGTATGCAGAGGGACCACCGTTCACATCACAAAGCTATTTGACATCCTTAGGGAGCAGTTCCTGCTTCACTAGGAGCTCAGAATCAATTTCATTTTCTCTGAGTTATGTCCAGGTTCAGCATGCTATGGAATCCAATTATTCAAAACAAAATTAAAACTTAGCTGAGAGCAAGAGGAGGAACTGCAGAGGAGAATTTCATTAGCTGTGACAGGTAAAGAGTATTCCCTATAGCAAGGATTTAAACCAACACTGATGTTGTTCACCATAATTGGAGAGAAGCGTAGGAGACTCTTATAAAATGCATAACCCCACTACATGACAGGTTTTACATGAGCCTTGCAGTCATTTAAGAGCATCCTGAGTGACTCACCCAGCTGGATGGGCAACAAGTCCACTCTTAGGGTCACAAGCCAGTCCTCTGCCTCCAGAGACGGTGATTCCCAGAACCTTCTCCAAGGTCACCTAATCAAAAGAAAAAAGGAAATGAGAGTCAGAGAGATTGAATTCAGCTTGCATGTAACTCCCCTGCACTCCCCACACACACACACTCACAAACTTCACTTTATTTATTTATTTATTTATACATACATACATACATCAATGGACTGTCTCTCTCACTGGATGATGCACAGAAATCAGCAAAAAAAATGCCATCAAATGTCAAGCGCTGTCCTCTTGATGCTGATGGCAAACCTATCTAGCGTGGAAGGCTCTGTACAGAACAAAATATAACCTGGTCCATAGCTAGTGGTCTTATAATTCAGAAGTACCTTTAGAGAAGTGTTACAAAAGTGGAAACCTGCAAAAGGACATGGAAAATTCTGGGGAGGGAGGTTAGAGACCAGCAGCACTCCCAAAGGGCCACTCTGTTCTCAAAAGTATGTGGGGCAGCTTCCCACAGTAATCTATAAAATGGTTTCAGCAATAGCGTTAGGTCGCTATTTATTGATTACATTTCTATACCGCCCAATAGCAGAAGCGGTTTTACTATGGAAACTTCCTCTCCAAAGCTCTCTGAAGGAGATGGCCAGGTCACGTAATTTAAGGGAGTCAGTAGTCAGGAAATGCCATCCATTAAGACAAGGACGTTGAACAGGGTGGGGCCAAAGACAAAGAAGGAGGGGTCAGAATACCAGCATCTTTTAGCTTCAAGCTTTTGCTGCCAGTACAAAGCCTTAGAAGAGGCATTTCAACTTCTTAAAAGGAAAAAAAAGACTCAAAAGCTCAAAAACCACCAAATGATCAGCAGTTGGGGGAAACTGGTGGGGCCATCTAGGGACCCCCAAAGGGCCAGATTATGACCCCTGGCGAGCCAGATTTGGCCATCGGGCTGGTAATTCTGCACCCTTGCTCTAAGGTTATAGGATTTACACTGCCTCCCCATAAAGCCCCTGAGTTGCCCATCCTCAAGCCAACAAGACTTATTCTTTATAGGTATACTAGCTGATATACCTAGCATTGCTCGGGCCTCCTAAGATATACGTCTGCGAGGTAATCATTTTAAAGCAGTAGGCTGGTGCTAGGCCTGTGAGTTAACATTTAAATTAATTGAAGTTGTATCTTTTTTTACCTCTCTCACCCTCACAACAACCCTGCAAGATAGGCCAGTGCTAGACCTGTGATGTAACTTTAAAACAAATTAAATTAATTTCTTTTCTCTCTCTCTCTTTCTCTCACCCTCAGCCATAGGCGTGCACAAGGGGTGTGCTGGGTGTGCCCAGGCACCCCCTAATGTCTCAAGCAATAATGTCTCTCGGCTGGGAGCCACATTTCAAAGAAGCCAGGAGGAGGGGACCTGAAGGTTAATATTGTCTTATAAGACTGTCCTCTGGCCATTGTCACCACAAAGCCCCACCAATCCTGGGGCTTGACAAGTGTCTCCTCATTCCACTCCCTTCACCTGCAATGCCCCTCCAGTAGTCAGGTAATCTGAATGCAGAGTAGGACATCAATGAAATAGTGTTTAATAAATAAAAGAATAAAAATAATGAGTCTTCAATAAATGTTCACCTTTAAAAAACAAATTAAGAGAATTCCCTGGGTGCACACCCTAATGAAATATGCTGTGCCCACCTATGCCCTCAACACATGGGGGTGTTAGGGGTACCGCCATGATTTTCCTTGCCCCCACAGAAAACAAAAATGACAACTCTCGGTATGCCTTTCACTGCGGCGTCGACTTGCCTAATGGAAGTCCTGCCACTGAGATTCACGGGAAGTAAAGTCTGGTTGAGCTGGTCCACGCTGCACTGTGCAATTGTTGCCCGTAAGGGCAGTGAGGGAGCCAGCTGGCTGACTAACTGATGGTTAGCTCGGTTGTTGCCATTGGCGACAGCCCCGGAACTATGCCCTCCTCCCCTACTGCTCCCAATGGTGCCTAGCAACCGTGGCAGCTGGCCCCAGATGCTTTCCCTTCAGGCCCAGGATGGCAAGCCACTTCCAGATGATAGCTGCCAAGGCCCGATATGTCTTTCTTCCTGTCCAAGGCATGCTGGGAGTTGTAGGCATAAGCTTAGGTCTCTGAATAATGTATTTATCTTTAAACACCGTCTGAGGTGTGGTGGGAGACAACTGGAGAATGGCCTTCCTTAGTTGTGGCACCCTGCTTATGGATTTCTTTTTCTTAGGCAGGCTAGCCTAGTGACTGCATTAATTAGGGTGATCATACGAAAAGAAGGACAGGCTTCCTGTATCTTTAACAGTTGTATAGAAAAGGGAATTTCAGCAGGTGTCATTTGTATGCATTCAGCACCTGCTGAAATTCCCTCTTCATCACAACAGTTAAATTTGCAGGAGCCCTGCCATCTTTTGTATCTGGTCACTCTGTTGTAATGAAAAGGGAATTTTACCAGGTGCTGCATGCATATAAAGGAAACCTGCTGAAATTCCCTTTTCTATACAACTGTTAAAGATACAGGAGCCCTGTCCTCCTTTTCATATGGTCACCCTACATTAATGGCTTTCCAGTGCCAAGTGAATATTTTATTTTCCAAGATTTTATGTTGGAGTTTGTTTTTTTCTGCTATAACTAAGCCACAACATTCTAAGAGAGATGCAGGAATTACTGAATACAGTTTATAATGTTTATGTAAAAGTCTGACTATATCATTGAAACAGAAGAGTGAATGGAGAAATGACTGACAGCTGAGGCTAGAAAGGAATGGTGGGTGGGGTTAGTGGTAGTTGGAAAAAGTCAGATAGAAGGAGAACAAAGAGTTAGTGAGGGGTCAAGAAAGTGGGAGCTGAGTTAGGATTGCGAGACAGTGACCTAATTTGCACATAGGGACCTGGTTTACTAACCATGCTTTATTTAAAATTAGCCACTTTACATGCCAGTACTAGACTTCCCAGCATGCCTGGGAATTTCCTGCAGGATCGCCTTCTCCCGTAGGTCCTCTGGGAATAATTTACTTCAATCAGCTAGAACTAGGCTGACGAATGTGACCCAGAGGACCTTTTCTTCTGTCGCTCCCAGACTGTGGAATGGCCTGCCGGGAGAGATTCAACAATTTAGTAGTTCTCTTGAATTTAAGAGAGCCGTGAAGACTGATCTCTTCCGGCAGGCCTACCTAGTTGAATTATAAGATGTTTTAATAATGTATTAGTTTGATTTGTTTTTAATGTTTTATCTATTTTATGGTCTTTGTATTTATATTTACTGTTGTTCCCCGCCTCCATCCAGAGGGAGAGGAGGGTTAGAAATAAATAAATAAATTTATTATTATTATTATTATTATTATTATTATTATTATTATTTGGCGGCCCACAGGTGCCCACATCCTCTAAGAGGTGCTTCCCTCCTCTCCTTGCCAATGCTACTCTTTGATAGAGCGTCAAGGAGTAGCATCGCCGAGGGGAGGTAAGCGGTGCCCAGCTCCGGCCAAGACTTGCTGGGACTGCCTCAACCCATGCTTCTCGCCCACCAAGTGCTCCATCAGGTGTCTGTACTGAAGTGCTGGCTCGGCCCAGGCACTTGCCACCCTTTGTCAGGCCTGTTTCTGGGCATGTGTAGAATGCCTCCACTTCCCCCCTCTCAAGGGTGAAGGCTGCGCACGCACTTCCCCCAGATTCTGAGAAAACAGCAATATTAGGACAGGGTGCCTTTGAGCTTGTTCCGAGTTCGGCCTCTCAAAGTCATGCTGCTGTATCTAGTTATGATTTTAAAAACACGCACGCCAGGTGGGAGAGGCACCACAAATGGATGCAGCCCATTCATGTGGGTTTTTTTCCTTTTATGTAGAATTGGGTTGACTACTTGAGACCAACCTTAGGAGTCTGGGTTGTGAAAGACATGCAGCAGCCACATGCCCAGGCACTCACAATGGCTGCCAAAGGCTGGTAAGTCAGGCCTCCAGCCGAAAGCATGCTGGGAGTTCCACCCAAGGCATCCTGGGAGTTGTAGGCACAAGCCTAGGTTTTTTTTATTAAATTCTTTAAAAAATACTTTAAAAAAAACAAATTTCAAATTTTTATATTTTACTGGTACATTGTACAGCCAGACCTATCAGTGTGCCAAATTTCAAGTTTCAAACTCATCTAGAAGTGGGTAAACATTTCCAGACATACATCCCACACACATACTTTCAGCTTTATGGGTAGAGATTAACAGCAGATAATATGAATCACTTCATCACAACCACATGAAGTAAGCTAACCCAAGAGACAATAGCTAAGGGTGCAATCCTGTCCAGATGCCCATCACCTTCTGAACTCAGAGGACGGGAGAAGCACAGAGGTGATAGTCACCTCTGCACTCCTCTTGCCCTGCATTTTCACTAGAAGGGACTCTGGAGAGCAGGAGGGAAGGAGGCTGGGGCAGCCGGAGGATTCCTCATAAACTGGCCATGGTAGTCTCCTCCCCTCCCGCTGTTCCTCTCTTCTCCGAGCTAACATTTGTGTGTTCATAGAGGTAGCCATCGGGAATCCAGAATATCCTACAGCCCCCCATATTTTATCTAGGGGCCACAGGCTTGCTTTCTATACCAATTAGCTTCATGGATGCTGATCAAAGGTTTGAACCTGAATCTGTTATCCACAAAACAAATAATCTGTCTGCTGCACCCCACTGATATGCACAAAAGGCCAGTCTGGTTTCTGAATCCTGCCTGTCAAATGGTGTCAAGGTAGCCAGATGGAGGGGAAACCAATTCATATACCCTTGGATCCAAAGAACCACGAACAGGAGAAACTAAAAAACAAGAAGAGCCATGCTGGATCAGACCAACGGTCCATCTAGTCCAGAACTCTGTCCACACAGTGGTCAAACAGCTGTAGACCAGGGACCCACAAGCAGAACAAATATATTAGTGATGTCCTGCGTAATGCGCTTGTGCAAACCGCAGCGCAAGCCTTCTGGCAGAGCAGTGCCACAATGTTGCCAGTGCTCCGCCTCTCTCTGGGTTATCAAATGGAATATGGCGTATGTACTGTTTCTCTAACACTGTTACTACACCAATCCATGATTTGATTGGGCTGAATGTTGATTCTTCTGTTTTTAGTTACAATGCTTGGTTTTATCTTTTGTCACATCTCCAAAAGGCCTGTAGGGATGGGTGGCACAGTTATTAGCCTTCATTATTGCTTTGAATCATCCTACAGAGAAGCCAGCCTTCCCAAAGAGGGAATGTTCCCACACGGAACACTGCCAACCAGCTTCAGGGCACGCCTAAAAAGTCTGTGGGATCAGATTGAAAGATTTACCCATAAAGATACCTGGTTACAACAGGCTTATCTCTTTTGCAAGACTATTTCCCATCCCAATAGACTTTATTAAGTCCTTTCTTCATATGTTAAAAGTTTGGCTAGCTTGCAATAGATGCAACCTAGTGGCCTACAGGTAAACGGGTTTCATAACCTACTGGCAACTCTTCCCAACCCCAACCTCCCCCCCCCCATGTCTTTTGGCCCACATTCTTTTGTTCCAGATGGCTCAAGGCAGGAAGAGAGAAGCCCCAAAAGGTCCCTTCCGATTGAAAAATGTGCATGTCTTTGGAAATGTGGTTTTCAGAAAAGCAAAACACAAGCATTTTTCTTCCTGTGATTATATATTTCTGAAAAGGGTGTATTAATATATAGTTATGCAAGCAAGAGCCAGCAGATAACGTAATTCAAAGCAATACTTGGTTTGCTGTCTCAAAAGAAAATGCTTACCTACCCCACCATCTTTAACAAGACAACACCTAGTACTCTTAATCACGAAAATAAACTTTGTTCATATTGAGTGAAACTGTAACAAATATTGCCTATTTATGTTTCAACAACAATGATGAATATATGATTCTTCTTTAGCTACAAATCACCCTAGAATTTTAAAGCCATGTTTGTTGCAATCACTACGGGGTAGGCAACTTAGTGCCTTCCAGATGTTTGGGGCTATAACTACCATCAGCCTAAGAAAACATGCCCAGTAGTCAGGGATTATGGGAGTTGTAATACAGGCTATCTGGAGGGTATCAGGTTGGGGAAGGCTGCACAGGAAAGTATGCATACAGTAGAAAGCATACAAATTGCAACTATATGTGAGGACAAGAACTGAGATACTAATGCCAAAATTTTGCATCAGAAGTAGAATAGAGAAGGATCTCTTTGACCACATCCTAACACCAAGCACAGAGAAATATCAGCACTAACTTTCTTCTTCTCAGATAAGTTTGCCCCAATTTCCCAGTGAGGACACAGTCATTCCCAGAAGTCCAAATGCAGAGTCACTAAGGGTGCTCAATCCGAGAGTGTTCAACCCACCCAGATTTTGTCTGATTGGGAGCAGATGCTGAATTTGCAGCCCACTAACTCAGAACTTCTAAATCCTTGATTCTGTAAAATACCCCAAAGACAAAAGGAGCAGTCAAAAGGGTGACCCCATCCAAATTGCTTAATGCAAGCTGGTACACAAAGAAATGAAAAAAGCTCATGTAAACCAGGCTGTTTACATGGGGGAACCAGCCCAAGGTCTCTCACCTGCCTTCAATGGATCAGTCCCATCACAACACACAAGCTGCTGGATGCTTTCAGCAGTACACCACCTGCTTCTAGAGAGAGGAGACATCTAACAGGCCATTCCATATTTACTTAGCAAACCTTCCAGACTATCCTTTCCATACACAGCAGTAGAGAAATATTTATAGCATTGATAAACACACCTCCCAAGTCACTAATTCCTTAATTCAATAACAAGAAAGGGCAGCATCTACTCTAATCAATAGATCTGCCACTCAAATACACCATGCAAGAGTTATCAGTGCAACAGCATTATATGAGTTAAACACACATTGCATGTGGAAAACACAAAATGCTCCATCTTCCTGGGAGAGAATTTAGTTACTGCAATGCCTCACTTTAATAAGGGCTCAGAAGTATTGTGAACCGCAACTGAAAGGTTTTCAAGCAATCAGGCCTTTGTGTTGCTTCACTCAACACCAAATCTCACTCAACTGCCTCTGGACTCTTTCCCTTTACCTGTTACACTGTGAACGGATGATGGACAACTCCACAAAACCCTCCCAAACCTATCTGACCAGAGAGGACATTGGGACAGAGAAAAATGAATGTGTACTCCCGCATATTGCCTTCCAGTCTTTTAAGATGGCTCACCAGTGTATATCCTTAAACAATGATTAGTCAGGTGGTCAATTCATGATCATGGCTAGGCAGCCTGCAATTGCTCTGTAACTGACCTCACTTGTAGATGGGTGAAAGGCAAGCAGGGTACAAGAACAGACATTGGCTCAATTCGGACGACACGATAGTCAATGGTGGGGTAATAATCAACTTTACAGTTGTTCAACTAGGGGGTACTCCCCACACAACATGGTAATAAATAATCAACTGTGGTGTGGATTAGGATCAGCGCTGAGTTGACTATGGCAGCATTCAGATGACACAATAGTCAATACAACTGATGATTGTTTCCCCCACACCAGTTGTTTATTGTGTCGTCCGAATTGAGCCAGTGTGTGGTTTACAGCGATGAGATGTGCTGAAGAATGAGTACACTCAATCCCCAAAATATACCTCATACGTGTGCACAGTCAGCATCAGGGTGTCCTGCATCTCTGTCTACAGGCAGCTAAGGAGGGGGCTGGAAGGAAAGGGAATACCCTTGTTCACCCCTCCTCTACAGCATCTAGAGTTGTGGACCGGATAGCAGCACACAGCACCACCACAGGGTGTAATTTACTGTTGGAACGCACAACCCAATCCCGCTGTATAGCAAAAAGCGCTGCTGGGCTCCATTTGGCACGTTCAGTTCAGAACACTAATTGCAGCGTGCTGATCTCCTTAGGGGGACTGTCACCATTTCCACTGTAAAGCCTTCATGTGGGGATTTTATAATACAGCTGTAATATATTCGCTTTGGCTAAAAGCTGGATGCTAGAAGGGCTGGCTCCTAGCCAAGCTGTTCTGCTTGTTTACGGTGTGTGTGTGTGCGCGTGTGCGTGTGCGCGGTTCGTTTTTACAGGGCTTGGTGTTTTCCATTTTGATTACAAAAAATTGACAAGGAAATTAAAAGTGGAAAACTTTATGAGTTATTGCACAACCAATAAGGAGCTCCTGAACACACACATACACACACACTTTCTCTCTTCTGTATTTTTTTCTAATTTAAAACAGCTTCTTTTTGCAATGTCTTCAACACACTCATTATTCTAAAGCGGAATTTTTTTTCCATTTCCCCCCACCTACGGTCTCATTCCTTCCCATCAGAGCTTGTGTTAGGCAGACATATTGCAATGGCAGTTCTAAAATACTGGAATAGATATATCAAAATAGGAACAAAACAGGCACAGCAAGGCCAGAGACAGACAGTTGATTAAGAGAGTTCAAGGTGGTATCAGAGGCATGCATGGTTGTCGATCGCATGCATCCGTTTCTTATCACCTCTGATCAAACCGGTTTTGGAGCCTGCTGAAGGTCTTCCAAAGCCACAAATATATTTGGCCAGGGACACCACAGACATCAATTGCTGCTATCAACCAGAATATTTGCTCATCTAGTCCGATATTGTCTAGTCCAGCATTCCAAAACCTGATGCCTTCATTCATTTGTTACATTTCTATACTGCCCCACAGCCGAAGCTCTCTGGCCTGTTCACAAAAGTTAAAAACAGTTAACATATATTACACAAAGGACAAAAAAACCCACATTTGCATAAAAACATACAGACAGATAACACACTCAACATATATCTAAAAACAATTTATTAAACAATCTGCCAAAGACAGTCCAAGATGTAACTAAAACTCATTCTATGCTGCCCAATGCCTGGGAGAAGAGGGCAGTTTTTACCTGGCGCCAAAAAGATGACAGTGTTGGTGCCAGGCGGGCTCATCGGAAAGATCATTCCACAATTGTGGGGGCCACAACCACCTACAACCCCCATCAGCCTCAGTCAGTATGACCAATGGTCATGTTGGCATTTGCAATCCAAATGCCATTTGATGACAATGTCGTTGACATTTGCAATCCAAGCCATCTAGACGGCACCAGGATGGGTCAGGCAAGCCTAGGCTGACTGGAAACTGCTCTCTGGCAGAGGTCTTTCACATGACTGCCTACCTGGCTACTTTTCACATCCCTGGCTACCTTTCACATCAGTGCCTACCTGAGATCCTCTAACTGCAGATGCCAGGGATTGAAATTGCTGCCCTCTGCATGCAAAGCAGAAAACAAAATATGCTTAGAACATTGGTCCATCTAGATCATATTGCCTACTCCAGAGGTGAGCAGACGGTAGATCCCCAGATGTTCTGGAATTGAATTCCCAGCATTCCTGACTATTTCCCATGCTGGTAGGGGTTTATGGGAGTTGAAGACCAAAGTATTGTGAGATCTACCTTCTGCCCATCCCTGGCCTTCTGTAAATGGAACATCAGTACTATGGGAAAGGGTGGGAGGAGAGAATACAACAGCCATTCTTCTCCAGCTGAAGAAATGTGGTGTGGGCTTCCTTCCCAATGACCTTCACACTGCTCTCCAATCCCAGATTATGGCCTTTTCAACCAAACCTGTTGGGTCAGAGTTATTTAAATCAACCTGCCACACACCTGTGATTCAGAAGGTGGCACACTGGGAAGACAATTCATGTCAATGCAAAAGGGTGCCTGAGCTAGTAAAAAAAAAAACACCCAACATTAAACATGTTCATTAGGGAGAGGTTTCATCAGACTTTGATACTTATCGCCAAGCTCAGTATCCTGCTGGTGAAGAGGGAGAACACCCACAGGCAGCAGGGGGAGGCAAATGCCTCATCAGAGAAAGGAGGGGTTTTGCGTGATTTTGTGAGAAGCAGAAGGGCCATATCACATCTTCCAATATTTGACTAATAAAAATAGGTATATAGTTTCACACTGAGATTGCAAACTTAAGCACATTTACAAGACAGCAAGTCCAACTGAACTCAGCAGGATTGACCTATACAGCAGCCTTCCCCACCCTGGTGGCCACCAGATGTCTTGGACTATAACTCTGAGCATTCCTAACCATTGACCATGATGGCTGGGGCTGATGGGAGTTGAATTCCAAAACATCTGGAGGGAACTCAGTGGGGAAGGCTGCTGTATATGTTTACAAATGTAATAAATAAATACTCAATTGGACTCAGCTGTCTTGTAAATGTGCTTAAGTGTAATACAGCAGTACACCATACATTAACTTTTGTACACTTTCCACCCGCTAAAGGGAAGGTAACCCCAACCCCAAAAGATTTGACTTATCATGAAGAACATGGGATATAAAAAGCTAGTTTGCTTAAAAAATGGAACAAGCTTTCATATTCTTCACGTGTGGGAAGGCTGAGACCTGGGCTGTGTCTCGATGGTAGTGCAGCATTGGCGCTCCTTCCGGCTATCTACATGGGAAGGAACACAATTGCGGACTTTCAGGAAGGCACCACCACCACTGCCCTGCCCTTTTCTCCCTGCCCACTCGCGTCAATGCAGGGGCGACTGGGCACGTCCGAGCCCCCCCTCCCCTTGTTCAAGGTTAGGTTTTTTTATTCGCGTTTGTTTGTTTATTTGTTTTTTAAAAATTGTAAATGTGACCGTTCACATTTATAGCTAAATGAGGCGGGGGAACAACAAGAAGGGGGAACAAGGCACTCCCTCTCCGAATATCCAAGCCCCCTTTAAAAAAAAAATAAAAAATTGGTAAGCAATGGTCGGCAGAGGTGGTCCAGCGACCTTTCCGCTCGCTGGTCCTCCCCTTCCCTGCCCAGCTCATGGCGACCTATCAGTGAGCACCATCGGCTGTGGCATGCCTCCACAGCAGCTCCGGAGCAAGAGTGACAGACAGCAGATGCCATCGTCGCCTCACTCCAAGCTAAAAATGTCGGGGTAAGTGCCTGATTTTATTAAAGCGGAGCTTTTGGGGTTTGCCCCTGGATGGCTTCATGATGGCAGAAGCATCATATAGATCACCTGTCGCCACTCTGAAGCCACAGGGGGCAAACCCCTCATCAAGATTTGCCCCAAAATGAACCAGTCTAAATCAATAGACTAACCTTCCCAAGCCTGGTGCCTCCCAAATGTTTCAACCTCAGTGAATATGGCCAATTGTCAGGAATGCTGACATCAGGAGGACACCAAGTTAAGGAAGGCTGCCTCAGACTGTTTCCTTATCACTCCCATTCAAAGCATTCACAATGCCAACACTTAGCCGATTATTACACTCTGCATAGTAACAGATCTTTTTTCCACTGTCTCTGCACACAAGTCTGCCTAATGATCTTTTCATTTTTGATTTCCAGATGCAGCTCTCCCAACCTAATTGTCGAATGCTGCCGAAGAGTGCGCGGTCAACTTGCTGGAGGACTTCAATCATTTTGCTGCATAAAGCACCCTTGTGCATTATAAAATCTCACATACTCAAAAAGTGGGTGGGCTGGGGGGGTGGCTTTTCTAATGGAAAATGCCAGCAGTCTCTACTCTAATAGCTCTGCCAGTTGACACTGTAATGTCTGCGTGGGCACAGCTGTCAATTTATCACCCAATTTGAGAAATCTAAAATAATGTATACATTAACACGAAAAATTGGAGAACAGCGTGAAGGCACTGTGAGGAACAAGAGGAAAGTTTTCAAGAGAAAATGTGTTCCTTAACTATCTACTTGCTATGTGCCCTCAGCAACATTCAGTCCTGATGGCTTTGAGTCTCTCACAGGGCATGGCTTTTCTCAGTCTCTGGTCCCCTCTACAAGAGGTCGCTTTTACGCCCGATTCTTCAATTATGCACATTTCCTGACAATCGCGTTTACACCTAATACCTATACACGAGAGACATCGAAGCGCATGATGGGCTCTCTGCAAGGCGCTTTAAAGTTGTTTACATGCGGAGAAGGAACAAGGAAATGTTGCTGAAAGTAATGCGCTTTTTGCTGGAGGAACTGCCCCCTCAGGTTCCTGCTATTTCTTCTCCTCGCCCACTAGAATCTCCCTCCTGTGGTTACCTGGGTTACCTGCCGGTAATCACTTGGTTTACGTGTTCCCTTTGTCTCGATCGCCATTTGAAGTTTCCCCCCCTCTCAACTGCTCAGGAGGAAATGGGAATGTGCCTTGCAAGCTTCCCCTCGAGCCCCTTTTAAAACTTATTTTTAGTCATGGCTGCCTCTCTTCCCCCCCCCCCCCATTTTGCCGGAGAGAGGGAGTGAGCACGCCAGAACAGACAGGGGGAGGCTCCTTTGTTCCTTCCTCCTCTTCCTCCTCGTCCTCTTCCCAGTGAGTTTAAAGGTTTTCCCTTCTTCCTTTCTCAGTAATACCTTGTCGTTTTGGTGATGTACAACATACACACACGCACACACATACGCAGCTCAATGTCAGGAACCCAGCAAGCGAGAGGATGATTTGTCTTAGCGGATAGCTAATGATCCGCACATCCTTACTGAACCCCCCCCCTTGCTTCTTGTGAAACCACTTCCATTTGGCCCCGTGTCTCCATGAAAAAAAATATTCCAGCAGGGGAGTTAAAAGGCACTTTATTTTCAGTTCACGTTGGGTCATCTATCCCTGGAGCATCCATCCAGAGATACGGAGAGAACACGGAGTAAGTGTCCAGGAGGAGACAGGAAATAAAACTAAAAGAAAAACTGGGAGGTGTTCCCAGTGAAGGGGCAGTTCTCTTCATGCATGACATCATGACCACAGTCCGCCCACTCTGATCGTTAATGCAACTTCTCAGAAATTGTTTACATGGACATAAGGCGTTCTAACTCCCGCGGTAAATAAAAAGTCGCTATTCAATGCGAATGCGAAAATGTGCATAATAGGAGATAAAAAGTGCCTGTACTCCTGTTATGTGCTCCACTCTTGTAGAGGTAAAATTGGTAATGCGCCTTGAAAGAGCCTTAAAGCGATCATGTAGAGGGCGCCTCTCCCCGGCTGCCTCTACAAGAGAGGTTTAAAGCTCTTTCAAGGCGCTTTAAAAAATTTACCTCTACAAGAACGGAGTGCAAATCGGGCGTAGAGGCGCGTTATCTTTCCGATTATGCGCATTATCGAATGCGCGTTAAACAGCGAGTTTTATTTTGCTCTGGCCGTTAAAGTGCATTTTGACTATGTGAACAAGCGCTTATGCGCATTAACTACTTGGAAAGCGCATTTTGCTCTGGCCGTTAAAGTGCATTTTGACTATGTGAACAAGCGCTTATGCGCATTAACTACTTGGAAAGCGCTTCGCCGCCTCTCGCCACCTCTCGTGCAGAGGTATTAGGCGTAAATGCGCTTCAGCGATTATGCGCATAATCGCCTAACCAGGCGCAAAAGCGAATCCTTGTAGAGGGGACCACTATTTCAGCCATTAGGGGGCACTTTGCTGATTCATTAGCCCAGGCCACGGGTGTCGAATCTGTGCACCCGGGAGCCATCTAAATGGAGATGCTTTCTAATGCAATTCTGTTTTAAAGCACATTTTCAGGAATGTGCTCCTTTCATGGCACATGCAGTCAATTACAGCGTGGTATCCGCCCCCCCCAAAAGAACCGCTTTTGCATGGGAGATGGGTGGAGACTCACAGCATCAACAAGCTTCCAAAAACAACAACAACAACAAAACATAGGCTCTTCACCTGGCCAGATCAAGGCGGGGGGTGGGGGGGTGTACCTGCATGCACCTTCCTCTCTCCAGCAGGAGCAGCTAGACCATGGGGGCTGAGAGTGGGTGGCACACTGGAGAATCCGTGGTGTCCCAGGCTCCACAGAGTCCCTTCCCTGGAAGGGGGAGGATTCAGCAGCCCCCCAACCCAGCTCTTTTTTTATTATTTCCCACCCCCTCACCTCTGCACTTCTGTATTTGCGAAGGGGTAGAACCTCAATGGGAATGATTTCTAAGTTGACATGTTTACCAGGCTATCCTCAGACCAGAAGTGTAGATTATAAAAGAACAGAACTCATCCCAAATCACAGGCACATTTGGGGAAAAACAAGGCACCTTTTAAACTCATTAACCTGTTAGCAAAGCTCTGTGCCTCCAGATAGACGCAGACTCAGAACAATACCTTTCCCCACACCTCTTGGCTACATGTTGAGTAAATGCAGGGCAAATCAATGAGAATTCCTTCTAAGTAGATATATTTAATCGGCTGTGTTTAGGGGAGAAGTGGAGATTTCAAAGGAACAACAGTCATCCCAAAGCACAGGCTCATTTGGGGAAAAACAAAGTATTAATATCCAAGTTGGCTAATTTGTTGCATTATAGAAATATATTCATCACAAGTGCCTTCAATTGTCATCATTAAATGAAGAACTTGTATGTTTGCAGTGGGGGGAGCTGTAATATGAAACTAATTTGCCAGATACAAATATAATCAATAACGTAATTCACAATGGCTTGGATCCAGCCTTTGCATCCACCAGCAGACGGGGGAGGAGATGATTTTTGCCAATTTCCCTTTCCCCCCTGCAGTCCCTTGCACCTTGTGAAAATCTGCTCCAGAGAATTGGGGGAGCCTGTGGAACAGCCTTGGAGGGCTGCAGGGGGAGGAAGGAAAGAATATAGCCTCCTCTCCACTTCCACCAGTGGGATCTTCCACTGGTTCAAAAAAACCTCCTCAGGACAGACAGACCCTTCAATTTGCAGAAGGCTACATTTAGATTCAGCTAATTGATGGAGTCACTGCTAGAAGCACAATCTGCTAACTAAAAAGTAGTAATGTCATTATCCTGTTCAGCCCTACAGGGACTTTCAAATGATGTGTTCCCTGAAGTGAGACTATAATCAACCCAACCAAACTTCCCAGCTCATTTGAATCAAGTGCGACTAGGTTCAAAATTAGCTTTACTTGGGAAGAAGCAAGAGGAAGGAGCAAGACCTCTTCGGTAGAGAACATGCTTTGCACATAAAGGTCCCAGACTCAACAGCTGGCATTCTCAGATAAAGGCTCACAGGTGGCTGGGATCAGAAAGAGCCTTGCATGAGATCTTGGAGAAACACTGCCAAAATAAAGAGTACCACACTAGATTAATAAGTTGTCTGATAAGACGCCAGCTATGCCATCTTAGCTTCTTTCCTTTAGGGTGTTGTGTTTTCCAAAACCTCCTGCCTTATTGGGAGACAATAAAGAGGTCTGCCATGTAATCCAGAAAGCTTTATTCAGGTATTAAACATCCCTTCCCACCTCAAGAGAGTCTAACCTCTAGTGACCTCCCTCTAGGCAAAACTATGTAAACTAAGAAAGACAATTGTCCTTTTCAGAAAAAGGGAAAGCCTTTTCCCAGAACGCTTTAACTTCAAGGAACCTGTTTCTGAAGACTTCTTTGGCAAGAAGCCACCAGGCCAACCTTTTCTCACCTTCCTTTAGCTCCACCCATTTGAATCTGCGCCGGACTGTAGAATCAGTTAGCCTTGAAGTGCCCCCCCCCAAAGAATACTGATTTCCCAGAGACTGTGTGTTGTTAATGTTTTCAGTGATAAGGTCTGGCAAAGGTTCGTCCCTAGCTGTGAAAAGCCCGTGAAAATCACCTCCCCCACTTCGCGTGTAGGCTGGAACATTTCTGGCGCTGCCTCTTCTGCTTCAGAATCTGATTCTGATTGATCACCAGAAACTCCTTCTCCCAGCCTAAGGGGAACAAGCCTAGTCACAATATAGGGAGGGGCTGTAGCTCAGCAGTAGAGCATGTTTTGCATGTAGAATTTCCAGCAACACCAGATAGGGCTGGGGAAAGACTCCAGTCTGAAGCCCTGGAGAAGTGCTGCCAGTCAATGTAGACAATGGCTCAGATCAGATAACACATTTCTCAATGGTGGTTTTAGAATTCCACGGTGGAGTTTTTACACCACTGTTGAGAAATGTGTTGTCTGGCAGGAAAACTCCATGCAATGGTGAAGTGTTTTTTTAAAACACTCCACGCAGAATATCCATACTGTGCAGAGGAGAGTTCCTGCACAACCGTTGTGTGGCGTGTTGTATGGCGAGCTCCATGGAGTTCTCCATTGTGTTCAGTTGACTTTTCCCACTAGCTACGGAGTTCCCTGGCAAGAGTGGCAAAAGGAGCGAGTGCCGCTCTAGGAAAGCCACCAGGATTGTTTTTAGCAGCAATGGCTGATGGGATACCATCGGGATGACTGGGGGAGGAGAGAGGGTGGAGGAACTGTTACTCAAATGCTGTGTTGACTTTTACTCAACTCCACGATAACCCACACTCACACAATGGTGGAGTTAGAACATGTTGTGTGGGGAGTGCCCCTTAAAAACTCAACCGTTCAGTGGAGTTTTCACACTGTTGACGTGTTGTCTGAGCTGAGGCAATATGAGCTAGATGAATCAATGGTCTGACTCAACCCTGAGAGCTTTTCTACATGAGGCATGTAACACGTGCTCATCATTCTGTACTCATGGTTGTTTACAGGATCTTTAGATAACATTGTGACCCTTCAGTTTTGCTTCTGTGTCTAACCAGCACTTCTAATGCATTGTTTGGGAATAGGGAAAATGCAGCATTTAATTGTAAAATTGAAATAAAATATGATTTCCTCATGTGTATTTGTGCTATTCTGCTATACCACAGTGCCACCTAAACATTATGTAGCAGAAAAGCAGGAAAGGAAATGCTCCTCATGTAGTGCTCAGATCTCAATTCTGCGATGAACATGAAAACAGATACAGTGGATTAACAAAGTTGTGTAGAAAAATTCTCAATATAAGGCAGCCTTCCTATGTTTCTAACCATTTTCATGCAACCATGATGCTGAACAGTTTTACCCACAAACTGTATATAAATTACAAAAGGAACTGTTTTCTCTCTCTCTCTCACTCTTTTTTGACAAAGTAAAAGAAAGAACAAGGGACATCCATTATTAAAAAGCTGTCAAACAGCATCACAGATATGACAGCAGTTTAATCAACAACAGTAAAATAACAACACAAAATTGTTAACAAAAGAAAGACAATAAATTCAAATAATGCAGAGGCCTGGGTTTTTTTCTTTCATTTCACTCCTTTTGGAATAAACCTGCTTGAAACGTATTGGATTGTGTGCATGCATGTTGGTATTTTTTATTGTACGATGCCTCTGAGCAATCATGGAGTTGGGCAGCAATCTAAAAATATTCTAAACAAATAAATAAATGCTTGCATTAAAACAAATTGAAATTGCAATACAGCACACAAGATGAACAGCACACCCCACCAGGTTCCTTTATTTTTTTGCTTTTTGAACACAGCAATCATATCAAACATATGCCAATAAAACACCATCCTGCTATAATGTGCACTCTCAGCACACTTTATATTTAAAGAGAGAGTGGGGAAAGCTCTCTCGGAAATGGTGTGGACATTTTACAAAGTGTTCTTGGAACTACTGTTTGTAGTCACCAAATAAAAATTAGGTTCCTTAGTTACTATAAGACTAGTTGTCACAGACAACTGCAGTTTAAGCACCTGGGACACCATTAAGTTATTTTTATGACTGAAGGGACTAGTTTTTAAGTTCATTTTGTAGGCTTTTTCCCTCCAAATGGCTGCACCAATATAGTGCTTTGTAGTTTTTAGATGTCAGGAAATGATTTTGTCATGGTGATTTCGGAATACTTCTGATAGCCCATCTACACTTTAAACATATACATCACCAAATGTAATAGTTTTTCCTAAAACAAGTTTTGGGAATTTTAATGGCGGTCCCAAGAACTCTGTTAGAAATTCCTGGTCATCTTCTGCCCCACCAAATTACAATTCCCTGGGTTTTCTATTAAGAGAGAATAACTATTAAACCAGCTGAAATATGGGTGTAGCTACACCTCAACATTTTCCTAATGTCATTCAGGATTTCTCTCTTATCAGCTATGGGCATCATTCTAACCAAATTAAAACTCTTGTTCTGTAGTCCTCAGGTTTTCCGTTCTCCATTTGCTCTATGTAAATCTCCAGCCAGGGAGGATTACATCCCATTTCCAGTGCTAACTAGTTCTAGAACTGCTTGTTTGATAAGGCAGTGACTGTTCCAGACTGGAGCTGCATAGCGGCCCATGCTTGATTACCAGCCTCATCATCGTTTCAAACCTTGCCGCACAGAAAGAAATGGAAGAACATTGAGTTAGAAATTGAGTTAGATCCACTGACCCAGTTCAGAGGATTACATCTCTTCTTAATAAGCCAAGATATGAACAAGCCTTTTGCCCACACGTGTAATCTGTTTGCTCCTTTCTTTGTGCCAGTGATGATAAAACCAGGAAGCCCCCAATTAACCATAGTTTCCCATTTCATTCCAAACCAAGAAACTATGGTTACCAGCTTCAGAATGTCAGGATATCAAACCAGTGTTGCTTTTTTGTACAGCATCCACACCTGTTTGATCTCCGCACCAAAAAAACACGCCTGTGGATGGATGCCTGTGGCTAGGGTGACCAGATTTTGGAACCCAAAATCCCGGTCCCCACTCCCGCCAACAACCCCCCCACCAAGCCACCCCCCAAAACAAACACCCCAAGCCACCCACCCCCAAAAAACATCAGCCCGGACCTACCGGGGCGGGTTCTCTTCTGCTGCCTCCGCTGCCGCCACCGCCACCGCCACCGCCGGGTCTCCCGCCGGCTCGTAAAGCCAGCGGCCGCGTGGAAAAGGCAGGGGAGGGCCGGATCCGGAAGTGACGTAATCGGCCCTCCCCCGCCTCTTCCGCGCGGCCGCTGGCCTTACGAGCTGGCGGGGGACCCGGCGGTGGTGCGGCGGGGGACCTGGCGGCGGCGGCAGCGGCGCGGCGGTGGACCCAGCGGTGGCGGCGCGGCGGCGGACCCGGCGGTGGACCCGGCGGTGGCGGCGCGGCAGCGGACTCAGCGGCGGACCCGGCGGCGGCGGCGTGGCGGCGGACCTGGCCGCCCCAGCAGGTAAGTGCCCCGCGCCCCGCGCCTCGCACTCCTTACCCGCTTCCCTCCGGTGCTCGAATCTACTGAGAAACAGGCTTCACGGCCTGTCTCTCAGTATCGCGCCAGGTGATGACGTCATCACCCGGCGCGCTACTGAGGGACAGGCCACAAAGCCTGTTTCTCAGTAGATTCGAGCACCGGAGGGAAGCGGACACCCCTGCGGGTAAGGAGCGTGAGGCGCGAGGGAGGGCACTTACCTGCTGGGGCGGCCACTTCCTGGGCTCCTCCGCCGCCACTGCCGCCACTGCCGCCGGGTTTACCGCCGCTCCTTGCTTGCTGCCACTCCTCGCTGAATAAGCTTCTTATAGAAGGAGGAGGAGGGGTGTCATTATCGCCAAGCGGCCTTCCAACATGTAAGACTTAACGCCCTCCCTCACATCTGTTGTTCGGCATAAATGCTGACCATGCTGCATGTACAGCTGGGAAGAAAGGCAGAGGGGGGGGGGCAATCCAAAATGCTTGAAGATACTGAATCCATCTAAAATCAAAGACAATGAGAGCCAACACTCCCACACCTGCCTCTTTGCTTTCAATATTATTATCTGTGGAACAGATAAAGGGCTGATGACACCAGTTAAGCAGGGAAATGTTTCAGAGCGCTTTTGCATCTGCACCCATCCAGCTGCATTCAGTCACTTGGGGAGGGGCCACACCGCAGCCACAGAGCATGTGCTTTGCATACAAAGGGATCCCTTGCATTTCAGCACCACTTCTCACACAGTACAGAAATGAAAAGTTGATCATCTACACACCTCTGAGGTTTCCTTTAACACGAAAACCACAAAATCAAGGTTTACAGCCAGATCCCACTGAAGACTTCTGCTCCTCCCAAGTCTCGGCCTTGAAATCCCAAAACCCACCAACTTTCCAGTTTCAAGTACCATCTGGAAAATCCCACATCCTGAAAGTAAAAAGTTCACTTAGGAAAGCCATTACTCTCTCCTAAAAAGTGCTTCAAGAATTACACCAACTTTCTATGGCTACTAGCCCTGATGGTTGTGCTCTAGCCCTCTATGCACCAGTTGCTGGGGAACATGGGTGGTAGGGTGTTGTTGCACTGTGCCCTGCTTTGTTGGATCCTGGCCGACAGCTGTTCGGCCGCTGTGTGAACAGAGTGGTGGACTAGATGGACCCTCGGTCTGATCCAGCGTGGCACTTCTTCTGTTCCCCAACCTGGTGCCCTCCAGATGTATTGGACTACAATTCCCAGTATCCCTTGCCAATCTTGCTGGTAGTTGTAGTGCAATACATCTACAGGTTGGGGAAGATATATGTACCACCAGGACTTGGAAATCCTCTCCACACAATAGAATACAAATGTTTCAATACATGAGTGCCATGCCACCACCTTGGCACCTATCATGTTGATTAGTTTGCAGTCTCACTTTAATATTATGCAGGATTACTTGACATGCAACTGCTTAACGGTAGGCCTCGCAGGCAAGTAATAACAAACAATGGATAGATTATTTTGTTTCCATTGTACCACACAACTCTTTCCCCCTTTTGGTCGACATTTCAGAAACATTTGCAAGGATTCTTGTACAAGAAGCGCTCCTTGCCTTGGAAAGCGTGGGCATGTTCAACTCTAAATGCAAGCCAAAATCATTCTAAAGCAGCATGAGAAGTGTTCAGCAACAGGTTGGCTTCCTCATGGAGAATTCCTGTTCTAAGCAGTGAGCACAAAGAGTCTTACAGGAGTGAATTCGTTCTATCCACTTGGACAGATATTAGTGACTAAAACGTTCCTTGTAATTATTTAATTATAACACAAAAGATTCCACTACGGTATGACCTCCATCACACCTAATCCCCGCCCCCTGGTTTGCCTCCGCATCTTCTTTACCTCTGAGACAAAAGTGTGTCAAGCTTATGGTCCCTTTCACCTGAATAGCTGCTCTTTTGCACCTTCACTCCTTGGCTCCTTGGCTCTTCGGCTCCATTCCACCCCTTCCCTCCCCTTCCTCCCTCCAGTCAGGCCCTGTCAGATGAGCACTTCAACCAGACCACCTTTCTGCCAGGCAAAAATGGAACGAACCTTTAGTCTGGCTCTTTGAGGATATCGAGGGAGTACAATCCTGTCTCTGCAGAGATTCGGGCACTGTATGATTTTAAAAAATACTTTGGAGCCTGGGATGCAAGGTTTGGGTTTTATATTGAGGCTTGGAGCCGGCTGCTGGGAGAGATTGCTTTTCCCTCCCAGGGCTTGATGCAATCCATTCAAACCCCCAAGTCCTTTAAAACTACATGGAGATTTAGGGTAAGTTAAATGCACTTAGGGAAAATAATCCAGACTTTTAGCATTCTAGGAAAGGCTAGGGAAGAGGTGGGGTGTCAGCAGGACAGGCGCGGCGTCAGGTGAGTACCATGCTGCAAATCTGCACACCAGGCATGGCAAGAGCGCACTACATTGCTGGTGTGATGGAGCTCTATATGGGATAAAGCCTTCTCAAAATGGGTTGATGGCTATCCTGGCTGGGAATAATGGGAGTTGCAGTCCAACACATCTGGAGTGCACCAGGTTGGGAAAGACTTGGGTAGAATATCCCACTTTTCATGAGGAGGGCTAAGGGACTGAGAAAGAAAACCAGAAATGTCCATCTGTAGATGAACAGAAACATGCAACTGCACAGAATTGAACCAGAAAGTCAGAAATGCAGTACCAAAGAGATTCAGCTACACTGCATTTTTTTAAAGGGACTTTACACAAAGATCGTTGATGCCCTCAGATGGCAACTGATCTCAAACATGAGACTCAATTTGGAAGTTTAGGCCCATCTCACACATACCTTTTTAAAGGGGTATGCTAAAAAATGTATAGCATCAATGCAAAAGGATGTATACTTTATCTATCCTGGGCTGTAGCACATGCTTTGCAAACAGAAGGTCCCAGATCTAATCCTTGGCATCTCCAGGTACAGCTAGGAAAGACACCTGCCTGGAATCCTGGAGAGCCACTGCCAGTCAGTGTCAACAATATTGGGCTAGATGAACCAACGGTCTGTCTAAGTATAAGATAGATTCCTATATAGGGGGCAGCTCACTGTTGCAGTAGCAAGCCTAGGCTTGCCTCTGGGTTCATTAATTCCCATGTAATAGGAAATAAACTACAGGGTTCCCCCTCTCAAGTTTACTCACAACATAATAAAACAATCTGTAACACGTAAATTATAACATCCTAATCTTTTTTTAATTTTATTTAATATTTCCACATATAATAACATACATAAATAATCCCTAACATCCCCCCGTGCTCCCCTACGCTTGAGACCTTCAATGCTCTAATATATTATACATTTTTCCAAAATTGCATCCTAATCTAAAGTACATCTAACTAAAACATATTGCATCAGAGAGAAACAATACCAGCAGAATAAGATAACAGAAAAAAAGTTAAATCCAAGAGCAAAAAAAAAATAGGCTGTGAAAAACTAGCATGAGCAGTTAAAACTTGCAGCAATTAAATTTCAAATATTAAGTATTTCTTAAAAGCAGTTTGGAATAAATAAATCTTCAGAGCCTGTTTAAAAGACATCAATGCAGGGGAAATAAATAGAGGGAATTTCAAAAAGCACAGGGCCACCACTGGAAAGGCGCTGTTCCCAGTGTCTGCTAAGCTAATACTTTGTGAAAGCGAAGATGCCCAGAAGCTTCTGATCTCAGGCTGATCTTAAGGCCTAGGCAAGCTCATGTGGATGCAAGAGTTCCCTTAATCCCATATTGTTTCAAGACTTTAATGGTAACCAGCAGCACCTTAAGTTGGGCCCAAGAATGCACTAGCAATCAATACAGCTGATGCAAAAGAGGTGCCATATATTCTAACTGCTTGGCCCCCACAATCAACCAGACAGGCGCATTGGGCCCTGATTGAAGTTTCCGAACCATCTTCAAAAGCAGCCCTACATAGTTCAGATATTGCAAGGAGGAATTTGCATGCTAGTTAGAGAATACAATTTGCTATCTTTTAACCAAGCAGAATCAAGCCCTCTGTATGTTTAACAAATAGCGAGAGTCAACTATGAATCAATAAACACATGAAAGGAGGAAGTTACTTTACAACCCGAATAATTCCCAGCTATTTAGATAATTGTTTGTTCTGCACTATCATGTTCACACATGCTTTGCATTTAAAAATGGGCACAGTCACTTTCATACATCTTTTTAAAAATTGAATATGGCTGTTATGGAAGATAATATTGTAATGATCACCTTCTCACAAACACCCTGCAGTGTAGGATACTGTTATTTGTACTTTAAAATGGAGAACAATGGCTGAGAAAAGGGCCTGGGCCAGTCTTCCCTTAACTGGTGTGCTCTGGATGTATTGGACTCCAATCTAGAGTTGAAGGAAAGCCTGGCTTGGCCCAAGACCACATACTGAGCTCACAGCAGAGATAAAAAGCAGTCTCCAAAATGCCAGGTCAGCACTGGCCACAGTGGCCTGATTCGCACATAATGCTAACCCATGGTTTATGGAATCCATGGTTTGTTGCCCAACCCAGGGTTTGTCTGGCAGATGATCAAACAATCTGGTTTGTTTTTTCAATCACTGGGTGGTTTGTTTTCCCCTCCTCCTTCACTCCCTCCCTCCCTGTACCCCAAATGCCTTTGCAGTACTGAACTACTGGCATATAGAGCAGCTGGGTTTTTATTTTACTGCTTTTACCTGCCATCTTGTAGTCTGGTGAAACAATCCAGGAACAATTCATGGTTTTGGGTTTTCATGTAACAACAACCCACAGTTTCAACAACCCAAAGATCAAAACACAGCAACAAATCATGGATTCTGTTTCTGGGCTGTTTGTGGTTAACAAAAAATGATTTGTTAGCATGGCCATATTCACATATCATGACAACCCAGAATTCAACAACCTATACCATTGGGTGGTGCTATAAGCGAGCAAGGCACTGTATTTTCCTGATTTTTCACAGCCTGTGGGAAATATTAGATTTCATCTTTCTCCTAACTCAACCCTTTAACACACAGTTCCACTGAGTCTGACATTAAAAAAAATACATGCAAACATGCAGAGTTCTGAAAGGGGGTCCAAATCCTTTTCTCAAGTTCCAACCGGAGCATAATAGAGGTTTCTACAGAACAGCCACACCACCAAAGTCTTTATAGGTCAGCCTAAAAAGGCTCCTACTTAATTTAGCTCTCAAGGTCGTTAGTTCAATCTGGAGCAGGAGCCACATAAGCAAGAAGTAAAGAATATGTTTCCATATTTAAGTAAACAAAATAAAACAACACTCTCGATTAGCACAGCTGGCTCAAGCAAAGGGTGAGAGAGCTGTTGGCTGCCAAGATGAAACCGTTGAAGGCTGTATGTAGTTGGCTAAGATGGGAGGCTAATAACATAATTGGAGTTAAGAGAAACTGGGCCGTTCTCAAGAGTTTATGAAGAAAAACTGGAGTGGAGGCAGCAAGGATTTCCACTCCTTATTACTTAGCAGTGGAAATACAGATATTCTCCTTCCTCGGTTCTATGCAATGGTAACCTACCAATCTATTCATTTTTTTAAAAAAAAATGTATCCTATCTTTCCTAAGTATGTTCCAAGATAGCTCACAACCCACTATAGCAATAAAATTCAACTAACACTCACATTCCAATTAAAAGCACATGGAAACAGCAAGGTAAAACATATTCCATGAAGGCATGTTAATAAAAGTATATTCCATACAAGCAAACGAAAGCCAAATGCAACCCAATAGTAATGGAAGAGGACAGTCACGGATCGGTTAACTTCTCACTTCTTTGGTCTGCTTGGGATGGCAAAAACAGAGAGGTTATCAACTACCTTTCAGATCATAAGTGGTTGAGGTAAGTGTAAGATTAAACGGGGATAGAGCAGCTCTAAACATATGGAGAGCCAGTCATTGTGTGTGGTACAAACAAACACAAGAAGCAGCTGTAAAAGTCTGGCTATGCTACTGCAGGGCAGGTGAAGCAGGCGGTATCAGCAGATATTCAGGTTACCCTGTTCTTTCAACAGGGCGATTCTGATGTGATCTGGTATCCTTTTATTTCATTCATAAAGTAACAGCCACATACACATCAACCCTCTGCTGCACAACATTTGTTATGGAAGACCGGCTTGCTTAAGGGCTACTAGTTAAGCATATCTTGCGCACTTCTAATTAATAGTTCAGTTTAATCTTTAGGGTGATATCAAATATGGAATTATATCTGGAAATTCTGGTCTGCGCTTATTGTTTTGTGCTGTTGATAGTTCATAATGTATTATTTTAACAGAAAACTAAAAACAAAACAAAACACCCTTACTTAAAAACTACTACGTACACAGACACACACTGGGTCATCACATTCTCTTCACTGCAAGCACAACAGTGACCCACAAATGTGAGTGGACATTAACAAGAAGGGGTAATGAGAAGGGATAATGGTGCCCCCGCTCCAATGCAGGATGCTTCTTAGGCATGAAGAATCCTAACCATAATGAGGGAAACTGGCATGAAAGCACTTTTCAGATGTCACACTAGCTGCTGTAATGCTACCAAAGTGTAGAAACCTCTCCACAAAGCAATCATGAAGCTACATTACCTAGAACATTAAAATAGATACACTATATCCAGAGAACCATACAATTTCCAGTTGTTGGGTTTGTTTGTTTGTTTGTTTGTTTGTTTGTTTGTTTGATTTAACACAGGATGCCTTCAGGAAACGCTCAGGGGTTTATATCCCACCAATAATTACTTTCAAAATGTTTGGAGGTTACTTCATAAATGCTACTTTGGAGGTTCTTCATAGTTTTCAGCCCTGCCTTCCTTATACTCGGAGCAAGTAAAGGGGCCCACATTATTGATATCAACATTGCTGAAACACAGCTATTGTTAACAGTTAGAGAAACAAAGAGGCCCCAGAATTTATTTCCAGCCAGATGTAATCCAACACTGGAGCACATACATTCAGACCACAGTGGTTGGAAATAGCTTCATGTAAATGCCGTTACTTCTGTGGCTCAGCTAGAAAACTGCTTCAGTGCCTTGCCTCACAGGAACAACACACGAAGAAGCTAAACAAGTTTCTTGGCAGCTGCACGTCCCTGACAGATTTCTGCTCTGACCCCAAAACAGCTTTACAGGCATTCATTTTCTAACAGTCAGCTTTTTGCCATTTGTAAAATATCACTAAGGAAGCTTTGATCACTGACAGATTGAACACACACACACATGACACTGGAAGAAGGAATTCAAAAGGGGGGGGGGGAGAGAATGTGGCCATCATAAGTTTTGAATTAACTTTAGAAAAATTAAAAATGCATCCTAGCTTAAGTGAGTGTGCTCCTGAAGCCTGGGTTCAGCTGGATTCAATGACAGTTCTCACGCTAATCTCTGTGAAGATAGGATGTGATTCTGGATCAAGAGATGCGTATCTCTACACCAGTGAAATGGTGCATTAGGGTGACATTTTTCAGGTATCTTTTCATGCAAAGCCTATAGGCCACCTATAGGCCTCCTTCGTTTTAATGGGTTATATGCAGCCCTGGCCTTTTACCAGCGGAACAGAAACCGCTAGCAGAGTGGATTTCCCCCTCCTCTACAACCCCCCAAATCTGATCCAGAGGGTTGGAGAACCCTCTGGAGGAGATTGAGGGGGTTTGTGCAGGTGACTGCAGTGGGGAGGAAAGAAAGCAGAAGTAGTGGAGTCTGGTGGCTCCAATGTCAGTGGGACGGTGAGGTCCCCCCCTCAGGTTTCATTCAGAACTCTAAAGTTGCTTCTGCACCTTGGATAGCTCCTTTAGAGTTCTGACTGAAATCAAGAGTGGATTCACCATCCCACTGACATCAGAGCCACCATCCTCCACTGAGCAGAAGTCCCATTGCCCCAAGGGAAGTCTGCTCACACGGCACTGGATTTAACCCAATGTGAGAACATAAGAAGAGCCATGGTGGATTAGACCAAAGGCCTACCTAGTCTCCGGCATCCTGTTTCCCACCGTGGCCAATCAGATGCCTCTGGGAAGCCCACAGACCGACAAAAGAGAAATCAGTGGTGCAGTCAGGGCCAGCCCTTGGGGAAGAACTCCATGGGCCTACTTAGAGGCATGAGGACTGCAGGAGGCCTTATCCCATTTTGAAGTGAGTAAAGGAATACACATTGCCGTCTAATGAAAGTGGGACCCAAGAAGGGCCTAAAATTACCAGGGGAGGGGCCATAGCTCAGTGTGATAGAGGACATGCTTTACATGCAGAAAGTCCCAGGTTTGATCCCCAGCATCTCCCCAGGTAGGGCTGGAAGAACACCTGCCTGAAACCCTGGAGAGCTGCTGCTAGTCAATGTCAACAATACTGGGCTACATGGACCAAGGATTTGACTCAGCATAAGGCAGCTTCCTGTGTACCCAAATGCACTTCTGAGGGCAATAGCCTGCTCCTGATGTTGTTTCCCAGCCAGTGGTATTCAGAAGCACGCAGCCTCTGATTCTGAAGGTAGCATATAGCCATCACGACGAGTAGCCACGGTCAGCTTTATTATCTGCCATTTGCTTGGTATTGTAGATACCCAGCACTTCTCCAAATAAAATCCACAATTGGTCCTAAAGAGACATTACTTTGTAATCTAGCTTTATAAATCAATAGCCCACAGACTGCTGGTGTTGATCTGCAGATGGCAGAACCAGATCCATTAAAGCAGGATTGGAGAATGTGAGGCCCTCCAGATATTTTTGGACAGCAACTCCCATTAGCCTAGCTAGAATAGCCAATGGTCAGGAATGATGGAAGTTACTCACCAACAACATCTGAAGGACCTCATGTTTTCCATCCCTGCACTCTCCTTCCTCTAATCAAACACCAACACGCAGTTGGAACCCTCAGAACATGACTGCAAGGATGCACCAAAACAAAGACTAGAAGAAGCCCATGAGGACAACTTTGCAGTAATTTAAGACAACTTTGCAGTAACATAGAACTCTGAATTGGGCATTACACACACAGCACGTTGGCTCTGCTGTAGCTTCCATCTGCCATGCAGATCTGCAGATTGGTATGGAGCGGGACAATGATTCCAGCCAGTTCTTGAAGAGTCCCATGTCGATATTCCTTTGCTGCTAAATCAAAGCTCTTCCAAAAGGGAAACAATGGGAACAGAGCCTGAGATTGTTTCAATATTTTGAGGCTGGAGCTTAAAGCCAACTAGACCCACCATGCGTTATGATAGGAGAAATTATACAGGAGGAAACCTATATTAGAAATTGCTTGATGGAACATATCATATGTCTTAGTTCAACCGGGTCACAGAACAAACAGTTAACACGAAAGATCCACAATAAAGCAAACATCAGGAGTCGCTATTCAGGAGAGAAAAGACGACGTGCCTGTCAGACAGATTCCTGATCCAGAAAAAGCATTTGTTCACTTAAGATGCAATCCTATGCATGTTTAGACAGAAATAAAGGCCTACATGCTGTCTGGGACATGCTGGGAATTCTAGCATTTCATGCTTTCGGATATTTATCAACAGCAGTGCTATGTTTCATTGCTAGAGGAGACACATAGACCATCTAAACTATCACTTATTGAAAGAAAACATTAAGGTTCTGCATTCCCATGCCTGGATCCTTTGCCACCTCGGTAATGATTGACTAACCAGATCATATGGGATGCTTGGCATTTATTTATTACATTTCTATACCACCCATTAGCCAAAGCTCTCTAGCCAGTTCAGAAAACAAAACTTAAAAACATAAAAGACAATAACATAGTAAATGATAATATAAAAATCATAGGTGTAAGCTCATTTAAAACCAAAGTAAAAACCAAGATAAAAGCCAGCAACAGTGCAAAGATCTAAAATGCACTAACACCATTTTTAAAACTGAGGATAAAAAGGACTTCATCTGGCACTGAAAACACCACAACATGGGCACAAGGTGAGCCTCTCTGGGAAGGGCATTCCACAATTGTGGTGCCACCACTGAAAAGGCCCTCTTCTTAATAGCTACCTGCCTCACCTTGTTCTGCAGGGAGTATGTGGAAAAGGGCCTCTGATAAGGTCTGGGGAGGTATATATGGATGCAAAGTATATAACTGTGCCTTTGTCATATTCTTCTCATCCACAGTGATATAGCTATCCCACATAATTTACAGTGCAATCCCATACCTGTCTACTATGATAAGAAGATAAGAAGAGCCATGCTGGATCAGGCCAAGGATCCATCTAGTCCAGCACTCTGTTCACACAGTGGCCAACCAGCTGTCAACCAAGGACCCACAAGCAAGACACAGTGCAACAGCACCTTCCCACCCATGTTCCCCAGCAACTGGTATATATAGGCTTACTGCCTCTGATACTGTCCCATTGTTTTTAACACATCTTACTCCTGAGTAGTGTGCAAGTGTGTGTAGTATAGAATTGTAGACTGAGTTATCCGAACTGGACTGGAGTCATGAGATATCCAGCCATCGGGAAGCAGTGACCACAGCACCCCTAGAACATTAAAAAAAAATGGGCCCAAGTTTCACTTCCTCACCATCAGCCCAAAGAGCAAGCACTCTATTTATAGATGTTCTATGATCTTTATCTGCTCTTTGCACTTTACAGCTCTTTCCTTTTGTGGGGGATACAGCTAAAGCTATCAAGTTAAAGAACAGAGGGCAGGTATGAAAAAGAACATACCCAGGCAGGCTGGGAAATATGTACTGCACATGGACATGGATATGTGCCCACATGCAAGCTCACACACACACACACACACCACAGACTTCTAGGAAATGGGAGGCAACTCCATTGACACTTTATGTATTTTCCGATTTCAAAAAGGCCAAACATTCATTCTACAAGGCCTCCTTGACTAACCGCTTTCCAGGAAAAGCGGTACTTCCTTGGCAATATAAAATCATCCACTTTGACATTTTATAAATGGGTTTAATTCATAAGCTGGTCCTTCTGTCCTAACTGCTTCTGAGGTTTACACTGATCACCACCAAATAACGGTTCTGCTCTTCCCCCCACATGAAATTCCCCAGGCAGAAAAATCCCCCAGTGCTGTTAAGCACAGCCAAAATAACATGCTTCAGAGACCTTCCATTCTCCTCCCTTGCAGCTTCATCCCATGATGCCTGGGAATTTACAATGGTTACACCCCTTTCACTGCAGGACTTGCTCGCTACAGTGCACCAGGTTGCTCCTCTCAGCAAGCCAAGGCCCTGGGTGACAAAATAAATCCTCCCAACAGTTGCCAACAAACCTTAAGGCAACAACAGGTGATGCACAAACCAGGGAGTTTCCCTGGCTCTTTTAAGCCTCCTGGAAACAGTAAACAGCAGTGCAAGCAAACCAAGACGTCTTTGGGCGAATTCCAATAGGTACGCTGGTATGAAATATCCACATGGATTTTCCATGTGTTATTCAGAGGAACACATGTCTCAGCACATATGTTGATGCTGAGATATATTTGTGGGAAACTACCCAGGAATCCCACTTCGAGCATTATGCTAGAAACAGGTTAAGGAGCTATACAAGTCACTTGGGCTTCTTTCTCTTTGAGTTATTATCAGCTTTCCCACTAAAGTAGCCTCCCCAACCTGGTCCTCCCCAGATGTGTTGGACTACAATCTCCAGGATTCCTGATAATTGGCCATGCCAGCTGGGCCTGATGGAATCTAAAGGACCCTAGATGAAGACAGCCCTTCTCCCTTCCTTTTGCATATTGAACTTACTCTATACCAAGTGTCCTCAACCTTTGTGGATCCATGAGCACAAATTTGGAATTTGAGACCATGCTATGGGCACCAACACAAAATACCTAATCCGTGGATCGCCACTTTGGCATCTACCTGTCACATCTATGGATCTTAGGCTGACTCTTATTCAGCAACAACATTTGTTTCTGTCCATTGGGCACCCTAACATCTCTTTAATAAGGGATTGTCTAATTACGCTAATTGCTGGTGGTGCAATACAGCTAGGGCTTCTTTTAAATGTATGTCCTGGCAATGTCAAATAGTTTTCTTTTTGTGAGGAGGTTATTGCATAGATATGTTTTGTACTGGAACAGTCTTTAATATTCACTGATGTACCTGCTCTTTCAAATTATTTACCTGCTTCATGGAAATTAATAAATGATCAGTGTAAATTCATTCTCTGTTCCTTTTGACAGCTAAGAGACTAATATTACATAACTGAAAGGATGAACACACACCTCTTTAATGCAATGGATTGTGGACCTTACAGAGCTTTCATTAGATGAACAGGTGGCATATAGATGCCATCTTCAAATGGATACTTATTTGGATATTTGGTCCATTTTCGTTGAACCCCATATATAATTGCTAGAAAGCTGTATGCATTTCATGAAAATCCATGTATGTGTATTAAAAATGGGGTTAAAATAAAATAAAATTCAGGTGTACCACACTGGCAACCCATTCACAGGCACCATATTGGGGATCCCTGCTCTGTACAATCCTCAAAATAGATTTCTGCAGAAACACATGGTTCTGACTGAAGATCTGAACTACAGTTATGAAGGGTTGTCATCTTTTTTGCTTTTTAAACCCAAGTCCTCAGATTTTTCAATGTATGCACTTTTGTTCAATGTTACTACACAATTCATAATTTTAAAGCAATGTTCTTACGCCTATGTATGTCACATTATTTCAAATGTTTTCAGACAGATTTCCAATGATGATTTTACACAGAAAGGTTTTAAAAAAGTGTGACATTTAAGATACTGCAAAAATATACAATGATCTCTTTTGTTAAGCATGATATGGACAAGCCGTCACAAAGATGGTGGATTTTGGCTTCAGTATTTGGGACAGAACTGAGCAATAGCAGATGCTGAAGATTCACCATGATTCAGGTTTGAGGAAATTTGGCAGCACGTATTGTGAGGATTATTGAAGTCTTTTTAGTATTGCTTCTCACATAACTTTTGAGAGACACACCCAGCGTCCACATATCTTCAAAAACATTGTAAGTGAATTAGGGTGATAGTACTCTGAAAACATATTTAGGGAGGAACTTTTACTACAAGTAAAATCTTGAATTAAAAACAGTAATAACTTAACAAGAAGAGTATTTTTAAAAATATGCCAGTTCAGGGCAATCCCTCAGGACAGCCAACTTGGGCTAATCTTAAGCATCTGATGAGGCATTTTTCGCATTCAAGTCTACACTTGCTTCTTGCCTTGGATACCATCTGGAAGCACAGAACGTTAGAGTCCTGCTTCCTAGACCATACCGTTCTCTCCACTAACAGACCTCAATGACATGATTATGAGGAATTTGTACAGAAGACAAAGCAGTGACAATTTAAGCTTTTTGGTATTCCTAAACGCCTACCAACTATTTTTTGCTGAGAATATTATTTACAAGAAATGCATTCGAAACAACATGTAAACATTTTCCCACTATACTTTCATTTGCACTGAAAATACTAGAAAGGTTATAGTTTGCTGACAGTTACAATTTTTAGAATAATTGGCATATTTATAAATGCAATGTTATTTAGGGTGCAACCCTATGCATGTTTTTAGGCAGAAAAAAGTCCTGCAACTTCCAACATTCACTAACCAGCATGGACTTCTTTCAGTCTAAAAATACATAGGATTGCACCCTTGGTAATAATGAAAGACTGCACATGAGGACTACTGTCATTTTACTAGTCAAGAAGAGATTATTTTGTTGAGGGCAGCTTCATTCATAATTATTACACTGGTGAACAATGTTGCAACCAACAAAATATCCCCTTCTACCCAGCTATTTCAGGCACAGGAATCAGTACTGAATAGAATTGTATCTGGCAACCTTACTTAGTAGACGACTCTCAAGGAGGTTTTATAATCCACTTTTCAACAAAAATTCTCAAAGCAAAGTACAATAAAGTGATCAACATACAACCACAAATGTTATCCAGTAAATACAGCATCAGAATAAAGACATACAATTCAGTCTCTCTTAAAAATCTAATGCCTGTCTGCCCTTAAACTGCTCAACTGAACAAACCAAATGCCCAGAGACATGATGGGAGTGAGTTCCACAGGTATTACAATAAAAAGCTATAACTTACAGATGTTACTAGGAAATGTAAATATTCCTAGCTATAGTCCTGGCTTTCAAGCACTCATTCCAATGGTCAAACCAGATGTGATATGGGCAGCCATGGAGGAGAGATGATCCCACTCTGGATGAAGCCCTTTACCTCCATCATGCTGTTTTCTTGCTGAAATGTCTCCACAATACACATACACACACACATTGCTACTTTCCCCAATGGCAAAACCTAAGGACATACAGGGCTCAACCCACCCACCTCAGCTACTTTTGTAAAAGGTGTGGTGGGAGATAAGTCTTGATTTTTAAACGCCCTGTGCTCTTCCCTTCCCAGTTATTTGGCAGAGTTGAATGTTCCTCTTAGGAGAACTCGGTCCGTAGATTCCAGACTTCTGGTGGTTCCTTGGACTAAAGTGGCAAATTCTAGGCTCCCATCTTGCCCTACAATTGTGGAACTCGCTTCCTCTACACCTTCATATGGAACCAGAGTTGGAGAAATTTAGACAAGGCCTGAAATTTGTTTGAGTCAGAGCCATAGGTATTGTGTATGGAGCAAGGAACAATCAGTTTGTTTTTGAGTTTTATATTGTTTGGTTGTTAATTAGTTTAAATTTCGGTTAGCAGTTTATCTAATGCGTATATGTTGATTTTTGTTTCTATTGCTGTTTTTTGTATGTATTGGTTAATTGGCATGTGCTCTGGTATACAGCACAACAGAAGAAGAAAAAGAAGAAGAGACTTGAACTCATGACATCTAGTTCGATGCTGAGTCTCTAGCTATTTGCTCACTACTGATGTAGGCAATAGGTTCAGAAACCCACAGTAAAGAGATATGTTTGGAAGCACACTTCTGACAGATATAGATAACCCTTAAATGTTTGAGAGGCTAATAAGATGGCTATTAGAATTTATTTTAGCATCATTAAACTGTGGTGAGTGTCAGACTAAGATATAAATATAACAATGTAATAAAAAATAAAATAATTGCAGAACAATGTCTTTGAACTAGCTAGATGTTTCAAATTGAGTCTAGCTAGTTTTGTCACAGGGTGGACACAAAGCAATGATTTTGATTAAAAACAGATTTTTTAAAAACTGCAACTTCTTAAAGAATAACTGTATTTAATATTAATAACTTAGTTAATATTAAGTCATCTGAAAATAAGCATGTAAACTCTACAGCTAAGCAACCCCTTCTACCACAAACACTGAGTTAAAAAAGAAAGTTTCTCTATGTAAATGAACTGCAAATTTGAACTGGTAAATATGAAAATATGAATTTACATAACAAATATAGCATTTGATTTTCAACTCAAGAAAATAAACTCTTCCCATTCACTATAACAGCGTGCTTTGATTTATGGGCATTTCATTTTTGCTTGCACCTTTGTTTTTGTGAGAGTGGGGCTGAACCGTGGCAGAGTGAAGCAGACAGGAAAAATGTCCTGCAACTCTCAGCATCTCTACACCCTTAACCTCACAAAATCTCATGGCTGCTGGTCATAAGAAACATCCTATATTGAAATATTATAAATACATTTCCTGCTATAGATATAAAAAGGAACTGTGCAAAATGCATACAGTTTGACTAATAGATGCAAGGCTTGGTTGAAAAAAATGAAACCACAGTGTAAAGAATACTCTGTTTCAGGGGCAGGCAACCTATTGCCCTCCAGATGTTTTGGACTACAACACCCATAGTCCAAAACTTCTGGAAAGCAACCAGGTTGCCTAGCCTTGCTCTATTTCATTTGTAAGTTAACATGGCTTAGTGGTCAGATTTGCACAATTGTTTAGGAATGTAATATCACTAAGATGTCAAATTGGCCTTTTTCATGTTGATTTAAAATCAGCAAAGAAATTTAAACTGTCTATACCTAGTTTTTTGCAAGAGTCCCTGTCCCATTTCTTTTTTAGAAAAAAAAGATGTGGCAACTCAATTTTGGAAAGCCACCTAGAGCAAAATTAAATTGTCAAAAAAACAAACTCAAGCAAACAGTGCAACAAGATCTTCTGCCTCTGTAGGTCCTTGCCCCACAGACAGTAACTATCATCTTAAGAAACCATAGTTACGATAACATTACAGCAAGAAGGATGATAATCACATGTTTGGTTTCCAAAAATAGCCATCACACTCAAACGGCAACCCTTTGGCTTTAAGTTTAGTTTTGAAGCATCTGAAATGAAAACAGGTTTCTAGCAGTAGGTTTATAAAAGACTAATGTAGCTTCCCCAACTTGGTGCTGACCAGACTTTGGGGACTTCAGTTCCCATTAGCCTCAGAGAGCCTGGTCAATAATCAGGAATGCTGGGGGTTGTCGTCCAAAACATCTAGAGGGCATTACATGTTGGGGAAAGTTGGTCTAATGTTTCAGACCATTGTCTGCACAAGATAGTTAATTCAAGGAAATCATCCTATGCTCAAGTGCATCATCTTCAGACAAGTCCTCATTTCCTGAACCCATTTAACATAAACCTTCTGGATACTTCTTGTTTTTTAAACAAGAACAGCAGGAGCCAGATAAAATTACACAAACCTTTCCCAAAGTGGAGAGCCTTTCTCCTGCCTTTTTGCTCCGTTGCCTTTTTTCAGCCCTTTTCTTCGCCCTCCCAATGAGTGTACACGAAGTGCCTCTCAACAACTAACTGAAAGCACCGACAAGGAGGACAGGAAAGGGATTATTTGACAAGAGATTATCCAATGGAAGTCAGGATTGAGGGTCAAAAGCAGCTCAGGATTGTAGGAAACATCTTGTGTGGAGGCAGTTTGGAGCTGTTTATAAGAATCAATAGAGGAGGAGGAGACTTGCAATTGTCATAGATTATTTTGAAATACAAAAGCCTGCAATATTCTGATTAATTGGGATCTAGTCCATGAGGGTTTATGTCCCAATAGGAACAGAAGGAGCTCCCTTACACAGAGTGAGAACATGGATGCCTCTCACAGAATTATCTGCACTGATCTGATTCACACATAACAACAAGCCACTCTGCCTTAATTTCCCTGTGTGACTTATCATCACACGTTGGCAGCCATTTTTAAAATGCAAGCCATGGCAGAGGCTCAGCGTGGCTTGTCGTTATGTGCAGACCCGACTAGGGGGTTATTGGGGTGGTTAATGAATCCAGAATTGCACTGTTACCCCCTACCCCCCACCTCTGCCAGGAGGCCCTGCCACAACTCTGCTGCCACCTTTGGCAAGCGCTCTGCAGAGCTCCGCCAGCTGTTCTCCCACCATGGCATTGGCCACTCTTAAGCAGCTGCCTGCCCTCTGTTTCCTTCGTTGTGCATCCCGTCTTACTTTCGCCACCGCCGCATTTGCTCTATGGAGAGCCACACAGCTAAAAGAAGCGGTTGTGGGGCTCTCACAAGAGTTCTGAAGCCACTTCTTCCAGATGCACAGCTTTCCATAGAGCCGATGCAGCAGCAGCAACGACAGAAATAAGGAGATGGGGGCGTGATGTGGAAGCAGGAAGGGACGGGAGGCAATGCTCGTGGCATGTGTCCTCTCCTGCTCCAGGCAGCAACAGAGCTTGGGCTTGGGCTAGTCTAGAGGTGCACTCCAGGCTAATAGCAGCAATGCTCACAAAATAGTGAGCATGGGAAGGAACGTTGTGTCATCACATCATAAAGATATCCAACAGGTATATGTGATACTCCTGTAGCCATTGTTCATCCACCAACCAGAGGCACAGGACAAAGTGTGGTGATTACAGCAGATTTCGGTCTTCATTAAAGATGAGGTGACAGACAGACATGATCCACAGGCATAATCCACTGGGAAATCCTCCTGTACAACCCCCCTTAGAAATGAGCATACACTCGCTCAGTTCCCATTTATTTAATGACCTTCCTAATAGAGGAAGCTCTGTGTAAATTACCAAAAGACATCCCCTTTAGATTCTTAAATCAAAGTACCAAAATAACTTGGGCTACTCTGGGTCATGATAATCAAAGTACTATCTGAAAGAATGCAATACCTATCACAGGTACAAAATGAGACTACAACAGAGAACGATTTGACCACTTTTAAGTTATTTCAATGATGAGCTACAAGGCGAGGGCATCTTCCCCTTGGTCTTTTAAGATCAAACTCAATGCTAAGACAATAGAACAGCCTTCTCCAACTTGGTGCCCTTCAGGTGCTCTGGACTACATTTCCCATTCTTGACCATTGGTCTTTCTGACTGGGGTTGATGGAAGATAAAATTCAAAACATCTGGAAGGCATCAGGCTACAAGAGGACAAAAATGATTTTAATTTAAATACATTTAAATTAACTTTTCAGAAAATGGGCAAGAGACCTCGTGTATCATGTTAGGTCCCCTCTACAAGGATTCGCTTTTGTGCCTGGTTAGGTGATTATGCGCATAATTGCAGAAGCGCATTTACGCCTAATACCTCTGCACGAGAGGCGGCGAGAGGCGGCGAAGCGCATTAAGGGATGACCAAAATGCACTTTACAAGTAGTTAATGCGCATAAGCGCTTGTTCACATAGGCAAAATGCGCTTTAACGGCCGGAGCAAAATAAAACTCGCTGTTTAACACGCATTCGATAATGCGCATAATCGGAGAGATAACGCGCCTCTACGCCCGATTTGCACTCCGTTCTTGTAGAGGTAAAAAAAATTAAGCGCCTTGAAAGAGCATTAAACCTCTCTTGTAGAGGCAGCCTTAGAGGCAAAATTGAGGTGAGAGCACATCTTTCCAACGTTCAATCCAAACTGGCTAAACTGTACCTCTTTACTTCTTTCTACAAGGTGGTTCAGCTACAATTCTAACTATGATGAAGTTAGCAGGTCTTGCTAAATCAACAAATCTAGTCTGGCAGCAAAGACTAGACCTTTTTTTTTTTTATGATACAGTACTCTGATCAAGATGCAATGGTGCTGCAACTCTGTACCCTGATTTCATTACTTCTGTAGCAAAAAAACTAGATTTCCCTATTATCCCAAGCTTGCAACAAAACAAAACAAAATCTAGTACCAAACAGGCAAACGTGCACATGCGCGCACGCACGCACACACACACACACAGAGGCCTGCAAGATTTCGACACTTCCTACAATAATTTAAACAATTCGGGTTAACAAATTCCTTGAAAGGATCTGTGAAAAACAGCAAATCCTTATGTCGTTGTTTTAGACTTGTACTGCTGTACAACTTCATTATCATTATTGTATCACGAGATGTGTCAAATGAGCTATCAATCTAGAAAGTTCTATTATAAATGCGGAAGTGGGACCTGCAACAAAAAGCAGCAGAGATCGCTTCTGTTCACTGTTCCAGTCACCCAGCTATTCAGGCCCTCTTCCACAACATTCTTGCATTTCAGGTGCCTGGTTGTGCATTGCTCCCAAAAAGAATGGGCATGCACCACAGAAAAAGAGGATGACAATTTGCATAAATGTGCATTAAATTTGCATGGACTAATTTATACATAGATGTTCACATTTGGAAAAAATTAGTAGAATTGGAATTTAACAGAAGACAAACTATTTTGCCTTTCAATTCACCGCCCCAAAATTCTTAAATTAATTTGTATCCCACCCCAGGTCACTAAAATCAGTTCTCTTGACTTCCAGATGATCAAGATCCTGCTCCAATTTCCCTTCAACAAATTACCCCCATTCAGTTCACTCTTTCACAGTATTATCCTCCCTAAATCAGATTAAATTCATGTAAAATTCATTAAAGCAAGCTGGACACACCTTTGCATGTCTGCTCAGAACTGGCCAGATTGAATCACTCAGTAGCACTTTCAAACAGCATCCCTACCACCAACCCACCACATCTCTATTCAGAAGAAAGCATGAGCAGCATGCCTGCTCAGAAATTACCTGCTCAGAAGTTAACGGAGCAAACCTCAGAAGTATGGAGAACTGAATCATTCAATAGCCTCTTTCCCAAGCCCAGTCCTTTCTCCACTGCAGGGGAAAAGCTCTTATCTCCAATCAGCTGATTTGAGATAACTTTTTCTTCCTGATCTCTGAGAAAGGGAACCTTTAAAGCAAGGAGGATCCAAATGCCCCCCTCACGCAGTTCTCCATGGGCTAGCTGATGTCACTGGCATAGCCATGCCCAGTGTTATTATCTGGACCCTGGCTAAAGCTTCAGCTGGCGCTTTCGCCAGCTCTGTCTCCCAACACGGAGGATGCAAGATAGACATAGCCACTCTGACTGAGGTGGCAACTGGGGGCTCCTGCAGATGGTGCCTCAGTGGCAGAATTTCCCTGACCACGGACAGCCTGCTGCAGCAAAGCCACTCTGTACTTGCCTGGGTGCCACTGCATTATAGGAAGTGAGTATTTATCTTTCCAATGACTTTTAGCTGTCAAAAGAGTGCAGCCTATCCATTTATGCTGACCATTTGTTAATTTCCATGAAGCAGGTAAATTAATTAAAAGACTATGTACATTAGTTATATTAAAGATTGTTCCAGTGCAAAATGTATGTGTAATAACTACCCACGAAAAGAAGCAATTACTGAACATGCCAAAACTTATGTTTAAAAGAAACTTTCACTAGATGGCACCACCAGCAATTAGCTGAACTAAACAATCCCTTATTAAAGGGACATTGTGGTGCCCAATAAACACAAAACAAAGGCCTAAGATGTGACAAGTAGATGCCAAAGTGGCAATCCACTGATTAGGCATTTTGTGGTGGTGCCTACAGCACTTTGTCAAATTCCCAAATGTGCCCACAGGTCCAAAATATTGGGGATCCTTGTAATAAACAGTTTTGCACTGCGTTAATTACAGATGAAGTGGCAAGAGGGCTGCCTTCATGGCACCAAGTGGGTGCTGTGTTCCCCCCACCCAAATCCTGTGGCTTCACTTATTTAGGGTGGCATCAGGTAATCCCCATGCCAAGGAGGAAGCGCAGGGCTTCCAGCAGTCATCCAGGTACTGGAGCTGCCCCCCCTCTTCCTGGCTTCTGGCAACCAATTGCCAGTTACCTTCTGCCAGGACCGCCCCCCCTCCCCGGATCAGTCCTGGAGTGAGGTAAGACGGTGGAAGAGCTGGGGTAACCTCGCTCCTACCAAAAAAGTCAGGGTAAGTTCCCAACTTTTTTTACTGCACAGCTTTGCAGAAAAGCCCCATGGTGGCTATGAATCCGCAGCTGCATCATATAACTGATGCAGTGCAGATTCGCAGCCACTGCAGTGCTTTGACAACGTATAGACAACCTCCGATCATATGCGTAAAGGGCTTCAACTTATGCATGTGTGAATTTGGTAAGGGGCAAACATTGGAACAACAGCCAATTCCTAATTCAGACAGGCCTCAAGAGGCTTATTATTTGTGCTTCAGTTTTAGTCTACACAATTCAAAACTGCTTTGAGAAAGAGCTAGTATCACATGCAGTTCCTATCCAATATTTCTTCATCCATTCTGAAATTACAAATACTATCAGTACATGCAATATTCACAGGAACCAATACTTTTGCAATTGAAATTCCTTACAAGTTTTGCTAGTCCATTTTTCAGTCTGCAAGGGCTCTTCTGTCCATCTATGAGCACAGGAAGTGTTTTAAATTAAAAAATAATAATAATCAAGGAATACAAGCAAGATGGAATCTTCAACACAGCTAGCATAACTGCCATGTATGCCAGCAAAAATATCAGGACAGAGTTTCTGTTGGTTGTCTTTAGTTGGCATTTACCTATTTCCCACATAAAATACATTACTTTGGGAGTACAGAGGCTGGTAGATTTTTTATAGATGGCTATGGACATTATTACCGTATTTCACCGAATCTAAGACGCCACTGATCCTAAGACGCACCTTAATTTTAGGGAAAAAAGCATTGCGTCAATTGACACGTAATATTGGGGATCAGTGCATCTTAGAATCAAAGAAATACGGTAGGGCTGTGCATGCCCCCCCTCGATCTGCCACCCAGGGACCTGCTGGGCTGGGCCGGCCCGGACATGAGTCTCACTCCTCCCTTCCCCACTCACTACCAGCGCCGCTCCGGTCCTCGGAGAACCAGTCCACACCACCCCAGTCCACCAGCTCCGGGGAGGCCCTGCCATCGAGGAGCTGCCGCCGCGGCAGCAAGGAAAGGCCTTCCCCACTCACCTCCATCACTGCCCCCCGGTCCTCACCGCCAGCGCTGCTTGCAGTGGCCTCCCTGGGATCGTGGCCTACTTTGTAGTAATGCTACATTTCCAGGCCGGGGAGGCAGCTGCAAGCAGCACTGGGGCGGCAATGGGGAAGGCCAGTCCTTACTGCTGCGGCGGTGGCTCCTCGCTGGCAGCGGCCTCCCCGCCACGACCAGGGCGGCACTGGCGGTGCGGACTGGGGCGGCGAGGACCAGGGTAGCGATGGAGGTGAGTGGGAAAAGGTGTTCCTTGCTGCCGCAGTGGCAGCTCCTCGCTGGCAGCGGTCTCCCCAGTGCTGGCATGGCGGACCAGGGCGGCACAGACCGAGGTGGCGCTGGCGGCGAGGACCGGGGCAGTGCTGGAGGCCAAGGAGATCGGTGCCAATGGCGCGGAGTGGCGGTGATAGAGGCGAGTGGGGCAGACCGAGTTGCTTGGGGGGGCATGCAGAGCCCCTTTGTGAAGGCGCTGTGGGGGGGTGTATCTTCAACCCCATTCCAGCGCTGGAGAAATAGGGCGATTCTTAGACGCCATCGATTCTAAGACGCACTCCATGTAAATATGGGGAAAAAGTGCGTCTTAGAATCAAAGAAATACGGTAGACTTAAGAGAAAGCTTTGGCAAGGGGATACACTGAGAAAATATATAAAGCAGATAGTCTCACAATGACATTCATCATCATAAGAGGACAGTTTTCAGAGCACAGAGAACCAATCCTTCATAACCACTCTGAATACTAGTTTTATGATTCTATTGCCTAGAGATTTTTCCAAGACCGGAGACAAATAGAAAACACCGATGAAAACTGGTTATCTCCGGAACTGATTATTGGTTTGGCCAGAAGTGGTCACAGTAATAGCTTGAAGTGCTTTCTTGTAAATTAATAGTCATTGATTCTAATCCCACCATTGACAAAGAGAATGTTCCCTCTTTTCAGCAATGACTCTGGTCTGGCTCATAATATTAAAGGCAATTTGGCACAGGGGTTGAAGTGCTGGGCAATCCAAATGCTAGCAAATCCATAAAGCTCACTAGGTAAGTATTGGGCAAGACATGCTCTCTCAACCTAATTTATCTGCCAATGTTGATATGAGTTTAAAATGAGATAACCCAATGGGTGCCATCACTGAGCTCCTTAGAGAAAAGCTAAGACACAAAGGTGAAATATAAACCACACACACCATACCCTGAGAGAAGGACAACCTCCATGTTCTGGAGCAGTGTATCTCCAAATACAATGTGAGATACTTGCAAGTATCATGAATTCTTTAGAAACTTTCAACTCCATAGTAACTCTTGACCCGGTGATTTATTATTTTTTTGTTTATCAGTAAGAGCTAGATTCTTTCATCCTTTATCACCACTATTTGCCAGTTCTCTAGACTCCCCATCCTTGGGCCCAGGTAGCTGCCCTATATCTTCCGCAGGGAACACACACACAAAAGAATTCATCCAGCTTTTCTGCAACCTCCTTTTCCTGCTTTAGCACATCTTCAACTCCCTTATCATCTAACCATCCCTTTACCTGGCTTCCTGCTTCTGATTTAAACATGTTTTGCTGTTTTTAGTGATATGCTCCTCAGATTTTACTAGAATCTTTTTTTTTTTGCTTTTTTATTCTCTGTTTTGAAAAACAGTAATCCTGCCATTTCCACCAGGCAGCTGGGATTCTATGACAGTAGTCAAAGAAGGAAAATTATGCCAAGCCAGTCTATGATTCTAAAAAGCCTATGAAGAATGGAATCAAAGCAATATATATTTTAATATTAAAAATACATTATTTTTGAGCCTTAGTGAAAATCAGGCAGCAGCTTTTAATTGTACAGGCACACTTCACCCAACACAACATTAAAAAATAATTGGGAGAGGCAGTGACAAAATAAACACAGCTTGGGTAGCATAGCTTACCAGCAAGCTTTGCAGGCATGGTTATTAAATCTATAACACTCACGGAACAAGAGAACACCAAATAACATAAGACTGAAATGCTACAAGCAACTGTCCAGGCATACAACTCAAGCCTATAGCAACCAGTACAATTCATGTAGCAGATGACCCAGTTTGGATGCATTATTCATGCTCTCTGCATCCAAGCTGTTAGTGAACATGACCATTCTCCTTTGCATGAAGATCTTTGGGTCTGGCTAATTCCCCCTCCCCACCAACCATAGTAACTTAAGCATCATTTCAGCCCAATCCAAAAAATAATATTCTGCACACAGACTTAGGGCACTATACTTCAAGGCCTCCTGTGCATGAAAAAAGATTATAGTCATCATCACCATACTTATTATAACCTGGAGAAACGGGTTGCATGCCTTTTAAACATACCCAAGAAAGGTTGAAATGTTCAGCTACTACCATGGTACAGTCCTGTCTTACAACTGCACAATGGTCAGTTGTTCTGAAAATATCCCTATCTTAAAATTGCATCCTATGTGAAAAGCTCACAGGTCTTACCCAATCCCCCAAATGAAATGCACTTGAACTTTTGAATCAAAAGTAGGAAGAACTCCAGCCTTTGTGAAGCTCCAGAGATAATGATAATGAAGCTTATGAAGAAAGGGCAGTGCTGTATTCTTCTAGTAGGTAGGGATAATAACTCCCAAAGACTCAAGGAAAATAACTGAAATAAAAACAATGAGGGAGTGCTTTTCATTCCAAAGAGCATCAACAGAATTCAAGAGTTTTAGATAACAGTGGTGTAGACACAATATATGTGCTTTCCATTAGTTTTGGCAATAAATGTACAAATTCAAGGAATCTTTTGTGAATTTACTTCCTCTCAGACAAGTATTGTCCTTGATCTGATTCAGCCTCTTCCTCATTTCCACTAACAGGTTATCCTTTCTGCCATGTAGATGATTCATTCCCCACTTCCATTCTCTAGATTAGTATTGCGGACCTTTCTTTTTTTCTTGTTGAGGGCTGCTTTCCCTCAGCTGTAATCTGTATGCTAATAGTGGTGCATCTCCCACCCACCCCATCTCTGCCACACGATTTTCTCCCTCCCCCATCACCCACCCAGTGGGCTGCCTGGAGAGTGACAGATTATTCTTGATAAAGATCCAAACTGATTGCTTGCAGAGGGCTTTTGATTGTTTGCCGAGGGCCACATGGGTCCCTAGGGCCACAGGTTGCCAACCCATACTTTCTAGGATGAAACTTTTAACCTGTGAATGAAAATGTCAACAAGAATGTCAGGTAGAGTGGTGAAGCTTTTCAAGATGTTTAGTTTTGGGTTACAGCCCACCTTATTCTGAGATAAAAGAGCCTGATGACAGCAATTGTTCATTTGGAAGCTGGAGCCCTGCAATTTAGAATTGACAATCTAATTGTACAGAGGAGGAGAATAGATTTTCCCTCAACTGAACGGCATTAGGCCAACACATACTATTACACCCATTAATATATACAACCACCTATAAGACACATATACCCTCCTCCTTCTTCCCCAGTTCCTTGTTCTAAGAGCATCATCAGACAAGCATTTTATTCGATGTTCACTACTGCCTGCTTACGGATGTTCATGCATCCTTTAGGCAATGATGTCTGCCGCCCGCTTCTTCGGTCCCCTCTACAAGGATTCGCTTTTGCGCCTGGTTAGGCGATTATGCGCATAATCGCTGAAGCGCATTTACGCCTATTACCTCTGCATGAGAGGCGGCGAGAGGCGGCGAAGTGCATTAAGGGATGACCAAAATGCTCTTTACATGTAGTTAATGCATATAAGCGCTTGTTCACATAGTCAAAATGCGCTTTAACGGCCGGAGCAAAATAACACTCGCTGTTTAACGCACATTCGATAATGCGCATAATCGGAGAGATAACGCACCTCTACGCCCGATTTGTGCTCCGTTCTTGTAGAGGTAATTTTTTTTAAGCGTCTTGAAAGAGAATTAAACCTCTCTTGTAGAGGCAGCCTTCTTGCCTGTTTTCCGTGACAAAATGGACCCCTTTTGAATTGACTTTTTTGAAAAACAGAATGTGCCACCATTTCCTGCTTTGTGCAGGAAAAGCAGTGTGATAAAAACAGCACCTGAATGCGCCATTTGGTCTTTGTTTACTTCCTCTTCTCTCCACAGAAAGAGGAAGTATCGTGGAACAGAAGCAGGGGGCAGAGAAGCAATGGTAGGGAACCATGATCCTCCACCCCAGTCTGATGACGTTCTAAAACAGAATCACTGTCAACCCCCAGCCCTGCATGCGTTCTCACTCCCCAAGTAACTGTGCACTTGGAGAATTCTGAACTCACCCTCCCATTTGTATACCCATGATTGTGATTACTGGTTACATAGCTAAGAATCAACAGCCCTAATTATCCAGGGCTTATTCCTTGGCCTTTCAACTCACTTCAACCTTAATAGCCCACTGGTCATTGAAATAAATGGGGCTGAGTAACTAAATCAACAAGTCTTTTAATTCTGGTTAACTTATTCACATGTAGAGGAATGAGGTGTTAGAATGGACTGTACCAGTTCAGGCTCATGGAACAGAACAGCATTTTTGAATGCACCGCCACATTTTACTAAAAAAATTTTTAAAAAATCCTTCCATGTAAAAATAAGGAAAACGGGGGGGGGGGGGGGACACCCTGCCACACCATGGGTAAGTAGTGCTAACTTCGCACTTGCTCCATTCTACCACCTCATCCTGCTGCATGTGTAGAACAAATGATAAACAACCCCAGAATTAAGAGAAACAAAGAGCCAATACAAGTGCATTCTACTCTTTTCATGGGATACTTATGTTTCTATCCAACATTATAAAATGTGCTTTTTTCCAAGAGATGTTTTCACTTAATCATATTCGTCTGCCATCAAGTAAAAAACTACTGGATATTCACTCAGATTATTAGTGTTTCTTAGGTGAAATAGTCAAGGAATTATTTTAACAAAAGTCCCCCTGCCACCTATAATCTTTTCCTCCCCTCAACTATTGAATTAGTTGGGATAGCATTAACCTTTTAATGCACTCCATTTTCTCTTCCAACTATTCAAATTTAATTGTTCAATAGTTGGGAGAAATCACACATCTTAATAGTAGCAAACACCATCAAATCATTACATACCAAATGAACTTATATATTAGCCATGTATGCCAAAGTCGCAAAATTGTTCACTTCCAAAAAAAGTGGCACAGCAACTATTTGACGTGTGCTGACAATACTGGAATCCTTATTATGGGGCATAACCCCCCCCCAATAAAATACATTTTTCATTATGCTATTTTTAATAGATCCAAGATCAGGCCAGCTTATTTCTGCCCCACTCACCTAAATGACAAATACTGGAATATGAAATCATATCCAGAGACATGATTTAGAGGAGCTCTCTCTACTAAGTCCATTGACTCTGTAATAGTTTAAGGGGGCAATCCTATGCATGCTTAGACAGAAAAATGTTCTACAACTCCCAGCATTCCACAGCCAGCCTTTGTAACTAAGCCTACAGCAATTACTTCAGCCAATGTCCGTTTCTTGCATTTGTCCAAGCAGGAGTCATGTATGTTATTTATATTCCTCTCCTGCAAAAATTGCTGTTTTCACTGAAGTTATTAGGAGTGTCCTTCTTAAGCTGGTTTCAGATGTGCAGGCCTCTTCCACCCCATCCACGGCTCTTCTCAAGATTACAGGATCATACTGTGGAAGGAAGCCAGCTGGCCACAATATAGCTCTCCATCTTCCTTCCCTGCCTCTCTCAGAGCCACAAACAGGTTTCTCTAATCATCTTCCAAAAAAAAAAAAAAAGTCTGAAGACAAAGAAGGTACCATACTGACTGGGAAGTTCGCCACCGCAGCCCCAGTCATTAATTAGGAAGTAGCTGAGCATCCTTTTCTAAACACGCCACAGCACTTGGACACTGAGAGAAAAACACACACATACACACTCAGTTACCAGGTCTAGAGTTGAGTAATTGAGATCAATCAAGCATGAAGAGCATCCTTCAGGCTTGAAAGGAATAAGCCACCTTCTCGCTCTTTAAAACTGATCTTAGACACTAGCCTAATCCACTCCTCTTGTTTTTTCACATGAAGACCCAACCTGCTCAATTCCCAACCTGCTCAAAAATTGTCCCCATTTTACTCAACTGGGACTATCTGGCAATCAGGGAAGATCTTGTGACTAAAGAGTAAGCACTTTCTTTTTTATATAGTACACAAGCCCAGGGCCTGTGCCTTTGGCAGGAGAGATTGCTGTCATGCTTGTTGGGGATTGTGGGACATGTAATCCAAAACATCTGATGGGACCATGTTGGGGAAGGTTGCCATATGGATTTATGGCTTCAATTTTCAAATGAAAGAGGTTCAGCCCTGTTCCCTTAGAAAGATTTTGAGTTTTCTGATCTGTAAGAGGGGAATGCAGCTATGTATCTGGAAATGGGTATACCACCAGTTGAATGTAAAGTTTGGATAAATGCCCTGAAAATGGTTAGTAGCACCTGCACTTTTCCAGTGTTTTCTATGGGTTGTGATATGACAGCAGGGCCGTGCAGAGCTGGTCATATGCCCAGGCCAGATGGGAAGTGTGCCCCCCCCATTTCAAAAAAGGAGGACAACATGGCCGCCCCAAGGGGGCATGCCCACCAACATGTCCATTCTACATAACACCTTCATATTAAACCTGTTCTACAACACCTCAAGGCACATATATCTCCGCCCCATATGCGGCATGGCCCTCTGGAGTTTGTAGTCTGACCGTGGTATTCACGACTGATGGCTTCTGTGCTGTTTCCACAAAGTGGGCTCCTCGCTTCTTGATGGGCCACTTACACTATGGAAGCAGTAGCGTAAGCTAGGGGGGGTCTGTATGGTCCAGTGAGGAGAAACTTACCACACATTTACTCCTGATTAGACATCTGTGCAGCAGAGGGGAGGAAAAAACTTGCTGTTGGGAGCACCGTGGAAGTGGTAACAGCAAAGGGCGGGATATACAGTTCTAAATACATTTCTCATCACCATTTGACAGGGAAATGCATGTTGTTTTCCATGCTCATGTTAAGTTATGACTTAATAAACAGGCTCTGCTCATCTGATAAAACGTGAATTATAGCTTTCCTTTTGAAAGAGCCTATTTTTAACCCTAATGGTTGCGGAGATTGGAGGTGGCCAGCCCTCTAACAGCCGAGAAGAATAAGTACTTCCACTGCTTTCCTCATGGACCCCCACCCTTGCACTGCAATTCCATCCATCCACTATGCTTCCCTTTTTATAACGAAGATAGAGGATGTATTCTGTCACTGGTGGCATGTCTTGTTGAGTAGGGGCTACAGATGGAACAGGGAGAGACTCAGTTCACAGCCTTCCTGGGCCATGGGCTCCTGTTCACAATTTCCCTTTACAGCTTATTCCTGGCCAATCTCAAATTCAATTGATGATGCTTCACTCACCAAAATCTACAGCACTGCAACATGCAAATAAGCTGTTATCACGTAAATCATTCAATACATCATACAAACAAATAACTCTGCACACATTCATGTACTCCTTCCCAATGAAGCGAACTCTAAACAGATCCATCCTAATTCTGGTTACTGTCTTGCAGACAATTGCAGAGCATGGAAGAATGAAACAAGGAGTTGTACGACCTCCCCTGCGAGTTCAACACAATCATCACCATCAATTCTAAGAGGAATAGAAGAAACATTTCTATGAGTTGTGTCCATGTTAGTCCTACTTAGAGAGACCCATGTACATTAACAGAACTTAAGTTAAATCAACATTGAATTGAAGCCAGGTTTTATACGACTTATAATTGGGTGCAATTAGATTCAATTTACAGATGCGGAAACTGAGGCACTTAATTTATGTGTGTTTGTCTTCCCCAATAGCATGCAATTAGGCAATGGCAAAGCACCCAGGAATTTGGGCTCCCAGTCCCTTATTTTTTTTTAATCATCACTCAATGTGGCCAAACTGGTTGCTCTCTTTTATTGATCACACAAATTAAATGAGCTTATCCTCTAAAGGAGAACAAAGTTTCTGTCCAACATTAAACTCAAGACAACAAGCTGAGGAAGGTGCCACAAAGCAGAAAATCCCGAGTCATAAAACTATTACTAGATGAAGTAGCTCCGGAAAAGAAAAGAAAAGAGGTGTGGGGAAGAAAATGCATAGAGCTATGGCAACAGTCTCTCAAGGATGTTCTACCTTAATGCAGGCTTAGTTTCTTGTCACTTTTAATCCTGTTAATCAAAATGAATCAGTCATGTGTCAAACAACAAAATAAGCTTTAATCACTTGAAAAGCACTATGGTATCACACACCTATTGCTTTTGAGAGGTGATCCAACAGGCAAATGAAAGATTGTTTTAACCAAGCAGTGATGTATCCTTCACTTACCTCCTGCCTTCCCTAAAGATTGCTCTGAGAAACATAATTTGTATACTTATCTGGAATTAAGTCTCACTGAACTTAATGGAACTTACTTCTGAGTGAACATGTTTAAGTTTGCACCATTATTGCACTTATCCAATCCCAGTATACTTTGGAAAAGCAATCTTTCGGCATACTCAAACAAACAGCCAGGTTGTCTTTCCAGTTGCATTCCCTACAGTTGAGGAAGGTGGTAGAAGCTGCAGCCACTGCAGTTACACCACCACCACCCCGCCATTGGTATTTATGAGCCACCATCCATGCCACATCTCCCTACACAACCAAGCACTTTGCCAAAAGTGAGGCCTGCAGTAGGCTACGAAAACTCAGTTGCCCAATTCTACAGCTCACCTTTGTGCTGATGTCTTCCCGCTTGCTCCCCGGTTTGCTCCGCCTCAGTTTGATTGAGGGAGATCGAAGCAGGTTCTTTATCCTACTTGTTATTGTTGATCCTTCAACGGACATCATAGCCTTAGTGGTGGGGGAGCGCTGCCCCCCTCCCAAACCCTCTCCACCACCTCTGCAGTGAGCGGCTAACAGGCCAAAGAAGTTAAGGGACCGGCCTCGCTGCTGCGTTTCACATTTCTCTCAGAAGACTCCAGATTCCGGTCCCTCCCCCTTTCACATCATCATAAGGCTCCTGCTTCAGGGCACAGTTGTTTTAGGCTTTGGTGTTATGACTATTCCAGATTCCTCCTTTGTCAGTTCATAAGACTCAGATCAATATGGACCTTTGGGAGATGAAAAGAAGAGAAAAAGCCCAACATCAGCCAATAATACATTTTCAAGTACATCTTAGCTTTACCTAATAGTGAATGAATGGCAGACACCATGTATCAAAAGGTCAGTTTGTGGGAAATCCTTCTCCCATCCCAAATATGTAAGTGATCACAGTTTTAAGAAATAGGCAGTTTAAAGGGGAGGAGGGGAAAGATGATTGTCACTTCATGATAAATTTTGGAATATAAAGTTATGGCCCAATCCTTGCCCCAAAGCAATCCTAATAGTCAAACCTTAGCATTTAGCAGGGGAGCTGTCATTAAAGAGATTAATGCAAGGGAATGTCATTGCAGAATTCCAGAAGAAGCTGTACACACACACAGTGTGGAGCAACAATGGATTATATACGTTGTTGCTGTATTTAAATTACAGTGTTAGAAAATAGAAGTCAGATGCATAAGCAACCAGTAACCAAGGAACAAATACTGCTAGCACTTAGGTCAACTCATACGTTTTCGGTCCAGATTTTAATATACTGGATGTTTTCCAAGTTTAATATTATATACTATTTCAAACGCGCGCGCACACACACACACACAAACTTTATGAAGAAGAAAATCGCGACCAGCCAAGATTATCAGGGGGCATCAGGCCCAAAATCTTCCGCACCTTTGACTGATCAGGATTTTGCAGAGGGAAATCGACACAGATTTTCCAACAGAAGTTTGCGGTCAAAATTTCTTCCCGGCCGCAAATGAGAGATGGCGAGAAATGCCGGAGTCGGCGAGATCTTAATAGATAATAAATCCCCCCGCCCCAGCGTCTTGAACCAATAATTGCGAGGACGGAGAGAAGCCGGGGAGCAGTTTGCTACAATAAACCAACGAAATGACATTTAAGATAAAGAGAGAGAGAGAGAGAGAGAGAGAGAGAGAGGAAACCACGGCATGGCTCAAGCTACGTTACCTTGGTGAAGAAGCAGTGGCGCTTTGTGGAGAGATAGGAAAGAGAGGAGATTAAACCAATCTCTCCCCACCCCCAGTGCCCGTCCATGCAGCCGTCCCCCGTCCCCCCGCCGCCCACAGGCTTTTTTTAAAAAGCCACTGTGGAATGAAACAAAAAAAAAATGGGGTGTTGTTTTTTTCTTCCCTGAGTTCCTCCTTTCTTTCTTTCCTTCCCGGTGTATCGTCGCTTTGCAAGCGATCAAGACGCCAACGAAGACGGCGAGAAGGAGACGGAGACAGCGAGAGCATTCAAAGTGCAGGGGAGGTCGGGAGTTCCTCTTGCAAGCTTTAAAAACACACACACACACACACACACACACACACAAATGCTGGCGGCGAGGGGAGAGAGAGCCTAGGAAAAAGCCCGGCTTGACTGTTTAACGCTGGTCCATTTCACACACCCCCAGTCTGCGAGTTGACAGCAGAAGGGTGGGTTGGAAGAAGTCCTTGGAGCGCCCGTACACGGAAGGCTGCCAGACCCTCTTGCAGCCCGATCCGATCCCCTCCCCAGAGAGGGTGGGCTGCGGGGTCTCTGACTCCCCTCCTCCTCGCTCAGCTGTTTCCTCTTGCCAAGTTCCAGGCTGGCGACCAATATTGCTGCTCTTCCACGCTCCAGCCTCTGCCTGCAGCGATTGTGTGTTCCTTCTGGCGCAGGACTCACACTGACAGATCCCAGCCAGCCAGATTCCGCTGAGGCTATGGTGGCCTAGACAGACCAAACCGCGAAACGGAAAAGAGGAAGGGGGGAATTAAAAAAAACACAACCAACCACCGGCGAGGACCAAAGAGCCTGAGAGAGAGAGAGAGAGAGATTAATAGCCTGGCCTCAGAACCCAAGCTGAAATGGGTCAACACACTTTGCATCCTCCAAGAGCATCTGCAGCTGTGCTACCACCACCCTCTCGGGAGTCTTGCCCCCAAAGGGGGTATTCATAGTTGTCAAACATTTCTGCCTCCAGAGAGGTGGTTTTCAGGCGTGGTCACACAATTGCCTCTTTAAAGGCAGATGGCAAAACTCCTTTGCATAAAAACGCATTAACAGTACACTTCTCTATAGAACATAAAAAGAGCCATGCTGGATCAGACCAAGGGTCCATCTAGCTCAGCACTCTGTTCACACAGTGGCCAACCAGCTGTTGACCAGGGACCCACAAACAGGACACGGGTGCAACAGCACACTCCTGCCCATGTTCCCCAGCAACTGGTGTACATGGGCTCACCGCCTCTAATATTGGAGGTATCACATAGCCAGCAGGATTAGCCTTATCCATCATGAATTTGGCGAATTCCCTTTGAAAGCCATCCAAATTGATAGCCATCACTACACCTTAAGCCAGTGAATTCCATAATTTAACTATGCGCTGTATGGAGAAGTACTTCCTTTTATCTGTCCTGAACGTCCCACCAATCAGTTTTATGGGATGACCCCAGATTCTAGTATTTTGAGAGAGGAGAAAATGTCTTCCAATCCACATTCTCCACACCATGAATATTTTTGTACACCTCTATCATGTCTCCCCTCCCCCTCCTTTTTTCCAAGCTAAACAATTCCAGCTGTTGTAATCTTTCCTCATAGGGGAGATGCCTGGAACAGTACAGGGGGTTTGCATGCAGGCTGTTTGTACATGTATATGGCATTAGGCTGACCATATGAAAAGGAGGACAGGGCTCCTGTAACTTTAACAGTTGTAGAGAAAAGGGAATTTCAGCCAGTGTCATTTGTATGCAATTAGTTCCTGGTGATATTCCCTCTTCATCACAACAGTTAAAGGTGCAGGCACTATACTAGAGTGACCATATACAAAAGAAGGCAGGGCCCCTGCAGCTTTAACAGTTGTGATGAAGAGGGAATTTCACCAGGAACTAATTGCATACAAATGACACTGGCTGAAATTCCCTTTTCTCTACAATTGCTAAAGTAGGGTGACCAACTGTCAGGATTTCCCCGGATTTGTCCTAGTTTTTGTTCTATCCTGGGTGTCAGGGGGGATTTTCTGTAATTTTCTATAATGTCCTGGAAAGACAAGCTTTCCCCTTTAAGGCCACATTAGCGTGGTTGGAGGGAATGACGAGCTTTCTGGAGGTGGGTTGTTTCTATCCCACTGCTCCAATCAGGACCTTACAGGGGAAAGTATGTCATTCCTGGACATTATAGAAAAGGACCCGATTGGAGCAGTGGAGGGCGGGAATGACACACTTTCCCCTCCTCCGCTCCAATTAGGGCATTTAAAGCAGTGGGGGTGAATGACATGCTTTCCAGAGGCCCCGGAAAGCCACTTTCCCACCCCCACCCCACTGAGGGTCCTCTTTTTTGGTTTCCCAAATGTGGTCACCCTAGCTAAAGTTACATGAGCCCTGACCTGGATTTTATCTGGTCACCCTACTTTAGCCACTACACCACACTGGCTCTTGTGTCTGGGCCACGCACTTCTTCACCCTTCCCCTCATGTGCCAATTTTGGGGCTTAATTTCTGGGTTATTATTTGGTTTGGTTAACTGACAGTAAGTCAGAGTTTCCCCTATTCAGATGTAATATGGAACTCCAATTTAATAAAAGCTAGGCATTAAACAACAAAGCTGTCAAGGGAAGGAAGGAAGATGGAGAAGCACTTAGCCCTGATGGTCATTCCTCAGCCATACAGTGACACAAACACCCATCCACATTTTGGAAACACACAGGCATGGATTCATCACCCTCCACATTCCACGGGCTTCCAGGCAAATACCTTACATTTCTGGCAGCTGGTCATCCAAACAGGTTGCAATGATTCTTCTGGAACACAATTCAGGGCCAGCCCTACCATTAGTGAAACAGCCACCTCAGGCAACTAGTTTTGGGTGTCATCAAAGGGCAGCAAATTGTTAGGTGTTTAGGGCCCAGTCCTATATATGCTTAGACAGAAAAAAGTCCTACAGCTCCCAGCATTCCCCAGCCAGCATACTGGGACCCTTTTCTGTTTCATCATGCAGAGGATTTTGCAGCCAATGTATTTTATTGCCAGGAAGCAGGGAGGCTTGTGGGGGATTTTTTACTTCAAGATCAACCTTGGATATCTTGGGGTGAGGGAGGCTGCTTTGCACCAAACAGCAAAACTTTTTGGGTAGGCCCTGAATTTACACCTCTGTAAGCTACTGCAGTTTTATATTGACTTATCTGGGAGTAAGCTCCATTGAACCCAACAAGATTTACTTTTGAACAGCCATGTCTAGGATTGCACTGCCAAGCTGGTTAATGTTTTATATGGATAGTATGCTGAAGTTGTTCAAATATGCAGGCATCACTTAGACATCCTCTTGCGGTCTTAGCACTTAAGGTGCCAATTAAAATTTTGTAATAGTGTGACATGAAGCAGCTGTTAATTGCTAAACCAAACAGATCAGGTATAGACAAAGTAATTAAGTTCAACAGCTGCATTCCTAAGTCCTCATGTGAATGCAAAACACATGGCTCACCCACTACTCACTGGCTGGGTTTGGGCAACATGATAAGCAACAGGTGATTAATTAGGCAACCGTCTGTTGCACTGCTTATTATGTTATCTGGTGGGAACCGGACAACGGACAGTGCTCTATTTTTCCCGAATAAGCAACAGAGAAAAACAATGGGCTGCTCTGTTGATTATCTGGAGACCTGTTGCTCAACATGTTGTGTGGAGGGCTCTGTTGTCAAATTTAATGCGTTGAGTGCACTATTTCCGGAATGCTTAGAGTTCTCCAGCAGGAGTGGCTGAAAGTGCCCCGGCTGCTCCTATATAGCCTGCAGAACTTGCAAGGCCTGATGGGATAGTCCTGGAAGGAGGAAGGGCAGAGCACCAGACTGCTGGAATGTCACTCAAGCACAGTGTTGACTATTCACATACTCGAGGGGAGCCTCAGCTGCACAACTGTGGCATGGCATGTCCTGTGGGGAGTACCTGTGCAATAAGGCACTGTCAGTTGCCTGTTCCCCCCTCCGTTGCCTAATAAGTCATCCAAATGTGGCCACTCTTTCCTTAACAATCCTACATGCAGCCCACATTACTACTTTTCCTTTCCTCGGGTGACCATATGAAAAGGAAGACAGAGCTCCTGTATCTTTAACAGTTGTATTGAAAAGGAAATTTCAGCAGTTGTCCTTTGTATGCATGCAGCACCTGGTGAAATTCCCTCTTCATCACAGCAGTTAAAGCTGCAGGAGCACTGCGCTCTTGACCAGATACAAAAGAGGGCAGGGCTCCTGCAGCTTTAACTGTTGTGATGAAGAAGGAATTTCATCAGTTGCTGCATGCATACCAAGGACACCTGCTGAAATACCCTTTTCTATGCAACTGTTAAAGATACAGGAGCCCTGTCCTCCTTTCCAAATGGTCACCCTACAATAGCCCCTTGTAGTGCCTAGTGCAGGAGTGAGCAGCTAGAGTGGAGTGGAGGGAATGACCCCCACAGCCCTCCATGGGCTGCATGATGTAACAAGGCATGGTGATGCCTACTTGCATCATTGTTCCCCATGATGGGGCTGCTTCACCTGCACTGCATCATCCCTGATGGATGAAAGTATGGCGCGAGCAAAGCTGCCCCAGCCAAGCCCTTGGCTGCTTTGACAGCACTGCATCCTCCCCAATGAGGAAAAGTGTGGCACAGGTGAAGGCTACCTTGGCCAAGGCTGGGGTGCTCCAGCTGAAGCCCCTGCAGGGGGCATTTTGCTGCTTCATCCATGCTGCATCCTCCATGATGTTATCTCATTGATAGGTGTCAAAAGGAGCATTCCCCCCATTCCAAGCCGACCCTGGGAGTGGGCATGGCCAGGGCATGGGACCTGCAGAGGAAGCCAAAGCCTCCATTGGCTGGATGGGGAATTTCTATGGGCTGGATTAGGCCTGTGAGCCGGAGGGTTCCCCTGCCCAAGTGCATCTTCTCATTTCACACCCACACCCAGCCACTGCACCTTCTTTCCCTTCATCCCTTAGCCGGCCACATATGACTTTTCCTCTCCCTACAAATGTGGCTACTGCCACCAGTGTCAGCACCTCTCCCGACCCCACATGTTTCCTTAGTATGGTTGGCAACTAACCAGAATAATGGTTTGGCCTGTTCCAATAGCTTGATCTGCAGAAATAAGCTAGTGACACTTCTCATGACGTGGAGATAAATATTATCAGCTGCTAATGTCTCTAGATCTGCCCTTATTGCCTGTTAAAGGCACAAGAGCATGGGCAGGAAAAATATTGGCTACCCTTTTCCTTGATCCCAGTTTTTAACAGGGTTAGAGTAAGAATAAACAAGTTTCTGTTGCACCCTAGAGTAGAACATGCCCATGCCTGCTACGACTGCCGTTGTCTTTTATTTCTGTTCACTTCTTTCCCATAGGTTTGGAGTTTGGCCACTCCACCATCCCTTAAACCAGGGTGAGCAACTTGTGGCCATTCAGAAGCTTTGGCCTACAATTCCCATCAGCCTTTGTCAGCATAGCCAATGCTGAGGAATCATAGGAGTTATATGGCCACCAGTCATTCACCTCTACATTAAACATAGCCTATGGGCGTGTGGCAGAATATAGGCTTGGCCTGTGAGTTTGCTTTCTGGATTTTGCCTGTCTCTGATTGCCTCTTTAATTGCTATCCCTAAAGGGAGCGATAAGGGTGGTGCCTCATTTCTAACTGGCTGAGTTGGGTCCTTGGAAAAGGGAATGTACACCTGGAAGCCCAGAGGAAGAACGGTGAAATTCCCAAGTGAGGGCTGTGGCTAAAAGAGAGAATAAGGATGGGAGTACATAGGCACATACCTCTGGTGTTGAGCTGGACTTTTTGTTTGTTTGGAGCAGATGTTAGCTTGTCTGGTTAGGGTGACCATATGAAAAGAAGGACAGGACTCCTGTATCTTTAAGAGTTGCACAGAAAAGCAAATTTCAGCATGTGTCATTTGTATGCTATATTAGAGTGACCAGATACTAAAGAGGGCAGGGCTCCTGCAGCTTTAATTGTTGTGATGAAGAGGGAATTTCAGGTGCTTCATGCACACAAGTGACACCTGCTGAAATTCCCTTTTCTATACAACTGTTAAAGATAGAGGAGCCCTGTCCTCTTTTCCATATGGTCACCCTAGCTCCTTGGGAAAATGGAATAGAACTCCCCACTAGCAGCATCCATAGTTTTGTAATGGCCTGTGTGGATTGCAGCTGTGCAAGTGGGATCGGCACTCCGTGGGTGTGATTTGTCACTTTGTTGATGCAAACCAACAAGCAACCGAGCTCCTTCCATCTAAAGAACCATCTTCTGAGCCATGTTGTTAACTTTTATTTGGAAGTGGCATAGTTCCCCACCTGGTCTTTGCAGCACCATTGAATTTGCACTGAGGACCCAACATTTCCCAGTGCAATATAACATTCTGGACAAGATACTTAGGCTTGCTTTAGTGATGTTATTATTTTCAAATGCCCTCTGGCCCTTTCTTTCTTTCTTTCTTCCTTTCTTTTTCTTTCTGACTTCTGTACTTTGTAGTAAATGCATAACATACATGTACTTGCTGATTAATTAACAGTGCAATCTTATGTTTACTTAGAAATAAGTGTGTGTTTAATGGAGCTTCCTCTCTTGCAAGAGTGCTTAGAGTTCAAGCATAGGTAGAAAGTACATCTTGTGAGATTCTTTGTAACAGATGGGTGCTGGTGAATAGTGGCAGGGCTTTCCTTCTGCACCTATCCCTTATTTCATTAATTAATTAATTTGAAGAATAAATACCCAGTTCTCCAGCCAAAACTGGCTTTCAGAGCAGCTTACAAAAATCAATAATAATCAAACAGTCATTGCCCTTGAGCTTACCTTACATTATCTTACCTTACCTTATCATCTTACAACCCACGCTATTATTTACATTAAAATTGTGCAGGCAGGATAACTTACCCCTATAAGAAAGTAACTGTTCTGCGATCTGAGCCACACAGAATTGTGGGAGGAGTGGAATAGGCTTGGCTGCTCAGACAGATCAGCTCCTGGACTTGGAAAGCACTTCATACAACATAGACAACCTCATTGGACCCTTTGACCCTGGGAGAGAGAGGGTGCTTCCAAATGGAGGGCTCTTAGCGCTAACCATCAGAAGGCGCTGTGCAATGTAACAGATTTTCTGCAGTAAGAAAAGCAGGCAGAAAAAGCAGCGGGAGAGGAAGACATCACCATGGGGCTGGGGGGAACCCCAATCAAATTTAATAAATGAGACAGAGCAATGAATAGCATGGGGGAAAAAACCTCATATATTCCTATACTTCGTTCCTTTAAAATACCAAAACTTTGCCTAGTATATTTTGCTGGACTTCTTAGACACTCAGGGAGACCTCAATGGAAATAATTGTGTGGTTCTCTCCCCTTCCCTGCCTGCTGCCCTGCAAAATGCGTGACATCTCATTGCTGCAATTAAAAACTTTTAAAGTCATTTGTTAAACTGGCATCTAGCCCTTGAAGTATAACAGTGATGGGGGTTGTGCTGGCTACACTTCATGAAGTGACAGCAGAAATCCACACTTCAACCTGTGAGTCACATTATGCCTAAGGAGCAAGGATATCCAGTACAACACAACACACCTTTTGCATATCTTCGCTTAGTGTGAAGTATGAAATGGCGAAGATGAAACCATGTGTGTTGTCACCTCTCGTAGCCACAAGGAGCAGCTTCTAGACCTCCCACTCTCTTTATCATGTGCTATCTTCTATTCTTTGTAAAATATTTGGAAGGCTACAGCCTGTGTAGTATTCAGGAACAAGCTGTTAGGGACATGCTAGAAAGGTTATTGAAGAGAGCTACATTCTTTGCTAGGGGTTATCAGGAAAGAGTTATCAGTTATCACAATCAGCTTCCAGTATCGTAACATCGTTCTATAAACCCACGGTGTGCCCATGTTTACAAGACTATGTGGAGTTCTGGCTAGTCCACTTCAAAAAGTATATATAGTAGAGTTTGAGGCAGTACTGGGGGCGGGGGGAACACTACACGCATCACAGGGATGGAAAACATGCATGAAGACAGACTTAAGCAGGTTTAGCACAAATGGGCATTTTATTTCAGTTTCATCTGGTGTGACTGAGTAGGAGAAAACAATTGGTGAAATTCCTTCTTCATCACAACAGTTAAAGTTGCAGGAGCCCTGCCCTCTTTTGTATCTGGTCACTCTAGTATAGTTCCTGCAGCTTTAACTGTTGTGATGCATACAAATGACATCTGCTGAAATTCCCTTTTCAATACAACTGTTAAATATAGAGGAGCCCTGTCCTCCTTTTCATATGGTCACACTATTATAAAAGCATTTCTAGACCACCTCTCTGTCCTAACAAAGAAGAACCCCCCCAAGTGGTTTAGAATACATTCCAAATGATAAAAGCACCATTAGGAGATCACTTTATAACTTCCTTGGGGCATATGGCTGGCCAGTATTGGAAACAGTCTACTAAGCCAAATGGATCTTTGGTTTGAATCAGCATGAAGATTGAGAACTTCTTACCCTCTGGTGTCTAGTATTAAAAGTCAAAGCAGAAATATCTGTGGATGCACCTTAACCTACCTTCCACTTTTCGAAGATTATCCTTGGCTCATCAGGAGGACTTTTCCAGATGTCAGAGAACAGAGCCTGCTATACTGCTCAAAACAGATGATAACATTCAACAAGGCAGAATGACCCAAAGTAACATTTCCTCAAGCCACGAAGCCAGTAATAATGGTTCAGCTGACAGATAAAAGAATTAAAGTATAAGGCAACCCTAGAAAACAAATTGATGTGAGGGATTCTTTTTTTAAAAGTGTGTGTGTGAAGAGCAGGTGTAAATACAAGGACACAGTGCCCCCAAGCAGTATTTCTGTTTGCTGTCACATAAATAAGATTGTAAAAGCAAAACACTATGGCAGAGACATGGAGCTCCCAAGATGGCATCAGAAAGCTTGACATATAAGGTAATGAGAGTCAATGAACAGCTTTCAAAATTACCTTGTTTGCCTCTACTCTGTATGGATATATTTGTAAAATGTGAGGCATTCAATTATTGTGGAAGACAATTGCCATGGAGTCCTTATGAGGGTGACCTGATACAATAAATGACAGATCTGCTGCTTCTGCTGGATGGTCATATAATAGTTGTTGAACTTAATGAAATGCCCAGTTCTACACATTTCTAATTCCTCCAGCACCATGACACAATAAATTGGATCTGCCAAAATTCTGTGTTCAGGGAAGTGGGGTGAAGTTCATTTTGCTCAATGTGAAACAGTACCCTAACCCCCAAGTAGATACCACCACATCCTTGTCAGCTTGTGAAACATGGGTTGAATGAGGACATGCTGACTTACAATCTGAGTTTATGATGCAGTATCTTTTCTCTCAATCTATCTCAAACAAAATAGCTACCAAGGTGAATAATTTTGACCTATTTCCTAACCTGACTGGCTTAAAGTTTACCTTGGTAGCTCATGCCACTGATTCTCACAAGATTATTCACACAACTCTCAGGTGGAACTCATGTCCATCTGAAAGTTCTGGAGAGACAGAATATCATGATCCTAGCTCCATAGTGAGGTGATCTTATGTAGCAAGGGGCAAACTGATCATCCTATTTTGTAGTTTGCTTACTGAGATATAAATGAAATGTAATAAACTTGGACAAAAATTCTGTTACGATATTTTGTAATATATTTTCATTTTTGCACTTGTATATCATCTTGGAAACATGGGGTGTTTCCAGACAAAGCGTTCCTAGTGCTACCGATGAGAAGGCTTGCACAGCTCTTCCCCCTTTTCTTTCTTAATGCAATTATTGCAGTAAGAGAAAACATGGAAGAAGCAGAGGGAAAACACATGAGGGTTACGCATTGAAGATGTTATCCGGATGTCCTGTAAAATTCTGTGACTGAAGCAGGGTGATAGCGCTATAAAAGCCTCATCTGGAAGCAGCGATAAGAGTTCATAATTCTGCACTGTTTTCCAGCCCTGAATGTCCCTTCTTCATGTGTCATGATGTGTCCTTCTCTGGCTGTTAACAATTCTCTGCTTTGTTAACAATGGTAATCAACAGGGTGGCACTTTTGCCTCTCTGAGCATCATCACACCGGGGGGGGGGGGGGTCTTTACTGTTGCTTTTCTGCCCGCACAGTTATCCCTCATTCTCAAGGGAGAGGAAACAATGTGCTTGTGGCCCATTCAGTGGGCTGTTTTGATTGCGCGGCTTCTCCTGCACACAGCAGGAGATAGCGACACGTTCCATCCCAAAAAATAAGTCGGACTTATTGGGGTTTTTTTTGTCATGTGAAGACTAGATGGGTCAGAAGGCACGTGGGAGGCAGACTACGTCATGAAAGAGACTGGCAAATCTGTGAGTGCAATAAAATGTTCGTCTGATGGAGCACTTTGACTGGCTATCATAGTCTGTGGTATGCTGATAGCCTGTTTTCTAGCCCCTCTCCTTTGGGCAATCAAAAAGTTTTCATCTCCTTGGGATGCTTCATCCCAAATTGGACATTCTCCAGACGTTCCTCAGCTTTCCCCCAGGGCTCAGTTTAACAGCTGCTCTGCCACTTCTTTGATTTTGAATGCTTGCAGTCTAGTTCCATTCCGGTTCAAATGGAGCCTGTCTCTTTGTACAGGCCTGACTGGTTCCTGAATTTTCCCCAGTGCCTAATAAATCAAATCCCATTCCCAACACAAATTCTAGCTTCTTTTTAAAAATCTATTACAAAATCTATTAGAGATATTTTAATAGTGAAGGCGCTGGCCCATGTAGAGAAATGATTATAGCATTTGTCCAGTTTTGTACACCAGGTGTACAGGAGGGAGTTACAGGTTAGAGCAAGAGACAGCATTAAACTTTGATTAAAAACAGCCTTCCTTCAAAGTCTATTTTTCAGCTACTTTTAGATCTGTGACTTGCTTTAACAAACCCTTAGATGATTTTATTGCTCTTGCTGGATGACGTCAAACTATGCTCACAAGAACTAAAATACTTGTACACCAGAGCTCCTGGCAAATCCTGGTGTAAAGACGAGCACAATGGTCTTCATGTGTAAATAGGATTGGACCAGTTTAAAGATGTTGCTTCAGAATACATATATTTGTGTGACATATTAACAGGCATTACGGGGAAGCACATAGAATACATTTGTGGACTTTATAAACAGCACATCAATCTTGAATGAATGGCATCACCTGGTGGTAGCCATCAAGAATGACACAATTTTAAATCCTTGAACTGCAAACTTCAGTGGGGCCGATAAAAATATAGAGGCCCCAGTCCAGAGATATTTGTATACTAGTACTCCATGCAACAAGTTTGGCACATATGTGTTGCAAAAGGCACAATCAGACAGAGGTCAGAGGCCGAGAACTGTTCTAAGCATAGCAGATGGAGAAGGTAAACCTGTCTGGTCTACATCATTTTAGACTTTAAAATGGGGGCTCACATGCCTGAATGCTTAGTGCCAAAAAATGATTATTCATAGAAAATAAGCGTGTGGAGAAGGCTAGTCTAGAAACCATCTTCTTGATATACTAATTTTCCATGTGCATTTATTTATTTTTGGTATGGAGGAGTGTTTGAAAATGTACTCCTCACCTGAAATGATGCAGCCCAGACACAGGATTATCTCTTCTCTTTCTCCTTAACATGACAGAGGATGATCTAATAAGAAGTATGGTGAAGTAAGATGTCTAAAGCACTGGATTTGGGGTGCTGCAAGTCTATCAGAGTGGGAGGCTGGCAAGTAAATCTAACTCATTGCAAATATTGTGCAGGAAGTTGCATGTACTGTGCACTTGAGCCGCTCTAGCTCATTTCAGTGAGGCTACGGCCCAAGTGATTGTAGCCTTGTGTTACTTTATGAGGAAGGTGCATGTAACAGGATTTCTTAGAAGTCTGTACGCATGAAAGAGCTACTTCTTACGTAGTCATTACTAGATTGAGTAAAATAGATTCAAAACAGGTTGAGAAACAAACGTATTTGTACAACAGCTAAAGTCCTCTCCCTCAAAACTGCAGATAACAAGCTGCTTCTTGCCAGACAAGAGACATGGTAATAGATAAGTATGCAAATTGAGGTAATTTTAAATACAGTATCAACAATAATTGAATAGCATGTTATTTGTGTTGATAATGCTAGAGCAGGAATAGGCCTGGTGCCCTCCAGGTGTTTTGGACTTCAACTCCCATAAGCCCAAATAAGTATAACCAATGCTCAGAGATTACATGAATTGTCCAAAACATCTGCAGGGCACAAGGTTCCCTACCCTTGTCCTGGAGGTCCAGTGGGATGTATCTTCTTGAGTGTTGGACTGGAGAGACCAGAGTTGAATTCTCCATTTAGCCATGAAGCTCACTGGATAACCTTGGGGTGGGGTGGAGGGGACCATGTATGCTGTGCTAAATTCCTTGGAGGAAAAGTGGAACAAAAAGCAGGTGAATATTCATGGTTATTTAGTATCTTTTGGCAAAGGGATCTCCTCTCTATCTGATCCTGCTACTGAAAATATATTAAAATGATGGTAAAGTGAAAGTGGCAGCCTTCTAAATTAAAAAAAAATCAAAGTGAGGATCACAGACTGTGCAAGACAAGAGCGATCTTTGAAACTTGGTGTTTTCAAAAATCTTGGCTCCAATGGACACACCCTTCCAGCAGCATAGCCACTAAGTTGTCCAGAGGTCTCACAATCCAACCCCTTAAATGCACAATAGGAAATGCATTGCCCCCAAAGTACACTGGATTAGCCTCTAATCATTGCCATGTTAGGGCTTCTGCATAAGTGAGACCGTCCACCAGCTTGCCCACTCAAACACATGTTCCAATACATTCTAAGCTCTTGGTGAATAAGGAACAATACTCACTACCAGGGATGGGGGATGTGTGGCTCTCCAGATGTTGGACTGCAACTGCTATGCTGACTAGTGCTGATGGAAATTGCAGCCCAACATCTGGAGGTCTAGAAATTCCCCACACTACAGTACAAAAATTAAAATATGGCAGTCATTACGGAGTTCCAATAAAGATTAGAGTTGGCAACAATTGCCTGTTGAAGTTGCTCTGCAGGTATTGCCATTTTCATTCCAATTTAGACATGACAGTCTCTTCCCTGGTCCTCATGCTGTCTTGAGGGAGAAAAGAAACCCTACAGAGCCAGCCCCTGAATCTGAAGAGTACAAAACCTTGACAAATGGCTGAACTATCTGGGATTTTGCTTGTTTAAAAACACCGAGAAAAGGACAAATTCAGTCTCTCATATAACTTTTCCCCACCACCTACCAAGCTAGTAATCTTGAGGCCCACCTTCCCAGAAAACCCATACACAATCTGTTTGCATTTCTGAAGGTTAGTGTATATGTGTAAGTAGAGGCTTATATAATCCAGTCTCCCTTTCCCAGAATTGTTATCTACTCGCAGCCATTCCACCTGGTTGCAGCAGTGGGGAGACAGCGTTGAGATTAATTGCCATTTGGTTCCTCCTCTCCCAGAACCGTCTCCCTCAAGTGGCTATTCCCCTTGATAATGAAACATTTTAATGTAACTTTGAAGAATTACTGCCTAAAAATGCTTGTTCCTCATCCCTTTTGCATCATATTTTTAATATTGTAAACGTGTGAGCAAGGACTTAATCTTTGCACAGTGGCTGGAAAATTAAATGCTTTACAAAATAATCTTTCACAGGGCTTACTTTCAGTTAAGAATCCTATCCATAAAACACATGAATGCTTGTTGCCTTTTGAACAAGTTTGCATCCTGTTTCAACACAGCAGAAATACACTTCAGCATACAGTATGCCACAAGGAGGGTGGGGATTCAATTTCTACCCAACATGGGTTATCTCATGTGGCTTCTGTCCTAGAAATAATGTTTGAAAGCCAGCTTCTAGTTGAAGGCTATTTTAATTTTACAGATTCTCTTTCTCATAGTTATTGAAATAGGCTTTATGGTTAGATGTCTACAAAAATACCAGTTTCTCAGGAGATACAGAAAAAGAGGGACTGAATATATATATATATATATATATATATATATATATACACACACACACACACACACACACACACACACACAAAATCTCACATTTCATTATATTCTTAAAAACATTTCAGCTTATTTACAGATGTATTAAAAATCAACTATCCAGGAATCTTGTCAAATGAAGGTATGCCCACTCCAAGGATTTCAAATTAATTTCTTGATTACAAAATTTATAAAATTCATAGACTTTGTTATTTGAGTAAAAAGTATACATAATTTTCAAGACTATATCTGAAACAAAAGACATGCAACTATATCTTGGGATGAATTTCTAATTTTAAAAACTCTGGAGCTTAGCATTCAACTGCAGGATGAAAGCTGACTATGGAAAGACATAATTAGAAGGAATTCTATATTTGAACCAAACTTGATTGCTTATATAGAGGATTTCCTCTAATTCTTCATTACCTTTGTTAAATCATAGTGAAACAGCCTTTTCAAAGCAACCAAGAGCTGTATAAAACAGCAAGATATCTTTAATTGTCTATTTCTCTCTCAGACTCCTAGCCAACGTGGAGATTTTTTTTTAGAGTTTTTCTGGAATGATGGAAGGTGATGGAAAGAAAGGGCTTCTCGCATACTGGTGATGTCACTGCACACAATGAAAGAAAACCAGCAGGTTGAACTATTTTGGCAGAACTACATGGCATCATTTGTTTAAATAACTCTACCTGAAATGGCTGCATCAGAATCTGATATTTGAAATAGAGGGACTAGTTAGATTTTAACCAAGCATGTAGATGCTAGGTTCCTTTCCAAACCTTAAGGCACTGAATGAACACTAAAGCATGGAAGAGATGAGAACTTACAAAATGAAGTTAAATTTGGACATGAGAATGCGTACAGCTAAAGAAACTGAACTGCTTTGTCCATCATACTGTTCAGAACAGGAGTGGGCAACGTATGCTCCTCCAGATGATTTGGCCTACAACTCCCATCATCCCTCACCGTTGGCTATTCTGGTTAGGGAAGATGGGAGCAGTAGGCCAAAATAGCTGGAGGTCTGCAAGTTTCCCAACTCTGGTTTAGAATCTACATCCTCAAGCTTTCTTTTGCTTTGTAGCATTATGACGTAAAGAAAATGTAAAGCATGTGTATCCACTGAAGATGGAACTACACATTACAAATAGTTCTGCGATTCTGAGATTCTAATATGATGGGAGTCTAAGCATCTGGTCTGGGATTTTCTGTGAAAACAGCATGAGGGGAAAAGGTTTCTGAAGCCCTTCTGTCCCTGTGCAGGGTTTTCTACTTCGAATTGCAGACGCAGTGGTTAAAGCAGATAACCAAAGGGATACAAAAAGAATTTTGAAACTACCAATTCCATAGAGTTCCAATATAGCCAACTTACACATAGGGGAAGAGAGGGAGGGGCCTAATGAATATCACACGAGGCTTTGCTATATAGTTAAAACTGGGACTAATTATTTTCTTTACTTATGCAGAAGGTAAAGCCTCTCACTAGCTAGCTCAACCCCAGTGATAGGAGATGGAAGCTTCTAAAAGGAGTCAACCAGAACACGGGTAGTGGGAAGCCTTAACATTTTTAGCTGGGATAACAAGAACAGAGATTTACATTCCTTAATACAATTATGCAAAATCCATTAGTATAATTAAGTGAAATGCAGCAATTTTCAGATTTCATAGAACAAGTGATTGACCTGTTTAGGGGACGCATATGCTTCACAAATTCTTCAAAAAATCTTATTTACAATCATCATAGGAAACCACTATTAACATTTTTTCCTAGATGGAAAAATTCATTACTTTACATATTTACAAAAACTGTGTACAAAAATATAAATTGTTTAATAGTATGAAATCCCTTCACATTCACCAGCTTAAAAGTGAAGAGGTCCCCCAAATTCTTCAATTAAGAGACATTAGAGAAAAATACATCTTGTAGCTCAAATGCTTTAGTTTGAGCACTTAAATTTATAATGTAGTAAGATATATGTATACAAACCATTTACATTCCTGAATATTTTTTTTGAAATGCTAAAAATGTTTTAAAATTGTTTTAAAAAGATGCATCCTGTCACTGTCAGAAAAGGGGAAGGAGCACTATGACACCATTCCTGCCATTTACAAACGTCTCCTCTGGAGTTTGAGCAAGACAACTAGTACTCTCATTCAATTAGATTTTGTCATGCTAGAAAGAACTCAATAGAGCAAACTGTGTGAAACATATCTAATATAATTCACTAAAGGTTTTCATCCTATTTCACAATGGCTCTACATTAACATCAGGCAAACTAGGCACCTGCATAATTTATTTATCTGGCTAATCTCTTACTCTTGATTTCTTGTCCTCCAATACCAAGCGGAAACATCTAACCCCATAAATTACATGCACACCTGTTATAATATATGCACATGCAACATAAAAAACTAGATGCTGGAGGTGTACCATATGCTCAGTGGTCCAGATTAACTGAAAATCTCTGAAAAGTCAAAAATAAATAACCAAAAAACATTTGATGGTAAAGCCGCAATACTATTTTGATTTTGTAGCTGCAGATGCTAACGTGAGCATTGCTTTCAGATCCTGACTTGGACTAATCAGTGGCTGGGCAGTTTTCATCTCTTTTGCAGCAACAGGTGCCAATGAAGGCATCATCTTGGTATTCTGCCCTTCGGAATCTAAGGGGAAGTTAGAAGCTTTTAACCCAAGTGGTGCCAATTTGGGCATGGGCCTCCACGTCATGTCAGTGTTGCCAGCTTCTAGGTTAGTTTTCATCTGTAGAATGGGAGGTGACACACTTCTTGCCGTTGCCAGAGATTCCACATCTGTTGCACTTCCATCACTACTTACTGCTGAGAGGTCAGGATTTGGAGTCTTTAATTCAGAGCCTAGCATGATTTTCAAAGCATCAGATTCAGATGAAAGCTCTCCTGAGTTCCTGTTTCCATCAGGAAGATCATCATCATCCAAATGAAGCAGGAGAGGAGTCATGGAATCACTATTCTCTTGAACTATAGAAAGGTCTTTAAAGCTCCCACCCATTGCACCAAACTGAAAGGGAGAGCCACCTGTAGTAGTGGATTCCCGGCGACTTTCCAGATCTCCTAGAGAAAAGCCAGAGCTTAGGGAGTTGGGAAGCTCTGATATGTCTGAGGCATCATCATTCAACTGCTGATTGAGAAATGCAATTTCATTCAGAAGTGAGGTGAGAGTTTCATCTGTGTCATCATTCTCCTCTATGTCCATTAAGTCATTTGCATCCAGCGCAGGTCCATGGATTGCAGAGGCTACTTTCTGCAGTTCCATTTCTAATCCAGAGTCTTTAGGTTCATCAACCTGCACCTTTTGAAATGAAGAATCCTTTGACTTTTGACAGTCGCCTCCTTTGTCCATCAATTTTGCTCTTGCCTGGCTTCCAGCTAATTCTTCAATAGAGAGTTTTGTTGAAAATGATTCTAGGGACCCCTTTAAACTGGAGACAGTTACTATTTGCGGAAAGCCATCTTTCCCCCCAAGAAAATCTTGTGCTGTTCCAGTGGCATTTCCCTCTTTTCCAGAAGAAGTTTCAGCTTTTTCTTCAGATTGATTGGTTTTTTCCTGCGATGCCACTTGCAAGGAAGGCTCAGATGTCTGGGAATCTGCATCCACAGTTACGTAAGGATTCTTATCTACAATCAGGTTTAAATTTGTATCTTCTTCAGTAGCTAGTGATGTCACATTTACTATCCTTGGCATCATAAATGAATCTTCATTTTCTGTAATCCCAAATAAAGAAATGTCTGTTAGAACACTGGTGACAGGAACTAGATTGTTCCCTTCCTTCTAGACAGCTTCTTCAAATTATAACCACTAATCAATCACTTGAATAATAAATCAGCAAAATGGATGGAAAAGAAAGTAGCAAAAAAATACATTTTCTATCCCAAGCAGTCCAACAAATATAAGATATGATAGCAGTGGGTTGGATCCAGTCTAAGTTAGTTGAACTTAGATTTTATTGAAGTCAATGAGACAAGTTAGTCAGGATCAAGTCCCAGTGATTTCAATTGGAATGAAGTCTGGATTCAAACCAATGCTTTTCTCATTTTGCTAATCACATACTCTGACAGCAATTTTCAAAAATTATTTATTCAGTATAAAGCATTTTATTTTGACTGTCCCAAATTTACTGCTAATCAATTTCATTTGATGACCCAAGTTCTGATATGCCTAATTTTATAAAACTTCTCATTATGTCCCCATTTCAAGTTGCTTTTTTCCTAAATAACCCTCCTACCCCATTTTAATTTTTTTTCTCATAGGGAATGCGCTTCATCCTTAACATTTTGATTGCTCTTTGTTGCGCATTTTTCAAGTGGGCTGGCCAGGACAGTACACAGAATATCCAAGTGTGGCCAGTTTAATTTTCAATCACTATCCTAATCATTCCTAGCATGGAATTCATCTGCGCACAAGGGTCAACATTTCACTGAGCTACCCACCAAGATCTTTTTCCTGGTTAGTGCCAGTTCAGATCCCAATGTGATGTTAGGAGTTCTTACCCCATGTATCACTTTTCACTTACCATGAACCTAATCTGCCATTTTATTGCCTATTCACCAAGTTTGAAGAAAGTCTTCTGAAATTATTTGCAGGCCCTTGGATTATGAATAATGTGGTGTCATCCAAAAAACTTGGTCACGTCACTGCTCACCCCTAACTTTAGATCATATGAACCAGTTAAAAAGCACCAACACAGCTCTTGGCAGATCCCAGTTCTTGCTTCTATTATGAAAAGTCAGGTTGCTTACCTGTAACTGAAGTTCTTTGAGCGGTCATCTATGCATTCACACATATGGGCTCTGTGCCTGCGCGGAGCCTCACTTCGGACACTTCCAATAGCCAAGGGAAACTTTTGGTGGGAACCATCCCCCACTGCTATTGCGCATGTCCTAACGGTTCCCGCCCATCCATCAGTTCTTCGTCTGGCTCGATGAAGAAACTAGCTCTCTGCTCCCTGCTCTTTAACTAGTTACTCAAGTTTAAGAGAATCTATCCCCCGTGACTGCTACATTCACTCAGTAAGCTTTGGTAAATTATTTTGTCGAAAGCTTTAAGGAATTTCTGGTAGAAATTCCCCAACCCACATACTAATGAACACTCTCAAAGAACTTCAGCCACACTGATTTTTCTTAGCAAGACTTGTTCTTGTATATAGGGCTAGAAAATCTTTTGGGGATTGTAGGCACATCTGGCAATTTGATAAAAACTGTCCTGGATTTCAGGATCCCTCCAAATCTTCCTACACCTTTCTCCCATATACGCAATCTCCATCCATTCAGGCATAAAAGCATATAACCCTGCCTAATACCCCAGGTTGCTCCTAGTTGGCTCCTGCAGCCTTTGCTGGCTTCCTGCTGCTCTCCCTCCCTACTGGCTTCCTGCAACCTCAGCGGTTTTGCAAAATTGCTGATTATATTTATTTATTCACTAACATTTATATTCTGGCTTTTCCTCTAAGGAACCTAAGGTGGAGTGCATGATCCTTTTCTTCATTTTATCCTCACAACAACCCTGTGAGGTTTGAGAGTCAGTGATCTAGTTTACATGTAAGGACAACCTGTTGGTTGTCATGCATGAGCAGGGATTCCGCTTTTACTGCACAATCCAGTATCAGCTCCATTGTAGGTTGTGGAGGGTGACGTGCAAACCCAGACTGCTGGGTTGTTTAGGAGCTAAACAACTCAGCTGTTAACTCAACAACAACCTAACTATCAGGGTTTGCACATCATGCCTCACAACCTACAACAGAGCTGATAATAGATTATGGTGAAAAAGCAGAAGTAGCAGGTGCAGTGACAGCCCACCAGTTTTTAAACAGATGGTTTGTCGTCGTTACATGTGAATAAGCTCAGTGACTGTCCCAAAGACTGTCACAGCCAAGTGGCGACTAGAGCCAAGATCCTCCCAAGTCCTTATCCAACACTCTAATCACAATACATGGAGACCTTTATATTGTCATGTGTTCCTACACCCAAATACTGTACATGCAATACAGTTTCTGTGACCCCAACCACACTTTAAAGAGTTGTAGATGACATTTGCATGTGATCATATATAGGACTGAGGCATACCACGAAACCTGCATATAATCACAGGGAGTGAGGGAACCCTGAAAATGGGAGCATGAACTGTGCACCTTACTGTGCTTGATTGCCGCAGCCACTGTGAATTAGCTATTTGTAAGTGATTCTTTAAATTTTCTCATCTTGTCAAAATCCTTTGAATTGTGGAACCTAACACTAGGTACCAAAAACTAGTTCTCCCCTTCTGAACCAGTATCAATACCAATGATCCTATACTCAGACTGTGCCAATACACTATGGTATGAACTACTTTAGCCACAGAGGTCCCAGATGCTGAAATTCCGAGACAAATCATATACGCAACTGCTGGAAAAAGGCACATTATACAATGCACTAGAGAGACAAAGCTTTGCACAGAGACAAAAATATTTATTACATCCTGAAAAATCACTAAGCCCAATGCAACATAAAAAAACCCTCCTGCATTCTTTCTATTTCACATAATGTTAAGCTTGCCTGAAGTGAGCTCTGGAGCAGTTTCTACAACAGGAGAAGGAAAGTTACTGGCCACAGCAGATACGGTAATGGGAATTGTAGAGGTAGGGAGGATGCCTTTCACTTGCATAGGCATTGCGGAGCCTGGCAGCTGAATCATCACAGAAGCAATACCTTAGAGCAAAGGGAAACAAATAACAAATTAACTTTTAGGTATACTACCAAGGAAAAGGAAAATCAAGCAAAACAGTTCTCTGGTAAACATTTAACACATGGTACCAGATGAAATGAAATGTTAATCTCATCTAGTGCCATATTTTATTGTTAACAGGTAGAAGTTGACATACTTTCTTTTACAATTTATTTGTGTTTTCTTTGCTGTTTCTTTAGCGAAAATCAATTGTCTATTTCTTTCAAGGACTGGATCTAGAAATACATTTGTGTTTTTGTTAATATCAAACGTTAACACCTTAAAATATATTGACTGGAAGTTATAAGATTTATAGAGAAATTATGCCAGTTTCAAATTCAGTTTTGAGTTTCCAGTTGTGTTTTAATCTGACCTGGCTGTGTTGTCCCATTACTGCTGTCAATTTCTGATTTGATTTCAGCTTGCAGGAGTGTGGAAGGCAGGGTAGCAACCTGTCCTGGTACCAGGGGACTTTTGAAAGCAAGGACGTGGCCATTTGCAGTCATTACTAGGCTAGCATTTGTTAACGTCATGGGAGAAGGTGCATCTTCTGTAGGGAATCCAAAACAAACGAGTATTCAGGTACGTACAAACACGAGAAGATTATGTAGCTCAGCATTCGTCATCCCAGGCCTAAAGAAGTGAGGCTGGTGGGCACTTGTGACAGGGCTTTTTGTATAGCAGCACCCCAGTTGTGGAATACCTTCCCTAAGGAGGTTAAGCTAGCCCCTTTTATTGGATTTGATTTTGGAAGAATGGCGAAGAGTCAGACTCTGTGGACTTATAGAGTCATATGCAGAGTCTAGTAGCATATTATTCGGGAGAGCAGTTGGCAACTTTTATGAAGTTAGAGTACATTTTCATAGCTGCATACAGAAGGTCAGTCCTTTTTGCTACTAATGACAGCTAGATAATACAAAGTAGCTATGTTCCACAGTTTGTACCTTCTTTATTGGTAAGGATGTTCCTTTCTTTGCTGAGAGAAACTGTCTTTCCTGCTACAAAAGAAAGGCACCCCCCTTTTCTCCTCTTTGGTGAAGGGAGGGAGGTGTGTGCGTATGCGTTCTGACAGTGTGAAACTCAGTAAGACAAATACTATAAAACGTTGGGCAGATTTGCCCTGTTACCTGTTCTCGAAGGAGCACCACCTGCTCAGATAAACAGCCCCCACTCTGCCCCACTCCAGAGCAATGCCTCTATTACTTCAAGGGAAAAAAAGTAACTGCAAGTTGAGGGGCGAGTGTAAGCTTTTATTATCCGCATCCATTTTTCATTAATAAACTGTATCATACAAATCACACAAGTGGATTTGAATCATACTGGGACCTTGAATCTATTTGGTGGGGGCCCTGAGAAGATCAGGCCCCAGTTTTAAGACACTCCTCCTTTCCATCTTTTAGACAGCTGGTGAAGACAAGATTATTCTGCTGAGCTTTTAATGTCACTGGTGGGTGTTTTTTTTAAAAATTATTAATTCCTGGTTTTAAAGTATGTTTTAAGTGTTTGTATTTCTATGTATTTTCACCTTGAGCACTTATTGAGTGGAGGGGCAATCCAAAAACATTCTATATAAATAAATAAATTCATGAACAATCTCTTGTTATTTAAGAACATTAACTAGTATTGTTAGCTCATACCAGCAGATTCCAAAGCACACTGCAAATTTTAAGCAGGAAGTATGAAAACAAATGAATCTGGGGAAAACATCACAGCAACATGAGTCATAAAATGATCTTTCATACAGGCTAAGCTATACTGTAGTTTGGTGGTAATTTAATGTTTTCCTATGCTTAGGCCATTTGACTAAAAATCATACTGAAGTTGTATGTTGTGAAACACAATGGAGTATTCTAGACATGAAGATGCAATGCTTCCAAGAACATCCTATGTCTTAGATTTTCCTTTGTGTGCATATCAATTATTTTCTCTAGCCTACCTGTGACATGGTTTCCTTTCCTGGAAAGTATCAACGGTTTTGTACGCTTGTTGGACAAGATCGCGTGTTTCATATCTCTAAGGGCAGAAGGGGGGCTGTTTTCCACTGAAAGCTTAGCAGTTTCTGTAGTTTCAACGATCTTCATGGGTTCTACTTGTTGGTGGCGCTTCTTTCTTTGTGCTTCTACTGCTTTTTGTTTGGCATAAATATATTCTAGCTTCTTCAAGACTACTTCCTGCGTCTTGCCTACAGAGGAAAATGGAAGTCAGGTTCCCCTCATATTCAGCATGAATTCGAAAAGTTGAGAGCTCACCAGTTAGCCAAATGTAGTATTTCACAGCATAAAGCTTATAACATTTTTGAGATACCCGCTCCCCTCACCCTGGACCCACCATCCCTGGGTCCTAATTTCAATGGAGTAAGCGTTGATATCTTAGTATCAAATCTAGCCCTTATATTTCTACATGGGACAGTAACTCCAACCTTCTCAACTATGTGGTATCATCTGAGCATCCCCCATACTCCTCTCCTCATCCTGTCATGTCATCTTACCTGAAAGTGCAGAAACTTTACGAATCAGGGTGTCTTGCTTGCGCATTAACAGGTTCTTCTGACCTGTGAGTTTATCTGCCTGATCTGTTAGCCCCTGGATCTCTTCAAAAGCCTGAAAAAGGATGAAGAACCCATTTTTTATGTTCCAGCAGAATATACCTAAAGCAAAAAGACAGCCTCTCTTCCTTCTTATTAGCAAAGTATTCTGGGGGGGTGGGGGGAAGACTTGTAACAAGTTAAAAATAAGCAAACTATAGTTCATTAAGGAGATAAATAGGACTTGAGTGTTTTAGAGCAAAAGACTGGACTCCATAAAAAATATGAGCCATGTCCTAGGCAAAAATAGTGGAAGTGATAAACTGCAGCATTGTTTGCTTTTTACAAAGGGTGCTATGAAAACAGAATTGATCACTTATATTTGATCAATCAAAAATGGATCTCTGATTAATTGGGCAGATTTCTAAAAAGCTTTTACAAGTAATTACAATGCCCGCCTGTGGGTAGCTGTCATCTTAAAGGCATTCCCCCTTCTCTCAAAGAGAGGAGATACCTCTAAGCTGGTTCCTGCTAGGTCACGTACATGCATCAAATAAAAACAAAAAAGTGTGCTCTCTTTAGAATGACAGTTTTTGCTCAAAAAACTATGTAGTTTTTAACTACTAATAAATCAACTGGTGAACTAAAACTGATACAATTAATCAAACTAAAATTCTTTAATCCGGTGACACCCCTAGTAATAAGTTAATTACTAATAATTGCAAGATTCTCCTTTTTTCTGTCAAGACGCAACTCTGCCCTTCAGCCTCCCTCCAAGTGATGCCAAATTCTACAATACTGACTTGTTTGAGGATAAAGCACTTGGAAACTTTGGGGAGAGTGTGTAATCCCAAAGTCGCCTTCAGTTTTTCAAAGAGTCCCCTCATTTCCTTACGACGACGACGTTCATTTGCTGTATGTGTTTGCCGGTAGGTAGCAAAGGCTTCTTCCTCATTCTTTGCCTTTTTGTTTGAGGACTCAGGTTGCTATGAAAAGAAAAATCTTGCTTTTGTGAACCGTTTAAAATAAAAGCATGCAACCAAAACAATGACCTGCATGATTATAACTATAAACCTGGGTTTATCCATGGCTCAGCTTTTCAAGAAAACTGAGATCTTTGAAGGGGCAATGGTTAAAGAGCTCCCTGACTTTGGAGATGCTACATGGGAAATGAAGGAGTCATGTATGAAACAGGGCAAAAGCCATGATTCTGAATTGGGGTGATGAGGCTTATCATCAAACCGAGACAACACCACATATATGCATCGCCCTTAGCAATGGTGACCAAACTTGGTTTGGCAAATGTGTCAACTCCAAAATATACAATAATGGAAGTCAAGTACATATGCAACCCACCTGGCCTTGGTGTGGTTTTGCTTCTAATCTACTGAGCCAGGGGGTAGTTGACGGTGCAACAAAGGAGAGGCGGGTAGGAGTGCATACTCAACCGTGTGGGGTCTCTCCTGTTCCTAGCCCAGTTATCTCACAACCCTCTGCTGCCTGTGACACTTGCGGCACATATTGCAAGTTATCCATTTATACCTTAGGGCAGAACTAGATGCTGCCAAAACAGACATCCCTATATAGAGTTCTCCTGATCTGTTTCCTTGCTTTTCACCACTCAGGTTCCACATAGGCAAGTCTTGCTAAATATTACAGAGAGGGTGAGAACATAATATGGGTTTTTTTAATATTAGATAGTATCCTCTGTCATGTCTTGTTTTGCCCTCCAAGAAAGTATCAATTGGTACATTTTTGGACTGATATATACATCACAAAGAAAAAAACCCAGATGAATGAGCATGCCTCTACCTTAGAAGTCTTGGCAATCATCTTGTTAGAATGGTCACGAACAAGGTTCCTAGAGGATAAAAATGAATTCTTTGAATTATACAGATTTCTAGTCTGGGTTATTTAAAGACTCTCCCTACATGCCCTCTTCCCCAGCTCAATTGTACCGCCTTGGAGAACAAGGGAAAATGGCGTGTGTATGTCTGGCACCTGTGACAGGCAGCACAGGCAGCTTCTGAGAGCCACAGGGTTCCCAGCCCTTTTCTATATATAGATTGAGCATCAGTACCAAACAAGACTGCAGCCTGTGATAATATATGCAGCAGTGGACTGTGTGAAGTCTGATGAGTGAGGGTCTTTTCCCAAACCAGACAGTTAGTGCACTGATCCCATCTGTTTAGAGGTGGCAAGAAGAAGCGGATGACAATGGTAAATTATTTTATACCCAGCAAGTTATCAGCACTGCTAGGCTGATAGTATCAACCATCCATTCAACAAGTACACACAGTGCTCTGATCTAGCTGTGTATGCAGCCCCAAGTACAGGATTTTTTTCTAATATCCACAACTGCATGTGGAAACGTGTTTTTTTTGCAAACTGACTGCTTCTGCTGGGTTGGAGTGGGCTAGAACAGGCATGGGGAAACTCTGGTCCATGGAGAAGCCTCATCAGGCCCACCCATGTCTTCCCAGTTCAAAAGGTCTCATCTCTGAACAGCAGGAGATAAGCAAGAAAAGGACACATGGGGATGACTCTCCCTGTGTGCCTTCTTCCCCAGCAAAGTCGCTCTTCTGGCAGACCACCAAATGTTGCGGAGCTCAACTGTGCTTCCAATGTAGGCCAGGAATGCTGTGTGTGTGTGTGTGTGTGTGTATGTGTGTGTGTGAGAGAGAGAGAGAGAGAGAGAGAGAGCACTCTCCCCTCCCCAGCAATCTCAACCCATGTACATGTGTGAATGTATGCGTGTGGCCCTGATCCACCAGCCAGCATCACATGAGCTGTTGGGAGTCAAAAAAGTTGCTAGATCTAAAAAGCTCTTTTTATTGTTATTTTCTATTTAGTGATACTGTAAAATCTGATTGTTGCTAGCCAGAAAAGGAAGTCTGTTATGCAAAACTAAGTAAAAAGAAAAATCAAACTGTAGTGTGCAAGCCACAAGCTAGGATTGTAGTCATAGACTAAGTCACTGTTTAACAAACTTTGGGAATACTGCATTATAAGCCACATATAAAAAGGGGGCTGGTTCAATAAACCCTGGTTTATCAGACCAAGATTATTAAGCCTGAATCAGGCCAAATGTATTGTATAGCTAAAACCTTTGACTGTTTTTAACAATTTACTACCAGACTGATAGTAAAAATATTACTTTAAAAAAAAAACATACTTACAATTGTTTGGACAGTAGGGCATGGGTAGCTGTAGCCTTCAAGCGAGCAATATTAATTTTCTCTGAAAGTTCCTCCACAGTCTCAATGTCTACATTTTCCTCAGCTTCACTGGATTCACTTTCATTCTGAAACAGAGTAATAAGACAGTGACGTTTCTATGGAGATATCCAAGTAAGAAAATTAATTTTAAAATCAAATTGGAGTATGAACTTAGAGAACCCCCCACACACACACACTCACCTACATCTTTAAGAAGTGATGATATACTTCTTAGCAAGTTTTTCCTATTGCATATAGTGAACTATAAAGTCTGTGTGCCAAGAGGTTTTTAACCAAGATAGAAATAACACTGCTATCAAAATAATTAAGTTTTAAGCTACTAAAAATCTAAGGCAAAACCTTCCAGTGTACAATTTTGGCCGCAATCATCAGATTCACCTTAAACTTTGTGTTACAACAACTGAAAACAGTTTCTGTATTGCCAGTGTCATGTAGTGTCACCACTGTCCAATTACTCAGTATATTAATGGAGGCACGGCAGTGCCTCCATTGTTAAGGGCTGTCAGTAGAAAACACGTTCCACCATGTTAAAGTGGTAATTGGGGGGGGTCATTCTGACAGCCATAAAATCGAAAATGTTTCACCAATCTTTCTGAAATTTACAGGTGCCAGAAAGAAATGTTTGATTTACATTACCTGAAAATATCAAGAAGATTGGTGAAAGATTGAGGGAAGGAGAGCTGTTTAAGGTAGAAAAGGAACACAAACCTGTCTCCCTGCTTTTGTAAAATGATTTTGGGGTTGCGAGTATCTGTGTGCACAATTCCGGAGTGATTATAGACTTACTGCTTAATCCATTGATGGTGTCTTCTTCTCCCTTCAGCCTAGTTGGTGGAATGCTTTCCCTTTTTAAAAAATTCCCTACCGTTGATTTTTAACGAATATTTATTCCTTTCCTTCAATCCATAATGCAACGCATGTGTACACGGCACCACAGAGCTTATTATCAGAAGGGAGGGGGAAAACTGCCGCCTCTTTGAAAAGAGGAACGTTCTTCCTTTTCAAATGCGATGGGGGGGAGGGGGAGGGCTGCTCTGGTGACCCAGGCAGCTTGAGACAAAGGTCTATGTTTTGTTTTCAAGGTTCTGGATGGTTTCTGAAGTTAGGGGGGGTGTTTTTCTGAAGTGGAGGAAATCTGCAGCCTGTGATTTAAGAGATGTTCTGAATCTGCAACCTGATCTGATGGGTGTTTACTCTAAAGTAAGCCTCCACCCAAATTGAGATTTCCTTCCACTGGAGTGGCCTGGGGGAAAGAGAACTCCAGGGTGGGAGGGCACAAGAAGCTGTAAATCCAGGAAGTAAAAGCTGCAGAAACAGACGAGGGAAAGCAGCAATCTAAAATCCCTGCTTTGATGAGCAAACTGATCTGATGGGTGTTTGTTTACTCTGAAGTAAGTATCCACCCAAATTGAGCCTGGGGGAATGAAAACTGCAGGGGATGAGAACGGAGTGGGCGGGCACAAGTGTAGTTTCACAGCATTATCTCAAGTCAAGTAACATTTTTTATCATAGAATCATAGAATAGTAGAGTTGGAAGGGGCCTATAAGGCCATTGAATCCAACCTCCTGCTGAATGCAGAGATGATTATGATTATATTGTACTGAAAATGCTGTTGTGTAATGTCAAGTGAAAATATAATGCCCTGTAGGCAACTTAGGCTGACCATATGAAAAGGAAGACAGGGCTCATGTAACTTTAATAGTTGTAGAGAAAAGGGAATTTCAGCCAGTGTCATTTGTATGCAATTAGTTCCTGGTGAAATTCCCTCTTCATCACCACAGTTAAAATTGCAGGGGCCCTGCCTTCTTTTGTATCTGGTCACTCTAGTATAGAGCCCTGTCCTCCTTTTCATATGGTCAGCCTATCTCTAACGCCATGTTCTGATTCCTTCTTCAGTCACAATTCCATGAGTCTTCTGAGCTACCAAAATACCTATTAGGTATTAGCATGTCTGCATTGATAGATTATTGAGTCATAATAGCGTGACTCATTAATATACTGAATTAATAGGTCCCGTAAGACATAAATCTGCCTATGGGATTGCCAGTCAGCCTTCTTCTTTTGGAGTATAATTGAAAGCTTTTCACAAGACACAGAAACATCTCTTCCTAATGCACTTTCCAGGAGTGTTTTAAGTTCACAATATGCCCAGGATCTACAATGTGTAAGATACTGTACAACTTTATGGTGATCCTATGGAAAAGAGGACAGGACTTCTATATCTTTAACAGTTGTATAGAAAAGAGAATTTCAGCAGGTGTAATTTCTATACATGCAGCATCTGGTGAAGTACCCTCTTCATCACAACAGTTAAAGCTGCATGAGCCCTGCCCTCTTGACCACATACAAAAGAGGGCAGGCTCCTGCAGTGTGAACTGTTGTGATGAAAAGGGAATTTCACCAGGTGCTGCATGCATAAAAATAACACCTGCTGAAATTCTCTTTTCTATACAACTGTTAAAAATACAGAAGTCCTGTCCTTTTTTTCCATATGGTCACCATATACAACTTAAATTTGTCAGCTTTGTTAAGGAGATTGTGACAATGCAATTTGATATTGCACACAAAACATATTGCACTGGGTGCAATCTGGTGCAGTTCATTCTGTCTAAGCCAATAAACTTTAATGGCTTTCTTACAACGAAAGGTGCAATCATATGCATGTTTAGACATAAAAAGTCCTACAACTCCCAGCATTCCACAGCCAGCAATGCTGTCTAAAAAAGTTTTTTCCCCCTGTCTAAACCTGCATTAGATTGTGCCCTAAATCTGTTCAATCACAGCTAACTCTACATTTGGTAGAGTTCACTTAGTTCCATTTTGAGTAAATATCCACAGATGAAAATGCAGCCTGTGCAGGCTTGAAATTTGACCACAATCTGCTACTTTTAGATCGAAATGGGGGGGGGGGGGGGGGAAGCATGTAGCATAAAATGAGCTATACTAATTAACATAGTAAACTGTAACTTCTTGTAACATAGCATATTTTCCTGTATCATCTTGTGTGCTTCCAGAATTAATCAGGGATTTTTTATTCCAGTAGCACAATCTTTAAAGTTTTCTCCAAATACAGACACAAAACATGAAATGTTTCCTTTTCATGAGGCTGTCATAAAAATATTATTATCTCTGGACACTAGCTATAGTAAAGTTCAAAAGTTTTTCAGATTGCAAGTCAGAGAGCATAACATTAGCTTTGATTTTGAATTTATATTGGACATTATCATCGTGCAACACCCTGGCTGATACTGGCTTGGTTGCCAACTGTATAATATCTGGACATCCATTACAAAAAGCCATGAAATTCATTAAACAAAAAACCTTACGGTTTACAAAACCAACGTTAAGGCTCTACAGTTTCCAACCAAGCACCAAAAAGCAGGGAAATTGGGAGTTAAGGTTCCCAAGCCACATCCTCCCTAAGGAGGCAGAAAGTGCAAGTGAAATTCTCATTCTCCCAAAGCAGATAAACCATGAGGACAGGATGGAGAATATGATATGCAGAGGTGACTGTGGGGTTGTGGAAAACTGATGACGAACAACTTAGGGCCACCTACTTCTTTTTTGTTTAGAGCAGCCCTTCCCCAACCTGGTGCCCTCCAAAGGTGTTGGACTACAACTCCCATCATTGCAAGTCAGTTTGTCCCATGGTCAAGAATGCTGGGACTTGTCATCTCAAACATCTGGAGGGTAGTAGGATGGGGGAACGCTGTTCCATATCCTTATCAAATACAGGGTCTGCCCAATACTTTTCTCTGACACACATCTTGAATATAGCCGCATGACTGATAACAAAAGGGGAACTATTTGTTGCAAATGTAGAACCAGAGCATGTGCCAGGCACTTTCAACTTTTGTTCAATATCCTGCCCTTCAAAGAATCAATGTTTTCTTAAAATGTGTTTCTACAAAATATACTGTTCACTCCCCACAATCCCTCCACAGTACATCATCTCATCAAAGTGACAGAGGAGCAGAAAAGGTTTAGTTTGGCTGTCTTGAACTACTTTCAGATGAGATTAGTTCGCAATCCTGTACCACTTGGGGGTAAGCCATAGTGAATTCAGTGGCACTAACTTCTGAGAAGCCATGTATAGGATTCAAGTGTAAACCAACCTTCTCCAGTCTGCTGCTCTCCAGATGTGTTGCACTATAACTCCCATGTTATGGGGAAGACAAAAATCATTTGATCATTTATTTAAAAATCATACTTACACATGAAAGTATTAGGTGGTAGCTCCACCTTTGATCTCACACTGCTGAACACGTAAGAGAAGTCTTCTGTGTTAGTCCCCCAAAACCATATATGATATTTAATAAACAGACATCCTATGCCATGTGTTGAAAACTAATGTTGAAGTCTGAAGGACTATCTGGATTAGGTATTCAAGATCCATTAATTGTTGCTTCATTTGGTTTAAACATTTCATTTAAAGTGATGCAGCTCTGTTGTAGTTCATTGATCGATCACATATCTTAATGCAGAAAAGCATCATACCTTAGAACAGATGTGGGCAGAAAATAGATCCACCTTGATATTTTGGACATCAACTCGCACCATTCCTGCTCACTGCCCATGCTATAGGGGCTTTTACGAGTTGAATTCCAAAACATCTGGAGATCTATATTCTGCCTGCCCTTGCTCTAGAACAGCATTCCCCAACCTGGTGCCCATCAGATGTGTTGGATTGCAACTCTCAACATGAGGAGATGCTCTAAAAAAAGAGAAGTAAGCGGTCCTAAGTTGTTCATCATCATTTCCCACAACCCCACAGTTGCCTCTGCATATCATATTGCATATCCAGGTGTTTGAGATGACAAGTCCCAGCATTCCTGACCATGGGACATACTGACTTGCAATGATGGGAGTTGTAGTCCAACACCTTTGGAGAGCACCAGGTTGGGGAAGGGCTACTCTAAACAAAAAAAGAGAAGTAGGTGGCCCTAAGTTGTTTGTCATACGTTTTCCACAACCCCACAGTCACCTCTGCATATCATATTCTCCATCCTGTCCTCATGGTTTATCTGCTTTGGGGGAATGAGAATTTCACTTGCACTTTCTGCCTCCTTAGGGAGGATGTGGCGTTAAGGCTTGGGAGCCTTAACTCCCAATTTCCCTGCTTTTTGGTGCTTGGTTGGAAACTGTAGAGCCTTAACGTTGGTTTTGTAAACCATAAGGTTTTTTGTTTAATGAATTTACATTCTGTGGATTACAATAGATGCATTCAATGTTGAAAAACAACGAACAGTTTATCCTGAAGCAAAGAGAAGTTAGTGATGGGGGAAGGGAATACATCCTAACATTTTTTTAGAAAAACTATTCAGGGTATAATAGAAAAATGACGGTCAGGAAAATGGATTTAAGTGGTTTTTACAGCTACTTAAAATTTGTACATGGAAGCTCATTACAACTTATGCTTCTAGTCCCTAGATAATAAAAGGGAAAGTTAGAAGTCCCCTCCATCCAAATAAAGCACTACTACTGCAGGGTTTTTGTTTTGTTTTAAAGGACAACATCCTCATTCTTGAAATTTAAAATGAAAACAAAATCAGTAACATACTAAAACGTAACTTGTTCGCTTTCCAGAATAGCTTCTCTGTTGAAACATGTCAAGCAATTTGAAGGAAAAAACCTTAATTTTTGTGCAATTGGCAAATAATTCAGTTCTGTGCTATTCAAATAGTTTCCCCCTTCACAATACAATGATTTATAACCACAGATCCACTCTTTGGGGTTCTGCCTTGTTATTTCTGTGCATTTCCTTTCCCCTGCCTGTTCTCCTTACAGTACTTTCTGTCTATGGATGGAGCTTTTTCCTCTCTTCCTTGAAAGGTTTATTTACCTGAAAACCAATACAAATATTTGATCACAATACAAATTAAGTTCCAGGAATATACCAAATGGCAAGACACTGGATTAGGTGCAATTAATATTAGCAAGCCAAGGGCTAGGTGCACATAACTTCATCTTCTTCACAACACTGCCAGGAGAAGAGAAATGCAGTAGCAAGTAAAATCCACATAAACTCAGCAAACAATATCTACAAGCAAGAAATAATATTCTTGCCAGCTATTGCTCATAGATCAGCCAAGATCTGTCTAAGATTTTCCATAATGTTGTAGGGCAACCTGCTCCTTGTGAAAGTTGACACAAGCAGCATTATTTTCCTGTCAAAGATGCTGGCACCTGTGGTCTTAATTCCATCCCCACTGGCAATGGCTGTTCCAGTCAATTTCTGAAGAGCCGGTCACTGCTTCCACCATTCCAAATAAGCTGTTGAATCTTTGAGGGTAGCAGCAGAGTTGGCAATGTCAGCAGAGTTCAAGCAGAGCTTGAAGTTTGAATCGAGGAAGCCCAGTTCACTTTTGTTCTGTGTTCCTTCTTGATTTTCACATCCCTAGTTCCCTCCTCTTAAGAACCATCCAGCAGAACCAAACATATGAACAAGAATGTAAGGTCTGAGTTTGTTTTAGTCATTAAATAATACATCTATTATCTAATATGTTTTGTGTTTTTAAAAAGGTGGTACAGTGGGTTCTACTTTCCAGCACAAAGATGCAAGAAGTAAGAAGTAAAGTATTAGAAAATACAGCTCATTAATAATAGGTCCAGATTTTCTCCTTACACTGTTTTTTCTCTTTATACCATTTTCTGGTAATATAAATTATTAATAAGACACTAGATTGTACTACCAAATTGTTCAGAAATACTGTATTATGTACTCAACAATCCCTATCAGTACATTCATATACTGTACTACTGAGTACTTATTTACAAAGAAATTTGAAACATTTTCAAACTAACTGGATTTATAATGGATTTCACTAATAAGTAATGCATACTATTAATCGAGTTAGTTTATAATAAAACATAGCAAACCACCTGAAATTATAAAATTTAGGTTAGCAACTCCTCCTTTCATAAAATGAAACGTAATAGTTGCCTTTCCAAATAAATCTATACTAACATGGAATTCACAGGACCTTTTCATTTGTACCAACACAAACAAGAGATGTAACAACAGATAATAAGATAACCCTTAGATAATCTTTGGAGGCCCTCTTCCGGGTGCTCTTCCTAAATTTAGTTATTATTGCATTTATATCCTGGAACCTATACATAATCCTCCTCCTCTCCATTTTATCCTCACAACAACAACAACCCTGTGAGGTAGGTTGGGCTGAGAGTCTGTGATTGGCCCAAAGTAACCCAGTGGGTTTCCACAGCTGAGTGGGGACTAGAACCCAGATCTCCTGACTCCCAGTCCAACACTTTAGCCACTACACCACACTGGCACTCAATGACATTAGATGGATGGCTACAAGAGAGGATTTCCCCACCCTCCTCAGCTGTGATACCTCATTTATAGAATGCCATTCCCAAGGAGGGTTGCCTAGCAAAGACAGGTTGCTTACCTGTAACCGTAGTTCTTCAAATGGTCATCTGTTCATTCACACAATTGAGCTCTGTGCCTGCACGGAGCAATCTCGGGAAAACTTCTATAGCTAGAGGCGTTTCTAGGCAGGACCCCTCCCCCACCATCAACTGTCATATTTCCAACGGTCCCCGCCTCCCTCAGTATCTCTGAGACCGCCCAAAAGCAACCTGGATACCGAGGAATCCATCTCCGGCATCATAAAAGAAACACCAGAGAGGGGATGGTGGGTGGGTTGTGTGAATGAACAGATGACCACTCGAAGAACTACGGTAATGGATTAGCAAATGCAGGTTGCTTACCTGTAACTGTGGTTCTTCGAGTGGTCATCTGTGCAGTCACACATATGGGCTCGCGCCGACGCCGAGCCTACTTCCGGGAAACTTCAATAGCTAGATAGAGTTTTGGCGGGAACCCCTCCCCCCCACCATCCTATCGCGCATGCTCAGGGTTCCCGCTCTAACTTACCTCAGTTCTCTGAGACCGCTTGGCCTCGCAACTAAGGCATTAAGTATACCAATGTACAATACGAGCATGGCGACACAACTTGACGTCACAACAGCGATGCCAAGAGGGGATGGTGGGTGGGTTGTGTGACTGCACAGATGACCACTCGAAGAACCACAGTTACAGGTAAGCAACCTGCATTTCTTCTTCGTGGTCTCTGTGCATCACACATATGGGCGAATAACAAGCAAGACTTACCGGAGGTGGGTAGGCACGCTGTTTGGTCATTGACAAATCGAGGAGAGGACTGCTCTTCCAAAAGAGGCGTCCCGTCTAGCTCTCACATCTAGGCGATAATGCTTTACAAACGTGGAAGCATTAGTCCAGGTGGCTGCTTTACAGAGATCAGTCAGCGAAGCTCCATGCAGCAAGGCCGAAGATGTTGCCTGAGCCCTAACGGAATGCGCTGTCAAACGAAACGGTGGTTCTTGCTTTGCTATCTGGTAGGCCAGTGCAATGGTGTCTACAACCCACTTGGATATGCGCTGCGGAGAAACCTGCAGCCCTTTAGACACTCCTCCATAACAAATAAACAACTTGCGAGATTTTCTAAAATCCTCTGTCCTGGACTTATAGAAAGCTAGCGATCTCCTGACATCTAACGCATGTAACGTTGAAGATAAAGGGTCTGACGAGGGCTTGAAGAATGTTGGTAAAACGATATCCTGACCCACGTGGAATACTGAGGAAACTTTAGGAACAAACATAGGGTCTGGCCTCAGCACCACCTTATCCCGAAAAAACTGCAAGTAGGGAGGGTCTATAAGTAGCGCTGCCAACTCCGAAACACGTCTAGCGGACGTGATAGCAACCAGAAATACAGTTTTAAGTGTTAACAATCGAATATCTGTCGTGGCTAACGGTTCAAAGGGTTTTGACGTGAGGGCTGTGAGAACTAATGATAGACTCCACTGTGGGACTACCGGGCGGACAGTGGGAAACAAATTATTTAAGCCTTTCAAAAACGCCCGTGCCATGGGATGTGTAAATACTGAAAATCCGCCCACTAACCCATGGTTGGCCGCAATGGCGGATAGGTACACCCGAATGGATGCCGGCTTTAGCCCTTTCGAGTGCAACGAATAAAGGAAAGAAACGATGTTGGGTAAGCCCGCTGTCAAAGGGTCAAAGTCATTGAGCCGCGCATAATCCTGGAAGCGCTTCCATTTGCTATTGTATGATAGCCTAGTGGATGGCTTACGTGCTGCCTCTAAAATAACTTTTACTCCTTCTGATAAGGTAAGGTCTTTCCAAGACGCCGGATTCTCCACGCTGTTAGGTGTAGAGCGCGTATATCGGGATGCAGGATTTTCCCGTTCTCCCGTGACAGGAGGTCGGGAAGATGCGGTAGGTGCCAAACCTCTGATCTCGCCAGTCTGAGTAGCGACGTGAACCAAGGCTGCCTTGGCCACCACGGGGCTATCACTATAGCGTTTGAATCGCTGCGTTTGATGTTGGCTACCGTCCAGGCCAGTAGTGGAAACGGTGGGAATATATAAAGGAGACCTCTCGACCAGTCCCATTGACTGGCATCCCCCAACGACGCCTCCCCTATGCCTGCTCTGGAGCAGTACGCTGGACACACTGCGTTGGTAGCCGTGGCAAAAAGATCGACGTCGGGGTATCCCCAACGAGCAAGTAGGCGACCCAGGACACGAGGGGAGAGCTCCCATTCGTGGGTGTTGTTGAAAGACCTGCTGAGCTCGTCCGCTATGGTATTCTCGGTTCCTGCAATGTGCAGCGCAGATAGGATCATGTTGTGGGAAATGGCCCAGTGCAGAATGTCCATGACAAGATGAAGGAGGTGATGCGATCGCGTCCCTCCCTCCTTGTTCAAATACCACACGACCGTGGTATTGTCCGTTACGATTTGGACATGGTGCCCTTTTAGTTGAGGAGAGAAAGCGTGTAGAGCCTTTTTCACTGCCAGAAGTTCCAATATGTTTATATGTAGGCGAGCTTCTGAAGGTGACCATCTTCCTTGTGCTACTAGATTGTCGTGGTGAGCACCCCACCCTGCTAGCGATGCATCGGTTGTAACTATGCGAGACGGCCTTCGAGCGACAAATGGCATGCCCCGAGAAAGATTGTGCCCGTCCGTCCACCAGCGGAGCGAACTCTTTACGGTCAGCGGAATGGTAAGTATCAACTTGTGTGGGTTTTGCAGAGAGGAGTAATGCCTGAGCAAGAACTGTTGGAGAGGCCGCATGCGAAGTCGTGCCCAATTTACGACAAACACGCTGGCCGCCATTAATCCCAACAGCCTTAAAATCTGGAAAGCCGAAATCCGGTGCCGGGATCTCAGCCTTGTTGCCAGCTGTCGTAGGACTGTAGTTCTGTCTACCGGAAGAAACGCTTTTCCCATCGTGGAATCTAGGATAACTCCTATGAATTGTATTCGATGCGATGGTTGAGTGATGGACTTTTTGTAATTTATTTGCAGACCCAGAGACGAGAGAAGAGTGACAACCTTGTGGACATCGGCCAGCGCCTGGCTTCTGGTGGTGGAGACGATTAGCCAATCGTCCAGGTACGGGTATACATCGATGTTGTTTGACCGAAGGTGTGCGCACACTGCCGACATGCACTTGGTGAACACCCTTGGCGCTGACTTTAGGCCGAAAGGAAGGACTGAGAACTGGTACGCCTGGCTTCCTATGACAAACCTCAGGTAGTGCCGGTGTGAAGGATGAATAGCGATGTGAAAATAAGCATCCTTCAAGTCTATTAGAGTGAACCAGTTGCCGTTTCTTAGCATGGGAAGAACTGATGCGAGGGTAATCATTCGAAACTTCCTGGGTTGTATGAACTTGTTCAAAGCTCTGAGATCCATAATGGGACGAAGTCCCCCGTCCCTTTTTGGTATCGTAAAATACCGGGAGTAAAACCCGGCACGCAGATGGCATGTCTTCACCTTCGTGACAGCTCCCTTGCGAAGCAGATTGGCGGATTCCTGCGCGAGAGCTAACGATGGTGGCGTGGACTTTATGATACCAAGCGGAGGAGGGACTACGAATTCCATTCTGTAACCCTCTGCAATGATGTTCAACACCCAAGCATCTGTTGTTATTGACGCCCAAGTGTGCAGAAAAGGTTGGAGCCTGTTTGCTGGGTCGTCTAGCATGGACGGCGTCAAGTCAAAGACGACGCTTGTGCGGTGGTGGCTGTTTATTGCGTTGTTGGAACCGGTTCGACGATTTTCGTTGCTGATACGACTGGGCCGAGGTAGATTGATAGCGCTGGCCTCTATCTTGTTGTTGCTGCGGCTTGTATGGTACTGGTCTGTACCATTTACGTTGCCTATATGGCTGCTGGGTTGGTTGGAATCCCATTTTCTTAGCCGTCATCCTGGCTTTGTGCAGGGTATCCATTGCAGCGTCCGTTTCTGAATTGAAAAGACCTTCTCCATCAAATGGAAGGTCTTCAATACGATTTTTCGTTTCTTGTGGCAGCGCTGCAGAGCGCAGCCACGCGTGACGGCGTAATGCCACCGCTCCGACCATTGCCTTGGAGACACAGTCCGTTAGATGGCGTGCCGTTGTTAACTCCTGCTTCGATAATCTGACGGCTTCTGATTGAAAAACGCGAGCAAGTTCCCGTTGATCATCGGGGAGATAGTCGGTTAGCGATGAAATTTTCTCCCAAAGAAACAGTTGGTAGCGCGCCATCAAAGCCATATAATTGGTGACTTTTATGCCCAATGATGTAGACGCGTAAATGCGTCGCCCATAAGAGTCTAATTTCCGACCCTCCTTGTCCGTGGGGGCGGAATGCGTTCTGCCAGATCTGCTCTGCGCCGCCTCGACCACAACCGAGTTCGGCTTGGGATGCTGGAATAAAAAAGGTGCCTGCGCTTGCTTTACTTTATAGATTGCATCCAATCTTTTTGAAGTCGGGCCAACAGTGGCAGGGTGTTCCCAAGACTGCTTTAATGTCTTTAAAAGGGCTTTCACCATAGGCAAGGTTAATTGAGGAGACGGTTCAGCATACATGACATCGTAAATGCCATCGTCCGAGTCGTCAATAGGTTGTTGACACTGAATATTGAGGGACTGAGCAAGCCTTTGCATTTGCTCCGAAAAACTGCCCATTTCCATCGTCGGTGACGCTCTGTCCTCTGTACCGACCGTGTCTAACGGAGACGGTTCTGAGGGGCGTGGCGATGGTTCCGAGGAGGAATCAGAAACATAGTCTTCAAAGGACTGCGACGGCTCTCGGTGTCGAACAGCAGGCGAAGCTCGATCCCAAGCCGGAGGCGCCACCGCTGCCGAGTGTTCTCGCCGTCGAAGGTTTTGCTGGATCAGCGAAGTCGTTCTACGCAGAGGGACTGGTGGAGGAGAGTGTACTTCTTGGAGCCCCCGAGGGGATTGCCCCTGTCGAAGCCGCCTTCCAGTGTACGGGTCATATCGGTATCGACCGTGCTCCGATGGACGAGAGCGGTCAGAGCAAACGTCCCAGTCGCGGGATCTTGATCGGGACCGAGACATCGACGTCGAGGACCGGCGTCGAGACCGTTGAGATTGACGGCGATGACTTTCCCGTTGTGTCGGTTGCGGTGGTTCCGGCGGTACCGAGCGCTCGGTATCGGACGCAATAAGAATAGGTCCTGGAGACGGTAGCGAAAGCGCCGGCGATAAGGGCGCTGGTTGATGGTGCGGCGGCATCCCCGGGGTTGGAGGCGTGCGTAGCAACGACGACACCGACGGGGTACGTCTTTTCGACGTCGATGCAGTCGGAGAGGGTTCTGCTCGTTGAGACGACTGCGAGGCTGACCCTATAGATAGCGTACGGTGCTTCGATGTCGAAGACTGTGTCGGCACCGAAGCTGATTTATGTACCATCGCCACCACTTTCACTGTCAAGGGCGGTACCGATGCGGGGCGCGACACCGACTTTTTCACGGCCGACGGTTTCGAAGACGGTCGCGTCTTCGTTGTCGACGGGAGCGTTTTTGAAGATTTCGACTTTTTCGTCTTTTTAGCCGGAGGAGGAGACGAGGAGGGTGAAAAACCTGATAATGATGCCGGCGCCTCTACCCGAGTCTGGGGGGAAGCCGGAGATGCTGGGATCGAGAGGCTTCGGCTCTCCCCAGAATTCGCTCCCTGCATTGCTGGTGGTCGGGGCTGATCCACAGCGGAAAGAGCCTTAGACCACAAAAGGCTGCGGAGTCGGTCAGCTCTGTTTCTTCTAGTTTGCCTGGAAAAGCGCATACAGTGCGCACAGGAATCAACAATATGGGTCTCACCCAGGCAAAACAGGCAGAGCGCGTGGCCGTCGGTGAGGCCGATTTTTGCCCTACACCGGGAGCACCGCTTGAATAGTGCGGTTTTCGCCATAAGATGGCGAAACTGCGTTGGCAGATCAGCTAATCTCCAACGAGAGATATAATTAAGTACTTTATAAAACTGTATAAATTTTTTTTTTTTTTTTTTTTTTAAACTAGACCTAACTAATTACGAACAAACAAACAACTACTCTATCTAACTATATTAACTCTATTAAACTATTCTTCTTTCACAGGTTCTACAAACCAGACGAAGTCTCCCGCGAGGCTTACAGCGAAGCGGTCGAAGAAGAACTGAGGTAAGTTAGAGCGGGAACCCTGAGCATGCGCGATAGGATGGTGGGGGGGAGGGGTTCCCGCCAAAACTCTATCTAGCTATTGAAGTTTCCCGGAAGTAGGCTCGGCGTCGGCGCGAGCCCATATGTGTGATGCACAGAGACCACGAAGAAGAACCTGTCTTTCTTCTTCGTGGTCTCTGTTCTTCACACAATTGGGCGATTAGCAAGCTTACTCACTGGAGGTGGGTTGGTGTCTATGTCAATACTGATGACAGCACCGATCGGCCAAACGCTGCATCAGCTCGAGCCCTCACATCCATCCGATAATGACGAATGAAGGTAGATGGTTTTGACCATGTTGCCGCCCTACATAGATCAGGAAGAATAATCCCTCTGTCGAATGCCACAGACATTGCGAGAGACCTGGTGGAATGTCCTCTCACAGGACCAGAAAGCTGTAAGCCCGCTATCTGATATGCAAGCTGAATAAGCTTAACAACCCAGGATGAAAACCCTTGAGATAAAGGCATGCCTTTATCCTTCCCCCCATAACATATAAAAAGCTTAGGCGATTTGCTGAAAGCCTCAGTTCTTGCCTTGTAAAATATCAAAGCTCTCCTAACATCGAGAGCATGAAGAGTAGACTCTAACTGAGTCGATGAGGTTGGAAAGAACACTGGAAGAACAATGTCTTGGTTCACATGGAAATCCATTACAACCTTAAGAAGGAATTTGAGATCTGGTCGGAGTACAACTTTATCATGATGAAAGGACAAGTATGGAGGATCTACTCTGAGAGCACGAAGTTCACTTGCTCTTCTAGCTGACGTGATTGTCACTAAAAATGCTACCTTCCAGGACAATAGATGCAAACTAGTTGTTGCAAGTGGCTCAAAAGGCTTTGATGTTAGTGAACTGAGGACAACAGACAAACTCCAACTTGGTATTATTGGACAAACTGAAGGTGCCATATTCCTTGCACCTCTTAAAAACCTTTTCATCAACGGATGAGAAAACAAAGAGAACCCTTCAACAGTTGAAGAAAACAAAGAAACTGCTGCTCAATAAATTCTAATTGATGAAACTTTTAAGACCTCTATCAAACAACATTTGTAAAAACAATAAAACCTGAGTTAAAGAACATTTTGTAGCATCAAAATTATTGTCCAATGCAAACTTCAAGAATGCCTTCCACTTGGCCTGATAAGAAAGTCTAATGGAAGGTTTTCGAGATGCTTCAAGTACCCTCCTTACTGGAGATGGCAGGGACGCAATATCTACAAACTTATTTTCCACACCGTTAACCTCAACATTTTAAGATCGGAGTGTAGCACTCTGCCCTGTTGTCGAGTCAGTAATGTCGGAATTAAGGGGAGCTTTACAAACACCCCCTTGGACATCCGAAGTAAGGGAGCGAACCAAGTCTGTCTGGGCCACCATGGGGTCAGCAGAATGCAATGTGATCTGTCCATCGAAATCTTGGCTATGGTTCTGGTTATCAGTGGGAATGGGGGAAACATGTACAATAGTGCCCCATTCCATGTCAGGAGAAATGCATCTCCCAGGGAGTTTTGACCCTTCCCTGCTCGACTGCAGTATGTTACGCACACCTTGTTTTGTAGTGTAGCAAAGAGGTCTATGGAAGTAGTGTCCCACATTTCGAAAAGATGGTTGAGTATCGACAATTTTATCTCCCATTCGTGAGATGTCACTGAAAGATGACTTAGTTTGTCTGCTAACGTTTTCTGTATTCCCTCTATATAAACTGCTGTGAGTTGTATTTTCTGGGTGATACACCAAAAAAGAATTTCCATTGTCAGACTGAGTAACGGGATCGATCTTGTTCCCCCTTGTCTGTTTATGTAAGAGATGACCGTAGTATTGTCCGATGTTATTTGAATCATACGACCTCTCAATTCCGGTTTGAAAGCCTTCAAAGCTTTTTGAACTGCTCTTAGTTCTAAAAGGTTGATGTGTTCCTCTTTCTCCTTGCGGTCCCACACTCCGTGTGCAACCAAGCTCTGGCAATGCACTCCCCAACTGGACAGGGACGCATCCGTGGTGACCACTCTTGATGGTGAAGGCTGACGAAAAGGTTGACCTTTGTTTAAATTGTCCTGAAATGTCCACCATAACAGGGACTGACGAATCATAGAAGGTAGCCTTAGCTTGGTTTTCCTGGGATCTAGAGTAACATCGAAATTGCGGAGAAACCAAGCCTGTAATGGATGCATGCGGAGACGAGACTGGTAAACGACCGCAGTTGTAGACGCCATCAGCCCCAATAGTCTTTGAAAATGGAATGCGATGTAATTTCCCGAGACATCAAATCCACAGCTGACATCTTTAGGATCGTGATGCGGTCCTCCGGTAAAAATGCATGTGCTGTTGTTGAATCGAGACGTGCCCCTATGAAAACTATCACCTGTTGAGGTTGCAAATTTGACCTTTTTTGGTTGATGTAGAAGCCCAGGTTGTTCAGGAGAGTACAAGTAGTCTCCACTGACTCCTTGAGCTGGAACTCTGTTGGTGCCACCAACAACCTATGTAATGGTAAATCTCTACTCCCTGGAGATGTAGGTATGCACACACCACTGCCGCACATTTCGTGAATACCCTTGGTGCTGTTGCCAGTCCGATGGTAGAACACGGAATTGATACGCTATTCCCTCTACAAAAAACCTTAAGTAACGACGATGATGCGGCGAAATTGCTACATGGAAGTACGCATCGCGAAGATCTATTGAAGCGAACCAACTCCCCTTTGATAGGAGCGGCATTATCATAGATAATGAAATCATCCTGAATTTCTTTGGAGTGATATAAGTATTCAGCTCTCGGAGATCCAAGATCGGTCTCAAACTTCCTCCTCTCTTCAGGACCGTGAAATACCTTGAGAAAAATCCCCTTCGAAGATGAATGGGATTTACCCTCTCTATGGTGCCCTTCTGCAGCATCACCCCTATTTCTAGAAGAAGTGCTGCCGAAGGGGAGGTGTATTTCACGACACTGACAGGAGGAAGAGTATTGAACTCGATCCTGTATCCTCCTGTGACAACTGAGAGTACCCAATTGTCCAGTGTAATTTCCTCCCATTTGTGAGCGAATCTCGCTAGTCTGTGTCCGAAATGCAGAGTCTAAATATGTGCTGGTAAAAATCGTATTGGGGAGTCAAAGGCCTGCTTAGTGCCACCTGCATTTCATTGATAACCTCCACGAAATTTTGATTGTTGATGGGGTTTCCTATAATTTTGTTTAAACTTATTAGGGTGTGAAAACTTCTGCTGGTTTGACCCATATGCTGTTTGATTCCCATACCAACGCTGTTGGTTTGGTTGGTAGAAATTCTGATGTCGTTGATTCTGTTTTTGAGGAAACTCCATACGGTGTGCTGTGTTTCGTGGCTTTTGTATTGAGTCGAGAGACTCATCCTTACTTGCATTAAACAACCCTTGTCCATCAAAAGGTAAGTCCTCTATTCTCGTTCTAGTTTCTTGAGGCAGTCCCGTGGACCGTAACCAAGCGTGTCTACGGATTGCAATGGAACCTGCTAGAATCTTGGAATCACAATCTACTTGATGCCTACTAGTATTAATCTGCTGTCTCGAGGGTTTCAAGGCTTCAGCCTGAAACATCCTTGCTAATTGTTTCTTGTCCTCTGGAAGATCGTCAAACAACAAGTTTCCCATCTTATCCCATAAAAGAAGCTGATAGCCTGACATCGCTGCCTGATAATTAGCAACCTTTAATCCAAGAGATACTGATGAGTACAAGCGTCTACCAAACAGATCTAAACGACGACCTTCCACATCTACAGGTAAAGAACGTTTACGTTTTGACTTTCCCAATGCAGACTACTAAAATAGAATTAGGAGCTGGATGTTGGAATAAGAACTGTGCAATTTCCTCTTGCACATGATAAAGCCCCTCTAATCTCTTAGACGTTGGAGGCACTGATGAAGGACTTTTCCATGATTGTTTAACAACTGTCACTAATGCTGGAAGAAGTGGAATCGCCACTGGACGAAAAGGCTCAGACGAAACACAATCAAAGACAGGATCTTGCACCTCAGGAGCAGACTGTTGCGTCGATAACCCCAATGATTGAGCCATACGGAGTACCTGATCATTAAATTTCCCCAAATCCTCCGAAGGAGAAACCGACTCATGAGATGCTACTGCTGCATCTGGAGATGAAATTGTGAGCTTTTGAGAGGAGGAGGATGCGGAATCAGACGCGGACTCCTCTAAAGACGATTCCACTGGTTTAATTGTTTGCGTAACAGGTAGAACTCGTAGAGAGTCTGATGGCAGCATAACCGATCCCTGATGTAAAGGGTTTTTTTGTGTTGTCGGTATAACTTGAATTGGCACTGGGTTAACTCCATATGCTAGATTTACTTGTTCAGTTTGTGGCGATCTCATATTCAAATCAGGTGGAACTAGTCCTTGTGGACACGGTCTTAACGGACGTGAATATACATTTGGCACCAAGAATTGATCATTTTGAGGTGAGCTCGACATCGAATGTGATGGCATAGGACTCCTCATCTCCCTTCCAATCTCCATTGGGTGATAACATTCACGTACATAATATCGTCTACTGGGTGTACCGTGTGATGGAGTACAAGACCGTCTCCCTTCCGAGAACCTCTCCCATCTATGAGGTAAACGAGACCTCTCACGATACCGGTACATATATGTTGAGACATAACCCCTCGCTGTCGATGTTGAATACACTGACCCTGGAGAGCCTCGTCTGCTTTCACCACCCTCATGTAAACTTAATGATCTAGAGGAAACCGAAGGTTGACATGGAGACTGATCCCTAATTTCACCTTCCGACATGGATGACGTATGAGGTTGCTCTATGATAGGCGGAATCTGAGGAATCGACACCATAGGTAGTCGAACTGAATGCCTGCCTCCTGACAGTGGCATAACACCTGATTGAGGGACTCGACATCGACAATCTTGGGCATCGAGTGCTCTGCAAGGGTTGGTATCGACTGAGAGAACTCTGTCTCACTTAAGTGCCGTTTTGAGGTTTTTGTCTTTTTACTCAACAATTTCCTCTTTTTTCCTGATTCAGTTGTGGAGGAACTTGCAGCTTTTGGCAATTTAGCTTTTTTCTTTAGCTTTATCATCAGAGGTGCAACTATGCTCCTGCTTGGAGTAAGGGGCACCTCCGGAACGTCAGTTGGTTGCGGAGGGGACTGTTCTCCGACTAACACCAAATCTGACACAGCAAACACTGCCTGTGATATTGCTTAGTCTCAGCCATAGCTGCCGACTTGTCTCCAACTGCCTCCAATGCCTTACGCCACAAAATTGCCTTTAAACGGTCTGAACGATGTCTCCTCGTCTGCTTTGAAAAGGCTAGACAATGTTGACACAACTGAACCTTTTGTCCTTCTCCCAAACACAATAATCACAGACTGTGCTCGTCAGAGGGAGGTAATTCACTGCCACATTTCGTACAGTTCCTGAATGGCGCCCGGAGGGCCATACGCCCACCCGGGCGATCCAAAGATCGTGAGTAAATAAAATGCAAAAACAAAAGGCAGAAGTACAATACAGAAACAGAAAGAAAGAAGAAATCACATTAAAATGCCTCAGGAACGAATTAATGATCCAAATAATCCCTCACGATGCTACCAAACTGGCGGTCGAAGAGAGACTGAGGGAGGCGGGGACCATTGGAAATATGACAGTTGACGGTGGGGGAGGGGTCCCGCCTAGAAACGCATCTAGCTATAGAAGTTTTCCCGAGATTGCTCCGCAAAGGCGCAGAGCCCAATTGTGTGAGGAACAGAGACCACGAAGAAGAACCACACTTATCTTTTTGGTGCTATGTGAATACATTTCTTTTCCCCCCGAAATTTTAGATTCTAGAGTTTAGATTTGCCTGTAGAGTGCTGGAACGTGTGTGCGTGTGTGTGTACATATTACTATTGTTTGCTTTTTATTATTTTATCATGCAACGTACCAAGATAACTTTTTGTTGTTGGGCAGATGAAAAATACAATAAACAAATAAATAAATGCAACATTCAGCAAACAACAGAAACATAATGCTCCAAGGCAGTGTATATTAAAACATATACATCACACTGAAATATAAACATGCAAAGAGTTACATATAATGAAGAGTCATTGTATATGAAAAGAAGACACTACTATCAATGTGATTCATACAGATTGCCTGAAAATTGCCATGACAAAAGGGAACAAATGTATATAGAAAAAAAAACTCTGTAGCAGTATATAAACGCATCAAATGGTCTAATGACTACCAAAATAATAGGCCAGTTTGGACATCATGGTAGAGCCAGGATTCTGGAGAACTCAGGCTATTGGGATGGAGCAGCGTGCTGGTGTATTCTGCCTGATCACTCCCATTTGGCTCCTCCTGCAGCAGGAGCAGCTAACAAACCATGGGGTACCTCTGGACGGACACTCTCCATCGCTATGGCTTCGCACTGGCGGCAGTTGTGTTACATGATGCTGCCGCCAGTGCGAAGCCATCTAGGGGCAAAGACCCTTTGCTCCGATTTTAAAAAGTTGGCCATTTACCCTGACTTTTTTTAGATCGAAGCGGGCTGGCCAGTGAAGGTGGTGGAGCAGCGAGCCATAAGCTCGCTGCACCGTCTCCACAGTGCTCTCTCCATTTTTTTAAAAAAAAACTTACCGGAGAGTAGGGGAGCCGATGCTCCCAGCCGGCCCTACTGATGCTGGGCCGGCACGGCAACAGGAAAAGCCGCCATGGCACTCCTGCCGTGAAGACTGCTACCACCACGGCACGCTGGAAGAGGCGCCGTAAAGAGGCGGCCATGGACTCAAAGCCTGTAGTTTGTTTATCATGACACCCAAACTAAGGATTCTGCTTTATCTCTCCCCAAACAAGCTGGTCATAAATCAGGGCAGTCTGAAGCTAGTGTGCATGTACTAGCCTTGGGCCATTGAGAAAGAAAGTACAGAGGAGCGTGTGTGTGTGTTGTCATTTTGGTAAGCCATGGGGGATATCAACCCTTGATCAAGGTTGCCCGGCAAATCTCCCCCGCTCTCCATAAAGTGTAGAGATTTATCCACACACTTTTAAGTGGCTCTTATATAATTTAATTTTTACCTGTACCTAAATAATCCCTAGAGACAGAGAACATTGTAGTGACTAGTTTAGCTATGTAGTTGGGAAATCAATGTCAATATTTCAAGCACGGTCTTTTAATTTTGAAAGCCACCATATTTTTAGCTGTGGCCCATCACAAGGTTGCAATATGCCTAATATCTGATTTCTGAAAGTCCTGTTGACTAGGCAATTGGAAGGTAGTAGTAGTAAACCTTTATTACAGTCAATAGACCAAAGGTACAAAACATAAAATATTAAAACTTTAAAATCATACATTGTCATTGATTTTATACAATAGTTAATATTAAAATTTAAAATATTAGGGTTATTCAGTCAATAAAATCCTTGTACACATTGCCCAATTTAAAAACTTTGCTACTTGTACAGTTGTAGTCTTATCCGAGCCCTGCAAGAGCAAGACAGTTAATTGGTTTATGGATCTACCTGGAAGAGTTTGGGTAATGGGCCAAATTAAATCTGCTCGAGCCTGTTTGTAAAAGTTACAAGAGAGGAGAACATGTGATACTGATTCTACCTCTATACCATTGCAAGGGCAACATCTGCTATTATGCGGTATTTTCTTAAATCGGCCCTCAAGTAGTCTAGATGGCAACACGTTAAACCTTGACAGCGTGGAAGCCCGTCTGTACTTGGGCACGGTTAACCATTTTAGATAAGGTGCTTCACGTCCATCATATTGGGCTGACAAACCCAGAGACTGTGGAGCACAAGGGCCCCTGGATGCCTCCACTAGTTCTTGTCCATCTATGTCCAGTAGTCTCCGTTTAACTATTGCTCTAGCCTGGTCAAACCCCATCGTAGATAGATAGGGAGCAGAAAGCCCTATGCATATAAGTTTATTCTTTAAAGCCTTTAACCAGGAAGAGGTGAAGGAATCACAAAGTGTTCTATGAGCTAAATGTTCGGCGGATAGTACTAATAAACATCTCAACCAAAAGTGCACTGCATGAATCCATGCTAAGCACTTTAATGATTTGAGACCAGCTTCAAGATTTAACAAAGCTCCAGCAACGCATCCCGGGACTCCAAAAATTGACCTAAGAAAGGAATTTTGAATACATTCATACGAAGTCTTTAGCAATGGATACCATATCGGTGCTCCGTACAAGATCTGCGGTACTATTATAGATTTGTAGATTTGCGTAGTCACTGGGACATAATTCCCCCCTTTTGTAAAATGGAATCTGGCCACTGCTTTACTACTTTTGTCTGTTTTCAATTTTGTACGCCTCAGATGGCATTTCCAACTGAGATGTTCATCAATCCAAATTCCTAAGTATTTATAGGCAGATGTTTGCTCAATTCTCTGTCCATCCAATGACCACACATATCTAACTTTCCTCTTTGAGAAGACCATCACTTTAGATTTATTTACATTAATAGTTAGATTATTAATTTTACAGTAGTCAGTAAATCTGTTTAATAGTCTTCTAAGCCCCAATCTAGTCTGGGATAATAAAATAACATCATCCGCATATAGTAAAATAGAAATTTTTGTTGGTCCAATCTTAGGAGAATGAGACTGCACCTCCTCGAGGTATTGGGGGAGATCAGCCAAATATAAATTAAAGAGCGTAGGGGCGAGTACACACCCCTGTCTGACCCCCCCTTGAGACAGTGATCTCCTTGGTCAGATGTCCCTGTCTGCTGCAACGTACTTGTGCAGTCGTATTATTATGCAGGGCCTGTATCAAAAAGAGCAGTCTGCATTCGATTCCATAATGTTTCATTTTGGCCCATAAACGAGCCCGGGAAATTGAATCGAAGGCTGCCTTGAGATCTATGAAAGCTGTAAATAACTTCCCTCCCCTACGAGCAGTATATTTTTGTATTAAATGGACCAGTACAAGTATGTGGTCCAGAGTTGAGCTCCCTTCTCTGAACCCTATTTGTTCGAAGCCCAAAATGTGCTCGTTAGTAATCCATTCCTTCAGTTTCTGATTCAAAAAAACTGCGTATAATTTCTCTACAGTAGAAAGGAGACTGATGGGCCGATAGTTTGAAAGGTAATTTGTTGGTCCCGATTTGTAAATTGGAACAATATACACTTTTAGCCAATCTGAAGGAATCTGCCCGTGTCTGTTTATGAGAGTAAAGAGTGCGGCCAGGAGGTCAGACCACCAAGTGATGTTATGCTTAATTATATCTGAGGAAATACCATCGGGACCTGGGGCCTTTCCCAGTTTAAGATTACTTATCAGGTTACATATAATACCTGGATCTACTGGGGGCCATTCAGGGGAACCCACTAACAACTTCGGGGAGGAGGTAGTACTGACTGTTGAACTGTAAATAGCCCCAAAGTGCTGTTCCCATCTGGCAGGTGCTATATGATGCTCATTATTGCCTCTAGATTTATTCAGTGATCCAGAGACCACTTGCCAGAATGTTCTAACATTTTTTGTGGCCAAGGCCCCGATTACTAGTTGTCGATGTTCTTTATTTACTTCCGATTTTTTCTTCTGCATGAGCTTTTTATGTTCCTTCTTTGCTTCATAGTAGGAACTAGGAAGCTGGCTTTCATTGTTTAATCGATAATTCTGATATAGGGACTGAACCCTACTCCAGCTAACAGCACACTCCATACTTAGTTTCGTTACTTCACAATTTCGGTTATTGTTTGCCCTAGCTGGAGCCAAGCGTAGGGCATGGTTCAGATTCTGCATCATTTCTTCATAGTCTTTGATTCCTTTCTTCGGAGAATTAGCTAAACCGATTAGGTTATTAACATTGAGGAACCTGGGAGACTGAATAATTCTAGTAAAGTCATGAGCAGATATCCTAGGCCATCTTATTGGAAGGTTTCTCACAGCTGGGCATAACTTAATAGGTCTAGTATCTTATCAAAATCATTTTACCATGAGCAAACTTTCTAATTTAAGGACTCAGATACTTACCAGTGCTTCAACATTCACTGTATCTTCACTTTGATAGCCAGACACTTCATCAACCATCTCATCTGCAGAATCATCTGTTTTCTCATCTTTTTCTGTATCATCCATAGTAATATCAATAATGGGTAGAGAATCCTTTTTGTGATGGCTAGTTTTCACTGTATTCTGTTCTATGCATTCAGCAAATTTTCCCACAAGCTCATCACCACACGTGCTAATTTTGTTTTTGAAACCAACTGCCTGCTTGGATATCTTGCTCCAAGTTCTGTTAACTTGAACAAGTTCATCTTTAACAGATTGCTTCTCTTCCTGAATACCAGTAGCACCCTTTTTATGTTTAGAACTGTTAGAGTTGTCCTGGAAACCAATACTTGTTTTAGATAAAATGTCTTGAGTGCTATCCAAATATTTATTTGCTGGTTCATTATTTTGATTCTTTGCACTAGAGATCTTAGGCTTCCCTTTCACTTCTTCTCTATTCTTCAAAGTTGCCACAGAGTCACCCCTTTCCTTCATTTTCCTTCCTAGTAGTCCTGGATCTTGGTTTCCCCGTGCGCTCAGAGAAGATGTAGTCCTTTTCTGCAGCTTTTCTGTACAATTCATGTGTACCTTGGGCTTACCCCCTAGTTTCCAGGACTGCTCAATAATTTGCTCTTCTGTCTCTAACTGTGCCTGTTCAGCTTCTTCTGAATTAGCAGCTACACTTTGTATTTGATCAGAATGTGTTTGCTCCTCATTTGAACTCTGTAACTGTGCGATTTTCTGCTCTTGTAATGTATCATGCCCAAGGACTGCAGTTTGACTGCATCTCTCAGGAACAGTCTCAGAACGATATGAAACTTCATCTAGGGTGTCTTCAGGATGTTTAACATGCTGTTTTTTCTTAACCATCACTTCATTTTCCTCACAGGTTTGTTTCTCATTGATAGAGGACTGGTGCAATGATGCAACAGGCTCTAAGATGGTAACATCCCTTGATAATTGCTCTAAGATTTCTGTATCCTTCTCAGCTATCTCTAATGTAATAGCATTCCTGTCACATGTAATCTCTTCAGAACAGGACTCTGGTTGACTTTCTGACAGCTTAATTTCTTCTAACTTGGGATCACACATTTCAGTTTCTGACACCATGGCTTCTACTTCTTGTGAGCATGTTGTCTTTTCTTCTACTTTAACGGCACTGAATTCATTCTTCTCACATGTGTTCTTAACATCAAGGGGAGCATCTTGTTGCATGATGGAACTTGAAATGTTCTTCTCCCCTGGAAACTGAAGTAAGGCAAAACTGCCAGACTGAAAAGATATTAGATTTTCTGCACTGTTTGGTTGCCCACTGGAGCTGCATGTTATTTTAGAATTTGAACTCATCTGAGTAGAAATACTTTTTATTCCCGCAGGAGAAATTCTCAGAGTCAATGTGCCGGTTTGGGAGGAAGGTACAAGCGCTGGAGGAATGACAGGTGCTTCTTGAGTAGCTGAAATAGGAAGTGCTGATACAGATCTAATTGCCTGCAATGTCCAGCTTGTGGTAGGGGATGTGGGCAAAGCAGAAGGAGACTCAGTGGTTTGAGGTGCCGGCAAACCAGAAGAGGGCAAGGGCAACAACAATGGAGCGTCAGCAGAAGGAGCAGTCAAAACTGAAGAGGCCTCACTGGTAGCAGGCATGGTTGCAACAGAAGAGGGCACAGACAAATCTGAAGAAACTTCAGTAGTAGAGGGCATAGACAAAATGGAAGGAGCTTCAGTGATAGGAGGCATGGGCAACACCAAAGAAGCATCAGTGGTAGGAGGGACAACATCAGCAGTAGGGGGCACAGGCGTAGCAGGAGTGCGCATGGGCAATAAAGGAATGTCTGCAGTGGAGGGAATGGATAAAACTGAAGGAATGTCAGCAGTAGGGGATGTGGACAAAACAGCAGGGGGCACAGACAACATGAACGTGGTGGCCTCAGTGGTAGAGGTCGCTGTGGTGGTTGAGGTTCCAGTGGCCTCTGTGGTTGGGGATGCAGGCAAGGCAGAAAGAGTCGTGGTAGTTGGGGTCATGGATGATTGACATACAGATGTCTCAGGAGGCTTAGAAGGTCCAGGCAATCGGATTCCTACAACAGACCCTGTAACAAAGGGAGCAACAAAATTAGCACAATTGCCAGTTTTTGTCTGGTGTAAGCAACCTTACACTGTGCATGCTTTATCAAGCCCATAGTAAAAAAAGGAAAGCTTCAGGGGAAATAGCAGTACTCTTTTCTAGTTAACAGTACTAGATGTGGATTATTTATTGATGTTTCTCAAAAATGCTGATTGCACAGGCTGGAGAAACTGCCACAATCACAGAGAAAATTGAAGCACATTTCACCCAACATAATATACTCACAGAAGAACAAAAAGGATCTAAAAAGAACAGCAGAGGATGCAAAGAACAGTTAATAGACAGTATCATCATGAAGCAAACAGAAATCTCCACACCTGCTACATAGACTATAAAAAGGCTTTCGACTCCGTCCCACACAGTTCGCTGTGGAAATATACAAAATACACCCCTCGATCCAAAACTTTCTGACAAGAATCATGGAGAAATGGAGAACGACAATATACCTAATATACCTAACAACAGACAAGGACCATATACATACAGAAAACATAAATATCAAACATGGCATATTCCAAGGTGATGCATTCAGCGCCCTATTGGTTTTACCTGTGTCTGAATCCACTATCCAACACCCTTAACACCACCACATACAGCATCAACATAAAACACCAAAAACAAGCAAAGCACAGAATCAATCACTTCCTGTACATGAATGACATTAAAATCTATGCTTCAACTTCAACACAGATAAAAGGCCTCCTGCGGATCACTGAAAAACTGACGACACACATGAAAATGGAATTTGGGATAGGAAAATGCAAGATGCTACACATAGAAAGAGGAAAATGGAAAGAAGAAGCAACATCAGAAACACTAAATAACGAAATATTATATAACATGGAAGAAAATGAAACATACAAATACCTAGGATTCCAACAAAACACAAAAATCAAACACTCCACAGTAAAAACTCAACTAAGAATGCAATATAAAACTCACTTATCACAAATCCTAAAACCTAAACTCAACTCGAATAACACTTTCAAAGCCATCAACACCTACTCAATACCCATCCTCACATACTCATTCGGAATCAAACACTGGTCACACACTGAACTTGAAGAAATAAACAGACTCAATCGCACCGAACTCAAAGAACACCGCATGCTCCATCCGAACTCATGCATTGAAAGAATAACAATCAGCAAGAAAGAAGGAGGAAGAGGTCTGCTGGACACTAACACAATTCATGCTAAACAGATAAAATCACTCAGAGAATTCTTCCACACCAAAAACACCTCCATTCATAAAGCCATAGTAAAAGCAGATAAAAACTACACCCCACTCAACCTAACACTACAAAATGAAGATCAAACACAACCACTTACACTCGCAGAGAAAAAAGAAAAATAGGCACAAAAAGCACTCCGTGGGAAGCACTACAACATCATACAGAACTCACAAATAAACAAAGAACAATCGTACGAATGGCTCATGAAGGGTAAGCTATTTCCAGAATCCTAAGGATTCCTAACAGCTAAACAGGATCAAGTTATAGCAACCAAGAATTACCAAAACTACATCATAAAAGATAACAGTGTAACAATAGACCATATAAAAGGAGGATGTAAAATTCTGGCAGGAATGGACTATACGGACAGACACAATACAGCTGCAAAAATAATTCACCAACAACTGGCCATCAAATTCAACCTTATCAAACAACCTACACCATACTATACATACTCACCCGAAACTATCTTGGAAAATGCCGATCATAAAATATACTGGGACAGAACAATTCATATGGACAAGACAATACCTTGCAACCGACCAGACATAACGTTCATAGATAAAAAAGAAAAACACACATATGTCATCAACATAGCAATACCGAATGACAAAAATGTTGTTGAAAAGGAAGAAGAAAAGAGAGACAAATAAATAAATACCACTGCCATGGAAATCAAAGAACTATGGCAACAGGAAAAGGTCACAATTATCCCATTAGTCACATCAGTAACCGACATCACATCAAAAAATATACAGAAAACCTCCAGAAACTGGGCCTACCAGAATACATCCACACCAAAAACCAGAAAGCAGTCATAATTAAAACATGCTCAATCGTCAGGGAATTCCTGAATCAATAAAAGACAGCATGATTTGGCAAAGCCCGACATGTCCGCCTAGAAAAATCGGCACGAGCGAAAAAGAGATAATATAATAAAGTATCCTTATGAATTAAAAAGAGATAAATATTTATAACACACTATGCTTCTTACAATATTTATCTGCTCAACCTTAGAAAATGTAAAAAATACTGTATTGTGTACCTGGATTACGGAACGTTACTGGTGGCAAACCGGGCTGAGATCCCGCAGGTTGGAGTTGATGCAAAGGAACAAGCTGGATGATCTGCCCATTGGGATGTCGATAGAGATTCACACCGCCAGGATTCCTTAGAGGCTGTAAAATCATTCTCTTCCCCTGAGCAAGTTGCATGTTTTGTGGAGGTCGTAAAGTGGGAGAACCTTGATGTACTGGAATCAAAAGCAGTCGCGGTCCCATACGTTTCTCTGCTCCAGGAGGCAACCCTGGAGGACTTGTAGCACCTGTAGCATTAGGAAAGAACACTCTTCCTAACTAATGTTTACTTATACAGCAAGATTTACAGACCATCTTAAAAACAATCAGAAGAGCCCACTAGATCAGATCAAAAGTCCCTCTGAAGCAGATTTGGGGGTTGGGGTCACAGGGTTAGGAGAGGAAAGTGAACGTTGCACAAATGGGACGCCTGGTCACATGTCATTCAATTTCCCCCTCTCTTTAAACACTAAATAAGTTATGTTACTATGTTACTAAAGCAGGGATGAATACCTTGTGGCCCTCCAGATGCTAATGGACTCCAGCACGGCCAATGGTCAGGGATGATAGGAGTTTTGACTATTCAGCTGGACGAAAGCCTTCTTTTTTCTAAACCAGAGGCAGGGATGGGAAAACCACCCATTTGCAAGCTTGCCTAAATTCTTAAAAAATCACATCAAAACTTATTTCAGCTCACCACTCCTCAATTCGGATCAGGCAAGGCAATGGTTAAGGTCAATCTCCCCATAATTCATGGTCCTATTCTGGTTTGTCTCCTCCCACTTGCTATATGTTGTTTAAAAATGACCAAGACAGGGCAATGGACATGAGCAATATCATATCTAGTTTTATCCTGAACATCAGGTCTCCTAGTGAAGTCCCATGTTTGTTTCTTTATGCCTGTTAACCACTCCCCTCACTCAGCAGGCGGGATAAACTGACAGTGCTTTGAGCAGCTACAAATAAGCGTTCATAGCAAAAACTGGCTATCTATAGGAGTCTTACCTGATTTCTGATTTGATACAGGACTTTTAGGAATCCCTGAGGGTCCAGGACCAACACAGCCAGTTGATGAAGATGGTGAGGGCACTGTGGTTGTAGATGCAGTTGTGCTTAAGACAGCAGGCAGAGATGTTGTAGAAACCGGAGTTGATGAGGCTGCTACAGACTTAGCAAAAGCAATGGTTGCAACTGGTGCAGCTATTCCAGTTGATTTTGTTATTTTGACAGTAGCTGTGGTAGTAGCGGTATTTTCTGGTTTTCCAATGGCACTTGCTATAGCGATGCCAGAAGGGTTGGTAGCTGTGTTACACTTTGAAGGACTAATAGTCACAGGAAGTGATGCCACAGTAGTAGCACCAAAAGAAATAACTGTAGTTGTCCCAGAAGAGACTGGTGTGGATTTGAGATTAAATTTCTGTGGACCTGTCAGAGGTTGGGGTGTTCCAATTCCAGGAATCTTCTGTTGTAAAGCCCCAACTGCACTCATAACCAATTGAGAGGTCACACCATCCAGTAATGGTTGAGCAGCTGAAAACAAATGTTTTCAAGGTTTAAAATATTAATAATTCTCCTTTTATAGTCCACAAAGTACGCAGCATAAACCAACGTCTCACTTTCCTAGGCAGCACAGTCAATTCTTGTCTTGTTTTCTTAAGGGAATAAAAGGCAGGGTACAGAAGAATCTCTTGGCTTGTCCATCCCCAGTTGGTCCCCTTGCATGTCCACATGCAGAAACACTTAACACAGGTGATTAGATGCAATAAAAAGAACGAGAATGAAACTGGGGCACTGTAATGAAGAGCTATAAATAGTGCTAATAGAGAGCATAATGGTACAGAATCTATTTTTGTTGTTGCATGAATGCTATCAGTGTTGAAGTTTAAAAAAAGAAGTATTTTAGCAGTTCAAAGTTGACATTTCACTATTTTCTCATAAAGTTAAAAAATGATGAATAGTAGCTTTACATCAGATGTCTACAATCTAGAGGTGCAAGCCAGAGAGCTCTCAACAGGGGGCAAGAAGCTAGATTCAGGCCAACGCAGCAAGAGAAGAACAGACCATCTATTTCTTTTTATCAACATGGACGGGATTTCCTCTTGACTTTAGTATGTTTGATTGGCTGGGATACCAACCAAAGCTGGTAAAAAGTGCTTGCACCACAGGGACCACTTGTGCCTAGATACAGCGTTGCAGTTGAGGATGGTTTGTAAGTTTGCTAAGTGTGGCATACAGGGCTCCAGGCAGGGCAAGCTGGTATTCGTCGTTAACTCACTGTTGCGAAAAGGCACATGGAAGTGTGAAAAAATTATGCCCAGCCCTGTTTTTGCACAAAAAATGGGGCTAGATTTTTTTTTAAAAAAAATAGGATTCAGATCGCAAGTGGAGTGGGGACGGGGGACTTGCTCTGCTGCCAAATCCCCTGGGATGTCAGGCAAAGCCAGCTGGAGGACTGAGGGGGAAGGGTGGGAAACAAGCTACGCATTGTGGGCTGAGTGCCCAATCATTTGTTGGGCGCACCAACCATGCACTGTGGGTTGTTCACAAAACAACCCGCAGTGCATAGCTTGTCACCCAGGTGGGTTAGCATGTCATGTGAACATGCTCATTATGTTTTAAATGAACACTCACAGAATTTCTAGTTTAAATCTAACCAACATCTAAGAGAAACAGTTCAGTTCTTTCAGCTTAATGAAATTAAATAAAAATATTAGGCTTCAAAAATAGAACTCTTAAATTACTGAATTTAAAATAAGGACATTTTAACATTTAGATTAATTTAAGAGCTACTGGTTGATTCGGACATAATGCTACACCATAATTCAACATTACAATTATTATTATTATTATTATTATTATTATTATTATTATTATTTATAACTTGCCTCTCCCTCCGGATCGAGGTGGGGAACAACAATAAATATAAATACAAGGACCACAAATTACATAAAATATTAAAAGAAATAAAAACTAATACATCATTAAAAACATGCCACGTGCATTCTCTGCTCCCTCTATAGGGCAGCTGGAAGGAAGAATTAGAATGTTTCCCTTCTGTTTTGATTACCAGAGTGTATCATGCCATCCGGTTCCAGACAAATGGTGGTTAAACTTAACTATGGTTAGTTGAAAAAAGCAAGCCAGCTTTGAAATTCGCTTTTTTCAACAAGCCACAGTTAAGATTAACCAGTTTTTGTCCATATTTGGAAGACATGTTTATCCAGGTTTCATCTATAAAGTGGAAGATTCCTTCTCGCAGCCATGCTGTAGGAAGAGAGGAGCGGGGGAGCACACAAACCTGAAGCTTGTTAAGGCTCATTCTCATGATGCTAAACCATGTTTTAGTGAATGCTGTCAGTGGCACTATACTACAAACTAGAAAAAAGTATGAATACTATCCACTTTCAGTTTTATGCTTTATTCCATTTTTAACACAGAAAGTAAAGTTCCAACTTACCTATCTGTCTCCATGTTGAGGCATGAACATTTGGTGTTGTTATAGTGGATGGTGATGTAGTTTCAGTTGAAAATGGAGCACTGGAAGTTTCTGAAGTAAATGCATCAGTTGACTGTAGCTCTGAAGAAGTAAGCTTAGCATTGGATGCTACCTTGGAAATCACTGTACTGATTGTTGAGAGGTCAAGCATTGTTGGTCGCAGCCTGCCTGTGAGATAAGCAGCTAGCCGACTGGCTGGATGCAATGCTCCCATCTGTCCCAAAAGAAGTTTGGCTTGAGGATAATTTTTACCATTAACCTGAAATAAAAGGGGAAAATGCTGACACCTGTTAACTCTGCCTTTTCGACAATGCCTGAGATCTGATTAGACCTACACAAGGGTCTTGCCCTAGTTGAATGCTTTAGTTTTTGAACAGCTCATCCCTGTGCCGCAAACTGATTTTGAAATTTCCTTCAGTTTCCAAAGCAGTTTGCCAAGTAGCATAGATTTTGGCTGCTTGAAAAAAAATCACAGTCTTAAGCATTATTGGGTTCACAGAACGAATTTCACAGTTCTTGGGAGCACAAATACGTCTTTCATTTTAAGAAATTTCCAAGATAATCTCTCACTGCAAAAAACAAACAAAAAACAGAATGAAAAATAGCTTTTTTTCAGGGTAAAGCATGTTCATATTTTTATTCAGAGACCTAGATGAAAAGACACAAAAATCTGAAGGAGAAAGGAATGTTGGTACTTACTGTGAAGGTTTCTTCTTGCTAGGGTACAAAAGGTCTCTAGGCTGGACTATACTAGATCCATTAGCTCAAGAGGCAGGTTAAATACTCATGACTTGCCTCATTAGAAGGAGCCCCTCTCAGTTTGAACATGGCCGTAATAGGTTAAAATCAGAAACCAACATTAGCATGCAGGAGATTAGGAGGAAAGACTCCTGGGGAAATGACTGGCACCTGTTTATTGCATTCCAGGAATGTTTATGTGGAGACGAGGTAATGATAAAGAGTGGAACAGCCACTGACTGCAAACAAGTATGGGGAGTGGATACACTGGGCAGGTTCACATGATAGAGGGAAAATAAACCACGTTCAGAGTGATTTACCAGCCAGCCACCCTTGCCAGGTTTGGATGTCATGACCTGTGGCTGATGATAGTTATGCGAATTAGGTGTCTCGCAACTAGCATGAGCAAGGAGGAAAAATAAGCTACTGTGGCAAATTTTCCTTCAATGGTTGTGTGAACCCAGTCACTCTGTACACCAACAGAGGGTATCTTGTGGCTATTTTGTTATGCAGGGAGTACATTTTGCAACTCTTCTCCCAAATGCTGCCTCTGTGGAAGCATAGGTATCTAACATTTAGTGTTTGTCAGTGTGTTTGATGAGGACTACATGGTGATTCATTAGATTTCACAAACAGGTGCACTGATTGACAATACTGCTGAAGTGGAATACTGCTCTGGTGGAATCAGCTGTGATTTATGTGGAACCTGTGCTGTGTCTAATAGGCTAATGCAATTTAAGCTTTTATCCAAAGCACTATGGTGGGATGGACACCTTCTTATGGCTATCTGAATGTACAAGTACATTGAATATATGCATATATATTTCAGAGCTCTTGCAGACATTTAATTTGTGCCAGAAATGTTCAGTAGGGTGAGCTGGATTGCGACAGAAGTATGAGTTCCTGTGAAAGAGTGAGAGTATGAAAGATCAAGTCTTTCTGGAAAATGCAAAGTTGATCCTTGACAGCTAGTACTTTAAACTCAGACACCATGTATGCAGATTTTATAGCAACTACCCTGACTGGGTGTGCTGCCCAGGAAAAGTAGGCTGCAATATGGGGCTGACTGTTATGAGTCATGTCAGAACCTTGGATAGCACATAGCAGGAGGTGTTGGCTGGAGTATTTTCCCATAAGAAACTATTATCCTAGCAAGGCCTTTCTGAAAGGCTGGTTTTTCAGTGGTTCCACTCCACACTGACTGCAGTTCTTCAAGGGACAGTGTGTTTCAGCAGTCTCATGCTTCTGTGTGGCTGAAGGTCAGACGAAATTGCAAGGGAGTCATCCTCATTCAGACATTGATGAACAACTACGTCTTCAGGCTGTGAAGGTATAGCAGAGGTGCTGCAGGCTCCCGCCCGAATCAAGGGAAGTGAATGTCTGGGCTGCTTGCATTCATCTTTGTCTTTACAAGGATGTCTTTAAGTGTGTTGTCCTCAAAGAGACAAGACCTCATGAAGGGGACTGAGGCCAGGTTAGAACTGTGCCTATTTAATTTATACCCAACCTTTTCACTAAAAATAATACCCAATTGTGTAACCAAACTGTGCATCAAGCTACAGTATTGATAGGCATAGCTTGGCAGAAAATTTAGTAGAATTTAATGTGGCATCTGTCATAAAAGCAGAGACCTTTGATCACTTTAATAGAGTTTGCATAGTTTTTAACCTGTAGAAGGTTTGGTTCTGGAGTTTGGATCCTGTAAAAGGTTCTCTATCCAGAGAACAGAATCCTTTGCAAAAAAAGAGACAGCTGTGCAATTTGGCATACCTGGACCCAGAATAACGTTGACTTTTTTTTCTCCAGGGAAGAGGAGAAACAGAAGAAGAACACCTAGCCTGTTGTGGGTGTTCCCCAAGGCTCCTATAACATGTTGAATGAACTGAGTATCCAAATTAGGAATTGCATTTATCTGGTCAGATAGGGAGCCCAGAGCAGACCTCACTTTTTAGAAGAAAAACCCATGGGAACTAGAGAGCTGCATTTAGTGCCTTTGATAAACGCCACCCAGTAGCCATACAGGACCTCATGGAAGTATATTTGTTACCCTCTACTGCCATTTGGTGATGTCCAGGAGGAATAACTTCATTTTATATAGTATTGTACTGTACTTCAGCTGAAAGACAGAAGTAACACCCAAAATGTGAGCATAGGCCCTGTGGGTTTGCTTTGTCCAGCTGTGCAGGGGGTAGAAGGAGGCCAAGGTTCTGCAGTGGAGCCGTCTACCTGTTGCTCGCTCTGAAAGGTGTTGTGCAGAGATGCTGGTTTCCCCTATATATGGCCATCTATTCCTGGATCACAAACCTGCTGAACTCCCTCATTCCAGCTTAGAATGATGGGAAGTCTAGCGCCTCACATGGACAACTCTTACATGTTTTCCTTCTTTGTGAACAAGCTTTGCTCCTGGATATTTTCCCAATGAAACCATTAAAGAGCATAGGAGAAATGAAACCAGGGAATAGTAAAGAGAAGCTTTTTGGGTTTTTGTTTTGTGCTTAATCATAGGTTAAAGAAAAAGACAAAGCTCCAAGCATGAAGGAACAGGAAAGACGTAAATGAGGGAAGATAATCAGAAAGACTCCTAGTGGGAAATAAAGTATTTCCTTGGAGAGAGAAAATTGAACCTGGCTCCTGAATTAGGCAGGGAAAGAACTGAGATGTTTTTTCCTGGGGAGACAAAACTATAAAAAAGCTTAGCCATATAAACCCTGTCTCTTGAGCTGATTGGAGGAGTAACACCCAAACTGGATACTCTCCTAGACAAACAAATAAGTTGCTGCTTTCATCTGCCTTGCCAGACACACTTTGAGCAATAAATTGAGGATCAAAGGATCAGAACTATTCATTTACATTTATATCCTGCCTTTCCTCTAAGGAATTCAGGGTAACAGACATACTTTGTGGTTCTTCCCTCTCTTTTATCTTAACAACACTGTGAGTTACATTATACTGAGAAACGAGCCTGTTCCTCTGAATTCCAAGAACAACCAGTGAGCTTCATGGCTGAATGGGATTTGAACCTGGGCTCCAGTCCTAATCCAACACTCCTAACATGTTCTATACAAGCGCTCTTCACATGTATGAGTAAATGCAGGTTGCTTACCTGTAACTGTAGTTCTTCAAGTGGTCATCTGTGCAGTCACACACTATGTTGATTTTGTAGTTTTTTGAAGTGTTGAAGTGGTTTTTAAATGTACAGATTGTGTGTATGTTGTATGTTTTTGCTGTTTTAATTTTTGTATATTGTTTTTAATTGTTTTTAATCCTATGTAAACCGCCCAGAGAGCTTCGGCTATGGGGCGGTATACAAATGTAATAAATAAATAAATAAATATGGGCTCGCGCCGGCGCTGAGCCTCATTCCGGAAACTTCCAAAGCTTAGACTCTTGGCGGGAACCCCTCCCCCCACCGCCCTATTGCGCATGCTCGGGTTCCCGCTTACCTCAGTTCTATGAAAACGTATTTTGCCTCATGAACGAGATAGATGGAATGAATAACGCATACAATGGTTCGAGCATGGCATGCCAGCGATAACCTCTACGCCCAGTTAACTTAGCGAGGTCTACAGGGGACGGTGGGTGGGTTGTGTGACTGCACAGATGACCACTCGAAGAACTACAGTTACAGGTAAGCAACCTGCATTTCTTCTTCGTGGTCTCTGTGCATCACACACTATGGGCGAATAACAAGCAAGCACTTACCGGAGGTGGGTAGAGCTCGCTGAGACGTTACTGGAGGACTGATGACAGGACGGCCGGGCCGAAGGAAGCGTCGTCTCTGGCCCTGATGTCCAGCTTATAGTGTGATACAAACATGGATGCATTGGACCACGTAGCCACTCTGCAGAGTTCTGGGATAGAAATTCCATGATCCAGAGTGGTGGAGGTAGCTAGAGCCCTTGTGGAGTGCGCCTTCAGAGCGTCCGGGGGCTCTCTGTGCACTAGCTGGTAAGCTATAGAAATAGTTTGTACTACCCATTTGGCAAATCTTTGGGTGGACACAGGCTGGCCCTTGGTTCTGCCCCCATAGCAAACAAATAATCTGTCTGACTTGCGGAAGATCGTTGACCTCGCCTTATAGAAGGCTAGTGCACGCCGAACATCTAGGGAGTGCAGTTTTTTGCTGATAGGGTCTGTGGACGCTTGAAAAAAGGTTGGGAGGACGATGTTTTGGTTGACATGAAAACTAGTTACAACCTTAGGGGGAAAGAATGGCCCTGGTCGGAGGACTACCTTGTCCCGGAAAAACTGGGTATAGGGGGGGTCCACCATAAGAGTGCATAGCTCCGAACTTCTTCTTGCCGAGGTAATGGCCACCAAAAAGGCAACTTTGAAAGGATAGTCTGCACCGACAGTGGGAGGTTTAGCCCTTGCCAGTGGGCCGGATTCGCCAGGCCGTGAGTTTCAATTTGCGTAGGTCTGGGTGCAGGACTAGTCCGTTGTTCATGGAAATCAGATCTGGAGGCATTGGGAGTTGATAGTACTCCCCCTTGGAGAGGCAGAGCAGTGGGGTGAACCACGCTTGCCGGGGCCACCACGAGGCAATGAGGATTGCGCTTGTTTGGCGACGTTGCAGAATCGCGACTACTTTGGCTACCAGTGGGAAGGGTGGGAAGGCATAAGCCAGCCCTTCCCCCCATGGAGTGTTGAAGGCATCCCCTAGGGACCAGTTGCCCAGGCCCGCTCTCGTGCAGAAAGAGCGGCAAACCGCGTTGTCTGTCGATGCGAACAGGTTGATGCAAGGTGTCCCCCATTTGACGAAGAGGAGAGAGAGAGTGGTGTGACACAGGGCCCACTTGTGCGTGTCCTGAAATTGCTGGCTGAGTGAGTCCGCTTGGACATTCTCTGTTCCTGATATGTGAATGGCAGAGAGGAGCATCTCATGTTTGATCGCCCATTCGAAGATCTCTAGCGTCAAATGGAGGAGTGTCGATGATGGTCGTGTTGAAGAGACCTTCCCTGTCAAAGGGTAGGTCTTCAATTCTGGATTTGGATTCCTGTAGTAAGTTGGAAGACCTTAGCCACGCATGTCGCCGTAGAGCGATGGCAGCCACCATAGTCTTCGATAGGCAGTCCATTTGGTGACGAACGGTCGTTAACTCCTGTTTTGCGAGGGCAGTTGCCTCCTGTTGGAAGACTTGTGCCGCGTCCCGAATATCGTCCGGCAGATGAGCATGGAGCAAGGACACCTTGTCCCACAAGAATAGGTGGTATCTGGCCATCATGGCTTGGTAGTTGGTGACTTTCATGGCTAGTGCAGCGGAGGAATAGACCCTGCGACCAAAGGTATCCAGCTTTCTCCCCTCTCTGTCAACTGGAGCGGAGTGTGACTTTGATGGTCTTCCCTGGGCCGATTCCACGATCACTGAATTGGGTTTCGGGTGAGCGAGTAGAAATCCTGCATCTTTTTCCTGTATTTTATACAGTGAGTCCAGGCGTTTAGACACTGGGCCCATGGTGGCCGGGTTCTTCCAAGACTCCTGTGCAGTGTGGAGGAGAGTTGGGATCAGAGGAATAGCAGGTGTGGATGAGGAATCCCCATACATCACGTCGTAGATGGTGTCAACGCATTGCTCCACTGGTTGCTGGGGTTCCACCCCTAATGACTGAGCCATGCATAGCATTTGCTTGGTGAACGAGGCTACTTCTACAGACGGGGAGGCCCGCTTGTCAGTTCCAACGGCATCGTCTGGTGACGGGATAGATGGTGGCGTTTCCACCGACGAAGATGAATCCGAGGCGTAGTCCTCCACGGAGTTGGGAGACACAGGGGCCTCGACATCGAGTGTCAGCAGCGGAGTCGGGGAAGCCATCGGTGCCGGTGCCTCTGGTGGAGGGGCCGATACCATGGCAGACAGCGGGAGCCTAGGCGGCAATGGTGGGACGAAGGTCTCCTAGCCTCCAAGTCTCTGGCCCGTGTAGGGGTCGAAGAGGAAGCGCTGTCGGGAGCCAGTTTGTGTTGTAGGATGGGAGTGCGAGGACCAGGATCTCACCGAGCAGTCGGAGAAATGGTCCCAATCCCACAAAGGCGTGGGAGACCGAGAGCGGTACTGTCGGTCCGGCGAAGCGCCTCTCGATTCCGGTGATGGTGCTAGCGATGTCCGGGGAGACAACGGGTCGAAGGCTCTCTCCTCTGGTGTCGGAGCCGGCGGCGACATCGACAGATGCAGCATCGACACCGTCGGGGAGCGGAAGGGTGCCTTGGCGACGGGTCCCGCATGATGTGAGGCCGAATGCTGAGGCTTGCTCGGTACCGAGGTTGTTTTCATTGCATGTTGAGCTGTCGGTGCTGCAGTACGAGCAGGCGGTGGTGGACGTGCCGGCCACGAGAGCGGAATAGAGACCAACACTGGCGGCGACGGTATCGTGCAAGCCATCGGTACCAGGGATCTTGTCGGTACTGAGGCCGGCCTCGACTGAGGCGGTGCCGGCCTCGACTGAGGCGGTGCCGAGGGGGGTTGCTCTTTCCTCAGAGGCTCCTTTTTTGGTTTGGAGGATTTAGAAGCGATTTTCGCTCTATCCTTCTTTTTATGAGAGCTCCCCTCCAGCAGAGGCATGTCCTTCTTATGTTTTTTCGCCGCGATCTCTTCAGAGGTGTGGGGAGCCATCATTTTATGAGGACGATCCCTGGGCCCTTCCGCGGGGGCGTGCACCTCGACGGCAGCCATGACCGTCAGATGGGTTGGGGCATCTACCGTCTCCAGGGCTTTTTTCCAGAGAAGCGCCCTAAGCTTGTTCGCCCTGTTTTTTCTCGTTTGGCGTGAGAAATTCATGCAGTGCGCACAGGCGTCCACTACATGGGTCTCGCCGAGACAAAGTAGGCACCGAGAGTAGCCATCCGATACGGTAAGTTTTGTGCGGCACGAAGTACAGTCCTTAAAGAGGGCTGTTTGCGACATACTGTGCTCACCATGGGGTTAGATGAATAACCCCCGGGGGGAAGCAAAAGAGAGAGAGAGAGAGAGAGAGAGAGAAATAGGAACTAACAATATATATATTTTTAATATCAGGAACAAGAAAAAGAAGAAAGCGTACCAGAAAGATTGGAAATAGGGACGAGAGAGAGTCTAAGCTAGATCAATACGAATGATTACGAAGAGAAGTCTCCCGCGAGGCAAGCAGCACGGCGGTCGAAAAAGAACTGAGGTAAGCGGGAACCCGAGCATGCGCGATAGGGCAGTGGGGGGAGGGGTTCCCGCCAAGAGTCTAGGCTTTAGAAGTTTCCGGAATGAGGCTCGGCGCTGGCGTGAGCCCATAGTGTGTGATGCACAGAGACCACGAAGAAGAACGTGCAACCTACTACTATGCATGCTTACAATGTATTCAAATTAGGGAAGTTGGAGGAATCAATCCGACTCAGCCCATACTGAGTTGGGCCAGCTGTCGGATTTTTCACCTTTGCATGGCGACACAACAGTGGAAAATTAGAGGGTGTTATGGTGGCATGGCAGCAGAATGAGAGGGCAGTGGCTGATATGCAAGAATCTTTCCTTCACCCTCCCGGCACTTTGCACAATAGCAATGCCCCTTGTTAGTTTCTAGAAATAACACTACATTCATAGATATTTTGAACTTTTTCAAAGGCAGAATTATTACCTTTTTGCCACATCACTTTCTTCTTATCAGGTTATCATGTATATCTCCTCTAAAGGTTTCATCCTTTATGTAACAGGCAACCAAGTAAGTACAAATGCTATTTACAAATACTCAATAGAAGAAATACCTTAAGTAGTATTGATACACCTGAACTCTTTCCCAATATATAAATTATAGAACAATCTTTGGCGCTCGTCGTCTTTCAATAACACCATTTTGGAACCATGTACCATACAGATAATTCTATCTGTTATGGCTGCCACTAAATCCACTCACCTGGTGGTTCATCACTTGTAGCAAGATATTTAGTGGCACTATGCTCTGAACCTAAATGTTGAATACCACAGTAGCTTTGTCTAGCACTTGCTTCAGATGAGCAACTTTCCACACAGAGCCATACTGGGATGTAATAAATGGCCGTAACAGTACAAATACTCATCATCTACCCAACTGCAAACTGATAAAGCAATTCTATACTTATCAGTGGATTTCTGTTCTTTGAGGAAAGGAGGTTAGCATGGGGATAGGCCCCCTCCTCATGGGCCAGGAAAGCAATCTCCTAATCTTATTTGCATAAGCCCCAGTCACTTCAATCTAAGGAAGCATGCCAAGTAAGACAAAACCTGAAAAACTAAGATAATTAAGAAAACAAAACATAACCTGTGGAGGTACCAACTGGAAATTAACAGAAGCCTCCAATAGGTATAACCACTAATGAAACACTATGTGCTCCGTTTTTCTTCAACTCAGGGAAGCCCATTAAATAATCCTTATGGGATAGATTAGGATGGGATGGAGTGAGAGTTTGCTACTCCTGATACTTTAAGCAAAAGAAATTCTCTCTTATTGGGAAATAAATAAATGAAATAACACATCCAATAAGAGTTACTCTAATAAGAGAATGAGGGCCCAGATGTCATCTGTCCCAAAAAGAACAGAAATTCACTGTTAAGTACAGAATTTCCACTTCTCTCTGCAGGTGGAGGAGAGCTAGCATAGGGATGTCAAAAAGCAGTAAATCTGGATGCCCTCTAAAACTGGCTCTCTAGGACTGCAAAGCCCTCTGCAGAATACACCTAACAAAGTGGAGGAATTCATCTTAGAGCATTTGGTGATGGTATGCACCAATGACAAAGTAAGTGTCCCACAAATATCTGCCACATCCTCATTTGTAGCATTACATCTCTGGGATGGCTTGGTGGCCATACTCTGTAGCAAAGCCTTAGATGAAGTCTACAGAAAGGGGAGAAGGTCGCTGGGGCTGAAGTACTCTTTCAGCTGGTGCCTATGCAGGAATGGTTCAGAATACATGCAGTTGTGAGATGCATGGGGAAAAATGATTTTATGATGGAACATTCTCTTTCCCCATCGAGATGGCTGCTGAATACCTGAAGGGGAAGCAACTAAGGTCAATTTTTTCTCCACTCTGTATTCCCCATTGGGAGAGAACAGGCCTATCCCCATGCTACCTGTCCTCTTTTACTCAAGAGAATGACATGTATCTAAAAAACAGCTGCTGTGCTAAAAACGTACAAGGACACAGAAAAAAAATGTATACCAAAGGCAAATAAACCCACCTGAATCAAACATGAGGGGTTCAAATCAGATTTGCATGTGTAGGCAATCAGCTTTCCTGCAGGAGAAAGCCCAGCATAAAAAGGTAAGCCTTTCTTCCTCTGTTCCTGTAACATGCCAGGTGATAAGAATGTGATTGTTTCTGTCCTTTTGCATGGTGACAATCTATTATTAGGAGCCTCCAAAACAGAGAAGTGAGCCTTTTCGCTCTTGTTTTGGCAGGATGGCATGGAGATTTTCACTCGGGAAGAATAGATGGGAGTGTTCTTCTCATCCCAGGTTTTGGTTTCATATTCTAGATCAATAACAAAATTTCCTACTTTGAAGGACTTAGGCATCTTACTCTTGATGTGCTGTGATAAGATGTTCAAGATCTCATTGCGATCCTCCTCCCAGTTGCAATCAGACACAATTTCAATTAGTTTAGTTCTTCCACCTGGAGTGGTATGATGTACATAAGAAGTGGATGGATCCCTGGCACTACAGGAAAACCACCAGCTCTTCTCTAGGAAAGAATGGAAATAGTTTTATGCAGTATTGCAGCCTTAGATCAACTGGGCATTGTACCGTTATATTATCTCTATCCCCATCTTCTACCAGCAGCACTAGAAACCGATTAGACTAAGAGTTGGAACAACATTTCCCAATTGTAACACAGCCTTGATAGGAAAAAAATTAACCTTTCCAGTTTCTCCATGAAAATTTGAGCAGCCACATCACTTTATGCTGCAACACCTAGTTAGCCTACATGTCTAAGGACTGGATCATGCTTGATCCTACCCCCACTCCTCCTGTCCTCAAGGAATTTATATTTGTCAGAAAGGTATGGTGGTCACCTTATCATTCCCTACCAGCTTAGCATGCTTGGTTTCAAATGCAGCATGGCTGTGAAATACAAAATGCATCACCTTATGAACTATGAAAATCAATTTAGCAATGATGCTTTAGAAATTTAGAACTGTTATGAGAGAGTTTTACAGACATGAAAGCTGCTTTCTCACCCCTCATAGCCAGTATGGGCATCCCTTTAAAATACAGGTTATCTTTTAAGAATAGCAAAGAATACCTCACTGTCACCTCCCATATTTTATTCCTTTATTCTAAAACCAAAGACATCCCGCTCCCCACCCAAAATTTAACCGCAATCAGATTTATCACTATTTAAATTTTTAGGTAGTCTTAGATCTAAAATACTTTCCCATTTGACCCACTATCATACGCTACTTAGCAAAGTGCTGCAAATCCGCAAAGTTATATGAATTAAGTTCAGAATACAATTACTCTGGTGCTCAAAATTACAGATATCATCCTGTACTGTACCGAGAGTTAGCAGTCTTAATAAAGGATCAGATTAAGAAACAGTAGCACTCCTTTGATTCTGCAAGCAGGTTTAGACATCACAGACAGGATCAAATGGGGACCTTCTGTATGCAGCAGGCTGTACCCCTTCTAGAAATTAGCGTTTCCGTTAGTATTGGGGCTTTCACCTGTAAGTGATACATTGTGGCTGCATGCACACCAAGACTGGCAAGGCTGGCTGCGTATGGAAGGCTCCCGTTGGATCCTGCCCCATGCTCCCACAATTGCTTAAAACTTCTCAACTTTTTAATCTGAAGTTAGGTAAAACAGTGCCTGTGGGCACCAGTGTGTCCCCACCATCACCACCACCAAAAACCTTTCTTGTTGCCCATTGAGGTGTCTTACCCTTCCTACTTTTAATTTAGAAAAAAAGAATAATGTTCTTAATGGCAGCTGGGATTGCTTCAAAGCAAAGTTAAGGCCTTCAGCAGCCACCATCTTTCTTTCCCATAAATGCCTCTGGGCTACACATGGTGCTCACAGACATTCTTAGGAAAGGAAGATGATGTGCGGCTGCAAGGCAATGCTTTCTTCTGCAGCACACAGAGCCACCAAGAAAAATGGAAAGGAGAAGAGCAGACTCCCGTCACATCTGACTATTAAAGGGGGGGGAGTAGACTGGGGAAGGACAGAGGTAAAATAGCTGGGGAATGGAGAAGCCAGCAGGAAACTATCAGGGAGAGAGAGAGAGCAGCAGAAAGCAAGTGGGGCTGTGGGAGCTAAGCAACCTGGGGAGTTGGGGAGGGCTGTGTGCTTGTATGTCTGAATTGACAAGGACTGGATGTGTGTGAAAAAGACAGGGAGAGAAAAGATATTGGAAAATTTTGTAGGGATGATGGAAAAAAGTGAGTGTGGTCTTCCATGTGCTTTGTAGTAAGGAGGACAAGGGTGAGATATGTGGGCACCTCTGTTGGGAGCATGGCGAGTGTGTGTGCGAGGAAGAATAGTGGTGATCCAGAGAGAGAGAAAAAGAGATAAATTGCTTGGAAGGAATGAAGGGGAGTAAATTAGCTGGCTGAGGGGAGAGGAGAGAAAAAGAGTTTGCCTTCTTTGAAATAGGTTTCAGATGGCACTAAAAACTGTGAATTCAAAGATGTTGTGTAGTGTATTGGGGCTTTAGTGTGTTTACTGACTTTTGGGACATTTACTTGTTCCTTGGGACTAGCCATGCTTCCCAAAGCAACAATTTTGTGGAGATACCCAACACAATTTTTCAAATTGCTAAATTTGCCCAAGAGCCCAAAAAGGTTGCCTACCGGATTATCCCTACCCACATGTGACACTTTCAAAAACAAAACTAAACAAAACAGGGATTGGTGATGCAGGAGTTCCCTTTCAGATGACATACTCATTCTTCTCTAGAAAGACTAGTTTTTCTGTATATGAGGTAGGCAACCTCCTTGGGACCATTGGCACGTTTGGCAATTGGAGAAGCTGCCTTGGGCCCCATGAACATGGCAGCTGTTTTGTCGTGGTGCTGAAGACAGTTTCTCAAATTACCAAATGTGCCAGTGAACCCAAAATGTTACCTGCCCCAGTTTAACTCAATGAGACTACATATTCTAAACCAGGGGCACAGAACTGGTTTATGGTAGGGGGCTGGATTGCTCCCCACCTGGTCCATCACGGTCTGGATGATGTCCCCCAAATGGCTCCTTGGATCAAACTGGGGTGCCCTGCAGGCCAGATGTACTCCGCGGGCAGGGGATTCTGCACCCCTGTTCTAGGTCAACCAGGAACTCTGGCTAGCTCCATCTATAGTAGCAATTTGTACTAACGTAACAGTTAATCATGGAAAGACCAGTGATTTTGCTGTAACCTTCTGTGCTACAGAATGGAGATGGTGAAATAATGGGAGAGCTCAGTCCCACACCCAACTCCTGTTTACTTAACCACTGTTAAGAAATCAGGAGTGTTTGCAACAACCCCTTTTCAGCCTATTTAAACTATTTTAGCAGAGACAAACTAAGTGACTACACCTGTCTTTGACAAATTTCTGCCCCTTTTCTAAAATCACTCCACATCAGCATCAACCACATCTTCCACAAACCACCCTGGAAACACCAACTGATGTTGTAAGTGCAGGAAATAAATTAAGTGAGCATATGGAGATCCAAGCATAGTTGAGTGTAAGTAGCCCCTGCTATGTACAAATTGAGGGTTGAGAAAATAAAGCCACAAGCCTTGATATACCTGCTCTGTATGTAGGCCTCTGTATGTAGTTTGGTTCTTGCAAGTGAACTGCATGATGGGATTAGAATGGTGTATGTGCCTGAATGTGCTGTAATGCTGAAACTGCTTAATTGGAAGGAAATGCTTAATTGGAATTTCTAACTGTCAAGACCTTTTTGATATAGTATGAGACAAATAAGCTAGTTTGATAAGGAGAACTGACCATCCAGGTCAATCTGACATTGCTAGAAGAGTTATGGGCCACCTGTTGATAAGGTATAATGAAGAAATTTTCTTTGATCTCTCTTTGTTTTGCTTTAGAATGTTGCCAACTGCTAATTGGTTAAGACGCTACTATGAATAAATAGACCTGCTTTTCACACTGCCAGTTGAGAATGTCTGTAGGACTGTCTCCATACAGCTGTATTACGCTCAATAAAACAGAGTTGCCTTACAACTAAAGTGGATTTTTATCTTTGGCAGAGTACTCTTTCTAACACTATTTCCCAGGCTTTGTGGTTATAGTGTTTATTAAGCTCTTTGCCCTAAAGTTGTTGGCTGTTTCTGATTTTATTCCGATGCCATTTCTACTGTTTAATTTATGTCTAAGTTTTATATTTATACTTCATGTTTTTAACTTTAATTTGTGAACCACCAGGAGGACATTTTGTTGATGGGTGGGGTACAGAAATGCTGTAAAATAAAATAAAATAAAATAAAATAAAATAGAGGCACTCGTGGCTACAATGTCAAGTTTCAGCTAGCAAATTAGAAGGCTTAATCTATTTCATGCTCACTTCCCTCCCTGCAAATTCTACAAGTTCCACAACAATCACCCACCCACAATTTCAGAATCCAGGGACAAGCTGAAGATTTTAATCCTACCACCAGGCTCTTTATCCTCTTCTATTTTAAGGGACTGAGGCTCAGGATCATGCTCCTGGAACAAAACAGACAAGAGGAGTACAAAATATAAGAAGATAACCAGAGTCTGAAAAAAATCACATTTCTAAGAACACATACTTGAAAAGAGTTCAAACCCCAACAATCAAAGAGTGTGAAATATTACTATTGTATTATTTTCCATCTTACAATGGTTCACACATGGCCTAATAGCAGGAATGGGGAAGACAGGACATACCTGATTATCAGTAAGACCATGGTAAGTCATTTCTTTCCCTGCCATGGTCCCTCTATTCTCCCCCTCCATCCTCCGCTACAGTAGGTCCTAATGGGATCTTCCCTTTTAGCAGCCATGGGGGAGGCGCATTTTCATCAGGGCCATGGCCAGGAAGAAAGTTATATCCCCTTCCCACATGTTGTGGTTCCAACAATAATCCTCACATCATTCTTTTTTTAAAAAAAAAATACTGCTCAGAAGCAAATGTGTTTAGCATCATGTCTAGCTTGGCCCTTACTTAACTTAAAAATGCAAGCAAGCTTGGCATCTGTGCAATGCCAAAGTTTTACAGCTTGGTTATTTTTCCGGGATGGTGAATCAATAAAAGAAACGATGGGAATAAGACCTTGCCTTTTCAATGCGCTTTTCAGAATTCCAAGGGCACTTTTTCTGCTGTCTTTTCTCCTTTGTCTTGCGCTCATATATTCGAACACGAGCACAAGTCATCATTCTTTCAAAATACAAATAGACAGGGTCCTTATCCTCCTCTCGAATCTATAAAACAAGGTAAATGGGCTTCAAGTTAAATGAAGTTCACATCATTCTCTTCCTTCACTTTTATTATGAAATACCTAGACAAAACTCCAAAGGGATCAGCTGCTTTCAAGGTAAAGATCATACTGCCTCTGAAAAATGTTCCCTCTATGCAAAGTGTTAATACTGTTTATTGTAACTGTATTATTTTAAAGTAAAGTGTAAGCTGTCTTGATAGGATTTGTAACCTGAAAGGCAGCATATAAATAATTGTAATAAATAAATAAAATAATTAAATATCTGCAGGAGGCCCTTCATTTCCATCTTAAAGTTAAAGAACAATTGCCTAGTTTCCTTTTACTCAGGTTGCTTTTGCTGAAAAGATGTAATATTCATTTCCTTTGCTTACCACTGGATTGGGTCTAGGTGTATACACACGTGATGACTTGACTTCATTAGTCACAGGCCTGATTTCTCTGGCTGCAGATTTGTTAGATGATAAGACCTCTGAGACAGGTGGCACCAGAGGCTTTGTTGGTTCAACAGCTGATGGTGTTGGAATGTAAACTGGCTCTGGATCCATCTCACCATCTACTTTTACCCACAATGGAAAATTCTTAACAGGCTTTTCTGGCTCTGTATCACAGATAGCTAGAAGTAAGATGTAAGACTTTATTTTCCTGTGAAGAATCTCTAGTTTAATACAAACTACAAAAAATATCCATACAAGCAATGCCCAAATACAAGTAAGATTGTTCTGCTGGGAAAAAAAAATGGTTTAGCTATAACAATTAAGGAGATAACATCTTCTCTATTTTTTGTTTGAAGACAGATGCAATTCTCAGGTAGTAAAAGGAGGAAAAAGGAAAGCAGTATAAAAGGAGATTACATGACTAAAGCAAGTATGGAGGAGAGGGGATTTTGAGTTAGGGATTTATAAAACAGACTTGCTACTTAATGTCTGCCAAAAGAGATAAAAGTTGCATCTATAGAAGTGCTTTGATAGCCTGTTCCAGTAAGAGCCCCAATGCTGCCTAACTTGCAGAAGGGGCTGTTATAATAAGAACAACTACTTTTGAGGTAGGAAATGTTATGCGGGATGGTTCGGATGGGTCAAGGAGGAGGGGAATTGTCCCTTAGGAGCTTCCAAAACTAAGAATAAAAGCCAACTGGGAAACCTATGAAAAGTGGCAGGGATGAATACGGGAGACTCCTCAGAAAAGAACACATGCAAATATGCACTGAAGATAAAGAGAAAAATCTTTTGTTGGGACCTCATTATACTGCATAAAGTTGTGACTTTGACCTTGCTCTGAAGAACATTAGGTCTAAGACTCTGATCCAGGCCTCCTTGAAGTAGAGCTACCATCTCTGGAACAAAGCCGGTTAGAGAAATGCCTGTACCACCACTGGAAGGCTTTTCAGAATCATTTTAACTTTTCATTGGTAGCGGAGCACTGGGAATCCAAGATATTCACCCTTGCTGAATATCCTCCACTCTCTAGATGAGGGGAGATATTTCAAAGTGTCTTATAGCTATAATTGTTTACTTGAGAGCATTTTGTTTAGCAGTTCAGTTGCAAATGAGTTCCATAATTCAAATACTTACCAGAATAACCCTCCTGGGGAAAGAAGCATACAGTAATTGAACTGCTGGTTAAGATAATAACTATTCAATACTTACTATATTCCATCTTTGTTTTTCTCCTCTTATCTTTTATTTTCAGGTTCTCTTGCTCCTCCTCTTTTTCTACCATCACCTCCCGTTGCTCCAGTCTTTTGCCACGATATAGCCTATGCCTTCTATGCAGGAACTTCTTGTGCTTGGAACCGCCTTTAACTAGGACCACCTTTCTTTTTAGGCAAGTGCAGCCAAACATGCAGTCTGGTTTGCGGCAGTGTGTAGATTGGCGTTTCTCAAGAGCTAAACTAGAACAAATACATCCAAGCCGGCAAAAGTCATTGTTGCATGGTGGCGCTCGCCTTTTGATTATTTTGTGAATAGGTTTGTTTTTGAGCGAAGCCTGAAAAAAGTGTAGATACACATTCTTCTTAATCATTCAGACAAGTATCTGGATACACACAAATGAGTAACTGCCACCATATAGGTTCCCAAATGACATGATACAGAATCCTGTAGAGGAAACTAACATTCAGAATCCAGAGAAGTAGCTGTTTTAGTCTCTTGCTACAAACAACTGAGCCTTTGAAGGTGTGACAAGACTCTGCTGTTTTGGTTGCAATATACTAACACAGCTTAGTTTGAGAGGAAGAATTCAAGAAGTAATATAACCAAGATGAATGCGAATGCTGCATAAATACTTACTATATAGCATTTATGTCGTCTTCATTCAGTTAACCTATACATTTTAATAGAACACTTTATGAAAATAAATTCAAAGGACCCTCAAAGAACTCTAGACATATAAAAAGTAATGTAATTCAAGATTAAGTAACAGAGTCTGACAAAACAGGCCTATGTGGAGCTTGGCAGCAGCATCCTACACCAAGTGCAATTTCCAAACATGCCTCAAAAGGCAGATCCACACAGAACCTTCTCCAACATGGTGCTCTCCAGATGTTTTGGACTACAACTCCCAGCATTCCTGACCACTGGCCATACTGGTTGGGCTGGTGGCAGTTGACAGCCAAACATCTGAATGGCATCTCATTGGGGAAGGCTAATGTGATGCAATAGTCTAACTGGAATGTGACCAGGACATGTGTGATAGTGGCCAGATTTGCTCACTCCAAGAATGTTTTCTAGCAGGTGCATCAGTAGAAGCCTTAAAAGTCCTTAATGTCTTGGGATCAGGTTACCTGAAGTTTGTCCCATCCCACATAGAATCATAGAATCATAGAATAGTAGAGTTGGAAGGGGCCTGTAAGGCCATTGAGTCCAACCCCCTTCTCAATGCAGGAATCCACCTTAAAGCATACCTGACAGATGATTGTCCAGCTGCCTCTTGAATGCCTCTAATATGGGAGAGCCCACCACCTCCCTAGGTAATTGGTTCCATTGTTGTATTGATCTAATAAGTTCCAAAACGGAGGGAGGAGAAGGCAGGGGAGGTGGTGCTGTTTGACAGCTGTCAAACCCACCGTCTTAGAACTTATGGAACTTTTAAAGTAAAAAATTCATAGCCACTACACGCCTACACCTATGTTACTGAGATTTATCACACAGAAGTACCTCAAACCCATCTGCCATGTGGGCAAGTTTCATGCTTCTATCTTTAAAAATAAAGAAGTTAAATGTGTTTCTTTCCTCATTTCTCCAAAAATACCTTGCCACTACACGCTCGAACCTACGTTTCTCAAATTTCTCACACATGACTACCTACATGCCATCTCTAATATGGCCAAATTTCATGCTTCTATCATTAAAAATGAACAAGTTGAAGGCATAACTGTATTTCACCCACTGCAACCCGTTTTTCAAAAATTAATTGCCACCCAAGGTAAGCACCTATGTTTCTGAAATTTCACACACATGAGTAGCAACAAACCATCTGCAATGTGGCCAAGTTTAATATGTGGATCTTTAAAAATAAAAAAGTTATAGGCATTCCTGGTTCATTTTCCAAAATGTCACAGCCACAAAATGCATGCACCTATGTTTCTGAAATTTCCCACACATAACTACCACAAACCCATCTGCAATGTGGCCAAGTTTCATGCTTCTATCTTTAAAAATAAAAACGTTATAGACATTTTTGTAACACAATACTAGGCTATGGGGGAAATCATTCAAAATGGCGTCTGATGCTCCGATTTTCTCCGATTAAAATCTGAGACCAAAATATCGTTTCAGAAAAAATTGGATATGCAAAGGACTGCATCGGAATCATGAATCAGATGCCCAATTTCCTCAGATTTTAATCGGTATCGGACATCGGATCTGATACGATGCACTTCCCTAGAAATTAGGTGTTCCTTGACCATTTCTTAATCAATCTCAAACTGCAATCCCGCCCCAACAGCTTGTACTTCACTTTTTCCAGGGGGGTCATAGACCTGCTTTTGAGAGAAGACTGAGCCAAAGTAGGAATTGAGCACTTTGGCCTTTTCTTTGTCATCTGTTACCAATTTGCCATCCTCATGAAGCAGTTGAACCGCCATTTCTTTCCTCTGTCTTTTTCTATTCACGTATCTGAAGAAAGCCTTTTTTATTACTTTTAGCATCCCTCGCTAGCCTCAGCTCCTTCTCAGCTTTAGCCTTCCTGATACCATTCCGGCACTTCTGTGTTACTTGTTTGTATTCCTCTTTTGTAGCCTGGCCTTCCTTCCACTTCCTATATGTATCCTTTTTCATTTTCAGGTCATCTCTAAGCTTTTTGTGGAGCTACTTGGTTTCTTCTTGTTTCCTATCTTTTTTCCTTGTTGGAATTGTTTGTAATTGGGCCTTTAAAATTTCATTTTTTAAAAAACTCCCACCCACCTTGGACTTGCTATGGGACCTTACTTATCATAGTTCTGAGTTTATTAAAATCAGCTTTCCTGAAATCCAGAGTACTCGTTTGGCTACACTCAGCTTTTGCTTCCTTTAAAATCAAGAACTCAAGTATGAAGTGGTCACTTTCCCCCAGAGTTCCCATAACTGCCACTTTATCCACTAAGTCATCCGTATTGGTCAGTATCAAGTCAAGGATAGCCATTCCTCTAGTTCCTTCCCCTACTTTCTGTAGGAGAAAGTTATCAGCCACACATCAGGAATTTCTTGGAGGGGCCACTTTTGGCAGAATTTGTCTCCCAGCACATATCAGGGTAATTGAAGTCACCCATTACTACTACATCGGATTTCCTTGAAACACTGGCAATTTGCTTTTCAAAAGTTTCATCCTCATCTTTTCCTTGATTGGGTGGTTGGTAGTAGACTCTGACTATCATGCTCCTTTTATTCCTTTCCCCATTTATTTTAATCCAGATGCTCTCGATGGGGCTCCCAGGTTCATCCTCTTGTATTTCTGTACAGGGATAAGTATTTTAACATATAGTGCAACTCCGCCTCCCTTTCTATTTCTTCTGTTCTTTTTGAACAAGCTATATCCTTCAATTGCTATATTCCAGTCATGGGAATCATCCCACCAAGTTTTAGTTATACCTATCAAGTCATATTTGCCTTCATATATTAAGAGTTCAAGTTCATTCTGTTTGTTTCCCATACTCTGGGCATTAGTATATGGACATCGAAGCCCATGTGCTTTGCAGTTTGGCTTCTTTCCTACATTGTTGTGAACACAGTTTTGGGGCACTATTGGAGCTGTTCACTCTGTTATGGTGCATAAGCCTTCATCCGTTGTTGCCTCAAGGTTTACGTCCCCCGCCCCTGCAGTATTCAGTTTAAAGCCCTCCTGATGAGGTTCTTCATGCTGTGGCCGAACACATTCTTCCCAGCCCTTGTGAGGTCCAACCCGTCCCTTGCCAGCTGTCCATCTTCCAAGTAGCGTAGCCCTAGGAGCCCCTTCTCCAGGTCCCACCCACCTGCAAGTAAGATGTGATGAGTGGCTCCTAGGAAACAAAGGTAGCACCTGGTTATGGAATGCCCTCCCCAAGCAGGCTTGCCTAGCACCTTCCCTATAGCCTTTTTGGGGCCAAGTGAAGAAGGCCTTTTCATTTTCATGCAGGTTGCTTACCTGTAACCGTAGTTCTTCGAGTGGTCATCTGTGCATTCACACACTATGGGTTTGCGCCGGCGCCGAGCCTCACTCTGGAAACTTCTATAGCCTAGACTTTTGGCGGGAACCCCCCCCCCCACCGTCCTATTGCGCATGCTCAGGGTTCCCGCCTACCTCAGTTCAAAGAGACCGAATTGCCTCGCGAACGAGATAGATGTAAAACAACAATAACTAAGAAAATCAACATGCATGGCGATAGCATCTTGGACCAGGCCAACTAGCGAGGTCTAGAGGGGACGGTGGGTGGGTTGTGTGAATGCACAGATGACCACTCAAAGAACTACGGTTACAGGTAAGCAACCTGCATTTCTTCTTCGTGGTTTCTGTGCATCACACACTATGGGCGAGTAATCAGCAAAAAACCACTTACCGGAGGGGGGTAGACTCGCTAGAATCTCACTGAAGGATAGAGGATAAGACAGCCCGGCCAAAGGATGAGTCCTCTCTGGCTCGAACATCCAGCTTATAATGAGTCATGAACGTGGACACGGTGGACCATGTAGCAGCTCTGCACAGCTCTGGAATCGCGATCCCACAATCCAAGGCGGTGGAAGTGGAAAGAGCTCTAGTGGAATGTGCTTTCAGTCCGTCAGGCGGCTCTTTCCACGCCAGCTGATAAGCCAAGGAAATAGTTTGCACAACCCACTTGGCGAACCTCTGGGAGGAAACTGGCTGGCCTCTAGTCTTGCCACCACAGCACACGAATAAGTGGTCAGATTTCCTATAACTAGCGGTCCTCGACTTGTAAAAAGCCAATGCACGGCGTACGTCGAGAGAGTGGAGCTTAGAGCTCAGGGGGTCCGAAGATGCTTGAAAGAAGGTAGGCAACACGATGCTCTGATTAACATGAAAACCAGTTATGACCTTAGGCCGAAAGGATGGGCCGGGTCTGAGGACAACCCTGTCCCGAAAAAATTGAGTGTAAGGGGGATCGATCATCAGGGCGCACAGCTCTGAGCTTCTTCTTGCTGATGTTATAGCTACTAGAAAAGCTACCTTAAGAGTCAAAAGCCTGGGGGAAACAGTAGACAAAGGTTCAAAGGGCTTAGCCGTCAGAGCCGTCAGGACAACTGACAAGCTCCACTGAGGAACCACAGAGTGCAGTGGAGGGGGTAAATTACTCAGTCCCTTGAGAAAGCATTTAGACAGGGGATGAGTGAATACAGAAAGCCCCTGCACGAAGTCATGACTAGCTGAAATCGCAGCCAAGTAATCCCTGATAGAGGCAGTCTTGAGGCCAGCTTCGTAGAGGGAATGCAAAAAGACTAGAATATCAGTAATCTTGGAAGTTGTAGGGTCCAACCCTCTGTTAGCAATAAATGAGGCAAACTTGTCCCATTTCCTCTTATAGGACGACCTTGTAGAAGGTTTTCTGGCCTCCATCAAAACAGCCTCTACAGGGAGTGGGAGGTGCAGGTCTCTCCATAGAGCCAGATTCGCCAAGCTGCGAGTTTTAGCTGAGCCAAGTCTGGATACAGAACCAAGCCCCGGTCCCTGGAGATAAGGTCCGGAGTCAGTGGCAAGCGGAGAACCCCCCCCCCCAGGACAAATGGAGTAACGGGACGAACCACGCCTGGCGTGGCCACCACGGAATTATCAGGATGGCGCTCGTTTGGCACTGGGACAGGATGGCAACTACCTTGGCCACTAGGGGGAAGGAAGGGAAGGCATACGCCAGGCCTCTCCCCCAGCGGGTACTGAAGGCGTCCCCCAGGGAATGATCACCTATCCCTACCCGCATGCAGAAGGAGGGGCACACGGCATTGTCCGTGGTGACGAATAAGTCGATGACTGGCGTTCCCCACTTGGTGAATAGGAGATCTAGAGCAGCGGGGGACATGGCCCACTCGTGGGTACCTAGGAACTAGCGGCTGAGAGCGTCCGCTTGAACATTGTCCGTGCCCGCTCTGTGGATGGCCGAGAGACACATCCTGTGCCTGACAGCCCAGTGGAAAATCTCCAAGGTCAGACGAAGAAGGTCCGGCGACCGAGTACCTCCTTCCTTGTTGAGGTACCAGACAGCCGTCATGTTGTCTGAGACAACCCTGACGTGATGACCGTGGAGGTGCATTCTGAATGCGCGAAGGGCTTTCTGTACAGCCAGGAGCTCTAGTACGTTTATATGAAGGGCCTGTTCCTGGCACGACCATTTTCCTTGTATCGCTAACTGGTCGCAGTGCGCGCCCCATCCTACTAACGTTGGTCTGGGTTCCACAAATGGAAGGCCCATGCCTAGGTTGCGGAATACTGTCCACCAGCTGAACGTTGGATGCAGGGAGTGAGGGAGAGTGAGTCTCACCTTGTTTGAGTCCCTGTACGGGTCATAATTGGCCAGGAGGAACTGCTGTAGGGTTCTCATCTGTAGACGTGCCCACCTGACAACGTATACCGATGAGGCCATGCGGCCTAACAATCTCTGCAACAGGAAGGCTGAGACCTTCATGGAATTTAGGAGGCGTTGGGAGAGATGGTGTATTGCGTCCGCTCGCTCCCTTGGGAGGAATCCAGCGTAGAATCCAGCCGAACCCCAATAAATTGGATGGTTTGTGTAGGTGTAAATACTGATTTCTCTTGATTTATTACTAGGCCCAGTCTCTGGAGAAGAGCCCTCGTGGTGGCCACATCTTTCAATGCCTGCAGGTGTGAGGGGGAGACTATAAGCCAATCGTCCAGGTAAGGATAGAGTTCTACCCCAGACGTCCACAGAAAAGCGCACACCGCTCCCATACATTTTGTAAACACCCTGGGTGCTGTCTTGAGGCCAAAGGGGAGGACTGTAAATTGATAGGCGTTCTGTCCGACCATGAACCTGAGAAAACGCTGGTGTGACCTGTGGATGGCGATATGAAAGTACGCATCCTTCAGGTCTATGAGCGTGAACCACTGGTTGTGCTTGAGCAAGGGGAGGATCAACGCCAGCGTAATCATGCGGAATTTTTTGGTTGTAATAAACTCATTGAGTGCTCTCAGGTCCATGATGGGACGAAGACCCCCGTCTAGCGGGAGTAGAAACCGATCTGAAAGTCTGCAGGTTTGACGGGGACAATGGCTCCCTTGAGCAGAAGGGTGGCCACTTCTCGGCGCAGTACTTCCGAAGGCTGGGTGATCTTGAGAGGACCGGTTTGGGGGGGGGGGGGGGAGTTGGCGAACTCTATCCGGTAGCCACACCGGACTATATCTAGAATCCATCTGTCTGAAGTAATTTGCATCCAAGCCCTGTGAAATCCTCGAAGACGGTGGCCGAAGGTGGGACGTGGCAGGAGAGTGGCCAGGAGCGAGACAAGGGCGCTGCTTTTGGGTTGCATCTTGCCTAGCACTATTCTGACGATAACGCCCTTGCTGATAGCACTTTTTCTGCTGAAAAGAGGGTTGTGACGACGCGGGTTGGAAACACTGTTGCTGCTGTTGTCTGTGAAACTGTCTAGGTGGGTATGGCTGTTGGCGTCCCCACCGGCGTGGTCTGTATGAGTATGTGGACGTAGCCGGGAAGAAACCCATCTTTTTGCCGTAGTTTTGGCCTTCTGTATTGTGTCCATAGCAGTATCAGTGGTGGAGTGAAACAATCCCTCCCCATCAAAGGGGAGATCTTCAATCCTGGCCTTAGACTCCTGTGGCAAATTGGAAGAGCGGAGCCATGTGTGATGCCGAAGGGCTATTGCGCCAATCATCGTCTTAGACACACAGTCAACCTGGTGTCTGGCGGTCGTTAGCTCCAGTTTAGCCAGGGCCACAGCTTCCTTCTGAAAAACCTGAGCAGCTTGTCTCATCTCCTCTGGGAGATGTGCATGGAGTGCGGACACTTTATCCTATAGAAATAAGTGGTGCCTGGCCATCATGGCCTGGTAGTTGGACACCTTCAATGACAGCGCTGAGGACGAGTAGATCCGGCAGCCGAACATATCCAGCTTCCGTCCTTCTCTGTCTGTCGGGGCGGAGTGCAACTTGGACGACCTCCCCTGAGCAGATTCCACAATCACAGAGTTCAGTTTTGGGTGCATGAAGAGGAATCCGGCGTCTTTCTCCTGAACTTTATATAGGGAATCCAGGCGTTTGGATACTGGGCCCGTGGTGGCAGGGTTCTTCCAGGACTCCTGGGCAGTCAGCAGTAAAGTGGGAATCAAGGGCAAAGCCGGTACATTACATTGTAGATCGTGTCGACGCACGTCTCAGTGGGTTGTTTGAGCTCAACCCCTAAGGATTGCACCATACGCAGCATCTGCTCAGTGAAGTTGCCTACTTCTGTGGATGGAGAGCTTCGCGCCTCGGTACCGACCTCATCGGCTGGAGACGGTACCGAAGGCGGGGCATCTTCAGAAGACGAGGAGTCGGAGGCATAGTCCTCCACCGACCGCGGGGAGGCTGGAGTAGGGACTTCGACAGGGTGAGCTGATGCCAAAGGAGGCATCGGTACCGACAGCTCCAGAGGCGGTGCCGCAATGGTAGCTGACGGCGGTTGTCGTGGACGAAGTGGAGGAACGAAGGCCTCTTCGGCTCCCAGCCTTTTCCCTGTATATATGCCAAGAGTCGTACTTCCCCTGGCAAAGCCGAAGGCCGGTGTTTGCTCGGTACCGAGGGAAGCGACGGCTCCGTTGTTGGGCGGCGAACCTTCGGTATTGAGAAGGCCGGTATCGAGGGGTGCGGCGGCCTCGTGGGAGGTATAGATACCGATGCCAAAGGGGACGGTACCAGTTGGGCCATCGGTACCAGCAACCTCGTCGAGGCAGTGCTCGGCGCAGACAGCGCCGCAGGAGCCAGTGTCTTCCTCGGATGCTCTTTAAGTGGTCTTGAGGACTTATCGGCGTGTCTAGTCTTCGCCTTCTTTTTGCGATGACCCTCCTGGGCCTCTTCGCCTTAACCACTTCAGCTGTAGGGGGAGGCTCATCCGGGTGAGGACGAGTCTTAGGCCGCTCTGAAGAAACGGGGGCCTCAACGGCAACCCGCATAGCCAGTGCCGGTCGCGCGGGCACGTCTACCGCTTCAAGTGCCTTCTTCCAAAGAAGGGCCCGCAGTCTGTCTGCTCGGTTTTCACGTGTCTGCCGAGAGAAGCTCATGCAGTGTGCACAGGCATCCACTACGTGTGCCTCACCGAGACAAAGGAGGCAGCAGGAGTGTCCGTCCGACAGAGTCAATTTAGCACGGCACGACGTACAAGTTTTAAACAGAGCCGTTTGCGCCATGAGGCATCAAGTCGGGGGAACCAGTCCCCAGAGGAAGGGCGGAACTGGGGCCAAACTATCTAAGGGAAGATATATTTAATTTTAATTTTTTTTTTGTTTTTTTTTAAGAAACAAAGAGAAAGAACGAAGAAGGGAGAACAAGGAAGTCTAAGCTAAGGGTGAAGGAAAGTCAAAAATATGAACGACAATCCGAGAGAAGTCTTCCGCGAGGCAAGCAGCATGGCGGTCAAAAAAGAACTGAGGTAGATGGGAACCCTGAGCATGCGCGATAGGACGGTGGGGGGAGGGGTTCCCGCCAAAAGTCTAGGCTATAGAAGTTTCTGGAGTGAGGCTCAGCGCCGGCGTGAGCCCATAGTGTGTGATGCACAGAGACCACGAAGAAGAACCAGGATATTTACATCTGTGCATTTTTAGTTTACTGAATGAATGTTAGGTGCGATGTGTACTTTCAGTGATGCCATGTATTTTACTGTTTTACTTGCTGCTGCTGAATGGATGCTGCTTTTTATTGTTTTATTGATTGCTATTACATCGTCGTTGGATGGAATACAAGCATAATAAATTAATTAATTAAAGCAACCCAGTCGCAACCAGCACCTGCAGCAAAGCCAGGTTCATGAGCACTCCCAAGCTGTGGACCTGATCTTTCAGGAGTGCTATGTTATCGAAAACAGGTTGTATAACCAATCCCAAATCAGCTTTCCAATTGACCAAAAACATCTTTGTCATGACAACATTCAATCTCAGATTGCTAGCCCACATCCAGTCCATCACTGGCATGTTTCCTTTTACCTCTTTCCACCCCAAATCTGTCATCTTTCTAATAAAGCCTTTGCATTAAAGTTAAAAATAGGGGGATTATTGAAGACAACCATTAACACAACAACTTACCTGAGCAGTGAGTAAAGTCGTCAGAGATAAGTCTGCTCGCTCTTCAGTAATATAGGTCCGTGGCTTCCCATCCCACAATGCACAATCCTCCAAGTCCATCAACTTCAACTGAGTCTTCGATAAACTTGGCAAACGACTGCTCTGCTGTTGCTGTTGTGCCTGACGAACAGTGACCTGCTTCCCCTGCACGTTTTCATCTGTACTTGGCACCACGAGAGCATCTATTTCATTAGCTACTTGATTACTTGGCTGAGGCTTAATGACTTTTTCTTCCAAGACTGGTAAGTTTTGTTTCTGCTTTGTTACAACAGGTAAAGCTATTATAGGCTTGTGAGGTGACTTTTCTTTGCTTCTGGAGACTGCTTGCTTTTTATTCTTAACTTTCTCTCTCTTTTTTCTAGAGACAGAAGGCACAGAAAGAGGCTTGAAAGTGTAAGAGCTGGAAGAAGTTGTAACGGTGGATTGCTTTTTTAGAACACTATCGAGTGTCCGTACGTAACTGGTGCTTTTAGTTGGAAGCTGATAAACCACAGGACAACTGGACGTGCTAGGAGAGAATCCCGTACTTGTTTCCATGAGTTTGCCTTCATTTTCCAAGTATTCGTCAAGTTTGTCACTGCAAAACGCAGATCTGTTCTTCAAAGAGCCTTCTAAAATGATACCTGAATAATCATACAAAACAACTTTAAGATTAACAGTACTGCCAACTTCACTTATGTGTTTGCACAGATTCCACTCGCTGTATACTTTTGAAGCTTTTCAGAATACCTGGTTAAAGCTTTAGAAATGGTAAAAGCTTTAAGAATTGATGTACAGAATAGGCTGAAATTGCAAACATTTTCCTATTATAGAACTATGGAGGAATATTTATTCAATATATTCTGAGAGTACAATTATGAAAGTCTTCTAGCTCTCAGAGGCAGAAGGACTATCCAATATACAATTGGGCAGTTTTTCACTCAGCACCTCACTGAGACCCAGTTTTGCTAGGCGGGGACTTTCCCCAGCCAGTGAAAGCTGACGCACTGCAAAGCAGTCCCTGATCAAGGCACCAGATGGAGAAGTGCTCCTCCATCTGTGCCTCGGAGGTTTTGCCTGCCTCCTTATTCCCCCATTGGGGAGGATGTGGAGTGGGGCAAAGCAGTGTTCAGTGCACCCTCCCAAACAGGAAAGGGCAGAGCGCACAGGGAAATTCTCACTGTCAATGGTCGGAGATTCCTTTCCCTGCTAGCATTTAAGTGGCAAGGCTGGGGTGGGGCTGAAACGAAGCTCCACATTTATCTTTATAGACTTTAACTAACTGCAGATGTCCATAGAAAATTCTAGTGCATAGAAGATTCTATTACATCCAAAGGAAACTATTGTGTCTTGGTGACAGTGTTAGCTCGTTTACTTATGAGAACTCATATTAATTCATGCACAAACTAGTGCTGGTAAATAGAGTAAATCAATGCTTTTTCTCATTTTCCTCTCTATGGCTTTTAGGAATGGGGAGTTATCTACAAACCCATTCTGAAAAACCCATTCTGAAAAAAAAGGATAAGCTAACAGTATCTTATTTTTTAATTGGTATAGTTTCTAAATAAGGTAAGTGAATTCAAAAATTCCTTATCTGAGAAATAATATTCAATTGATTGTTCCAGTAAGAAATTGAGCTGTTAAATGTTTTAAACATTTTAAAATTGTGTTTTAAAAATATGTTTATAGCAAGCATGAAGACTATTCCTTAAAAATTCAGCAAAGTCATTTAGCTTGTGAAAAATACAGCCTAAGCACAAGGATTCGAATATTGTTTCCAAAATATATTTTCACCACAATAACTGATCATCTGAACAACCAGCATAAAAACTAAAAATTAATCATGTTGGATTTCCTAAATATCTCTTTCCGTAGTAGTTTGTAAACTTATAATATAGTGTGCATATGTAAACACTACATGCATACATACATACTGTAAAAGATAAACAATGGATTCAAGGAGGACATTGGGTTGTATTATAGCTATTAATAAGATTCCAGTGATGGCAAAATATACTACCTATTAAAAAAAGGATTGACTTAAGTCAGGGCTTGGCAACCTTTTTGGGCCAGTGAGTGCATTTGGCAAGTTGAGAAACTACCATGGGCACCACCATAAAATGACTGCTACAGAAGGCATGGCTAATAATGGCAAGTAACCTGCCTGAAAGTCTGCGTAAAAGCAGAGGTGGAGTCTAAGTTGCAACACACTAAACAACTTCTCTGAACACACACTTTTCAGCGACAGCAGAAGCCTATTTCATAGAAGGCAAACTCTTTTTCTCTCCTGCCCCCTCCTCTGGAAACCAACTCATTCTCCCCTATCTCTTTTTCTCTCTCACTCTGGATCACCATCCATAGAGGATGCCAATAATGATTTATTACATTTCTATACCGCCCCATAGCTAAAGCTCCCTGGGCAGTTTACAAAATATTAAAACATTAAACACTAAAAACCAATATATAAAATTTAAAATCATAAAACCATAAAAACAGACAGCATACAAAGACAACATACATTTAAAACAACTTTGAGCTCTCAGCCAAACCTAAAGATAGATCTGGGATCTATTAAAACTCAACATATGCTGCTGAATGCCTGGGAGAAAAGTCTTGATCTGGCGCCAAAAAGATAACAATGTTGGCGCCAGGCGGGCCTCATCGGAGCGATCATTGTTTTTAATTGTTTTTAATCCTATGTAAACCGCCCAGAGAGCTTCGGCTATGGGGCGGTATACAAATGTAATAAATAAATAAAATAAATATCCCATAATTGGGGAGCCATCACTGAGAAGACCCTCTCCCTTGTTACTATCCTCTGAGCTTTCCTCGGAGTAGGCACCCAAAGGAAGACCTTAGATGTTGAGCATAATGTACGGGTAAGGTTCATGTTGTGAGAGGCATTCCGTCAGGTATTGTAGTCCCAAGACATGAAAGGCTTTATAGGTTTAAACCAGCACTTTGAATCAGGGTCGGAAACATATAAACAGGCAATACAAGTGGGCCAGAGTTGGTCTTATATGTTTGAACCTCCCCGTTATCAATCTGGCCACTGCATTTTGCACAAGCTGCAGTTTCAGAACCATCTTCAAAGGTAGACCCACATAGAGTGCATTGTAGTAATCTAACTTGGAGATTACAGACAACTGAAGCCACGTTATCCTTGTCCAGAAAGGGGCGTAGCTGAGCCACCAACCGAAAATGGTAGAAGGCACTCTGTGCCACTGGGGTCACCTGAGCATCAAGTGAAAGGGATGGTTCTAGAAGAACCCCCAAGCTATGAACTTGCTCCTTCAGAGGGAGTGTAACTCCACCTAGAACAGGTTGAACATCCTCCATCCAGTCAGAAGAACCACCCACTAAAAGCATCTCAAACTTGTCTGGATTGAGTTTCAGTTTATTAGCCCTCATCCAGTCCATAGTTGCAGCCAGGCACTGGTTCAGCACATCCACAGCCTCACCTGATGAAGATGAGAAGTAGAGCTGTGTGTCATCAGTGTACTGATGACAATGCATTCCAAAATTCTGGATGACCACACTCAACGGTTTCATGTAGATCTTTAACAGCATGGGGGACAAAACTGACCCCTGTGGAACCCCATACCAGAGAAACCACGGGGCCAAGCAATGTTCCCCAAACAGCACCTTCTTGAGCCGAGCCACCATGTAGGACCAGAACCACTGCAATTCAGTACCGCCCACTCCTAACTCACACAGTCGCTCTCTCACACACACTTTCTCCCTCATACACACACACACAAGCACCCTATGTATCCATCATACAAGTGTGAGGGAGAGGGCACCTTGACAGGGACCAAGAAAACTGTCCCTGGGCACATTGGTGCTCATGGCACCACGTTACCTATCCCCTGGCCCGCTACTGAATTTAGAAACCTTGATTGTTGTTTGTGGGATTGACTTGCTGGTGCAGAATTCATTGGCATTGTTTGCTTGTGGAATGTATCTCAGCAGGTATTTTATATAAACCTAAAAAAGCCAGGGTTACCACCTGAGACATCCAGTGATTACACATTTTGATAATTTTCTCTTTGTACAACTTTCTGTCCCTCCCTCATGTCCCACAAGCCCTACACCAGTCTTCCCCAACTTGACATCCTCCAGATGTACTTGACTACAACTAACATCATCCCCAAACAGCACTATGCTGACCAAGGATGACAGGAGTTGTTGTCCAATACATCTGAAGGGTGCCAGGTTGGGGAAGGCTGCCCTAGACCACTACCAAGACACAGCCGCGTTCTCTCATTTCAGCAATCCAACACCACAATCCCCCTCTACTCTCACAGACATAAATAGGGGCAAGTGTTCTGAACCAAATTAAGGGAAGGAAAATGGCAATATTCTCTCTTCCTCATTCTAGTCACCTCCAGGAATGGAAACAATAAGGAGCACATCCTAGACCTTCTTCTTACCTTCATTTTTTGAAGAGGTATGCAACTTTCCTCGCCATCCTTTTATTTTTGTGAAGTCATTTGTCTTCCCAGTTCTGGAAACAAAGGGAAGTCCAGTATCTTTTGGGTGAAGGGAGAAATAAAAGACAGCCAAACCATTTAATTAGCTGAGAACATACATGGGTAACAGAAAATGCGCAAAATGAAGCACAGGTTTTTTTAGCTAAGTTATATAAATACAATTTCTGGCACATAATGTTTTCTGAGAACTTGGCTAGGTAAAAATTGTAAGCAGAACTTTCAAAGAAAATTTAAGAAACTTACTATTAAAACATAGCCCAATCCTACACAGAGTTAAGCGCACCTAAATCAGTGTGCTTAAGGTGTGCTAAACATTGAAGTTAGCCTCAGAATATAGACCCACAACATGGGGCCGCACAATTAAATGTAAACACAGTACTGAACAGATGATTTCTTGGTTTGGGCTAAATGCCAAGTCTTCAATAATGTAGTGGTGTGTATTATTTTTTCCAAAGTAGAAATGCTTCAAATAATATCTAAGGCTGAAGACCTACTGTGTCTCTCAAGTTTTAAGCATCGCTGCATTAAGAAAGATGCTAACTTACCAGTAGAACTGGAATTGGTCCCTATGTTTTTCCACAAAGTGTAGTCATCTGAATAACTCAGTGGCAGCTGCACACCCAAATATTTTAGATCAATGCCCATTGTTGGATCGACAAAATTCAGTTTTAGTCCCACTGAAAGAAAAAAATACCAGCTAAAATGTTGTACAACTATCAGAACAGTTGTGAAAACAAAGTTCGTACAACCAAAGAGCACCATCATTTCTTCTCTGGGTCAGCATTCCATTTCATAGAATACAAAGATAACATACCAATCAATTCTCCAATCCCTCACCTCTCCAGTATGAATTCTTCCATCACTCTGAGCCATGATGAAGCATTACATTAACCAGAATTAATGCTAGCCAACTTCCCACTTTACTAATGTCCTTTAAACTCTTGTTTCAACTGCCAGTTAAGGAAGAAACCTAGTTAACACTGGCCCTGTTCAGACATCATGCTAAGCTAGTACAGTTAAGCATTGCGAGCTAACCACAATAGCATAGCATGCTGTGTGTAGGGTGATTTTCCAAACCATGTTGACTACTCAACCACAGTTTAACCAAGCACACTAACCATGTGCTGCAAAAAGATTAAGGTTCTAACCATGGCTTAGCATGTTGGCTGTCGGACCCCAAGTTTAACCAAGCACTGTTTTCAGCCATAGAACTCCATGGCTGAAAAGAGAACTGCTGCACTGGCTGTCGCACAAGAGCTCCATGGTTGAAATCTGAAATCTGCATAGCAATATATGACGTGGTGGCTGGCAGACAGCCCCATCGCTGTCCATCTTCTCCTGCCATACTCAATCACAGAAGTGCGTCAGGCAGAAAAAAAGTTTCTTTTCCCATGCACACACATACACACACACAATCCGATCCCATGGAGGAGGTGACAATGGCTCCTCTACCCTTTACTCAGATGGCAAGTCCTCGGAGGCATCCCAGTCTCAGCGCAGCATCCTAACTAGGGTCCTCTCCCAGGACAAGGAACAAGAAGCAGAGAAGAAGTGCAAGAGAATAAGGGCACAGACATGGTCCGAGGCTGAGGTGGAAGTTTTCATCACACTCTGGGGCAGCCCCAAGGTATTCTCAGCACTGTCAGGCACAAAAAAAATCTCCCCATGGTTCTCCAAGCAGTTTCAGAAAAGTGGCTATTCCCACAGCCCACAGCAGTGCAAGGACACACACTCAAGAAGGGTGGTTAGAGTAATTACGCTGCCAGCCATGGTTCTGTGCACATGTGGCAGGAGCATGCGGCGTGGTTAGTGGTAACCACCATACACCATTGTTAATCTAACCACAGTTCCCCAAGTTGTGTCTGAATAGGGCCATTAAGTGTGGCTTAGATATAAAGCAATCCATCCCAGTTAACATTTGTGTTCATGTAACACAACACTATAGTTAAGCTGATGTAGGACGCATAAGAGGAATTTATACTGGAGAGAGGAGGGGCTAGGCCACAAACAACCTCACAGTGCATACTTGATCTCTGAACAACAGCTTCCAACATCACCAATGTTATACCTATATCAGTACCTATTTCCACACTTTCCACCTCCCATTCATCACTATGACTTGGATCCAGAGGTATCTTGTGTGAGCAGAAAGACAATTCTGCTTGCACAAAACAGTCCCACTGATTTCTCCCAATTTCCTCATCCCTTGCAGCCCCCATACCATACCACAGAGTGTTTCAGAGTGTCCCTTGACCCTCAGAACAGGCTTTTCAGAAGGAGGAGCCAGGAAAGTCCCATTGTGCACTCCAGCAGTGATTACTAGCAAAATATTAGCAATATGAAAACATGCAATACAGAGTAGAGCTGCAATCATGTGCACATTGGTCAACGGAATGAAGCAGCCTGTCTGCAGGATTGCATCCTAAATGTAAACTTGTTTACCTAGGTGTATCCCTAACCACCAACATTGTTAACTGTCCCTGATTATTTTAACAAGATGTCATTGTTTTTAACACTGCTTACTGTTTTAATTTTGGATTTTACCATATTTATCATGACTTTATCTTGTAAACTGCATCGGTCTTTTTTTTTTTTAAGTGGCATAGTAATTATCTGAAATAAAAAAGTGAATAAATGTATAAACAGGAAAGGTCAGGATGTGACTGGTCTCTGGTTGAAAAAATGATAAACTTCCCCTTCTTTATCTAAGTCTTCAAAAGGGGTAACTGGTCAAGGAGAAAGCTGCCACAAGATCAGAATTATTTGGTTTGACTCTATTATTCAATTGGTATATATTTCAGAGGAAAGTACATCCCAAAGTTTGAGCCAATCAAGAACACTTTGACACAAACTACACATATTCTGACAGCAATGAAAGTAACAATCTACATGAGATCCCAGCATTTTCAATCAATATAATTAACACCATCCAATACATAGCAAGTAATGTGCGCATGACCAGCACAACTCGAACATCATTACTACTTCACAGAACTTACACCTACCTTCTCGAAGACTAGGATGTATCACTTGCTTGTACTTAAAAGACTTCAAATCTTCCAACAACTCTTTTTCCAGCTGTTGTATCCTTTGAGCATCTGCCAAATATACATTTCTTTAAGATGCCTTAGTATCTTTACTATTTTTGATTTACCCACCTAAGCAACAATCCCCACAAACCAGAGAGGTCACTATTATTGCACACACACCACATTCTCCCCATTTCAATTCCAAGGAGAGGGAGGAGCCAGAATAGGCAAGGCTGCACTATTTCTCAACAACACAGGGCTACTGGCAGCTAAAAAAAGTTAAGTCTGGGAAGGAGAACAAACCCCAACCCCTGGACAAAGCTTTTAGCATTGCTCTTGAAACTGGGTGTGGGCTTCTAACTCTCTTAGGGCAGCGACCAGGGAATGAAAGCAAGCATAACTACTCAGCTGTGCTCCATTTGCACAGCCAGCAAACTCAGCAGGGATGGATAAATTCACACACTGGACCAAACAGAGGGAGTAAGAAGCAGCCACTTAAGGGCAAATTAGATGTGCAGGGTTTTAAAAATACAAATTGCATCATATGCAGAGGCCAAATAACAGACTGGATTGATTTAAATGGATAGCACAGATGGTGGTGGTGGGGATTTGAATACCTAAAGTAGGGTGACCAGATTTTGGAAACCAAAATCCCGGTCCCCCCCTGCCCCCCCCCAAACAACCCCCCCACCAAACCCCCCCCCCCCAAAAAAAACACCAGCCTGGACCTACCGGGTTCTCTTCCTCCGCCGCCCCCGCCGGGTCTTCCTCCACCACTGCCAGGTCCTTTGCCGCCGCTGCCGGGCTCGTAAGGCCAGAGGCCGCGCGGAAGAGGCGGGAGAGGGCCGATTACATCACTTCTGGATCCAGCCCTCTCCCGTCTCTTCCGTGCGGCCTCTGGCCTCACGAGCCCAGCACCGGCGGACCTGGCAGTGGTGGAGTACCCGGTGGTGGTGGCGGCGGAGGAGCCCGGGAAGCGGCCGCCCCAGCAGGTAAGTGACCCCCCCCTCGCGCCTCACGCTCTGGAGGGAAGCGGACGCCCCTGCAGGTAAGGAGCGCGACGGGGGGCACTTACCTGCTGGGGCGGCCGCTTCCCGGGCTCCTCCGCCGCCGCCACCACCGGGTCTACCGCCACTCGTCTCCGCTCACTGCCACCGCCGCGTGACCCCCCGCCACCCCGGTTTTCCCCCGCCGCCCCCCGGTTGGCCCAGATCGGCCTAGGTTTTCCGGTTAGGACCGGGAAACCCCGGGCGATCTGGACACCCTAACCTAAAGGCATTCAAGCAGAGACTGGACAGCCACCTGTCAGGGACCCTTTAAACTGGATTCCTGCAATGAGCGGGGGGGGGGGGGGGGGCACGACGACTTGATAGCCTTACCAACTCCTTCTAACTCTATGGGGCTGTTCACTAGTAATGGCAATATTAATCAACCTAAATTAACCAAAGAACAAACTGTATGTCATTTTGACTTGTTCAACCCACAAACAATCATAGGTGTCTGGGTTTGGACGTCACACTAACAATCTACAATTGGGGCATTTGTAAAATGTTGATTCAAACTGTAAGTGGCTTGTAAGTGGGATCATTCATTAATTGACCCACATTTTGCCACCAAACGCTGCCATTATGCGCAAGCCAGGTCTATTATTCTATGAAATCAATGCAAATTAAAGCAATGATTTAAATAATGATTTAGATCAACAAGAGGTAGATTTAAATCATCATCATTATTAGTTATCAGAGAAAGATATTCTGTTAAGAAGGAGATTTTTGCAATTACCTTCCTAAAAATCCCTGAAGAATGCCTTATAAAGATATAGGCCGAAACGCGTTGGACTCTTCTACTTTGAAAAATAATTTTAAAAATTCAGCATCTTGAGAACCTGCTTCTCCCTTCATTTCACCTAATTTGGATGCTTTTCTCCCCCCGTTTTTTGCCATTATCAATCCCCCACAACTGATGCAACTGGCATTCTAAATACCTTAGCTAACAGACTTAACTCTCATTGTTACCTGGATCAATACATGGATCACATGTAGCCAGTGAAGGTGCCTGTTTATTCTGCAATTCTTTTTCTTCAGATCTATCAACAGTGTGGATATCCAGGGCTTCCTATATGTAGAAAGAATAAAATATATGTCTTGCCAAAATGCTATTTTAGGCTTTTAATAGAAACAAAAAAAAAAGCAATGTAGGAAACTACCAATGGATAATAATTATTAAATAAATTGCTCAAGTTACAGACATTGGAATACAAGCCTCACTCATGACATAAATAATTATACTTGGTGCTAGTAAGAATTAAAACTGGTATAATACAGAAAATCCATAATATCAGGCTTAAGTAAACATTTAGATCCCATGATTCAATGTCAAATAGGAAATACACCTTCAGGCTTGTAACTCAACTAAAACTCTTATAATGCTACTTAGTAATGCTGACCGTGCTACATTTCATTCATATATAGATTTACCTTGGATGTAAAGGATACAAAGAGCACTCCATCCACATCCTCAAGATCGGGTTTAACATCCAAATGGGTATTGCCAGGGCCCAAAGAGGCAAAATTACTTGTTTTGATTGACTTTCCAGTATATTTGGGTGGTCTCCCAACTCCAGGGAACTTTATTTTCCGTGGTCGTCCTCTTTTACGTGGGGCAGGCAACCCAGCGTTTTGGTTACCAACAATATTCTTGCAGGAAATGTTACTCTTCAGTGCATTTGTCTTTCCCCCACTAGAGATAACTTTAGCTAAAGAAAGGCCACTGTATGCAGTGGTCTTGAGACTACAGCTGGAGACTTTCTTTGTTATGGTGAGGCTGCTACATGTTTCAGTTTTTTTCCATAGCATCTCTCTTATTGAAGAACATTTCTGTGTCAAATTTTCAGGTAACTGTTTTCCACTTGGTATGAGCTCTGTTTCCATGGCTGCAAAAGGACTAGAGATACTATTATTTTCAAAGCAAGTAGTCAAAGAATCCACTGAATCACTCAAAGGAGATTTGTCACTCTTTGTAGGTGACAAGATGGCCTGTGAAAGAGTAGAGACCTTTACAGTATTCCTGGTGACTGCACAGGGCTCTAGGTAAACTACAGGCATCTTTCCACTCTCCAATTTTAACATTTTTGCTTTGGCAACACCCAATTGGCTGGTCTGTGGTCTCTTCTGTGATCCAATTTCTATTTCCTTTTGGCCCATTTCAATGTTTCTGCTCAGCTGCTGTTCCAGTATGGAGTGATTGTTATTGAAATAGTCTCCTACCACATTATCTGCTTCTTCCTGCTTCACATTTATCTCTTCCATACACACACTTGACCCATAATCATAATCATAGTCATCCACTGGTTCTTCTTTAATAACAACACCAATGCTTCCATTTGAATTCAGTTGGGATGCTATGTGGGAGATGCTTTGACAAGGGTCAGATATTGGACTAGAAAAAATAAAAAATAAAATGCTAAGCAGAGAAAATGTACAATTAAAAACACACACAGTATACTTCCTATTCCTTTTAAGATCTATGTAAATGACACACATAGAAGGTATAAGTAAACAGCTATAACTCGGATAACCACAAAATACTCTTCCTCAGAAGCATCACCTCCACCTTTCTTAAAGACTGTTAGATTACAATAAAATACTAGCGTTGAAGTCACTTGAAACACCTAACTTTGTTTGGTAAATAGATATACTGACATTTAGGGCATAGTCTCACTTAAATGTTTGCTTTTTCACGGCAATATTTAAGCCAACTTAAACTTTTTTAATTGTAAGAGAAGACACCCTAATCACTAGTGCACACACACACACACACACACAATTCATATCTAAACCAAACTTTTATTCTAATGGAAGTGTCAGCCTGTATTTGAGAGATCACTGGACTGTATTGTATCATAATAGAGTAAAAACACAACGTAACCTACCATCTACTGTGGGTTAGGAATATTAATATTAAAAACCTATTTTTATAACTGCATGTATGCATGCATGCCAACTATAATGACGGCTTGCACTCCCTTCAAGTCAATTAAGGATGCAAATCCTATGCATGCTGGATGGGGAATGCTGGGAACCGTAGGACTTTATGCTGCCTAAACATGCATAGGATTATAAACATGCACAGAAGATCTAGGAGTCCATCTCATGAAGATAATGCACCTACCCTTCATCATATTTATTAATTTACTACATCATTTTCTGGCATTTTTAAAAATTTGTTGTTTTAATAATATATTTTATATATATTGGATCTTTGCTAGTATTCCAATTACCTGGGGAATTTTGTTTCCTACGTGCTCTCTCTTCCTCTCTGATGTTCACTTTTGTAAAGACAGGTTTTTAAGCAGTTTGACTATATTATTTTTATGCAAGCCATTTTTAGTACCAACTATTTGCATAGATGCAAATGTTTACAATTTTCATTAATACACTGACTTTCCTAAATGTTCACTAATATAATGGCTCTCTAACACCTCATAGGTTTTGCTAAATATATGCTGCAGTAAGCAATCCATGCTGGAGGTATGCTTCTAGTGCAGAGACGGGCAATATACCACCACCCAATTCTTTTTCTTTAAAAAAAAGGGAGAAAGTCATGTGTTCTCTTTACAATTAAGGGTGCAATCCTACGCATATTTAGACAGGAAAAAAGTCCTGCAAGTTATCTTGGACCCTATAATCCTTTGAATTTCTATATTAAAGCTACCTAAAGAAAATATGTGAGGACATGCCATAAATGTAAGTATATTTATTAACCTAACAAAGATATATATTATTTTCAAATTAAATCAGACCATACTAAGTCTTCATAGTGGTTAGGGGGCCTTAAATTGTCAAATTCAGCTTGTTTCCCCCTTTTTCTTCTGACCTGAGGTTGGCATGGTGTGGAATTAGCCTTTGGATTGCCCAAAGCTGCCAACCCTGCTTCTAGCAGGGAAAACATTTATCATATATTCTGGTCTTATCATAAAATTGACATGTTTTAGACTTCAGTAACAGAAATCTAGAGTATAATGGGATGCAAATTACCTTTGAACTAGGCATGTGAAAGCCTAAAAAAAAATCCCTGGAAAATTCAGGAGAAAAACAGTTTTTGTCAAGGAAAAAGTGGGGAAAATGGATTATGAATTTTTTTCTTTTAGAATGAATAAAATATGTAGTACAAGATGTTCATATATTGTTACTCAGCCTTTACTCCCCTGAAATGATTTCTAAAAATGAAACAGGAAGACTTTTATAGGAAGACTAGAAATGTAAAATTTCTGGAAATTTTGAAGGTGGGATTTTAAAAGAAAAATACTTTCTGTAACATTCCCAGCATAGTTATTTCTTCCATTCCTTATTAAAATTGTTCTAATGCAGCCTTCCCCAACTTAGTGTCCTCCAGTTGTTTGGGGATTTCACTCCCATTAGCTCCAGCCAGCATGGCCAATGGTCAGGAATGCTAGATGTAGTCCAAAACATCTGGATGCAGCAGGTTGGGGAAAGCTGATCTAATATATCTTTTACCGATAAATATTTAGGGATGCTCCAAGTTATGCTCAGTTTCCCACCATGTAATTAGAATCACCATATTAAAACATGTGAAGAAAATGCGCAATCTTGACAGTTTGAGTTTTGTTCTGTCTCAGGGCTTGTTCTGTTTAGATGTTATAGCAATCAATGAATATAGTGTAAGAGAAACACTGTAGGTTATCCTGCCACTGCCACCACATGTGATGGAACAACATGGGAGTTACCCCACCTGTCTTCCTTTTAAAAAGAAGTGAGGCTTGGGTGTATGGAATCCATTGCCATTTTTTCATGAAGTTCTAAATTAGACCTCACCATTACAGCATGCTACCTCAGCTATAAATCCTTTAACCTCTGGAACCAAAATGAACCCTCAATACCTAAAAGAAATGCAGTAGCCTGGTTCTTATGGCATAGACATGAGATTGACACTACCACTAGAGACAACTTTCAAAATGAAGATTGTTTAAGACATGGAATTATTAACAAACATGAATAAAATGTCACTTCATATAATAGGTTGAGATTTCTTAAAGGTTCTTAACTCAATAAGTCTGGTTATCATTCCTAATACTCAATAGTCTTCACCAGCTAAATAAACTCTCAATAGCTTTTCCTTCAGACCAGATTCATCTAACTCCTCACCAAATAATTCCTCACAAACTGAAACAGATGCTGTTTACCAGTCTTGCTCTGCTATCAGCACTTTCAGCTTCTTCTAGCTTCTAGGATAATTTAGATATTTCAGGGGCTACTCGCTGAAGGTCCAGTTGCTCAGGTCTCAGAAAAACCCACCTCACCAGCTTATGTTATTAGCGTTGCATTAGAGATCACCTATAGTAATGCTATGTCAGTTGTGTAAGCAAAGCAGCCTCATTGGATATTGCCCAACAAATTTATGTTCCAAAATAATGAAGTGACTTTGGAACTGTAAAGAGCATTGAAACAAATATTGTATATTTTTTCATTTCTTCCAAAATTTCTATGAAGCAGGGCATGTGTCTCGCTCCCCACTCCACGGCTTCAAGATTTTAAGTAATTTTACATCTCTCCTTTAGACCCAATGGCTGGTTTATTTGGATTGTCAAAGATGTAGTGTTACCATTGGCTGTATTTTTGTTAACAGCAACATATTTGGCTATAAGTAACAGATGGAAAAAGATGAACCCGCCACCTACTGAAGGTTAGCATATAAGAGTGTAAGTTACTTAAACAAATATGATAAGCTTGAGGGAAGGAAAACCATAAAGTGACTGATTAATTGAAAAGTAGAGGCTTTTTGAGTTGTATTGGAACTATAAGGTCCAGGATGTGGCACAACGCTACTATCTGTTGGGGGACATCATGACACGATACATGGTTAGTTGCTGCTAGGAAAATACATTGCAGGAAGTTATTGAAATAATATGACATTTTATAAATTATAAATTCTTTGAAATGACTGATTTCTTAAATATTTGCCTTAAGAACATAAGAAGAGCCATGCTAGATCAGACCAAGGTCCATCTAGTCCAGCCCTCTATTCAAACAAAGGCCAACCAGCTGTTGACCAGGAACCACAAGACCTCTGATATTGGAAGTAGCACATAGCCATCAGGACTAGAAGCCATTGATAGTCTTCTCCTACAGCAATTTATCCAACCCCCCTTTAAAGCCATCCAAAATGGTGACCATCACCACAGCTTGTGGTAGTGAATTCCACAGTTTAACTATGAACTGTGTAAAGAAGTACTTCCTTTTATCTGTCCTTAATCTCCCCCCCCCACCCCAATCAGCTTCATGGGATGACCCCAGGTTCTAGTATTATGGGAAAGGGAGAAAAATGTCTCCCTATCCACATTCTCCACACCATGCATAATTTTGTACACCTCTATCATGTTGCCCCTTAGTATCTTTTTTTTCAAGCTGAATAATCCCAGCTGTTATAACCTTCCCTCATAGGGGAGATGCTCTAGGCCCTTGATAATTTCAGTTGCCCTTTTCTGCACTTTTTCCAGCTGTGTTCTGTGAGACTTTATCCCAGGTTCATATGCAAAAGAAAACTATTTTCAAAGAGGTGAAAATTATCCCAGCCTCATCCTTTACTCACTAGGAAGGCCCTTTCTCAACAAGCTAAAAAAAGCACCTTGCATAACCTAGTCAACACTTCCTAGATTAAAAGAACAAAAGATACCTGTGCCACCACACCACCTAAATATTACGCCCAGTCGTGAGCACCCCTTCTCAGGACAAAAACCACCACTTGAATAAGCCTGAGGAAAGGGCAAAATAACACTACCTTTTCCCTTATAGCAGAGGGGAAAAGGATATTAAGGTTTTGAAAAAGGTTCTCCTGTGAGTATATTGGCTGAAGGTGTAATGTTATGTGTTTCTTTATAAAATAATACAGCAGGTTACGAAGCCAAGCTGACATGTGGTTTGTGGTAGCAAAAATAAAGAAAAAGTTTATTGTTGTTTACAGTTCTTTCAAATCAATTTAACACCACCTATTCTTAACACTTCTAATAATCTTACTAATAATCCTAAATCCTTAAAATATTCTATTTAATTTCTCTTCATACACTCCTGACCAGAACACACACAGCTATCTTCCATCTAACTACCCTCCACCCAATCCAACACAATAAAAATACCAACCACTCTCTCACACAATATACTCTTCCCCGCTCCCTTTTCCAGGATCATCAGACACACCCACTCAGTCCAACATTCCACACTCTCCAAACACACTAACCCAGACATACTTAAGGAGACAGAAATATGGGGTATCGTCACAATAGCTTTGTCAATTATTCTGAAGGAATAACTATAAAACCCAAACCTATTTACCAAATTACTTACAAAGAGCCAAGTGGCTTATATAAAGTTCTCTAGCAGTCTTAAGGGCCATATCTGCTTTGAGAGTAAGATTATGAATGCGGGTTCTCAAAAAACAATAAAAAATATTCTCTCTCCATTTTAAAATGTAACCTGACCAACGAATGAACAGAATAACATAAAAATGGATCCCAAATTTAGATACTTGAAAAATAAAAACTTAAGAAATGCTTTCAGGGAACGGGGGAATGTGAAGTAGTACAAAACAGTTTATTCTACAGAACGTGTTTTAATCTGCATTCATTTTCTAAGTGTAGTATGATAGCTATAGCAAAGATGTATCATTTGAAACCAGCATGTGGTTAAATCCAACATCACAATAGCAGAAATAAGTTAGTGTGACTGGAATTCACCCTCTTTCCTCTCTCCTCCAACCCTCTTGCCACCTGAAAATCTGCTCCAGAGACTTTACCAGCCTTTCAGAGCAGAATTTGAAGGTGTGAAGTGGGGAGGAAGAATAACTAATGGAATTACTTCCATCAGCAGAACGACACCACTGAATACAACCCATTGTGTTGATGAGCTAATACTATATCTGACAATTTTGTTTGAATACTGTCTATCTTTTTAAAAAAAAGTAAATGAAATCCTACCTTTCAGATGCTTCATGCTTTAATATTGGATCATCACTCCCATGCACATCTGTCTCCATAAAACCCAGGAAATCATGATACGGACTGAGTGATTCTCTTTCCAAATCTGTATTACACATCATACTAAATGGTGGCCCAAGAACCCTGTGTTCTGGATCCAAAGTATCATCTTCAGTGGAGTGTCTGTGATTGCTGGGAGAACTAGGAACACTACCTCCTTCCTGCTCTGAGCTACCATTTTGCTTCACATCACGTTGAAGTCTACTGCTCAGTCCATCATCCCTGAATCCTTTAGCAAAAGGGTTGTAGTCTATTTTGAGTTGTGTGATTTGGATGTTTTGATACGCAGTCACAGCAAAGAACTCTGTCTGTGGGAAAGTGAAGGTATGGACATCGGGACCATTCAGCTGGATAACCTCTGTGGCTTTGTCAGCAGGCACCAGGTGTAGTCGAGGTAGGTAGCGGTGCATAGAGTGCAGAATGATATGCCCTTCCTGGTCCAGAGTGTTATTAGTAAGTTTCAGTTTGTAGAAAGACACTGGATGGTGCATCCAGTAATGACCAGTAGAAGGTGACTCTGGGTGAATGAATACTCTTCCCAGCACATGGGGCTCTGCTTTCCCACTGGGCTCCCAACTATGGCCATTCCATTTATAGCGAAAGTTGTCGACAGGAGAAATATCCATGACCAGGATATACTTCAGGTTGGATTCCAGGCCTGTTATCCAGTATCGACAATATGGAAACATCCGTCTTCCCTGCTTAGTCAGAATCATTTCTGTGCTGCGATGGTAGAACTCATTCCACATGTTGTTGTTGTCCAGCGTAACAGTAATGCTTCCTGAGGTGCAATCAGCTGGAAGGTAGGTCTTTACTTTAGGTTTTATTGGTGTTGTTGCACTGCTGGCAAGACCACTGTCATCTCTGTTTGAAACCAATGCATTTTGGTCAGCTTTTCCAGTGCTCTGTTTCACAAGGACATAAAGAGCAGGTGTTGTACTTGATGCTGTTCCACCATTCTGGTTCCCCAATATAACTGGTTGCTGCTCCATTATGGGAACTGTTGAAATTTCCCCAATATTCTCCATGTTTCACAGTTCTGACAGTTTTTCCTTCATGCTCATCATCCTGAAAAAAAATCAATGAAATATACCAAAAATCATATAATGTAGGCAATACATTTTACATTATAAAGGATTTCCTCAGAACAAATCCAAGTAGGCCATTATATGTACTATTAGCTTCACCATAACATAGCCAAAATATATACATTTAGCAACTACAAAATATATTCATATACATAAAATATTTGACGTTCTAAAAGGAAATCAAAACCTAAATACATGTTATGGCCCCAACCCTAAATTAGATCAATCTTGACTAAATCCCAATGATTTCTTGCTGCTGATCCCTCGTAGGAAGTCCATGGGATGGGCTGTGACATGGGGGGATCCATAAAAATTAGATGGAGGCACCTCTGTCCAGTTTGAGGGATCCCCCCCTTATGGTTCGGCCTCATTGGTACATCCAGCAGGCTCCCAGCGAGAGATTTTTCTCTCTCAGTAGGATAGAATAGTCACCTTCTCCCTTTCATATGCATTTCTCTGAATCCAGTCAAAGATTTCTATTTCAAATTCTGGGAAGATTTATTACAAGGAACTCCAACCTATAATGCTTACACAAAAACTAAGTTTAAAAGGAAAATCAAATTAGAAATAACCATGGAAGCAGAAATAGTAATGCAAAGAGTTTGATTGTTATTTTAATGTATTAGTTTTATATGTTTTTAATCAGTTTTATGTATTTTATATTATTTGTTTTTAATGTTGCTCCCAGAGGGAGAGGCAGGTAAGAAATAAACATATTATTATATTAAAGAAATGAAAATGAAGTTTAAAAAAACCCTGCAACAGTAATGTCCAAACACTTAAATATTGAGCAAACAAATATTAAGCTGGAAAAACACACCACCAACCCTAATAGAATATATCTTTATTAGGTTTCTTTAGCCAGCCCACTGAAGTACCACACATGACTCTCAACATTTTTGTAACAAAATTGAACTTTTCTGCTGATACTTGTATAACTGGGAAATACTAACCTATCAATTAGTATCCTTACCTCACTGGAGTGCCGTTATTCAGCAACACTTCAAAACACACATGGATGAAGTAACCCTATGACATTGATGAGCAAAAAGATATTAATCCTACTATTCTAGACTACTGATCTCCCCATCTGCAAAGGCTGAAGTGACTCTCCCCACCATAGCCTGAACCCACTAAATAGGCTACTCTAGCATTATCCATAATTCTTTAAAAGCATCTGATATTTGTTTGGGGAGACAGGGTCAAATCAGGAATTAGATTTGAACCAGAGAAGCCTGGAGCCACATCTTTACTTGGTCATGAGGCTAACTGGGTGACCTTCTACCACTCATTATCTCTCAGTGTAACTTCACTTACAAGGTTATTATGAGGATAAAGTGGCTGGGGATTGGGTAGAAAGGGAAACCCCTCCCCCACAAGTTCCTTGAAAAACAATGGGATACAAGTATAATAATTACTTTTGCAGCACAATCCTAACACTCATTGTACCTGATTCTGTCCTTAGCACAGTGTAACTACAATGTCACCAGAGCTGCATCATAAAGTGTGATGCTATCCTGGAATCATAGAACCTTAGAGCAACATTACCAGTGGATACTTTAGTAGTATTCTAAATACATAAAAGTTCAGGATGAAGGAATGACAGGTTACTCATTGTAGCCTTAAGTTTGTTTTAAAAATTAAGGTGCAACATATACATAAATATTTTTTCTGATCCAGCAGAGAAATTACCAATGGTCTTCTTTCTAAACAAAAATACAACTGTGCAGCATCTTTATAAAGTTGGAAACTCATAAGACATAAGACATACAACACGTTTACTCCATAACAAACCCACTCATGTCAACTTTTAGTATTCCAGAGAAAGATGAGTTCTAATACATAGTAAGAAAAAAAAATCTTTAGACCCTTTTCAACATGCTAATTATAATACTTTCTTCATCCACCTATTAGTTAATATTAAACTAATATGGGGATGGCGGAGAGAAGGCATGATACATTTAGTTCCATACAAAACGTATAGTAACAATACTGTAAAAATAATATTAAAATACTAAAACGGTGTAATTGTTGCTAAAATAGCAACAATTAAAAACATGTTAAGTGCTATATACACTGTTCATAATCAACCACACCTATACTGTATAAGAAAATAGTCATAAGGCTTAAAATAATCTATGTTTGCGTTTTTACTTCCTAAATTGTGTTTTATTAATGTTGCCTTGCAGCAAGTAAATAGCAACAAACTCTACAGTCATTTTGAATTTTGCCCCCTGCCCATTATATAATAATAGGAATAGGAAAAATATACAAGTCTATGTTTGTCAAAAACGGCAATGTTTAACACATGACACAAGCCTCAACACAGTTACCTGGAAGTCAGCCTGACTTACTTCCAAGTAAATATGCATAAGTTTGCGGTGTTGTGGAGGCTTAGTTAGGCATGATCCAGCAATACGATTTGTCAATGTGTCTATCAATCCTTGTCCGTGTTTGTTGACTTTTCAACTTGCGCACCCTGGAAAGTCACGTGCTCCAATAGAACCGAGAGGACTACTATCCTCCAAGGAGAAATCCTCTAGTCTCCGCCCCGCTCTAGACAACGCAGCGCTGGGCAAGGCTCAGCTAAGGAACGCAGGCTGCCACTATGCAAAACAAAAACTGCCACCATGCTGCTTGGTCAACAAGAGGTACCGGGGCGGGGGAAGGAAGGGGAAAGAGAAGGAAACTTTGGAAGAGCAGCGAGAAGAAGGGAAGTCAAAGGGCCACAGCTCGGTGGCGCGCGCTCGATACCCAGCGGCCTGTCCAGGTACAGCATGCACGTGCCCGTCCCGAAGGTTGCAGCACCCCCTCCCTCCCTCCTTCCTTCCTCGGACACATCCGAACCGAGCCAAAACCACGCACGACGAGGCAGCTGCATAAACGCAGCCGCCGCTCCGGCGTCAAGGCGCCGCGCCTCATCCCACACGCGCGCGCCCTCACACACACACACACGAAGGCGCCTCGAACTCCGAGCCCCCGCGTGGCGTGAGGAACCTCCCTGACACGCGAGGAGCTGCGCGCTCTCGCCCGTTCCCGCCCCTCCCCCTCATAGGCTTCGAGCCGCCCGCTCATGGCCGCCGCAAACGGGTGTTAATTTTCTCAGTTGACACCCAATCCTCGGCAGGAGGTGTGCGAGCCACGCGGAAAGTTGCGCGCGAGTCACCGTGCGCGCGGCTGCCGGCCTGGCAGGACCGAGCGAGGCGCTTCTCCTGCCCCTCCCCCGCTCTCGCGGCCCCGCCAGTTACCGTGCAATTGCGAGCGAGACGACGGAGCCCCCTCCCGCTGCTGCTATGTTCACAGTCAAATCGTGTTACCCGATGGGGAGAACGTGCGCACGCACCCATGTGACGTCGTCGGCGCGCCTCAAGTGGCGCTTGCGCGGTGGCGGCCCGCGCGTCTCCTCCTCCTCGCCTGCAGGCTGTCACGTGCCGGTGGCTCGTCTGTTTTCTCTTCTCTCTCCCCCCCCCCCCCATTTCTCTCTCTCTCTCTTTTGCGCTTGCCCAGTTAGGTTTGCCTCAGATAGCTCGCGGCTACGTAAAAGAACGTTCTGGAACTCTGGCTCTTTCCCTCTGTCACCCCAACACGCACACGCGCACTTGCTTTGCGGGGTGGGGGAAGAGACGGTTTAACGAGAAAAAGGCCCTTGTTGTTGCTGCTCGAATTTAGAATCTCTCCCAGTTCCATGCCCCCCACGCCCGTTCCCCAGAACGTTCACTTGAAGCACTTGGGCGCGCAGCGGCTCTGCCTGCCTCAGTATCCTCAGGGGCGGTTGTATCGCGCATTGACCTTTCCTCTCTTCAACAGTTTTCGTTGGAAGTGTGGCGGGCGCCCTCAGGGCGATACCAGTCATCCACGCCTCACTGCAGAGGAGCGTGGGAGGGAACGTCTCGGTTCCCCGGGCGGGATTCTCTAAGGGGGAAGCCTCGCCCGCCTAGCGTCAAGTTCGGTGCTGCCTGTCTGCGGCCAGCCGCCTTCTCCACGACTTGGAAGGGTGGGCCGAAATGCAGAGACTGGCAAAACTGCCGCCTGTTTTCAAGCTGCGGCTATGCCGCTTTCCGCTCTTGTTAAGGCAGGGCCAGTTTTCTACGAGCGCGAAGACTCCGACGCTTCTTCTCCCGTCCTCCACCCGTTCCCACCTATCCACCCAGTTCAGTCAGTACCAATAGCCCACATATATTGGGCAGATTTATAGCCCGCTTTTCAATCATTCTTCTCAACGTGGGTTACAGCTGGAGTAAAACAAATTGCCGTTAAAATTACAGCCATTAAAATTACAGCAATAACAGTCAAGTATTAGGTCAGATTTAAAAAGTTAGACACACGATAAACCAGGGTGTTGGCATTTAAAGCATCTTTGTTGTAAAAGGGGTGCTTGAAGAGGAAAGCTTTTTTACAAATCCTCAGGATATGTCTCATGTAATTTGATAACTGATTTCAGAGATTGGGGGCCACCATTGAACAAGACCATTCAGCAATAGCCATCAGATAAAATATTTGATTTTTAGCCAACAGTCCTTCCTGAAAGGAAAACTCAGAACTGCCCAGGCCCCCTCCACAAGGATGCGCTTTTGCGCCCGGTTTGGCGATTATGCGCATTATCGCGGAGGCGCATTTACTCCTAATCCCTCTGCACGGGAGGCGGCGAGAGGCGGCGAAGCACATTAATTGATGTCCAAAAAGCGCTTTACAAGAAGTTAATGCGCATAATCGCTTGTTCACACGGGGAAAATGCGCTTTAACGGCCGGAGCAAAATAAAACTCGCTATTTAACGCACATTCGATAATGCGCATAATCCGGGAGATAACGCGCCTCTACGCCCGTTTTGCGCTCCGCTGGTGTGGAGGTAAAATTTATAATGAGCCTTCAAAGAGCATTAAACCTCTCTTGTGGAGGTACCCCCAGACACAAGTCTATGCATTTGTATACTAGCTCCCACATTTAGAACAAAGCCTCAAGTGACAGGGAGAGGAAGAATAATCAACAAAGGAACCCTGCAGAAAAGGGCAACTAAAACCAAGGGCCTGAAGCATCTACCCTATGAGGGAAGGTTACAACACCTGGGATTGCTTAGCTTGGGGGAAAAAGGAGGCTAAGGGGGAACGTGATAGAAGTGTATAAAATTATGCATGGTGTGGAGAATGTGGATAGCAAGACATTTTTCTCCCTCTCCCATAATACTAGAACCCAGGGTCATCCCATGAAGTTGATTGGGGGGAGATTCAGGACAGATAAAAAGAAAGTACTTCTTTATACAGAGCATAGTTAAAACTATGGAATTCACTACCACATGTTGTAGTAATGGCCATCAATTTAGAATGCCTTAAAAGGGGGTTGGATAAATTCCTGAAGGCTATCAATGGCTACTAGCCCTGATTGCTAAATGCAACCTCCAATATCAGAGGCAATAACCCTATATACTCTAGTTGCTGGGGAACATGGGTGGGAGGGTGCTGCTTGTAGGTCCCTGTTCAACAGATGGTTGGCCATTGGGTGAACAGAGTGCTGGACTAGATGGACCCTTGGTCTGATCCAGCATGGCTCTTACATTCTCTCCTGCCCCTTCTATTAATAATTCTCAAAAGTATGAGCCTGATTTAAAGATCCAAGTTTATTTTAACATTATATATTTACGCAAAATGTGTTAGCGTTTTTTTTTATTTTACAAAACTATAAATCTGTTTCAAAAATTGTAGAATAGGTAAAAAAAAAATAATACATTAGAAGAATGCTGACTTTCACGTTTCATTATATTATTTAAAACATTCCAGTAGATTTAGAATAACACATCTGAAATCTGTAGAGCTCTTTACTGAAATGTTTTCTCCCCAGTAGGAGAAAAACATCTTTGCTTTGTCACAGATGTTTTTAAATACTGGGCTCTTGTAAACAGGAGCCCTGCCAGAGTTAGCAGGTCCCCCACCCCTCCAAATCTGGATTTTGAGAGAAGAAATCTCTCCTCTGGAACGAAGATCAGGAATCTATCCTTCTGGCCCCAGAGGAGGGACTTATCCCCATGCTAATTGTTCTCCACAAGGAGAGAATGTTGTTTCTAGATTTACAGATGGGAACAAGCACTAATTTGGAACACTAAAACTGAAGGCGGATGAAGGGCTTAGAAGAAGGAGGATTTACAATTTCAAGGAAGCTACCTAGTGTTTACTTTCATCTGTTAAGTGGTTCTTTGTACAAGATGTGATTGAAACACATTGTAATGCCTAAGCAGCTTTTCACCAGTTTACTATTGTGATACTGTATAGATGCAAAGTTGTTTCCGTATTATGTTTTAGTTTCATTCACATTTCATCCAGTCAAGAAAATCTACTTCTTAATGCTTCCCCTATGTTGGGTTGGAGCTCTGGTAACTGTCTAAATAGCTTTTTAATGTGCCATTTCCCCTGCAACCCTTTGGTCTTTTTAAGGCAATAGTTCTGTATTCTATCCTGTCTCAACTTTGAGGACCTGAAACAATTACTATATAATTCCAACTGATCCCAAACCAGATTTGTCAAACTTCCTCCTGAACACAGTTTAGAAGCTGTTGATCTTTTTTGAGGTTATGTGCTAGCAATTGGTTCCATTGCAGTTCAAGTACAGTCCATCTTTTTATACAGACTTGTGTTGTCTTTAAAAAAATGCAGTGCCTAACAAAGCCAAAAAAAAAACCCTTCTCAACATAAGAGTCTCAGTCACTATAGCTATACCCATCCAGTTATCTCTAATTAGTACAATGAACCAGTAACATTTATGAAAATGCTATCTTGGAAGTGCTGGTCGTAAATGTATTACCTGGCAATCTGAATTTGGGTTCAAGGACCCTCATTAATTGCATTTCCTGTTATTATGTATACCACAATCAGTGACTCTTTCTGTACAGTAGGTAGTATGTCACATCTGCAGTTTTTACACCAGCCAGACAATTTGTCATACAGTTAACAATGCTGTTAAAGTAGGGTGACCATATGAAAAGGAGGACAGGGCTCCTGTAACTTTAACAGTTGCAGAGAAAGGGGAATTTCAGCCAGCATCATTTGTATGCAATTCGTACCTGGTGAAATTCCCTCTTCATTACAACAGTTAAAGCTGCAGGGGCCCTGCCCTCTTTTGTATCTGGTCACTCTAGTATAGTGCCTGCAACTTTAATTATTGTGATGAAGAGGGAATTTCACCAGGTACTAATTGCATACAAATGATGCCGGCTGACATCCCCTTTTCTCTGCAACTGTTAAAGTTACAGGAGCACTGTCCTCCTTTTCATATGGTCAGCCTAGTTAAAGCCCATCTCTCCATGTTCCTATATAAAGGGCCTTGTATCACCAGAACCCTCACTCCTAGATGCATATCCTTGGAGGTTACTCTGTATTCCAGGACTCTTAAATAGAATGTTAAAAACAATAGAATGAGAGCCAAGCTACATGTTATTTTACTCATGTAGCAAAAACCTCATCTTTTTTTGAATGGAACATTAAATAACTCCCTATCAGAACTGTTTTTCATCAAACTCTGTTCTTTTTAAAATAGCAATTTTAATACTGTATTCTTATTCTTTTACTGCTCTGAAATCTTCTGGATGTGGAGCAGTATATAAATATTGTAAATAAAGTAAAATAAAAATATACAAATACTTCATACATGCAGGGGTAGCAAGTAGTGGTTTTAACCTTGCCATCCTTCTGCTCATCAGGACAGAACTATTTCAGACTTATTGTCAGCCAAACAGTTTCTTTTTAAGGGACAGATGCTATCTGGCTTAGTTCTTGCTCCTTTCCCTGCTTCTTCAAACTGCTAGGGAAAATTAGCTGCAAAAGATAACAGAAGAGTGAGAAACTCAACCAGTCAGCACCTTTGTCTCAGGTGCAAGAAGCTACTTTCCTTTTCTGAGAAGTACAGAGATAGCAAGAGAGAAATGCAATTAGTCTAGCCAGCCCTGTTTGTAGAGATAGCTAGTAGATGGAATCCTTAGTTTAGGATACAAGCAGAACTGATTTACTTTTTGGATCTATGGGCACATTCAGGAACTTGAGAAACTGCTATCAGCACTATCACAAAATGGCTCCCATGGAGAATGTGGCTAGTCATATAATGGCTGCCATTGGGACCTAGCTAGTTAAAAGAGGTGTGTGGGGGAATAGTGAGGTTAGAAGATAGTAATGGAGAGACTGAGAAAGATTAAAGGAGAAATGTCTGTGTAGATGGAAGATTGGCCAGGGCCAGGAAGCAACACTTTCCTTCCTTTCCTGCCCTGTGAATAGCTGATCAGCAGCAGATTCAGGAACAGGAAGGAGACTCCGGCACCCTAATGTTTTTCAATATTTTTTTCTCTTTAAAACAAAACTTTGAAGGGGGCAGGGAATGGTGAGCTTCATGGGTGCTATTTGAGATCTCTGTTGGCACTATGGTGCCCATGAGCGCCACATTTGGAACCCCCAATATAATGCATAGCTTGATTCTGACTTGCTAGGCTGACCATATGAAAAGGAGGACAGGGCTTATGTAACTTTAACAGTTGCAGAGAAAAGGGAATTTCAGCAGTACCTGGTGAAATCCCCTCTTCATCACAACAATTAAAGTTGGAGGCACTATACTAGAGTGACCAGATACAAAAGAGGGCAGGGCCCTGCAGCTTTAACTGTTGTAATGAAGAGGGAATCTCACCAGGGACTAATTGCATACAAATGACACTGGCTGAAATTCCCTTTTATCTACAACTGTTAAAGTTACATGAGCCCTGTCCTCCTTTTCATATGGTCAGCCTATGACTTGCTATATAGCTGTCCTTAAAACAAAAAATAGAAAAATGGAGAGGACAGCACTTACTGGATAAGACAAAAGCTGCACTAAATCTGGGGCTGATGGGAATTATATTCCATAACATTTGGAAGGCACCAAATTGCCTACCCCAATGCATGATACATTAGTATCCCTTCCACTTTGCTTATGCACAATTGAGATTTATGCAACTGGAACTGTGGCACTGAACAACAGTTCATAGATAGGACATTTCTTTGTTTTGATTTAGCTGTTCAAGAGTGGAATATCAACAAAGATTCACATTTATTAGTATGAATTCTCAAAACACCAATTATTTCTTAGATTCAATATCATTTTTACAATAGATTTTCACCTTCAAGAATTACTTTGAAGCATCTCATTTTCATAATTCATATTTATATTTATGATAGAAAACTTAACTCTACCTTCTGGGTTGAAATTTCATTTATTAGAAAACTTACAAAAATGTACAGAGCTATAAAATACCCTTATTTATTTTTACACGTTAAAACTTATGAGTGACGTTTCTATAGATTCTTGGCTATCACAAAGATCCTACATCTTATAAATAAATTTATTGCTGAGCAACCTGATCCCAAGGATTTAAAATGTACCACTTTACAAGAATTTTGGCAGGAGTGCAGAGGAACTTCTCAAATGCAGTCCACTTACATCCACAGGCACGTGGGAGCTATTGATGCTATTTGCCATGATAGCAGGATGCATGTGAATGCTGCAACTATATGAGTGAAGAGAATCTCTTTCTTTCCTTCATGGTGGGGTGTCAAACTGAGAAGGAAGGTCACATATAATTTGCACTGCTCATGCAATCGAGGTATTTACAAATATACTATCTCAGTGTGAAACAGCACTGTGGGAAAGTGATTCCCATGTGACTGTGTGAAGAGGGTCATATAAAGAATTAGATAATGAGAGGGTATACATACGCACACATCTTTTTAAAATACAAAGGTCCTAAATGGTTCTTTTCAGTATTGAGAGAGAACGCAGGCTTGTCTCTCGGTTACACGATGCAGTTCAGAAACTAATAGAAACGGGGGAAGGACCTGAGTGGAACATTTAAAGAATAAGTCTGAAGGTGAGCAGGGGAATGATACATTGAATTAAAAATGGAAAAAATGAACCCTTAAGTTCTCTTCCACTTTTTACAAGAGAATGTAAGAAGGTAATTCTGTCTTCTCTAAAAACCCTCACTATTTCAAGAAACCACAAGTAATGGAGTATCTTAATCATTAGTTCATGATACCCAAAAAACTAGCTAACCCAAAGAATTTTACTGGGATTTATCTTACCCTGAATCAGCTAATTTTCAAAGACTGCCTACCTTAATAAATTACATGCAGAGTCCATTGATGAAAGTGTACCATGGGACTGTCAATCCAGATTTGTTTTGTAAGTTTCTGAAAAGATAGCACATGCATTTGACAAATACATTTGGAAATAAAGCTGCAGTGCCATTTTGATTCTGTAATCACAGGTGCTAGTGTAGGCATTACTCTATAGTCCTGTCCTTAGCTACAGATTGACTTTGTGGCTTTTAATTCAATGTTTTCATGCCAATCGGGGCCAATGAAGGCATCACTTTGGTATTCTGCTTTCCTGAATCTAATAGGAAGCTTGCAGCTTTTAATCCAAATGGTGCCAGTTTGGGCATGGGCTTAAATACTGTGTCATTGTGACCAGGTTCCAGATTAGCTTTCACTGGTAAAATGGGAAGTGACATATTTGTGGCTTTTGCTAGATGTTTTATATTTTTCCAACTTCTGCAACTGGTTACTGTTGAAAGGTTAGGATTTTGGTCCTTTACTTCAGAGCCTGGCATGAATGTCAAAACACCTGATTCAGATGAAGGATCTCTCAAGTTCATGTCACCATCATCTAGATTGTCATCTTCTAAGTGAAGCAGGAGTGGAGTTATGGAACCACTACTCCCCTGCACAAGACAGAGATCCTTAAAGCACCCACCCAATGTGCCAAACTGAAAGGGAGAGCCATCTTCAGTAGTCAATTCCCTGCAACTTTCCACATCTTCTAGAGAAAACCCAGATCTTAGAGACTTGGGAAATTCTGATATGTGTGAGACATTATCATTCAACTGCTGATTTAGAAATGCAATTTCATTCAGAACTGAAGAGCGAGTTTCATCATTCTCTATGTGCATTAAGTCATTTGTATCATGCAGCACAGAGGGTTCTGTTCTCAGTTCTATTTCTAATCCAGAATCCTTGAGTTTGTTAACTTGCTCCTTTTGAAATAAAGAATCCTTTGACTTTTGACTGTCATCTCCTTTGTCCATCTGTTCTGCTCTTGCCTGGACTCCAGCTAAGTCTTCAATGTGGAGTTCTGTTGCAAAGGATCCTGGGAATCCCTTTAAACTGGAGACTATCTGTGGGAAATAGTTTTCTTTTCCCCCTTGCACTGTTCTGATAGAATATCTCTTTTTTCCAGAAGCAAATCCAACTTTTTCTTCAGGCTGAAGGTCAGACATTTCCTGTGATTCTATTTGCAAGGAAGACTCATTTGTCTGAAAATCAGCAGCCACTGTTACATAGGGGTTCTTATCTGCATCCAGGTTTATATGTGTTTCTCCTTCAGCAGCTAGTGACATCACGTTTACTATCCTTGGCATCATGAACAAGTCTTCATTTTCTGTAAGTTCAAGCAAAGCATAGTCTGTTAAACTGAGGGCAACCAGAAATTTTTTTTCAGTGACGTGACCACATTTTCTTGCCACCATGGCTCACTGGCAGAGCACATGGCTTGCATGCAGAAGATCCCAGGTTCAATCCCTGGCATCTTCAGGTAGGTCTATGAAAGAACCCTGCCTGAAACTCTGCATAGCCTCTGCCTGTCAGTATCAACAATATTGGGCTAGATGGTATGAGGCAGCTTCCTAGGTTTCTCTGATTCCTACTTTTCTTGCCCCCACTTCCAGGATTCCCACTTCTTTTGCCCCTTCCCTGTTTTTCCGCCTTCCTGCTCAGGGTTTCTTTCCCCCCTTTCCATATTCCCACCCCCACTGATTCTGCCCTCTTCTACCTCTCTTTCACTCATGTTGTCTCTCCACCCCCACTTTGGTCTCCCACTGCTTTCCCAATTTGCCAACTTCCCACTGCTGAGCATGGGAAGAAAAAGTAGAAGTGGGGGTGGGTGAGGAAGACAGTAGGGGTCCTGGAGGACACCAGGGCACCTGCAGGTGCTGGGTTACTGACAAATGGCCTAGAGAAAGGTGGCCCAGCAAGGGCTTCTTATGGGGTGGCTCTGCATGCTCTTCTACAATCAGAATCTTACTGGGTATTTTTAACCACCTATCTCAACGTAGCCATTATATTTTAATTTGTAAATGTTGTTAAGTCTAACAGGTATTTTACTGTTATGGTGTTCTTGAGGTACATTTGATCCTAAACCAGATTAATACAGCATTTTTTTCTATCAACCGGGGGGAGGGGGGGCAGCAGCACTAAACGTGACACTAACCATGTTTAACCCTATGTGGGCAAATTACTTTTACATACCCAGCAACATACTTATATCACATATAGAAGAGAGAATTCTGGGTTTCCAAATACAATGTCTCCAAGAATGCCCTGGGGCTTGGGTTTTTTCCATTTATGAAAAAAAATCAACTACTTCTTTCTTCACCAGCCTACCTGAATCACAGCTTCTTTTTCTAGAAAGTACTAAAGGTTTTGTATGCCTATTGGACATATCTTCTGGTTTCATCCCTCTTTCTAGAGAAACGGGACTGTGTTCCACAGGTCTAGTAATTCTCTCAGTTTCAGCAATCTTCACAAATTCTGCTTGTTGTTCCTGATTCTTCTGAGCATCTATTGTTTTCTGTTCTGCTAAAATGTATTTTAGCTTCTTCAAAATCACCTTCTGTGGCTTACCTAAAGAGAAAGCAAGAGAGCTAGATTTTTCTCACCTGACCATTCTTCAAGGTCTTCAAATTATAAGGGAATTCACACGTTAGCCCAAAACACACTATTTCATAGCATGGAACTGATAGCATTTCCAGCATACATGGCTCAAACGGGCACAGTCTGAGTCTAGTTAGCAAGTTGGGCAAGTTACTACTATTCATGGCTTAGAAAATCTAGCCTTTCATGTTCTACATGAACCATCCTTGCCACTGTTACCACCCAGTCTGAATCATCCTAATGTCCCCTGCATGCAGGATGTTTTTCTTCATATATATATATATATATATATATATATAGGTTTCATGCATTAAAAGAAATCTATCCGTGAAGTCATCTCACCTGAGAGTACAGATACTTTACGAACTAGGATAATGTTCTCGTGCAGCAGTAACTGCTTCTGACATGACAGTTTAACTGCCTCACTCATTAGCCTCTGGATCTCTTCAGTGGCCTGAAAAGAGACTAAGAGGTCATTTTTAGATTCCGGTACTATACACATAAAACAAAAACAGCATCTCTTCTCCCTTAACAATGCATCCTAAAAACAAGTCAGCTGCTTCTGCTACAGACAGAAATCAGGGCCCTTGGATATATCAGGAGAACAAACTCCAGCTAGTGAAAAAAAGGCAAGCTAGAAAAACAGTACAGGTGGGGATGAACAGCTTCAGTGTGCACCACTGCAGTTACTGAGCTAGTGTAAGCAGGTGGGAGAATTAAATCATACATTTATCCCAAGTCTGACACTCCAACTTAGGGCAGAGATACTCCTAGTTTTTTACCTAGATTTTATGTATATGTCTGTTTTAGTTTCCAATATAGGCTTACCGTTCCATGTCCACATTGAGTCTTGCTGCTTTAAGAATGCAGCAGTTTTCCTCTGAGTAAAGAGGAGTTTCCACATACATCTGAACACTAGAACACCTACCTGCTCGAGGAGGATGCGCTTGGCAACTCTGGGGACGGCATGCAATCCCAGAGCCACCTTCAGTTTTTCAAAGAGTTCTTTCATTTTTCTACGAGCACGCTGTTCATTTGCTGTGTGGTTCAAGCGATGAGAAGCACCATCCTTTGGCTTTCTGATCCATAGTTTAGACTGCTGCAGAAAAGAGTGACATTGTCAACAGATAAAATAAAAATGCAGCAAAATAAATAATAATAATAATTATTATTATTTTTTTATTTATTTATTTCTCACCCGCCTCTCCCTCTGGATCGAGGCGGGGAACAACAATAAATATAAATACAAAGACCATAAAATAGATAGAACATTAAAAACAAATAAAACTAATACATTATTAAAAATATCTTAAAGTTCAACTAGGTAAGCCTGCCGGAAGAGATCAGTCTTCATGGCTCTCTTAAATTCAAGAAGACTGCTAGGTCTGGGATTGACAATCCCCTGCCTAAAGATGCCGACGTCGGTGCACTGCGCATCAATTTAGCTGTTACAGGACTAACGAGTTGCAAATCTTTAAACTCGTAGGGCAGTTTAATAGCATGTACAATCCACTTCGCGAGTCATTGCGACTCTTGAGTTTTATGAAACTTGTGCGTTCAAGCCCTGTGTGGAAGCCTAGGTAGGGTGCATCAATACTGAGGCAGCTAACTCACTCGATCTATGTACTTATAAGTAATATAAGTATATAAGTAATGGCAGTATCCAACTGGGCCACTGTGCTTACACAATTGAATTAGAGCTAACATAAGCAACCTCTAATGCAATGGCAATATTAGTCCCAAAACTTGGGTTTCTGCATGGCTCCACTGTTCACCATGAAGGTGGGGTGAGGAGTGGTGGTGGGGAAGTGTTAAATAGCTTTTTAAAGATAGAATCATATGCATGCTTATATAGAAAAAGGCATGGTTGGCTGGGGCATGCAGGGAGCTGTAGGACTTTTCTGTCTAAACATGTATAGGATTAAACGCAAAATAATGGCTGTTATGGGCAAGAGAAGAAATGGCATAATGGGAGGATGCAATCAGAAAGGCAGGAGAGTTACATGGCTATGAGTCATTCTCCTTTCTGTTCCTCTCCCTATTCCACAGGTTCCTGACAAGATTGGATACCCTACCCTCTGGCCTGTTTGTGGTGTTGGTGAAAGTCATGTCAGTTTATAACAAGATCTTGCTCATCTATAATATGACTATATTACTGCGACCTACGTGGGTGAACTGGGTCCCAGCTCTGCCTGCCCAGTTCTTTGGTATAGCACCTGGCCAGGCTGGAAGGCAAGGTGCAACAGGCCATCAACACAATGGCTGAATTCGGACAACACAATAGTCAACTGGGGGGGAGGGGGGAGGGAAACAATCGTCAGTTGTATTGACTATCATGTCGTCCAAATGCTGCCATAGTCAACTCAGCGCTGATCCTCATCCGCATCACGGTTGATTATTTATTACCATGTTGTGTGGGGAGTACCCCCTAGATGAACAACTGTAAAGTTGATTATTACTCCACCATTGGCTATCATGTTGTCCGAATTCAGCCAATCACTCCTGAGTACCCTCTTCAGCACCACAGAGCTCAGAAGCTTTCCTGCTTTACTGGGGAGCTCCAGAAAATGAAACAGGTCAGAAGAATGGTGGAGCATAAGTGATATAAGACTTGTCACGAAGGTGACTGGGCACACGTAAGAACATATAATCATGCCTTGTGTGTGGTGATGAAGGTGGCAAAGAATGCTTAATTTGCTGCCTCAATCGCAACCTTGAGTAGCTACCCAGGTGACCTTTTCTGAATGGTTAAGGGGTTTTGTCATCTGCTCTGGAAAATCCAATATTAAAGCCCATTGTGACAAGCTTGCAAGACATTTCAAAGATTAAATCGCCCACTTTCATAATGACTTGAATGCCGCTTTGATATAATGTCTATTGAAGTGTCCAGTGCATTGCCTTATCCTGTTTTATGGGATCAGTTTCAGGTTTTGGAGATTGAGGATGCGGACAAGATGCATCTGCGTGACCAACATATGCTCTCTCAACCCTTGCTATTCATGATTTTTGAGCTAGTCACAGAGGAGTGAGTGGATGTATCAAGGTAGTGGTGAATGCATCATTGCATGATAGTGTGGTCCTACTACCTTGAAGGAGACAATGGTGTGACTACTCCTGAAAATATGCTCCTTGGACTCAGAGATCTATGTCAATTACTATCTGGTCATTCTGGGTAAAGTAATTGAAAGAGTGGCAGCATCTCAGCTGATTATCTGGATCCATCAGATTATCAGGAGAACAGGAGAAGTGTGACCCTGTAACTTCTTCTTGATCTCAAGTGCTTTAGATACCAATGACCATGGCATCCTCCTGGACTGCCTTTGTGAGTTGGAGGCACTGCTCTACAGTGGTTTGAATCTTACTTATAGAGTGGATTCTAGACAATAATACTGGGTGACTATCCTCAGCCTCTTGGCAGTTGAACTGTGGAGTGCTACAGTTATTTAACATCTGTATGAAGCCATTTGGAGCATTCATTAGGAAATTTATGGCAAGCTGTCACCAGCATGCTGATGACACCCAGCTCTATTTCTCTGTGACATCTGAATCAGGAGAGACCATACATGTTCTGAACCAGTGCCTGGATGCAGGTATAGCTTGGGTAAGGACTAATAAACTGAATCTGAATTTGATAAGACAGAGACCCTGTTGGTAGGCAAAGTTCCCAGGTTTAAGAATTGGGTTGTTTGCCTGTTCTGGATAGGGTTGCACTTCCTTTGAAGGAGCAGGTACATAGTTTGGGAGTGCTCCTAGATCTACCTTTGTCACTGCAAGCCTAAGGGCCGAGTGCCCATTACCAACTACACCTGTTCTTGGATAAGGACAGCTAGCCACAGTGATCCATGCATTGGTAACCTTATTATTAGACTACTGTAATGCCTGATTTGGAAGCTGCAGATAGTGCACAATGCAACAGCTAGGGTGTTCAGTAGGACATCCAGATATGCTCATGTAATACCTGTGTTAAAAGAATTGCACTGGCTGCCTATTAGCTACTGAGCCGTGTTCAAGGTTATGTTGTTGACATACAGAGCCCTAAACAACTTAAGACAAGGATACCTAACAACACTGCCTTACCCTATATATACCCAGACGGCCTTTAAGTTTTTCAGAGGCCTTGATGGTTGTTCCATAAACACCAGAATGTCGCCATGTAGTATCTTGATGGCAGGACTTCTTGATGGCAGGACCAACCCTCTGGAAGACCCTCCCCTGTGCAGTCTGGGAGGCAGAAAATGTGGTATGTTTCAAACGCCTCCTGAAAATGCACTTGTTCACCCAGACTTTCTCTGGTGAGAAAGATACTTTCTCTGGTGATTAACTGTAATTAATCATGTGCTGCTTCATCTTAGTGTCCCTTGTATTGATCTGGAAAGTTATTGTAAATGAAATTGTTTTTAATAATGTATTTAAATGTGCATTTTAATATTTATATGTGAATTGCTTAGAGATTTTACTATATTAAGTGGCATATAAGTACTCTTAAAAATAATAATATAATAAATAGCTGTTTCAATTTGAAGCTCCTACACTGAAAAACAAATGAGTCATGCATGCTGCTGTGCAAAATCTGGGATTCTCAGTTGGGTCACTGTGCGGTGAGAGAAGGGTTACCATCAAGTTTGTACCATGAGATGTATAAAACAATATTCCTTAAATTTTTCCAAGGTCAATCAATATATACTTCAGCTGGCCACACACACCACCAGCAACAGGAGAACAAATGTGTACCCACCTTAGCAGAATTTTCCATTGCTTTATTTGAAGAGGCATGATCAAGTTGCCTAAAAATATATATATTTTTAAGTGGTTAGGTTCCAGTCTGGCTTGGAAAACAGCTTTACCTCAAACAAAAACTGCAGCAAAAGCATTCCTTATACCAAAATGATTACAAAGGTCACATATGAAAAGTCTCCTGAAATCAAACCCCAAGAAACTCCCCATCCCACCCTACCCTTTTCTGTTCTGCCCTTCTTGCTTTTTTTTCCTGTATAGTACTCATTCTCATGAAAAAATTAAGGTAGAAGAATTCATCAGAAGGCAACTTACAGAGAACATTTCAGGCTCTTAATACAATGCTCTAAAATATAATACTTTGACTTTACTTACATATTCAAGGCATATTAGGGCCAAAATCAATTGAAATTATATATTTTTAAATTATAAAATAAAAGTTTGAACACTAACATTTTCCTTATATACGAGTAGACTATTTGGCTGCAATTAAGGAGCTGCCTTATACCAAGCCAGATTTTTTGGCCATCTATGGCCCTTAGGCTTGCAGCTTCTCAGGGTTCTTTCCCATCATCTGCTACCTGATTCTATTAATTAGAGATACCAGGAATTGAACTGGGGGAATTCTGAACATAAAGCATGTCCTTTACTACTGAGCTATTACTTGTCTTAATAAGAAACTCACAGTACTTTTTGCTCCTTTTTCATAATATCCTTAGCCAGAAGAAATTCATATGTGCTCTTATGTAACTGCAGTCTTTTATGGAGCAGTATATTCCTACTCTAAATGAATGATAGCTGGCACTTTGGCTATCTGTTTGAATGGTCTGTACAGGAAGAAGAAGGGCTCCGAAGTGATCTGACTGACTGGATACTAATTGGACAGCTGGGATTTTCTTGCCTGCAGAAAAATCTGCTGATTAGTAGCAGCAGCAGCAGAAACTACTACAAAGATATGGAGGGCAAGTTGGAATTTATTTAAAGGGTGTCAGTTTTGCCCAATCACATTCACCTCTTTTGCACTCACATTTTCTGCTCCAATCCATGCACCCTGTTCTCAAGTTTTGCCATCTGCCATATTCTGGGTGAGGTAAGAACGTCCTCTCCCCACTACTCCTTTGTTTAGATAGACTAGAGGGGAAAGGGATTTTATAGCACTCACCCAGCATCTCCTCCTCCTCCTCCTGAGAGACAGAGTCCTCTAGCACAGTACTCTTTAGGATTGTCCTCAATAGCCAAACTGAGGAAACTCTTCTGCCCTCTGGCTATTTTCCATACCAGGTATATATTACAGAATCTTCTAATCTAGCAGCCCTTTTCCTTTTTTCTACTTGTCTGATTCCTCATGCTACCTAGCAGGGCGGCCACTGAGTGCCAACTAAAGAGAGCTGTCGCACCTTCTGTCTCTACCTTCACAGCTGTACAGGCCTCCATGTCAGTTCCCCTTTTGGATTCCTTACCTACCCGAAAAGTTTGAACGGACTATATGAAAAACAACCTAGCAGAGTTAAATAAAAATTTCTGGCTCCTAAACCACTTAAAGCCTTAGCACAGAGGACGACTTATGGGGGTCAAGGGGCCACCCCCCACCCCTGCCGAACTTGCCATCACGGTGGCCAAAACTGTGATGGTCTTCACAGGAAAACAAGGCCTGCGAAAAGCATGCACCGTGTTTTGAAGCAGAATCGCTCTCCTGGGAGAACAATTCTGCTTGAAAACAAGGTACGTGCTACCTACATGCCTTGTTTCCCAGCAAAATTGTGGCAATTTTTGTCAGCAGCAGAACTGCAATGGTGGCAAAGGAATACAGCAGGGGCTGCAAAAATGGCAAGGGGTTTGTATGTGTGTCTGCCTGTGTGTTGCCAATCCCTGCCTTAGTGCAAGAAAACAACATGTTGTAGGTCTGTATTAAAATCAGCTATATCTGCAAGACATAGTAAATGCAACGTTATACTAAACATCAAATTGCTGGTTTAAAAAACATGCTTACAGTTGTCTGGCTATTAAGGCATGAGTATCTGTAGTTTTCAGGTAAGAAATATTTGTTCTTTCTGAAACCTCCTCCAAAGACTCAGTGTCCATATGCTCATCATCTTGACTGAAGTCACTTTCATCCTGAAATGAAGCCTTTAAAAATTAGTCCTGCAGAGAAATTCCAAACAGATAACTGTTTCATTTCAAACTCAAGACTATAAGAAGTTCAAAACATGTCACCTATACAATTAAGAAGTGGTGATAAAATTCTTAGTCTAGGATCTATAGCCAATCTATAAAGCCTTCAAATCAGTGCAATAATTTTGAGAGCAATTATTAAATTCATCTGTAACTGAAGATGTTAGCAATCAGCAACAATTATAATGCATCTAGGATAGAAGTGTTTGTGTACAACAAGCTGTTCAAGGATACAGTTAGAAGCGATTCCCATGATAACATTTTCCAGACACCACAATTGCTGGAAAATGGCAGGGCTAAATTCCTATATAACCCAGTTCATGCAATTTCCCCATGACCAGTTTACAACTAAAAGAAACTCTGTGAGCCAGGACTATGGCTCACAACTTTGCAATCTATGGCACAGTCTGTAGGGAAGGGACCAGAGCTCAGCAGTAGAGCATATGCTTTGTTTTGGTTCAATCCCCAGCGTAGCAGTGCTAGGAAAGGTCCCGGATAGAGTCTTTTGAAAGCTGCTGCTAATACTGCAAATACATAGTTTGACTCAATATAAGACAGCTTCATATGTTTAAGCAGCTACATGTTAATATGGGGCGATACTGTGTACCACTTCAACACCAGAGATTCCACTGCTGAAGAGGCAAGCTGCTGTTCCATGTATTTTAGTCACTAGCAGCAAGAGCTTCCAATAAATCTCTGGTCCGTCTATAACTTCTTTGGATTGCTACCCTAGTCTTTAGCTATTGTCATCCTTCTCCTGGTCTTTTGCACAACAGTTGTGGAATTCAAGCATACTCTAGGTTACAAGAGGAGATTTTAAACAATAAGAAAATGTTGGTAGTTGTATCCAGAAGAAAGAAAAAGTCTGGCAGAGCAATAAATCCAATAAAATGTTTTAAAGTTGTACAGGATGTAACTGAAGAACACAGGAACAGCCATGCTTGATCAGACCAAGAGTCCATCTAGTCCCGCGTTCTGTTCACAGTAGCCCACCAGCTGTCTGTGGGAAATTCATAAGCAGGACATGAGTGCAACCACATCCTCCCGCCCATGTTCCCCAGCAACTACTGTACATAGGCTTACTGCCTCTGATACTGGAGGTAACATATAGCCATCAGGATTAATAGCCACCAATAGCCTTCTCCAAGAACTTGTTTCACTCCGTTTTAAAGCCATCAAAATTGATGACCATCATTACATCTTGTGATAGTGAACTCCATATAGTTTGAACTATATGCTGTCTGAACTACTTCCTTTTATCTGTTCTAAATCTCCCACCAGTTTCATGGGATGACTCCAGCTTCTCCCCTTACTTGGTTTTTTTCCCAAGCTAAACAATCTCAGCTGCTGTAACCTTCCCTCATAGAGGAGTTGCTCCAGCCCCCTTAATCATTTCAGTTGCCATTTTCTGCACTTCTTCCAGCTGTACAGAATCTTTTTTAGGTGTGCTGACCAGAACAGTACATAGTATTTGAATGTAGTTGCCACAAAGATGGGAAAGAAAATAAATATGAGTTAATCAATCATATTTCCAGCAATTATATAAAATATGAGGATTCAATTTTGGTGCTCTAAAGGCTAACAAATAGTCTGGAGTTTCTATCAGGCTTACCAATTGAGAACCATCATGTGAATCATCTTCAGGAAGTTCATCTTGATGTTCCTTCTTGAGCATCACTTTAAGGATATAGGAGTGGTCTAGTAATACAACATCAGGATGGAAGATGGGAGAATCACTTGAAAATTGCTCTGTGCTTTCTGTATCTTTTTCAGCCATCTCTGAAATAATAGCATTTCTGCCATGTGTGATACTTTCAGAAGAGGATTCTGGCTGATTTGCTAGCAACTTATTCTCCTCGAATTTGGTATCATACATTGAGACTTCTGATGCCATGGCCTCCACCTCTTGAAAGGCTGGTCTATTTTCTTCTGTCTTAACAACACTGAACTCATCTTTTGGACTGGTGTTCTTTATCTGGAAGGACACAATATGTTGAACAATGGAATTTGGGTCATTCGTCTACCCTGGAAACTTACCAGGCTGGACTGGCATTAGGTTAGGTGCATTTATTTGGTTGCTCGCTCGTGGTGCATGTTATTTTAGAATCTGAGCCTGCCTCAGTTACAAAATGCCTAGATACCAGCTAGCATCAAGAGATGTTAGCACTGCGGGGTTATTTTAGATCCCAGTCTTGCAAATAGCTATGCAATGTTTTCAAATTCCTAGTAAGGAGCATCAAATTTCTAGCTGCCCAAGCAACTAAATACCTGGGATTTTTTCCCATCTCTGGATATACCTTAGCATAATACAGAATAAATTAAGCTGATTGGTGGCATTTGTAAAGACCCATACACTTCTATTACAGATTAAGCCATTGTTTTATAACCTATTTATAAATGTTCTAGTCACGGAGGGCATTATATTTAATAGAACACTTGATGTAATCCACATTTTGTGAGATATATTAAACACTAGTTTTGAAGATAAAGCTGGAGAACTGAGGGTGAAAAGAAGCAGAAGGAAGTTAAGGAAAGTCATACACCAGAAGGCAGACACAGACAGACAGATATATATGCTTTGGACCCCAAAACTGTCAGTTCCCAGACAAGTAGAAGTAGTAATCTCAACTGGCTTCCACTGATCTCTAATAAATTGGGTTATATTAAAAAAAAACATTTTGCCCTCAGAAATTTTTATTTTGGAAGATTTGGGTGCTCACCAGTGATTCAACCTGGAAGTCAGATATTCCACCAATCTCCTCCTCTGTAGAATCAGCACTTTTTTCACCATTTTCTCTTGTGTCATTGGTAATATCAATGGATATATGGCCATTTTCATGATGGTTGGTTTTAGGTGCATTTTGTTCTAAGTATTTAGCAACTAACTTCTGGGATGTTTTATTCCAAGCTCTGCTAACTTGAACAAGGTCATCTTTAACACTCTGAGTCTCTTCCTGAAAACTAGTAATACCATTTTTATAGCTAGAAGTGTTACCATTTTCCTGAATGTCAGTATTTGTTTTAAGTACAGGTTCTTGAAAACTATCCACATATTCCGTTTCCAGTGCATAATTTTGGTCCTTTGCACAGTTGATCTCAGGTTCTTTTTTCTGTTTTTCCTTACAACATTCTATTTCTATGGAGTCACCCTTCTCCTTCCTGTGCTTCCCTAGCATTTTGGAGTTATTTTGGTTTTCCCACTGGGTCTTAGGCAGTTTGGTCTCTTTCAGTTGTTTTTTTGAACAGTTCATGCTTACAGCCTGATGCTGTTCCTGTAGTTCTGCAGCAATCAATGTCAGCTGTATCTGCTCTGGTCCTTCTGAATCACTCGCTGGACTTTGCATTTGGGCAATGTTTACTTCCTCCCTATTTCTACTTTTAAACTGTACAGCCTCTTGCTGATTTGTGGAGCTTTCATGTAATATATTTCCTGCAAGAGCTTCAGTCTGCCAACACTTTTCAGCAACCTCATCTGACACATCTTCAGGATATCTGGCATGCTGTTTCTTCTCAGTCACTTCGATTTTCTCATTGTCTGGTTTCCAGCTAATATATGAATGGTCTGATAATACATCTGAAAAAACTTCAGGACATAAGGGTATTTCACTTGATAATTCTTCCTCTGCATATGTATTATCTAGAGCTCTCTTTGTCATAACTGCACGTTTGTCACATATGATCGCATTCACTTTTAACGCCTCAAAACTACATCGCTTTCTAGTAGGACACACAGAAGCAGAACTGGAATGACATGTGGGTTTCTCTGGAAGCACAGATTTTCCTGATGATGGGATTCCTACATCAGACACTGTAACAAAAGAGACAATTACTATTTCCTTATATATATAACTACTGCAAAGCAGAAGGACATTGATTTATTACGGGGAAAAGCCAAAGTCCCATGTATTCCTTTCATATCAGAAAGTTGGCTACTATTTTATCAGTTACACTATTAGGAACAAATATGCAAGAGCTCTCCTTAACAGAATAATATACTTTACACAATGAAAACTATGGACACTATGTAAATCAATGCTGAATATTTGATGGCTCACCCAACCTGAAAATCTACACTACCTGTGGTAGGTGCTAAAAAGGAGCACAGAGCAATCACACAGGTAGGGTCAGGCTGATTGTATTACACGTTGAATTTACTAGGCAAACAATGGCAAATAAACTGTTCAGATTACCTTTGCCTGTTTATTCTGAGTCATCTTCTGAACACAGCAACATCTATATATATACTTTTTGAGGGTAAGAATACAAATAAAAAACTGCTATGCTGAAAAAGACAAATTGTACACTTCCATTATTAAAATGGAAACTAGTTGAAGCTACTATTCTTCCTTATGCAGAAAAGAGGTTGCCTTAAAGACCTTTGAAGGAGATTACCTTGATTCTATTTTGCCAGCTCTTGGATTCAACACAGTAATATTTACAGAATTATTAAGAGAAACTTAGTTTTCAAATCTCACCTCCAGGGTCACACTCTGTACCACAAGATTCTTCAAGAGGGTCTGCAACACGGTCCTAAGATAGATGGGGCAAATAAGAAATCAGAAGAAAACAAGGACAGTTTTTCCAGATTTACATGTTTTAAAATATAGTAAGAGCAGAAGTAATGTAATTACTAGCTTTCTCAAAAACAAAGCACCTATTGTAGAATGAGAAACTGGATTTTTTAACTGTGTGTTTTCTCAAAATACTCTGCAAGATAAAGTAGTTTCCCTTACTTCCAGTCATGGGTACAAGATAGCTAGGACAAGGAAACCAGTGCTCATGATTGAATTGCAAGATCTTAAGGCACTTTCTGAAATAATTCCTCCATAGGAGTTTTCAAAATTATTGCAGATAATCTCACTGATGTATTAAGTGGAGAGGAAAGAAATGCATTCATCACTTTACCTCTCCAAAGCACTTTTCAGAACCGGGGGTTTGTTGGATCCTCTCTTGCTGCAGTTTATTCCCTATGTTGCCTTTGTACTTTGGAGTGCAAGCGTACGACCTCATTTTTTCAAAGTTTAAAGGGATAACATAATTGTGCTCCTCTTGAATCTAAAAGCACAAACAAAACTACTCCATTAGAGCAACACAGAGCTTTAGAATGGGCACACCATTTATTCCCCCCTTTTTTCTCTACAGTTATTCAATGCCCAGAGGAAGTTCAAAGCAGCCATTTCTTTTAAAGGTAAAGACCCTCCTTTTATACTATTATCACTTACAACTTGATCCCTGTGCAAAGCAAGTACTGGACTTTTGCAGCAGAAGGGCAACTGTGCTACTGCTTTGTGAGTTATAGGGCTGCAAAGGTAGTGCAACCGTGCTATGCAAATTTTCCCATGTCTCAGACATGGGCTAAAGGTTGTATAAAACACTGAGACTCCCATCACACCTAATCCCCCACCACCACCACGTTTGCTTCCGCGTTTTTTTTACCTGAGGCAAAAGCGCATCAAGCTTATGATCCCTTTCACCTGAATAGCTGCTCTTTCACTCGTTTGCTCTTCCACTCCACTCCACCCCTCCCCTTCTCTTTCTCCCTCCAGTCAGGTCCTGTCAGATGAGCACTTCAACCAGACCGCCTTTCTACTGGGCAAAAACAGAATGACCCTTTAGTCTGGCTCTTTGGGGGCATCAAGTGAGTACAATCCTGTCTCTGCAGAGATTCAGGCGTTGTATTATTTTAAAAAATGCTTTCGAGCCTTGGATGCAAGGTTTGGGTTTTATATTGAGCCTTGGAGCCAGCTGCTGGGAGAGATCACTTTTCCCTACCAGGACCTGATGCAATTCATTCAAGCCACCAGTTCCTTTAAAACTACACAGAGGCTTAGGGCACATTTAATGTGTTTAGGGAAAATAATCCAGACTGTTGCATTCTAGGAAAGGCTGGGAAAGAGGCGGGGTGTCAGCAGGACAGGCACAGTGTCACGTGAGTACCATGCTACAAATCCGCACACCAGGCATGGCGAGAGTGAACTAAATCGCTGGTGTGATGGAGCTCTGGGAGAATGAGGAGGTTCTTTAGTACTACCCTGTCCCTCCACCATCACCCTCCTACTCACCTTCTCCATATTTGAAAAAGCATAGCTATTTATAAGTAGAGATTTCAAGCAGAGTTGACAGAATACATATTTGTGCATGTTTCTGAACAGAAATGATTCAAACAGATGAGCTTGAAAGAAGAAACAAAGAAAAAAAATCCTGTTTTACCAATGGATTGAATGTAGGCATCTTCAGTTGCTCTGGTTCGACGCCACTGTAAGTAGACTTGAAAGACAAAACCACTTCTGAGTGAGGCAGAATTACATGTTGCATTGGTTTAGTGGCAGATGGTGATGGGAAATAAACTGGTTCTGCATCAGTTTCCATTTCTTCTTTTGCCCATCCTGGGAAATTTGCAACAGGCTGATCTGGTTCCATACTATAGATTACTAAAAGGAAAGATAACAAACAGCTTAAAACAGACAACAGATTAGGCTTTAACCCTGAAGAGAAACTGCAGAAGAAAAGAAAAAACAGGAACAGGCCAGCCCAAATGGAGAACAGATGCAGCGCAAACCTGAGCTGAATCAAGTATCACCATCGTGCTTTCCCCCGCTCCTCCCTCCCAATGCCTTTTCTTGTGTCTCGTGGCTTCTCAGATCTCATGGATAGTATAGGAATCTAATAAGTAAATAGCAAATTTCTTTAATTGGGCTGCAGCTTCATAACATGAGCCCTGTCGGATCAGATCAATGACCTATTTGGTACTGCATTCTGTTCCCACAGTGGCCAGCCCCAAAGCCTAGGAGAACCCTACAAGCAGGACATGAGCTCAACAGCACCCCAGCATCTGGTATACAGAAGCAGACACTCTGCGATACTAGAAATAATACATTCCAAAACTCCTTCAAGTACAATGCTTATGCATTTGTGGCATGCCAGAGATCTAAGACTTGCCACATTATTTCCTGTCTTGCCCCTTAAATTCTGAATCAAGGTCTGAATTTCTGGGTTCTGTCTTGTCTTACCTGCATGGTAATACTGTCCGAGAGATAATTTTTAAAAATCTTTGTCTGATATAGATTTAACCATAACTTGTAAGGTCTCTCTTTTTGGTTTGGCAACATCAAGAATGCAGGCAAAATGTATCCCCGACAATGCAGTTGATTGTTCACGGATGCTTTGACTTAATGGTATCTCTAGATGTTTTAACTTTCAGACTATAATTATCCATTTTCAACAATAAATTTAATTTAAATGAATGTTATACGATGTATCATGAATCTATTTTAGCTTAAACATTCTAGATATTGTTTTATGCTGTATTTGTCGTATTTTGTCTTAGCTGTTTTGTATGGGAATGACCTAAGGCCCAAGCAAAAAATAAAGGTACTGATTGAGCTACTAGCCATTGATAGACTTATATTCCAATAGCCTTCAACAGGATATCCACTAAAATACAAAAATGACCTGGAACACACACAAGCTCCCTTTCTCCCCAAATACAACCTATGAGCTTGCTATACTCACTTTCTCCCATAGGAACACAGTAATAATGAGCAGATTTCTATTATCATTTATTACATTTCTATATCGCCCCATAGCTGAAGCTCTTTGGGCAGTTTACATAAGATAGGAATATGTCACTAGGATCAAGCAAGCTTCAACGATACCTCACCTATCCTTTTCTCTTGCAAGACACCTAGCTCCAAGCAAGGAAACATCCTTGCTTCTGGAACAACAGAGTCATGCCTACTCTCAATGTCTGCAGTCAAACTCCTCCCTGTTGAGGAAAATTCCAGATACAAAGTGGATTGAAAGAAAGTTATTAATCTAGGTCTGAAGGACACAGCCAGCTGCAAGCAATATGGTTGAGGGAGTATACTGGAGGCCAGCCCGATTATTGCTTAAGCACCAGCATAAGATAAGACAGATTGTGCAGGGTGGGGCTGGTATGTAGAACGTATAAAAGTGAGTCTAATTTGAAAGACTTTGTGGGAGACGTTTGATGAGAGGAGGTCGGACTAGATGATTTTGGACAGGAGGAGAATTGTGTAAATATCTGATGGAAAACCGTTGTGCTGTAAATAGATTGGACCACTAGTAAACAACTCTGTATTATACACGAGAAGTTGGCGTGTGAGTATTCCTTGCATCAGAGACTCTTATTGAACCAAGTGCTAACACAAATGCTAGCTGCGTTTGGCCCTTTTGCTTCCAATTCCTCAACACTCCCTGCCTCCAGGCTTGCTGCTGGAGCAACTGAGTTACTGCTATGTAACTCCACCAAATAATCCTTTTTTCTAAGGGAGACAGAGCTGTGCACAGGAAATGTATAAAGTAGAAGGAGGTACATCTAAAATGGGTTTACTGAGGAAAATAGCACACAAATACATTTTAGCCTGGTCTGCACATAACATCAACCCATGGTTATTTAGCATGAGAACTCAGAATTCTGGGTTGTTGAGGGGCAAACAACTCAAGAGTTTTAACCCAACAACAAACCATGAGTTAAAATTCCGGGTTTTTTGATTCTCCAGGTCATTATATCAGGGGAATTGATTGGAAAAAATGTGTATTATTTGGGAATGTGCATAGAAAAATGTGTATATTAGAAGAAATGTGCCCAAAAATACATATGTATTTTCATGCGGACTTTAGAAAAATAAATTGCAAACTGATATAGGAACAGAATGGAATAAATTTAATGCTGGAATAATGAGAAATTGAACAGAATCGAGCTTGACAAATTTGTCCATAACCAAAAAATGTTATATTGCAATCCCAAAAGGCCTAGAGAAATAGATCTAGAGAACATAACAATTGAAACTGAAATAAGTCAAGTCACTGTACTGAAAGATTTTGAGTGCAGGTACTACATGGATTAGAAGCAGATGTTTTTGCCAGGAAATGAGCATAAAACATATTCTCCCACAACACTCACTTTCTTTAGCTAAAGATCTGAATCTGCCACCGTCAAGAACAGATGGGGACAGCCTGATGTGTTCCACTAGCAGGTTACTCATTTCAGAGTAAGGTAATACATGAAGTACAAAAAATAAAAATGAACCCCAAACAACACCAAAGAAAACACACACATATACACACAAAAACACATATGGATGCAGTGCAGAAATAAAGGCAGTTGTGAGTAGGCACATAAAGAGAAAAGTCTGAAAGAAAGGGGGAAAAAACCCAAAGGTGTTTCATCAGGGAATCCACAGCAACATTTTATTGCAGTGCCTACTTGTAACTGATATCAATAGATTAAGATTGGATGCTTTATATACTTTTCTTAATATTCCGGATTATTCATGTATGTTTATTCAACATAAAAACTTCTAGAGAAAAAGTATGGTATTATTTTGTCTACATTTCCTAGGCAGACTTACATTCCACATTACTTCTCATATGTTTATTCATCCGTTCCTGTTCCCATTCCTCTTCTTGGCCATTACAGTTCGCAAGAATTCCATGCAAAGACGTTTTCAAGTGTTGCTTATGAATAGAAGCGCCCTTCATTAGAGCCATCCTTCTCTTCAGACAGCCAAATGTACAACCTGTCCTGCAAGGAAGTGTAGGTTGACACTTCTCAAAAGTTAAATTAGCACAGACGCTCTCAACCTTGCAGAAAGTGTTGCCACTTGCTGGGTCTTGGCTTCCAATTATTTTACACAAAGAGTTGCTTTCAAGTGAAGCCTGAAAGGAGAGAGAGAGAGAGAGAATTTAGGCAAGCACAGACATACACATTTTGAATACACACCCGTATAAAAACAATGGCACAATAGAGTATGATACATATTTTAAATTTGTTCTGAATTAGATTGTAGAAAACTGCCTTCAAGTTAAAAGAAAATTTGACTGTCTGCAGTCAGTATGCATTACCTACATAGCGAGGCAAGCGACAAATTGAAATTACTTCCCACTGTCACATCAACAAATCGGAACTTATTTTAATTGAGTCACATAGGAATAAGTCATCTTTTTAATCTGTAAGATACTAGCACTAGTGTTTCAACTGAATGTCAGGAATCACCAATACCCTGTGCAATTTTCATTTGTTTCATCTATTTTATTACTTTCCCCTTTACACATAAATCCGTTTGCAAAAAAAATCTAGCGAAAAAGCAAATTAATTTGCTATGAATTTTGTAAACTCTGGTTTACCTTATGTTTTATTCACCATATTCCTGAGTCAAAAAGGAGTCTAATGAGAGCCACTAAACATTCAATTGAATAGAATACATTGTTTTATGCACAAGAATGCTTGGATCTATCCCTCTCCCACACCAGCAATGCTCTTTTACTAGCTGCTTATCAACTGTACACTTTTAAGTTCAAGTACTCAGACATTATATATCATAGATTTGGTGAATATTCCAGCCACAACAACCTAAGCTCCCCTCTCCACCTTTCAGGTTTTTCAGAAAACACATGAGAACTAAAAGTAGGAACAGGGATGAGAGCATATATGCTGGCCCCACCCCAATGTCCCTGTTCACACTGGGCATTGAGCAGGGAGTCTGAATGGAATTTCTACCCAAGTTCAATTGAACTCGAGTAGAACACTCTGGGGGATCCTGCTAAAACTGAACACTGGTAGACCCCTGCATCAGACCTGACCGCTCCACGAGGGGAGCTCAGAAAATGAGAAGGTGAGCCCCAGGACATTGTGGGCAGGGTCAGTGTGCATGGCCACATCCCCGTGAGGACTTTTGCCCCTCATGTGTTTTTTGGAACACCTGAAGAGTGTGCTCTGGGTAGTTCCATGTGGACTTATGGCCTGATTGGAGTCCACCCGGAAAAGAGCCTTCAGCGTGGTAGCCCCCTTCCTATGGAATCCTCTACCTTTGAAGCTCAGACAGACATCAACGTTGTGTTGTTTCCGGGCATCTCCTGAAAACATCTTTATTTCAGGAAGCCTTCCTGTGTTTTATCAGAATTCTGTTTCTTTTTTAAAAATTATTTTAACATGCTGTTTATTTATTTTACCCTACTTTGTATTTCTTTCATTCACCGCTCTGGAATCTGTCTGGATGTGGAACGATACACAAACGTTGTAAATAAATAAAATAAGAGGGCTCTAGCTACAACAGATTAGGCTGGATTTTACTATATCAACCAATCTAAAAAAAGAACACTTGGAAGTAACACAGCTTTTTGTTCAATGAGATCTTTGTCCTAAATATTTGATAAAAAGCTGAAGCAGTTTAGCTATTCTGGCTCATTTTAGTGCTGCAGCATTGCTCAATAGTTCACAACAATCATGTACTTTTTCAGAAAAGTACCAAATTTACATCAGTCGGGGGCCAATACATAGTGATCATTTTTATATATGGAGACATCTGGTATAGCACTTGGATGTGCATGGTAGCCAATTAAACATGGTATAGCAATTCATATGTGAAGTAACTTTTCCATAAAAGCAGCAAATTTACACTATTTGTAGTTTACAACAAGTAAGACCTGGTATGGTTAACCTTTGCTATCTACTCTTTCCTATTCATAACATTGTAAAAGCAGTATTTAGCTTACTAGTGCAATCCTAAGTGGTGTCAGGGAGTGAAATCCTTACTGACTCATGCCAGCCTGGTGACAAGATGCAAGGTGGTGGTGCAGGGGGATATCACCCTGGTAGAACTTTTTATTTCAAATTGCCCTCCCAGTGGAAACAATGGGGGAGGGGGCAATTAGTTACACCAATTCACTCTTGAGAGAATGGCAGGCTTTGGATCCAACCTGCTGTGTCCCCAGAATGCCCTGTTTCAGACCCTTGCACTTCCTACCACCAGTGGTGTAGCTTTTGATGGGCAGAATTCATTTCTGCCTGTGGGAGGGCACCTCCACCTCATCCTAACACCAGTCCCCAGCTGGTGTATCTAGAGGTTAGAATTGCCCCATACGTTGTTTTTGGCTTCCAAACGAGGCCTTTATCGTGCAAACCCCTGCCTCAAACACAGAATTTTACAGGGACGTTGTCTTCCTTTTGTAACCCTAGTCTGTTTTCCCACTGCTTCTATTGTCTTTTTTCTTACCAGGAAACACAAAACATGGGAGGAAAAGATGGAACAGGTGCACAATACCTTTTGATTGGAAGCATCAGGAATCCAGAAACATGCCAGAGACAAGTCTGCTCGCTCTTGGGTAATGCAAGTCCGTGGCTTTCCATTCTGCAATGCAGAATCCTCCAATTCCAGCAACTCCACCTGAACCGGTTTAAATATAAATTAAAGTTACCACATTCTTGTATGAAACTGGGGGAGGGGGGAATGGACATGAAATTAAGATGAGTGAATGGGCCATTAATTCTATAATACCACTGTGTATAACAATGTTAAAAAATGATTGATATGGTTAAGAATAAGGAATTTTCACAGCAGTTCATGTCAATATTTTTTTAAAGCAAGGACAAGGTTTATATAGAATTAGTATGGGGAAGTTCAAATTTTAGTTATATTTGCATAAATGCTTTTTAGAAATCAGTTTATGATAAAACCCAAGATCTTACAGGTCACTCATTGTTAATTCTTCTGTAGGGAGGCTGGAAACATTCCTTTCTTGTCACAAATAAGTTTATCGTAAGACAACAATATTGCATATGAAACAGAATTAGAAATCCTCAGATGGCCCAATAATTTTGCAGATGGTCCATCATTCTGGGGAAATGGTGGTAATAGGGCTTGTCTAACAGGCCAAAGGACTACATAAGAAAAAATAACTGATGTATCTGAATCCCATTTCTAGAATATGAATATTTAAATATAATCAATGACTTAAAGGTCACTGTTACTACAATTTACCTGAGAAATGAGCAAAGTGTCCAGAGAATAGCTTGCTCGGTCTTCAGTAATATAGGTTCGTGGCTTCCCGTCCCTCAAGGCACAATCTTCTAGCTCTAACAGCTTCATTAGAGTTTTAGATAAACTTAGAGGATGGTTACTCTGCTTTTGCTGAAGCAGACTGATGCTGGAGTTGTGTTTCCGCTTAGATAGAACATGTGAAGGCACTGCAAACTTATTGGAGGATTTTACCCTGCCTCTAGTTGCTTGTTTATTCTTAGTTTTTCTTTTCCTCTTTCTGAAAACGGAAGGCAAAGAAAGAGGCTTGAAAGTATGCGTACTGGGTGGAGAAATAGTTGATTTCTTTTTTAGAACACTATCTAGTGCTTGTACACACTTGGCGCCTTTGGATGGAAGCTGGTAAGCCACAGAAGAACTAAATGCATTAGAAGAGAATCCCACATTTGTTTCCATTAGCTTCCTTTCACTTTCCAAATATTCATCCAGTTTATCACTACGGAAGGCAGATCGGTTCTTCAAGGAGTCTGCTAAAATAAGCGCAGAACGTGACATATGGAAACAAGTCAGACCCAACTTCCAGAAATACATCAATTCCTATCTCAACTGAAAAGAAAACTCCTGATTGTTTCTCTAAAAATAGCAGCAAAACACAATATTTACCATAATGCATTCTTGTTGTTTTTAAAGAATGATGTAAACGGTTACTTCAAAAAGGAAAAGGGGAAGAATGATAGTTTGAGGAATCTGGAATATATATATACACACACACATACACACACACACACACACACATATTAATTTAGGAGGTTGGTTAAAATTCCTCATAAAAATGGTAACTATAACAAAAGAAAGTATACCATAAATATCCATTGTAACAACAAGTGGAAGGTTTATGCCAAATGGGTTAATTGTCATAATACCTGCAACTACACTGTGTGTGCTAGGAAAGTCAAAGATTTGGACTTTTATTTTTTAAGGGGAAACTTTTTAGCCTTTAACAGCTGTGCAGAAATCCTTGAGGACATAAAGATGGCTTATAGTCCCTAAGCAGAAACAAAATAGAGGTCAGAACTTCTTCCATTTGTTAAACAACTGCACACCATTCAATTACTAAGCCTTCTTCCCATGACTAGTCTTCTGTTCTATTTTCTTGACCCTATACTTTGCCACCACCTATGCAAATGTCTTTTGTCTCTCTGCCATCCCAGTAACTGATATAAGTATCTGCAAAACTCCCAATTTCGCAACAAGAACCCCCCAACAAATAAATCACGGTGGGTTGGATCCAATCCTGGCAATTTGCAGCCCTCCAAATCTGCTCCGGAGGGTTGGAGGGCCCTCTGCAGCAGATCTGAAGGGCATTCAGGGGGCTGCAGGGGAAAGGAGGGCAAGGAGAAATCCCACTGTGTGACATTACACTAGATTTTACACAGTATTGGCAAATTAGTCCGCTTTATCCATTAAACAAGATTTAGGGTGCAATCCTATGCCTGTCTAGACAGACTGCCAACATGCGTCAGGCAACCATCCTGGCTGGGGGATGCTGGAAGTTGATATTAAAAAGTCCTACATGCATAGAATTGCACCTTTTAGACCTTTCTGCGACACTCTGAACAGGAAATACACAAAGAATTTCTTACCTTCTTGCCTTGAAGCACTGTGAAATTTTTCTTGCCAACCCTTTATCTTTCTAAAATCATTTGTTTTTCCAGTTTTGGAAATGAAAAGGCCAGTATCTAGAAATGAAAGCAGCAATGCAAACTTATTAACTAGGCACAAAATAAATATCCTAAACAGTATATTTAACTGAAAACTAGTTACCAGATATTTAGCAAGTACATTTACTGGAAATGGCACTCAACAAGTCACAAGAAAAATAATAACTAAATGAAATACAACAGAAAGGCTTGAATAACAGGAACATTTATTACATAAAAATTATTTGAGAAAAAAAGTAATTAAATCGGAATATGCATGTCCTCCATTCCTAGAGCCCAACTAACCTTACCATCAGGGTTCCACAATTTCATTTGCCATAGTGAGCAAGTCCCTGTCCTGCAGACAACATGATGATCCCCAGCCTTCCTATCAACCCTGGATCTGTAGAGCAGGGCAGGAATTGTCACTATAACTGCATAACACTTTGGAGGATTTCTGAAGCTCAGCACAACCAAAGGTTTGATTGCTCCCCAACTCCAAGGTTGGGAAGAAAGCTGAGATTGTTTAGGTGCTGTACCTCCAAAGTGCTCTGAGCACCAAAGTTCCTGTCTGGATTTGGGATTGCTGCAGCTTGTTTCATCACTGAGCTTCAAGCCCCAGCTCCCCTCTCCAACTGGAGCTGGAGGGAGGGAAATAGAGTCATCCCTGCAATTGCACTGGGCTTCCAAGGTTCTCCAAAGTGCAGTGCAACTGTGATAAAGTACTCTCCACTTCTAACTCCAAGCTGGAGAACAGGGCTACAATATTCCCTCATACCTGGAGAGGAGAGCAGTGTCCCTGACCTCATGCTGTGATGCAGCACAGGGTTAGGAACAAGAGCCAGGGCTCTGGTGACCACAAAATTTTGCCTGGTCACTGAAGCCAAGCCAAAATTATGGAACCTTCTTATTAGTCTAACATTTTAAAAATACTACAATATATTTACCTTGACCAGAGGGATTTCTTCCTTGGTTATTCCCAAATACATAGTCCTTTGAAGATCTCAGAGGCAGCTGCACACCCAAATATTTTAGGTCAATGCTAAGTGTTGGGTCTATAGAACCCAGTTTCAGTCCCACTGGAAGAAGAATATACCACTTTAAGTATCTTTACAGACATAAACTATAAACAACCAACTCCCTCTGGAACAGACATGAACAAGGACAACTTTAACATTAAGCTTTCAGAATACTATTACTATGTCAAAATTTAGAAGTATAGCTGGACAGACTGCAGATCACACACATATGAAACAATATTTTCCAGTAGCCATAACAGCTATGGAATCTATTGCTAATACATACCTTCCTGAAGATTAGGATGTATTACTTGTTTGTGCCTGAAGGACTTCAAATCTTCTAAGAGCTTTGTTTCTAGTAATTGCAGACTTAACTGACTGTCTGCCAGAGAAGAAAAAAGACATTACTAAAATACACAAGTGGTTAGAATGTGAATATATCATTGTTTAAACTCTCACTGTTGCTTCACATCCTTAATCTGTCCTGTACTAAGGCCATCCCATCTCAATTACCTAATGTCAAGAGTACCTGAATCACTTGTGGTCAGTAAGGCAGCTTGTACATTCTGCAGTACTTCTCTTTCCTCAATTTTATCAACAGTGTGATTATCAAGAACTTCCTGTGTATAAAGGGAGACTTAAATAAGTGTTAAATATTTTACATAAAATGGTACTCTGGAATTAAATAAGACAATCTCCCATAAGTCAAACATAACATATAAACAATCCAATAAAAACTAGCTGAGATAATTTGGTCTAGATTTAAATTTCTGCATGATCACATACAAAATTCAAGGTCCAAGCCATTACATTCAGAGACACTAAGAATGAAAAATGTAGGCTTCAAATCATAGGGTGTTCCCCTGCCACAATCCCACTGCAATTTCATTGCTAAGAAGGAACTGCATCTTCAGCTTTTAATCACAGAAGGAGTTGATGTCTAGCTCATATGAACCAAACAATACTAGATAATACTGAATTAGGACCATATATTTACCTTTGTTGCAAATGATACAAAGAGGACTCCATCCACATCCTCCAGATCAGGCACCAGCTCTGGTTTGGCAAAATCAGGTCCCAAAGGGTTTGTCATAACAGATTTTCTAGTGAATTTGAGGGATTGTTCAGCCTTTGAGAAGTTTAATTTCCACGGCCTTCCTTTCCTAACTGGCTCTGACAACACAGCATTTGGATTACTATCAACACTTTGTCTCAAAACAGAATTCTTCGATGTATTTTTCTCTTTTCCTCTAAGGATAAATTTGGCTGATGCTGAGGACAAGTTATTGAAATGAGATGGTTTTTTTGTTATAGCATGACTGCTATACATTTCAGTATTTTTCCATGGCTCATCTGTAACTAAAGAACAATTCTGTTGGTTAAGTTTTTTATGTTTTCTTTCTCTAGTTTTAAGTGAGCTAGAGAAGTTATTTTCAAAACAGGCAGGCAAAGACTTCACTGAATGATTCAAAGAATATTTCTCTGCCCTAAAAGTGGACAAAAGAGATCGAAGAGCAGAGACTGTTACCATATTCTTAGCGATATTATCACAGGACCTTACGTAACTTTCAGGCATTGTCCCAGTCTCCAATTTTAATTTTTTTGCCTTGGCAACACCTAACAGACTACTGTGTGGTTGCTTGCTGGATCCAGTTTCCATTTCCATTCTTCCCATTTTACTGTGTTTCATCAGCTGTTTCTCCAGTATGAAGTTGACATCTCTACCAAAACATTCCTCTGGCTCTTTGTCAGTTTGTTCCTGCTTTACAAGTATCCTTTCCGTTTGTACACTTGGCCCATAACCATGGTCATCTATAGGCTCACCTTTAATGGAAATACAAATGCCTCCATTCGAGTTGAGCAGGGATTTCACACACAAGCCACTTTCACAAGGGATGGTTACTGGACTGGATAAAAAGAAAAGAAAAACTTGAGGGGAAAAAACAAATCTAAATAAAAAAATATTCTCATTATGAGGTTTTCTGCCCTTTAAGCATTCATTTACAAATCTGTCGTAGATAAGTAATGCAAAGCAGTGGCTATATAACTGGTATAATGTCTTAGCAGACCCCATTGCTAATTTGAAATTGATCTCTTTTCATAATAATCAACCAATCAGAATAATCAACCAATTAGCCCAGTTTCTTTTAAGAAAAAGAACTGGGCTAAAGCTGAGAGCATAGATTACACCAACTTTGCAATTGTATTCATTGCTTTTATGCTCAAATTGTGGTTGGACTGAAATATTAGTATATATTGTAAAGCTGTTATAGGCTGCTCTCTCTCTGCTTCAGCCCAACCGCCTCTAATACCTTTGGGCAACATTTCAGTATTTTTTCAATGTTTTATTCCATTTTTAGAAACTTTTATAAACAGTCATTAAAAATGAATTCATAACAATTACAAGCATCTATATAAATAAGCTTTGTTTCAGCAGAGTTCATTTGGGATAGCATCTTCAGAGCTACCCCAATTCACTCTGTCCTAGTCACTGCCTTTTCCAACTTGCAATATGGGGGTAATGAACTGCATTTGCTTTAGTCAGAACTGTCCAGAGAAATCAAGAGAAACATGAATTATCATTTTAAACAAATGCTAGTGTAGGGCAATCTGGCCCCTTTGAGTTATAACAGAAAGTGAAAGAACCCTAAAGTACATCAGTATTCTCACCTTGTATTAAATGGCAATAAGCATTTTGCTTTTCCAGTAAAATTAAAAATTGACAATGACCTTGAAGCACGGCGAAGAAACACAATTGACGAATATCAAGTGGAAAAAACATAATGCCATGTTCGCTAAGACAAAAAAGGACCAACTAGCTTAGCAATGGACCAATCAGATACTGTGGAGAGTTCTCTACTCTCTATTTCTCCCCAGCACAGCCCACCATCCTCATTGACTCTACAACTCCAAAGGTGAAATTGGATTGGCTGAGCTCCCTGTCACTATTGTCAGTTTGGGAGAAACACAGTCAATTAAAATAGTGGTAAACAGCTTGTCACCAACACTGCCTGTCTAGTAGCTGTTAGGGAGACCTCTTGGTTGCTATGCCCTGAAATTGACCTTACCTTCACAACTGCTATAACCCTGCCATCCCCAAAGATGGTAAACATGTAACCCTACCATTCAGATAGCTCCTCCTTTAATACTGGTGCATCAGACACATGCAGAGTTGTGTCCGGATTGAGTGTTTTTTTCTCCAAACCAGAATGATATATCTTCTCGCCATTACATGAAGCACCCAGGTCTCTCTGCTCTAGATCCAAAACATTACTTTCAGTGGGACACCTGTAATTGCTTGGAATTCTGCCTCTGTCCAGCTTGGAGCAATAATGTTCTTCCTCTTCATGTTGGGCTGTAGCGATAAGACCAATTTTCCTAAACCCTTTAACGAATGGGTTGTAGTCTATTTTGAGTTGTGTGATTTGGATGTTTTGATACGCAGTCACAGCAAAGAACTCTGTCTGTGGGAAAGTGAAGGTATGGACATCGGGACCATTCAGCTGGATAACTTCTGTGGCTTTGTCAGCAGGCACCAGGTGTAGTCGAGGTAGATAGCGGTGCATAGAGTGCAGAATGATATGCCCTTCCTGGTCCAAAGTGTTATTAGTAAGTTTCAGTTTGTAGAAAGACACTGGATAGTGCATCCAGTAATGACCAGTAGAAGGTGACTCTGGGTGAATGAACACTCTTCCCAGCACATGGGGCTCTGCTTTCCCACTGGGCTCCCAACTATGGCCATTCCATTTATAGCAAAAGTTGTCAACAGGAGAAATATCCATGACCAGGATATACTTCAGGTTGGATTCCAGGCCTGTTATCCAGTATCGACAATATGGAAACATCCGTTTTCCCTGTTTAGTCAGAATCATTTCTGTGCTGCGATGGTAGAACTCATTCCACATGTTGTTGTTGTCCAGTGTAACAGTAATGCTTCCTGAGGTGCAATCAGCTGGAAGGTAGGTCTTTACTTTAGGTTTTTTTGGTGTTATTGAATTGCTGGCAAGACCACTGTCATCTCGGTTTGAAACCAATGCACTTTGAACATCTTTTCCAGTGCTGTGTTTCACAAGGACATAAAGAGCAGGTGCTACATCTAATACTGATCCACCATCCTCACTCCCAAACGCAAGTGGTTGCTTCTTCATTGTGTACAATGTAAATTCTCACATCAACTCACAATTTGGAAGTCTTCCCCTTACGGATTACCTCCCTAGAAATAAAGTTTATAATAAATACTCTACAAAGGAGCTCTCTTGCACTAAGAACATATGACATAATATAGTTATACAGAGTAAGGAAGAAGTACATTCTAAGTCACCCTATTGTTACAGATAAGCAACAATTCATCATCAATAACAATACATGTAAAATTGAAGCATGCATTTCTAATAAACTGATCAATTCCATTCTGATCTTATCTCACAATTCAAAAAGAATGTAATCTTTATAAGTGAAACGAGGCATATCACCAATAGTACAACATGTTCACCTGGGGAACACAATTTGCATACATCAACTCCCTCCCTTTGGTTAGAATAGGGGAAAGGGGGAGGACTGAACAAGAAGGATGGAAGACACCACTTTTCTCTTTCTTCTGCCTGTTGGGGCAAGCCTGCCAGGCCCTTTGATAAAGCAGCTCATCCACTTTCAGATGTTCTTGCCATTGGACAGGTCATCACAGCATTGGCTGCTAGGATCTCACCCACAACTGATAACAGAGGACAGCAATTAGTACTGTGGGAAAACAAAAGACATATGTGTTAGGGAAGGCGGTTCACCAACACAACCTGGTTTTCTAATTATTTTATTGGGCCACCCTACAGCCAAGCATTCTGTACATGCTGCTCATTAAGTTTTACATTGGGTACAGGAGGAAACTAACCAAAGTCAAATGTCCTTATTTTCAGTCAGCTAAGTAAATTGTTTATGTGAGTGTATCTGAAAAATACCAACTTGCAAGCCCCTCAGAATATGACAGATGCCACTCTGGTACATTATATGAGCATCCCTTTTTAAAAAGCTACCCATTGCTATTGTGTCTTCTCAAAATAACAGATGCTCAAAGTAATGTGTGGATTTAAAGCACAGGATATAGCTTTAGTTTTCTTTTTTTAAAACTGCATTTGAGTTGGTTTTAATCGTCACCAATTTGCTGTTATCATTCAATTAATATCCCAGTCAATATACCTCAAGTCGGCTTATGTTACGTATAGTTTTTTCCCTGACCTTACCATACATATCGATTCAGCTCTGTAGTAACCCTAATTCAAGTGCATTCCGTTATCGTTACACGTTAAAAACAACAACAAAGAAACAAAGCTTGCACCTCAACTTTGGAAACAGCCAACTCTTCGTATGAGAAAAAAGCCACCACGCGGGTGCTGAGGTGCACCCGACAGTTTCCCCCTTTCCTCCTCATAACGCCAATCCGGGGCTTCGTCCCGCCCCAAGCAACGGATGTTACGTTTTCTTTCTTTTCCCTGAAGCCACAAGGCAGGTGGCCGAAGGAGCCCAGGGAGGCGGAGGGGAATAGACGCCCCCTGGGCGCCGCCTGCTGCTCCCGCTACGTTGTGGCCTGAGGGAAACCTGGAACTTCCCACCGCGACCCACTGCAGTTTACCTTGCGGCGGTCAGGCGACGCGCGACACGGTGGGTGGGCGCTCCCAGCTTCCCTTCCCCCAGCCACTCCTCCCCTGGCAGAACCCGACACCAGTTGCGCACCATAGGCAGCCAGACCCCGTGTGTTTTGGCCAGGTGGACACAAACCTCTTTCGCCTGCGCCCGCCCACCCACATGACGTCGCTAACACACGCCTCCCGCGGCGCGCGAGAGGCGAGGCTACGCGCAGTCACGTCTCTCCCCCTACCCCCCCAGCCCGCTGGGTTTGATCTGACGCCCCTGCTTAAGACTGCAAGCCTGTACGCACCACAAGTCCCCATTGAAATACATGGGTCGGTGGAGACATGTGTAGGGTCAGGGGCGTAGGCTCCTCTATTTCCTGGGGAGGGGGGCACAGGGCTAAACCTGGGAAAGGGGGCTAGGCTTGTTTGTTTACAATTATGTATATATTTATATTTCTGAAAACCATCCTTCATCAATGGATCTTAAGAGTGGTTAAAACCACACAAATATTACATTTTAATTATAATATTATGATAGTTTACACACTACCCCACCATCCACAGTCCTGTACAATATACCATCCACGTTGAAGCCCAATACATGTATTCATTAAACAAAAAGCCTACGGTTTACAAAAACAATGTTAAGGCTCTACAGTTTCCAACCAAGCACCAAAAAGCAGGGAAATTGGGAGTTACCTTATTACCTTTAAAGCCCTACATGGTTTGGGTTCAGGTTACCTGCGGGATCGCCTTCTCCCATACAATCCGCCCCGCATGCTCAGGTCCTCTGGGAAGAACTTACTGCAGTCGGCCAAGACTAGGCTGACAACTGTTACCCAGAGGACCTTCTCTTCTGCGGCTCCCAGACTGTGGAATGACCTGCCGGAGGAGACTCGTCAACTTAACAGTCTTAGAATTTAAGAAAGCTATAAAGACTGTTCTCTTCCGGCAGGCATATCCAGTGGAATTTTAAGGATGTTTTTAGGATGTTTTAGGATTTTTTATGCAGTTTTAATAATATGTGTCATGTTTTAATCAGTTTTATGTATTTTATCATGTTGTTGTTCCCCGCCTCGATCCAGACGGAGAGGCGGGTAAGAAATAAATTATTATTATTATTATTATTATTATTAAGGCTCACAAGCCTTAACGACACATCCTCCCTAAGGAGGCAGAAAGTGCAAGTGAAATTCTCATTCTCCCAAAGCAGATAAACCATGAGGACAGGGTGGAGAATATGATATGCAGAGGTGACTGTGGGGTTGTGGAAAACTGATCACGAACAACTTAGGGCCACCTACTTCTCTTTTTTTGTTTAGAGCAGCCCTTCCGCAACCTGGTACCCTCCAAAGGTGTTGAACTACAACTCCCATCATTGCAAGTCAGTGTGTCCCATGGTCAGGAATGCTGGGACTTGTCATCTCAAAAATCTAGATATGCAATTTGATATGCAGAGGTGACTGTGGGGTTGTGGGAAATGATGATGAACAACTTAGGACCAGCTACTTCTCATTTCTTAGAGCATCTCCTTATGTTGAGAGTTGCAACCCAACACATCTGACAGGCACCAGATTGGCAAATGTTGTTCAAGAACAAGGGAAGGCAGAAAGTAGATCTCCAGATGTTTTGGAATTCAACTTGTAAAAGCCCCTATCAGCATAGGCAGTTATTAGGAATGCCGCGAGTTGATGTCCAAATCATCAGGATAGATCTATTTTCTGCCCACATCTGTACTAAAGTATGATGTTTTCCAGCATTAAGATATGTGATCAATCAAGGAACTACAAAAGAGCTGCATCACTTTAAATAAACTGTCAAAACCAAATGAAACAACAATGAATGAATCTTGAATACCTAATCCAGATAGCCCTTCAGACATCAGCATTAGTTTTCAACGCATGGCATAGGATGTCTGTTTCTTGAATATCAGATAAAGGATTTCTCTTACTTGTTCAGCAGTGTGAGATCAAAGACAGAGCTAACACCTAATACTTTCATGCGTAAGTATTATTTTAAAATTAAGTATGAATTGATTTTTGTCTTCCCCATAACACATAACCTGGGAGTTACAGTGCAACACATCTGGAGACCACCAGGCTGGAGAAGGTTGACTCCTATACATGTCTTCTCAAAAGCCAGTGCCACTGAATTCACTAGAGTGTTCTCCCAAGAGGTATAGGATTGCAAACTAATCTCATCTGAAAGGTGTTCAAGACAGCCAAACTAAACCTTTTCTGCTCCACTGTTGCTTTGATGAGATGATGTATTGTGCAGGGATTGTGGGGAGTGAACAGTATATTTTTTATAAATACATTTCAAGAAAAAAAACATGTATTTATAAATACATTTAAAGAAAAAAAAGGCAGGATATTGACCAAAAGTTGGAAGTGCCTGGCACATGCTCTGGTTCTAGATCTGTAATGAATAGTGCCCCTTTTGTTATCAAGAGTGCTGCTATATGCAAGATGTGTGTGAGAGAAAAGTATTGGGCAGACCATGTATTTGGTAAGGGTATGGAACAGCATTCCCCATCCTGCTGCCCTCCAGGTGTTTGAGATGACAAGTCCCAGCATTCCTGACCATGGGACATACTGACTTGCAATGATGGGAGTTGTAGTCCAACACCTTTGGAGGGCACCAGGTTGGGGAAGGGCTGCTCTAAACAAAAAAAGAGAAGTAGGTGTCCCTAAGTTATAATAATAATAATAATATTTATTTATAGCCCGCCTCTCCCTTCGGATCGAGGCGGGGAACAGCAAAAACACAAAAATCACAACAGTTAAAACCTTAAAAGCAAGAGAAAAATACAACATTGAAAACATCTTAAAATTCATCTGGATAGGCCTGTTGGAAGAGGACAGCCTTCATGACTCTCTTGAATTCATGAAGACTGTCAATTTGTCTAACCTCCGACGACAGACCATTCCATAGTCTGGGAGCGATGGAAGAGAAGGTCCTCTGGGTAACACTCGCCAGCCTAGTTCTGGCTGGCTTGAGTAAGTTCTTCCCAGAGGACCTAAGTGTGCGGGGCGGATTGTACGGGAGAAGGCGATCCCGCAGGTACCCTGGACCCAAACCATGTAGGGCTTTAAAGGTAATAACCAACACTTTATACTTCGCCCGGAAATAGATTGGCAGCCAATGAAGCGATTTTAAAACTGGTGTGATGTGATCACTCCTAGATGCACCGGTGACCAACCTGGCTGCCATATTTTGAACAAGTTGAAGTTTCCAGACTAGGCACAAAGGTAGCCCTATGTACAGTGCATTGCAGAAGTCGAGCCTCGAAGTTACCAGTGCGTGCACTACCGTCTTTAGGTCTTCCAACTCTAGGAAGGGGCGCAGCTGGCGTATCAGCCGAAGCTGATAGTAGGCACTCCTGGCCGTCGCATCAATCTGAGCTGTTCGTGATTGTTGTTCGTGATCAGTTTTCCACAACCCCACAGTCACCTCTGCATATCATATTCTCCACCCTGTCCTCATGGTTTATCTGCTTTGGGAGAATGAGAATTTCACTTGCACTTTCTGCCTCCTTAGGGGGGATGTGCGTTAAGGCTTGTGAGCCTTAACTCCCAATTCCCCCTGCTTTTTGGTGCTTGGTTGGAAACTGTACAGCCTTAACATTGTTTTTGTAAACCGTAGGTTTTTTGTTTAACGAATTTCATGGCTTTGTGTAACGGATGACTGGATATTATACAGTTGACAACCAAGCCGGCGTCATCCAGGATGTTATACCATCTTGACATCCAATATAAAATCAAAGCTAGTGTTATGTGTTGAACTCACTTTTAACATCAATAAATCAACCAAAATGCTTGCATCTCCCTCATTTTTAAAGATAAAGAGATGAAACCTGGCATCATGGTAGCTCTTAAGTAGGGATATAGCTATGCCAAGTATGAAGCAGATCCGTTCATGCCTTGATTTTTAGGAATTTTTTTAAAGTTCAAACAGAAATCTCTTTGGGGTCCAGGACCTTGAGCAGTACAAGTTTTAAAAATGAAATTAAAGATACAAAGATGAAACTTGGCACCATGGTAGCTCTGAAGTAGGGATTTAGCCATGCCAAGTTGGAAGCAGATCCGTTTATCCTTTGATTTTTAGAAATGTTTAAAACTTCAATTAAATTTTTTAAATTAACTAAAATGCTTACAATTCCATCATTTTTAAAGATAAAGGGATGAAACTTGACAGCATGGTAGCTCTTAAGTAGGGATTGAGCCATGCCAAGTTAGAAGCAGATCTGTTTATGCCTTGAGTTTTAGGATTTTTTTAAAACTTCAAACCCAATACTCCTCTTTGGGGTCTAGGGCCTTGAGCAGTACATTAAAAATAAAATAAAGTAAAGATTAAGAGATGAAACTTGGCACCATGGTACCTCTTAAGTAAGGCTTTAGCCATGCAGAGTTGAAAGCAGATTGGTTCATTAGGCTGACCATCTGAAAAGGAGGACAGGGCTCCTGTAACTTTAACAGTTGTAGAGAAAAGGCAATTTCAGCCAGTGTCATTTGTATGCAATTCGTTCCTGGTGAAATTCATGACAGTTAAAGTTGCAGGGCCCTGCCTTCTTTTGTATATGGTCACTTCAATATAGTGCCTGCAACTTTAACTGTTGTGATGAAGAGGGGATTTCAGCAGGAACTAATTGCATACAAATGACACTGGCTGAAATTGCCTTTTCTCTACAACTGTTAAAGTTACAGGAGCCCTGTCCTCCTTTTCATATGGTCAGCCTAGGTTCATGCCTTGAATTTTAGAAAAAAAATTGAAGTCAAACTTTAAAAAAAACTATCCTAAAAATTAAGGCACAAACCGATCTGCTTCCAACTTGGCATGGCTCAATTCTAGGGTAACCATTAGGGTGTGGCCTAGTGGCTAAAATGTTGGACTGGGAGCTGGGAGATCTGGGGTCTACTCCCCACTTAGCCATGGAAACCCATTGGGTGACTTTGGGCCAGTTGCAGACTCTCAGCCCAACCCACCTCACAGGGTTGCTGTTGTGAGGATAAAATGGAGAGGAGGAGGATTATGTATGCCACCTTGGATTTCTTGGCAGAAAAAAGGTGTGATATAAATGCAATAATCAATATATAAAAAAACCTGTCATGATTTCCCCAGATTTCTCCTGGTTTTTGTTCTATCCTCGGTGTCAGGAGGGATTTTATGCAATAGTCTATAATGACCTGGAATTACACACTTTCCCTTTTAAGGCCACCATTAGCGTGGCAGGGGGGAATGACATGCTTTCTGGAGGTGTGTCATTCTCTCCCACTGCTCCAACCAAGGTCTTAAAAGGGAAAAACATGTCATTCCCAGACATTATTAAAAAAGGCCTGATTGGAGCAGTGGTGAGAATGACATGCTTTCCCTTCCTCCGCTTCAATTGGGGACTTTAAGGTGGCCCCAGAAAGCCATTTTCCTGCCACCCACTAGGTGTCCTCTTTTTTGGTTTCCCAAATATGGTCACCCTAATCAGTTCTTGCACAGGCTGCATTTCCATCCCTAGATATTTACTCAGAAGTAAGACTCATTGAATTTCCTTGGTTCTTGAAAAGCAACCCACTTGCTTTTAGATTTGCCAGTCTTAGAATTCTATGTGTGCTATGAATGCCTGCTCTGTCTGTCCCTATAGTTTCCTGCAAGGTCCAGCCAGGGGAAGCCAGTAAATTAAACCCAGGGGTGGAGGGAGGGATTCCCTCAAGTTCATCTGACAGCAGGTGCTATAGAACATGGACCTTCCAGGAGTGTTGAGGCTGGATATCTGGCAGACCCAGCCAGGCAACTTTATGGCTTGTTAGTCCCTCCATTTGGTAGCCCGCAGAGTACCTGCCTCATAAGGCAAATGGCCACATGAGAACTGTTATTATGGCCTGCTACTTTGTTTGTCTTTAGTAGTCTGTGGTCCAGATCTCTTCAGAAGGGGGAATAGTGTTTTGTGGTTGGGGTCAGTCTAAATTATCTCTAGGGGTACCTTACTCAGTGCCTCTGATAGCAAAGAGATTGAGGATTTTTCCCAACTCTGTTACTCTTGAAGTTACTAGGCCTGTTGAAAATAGATTTTATAACATAAGCATGAAAACAGTGAATACCCCTTTTAACTTGTTAAACCAATGAAAACATGCCACACAAGAAGTCTTAAGATATGAATGGTTTATAAAGAAAAGTAAATGCAAAAGAACATCAGATGCAGAAGTGAAATCTGAAACATTACTACTACTACTACTAGTAGTAGTAGTATCCTGCCTTTTGTCCAATGCTGGGCCTCAGGGCAGCCTTACAAAACTAAAACATATACAGCTAAAACCTATAATTAGGAATATACTATATACCATATGAAAAGGAGGACAGGGCTCATGTAACTTTAACAGTTGTAGAGAAAAGGGGATTTCAGCCAGTGTTGTTTGTATGCAATTAGTTCCTGGTGAAATTCTCTCTTCATCACAACAGTTAAAGTTGCAAGGGCCCTGCCTTCTTTTGTATATGGTCACTCTAGTATAGTGCCTGCAACTTTAACTGTTGTGATGAAGAGGGAATTTCACCAGGGACTAACTGCATACAAACGACACTGGCTGAAATTCCCTTTTCTCTACAACTGTTAAAGTTACATGTGCCCTGTCCTCCTTTTCATATGGTCAGCCTAAATATACAAAAGTTAAAAATATAATTAAATACTTTTCAATATTAATGCATTTAAAACATTTTAAATACATAACAATTTAAAAGTCAAAGGTATAGACAGAAGTCCAGATTATTTGCCAAAGGCCTGCTGGAACAAAAAAGGGTTTGTCTGCATCCAAAAACACATCAAGGAGGGAGCCAGTGTAGACTGCAAGGATTAGAAAGAAAATCCATGTGTGTACACTATGCAAAATAAATGACAGCTCAACTGTTTCTAAACCTTATTAGAAAAACAGGGTGACTAGGCCAAAACTAATGTGGTAGGCCCAGAAGCACTTTGAAAGGTTTCAAGGTTGTACTTAAAACTTAACACCGGCCCAAACTAATTAAATGAAGTGTTTGAAGTTTTCAATTTATAGCAGTATGGACCAAACTCTTAGAAAAGAGGGAAGGAGCACACTGTGTGTGTATGGGGTGGGGGGGATAGAAAGAAAGGTATAGCCACCTATTCCCAGGAGAGATCTGAAGATCAGGTTGTCATGGATCCAGAGGTACCACACCCTGCTTCACCAGGGAGCAAAAGAGCAAACTGGCCTTATGAAGATAGCCCAAAATACTCTCAGAGCCAAAGGAATGCATGTTCCAGAAGAGAAAAGAGAAACTCTTCTTCTTCTTCACTCAAAAGGTCTGTGATAGAGGCAGCGGTCATTTCACTCACCCACCCCACATTCTAAGGCAGGAGGGAGGGGGGAGAGCGATGCTACTGAGCGTGTGTCAGTGTCGCGTTATGTGGGAAGATGGCCGCCTCATTGACTTGAATGAGAGGTTAAAATAGTCCTTAAAAGTCAACCGAAGGGAATTTTTTAAAAAACAAAAAGCTTTCCACCAACTACAGTCAAGGAGGAAGAAGACCCCACCACTGGATTAGTTAATAAGGCTCTAGAAATTATGCAAATTGTGAGCACAAAAAGTCTCAACCCAGAAGTAAATTTTACAAAAGCAGGGAGAGAGGTTTGTATTCCTTTTCTACCTTAAACTGCTCTCCTTCCCTCAATCTTTCACCAATCTTCTTGAAATTTTTAGGTAATGTAAAACAAACATTTCTTTCTGGCACCTGTAAATTTCAGAAAGGTTGATGAAACATTTTCGATTTTATGGCTGTTAGAATGACCCCCCCCCCCCCAATTATCACTTTAACATGGTGGAATGTGTTTTTTACTGACGGCCCTTAACAATGGAGGCACGGCTGTGCCTCCATTAATACCTAACCAGAGAGAACATTGAAGGGTAGATAACTAAACAAAGCACCAAGGAGAAGAAATACATTCAGGCTATGCACTGCTGCCAGCCAGGCTGTGAGCTTACTGATGTTACCTGGTTGGGCATTGGGAGCTTGAGGGCCCCCCCTGTAGTTTACACCCCTGTGTAGGATTGCGCTGTTAACCCATATATAGATTGGAGGTGACTGTGGTGGGGTGAGAGGATGTTGACAATTGTCTCCGTGCTGACCCAAAAAATGGCCTTTGCCTCAGAGAGGGGGAGCAAGTCCTCCTGACCCGCGCCTTGCTCGTCTGATCACGCTCCAAGTCCTCCCTGGCCAGGCTTTGACGCCGCAGTCCTAGTGCATGCTTACCGCCTCGGAGGAAGCCCCGTTAAAGCCAAAGGGACTGGCTTCCCAACAAAGCATCCATAGCAACAACAGCTCCCATCAACCATAGCCATGATCCAACTATTAGGTGGATCCACAGTTGGCTACAGAATCAGACTCAAAGAGTGCTTATCTATGGTACCTTCTCAAACTCGGGGGAGGTAATGAGTGGGGTATCGCAAGTCTCAGTCCTGGACCCAGTGCTCTTCAACATCTTTATTAATGATGTGGATGAGGAGGTGCAGGGATTGCTTATCAAATTTGCAGGTGACACAAAATCGGGTGGGATAGAAACAAACTTCACAGTGATTTTGATAGGCTGGAGTGCTGGGCTGAAAACAACAGAATGAAATTTAATAGAGATAAATGCCAAGCTCTACACCTAGGAAAAAGAAACCAAATGCACAGTTACAAGATGGGGAATACTTGGCTCAACAGTACTACAAGCGAGAAGGATCTTGGAATTGTTGTAGATCACAAGCTGAATATGAGCCAACAGTGTGATGTGGCTGCAAAAACAAATGCTGCATTAATAGAAGTATAGCTTCCAAATTGCGTGAGGTACTAGTTCCCCTCTATTTGGCACTGGTTAGGTCTCATCTTGAATATTGCATCCCTTTCTGGGCACCACACTTCAAGAAGGATGCAGACAAGCTGGAGCATGTTCAGAGGAGGGCAACGAGGATGATCAAGGGTCTGGAAACAAAGCCCTATGAGGAGAGACTTAAAGAACTAGGCATGTTTAGCCTGGAGAAGATTGAGGGGAGACATGATAGCACTCTTCAAATACTTGAAAGGTCATACAGAGGAGGACCAGGATCTCTGCTCAATCATCTCAGAGTGCAGGACATGGAATCAAAGGCTCAAGTTACAGGAATCCAGATTCAGGCTGGACATCAGGAAAAACTTCCTGACTGTTTGAACAGTATGACAATGGAACCAATTGTCTAGGGAGGTTGTGGGCGCTCCCATACTAGAGGCCTTCAGCATGCAGCTGTATAGCCATCTGTCAGGTATATTTTAAGGTGGATTCCTGCATTGAGGGAGGGGTTGGACTCACTGGCCTTATAGGCCCCTTCCAACTCTACTATTCTATGATTCTATGTGAGATAAATGCCGCTATAGGGCCTGTTCAGAAGACACCTTAAATCCTGCTGGTTAAGACTTTTGGTTAAGCAGCAGGGTTTAAGGTGTTGTGTGAAATATGTTTTGCTAAACCCTGGTCACTTTTTAACTTGTCAGAGCATCTGCAGCAGGCTTAGTGGCTCTAACTGTGGCTTAAAGTGTTGCGTGCGACAGTACGGCTTGTGGTTAATGCTAACACCAGAGAACCACAGTTTTCTAACCACAGTCCCTGAAGTGTTGTCTGAACAGGCCCATAGAAAAGCTCTTAGGTGGCATTGAGATGCTACAATGGGAAACAAAGCGTTTCCCAGACCTCTTGGAACAACATGTGAAAATGTGATATTTTGGATGCAGCTGAACATTGAGAGAGCAACTGATTAGCCAGTTTGGATAGCAAATCTCTTGGTATCTTGAGTTACGTTATTCTTGAATTTTTCCTACAGAGAGTTCAGTTGTGTAAGCAAGTGGGGGAACAACAGCATTGTAACAGATGTCATGTTGGCACGTGGTGGATCTCGAGGTGGAGGCACAATTTGTTGCTTAGGTCCTGTTGTTGGGCCCAAGGTATACTGGGGGAAAAGAAGGTTTGAGTCAACATTTTGGAGCTATGGGTTACAATGCAGTCATGATTGTATCTTCTGATTTGAAATGGGAGAGAAGCTGTTTTCATCTTTAGGCACAGATGTAAGACTTGACAGATTTATGATGAGTGGTAGGTCTTATTTGGCCCCAGAGCTGATAACCGGGGAAAAGGAACCCTCCTTAAAACTAGCATAAGCTCATAACTTTTACTGATAATGGGCACATTGGGTTGGATCAAGGACTTGCCTTCCGTTAATGGAAGGGCTCTGCATGGTGCTGCTACCGGATTTTTAGATTTCCCCCGTCCCAAATCACATTTCACCTCATTCAACAGGGTCCCCCAACTCTTGTGTGGCATTTTCAGGGGGCTGGAAAATGGAGGAGTGGGCAGAATAATTGTTTCCACCAGCCTAGTTGCATATGCCTAAATCTGAATCCACGCCCTCTTTTCTTAGTCCCTAATTAAAATTAAATTTTAATTAGTTCAGTTAAAATTGAAACTACAAAGGAAGTTGAAAAAATATGTTGGCCTGGACATTAGTCACGGAGAGTAGAAATCTGACTTTTATACAGCTTGCATTTAGGCTAAGGTTTAAAATCTGGGTTAAGCTATTTTCACAGTATAAATGAAGTAGTATGTCTTATGGAATCAATTAATTTTAAAAATGCTGGAAATGTGAGTAGAACGGATACCGAAAGCATTTTTACAGGATCCCTTTTCTGGGAGAAGAAATAATAATGGTGATAATGTGTTTTTTTTAAAACGGTCAACACTATATTCCCAAGACTACTTTTAGCGTACTACGTTAAGGCTTTCTATTTGATAATGAAAAGCAGCAAATGACAATCTTACACTTCGGTCATTTAACAGGTAGAGCGATGTAGGCATTTAATTAACATACTCATTTTGTGGTGGAATGAAATAACTAATTTACAGAAACATGTTTATATTACTATTCTTGCAGAAAAGTCAATACTAAAGGTCGTGGAAGTATCCAATAGGAGATACTTCCATAGCATCTGTCTAATCCTCCTAAAATATTACATGTTAAGAAAATATGAGAAGCTGCTGGCATGAGGTCTCACATTCAACTGCTTAGCGAGGAGGGTATAAAAAGAGAAAGGGCTCCTGCACTTGCCAGGACATAGCAGTAATGTGTTGTGGTTAAGCTGGTCCACTTCCACCCTTTGTCCCAACTTTGCCTACTCAGCTTTGCAAAGGCAGTGGTTATTTGGTTCAGTGCATTTTATTTAATTGTTCAGTTCCAGGAACAGCCAATTTTGTAAATTCTATTCTGAAGTCTTTTAAAAAGTAACTACAAAGTGATGACAGAGTAAATAAAAGACGACAACCAGGACACAGTACATATTTTATTTTAAAAAAGCATAAAAACTAAGGACATGCTTCAGAAAATTAGATTTTATATGTACACTGCTCTTCGTGCTAGGTGGCTGCTGCAGGAAACTTAAACTATTAATCCTATGCATATTTATTTGGGAATAAATCCCATTGAATTTACTGAGACTTAATTCCAAATAAAGAGACACAAGTGGGACCTGTAACAAAATGTTACAGCGTGGAGTACTTCTGTTCAGGTTCCAGCCACTCCATTCCATTATAAGCATCCTCCAATTTCAGTCCCCCTACCCATGTTAGCCAGAATTCTGTGCCCATGGAGTATGCTCAGGCCTCATTGGGCTGTGTTTGGGTCTTCCCAGCTCTGGGGTTTAAAAAGTGTTTCCTGTACTTCTGCAAAACTCAGGATTCTGCCAAGCTGGCCAATACATTTCTCCTGTGCATGGAGAGTGCCATTTTGGCTGCATAAAGACTGGCAATCAAAGAACTGAATTCACCATTAGTGACATAATAGAGTCAGAGTGCTAGTAATCATATCTTACGCTGCATACTATGAGAACCTAGGTATGGTAGCAAGACAGCAAGTTTCATTTGTGTGTGTCAAGTGGTGGGGACTGCCTAATATCCAATGAAGTTCTTTCTACACCCATGTTGAATTATTGCATAGGCCATTGGAAAGGCTTCTAGAGAACACTTGCTTTCGGTTGGTTTAATTCAATCAGTTAAGTGTCCATAAACCCCCAGATTCAAACTACTGCTGAAGATTTATTTCAAATCTGGACACCGATTCAAGAGTGAAATTTGAAACTTGGGGCTTTGTCGCAAAGGCTTCACAGGAGAACTGTTTTGAATGTTACGGTTTGGTCCCAACTCCACCACTTTATTCCAGAATAATAAGTATGGAATCCTCAGCATTTACTGTACAGAACCATTCTTAATCATAATTATAATACCATTTATCTGCCACCAGTTTTACTGACTTTTGCCAGGAATTCTTAATGTTACCAAGCACCACATCAATAATTTCCTTTTGGTGATGATATGCATACCAAATATCACTACCAATATTTGCACAAATAAAGAACTTGCGTTCTAGATCATGCTATTCCATTACGGATTGATTAATCCTTGTAGTAAGTGATTGTTTTCATGACTGCTTAATGCAAAAAAATTAACCCTTTGTGGGCTTTAGCCACTCCTTTGTTCATATAATCAGCATAGACAAAGCTATGTAAAAAGAGGATTCACTCCAATTTCTCATTGCATATTTATGAGAAGTTACCAGAGTACTTATTTAGATGAGAGCAGGGCAGAAGGGGTCCATATTCCATGTATGCAGTGCAAAAGAAAGCTAAGTGATCTTGGAGTATTGTTGGCGAGGCTAAATCTCCCTTTGCCCTCTGATGAACCCAGGTTCTTTGAGCAGGGGAGTACAGTGTAAAGCAAGTTTTCTTTTCCAAATTGTCTTGCTGAATGCAGCCCTTTAACTTTGTCCAAATAAAATATAGTGGGAGTAACTGAAAATGGAACACATCCCTATCTGCATAGCCTCACCTTGGGTTCTATTTCTTAGCCATGTTGAAGGGTGATGCTAGAGCAGCCAATGGCAAGGGATGATGGGAGTTGTATCCAACCTTTTGGAGGGTACCAAGTTGAGGAAGGCTGTGTTAGGGTGTAGGCAGAGATGGAATGGCTTTGATGAGTTATTTACTCTGCAATATTTCTGGGAGATGAAAATGACCTCTTTAAACATTCTGGAAAGCTATACATTTAAGGATGCTAATCATGTGAACAAGAGGTTAAAACCAGATAAAGGGTAAACAAATTGCTAGAAGGGGCCTTGTCGTTGTCCCTCAGGAGGAGTTATTTGGTGACTTGAGCTTCAGTATTTTCAGTTATCTAGTTCTACAACTGGCAGGAGGAAATGTGTCCTCTACGAGCATTGTATGAAATGCACAAGGAAAACATGACTAACAATACAAAGTATCAGTGGTATTCTCTTACTATCTGTTGTGGACACAACCTCTAAGGCGGAGGCAAGTAATGTGGTGCACGTGGGCACCGATGCAGCCCCTGGACATCTTTCTTGGTGCTTGCCAAGGTGCCCCACTCCTCCTTTGTGTGTGTGTTTTTAAACTCATTATCTTACTGGCAGCTGAAAACTGTGGGTTCGAAGGTGTTGTTTTGTCTATTGGGGATCAGATTCCACCTCTGCCTTCTACTCAGCCTTTTGGGCAGTCTTATTTGTCCTTTGCCATGCCTCACATGGTAGCCATTTTGTGGTGGTCCCCTGGACAGTTTCTCAAATTGCCAAATGTGCCCCCAGCCCACATTTGGGGAAAAGCCTGCTTACCCCTGAGGATTTGCAGATTGGAAAACAAACAAGGACTGAGTTCACATGATCTCGGAGGGGGAAATAAGCCACAATGTCTTATTTCCCTTGCCACGCTAGAGGGATCTGCATAATTTCCCTCACTGGCATAGTTTGCCATGTTGTACAAATCCGATGAGGGTGGCTTGTTTCCGTGGATTAACAAGCCATCCAGAACTCATGGGCTGTTTTAGGGTTCCGGGGTGGCTTGTTAACCACAGCAACAAGCCACCCTTGCTAGGTTCACATGTCATAGCAACTAGGGCCGGGAAGGGTAATTGTGCAAAATACCCCTGGCCTGTGCAGCAGGGGAAATAATTTCCCCCTCTGCGGTCATGCAGAGAGGCTCAGTGGGTATGATCCAGCCAAAAAGAAGCATTTGAACTCCTAAGCATATCCTCAGCAAGGGGGTAGATGTTACTAAATTCCCATCATCCCTAACCTTTGGCCATACTGACTGAGGCTGATGGGAGTTCAGTGACATCTGGAGGGCCACAGGTCCCTCAGTGCTGTGCTAAACTCTTTCATAGAAATCAGTTGGACTGAAAAATACTTCAGTTTTATAACACCCAATGGGGAAAATCCTAAGATCCTATTAAGCACTGACGCTAAAGTAAACCTCCTCTAGTTTACTTTAGCGACCTCTAGTGCAACACCCGGAGCATTTGTTGGCACAACAAGTTTTCTGGGAAGACCTTTTCTGCCAGCAAATGTTATTGGCGTGGTACTACAGTTAACTTCTGCTAGCATATCCAAATAGGATCCTGTCCAATGTGATTCTGTGTGACTGCATATTGAATATCATGCCTTCAGGGGGCTCCTTCTAACAATCAAAGAGGAAGTTTGCAAAAAAATCCAGGCAGCCAGGATGATGGGTTTTCCCTACGTTAGGAACAGCTATACAAAAACACTGTCTCATTTACACATTGTCATCATATCATTATCTTCTTCAAAGCACGTTATTCTTTTAAGTGATGATTAATTACACAGGCTGATTTGAAAATTAGAGCTTAAAACTGAGTATTTTGCTATGGAATGTTGCCAAAATAGACAAAGTTATATTCTAATGCAGCTGAACTTCGGCAGAATGCCAGAAGAGCCTCTAATTAGGTAGGCCAGTGATTCTCAAACTTTCTGACTGAAAACTACTTCTTTACATAAAGAGCATCCCATAGGCATCTAATTTTTCTGCCCTCAACTGACCAGTTTCTTTTCTGCAACTAACGTTGATTTAAAAAATAACGTGGCAAAAAAAGACATAAAACTTACATAAAATTTTAATTTAAAGTGCTGCCTCCTAATAATATTACACACACCCTTTTTGTATATGTATTTTGCCTAGCATATAGTTTTTGCACAGCTCAATCCTATGCATGTCTACTCAGAAGTAAGTCCCACTGAATTCAATGAGGCTTACTCCCAAGTAAATGGGTATAGCATTGCGGCCTTATTCCACATGCTGCCATCGTTTTCTGCACTGTTCACTTAATATCTATTTGAAGCTTGGTTGTGATCAGATGCATCTGTTACCTCAGTTTTACACTCAAGGCAACTGATTATTACCAATTTTATGTCAAACATTAAGCAAAGAAAGGCCAATCCTGTAATTTTGTTGCTTAGCTCCTTGAGAAATTCTTGCATCTGGCAACCAAAAAGCACTTTGAAAAAGTGTGCAATGTTTCTTCATTTTACAGAAGCAGTATCACAGATCCCAGTTTGAGAACCACTGAGGTAGGCAAGACATCTAGGCAGTACTGCTAAATTTAGGTTCTTTGTTTTCTCATGCCCTGAAATACAGTATAAATCAATATGAATACCTCACATATCTTTTTCGTCGATATGTGCTGATCCCAAACGTGCTTATCCAGAGCTTGGGGGGGGGGGGGGAATCTACAAAAAAGAGAGTGCTGAATAGCGCCCTATTCAACCCCAATACTCATTGAGAATTCTGTGGACAAACAGGGATTTACTGGCTGTAACAGACTGGGACCATTCCCACTAGATTTCATTGACCGTTGTAGGACGTTACTCTCAGAAGGCCAAGAGGTGATTAAGATTCATGGTTATTTCGGGCTGTCACCCACAGTGACCCAAACAGGTGTAGGAAGTTACAGAAGTAGCCCAGATAACAGCTACCTGTGCTGGTTAAATGCAGCCTACAACTGTCTTGGTAAAGCAGTACCATATGAAGATAAAGACACAGAAATCTTAATCGGAGGAGAGTGAAGTGTCACTTTTTTTTCAGGCTAACATTGTTTTGCTCTCATCTCCAAATCGTAAAGAAGGCTCTTAGCCTCCCCCGCATCAGATGCATCTGGATGTCTTTCACTTTCAGCATCATTCCCAAGGCACAAGGGGCTCATGATGTAACGATAGTCACTAGTGACAGCAGCTGATGCTCCTGCAATGTTCACTTCAGCGTCCAAGGTTCCAAAGGGACAATTCATAGTGGGCTCATTCCTACAAGCTTCTTGTGGTTTCCCAATGTTGACATACAGAGGATCCTGACTGGATGAGAGCAAAGATAGTCTTGCCAAAATCATTTCAAGCTGAAATTTCAGTGCTCCAAAGCTAGGTCGTAACTTGGGTTCCGAATGCCAGCATCTGCACATAAGATCGTAGCTGCAAAGCAAACAGAGCAAAAAGCACTGAGCAAAGACTCTTGGAGCAGCAACCCGGTCTTTTTTTTTTTTTAAAGAAAGGCTTCTTGTGTAAACCTTACGGTGAGCAACACTGAGTATAGCACTGTTAGTATGTTAGTAGCCACAAAAACAGAACCTCATTCATGGACATTGGGTTCCAAAACTGAATAACAATCTGAACAGAGATGGCCCAAGACATTTTGGTTCAGAAATAAGAAATCCAAATGGCATCCCCAAGATTGTACACTATAATAATAAACTAAATCATGAGACTACATAATTTTGCTGCCTGATAGGTGTATTCAAAAAAACCATCACCTGGGGCAGGCTTCTTCACCCTGCCTAATGAAAGGGCTGGCCCTGAGTCAAACGGGTATCTATGCTGTACACTGCCATGGGAGGGCTTCTGCCCTGAAAGGTGGCCAAAAACTACTTTAAATAAGTAAGAAAGAATGACATAATTTCCTGCAAGGACATGATGCTTGTACTAGCCCACTGGGGCAGGATTTACACTGCTGTTTTTAAGCGCTTTAAAGCGCTTTATAACAGTAGTGACAACTGTTTTAGAGTGTGTCCTGGGCCCCAACAGTTGTCAGTACTGTTATAAACCGCTTTAAAGTGCTTTATAACAGTAGTAACAACTGTTGGGGCCTAGGACACTCCAAAACAGTTGTCACTACCGTTATAAAGCGCTTTAAAGCAGCAGTGTAGATCCGCCCCAAGATTTTCTGACTTTTCCTCTTTTCTTGGAATAACTGAACCCATGCCAAAGGCAGTTCGCCATCTGGCCTAGGGAGGGCAGTGTTTCAGAAAAACAAGCCTAGAGCCTCCTTTGGATGTGTTTATTTGCACCCTGGCCTAGGATGGTACACCTTTCTGACCCATGTTCACTATTCATAGACAGCTCCCAGAGGCAACCATACAGGGTTAAATCCAACATACCAGCATAATGAGCATAATGGGACTTTCTCCCTCTCCCCCACCTGCCCAGACAGCCCTGTGTTCCACCCAGAGATATGCTCTGGAGGTTTCCCTGGCCTATGGAGCAGTTTTTGAGGATGTGCAGGGGATGTAAAGGAGGGAAATGGCACCAATGGATTAACCCGTTTACTCAGAAGCAACTATCTTAAACCCATACCAGGAGATAGCAAGTATGGTTCTTCTGTACTTCCTACTATTAAACTTGCTTCAGTATTCAACTTTTCCCCACTCCTAGAAAAATGGCCACAGCTTCCATGCCATGTGTCATCACATTTTGAGCCATATGTGGGGCTCCTTTAAAATGGTAAATTTTAAAGGAGCCCTACACAAGGAACAGAAGGACAAACTTTAAAAAGGTGTGCCATGACACCTTTAATAGCCAAACATAATTTTATTACTCATAATTGCAATGTTCAGCTTTAAACAGTTCTTTCTCACTGTGGCTATATCAGGTTTCTCAGGCTTATTGGAACTTATCCAAAACCATTATTAGCTGATAGAATGCCAATGCAATTTGTAAAAAGCACTATCTCCAAATAATGCATATTGTAGTAGGATTGTTTGTTTGCTTTTCCCAGCGAGATCTGAAGCAACTGATTAGGGGTGTGCACGGACCCCCCGGATCGGATCGGGACCCGGATCGGGACCTCCAATTTTGTCCCGGACCGGTTCGGACAAAATCGGAGGCCCCCCGGACCGGATCGAGTCCGATCCCAATCCAAAAATCGGAAATTTTTGGATCGGCCGCCATTTTTTTCCCCATAGGCTTGCATTGCAATGCAAGTCTATGAGGAAAAAATGGCGGCGGGTGGGTAAGGGGGGGCCTAACTCCCTCCCCCCCCCCGGGGCCGTCCGCTGTGGACGGCCCCGGCAGGTAAACCCCCTCCCCCGCGCTCCCTACCCCCCCTGGGGCCGCCTGCTTCCATCCGCTGGCGCCCGCGGGCGCCAGCGGATAGAAGCGGACGGCTCCGGGGGGGGGGTAAGCCCCCTTCCCCGCCACTTACCTTCTCGGCACGTCCGGCGCCGGCGGCTAGTACCAGCGGGCTCCGCGGCCTACTCTCAAGTAGCGCGCCGGGTGATGACATCACCCGGCGCGCCACCCTGGAGCAGGCCGCGGAGCCTGCTGGTAGTAGTAGGCGCCGGCGCCGGACGGGAGCCGCCGGGCCGGGCAGGTAAGGGCCCCCCTCCCCCCTCCGCGCGCCCCCTCCTCCCCTCCACGCACCCCCTCCTTACCTTTCCGGCCCGGCGGCTCCCGTCCGGCGCCGGCGCCTACTACTTCCAGCAGGCTCCGCGGCCTGCTCTAGAGTAGTGCGCCGGGTGATGACATCACCCGGCGCGCCATCCTAGAGCAGGCCGTGGAGCCTGCTGGGAATAGTAGGCGCCGGCGCCGGACGGGAGCCGCCGGGCCGGAAAGGTAAGGGCCCCCCTCCCCCCTCCGCGCGCCCCCTCCTCCCCTCCACGCACCCCCTCCTTACCTTTCCGGCCCGGCGGCTCCCGTCCGGCGCCGGCGCCTACTACTTCCAGCAGGCTCCGCGGCCTGCTCTAGAGTAGCGCGCCGGGTGATGACATCACCCGGCGCGCCATCCTAGAGCAGGCCGCGGAGCCTGCTGGGAATAGTAGGCGCCGGCGCCGGACGGGAGCCGCCGGGCCGGAAAGGTAAGGGCCCCCCTCCCCCCTCCGCGCGCCCCCTCCTCCCCTCCACGCACCCCCTCCTTACCTTTCCGGCCCGGCGGCTCCCGTCCGGCGCCGGCGCCTACTACTACCAGCAGGCTCCGCGGCCTGCTCTAGAGTAGCGCGCCGGGTGATGACATCACCCGGCGCGCCACCCTAGAGCAGGCCGCGGAGCCTGCTGGGAATAGTAGGCGCCGGCGCCGGACGGGAGCCGCCGGGCCGGAAAGGTAAGGGCCCCCCTCCCCCCTCCCCCCTCCGCGCGCCCCCTCCTCCCCTCCACACACCCCCTCCTTACCTTCCCGGCCCGGTGGCTCCCGTCCGGCGCCGGCGCCTACTACTACCAGCAGGCTCCGCGGCCTGCTCTAGAGTAGCGCGCCGGGTGATGACATCACCCGGCGCGCCACCCTAGAGCAGGCCGCGGAGCCTGCTAGTAGTAGTAGGCGCCGGCGCCGGACGGGAGCCACCGGGCCGAGAAGGTAAGTGCCCCCCTCCTCCCCCCCCCCGCTGTCCACTTTCATCGGCGGGCGCCCGCTGGCGCCCGCCAATGGAAGCGGCGGTGGGCGCCAGTGGGCGCCCGCCGATCCGCCGATCCGCCGAACCGGTTCGGAGCTTTTTCGGACCGGTTCGGATTGGATCGGCCGATCCAGCTGCGGGATCGGAAATCGGATAATTTATCCGATTTCCCACTGGACCGGACTCGGATCGTGGATCGGGTCCGATCCAGTGCACATCCCTACAACTGATGGTAATTCTTCTCCAAGCTACAATCCTATGCACACACTCAAGTTTTATTGCACTCATTGGTACTTACAAATGAGAAAATGTGCATAGGATTGAGCACTAAACCTGTAACCATGCATAAGCACCTGTAATTTCTCTCTTCCTTCCTCTCCGTTAACCCTGTGTGAAATTTTAGATTGCAAGCTCCTCAGGGCAGGGGCATGTCCTCTGATAGTGCTATTGAAACAACAACAAAATGACCTGGTTCGCATGTAATGACAAATCAGAGTCCTCTTCCTGGTTTGTTCATGGTTAATAATCCACAGTTAAACCATAATCCAGGATTCACACGTAATGACAAGCCACGATTCAACATCAGCACATGATAAAAACCTTACCTTGCATTGTCATTACATGCAAACCAGACCAATATACCTAACCACACTGGACAAATTTATCAAGCTTATTCTCCATTGATCCACAGCACACCTGCATTTACATAGATATTTTTGTTAATTGATTGTTATATATTCAGTGCTACTGTAGGATTATGGGTATCATGATACATTATACATTTAAACAGCTTTCCCTAAAGAACTTTGGGAATTGTAGTTCTGTTAGTCAAATAGACTGAATTTGTCTCAGTTCTGCTATTAAATACATCTAGTACTGTATTTTAAATCTTTGCACTGTTGATAGATTCTATTTGGTTATCATTTTTTATTTTATGCCGTAGGGCATTATCTTTTTAACTTTTATATTGTATTTTATGGTTTTAATTGTTATGAATTGCCTCTGCTTAATTAACCCATAGTGGCCTAGCGTGACTTGTGAACTGGCCCTTTGTAAGTCATGTAATATACAAATAAACTGAATATATCTATAATTATAATGCATGTACTTATGCATAAGCATATACGTTAATTTATCAAGGCTGGACTCCTAAGCACACTCACTTATGAGTAAACCCCCACTGAACACAATGTTCCAAGTTGACATACATAGATGCAGAGGAAACTAGTGTATATTCATTTTGCACATTTAACTGCTGTACCAGTTAACTGTAGTACTGCTTCAGGGGGAAAGATGCTGTGCCATCAAGGGTGAGCTATTCCACCTGCTCCACTCCCCCTCCCCACCTGGAGACTTTAAAAGCAAGGCTGGAGCTGCAGTTTGGGAGGCGCTGGTTAAGAAGGAGATATGCTATTCCAACCAAGATATTTTTTCTTATCTGTTTTATTTTGCTGTAAACTTGTATTTAGTATTTTCAAAAATATTTTTGTGATATTCCTGCTGTAAACATGCATTTAGTAGAGTCAAATGGGTTATTGTATTTATTGTATTGTAAACAGATAACTTACTTTATTTTATGTACAACGCTTTGTAATAAAGCACTATAAATAAATTGTATTATTTATTATTATTGTGTCTTCCATGATTTGAAATACATTTCAAAGTATTTTGGCAACGTTTATTGAAGGCACACTGAACAGAATACAAAGGATATGAAAGAATCTGGATGAAATCGCCCCTCTCCTCCATTAAGAAAGAATCAGCGAAGTCTATTGGGAGTGTCTGTTGAAAATGTATTAAAATGTATTTGAATGATCAAAAACATAGCTGTGCTTCTGTGTAACTTCTTCTTATCATAGTATGGCCTGCACTGGAGAAGATATGCCAGTGCTTCGGGAACAAAATGGATTAATGAGCTACTTACAGATCTTCGATGCACCTTGGGGGCTGCTTCAGTCTGTTTCCACTGATGAGGTAGTTGTAAATTTCTGCATTCTCAATGCCTGCATAAGGAGTTTGCCCTCGGGTCACAATTTCCCACATAGTCACACCAAATGCCCACTGAAATACAGCAATTTGGGAGAAATATAGTTAAGCAATTATTTTCAGGAGAAGAAAGAAATTATGTCTAATGGCCTTAGGGTATGAGCATTAATGTTTAGATAAATGAATGAGTTATTGGAAATATTTAGCTGGCCATCTAGGGTTGCGGGTAGATACCTGATAGCTTTTCATTATGCAATGTATTTTTTTCCTGTGACAGAGCTGTTAGGTAAGCTGAAAAAAACATGTAAAGAGGAAATTTGCTGCAACAATCTTTAAGCAGTATGGTGTAGTTTTGACTGTGAATTGGGAAGACTTGGAGCATACAAGTGCAAGATTTCTGCAGTTCATTCATTGTGACATGTGTCTATGGCCAAAGATGGCTCACAAGCCACCAAAAAAGTAATTCCCAATGATATAATTGCTTCTGAGTGTTCACATTCTGTCTTTACACAATTTCAGATTTGGCAGCAGCTTATAAATCTTCAAAGGTACTCCCATCATCCCCACAGGACTACACAATAGAGCTGTTTTGGAATCATGCTTTGTCAAGTATCTTCTAATGTGAGCTCCAATCTATCAGAGATACGCTGGGCTCAGAGGTTCTAGAGCAGGGGATGGGCAACATGCAGGCACCCCTCCCTACAATTTGGCACTGAAATGTGGCGATGCAGCAGCAAAAAAAGGAGTGCTTTTCCTGGTGTGAAGGAAAACAAGCAGAGGTTTGGTTGCCAAAATTTAGCAGTGCAGCAGGGGAAGATGTGTGGCCCCAATGAGATCCAGAGGTGGGGGGGGGGAATTGGTCCCCGGACTCTGGAAGTTGCCCACTCCTCCTTTACAGAAATCCCATTAGGACTTTCAATAACCCATCCTATTAGTAACCTGAGTCTTGGTCAGTTCCAACACACAATAGATTGAAGCTTTCAGGTCTCTTAAGTTTTGGACCATTTCAGTCATCATCACTGAATTCGTATTAGAAATGAGAGGTTGAATTGCAAAGTTTTCATCCCTTGTGAAAAAGCAACATACAAAATGTCCAGAAATAAAGGAAACAAGTCCTCCCTAGACCCTTAAAAGCATGTTTTTTTACCTTTCTTTCTCAGTCACTCTGAACATACCACAGATCTGTTATTTCATCTACTGTAGCTCATGCTTTGATATCTTTCCTCCTTAGTAAAATAAATCTAAATAAGATTTAAAGTGGCTTGATTCTTTCTCTGTACAAATCCCATTTTAATAGGCCCAGAAGAAAGACTTGCTGGTATACCACTAATTGCTTCCATTCTGTCAGTCTTGTGGAGATTTGAATTGGATCCAATAGGCACTTGGGCTCTCCTCTCACAGAGCACATCTGAACCAACTGCCCCATGAACAGGAGGGAAAGAAGTCAGAAATCTTTGCCACCATTGCCATCTCCTCCTTCTACTGTTTCACAAGCAGAAACTGGGCCTTTCCTCCCCTCACAGAGTCTATTCCGACCAACTGCTCTGTGAGCAGGAAAGGAAGTGGAAGTAAGCTGTCACCATCACTATCTTTTCAGATAGTTAAAAAGAAAAAGAAGAAAACTATTTTCATTTAACAGTTTTCATCCTCCTTTCTCTCCCTTATTCTGTGTGTGTCTGCCATATCTTAAATTTAGCTTGTAAGCATGAGGGCAAAGACTGTTGCGCTGTCTGTCTTTATAAGCTGCTCTGGGAGACTTTCGGCTAAAGTATACAGTAAATGCTATAAATAAGGTAAAGTATGAATACACAACCCCTTTCTGGCCTAGGATTACCACAATATTACACTAGAGGGAGCAGTCTTCTTTTCAGGCCACATTGTCATTACACATCAAGACTATTTATTTATTTATTTATATGGCACCATGCCTACTGATGGCTCTATATAAATGATAAGTAACAGTAACTCAGTAAGTACTTCTTCTGTTTCATATTGCTTTTCTCTCTCTTTGTTTTAGAATTCTGCCATAACTCTAGTGATCACTTTTACACACCACTCTTTTCATGCTAGACTATTTTGCAAAGTTATCAGTGAAGGCCTATTGGGCTAGCAAGAGTACTGGCCTGGCAGGAGTAAAGCCGTTGTTCTCATAAATCTGTGTGAAATATAGTTATGCTTGCAGTGAATATAAAAAGGTATGGCTGTGCAATCAGTGACCTGTAGCTAAGAGATGCTGATGGGCTGAAATCAGTTTGAACTGAAAATGCTGTGTGGAGTTGGCAAAAGGTGGAAGGAACCACAAGAAAAAGAGGGTGTGCAGTGCAGGTGAGAGATCTGAAGGGGGTGATGTGGGACACGTTAGCCCCAGATGGCTTGAGGGTTCCAGTAAATAGTAATCAAAATGAATATGATCCTTTTTGCTCCATATTGTGATGAGGCTTCTGCTTTTCACATAGGCACTGACAAAGACACTGTACGAATCAAGCATCCTATGTACAGCATTTAACCAAACAGCAGTACAAAATTAGAATGATGTCATTTTTTAATAAGAAGAGGACAAGATTACGCAAAAGGAGGCGAGGGTTTAAAGTGAGGAGAGACAAAAGGGGGAGTAAAGCAAGAACAATCCAACATAATTAGCTCCAACTGCATTGATTCAAGACAAGGTGATACCCATGTTTCAAAAAGGGCTCCCTGATCAATCGCTTTCAGGATCAGTCTGTCTCCTTGGTGAAGCCTTGTCCCATACAAAGTAGAGAAGGTGGCGGTCTCACTTCTGTCCAAAGATCAAAGGACTGAGCATCTCCCTTTTGTGGAAGATGTAAATAATGTTGTAAAGAGCCATAGCTGCTCAGTAATCATCCCCTGTTGTGGTTGAAAGTCTTGTGGACAAGTTGCTGTGTTTGTAGCCTTGTGGCCAAAAGAGATATACTTGCAGTGATTGCATTGGACAATAAAGCTAAGTTGGATCTTTTCCTTTTTGTGGCCTCGATTCCTGTCCCTGAAGACATGGTCTAGTTAATCCTTATGCTGACCTATGTTAGTAAACATCAGAATTGGTCGAGAAGGCATGCAAGGAAAAAGTATGACTGGCCCTCATCACAGCGTATCTGACTAATGCCACTTACTTGATCTTGATCCCAAGCTCACTGATGAAAACAGAAGCAGAGCAAAAAGCACAACAAGAAAACCCACTCACCACATCACTGTGCATTGTGTAGAGATTGTCCGCCAGGCTTTCCAGTGCCAGCCACTTCACTGGCAGCTTAGAAGCAGAGCCCTGGCGGTAATAGTCTCCACTATAGATTTTCTTTGAAAGCCCAAAATCAGCAACACACACATTCATGTTTTCATCCAACCTAAAGGGAACAAAAAAGTGACTGTTGAAGAACTCAGGCAAAATTATCCAGGTGATGCAGGAAGAAATGGCAGGTCTGGGTTTCCGCCTTCAAATTGTGCCTCATTCCTTGATATTAAGGCAGGCAGAGAACCAGACAGGTGCAATCCCCTAGATCATACATGTTTCAGACTATTAGTGAGTCAAAGTTACCAGCCTCTAATGAGCTGCAGTTTTCAATTGTCTCACTCAGGGAGAGAGCGTACTTTCACCTGAAGAAGGGGGAGGAAATTGATTTCAAACTGATGAGGTGATTCACCTCACCTTGCCTCCTCTGAGAATTTGTGTAAGGGCAAGGAGATGCTCCTGAAGGAGTCCAACCAAAGTAGCTCCTCACCCACCTTCCCAGGGGCTACTTAAAACACCTGTGTGACTTATGGGGAGGGCAGAAGAGGACGAGCTCATGTAATTAGCTCCTGAAGAGGCTGCCTACACTACTGGAGAGAATGCTGCTAGTCTATTGTTTTCTCTTTTGCACCTTCTAATTTATTTTTTGTATTTTAATTGTAAACTGCCTCGACTGCACTAGCAAAAAGTCAATCTATAAAAGCAAATCAATCAATCATAACTAAAACTCAGTTATACACTAAGGGGGTCCACATAGTCCATACGTGAAACACTTCTTTCCCAATGAATGTACATGTACGGTTCCTGTGGTTACATGTTGCAGAAATGTAAACAACCCCGTTTAATTTCGTTCCATGCTGAGCATGTAGGAAGCACTGGAACCTGGAGCTCCTGCTGGGCCTGCTTGGGGACAGGAACAGAATGGAAGCAAACCAAATGCCGAAGAAGCGGTGAAACTGAGTTTCAGCAATGTGGGGTTCCTGGGTTCCCTAAGCCAGGAAGCGCCAGTGGGTATTGCCACTGGGCTTCCTCCTCCTTCCACAACCAAAAGCTAGGATGGATTGCCTGAAAGAACAGTGATGACCCTGCTCAAGGGCACATGGAAATTATAAAAGGGCTGCCTTCCCTCTCCTTTCTTACAACTAGGAAGGGAAAAGGAGGAAATATGATAAATTCCTTCTAACAAAGGGAGGGACTGTCTGTCATATGGTGATAGAGCACATACACTTTGCATGCAGATGGTGCCAGATCCAATCCCTGACATCTCCCAGTAGGGCTAGGAAAGATTCCTGCCTGAAAGCCTGGAGAGTCACTGCCAGTCAGTGTCGACAATACTGGGCTAGATGGACCAATACCCATGGGAGAAAGATGCTGTCCCTGTAACAACTTAGAGGTAGAGACAGTTACACATGTGCTTTAGTTGTGATTTTTATAATGGAATTAGGAATGACCTCCTGTGACCAATCCTAAACGGTTATCCTATCCACTCTAACGAGGCCCTGACAATTATACTCTTACAGACCAAAGATAAAACAGTTGCAATCCAAGTTGTAAAGCTTTTTACACCTTACTACCTGGCATAGAGCTCAGATGATGGTTACCTGAGGCGGTTGCTTGGAGCTCTGAGGTCTGTTACCCATGTTCCAATACCAAAACACTCTTCCGGACAATGTTGCAAAAGGTGTAATGTAAACGCCATATAGAACCTATGCCACAATATCCATTCCCCACAGAATGGCTTATGAGGAAGAAGAGAGTTTCTACTTATGAACAGCCACATATAACTCCCCCTTATGGTCTTTTAGATCTGCTTCTGACACTTTCAAGGCTTTGTTGCTTGTTTTTGATCTGCTCTGATACATTATCTGGTTTGGACTGTAACTTTGTGATTTATCTCTTCCCCTAATGTTCTTCATCAATAATCCAGCATTTTATCATTGTTATTCCAATTCTGGTTTTACAGAGCTTATGCATTTCTATACATGTCTACTCAGAAATAAGACGCAGTGAATTATGCTGCGCTTATTTCCAGGTAAGTGGGTACAGAATTGCAGCCTTAAACTTCCTTATTATTTGTAATAATGTCATTTTATTTATACAGAGAAATCATATTTGTATAGTCTCATTTTTTTTTAAAAAATAAAGAAACAAGGAATGCTCCATGATCTTTTAGATGGTTTTCTGTAAACCTTCTCTTCTCTGAGTCAAATTTCAATTAGGTTCCCTCCTTCATTGCAAATTTTCTCCCAGCCTTGTCTTCTGGAGTCAATCTATCAGGTTCCTGAAATGGTGGGCAGCGTAGGAGGTGGAAAGTATGTGTTTGCTGCTTTTCTGTTTGGTTACTCATGTCTAAGAACTCCAGCAGGAGAGTGCACACCACAGAAAAGATATGCAAAACACCGTATGTTTAGGCTAAGGGAGTTGGGACATTGTGAGGTTCATACCATGGGCCACCGTGAAATAGAGATGCCCATGTCACCAGTGCAATCATCTGCATGACACACACAAAACAAAACAAAAACCTGTACTTGAGGCTAGAAGGGAGGAAAATCACATTTTCTTATCAAAACAGTGGTTTGAATGTTGGGAGCATATGCACTTTTTCTGCAATTAATGCGCTAGGTGGAAGAGAAGGTCGTTTGAATCTTCTACAATAGTTTAGCAAACAATACATTGTTTGTCCGCCAATGCTCTCCATTATATAGTTTCCTTCATGGATGTACCAGCTGCAGTTCATCTCCCACCTGCTGCATCTTACTCAACAGATATCCTCTGTTTTTCTTAATCTCTGCAAATGCTTCAGAAAGCCTATAAGAACATTGTGGACTTACATGCAGTTCCGAGCAGCTAAGTCCCTGTGTATGAAGTTTTTGGAGCTCAGATACTCCATGCCACTAGCAATGTCAATCATAAACTTTACAAGTGTCTGAAGAATCAAGTCCTGCAGAAAAGGGCATAATGAAATGCAGGTTATTGGAAAAAAACAATGAATGTTTCAACATGCTATGTTTAGCTTTTAATCCCATTATCAACTCTAGAGGTGACAAAGCACAACTAGCAGAGCCAACTTATTTGTTGATTGATTTGATTTGTACTCCACCTTTATACCAAAAAATGTCACTCAAGATGGCTTACAGGAACAATTAAAATTGATTAAGTGAGCAATCCTATGGTCCCTGGGAGAGCATCCTATGGTCCCTGGGAGAACATCCTAGGGACTATGGGATCACTCGGAGAAACCCTTCTGAGGTCGGAGACAGTGCTGCTCCTCTCACTCTGCTGGCTTCAGCTCAGCAGGGCAAAGGAATTTTGGAAGCTTCCGAGCACCAAGGGCATAATTGATAGGATTGCACCCTAAAACAATGAAACATTACAATGAAATAAAAACGTAATGATCACAGAATTTTAAAAAAAGAAGAACCCAACCCAACAGACCCACTTATAGGTCAAAAGGGCTTTTTGCCTGCTGGTGGGAGGACAGGAGAGAGGGGGCACAGGTGACTCCGTATCAGTTAAGAAAACTTACTGGTTTACTCCACTGCAGCAATAAAGCCTTGTTATTTCACCAAGAGCGCAAACAGGATTGGACAATTTTGGGAGATCCAGACCCCCCCCCTTGACCTCCCCCTACCCAAACAAGCCAATTTCGACCATCTTGGCTCTGTAGCTGCCACAAATGCCATTTTTTAAAAGCAGGTTGTTGTTTTTACCAAATTCAAGTCAATTTAGGGGGCAACAGGAGGTGGTGGGCCCACAGCAAAGGGCAGTGGGGACCACAGGAGGCCCACGAGCTGCATGTTGCCTACCCTTGTCGCAAAAAGAAAGCCAGACTATGGGAATTGTTGGCTCTGCTCATTGGCATTTGATGGGCCAAGTTGCATTGTGTGCTACCATATACAACAATATTTTTAGACCAAAAAGTTCATCTTTCATCTTTGTTGACTATAGCAAGCACATGTGGTTTGACTATATGTGCACAAGATGCTCAGAGGCAACCCAAACTTGTAACGACCTACAAGTACCATCAATGAGTAGGATTGCTGAACTTGTCAAAACAGGTTTGTATCTATGTGCCCAATACACTGTGCATTCAACAAACAAAACCTTAAGTTCAAAAAGTGATCTTCAAAGTAATTGTTCTGTAAGAGAGAGCATCTTACGAAGGGGTTTTCTCCAATCCGGGACATCACTAGAAAAGAGTGAAGGTCTCCATGCTTCATGAAGGGCAGAATAACCATTGGGATGGGAAGTCGCCCTTTAGGGCGATTGCGTAAACTGACGCCTGATGTGAGAAAACAGAGAAGGAAAGAGAAATTGGTAAGTACAATTATCCTTGATCTACGTTATTATACTTCCCTCTTCATGATCTGCTGAAAATATTTTATTATATTTATAGGCAGCAGCATTTCTAAACTCTTGGCCACATGTCTGGCCCAGAGCAGGTTGCTGCCTGAAGCCCCAGTGCTGCCTGTCTGTGTGCCCACCACTGCCTGTCCACCCAACTGTTTTTTCCTTTCGTGTGCATATGCATGCTCAGCCTCTTCCAGAAGTCACAGGTCTTGTGAGACTTCCAGGACAAAGTGCAAGAGTCTCACGAGATCTCATTCCAGAAGTCTTGTGAGTCTTGACACTTCTGGGAGAGGCGGGGAAGCAAAAGAGCAGCCAGGTGCTTCTTGTTCCAGCCGGCCATGCAGGCCATCAGCCAGAACAAGAAGCACTGGGACCAAGATGAGTGTGGCCAGCTGCCCAAGCAAACAGTCCGGGTGGGCAGGAGGCGAGTGAGTGAGCAGCTGCCGCTTCTTGGTCCCATCGGCTACATATAGGTGGCCAGCAGGACCAAGAAACGGCTGCTCACTAACACGCCGCCTGCCCACTCAGACTGCTTGCTTGAGCAGCTGGTTGGCCATTCTTGCTGGCCATGCTCACCACTTCTTGGTCTGCTGGCCATGTGCCCAAGCAGTCCAAGTGGGTGGAAGCAGGCTGGGAGGCGTGTAGGTGAGCGGCCGCTTCTTGGTCCCACCAGCCACATGCACATGGCCAGCTGGACAAAGAAGCAGTGAGTGTGGCTGACAGGCACAGCCTGCCGGTTGCCCAAGCAAACAATACAGGTGGGTGTACTGTTACCAAAGGCATGCCTCCAGGCAGAGGCATCCAGCCTTTCCTGGATGCCTCCGCCCGGCGGGAGGCATCCAGGAGGGGCTGCTCCTTAGTCCCATGGCTGCTGGCAGGTGGCCAGTGGGACCAAGAAGCAGTGAGTGCACCCACGGGAGCAGCCGATGCCATTCTTCCAAAATGTTGCCTCCTGATGCGCCCACACGAGGCTGCTTCATGGAAGGGCCAGCCCTGCTTGGCCTGATCCAGCCCATGTGTTGAGTGACATCTATTTTTATTTGATTCACAAGGATGTAAAGTTTACCATTAGAAGTATTTGAAAGTGAGTGCATATGGATGTACAGAGAACGTCTACAGTTCCCAATAGGGCAGAGTTTTACTTGACTGCTGCTGCCTCCTGATCTAGTAGCGCCTGCTGCAAAGAAGCTGTGAAATATGCTAGGTTGGAATCTTCCTGTACAAAAGTCAATACAGCAATGAAAAAGAACTCACCAATCAGTTTAGTAACATGCGGATGGTCAAACTCCTTCATGCAAGCAGCTTCTTTCAGGAATTCCTCAATGTCATTTGAGGTGAAGATGTCCGCTAAAATGAAAGACAGGTGCACTGAGATTTCCTTTTGAATGTAATGGAGATAATTTTCCAGGAAACATGCAGAGGACAGAGCTAGGAGGAGCACTAAGAATCCTGATCACTAAATTATTGTGCTGAGAAGCACATAGTCACTAATCCTGCTATTATGAAGTATATTCTGTACATTCATTCAACTTCTGGATGATTGTACATTGCTTCAAGGTGCCTCGAGGATTAGAAAAATTTGCAACTTTTCTATTGTCAGAGAGGATTACTGATGATTACATTTCTTTCCCCAGTATTTTCTGTACTGACTACAGAAGTCACTGCTTTTAAAACAATGGTAAATAGCTTCTTAAGAGGACAACCCTATACATGTCTACCCAGAAATACACACTGAGTTCAATGGGGTTACTCCCAAAGCTGCTAAACCAGAAGAGCTAGTAAAGGATTTGTTACCAAAGTGGTTTAAAGAGTCTAGAATCAACATCTGAGCACTGCAATCAACTTAATCCAGAGGTTTGGTAACTCAGTAATTAACACTGAAATATATTAATGAATAGATTACATACGATGATTTACTAGAGTTATGATTTAATTTACCAAATCTGATTTAGAGATTGTGGATCACATTTGTGAAAGGTTTAAGTAATGCTGGAAAATATCTGTTTAGGGTATCACTTTGCTCCAACAAAAATCGACATCCAAACTCCCAGAAATGTTAACAGAGCGGGTATTATTCTGAAACTACTTTGAGATTAATATTTGCTAATAGAGATCACCAGCAATTTATATTAACTCACAGATTAATGCTACAGCTCCAGGAATATGGAGGGCCAGGCTACGTGTTCTACTAATTGTGTATGTGTAGTTGACCCTGCTATTTTATTTCTCACTCCAGTGTAAGTGTATATGGTCGTGATCTGGATCAAGACCATGGCACTCTGGGAAATAGTAAACTTTTCCCTATCACCACCTGTTCTTTCCTGAAATTCCACCACCACGGGTAGCGGGTGGGGGGGAGGTACAATATAGAGGAAAAAAAGGCTCCATTGCAATCAGTGGAGGCTTTTTTTCTTTTTTAAACCCCTCCCCCCAGGGTGTGTGCGGAATTTCAGAAAAATAACAGGTGATGGGGGGGGAGGTTTAATTTTTGTCTCATCTGTTTTTTCATGAAATTCACCCTCCTCCCACACACAGTGGGGATGTTCCCTTTTTTAAACCTCCCCCAGAGTATGTGTGGTATTTTGGGGAAAGAGCAGGTGTGGAGAAAAGTTTCATGCTTCCCTCCCAAAGTGCCATGGTCCCAATCTCAGATCAGGACCACACAGAGTTACACAGAAGTAAAGAAAAATAGCAGGGTCATAATTAGTACAATATATAGATTGGCCATGACTTTGGTGGTGACTGCAACTTCTAGCCTTTGTGTAAGTACTAGAGGACATGGCTCTTAATATGGGAGGCTCACAGTGTCAAAAGTCGAAATAAAAGGAGGAAGGAAGACAAGAGGAAAAGAAAGGGAAAGGAAGCACAATACAAATGTTGCTTGGGAAGGCAGAGGAGTACTGGGAGCACCTCAAATAGCCTAGACTTGTCTCACCTTTTAGCATTTTCACAGCAACCTTCTGGAGAGAGCCATCAGGCAGTTTCAGCTGACCCTCTCTTACAGACCCAAATTCCCCTATTAATTACAAAAGAAGACAAGACGGTAACAGGTCAAGCATGAGGCAAATGAGTTTGGATTCCAGGGACCATAAAGGGTGGAGCTGTTAGGAGAAGGAGCACATAGATGGAAGCTACTAAATAACGGTCTTGTCCAGTGAAATGTTTTCTTCCATGGCAATACCCTTTGGAATTATTTCCAAGGAGGAATATGAACAATATCACATTGGAACTGAACATCTACAGGGATGGAGTTGTTTCCCCCCCCCCCCCACAGGAAATACACAGGAACAGAAATTGGCAGGAACTTAAGGAATAATGCAGCTAAGTTAAACTAATGGGACTTAAAAGTGCTTGACATTGTACTTCTAGATCTTTAGCAAATGAGGATATACAGAACGGAGTTTGAATGGGCCGGGACATCAGCAGGAATCCTTGGCAGTTGTCTCCTTAATTCTTCTTTCCTCCTCCTAAACCCCCCCTCTACCTCTAGCCCCAGCTTTTTCCTACTCCTCCTTCTCCCCTAACAGCATCTCATGCCATGCTTACCTTCTATTCATTTCCTTCTTTTTTCAACTTTCACGCTACTCAAAATCTGCTATTCTTCCTACTTTTTCCTTGGCTGAATCTCTCCCCTTCGACATGCAGAATTCCTCACTCCCACAGCAATGCCCATGGCAACCACAACAAGTATGTGTATTGGCACATTTGGCCAGAGTTTCTCACGTTGTCGGCAAGAGTTCTATATTGCTCTTATAAAAACCACCAAAGAGCTAATCGATATGCAGAATGATAGTTAAGACCCAGTTAAACTCCAGCTTCTAGACTCATTTGGTTTCATTCCAATAATGGAGTGATGGTTGAAGACTAACAGTTCGCTCCTATGCCATTACGCATGCCTAAACTCTTTCAAATGAATGGGCTTAGGCACACTTAACTGCATAGAACTTATCTGTAAGCCCCAATCAGAGCAAATGTACTCTTGCCTAGGCTTTGGTTCACACTCACCTTTGCCTAACATTCTTCCCAGAGTAAACTGCTGCTCCTGGATCAGGACATCCTTCAGTTTGGTCTTCAGTTCATCACTGATTCCTATACTGTCCACTGTAGAAACAGGAGAGAGATAGAAAAGGGGATTTAACAAAGGATCTCCATAAACCCAGCTCTTATAACAGAATCTCTAGAATCACAGGCCTTTGATCTTAGCCATAACTATGACAGGGAGCATGAAATGTGAACAGTTGAATCCCAAACATTGTTCTTAGATGTAATTTCAGTGGGAATTACTCCCTAGAAATTGCTACCAAAGAAATGTCCTTTTCCTGTCTTATGAAAGATGAGAAGCGCAAACATTATTTTAAAATAAATAAATAAATGTCAGTGCTAAAGTTTCAGAGTTTAAAGTGCTGCAAGATCCTTCTCTTACACAATGAAAAGAGAGAAAATTATTATTATTATTATTATTATTATTATTATTATTATTATTATCTCTTTCTCGCTCATAGTGTTTTTTTCTAGATGGACATGACGGGATTTGCCAAGTCATGCTGTCTTTTACAGAGTCAGGAATTTCCTGACAATTGGACATGTTTTAATTATGACTGCTTTCTGGATTTTGATATGGATGTATTTTGGTAGGCCCAGTTTCTGAAGGTTTTCTGTATAGTTTTTTGATGTGATGTCAGTGACTGATCTGACTAATGGAATAATTATGACCTTTTCCTGTTATCATAGTTCTTTGACTTCCACAATATTTTTTCTCTCTTTTCCTCTTCCTTTTCTACAACATTTTTGTCATTAGGTGTTGCTATGTCAGTGAGGTATGTGTTTTTTTAATTTTTTGTCTATGACCATTTTGTCTGGTTGGTTGCAAGGTATTATCTTGTCCGTATGAATTGTTCTGTCCCAGTATATTTTATGATCTGCATTTTCCAAGATTGTTTTGAGTGAGTATGTATAGTATGGTGAAGGTTGTTTGATGAGGTTGAATTTGATGGCCAGTTGTTGGTGAATTATTTTTGTTGCTGTATTGTGTCTGTTTGTATAGTCCATTCCTGTCAGAATTTTACATCCTCCTGTTACATGGTCTATTGTTTCTTGGAATTGATGGCATTTCCTACATAAGTCTGTTGTTACACTATTGTCTTTTATGATGTATTTTTGGTAGTTCTTGGTTGCTATAACTTGATCCTGTATGTTTATTAGGAATCCTTCTGTTTCTGAAAATAGCTCACCCTTCCTATGCATTTGTACAATTGTTCTTTGTTTATTTGTGGGTTCTGTATTATGTTGTAGTGCTTCCCAAGGAGTGCTTTTTGTGCCCATTTTTCTTTTTTCTCTGCGAGTGTGAGTGGTTGTGTTTGGTCTTTGTTTTGTAATGCTAGATTGAGTGGGGTATAATTTTTGTCTATTTTAACTATGGCTTTATGAATTGGCGTGTTTTTAGTGTGGAAGAATTCTCTGAGTGATTTTATCTGTTTAACATGAATTGTGTTAATGTCCAGCAGACCTCTTCCTCCTTCTTTCCTGCTGATTGTTATCCTTTCAATGCATGAGTTGGGATGGAGTATGCAGTTTTTCGTAAGTTTGGTGCAACTGCGTGTGTTTATTTCTTCAAGTTCAGTGTGTGACCTGTGTATGATTCCGGATAAGTATGTGAGGATGGGTAATGCGTAGGTGTTGATGGCTTTGAAAATGTTTTTAGAGTTAAGTTTGGATTTTAGGATTTGTGATAGGTGGGTTTTATATTGCATTCTTAGTTGAGTTTTTACTGTGGAGTGATTGATTTTCATGTTTTGTTGGAATCCTAGGTATTTATATGTTTCATTTTTTTCCATATCTATTATTTCTTATTATTATTATTGTTATGTTATTGTTTTATTGTTATTGTTATTGTTATTAACATTTATATGCCACATCTGCTAAAAAACCGTAAGGCATTGTACAACATATAAGCAGTACAGATGTAATCAGACTTGTACCAGTTGCTTTTGCAGACGGCCATTTAGAAATCATCCACCAAAGGTAAATCATGGCTGTTTGGATATCACCAAACCTAAAATAATTTGCAGTGGCAGTCTAGCTGAACTTTCATCTGAGATATAGTATAAAGGTGGATCAATTGGGCAGTATCCAACTTGACACTCGCACTAATGTAAATGATCTCTACTGCAATGGCAGTAGCATTAGCTGGTGCAATAGGTTTCCCCAGACAAGTATTTTGTCACACCAGCTAATGCTGCTGGTGTTTCTCTAGAGGTAGCTTACGCTAGGAAATGTAATTTACATTAGCACTAGTATTGACTTAGATATTGCCTGTTATTTTATTCATTTAAGAATTATATCACCTCTAGGGCAAGAAGTGATCTTTAGGAAGCCTTACCATAAATTTAACTTGTGTTCAAAATATAAAATATTTTGTGTTTAAAATATAAAAATAAAACCAGCTAATATACTTTAGAACACTGTATCATCAGCAATCAAAGCAAGATACTATCAAGAGAGCAATAAAATTTATCAAATACCTGAAGAAACAATTCTGGATTCTGTTCTGACTATAGCGTCTCAATGGATTTCAAAGTTACAAATGAAGGATAAGTTCTGGATATGGCTTTTGTAAACATTTGCCCATGATATTATTTTGTCGGTTTTTTTGTATTTATATTAGAAATGTTAAGCATTCAACAGAAAGATTTAGAAAACAGTAAGGATGGGGGGGGGAGAAGGGGAAAAGGATAGCACTTTGAGTTGAGAGTTTTGGAAACTCACTTGATGAAAGGGATCTGTAAGAAAGAATCATTTAGAACATTTTACCTACATGTTGCCTCAATAAGCTCTGGGACTTCTCTGTTGAAAGATCTCACTGCTCTGAAATGGACTACTGGATCCCCTCCCACCATGCTGTCAAAGGCATGACTAGAAGGTAAAAAAGAAGAAGTAAAACAATCTCATTAACTTAACATGCAAGAAATACTACCAAGGCACAGTACAGAACACCCACATGTATTTAATACAGAGCATTTCTACATGAGTGATTTGTTGGATGCTTGAGATTGGCCACTCAAGGAAGTTTGCGGGTTCTTTAGAAGATATGGTCAACCTCCAGGATGTCTCCCGCGCTTCCCCCCCCCCCCCCCCAATCCCTTTAAACAAACACAGAGATAATCAGCTGGCTATCCATGTAATAATGCCAATCATAGCCCCAGAAGGAAAGCAGAAGCAGAAAGCCACGGTAAGGCTGCAGGGATTTTTTTTTAATGCAGAGAAGCTCACAGACAGCAGCTCAGAGCCTCCTTAAATTGGTAACTGCTTAATCTCTGTGAGACTGCGCAAAAGGTTTGATGTCCCCAAGGCAGGCCCTCCCTATGTCACATTCCTCAAAGGCCTCAGAAGCGAAGAGGGGTGCAGTTACAGTGCCTCACCCCAGCAAGGGACACTGAGGTCGCTGCTTTTCCTTGGCTATGCCTCCGAAACAGTTCCTCCCCCCCCGTTCTTCTTCTTCCTCCTCCTCCTCCTCCTTCTAATGGAAAGTTGTTTTGTTCTGAGGTGATGTTTTAGTCACTGCTGCATGCTGCTGTCTGCAGTGCCGCTTCCTCCACTGCTCAGTCTCCCTGTTCCACAAGCCACCTACCCTGAGCTCATTCCCTTTGCAAATATCAGAGGATTCCCTTAATACTGGATCACTTCATGGTTATTTGCAAGCATGGGTAATATCTTGTGCCCATGCGCTTCTAAAAAAACCCAAAACAAGGGGAAATGGGGGTGGGAATGGGGAGGTGGTCAGCTGTGTTTGCAGAAGGAAGCTGCACTAACCTGTCCTGATCTGGAAACGAGCATTTCTGCTCGTTTCTGGTGTTATTTTTAGAAGCACAAAAGCCCTGTTGCACATGTGGTGGGTTCTGTGAGCTCAACATAACCAGGGGAGGTGGAGCAGCAACCCCCATCATACAATGAGGTTGTATCAATGCACCACCAACAACAACAACAACAACAACAACAAGGTTTTTACCCAAAACGAGTTTCTTTTCTTCTTTTCCGTAGGAGGATTAGTGCCAAGGCAACTGCTGTGACCAGTGCAGTAAGAATTCCTAACACCACAGGGACCCAGGATGTTCCATAGCGGGGCTGTCTCTGTCCCCCTGCGTAGAAGAGAAAGCCTCCATGAAAAAGCACGAGTTTGCATTTAGCAAAATGCACTCAAAATAATCAATCTTTAGAGAGGTATTTTCCACCATGAAAGGGCTCCAGCACGAGGAGGAAACCTACTGGTCAAACTCCAAATAACTCCGAAAAGATGTAGCAGCAACGGAGCCTTGCCTGTCATGACGGGGCAACACAGCATCTGCATGTCCAGCTACCTCAAAAACACTGCCTAATGCCAATTCCGGGAATTGGTGGGGAATGTTTTCTGAAGATTCCTGCACCTCCTCCATCCTCTCTCCCCTAGACACCCCAGTAAAAAAGGTTGGTGTTCAGAACACTCAAATGCCTGGAGCCATAATGTCTACGCATATACATACACACACACACACACACACACACACTATGGGGTGTACAACCCTCCCTCCCTCAAGAAGTTGGGAAAGATATAGGGAGTATGCAGTATAACAAGTCAAGCAGTGAAGCAGCATGACTAGGGGTGGAGGGTGGGGCGTAGATAACTAGGCACTGACAATCAACCAATAAACATGGCGGCGGTGTGGCGGAATAGGATGAAGGGTGTTCGACAAAATGAAAGGCATTCTTGGCTGTGAATGAAGCAGATAGCAGGAGGAACAAGGCCATTGGTATTTACCTCATGAATTTTGATAGGCTGTTTCACTGCATTGCCATAGGTGCGCACCTCTTTTCTCAGCCCTTTTGATCCTTTTTTCTCTTTCCAGCCCTCTAACTGCCTACAGTTACATTTACACTGACATTTTTGAGGTGTTTACTACATTCTGTGAAAACTGCTCTTGAGTAGTCACTATTGAACTTGCTGCCAATCCCAGCAAGAAACTGCACCAGCCCTTAGAAATGCTCTTTAGCAGTCCCAGCTGAAAAGAACAAGGAGCCCTGTGGCAGAAACCATCCGTGTACAGTTTGCTCAGGGCATAGCCAATTGCTCATTAAAATGTGCTTGTGTCAGCATATTGCTTTAATGGAAAGATTGGAGGAAAACATTTAGAGGACTTCCCCGCTCATCTGCATGCATGGAATGCCTTTTGCTTGGGGCACACAGCTCATAGTATTACAGGGATATTTTGGAGTGCTATAATATTACCAGAACTTGTTCATTTTTCCCATTCTCTTACCCTAAGGCTGTGCAAAATAACATCCTCAGAGGACTCCTAAACATTGTCACAATGAAAGAAACAAAATAGATCATAAAGCCCAAATCTTTTTGCCTATTTATAGGCATCTCAATTTAGACCAAAGACTATAAAATCCCTAGACATGTGGGAGATGGGGGAAAGCTGAGCAAGGATAGTTCATAGTCAGTCTATGTTGCTTGCTAACATGCAGCCAATTATCTTAGAAAACCATCCATGCAGCCTTCTCTGATGCATTAATTCACGTTACCATCCCCTGCCTCAGATGTCTGTATTCCTAAACCTGTTTCTAACTATATTCAGCTTCACATTCCCTCAACCATTTTCAAAAGAGATATTTGTATTCACTAGGCTGACCATATGAAAAGGAGGACAGGGCTCCTGTAACTTTAACAGTTGTAGAGAAAAGGGAATTTCAGCCAGTGTCGTTTGTATGCAATTAGTTCCTGGTGAAATTCCCTCTTCATCACAACTGTTAAAGTCACAGGGGCCCTGCCTTCTTTTGTATCTGGTCACTCTAGTATAGTGCCTGCACCTTTAACTGCATTTCTACACGAGGCTTTTATCCTGCATCTTTATCGAGGCTTCTGCTTCCAGATTCTTTGTGGGATTAAGATCGGTTCCTTTACATGTGCTTTTTTCCAGGGGGTTTCTTTCTCTGCCTTTCTATATGTTTCATTATACAACCATTAGATAGTGCTGTGGTATAGTGGAATTGCGCAATTATACAAGACTCTCATTTGGCTATTTCTAAATAATACCAGGCTTTCCTCATTAGGGGAAAAACGCGATAATGGCTGCAAAGCACAGGAGAGGCTCTGGAGGAGGATGACGTTGTATAAAGGACCCATAAACTACAGTAAGTGAGCAATCACGAGTCTATAATAAAATCCTCATGTAGAAAGTCTCTCTCTCTCTCTCTCTCTCACACACACACACACACACACACACAAAACGCAAAATCAATTTGCTGTTGATAAACATTTGTGCTTGATTGCAGAAACAAAGTAGTGTGAAACTACCCCATGCCTCCAGATCTACCTTCTAAATTAAAAATGTTCCCCACCTTATAAGCTACTTTAAACTCCAAACTGTAAATTGTCTGTTGTCGGATTTAAAAACAGAAAAGGAAGCATGCATTAGTTACAAAAAAAGTCTCACTTGTGCACCTGAGGGCTGGAGCACCTGCTATCTCTGCCATTCCCCCTCCCATCACCTTTTGGACATTTTATCCTATGGACTGGGGTCATTGCATTGTGCACAGAGGTCGGTGTCAAGGGAGAGGTCGAGCCCGGTTGCTGCCCCAGGCACCAAATTCTGGGGTTGCTAAAGTGGTGGCAGTGGGGCTCTAGTTCCTCCTCCTCCTCCTCCTCGCTTGTGCTAGTAGAGCCCCACCTGCACATCTCTCCATTACTGGGAGGGCCACATGCCCCACCCTCTGGCTCTTCAGAGTGGAAGGCCAATGCCTAGCTCTGAAAGGTTTTCAGAATGAGGCACTGGCATGCCTGGCACTCCAGAGAGTCACACTAGCTGCCCTCCTGTTGCAGCAAATGCTGCAGCAGAAGAGCGCCCAGCACAGAGGGTGAAGCAGGCGGAGGCACTGTGCTTCCGTAGGCTGACCATCTGAAAAGGAGGACAGGGCTCATGTAACTTTAACAGTTGTAGAGAAAAGGGAATTTCAGCCAGTGCCATTTGTATGCAATTAGGTCCTGGTGAAATTCCCTCTTCATCACAACAGTTAAAAGTTGCAGGGGCCCTGCCTTCTCTTGTATATGGTCACTCTAGTATAGTGCCTGCAACTTTAACTGTTGTGATGAAGAGGGAATTTCACCAGGGACTAATTGCATACAAATGACACTGGCTGAAATTCCCTTTTCTCTACAACTGTTAAAGTTACATGAGCCCTGTCCTCCTTTTCAGATGGTCAGCCTAGCTTCCGAGAGAGTAAAGAGAAAGAGAAGGAGGGTGCAGTGGTGGAGGCTGGGGGGGGGGGGAGGGGGAAAGAGGGTCGCAGTGCATCTGCCAGAGCACCAAAATGCCACCTTGCTTAGGCTGCAAAAATACCTGGAGATGGGCCTGTGTGAGTAGGGTGACCCTATGGAAAGGAGGACAGGGCTCCTGTATCTTTAACAGTTGTATAGAAAAGGGAATTTCAGAAGGTGTCACTTGGATACATGCAGCAGCTGTTGAAATCCCCTCTTCATCACAACATTTAAAGCTGCAGGAGCCCTGCCCTCTTTTGTATCTGGTCACTCTAGCTATACTCCTGCAGCTTTAACTGGGGAATTTCACCAGGTGCTGCATGCATACAAATGATCCCTGCTGAAATTCCCTTTTCTACACAAAGATACAGGAGCCCTGTCCTCCTTTCCATAGGGTCGCCTTATGTGTGAGTATCCACAACCCCAACCATGTTCTTGGTGGCTGTTGGGGAGGGCATGGAGGCTCCCTATTTGATATCTCTGTGGCAAAGGTAAGAGCCGCTCTGGTCCTTAGGGTTCCTGTGGAAACCACAGCATGCTCCTTCAACTGGGAGAGGACATAAGAAGCCCACGGGAGCAGAGGAAAACTTCTAACACCTTGGGCCACCGCTATTCAGAAAGAAGCCCTTCTGATGGGTTAGGAGTTAGTTGACATGAAGCCAGTGTGCTGTAGTGGTTAGAGTGTTGGACTGGAACTTGAGAGGTCCAAGTTCTATTCCTCACACAGTCATGAAGCTCACTGGGTGACTTTGGGCCAGACTCTGACTCTCTGCCTAACCTACCTCACAGAGTTGTTGTGAGGATAAAATGGAGAGGAAGAGGATCATGTCAACTTCCTTGGGTTCTTTGCAGGGGAAAAAACAGGATATAAGTGTAAAAATAAATAAATAAATAAATAAGTTAGTTAGTACAGTAGCAGTGATAGCCAACAGTAAGAACATTCTGGATTCCTGCAGAAAAGGCATGGCACATTCTTCTTGCCGGCTAAGGGTGCTTCAAATAAAACTGCAAGTGATTCCCTTGAATAACACCATTAAATGTTTTTATAACCTTCCCCACCCATACTCTGGGAGACACTAACAGGCTGCCCCTGATATTTCACACGCAGAGGGAACATAGAAAATGCCTATTCAGTGCCAGCTAGTTATTTCTGGAAAGTAAGCAACTTTTATTTTCCACCAGGCTCAGGCCTAGAACAACATTTCATTATTTTTACAGATCTATAGTTCTGTTCAGTCAGCATTCCTGTAATAAAGCTTTATTTTCAAGTATTTATAGGCACAGCTATGTACTATGTTAGGTGTGGCTGTGGTTTGGTCTCAACAAGCTTCAGGCAAAGAGAGAGAGAGAGAGAGAGAGAGAGAGAGAGAGAGAGAATGTGTGTGTGTGTGATTTTCTCCTCAGAGCAATTGTTTAAAAACAAGGGAAAGTTATTTGTTACTAGTACTTTCCTGACAGATTTTATGAATCACGTTAGCTCTATTCAGGCATTCAAAAATAAACACATGAGGAAGGGAAGTGTGCTAGCTCTGACTTTTAGACACATGTTTGCTGTGTACCCGTGGAGGGTGACTTTCTGAAGAGGAGAGCCTTCTGTATCCATGGAGGCTCTCCATGTTGGAATAGCGATGACAGGAGATCACACCAGGAAAAGGGTGCACCAAAGCGTAAATTTGCTGCTAGACTTTTATTTATTTATTATTAACTTGATTTGTTAAAAAGCCACCAATGTACAACAATTTAAAACAATAATATTGTAACAACTTTTTAAAAAAACCAGAGCATTAAAACAGCAAAACATTAAAACAATCACGTAATTCAAAAATATAAATTAAACACATTCATTTTAATCTTTAAAATTAGATTTTAAAAGGGTTTAAAGATACAGTAGCAGGGCTCACCCAGGGTGTACAGGTAATTAACGGCCCTGGACGCACACAGAGAGCTCTGGATGTAAGCACAGATCACTAGAGTGGGGAACGTTGCCTAAGAGTGAGATGGAGTCAAAGGTGTTTGTTTCTTGACCCGGGGGTGGGGGTGTACATGTGGGGAAAACCTCGCGGTGGCTGTGGATATGCACCCGGTCGATTAGATGATGCCAGCGCAGGTTTGCAAGTCACTGCGGGGCTTCCCCACAATGCTGCACTTTGAAAAAGTTGGGCATTTACCCTGACTTTTTCAAAGGGAGCAATGTCAACACAGTGCTTCTGCCATGCAACATCACTCCGTAGCCAATCCATGGCCAACATGGGGGTGGAGCCTGGGGAAGGCGACCAGTGATTGGTTGCCTTCCACCAGGAAGAGGGCGGGGGTGGCTCTGGGACCCAGATGGCCACCCAAAAACCCCGCACTCCCTCCTTGGTGTCAGGATTACCTGATATCACTCTAGGAGAGGGAAAGCGTGGGGTTTGATTAGGGAGGCCGCGCCAACCTGGCACCATAAAGACAGCACCCTGGGCTCCTTGTATATAAAATTTCAGTTCTATTCTGCATTTTGCCTGCCTTTTAAGCACGTAAAGCTTGCTTTGCTGAGCCTTCACCTTGTGAACTCAGTTATTCAGTCATTCTTGCTAACACTCCATGCGATTTTGAATGCTGATTTCCTGTCGTTCTAAATCACATGGAGAGCCTTCACAGATACAGGTGGCTCTCCTTTTCAGAAACTCGCCCTCCATGGGTGAGAGGGCAATGGAAATTAAGAGGGGGTGGGTGGGGGCTAGCATGCTCCCACTTCTCATGCTTTTATTCTTCCCAGTTCCTACACGCCTGAATAGGACTATTGCCATTCAAGGTTTAGTCAGTTCAAACACTGTAGTAATTATTCTTCGAAATGTTTCAGGCATAATCCAGTACTGAGCTAGGCATGCTTAAATCCACTGAAACCATTGGGTTTAAGTACATCTAACATTACATTCAATTGTGCCCTTCGCCTACAATCTCTCACCCATATTTTGAGATTAATCACATTTTCTATCACGTGGACAATTGTTATTTGTATTTACTGTTCTGCTCTGACAAAGGCCTTGACTAACATAGGAAGAAGTAGTTGATTTTAAGACCAAAATGATTGTCATCCTCCAGGGTTCTGCATTACTTTATGTAAACTCCCATCCTTCCTTGCCCCCTTTTCCCCCTGACTGCCCCCCATGCTAAAAGACTGAAATGCCCCTCCTAAGGCTTAGTCACTGGCAGTAAGAGCTTTAAGCAACAATATGCTGACATTTCTGATTCTATCCCTTTTGGCTTCGACCCCTGCCCACCACTGGAATCCAGCCCCCGAGAACTTCTCTGAAACTGAATTTAGCCCTCGGGCTGGAAAACGTTTCCAACTCCAGCTCTCTTTGGAGGCCCTAATAAGCAGGTCTCTATGAAGAGTTCACCAAAATGTTTGCAATTCTGTAAAAAGGAAAGCTAAATTCTGCAGGCAGAAAATTCAGTGTGCTCTGGATGTACATAAACATTGTTCTAAAAATGTAGTTCATTTACATGATTCCAGCTGGCAGCAGATTCTACCTTACTGTGCAATTTTGAGGGTGTGTAGGTGGGTGGGTGTGCTGGTGAGTCATTTGGAGAAAACATGGGCATGACGGAAACACTGGGGGAAACAAGGGAGAAGGAACTGGAAAACTGCAATTGCATATGCTTCCATCGGGGCCAGGGGGCATTGTACACACACACACACACACACACACACACACACACACACATCACCACCCCTTGCTTATTTACTCTGTACAACAGCCTTCCCCAACCTGGTGCTCTCCTGATGTGTTGGACTATAATAACCAGCATGCCCCAGCCAGGATATGCTGTGTACACTGTTAAGATTCTACAGCTTCCAACAGGATTCTTCATGAAATCTGTGAAAAATATCCCATATCTGCGAATTTGGCTCCCATATCCCATTCTGTAAATTCTTCTCTGCTGCATGAAAGATAGTATTTTTAGGGCTCTTATTCTAGGGGGTGGGGTGTCTATATGGCGTCACGCTGCGAGTTGATTAGCTCCAAAGCCCACTGCGAGGCAAAATCGAAAAAGCTAAATGGGCAGGAGGCAGCGGGGACTATCCAGCCAGAAAAAAACGCAGCGCCAGCAGCCATTCCCTTATTCATGTTTACAGAGCTATGCCCACTGAATAGCTCGAACCAAAGCTGGTGTGTGTGTGTCTATATGCTCTGAAACAACAAGGTCACCTTGGAACAAAGGTAAAAGTCACGGGAAATCAGTATTTTGAAAATGCGCAGTTTCGGGGGTAAAAGCCTGATGTGGCTGCGAATTGGCGGCTGTATCATATAAACAACACTGCGCCACTGTGCAGCCACTACAGGGTTAATAGGGCATATAGACTAATATATAGCATGCCATGTCCACAGATCTTTCTTTCAATTATAAAAAAGTACAGCAGCGTCAACCCACGGCAAAGGAGCCTCTTTTATTGCATTTCCCTTCCCCTTCCCAGGCCTAATTCACAGCACTGTCCCTTGCAAAAAAAAGGAAAAAGAAAAGTTGTCGTAGTTCCAGCTGAGGTTTTTTTGTTTTTGCTTCTGCTAGACTAGTTGATGTTGTTTGGCTTCAGTCTCCTTTGGTGAAAACATACAACACACACAGCTGTGAGCATGGCAAAGAGTACAGCTAGAAAGATACAATGGTACCAGCAGCCCTGTTCCTCAGCTCAGGCACAGTACTGACAACAGACCATTTTCCCCAAACTAAAACACATTTTTTTATAAAAAGGCTCCTGCATAGACACTCACCTAATAAATCTTGTGCTGTAACCAGTAAGGGCTCACTCCAAGGCCCACAGCCAGCTGAGTTGAGTATGCACACCCTGATGATAAGGTCCTTGAAGGGATTCCACATCGTCAGGTTGGCGTTTGCCTCCTGCACTACCATCTCCCCCTGAAATCAGAAAACTATAAATGGTAATAACATTCAAGTGACACTTCTTTGCTGTATCTGTGGATCAAGAAGGGATTTTCTTCCAAGCCAGACTGTCTAATGCAGTATGGAGCCCACCAGAGATATTGCAGCACATCTTCCATCATTCCCAGCCAGGATGGCTATTGGCTAGGTTGGCCCAGGATGATAGGAATTGTCCTTCAACACGTCCTGGGGGCACCAGATTGGGGAAAAACTGGTGTTTATTTTTTGCCTTTTCCTACAGCCTGTGGTGTGGCTGGCTGGCTTGAGTCACGCATCCACTTGTTCTTCAGGCTTTGTCTGCACTGCTCTGTTACATGTGGCATACTGTGGGCTGGAATGCAAAGGCTGATCTGTGGCAACCTGCTGGGTAGATGGTCCTATCCCATGGCAGCTGGCCTTTTGATCCTGTCCAATTTCGTGACTCTCCAGTTTCGTGGAAACAACTGTTTGGCTTTCATGGAAAGGAACTCTTTTGCCTAAGGGCTGGAAATCAAGACTGGGGAACAGCTATCTTTGTACAGCTGCTTATTATGTTATTTTAGACTTATTTTACACTTGGTGTCAAAAGGACACATTGTGTAGTGTGCACCTGAGTTGGATTCTCTGACCTGATACCTCTTTGAATCTACGCAATTGCTGCACTGAAAATTATACAACCCTTTAGAAGAGGAAATTGCTTTTTGTAACATAGTACAGAAAAATGCACATTTGAAATAATCTCGTTCTGTCACATCAGAGAAGATCCTGCTTCCCAAATGCCTCTTTGGTCTCTGTCAGGAAAAAAGGCCTACAACTCCCAGCATTCCCTAGCCACCCATGCTGGCTGGGGAATGCTGGGAGTTGTAGGATTTTTTTTTCTGTCTAAAGATGCATAGCATTGCAGTCTTGACGTATTGATACCAAGCGTGGGCAAATAGAAGCCAAAGCTTGCATGCAGCCCTCCCCATCCTCTGGTGACATCCCCTCACTGCCACTGATCGCCAGTTTGCCAGACTTCCCTAGTGCCACCAATTTTCAGTGGCAAAACTACTTGTTTTTTTTCCTGTGGAAGGGATCAGGGGGAGGCAGTGGAAAAATGGCCCCCATACCTCCTGAAGTTGCCCACCCTGCATTATTAAACAGAATTTCAGGGCAGCTAACAATATAACAAAGAACATTTACAATAAGAGAAAATACAGCCATATTTAAAGAAAAGGAATGGCAGCCGTTAAAACAGCAATACGATCTCCTAAAGATAGATACCATGCTAATGCAAGAGCTGTAAACATTAAGTAGATAAAACCACAGGCTTCCTGAATGAAAAGGCTTGAACGTGTAAAATAATTTCCACGTGTTACTAGCACTAGGCAAACAGCTCTCCAGAGGGCATTCTAGAATCAGAGCATCTCAACACCTGCTTCACCTTGATAGGCAGGGGTACCTGAGGAAGGGCCTCTCTAGCTGGCTTTAAAGAATGAGCAGGTTCATATGGGAGCAGGCACACCGTTTTGTCTTTCTTGCCTACATAGTATGCAACATGTGCGACTCAGTGAGCAAACACAATATGCACTTCTGATATTACGAAGGCGCTGCAAGTGGCATGAACAGGCCCCATGGAAAGGTAATAGCAAAGGCTCCCTGAATGCATGGATGCTTTGGGTCAACTCATTTCACTTCTGTCTAAGGACTGATGTCTAAGAACTGATCATACTAATAAACTGTATCTGTCAGATTTGCTATTTTACTTCAATTCACATTCCTAATAATTAACCAAGTATGACACGTGATGGTGCAAGATATGCTTGAAGAGCTAAGGGACTGTCATTATGGTGTTTTTTGTGTGTGTGTCACATTTCTAGTGCCTCCAAACTCAGTGCCATCTGCATTTCCCCAGTCCTTAATTAACATGTTGAACAGAATCAGAACAGACTGTGGTAGGATAACATATGTTACCTCCTTCTAGTTTGACACAAAACCATTTCTTTAAGAACTGTGTATGCTTTTTCAGCATTCAGTTCCAGGGCTGTCAGTCTAGAACCTTCCGTCAGCACCAAACTCAAACCATTTCTCACCCCAGATGAGTTTTCATTTCGTAACCCTGGTAATTGAAGATCAAGCTTAGGAAGTTGCTCAGCTAATCTGGGACAACAATGAACAGCCTGCTGACAAACAGTGTATGATGATGATTCTCATTGATTCAGAACACACTGAGCCTTTGTCAGCTTTGCCTTGTAGGATCTACTGTCCAAGTTGGTCTTGCTGATTCAGTTTTCGCAGATGAACTAAAAAGCGCATCTCTCACTGTTTGTGCCTTATGTGAAATTGAGCAGTATCCAATACTGCTGTCGCACCTCCACTTATTTTGTCGTGTCTATTAGACCTACCACTAGCGCAATAGGAACCAGCACTTCCTAAAGCAACCTCAGAAATTAGCATTTCTGGGCACTCCACTGACCTGCCTGGTTCCGGAAATGAGTGTTTCTGCTCATTTCTGAACTGCTAACTTCCTGCTGTGCTCATAGATCCCCGTAGCACATGGGCAACATTGGATACTGTCCACTGTTAAATTCCTGGGCAGAATGCAGGAAAAAAACCCAAAGCAATTGTATATTGTAACTCATGTAACTTTCACATTATAGACCGCCCCTACTCCAGGCGGATACCTTCTAGATGTCTTGAACTACATCTCCCACTGTAGTCCAACGCTTCTGGAGGGCACCAGGTTGGGGAAGGCTATTAAGCCTCATGTCACATGTGAAAATACCCTCAGTGGCAGGCGGTTCAGACCAAAGTAAATCCTTTTTAAAAAAAATTACACTGATTAACTTGTGAGATTCATTGCTACAAAATGTGGCTTTTTTCAAAGGATTAGATTAATTTGTGGAGGATGGCTATGAGCCAGCATAGCAAATGAAACTTCTTTGTTCAGGCATCCAAGCACACTAGATGCCTGGGACAAACAGTGCAATATAATCATCATTATCATATCCTGCTGGCCTAGATGGAGTTTGCTCTGACTCACCAAGGTAATACTTAGGTTCCTCAGTTTCTTACCTGAGTTAAGTTATCTTGACTCCACTCCAACCTGTATCCCAGTACACTGTCCCTAAGCATTTCTGGAGCCACTGCTTCCCATTCCAAAATCAGGCAAGAATCTCTTTGGATAATGTGTACATTTTGTGGAGTATTGTTTGGAGCTGCAATGGAAAGAAAAGGCACAATATAGATTGTGTTGTTAAAGAAAAAAGAGAGAGAATTACCGAATGGCAAGTCTTGGGTATATGGCAACACTGAACAGCTCTAGGGCAACCAGATATCCCATTTGCTAATTCTTTTGCAGGTTCTACAAGGGACTCTTGGGGTCCTGGCCAGTCCAAGATTCTCTTTGTCTCCTGAAATCAGCTGGGGAAAGTAGGAAACAGCAGTCTCACCTAAATAGGAATTAGGAATAACCTCATGTTAGCTATTTGACATGAGCAAAGGCAGCACACAACAAATGGCAAGTTGTTTAAATCAGCCATGTGGGTTACATGTTCTTTGTACTTTTACTTTAACCAGAGATCCAATGGTTCAGTAAAGTTTATATCTTCTGCTCTAGGACTGCATGATGCAATGGGGAAATCTTACCTTATTTACATACAACATTAACCCTAGTTAGGTGTTATAAAAACCTGAATGGAGAGGGTACGGGGTTACATGAGCTGGCCTGCTCCTTCCATCCCTAACCTCTCCATACTGATGGGGACGGTCTGAAGGGAAGCACTGCTCCACGTGATCAGAGACCCTGGGCAATCAGGGTTCCAGTTGTGCAGAGCACTGTACCTGAATTCAGCTGAACAATGGTTACAGTTTCTCTCCAGACCTTCCCTGATCAACACAGGAAGACCATTAGTGCAGAGGGCAGGACCAGAGCATACATTCCTGTATCTCTCCACATTTAGGATTACAGTCTGCTATGTTCTTACCTAATCCCAAGGTCTGAAAATAGACCCAGTTTGTAAAAGGGGAGCTGCCCATTTCATTAGTGCATTGGAGCCGGACACTATAATTGGTGGAGTGCTTTAAACCAGGTAAAGTCCCTGTATAGGAGGAAGCAGGGACAACTTCTGTGGAAACTTCCACTTCTTCTTGTGGCTCAGCTACCTGTAGGAAAAGAAGGATAAAGGATATATGAACACATGAGCAAGATGCACTCTCATGGATTTCACATTAAATGGTATTAAATGCATTTTCACATTAAAAACAAGAAATAACACATTACATACCAAGTTGGCTTCAAACAGATAGCGTTTGTAAAGTGAGCAGAAAACACTAGAATAACTTCTCAGTTGAAAAGTGCTAGCATAGCAGTCACAAACATGTCATCGCATGTTCTAAAGCAGCCTTCCCCAATCTAGTGCAGGTGTTTAGGACTACAACTCCCATCAGCCCCAGCCACTGTGGCCACTGGTCACATCACACCACAATGAGGAAGGCTGCCCTAAAGCCCGGATAGCTGGGGCTGGAGTAATCCATTATATGAAAGTCATGGCCAACTGTGAACTTCCTAAGAGCCCAAAGATACTCTTGCTAAACTACATGGACACAAAACAATTCCCAGCAATGTGCATTGAATTCTTCCCTTTTCTTTTCTTTTTTGTGGTTGCAACAAGACATTAATTAACTGCCCAAATAGAAAAGCAAGAAACCCCATTTGTCCAGCAATGATATGACAGACCCTGGGACCTGCTCATTGTCAATGAAGTCACTACAAACCAAGGATGTAGTAGCACGAACATATTACTTTGGAGCGATTGTTCCCTTTCTTATCGTTTATTGAAAATAAATATTTTTTTCTCACAAAAGCCATAAAGACTTGCATTTATGTATATCTGTTGAGGAACAAACCCTAGTTCACTACACGAGCCAGAGGTTGAAGTAGTGGATAAAGCCACTGTGGGTCACGGGACTGTACATCTATCTACATGTTGCTGAAACTGTCCCTGAGTGGGAAGAGAAAGAAGCTGCTGTGGAGGACCATACGGGTAAGGATGATAAGCAGCCTGAGCCTGCTGTCCTGAATAGCTATAGTCAAAGCTGCTCCTAACATTTCTAGAACTCTGATCTGTCTTTCCATCTTGGCAGTTCGTTCCAACATGGCCTGAGGCATCCATGCTTTCGCTCACAGCAGAAATGCATATGCTCTGAGCTATGGGATGTGTGGCCCACACAAACAGGCTCTCCTCTGCTCACTTAAATTTGAGGAGAATCTTACCCAGTCTTTTAAAGTATTGTTTTTAAGAGAGCTGAAACTATTATGATACAACTCTTGTTTCCTGATGTATATGATCATGTTCCCTTTGTCCCACTGTCAACTTTTTGTTATAGACTTGTGAAGCACTACAAAACAGGAAAAACGTATGAATAGAGAAGATAGTGGGCAAGTGTACACACCATAGGGAATTATGCCTGCACCAGATCGCCTTCAGTTCTGTGAAAAAATGATAATTTGTCTCCAGCCCTAAAAGAACGACAACCATTCATTCCCGGGCAGTTAGAGGCACGCACGGATGGCTGTGTAGAAATGTGGGTCAATGGACAATGGTACTCATAAATAACAATCAGACCTGGGAGATGCCAAAAACGCTGTCATCCCTCAGGTAAGGCATATCAACTGTGGAGAATGGTTGTCATGTTAAACCTGATCAGAAGTTTAGGGAAAAAAGGCCTGTGAAGTTTAGGGAAAAAAGGCTGCCCAATGAGGATGAAATCTAAATAGAACTCACTTTGTTTTCCCCTCCACTTCACTAGTTGCAAAAAAAGAAAGAAATGGGAAGGTTGGGGGAGGAACTTGAAACTCAGACAGATTAGCATTGTATGGTGAATGGTGGACGTGCAAACTAGGAAAACCAGGCTGTACTGAGTGGGGCAAGATCAGCATTCCAATGCGCAGGAGGAAATTCATTTTGATCTGTCAAAGAGCCCAACAGAGCAGCAGCAGAAATAATATATGAATGGAGAGCAAAGTTGCTGCATGCAGAAAGTCATTACAAATGTCATCATCTTAATGGACTCTTTTACTTCATAAAAGAAATATGCAAGAGTCTCTCCTGCATCTCCACTGAAAAAGGAGCAGGATAATCTCAGCCTTGCGCTTCTGTGAACTCCTTTGCGTTGTAAGGATATTGACAGCAGTAACAACACAGGGAGCCACCCACACTCTGACGCCACAGGGTGGGAGAGTCCACTTGTAAACCTCCATACACGAAACAAACAAGATCACTTATAAACCTCCACACAGAATAGTCAGTTTCCCCATCCACAGCACCTCCATCTTGTCTGGATTAAGGTTCAGCTTGTTCCCTTGTGTGTGTGTGCGTGTGTGTGTGTGTGTGTGTGTGTATGTATGAGAGAGAGGGGGAGGTGAATGGGGTGTGTATGTCACTTTGGCCCACACACTTTTGGCTTTCATCCCACCTCCCTTTAGCTTTGGCCCTGCCCATTGCTGCCACCAATTACATTCCTCTCGTAAGGTTACCCACAAGGAAATGTGGCCCTCGGGATGAAAATGATTCCCCACCTCTGCTTCACTGACTCTGGCTTGTTCTCAGGCTCTAATTCCCTAACTCTGACCCCTAGTTCCAGCTTGAAGTCCACATGCAGCTCAGCTCTGACTTCTTCACTGGAGGACAGTGTGAACTGGCTCACTCTAATTAATATGACCAATTTGGAATGCTGAGAATGTGGGTTCAATGGAGCTGGGCTTGCTAAAGTGGTTGTGTAGCTGCTTCACCACATGCTTGTGAATACTCCATAGCAGACAACATCCACATGTAGTCACCCATCTGTAGGACTCTCTTCATACAGCTGTATTATGCTCAATAAAACAGAGCTGCCTTACAACCAAAGTGGATGTTTATCCTTGACATGCTTGACTTGCAATTCAAGCCTTGCTTGATACATGACCTGTTCAGCAGTTGTAGTACCACAGTAATTATAAGATGAGTAGTAAACAATCACAAAGCATAAGAAGAGTTATGCTGAATCAGACCAAAGGCCTATCTAGTTCTGCATTTTGTTCACACAGTGGCCAACCAGCTGTCTGTGGGAAGCCCATAAGTAGGACATGAGTACAACAGCAACCTCCCACTCATGTTCCCCAGCAGCTACTACCTCCAATACTGGAGGTAATATATAGCCATGATGACTAGAAGCTATTAATAGCCTTATTCTCCATGAATTCATCTAATTCCCTTTAAAAGCCATTCAAGTTGGTGACTGTTATTACATCTTGTGATACCAAATTTAACTGTGCACTATGTACTTCCTTTTATCTGTCCTGTATCTCCCACCCTTCAGCTTCATAGTATTCTGTGCTGTAGTATTTCTCCCTCTCTCCCCTTCAATAACGAAGTGACTTTTCGGCCCACATAGTGCCAACTCAGAAACGTAGAAGTTGTATCAGGACCGAAGCCTACCGTGGGTCCTAAAGTGAGGGCCTGTGAGATACAGGTTTAGCCCGTGTTCCAACACTGAGCACTGTCAGAAGAGTGGAGCTACAGGGTGACCAGGCAGGCTGGAAGAAGTCATGTGGGGCTCCACAAATAGTCCCCACTCAGCCATGGAAACCCACTGGGTGACTTTGGGTCAGCCCAACCCACCTCACAGGCTTGTTGTTGTTGTGGGGGTAAAATGGAGAGGAGGAGGAGGAGGTTATGTAGGGCGCCTTGGGTTCCTTGGAGGAAAAAAGGCAGGATATAAATGCTATATTAAATACATACATAAATAAATTCAGCTGTCTGCCAGTGCCAGGAAAAGTTTTCTTGTACCTTTCCTGGGAGGAATGTCTAATAGAACTTTGGCCAAGCAGATGTGTAAACTACTTGTAGATATGGATTCTTATGTAACTAATCAAGTAGCCTTATTTACAGTGGCTGCTAAAATGGTTAGAGCAAAGGTCCTAAAAAATATAGATTGTGCCAATGTGAGTTGTGTGTTCAGCCTTTTGTTTTCTGTGGCTGAGACTGGGTTCGGATAATCGGTAGACAAAAAGAAGCCATCATGGCTTCTTTTCCCCACCCCGCGCATGCTGCGCGCACACCTATCATTACTCTCACTGTGGCACACCTGTCATTATCCTCACTGTGGCGAGGTGCACGGCAGGGGTGTCTTCCAAATCATCCCATAACTCCTACAACAAGCCACGGGTTGCAGGGTGGTTTGGAAGCCGGACTCTGTCTCTTTTTTTGTTGCTGTGGAAAAACTGTAAGAACCTATGGTTATATGCAATAAAATCAACTGACTGACTGTAAGAAGCTTATAATATTATAAAAAGATGGAATATAAATAAAGTGAAGAAGTATGTACATTGTATCAGTTGTTGGATGCAATCCTTAATATTTTTTAAAGTAAAACTAAAAACAGAACCTTCTTCAATATCAATGGGCCAGTTCAGGTGACATGACAGCCCACTGGGGCTTAATTAACCCTAGAGGGGCCACGGTGCATACTGTCCGCCATTATGAACATGCAGCCCATGATCAGGCATTGCCGTGGCTTGTCATGTCATGCGAACCCAGCTGGAGAGGGTTATTCGAGGCTTAAACAACCGCTGCATAACCCTAGAATAGGCAGTAGGTTATGTGAGGGTTGTCTAACCCTCTAATGCACTCCCCCGCTGGATACAACAAGTCGGGGATTGCATATTCATAATACTGGACAGCACACACCGCAGCCCCTTGAGGATTAATTAACCCATGATGGGCTGCTGCGTTGACCAAACCAGGTCTTAAGTTAAATCTTCAAATAAAATAAAATAAAAAAACCCCACAAAGTTTATATATGGAAAATTTTCTACTAGGACTTACTAGAGGAGTTCAGATAAACCTCCTCACACATTTAAAAAATGCATGAAGGAATGACAGGGTTGTGTGGCTAGCCCCATCGCTACTTGCCTTAATGTTTCATGCACAGGTGAGAAGAGGATTTCCACATGAACCAACACACGGAGCACATAGATCCCCCTGCAAAGGGGGATCCTAATTGGCCCAGGATTCTCCCTAATATAGAAGAGCTCTACATGCATACATTGATATGTGCCCAGGACCTCTTCTCAAGTGCGCTGAATGCTTGGTCAATGGGTACAACCCTACTCTCAACTTCAGCATGTGAGGACTGTTCATCTGACAAATCTATTCTGTTGAACCATTCGGAGCGCGGGCCTGGGGGTAGAATATCATATTATCATTCATTGTACAGCAGACTACAGTTTTGTAATGACTGCAGATTAGCTCCCTATGGAAGGCACCTGCCTTTCTAAGTCAATTGTTTTCATTTGGTCCATGCTGCTTGTGACACAGTCAAACAAATAACATTAGTTTAAGTAGCGCTGACTTTACACAACCCTGTTTCCAAGAACACCAGAAGCCCTCAAAACATTGGGGAAAAAAGCTCTGTCACAGAAACCATCAGGCGCTCCAGCAGAAGGAGCAAAGGGAAGGCAATCTGGGGCCCTCCAGTTGGTTTGGACTACAATTCCTGATCCATGAGCATTGGCCATGCTGGAGGTCGCCAGGTTGCCTACCCATTTGCTTGATTTGACTGGAGGGTGGGGTAGATGTCTACGTAACATACCTGGACTGTACAAGAATGAAGTGGGGAACGGCCATCAAATCCTGGTTGCCAAGTGATACTGGCATTGTTGCTGGTGATCCGAGTTACTGTCACATTGAGAGGTGGAGAGGGGAGAGCTGAAACAGAAGGATGGGAACTGTTTAGCATAAACAGAACAGAGCGGATATTTATAAGGAAATACAACAGTCTGAGAATTTGGACAAGACTCCTGAGGACTGCTAAGCTTTGTATGAACAGAGGGAGCCTGGCTCATGACATTATAAATTCTGCTTAACACTGAATAACTTATTTTCTTTATTCGCTGCTGGGTTGTTAAACAGACATAGAAAACATGGAACATTTGTTACAGACACTTCCAAAATCCTTCTGCTATAGAATCTGAGATACAAGCCGTGCTGGTCTGAAGTTTCTTATACCCCTGGAAGACCATATCCACTTCAGAGGTGTGGTGGTGCTGAGGCACTGTAGCTTAAATTTTCTTTCTTGTTTAATAGTGGAATTGACATGTTGAAACAAATTTCCACTTAATGCCATTAAAACGTTGAGAGAATAAAGTCTTTTCAAAACAAACAAGCATCTAAGTGAATCTAGAAAAGGTGGTCCCAATTTAACAAAATAATCTTCTGTGGGAAATGCAATTTTTTTAAAAAAACCACCACCCTCTGAACTTTTCACACTTCTCTGATTGAACTATCATCCCTCATCCCTGTGTCACAATGGACCCAACAATGAAATGAAATTTGGTGTGTGTATTTACATATGCATCCACACAGCACTTTCTTAAAACATACCAGTTCCACTATAAATAAAGATATGCTGAAGTGCCTTGCCAGGGAGAGGCCAGAGAACACTGTGGGACCTTGGGTTGTGTTTCCTGCAGAATTTAGAAGCCCATCTAGTGTACTTCCAAGTCCTTTTTAAAAACAAACAAACAAACCCTATGACAGCCTTCTCCAGCCTGGAACCTTCCAAATGTATTGGACTACAAGTCCCATCGGCCTCAGACATGGCTCTCTGGGAATTATGGGAGTTGTAGGCCAGGTTGGGGAAGGATGCTTCTTTGTTGTATAAAATAATTTTGCACCAATTGAAGCTTTCAGACAGTTTCCATGCCCTAGGAAGGATGTGTATCAGTAATCTAGTCTTCAAGAGGCCAAGGCTTACATAACTGTGAGAAGATCTTCACTCTCTAATTAAAAAAAACATAGTTGGCAGAAGTATGCCAGATGCAGTTGGTCGAAAAGCACTCCTGGCCACACCTGCCACTCCTTTACCCAGGAACAAAGGTAGGTCCAGGATCTCTCCCAGACAGTGAACTTCAGGGATGCCAGACAAGGTGGGGGTGGGGAGGCTGAACAACAAGGCATATACAAGGAAGCACATGGTATCTTGAAAGAACAGGAAAATGTGTGGGGACAAGGAAGGGGAGGGGGAGAATTGCCCATGATCACCATACTAGAAGTATATTTGTGTACTGACTTTGCTGGTGAGTTCTGCTGCACTGTGGTTGGGGAAAGGGCTCTCTGCAACTCCTTCCATGGCTGTTTGCCCTTCCCTGCCACCGCTCTGGCCCACTCCCAGCTTATTTACTCCCAATCTTCTCACTCCATATGTTCTCTCCAATCCACCCCTTCACTGCGCCCGTCATCTCCTGCTCGCACTCTTGGCTTGGCAGCTCCATTCATGATGCCACTGACTCTTGAAACAGTCTCCCACTCCTTGGCTGGCAAATGCTATCTCTTTCCTACAGATCCTTCCCCCTAATCCGCTCGCCCTCATTCTCCGGAACAGAAATCCCTCACATTTTGTTTACTTGCAGTGGTAAAAACTTCAAAGAACTGTTAATGCATCTGTAAATGGGAAGTCTAAAGAGACAAGTTCTCATCACCCAGAAAGCTGAATCCAGCAGGAGAAAGAAAAGGCCCCTTCCAGTGGGTCCTGAACTGCCAAATGTTTTGCCACCAACCTGAATAAGAATGGGATCTGTTCCAGTTCTGTTTGGTTGCAAAGGCCTCTTATGCCTGAGAGCAGCCACTCTGCACTGTACTCCTCAGAATACAAGAGCAACCCAACTAGATCAGACCAAACTTCCAGAGTCCAGAACTCCATTTCAACAACGTCCAGCTCTTGGGAAGGGGGCCACAGCTTCATGCTTTGCATGCAGAAAGGCCAGATTCAATCCCTGGTATCTCCACGTCAAAAAGATCTCAGGTACATCAGAGGCTGCCTTGTACCAGGTCAAAACAAATCTTCATCAAACAGCTTCCCAGCAGCCCTGCAGAGGTCTGTCCCATCACCTGCTTCCTGTTTCTTTTTTCCCTGGAGATGCCAGGGATTGCCCCTGGGAGCATCTGCATGCAAAGCATGGGCTCAATCACTGAGGCATGTCCTCTCCTCATCTGCTGAAGGATGCCAGTCACTTCCTATATCCAGGGGAGGCAGGAAGAAATAACAGGATTTCCTCCTTCGAACCAAGTGCAGTTCACAAAATCAAGTACATTCTGGACTATTGGCGAGCCAAAGTCATCAGCATCTACTGGCTGCAGCTGGCAGGAGATACAGATGCCACCTGTTTGGGAAAGAGTGTGCCAGGCCCTGAGGGTGGGGGAGAATATTGTTTTCGAACGACGCAGGTGATTCACCTCATCTTGCCTCCTCCAAGAATGTGTGTGAGGAAGAGAAGACAAGGAACTCATGCCACCCAGGCCTGATGATGAAGAGACCACCAATGCTCTAAGACAGCAGAGTCTAGCTGGGACATCCCCTCCCCCACCTTCCCAGTGGGAGTGGGGGTGAGGGTGAGGGAGCGGCAAAAGAGGAGAATCCCTGTTTTTAACACAAGACATAGTGATGGCCACCAATTTGATTAGGTTTAAAAGGGGATTAGACAAAGTCAAGGAGAAGGCTATCAGTGGCTACTAGTCCTGCTGGCTATGTGCTACCTCCAGTAGCAGAGGCAGTAACCTTATGTACATCAGTTGCTGGGGAACATGGATGGGAGAGTACTGTTGCACTTGTGTCCTGCTTGCTTATAGGTTTTCCACAAATAGCTGGTGGGCCACTGTGTGAACAGAATGCTGGACTAAATAGATCTTGGTCTGATCCAGCAGTGGCATCATCCACTTCTGAACAGACCACCAACAGTTTTGAGAGAACTCTGCTGTTTTATTGTTTTGCCTTTTGCATTTTGTGGGGGAGGGGGCTATTTTAAATTGTTAGAGTAGACAATACTGGAGTAGATGGACCCTGGCCCTAAAAATATAAGGCTGTTTCATATATCTTATTTTATTCCCGAGGGAAGATCACAAGAAAATTTATAAACAAATGATCAAGGAACACCTAATTTCTTTGAATGAGTTCAAATCTCCAGGGCCCGATGAACTGCATCCTAGAGTAATGAAGGAGCTGGCAAAGGAACTCTCAGAACCACTGTCTATTATCTTTGTGAAACCATGGAAGACGGATGAAGTGCCGGATGACTGGAGGAGGGCTAATGTTGTCCTTATCTTCAAAAAGAGCAAAAAGGAGGAACCTGGCAACTACAGACCAGTCAGTCTGACATCCATCCCTGGGAAAAATTTTGGAACGGATTATAAAGAAGTCAATCTGTAAGCATCTTGAAAACAATGCAGTGATTACTAGAAGCCAGCATGGATTTGTCAAGAACAAATCCTGTCAGATTAATCTGATCTCATTTTTTGATCGGGTAACCTCCCTTGTGGACTGTGGGAATGCTGTGGACATAGTATATCTTGACTTCAGCAAAGCTTTTGACAAAGTGCCCCATGACATTCTAACAACCTAGTGAAAAGTGGGCTAGATGGAACAACTATTAGGTGGATCCACAGTTGGCTACAGAATCGGACTCAAAGAGTGTTTATCAGTTGTACCTTCTCACACTTGGGGGAGGTAATGAGTGGGGTATCGCAGGGCTCAATCCTGGGCCCAGTGCTCTTCAACATTTTTATTAATGATTTGGATGAGGAGGTGCATGGAATGCTTATCAAATTTGCAGATGACACAAAATTGGGTGGGATCGATAATACCCTGGAAGACAGAAACAAACTTCAAAGTGATCTTGATAGACTGGAGTGCTGGACTGAAAACAGCATAGAGGGTTCTGCAGCATTTCAAACCCTCCTGGCCTGAAAGATTCTGACGAAGCAAGCGTAGGGCAAATGCTGGATCCCCTTGTGAGTAGGCTCTCTTCACTATGAATTATCATTGGTCCCCCACCTGCATTTTCTATTTTACATAATTTAGTTTGGCCACAAAGCTATAGAACAAATAGTTATGGAGCATGCTGTAGCAGCCTCATTCCTTGACCAACAGGAGAGCTGCTCTCTGCGACTTGTGATTTCACTGGACACAAGATAACAAAGTAGTAGGTGAGATTCTCAAGATGCACCAGGGTACCAGGTTCGGCTCAAGACAATCCTAGTGGTGTGCATGATCCTTCTTTTAAAAAGAAAACTTTCCTTTCAAAGAAATGAAATCTCCATCCATATAAAAGCAATTAATTGTATTTTGCCCCACCAACCAACCAAACCTCAGCTGCATATTTTCCTAAAAGGAAGAGAAGGTCTGAATTCCTCCTGGGCTGCAGTTGCCTTAGTTTCTTAGGATGGAGGAAACATAATACAAGAACAACAATAGTGGAAAAAACAAAGATGATTAAAAGGGCTCTAAATTATATGCTTTAAATGAGGGTTTTGGTGATGAAAATTACAGAAAACCATATGCCCATAAGATTCCTGAAATTTAATCGCCCCCAGTGGTAATCGGCCTGCTCCTGTTTTCAGCAGCTAATGAGATGCTAGTCCATTAAAGCAAAAGAGCAGTGTGGGGGGGACTTTTTGGGTGCAAAGACACCAATTTATATCAGTTGAAAGGGAAGATCTCCCCATTTACACACTGCAGATTACATCATGACCCACCATCCTTCCACAAACAGCTGATACCCTGACCTGACCCTTTTCAAGGAAAATCTGTTATCTTGCATCACATTCCCTTGTGAACCAGTTGTGGTTTGTTTTTGATTGCAAATTTCGCTGCAGAGGAATGGGCTTGCATACCAAACAGTGGGCACAGTACATTATTTCATCTGCTGAGAGCATGAAGCAGGCACTGTTGAAAAACAGCTCAGAAGCTCGGGGGGGGGGGGGAGAAAACCAGAAACTATTTTAGCTTAGCTCTTCCTGCTTTTGTTACACCTCCCTCCATGTGCTTCCTTCTCTGGAAGGACAGGGAAGGCTCTCTCACCTTTAATATGAACGGTGGCCGTCCGAGATGAAGACAGTCCCTTTATGTTATGGGCTTCGCAGGAGAAAACTGTGCTTTGATTAATACCTGGAAATCAGCCAAGAAAAAAGAGAAGGGAGATTTCTTTTAAGAAAGCAGCACATAAAACTGCTATATAATCCCCCCGCTTCAACCTCAAGCAGAATTTCAATTATGTTTGACACACAGCTCAGACTCTATATATGCAACTTTGGGGGCTGAACTGGAAGCGGATCAAACTCATGTGGATTGGAGTGTAATTAACATGTCAATGGCTTTTTATAAAACAGGAAGAATGTGGCATAGAGGAGTTCATGGTGAGGCCTGTTCTGCAATCTATGAAAGGGGAGGCGGGGGAAGGGACTTAGCCAAGCAGGCAGCCAGTGTTAGGCTCTTAGCTCTCTTATTGTTGTGATCTCACTGCTGTCCTTGCCTGGACTCTCCCCTATTGTTCGTTGCACTCAAGTCAAGGCTTGTGTACACTCCATCAGTATGTTTGCACAATGCCTGGGGAAACGGGGCTTCAGGACTGACCGGGGTCTTTACTATTGTTGAATTTTGCCCACAACCTTCACTAAAACAAGAGTCATCATCTAAAGGCACAGTGTACACATTGGCTGAGTTCAGACAACACTTTTGTCAATGGAGGGTTGACGGGTCAACTGACAGTTGCATTTTTTGGGGGTACTCCCCACACGACATGTTCCCACACCCCCATGGAGCAATTGAGGCTCGCGTGGAGTGGCTTCCTACTCAAACTGGCATTTGACTGACAGACCACCTTCCCTCCTCCCTCAGTCCTCCTGGTGCTATCCCAGCAACCATTGCAAGTTGTGCCGGCTGCAGCAGAGAAGCCGGCTTGGTTTTGGCCGCTCTTGCCTGGGAACTCTGTAGCCAGGCAAAAAAATCAACTCAGCAGGTCAGAAACATCACTGGCTCGGTTCGGACGACACAAAAAACACCGGTTGTGTGAGAAGTCAACTCTGCAGCCAGCTGTGTTTCTCCAGTTGTTTTCTGCCCAAAAAAGTCAAATCGTGGGGTGAAAATTGCCCGACAGACAACACAAATAGCAACCATTGACCATTCCACTGACAGTTGACTCCTAAAACCGTTGGTGGTTTTTGTGTCGTCCAAGCACAGCCATTTATTAATAAAGTCCATGTTCAATAACTGAGCTGTAAGAGAATCATTTAAGATGCCGTCACAAAACTGGTGCTTTTGTCTCAGTAGTAAGAAGTGCTGTGCTTCGGCTATGGGGCGGTATATAAATGCAATAAATAAATAAATAAATAAACTGGGGGTGGCCAACACACAGCCCATGGGTCATGTGCAACCGCCATAGCCATATTTGCAGCCTGGCTGTGTGTCCCCTCCTGCTCTAAGTGTCCCCTTGAAGTGATTTTGCAGGGAAGCGAGGCACAGGGGGAATGCGCTCTTGGTTTGCAAGCAGAATTGCGCTTTCAGAAGCCTCCCGGAAGCTCAGTCCTGCTTGGAAACAAAGTCTGCAAATTCACTGCAATTTTGGCTGCTGATGCAGTGAATTCAGCAACTGTGGGGTGCAGCCTCCTGTGGGTTCCAGGGGAAGCAATGCAGCCCCCTGACCATGGAAGTTGCCCACCGCTGTTGTAAGCATTTACACACAAAAATGGAGCCAGTAGGCTATTCCAGGGGCAAACTAGTAGGGCACTCAGGGAAAGGGGTCATTAGAAATGCTTGACAAGTTACTATTTCCTCTTTAAGTTTTGTGACTTCTGTCGGGGGAAGTGTGTACAACAATCCTTGTATTTTGCTCATTGTTGCAGAATTCCCCAGATCCTGGACTCAAGAGCTAGAATAGGCATTAGTTTAAAGATATAGCTAGCAACTACCTACATCTTTCTTTCATTTGTCTTTCTTTCCATTTTACTCTAAAGTAGGTACAGAGACCCCGATCCGGATCAGGTCCCTAGTGTGGGGGTAAAGGGGCTTTGACCCTTTCCCCCGATCCAGAATGGGGGCCCTGCACTTCTTATGCAGTGGCACATCCAGTCAGGCTTGAATATAATTTCCTCTCTTATTGTAAATAAAGCACTAGTAACAAGTGACCCAAATGGAAGGCTCTTGATAAACAGCAATTTGTCATAGTACTCCCATAGCTATTTATGAGAGGACAAAATAGGATTGAAGGCTAATCATCCAAAAAGGGAATGTTTATTGGAATGTTTACGTTGCCCCTAAACACACACAGTGATAAGGAACGAAGCCTCTGGTCTCAGCTTAATTTAGTGATTTTCCTCACCACAGAATACCTCCTCACTCAGGATTATTGACATTCCGCTCACAGGAAGTGCAGAACTGTAGTTTACAGGAAAAACTGGATCCTTAAGCTGGGCAGATGACTTTGAGGGCTTTTGATACTTTGAATAGTCTCTGTACATTTATTTTTCAATGCACTGTGCAGCCAGTCTTTTTATTTTTTATTTTTTGTTTTATCCTGGATGTATTTTCGTTTGTGCAATCACTTGCAAATTAATTGTAAAGACAAAAATAAATTAGAAAAATAATCTGCAATTATTTAAAAAATGGAATTAGGGAACCCTCGGTAAAGGTGCTCAGGGAAGTTACTCTCTGAAGTTTTTATCTGGGCTTTAACTTGCTTCATAGTGCTTGATTCAAGATACACCAGAGTCTGATACAGTAGCTGAGAATGCACTTTAGGAGTATGGTGTTCTGTCAGCGCTTGAGTGAATTAGACTTTCATTATCTTTACTGAAAATGAAGACAACAAGCAGGAATGGAAGATCAAAAGATGAATGGAGAGATGACAACAAGATACATTTTAAAGCCTTCTTATGAAACCTCAAGCTGATATATTCTAACTGACAACAGATCAAGCAATACTAGTATGATTATTGCTCTTTTTTAATGTGGTAATACCCAGCACATCCTCCATGTTTTCCAGGTACAAATGGAAAATCCAGCCTCTGCTCTGAAGAAGATGCAATCTACATTTTGAACATGAATCAGATGGCTCACTGAAATAATGGCCCCACCCAGCTTTTACTTTCTTTAAATATTTGGAGCTCTTTCCTGCTGAAACTAGTTTCCCTGCCCCTCAAACACACTCTCATTGTGCATATCCTTGTTCTTGCATGTGTTAGGAACTGTGACCTAGTGATAGCACACACAGGCTCACCCACTGACCCTTCCTCTTCCATCCAGAGAAAAGAATCCACATGCAAAGACAATGGAATACTAGAGAGAGGAAAAACATCGGGGGAAACATAAGTTTCCAACACAAAGAGATTTACGATTTAAGCCTCCTCAGGGTTTGAGAAAAATAGGCATGAAATAAATCACAGACTGCTCAGGGTTTTGGAACTATGTGCACTTCTACCTGGAAAGGCCTGGTCATATCTGAATCCTAACTGACAGTCCACCAAGTGAGCAATGCCCTTGCAGTTTTAGGACACAAGCCAAGAAGAAGTTCTCCTCTGCAGGCCTTCAGTTCCCTCCCCAACCTGAATCTTGGCTGTCCTCTGCTACCCTTGAGCTGGCACTTTGCTCCCCTCTAAAGTAGCCTGGTCAGTGGGGGCTGTGCCACTCAGTAACAGAGGTGGATGGGCATGTTTTGCCACCCCAACTGCCCTCTTACCAGGCAGCAGTGAGGCCCTTTTTACCTTTTTTATAACAATTTTTAGCAGGCAACTGAGCACCCTGTGAAGCCAAGCCCAGGCTTTTAGCCACATTTCATTTTCTAATAATGCCTCTGGGCCCAAAGGCATTCTGAAGAAATTTACACAGCAGATGGCTGGAGGCAGGTGCTTTGCTCTTCAGTGTGCCCAGCCATCCAGCCCAGAAAAATCAAATAAACAATGTTTTGAAGTAAAGGCAGGGCAGGGGTACTTGCAGGTGCCAAGGGAGGATTCCAGGTGTCCGTGGGCACTGCACTGAAGACCCCAACCATAGCTATTAACACTCAAGCCTCTTCTATCTATATTCCGATCTTAGGGCGTGTTTGTCATACTAAAGTGGGCAGAACCACTAGGAGAAGGAGATGGAGTACTGTTGGGTTATTGTTTTGATGTGCTTGCTATGTCTATAAGGGATACTACCAAGGACATAGCCTTCACCATACCAGAATGGGTTGGCCTGTTTTCTGTTTGCTATTTTGAATTCCACCTTCACTATATTCAGAGGGGAAGCAAGTTATGTCTGCAAGGCAGGAAGTCCATTCCCACTCCTCCACTGATGGTCTCTTCTCGATACACTTGTTTCATAAAACCCTTCAGTTTTTGTATTGTGGATTCAGGACCTCTAGCCGATAGCCACATGAGCCTTCTAGCATACAGTTCTGTGGTTTGCAACCTCTTCTTTAAAAACGACACTTAATTCACACAGTTCTAACAATAATTTATTGAATGCCTACAACTATTTCAGGGGTTGCAAGTTTCCCAGTTCTGCTTTGTTCTATTATGTTTCCTTCGAGCTGCTACACTTTAGTGCAGCCTTCCCTAACATGGTGCCCTCCAGATGGCTTAGACTACAACTTCCTAGGGGAAGATGGGAGTTGTGGTCCAAAAGATCTGGAGGCTACCAGGATGGAGAAGTCTGCACTAGTGTGCACAATAAGCTGGATGTTTGTCATTTCAGAGGAGACAGAAGCATTCATAACTCAAGCTATTAGAATCAGTAAGCCATAGACACAAAATTAAACTCTATATTGAAGAATATGCTCTAGGAACTATACCTTCAATGATAGGGGCACACGTTTTTAAGAAAGTGTATTTGTTCCTGAATAATCTAGTTTGCACCTCAAAGTTCCATGGAAACGTTACCAAAGACAAATGCATCTTTGGTAATCGCTACTGTATATTGGATACTCATTGCTTTTTAGCCTTGGAACACACCTGACACACAATCTTATACACTGTCAGCAATGTGATACTGGTGTAATTTTTGTCATCTCCTCATCAGTCACTCCCTGCTGATGGTTTTTATTTATCCTAGGGGAAGCCTTACCTGACACATTTAGGGTGGAGGGAGAGATCTCAGAAAGCCCCACTCTGGAATCGCCCATCCACCAGATGATAGTTACTGGCTCAGGTGGGCCAGCTGCAGCACAGTACATATGAAAAGGAGTATTGGGGATGACCGACAGATCTTCTGGCTCAACAGTGAAGTAAGGAACACCTTGAAAAACAGAATATAAAAGCTAAAAGTGGTAGAGTTTTCATCTTGATTAGCCAGAACAGCTCCTTTTAATTCTTTCACAACAGTCTGTACTTAACATCATTAAGAACTGGATCTTGCTACATTGATAGTACATTTTTGCTCTTTCTCTTGCATAAACTGTCTGACAGACCAGTCCTGATCAGATACAGGATCAGTTTTGTCCAATGTATAATTATTTTCTAAAGGAACAAATGAACACTACATAATAATATGAAAACTGGTTGGGAAATGAATAGTAACATTTCTTTCTGTAGGTTTCGTGATGGACTTTTGAAATTGTCGGTCAGGGATCCCAGTTGTTCAGAGCAGCCGGGGCTGCACATGCCTGACCCATTTTAAAAAGCTGGAATCCCACCAATTAGCTGTTTGGCAGAGAAAGAGAAGCAGTGGTGAGGGCTGAATTCAGCTCTCCACTCCTTCTCCCAAACTACCAATCACTGGAATGCCAGGTTGTTGTTTTTAAGGGGCTACATGAGAGACATCTGGCTACTGGATTGACCTGAGGAAGGACACACACCATCTCTTTGGATACGCTGTTTGCATCCACCAAGAGACATAGGCATGGAAACCTGGTTCCCTGCATACATAGTCCATAGCTAGAATGGGGCATGAACCTAAACGTTTTCAAAATACCCTGTTTGGTGAGTATCTTGCCTTAGTTTTACTGCTGCGTTATCATTGTTTTATGTTATACACAATAAAACAGTGAAGTGATGTTTTATTGTTGACTCCTCAGAGCATTACTTTGAAGCAGTATATAAATCTGAGAAATAATACCAGTGAATTCATTAGTAACACACATTTACTAACACCTAGACACAGTAGCTGTCAATTAGAAATTGTACTATCATATTATGTTCTGACTCTGAACACTTTTCCTTAGGGGCATTAGCTGTATATTAAAAATGTATTCACAGAACCATAGTGAACCTGTAGCTGTACCTTATCCTAAGCATAAAAATAACTAAATCAACAATGAAGAGAGAAATGGAATCCATAAAAATATTTCTCCTTTTATGGATCAGTAACTAGCTAAAAAACAGAAAGCAGAGAGTAGGTATAAACTGTAAATTCTCCCAATGAAGAGAAGTAAATAATGGGGTCCCCACAGGGTCTGTAAGAAAGAAGAGTGTTGCTACATGCTATGATAGCTAACTGCTTCTTCATAAAAAAGGGGAAGGGAAATGGCTCCAAAGCTGATAGAGCCTAAAGAAAACTTTACACCTCTCGTATATATGTATTAGGCGTAAAAGCGATTGTCAGGAGATGCGCATAATCAGGGAACCAGGCATCAAAGCGAAATCTTGTAGAGGGGGCCAAAGACAAGGAGGCAAACACACTCATCTGAGAGTCAGCATTTTCAAATCAAAATTTGAACATAGCTAGGTAGCCTCACAACATGAGGAACTATGGTTTTCATAATGGAATTCACCTTTTCCCCAGAACCAATCTATTTTTAAACCCCAAATAAAACCCTTTTAAGTATATTTTGAGCAATGGGGTACATAAAATTTTGATTTCTTCACAACATGATATTCCCATTCAGAAATGTCATTCAGAACCATTTTTCTATATTCCTTCAAATTCTAGCAATAAATAGAGTTTTCTTTAGGCTCTATCAGCTTTGGAGCCATTTCCCTTCCCCTTTTTTATGAAGAAGCAGTTAGCTATCATAGCATGTAGCAACACTCTTCTTTCTTACAGACCCTGTGGGGACCCCATTATTTACTTCTCTTCATTGGGAGAATTTACAGTTTATACCTACTCTCTGCTTTCTGTTTTTTAGCTAGTTACTGATCCATAAAAGGAGAAATATTTTTATGGATTCCATTTCTCTCTTCATTGTTGATTTAGTTATTTTTATGCTTAGGATAAGGTACAGCTACAGGTTCACTATGGTTCTGAATGACATTTCTGAATGGGAATATCATGTTGTGAAGAAATCAAAATTTTATGTACCCCATTGCTCAAAATATACTTAAAAGGGTTTTATTTGGGGTTTAAAAATAGATTGGTTCTGGGTAAAAGGTGAATTCCATTATGAAAACCATAGTTCCTCATGTTGTGAGGCTACCTAGCTATGTTCAAATTTTGATTTGAAAATGCTGACTCTCAGATGAGTGTGTTTGCCTCCTTGTCTTTGGCCCCCTCTACAAGATTTCGCTTTGATGCCTGGTTCCCCGATTATGCGCATCTCCTGACAATCGCTTTTACGCCTAATACATATATACGAGAGGTGTAGAAGCGCATTACTGGCTGTATAAAATGCGCTTTAAAGTTGTTGACATGCAAACGTTGCTGAAAGTAATGTGCTTTGTCCTCTCCCCCCCCTTTGCCCGATTGCCATTTGAACTGAACTGCTCAGGAGTAAATGGGAATGTGCCTCGCACACACACACGCCAAAACAGACAGGGGGATGCTGCTCCATTCCTTCCCCCTCCTCTTCCCAGTGAGCACACACACACATACACAGCTCATGTCAGGAACCCAGCAAGAAGCGAGGGGACGATATGTCTAAGCTGATCGCTAATTATGCGCACATGCACACATCCTTCCTATCCCCTTTACTTCTCGTGAAACCACCTCCATCTGGCCCGTGTCTCTATGAACTATGAACGAAATATTCCATGAGGGGAGTTAAAATAAACTTTATTTTCAGTTCACATTGGGTCTCGTCCTCCTGGAGGTTCCATCCAGAGAGACAGAGAACAAGGAGGAAGTTGCCAGGAGGAGACAGGAAATAAAACTAAATGAAAAAGTGGGAGGTTTTCCCAGCGAAGGGGCAGTTCTATCCATGACATCACGACCACAGTCCACCCACTCTGATTGTTAATGCGCCTCCTCAGAAAGTTGTTTACACGGACATAAGGCACTCTTACTCCTGCGGTAAATTAAAACTCACTATTTAACGCGCATGCGAAGATGCGAATAATCGGAGATAAAACATGCCTGGACCCCTGATTTGTGCACCGCTCTTGTAATAATAATAATAATAATAATAATAATAATAATAATAATAATATATTTATTTATGTATTTATTACCCGCCTCTCCCAACGGATCGAGGTGGGGAACAGCATTAAACATAAAATACAAAACTGATTAAAAGCACATAAAACCAATACATCATTAAAATACCAATAAAACACCAATAAAACACTTTAAAATTCATCTGGGTAGGCCTGCCGGAAGAGATCAGTCTTTATAGATCTTTTAAATTCCTGAAGACTGGTGAGTTGATGAATCTCTCCTGGCAGGTCATTCCACAATCTGGGAGCGGCAGAAGAGAAGGTCCTCTGGGTAACGGTTGTCAGTCTAGTTCTTGTTGACTGTAGTAAATTCTTCCCAGAGGACCTGAGCATGCGGGGTGGATTGTATGGGAGAAGGCGATCCCGTAGGTAACCTGGACCCAAACCATGTAGGGCTTTAAAGGTAATAACCAACACTTTGTACTTCGCTCGGAAACTGATTGGCAGCCAGTGAAGAGATTTTAAAACTGGTGTAATGTGGTCACCCCTAGATGTACCGGTGACCAACCTGGCTGCCATATTTTGAACTAGTTGAAGTTTCCGGACTAGGCACAGAGGTAGCCCTATGTACAGCGCATTGCAGAAGTCGAGCCTCGAAGTTACCAGCGCATGCACTACTGATTTTAGATCTTCCAACTCTAGGAAGGGGCGCAGCTGGCATATCAGCCGAAGCTGATAGTAGGCACTCCTGGCAGTCGCATCTATCTGAGCTGTCATTTGGTAATGCGCCTTGAAAGAGCTTTAAATCGCTCCTGTAGAGGCACCCTTTGTCTCTTCTATATACTCTTTAATATTGTTGCTGATGCTGAAATTTTATTCTGAACTGGCTCTTGCTCGCACATATTGTGGGAGTATCCTACCAAAAAAAAATTGCTTGCTGTCTTCTTTCACTCTCAGTGTGTGCTTGCAATGAATTCCACCCACCTATTAGTGCTCAAGGTAATAACTGTAGACACAATCCAGCCAAAGTTAAGCATTTTTAAGGAGGAAGAATGAAGCACATTCCTAACCCTATTGAAATCAGTGGGACATAAAAATGCTTAACTTTGGCTGGATTATGCTACAAGGTGATATTTACACAGTGAATATTTACCACCAGATGAAACAAAGGCAAGACAAAAGCCCTTACTATGGCAGGACCACTTGTCCTTGCTTTCAGGTCACCTGACCTCTGATTAACTGCTTGATCATATACAAATATCTCAATCATATAAACAGTTTGCATGCGATATCACAGAATGCATGAGGACAAGGCTCTTCTCAAATACACAAAATTTGAATGTTCAATCTGAACATCTCATCTTGTGTACATCAGGAAACAATGTTTGTTATTGGCTATTGTGACATTGTTTTTAAAGAAAAAGGCCATTGTTCTCGACTTAAGTTTTTCTTTCTGGGCTGATCTCAGGTACAGCTCAATGTATACCACATTGCAATAGGCAAGTCTTAATGAGAACAAGGCACAGAAGGGATATGGCAAAGTCCACATCTCCAGGATAAACAAAACTAGAAAAGGCCTTCCTGGAAAGTGATTAGAACAGGAACTACAATGTGGTCAGATTCAGTTCTATTAATATCCCAACACAGAGAACTCTAGTGCCAAACTCTATGAGCTGATGCAAATATCAGGGCTAAATAAGAAGTTCTAAACAAGCACATTTGATATGCGGGACCTCAGAGAATCAGATCATTAAAAAGGCTCCTAAAACTTTTTGATGTTCAGATCCTATTCTGATAATCATACCTGACAACACTCCCTCAGTCAATACATTTCAAACTTCCTGGTACATGTTATAATTGTGTGGAAATGTTTAACTTCAAAATAATATAACTTTGAGTTAGCGTACACTTTACAGGTGCTGGACTACAACTCCCATCAACCCCAACCAGCATGACCAACATCTGGAGGGCACTCAGTTTGGGAAGGCTATTTCACTCAAAGGAAAGTAAACTAACACCACACATACACTCACACAGTAATCAACCCACAGAGAATATGCTCCACCCTGAAGCTCTTAAATACTTTATTTGCTTATCATCCCTTGTTTTTATTACTGTGGACACAAACGTAGAGTAAAACTGTGATGAACTCCTGAGCAAACTTTCTTGGTGTCAAAGGGGTCTCACCTTCCTGCCTTTTTCATTTGTGAGAGAGGCTGGTGTGTAGTGGCTAAGCGTGTGCGTTATGGGCCCTGGCGTCCCTGGTTCAAATCTCTCCTTAGGTGGCCTTAGGCAATTTGCCAGGTGGCCTTAGGCAAGCCACAACAGCTCTGGCCTGGTGCAAATGAAGCACACATACATTATTTGATATCTGAAAGAGTGACATAGCTGGATGTCACACAGCAGACATATGCAACAATCTCACGCTTTTTAAAAAAAATAAAATAAATGAAAAGCAGATGCAGAAGGCTGCAAATGTGAAGAGTGGGTTGTTGCTTTTCCACCCTTAAGAGAAAAGGGTATAAGTATCTCGGTCTTTTCACAAGCAAGTGGAAAAGCATGTGTGTGTGTGTGTGTGTGGGGGGGATTCTGAGCAGATAAGCAATCCAAGAGCAAAGCAGCTCCTGCTCTTGCCACCCTACTGCTCAAATGCTGTGCAGCCTCCCATGGCTGCTTTTCATTTTAAAAACTCAGGATGCTGCTGCATAAGTCTGCCATGTAATCTCTTCTTTGGTCCTTCCCATGTTAGGTCCCCTCTATAAGAATTCGGTTTGACGCCTGGTTGTCCGATTATGCGCATCTTCTCACAATCGCTTTTACGGCAAATCACTATCCGCGGGAGGCGGTTAAGCGCATAACTGGTTGCCCTACCAGTTGTATGAAACGCGCTTTAGAGGTGATTAATGCGGAGAATCGCTTGTTTACATGGTCATAAAGTGCTTTAACTGCCACAGCAAATTTAAACTTGCTATTTAACGTGCATTCGATAATGCGCATAATCGGACAGAAAAAGCGCCTCAACCTCCAATTTGTGCTCCGCTCTTGTAGAGGTCAAATTTTTAATGCGCCTTGAAAGAGCTTTAAATCGCTCTTGTAGAGGCACCCCTACTCTTCCAGGTATGTGTTTTGCATAAAATAGTGTCTTGTTTCAACACTGGGAACCAATTTAAAATGACAGGTTATTTTGTTTTAGTTCCTAATTAAGAAGCATCTCATTATGCCACATCCAACAGCCCTCCAGCTAGTTTGTAAGGTAAAAGCAATATGGTTTGACCTTTCAATTTCAGGTTACGAAAGCAGAAACTTTTAGCTAAGTAATCCCATGAATATGCTATATATGTAGAGTGTTTTTATAATGAAGGTGCCAAAGTCTGTTGAAGTCTCTTTGTATATAAAGTTTGACACACCTATAACCCAACCAGCTCTTAGGTAGCAGACTTTGTGTATATTAGCAATGTTGTACAGCAGTTTAAAGGTATTAGCAAGTTAATGGTAAGGGCATTTATGAATGTATAGGGTTTTATATTGCTATCACACTATGTCGTAATGGGCATCAATATGGATGGCTTTAAAGGGGGTTAGACAAATCCGTGGAGGAGAAGGCTATTGATGGCTATTAGTCCTGATGGATATGTGCTACCTCCAGGATCAGATGCAGTATGCCTATGTACACCAGTTGCTGTGGAACATGGGTGGGAGGCTGCTATTGCACTCATGTCCTGCTTGTGGGTTTCCCGTGGGCAGTTAGTTGGCCACTGTGTGAACAAAATGCTGGATTAGATGGACCCTTGGTCCAGCATAGCTCATATGTTCTGACATTCACAGTTATCACTAATACGATGAATTATGAACATTTTCTCTTCATAGCATGGGTAAGAATGCAGATGTTGCTTATTTGACATGATAAAATCAACACAATGTATATATAGATCTTCAATTGCTCTACGATGGGTATTGCTCTCCTATGGCAACAGCTGGTAGGGATGTATAAGTTTGGGGCCAGGGTAACTGAAGGACCACCTCCTCCTGTATAGACTGCCTGTACTTTGAGACTTTCATCAGAGGCTCTGTTGTGTGTCCCACCACGAAGAGAAATTAGGTCAGTGGGCATGCAAGACAGAGCTTTTTCTGTAGCAGCACCTCAATTGTGGAATTCCCTCCCAAAGGAGGCCAGGCTGCCTCCATCTCCTTTAAAGTTTAGATATTGCTTTGTGGGCCCTGGTGGACAGATAAGAGATATGCTAAAACTTTAAGTAACGTGGAGGGCCCCTGTTCAATTTAAGCATTGTATACAAAGCACTGATTCTGCCGAGTTGTACTCTGCATGTCTTCCAGCTTTACTTGGGGAATTTCTAAAATTTAATGTTGGAATCTGCATATGTGCAGTTCTCCCCAGTTATCTGTTTGCATTTCTTTTTTTTATCCTGAATGGTTTATCAATTCACAGGACTAAATATGTACATTGATTAAGGACACAGCACAAAAAGGAATCTTGAAACTACCATGTGATCACATCAAGATTCCTTACTGAATAGTAATTTAATCAGTATGTATCTATAAATTGTAAGGGAAAAAAGATGTTTCAATTAATTATTGGAGCAAATTATGCATGGACAGCATTCCAGACAAAGTCCAGAACTCAAAAACAGAAGGATTGCTGACTCATTGGAACTACTTTGCGACCAAGATCAGATAATATGGGGGATCTGGACAAGGAGACATTCTTAAGCATTTATACTATTTATACCTTGCTAGGCCAAACGATTGAAACTAAATCTTGTCCTGATTTGGGTGGCCATTTATGCATCACCAAAAAAAGAGGAAATGTATCACCAAAGAAGAGAGCACAGGTTTGCATAAAATATGCATGTGCTAATTTATATGTATAGATGCAAATTTAGAAGTTGTAACTATGGTTCAAACAGAAATGCAAAGCATCTCACCATAATGAGGAAGACTCTGACAAGGTGACCTGTGTGCTTCCTCAGTCTGCTGTGCAGGTACTAAGTGCTGATGGGCAAGTTCAAGGCCGTTGCCACTCTCCCTTCCTAATTTATCTTTAAATTAGACGTGGACTGAAAATTATGCCTTCTAACAGAGTACAGTCCTCTGAAGTCCTTCATATAGAGGACTGTCCTCTGTAAAACAGGACACATGACCACTGTTGTCCTAACGTAGCTATGTGAGGGTACATTCTGTAGTAGGAAGAGTTAACCTCTGACCTCCAGATGTTTTAGACTGGAACTTCCATCAGCCCCAGTCAGCATGGTCAAGGTTAGGGGCTCATGAGAGTTGCAGGCAAAACATTTGGAGGGTACCAGGCTTGAGGAATGCTGAGCTAGATTATGTCAATAGGAAGGAGCAACTTTTTTGGAAACAGTTGTAATAAAACACTTGTGCAAGTCAGACGTGTCTTAGCTCTTAATAATACATGTTGAAATCAAGTATTCACTATGGGATGAATCATGCAGTACTTTCCCCCCAATCTAGCGCATCACATGAAGGGGAGTGGGAGAGCACCCACCCAGCACATTGTTCCCACATCCACCAACTCTGTTGATAGTGCATCTGGGATGGCGCATCCAGATACAGCCTGGAGTTTGGCTGCCTAAGGCAGGCTACTGCACCTCTCCTAATGGTAGGACTGGCCTTATATGAGTTCAGAACTAGGCCTGAAACTCCTTTCCTTTCATGGGATGTGAACAGAAGAAAGTTCATATGTTCCTTTGTGAAACGACAACTTCAGAGATGAAAAGTTTTGAAGTCCAGTCTCTAAAGAAAATGAAATATTCATAAGAATTTGTATATCACTTTTACTGTCAAGGGACAGTAATTGTTTGTCCTCACAAAAATCTTGTAATGTGGGTCACTAGTATTCCATTTTTTAGAGACAGGAACCAAAGCTGAAGGATATTTGTTTTGCCACACATTACATTCATGACTCAGTAGGAATTTGAACCCAGGCCTACATCTAATATTTTATTCACAACAGCTTGTGCAGCTGTTTCTTCTTTCCCTGCAGCACATTAGGGAGGAAGGACAGCTTAAAGGATCCCATAAAAGTTTCCTCTCAATCCCTGGGCTATGGAGGCTTACCTATCCTGAAGAATGACAGAAGCTATGTCAAAGTGAAAGAGATTATTTGGAGAAAGACAAACCTGTGTACCAAGACTGTGTATTCATTTGTGCCTTGATGTATCAAGCAGGTACCGGGGGATTGTGCATATTTGGTGAATATTAGAGATGTGTGTATATACAAACATACACATATACCTAGGATGTTTTTATATCTATTCCTTACCTTCAATTTTCCCCATTTTTTCACTCTCTTCAAAATGGCGTCCCTCTCATACACGGCTGTCTTTTTTGATCCTAGAGATAATCGGGAAACTTCCTGGGCTTACTATACAGCTCAGGGATTTACCACAAGCTCCCATATATACCCTAAGCTCCTGGCTTGGGAACAAACAGGCATTTCCTTTTTCTCCAGTATGCCTGAGTGAGTCTGTACATCCCACCTTCTCGTCTTCCAAAAAATAAATCGCTATGAATTTTCTAATGGCTAGGAAAGATTAATGTTCTTCATGAAAAAGACAAATACCTGAAGCACCACAGTACTCTGAGCCCATGCTGGGACACTGATTCAGCTATGAGTCAGACAGAAGAGCGCTGCCTACTGCATCAGCAATGTAACCCTGTTGCAGATAGGCTGCTGCAGCACAGAATCTCTTCCAGACTTGACACAGCTAACTTTATGAGATCTGCTATAATTATAACCCAAAGAAGACCTACCGCTGCAAGCTATAGGAAGCAACCATCTCACTCTCTATTGTGAAGCTTTAGACTATACCTTTAAATTGATATTAGGTTAGAGCGCTGTTTGAGGTGTCCTCTGGATTTGGGAGTACATCTAGTGAAAATTAATAGGATGCCAGCTAAGCAAAACTGGTCAATAAAATCCTAATTAAAAACATGGTGTACGTGGTGTAGAGGTAAACAATGGAGGTCTCATGAGGTTCTTCCTGGCATTAAAAGCACGGATTATTTGAACACTTAAGCAGAGAGCTTAGGATAAAATCTACATCCATTAGGCACCAGAGGAAATCTTAAATCAGTACCTCCAGCAGACAGCCTCTGGTGCCTTACCTCCTGCACCACCAGCACTTTGGTCCTTGAGCCACCAGACTAGGCACTGTAAGTAAAGGCCACCTTCTCAGGAGTCAATGAAAACATACCAGGCCCTATAAAAGCTAACTTTCAAGCCAACTCTCCTTAGTCTGAGCATCTTGCCACTTGTCTCACCTTATCTGGTACCTGACCTTTAGCCCACATTTTTATAATGTCTCTGACTCTGCCTTTTGGTTCCCATCCACCCAATTTGGTACTGGACTGTCTCTGACCACATTAATAGATGCTTCATTTGGCGGGGGGTGGGGGGGTGGGGTAGCCTTATCTAGTATGTGATCTCCAGCCTCTTCATAACCATGTCTCCTCCCTCTGGTTCATCCCAGTGGCAGACACGGAACCCACAGCAACCTGTTGCAAAGCTAAGCCACCATTGCTGACCTTTAACAATGCTATCACTAGCGTTATATTTCTCTGTTTGTATGTTGTAAATATGTACAGGGAGGAAGCCGGAAAATAGACAATGCAGTTCCTTGTCAGAAAGATCAGAGTCACATCTTGAAGGGCTCTCTGGACCTTCTCCATAGTTGATGTGTCTGACATCCTGCTGATCCTGGCACGCCAGCACCCATATTCTACCTGTTTCCTACCCACATTTTCAAGTACAAGTCAGGAAATCTAACACTGGATGTGTTCCATATTCTGCAAAATTAAATACAGCGTGAAAATGATGTAATGGGCTCTTACAGCTGCCACCACTCTCTTCTGGTCCTTAACTGGCTCACTATGAGAGCATAATTGTTTTGGTCATAGCTACACAGACACGGGAAATGGGCCAATATCAGTCAGGCAATCTTCTCTCACAATTTCTACATGCAATTGACTTGTGTGCGCGACATAGCAACATAGCCCCTTACCTTCCACAATGAGCCACACTTGCTGCGATTCCTCCTTCTTCCCATTGGTCTCAACTTGGCACCAGTACTTTCCAGAGTCTGCCCGATCTACAGATTTCAAGCTAAAGAGTTGAGAGAAGGATATAAAATTGTAAATAACATGGCACACAACCAAGTAGCTGTCATTGCAAAGTATTTCAAAACAATCCGGTAATTTACAAACATATCATCATTTGAACCATTTCTGAAAGGGAACAGCCAGGATGAGATATCTTCCTTTCAGCATTCACAAGAACATTGTATTGTGCAGGCATATGAACCTATGAAGATGTCTTATGGTCTGAGACCCAAGGTCCCTCTGTACCTGAAGGAGCACCTATTTCCATATCAACCTGCCCATGCCTTGAAATCTTCTACAGAAAACCTCTTTCAGGTACGAAAAACGAAAAAGGGGAGGGCTTTTTCAGTAGTGGTACTCTAGGTACGGACATCCTCCCTACAGAGGCCCACCTACATCACTGATGGAATCCTTTTAGTGCCAGCAAACATATTTATGTTTACCCAGGCATATTAATTTACTGTAAATTGATTTTATGGATATTTATTGTTTTATGGTTGTATTCTTGTTTGATGATCAATTCTACAGTGCCCTAAGACTCTAACAATTATCAATGGTGGTTTTAAAAACAACAACAATTTCAATACATGAAATCTACCCCACTACTGTGTACGCTGAGGCCTTTCCTAGCTCTGCCATCTAAGATCAGGTTAGCTGAAGTTCAGGTTTCAAACCTGGATCCTTCTGCAGGCATAGCCCATGTGTCGCCACTGATTTGTGGCCCTTCAAGTGGCAAGAACAAGCCCTTATTTTCCATTATTTAATGGGGTAATGGCCCTTCCCTCATGGCCACTTTTCACTTTGATACGAAGGGAAAGCAAAGTCCATGTGGTGATCCTTCCACCTGAAATGTTTGTGTGAACAGGTCTCACAAGGAGCTCTTTAGAAGAGGACATTAGTCAGTCAGTGCAAAGTGTATAGCGTAACACAAATGATAGAAAATACATCTAGAAAAAATGTATTTTTTACATGGGACAGGGGGACGACCTACCCTTCTCAAAACAACTGGGGAATCTTTGGCTCCCACACCAGAAAGATAAGTGCTTATCTAGAACTACTGCACAAATTAATTAACCAAGTGCCATGCAATTCCTGTCTGATGAAAGCATGAGAGTTAACTAACTCACTGGTTCCAGGAAGTCTAATTGTTTTCAACTTGGAGGCTGCCAAGCCACCCAAATCTTGACACTGGAGTTTGAAAACATGCAGAGAAAGCAAATGTGTCAATTTGATGAGAGTGGAGAGGGTGGAGCAAACGTTCCCACATCAAGGTGATGACTCAGGAGTTGGAACTCTTCTTCTCTGTCCTTCCTTGGCAGCACAGCTGAAACTTAACAAGGCTCCTAATGAACTCACTTCTTTCTTATTGGGGAGGGAAAGTACACCATATGGTCTCCTGGGGAGCTACTGCATTCATTGCAAAGTGTTGTTATCACAACTTAAAACCCCAACCTAGGGTGACCATAAGGAAAGGAGGACTGGGCTCCTGTATCTTTAACAGTTGCATTTAAAAGGGAATTTCAGCAGGTGTCATTTGTATGCAAGCAGCACACGGAGAAATTCCCTCTTCATCACAACAGTTAAAGCTGCAGGAGTCTTGCCCTCTTTTGTATCTGGTTAAGAGAGCAGGGTTCCTGCAACTTTAACTGTTGTGATGAAGAGGGAATTTCACCAGATGCTGCATACAAATGACACCTGCTGAAATTCCCTTTTCTACAAAACTGTTAAAGGTACAGGAGCCCAGTCCTCCTTTCCATATGGTCACCCTAACCCAACCCAAGGGAGAAATTCTGTCCCCAGTTGCCCATGTTAAAACACATATATAGATTTATATTAGGGTGACCATATGAAAAGGAGGACATGGCTCCTGTATCTTTAACAGTTGTGTAGAAAAGGGAATTTCAGCAGGTGTCATTTGTATCTGGTCAAGAGGGCAGGCTCCTCCACCTTTAACTGTTGTGAGGAAGAAGGAATTTCACCAGATGCTGCATACAAATGACACCTGCTGAAATTTCCTTTTCTATAGAACTGTTAAAGACACAGGAGCCCTCTCCTCCTTTCCATATGGTCACCCTATTTATATTAGCCTGAGGACCCTATTGAATGGCAAGACCAAGTCAGCTCAGGCTGACTTCCAACTGGGTCAGATCATGGCAGGATCACCCCATGGTGCAAGCATGATTCAGACTGGGGGAGGGAGGGAGGGACTGGGGCACCCTGAGCGTTCTCCGATTCACCTCTCAGTTTGCTCAACCAGGCATCAGTGCAATTGTCTATAAGGTCTTTAATTAGGATCACTGCCAGAGGTGCAATTTTAACAGCATTGGCTGTAGTGCAAGGGTGCATTATTTTTTATGTCAAACAAGTACTTAGAGGAGCACAATTTTATTGCTGGGAAGAAACTATTAATGCAAACAGACTCAGGGGAGAGGTGATTCAGAATATCTAGTCCTTGTATATTTAAGAACATAAGAACTTAAGAGGAGTCATGCTGGATCAGACCAAGGGTCCATCTAATCCACTGTTCACACAGTGCCCAACCAGCTGTTAACCAGGAACTCACAAGCATGACATGAATGCAAGAGCACCCTCTCACCCATGTTCCGCAGCAACTGGTGTACATAGGCTTATGGCCCTACTCCTGAAGATAGCACATAGCAATCAGGACTATCAGGATTTCTAGCCATTGCTGCTGTATTTCACTGAATTTGCAAAGAGTCTCAAGAAAAATGCCTGACCCTTTTTTCCACACACACCAAGCAAACTACCCTTGAATATTATACCTTATGATAATTGGCCCAAGTGTAGCAAGTTTGGCTTGATCTAAAGGATGGAGTAAATGTGCTGGAACATCTCTTGTGGGGGATGACTAAGGCTTGGTTTGTATGACACATTCTCCTCTCCCAACAGGGATTCAGATCTGGCCTCAGAAGTCTGATTTTAATTAGGGCATTTCTTTTATTCAAAGACAAGGAGAGAGGGACATGGTTGGAATACATGAGTGCAAGGAAACTTTTAAGTTCATCTCAGAATCTAACCTTCCGGTGTTGCTGCAGAATATGTTAAAACAAACAAGGTGAAAGGGGGCTGTAAAGCTTTCTGTTTCATTTGCCTTCAGAAAAAGACGCTATAAACACAGAGGCCAGGAGAGGGAAAGCCACGCTGTCTCAGAATGATACACCATGAGCAGGAAGCAGCAGTGGCTAATACAAGGCATGCTGCCAATTCTGCTTATCTCTGGTCTTAAGGAATCACACTGGGCAATTAACCGGGTGAATAGTTTCTCTGGGTTCTCTCTGCAAATAATGCTACCAGCTGAGACAAAATGTTAGGCTGGCCAATTCAGGTGTCAATTTACAAAAGTTATTCTAGATCTGATTTGAATGGCTTTGTTTTAATGCTACATCACATTTTAATGCATTCACTTTCTATTCCATAAAGTGCCTAGAGAACGTTTAGTTACAGGGCAGTCTATAACTACCATAAATAAATACCAGGGGATGGAAATTCTGCCATTTTTATGACAAATTGTCTTATAGATGTTTCATTGAATTTTGCCTTTCTGTCCTGTACAGAAATGATCCCTTATTCCATGTCCAAATTCAGGATGTAGGAAACATAAATTCTAGGGTAAGTACTAGGGTAAAGTTCTACTTTCATCTCCCAGCTTCACTTCGCCTCCCCACCACCACCAGTCTATGATCTCTGTAGGCTTCTGAGGAATGCCTCTTGCAAACATACAAGCAAATGATCACCTTCCTCCAGCCTCCTTTACTTCCACTGGTGTTTTTAAAGTGGGGAGTTCAAGGTGGTCCAATATTAAATTAAAATTTAAAAGAGACCCCAACTGTACTGAAAATACATCTTTCATTAATATTACAGAATGGTAAAAAAACTGGAAGCTCACTGTTCAGGGCTAGGCCTCTTCATTCTCAACCACAACTCTGTCTCCCTCTCTTCATCCTTTACGTGAGCTCTCAGCTCAACATGGCTTCTCCCAAGACACAACAAGCAAGACACAGGCAGTCAGTTGCTGGGGCTTAGAAATTTGGCCGCATCTCTCACATGCTTTAGCAGGTAGCCTTGACTGCATCAGAAGTTTGTTTGTTTTTTGCCTGATCACCCCTGCAGAAAATCAGCCCCCATCCCCCAGCTATTGGGCAGTATAGAAATGCAACGAATAAATAAATAAATAAATAAATATTGGGGCAGGGGCTCTAGCCCCCTCTACACCCTTTAATCTTTCACGGTCCCTCACACCAAGATTCAATTTTTATACTGACGTTCTGAACAGAATGGAGAGGAGAAAGGAGACAGTAATGAAGGCCATGATTAGATGGTGTTTTAGGTTGAGTAACAATCATAGGAGAAATAAAGAAAAGTGAGTAGCAACAAAGAGGTTGAGCTATGAATCAAGAAATCCACGGTTTGAACCTTGCCTCTGCCATGAACTTACTAGGTGGTCTTCGGCAAGCTACTGTCCCTCAGCCCCAGTCCCCTCTCCTCCATCTACAGCATGGGGAATAATAATACTATTGAACCTTACAGGGTTGTTGTAAGGATTACAATTAGATAATACATGTGAAGTGCTTTGAACACTTGAAAGCTCTACACAAATGGTAAGTATTATTAACTACAAGAATGGGGATAAGTTCAGAAAGGTCTTTCACATTCCAAGGCATGAAATGTTTAGGCGCTTAAGATTTTAATCAAAGAAGGAAGAAAGGTTCGGGAATTATTCCTGGGAGTGAACTGCGTATTTGCACAGCTCATTAAGAGATCAGCTTAACCCATCTCACAAGGTTGTTGTGAGGATAAGATACATGGGCAGGGTAGAACGACACCCTGAGCTCCTTGGAAGAAAGGCAGAGTAAAAAATGTAAACACCACCATTCTATACATCACTCCTACCTGAGGAAACCAATCCAGTGTTCTTCATCTACCGGAATGTACACCTGGTCTACACTCTGCACCACAGTTCCATCCTTCATCCACAGCATCTCTGGCTCTTCCATTCCCTCGAGGCTGCAGTTCAGCTTCACAGGCTGCCCTTGGGACACCTTCAGTTTGACTGGCATTCCAGTAACTTTTGTTCCTGAAAGAAAGCAACCTCCCTCCTCTCCACACCCACAAGAGGGGAGCAAGGAGGGTGGGAGTTCAGAAAATTAATCAAAGACAAAGAACAAAATCCACAATCCACCCAAAATGCCTCATCAGAGCTTTATTATATTTGTTGGATGATTCTAGGATGAGAGTACTGAAATTCAAGTTAGGAAATAACAGAGGAGGCTAAATCCATGCAGATCTTCTTCTGCAACATGCAAATTTGGAGATCAGCAGGGTGAAAGCCACAAAATAGCGGTCTGTGAGTGGCAGATACAGATGTAGAGGGCATCGTTGCAACAGTGCCCTGCCAATACTTTTCAAGGTGTTATTCTCGGAACAGTGGTACAATCCCGCCCACGTTCCCTCTGGATTTTTGACTGCCAGGTAATATTCTTGTGCTCTTATGAAATCATGGCTTTTCATCTATGCCTATGAAAAGAGCTGACATTTTTTAAAAGGACATGCATACAGGGGGATGTTCAGTGCACAGTTTCTCTTTACTGCAAAAGCTCCCAAGCAGTGGGAAAATACAGTGGAAGTAAAGTCTGATTGAGAGTTTCGCCATGAAAGGAAACTACAGAACATACTTTTTCTCTCTCACTCTGTGTGGTATGGGATTACTTCAACCAGTAGCCAAGAAACCCCCAAACCTAAGATACGGGGTCAAATTCTGATATCATCCCTCATTTGGATGGGTGTCACTAATTTACTTGCAGGTGGTGGCGTTTCTCAGATTTCTTTTGGGATAAATGCCTCAAGGCCCTCAAATGTGTTCCAGTGGGTGGGTGGAGAACAATTACTTCCATAGGAAATGAATGTATGAAAGACGTTAGCATGCACAAATACTGAAGAAGGCTCAAGGAGCCCTTGGGAGAAAGATGAACATATGTGGGCATGAAGAAAAAAAACCACAAGATGGTAAATAAGAAGCAAGGTAGATGATAAAAATGTAATAGCCAGTTTCAAGAGGAACACAAGCCTCTTTTGTTATTCATGTTATAACCACTGGGAAATGTTAGCTGTCAGCAGAAATGGGAGGCTCCACTTATCAATTTTCTATCAGATTATTGATGGTTTTCATCACAATATTCTTATTTTATTATTACTATTTTGTATTTATTTGGTGTAAATGCTTTATGCAATGTTAATTTTGCTAGCCACTTTGGTAGATGCTGATAGAAAGGCAGATATAAATTGAATAAATAGCTATATTAAATACATTGTCTCTTCAATATTATAGGCATTGGTGGTTCACTCCATTCCAACATGCTGACTTTGGCAATAGCCAGTACCAGATCTTCCCTAGAAGAACATTTCCCTGGGCCATAACAAGCTGCAATATATCCTTTTAAAGCTGAATCCAGACAAGACGAAGGTGCTTGCTGTCAAAGGCTGCAACCTGGGTTTGGAGGTGTGTCAACCAGTTCTGGATGGGGTTACACTCCCCCTGAAAACTGTGTTCGCAGTTTGGGGGTGCTCCTGGATCCATCGCTCCAAATGACAGCCCAGATAGATGCAACGGCCAGGAGTGCCTACTATCAGCTTCGGCTGATACGCCAGCTGCGCCCCTTCCTAGAGTTGGAAGACCTAAAAACGGTAGTACACACACTGGTAACTTTGAGGCTCGACTTCTGCAATGCGCTGTACATAGGGCTACCTCTTTGCCTAGTCCGGAAACTTCAACAAATTCAAAATATGGCAGCCAGGTTAGTCACCGGTACACCTAGGGGTGACCACATTACACCAGCTTTAAAATCGCTCCACTGGCTGCCAATTAGTTTCCGGGCAAAGTACAAAGTCTTGGTCATTACCTTTAAAGCCCTACATGGTTTGGGTCCAGGTTACCTGCGGGATCGCCTTCTCCCATACAATCCACCCCGCACACTCAGGTCCTCTAGGAAGAACTTACTACAGTCGGCCAAGACTAGGCTGACCACCATTACCCAGAGGACCTTCTCTTCTGCCGCTCCCAGACTGTGGAATGGCCTGCCGGAGGAGACTTGTCAACTTAACAATCTTTTAGAATTTAAGAAAGCTATAGAGACTGGTCTCTTCCGGCAGGCATATCCAGTGGAATTTTAGAATGTTTTTAGGATGTTTTTAGGATGTTTTATTGCTATTTTAATAATGTGTATCATGTTTTAATCAGTTTTATGCATTTTATCATATATTATATTTACTGCTGTTCCCCGCTTCGATCCAAACGGAGAGGCAGGTAAGAAATGAATTTATTATTATTATTACATGCATGCACTTTGATTGTCCCATATAAATACATGTTTCTTATTTCCCAGCCCTACTGAGCAATAAACTGCAAAAAGATTTGTCATTTTCAAAATTTGAGGATCCTTCTTTCATTAAAAAAAACACACCAAACACTGGCAAAATGTTCTTTTCCCACCCAACAGAAATAGAAGTACTCATTCAGGAAGGATGTGCTGTTAACCAAACCCTGCAACCACTGCAAGCCTACTTAGGAGTCAACATGCTCTTGCAGTAAAATGTTACTGTAAGCCAGCCTGGAAATTTTGAATTGAAGGGCGGTATAGAAATGTTAAAATAAATTAATTAATAACTGCCTGGTGATAGTAGGTATATTCTCAGCTGCCCTAATGATATTTTATACAGTCTCACACCAGCCAGGTCCACTTTATTCTTATTTTTTATTTATTACAATTATTCCACCTTTTCCCTCTTGCAAGGAACCCAAGGTGGCTTAGATCAGCCCCCTCCTCTTCATTTTATCCTGACAGCAACCCTGTGAGGTAGGTTGGGCTGAGAGTCAGTGACAGGCCCAAAGTCACCCAGTGAGCTTCATGGCCAAATAGGGACTAGAACCCGGATCTCCTGAGTCCCTGTTCAACACTAACCATTATGCCACACTGGCTAATTTTGTGTGTATATACTGAGATTTTAAAACTCTGCAACATAAATGTGCAGAGTTCTGTGCTCCATTATAAATAACAACAACAACACCCTGTAAAACGAAAGGATTCTCTACGCATATGCCAACAGTATCCAAACATGTTGTACATTCCTAATGTGCCCTGGCCCATGGAAAGCAAATAAATAAATACCTTTCTGCACTGTACCTAACAAAACAATTTTGTGTCATGAACATGGAGACCTCCAATAGGCATAATGAGACAACACTGACAATTAGGGCATACATGAGTCAGGGCCACTGGGGTCTTGCTTGATGAGCCCAAGTCACCACTCCTTTGGAAAATCCAAATGTGTATGTGATCAGTGGGGCAGTTAGAGCTGGACTTTGGGGTCCAACTACAGAAATTTGCAGCCCAGGCCCCCATAAACTCTCCATCGAGAGCGGCAGGTGAGCAGCATCAGCCACTTGGGCCAGCATGGGCATGTCAGATTTTGCAATCGGGCAGCTGGCTGGTCATGTATATGGCTTCAGATTCTCATTTTATTTTTTATGTATTACTTTTAAGAACATGAGAAGTGTTGAAACTGACCTAGGGTTGATCAAGTCCAGCATTGTGTTTGCATGGTGGCCAACCACCTACCCACGGGAAACCCCTAAGCAGGACTTGTGAGCAACAGCACCCTGCAGCCTATGCTCCCCAGCAACTTGTGAGTATAGGCTATGGGGCGGTATAAAAATGCAATAAATAAATAAATAAATAAATACCACCTCTGATACTGGAGATAGCATACAGCCATCAGGACTAGTAGACACCGATTGCCTTCTCCAGGAATTTTCCAATCCCCTTTTAAGGCCATCCCAATTAGTGGCCATCACTACATTTTGTGGGAGCAAATTTCATAGTTGAACTATGCGCTGTGTTAAGAATTACTTCCTTTTATTTGTCTTGAACCTCGCACCTATTAAGCGCCGCCTCCCATTGCCCCCATTCCTGCTGGAGACCTTTCCAGGTTCAGCTCAAAGGTCTGCAGGGGGCTTCCAAGTGGGTGCAGCTGAACGCACTTAGAATCTTCATGCTGCACTCAGATCTTCATACTGAATATGTGAAGGCCAGGAGTGGAGGGAGCAGAAATGGTGCACACAGGAACTTTGGAGTCACCTTTCAGCCATTACACTCCACTCATTGCTTCTGTTGGCCAAATATTTGTGATGTATTCTTCCTTGCAGCCTCGAAGCCAGGGCAAATGGAGCCGAGGAAACAGAAACTGTAGAGAATGCAACTCCCCACAGTGAATGGGTGACTATTGTTGCAATGACTACATTTTCCTTCCTGACAGATGACGCTCAAACATAGGCATCAGGAGAACTGCCACTGGGAGAAGACGGGGGCAGTGGGTAGGCAGAGGCATGCATAATGGAACAGCACCTATGTCCTAAGTGTTAGTACTTAGAAGAACTGTATCTGTTTGTCCTCTGTAGTACTGCTTTCAAAGGCAGAGGGCCCTGCAAAATATTTATTTTTATTTTATTTATTGCATTTATATCCCACCTTTTTTCTTTCAAGGCACACAAGGTGGCATACATAATCCTCTCCATTTTTATCCTCACAAAAACAACCCTGTGAGGTAGGATGAGCTGAAAGTCTGTGACTGGGCCAAAGTCACCCAGTGGGTTTCCATTGCCAAGTGGGGACTAGAACACGGATCTCCCAAGTCCCAGTCCAACACTCTAACCACTACACTACACTGGCTACATCACAAAAGGTTGGTAACTCTACTCCTCTGTAACGCTTTCAAAATCCACTCCAAAACTGATGCTCTTCAATAAAAAACTGCAACTAGGCACCCAAATCAGGGTATTGTGGATTTTCCAGAAAATTTGCACAGGGGGGGGGGGGGAGATCTGCTATTTGCGTATATTTCCAAGCAGTTTGCACAAATTACACCTCCAATTTGCACAAATTACACAATTATGGCCAACTCTGCATAATTTGCACAAATTGCAGAACAGCCCCCACCCCAGAAATGTGCAAAAGATTTCCTTGAGTTTGGGGAACCGTCTGCAGCATGGCTCGCAGACACAAATCAAGTCATATCATGGAACTCCGCCAAGCCAAAAAAGAACCAGATTTCCCAGGGTTGAACATCCCTAAGTGTGACTAGTACCTGCCAGACACATAAGTGGGCAATTGCATCATGCTGCTCTTGCTCCCTGGCAATGTCACTGAATGTCCCCTCCCATTGCTGCCACCAATTGGACTTATGCCTTCCACCAGAGGCCTTAGTGCACTTTCTATAGGAGTCAAACAGACTCATATGCCACTCTACTTGGTTATTTTTGGGATGGTCACTGTACTACTGGTTAACCATTTTATTGTAACTATGGCTTAGTTCTCACTGAAGGAGCAAGCTAGTGTCCAGACTATACCATTTCAGATTGCAGGTGAGTGATTATTTGAGGGAATGCTCAGAAAACTAGCATGTCAGGGAAAAGCCTGGGCAAACTGACATCTAATTTCCTATGACAATGGGATTTTTTGTATGGAGGTTCATTCAAATTTGTGAACAGTCTATAATGGTATAACTCAGATACAGGTTTTACACCCAGTAAGACTTGCATTACACTGGGATCCTAGCATAAAAGGCATAGCATCAGCCCAGCATATGATCACCCTGCTTCCCCTATATATAACATGATTACATTCACATTCCTAAGACAAACTAGCAATTGTTCATACACGATATTGCAAAAGTAACTAGGGAATGTTTGGCTGAGAGAGAATTGTGTAAATATAAGTCTGCTTGAGCAATATTAGATGTAGCCCTGAGGCAGGACATCCTATGATGGTTAGTGCAGACTATCTGGAAGTAAACTGAGAACCTTTTCAGTGGTAGCACCCCAATTTTGGAATGCTCTTCCCAAAGAGGCATGCCTGGTAGCTACACTATAGTCTTTTCAGTGCCAGGTGAAGAACTTTTATTTTCCCAGGTTTTTCAATCTTATAAACCTTTGGTGCATTTAAATTATTTGCATTAATAATGATCTCCTATTGTTTGTTTTATGCTGCTGCTATTTTTGTTCTCTTTGAGAGTTTCCATTTTACATCTTTTTATGGTTTTACATTTTTACTGTAAATCACCCAGAGTACCTTGCTTATTGGGCAATATATAAATATAAATATTGGAGATAAATAAAATTAATTTGCACAATGTCTGTAATATTCACTCCAAATAGTGAATCTCTATATGAGAAAAGTATTTTGTTCTTTTATTGGTCTTTTATTAGCTTAACAACCTGTGAAACCACTGGTTCCCATACCACACTCTTAGTATTTTCCCCTTTTGTTGTCCCTGTTAACTTAATGAAAATGGCTAAGAGCAGTGAAGCTAGCAAAATTATACCTTACATTTGTTTTGTTTTGTTTTGTGGCTAAGGAATTAATCACATCACTGAGAAACATGACCTAACCCTTATTATTTAATTCAACAATGGCATAGATTATGTGAGTATGTTTGCATGTGCGTGTGTGTGTGAGAGAGAGAGAGGGAGAAAGAGCATCATCTGTCTTATAATAATACTGAATCAGCCATGTGTGATATACTTAAACTCCGTGCATGAAATGGCAGGCAATGAAATATAGAAAACACCTTGTAGCCACAAAACTGCTCAGTAACCCACTTGGTTGAAACAGTTAATCATGAACAAACTCTGCTATCTTTGAGGCAACTTAAGATGTAGGTCCCCACCCTTGCTGAGGTTCCAAGGAAACAAAGTGCAATTTAGACTTGTGGGAGAGTCGTGGACAAAGTGCAAGAAGGACTAGTTTTCAAGATGGGGGTGGGGATATACTTTTCGCACTTGATCAAAGAAAACGAATGATTGCTTAAGACATAAAGTAGATTTGGAAAGATCAGAGGCTAATATGAATATATATTATATGCATGCACACACACACACACACACACACATATATATATATATATATATGATTAGGGAAATCAATTGATGTTGCTCAATTAGAAGGAACAGCTTAATAATTCTCATGGATCTGGATTCAAAGAGCAGTGTGCCTCTTAGCCATACACATTCCTAGCCAGATGGAAATTGCTTAAAGATTCAGTACAAATTATGCAACTCTATATGAAAGTATTAATGTTTATATCAATACATATAACTTGGTTTGCGAGCTGACAGCTTGGCAGCATAGAAAGTTAGCTGAATTGCTCTAGCCATGAGAAAGGGCCAAGTCTACCTATTGGATCCCACGTGGGCAGGAAGCATGTTCTGCCTGCCAGTCTCACCATGCCTACCCATCTGTGAAGTGTGTCCTGCTACTGGAAAAAGGAACAGCCAGGATTGGAGAAAAAACACTTCACATTCTTTTCTGAAAAACACTCAGCAGGGTCCAGTACACCACTGCAGTCTCCCTGTGGGTTGTGCTTCCTTTGCAGGACTGGTTGCTATGAGTCCCTACCATTTGTAAGCCACTATTCCCTAACCAATAAGGAAATAATTTTGTATTACCGTATGAATTAATTGCGAGCTAGGGCTGAGAACAACCAACTGCTACCAGATGCCTTTGCACTGCAGCTTATTAAGTTTCAGCCTCTACAAATGTTGATTACTGCTAACAAAAATGCATTAAGAGAGAAAAATGGGTGAGTGGAGATGTGTCTGCATGAGGAACAGCCACCCAATCCTTCACAAGAATTTATATCAGATGCTCCAGACATGCAAAACCAGAATCCAGATCCTGTGGATCTGGAGGGCACTTCAGAGTTGATAGCTCCATGCCATGAACATATGTGAGAGCTGTGTATTATGTCGATCAGCCTCCTAATATGTGGAAACTCCATACCACTGCCACACATTCTTAGAGCAGCTGATACTGACATGGAAGCTGTCCAAGCAAGGAAACACACGGTACACCTCTCACACACATAGATTCCTCACTGGAAGCAACATTTCCAGTAGGTTCTGCTTGGCTGCTGTAATAGCTGAATTATCGAGCTTGGAACCCCTGAGAAACCATGGTCTTTTCCCACCTTCCCAAATTTTGTCAAAGTGTTTGCAGGCCATGACTGGCTGGGAGCCGTATACAGTGCTTCCTGGATTTGGTCAGTCATATTCCTGGCCATGTTAATATGGCGCCATAGAGAATTGTTGACCTGGTGCCAGTGAGTCAGGACAATCTTTCTCCTTTCAGACTTGTCTTTTCATTCCCATCCACTTACGTCTGCTCCTTGCCTCCTGCTTACAGGTTGCTTTGACTCAATACTGGCTCCAACTTTCACCCATTCAACCACACTAGCCATCATTAACCTTGGACACTGATGCCAGATAGATCCCACCTGGAATTGCCAGTTCATGACCAGGACTCCCACTCAGTGGGGGAATTGGCCATTGCAGTGCCAGCACTGGAGTTTCAGTAGATGTCTTTGGTGTTGTTAATGCAAAAGATTTTGTCTTCAGGTCAGGAGCCAGCAACCTAAACTCAAACAACTGGCCAACAGCATCAGATTCACGTGCACATGGGCTCCTGTCCTACCAAGGAGGTTACTAACTAGCTACATTTTTTGACACTATGCTACTGAATACCCAGTTTCATTTAGTATAGTACACCCTCTTTTTTTGGCTAAGTCAATTCAACTGGCGGATGAGAACGTAAATTCGCACTGGCCCTGTTCAGAAGACACTCCTTAAACCACAGCTTTAACCACAGTGAATAAGGCAAAATGCCTTATTCACGATGGTTAAAGCCATGGATTAAGGTGTCTTCTGAACAGGGTGACAGTAAACTTTTAGAGCCTGAATGGAAATATTAGCTAGCTTCCTATCTTTCTCCCTCACTGAATCTGCCTGTTGGAGGTGAAATTGGGGGACACCTGTAGAAACAGACAACTGCTTGTCAATACAATCCTATGCATGTTTCCTCTGAATTAAGCTTTGCTGGGCTCAATAGGGCTTACTTCCCTATTGTGAATTTAGAATTGTAGCATCAATTGAGTTAGATAGAGGAGGAAATGTTATTTTCAACTACCGTAGTTCTGCAAATTCAGTGTACTGATTCACTGGACTATCTCTTATTTTGGGTATCATCACTATGGGGTTCATGATGAGCACTGTTTATTCCCAAAATATTAAAGGAATGCAAATGGGAATTATGAGCTCACCTGTGAATCCTAGTTCCCCAAAGTTTTTGTATCGGTGATGGTGGTGTGGTTATGACTTTTTGGAAAAACACATTTCTTGGCTTCAAAATATTTTGTCACATTGATGAATGTCTGGGACCAAATACAGAAAAGGAGACTCTTCCTACATAAAAGAACTATAACTAATATTCAGATATGGAAACATAAATAGAGCAGTCAAAATCTTTAGACACATTTAAAGTGCAGAGCCAATAAGCAACCACTGAAATAAACATTCCCAATGAGTATTATTCTAGTACATATTGGTGGTGTTTTAAAGGCGAAACATTTAAAACAACTGTACCCATGGAATAGCTGTCAAAGTATGGCTTTAGAGAATATTGAGCCATTCATAGATGTTTTGATTCCCCCCTCCAAATGTGCTAACCACAGAGAAGTTCGTTTGAGGTCAGTATGTGCTGATGTGTCCTCACTTAGGACTTCTGAAAATGCAGTAAGATCACCTATGGAGGGATCTAGACAGAACCCATAACAGCATCATGTTAGACCAAGGGGAGGCAACCTGGTGCCTTCCAGATGTTTTGGACTACAACCCCCATAATCTCTGACCATTGACCATGCTAGCTGGGGCTGATGGGAGTTGTGATCCAAAACATGTGGAGGGCACTGGCTGCCTATGCCTGAACTAGACACTCAGTTTGAAAATGGACCACTTCATCTAACCAGCAAGGTACTTAGGTGAGGAGGATCACATGTCACAAATCGTGACTATTCCAGGAATTCGTTCACTCTGTTTAAAAGAGCTGGTCTCCCATACTGTTGCAGATAACTATGAGAGAAAGGGGAGGAGGGGAATACACAAACTGTTGCCTCCGCTGCAAATACCACTCATTAATACAAAGTGAGGGATGAACTAATCAAATATCCAAGCCACTTATGAAACAAAACCCAGGGATATTTTAAAAAAAGAAGGAACACATTCCCCCTAATCAAGTTTTGTAAGTTGTTTCAGCTCCGATTAGCAATTAGGAAAATATTTAGGCCAGTTCCACAACACTCTGAGAAGAAGGAATGTGACTACCGTAGTTATAGTGGCAGCAGGGAGTCCTTGTTCTTGCCTCATCCCAGGAGTCCCTTTGGAAGAAGTAAATTGTCAACAGGAGTTTGTTTTTAACCAACCGAACCGGAAATCTTGAAAAAGACTAGAGGGTAGGAGCGCAGGAGGTGAAGAAATCCCATTCCTCAACCAAATCCATATTATATTTTAAACCATTGTCCAAACCAACCACAGAAGAAAAGACCTGAGTAACTGGCAAGCAGGAAGCAAACAGTCTGAGAGCTTCCACAGGGACAAACTTGGGAAGATTTTTTTTTAAAAAAATACAATCCAGGGAGGGCGGCGGGGGTGGGATGAATAATAACTATCAAGTGAATAGCACAGATGCTTCCACCCCCTCCCACCTTCTCTGCCCCCCCCCCCCCACTGGCTGGGAATTGCTGGCTGATGGCTTTCTCCGTTTCAGCCAGAGAGGAGCTGAAGAACCTTACCTGTGACCGCCGTGCCGTCCCGCAGAAACAGAGCCCATAGTGCCGGCAGCAGCAACAGGAGTCCCCGGATCTGCATAGTCTGCTTCATCTCCATCTCTTCCACATCATCATCTTTATCATCATCCTCCCAGCTCCCTCCAAACCGGTTGCCTCTCTTCGCTTCCCACCCCCACCCCAAATAAAATAAAATAAAAAGGAAGAGGAGGGAAAAGAAGGCGAGGAGGAGGATGGGCGGATGGCAAAGGAGGAGGGAGCCGAAGCGACGGTCTCTTTAACTAAGGGTCTCCCCACGGAGAGCGAAGAGTGACCTGGCCGCGTCGTAGGGGATCTTTTCACACGCACGATCTGGCCGGGCAAGGAAGGGAACCTGATGGGGCAGATTCAGCCACCGCGCCGCTGCTCGCTGCCTCGGCTGATCACTCTCCTCCTCTTCCCTGATCTTGTAATCCAATCTTCCCGAGCCGAGAAGGTCCCCCCCTGCCGGCCTCCCTCCCGCAGTACACAGAGTTCACTCGGCTCGGCCAGGCTCGGAGCTCCCTCTCGCTGCCGCCGCTGCGACTCCCTCCTGCAAATCTCTCTTCGCGGTGCCTTCCTCCTTCTCCAGGAAATGGCGCTTTCGGGAGACCACACGGCTGAGCAACGCGGCTCATGACATCACCGCCGGCCTCATGAATATGTCGCGTCCTGCTGCTTCCCTCAACTTTTATTTCTCCCCCACGCGCGGGAAGTGGAAAATAACAGGCCTGCCGGAATGGAGGAGCGTGGCCTCCGGGAGCGACAAGGAGAGAGAAACACCCGCCACTCTCTGTGGGGCGCGAGCCGGGGGGCGGGGAACAAGCCCTTCTTCTTCTTCTTCTTCTTCTTCTTCTTCTTCTTCTTCTTCTTCTTCTTCTTCTTCACAGGAGCGGTCGGCTTCCCCGCCAAAATCAGATAGGGTCGTGCTTGAACACAGAAAAGAGAAATCAGCAGCCCAATTCTGAAGAGCGACTATGCTTTTAAGATTTCCCGTTAGCTGAAGAACACCTGAGGAGGAATGCATGTACAGTAAAAAAGAAAAAGGGGGGGACCCAACACACACACACAAAACACGTGTATAGGCATCCATATCTATGAGGATTTTGCAGGAAAGATCAGAGTATCAGAATCTAACCTTTCCTCTTAGTTCTTTTTTTTTTTTAGAACCCACATGAATTTTACATTCGGCATTTTTCAGGTGTTCTAATCCACAGGTTGTTTTCTAGGGATTAGACAGAGTGAGGGGACTGCTTCAGGTGGCATATACTGAGGTGTGAGGTGGTAGCAGTGGCCACCTCCTGGCCATTTCTGCTGAACCCCCCCAGCCATTCCTCTTTCCAGGAATACAACGGCCTACTCTTTTAAGAGCACAGTCCTATGCATGCTTAAACAAAAAAAAAGTCCTACAACTCCCAGCATTCTCTACTTGGCCATGCCAGCTGTGGAATGCTGGGAGTTGTAGGACTTATTTTCTGTTTAAACATGCATAGGATTGTGCCTTAAACTAGCCTGCTGCCCCATCCCATCTCCAGTACTGAAATAAGATTAAACAACAAGTCCAGTCAGTTAACGTGCAATCCTATGCATGTTTAGAAAGAAAACAGTCCTACAACTGCATGGAGCTTGCTCAAAAGCACAATAATAGAAGCTGAACTAAAATGTATTCCACAGGTTAGGAAAGGTAGCACCAAGTCCAAGAGGTCACCAGCATGGTTAACAAGCAGTGTCAAGGCAGCTATTGTAGAAAAGAGGGCTTCCTTCAGAAAATGGAAGTTTTGTCCAAGTGAGGAAAATAAAAGGGAGCACAAGCTTGCACAAAGGTGATGCAAGCAAACAATAAGAGATGCAAAAAGCATTTTGAAGAGCACATCGCTAATAATATCAAGACCCACAATAAAGAATTCTTCAAATATATCAGAAGAAAGAAACCAGCTAGGGAAGCAGTTGGACTGTTGGATGACAACGGAGTTAAGGGAGTTCTAAAGGAGGACAGGGAGATTGCAGAGAAGCTGAATGAATTCTTAGCATCGGTGAACTTTCTCCTCCTCACCAACTCGTCTCTACTCTAAAACAATGTAGGGGGGGTTAATGAAATCCACAAGCCTCATCCCTTCACCCCCATGCCAACTTTAGCCGTGTTATGACAACATTTGAAACTTCATGGTGGAGGGTGGGGGTAACAGTTGGTGCGTATGTTTTGAAGCTCTCCCCCCGCCCACCACCATGAGGTTTCAAATGTGTGTTTGGAAAGGCATTCACAAGTAAGGAACCTTACAGTATGGGGTGGGAATGAAATGGTTTGGGGAAACCTGGAATGGAAAAGTGATAGGCAGAGAAAAGGTTAAGCACTCCTTCTCCCCTACTATTTTTCCACACTAAGGCCACATCCTAAAGCAGCTTTCAAAGCAGTTGTTGAACTTTTGTGACTAAAGTGTAACTTGAAGGTAGGCCTGTGGTGAACAAACTATATTGGACACAATGAAATCTTAGGCTGACATTTTGGCCTCCATTGTTAAAAAGACCCAAACACCATTTTTTACGACAGCCCAACTGTGCTGTGTGTTTTTCTGTTGTCATGACAACAAGGACCTAGATAGTTATAACTCATCAACCCTGAGTATCCTGTAAAAGCTTTAGAATGGTTTCTTAATTTTTGTCAGATGAGTTCATGGAGTGTAAAGTAGCCACTATATTTTTCCTGGTTCTATCTAGTCATTAAACATCTTTCTTTCTTTCTTTCTTTCTTTCTTTCTTTCTTTCTTTGATTTACTGTATTTTTAAACCGCCCAATAACTGAAGCTCTCTGGACAATAAACAATACATTAAAACATAAAATACAAACATTAAAGAAAAAATAAAAACAAGACACAATAAAACCAAGATCAAAACAGCAGCAAAGAATAAAAATATTTTTGCACATGAAAACAAATTAAAACCAGCAGCGGGGGGGGGGGGGGGAGTACTCAAAGCCCTAAATGCCTAGGACAGAAAACAAGGTCTTCATCTAACACCAGGAAGACCATAGTGTAGGTGCTAGGCAAGCCTTTCTGAGGAGAGCATTCCTCAGACAGGATGTCACCTTTGAAAAGGCCCTCTCTAGCAGTCACGTGCCTAGCCTCATTTGGCAGGGGCACCTGGAAGAGGCTTCAACCTGGCTCCAGCAGTTATTATTTATTTATGTATTTATTACATTTATATACCGCCCCATAGCCGAAGCTCTCTGGGCAGTTTACAAAAATTAAAAGATTGAACACTAAAAAGACAATATACAAAATTTAAAACCATAAACATAAAACAACTGACATTTAAAACATTTTAAACTGTTAAGCCTGGCCATACTGTCAATCAAAACCTCAACTTGAGCTGTTAAAATGCCTGGGAGAAAAGAAAAGTTTTGACCTGGTGCCGAAAAGATAACAGCATTGGCGCCAGGCAGGCCTCGTCGGGGAGATCATTCCATAATGGGGGGGCCACCACAGAGAAGGCCCTCTCTCCCTTGTTGCCGTCCTCCGGGCTTCCCTCGGAGTAGGCACTCTGAGGAGGACCTTTGATGTTGAGCGTAGTGTACGGGTAGGTTCATGTCGGGAAAGGCGTTCCATCAGGTATTGTGGTCCCAAACCGTGTAAGGCTTTATAGGTTAAAACCAGCACCTTGAATCGGGCTCGGAAACATACAGGCAGCCAATGCAAGCGGGCCAGAATCGGTCTTATATGTTCGAACCTTCTGGTCCCTGTTATCAATCTGGCCGCTGCATTCTGCACAAGCTGCAGCTTCCGAACCATCTTCAAAGGCAGCCCCACGTAAAGCTTTAGGGCTTTAAAGTTTAAAACCAGCACTTTGAATTGAGCCCAGAAATGGACTGGCTGCCAGTGCAGATGAAGAAGTACTGGCATAATATGATCACATCAGCCAGTCCCTTAAATACTTAAGAGTGCTTAAATCATGTTGTCCCTCATTTACATACAGAATACAGACCTCTTGTTAGTATAAGATTCTGTGATTGGCTTTTAATAAGCCCTGCCTTTGAAATATTTATCGGCTTAAGTCTCTACAGCAGTGGGGCAGAATTTCAGGCCAGCGAGGGGGGATCAAATCTGGCCTTCTGGGTGTCCCCAAGTGGCCCCACCTACTCCCCCTGGCCTCACTTCCTTTCATCCAACCACCAATCATTTGGTGATTTCCCGGCTTTTATGCAGTCCCCTCCACCATTCTAAAAGGTTGAAATGCCTCTCCTAATGCTTACTGGCAGTAAGAGGTTTAAGATAAAATAAGAAGTCATTATTGATATTTTGGGCTCCAGCCCTTTTACCTTGTGCTAGGTTAGCCACTCAGCAGAGGTTACAGCATTAAGGTGGATTCCTGCATTGAGTGGGGGGTTGGACTCGATGACCTTATAGGCCCCTTCCAACTCTACTATACTATGATTCTATGACCTTCCCTGAAAGAAGGGTCCAATAAAAGCCTGTCGAGCATGGTGGAAAACTGTTGATAGGCAACTGCCTTGCTTTGTTAGGCTAAGTAAGCTTGGAGGATAGCTCTTAGCATACAGAATACAGTTTTGTGGATTGCACAGCAGACCTCTTTATTGTCTCACATCTCAGCAGGAGGGCATATAATTACAATAGTGCAGCACATGACACTGTAGCCAGCACGCTCCCAACTAGCCGTTTCCTCCTGGAAAGGCCACAGCATCAGAGAGTCCTTTTACTCTGTTCTTTTTACTTAAAGTGGATCCCAAGCACTTGGACTGCAACGTGCCTCCATGCCTGTGGATTAAATCCTGGGCGTGTCTGTGGCTGCCTCTACAGGAGAGGTTTAAAGCTCTTTCAAGGCGCTTAAAAAAATTTACCTCTACAAGAACGGAGCGCAAATCGGGCGTAGAGGCGCGCTATCCCTCCGATTATGCGCATTATCGAATGCGTGTTAAACAGCGAGTTTTATTTTGCTCTGGCCGTTAAAGCGCATTTTGACTATGTGAACAAGCAATTATGCGCATTAACTACTTGTAAAGCGCATTTTGGTCAACCCTTAATGCGCTTCGCCGCCTCTTGCCGCCTCTCGTGCAGAGGTATTAGGCGTAAATGCGCTTCTGCGATTATGCGCATAATCGGCTAACCAGGTGCAAAAGTGAATCCTTGTAGAGGGGACCTGTGACCTGGCTGTAACGCAGGTTGTCCCTTCCCCCATTTACTCCTTTTCCTAGCGTTCCCGTTGAGACACGTTTATATGCTTCCTTATTGAGGTTCTCTGATATAGGGTTAACTCCATAGCTGTGCACATCCAGAGTTGCAAACAGGAAACTGTGTTAATTCGGTTCCCTGAAGTGCACATTTCCAGATTTGGAAGCTGTGTTAGTTCAGTACTCTGATGTAGCGTTAACTCTGAAACTACTTTTTGGAGTGGGGCTTATTTGTGCTGGGAAGCTCTCATGAGGAGCCAGGGTTCTCCCATTCCCATTCATCCTGGAGAGGGGTAGGTAACAACCCTCTCTCACTGATGATGTTGGTTCTACTCTGTGCCCCTCCCTCGCAAATATTTTTCCCAGCACTGAAAAGCCAGGTTTTAGGGACGTCTGGCTCTGCTATGTAACACTAACAGTGCAGAGCCAGTTCCAGCATACTGTGGAGAATAACAACAATGCACACTCCTCCCATGCTCATGAAGATGGTGGCTTGGTTGGGGCAACAGTGACCAGGAAGCTGCCCCCGATTCCTAGAATATGGGAGCAAAAGACAAAGAATTTCATTTTAATCTAATAATGATGTCAGACTGCCAATTTAAATATAATGGTGATGTGCAGCAGTTAAAGGGTGCCTGTCTCCTAAGGCAATTGACGTATATCACGCCTCAAAATCTCTTTGTAAACACAACTAGGAGCCTATCTACACTATTGCTTTAAAACGGTTTATAACAGTTTTAAACCAGTTAATAACGGTTATTAACTGGTTTAAAACTTTTATAAACCGTTTTAAAGCAGTAGTGTAGATAGGCTCTAGTATTATTATGCTCCACCTGCAGAGGAGGAAACTGAGGCATGATTAGAAATATTTTGCTGTTGTAGTTGCCAGGACTGCTCTGCATCCTTTAGGAATCCCTATTGTATTGGAGCAATGCTAATTAGATTCCATGACTGGAATAAGAATGGGTTTCTTCTTCACCTGTTCAATAGTCACAGAAAATGAGACTAAGTGAAACACTGAAGAAAAGACCTGGTTCTCTTGAGGCGTGACATCCTTTGAAAAGTCTAAATAAAAGACCCAGTATTCTCAGGTACTCTCTCTGGCTATTAAACCCTTTACATAGGTTTGTTAAAAATCATAGACTGGTGCCCTACAGGTTTAAATAGTCTGACTCTTGTACTAAAAATGTGCTGTTTTTAATGGTCTTATGGCTTTTAGTGAAATGCAAACAATCGCACAAGACTGTTTGCTTCAACAAATTTCCTTGAAATCTAGAGCTGAAATGTATGCTGGGGGAAGGAGAATCTAAATAAATAAAAGCACAGCCACAGTCTCATAATGGGAAGCACCTTTTGAGACAATGATGTATTTACATGTAGATACATATACAGGCATTTTGCAGATTAGAGAGGTCTGGTGCGCATTTGGTGTTCTCTAGTGTGCAGCATTCTTGTAGAACCTGCAGTATCTGGGCACCTACTTGGCTTTCAGTGACTCTAAAATTTGAAATGGGCATGGCCTAAGCACAGCCTGCAGCTTTAATTAGTGGTCTTGGCATGATGCTGTTGCATGGCACATAGGTTCTACTTACAGAGGAACAGCTTCTCCTGCTATTCTTCCTTCTGCTTCCAGGAAAAGTTATTTAAATCAAACATTTTCACTTGTATTCAAAAGATCACTTCAAAAAGAAACCCCATGAGTGCCACACAGTATCATGGCTGGTGCAAACTGGCATATGTCAATTGGTTGCAGTGAATTTGAGATAACTTGCATCAGCTAATGACCAGTTCTCCAATCTGAGAAAAGAGTTTTCCGTGGATAAAGTTAAGGAAGATGAAGTCTATAAAACTAAACTGGAGATAAAACTACATCAGAGCTGTTAACGATCAGTAAATAAAATCAAAATATGGTTCTCATAGTCAAATAACTTTGTCCAAATGTTGTTTGTTCTGCATTCCTTCTCAGTGAATTAAGAACAAATGTCATTGCATGATTTGTCCAATATCACATGTGTGCTTCCCAAATTGACATTGCCAGCCCAAGTAATTTTACTGCCTGTGACGGAGAATAAAATGGCACCCATTCCATGCACAAAAGCCGGTTAGACTGGCAGTTGAATCTTACTTCAACATTGGCAACAGGAAAGGCTTATTCACACTTTAGGACAGCAGGCTACTTAAGGGCACACAGGGAGGGCAGACTGCATGACACACACAATTCTAACTTCAAACATTTTGTTGCCATGCCCCAATATGTGCTACCTGAGTGGACTGGCTTGTTATGCCTAATGATAGGGAGGTCTATCTATATGCCCTATTTACCCAGGAAGTGGCTGAGCAGTGGCGCTGCATTGGTTATACGATGCAGCTGCCAACTCGGAGCCACCATGGGGCTTTTGCACGCTTGTTGGTGGTAACCTTGATTCAGGTTGACACTGAGGGTGTTCCGGGGGCAGATCAAAGCCCATGATGGGTTGCTTGGAGCGTGAGCAAGCAGGGCAGAGGACAGGGAGCGAGGTCGATGAACCAAATAGCCACTGGAAAGCCCGCATTCCCCTCTGCCATGAGGATTAACTATTCCCAGCCCACAGCTGCGATGCTGCAGTGGTTTTGTAGGAGTGAGTGGCCAAAGCAGTGCCATAAAGACAACCCCTGGGTTAGCCTTGCAAATGGAATTGGATCACATGACAATTAATTTTAACTTGTAGAAAAAGTGGATATTATCATTATCACATCCTGATGGCTATTTCTGGAATTCCATTACACTGAAGTACTTGGACATGAAGATTATTATAAAAAAGAACCAAACTATTTTGATTCTCTTTTCTTCCATTTTGTCCCCCAACTAATAGCAGACAAACAAAATACATTTTAAAATGCTAACTATTTTCTTATTTTCCATTGGCTTCATTCCTGTACCACTCAATAGGCAAGGCTCTCTGGGAAATTCACAATTTTGAGGGAAAATATAATATAAAACTTAATATAAAATAAAATACCAAAAATCCTCTCTAATTTAGCACAGGAATCTGAGTGCTGAAATAAAGGTGAATTTTTGCTTCTTAATCACTATCATCTCAATTTATGGCTATAAAATAAAGGTTTCATGATGTCTCCCCAAGCAAGCATACCTGTTCTTCGCAGTGAGTCCTCCGAGGGCTGTTACTCTACTGTAACTGTTACACCAACAATTAGTATTTTTGCTAGCTTACATTTTCTTCTGCACCAGCTTGTTCCCTGGGATATATCCCAGGAACACCTGGTGTCATTTATGCTGAATCCAAGTGAAGTCACTGTTTAGTGTGCTTCACTAATGGCTGCCTTCCTCGAAGTGGGGGAGGGGTGTTCATTTCTCATGGAAGACTTGAAGTGTTTGCAGGGGGGAAGTCAGTTCTTATTACCTTTCCCTGCAATGCTCCTCAAGATGTCTGAAACAGAACTGAACACTGAGAAGGGCAGAGAGTGAGGGAGCGTCTGAGGCTCTATGTCCTTCTGAAATAACGCCCGCAACACGGGAAAATCAGCAATGGAGCCTGCCACACGACATAACAACCAATGGGTCTCTGGATAAGCAACGGAGCAGCCTGTTGTTTTTCTCCGTTGCTTAATTCCAGAAATTAGCTCATTGTGAGTTGTTTGTCCCTTTCCAGATACAATGAGCAACGCAACAGACAGTTGACAACCCAGCCAGCCATTCTCTTCATCCGCTGCTCTGTTTCTGGTGGAGGATCCCTTGGATGATTGTGCTATGTGTGTATGTCTGCCTTCCCAGAACTTCTCACAAGTAGTTTTGTTTGCATGGAAGAACTATCCTCTACTACTCACTTCACCAAAGAGTCTGTTAGCAAGAGCCCAGTGAGGTGCTTCTTTGCTTCCTTTATTTATTTTACAATTCATATAAACCTTGTTTTCATCCAGTCGGCACAAAGCCATGTCCAATAAAAAACGGAAGCGGTGTAATCACATTTGCTTTGACTGATATACCAACTACAACCTTACCTGGATAGAAATTGCCTGGCTACATTTACCCATGGCCTGTTAACTTCCTCGTTGGATAATTGAAATTTGTTGTCTGTGAGGCTGTTGTTTAAAATGGTCTGGAAATTCTAGCTAGTCCAAAACAGCAAAGCAAAAGCATTAATGGGGACTGGGCAATTTGATCATATTATGCCAATGCAGCTGCACTGGCTCTCAGTCTGTTTCAGGGCCCAATTTAAAATGTTTATTTTGACCTTTAAAGCCCTTAATGGCTTGGGACCATGTACCCTGGATGATCACCGCCTCCCACACCTGGATGAAAAGCAAAGCCTCTCCAGTTTCCTTTTTCTTCTGGGGGGCCCAATGATTCCCTTAGCAGTCAGACAAGAGGCCTGTCATCTTGCATTGGTATATTGAAGGAGTGACTAACATGATGGCATTCATGCAAAGCAGGAACTAAGATCCAGGATGACAGCTTGTTCTGATGGGGTTTTCATTTACTGGGTATAGGTGTGTTTTGCAACAAATACATTCAGCCTGAGGTCAAAGGAGTTTTTCCAATGCTTAGAAGTGTTCTAAATGATAGGTAGCATTGATTAGTTAACTCAGTTTTGAGGTCTAGGGGAGCTTTGATTTATTAGTAGAAGGCATGTTCAAACAAAAGATTAGAGAGAAACTTGAAGGCTTCCCAAGAATTTCTCAGGACCAAAACAAAGAGGAGGAGGAAGATGAGGAACATTCCAATAGACGTAGTGCACACACAAAAAACAAGCACAGTGATTTCAGCTGGGTAGTAATGGTTTGCCCTGCCCATTCTAATAATGAGATTTCTAAGGCTTTCATACCTTGTATAACCATATTGCTCAATGACAACTCTGACGAGGGATCTTGTTACAACATCAGTGTCTCTTGACACAGCTAAAACTTGAAACACACTTCTGCCAGTGTATCATGCATGGAAACATGTTGTTCTCCAGTCTGTTTCCTTCATCCCACACCCATCCAAGTCTGGCGTCAGCACCCAGCATCCTCAGGCAGCAGCCATGGCCCCAGTGGATCCCCCTTAAATAATTTCCCCCCTGGTGCCAGAGCTCCATTTAAATTTCTCGCAATGCCCACAGGCTGCTTGAGTTACGGAGACAGAAGTGGGCGGGTCAAGCAGCCTGCAAAACAGAAACTAAACAAGAACAGACAAGGAATTAACCATGTGTCACACCACTGAACGCTTTCAGGACGGAGGAAGCAGTCACTATGAAACATAAGTACTGCTCAGTGTGTCCTACCACGTAATGAAATGACTTAAAAAACCACGTTTTTAAACAGAATATAAGTCATTTTAAGGGCAATGTGGATAGGCGCTATGTCATTTCATCAAAAGAAGCCCACTAAAAAGTATCACACCGTCAAGAACTTGTAAAGACACCTTCAAGACAGAAGTAAGGATCCCACATATTCTTTACCACTCCAGTGTCGGGAAATAAGTATACTGTAGCCAATCTATGTCACTTCACATTTTTCTCCCTCTCTCATTATACTAGAACCTGGGGTCATCCCATGAAGCTGTTTGGTGGGAGATTTAGGAAAGATAAAAGGAAGTGCTTCGTCACACAACGCATAGTTAAACTATGAAATTCACTAGCACAAATGTAGTGATTGCCACCACTTTGGATGGCTTTCAAAGGGGGGGGGGTAGATAAACTGCTGGAGAAGGCTATTAATGGTTACTAGTCCTGATGGCTATGTGCTACCTCCAGTACCAGAGGCAGTAAGCCTGTATACACCAGTTCCTGGGGAACATGTGTGGGAGGGTGCTGTTGCACTCATATCCTGTTTGTGGGTTTCCCGTAAGGACCTGGTTCATAGAATCATAGAATAGTAGAGTTGAAAGGGGCCTATAAGGCCATTGAGTCCAACCCCATGTTGAATGCTGTGTGAAGAGAATACTGGACTAGATGGACCCTTGGTCTGATCCAGCATGGTTCTTCTTATGTTCTTATTGTGGTGTTTGCATGTTTCATCCCTATATTTCTTAAATGTTGTTGCCTGTATAACATGCAGAGTTTTTCTCTAAGTTGTTAGATTCTGGGACTTGAATGGAACCTCATGATTTAAGGTTGGGGCCTAGTTTGGTAAGCTACTTGGGGCTGTGTGTGCTCAAGCCTCAGAGACCTTTTTAGGAACAGCAGGGTAGGGTGTACATTACTGGCTCCTGTGATTGACAGGTAGCATGGATGTCTCTGGATTGACCAGATATAAATCCTAGGACCCTGGGATTATACTCTTGCTTGGTCAATAGAGTAATATCTATCTACTGCATGCTGTACTTTTTCCTGCTTAAAATTTCGATTGCTTTCAGCTTTTCTACAATCTCCAGGGAAAGATTTGTGTGCAGGTGCTGGATCATGTCATAAGGGAAGTGAGGAAGATTGTGCTGGATGGATCATTGCTATGAGTCAGGATTACTGTTCTCATATATGAATCCTTCTGATGCTTTTAGGATGGATGAAGATTAACAACATGACCCAATGCATGCCTGCTCAGAAGTAAGAATTCAGTGTCACTTTCTCCCAGGTAAGTATGTATCAGATTGCAGCTTAAATAGCAGTAAATTTAAGACATGATTCATCACCGATTTGCTTTGTTCCTAAATAATTTTTTTTCAAAATTGTAATGAGACACAGAAGGAAAAGCAGATGTCAGTATGGACTCTAAAATTTCTCCATAATTTGACTTCGCTATGCATTCATGTTAACTGGCAGATATGTGTGGTAAAGCTGGTATGTGATAATTCTGTAATAATCTGTGTCAAAGTAAAACCAACACAATATTCTCCAGTTTATATAATTGAATACCAAGAAGAAGGCACTTATATACATTTAACTATTATGAAAACCAGAAAGACATTTTGCACAGACTCTAATGACTTCCCTGTCAAGTCTGTATAGTATAAAGCAGTGCCTGCATCTTTTATGGTAAAATAAATACATCATTGCAAAAAATAATAATTATACCAAAATGAATTATATTTCAGATGATGTAACAGTCAGTGCCATAAGAAACAATTATTTATGTCCCCAGATATGCATATAGAATTATCTACACATACCAAACAGACACTACAAATTTCAACATATGGGTTAAAAAAAATGGGAGTGAGAACTCAGTCCTTAGTTAGTTCATTTGCTTTGCAGTGGCTGCAAAAGTCCTTGTTTAAGTTTTTTCTAAAACACAATGAATAGAATATGGCTATGTGATGTAATCCAGGGGTGATCATCGGCATTTCCGACCCAAATATAAATTGCTTCTCAGGGGCTTCTTCTTCTTCTTCTTCTTCTTCTTCTTCTTCTTCTTCTTCTTCTTCTTCTTCTTCTTCTTCTTCTTCTTCTTCTCCTCCTCCTCCTCCTCCTCCTCCTCCTCCTCCTCCTCCTCCTCCTCCCCTCTCTCTCTCTCTCTCTCTCTCTCTCTCTCTCTGAGAGTGTGAAGACTGCTGACTGGAAGATGTCTTGAAGTTTTCCGTAGCTGTACCTGAGAAGATTTTTTTTTAATGAAAATTTGATTCCAGCCTGCTCGTAAGAGTCCTTGCAATGTGCATGGACTGGGAATGACTGGGAGCACGCTAAAGTGCATAGCTTAACATACAACATTGACACATATCCTAAAATATCCATGGCTGCTGTAATGCAGGATTCCACACCAGCTCCTGATTAGCACCAAATTATAAAACATAAAGTGGCTTTAAAATCCACTGTGTAGAAGCAGAGTGATGAATGATCAGGACAACCATGGTTGACAGCAATGTCAGTTACTAGTATTATGAGCAGTAACAGTCAACAAATTTAAAGAGATTGATCGAATATACAGAAAGGTACGGAGAGCTATGCTTTTTTTTAACTGGCAGAAGTCAATGTGTATTATCAGGATTCTTTATTAGCTGCTCAGGTGCCTTACATATAAGCCACTGTGTGAACAGAACAGGGTGCTGGTGTGATCCAGCAGACAGAACATTGGACAATGTCTAGAGTTCAAATTCTTGCTCAGCACTTAGTGGCCTTGCGCAAGTCACCAGCTTCGGAGGCTGATTCACACATTCACCTTTGTCACTCATTGTCTATGATGTGCATTCATGAACTAGCCATCACAGATTAGTAATTGCAGATGAACATTTAATATCACCCAATCTCACCGCAAATGCAGTGCTTTAAAGTGGAAACAGTCCACGCATTTGGTTGAGAGTCACTGAGCGTTCAGTAAGCAAGAGTTGAGAAATCAAGTGAAGTACATGCATGTGTGAACCACTCTTCAGTCTCAGCTTCCCATATGTAAAATAGAAGTTAGAGTTACCCATCTCCACCTCTTGTTGGGCTGTTCTTGGAACCAGCAAGATAAAATCTGTGAAGTGTTTTCTTATTAGAAATATCATTAAAAACAAAACATAAGAATAAACCCCCAAAGGGGCAACCTCCAATTTTGTTATGGTGTTCTATGCAAGCTCCTCTGCTTGTATAGAATACCTTCACCAGCAGCCACTGATAATGTAATGCACAAGGGCAGAAGCTCACGTTATCTCCAGCTCCTTTGCATGTCATCCTATATCATATGTGATAACATGGTTTAGGCAAGGAGTTTGCATGTAGTGCAAAGCTGGCTGGCTCTGCTCTTTATGAGAGGCATGGGACTAGATGCACAGCAGTGCAAATTGCTGCTTGTGCCACTGCAGCTAAAGTTAACCCATATTATCTACCTACTGGAAACATATGCCCAGTTAACTCCATGCTGAATGGAAATTGTTTTAATCAGTGCCAACTGACTGTATGCTGAAAATAAGAAAGAGAACTTAGAACTGCTGTTGGAAGGAGCAAACGCATTAGATGAATCAAAACATCCAACAAAAGGAGAGAAAGAGGATGAAGGAACAAGAAAAATATATTTTAAAAATTTAGACCAAGGAAAAGATAGGGAAAAAACTCTAGAAAGGGAAGAAGAGTTCACTATGACAAGGTTGGAGATAATGTCAGTTTGAAAGATATGTGATCTCTAAGGCAGGTATGAGCAGAAAATAAGAGCTCTAGGAAATTTTGAACTTCATCTCCCAGAAACTCTTGTCATCATGGCTAATGGTCAAGAATGCTGGAGTTGAAGTCCAAAACATCTACTTTCTGCCCATCCCTGCTCTACTGTGAGCCTTGGAATGAACCTATCAGATCCATATTATACACTGACTCTCTTCTTGACCTACAAGCACACAAAAACAGTGAAGGTAGTGTTTTCCCCTTTTCCCCATTCCTGAAAATGACTGCAGGTCAGAGTTGATGATCATCCTTCTCTTCATGCTATCAGGAGGAGGTCATGAATTTCCTCACCGCCGGGAACATCACCATTGTTCCACTGTTATGTGACAACTCCCATATTTCAAACTGTGGGAGATTTCAAGAGATTTGAGTGACCACATGAACTGCTGTGCTGTGTAAAAGAGATATTCAGGTAACAATAATCTAGCAGGAGTCCTGGCTTGGCTGGGGTACCATAACATGCTTGGCATAATGGTTAAGCCTGGCTTGACTATTTATTTTCATCAGCATGGCATAGGAGGTGAAGTAGCTTTTTCTACCAAATGAAGGAAGAAAATCACCCTTTCACCGGCCTGTTTTTAACCAGAAGTATTACAGGGAGAGTGTGACATGCAGAGACCCTAGCTTAAATTAATGATTTTAGGGGGTAGAATCTGGCCTTTTCTATGGCAGTGGTTCTCTTCTCCCTATGATGGATAGATGATGTCAAATGCATTAACGTTAGCAAAATAGTTGCATGTCCTTAAATGAACATGCCTGTATGAATGCAACCCCCCCCCCCCCCGAAAAACAAAACAAAAAATGAGTGGGAAAGTCAGAAAGAGGAAGAAAATATGAGAAATAGATGGGAAAGCATATTTCAGAAGAAAAATGAAGAGAGATGGAGAGAAGAAATGGGTGATTTCAGACAAAATGTTTCTATTATGTCTGCAGTTCCATACGCAATAGTTTCCTGGTGTGAAAATTAGATAATAAATCACCATGTGTGGGTTTTACCACCTTATAACTAAACAGGTGTTTGTGTGCTATGATGTAATAGATAGCATGTGGGATTTTGACTAGAGATACCTGGGTTCAAATCTCTGTTCAGCCATGAAGCTCACTGGATGGCTTTGGGGAAATTATATTCTTTCAACCAAGCTCTAATCATAAAGTTATTGTAACTATATGCTAGGGTAATCCCATGAACACTGCCCTGAGCAGCTTGGAGGAAGGACAGGATATAAAACAAACTCGCTAATAAACATATTACTTGACCCTTACACATAGAATTGACCCTTTTTAGACTTCTGGGTGAATATACCTCCTTATTTGGAGCAATGAACAACGGAGACTTAATCAGTTTCATCGTATGGCCTTCCTGGTATCGATATCACTCGCAAACAGTATTTGGACAGTGAAGCTGTCCTAATGGAGAGACAAGATGCATATTCACAGTGAAGTCTCCAGGCAGGATGCACGGCGGAGGTAGAAGTGCCTCCCTTCCTGCCCTTCTGGCCTATGCACAATTAGTACTGGGAAAAACCGAGCATCATGGTAAGTGGGTGGGTTTTCATTGATGGCCAGTTGGCTAGAGTGGGAACAGCACTGGTCATCCTGGCAGCCACGATCGGCGATGCTGCTGCTGTGACTCCTCCAGAGGCCTGTCCTGTGAGAGCCATGAATCCGGCACAAGGAGAAGCGGCTGGTATTGAGTGAGACCTGTGAATTTCCACTGCAGCTGTAGAAGGCGTGGCGAGAGAAGATAGAGGAGGTACTAGAAGCATGATGGCAGTGTTCACAGCCACGAGTAATTTCACTGTATCTGCACAAGGAGTAGCCATTGCATATGGGGGCATTTGTCAGGTCCATAAGCATGGCCTCTGAGTAGCTGGGAATCAGCTGACGATTGGTACAAATGTGCCACTCAAGGTCAGTGCTGTCCTGAGTGCTAACCCGGGGTATGCGATATCTGTACAAGGGCTCCTCGGCCACAGCGGACACTCTGTACTCCACCCCAAGGAGCTTCTCCACATGATAGTGTACATACGCAGTCTGATACTCGATGAAAACTCTGAGTGGCCATGAAATCATCATCAAAGCTGCCACCCAGAAAGTATAGTGGGATACATACCAAGGGAGATGGTCTGGGTCCCCATAGGCCATCATGAGCTCTTTGAAGTCTATGTTTTTGAGTTTCATGCCTTCCCTAACTTCCATGTAATCATCCAACCCTTCAATCTCTGTGAAGAAATGAGCCTTCTGTGTCAGGTAAGAATTCTCAGACTCTGTATTTGCAAAGCTGAAACACTTGGTGAACTTCAGTTTTGTGGCCGAATACCACTCCAGGCCCATGAGCTCCTTAGAGATGTCCTTGAATCCACAGTGGGAATAGTCAAACTCAGCTTCAGCCACATGTGTGTTGACTCTCTCATGATAGACCTGGGTGGTTGTATAAGCATCACCGTTGCGGTACCGAGTCACCTGCCTGGTTCGTCGGACAAAATGGTAGCTTATGGCTTTCCACCATATACATGGTGTGGCTTGCTTCATTCTGGCAATTCGGTCATAGACGCTTTCCACATCAGCCTTGTACTGGAGCTCACTTTTGGCATGGCAGTGCCAACACTCCACCAGGTAAACCACATAGAGCATGGTGAGAAATGCTAGCGGAATATACACATAGCCATCAGAGCAAGGGCTATCATGGTAGATCATAGACTTGCCTTTGAAAGAGCTATCGAAAGTAAGCTTCGTTACTTGTGTGAGCTGGCACCAAGCTACAGCTCCTAGGCAGCCATACATAAGAACAGAGAGGAGCAGGCACTTCCAGTGGGACTCTCTGCATATGGAAGAACTCAAAGACTGCTTGACTGGTTGTTGCTGAGAATCAGAGAGCGAAAAAGGAGATGGGAGAAAGAGAGAGAGAGAAAGAAATTATTGTGAAATCATTTTAAATATTATAATCAAGCTTACGTATACATTGATGACCAGATATTGTTTGCTACCCAAATAACTTGGACATAGGCAGTGTGTTCAGGTGCAGTGGTGGACAAGAACTGTCCTTTCAGCAATGGTTTTTTGATCCCAAATTCAGGGCTGCTTCTGATGTTACCATTTTCAAGTTCCTCTTAAGAGAAAAAGACACAGGTTTGCTGACTCATTTGAGGAATTCTTGGTTTTCTAGTGTGTGATTTGTTAGCATTCATGGCTTTCTAGTGTACAATTTTTATCACGGGACTGACATTCTGATGCGCCAGTGTTAGAATCCATCCTGTTCCCCTGCACCCCATTTTCTTTCCAATGCTGTCTGAACAAAAGCAGGCTGGAGCTGTTAAGGCACATCAGTGAATGGAATAATCAGTATTAGTTAATGAATTCTCCATTGGACATTGAATTCTCACATTCAAATTCTCAACTACCTTCCTGCTTTTCAAGATCTGCGAAGCTTTTTGACAATTCCTCTGTGCATTAAGCTGTGGGCCACTGCGGAACAACTTTTTCCTGGGTTAGCTATTACAGCTGTGTAGATTTGAAAGCAACCAGAGCTCTGTGAGACTTTAATGTGTAACCTGTGACAACTTGGGCCTAGATCTGACTTAGATGGTAAACCTGGTGTCTTGATTGTACCACGTCAGTCTGCAGATAAAGGTTCACATGAAGTGGAGGGGAAAACCTGTGACCCTCAAGATGAGACTTCCATAATTTCCATCCAGCATAGCCAATGGTCAGAGATGATGGGAGTTGTAGTCCAACATCTGCTGGCCTCCCCAGCCTCCCTCCTCCCCACTCTGCAGAGTCCCAGCTAGACAGGCGAAAAAGTCCATCTTGCTAAACTGCAGAGCGGGAGGAGCATGGAGGTGAAGATCGCTTCCAGTGCTCCTTCCACTCTGCATTGCATGTCCATAAGCCTCTAAGTTCGGAAGCTTAAGAGCATTGGCCTAGGACTGCGTCCTAAAGCATCAACATGGCCATTGAGTCCCTGTTACCCTATGATATAATTTAACACAGGGGTGGGCAGTCTTTTGTTCTGTCAAGGGTCACATTCCCTCATGGGTAATCCCTGCATCAGCAGAGAGGGCCCCCCAAAGTCAGTGGTGGGCAGAGATGGAGCCAAAAGTGAGTGGGTCTCTCCTTTTCTCTCTCTGCCAACCTCTTTCCTCCTCCTCCTCCTCCTCCTCCTCCTCCTCCTCTCTCTCTCTCTCTCTCTCTCTCTCTCTCTCTCTCTCTTCATTCCCATGCAGAGGCTGCCAGGGAAGGGACAGATCATGCTTGCCAGAGATCTGAACTGATTGCCTGCAGAAGGCTTTTGAAATTATGCCGAGGGTTGCAGGTTGCCCCCACTCACCCTGCTGCTTAAACAGGAGACCCAGATGTAATATTTATTTTTAATTGTTTATTTATTATTATAACATTTGTATCCCACCCTATATCACTAGGATCTCAGGGCGGCATACAGATAAAATTATACAATATAAAACAATAAATATGTACAGCTAAAAACAAATTAAACCATTAATCAAGCTAAAACCAGTACAAAATTTAAAAGCAGTAAAAAAAAAAACAATTAAAACAATGTGCAGGGCTTGGTGAATTTAGGCATCAAAGTCTTTGTTTAAAAGCCATGTCTTTACTTGCCGCCTGAATGAAATCAGTGTTGGCATCAGTTGGGCTTCCAAGGGGAGGGCATTCCACAGTTGGGGTGCCACAACAGAGAAAGCCCTTTCCTATGTCCCACCATAATGTATGTCTCACATTGGTGAGACACGGAGGAGGGATCCTCCAACCGATCTCAAGTCTCAGGCAGGCATATATAGGGAGAGGTGCTTCCTCAAGTATTGAGGTCCCACGCCGTTTAGGGCTTTAAATGTCATTCCAACCAGAAGCATATAGGCATCCAGTGCAATTCCTTTAAGACCTGTGTTATATGTTATTTTGGGGGATGTACCTGTCAGCAGTCTAGCTGCTGCATTTTGCACTAGCTGCAACTTCTGAGTCATCTTCAAGGGCAGCCCCACAAAGAGTGCATTGCAGTAGTCTAATTGGGAAATTACCAGTGCATGCACTACTGTGGCTAGGTTATCCCTGTCCAGGAAAGGCCATAGCTAGCAGATCAGCCGAAGCTGGCCCCAAATACTCCAGGCCACGGAGTCCTCCAGGGCCTCCAATGACAAAGATGGATCTAGGAGTACTCCAAAGCTACACACCTGCTCCTTCAGAGGGAGTGCAACCCCATCCAGAACAGGTTGCTTACCCAATTCCCGGACTCAGGAACCACCAATCCACAGAGCTTCCATCTGATCAGGATTCAGCTTTAGTTTATTAGCCCTCATCCAGCCCATTACAGCCTCCAGGCATTGGTCCAGCACCTTCACTGCCCCAGCTGACTCTGATGACAAGAAGTAGAGCTGAGTATCCCCACTTTAACTTCTTTTTATATGGGAATATTAAGGAAATATTTGTAGCCTGCAACATCCTAAATAACTAAATAGTGACTGCAGAATGGATCAATCAAGTTTGTTCAAGGCTGTGTCCAAATCCAGCCATCATTATGATGGTGAAATATTCTAATGAAACGCACACTGACCATAAAATGCAATCCCATTGCTATGTCATACATTTTAAGTAGGCTGACCATATGAAAAGGAGGACAGGGCTCCTGTAACTTTAACAGTTGTAGAGAAAAGGGAATTTCAGCCAGTGTCATTTGTATGCAATTAGTTCCTGGTGAAATTCCCTCTTCATCACAACAGTTAAAGTTACAGGGACCCTGCCTTCTTTTGTATATGGTCACTCTAGTATAGTGCCTGCACCTTTAACTGTTGTGATGAAGAGGGAATTTCACCAGGAACTAATTGCATACAAATGACACTGGCTGAAATTCCCTTTTCTCTACAACTGTTAAAGTTACATGAGCCCTGTCCTCCTTTTCATATGGTCAGCCTATTTTAAGTACTCATGACAACCCACTCTGCAGGCCCCTTAACTGCAGGGTCTCCATATACATGGGGGTAGAGATGCCAAGTCTGGGTTTGGACAGGCCCCCAAACAATCTTGGCTGAGATCTCAAAGCAGCTCCAAAAATTATGCATGAATCTCCCCCATGTCCTTCAATTGGATCTATTCAGAGTAGTGTGAAATGAGGATAAGAGTAACTTCCAAACATGCTTGCCAGATGCCTGCCTTTTTAGCAGTGGAGGCTGGTGGCTCTGATTTCAGTGGGGCTGTGAATCCATTCTGGGTTTCAGTCAGAGCTGTTGTGTTATGGAGGGTGTAGCACCAATGCTGAACAGTAGGAAAAAGACAAAAAGTCTTTTTGACGTGTGTGTTTTTATTATTTAAAGTTAAAAGCTCAACGTTTCGGAGTGTATCCTTCCTCAGGAGCTATAAATAAAATATACATTTATAATCAATAAACAATATGGACAACACCCATCACATATAAAACATTCCTTTTGTTCTATATCATTCATCAATTTTTAAGTATCAAAACATTTATCAGATACACATACCCATATAACTAAACATTCATATATACACTTCACAGTTTACTCTCTAAACTGTAAACAGGTCTGTATTTTTCAAAGAGATCTTGGGACAGATAAAGGCTCAAAATGGGTGAATAGTTATGCAAGACTAAATTTTGTGTTTGTATGTATAAATATTGCATGTTACAGGGTTGTGTTGTATGTGGGTCTGTTGGAAGAGGGGTTGAATAACCATTGGAAATAAAGGCAGTTACCTTAGAAAAAGGAAAAAAGAATAATTAATGAATCAGCCTTCCTCCAAACAAGGTCAATGTTTTTGCAATTTGGCATGTCTATCTGGCAAACAGACTGACAATTAGGCAGTAATTTATGTCAGGGTAGCAGTGTTTTTTTACTTTTACTTATGGCAAGATTTTTTACTTAAAGGAATTTTTTATTTAAAGGATTTTTTTATTTAAAAGATTTACATGATGGCAAAGGTTGCCTATTAGAAGGGTATCCTGTTGTTATTTGAAGACAAACATTATAAACATGGAACTTAAAAAAAAATTTTTTTTTTAATTAAAAGGGAGTAAAGCTACATGGGTGGTGTTTAGAGAGTAAACTGTGAAGTGTATATATGAATGTTTAGCTATATGGGTATCTGATAAATGTTTTGATACTTAAAAATTGATGAATGATATAGAACAAAAGGAATGTTTTATATGTGATGGGTGTTGTCCATATTGTTTATTGATTATAAATGTATATTTTATTTATAGCTCCTGAGGAAGGATACACTCCGAAACGTTGAGCTTTTAACTTTAAATAATAAAAACACACACGTCAAACAGCACCAGACTTTTTGTCTTTTTCCTGGGTTTCAGTCAGAACTCTAAAGGATCTATCCAACATTGTATATCTCTTTTAGAGTACTGACTGAAATCCAGAGTGGATTCAAAGCCCCACTGCTTTTAAAGAGACATTCCCGTTTCTGTGCTCAGTCAGCAACGGACAGGACTCTCACATGTGTAAGCCTATCTACAAATACCAATTTGGCTGCAAGCTTGGCCTCATTGGATAGTTGTGTATCTGTTGGATCAGGTCCTTGTATTGTTATTATATTTTGTTTTATTTTGCAAATTGTTTGGTTTTTCCAAGAGTACAATGCTTTCCAATCTTGGTCCCATTGATCAGTTTTTTAAAAATTTATTCCTTCCTGTCTTTACTTATCAATTATTGCTATTTCTAGTAGAACACAATACTTTTCAACTCCCCTATCTATCACCATATTGTGTAATAGGAGAATTTGCATAAGAGTTGCTACATACTGCTACAAATTAGCAACAAATGAATCAACCACTCCCTAGTCTTATAAAAGACTTTCCCAGAGCGGTTGATTGAAGTTAATTAACATGCTAATAAAATCACTTTCACTTGCATCACTCTTCGTTTGTTTAGAACTTACAATGTGAAACCTTTGGTGCACTACTTTGTTTAGGAGGCTTATTTAAATTGTCATTGTGCCCATAATATTTATAAGGACTCCAGAAGTTGCAGACTTAGAACTGGAATATCTGGTACTATTGTTGTACATCTGCTGGCAAGGTGGCAATTGAATAGAAAATCTGATGGGCGTGATTTAGTGTGTGTGTGTGTGTGTGTGTGTGTGTGTGTGTGTGTGTGTGTGTGTGTTTAAATCTCATGCCCAATTAAGTTATCTTCAAGAACTAAATGCTTAGGTGTATAACCATTTGCGGTTTATAAAACATCAAAGCCCCAGATTAATTGCACAACTCTGGCCACAAGTCATTTTACAGAGTTTCAAAAGTCCTATCAAATGACTGACCCCAAGATCAAGAAGTGGTAAGAATCTCTTTCTTTGCACCCGATACTAGTGCTTGTAAGCACATGCTTTTTGGAAATGCCGCTGTGCATAAGGTGAGGAACAATACATTCCTATAGTTTTATTAATCCTTGATACTTCTAAATTGTGGACTTGATCATGTCGTAAATTTCTGATGAAAATCAAGCATGATATGATTAAAAACAAAATAAAAACACTAAGCCAACCCTTAAAATGCAAATTAAAATCCAGTTATTATAGGAGGCAGAAATACATAGTTTGAGGATATCAGATTCAAATGGGCTGGAGGACCAAACATAAGGACCATACTTGTAATATTTCACTGAAATATTAATTCCATCTGGGTTCAGCATTAATTAGAAAATGGGGGATTAGAAGTTGTTACTACAGTTCTTGCAAGTCAATCTGTTCGTAAACATTTATTAAACAAATATGAGAGCCAAAAGGTATCATTTGTATCATGTGTATCATATTTGCTTTCTGGTGTCCCAGAAATCTAAGGAACAAGCAATACTACCCCCTCTCGAAAGTCAGCAGCTGATATTTGGGCATCCTCAGTGGCTGATATTTGGGCATCTAATATTAGCTATGGGTGTCATCCCCATTGTCCTAGGGCGTTATCACCCCACCCACCCCCGTTTGCTTCTGTGGTTCCCCCTCCGTTTCCTATGTGAGTCTAATGTTTTGATTTACACGTGCTCGATATTGCTGCGGTACCTGTGATACCTGTAATACCTGCCTGTGCCTTTCGGACTTTGCCCATTCAGAGATACATCAAAACAGAAACTAAAAACCCCGTCCTCAGGGCGAAATAGCAGCAGGACAGGGACAACGTCATGCAAGTCCAACACTGAAGAAGTGGAGCAAAGTTGCGGCAGGTGTGCCTAAAACCGACCATGTGATAACGACAATAGACTTTGTGTAGAGATGGGGTGAGCAACCTATTGGCTTTGCTGGCTATAGCAGTTTCCCCAACCTGATGCCCTCCAAATGTGTTGGATTACAACTCCCATCTCTCAGCCAGCTTGGAGAATGCTGGGCATTGTAGTCTAACACATCTGGAGGACACCAGACTGGGGAGTGCTGGGTTACAGTATACTGGCTATACTCCATCGTAAGCAATCTGGAAGGCCACAAGTTGCCCATCCTTGGTGTAGGGTGTCATTGAGGTGTCACAAGCCACTTCGGGATATGTCTCTTGGTTTTCATGCTTATCACCCCTTCCCTGTATATAAATGAAGTACAAAACACCAAGCTGATAAAAATTCTGCCTGGAACAACAGGGAAAAATACACCAAGAATCAAAAATGTTAAGAAGTTTACTGGATGTACTTAATGTGAACATTGGCAAATACACAAAGAGTCACATTTTATGGACACTATTAAGAGTCTGCATGTGAAAATGAACCTTTCCATACTGTTTAACTGGATGAATTCCAATTCTTTATCAAGTGAACTTGAGTAGATCCACATAGGCGTCATGCTACTGCATTTGCATAAACACCATTGCACTAAACTAGACTTTAGTCTCTTGCAGTCTGGCTTTATCAGTTCTCTTGCCTTTTACATTCTATTTATCTAGTTTATTTTTTCTTCCTTCTACTTGTTAAATTTCATTGCTCACCCCCTTCTCATACTGTTTGCCTCATGCTTTCCTGCCATGGTTATTGTTCTAGTCAGTCCACATCTGGATTACCTTTTTCTGTCTCTCACACAGGAGAAAAGATAAACTGGGATATCAAATGGTACCAGAAAAGCACAACAAATGTGTGTAAAATAATTCAGAGGGGGAAAACTAATCCCAAAGAGGAAACAAACATTAATCATAACTGTGCAAAATGTCCGTGGGAAACGAAGCTGTGAATCACTGCAATCAGGAAAATAAAAAGCTTTAGGCAGGGTTTCTCCACAACACCTGGACAAATACTAAGTTTGTTGCATGTTCCTGGGTGTGTCCACAAGCTGTTCTTTGCTGCTGGACAAGCTTTGGTGATCATTAGGTAACAAATTCTTCTCTGAGCTGTCATTTCAAATACTGAACAGAAATGTTCTTGCCTTTGATCTAAGAATGAATGAAAGAATGAGCCTGCAAACACTCCATACCTCGTAGTTCTATAAATATAAATGCGTTTGTTTGTTTCCGCCAAAGTCTGTATCTATCTTACACCCACATTTTCTTATGAACATATTTTTTGCCTTATTAACTCTTTTTGCAGAACATCTTATTCCATTTAATTAAATTGAGATACCAGATAGAAAGACTATGGAAGGAAGCTTCTGACTGAGAGCTTGAATTCTAGGCCGCTACGGGAACCAGTGTGGGATCGCACAAGGGTGTGGAACCTCTTTCAACCTGAGAGCCAAATTTAGGGTGACCAGATTTTGAGGATCAAAATCCCGGACCCCCCCCCCGCCACCCCACCCACCCAAAACAACCCCCCCACCGTGCGCCTGCGCTGCCCCGCACCCCCCCCGCCCGCATGCCTCGCAGCACCGCCCCCCCGCGCCGCCCCCCGCAATGATGGAGAGAAAAGGTCCTCTCACGTTTGGTAGAATCTGAGTTGCCAATGAGTATCTACTCAATAGGGAGCTACCATCAATTATGTCTTCCTGGTGAAATAAATGTATAAATAATCAATTAGCCATACTGAAACCCAATGAAATGGGTGGGCCTCAGTGCACCTACCTCTGCGGTGGATTGTGGTCAATAGCAATCTTATACATGTCTACTCAGAAGTAAGTCTCAATGAGATGAATGCAGCTTGCTTCCAGATAAGTGAGTTTAGGATTGCAGCCTTAGGCACTCATTGCACATTGTTAGGCAAACCATGATCTCTCAGCTTCAGTCCCCTTCTGTAAAATGGGATTAAAACTACTGGCCTAGTTTACAAGGTTTTTGTAAAGATTACAAGAAGAAAGTATATGGTACTTTGGAAAAGAACTATATTTATGCTGAGCAGTATTACCCTATAATTTCCTTGGGTAATGAAAGGAAAGCCATTTATTTTCAATCTTGCATTGAAAGATTTTGCATAGTCTAACTAATGGGCCATCAGAAGGCCAACAAAGAAAAATAAAATAATGATAACACAAGAGATTATGAACTAAGTGGATGAATTTACAAGCACTACAATCAGGGAAAGGGGAGGAGGAACACAGGCCTTGTTCAAAAATAGAAACTAGAACGTTGCAGCTGTAAAAATGCAATCAAGATATTTCCATTATTAGTAGAATGAGGAGAAACGAAAGCAGTGCCATTCTTCCATGAGACTGACCAGCTCCCACCGCCTCTTCTCCTGATTGTTGTACCACAGGAAAGCAATGATTGCCTGCAAATTCTAGCCACTCTCATATATAGGAGCACCATTTCAGTCCTCAAATTGGGGTGGGCAAAGATATTTTAGTACAGAGAGTGAGAGCGTCATCAGACGGGGAGTGGGGGGTGGAAATCGCAGTTCCTTCCATCGCTTCTCCGACCCCGCTCCTGTCCCACAATAATTCCTCTTTTTTTCCCCTGAGAAGAAAGAGGAAGAAAACAAAGACCACGTGGCCCATTCAGGGGCCGTTTTTATCGCACCGCTTTTCCTGCACATAGCAGGAAATGGTGTCATATACTGTTTTCTAAAAAAAAAAAAATTGGATTAAAGGGGTCCATTTTGTGATGGAAAAAAGGCAAGGAGGAGTGGGAGGCTTGTGGGAGGCGGATGTCATCATCTAAAGGATGCACGTAAAACTGTGAGTGAGCAGTAGCAAGCGTGCGATAAAATGCTCATCTGATGAACTAGGCTGACCATATGAAAAGGAGGACAGGGCTCCTGTATCTTTAACAGTTTCATAGAAAAGGGAATTTCAGCAGGTGTCATTTGTATGTATGCAGAACCTGGTGAAATTACCTCATCATCACAAAGTTAAAGCTGCAGAAGCCCTGCCCTCTTTTCTACATGGTCAAGAGACAGGGCTCCTGCAGCTTTAACTATTATGATGAAGAGGGGATTTCACCAGGTTATGTATGTATACAAACAACACCTGCTGAAATTCCCTGTCCTTTGCAACTGTTAAAGATACAGGAGCCCTGTCCTCCTATTCATATGGTCACTCTAGGGGGGCCCTATAGCCAGCAACACCTACCTGCAACAGCTACCAGTGACTAATTCATTTAGGGCACAATCCTATGCATGCTTAGACAGAAAAAGGTTCTACAAAAAGGTTCACTCCAGCCATGCAAACCTGTAGATGCCAATTCGCAGCAGTGATGCTGTGGGTTTTGAGGGGAATCAGTAGGCAAAGCTGTGTCAGATAGACACCCCTGAGAGGAGTACTTCCCTAGGGCAGGGCCCTTGTCTTCCTCAGTCCTTTTGCTTCCAGGTCTTATTAGGATAGTTTCTAGTGGGACTCAACGATAACCTTCCCGCAGTTCACCCTGCCATTCAGGGCTTGTACCTCCTGCCTCTTCCTCCCCCATCGATCATTCCTCTCTTCCTTCTAACCCTTACACATCACAGCTGTGACAGGTTTGTTCTCACCCACAAAATCCATGCAACTGAGCACCATGGAGTTAATGCAGCCATCAATGAAGAGCACAAGAGAGGAGAGCCACCTACACCTACACCCCACCCTTCCTTCCAGCTGTCCACAATGTGTAGGGGAGTGGCAATTTCTGTTGTGCTGGGCAAAGGGAGATATGGCGTTGGCAGGGCGATGTGCCGTTACAGGGGAAGGAGAGATAGTTATCTAACACCTATCTTACCTTCCGATTGCTCTGCTATCCCGGGGAACTTGGAGAACGAACCAGGCCACCCACAGAACCTCTCCTTGCTCCTATGTAATGCCAGGTCAGTTAAAAATAAAACACATGTCATCCATGACCTTCTTTCGGATGAGGAGGCTGACCTGGCATGCTTCACTGAGACCTGATTGGGAGATGATAGTGGACCGACATGGGCGCAGGCCCTCCCAGCTGGGTACTGTGTTAGTGAGCAGGTGAGGGAAAGTGGGCGGGGGGGGCGGAGTAGCTGTGGTCTACAGGGATAATCTTAACCTGACCAGACTTCCTGTTCATGAACTGAATCACATCGAGTGTGTGTACCTGAGTCTGAAGACCAGGGATAGACTAGAGATTCTGTTGGTGTACCGGCCACCCCGCTGCCTATCAGACTCCCTGGCCGAGCTCACGGAACTGGTCTTGGAGTTGGTGTTGGATTCGCCCAGGCTTTTGGTCCTGGGCGATTTCAACATCCCATTCGAGACTGGTTTGTCAGGTGGAGCTCGGGAGTTCGTGGCATCCATGACAACCATGGGCCTATCCCAATTGGTCTCTGGACCCACACATTCAGTGGGTCATACCCTCGATGCTGTTTTCAGTTCCGAACAGACGGATCTGTGGGCGGAGGTAACGAATACCTCCGTGTTGTCATGGACAGACCATTTTCTGGTTAGGGTTAGTATCACGGCTACCACCCGCCCCTGCAGGGGTGGTGGACCTATTAAGATGGTCCGCCCTCGAAGGCTGATGGATCCTGCTGGATTCCAGAAAGCCTTGGAGGGTTTTATGGCTGGTATCGTCGACGATCCTGTAGAAGCCCTGGTTGATAGATGGAATCAAGACCTAACTAGGGCTATCGACATGATCGCCCCCAAACGTCCTCTCCGACCCGATTCTAACAGAGCGCCCTGGTATACGGAAGACCTCAGGGAGTTGAAGCGGAAAGGACGACGACTGGAGCGCCGATGGCGGAAAACTCGACTTCTATCCGACAAGACACGGCATAGAGAACATCTTCGTTCCTATGGGGTGGCAATACGTGTAGCGAAAAAAGCTTTCTTCTCTGCGCGCATTGCGTCTGCGAATTCGCGTCCAGTGGAACTGTTCAGGGTGGTGAGGGGTCTAACCCGGGCACCTTCCCCCCTGAATCCGATTTTAGAGCCTTCGGCGGTTCGCTGCGATGCCTTTAATGATCATGTCACAGATAAAATCTCTCGGATAAAAGCCGACTTAGATGCCGTCGTTATAGCAGAGGCTGACGATGGAGTGTCCAGTGACTCCGCGAGTAGAATTATACTGGATTGGTTTCAGTTGGTGAGTACCGAGGACCTGGACAAGCTGCTTGGACGAGTGAGGGGGACGACTTGCCCTCTCGATCCCTGTCCTTCATGGCTGGTCATCCAGGGAGGAGATGCGGTTAGATCGCAATTACAATATATTATTAATGCATCTCTCAGGGAGGGGAGTTTTCCATCATGTTTAAAAGAAGCAGTGGTACGGCCGCTTCTAAAGAAGCCCTCCCTGGATCCCCTGGACTTTAATAACTACAGACCAGTATCAAACCTTCCATTCTTGGGCAAGGTGATCGAGAGGGCAGTTGCCTTTCAACTCCAGGTAGTCTTGGATGACACTGATTTTCTAGACCCATTTCAAACTGGCTTCAGGGCAGGATACGGAGTTGAGACTGCTATGGTCGCCTTAGCGGATGATCTACGCCTGGGTATTGACAGGGGGAGTGTGTCCCTGTTGGTACTTTTGGACCTCTCAGCGGCATTCGATACCATCGACCATGGTATCCTTCTGGAACGCCTGAGGGGATTGGGAATCGGGGGCACTGTGCTTCAGTGGTTCCGGTCCTACCTCTCGGGCAGGTTCCAGATGGTGATACTTGGGGATAGCTACTCTGCAAAGAAGGAGCTGCTGTGTGGTGTACCGCAAGGTGCCATTCTTTCCCCAATGCTGTTTAACATTTATATGAAACCGTTGGGAGAGATCATCTGGAGGCATGGGGCGGGGTGCTATCAGTATGCTGATGACACCCAAATATATTTCTCTATGCCTTCGACAACATCATCAGCTAAGGATAGTGTGTCTCCTCTGAATGAATGCTTGGAGGCGGTAATGGGCTGGATGAGGAAAAACAAACTGGAGCTGAATCCAGACAAGACGGAGGTGCTTGCTGTCAAAGGCCGCAACCTGGGTTTGGAGGTGTGTCAACCGGTTCTGGATGGGGTTACACTCCCCCTGAAAGACTGTGTTCGCAGCTTGGGGGTGCTCCTGGATCCGTCGCTCCAAATGACAGCCCAGATAGATGCGACGGCCAGGAGTGCCTACTATCAGCTTTGGCTGATACGCCAGCTGCGCCCCTTCCTAGAGTTGGAAGACCTAAAGATGGTAGTGCACGCGCTGGTAACTTCGAGGCTCGACTTCTGCAATGCGCTGTACATAGGGCTACCTTTGTGCCTAGTCCGGAAACTTCAACTAGTTCAAAATATGGCAGCCAGGTTGGTCACCGGTACATCTAGGGGTGATCACATTACACCAGTTTTAAAATCGCTTCATTGGCTGCCAGTCAGTTTCCGGGCAAAGCATAAAGTGTTGGTCATTACCTTTAAAGCCCTACATGGTTTGGGTCCAGGTTACCTGCGGAATCGCCTTCTCCCGTACAATCCGCCCCGCACGCTCAGGTCCTCTGGGAAGAACTTACTGCGGTCGGCCAAGACTAGGCTGACAACTGTTACCCAGAGGACCTTTTCTTCTGCCGCTCCCAGACTGTGGAATGACCTGCCGGAGGAGACTCGTCAACTTAACAGTCTTTTAGAATTTAAGAAAGCTATAAAGACTGTTCTCTTCCGGCAGGCATATCCAGTGTAATTTTTATAATGTTTTTAGGATGTTTTAGGATGTTTTAATGCAGTTTTAATAATATTTGTCATGTTTTAATTAGTTTTATGTATTTTATCATGTTGCTGTTCCCCGCCTCGATCTAGACGGAGAGGCGGGTAAGAAATAAATTGTTATTATTATTATTATTATTTGAATGCAGGGGGTAGGCAACCTTTTTGGCCCAGAGGCACATCTGGCAATTTGAGACTGTACTGGATACCATGACAAAATGGCTGCCATGGGAGACACGGCTAGTCAAAAGGCAGGATACAAGGCAGAGGTGCAGTCTGAGTCCCAATACACTAGACAACTCCTTTGAACCTAGTTTTCAGGGCCAAGAGAAACCTATTTCACTGAAGGCAAACTCTTCCCCCCTCCCTTCTTCCCCTCCTCCTCCTCTTCCTCCTCTCTTTTTCTCTCTCATTCTGGATCACCACCCATAGACACTCTCTCTCTCTCTCTCTCTCTCTCTCTCTCTCTCTCTCTCTCTCTCTCGCACACATGTCTCTCTCTTCTCATTGTAAGCACATGTAAAACCCACACACTCTGTTTTATGATGACTTCAAAATCCCCCTTAAGCCCTTTCTCCCTCTCGCCCTCACTCTTTCCCACACACACGCAGCAGCCGTCCATTCAGACATATAAGCACGCAACCCTGCCCAATACACCCAGGTTGGTCACAGTTGTTTCCCCCAACCGCTACTGGCTTCCTACTGCTCTCTGTCCCTGTTGGCTTCCTGAACCCCCAGCTGACTTACTGCTGCTTTTCCTGGCCTCCAGCTTACCAGTCAGAAGTTAAAAGGATCTCCCTTGTTTCCCCCCCCCCCTTCTTTTTCTTGGTGCCTGGGCATGTTGCAGAGAAAAGCATCATCCTCAAACACCCACCATCTTCATTTCTTAAGAATATCTCGGAGTATCATGTGTGGTCCAGAAGAGTTCATGGGAAAGGAGGAGGGCAGTGGCTGGAAGCTCTCACTTTGCTCTGAATTCCAGCTAGTGGTAAGAAAAGTTTTTGTTTTTAAAAAGAAATTAAAAGTGGGAAGGCTGGGGCATCTCTGCAGGCATCAAGAAAGGTGTCTGGTGGTGCTCTGGTGCCTGTGGGCACCATGTTGCTTATCCCTGGAATATTTATTTATTACATTTATATCCCGCCTTTTCTCCTCCAAGAAACCCAATGCGGCATACATAATCCTCCTCCTCTCCTCACATCAACAACACTGTGAGGTAGGTTTGGCTGAGAGACTCTGACTGGCCCGAAGTCACCCACTGAGTTTCCATTCCCGAGTGAGGACTAGAACCCAGATCTCCTGACTCCCAGTCCAACACTCTAACCACTGTACAACACTGGATTATTGTCCCTTTAGGATAGCTTCCCCTTACCTGGTGCCCTCCAGTTGTTTTGGACTATAACTTCCAGAATTCCTGACTATTTGCCATGCTGTCAAATTCCAGCATTTTTAGAAGCTGGAATACCAGGCAACATTTCTGTGCTTTTTATATTGTAGAAAGTATGTTGTCATGTCTCTGTATTGGCAACAGGAGACAGGCCAAGCTAATTGAAAACTTCCATTTTTAATATTTGCAATATCATGACTATGATACTGCCCCAGAGGGTAGGTTTCAGTAATATGTATCCTTGGATCCTTGAAGTACCTCTCTTTCATTTTAAAGGATTAGCTAATTAGATTGTGCAGCTCCCATGTTTATTTTGAGATGTTAAGAGGCAAGTTAAAAGCACCCCTGGACTACAGCCATTTAATTCCACAGGCAGAAATGAGTGAAATAAATAACAGATACAAAGAGCTGTGGGCAGAGCTTCTATTTAGCTCAGGAGTGGCTTTGTGTTGTTTGTTTTAACTGCTCTTCTACTGTGTAGCCTCATGTTTTTCTTGATAAACAGTTACAGAAAATCTGAAGTCCTCCAGTATGGACAAGGAGCTGCAGTCAGAATGCTTTAGAGCACAATTCAAAAGCTGCAGACACCCAGTCCCACTTTCCAGGGATGCTGAAAGGCATGCCTAGAGATTACTGAACACTGTGGAGCCAAGGCTCCAGGTGCAAGCACAATCCTGAAAGGCAGGCACTTCTCTCGCTGGAAAGGAAGGGTCCTCAGTGTCTGCATACAGAATAGTTCCTTCTGGTTCTGACCATCATTAGTGCAAGTTGTCAGCCTGAGAGCTGCCTGAGATTTTGTGGTGCACGTGCAACCAAACCTGCCATCTCTTACCTGCTTCTGCATCCACGCAACCACCACATCCTTGATCACATCTGGCAGAATCTGTCCCTCAAGAACTTTGACTTACCTGGTGGGAAACTTCTTTGAATCAGTCATCAGCACTTGAATTGTTTTGAAATGGATGCTTCTTCATTTTTAACATTTAATAAGTCTAATAAACTCAGATTCATATGTAAGGGGACAATCTTGAATTTCCCCAATTGCCATGTGCAAAATGGACTCATAGGGATCACATTTCAAAAATGAAATGAGACGGAGGCGGGGTTTTTTCCCCATTTATAAAGTCAAATTTAGTTTTACCAATTTAGCTTCCTCTTCTCCGGATAATACTTAGTATTTATATAGCACTTTTTCTAATGGTCACATATATTCTATCAATATTCCTTGCAGCAACCCTGTGAAATAAGCTAATATCATAATCACAACTTTATTGTGGAACGCCTCTCCTGACACAAACCTACCCGTACACTACGATCCACATCTAAGGTCCTCCTCCGGTTGCCTACTCCAAGGGAAGCACGGAGAGTGGCAACAAGGGAGAGGGCCTTTTCAGTGGTGGCCCCCCAATTATGGAATGATCTCCCCGACGAGGCTCGCCTGGTGCCAACATTGTTATCTTTTCGGTGCCAGTTCAAGACTTTCCTCTTCTCCCAGATATTTAACAGCATATGATGAGGGGTTTGTGTTGTTGTTGTGCTTTGACCCAGAATTGTTGTTTTAAAGGATATTGTAATTATACTTATTTTTATGCTTTATGGTTTTAAATTTTGTATATCAGTGTTTTTAATATGCAATTTTTTTAATTTTTGTAAACCGCCCAGAGAGCTTCGGCTATGGGACGATATATAAATGGAATAAAATAAATAAATAAATAAATAAATAAATAAAACAGATGGGGGTAGCTGGGCTAAAAAATAATGGCTTACTTAAAACAACCCAATAGCTCATAGATTAAGATGAGTTTTGACCCAGGACTTCCTAACTCTCTTTGCTAGCCTTTGGACTACAGGAGCTCTCTAGAAGATCATAAGTTAAATCCAGTAATATAACAGAAATAAATGGGGTTCTAGAAAGGAAATAAAAACATGTGGGACCATGTTCTATTTTCCCTGAATAAGGCTGCAATGCTGTACTCACCTCTACACGAGACGTTTAAAGCTCTTTGAAGTCTCATTAAAATTTTTACCTCTACAAGAGCGGAGCGTAAATCGGGAGTTGAGGCGCTTTATCTCTCCGATTATGCGCATTATCAAATGAGCGTTAAATAGCGAGTTTTATTTTCCTCTGGCCGTTTAAGCGCATTTTGCCTATGTGAACAAGCAATTCTCCGCATTAATTACTTGTAAAGCACATTTCAAACAACCGGTAAGGCCACCAGTTGTGCGCTCAATTACCTCTTGCTTAAAAGCATTTATGATAAAGCGCTTCAGCGATTATGCGCATAATCGGCTAACCAGGCGTCAAACAGAATCCAACTAGAGGGGGTCTTAGCTGGGAGTAAGTTGCGTTGAACTTAGCAAGTCTTACTTGTGAGTAGGGTGCAAGGCGGGTAAGGATCCAAGATGTACAGAAAAAGGGAGAAAAGTCTCAGGAAGATTTTATTATACAAAATAAAATCTTCCTATAGCATCCTAAGACTTTTCTTCCTTTTTGTGTACTTACTTGTGAGTAGTCATGTATAGGATTGCACTGTAAAAGTGTTTTTCTTTAAGATTATCCATTTTGCCCTGGGTTATTAAGAATGCTTTGCTTAGAACTATATAAGCCTTGAATTGCTTTTTGAATACTATTCTTTAGGAGGGGATGACCACTGTGTAAAATGAAAATGGTCTGTATAGATTAAATGACAGTTCCAAGTACTTCTATTCATCCAACCACATCTGTTCATATTAATCAATGTCTTGAATTACTTAGACATATACAGATCTGATATAAATGATGAATGATGAGTGAGGTACCATGCAATAGCCACATTAGATCCATCCTATTCCCATTTGTTAAAGAAACCACAGAGTAGGGTTTGTGTATGAGAAATGCAGTGGCTCAACTAAGGGTGCAACCCAATGCATAGTTAGACAGAATCAAGTCCTACAACTCCCAGCAGTCCCCAGCCAGTATAGCTGGATGGGGAACACTGGGAGTTGTAGGATTTTTCTCTCTCTAAACATGCATAGGGTTGTGCCTTAAATCAGTTGTGACAGTTTTAGCATTTGGCAGTTTAAAACAATAACCACTTGTATCCATAGTCAAGCAATTTACACTAAACTCAATGAACAAGATGTATATGTTACACCATCATCATAGATTGTTGGATATTGGAACATAAAACTAACATGTTTTATTTGAGAAGAATTCAATTTATCACAAAAGTCATGGTTGATAGAAATGTCATAGCAATAATGAATATATTTCCATTGAGCTCGATCCAGTGAAAGTTAATCATGCTTATGTCCCATTGATTTCAGTGGGAAAGTAAGTCATGGACTTCTGATTGAAATCAAATTTCAGAGGGTTGGCCATGTTAGTCTGTTGCAGCAAAACCAACCAAGAGTCTTGTGTCACCCTAAAGACTAACAGACTTATTACGGCATAAATGTTCATAGCAGGCACATTATGAATTGGTTCTATTGTAACTTCAGAAAACAATGGAAATGAAAATGCTTAACTTTGGCTGGATTGCTCCCCCCACCCATTTCTTTTGCTTTCCCATGCTTCTTTTTATAATGCTTGTTTCTTACTTTTTCATCATTTTGCTTTTTTAATTGTTTAATTATTGTTTAACAAGTGTTATAATTATTTTTCTGCAAGCTAGTTTGTTTTTCTGTCTTAAGTCAGTGTGTGTGTGTGTGTGTGTGTGTTGCAATACTGTCTGTAGTGTAGAATCAGAATCTAAGCTTTTTAGATGGCCCAAATTTAGGATTTATTTTAAATATATAGCTACTTTAAATATTATGACAACCAAAGCATAAGCCACCAACCATGCACATGTGGATGTCAATCTAGACTTTGTTGACATGGTTAGCAGTCCACAGAAAGATATACAGACATCTTTTCAGAGTGTTTTATGAGTCTGGTGGAGAACAGTGATTTGTTGAGGTCAGTCCACTAGACTGCAGCACATTGGGGTATTTTTATTTTCTAATTTATATTTACATTTAGTGGATTTAATGACACCCAAACAGCAGCAGAGCACTGCACTTGACTTTTTATGAAAGAAAAACAAAGAGAAGTCCCTTCATTAATAGGTCGTAATTTTTTTATGTCTCTGTGGGAACACTGAATGGAGCTGGATGATTTCCTACAAGGAATGAGGAAGGGAAGCTCAGTCTTCAGACCTCCTTGATGGAGCATATTCTGTTCTTACCCCAAAGTCAAGATTCCCAGCACCTTGGAGAGCTCCCTACTCCTACACCAGGAGGACGATTTATGCTTGATTGCCTTTGCCTTGCTGATCATTTAATTTCAGTTGGCTGATTACTGCCTCAGCTAAGCATCTGCATGAAAAGAAGTCCAAGCAACAACTTCTCTCTCTCTCTCTCTCTCTTGCACACACGCAGGCGCGCCTATTTATACAGCTCTCCAAAGGTATGTTTTCTCCTAAAGAAAATGAAAATGGATCCATCATCCACTACGATTGTTTTTCCTCACCTGCATATTTTTTGCGTGAGTTTGGTGAAGCCCAACTCCTGGGATCGGTTTTGGCATCTAGTTCATTTCCCAAGCGCCAATCTCGAGTTCCATGACTATCCCAAAAATACACACATGTGTCTCCATCCCCCCTCCCCCGTGTGTGTGGCTGCACGCATGTGTGGCTATAATAGTGCATGTCTGCTTATATACAATCGACTCAATTACACGACACACACCCCGACCCGCCGGGCCCAGCCATGGCGGAGCCCCCCCATCTCCCCTTGGCTGCTCACCTCCTCTCCCGCATCTGTAGCTGCAGTTCCTGCTGTTTCTTGCGTATTTGCAGATGTTTCAGCGGCGGATTCTGGTTCTCCCTCCGAAGACATCCTTTGCCATTACAGATCTCGCCGCCCACCTCGCGTGTCAAAAAAACGCCGAAGGACAGAAAAGTTCCTCCATCCAGAAGCAAGCGGGCTGGACCGGGCCTGCGCCTGGGGGTGGGGGGATGGCGGGGGTGGTCTACTGGACTCTGCCTTGGAACTGCAGCGTTCTGTCCATGGTCCTGACAAAGCCTCCGGATCCCCAGGGCCGCCGGGGAGGAGAACCCGGCGCCTCCTAACAAATCAACCCGGCTCCTTCCTTGCCAGCCAACCAGCAGCAGAAGGTGCCGCATTTAGGGCTAAGGGGCTCCCACGGCTGCGGTCACCGTCTGTCTGGCAGGTCGGCAGATACGGCAGCTGCCCGTCAACTTTGGCGTGGGGGTGGGGGTGGGAGGAATCGGTGGGAGAGGCGCCGGAGAAGGCGCCTCGGGGAGACGCGGAGGAGGCAGGGGCTGGCCGAGACGAGGAGGTCCCCTCTCGCTGCTGGGCACGGTGTAGGCAGCCTGTCCGCTGCTCCTCAGCTCTTGCAGCCCCCAACTCTGCAGTGGGGAACTAGTTGGCTGCCAACTTCGGCGTCCCCTTGGCGAGCTCCTCCGCCCCTCCCCGCACCCCAGCGTGGCATTCCTGCGGCTGACCGTAGGGAGGAAGGGAAGAGAGCTCTGCTCCTCCCCCTCCCCGCACCCCCTCCCACGCGAATGGGCATTCCCTGGGGAGGGGAGTCGCCGCGAGCGGTCCTCTGCGGCTCCTCTCTGCAGATCTCTGGGGAACGTTCTTGAGGTTGATGGCTTCTGCCCAGCGCCAAGCCCAGGTTGGGCACGGGATTCCCACTGCTCTCTGCCCAGGATCCGGCAAGCCACGGAGGAAACGCTGCGGGAAGAGACACCCTCGGCTAGATAGAGCCCAGAAATCCAAGAGACTTTTCAGGTCCGTCCTGGCAAAAGCGAAAGTCTTTGCATTCAGGAGAGGTCTCACCTTCTCTGTTGAGGTCCCAACCCTGGATGCTTCGTCCAGGGGAAACACGTTTCCCATTCATCCATTTGGATCAGGGGCATCAGCTCAGCAAACTCTCCCATAACCGGTCAGCTCCACTTCCCACTGGTTCCTTTATCCTATGGGAGTGGGAGCGTTTCTCTTGACCTCCTACAACACCACAACGTCCCTCCCAGGGTTTATGATCTTCTGCCATTTTTAATTCAGTTTAGCAAAGGGACTATGAGACAATCCCTCCCCCGCCTCCCATTTTTCCCTGCCTCCTGGTGGGATATGGTCTATTCCAAAGAAATGACCATTGGAGATTATTATTGTTATTATTATTTATTATTACATTTATATTCCGCCCCATAGCTGAAGCTGTCTGAGCGGTTTACAAAAATTAAAAGATTGAACACTAAAAAGACAGTATACAAAATTTAAACCATAAACATAAAACAGCTGACATTTAAAACATTTTAAACTGTTAAGCCTGGCCACAAAGTCAGTTAAAACCTCAGCTTAAGCTGTTAAAATGCCTGGGAGATAAGAAAAGTTTTGATCTGGCGCTGAAAAGACAACAGTGTTGGTGCCAGGCGGGCCTCATCAGGGAGATCATTCCACAATTGGGGGGCCACTACAGAGAAGGTCCTCTCCCTTGTTGCCGTCCTCCGAGCTTCCCTCGGAGTAGGCACTCGGAGGAGGACCTTTGATGTTGAGCGTAGTGTACAGGTAGGTTCATGTCGGGAAAGGCGTTCCATCAGGTATTGTGGTCTCAAACCATGTAAGGCTTTATAGGTTAAAACCAGCACCTTGAATCGGGCTCGGAAACATACAGGCAGCCAATGCAAGTGGGCCAGAATCGGTCTTATATGTTTGAACCTTCTGGTCCCTGTTACCAATATGGCCGCTGCATTTTGCACAAGCTGCAGCTTCCGAACCATCTTCAAAGGTAGCCCCACGTAGAGCGCATTGCAGTAATCTAACTTGGAGGTTACCAGAGCATAGACAACTGAAGCCAGGTTATCCCTGTCCAGATAGGGGCATAGCTGGACCACCAGCCGAAGTTGGTAGAAGGCACTCTGTGCCACCGAGGCCACCTGAACCTCAAGTGACAAAGATGGTTCTAGGAGAACCCCTAGATCATTGATTTATTCTGCATGGTCGTTGGAATATACTCAGTTTCTGCATGGCCATTGAAATGCATCCTCCTTGCCCTCCCCTCTCCCCAATATCACAGTGAACATAGCCTCTTTTTGTGTGTATCCCACGTAATTTCAGACCATCAGCTCCTGCTTCTTCTACCTTTGTGACGACAATCCATCCCCATTTGCAGCCTACCTTCTCTGCCCAGGGTGCTCATTTATGATTTTCTCTTCTTCTGACCAGGAATTGCTGTGGGTTGCTTCACATCTCATTACCTTATATAGTCCTTTTCAACCAAACTGTTTCTCCTGAACAGACATTTGCTTTTGTGTGATGGATTGAATGGGAGGGTAATATTCTTATGCTCACTCACACATACAAAATCTCACCCTTTTCCTGCAGAGCCATCGAACTTCAATTGTCGAGACTTAAAACAAGAGACAGTGAATATGCCTGTCAGGGCTGATTCTGTTATGGGCTCACTGGGCATAAGTAGCACCACTGATCAGGGGGTTGTTTGAGCAACATAACAACCACTAACAGAAAAATTCATGGCAGACAGGCAGAGATCAAACATAAAACTGGAAGGAAATTAGGGAAGACTGAAGTTAACTGGAATGGACACTAATAGCACTGGCAAGAAGAAGAAAACGAGCAGAAGGTGGTGGTGATGATTGTGGTGGTGGTAGTAAAGCTGGACAGGTTCAGGAACAATGAAACTCAACCAAGGCATTACAGACATGACCTGCTGGCCACTCCGCAAACATCATCTTCCTGCTTCTTTTTACAAGGCTACGTAGAGCCTTATGGGTTTATCAAGAATAAGTGATGCAAGACCAATCTTATCTCCTTTTTTGGTACAGTTACCATTCAGGTAGATTATGAGAATGTTATGGACATAGTATATCTTGATTTCAGCAAAGCACTTGACAAGTTCTCCCATTATATCCTTGTTGACAAGATGGCAAAATGTGGGCCAGATGGTACTACGGATCCACAGCTGGTTAAGCAACCATATCCAATGAGTACTCATTCATGGTCTATGACGAGTGGAAGGAGATCTGAGTGGATTGCCCCAGGGCTCCATCCTAGGCTCTGTGCTTTCATAATTTTGTTTAAAATCACTTGAATAAGGTTATAGAGGGGAAGTTTATGCACCTTGTAGATGACAGAAATTTGGGTGGCACAGCAGCACAAGAGACAGAATCAAGATTCAAAAATAACTTGGCAGGCTGAAACACTGAGTCAAAACCAATACAATGAAATTCAACAGTGTGTAACATTATGTACATTCCCTGCAATAAATTTAGGATGGGGGAGATCTGGCTTGGCAGTAGTATCTGTGAAAAGGATCTAGGTATCTTTGTGTATCACAAGCTGAATATGAGCCAGCAGTGTGATGGGGCTGCTAAAAAGGCTAATGCAGTTTTAGGCTACATTATTTATTATTTATTAATTTATTGCATTTATATCCCACCTTTTTTCTCCAAGGAACCCAAGGTGGCATACATAATCATCCTCCTTTCCATTTTATTCTCACACAACAACCCTGTGAGGTAGGTTGGGCTGAGAGTCTGTGACTGGCCCAAAGTCACCCAGTGGATTTCCATGGTTGAGTGGGGACTAGAACCTGGATCTCCCAACTCCCAGTCCAACACTTTAGCCACTATACCACACTGTCTCTCCCCTTCTTAGCAGAAGCATAACGTCCAGATCATGGGAAGTAATAGTTCTATTCTGCACTCAACAGGCCACAACAGGGGTGCTGTATCCCGTTCTGGGCACCACATTTAAGGAGGTCCTTGACTAACTGGAGCATGTCTACAGAAGAGCAACAACCAGGATGATGAGGGATTTGGAACCAAGTCCTATCAGGAACAGTTGAAAGAACTGGATATTTTAGCCTGGAGAAGAGAAGATCCCCCTCCACAAGGATTCGCTTTTGCGCCTGGTTAAGTGATTATGCGCTTCATCCCTGAAGCGCATTTACCCCTAATACCTCTGCATGAGAGGCAGGCAGGGAGAGGGGAGGGGGGAGGCAAGACCCCCGGAGGCAGGAGCCGATCTCGGCCGGGGAGCAGCGGAGGGGGCAGCGAGAGTCCTCCACCGGCCTTTCTCTCTGCAAAGACAAGAAACCGGGGGGGGGGGCACTCAGGGGAGCCGGGAGGAGTTGTCACTGCTGGACGGGGAGCGTCTCCTTCCCGGCGGGGGCGGCGGCGGCGGGGAGAGGGGGGGCGGCGGCAGGGCGACCCCTTCTTTGGCCACGCGAAGCTCTCCCGCGCGCGCTGGCTGCAGCCTCAGCGCTCCGCTCCATTGCCTGCCTGCGTGCCTGGCTGCTTCGCCCTCCCCCGCCGGAGGGAGGGAAGTCTGTCGAGGGACGTGGGCGGGCGAGGAAGGCAAAAGACGGAGCCAGAGGAGCCGGCTAGGGAAGCCAGGAGCCGAGCGGGGGAGCGAGCAGCAGCAGCAGCAGCAGCACATCCCGCCGCAAAATAAAACTCGCTATTTAACGCACATTCGATAATGCGCACAATCGGAGGGATAGCGCGCCTCTACGCCCGATTTGCGCTCCCTCCTTGTAGAGGTAAATTTTTTAAAGCGCCTTGAAAGAGCTTTAAACCTCTCTTGTAGAGGCAGCCTAAGAGGAGATATGATGGTAGTCTTCAAATATCTGAAGGGCTGTAATGCAGAAGATGACCTGTTCTACATTGCTAGAAGGCAGGCCTATAACTAAAGGGAAGCAGATGTTGGCTAAACATTAGGAGAAACCTCTTAACTGTAAGAGCTGTTTGACAGCAGAAGAGACTGAATCAGGAGGTGGTGAGTTCTTCTTTACTGGAGATATTTAAGCAGATCCTGCATTGAACAAGGAGTTTGACTAGATGATCTCCAAGGTCCCTTCCAACTCTGATTCTATGAAAATAAGACCACAGTAAGCACATTAATTCAAAGTGTAGTTTACTGAAAGCCAATGAGAGTGTACTGAGGTGGGACTGAAGAGACATCCCTGAGACATTACTTGGGCAAATAGCTGTGCAATGTCACATCCTGTGTGCTCGGATATCTTCAGCCAAACTAGAAAAAAATATGGTGCAGAGTCACTATAAACAGCAAAAGCCACCATAGTGAGACATGGTGCTAGATCAGGTTGGATGGAAAGGGAACCTTTCTAGGGCTGCTGGGATTTGTAGGCCTTTTCTCTGTCTAAATATGCACAGGATTGCACCCTAAATCTAGATCCAAACCATTGTCACAGCTAAACGTATTCAGCCAAATTGACCTTTACATTCCCTGAGTACAACTGTGTTAATTTCCAACATTAAATGACTCCCCTTCTCTCACATCAGTTTGCACATTCATGACATCACAGCAGCCCAGCCAATGACAATGTGGGAGTTATCACAAGATGCTTTTAGTTTCTTTGTCTGTCAGATCCACCACTTATGTAACTTTTTAAAGACATGGGTTCACTTCCTTGAGTCAAATGCCATATCTGAGATTTAGTGCAAATGTAATATGAGGACATTTAATAACACATGCATCTGCATTCTTCAAGCCTCCTCACTTTGAGATTCATACATGTATTAGTAAGAATTACCTATATATATTATACAAAGACATTCCAGATGCAATAAGCCATCATGAGAAAATACACGCAATACCTCTTTTAATAAGTAAAGTTAAAGAACTCAATGCTATTCTGTTTCACAGGTTGCGGAGGTGGCCCATATTTTGCAATTAAGTTGGCTTCAAAATCATAAGGGATAGGAAGTTGTCCTAATCTATAAGTTCCTAAAAGAATTTTCAAAATCCATGTTTAAAAAGCTAATTCTGGGATTCCATCAATGTGTGGGATCAGTGTCACTGGCATTAGCTGCTTAGGACAGCTATCTTTTCCCATAAGCCTTTATTCCTATTCCAACACACATTAATTATGTATTTCATGCTAAATGTGCAATAAGTGCTTTATGTGCAGGCATATCACACTCAACTGCCCTCTGCTAATTTTACCTCTTAATAGCTGAACATCAGAGCTAGGCAGTTTTTCACATGAGCAGCAAATGAGGATGTGGAATTAATTTTAGTGATGCCTTCAGAGCAGTAAGAAGCTGGGGCAGACCGTTATCTGCTGCAGCTATTTTAAGGGTAAAACTGACATCTTGAAGAGCGGGGGGGGGGGGGTATCATTAATATGATGATTACAACACTTCCTGAAAGAGCTTCCCTACATTTTTCAGTTTACTTCGTGGGCAGATGATCAAAGGAGTTGCTCCCAAGCTAGGATTTAGTCTAAGTAGCCCCAAACTGCTTTCAACCTGCCTTTTTCCAGGCATGAGTATTCAAAGGGTGGGATATTAAAAACATCATCATCATCATCCCGCCCCATAGCTGAAGCTCTCTGGGCAGTTTACAACAATTAAAAACATTAAAAATATAGTACATGAAATGTAAACCCATTTATATAAAACACATGAACAGACAGAACACACACTGACAACATATATCTAAAACAATTTTAAACAATCAACCATAAGACAAACTCAGGACCTGATTAAAACCTCATCACATGCTGCTGAATGCCTGAGTGGAGAGAAAGGTCGAAAAGATAACAAGGGCATTGATAGCAACCTGGGGCTGAAAAGATAACAGTGTTGGTGCCATATGGGCCTCATTGAGGAGATAATTCCAAAATTGGGGGCCCACCACCAAGAAGGCCTTCTCCCTAGGTGCCACCTTCTGAACCATTATAGTTTATGTTCCTTTTGAAATAGTGCAGGTTCTCCCTCGGTGGAGGGAGGCAGGGTGCAGCTACAGCCAGACCTCAGGGTTAAAATCCAGGGGGCTTGCTGCCCAGGGAGCTCCTAAATGACCACCCAGAAAGTGACAAGTGATGGGGGAGCAACAAGCAGGCCTTGTGTTAACACCTGAGCCAGCACAGGAATGAAGGGACCCATCAACCCTGATACTACTTGCCAGAGTATCCTTCCTTATTTTTAAAACATATTAGACTTAGGCAGCAGTCAACTGGTTACAGATGCTCATTTTATTTTCACTATTTTTTACTTTATATATTATCCTTTTCAACAAATGTGTTTAGCATCAGAGTAGCAGAAGCAAGCTCCATTTTCTTCTTCGTGGTCTCTGCGCCTGTGTGTCTTGGAAACTTCTATAGCTAAGGCAAATTTATTTTTTATTTTTTGGGCAGGAACCCCTCCCCCACTGTCTACTGACTCCGTGTTCCCGCCTTTCTCCTCAGTTCTTTTTCGACCGCCTTGCTGAAAGGATGTCTTGTTGGGAACTTCTGTCTTTCTCCTGAGGAGAAAGCTTTAGAGTGATGAGGTTTTTAGTTATTTTACTTTGTTTTTAGTTCATTTTTAGTCTTTATTTATTTATTTATTTATTTATTACATTAGTATACCGCCCCATAGCCGAAGCTCTATGGGCGGTTTACATGAGATTAAAACAATTAAAAACAATATACAAAAATTAAAGCAGCAAAAACATACAACGTACACACGTACATTTAAAACAATATAATTTATTGTTATTATATTCTTAGATATTTTATTCTCCAGCAATCTTGGATCGCGTTGAGGGGGATTGCCCAGCCATTAAGGCCCCTTTTCAAAATGTGTTAAGTGCATCAGCAAGCTTCCCCAGCAGACAGACTTTTCTGTTTAATTTGTTTTGGGAGAGTCTCAGGTCATCGAAACCTGTCGCTACTGTATTATTATTATTATTATTATTATTATTATTGTTGTTGTTGTTGTTATTATTATTATTATTATTAATTATTTACATTTATATATCACCCCATAGCCGAAGCTCTCTGGGTGGTTTACAAAATTTAGAACCATAAACATAAGACAGCTGACATTTAAAACATTTTAAACTGTTAAGGCTCCTCGATCTACTGGAGACATGGCCGCTTCATGCCTCATTCGATCTTCCAACATTTGGACGCTCCCCAGGCTGTATCTACAGCAAGAGGGATATCTAAGAAGGCAGGAGCCTTCTGGGGCTGATCGCATGGAGCGATTCTACAGAGGAGAGCCCCTCTGCGTCCTCGGACCCTGGCTCTATTATGAAGGGTCATTCTGATCTTCCAACATTTGGACGCTCCCCAGGCTGTATCTACAGTAAGAGGGATATCTAAGAAGGCAGGAGCCTTCTGGGGCTGATCGCATGGAGCGATTCTATGGAGGAGAGCCCCTCTGCGTCCTCGGACCCTGACTCTATTATGAAGGGTCATTCTGATCTTCAAACATTTGGACGCTCCCCAGGCTGTATCTACAGTAAGAGGGATATCTAAGAAGGCAGGAGCCTTCTGGGGCTGATCGCATGGAGCGATTCTACGGAGGAGAGCCCCTCTGCGTCCTCGGACCCTGACTCTATTATGAAGGGTCATTCCGATCTTCCAACGTTTGGATGCTCCCCAGGCTGTATCTAAGGTAAGAGGGATATCTAAGAAGGCAGGAGCCTTCTGGGGCTGATTGCATGGAGCGATTCTACGGAGGAGAGCCCCTCTGCGTCCTCGGACCCTGACTCTGACCATGGGTCATTCCGATTGTCCAGTGTTTAGACGCTCCCTAGCTGTCTCTACAGTAAAAGGGATATCTAAGAAGGCCAGGTTACATAGGACTTCTGGGGACTGATCGCTTGGAGCGATTCTATGGACGAGAGCCCCTCAGTGTCTTCGGACCCCCACCCTAACCATAGGTCATTCCGATCTTCCAACATCTGGATACTCTCTACCTGTGTTTCTACAGCTAGAGAGAGACCAGGTTCCAACTCCTCTGCAGGAGGAGTTGGAACCCCCACAATACCGAGGGTGGCCCCTTTGGCGGCGATGACTTAACTGGCTCCTTCGGTACCGAGGTCTAAGCTCTCGATACTGGAGCTTCTAATATGCATCTTCGACGTCAAGATGAGACGTCTAGCAGGCAGAATCGACATCAGAGGGTGAGACTCAACTGCCTCCTTCGGAACCAAGCTCCTTGGTGCCAAGCTCCTTGGTGCCGAGCTCCATGGTGCTGAGCTCCGTGGTGCCAAGCTCCTTGGTACTGAGCTCCTTGGTACCGAGCTCCTCGGTGCAGAGCTCTTGGTATCAAAATGAGATGTCTAGCAGGCAGAATCGACATCAAAGGGTGAGACTCAACTGCTTCTTTTGGTACCAATCTCTTGGTACCAAGAAGAGACGTCTAACATGCAGCTTGAAGTAGACATCTCTCCACCAAGTTAATTAGCACAGCCATTATAGGCTAGCTGCCAATTACAGGGCTGCTCCCTAGAGCTGCTACAATTGGAGTGCTATATTTCAACAGAGAGAGTTTTTATGCCTGTGATGTCTAGGGGCATCATTCTCGGGTCCCCGTTAAAAAAAAAAAAAAGAGGGGCAGAACTTCAACTGGGTTGCTTCCCCCGAGAATGCCATACCAGTACAGAGATTGGCATCAGTTATGAGAGGGACATCTCTTGCAATGGACCCGTAACTCCCGTACCAGGCATCGATACTGAGCAGCTCCATCGGTATCGTGATTGCCACTGGAGGAAGTTTTCTCACAAATCCCTCTAGCTCTACTGAGATCACTGTCATTGTGACCTATCCACAGGGCTCAACCATTGACTCATGATACTGTCATGAATGTGTCAGTACATCCACCTAGCTCTTCTCCTTCCCACCCCCACTCTGTGGGGTGTCAAAAAGTTCAGCTTGGAGAAGATGGGTTTAATCATAGAACTAAACCTGATTCCCCTCAATCCTTAGAGAGCTCTCAGTCGGACTCAACATTGCTCTCTTCTGCATCGCCTGTTGATGGGGTAGCTGTACAGAGTGGAGCCTCCTTTGGAAGACCTATATCATTCTCTGATTTAATATTTGGTCCACTCCTCTACAGATCTCTTCAACCTGTTCTGGATTTGAGACGGCTCCATACGTACATCAGAACCACAAATTTCTGATGACACATGAAGCCCTGCCCCAGAGTATTTACAAAATGTATGGCACTGGTCCTTCCGTTCATTTGCCTTCAAGGGGTAGAAATCTACCCATATTTAGACAACTGGCTTCTGGTGGCATCCTCGAAGGAAATGCTATCGAAGGCAGGGTGACTACTCAATTTATTGAGCTCTTTGGGCCTCATAGTGAACACAGAATCCAGACTCCCCTGGATCTAACAACCCTACATCAGTGAACTTGCACAGACTATTTGCTACGAGGCATGCATTTTCCCACTTCCTCCCCCATCTCAAGTCCTCATACAAACACTTTCCTTGTCAATTGGGAATGTCTTTGCAGCCCTCATTTTTCCTCTCATTCCATGAGTACTGTGGTATGATAATATTAATATTGTGTAGTCCACACAGTCTCCATCATAGTCACCCCTTGGTGGCCGAGACAGGTGTGGCTTACTCTACTTCTGAAGATATCAGCCAATGGCGACCAATTGGGTTACCATCAGCTCCGCTGCAGCTCCGAAGGGAGAGAAAAAGAAAAAAAAAAGTCGTGGTAAGTACCCGATTTTTTTAAAACCGGAGCTTCAGAGATTTGCTCCTGGATTGCTTCGGGATGCCAGCTGCATCATATAGATGACCTGCTGCCACTCCGGATACAACCCGACCGGGGGCAAAACTCTCGTCAAGATGTACCCAGACTGTAATTCCTAAATGGGCAATCTTTTGTCTTACAGCACCTGAGTGGGTAGAAGAAAATGAATCTGGGGAAGCCTGACCCTGACACAACAGGAGAGTGGCTTTTGTCTTGCAAGGATATCTGCTGGGCAGCTGATGAGGAAGCAGGATGTGCTTGGATGTAATTTAGACTGCCTCCAAACACATAAGAATACAGACAACTGGAGACTGACTGAGGAATCTGTCAGTCAAGCTGTGAGCTTACTGATGTCACTTGGTTGGGCATTGCCCCCTTTGGGAAATCCCGGTGGGGGCATTGCCCCCCCGCCTCCCCCCCCCATAGTTTATGCACCTGCATATGCTCAGACCCATGGCATGGGGTATCGCAATACTGTAACTATTTTCGACATGAGATCGATTCCCGATTCTATTATTTCATCCAGCTTGTAGCTTGGCAATGAAAAAGTCATATACTGCACAATGGGATTTTTTTCTAAATACATGGATCTTCAGGGCCTCAAGCCCATTCAGCCTCCTTAACGATGTCCTTACACTTTACACCCCCTATACACTATAGGGCTAAAATAGTTGTTGATATGCGGGTATTTGACTGCTTTACCTGTTTTTGCACCAACCCCGTTGTTAGGGGGTTCCTCTGGGCATTACGAATCTGGCTCCTCTAATTAGGAGTTTCATTCTGGCATGGAGTTTCTCTGTCATGCCACAATCTCTGACATTGAAACCAGTTAAACCAATGGCACCTTCAGATATCACATTAATTTTCTTAGAAAGTTGTTTTGTGATGGCTATATCAACACTACGCAGATCGAGTGAATTAGCTGCCTCAGTATTGATGCACCCTACCTGGGCTTCCACACAGGGCTAGAACTGACAAATTTCATAAGACGCAAGAGTTGCAATGACTCGCGGAGTGGATTGTACATGCTATTAAACTGCCCTAAGAGTTGAGGGCTTGCAACTCGTTGGTCCGGTAACAGCTAAGTCGATGCGCAGTGCATCAAAGTCCGTATCTTTAGCAGGAGATTGTCGATCCCAGACTTATGTAAGGCAGCTATTTGGTATGAGTCCTTTAACTTCATTACATGCTACCACTTGATTGTTTGTACCAGGACAAACTGCAATTTGGGGCAAGCAATTTCATTGTCTTGTGAGGGAACATTGATCTACACCTATCCTCCACCAGGAATTTAGCTTGTTAATCGCCCATATGTGTGATGCACAGAGACCACGAAGAAGAAATGCAGGTTGCTTACCTGTAACCATAGTTCTTCGAGTGGTCATCTGTGCATTCACACAACCCACCCACCGTCCCCGCTTTAGTGTCGATGCAAATGTACTGTCGATACTAAGTGGTTTCTCTCCTAGTTATGGGGCCAGCAAGTCGGTCTCTTGGAACTGAGGAGAAAGGCGGGAACACGGAGTCAGTAGACAGTGGGGGAGGGGTTCCCACCAAAAAACAACAACAAAAAACGTTTGCCTTAGCTATAGAAGTTTCCGAGACAGGCTCCATGCAGACGCAGAGCCCATATGTGTGAATGCACAGATGACCACTCGAAGAACTATGGTTTCAGGTATGCAACCTGCATTTATCCCAGTAATGCTGAGCCATGAGTTTAGAATGCAAAATTGCACATGCTCAGAGTCTGTCTGTCTTTTTAAGGGCTCCATCACACCTACATTTTCCCCCAAGTGTGCGTCCGCGGTTTCCCCGTTTCCTTAGCAAGTTGAGCGCTGGGCACTTTCATGTCTGTGCGTTGTTGCGCTCATGTACCTTTTCACCTATGTCGCTACTATGCCAGCAAAATCTCCCGCCCCCTATGTTCTCTTTCCCCAGTAGTTAATTTTTTATATTTTTAAAGTATTTTTTTCTGCACAAATACAATAGTACAGCAGCCTGAAACTGTGCAATTACAGTAAAACAACACGCAATGCTTTCCCCTAAGATCATATTAAACAAGATAAGTGAAGAGAAAGTATTACAATTAGTTTTTGGAGAAGTTTGTGGTCAATGATGGCATGGCAAGGGGAAGCTGACATTGTTCTGGTCAAGAAACCTAGACATGCTTACTCAGGAGTAAGAACCATAGAGTTGAATGGGACAGAGTCCTGAGCACGGGCGGTGGCAGCCTCACTCACCCTCTTTGTGAGGTGTTTGGGCGCCCTCTCTCCCTCTCCCTTCATGGTTGAGCTGTTAAGTTGTCAGCGAGACTGCCCTTCGACACACATACACCCAACAAAAAATGGGATGGCCCGATATAGCACAAAGATAGCAATACACAGGAGGGAGGAGCGGCTTTATTGCACCCGGAGAGAAAAAACCCGGACTTTCCCCACTCCAAAATAAGCTGGAAAAGGGAGGGGAAGAGGCGAGATGAGCGCAGGACAGGGATGACATCATGTGAGTACCGCGCTGCAAAAACACTTAACAGGCATGACGAGAGTGCGATGAATCACTGGTGTGATGGAGCTCTAAATATCAGGCTTGGCAAACAGTATCATTTTGTTTCTTTGCTCTAACATATCAGGAATGTAGACACTGTTGAGAAGCGTGGAATGGCAGAGAGGGAAAAAAAGAAATGTTAGCTATGTGGTTCAATACATATGACTCTCTAATGGAGGCTCCCATAAGACCACTGAGTCGAGGGTCTACAATTTACCTAGCTGCATCACTGGACAGAGGTTGCAGGATACCCAAAGGGAATAACAGTGAAGTTCTAGGGAGAGCCGGTCTCCTAACCAAGGCTCCTATTCTACAGTTATGTCCACTTGGCTGAGCAGGATTACCACAACCCCCCCTTGCTCTGACAGAGTAGAGCTAGGGGCTTGTTCACAATGAAGTTGTTTACAGCATCCTTAGATGTTTCTCCCTTTTCCTTGTTCATCTTGGATGTTTACCCACCTTGCACCCCAGAGTAGATTGAGATACCAGCATCGTGAGTTTGCTCTGTACAAGTGTAATGAGACTGTTACTCCCACACACCCAAATTCTCTGAGCAGTGAAAACTCTAGTTGTGCAAGGGTGCACCCAAGGTTTGATTTCCTTCGAATTAGGTCATTGGAGGCTTTTGGCATTTCAGTTTATTTACACATACATACAGGTTGAGCACAAGGTGAAGGCTCATAGCTGATGCCCAGTCCAAAAGACTCTGCTCCTACATCAGTTTCCTGGGGAACCACCAGCACCATAAGATTCTTCTCACACAGAGCAACTCAGCTTTTTCAGTCCCACCTGAAAACCTGCTGTTTCTTCACACCTGCAGCTTACATAACATTAACTTGGTTCACACGATCATGGCTGGGGAAATAAGCCTCATGGCTGGGGAAATAAGCCGTGGTGGTTAATTTCCCCTGCCATGCCTGCTGGTCACATGTCAGGGGGGATTAGCATAATTACCCTTGGGAGTACGGCTTGTCATGTTATGTAAATCTGGTCAGGGTGGCTTGTTGCTTTGGGTACAAGCCTCCCAGGACCCATGGGCTGTTGTAGGATTCTGGGTGGCTTGTTACCCATGTCAACAAGCCACACTGGCCAGGTTTGTGCCAAGCTGCGCTGCCAAGGTTACTTATGCTGGTTACTGGCATGTGACCTGCATGCGCAGGGTGGTTAACAAGCCACTGAGGCTTATTAATCAACCTGAGATTGTGTAAACTGGGTGATAATCTCCAGCACAAGAACTCCATATTATTCCCCAAACTCTTTGTGAGCCCCCAACCACATCAGAGAATAGGATTCCAATTCACTCAGTAACTAATCAGAGTAAACTAAAGAAAATATAAGACCCAACAAGACAAAACAGCTGCAGGGGAGGAAGAAAGGATTAAATTTCCCCTCTGTGTTTGCTCTGATCCCATTAATGATCACCCCATGCAGTTGATACAATTTTTAGTTCCAAAAACCTATACGTCCAATTCCCAAATGCTTTTAATAGTATGCCTAGTTTGGCCACGAGTCAGCAATTACAAGAGCCAAACATCCATACAACTGTCTTGACATTCCTTGCACATTTGACCTCTTTCTCCACACATTCCCAAAATTGCTTCTAGAAGACACTAATCAGGGGTAAATCAGGTGGGTCCAAAAACCAACTTCAGCCTTCCCCTTCTGCGTTGGAGGGGTTCTACTGCCGAGGCTGACCATATGAAAAGGAGGTCAGGGCTCATGTACCTTTAACAGTTGTAGAGAAAAGGGAATTTCAGCCAGTGTCATTTGTATGCAATTAGTTCCTGGTGAAATTCCCTCTTCATCACACCAGTTAAAGTTGCAGGGGGCCTGCCTTCTTTTGTATATGGTCACTCTAGTATAGTGCCTGCAACTTTAACTATTGTGATGAAGAGGGAATTTCACCAGGAACTAATTGCATACAAATGACACTGGCTGTAATTCCCTTTTCTCTACAACTGTTAAAGTTACACGAGCCCTGACCTCCTTTTCATATGGTCAGCCTACTACTGCCTGAAGAAACTGCAAAGAGCACTGTGTCAGATCTACAGGCCTAATAATTAGAATAGTTCACACGAGTCTTAAAATGTAATGTGAGAAGCAACTTGGTGAATCTGGGACTTCCAATCTATGCTTTCACAGCTGATTTATTCTCTGTCAATCATTCTCATAGCTTGTCTTGTCTCTATGATAACTTGTTTTCAGCTTAAAAACTTAATATGGCCAAAACTCACTGAGCTCCCAAAGTTTCATCATCCCCTCTGCTTGGCCCGAAGCTGACAACTCCACTTTCTTTGCTGTCATTTAAGCTTAGTATTGAGATCTTTGACTCACCTTCACCCCTGGCAATTAGAGAGTTCCTATATCTGAATGCTTTACCTTCTCTTGGACTCTTTTCTGTGTGTGAATGCTGTGAAAATACAACCAGATAGTCAGAAACACCTGTATGAACTGGTTGTACTTCCATAGGATCATAGAGCTGGAAGGGATTTAATAGTTATCACGTCCAAGCCAGACAACGTGAAGGAGTGCCTCCTCCGGTAACAACCTGTATGTTTTTTTCATTAGTCGATGCCCCTCTCCAAATATTATTTTCATAATTACAACAAGAGATAGGGCATTTTTCAGTAGGGAGGCTCCAGCAATGAATGTCCTTGCCAGGGAATATGTCTGGTGCAAAGTATGCACTTTTTTTAGGCACCAAGCAAAAATGGTTAAAGAAAAAAATACTCAGGCATTTAAAACATCATAGAATCATAGAATAGTAGAGTTTGAAGAGGCCTATAAGGCCATCAAGTCCAACCCCCTTCTCAATGCAGGAATTCACTTTAAAGCATACCTCTCAGATGGCTGTCCAGCTGCCTTTTGAAGGCCTCTAGTTTAGGAGAGCTCACAACCTCCGTAGGTAATTGGTTCCATTGTTGTACTACTCTAACAGTGAGGAAGTTTTCCCTGATGTCCAGCCAGAATCTGGCTTTCTGTAACTTGAGCCCATTATTCCGTATCCTGCATTTTGGGTTGATTGAGAAAAGATCCTGGCATTCCTCTGTGTGACAACCTTTCAAGTATTTGAAGAGTGCTATCATGTTCCCTCAATCTTCTCTTCTCCAGGCTAAACATGCCCAGTTCTTTCAGTCTCTTCTCATAGGGCTTTTTTTCCAGACCACTGATCATCCTCGTTGCCCTTCTCTGAACCCCCTCCAGCTTGTTTGCATCCTTCTTGAAGTGTCATGCCCAGAACTGGATGCAATACTCAAGATGAGGCCTAACCAGTGCCGAATAGAGGGGAACTAGTACGTCATGTGATTTGGAAGCTATACTTCTATTAATGCAGCCCAAAATAGCATTTGCTTTTTTGGCAGCCACATCACCGTTTTTTTTTTTTTTGTCAGAAGTATTTTAAACTCTCTGACTTTTAATTGTGTTTTTATCTCCTGATTGCCTTGCTTGTATTATTTTTACATACCTTGCAGCACCAACCCAAAATACCTTGCCACCAAAGGCGGGCCAGCAAACGTTGCCTACTCCTAACCGATCTGCTGTTCCCTTTAAAATTTGCTGCTGCAGCAGTGGCAACAACACAGGTATTCCTATAGGCTCCATGGGGCCATGATGTCACTCCACAATGCCTTGCTCTGAGAAGGGAACCTATGTTGTGACAATGTAGGACTGGGGTCTCCAGCGTGGTACTCATGGGCACAATTGTTACAAAGTGAAGCATTAGCCTCCAGAGCTTTATTTTCAGGAATGCGTCTGGTCCCCAGCCTTTGCCATGTACTTAAGTTCTTGTGCAAGTCAGTTTTCTTTTAGCCTTCTGGGAAGTGGGTGTTTTGTGACTGGCCATGGCCACCACGGTAGTCATTTTGTGAATGGAAAATCCCACTTATGGAAGCCATTTTGTTAGAGTACCCACAACACTTTCAAAATTCCAATTGTGCTCACCAGGCCAAAAAGGATGGGGACCACTGTATTGTGATATAAGATTTCATGGGCTCTAACCCATTTTGTCTGATGTATGCAGTGGTCTCCTTAAGTAGATCATCAATTTACACTTCATTCAATTGGATGCCATTCAGAGAGGTAGCAATATTAAAAATACCAAATTCCCTATGTTTTTCTCCTGAACCTATTTATGAACAAGCAATTCATTTTATCTCCAGACCATCATGTATGCAATCACATCTATCAGCTTTCTAAAGTCAACCTTTTATGAACATCATTCAGGGCTTATATTTCCCCTGTTCCATGCCCCCCTATCAAACTACTGGCCTTGTTTGTGTGTCCTTCCATAAGTAGCACCAGAAAAAATAATTGGAATATAGATTATGTCTATATTCTTTGCAGACTACCCACAAGCATGTAATCACTAAGAGAAAAGAGTATTGAAAAGCTCTGTTTGACAAGGAGAAATTCTTTCAATTTTAAATGAAGGTTTTAACACTGTTTAAAGTAAAGGCTATTGCAGTTCACCTCTGATGATTCTTATAAACAAATTAGAGGGACATTTTGATCACCCAAATAATTTAAGAGGTTTCAGATAAGCAAGTTGATAGATATAAATTATAGGACAAATAATGAAGATGTGTGGGCATGTGCTATGCATAGCATCTTTGACTATATAATATTAAAACTGGTTTTAAAATATTTCCGAGGGGAGAAATAAGGATACAGGGAACTGACAGTTTTGATAGAAAGTCTTCTGGCTGAGAAGCACTTTATCACTAGGTATAATATTATAGCACCCTGTCAGAAAATATTACAGTGCTGCTACCATTTTGCCTCTACTGCTGTAAATGTTTTTTCCTTTGAAGATATGTGCAGCAAGAGTTCATAGAAGTTTTGTACAGCACTATCTTTCACACTAAAAAGATTACAGAGGGTGCAATGAGGGGTAGGGAGGAATCAGGGCAATCAACAGCTGTTATCTGACTCCTGCCATTTTTTTAGTCTTTCTTTTTTTCTTTTAGTACGTATAACAATTAATTAGTTAATTTATGGATATTCATTGCATATTACACATTTGCTCAATGTCTCAATGATATCATAGGTTATATGATCCTGAATTTATATACTTCCGAACCCTAAAGATTTTTCAGTGCTATCTCATGAGTCATGGAAGGATGCATCATGTCTTTGCTTTGATTGGAGAATTCAATACATTCTCTCCATATGTCATAAAATTGAATTTGTTTTGTTAGTTTCTCCATCAAAGCAAATGGAGCATTAGCATGTCCTTCTACTGTGTGATTAGAATTGTTTGACCCTTCTTCCAAGCTGCATCTATTTCTAGTAATGCTCCTACCCAAAAAAAGGTAATCAATTCCTTCTATAGCAGATTTTGATTGCTACCCTCATTAGTTGATAGAGGTCCCAACACCACAGAGAACTCTATGCCCCCCCCCCCCCCATGATTTCTTTTCCTCCTTTAAATACCTTTTGAGTTATTAGGGGCAAGACCACCACATATGGAGATAGGATCCTCATATGAACATATGAAGCTGGTATGTTGAAGCAGTATGTTTTTGGCTTTCTACTAGGGGTGCGTGCTGCCCACAAGCTTCAATTTGGGCCTCAATTCAGCAATTGGAAAACTGCACCATCACTTTTCAGCCATTCCAAATACATCTCAGTTCATCATTGAGACTTTGCAGCAAGAAAAGGAGGAAATAATCCCTCCCACTATTATCTATCTATCTATCTATCTATCTATCTATCTATCTATCTATCTATCTATGTTAGGAATAAGCCTGCAGGCAGGGATTCTGAAATTTTAAATTTTATTTAAAGTAGGAATGTACAGATTTTGTAAAATCTGTTCTGTCTGTGTTTTGTGGATTATCCAGAGTTGTTCTGTTGCCCAGTCATTGACAGAATTGGATTTTTTTTAGGGATGTATGAAAAATTCATTCACACTTGTGCTAAACTCCCACCAAAAAAAAACCAAAAAACCGTCTGCAAATCTGCAGAATCTGTGCAACTGGCCCCTTGTAGAATCAATCTGCAGCATTAAGGGAAATATCTTTGGTCAAGTTGACCAGTATGTTCACCAGCTACCTATACGTGAAAGTTTTAAAACCTTTTCCTGTGTTTGGCATGAGAACTATGTCATGGAAACTGACTCTTTCAGCTAACACAAAACAGCTGAATGATAAGGGAAGTTATCGATTGTACTTCCATGTGTTCCTTTCCACTCACTCAGGTCATCTGAGCAGGCCTTCCCTCATATTCCTGTTTTTATGGTGATAAGATCTAAGAGAGTGTGGAGGAGGCCTTTTCCTGTCGCAGCATCCAGATTATGGAAGATCCTCCCTCAGGAGACACAGTTGGCACTGGCATCCTCACTTTGCAGTTTTGCCACCAATTGAAAACCCTTTTTGTTTTGTTTTTAAGGCATTTTAAGGCTGATTATACTTATTTGCTTTGGATGCTGCTGAATCATGACATACATTTTTACTACATTATAGAGTCTGATTTTATTCTTGGAATACTGTATACAGTTTTGGCCACCACACGTCCAAAAGGATATTATAGAGCTGGGGATGGTGCATAAAAGGGCAACCAAAATTATCAAGAAGGTGGAATAACTCCCTTATGAGGAAATGTTGTAACATTTGGGGCTGTTTAGTTTAGAAAAATGGTGAACAATGCAGGACATGATAGAGTTGTATAACATTATGCATGGTGTAGAAAAAATGTATAGGGAAAGTTTTCATCCATCTCTCATAGACCTCAACATTATCCAATAAAGCAGAATACAATGAGAGATTCAGGACAAACAAAAGTGTATAATGAAAATGTGGAATTCCCACAGCTGGTTGACCACTGTGGGAACACAATGCTGGACTAGATAAGCTTTCAATCCGATCCAGCATGGCTCTTCTTATGTTCTTATATTTTGATGAGCTCAGTGGTGAAAGCTGATGGAAGATTTTGCTGATACTTTATATTTCTACATTTCTGCCCACTTTCACAATGGATGAAGAGCTATGCCTACTTTTTTCTATTGCCACCATTGAACCTATCGGGGGGGGGCACAACCTTTTCAGTCCTGAGGTCATCATCTGGGCTCAGCTGCACATCCACATGCACACGTAGAGACACACATGGATATACGCACATACACACACACCTCCCCCCTCATCAGCATGCAGGTGTGAAGAAGTTTAATTGTCTCCTCCCTGCCTGCTGAGATCTAGGGACTGAGTGATCTCCATTGTGATTGCTGTTTCTTGTCTACAAGTAGCAGTGGGAAAACAGCAATCTGGAAGCAGGATCACTGGGGTGGGGGGCAGCCAGGCTTTCATCTCTCCCATCCCCCAGCAAGACTGCTGTTCCAGCATTGCTAATAGCAGTGTTAGAGCACCATTTCCCTTCTGGAGTTCAGCTGATCAGCTAGGTTGTGAGGAAAGTAGGTGGCAGCAACACATCGGCTTTCAGACAGCACTATGAGTAGGCAAGGGCCATGGGTTATGCATCCCTACTTTAGATGTATCCATTACTAGGAGCCACTCAAGGATTTTGGACCAGATTACTGAGGTTATTGTTGAGAAGAAGCATTTGAAACACAAGCAAGACTAAACTGAAGCGAGAGTTCAGCAGGGCTCAGGACTGGTACATGATTTTTGGGTCGGAGGTCAACCTATAAGCATGTTGGGAATAATGAAGGAGATACCTTGGCACATATATAGGGTGATATCACTAGTGAGTAGCCACAATCGGACCCCATCATTTGCAATCAGCAGGAAATATCACTTGTGTAAAGGATACACTGTCCCAAAGGTTTGTGCCCTGTTGCTTCTTTTGAAAAGGTAAGTACTGAAAACAAGTCAAAAGGACATAGGAAGCCGCCTTGTATCAGGGCAGGCTATTTGTCCACCTTGCTGAGTATCGTCTACTCTGCCGGTGGCAGCTAAGGCAGCACTCCAGAGACTTAGGCAAAGTTTTCCCCATCAGATCCTTTTTTCACAGATTGAACTAGAAAATAAGACCTGAGCTAGAAAGTACACATACTCCTGCCATTCCTGCTACGTATTATTTGGGGCTGGATTGCATTGTCTATTGGAAATATTAAACATATAATAAAGAAATAATAAAATAACAATAAATATGCCCTTGCTCAATCATAGCTACACTAACATTCTGGATTTCTTAATTGTTTTCTATAATCACTATTCCACAAGGGTATTCCACAATAATATTCCACAAGGGTAGCCTTCCATCCCAACCCCCCAAATGGGTTCAAAATGAGCCAGGAGAAGTGGTCTGCAGAACAGTGATCACTCTATACTTATCTCTATGATCAAATGTCAATCACAGCTGTGATTGGCTAAACACACTGAAAAGCAGTGGCAGGCTCATTGCTCTCAAAGTGATTGGACAGAATGGTGCCTGAACATTTTGCCCCATAGACTTGCACTTTTTTTATTGGAAAGCTGGGAATCTGGGTTAGCTAGTGGGCTCCCTGAGATGGTGGGCCCCGGGCTGCAGCCCCCTTAACTCAATTGTTAATCCGGCCATAGAGGGGTTAGGAAAGGGCAGTTCTTGAATATATTATTGCATTTTTACTGTTAGGAAGGTAACACGGTACTTGTAGGAGTCCCCCCCACCCTCAGAAGCCAAAATAGCATGGCTAGCCTCGGGTTCTATGCATTCTAAGTTGGGGGAAAGGCGGGGGTGGGGGCACTGCTTACTGCTCTGCCTCAGGTAGCAAAATGTCTTGGACTGGTTCTGATTGAGAGCCAATATGGCGTAGTGATTAGCGTGCCTGATTAGGACCAGGGAAAGGAGGCCTAAATCCCCACACAGCTATGAAATTCATTGGGTGACCTCAAGTTGCTTAGTCTCTCTCACCCTACTCTAGGCTGTTGCAATGACAGAAAAGTGTGTGGAGTGGGAAAAAACTATGTATATTGTCTGGAGCTCCTTTGCGGGAGGGATAAAAATATAATAAATAGTTTTGCCTACCAGATAAAAATATCAATTATGGACAATTTGAACCTTCTTGACTGTTGAACTGGCTCAATCTGAAACAAAAAAACACACCATCCTCCATTCCAATTGCCTTCGCTCTCCCTCTCCCCCTTTTCACACAGGGCTCCTGCAGTTTTACAACAAAACTCACAAGCCGGTGGGGGAGCATTTCCATCTCCCAGGACATTCTGTAGCAGATTTTAGAATTGTAATATAGGCCAACAAAAACGTTTTAAGGGACATTCCACATTCTAATCAGCAAATCTGAAGCTGGAATCTGGTTTCAGCAAATCCTGGGGATTTCTAGCTACCTACAGGAAATAATAATGGGTATCCCTGTTTAGGGTTTTTGTTCATATGCTCTTGCTATGCCTATTTATTCTCAGCAGCTATTAGATAGTAATGGGTCACACACCTGTTTTGAATCTTACCTGTTTTTTTGGGGGGGATGTACTCATTTAGCTTCACATAGTATTGACACACCTACAGCTCTCTCCTCCCAGCTTTTGTAAAAACAAACGTATTTTTCTTCTTTATATGATTGCTATGCAGGGTGTATACTTCGATGCTGCTTCAGGCATCTATTAAAGTGGGCTCTAACTTATGCCATAACAAACTCGTTAGCCTTTAAGGTACCGTAAAGCTCTGTTGTTCTTGTGCCATGAATTTACTGCATGACAGACCGGTATTCAACCGGCACAGCTGTACTTGGCAGAGATGAAGCGATAGGAAGTGCTTTATTTCCCCAATAGTCTACCTCATCCGTAGTAACTGAAACGCAGGGAGTCACGCCAGAAGTAAAATATAATAAAAGAGGCACGTATCGAAATGGCACGAGTTAGGGGTGGAGATGACTTTATATCAAGAACAAGTGGAAATCTACACCAGATGCAACTGGGGGAAAGAGCTGGCCTTTACACATGTCTACCCAGAAGTAAGCCGCACTATGTTCAATGGGGCTTATGCCCAGGGAAGTGGGTACAAGATTGCAGGTTGTAATTTTATGCACAAATACCTGGGAGTAAACGTTAGTGCAAAGCAGCAAGCATGCACCAGTTTGGAGTGGGCGCACGCACCCTATCAAGAGGCGACTGCGCTAGATCAATGCTTCTCGAGCGGCCGCGCACTCCACACCAGCCGCCGCTGGGGTTCCCTTTGTAACCAGCCACTCTGCTTTGACTGAGAATCCAAAATGGCCGCGGAGGTGGAGCCGGGTTTCGAGACACCTCCCTATCCTGGCTGCGGCGGAAGGAAAGGCATGTGCGTCAAGCGCCGCTGGGCCGATTAGCGAAGCCGCTGCTGCTGCTGTTTAAAGGTGGTACCAGCAGCCCACGCAGCACAGGTCAGTTGGCGCCAGCAGCAGCCGATCTCGTTTGTTCTCCAGGGTGGTCTGCCTCCGCAGCAATAAGGGGGGGGGTGTGTTTCGGGCTAGGCAGCATTAAGAGTGCCCCCCGTCTCCTGAGAGAGGGGGAGTAATAAGAAAGAAGTGTCTCTGAGCATGTGTAGAGAGCATCCACACCACCACCACAAATGAGGTCTCCCGCAACTCTGGGACTAGCGAGCATGGCCCTTGACTTTCCTTTAAAAAAGAAGGCATTAACTATGTGACATTAAAAAAAAAACAATTTGCAAGCCTGCTGCTTTCTTGATTTGGAATGGAAATGTGAGTGTTGGGGATTGGGACGACCATGCCTAGCCTTTATATTCTAGATTCGCCTCTGGATTGTTCTGGAGAAACGTAATACATTTGCTAGCTGGAGTTTGTTGAAAGGACATTGTCTACAAATAGGTTCTCTTCTTTCTGTAGGGCCCCCTAAAGGCGAGCTGGGGCCTGTGAGTTGGTCGTAGTGCCTTCGTGAGGCTAGTGGAAGAAATGATATCTGCTTAGAAAAAGAAACCAATACACGAGGGTGCAATCCTATGCATGTTTAGACAGAAAAACGTCCTACAACTCCCAGCATTCCCCAGCCAGACATGATGTCTGAGGAATGCTAGGAGTCGTAGGACTTTTTTTTCTATTTAAACATCAATAAGACTGTGTTGCAAAAAAAAAAAAAAGGGGGGAGGACTTGTAAAAAAGGCAAAACAATGTGTATGTTTTTTTTTTTTAAAAGTTAGGATGCATAAGACAACAGCCAGGAAAGAGACAGCATAAGACTTCTCTATAACCTAATCATGGGGAAATTTATACCACTTTAATGAAATGTAGTGAAGGGGGTTTGGGGGCTCTGTGGCTCATTTAAATATAACCAAACTTTTATGTAACCAAACCTAGGAGTGGAGTGTTTGGAATGATGGGTTCAAGGGATGCTATACAGATTGCATCAGTTTCCTGTGTGATTATTGGGAGTGGATTCTATGAAAATATATCTATGAAAACACTTTCACGAAAGGCTTTTAGTGTGCAATTGCCTTGCTACATTCACGCTATTTTATGGGGCATCCAAACATTGTTGGTTTCCATTTGTAACCTTCCTGTGTTTTCCCATTGCGACTTCTGTCTTTCTTCTTTACACACACACACACATACACACACAAAACCTTAAGGAGAAAAATTCAAAATAACGCTACAGTCTGAGTGGTAGCGCTAGGAATCTAATGTCTGGAACACCTCCAGTCTGTAAGGACTCGAAGTTTCAAGGCTTCATGGTTATATAGAGAAGCAGACAGATATAGAATAGAATACAAATGCTTTTGCACTAGTGATTAATTTTGCACACTTATAAGGAGAGTCTCATTGAAGTTCCTGGAATCAATTATTTTTTTTTCCTTATGGAGATCACATTATATCTTGCTTTATATGTGTTTTTATTTTGTTTGATTAAATGTCAAGGACAAATACCTAAAGAATCTGTTTTTCATACATTGGAGTATGGTATGAGCTGAAGTCTTGCTAGTGATGTTATTCATCCCTGAAAGCTTAGAACATTATTTAGAAAACTCTGCAAATGGAAAAATGCAGACATGTAATTTCTGTGAAAGCAAGTGCCTTTGGGTTAGAATTTCCTTATCTAAACTCTGATTTGATGCCACATCTGACCTTCTTTGAATTTTCTGCACTTGTCATGTAACAAGCTTGAATATGATTATATGCTCATTGAAATATGTATTTATTTCATTTATATATTGATTTTCTGCTCAAGGCAGCTAGCAATAAAATAAAATCTAGATTAAAAATGAACTAATTAAAACATAAAGATAAAAGAAAACAGAACCCAAACAGTTACTTAAACGTTCTTAGACCTCATCTGTCAAAGGTTCTTAGACCTCATCTGTCCAGAGCTGACACACCTTTGGTATTGCAGTAAAGCGATGTCACATTGCTAGTGCTATCACAGCAGTCATACTGGTGGTATTTGGGGCTAGAGGAAGTGAGAGCTTTCAGCATTGCAATAAAGTTTGCAGGATGGGGTAGTGTGTGTGTGATAGTTCAAATATAGCTAATGTGTCTCACCTGACTCAAGATTTTTTTTTTCCAGATAGGGTCCTAGCTAACATTATTTCTTACCCTTTGGGGTTCATTCAGGTTACATGCGCACTGGCTCACAGATTGAGGTCTGAACACAAACAATAAGGATATAATTAGCAATGGAAATATTGAGGAATGGATTCTCACACAATATTCTGCACTTTGGTATCAATACCTAAGGAGATAGTATATGTCTGCACCTGGAGTGCATCAGATGTGTTATTTGCCATTTGGCTCTTTAAAACGTGTGGAATTGGGTATCTAATATACAGTTGTTGCGATTATGTATTCTAAAGGTGCAAATGATAAATGAAACACCCTTTTCCTTCTTTGTAACTAATGCATTGTGCCTGTATTTTGTTCGCGGGTCTCTGATTTGTAGTCTGTCTGAAGGCTCCTTAATTTTACTTATGTATTTAAAGCATTTATATAACATAAATCATAACCATTCCAGAGCAGTTTATAATGCAAATTATGGGAAGGTGAATGAATGATTGAATGAATATAGAGGGCCTGTTCAGACAACACGCTAAGCCATGGTTAGGCGCTAACCCTTTTGCAGCAAATAGTTAGTGAGCGTGTTTAAACCATGGTTATGTAGCCACCATGGCTAGGAATGGTTCACACAATACATTGATAGCGATATTCTTTGAAGTTATTTCAGAGAGTAACATTGGGTGACCATTCTTTGGCTCCTTGGCAATTAAGCCATGGGCTTCCACAGGGAACCATCCGGTCCCCAATGTCGTTTACCGTCCATATGAAGCCGCTGGGAGTGGTCATTAGGGGATTTGGAGCCAAGGGCTGTTAGTATGCTGGTGACACACAGCTCTGTCTCCCTGTGACATCTGAATCAGGAGAGGCTGTGCAAGTCCTGGATCAGTGCTTAAACCCAGTAATGGGCTGGATGAGGCCCAAAAACCTGAAGCTGGATCCTGGCTAGATGGAAGCCCTGTGGATGAATAGTTCCCGGGTTGGGTAGATAGGCTCATTGCCTGTCCTGGATGGGGTTGCACTCTCCCTGAAAGATCAGGTTTGTAGTCTGGGGGTCCTCTTCGATCCATCACTGTTGAGGGAGGCCCAAATGGCCATGGCTGCTCAGAGTGCCTTTTACCAGCTTCGGCTGTTTCGCCAGCTATGGCCTTTCCTGGACAGGAACAGCTTGGCCACAGTGATACAGGTGTTAGCAACCTCAAGACTGGAATACTGCAATGTGCTCTATTTGGGGCTACCCTTAAGGCTTCTGTTCCAGAGTTAATGCAGAACACAGCAGCTTGACTTGTCAGGAGCTGCCTCTTTTCAGCATGCAACTCCTTTGCTGAGGGAACTGCAATGGCTGCCTATTTGCTACTGGGCCAGGTTTAAGGTTTTGGTACTAGTGTACAAAGCCGTAAACAACTTGGGATCAGAATAACTGAGGAAGCACCTTTCTCCTTGCTGAGGGCATCAGAGGGCATTCTCCTGGTGGTTCCACATGGACCTATGGCCCATCTGGAGTCCACCCAGAGAAGAGCCTTCAGGGTGGTGGCTGCCTTTCTATGGAGCTCTCTGCCTCTGGAGGCCAGGCAGGCACCAACACAGCTCTTTTCCAGGAAGCCTTCCTTCGTTAACCAGCTGTGGTTTTATTTGCACTCTGTTTTTTAAAGAATAATTTTACTATCATGTTTTCTTCTTTTTATCTTGTGTTTGTTTTATCTCTTCTTGTTCACTGCACTGGAATCTGTCTAGATGTTGTAAATAAATAAATAAGCTTTTGGGATACTCTGAAGTGTGTGGAAGTTGAGGATAATAAGCATTCCTCAAAAGCTTATCTTCTTAAATGAGAGCCTTTTCATTCATTTCCTTTCATTTTGCTACCTACATCAGGTGACCCATAGACTCTCCAAAGGAAGGCAGTGAGAGTGAAGAGGAGAGATGTTGTCAAGGCCGAAGCCTGGGGAATCGGAGGCAGATCTGTTGAGATTCCAGAATCAGTTCCTGGCAGCAAGAGCTTCCCCAGCGGTGAAGATTGTAAAGAAAGCAGATAAGAGAAGAGGGGATGTGGGGAATGAAAATGATGATGAAAGACCCTCATTGCAGCACAGCAGGGATGAGGTCACATTGGATGGTACATTTATTTCAGATTACCCTGTTTTATATGGATGATTTAGCATAAATTGACAATTTAAATGCATGCATGCTCACAATGCAACAACTTCCCTACCTGAGTTGTTAAGTTCATTTTCATGGCATGCTGGCTCTAGCCCTGCCAACAATTGGTGTGATACAGTGGGCCTATTCAGGCAGCAGGCTAAGCCATGGTTAGGCCATTAACCCTTTTGCAGCAAATAGTGGGCGTGTTTAAACTATGGTTACGTAGCCAGCATGGTTAGGAATGGTTCACGCAACATGCTAAGTCATGGTTCACATGACACACTAAGACATAATGTGCTCAAAATGCTTAACCACTGTGGCTTAGCATGTCATCTGAACAGGGTCAGTGCCATCGCGCAATTTAGTCTAGTCTATACTTGTTGGTGCTGCCCCGAAGGCATCTATACTAGACCTTACTTATATTGTGTGACACAACAGTGGTGTGGCTGCTGGCCTGTCATTGGCCATCTGAATGGGCTTAAGCTTTCATCTGCCTGAGGGGATGAATCTTAGTCTTGTTCTCACTTATATACCCACACTTTGAATGGGTGTATAGGACAAGCAGAATTGTGTCTGCTGTTCCTGTCCAAACCTTTGCATATTTAGTGGAATGTGAGAATGCAGTCAGGCTTCCTGATCTTAGATATAATTATACACACCTAGAGCCTGTTCTTGCCTTCAGCTGAATGTGTGGAGACCAAGACTGGGGCAATTCAGGTGCAATTCCGCCTCCCCTCAACACACTCTGTAACTCTGAATTTTGAAGAGCGGGGCTGTTGATTGACAGAAACCTGAGGCTTCTTATGTCCCACAACATTTTGGTAAATTGTTCCTATATTCTAGTTAACATAGGCTTTGCTATCAAGTCACATGGGCTGAAAGCATACAAGAATTCTGTGTCTATTTCTCAATAATTTTGTGCACTTCACATCAAGATGAGAGTTACTATGTGGAGCTGCTTTAGGCTTGGATTGAACATTGGAGGTCTGTTCGTGCAATGGGACTTCCTCGTCCTCTCCTCCCCAACACAGCCCCCACTTGGTCTGGAGAATCCCTTAACCCTGTGGAGCAGATTTGAGGCAAGCAGGGGTGGTGGTGGTGCAGGGGGAAGGGGAAACGTGTTCTACCAAGGGTTTCTCTTCCGCTGGTGGGGTGACACCTTTGGATTCAACTCAAAGTTTCATATCTATTTCCTTGGAAGAGGAAAAGCACCTGAGGGTTGCTAATGCTCTGCGTTGTTTTTTTCTTCTTCTTTGCTTTGCTTTCTTAGGCTTTCCGGATGTGCTCCCGCCTCTCACACCAGCTCCTCCAAAGAAATCCAGATTCAAAAGCGCCCGTGTCCATTTTGAGGAGGATCCAGGGGAGAAGTTGGATCATGGTGATCGACACATCACAGCAGTCTTCAGCAAAATCATTGTACGTCCTGTTTGTAGAAACGATTTAAACAGCGATCACACATGCTGAGACAGTGACTAAAGCTGGGGCTGTATATGCACACACAAAATCAAATGATCTGCCAGAATAACCCAAATATTTCAAATCATGCAATTTGCGTTTATTATGTAAATTTGCACTTGTTTAGTGATTATGCTTAATGTATGTTTCTGCTAAACTTGGGGTGTAAGAAGTCACTTCTTCTGACCACTGGATTTACAGGAAGATGCTTCATTCTGAATCAGTGATTGGATTATCAGGTCTAGTATTGTCAGTGATCTGACTGGCGATGGGAATTTGACTCTTTTCTTCGTCCTGTTGTCAGAGATCATTTTAGGTGGAGATGCTGGGGATGGAACCTGGGACCTTTTGTCCGCTTATGCGATGTTGGATGTCGCCATCTATGTTGGTTGGGTTTTCTGCACAAAGCACAGAACTGTCTTCCCCCAGTGACTATGAATTAGTGTAAAGAGATCATTAAAGTGGCTGGGGGGGGGGGGAGCGGAGGTGGGGGGGAGCTTGTAGAAGCGCTGTCATTTCATGGTTGAGGAAAGACTTGACCTTGGGTCACCAGGGTCTAGTCCAAACTCTTTTTGGTGGCCCCTGGTTTCTCGAAATGCTTTTATTGAAACAAATGCTTATATAGGATTATCTCTCTTATCCATGGCAGGAACGAGACACAAGCTCTGCCAGTGTGTCTGCTCCAATGTTCACTGGAGATCCGTTTCCCAGAGTTTTTCACAGGTCTGAAATAAAAACGAAGGTAAGAAAAGTCGCTTCACATTGGCCAGCCTTCTCACCGCCTTCTATTTTCATTTTAGTTTATCGTTCCGTGCTGGACATTAATGTAGTCTGCTGCTGTTGGATTTTTCTATATTCTTCTTCTTTGTAAGCCGCTCTGAGATCTGTCTCTGAAGAGTGGCTGGTAAAAGTTCCAAAGAAATAAAATGCCAAGGGAAAGTGTTGGGGGCCTGTGATGCATTTGTAGAGACGGCTTAGCAAATGGTGCGATGAGCTAAGTAAAAAAGCACATTTGTTGAATTTGCTATTGTGCGTGAAGTGTTTGCCAGCTGGGCGGAGCAATGCTGGGCTTTGATTGGGGTCTGGGAGGCAGGAGCTGTCTCAGTGGTTATATGTCTGGATTGGGTTGAGGCTCTGAAAACTCACTGAGTGCCTGGAGTTTCAGGAACAGCCCTGAATAAAGCTGTGGTGGCCTCATTCAGTGGGGAGAGGCATAGGAGGTGACAACTGTTGCCAAGAGAAGAAAACACTGAGAGCTGGATAACCATTTTGCCAAGATTTCCCGCCTGGCCCTTGTTCTGCAGATGTGTTTCAAGGGAGGAGTAGCGCCTTCTCTTCTGCACTTGAGGTTGCAATTACAAAAACACTTGTTTCCCAGAAGGCAAATGGTGAGACTAAAAGGAAAGCAAAGGGCACAAGAATCTAAGGATATGGTGGGGGGTGTATGGGGGCCTGAGCTCCGAAACCACTCTTTTGAACCAAGGCAACACTTTGCTTTGCAGCATGTCAACATCCCAGTTTAAACCCCCCCCCCCCCAGTTAATTAAGTCTTAAAAGATAAAATACAAATCAGGAAGGGGCAAGGACCCTGCTGGTGCTAAGAGAAATGTCCATGGGCATATAGGAGCCCATAGGCACCATGTTGGAGATGCCAGAAGTAAAGAATGATCAATTTGTGTAGTGAATCAATTAAGGGGGCAATCCTGTCGATTATGTTCTTGAGTATCCAGTGCAATCGTTGCTTCTGCCATGCCTCTCACCCTGCATTTTAGCCACATGGGTTTTTTTTGCCCGTCTAGCTGGGGCACTGTGGAGAAGGAGGCCGAGGAGACCTGGGGATATAGCGTAACCTGGCCTCTCCCCTCCCTGCCCACAGAAACACTCCCCTTCTCCCCTCTGCATGGATGCTTTTGCAACCTCGGAGAGGAAGCCGATGAGGCTGTCTCTGTACCAGCTGTGGGAGGAACGGGGCAAGGAGTGCAGATTCCTGGACCCGAGGTCAGAGCACTGTCTACGACCCTGGGTCTGGGAATCCAAAATATCTTACCTCCCCTCCCCCCCCCCCCCCCCCCCGATGCTATCTATGGGCCATAGGATTGTTTCTTAAACCATTAATTACGGATTAAAATTTGTCTGCTGATTATCCATTAGGACTGGCAATCAGCAAAAACTCATTGACTTTGGGTTCTTGAAACCACTGTTGCCATACAGGCTGCAGATTTTATGATACAGTCTTCTTAACAGCCCAATCCTATGCATGTCTGTTCAGAAGTGGGTTCAATGGGGCTTACTTCTGGGGAAGTGTGTATAGGCTTGCATTTTACTTCTTATCGGTGTATATAAGATTGGGGCTTACTCTTGAGTAGATTGCACTGTAGAAGATTACTTGTCTCATTCATTTGTAACCAAATGGGTGCCTTTTGGCTTGAAAGTACTTAAAGAAAATGTTTATTTATTTATTTATTTATTTATTTCATTTCTAACCCGCCTCTCCATCTAGATCGAGGCGGGGAACAACACCAAATATAAATATAAAAACAATAAAATAGATAAACCATTAAAACAGATAAAAACAAATACATTATTAAAAACATCTTAAAATTAAACTGGATAGGCCTGCCGGAAGAGAGCAGTCTTCACGGCTTTCTTAAATTCCAGAAGACTGCTAATTTGTCGAATCTCCTCCAGCAGGCCATTCCACAGCCTGGGAGCGGCAGAAGAGAAGGTCCTCTGGGTAACACTCGTCAGCCTAGTTTTGGCTGACTGGAGTAAATTCTTCCCAGAGGACCTGAGTGTGCGGGGTGGATTATATGGGAGAAGGCGATCCCGCAGGTAACCTGGACCCAAACCATGTAGGGCTTTAAAGGTAATAACCAACACTTTATACATCGCCCGGAAACTAATGGGCAGCCAGTGGAGTGATTTTAAGATTGGTGTTATGTGGTCACCCCTAGGTGTACCAGTGACCAACCTGGCTGCCATATTTTGAACTAATTGAAGTTTCCGGACTAGGCACAAAGGTAGCCCTATGTACAGTGCATTGCAGAAGTCGAGCCTTGAAGTTACCAGTGAGTAACAACTTCAGCCCCAAATCAGGCCTTCCCAAGATAGCTTTCAATTAGTATGCTTTCTTCATGTTGGTAAGAGCTGCAGGCAAAGGCAAATTTAAATAATTTGTCATTGTGTCTCTTATGTCCTGATCTTTTGCAATGCTGACAGACATTGAGCTTCTTCTTTTTCTTTTTTTTTAAATAAACACTATAATAGGATATATTCCATATTTCCAAATTTGATGAAGAAAAATGTTCTAATTTCCTTTCCCAGTAACAGTGAGTGTTAGCTTTGCATTATTAAACTGTAAGACAGAGTTGGGCAACTTGTGGCCCTTCATATGTTTTGGACTACAATTTCCATCATCCCTCACCAATGGCTGCTATGTGGCTGTATTGTGCCTTGACTTGAGAGAGGTTCTATCTCCAAAGAGCACTTTCTGTAAGGTTTCATTTTCTGTATATTTGCATTTAAATCTGTTAGGATAATAAACTGAGGAGATATTTCAAACAGTTTTCCACCCAGTTTTTGTTATCATAATCTTTTATGAAAGATTAACAGAACTTTGAAATTACCCGGGTTTCATTCTAATTCATGCTAAATATTTGGCACTTCACAAAGATTTTCTTTTGCCTGTCGTTGACCTGCGGTTTGGCAATGCTTTGCTGGCCCATTCTTATGTTTTTATTTGGGAAGCTGCAGTCAGAATTGGCAGCGGCTTTCTGCTCAGAGGTCACTCCCACCTGTCTCGTTGTTGGCGCACTAGAAGGCAATGGCTCAGAAAACAACACTTGAAAGAAGGGGAGAATATGTGCAAGAGATCTCCTCAGAGACAGCCTTAGATTGACAGGCAGGTGCAATCGAAGAGCTTGTTAAAGGGAAGGCTGTTAAAAGATAAATATTTCTAGTACCTTGCAGGGTTTCCTACTATAAGCATGGTACTGCTTGGTACTGGTTTGGTTTGTCTTATTTTAAGTGTTGTTGGTGACTGTGTCTCTGTGTTTTAATTTATTTTATCATCTGGCAGGCAAGAGACAACGGACAGGATCCAGAGGTCCTCATCCACTTGTACAAACAGGCTTTTGCATGCTGAACCAGCTGTTTTGGCTCTTGCTAAAGGAAACTCTTCTGTCCATGGCAGCCTATTTGACACAGCTAATTGTGTGCATGTTGGTTGTGCAACATTGAATGTAGCATCTCCCCCTTTCCCTCATGGCTGCATGAATCCCTAGCATGAAGGTGAATTTGCTTCATGCTGTCTTTTTGAGGCTTCTTTACCAGTAGTCAATAAGTCTGTGACAGGGCCTGACTGTAAACAGCATGGAAATTTTAAAAGGCATTGGTTAAACTTCATTAATCCAATTTATTACTGTGAAATTCATGCCCTACCAGAGTCCCAAAATCTTCAGAAATGGCCTTTCCGAGGCAGTGATGTCTATTTATCCTTGGAAATGCAAAGCATTCAGATAAGCAGACTCTTGGATTAATCACGGAGAATAAGTTCTTCTGTGCACTGGAGTGGAACAAACTTGCCCGAATTTACCTATACCCAGATGCATGCTTCTCCATATTGGAAAGAAGTGTATACATTTTCTCTTGCCTTCCATTTTAGCATATAACAGCAAAATAATGACTTCCGTTATAAGTAGGAAAGAGTGAGAAATGGCTCTAACCGTTATACCTGTTGGACAAGCCAGAGCTTGGTGTTGAGGACATTTCTGTGGGCTTGGTCTTTATAGTACCTTGAAGGCTAATTTTAATTTATTTGGGATTTTGGTTGCAATTACTAGTTTGTGTACTGAAGTGTCAGTCACTTAGTGCAAAGCAATGGATAAAGGCCTGTTCATGTGAATCCACTACATTGATATGGTTTACGAATACTGTTATGGATGGATACATGGTCATCTTTACAAATAGGGGGATGGAGGAAAGCTGCTCTACCCTGAATACGCTTACTCTGGTGCAAGCCTCATTGGGCATCGAGGAGTTTACTTCCAAGTAAACATGCATAGGGATTGTACTGTTAATCACCATATAAAAATACATGTTGACCATAGAAGAAGAATCTAGATAGCACTATTGATGCAATTGGATCAAGTGGCAGAAATGTTGAGGAACTATTTTAGATTAATACAAGAGGGGCCTGCAATAAACTGTTGCAGTGTGGAGTACTTCTGCCTAGGGTGCCAGCTAGCCATGTCGTCGTTCACAATTTTCTACTTCATTGACCCAAGAAATGTTAAGCATTCTGTGGCCACTGGGCATGCTCAGTTGTCATTGGGCTGTTCTAGGTCTCCCCCCGTTAACTTTTTATATTTCAGTAAAACTTTTGTGTTCCCAAGCAGCTGATACCTATCCACCGCCCTTGTGCGTGGATTGTGCTGTCTTGGCTACATAAGGATCAGCACTTGGGGAATAGGTGCTCTTTTACTATATAACAGGTTGAGAACTTGGAAAGATGGAGGAGTGTTCACTTGCTCTCTTGTCTTCCTGCAGGCAAAATCAGTCCCTGAAAGGAGAAGCATCTTTGCCCAGAAGATAGCTGCTAAGCGAGCAGCTGAATTGACTCAGACATCTGCTGCTGCTGCTGCTGCTGAACACGAGCAGACAAACTCAAGACGAGCAGTTCCACATGCTGCCCTGCCTCCTGAACCCTTGAAGGCACAGTTCCATATAGAAGAGGAAGGTGAATGTTGAAATCCCTGGAACAGTGGAAGAAACTGATGGCTCCGATGTCATTGGGGCAGTGAATCCATTCCAGGTTTCAATTAGAACAAGTCAGAATTCTAAAGGCAGTTCACCCCTTGGATAGCTCCTTTAGAGCTCTGACTGAAACCTGGAGCGTATTCACAGCCCCACTGACATTGAAACCACCAGCCTCCACTGCTCTGGGGCAATGGTTCTCAAATACCCACGGGCCTTTGGAAGCCTTAGAAATGTTTGTTAGAAGTGAAGGCAGGGAAGTAAATAGCTCTTAATAAGCAGCAGGTTGTCCCAGGGTCCCCTAGCAGTGAGACTATGAATATACAAAGAACACTCACTGAACTCAGTGGGATTGAGTGTATAGGTGTAGGATTGTAAACCAACCCAAAGAAAGACATTATCTTTCATTGATTGGCAGTGGGACATGCTGTCTCCCTTTATCATGCTCCAAACTGCTAGTTGCTGTGGTAACTGTAGGAGGCCTGCTTAATGCCTTGGGAACCACTGGCATGGAGCATTGCAGTCCACCATTCTCTAGCCTCTACTGGCTGTGACACCCATGTCCCATTTTGTCCAGCTGAATTCCTCTTTCAGAAGTGGAACTTTGACTTGGACGGTGACAAAGGCAGCTAGGAGTATTTAAATTTAAACTCAAATTTAAATGTCAGTTCCAGAAAGAAGTTGTATGACTGGACGAGAGAGGGAGAGGGAGGGAGAGAGAGAGCACAGTGGGTTAGCTGTGTGCTGTCCCCTTAAACACTGAGCAGCTTTTGAACTTTTCTCTCCTTCTCTTGGGCTAAGAGTAACCCTGCTGCATTTTGTCTGTGGACGGGGCCAAAGACTAGATGAGCATGGGGAAAGGGAGGATGGCTGTGGTCAAATGTGATTCTTAACTACTGTAAGCCCACTGAGAAGTAAGCAGGACAAGTCTTCACATATTTACTTCAGAGTAGATAACAGGACTGAATCACTCAGCAGCACTTTCCAATAGTATCCCAGATACCAATCCTCTGCATGTCTACTCAGCAGTAAACATGAACAGCATTTCTACTCACAAGTAAGTAGATGAGCCTCTATAGGACAAGTCTCTGAAGTAAGCAGGACTGAATCATTCGGCAGTTTCCTCCCCTGGCTTCATCCCCTTTCCCCTGCAGGGAAAAATTCCTCTCTGATCAGCAGCTGATAGGAGATAAGAGCTTTTTCCTGCTGAGATCCCTATTAATAAACCAGATGTTACCAATATTTATTTATTTGATTTATACCTGCCCGTTCTACCAGGGAAATGGCACTCAAGGTGGCTGGAGCGCCATTTCTACTTGTGTGGAGCCTGAATAGTCAAGTGTTCAACAGATAACGCCAGCATTTTCCCTTGTGGCCCAATGGCATGCCTGATTTCATATTATTATGACCACAAAAAGTACTCCACTTGCTATTTATTTATTGGCTATAAATTATAGGAGAAAAATGTAGCCGTTTACGAAGCGTAGCCCAAAATGTAGCACCATTAGATTTTTCTTCATCTGTTCTTTAGCTCCCGAAGCAAATGCTCTGTGTGCAATTCTGCCAGTCCTGCGGCACCTACTTTCTCATATAGGTGACCCAACAATTTGTGGGAAAACAGAGATAGGTTTAGCTGGATGCTGCTTTGCAAATTACTAAGTCAGTGTTTGAGACAAATGAGTCTCCACGTACTGTATGAGTTTCCAAACACGGTATGAGTCTTCACGTACTGTATAGTATGTTTTCCATTTAGATTTATGTTTGTTGTCCATTTAGAGGTGTATATTATATATAATATTGCTCACAGTGCTTTTGGTTTCTAGATAAACTTATAAACAGTCAGTACCTTCCTATCGTCACTGGTGAGGGCCTTGGAAGCCTGGCTGGGGAACAAGAAGCCCGGAACATCCACAAGGAGAATATGGAGAGGCTGCAATCCATGACCAAAGAACAGATCTTGGAGGAGCAGAAACGGTTGCTGGCTCAGCTAGGTACAAACAGCTTGCTGATTTCCCCCTAACCGAATGCCTACGTTGGTAAACTGCAAATCAATCTGTGTGCTTTATTCTTTTATTTGGATTTTTCTTTTTTTTAATAGCCCTCTATTTTTAAGGATTGGGGCAGTTCCCAACCATTTTGAAAGCACAAACCTAACATAACCTCTACACAAGAGAACAGTGCCCGAAGCACATCTCACGCTGCAATTTCAAAGACACCGAATCATTTCCAGGCTTTAACATTTCCTGTTGGGATGTTTAATCGATGCAGCTGACTTCATGACAGACACGTCAACTGCAAAGCTGCCCTGACAGCCTGAGAGCTTGTGGATTTGCCAAAGTTAGCTGCTTGTATTAACGTTGTTTGACAGAACACTCCTCAGACATGAATGTGTTCCTGTGTCCTTAATTTGCAACTAGAAAAGCCGCCTCTGTGCCCAACATGTGGCTATTCTCTGTGCAGCCCCTGGAGCTGGTAGGACCCCAACCACTTTCTCTGTGGAGGAAAAGTCCTCTACCTTGGCTCCAAGAGCACTGATTTCCTGCTGTTGGTAGTGACGGAGAAAGAGCAATCTCTGTGGCAATTGCTGAGGGATGGGGGAGGCTTGTATCTCCAGCCCTATTGATCTGTAGATTGCAATGGACAAGGAGGAGAGGGGTGTGCTTATGTACGAATATGTGCAGATGCAGCCCCTGGCCCTCCAGCTAGCGCCCTTGGGGCCAAATACATTGTATACCCGTTTGGGCCTTGGTCAGAAATGTAGTCATCAGTATGTTTAACTTAAAAAGCAAACATAAACCAAAGAGGACTTCTAATGCTATTGGTGTTCTGTTATGCTTTCATTGTCAGATCCCAGTTTACTTGCTTTCTTAAAGTCACGACGTGGTGGTACTAGTACAACTAGGGAAGGAGAAGAAAAAGCGGAACAGGAGAGTCCAAGGAAGCTTGTGCATCCAGGAGCATGTCCTGTGCCTCAGCATGAAGCAGAAGAGACGCTGAAAGCTGCTTTTGTGCGTGAGCCCGACATAAAAGAGGAGCCAGGCATGGAGTATTCTGGAAGGACTGGAGCCTGCTCAAGAATGGATGTTTCAGGTAATAAAATGTATAGAGCCTTTGATGCAAAGCTGCCAGGCGTCTGAATCATGCCCATGCACAGTTTTGCAGGGTGTTGTTTTTAGAGACCAGGAATTCTCAAGTCAAATGTGTCGTCTAAATGGAAGACTTGCAACTTTTTTGTTGTGATCACCAAAGCGTGTTGGAACGAGGAAGGGGCTGTTTTTCATCATTTTGCCCATAGGGGGGGAAAGACTGTTTTAACCTCGAAGTCTTCATAAGAGTTTTTACACACTGCTCTTTGCTGCTGTTGCATTACTCTCTGGCAGGAGGTGGCAGAGAGGAAATGTGGTAGCAATCAGAGATGCAGCTGCTGATGGAGTAACTTTGAATGGCACCTTCGCTTCTTGGCGGGCTACGTGTCCTTTGGGAACAATCAATGTGTTTGGGGTTTTCCTGCTGATCCATTCATAACGCTACTCGTACTGTGCCAGATGGAAACCTTACGTGCTTCCTGTGAATAGGTGCACATTTGGGGTACTCCACCACCCCTTTTTTAATATGTAATGTCCCATTTTCTGCTTCCACTTTGAGAGGCCATAACTGAAGGCTCACCCAGAAATGTATTTATTTATTTGCAACATTTTTATACTGCCCATCAATGGTGTTCTCTGGGCTTTTCTAAAAGCTATTAATCAAAATGCAAACATTAAATTGCTAGAGGTTGGAATAGTCCATAGCTTCATACAGTGAAGCCTTCAAGCAAAGTTATGTGGCTGTCAGAGTTGGACACATTGTGTCTGAGTGAAGCCATGGCTGCTGGCACCCCTTTAGCTCGCTGAGCGGGGGTGCGGTGGGGGGTTGTCCATGTGATTCCCGGGAGGGGGTGGAGGTTGCTTCACAGCAATGAGGAGGCAGCCATATAACTGTCCCTCCTGCTACTTCCCCTGGCTTCAAACTGCATAGACTGCAAAGCTGTGCATGGTTAGGGAAGTCTGCCACCTAGTAACTGAGGATGATACTGCACATCCCTAGGATCTCCTTAGCATGCATGCAAAGTTTCAGGTGTCCAGGCTCCACGATCTTGGTGGTATGGTCCTGAGAGACAGACCCACATCCTCTCCTATTATAAATAATAACATCAAAACAAACATTACAACCATCATAAAATAATCAGCATAATACCAGCATAAAAGCAGAATAAAAGTAATTGAAAAAGTTAGACTAAAATTGGAATGGGGGGAATAATGGCAAGAATTAAACATGCATTAAAGATATGGAAGTCAAACCCCATGCAAATTAAAAGTTTTTCACTGGTTGTCCAAAACACCACTATGAAGGCACCAGGCAAGACTCTCTGAGGAGGGCATGCCACCACTGAAAAGGCCCTCTCCCTAGTAGTCGTGTGCTTCACCTCATTTGGTGGGGAGCTCTGGAGAGGGGCTTCTGGTGCAAATCTTAAGGATTGGACAGGTATGTATGGGAGTAGATCCTAATTCTAAACTATTCAGGGCTTCAAAGGTTAATACAAGCACTTTGGATTCAGCCTGGAAATCACTGGTTTCTAGAATTGCATTTTATTGCAAGTTGTTCCTGTGCCTAGCTTTATCTCTGATTCCCAGAAGCATTGCGTTGAAATACAGAGCTGTAAGTTTAGGTAGCGGGGCAGAGGCTTCTCAGGAAGGTTCAGACTCCTGTCCTACATTTAAATAGAAAGGGAACTGGACTTGTGAGACAGTATATGCAGTTGCCCTATCAGAACAAACTGTAGGAAGTGGAGGTGGAGGTGGGGGTGGGAAGGCTGACATGTTCTGGCTGCTAGTCATAAAGCTGCCACAGTTAGTAGCTGCTTGTGCCTTAGAGGACTTGGGTGAAGATAAGCTGGAACATGTTTTAGGAAGAAGATGGAATGGTAGCTTGAGTTGCTGGCATGATTGGGTCTCTATTGGTTGTGTGAGATTTGCTAAGGCCGGTGAGGAATTGCCCCGGTCTCTGGGCAAGAGGTTGGCTGCAAAAGTGTGGTTCTCCTCCCTGCTAAGTCATGGCTGTGAAAGCAAGACCTTTTGGGGTGAACTCTAGAACTGCTTAAGGTTAGCCGGAGCATTTCCAAGCTAGATAAAGCCTGTGGGATTTCAGGGCCTTGTGTTTCGATTATATTTTCCTCAGCGTGGATCATCTAGGCTTAAAAGGCACACGGCTTGCATTATCCACTGATGGGCAGGCTGCGGGGGCTGCTACTGTCCATCTCTTCCAGACTGTATAAAGGGAGTTAATAAAAGACAGATGCATACTATGGGAGGGCCTTCCCTAATCTTGTGCCCTCCAGAAGTGCTAGACTACAGCTCCCAGAATCCAACATATTTGGGAGGCTCTTGTAGGAAGTGTAAGGTTGAAATGCCCAGAACTTTTGTTAAGAGCTCAGTCTGTAAGTCCAACATATCTGGAAGGCTGTACTAGAAAGTTCACTGGTTCAGATGCCCAGAAACTTCGTTAGAGTCCAGCCTGGAAGAGTGGCCCATGAACTTCCCTTTGATCTTGTGTTCTGCTGCTGAGGTGGCTTAGATTGCTGCAAGACCTTGTAGGATCAATATTCCTTGTGTTCTTCCTGTAACTGCGGGTCAGTTTCTCTTAAGGAACTTGCTGGTGCGCCCAGATTGAGTTTCTTGCAAGCAGCTCTTCTTGCTGAAGGACAGGCAGAAGTTCTGTCTCGCTCTCCCCCAGACAATAAGGATGGCAATGAACATGAAGAGACATTTGCTTGCCACAAGTCAACATAGTGTCCTTTTGAAAAAGAAGCATGTCCTGTTTTGTTTATACAGCACCATGCCATATATATGGTGTTTTTCAGAACAGCATCAGCCCCATAAGATGGGCCTCTGCCTCAGGGAGCTCATGTTTAAATGTTGGCAGTGATGGAATGCAATAGAGGGAGGGAGGGGGGGAGCGAGAACAGGGCAGGAAGGGCTGGATGGGAGCTGATGGACTTGGGGCTTTGGTTCCATTGTGGATGAGGACTGAAAAGGTCAAGCCAAAGAGTTCATGGTCTTTGGTGCGGTCACCTTGATAAAAAACTTTGGTCAATTCTCGGGTCCCATTCTTCAGTCCCTTGCCTCAGCATTACATAATGATAAAGCACAAGTTTGTTTTCCCCTTAAGACAGGTGTGGGCAGCTTCCAGAGGCCAATACTGACCTTTCAGGGGCCACATCCTTGCCTCCACCAGCGAATTTGCCACTGACATTCGGTGGCGCCTGGAAGAAATGTTCAGTATGGCACTTAAATTTGGTTCACAATGAAAGGGCCCTTTTGCTGCTGAATTTTTGGTCATTGCCATGCTGGCAAATTTGGCAATGGCAGGAGACAGCAGGGACCACACTGAAGGGTGGGAGGGGGCGCTTGTTGCCCACCCTTTCCTTAAGCAGACAAACAAGCAACGACCAACCAAGCTGAGCAAAGCCTCACCAGCATCCTCCAGGAGCCCAATCTATCTCCTGTTTTTCCTGTCTTCCTTGTATTCCCAAAACAAGAGGGTTGTCAGAGACTTGGCAGGCCACAGTACGGAGCCAGTAGGCTGAGCCTTGCTCAGTGGGTCGCATGTTGTGCAGGCCTGGCGTGCCTAGTTCCATTTTCCTGCTCGTTGTTGCCTACCTCTCCCGCCTCCCCCTTCCCTTTGTGTCCCATCGCTGTTTCCTTCTCTGATCCTTTGTTCTGCTGTATTCTCTGGGTCTCGCGGTTGCATCGAGCCCGCCTAATGAGATCTCTGAATCGCTTTTTGGATTTGGAGTGGTGTGCTTTGGTGAGATAAGGGTGATGTTTACTGTTTTCTTGTTGAGCGAGCAGCTTTCATGTGCAAGAGGAGAGCAGGTGGATTAGCACTTCCAGAAGACCGTGTCTTCTCTCTTCCCCCGCCCTGCCCTTTTCTTGTTTCCCCAACACACCTGCACATTTCCTGCATCAGGTTTAATTGCTAGCAATCCAGTGCTGGAATAATCATGTGCAAGGTGGCCACTGCTTTTAAAGGAAGCGTTGATGTTCCCTCTGCACCCAGAGAAAACTGCACTTCCAGCCAAACAATCTTTAACACTGGTGAGCAGCAGACAATAGCAAAGGTTTGATGGGAAGGCGTAAAGGGAGAGGCAAGGCGCGATGGGAAAAACAGACCTTGGGTCTTGGGGAAGAAAGGAAGGTGCATTGAAACAAGAGGGGGGGGTTCTGTCGGGCGGCTTACTATATGACTGAAAAGAGAGGAGCAATTATAAAAATCAATGGAGCTTTTCAAGCTGCCAGAGGTTATGCATGCAGCACATTGTGCCCAGCAGGAGATGTAATATTAATTTTGCATTAGCACTTTGCATTGGAAAGCTGCCATTGTTGATGCCAAGGAGTAAGTTCCTCATGAATAAGCGAACAACGGCCATGATTCCAGAGGGAAGAAAGCAGTTTGCTCTTGCAATAGAATCACAGAATATCAGAGTTGGAAGGGGCCTGTAAGGCCATCGAGTCCAACCCCTGCTCAGTGCAGGAATCCACCTTAAAACAGTCCTGACAGATGGCTGTCCAGCTGCCCCTTGAATGACTCTAGTGTGGGAGACCCCACCACCTCCCTAGGTAATTGATTCCATTGTCGTACTGCTCTAACAGTCAGGAAGTTTTTCCTGATGTCCAGCCTGAATCTGGCTTCCTGTAACTTGAGCCCATTATTCTGTGTCCTACACTCTGGGATGATTGAGAAGAGATCAGGAAAGGTGCAGTTCATTCAAACAGAGAAACTTGTTTTTAACAAGATGGAAGGCTTTGTCTTTAATTTCTCAAGATCTTGTATCCACCCTCTCGGGTGGAACCAGCCCATACGTTGTGCCTTCTGCAGCTGGTGTGTTTCATGCCATCTTGGTGGAGGAGATGAGTCCATTACTGAATCAGGACAGAGGAAGGCCAGAACTTGAGCAGATGTGGTGAACTTGCTTGGTGGGCCAGGCTTATATCACACAAACAAGTTGCAGGAAATGGCACTATAGGTTGACTGTATGTTGCGTGCCTCAGCCTGGAAAACCAAACATAAGCTTGGAAAGATTCAGTGCATATTCACCATCCGGACTGCCAGCTTGTGTTGCTATAAAGGATTTCTCAGCAATTGAACAATCTGCTGGTAACCCTAGAATATGTATCAGGCTCCCCCCCACCTCCTGCTGACAAGATTGCAGTGCTTGTGTCTGATGGTGCACATTACTAGTCCGACTCAGAGCATGGTTGAATTAGCCTTCTCAGTTTAGTGATTAATGGGGAGGAAAAAACAAATACTGGAAGAATTGCAAATACTCAGAGAGTGCAGTATTTTGGCTAATTTCTGCTTCTTCACATCCACCATTCCTTGAAAGCAGAGATGGAGAATGCTCTTCTCTGCAGTCCATGCAAGGTCAATCCTGATGGTAGATTTACACAGCCATATTTCTAGCTTCTCTTCAATCTAGGCTGGTCTCTTCAGCCTGGATTGAATACGGGTGCGATGGCTGTTTTTGGTGCTTTGACATGTTTTATTTAGTAGCAATACTTAAAATTTCTATGGTACTCTTAAGTGTTCAAAGGGCTCCACATGCATTATCTTTGTGGTCTCCGCTGCGCACCAGTGCGTTACTGGATTTCTCTATTGCTTCCCATTGTGCTCCCTGCACCTCCTGATTTTTATCGTATTTCTTCAGATTTCTTAAAAAATTAACTGGAAGGCTGGCATACTGCAAACAGAAGCACTGTCTTCCAGCCCTCCCCATCCCTGGTGGTCTTCAGATGTTTAGGACTTCAGCTCCCATCAGCCTCAGGCGGCATGACCTACAGCCAGGAATACTGGGTCTTAGAGTCTAAAACATCTAGAAGGCTGCTTTAGGAATTTGGATTTTATAGCTGAGGCAACATTACCTAGTGGTGAGTTCTAATTTTTCCCAATCCTCTTCAACATCTGTATAAAGCCACTGGGAGGGGCCATTAGGGGATTTGCAGCCAAGTTCCATCAGCATGCTGAAGACACACAGCTCTCTCTCCCTGTGACATCTGAGTCAGGAGAGGCTATGAAAGTCGTGGATCAGTGCCTAAACTCAGTAATGGGCTGGATGAGGGCCAATAAACTAAAGCTGGATCCTGGCAAATTGAAAGCCCTGTGGGTGAGTGATTCCTTACCAATCTGCCCAGTCAATGAGGTCATCAGAGGGTATATTAAGGGAAATGCATGCAAAATTGCATATTTTATGGGGAAGGGCATTAAAATGGGTATTTTATGGAGGAAATGCATATAATTTAAATACAAATTTTGTACGTTTTTAAATTTTTTTTTGCTGAAAATGGGATGGCATTCACTTATGACTCAACACATGTGAAATTAACACAGACTGGAAATAGACTGATCCATCCACCCCTATTTTCAACTAAAATAAATCTCAAAGTGACTTGCCCAAAATTGCTGTTTTAAAATCACTGAGAAATACACTATTAAAGGCAGTGAAAATGCAGTAACACGTATATAGTATATATATAGTCACTAAATCACCTGGCCGGAACCTGTTCTAATAATTAATAAAGTGTATCCAATTTTTTTGGAAAGTCTGGTGGAGTTCATTCTTCCTTCCCATAGCAGTTTATAAAATGCTGTTTTATTCATCACCATGGCAGTCCAAATCTTCTTTTTTCCATTGTACCACAGACAGTATACAAGTTGATCATCTAGCTTTTGCTAAGAGGATCAACATACAATCACCACTAAATCTCTAGGGGTCTGATCTTTAATATCACCCAGGAGTATAGTTTTTGGGATTGGTTGCAACTCATAGCCTATAATTTCTCTGATGCTGTTTATTATCTGCTTCCAATACTCTTTAACAAGAATACAAAGCCACCATATGTGGGCAAAGTTTTATTTACCATTTCACATCCAGCACCTATCTGTTACTGCTAGGAACATCCTAGAGATTTTGGCTGATATATATATATATATATATATATATCATTTTATAGAAGTTTTCTGTAGATGGCCCATCTATTACATTCCTAAAATTTTCTGAACATACGTAATTCCATTGCTCCTCTGACATAATGTTAATTTATCTTTACCTGTTTTGTTTAGTTATGCTCTATTCCATTGTGATATTATTTGTCATCTACTAGTATTTTAAATACTTTGGACAATAATCCTTTCTGTATGTTTGAGCTCAGTAACTTCTCAAATGAAGTACAAGGCCTAGCCATGCCTATTCCCATAATTGTTTCCTGAATATCATATTTAATTTGCAAATAATATGAAATATCTGCATTGCTGCTTGGTTTTATCCTGGTTGTGCTTTTATATTGTGTTTTTATACTGTTGCTTGTTTTGTACTTTGAATTGTACTTGATGGTTTTAACTTTTGAGAACTGTCCACAGAGCTTCGGCGATTAGGCGGTATAGAAATGCAATAAATAAACAAATATTGGAAAAAGGGAAGGCTCAGATAATAGTTGTGTCTGCTGGTTGGGATATGAAAAACTAACTTCCTGGGAAATATAATCTTTGATTTTTTTCAACCCCTCACAAACCACACAGAGCAGTTTCCCACTTCTCTTGCTGTCTTAATCTCAAAGCTACCAGTCTTGCATTTCAACATTGTTACTTTGCTATATTATCCATTTTCTTTCTCCTTGGTGTCTTTTATTTTGAGATCCTTTTTTCCTATGATTATTGTTGGAGTGCAGTTTAAATCATTAATCTCATTTCATTTTCTGCTCTTGATTTCTAATCTCGTTGTATTCACTCCACATCCAAGTTGGTATTTAGCTCATCTATTTTATCTGTGAATTTCATTAATGGCGCCATCCACTTTCCTTCTCTAGATCTTTAAGGAAGATTAAATTATCGGCAGACCTTTGATGTTTATGTATTGATGATGAGTCAATTTTGTTGGGAGGAGTGCTCTCGCCCCTTGTGGTGACATGAAAACAGTATTTGAAGTACTTTTCAAAGCCAGAAATGCTGGCAAAGGAAAGTGATGAGTGTTCTTCTTTTGTGCCCAAGAAAAATAACATTTGTCTTTGCCTTTCCAAAAAGATGGTGACCTTCCTGTGAAGCCTCAGAAAGAATGGCTCCACATGGACAATGTAGAGTTTGAAAAACTGGAGTGGATGAAGGACCTGCCCCAGCCTCTACAAAGGAAAACCAAAAAGGTTGGGAGTATAAAATGCAATTTCTTTTTTCTTGCTTTCAAATTATCTTATCGTAGCACATGTGATCAGCAGCTAATTTCAAGAATTGTCTGGGGTAATAGGGTTAAAGGACCTAATAATTTGAGCAGCTAAGCTTTTAAATGTCTGAATTTTCTTTTTCTTCTTTTTACCCTCAACAGGGGATGCAGGCACGTTTCAGTCTGAAGGGAGAACTTATTCCCCCAGATAAAGACTTTCCTACACATCTGGGCCTACATCATCATGGAGAGGAAGCAGAAGTAAGGGGAAAATAGCCTTGAATACCAGAGCATATCTGCAGTCTCATTGCACATTTGTCAGTATTCTGTCAGTTCTTACTAGACCTGGGCTAGATAGGCAAAGGCTGATCGTGAATGATTCTCCGTTGGAGACAAGCAAAGTACTTTGGTGCTTTTAAAATATATGGAAGAAGCAGATCAAAACAACTGCTTTAAAAGAAAATTATTAATATGAGGAAGGTTTATTTTTCCATTGTGGGATTTTTTCCTGCTTTCCTCTTGCGGGACAGCAGGAACCACCTAGATTAGGGCCAGAATGTTGGGTGGTAGAGTGTAACTTCCTAAATGAATATTTCTCCTGGGTGATCACTAGAGTTTTGCTCTGAGCTTAATGTTCTATAAAAGAAAGGAATCTCCCACCATAACCTCTGTCAGATTGGGTAGTGATCCTGAAATATTTTTTCCAGCCTTCCCTGGAATTTGCCTCCTCTGAAGCTATTGCTCTGTAGTCACTGCTTTCACAGGCTTCTTGTTGGGCCCCTCTCTCTACATGTATCATCCTGTGATCTGGGCTGTGTGGGGAGATTTGTAAACAGATGGTCCTGTTGACCTTTGGCTCTTCATAAATTCTATTCAGACTAAGGCGTGATGCCTCTTCAGTAGCTCGGAAATGTAATATGATGATAACATTTATGTAGTCATCTGTACCATAATGACCCTGGTTGGATATTTATTTTTATAACAGAGGGCTGGCTACTCACTCCAAGAGCTCTTCCACTTGTCTCGCAGCCAGGTCATTCAGCAAAGGACTCTGGCTTTACAGGTGTTGGGCCGTGTTGTCCAGAAGGTGAGTTGACCTTAGTATGGAATTCTGATCTTCATGTGCTCTCATTTTGCTGTTGTGATGGGGATAATTAAAGTGCCAAGATGGCGACAGGATGGCCAAGTATATCCTGACCTAGGGAAGTGTTGATGAATCCATGGGGGAGTTAGTTCACTGAGCTTTCTGCAGCTCAGACCCCCGGACTTCAGCATGCTTCCCTGTGAGTTGGTCGTGTTTTCCAGTGGGTTTTTTTTCCCCTTGTCAATACAAAGTTGTACAAATTGTGGCTTGAATTTCCTTGATTTGTCAAATTACAACCGGAATTTTTGTAAATTAAGCAAACTACAGCCAGTGTTTGCTCAAATTGCTGCTGCAATTTGAGCAACTTTCTGTTGACGAGAGGGGAGAAACCCACAAAAAGTTCCTGGATTTCGGGAAAGGCCTGTGGATCCATCAGGCCTAAAAAGGGACAGATTATGAAAGGACGGATATCTCTATCCTGACCCTATAGAAGCAATCTACCCATTGCCAAATAACCAGTGTGCTCTTTGATTTCTGATTTGGCAAATCATGTAATTGGACCTGGGGAATCCCTTAAACATTTTGTGCTTTATTTGATTATATGCACAAGCACCCACAGAGTTTGATCTAAAGTCATCTTTTTCACAAAGTTAAAGAATGACGTGCATCACAGAGAGCCCCATCCTGTGATAGTTCTCAGATGGGTCATTTGTTGCAAACAGAGTTTTAAAGTTCCTGCCTCATGAATCAATAATCAAACATTGTTTGGACTTGTACATGGATCTGTCCATTGCATTTGGTCATTCTGTCCAGCCCCTGAACTGCTTGGAAAGGAGGTCGTTGAAACAACTGAATCCTTGTTAGTTGTCTTTTGATTTGTTGTCGTGTTACTAGCTAACCTCAGAGGTTCAGGCTGCAATTCTATGAATGTTTACCTGGGTGCGAGATCCATTGAAACCCAGTGGGGATTATTTCTGAATAAACCTGCATAGGAATGGGCTGTCAGTTTAGGAAACTAAGAGAAGACAAGTAATTTAATTTACTCACTACTGCAGAAATAAAATCAGTAGCATTTATTTGTTTGGTGTTTTATCTAAGAAGTTGAATATGATTAAATTGACATATTATATTTAGGGATGGCCAGATTAGGACATCAAAGACTCAGTTCTATGCATGTTCAGGCAGAAAAAAGCCCTGCAACTCCCAGCATTCTCCAGCCATCCCTGGGGGATGCTGAGAATTGTATATCTTTTTTCTGTATAGTATTGTACCCTTAAGTGCTTTAAAGCAAAGAGAAAAGATTATGAAACCTGGCTGAAACCGACTATATTATATATTCTTACAAGTCAGAATCCACAAACTGTGACTGGTTTCATGCCCATTGGTAGACTTCTATTATTTGTAGCATGGATAGGGCCTCATCCCTGATTCTGCATGGCTCTAAATGCCATTAAAATACAAGGCAAAGCCAGTGACAGGTCAGCCTCCCACCTCATCTCTTGCTGCAGTTCCAGGCTCAAGCAAGAGACAGGATTGGTCTCTGATTTTGCATTGCACTGTAGAGGTTGTGAGTATTTCTGAAGCATGGCATGAAATCAAACGAGGGAAGAACATTCCCCCAGGGGTGAGAGGTGTTATTGTCATGGTGTGCATAGCAATCTCATTTGCGGACTCTTGGGAAGAATGACAATTTCCTTATGACCATATGCATTGTGTGGAAGACTAGAACATAAAAGATTATTTTTTTAAAAAAAGGAACTTAACAGCCTGACTAGTGATATGAACCAGAAGTAGCAGTGGCTTTAGGTGACCTCTGATTGTATACATTCAGTTTCATCTTAAGGGCCCCTCTGCTGTTACTTCTGGGAGCTGCTGCACTTCCCACATCACAAATCATGTCAGATGTCCAAAGTCCTTTTCGAAAGAGCCCACGATGTGACTTCTTCCTATGCCAATGGTGTTCCAGTTCCTGGAAAGACTCCCAAAGTTGCCAAGCAGCGCAGGAAGGAGCTTAACTATAGTGTAGCCTTCCCCTGACCTGGTGCTCTCCAGATGTTCTGAATTACAACTCTCAGCATTCCTGACCATTGGCCCAGCTGGCTGGGGCTTCTGGGAGCTGAAGTCCAAAACATCTGGATGGTACCAAGTTGGGCAAGCTTGTTATAGTGGCTCCACTGCTGCTAAAAGTAATGTTACAAGGAGTCCTTGGGAGACATTGGTGGTTTCCCTCAGAAGTAACCATCCCCCCCCCCCTTTTTTATACCTGACTTCGTTTGTGGTGTGTATTTCAGGCCAAGGCAGGGGAGTTTGCGTCACTGCTGAAGGGAAGTGTCTTGCTTGTGCTGCTTGATGCTGGCTTCCTCTTCTTGCTCCGTTTCTCCTTGGATGACCCGGTGGATAATGTCATTGCAGCCACCGTGCATGCCCTCCATGCACTGCTGATCTCTCCAGATGATGAGGTTTCTATCTGTAGAACACATGAATCCACTTAAAACACTTAGGCTGTTGGAACCTATAGGAATAAATCCCTAATTTCCTTTTTCCAAGAAGGATCTCTTTTCCCTGAGGGCCAAAACAGACATTAATTTAATTGCACGTCTAACACGGGTGGGCATCTTGTGGCCCTTTAGATGTTTTGGAGTACAGCTCTCAGCATCACTCACGATTGGCTATGTTGACTATGTCTGATAGAAGTTGTAGGCCAAAAGTTGTCCACTCTTGGACTAGCAGATATTTATTTATTTGTTGCATTTATATTCCACCTTTTTTCCTCCAAGGAACCCAAGGTGGTGTATATAATCCTCCTCCTCCTCCTTCTCCTCTCCATTTTATCATCATAACAACAGCCCTGTGAGGTAGGTTGGGCTGAGAGTCGGTGACTGGCCCAAAGTCACCCAGTGAACTCCCGTGGCCAAGTAGAACCCAGATCTCCTGACTCCCAGTCTAACACTCTAGCCACTATACCACACTGGTGTATGTCTTTTCTTTTTATTTGTACTATGTGTCTTTTATTTCTAGAGTAGACACGGGTTGATCTGGATTGGTGCCCTGGCATCTACACCAGCGTGAAAATGGTGGGGAGAGTCATAGCTGCTGTAGTCCCTTTTAAGCACTTGACAAATGTTAGATAGTATGCCTGTCCCCCCGCTGGTAATTACTTTGGAAAGATGCAGAGCACATAGTAGATTTTAATTGGTCACTTTAAAGGGATGGTTATAGTTCTTACATGGTGGAAATAGTATTAATCGGAAAAGCTCTGATGAAAGAAAACCGCTTTGAAGTGAAATAGAGGTCTTTGAAAGCAGTTAAATAAGATAATAATAATAATAATAATAATAATAATAATAATAATAATAATATTTATTTCTTACCTGCCTCTCCCTCCGGATCGAGGCGGGGAACAACATCAATACAAACAATATAAAATACATAAAACTGATTAAAAGCATATAAAATTAATACATTATTAAAATATCAACAAAGTCTTAAAATTCAACTGGGTAGGCCTGCCGGAAGAGACCAGTCTTTATAGCTCTCTTAAATTCTGGAAGACTGGTAAGTTGGCGGATCTCTCCCGGCAGGTCGTTCCATAGGCTAGGAGCGGCAGAAGAGAAAGTCCTCTGGGTAACGGATGTCAGCCTAGTCTTGGCTGACTGTAATAAGTTCTTCCCAGAGGACCCGAGTGTGCGGAGCGGATTGTATGGGAGAAGGCGATCCCGCAGGTAACCTGGACCCAAACCATGTAGGCCTTTAAAGATAATGACCAACACTTTGTACTTCTCCCGGAAAGTAATTGGCAGCCAGTGGTGTGATTTTAAAGTTGGTGTAATATGGTCACCCCTAGGTGTACCGGTGACCAACCTGGCTGCCATATTTTGAACTAGTTGAAGTTTTTGGAGTAGGCACAGAGGTAGCCCTATAGTTACCAGCGCATGCACTACCGTTTTTAGGTCTTCCAACTCTAGGAAATGGTGCAGCTGGCGTATCAGCCAAAGCTGATAGTAGATCAGCTTGATAACACACATGATTTATTTTCATACCACACAGTAGGTTTTTTAAAACTTCAGAACAATTATTCAGGGTAAAATGTCAGCGTAAATAGCCGTTTATTTTCTATTAATATCAAGTAACCTTTGGGAAATGAGAATTTGTTATTAAATGGTAATTGTGCACTCTTAATTAAACAAACACATAAAGTGAAAGAGATAAAAATTGTGACTGCCCAAATATTTTTCTTCTGTAGGATACATGACCACAGAATATATACAAAACTTAAATAAGAGAAGCTAGTGACACTTCATGTGCTGTTGTCATCCAGATGTCCAATAAAGATTGAAGTTGATTATGATTATTATGATTATTATTATTCAGTGGGAGGATTAGGAATCACTGCCAAATTCCTTTAACTGGTAAGGACATAATCCAGTTAGCAGTCAGTTGTGCTTAAGGTGCGCTCTAAACCCCGCGTTAGATCCCTCTCTTCTTTCCATTGATAATTTGTCTTTTTTCTGCCTGCCCTCACTTTCCAGGACTATCTTGACAAGACTTTCTCATGGTATCAGGGTATGACTGTCTACCCTTTTATCCCAAACAATGAGGAAGAAAAAGAGATGGAGGAGGAAGACGAGGGTGATGAACAAACTCTAACCCAAAAGGCACTGGGAAGGAAATCAAAGGATGAAAATGAGTCAGATCCAGAAGTGGCAAGGTCTGATGTTGTAAAGGTAAACATCCAGAATCTTGCCAAAAAAGCAATATCTGTAAATTTAAATTTAATGTAATGTACAGTCAAAATCATAATGGAGAATATGTTAAGGAGAAGTTTGCTCAGTTGAAATGAAGCTTTTGTTTTCAATATATCATTTATTTATTTAAAATCTAATGCTCCCTATTTGTTTGCCATCCAATGATCCAGAGACTGAAGTCTCCTTCTTCATCTACTCGAAGGCAGGTTCTTTTGAAAAACTCTAGGCTGCCAAAGGGTATATGTGTTTGTTGTGTATTTATGCTTCAGTGAACTAGAAGGCCTCTGCAATGGATGGTCACAGGTTCATGGCCTGATTTAAGAAGCCAGTTTTAACTAGGGATGTGCAGTGGATCAGATCGGATCCACGTTCCGGATCCAATCCGCCCAAAAATCGGATAAAAACTATCCAATCTGATCCGATCAGCCATCCAATTAGATCTGAAGGGACCCGATCCGGATCGGAAAACATTGGAAAATCGGACGCCACTTTGAATGCTTTTCCCCATAGCCTAGTATTGTGTTACAAAAACGCCTATAACTTTTTCATTTTTAAAGATAGAAGGATGAAATTTGGGCACTTTGTAGATGGGTTAGGGGTAGTTGGCATTTTTTTTAATAACGAACCAGAAATGCCTATAACTTTTTCATTTTAAAAGTTCCACACATGAAACTTTGCCACATTGTAAGTGGTATGTTGGGACCCATGTGTGTGAAATTTCAGAAACATAGGTGCTTGCCTTATGTGGCAATTAATTTTAGAAAAATGGGTAGCAGTGGGGTAAATACAGTTATGCCTTCAACTTTTTTATTTTTAAAGATACAAACAGGAAACTTCGGCACATTACAGGTACCACTTTGGTTGATATGTGTGTGAAATTTCAGAAAGCTAGGTCCAGGCATGTAGTGGCAAGATATTTTTGAAACAATGAGGAAAAAAATGCCTATAAATGCCTTTTATTTTAAAAGTCAGAAGTCTGAAAGTTGCTCACTTTGTAGATGGGTTAGTTTTGACGGATAAAAGGGAGGGGGAGGGGGGAGGGGGTGCAATTGACAGCCCAAGCCTCTGTGGAAAAACTTTTGTAACTTTTAATCTAAAAAATTCGTAGCACGAAATGCCTGGACCTACCTTTCTGAAATTTCTGACAGATAACTATCACTAACCCATCTACAAAGTGAGCAACTTTCAGACTTCTAACTTTTGCAGCAAATGGTCAGAGAGAGTGTTAAAACCATGGTTATATAGCCACATGGTTAGGAATAGTTCACACTGCATGCTAAGTTATGTTTCACACGATACGTTAGCCGTAATGTTTAGCTCAAAATGCTTAACCGCCAGGGCTTAGTGTGTCATCTGAACAAGGGTCGCTCATTTACCATTTTCTGCAAAAGGGTTAGCGGCCTACCCATAGCTTAGCGTGTTGTCTGAACAGGCCCAATATGTTGTATATTGCAATATGGCTAAGCAAAGAGTATTAAATTAAGGAATGGTAGAAAGCAAATCAAATTCATTTTGAAAAGGTTTATAATGTGTAAACAAAAATATGGACACTGGGTCATTTGTATATGATTGTTTATATACTTAAGAATTTATAAAAGAGAGCAAGTTTGTGGTTGTAAATGAAATGGTGGCTACAGTTCTTGAAATGCTGGGATTGCTGAATCCCACAAGTGCAGTTGTGCTGTGCAATATATAAGATCAGGAGAGGTGTTGCCTAAAATGTAGAACATATGCCTGTACTATACAATCTCTCTGTTGCTTTTTGATTAGTAATCCAGAAAGAGGCGAAAATATAATTTGCTCCTTGTCATGGAGAAATGGTGGGAAATTCATCCTCCAAGCCCCGTTCATATTTCATATGTTTTTGTAATAACCTGAAGAAAATGGTGTGTCTTGATCCTTTCAAAGGGTTAATTGTGTGTGTGTGTGTGTGTGTGTGTGTGTGTGTGCGTGTGTGTGTGTGTGTGTGCGCGTATCACTTGATATCCCTTGAGGACTCATGGCTGAATAGAGGGATTGCCTCCATTGAAAAATGTTTGAGATGGTATAGAAACCATCTGTGGTGTTCAGTCTGTGATAGTTGTTTCACATGCTTCTCTCTGGAGGGGGTCACTCTGCCTTCTTGAGAAAGTTGCTGAACATCTTGCTATAAAATAGGAATACATTTATATTGGGGGACATTTGGTAGCTTCTGAAGCATCAAATAAAAGAACATTCAGATTGTGTTTCTGTTCTTCTTCCTCTTCTTCTTTCTCCAAGGGACTTCTGAAGACCAGGATCCTTCACCGCATGAGATACATCCTGGAAGTGATGCGCCCCATGCCTTTGGTAGTCCTGGAGATTCTAGATATTCTCACTCGTGTGGCAAGGCACTCCACTGAAGCATGCTGTCGGGTAGGTACTATGGTGTGTGTGTGTCTGTGTATTGGGTCAGAGAAGGTGTGACTAAACAGAAGTAAAGGGGAAGCAAAGAAATCGTAGAAAGAGTATTCCATATTCTTGTAATTTAGTGTTTTCTCTGTTGGGGCAGCCTGTTTATGGAATGAACTCATCAAAGAGGTTTGTCTTACACCTACATTGTCATCTTTTATGTGCCAGGCATTTTAGAGAACTAGTTCTAGATTTTCATGGCTGTTTTATTGATTCCTATGTTGTTTGTTGTTTTGCATTGTATTGTATCTTATCCTTTTAACTATTTGTATTGTATTTTATATTTTTAACTGTTCTGTGTGACATTTTAGTTTTTTGTAACAGTTTGTAAGCCGCCAGAGAAAATTACTTCTTGGCGGATTAGAAATGTAATATAATATAATATAAAATAAAGCAGTGTAATGCAATATAATATAATTTGCCTGATAGCTGAAATTTGCATAATTACAGGGAAAAACAGGTGGCTTTCGGCTGCTGCTATTCTGTCTTTTAATGTGTGTTTGCAGGTCTTGGATTGTCCTCGCCTGGTTGAGACTATCATCAGGGAGTTCCTTCCCACCCAGTGGAATCCAAGAGCAGCTGAACCTGGGCAGTTTCTCACAAGCCTGCATGGAGTTCCATGTGCCACTGCCATGAAACTAATTAGAGTCTTGGCATCTGGGGGGCGAAACGCAACTGCCAGGCTGGTAAGGACAGCAGCCAGTCAAAACCTCTCCACTTGAGCAAATTAAAAAGAGGCAAAGGTGGAATGAACAAAAGATAACTCTGAGACCAAAAGAAAAATAATTCCCCCAATTTGTTGGCATTCTCTTGATAATTAGATATTCAAATTTTGCATAAGTCATATTTTTGACATAAATTATGCCAACCTTCCAAACTGAGGTTTCTTTAAAAAAACAAACCACCCACTAAAACTTGTATGTAGGGTGGGAGAGAAAGGATCTTATGGGGGTTGCAGAGGGCCAGAGGCAAAGGAAGGAAAGAAGGAAGGACGCAAAGACATTAAGATGTGGGTGGGGTGTCCAATTGCAAGTCAGGCCAATGGGTAACAGTTAAAAAGGAAATGTTCAATTTTAACCTGGTTTCCATTATAGGTCTCGTATACAACCTGGGCTTGTATACGAGACCTATAAAGAACTCCTTTGGACCAGATCAAAAGCCCTTCTAGTGCAGCATCTTGCTTCCCACAGTAGCCAATCAGATGCAACCACGAAGACCATGAAGAGGGCATGAGGTCAATAGCCTTCTCCCTCTGCTTGCCTGCCAGCAACTGGTATTGAGTTGGCATCATACGCCTGATCCTTTGGGCTCCATTTAGCTCTCATGCCTAATGGTCAGTGAAATAGTCCATGAAATTTTCTAATAGCCAAGTGGTCATCACTAGGTATTCTTCAGCCTGCATCCCACTCAGACATCTGCTTGCTATTTACAGCTTAACAAGTTTGAGATGAAGAGTCGGCTGAGTCGGTTCATAGCTGAAGATCCCAAAGACCTTCCTCTGAGGTTGGAGGAAGCCATCAAGATGAACACGGAGGCCTTCCGCTTGTGGGCTGTGGCCGCTGGCTATGGCCAGGCCTGTGATCTCTATAGGTATGTTTTCATGTTATGGCTCATGATCTGGTGTTTTGCCACATAAACCCCATTGCTCAGTGGTGAGGTAAAATTTCACTTCCTATCAGGGTTGTAGGATATTAGTATGGCTGTGGATCTGGTGTTTTTAAAACCTGCATGGCAGGGAGAAGATCTCGTTGCCCCCGTAAAAGCCAAAGTACTTATTGTGATTGATTTGTCAGTCGCTTCCTCACTTACCTATTGGAGCAGGTGGAAATTGATTTTTGGAAATAATAATAATAATAATAATAATAATAATAATAATTTATTTCTTACCCGTCTCTCCGTTTGGATCGAGGCGGGGAACAACAATATGATAAAATACATAAAACTGATTAAAACATGACACACATTATTAAAACTGCATTAAACCATCCTAAAACATCCTACAAACATCCTACAAACATTCTAAAATTCCACTGGATATGCCCACCGGAAGAGAACAGTCTTTATGGCTTTCTTAAATTCTAAAAGACTGTTAAGTTGATGAGTCTCCTCCGGCAGGTCATTCCACAGTCTGGGAGCGGCAGAAGAGAAGGTCCTCTGGGTAACGGTTGTCAGCCTAGTCTTGGCCGACTGTAGTAAGTTCTTCCCAGAGGACCTGAGCGTGCGGGGAGGATTGTATGGGAGAAGGCGATCCCGCAGGTAACCTTTACCCAAACCATGTAGGGCTTTAAAGGTAATAACCAACAGTTTATACTTCTCCCGGAAAGTAATTGGCAGCCAGTGGAGTGATTTTAAAGCTGGCGTAATATGGTCACTCCTAGGTGTACCGGTGACCAACCTGGCTGCCATATTTTGAACTAGTTGAAGTTTCTGGACTAGGCACAGAGGTAGCCCTATGTATAGGAGAGGGAAGAGCTTGGATAAAGTGCTGCAGCCACACAGTGGTGAAGGGAAAGAGGTATATCTCCTCCACATGATAAGGGTTTGTTTACCTCTATTAATCTTTAAACTAGTTGCAAAACCTTAGGCCTGGGGACCAAATCTGGCCCTCCTAAGCTTCCAATCAGACCCTCCAGAGATTCCCAGGTGGCCCCACCCCCTTTCACCAACTGGGGGCTTCTCATAAGATAAGAGGAGCCCCTGCTGGATCAGATCAAGAGTCCATTTAGTCCAGCACTCTACTCACACAGTGGCCAACCAGCTAGCAGGACACAGTGCAACAGCACCTTCCCACCCATGTTCCCCAGCCATTGATAGCCTTCTCTTTCCAGGAATTTATCCAAGCCCTTTTATCCAAATTGGTGGCCATCACTACATCTTGTACAGGTTTCTCAGCTTTTGTGCAAGTTTTTTTCTTTCTTTTGTTCTAATGCTGGTACCTAAGCCTTAGGTACCAGCGTTAAGAACTTTAAGCTAAAATTTGTTGGTGTTTTTGATATTTTGCTCCTATCCCTTTTGCACCGCCCACCACTGAAATATGGCCCCTGAGAGTTTCTTTATTTGGCCCTTGGGCTAAAGAGGTTGCACACCTTTGCTCTAAGCCAAGTTTGTGAATAAGCCATAAAACCGGCTACTTCAATAACTAGAGCAAAGATCAGTCTGGCAAGGATCTAGGAAGCAGAAAGTGATGTGGTTGTCCCTGAAAAGACAGGTCAGCGTCCTTCTCAACAATATGAAGGAAGGAAGCTGGACCGGAAGGAGTATGTGTCTGTGGAATCAACACCTGTCATTGAGCTTCTTTTAACAGGGATTACATTTGAGGGCTGTAGATTTGAGGCCATTCATTAGTGGAGGGAGGCGTTGCATTCAACTCGGAATGGGCATGATTGTACGTTGTGTTACAGTTTTCCCATATTATTATTATTATTATTATTATTTACATTTATATACCGCCCCATAGTCGAAGCTCTCCGGGAGGTTTACAAAAATTAAAAGATTAAACACTAAAAAGACAATATACAAAATTTAAAACCATAAACATAAAACAGCTGACATTTAAAACATTTTAAACTGTTAAGCCTGGCCACAAAGTCAGTTAAAACCTCAACTTAAGCAATACTAGTTTTGTATTCATAGCTGATTCCAGGTGAAACTGATCCATACCAAAAGGACTGAGCCCAAAACAACTGGCACTCTGACTCTGGGTTCAAACCAGTAATCCAATGAAACAAAAATGAGCAAAACTATTATTTTTCTGCTAGGCCGGTTGATTTTTATCAACACTTTAAAAACAACATCCATCCTCTCTGCCAAAGATGTGTAATCTACTAAGTTCTTACGTGGAAACTTCCCTTCATAGTGTTTTGGCTTCTGCTGGGAATAAACAAAGTATATTGGACTAGTAGTCAATGCCACCCTGTTTTGTGATTTTTCTCTCCCCCCCCCCCTCCGGCTTTCCCAAATCACAGGGATTTCTATCCTTTGCTAATGAAGATGGTCTCATCCCTGAACCAGTTGGCCCACAATTTTCAGGAGAGTAACTGTGTGTTTGAGCTTTCTATCCAGCGAGCCGCAGCCATGATGACTCTGCTTACCCAAGTGACACAAACAGCAGGTTGCCGAGCAGAACTACGCGCCCAATTCAGCAGGTATAGCCGCCTTCTTTTTCCAGTTCTTTGTGGTCCCCCCCCCCCGCCCCCAAAGTAATGTTCTCCAGAGTCAAGCAGCAAATTCTTAAGGTGGGTTTGCATGACTTGACTGGGTGCTTATTTAATTGATTTATTTTAAATGTTTTTTTTTATTCCACCTTTCAATAAAGACAAAACAAAAAAAAGTCAAGGCAGCTTACAACATGGTAATCCAGGCTTCTACAACTTGGTGCCCTACAGATCTGCATAGCTGGCTGGGAATTTATGAGAATTCTAATCCAACACATCTAGAGGGCAGCAGGTTGGGGAAAGCTATAGTAATCAGTTAAATTACTAATATACAGTTAATAGCAACAGATAAAAAGGGTGATGGAATATCAAATAAAAAGTTTCAAATTAATATATAAGGGAGATGATGAATTGACCTTGGCAGGTCAAATGCCTGCTAAAGAAGAAAGGTTTTTGCTGTCATACATCTTCGACCCTCCCTTTCTTCCATCCTGGAACTCAAAACAGTGTACAGTGGATTCCCATCAGTCTCCCATTCAGGCATTGACCAGGCTTAGATCTGCTTAGCTTCTGCGAGGCTCTAGCATCTTGAGCTTTCAGGCCATTTTCCTCCACAAAATCACCCCATTTGGTGACCAGTGGCAGCTATTGCAAGAACATCAATGCCTTGCTGCATTGGATAGATTTCATCGAGTTTCCCATTCCAACTCTGGATATCAAGAACCTTGTGCCAACTCACTAGCAGGGTACCTGGGTTTTTTCTAGTGTGTTCCCAGCATGTGGTACTGAGCAATCTGTAGGCAGCATATTGTTATAAGTGGTTCAAAACACGTTCAGAGCTTGGCCCACTTGTTCTTTAGAAGCCTTGACTTCCAAAAGTGTTTATTTTACAAAACCCTAATGCAAAAATATAATACCAAGTTTTGCCAAAAGGTATCTGAGGGGGAGAATGAGAGTACTCCCTTATTTGCTTTTATGCTTATTTTTAGAGAGGCTTCATTTCGAACTTGAGACTGTAGCTGTCTTGCTTTTAAAAAACTAAATTGCCATCCTGTCCGTAATGCCTGCATAACACCTGATATAAATGTAGACTTTGTGGAAATTCTCCCTTAAGTGCTTTGTTACAAAAAGGGTTTGCATTTAGAAAATTTGTTCTCAGTGGAAGCAAATTCTCAAGTATTCATTTCAGGTGGAATTTGCAGAATTCTCATTACCCTTCTTGGATGGTGGCACTTTAAATGAAAAGGTGGCTTTAAAACGATGGGGCAAGCCAGTCCCTTGAAAAATATTACATGGGGAGAGGAAGCAAGAACTGTTTACCAAGCAACTTTCCTTTATGATGAATCATATGCATCTTGAAATAGCCATATCCCTGTGGTTCTCCTAATTGAAATGTGGGATTATAAGCTTTTTAAACAGAAAGGCTATTGAGTATGTACAAATAAATCCTGGAGGCTTAATAAGAAACAAAGTGAAGACAATCTATTCATTCGTTTGTGTTCAGAAATTGGTGAATGCTTCAAATGGTAGAAAGCAAAAAAAAAGTCATAATTACCAGAGTTTAAATATGAAATAGAAAGATGGTTTTAAAATGTTACACTTGATAGTTCTCTCTGTGTCCTACCCGAAAATCACTTTAAAAGCATGAGATGCACAAAGCAAGAAGAGGGATCCATTTGCTAGAGGCAGTCTTTTTTTGTGGAAGCGCTTGAGCGAGTCAACAGCGCAGAGCCAAATACGATGGGTACTGTGGAGACAAAAGCAGCTGTTCTACAGCCGAAGGTGATGTTGAAGTTTCTTCTGCAGCCATTTCACAGCTGAATAGGCAAGCTGGCTTTAAACCAAGGAGCATGTTGCCTGTCCAGCTAGTGATTGAACTTCAGATATCTCTGGTTGTTTGCACATTTCTCCCCTGTTCACATACATTGTCCCAATGGCCACTGGTTTTTCTTGTCCTGCAAGGGTCCATCTTGTCCCCCATGTTCTTCAACATCTACATAAAACTGCTGGGAGATACTGGGGTGTGTTACTGTCAGTATGCTGATGACACCGAGCTCTACCTCTGCTTTCCATCTGATTCCAGAATAGCTGTGGAAGTCTTATCAGTGAATGAGTGGAGGTGGGCTTACAAACTGAGGCTTAATCTGCACACAATGGAAGTCCTGATGGTAGAAGGGAAGAGGTTTCAGCACTTTCTCTAACTGCGACCTTTTCTAGAGAAAGCTGATATTGCCTCAGTTATGCAAGTCTTGGTTACCTCCAGATTAGATTACTGCAACATGCTCTGCTTGGGGCTGCCCTTGAAAATTGTTTGGAAGGTACAACTGGTTTATTGCAACACGCACTTTCGTAGCCCATAGCCTACTTCATCAGATCCAGGATATAAACAAAGACAACTTTTATATTTATATTTATTTATAAAAATATTTGTATGCCACGTTTTGGCCCTAAGAAGAGCCCCTGAAGCCCACAAATTGTCAATGAAACGATTAAAATACAGTAACATCAATTTAAATACAATAAAGCCAAGAGCAAGATAAAACAGTCCAAGCACAATCAACAGGGGAGACAGAACTTCAAACCAAATGGAAATATGGGCAGTTTTTAAAAAAAGAATTTTTTGACAGGTGAGAACCAATTGAACCCATCCAGGGAGGAGGTTCCACAGCCTGGGTGTTACAGTAAGAAAGGCCCTGCAACCAGTTGTGTCTCTGAAGGTGGTGGGAAGCGCTGCAAGGCCTCTGATGTTGAACACAATGAGGCATTTGTCAAAATGGATCACTTTAGCTAATAGTGTTGTGAAACCGCTGCATGAACATCCAAAACCTTTCAGCTTCTTAGTTCTGTCCCATTAATTGTCCTTCAGTGAGGAGTCCTAGCCCTTCTATGTGTTTCTGTTTTGCACCCTCATTTTTAAAATCTATATTCCTTCTGTTCCCTTCCTTCTGCCCCCCCCCCCCAATTAGGATAAGTGGGAGGAAATACTTTGTCTTTGTGGAAGAGCAGATTGTAATAGTGTTCCCCAGGGATTCAGTATTGAGTCCAGAAAATGTCGTTATTTATTCCTGCTGGAGGAGTAGACAGTGAATTTGACTGAAAAGATCATCATTTGTGTTGGTGTATATACCCAATTTAGTGAGGACCAGTAGGTTGATCTAACGAAACTGAGTGACTGGGGTAGGTGTTAAGAGCATTTTGAAGCAAAACCAATAGCAACCTGTAGATTGCAGGGGGAGTCCAGGTAAAAATTCCACCTTACACCCATAAGCGTGCACAGCACATTTCATTAGGTGGTGCCCCCAGGGATTTTTTTATGGTAAACTTGGGAGTAAATTCCATTTAACTAGGGTGACCATATTTTGGAAACTAAAAAGGAGGACATCATAGCCGACCCTCAAGGAGGCGTGCCCACCCCAACATGTCCAGCCCCCAAGGATGTGTGCCCATCCTGACATAACCATACCCAAGGGTGTGTGACCTTGGTCACACGTCTGATTTACTGAACTGTAAACCAGAATCTAAAAGTCAATAAAATATGATATCGTCGAGCATCTCTGAATCCTACAACTAAACCATTACTGTTGTGAAATGCAGTCAGAGCTTGGAAAAAGGGGGAAAGGGACAGAACTACAACATCACCACTTCCCGTGTTTATTTTACAAACATATCTCTCAAAAACAAAAGTGGGTTACATCACCATCAAAGAATACAAATACTGAGATTTCAGCAGGCATTATGACACACTTCCAATGACATCTTTGCAGCCATAAAGCCTAGAATCCTTTTTTAAAAGAAAAACTCAGATTTTCAGGTGGCTGAACTCTGGGTCCCGCAGTATCACATTCTGCATTTCTGGCTATTATAGAAACAGATCAGATCACCAGTCCAATTGCTAGTCCCCACCAGAGCAAACACATGGAACCAATGAAACTTAGATAAGTGGGGACTTAACAAGTTCCCATTGATTCACTGTGTCTATTCTAGTTGGGAGTAACAATTGGATTTAGGCCTCCAAGTTGTATGCATCTCTCTTGAAGTGTGGTGCCCAGAACTTGATGCAATATTCAAGATGAGGCCTAACCAGTGCCAAATAAAGGGGAACCAGTACTCATGCTATTTGGAAGCTATACTCTGTTAATGCATCTCAAAATAGCATTTGCTTTTTTTGCAGCCACATCACACTGTTGGCTCATATTCAGCTTGTGATCTACAACACATGCAAGTGAAATGATCCAAAGTTATTCCCTTGTCTTAAAAGCTATGTAGGAACATTGAGTAGCTGTAAAAGGCACGGGGTCATATGTTATACATCATAATGTTGTACATTTTGATATATAGATGAAAATCCTTGCAGGTAATATATAAAAGAACTGGCAAGAAAGTTCAGAAACTTGGGCACCTGGGTAAGCAGAAATAGGAGCGATAAGCAGAGGTGGAGTCTGAACATCCAAAACACAAAACTCTGTGTCCTTTGAATCCACATTTGTTTGCGCCTGCAGAAACCCATTTTTAAAAAAGCAAAGTGAAGCATATTGGCTGGTAATTAGACCGAGGTTCTGTGTGCAAAGCAGAAAACCACTCCTTTGAGCCTGCAGTTTGAGCCCCCACCTCACCCCTCGCACCTTCATCCTTAGGCTTCCTGCTGTTCAGCTGCCAGCAGCCCGCCTGCGCTGCCTGCCACCTGCCCACCCAACCTGCCCACTACTCGCTCACCCACCGCTCGCTTGAGTGCTCGACCGCCACCCGCTGCTCGACCACCCACATGCCCTGCCCTCTGCCTGCCCATGCCGCCCTACCTTACTTACCCCCAGGCCCACGCTGCTGCTGCTGCCTCCTTCTTTTTTGCTGCTCATACTCAGACCACGCCTCTCCCACAAGTGTCATGAGATGGGGATGAAATGTCAGAAGTCTCATCCTGAAGTATCGCGAGACTGGGGGAGAGGAGAGAGCAGGTAAGCTGTGACTGCTCCATTCTCCCCCCCCCCCGCACCTTTCCCAGTATGAAAGGGTCTCTTAACACTTGAAGTAAGAGGCCGTTTCATACTGGGAAAGGTGGGAGGGGGATAGAGCAGGCCGCGTGTTCTCTAGAGGCGTGGAGATCACCTAATGCCATTAGCGTGGCTGGGAGAATCCTCCCAGCCACGCTAATGGCGTTAGGTGATCTCCACGCTTTCCAGAGCTCTGGAGAACACGCGGCCTGCTCTGCCCCCTCCTCCACCCCCTCCCACCTTTCCCAGTGTGAAAGGGCCTCTTAATTCAAGCATTAAGAGACCCTTTCATACTGGGAAAGGTGCAGGGGGGAGGGGGCAGAGGAGGCCACACATTGTCCGAAACTCTGGAAAGTGCGCAGGTGGCCTACGCTATTAGCATGTTAGTCATGCTAATAGTGTAGGCCATCTGTGCACTTTCCATAGCTTCGGACAACGCACGGCCTGCTTCCCACCCTTCTCTCCGTGCCGCACCTTTCCCGGACTTTTTATTAGGTGGTGCCTGGGCACCAGGTGAACCACCTGTGTGCACGCCTATGCTTACACCACTTAGTGGTAATGATTGCTGTGTCCAGTAGCAGAGAGAAATGCTGTTGCAATATGAATGCTTTTCTGTGTGAATTTGGGCAGCATCCAGTGACATTTGGCATGTGTGAATGGGCCATCACAGATCTAATGCTACAAATGGAACTCTCCATCACCTCAAACATAACGATTTTCAATGGCATCAATTTGTTTCATTGGTTGCTAAAAATACAATGATATATGTATATGTGTGAACCAGCTATTGGTCAGTTCAGAGCTTGGGTTTAATTATTTTAATTTTTATCCCGCTTATGCCACAGTCTCTGGGCAGCTCACAAAATAGCAGTAAGACCTTACAAATGCTGATAAGCAGACCAATATTAAAATTATAATTCATGGCTCTTCTGTAGTGAAACAACTGCTAAAACCTTGCTAGAAAAAACACATTTGTGAGAGGACACACAGCTACTCACCAGGTTTGGCTGGTTATCCTGGTTATTCCTCCTTTGACCAATATTCAGTGATGGCACATAGACTAAATTTCCTCATGATATCCCCCATTCCTACAACTCTTGGCTTATTGTTAATCTAGGAGTCTTCAAAGGCATACATGATGGTTGCCAGGTCTTTAGAATGACATATATATAACAGGGCTTTAAAGCCCTCTAGGTGCTGACTACAACTCCTATTATTCCAGACCTTTGACCAGGCTGGCTATAGCTGATGGGAATTGTAGTCCAGCAGCATCTGGAAGGACATAGGTCCTCCACCACCACCCCTCGCCCAATTTATTTGGAGTGTGGAAATGTCTCCTCTCACCCAGAAGTGAAGCTTCCATTTGTACAGCTAGGTTTAATATGTACAGGGCAAGGGTCCGATTCAGTTCTTAGTCCAACCATCTAGTTATGGAGAGAGTGGATGTGATATTCTCATGGCTTTGGAAATATTTCAACAACCTGTTCACAAAGCCATTTACATATTAATACTGGGTAAAAAATGAAACACCCTTGTCAGGTTTTCTCTAGCATTTTATATGCGTTCTTCTTTGAGTCTTGTAGGCCTCCATGTACAGTTGGCTTTAACAATTTGTTTTCTTTCAATCATTTTGCCCTTCTGTTACGTTGCAGGAGTGATCTAGAAGGCAGTGACCAAATCCCACCTCCACCAGTCACCTGGAGTCAGGTGTCAGGCTTCCAGCCCATCATTGAATCTAATGTGAAGAGATGCCTTAAAGAGCTATCCCAGCTGGATACCTGGCAGGGATTGCAACCTCTTACTACAGCCTATCTCCTCTACATGGGCGTGTATTACAGTACCTGCAGTCAACAGGTGAGGCGCTAGGATTGGATTTCATGCATTGACAGGAAGTTGGGCAAGATGACCTTTTAAGGTACTATTCAACGGTATCATTCTGGCAGGGATTTATCTGCATCCCTTTTTAATGGGATGACTTGGGGCAGGATCCGATGGGAATATAAGATCAGGTCAGTGTATCTCTTCTTTACTCAAAATGAGAGAACTTCAAAGCATCCTCTAGTTAAATGAGAAAGTTGGGTGGGAAATACTTCTCAGACCTGGCCGATAGTTTTCTGCCCCTGTTGAGGTGATCTTCAGGATGTTGCTTGAAGCAGATAGTCAAAAGGTCTTTGAAATCATCAAACACTTGAAAATAATTATATGATTGTTAATACTTGGGATGTTTTAGTTATTGGATCATGGAGCTAGGGCTGTAGGCGTCCTTGCCCATACATAGTAAATGATTGTGCTGGATGTTGTCATGAAGCAAAACCTGAATCTGCAGCATCCTGAATGGAAATGGATAGATCTGACTCTTGCTGGGCACAAATCGTTGTCTTCATTTAAAAGCCTTCATTAAAAAAACCTCTTGCTTTCCCTTTTCTCCACAGCCATCAGTAAACCCTATTGACTGCTTAGAAGATTTGGAGCATCTGACAACTGCAATGCTGCTTCCCCTCCTCAGGCATCCAGCCATGCAGACCCTGTGGGAAATGCTCAGGTAAAACTGTTCCCAGATAGGTCCTTGCAGCAGGTCAACAAGCTGGGACTATTCGTCCTTTGTGGAATTACAGAGACGATGCCATACCGTAGATTCCTGGGCTACTAGAACAGCCCTGCAGGACTGATGTTCTTTTGACCCAGTAGGCCGGGGATCCTGTGTTCTGTCACTCCGCTCCAGTCTCTATTTATCCTTTCCTATTACTTGCTAAGGTGGAGTAAATTATGCAAAACAAATGCATGCTTATTTGCATCATTTGTATGGGTCAAAAAACTCTGCCCTTCAGCACAGAATATGAGGTTTCTTTAAGTGCAGAATATTTTAATGCCATGTTGAGAGCTGCGCTAATAGGTAATGTAAATTCCACGTATGTTAGCTTGTTGTAGCCAAACAACAGAATCTGTGGCACCGTAAGCTAATACATTTGTTGTAGCATAAGCTTTTGGGAGTGCACAGCCCACGTTATCAGATGCTTTGAGCACATGAATGAAAATTTATGCCATAATAGTTTTTCAGGTTTCGATAATGTTATAAGCTGTTCTTGTAACAAGGATGCATGTACTGAGTAGAGCTCAGTGTCCAGAGAAATTTTGGATGCCTCTCAGAGGAGTGAAAAGGGACCAGCTGCAGCAGAGGCTTGACATTGGCATCTGAGAAGGACTAGGAGACTCAAAAGGAAGAAAGGAAAGGGGTACATTTCAGCAGCTTGGAAAGCACAGTGGTAGCACATTTGCATGGCAGGCACATCCTGGCCTCTAGTTCACTCAGCCACCACCACGGAGGCAACAGATTAGCTGAGACCTCAGGTTTATATCCAGAGCTCATCCAACTTAGGTTAGTCCCACTGAAATGAAAGGAACTGAAGGTAGTCATGATTAATTTAAGTCCCATTCATTTCAGTGGATCTGTTTTAAGTAGGACTAACACTGGATACCTCCCTCAGTGTGTCTTGTCTTCCATCACCCCTGGAAAGAACCAGGGTAAAGTAGTGATGGCATTGAAGAGCAACAATGAGTTTTTCTGTTCTATAGATGAAGGATTGGCTCATACCAAGGCTTTGCTTTCAGAAATATATAGCTGCAGCTCAGGCCGTATTTGAACATAAAGATCTAGCTACTGCAGCTCGGTGCAGAGGCATTCGTAAATTTTCCATGTAACTAAAAAAACTGCAAGGTTATCCAAATAAAATAAACCCTTGAAATGGTTTGAAATACTTGATGTGAACTTAAGCGCCTTTATCATGGAGCTAAACTAGATATGATTCAAATGAGAACCCATCAGCATTGGCAAAATATTAAACAGGGCAATCTTATACATGTCTATTTAGAAGTAAGCTCCATTGAGTTCAATGAGACTTACTACCTGGTATGTATAGGATTGCAGCCTAAGTTTACTCTCCTTGCTGAATATAAGTATAACTAATTTGCCTAGTGGGTGATGGCTTGCCATATGGGAATTTTTTCTAATGAGTTGTTTTGTTTTTCTGAGTAAAAGCAGTGCCTTTGGGTGTAACGTCATTCTCTCTCTTTCTCCATTTAGGCCATGTTCTGCTCTGTGCAATCCTTTGTCCTGTTCTCCTGCACCAGAATCTCTCCCCAGCATTGTTTCTCTGAGTTGCACTGGAGGCAAGCCACCGATGAGTCTAGCAGGCTCTAAATCACCTTTCCCTTTCCTTACTGCCTTCCTTGTCTTTGTCAACAGCATCATTCACATACACAAAGGGCTGGTTGGCAAAGTGAGTGCTGCCGTTTTGTTGGCCTGTTATTTGGGTAGAACCTTTCTGTAGGGGACATGCTGTCTTGGCTCAAGAGCAGAATGAGTCCTTAGTAGGATGCTTTCTGCATTTGGGATGATAGTGTAATTGGGTACTGTAACAATTACATGTTTTTTCCAGTTACGTCTATCAGACAGCCAATAAAGCCAAGCGTGTGTTGGGTGATTCTTGCTAGCAGCTAACAATTGGACTTATTAACTGTAATTGGAGATCAAACTAAACTATGATGATGTGAACATGACTAGCCTTCTCCAGACTTGGGTGCTCTCCCCTCTCTTCTCCTCCCTCACAGCCAAGAGGAAGAATTCAGACACTTTCACTTCCATTTTTGGTTTACCACAGCTTGTTGTGACATCCAAATCTTAAACTACGATTAACATTAACTATGTTTAGTTTAAAACAAGCCAACTTCAAACCATGGTTTCAGAACCTGGCTTTTTCAAATCTGGCTATAGTTAATGTTGACCACAGTCTGTCCAGAAAACAGAGCAAACAAAAGCAAAAGCTTTCAGATTCCATGCTAAATCATAGTTCAGCATGATGTCTGAATGCAACCATAGTACGGACACTATATTTGTACTGAACCACGTATTGTAGCTTAAGTAAAGAGTGCACACTATAGGGATATAGAAGGGATAAATGGCTTAGTTATCAGCAAGAATCAAAGTAACATGTAGATGAAAAAACCAGGAAATACCAGTGATGAATCATTGGCCACTAGAATTGTGAAGAGCTGTGGGACAGGAACAAGTGTGACAATTACTGAATACATTTAGGACACAATCCTATGCCTGAATAATAATAATAATAATAATAATAATAATAATAATAATACATTTATTTCTTACCCGCCTCTCCGTTTGGATCGAGGCGGGGAACAACAGTAAATATAAAATATGATAAAATACATAAAACTGATTAAAAACGGTGCACATTATTAAAATAGCAATAAACCATCATTTTTAAAAATCCTAAAAACATTCTAAATTTCCATTGGCTATGCCTGCCGGAAGAGACCAATCTTTATAGTTTTCTTAAATTCTAAAAGACTGTTAAGTTGACGAGTCTCCTCCAGCAGGTCATTCCACAGTCTGGGAGTGGCAGAAGAAAAGGTCCTCTGGGTAACAGTTGTCAGCCTAGTCTTGGTCGACTGTAGTAAGTTCTTCCCAGAGGACCTGAGCATGTGGGGCAGATTGTATGGGAGAAGGCGATCCCACGGGTAACCTGGACCCAAACCATGTAGGGCTTTAAAGGTAATGACCAAGACTTTGTACTTTGCCCGGAAACTAATTGGCAGCCAGTGGAGCAATTTTAAAGCTGGCGTAATATGGTCACCCCTAGGTGTACCGGTGACCAACCTGGCTTCCATTTTTTGAACTAGTTGAAGTTTCCGGACTAGGCACAAAGGTAGCCCTATGTACAGCACATTGCAGAAGTCAAGCCTTGAAATTACCAGTGCGTGCACTACCGTCTTTAGGTCTTCCAACTCTAGGAAGGGACACAGCTGGCATGCTGGGAGTTGTAGGACCTCTTCTGTCTAAACATACATAGGATTGCACCCTTAAAGAACAGTGGGAGGACATCTCTAAAGTTTTGGAAGGCCAGTTCTGAATATCAACCTCCTAAGGAAATGTTTGCATGATGGACATGTATATTGTATAGTAATGGAAGCATAATGAATGTGTGATTAAAATTTGCAATGTTTACCACATCTCATGTACACATGGCCAGTCTTCACCCTACTCCCTGCCACCAAAGTTCTTACCACGTGCTGTCTGTAAAGGTGAGACCTGATGATTGTGGTCATATTGTTCTGTTCCTGCAATTAGAAAGCAAGGCTGGAAACAGTCCTGCTTCTGGGATGACCATAAAAGACTTCTTGGCCAGGTATGCAGAAGCTACCTGACATTACTGGTGTTTGGATTAATACAGGCACCTTACTATCAAACTAATTTGAGGATAGCATGTTTAGAGGCAAAACTGTTTCCTTGTTCAGGCTTCAAAGAATTTCTTGATTAAGTTATTAAATTAGCTGGTGTTGTTTTTTCAGCCACGCCCAACTGCATTTAGGTGTCGTGACTCTGTAAGTTCTAACAAAAGGGGTGCGAACAATAAACAGACCTCTTGAAGGGAAAGATACAAATCTTTTATTATACACAAAAACGATCGTTCTCCCTCCTCCAGCAAAACAAGGAAAACAAGGTTATCAAAAGGCTTTGTAGCCCCTAGGCATGCAGTTGAGCTTACTTAGAGAGAAAAGAGAACAGAGTCATTTCATTAGGACAAATTAGTCTGTAGAGCCCTGTTTGCTAGCCTCTCTGAGCGGCGGGCGGTTTTGAGTTTGAAGTCCCTCCTCTTTGTCCTACGCCTCGTCACTGCATTCTTAAACTCCTTTGTCCCAGAAGAGAAAGTACTCTCTCCCTGGTTAAGGTCGTTATTGCCTTGAGGATTTACTTCCCCCCCTGCCGTGGGAAAGGGCTCTATTACTTCGTCTTGCAGTAACTCCTCCATTTCCTGCATTCCATCCCCAGGTTCTGAGTCGGAATCTGAGATATCATTCCTTTGAAGCAGGGAGTTGGACGTAGACACAACATTAGGCATTATAGTTTTTTTCAGCCACGCCTAAATTCATGAGGCTGCTTGTAAAGTGGTTGGTGAGGCCCACAACAGTTCCCAAAGAAAGATGGAATACCATCAGTAGCTCCCTGTTTGAGTCCAAGAATCTTGAAGGAGATTATAGCAAAGAATGGCAAGGGCCAGATGAAGTGTCTGTTTTTAAAAATGTCTGAGTAGTGAAGAGTAATACCGAGTGTGTGATTCTCTCCTGGGAAGCCATCACTTGTAAATTCTCCCAATAGACAGATAGTGCCGTAGCTGATTGCTGGATATATGAATGTCATTTCTGTATGACAGAAGAGAACAGACCAAAAAGAGATTCTCTCTGGACTCAGGTGTTTGTAAATGCCTTAAATTTTGTTTTGTGTTTTTTACAGTATGCTTCTATTCTGGATGTGAAGGGTCTGAGAGAGTATCTGCTCCAGAGCCAGACTGCTGGACTGCTTTCTCCAGCCCCCTCCTCTGCATGGCTCTTGCGCCATGAGTACCACTTTCAATACTTTGTGCTTTCGATCGCTCAGAAAATGGTAAGCTTTCTGCTTCATGCATCTATTGTGGATTGCTTATTTCATCATCATCTATTTTATATATATATATATATATATATATATATATACACACACACACACACACACACATACACACACACACACACACACACCACCCAATAGCCAAAGGTCCCTCAGCAGTTTACAAATACAGTATAAAACATAATATAAAAACCATTTACATAACAGTTAAAAACAATCAACAATAGAAATCCCAGGATCTGTTAAAATCTTACCATATGCTGTTAAATGCTTGGGAGTAGAGGAAAGTCTTAATGACATGCTGGTGACAGGTGGACCTCTCCGGTGAAATTGTTCTATAATTTGAGGGCCACCACTGAAAAGGCCCCCTCCCTTGTTGCTGTCCTCTGAACCTCCCTCAGAAGAGGCACCTGAAGGAGAGCCTCAGATGACAATCATAGTATAGGGGTATGTCTGTACTTTTCCACAACCAATTCAAGGGACCAAAATATCTGGTGGAGTTTCTCTGCAGTTATGAACCTCTTCCTTTACTAGAAACACAAGAGCCAGTCAACCTGATGCTGGTAGAAGGCACTCCATGCCATTGAGTCTCCAGAGACAAAGGAGACTCCAGGAGAACCCCCAGGATATGAATCTGCTCCTTCAGGGGGAATGCAGCCCCATCCAGAATGGGGTGAACCCCCTCCATTTGGTCAGAAGGACCACCCCCTGACAGTATCTCGGTCTTGTCTGGGTTGATATTATGGGGTGGCACTTGCCCTTGTGGGGCCCCCCGAAGTGGCTCACCCACAGGGCAACCACCTCTTGTTCTGCCCCTGTGGTGGTGGGCCAGCCCCCAGGCAGCCCCCTTTTTTATGCACCAGCCCCAGGGAGCTGATCCAAGGCCTTCCCAGACGGCAGGGAGTCTGCAAATAAAAGTTCCAAATCAGAAGGTTTTCTGGAACAGCCACAAGCAGGCAGCAGGATGGGAAAAGCTCTCAGTCATAGTCTTCCTGGGTAGATGGTCTCTTCTTTACCCTTCTTTGCAGCAGGAAGTGCTGGTACAGAACCTGCAGAGGAGGTGAAGGAAGGAGGGATATGGCAATAAAAGATGGTGAATATGGCTGTGGCTTCTGGACTGTTTTTGTGCTGTACGAATTCATTAACCGTGAGGGGAAAATGCTAGGTGGTTACTGTGCAGAAGGCAGACCAACCCCCGATATGGTAAGATGTAAGTCTCCATCTTACATCTTACCATATCTCTCGACATGTTGAATGCACACAAATTGTACTATGTTATGTTGATTTGGGGACTGTGTGGAAGTATAAAGATCCACTAACTGAGGGACTGAATGTTAAGGTTCCTATTTAATTAATTAATTAATCAATTGATAGTGCACTTACCATACTCAAAAAGACATCTGTTATTTCTCATAATGTCCCCACCCTCTCCCTGTCTCTGTCTCAATGTTAATGGCTGGAAGATTTTTATATCTTGGGCTTTTGTTTCCTATGCAGGCAGGTACTTGTCCAGATTACAGCCAGCATGCTTCACTCCATCACTCGGTTGCCATGGCGTTGTTAAGTCGTCTGTTGCCAGGCAGTGAGCACCTAGCTCACGAACTCCTATTGGGTCTTGCTTTTAATCCAAAACTGATTCCGTAAGTCTCCCTCCCTCCCTTTCTCCCTCCCCCTCCCCCTCCCCCTGAATAACCCTTTCCTAGAGCTTAGGACATGGGGAAACCATTTGGGAAAGAAGGAAAGAGATTTACAGAGCTTAGTTAAAGTGGTCTGAGGGGAAAGTTGGCTCTTTTCCACAACCTGTTCTAGGTCCCCTTCTAGTGGGATTTCTGCTGTCAACATAGCTGAGGCAATGTTTAGCCACAGCTCCATTTTGCTGAAGCACAAATGCTGCCTTCTTGTTCTTCCCTACGACATCTAGGGGCTGTTTTAAATCTCCTAACCATCTTCAGTGCTTTTCTCTGCTGTTCAGGAGGTGGAAGTTATATTAAATTGTTTCCTTGACCTCTCCAAAGATGACAATATACGCTTCGTATAAAAATTGCAAAGTTTTTTTGTGAGTGTGCGCGAGTGTGTGATTTGGCCAAAGCATAAGGACTAATTAAGCATGGATTTAAATCCACCTAGTCCACATCCAGTACTTTCTCTACTGCACTGCCCATGAGTCATTCTGAGACCTGAAAACTGGGCAGCTGAGCTGGGTTTCACTCCGACCTGGGCTGAAACAATCTCCACTTCTAAACATGGCCCAATTCTGACTGCATAGTTGATTCATAGCATTTCCTTAATTTGGATCCATGTAGAATTTCAGGTGTTTGTATTTCCTTGCATTCATGCTGTGCCCCAATAGTACTGTGAATATGTTTGGCTTGATAAATAATCCCAGCTGGTACTTGGCAGTTTCCTCATTTAAGTAATGAAATTAATCAAAATTAGCAGTGTCACTGAACTTCATGTTTGCCTGGTTTGAAATGCAAAATTGCCTGGCTCCTAGTGCTCAGGTGCAGTATTAATTGTTTGTTTTCTGCAGATATGCTGAGAGTGCTTTTCAGTTTGTCCACATTTTTTGGGTCCAAGTCCTGGACACCACTGTTTGCTCAGACATAACTAAGTAAACACTTCCAAAGGGGTATTTTAAAGGCAAATCCTAAAATCTTCAAGGAAAAAGGAGCTGTGCAAACCTGTTGCACTGGGAAACTTCCCACCCTAATCAGCCTTTATAGTATACTATGGTATAGTGCTGTGGTTGCGTTTTATGCATTGAGTGTTAGTTATCCACTAGCCCAGTGGGCCAAATTTGGCCTGCCATCTCATCCGGCCCACGGGGCCTTCCCAAAACCTTACCGTTTCAGAAGGAATAGGGAGTAGAAGAGCAAGTGAATGAAGGCCTCAGGTCTCTTGACTTTGCTCCTTCCTTCCCTTCCTTAACTTGGGACTCACTCATGACCTTGAGGATATATATTTTGATATTTTCAGTTTACGGTAAAACTTTCTTTTAACAACTTGGTGTGTTGAATGTAAAATTGCACCGGCTCTTATCCCAAAGCAGTACAGCTTTCTGGACTTTGCTAGTAGTTACCTGAGCCTTTAAAATCCTCTTATTTGGATGCTTTTGCTTAGTTTTGTTGAACAGCAATTAGCATCCAGAACTTGGACAAAGGGGATAGAAATGTAATCCAGTATAATACAATAGAGTTAATTTAGACTTTTTTGGGGTGGGGGATGTTGTTTTGTCAAATGTTCTCCATCAATGCTTATAATTGGTGATCCAACACCCAATTCAGATGAGGGAGGTTATTCAAGATGAAATAAATCCATAAGATTTATCCTATTTTCACAATTCACTTGCTAAAGATTAGATTTTCAGGATTAGACAAATTGATGTCTAAAAGGATTAAACAAATTGATGGAGGATAGATCTCTCAGTGGTTATAAGCTCTGGTACCTTAAGTGGGACTTCCTCAGAAGCAGTCAGCCTCTTGTATACAAAGTTCTGGAGACAAACGGGCAGAGAGCCATCACCTGTATACCCTGCTTGTGAACTTCCCTATCTATCCACTGCTGGAGATGGATTGCTGGATTAAATAGATCTCTGGACTAATCTAGCCAGGCAGTTCTTACATTCTTATTCACAGCGCTTTCTAAATAATAGAATATGTTTCCTCAGGGCAGTGCCTTGGAGTCATTCTGCATCTCTGTTTGTGAACACAGAGATAACACACCCTACGGGGGAAACAGATAAGAGTATACTGCTGTAGGAAACAGATAAGAGAACAGCAGTATTCACATGTGTCCCATCGCATTAGCAAAGAAAGCACCAACATTGATCGTCTGTTTTCACCTTTTTGCAGAGAAGGCAAAGCCGGGGGACCGGAAGCCGCTGACTTCTCAGACCTTCTGAATTTGCGCTCGAAGGCCAAGCACACCCAGCCAGGCTCAGCAGCAGCTGCCATTTCTCCACTCCCAAGTCGCGGTGCCTTACTGGAAGAAGCGTACCACCACCTGCCACTGATCCAAGCCTGTTATCTCTCTCATTTGGTTTACTTGAAGTCAGCTCTTGTTCGTTCTAGAGACATTTACCAGGGCCGAACTCACCTTGTCCAATCCATGCTTCTTCCGGAGGTCAAAGGACCCATCCTGCCTTCGGATTGGCCATTCCTTCCTCTCATCAACCTCTATAACAAAATGACTGGTGGAAAAATGCTGTGGGCTGTGCCAAGCTCTCTTCCTGTGGATGTAGTGAACACTGTGACCCGGAACCTGCAGTGGGTACTCCTGTTGGAGACCTGGAGAGCTGGGGTCCTTCAGGGCATCTCACCTGCAGCCAAACTTGCAAGGCTCATGTGTGTCTTCCTCACAGGCAGTGACTTGTTCCTGGAAGGGCCTGTCCATTGCTACACAGCAGCTCTACTCTCGCTTTACTGCCACTCCAAAGCCCAGGCCTCCTTGAACTTGGATGCTCCCCTCCCTGGCTTAGCTTCTTTTCATGACCTCTACATCTACCTCCTGGAACAGTTTGAAGGTGTCTCCTTTGGGGACCCTCTCTTTGGCATCTTTGTGCTTCTCCCCCTGCAGAGGCGGTTCAGTGTTCAGCTAAGGATGGCTGTCTTTGGGGAGCATGTGAGCACCTTGAGAGCACTGGGCGTTCCTCTCCAACAGGCAAGTCTCATGGTGGCTGCTTGAGGTCAGTTCATCCAACCACTGGAGTGAAGTGGAGCCAAGATGAGAGCTATAGGGGTGCGCGAACATCCCTGAGCTTATCCCAAATGCAGTTGAGTCTTTCTGAGCATTCGAGGTCCCCACTTTCACCTTCTCTCCACAGTCATTGCTGTATTTATTATTTATTTATTTATTTATTTATTTAAACATTTGTATCTCACTCTATATCATTTAGCTCTCAGGGCAGCATACAGATAAAATCAAACTGTAAAGCAATAAGTAATGTACACAGCTAAAATGCATTGACCAATTAACAAGCTAAAACCAGTAGAAAATTTTAAAACAATAAAAATTAAAGCTATGTGCAATTTTAGCCCTCAAAGGCTAAAAAGCCACATTTTAACTTGGCACCAAAACAAAGCCAGCATCCGTTCCAGTCGGGCTTCCAAGGGGAGAGCATTCCACAGTCAGGGTGCCACAACAGAGAAAGCCCTCTCGTATGTCCCACCATAATGTATGTCTCGCATTGGTGGGATGCAGAGGAGGTCTCCTCCAACAGATCTCAAATCTCAGGCAGACAAATATAGGGAGAGGCGCTCCCTCAAGTATTGAGGTCCCAAGCTGTTTAGGGTTTGAATTCTGACAGGAAGCGTATGGGCAGCCAGTGCAATTTCTTTAAGACTGGTGTTATATGGTCTCTTTGTAATGTTCAAATCAGCAGTCTAGCTGCTGCATTTTGCACTAGCTGCAACTTCTGAGTCATCTTCAAGGGCAGCCCCACAAAGAGTGCATTGCAGTAGTCTAATCGGGAAGTTACCAGTACATGCAATACTGTGGCTAGGTTGTCCCTGTCCAGAAAAGGCTGTAGCTAGTGGATCAGCCGAAGCTGGCCCCAAGTACTCTGAGCCACGGAGTCCACCTGGGCCTCCAGTAACAAGGATGGATCTAGGAGTACTCCCAAGCTATGCCCCTGCTCCTTCAGAGGGAGTGCAACCCCATCCAGATCAGGTCGCTTACCCAATTCCCGGACTCGGGAACCACCAATCCACAGAGCTTCCATCTTACTAGGATTCAGCTTTAGTGTATTGACCCTCATCCAGCCCATGACAGCCTCCAGGCGCTGGTCCAGTACCAGCACCGCCCCAGCTGTCTCCGACAACAAGGAGAAATAGACCTGAATATCATCAGCATAATGATGGCAGCCAATCCTAAAGCCCCTAATGACCTTACCCAACGGCTTCATATAGCTGTTAAATAGCATGGGGAATAGAATAGAGCCCTGTGGCACCCCCCCAGCTTAGTAGCCATGGGGTAGAACAGGATTTCCCCCCAATATCACTCTCTGAAATCAGCCCTGCTAAGTATGAGCAGGACCACTGTAACCCAGTGCCCTCTACTCCCATCTCGCAGAGCCAATCCACCGGCTTGTGGCAGGTGGAGGCAGCAAGCACTCCCAAGTCCTACAGAGCGTCTTTTTCCCACTAGGGATGCTTTCCTTCTCCTCAGCAAACAGTACTCCTCAGCAGACCATTCCTACCGAAGAGAAGGCCTCCAGGGGCCTTCTCCATGGGAATACCATGCAGAACATCTTTTTCCTGCCTCAGGTGCTCGAATGTGTAGTCCTAGTCCAGAGGCAAAATTATGCTTCGCTGCCACGCAGAGTATCTACTGCTGTCTCCGCTGCCCTGAGATACATTTCTGGTTTGGAGGGGGATGGCAGGGAATGGGGGAGTGCAAAGAGGCAGAAGCAGCTTCCGGATTGGGGAGAGCACAGCCCAGCTCACATCAGGCTGTGAACAGGGCTGTGTGTTTGCTCTGATGGAATACGCCCTGTGGGGAGTGCTGAATCCTCAGTGCAGCAGTGGCTTCTTTCATTCTCTGCCCAAATGATGAATCACCTTGCCATACACCACCCATATGCAGCTGCAAAATGTGGCCCAGGGCCTTAATTTAATTTGGACGGGTCCCTTTGTTTTAAATCTCAGTGTAAGGAGGATGCTTCTCTTACTCCTGCAGTCATAGCCTCATGTCGCCTGGAGAGTCATCCTTTGGCACCCTTGAGGGCTTGTGATAGCAGGGAGCTTGGGAACATGGAGTCACTAGGGGAGGGCATCCAGAAGGAACTCTGGCACAATCCTGCAATACCTCCGAAGCAGGGAAGAGCTCATGGGTAGGGGCCGGCAAGGGATATACGCTGGCAGATGGGAGGGGAACTTCAGTGGCATTTATTTATTGATTTATTTATTGATTTATTTTTGCATTTATATCCTGCCTTTTTTCCTCCAAGGAACCCAAGGCAGCAAACATAAACCTCCTCCTCTCCATTTCTAGGGCCACTTTAGAGTATGCAATGTGTAAGGATGGAGTCAGTGTCATAGCCAAGGCCACTGCCAGGTTGATCCTTCTCAGACTTGAGCTCAGGCAGACTGAGGCCTCTGTCCCTGATGGACCCACAGATGCTTCCCATGCTGGGCATCCTTTGCCCCCCCCCCACTTCTTTAATTAAATGTTACGTTTTCTTGATGCGCAGACAAGAGGGGTATTCTGAGGAATCGTGATGTTACTTTCTTGGCTTTATTTCAGTTCCCCCTGCCTCTGGAGCAGTACCTTTCCCCGCCTGAGGACAATCTCAACCTCTTAAGGCAGTACTTCCAGACCCTGGTTAAAGGGGCCTTGCGACACAACTGGTGCCCTGTCCTATATGTGGTTGCAGTGGCCCATGTCAACAGCTTCATTTTCTCCCAGGAGAGCACCACACAGGTAGGTGATGATCTTCCAAAGCCTGGCCGTGATGCATCTTCTTCTTCCACCAACTGTGTGCGCAACCCTCCTCCTCTGTTATTGTAGTAGAGCAAAAAGCAATTGAGATTTCGGTTGGAAGGTTCTGCGCAATGTCTTGGCCTCCGGCGTGCCCGTGAGCTGGCAAATGGATTTTTAGCAGCATCATTGTGGGGGCTGCCTTTGAAGACAGTCCGGAAACTCCAGTTTGTCTCTAAGGCAGCTGCCAGGTTTTTTTCCCCCCAGGACCAGCAGATCAAATCCAATCATGTTGACCATCAACTTTGCTGGTTGCTAACTTTTTCCCAGGGTCAGTTTGAAAGGCTGGTTTTACCCTGGTCCAAGGCTATGCTATTTAGGACTTCAAACGTTATCTCAAGGCTTGCCACCTTCTGTACCAATGCCAGCTTTGTTTTATTTCTAAGGCCTTCAGGTCTCTCTCTCTCCCCCTTTGAAGTTTGGCAGGTATGAGAAGAAGAGCCCATTTGGTGGTGGTACCCAGACTGTGTAATGCTCTCCCACACCTGGCTCCTTCATTGCCTATTTTTAACTTGGCGTTGACAATTGGCATTTTAAAGAAAAGTCTCTAAGGGAGCAATCCTATGGCCACTAGACACTATCTAGATGAACATAGCTGTTTTTTTGTTTTTTTCCCCTGTTTTCCAGGAACCATTCCCCCTCCGCCTCATAGATGTTGCGGTTCTCTCTACCTTCCTTCTCTGTGCTTGGGAATGAAGCATGGAGAGGGCGAAAAGGGTGTGTGACTGGGGGTAGGGAGGGAAAGAGACCATGGAAGCTTTTTTTTTTTGCAGCTTCCTATGTGTCACGCGGCCTCCCCCCCCCCCCCCCCCCCCCCGGCTGTGCTGAAGCTCCCTGGCTAGAAGCTTGAAATCAAGCATCTCGCGAAAACTGCAGGGCGGATGGAGCACGGAGGAGAGGGGCCCCACCATGTTCTGTCTGCTCTGCCTTGGATAGTCGTTAGCCTCTGACATCGGACGCTTACAACTATCCCGATAGGATTGCCTCCTAAATGTATTTTAACCTTACAGTTACCTTTATTACTGCTTTTAAAACTGTCCTTACGAATGCTCTGGGCTTTTAATATATTTTTTAGCTCTTTGAGTATAGGTTTGATGTAGAAAACTGGGGTAGACATGATATCAATCCATCCATCCATCCATCCATCCATCAATCAATCAATCAAATCATTTCTCCTGTAATGACATCTCCCTGTTTTTTGAGAATGCTGTTATGCCAAGTAACTTGAAAGAGAGCAAGAGATAGAAAGAGAGTTCAATCATTTCACCATTCCATTATGGCTTTCCCACTATTACTGGAAATGCAATATGATTAGGTTGCCTGAAGAAATCTGATGCATGATTATCTCCCTAGACGCACTGGTTTGTATCCCGTGGAAAGCTACTCATGCAGCCTCTCTAATGGGTTGGGGTGTTTTACTGAAGATCATTGGCCACGGGTGCAGAACCTCAGGCCCAGGCCCCAAATCTGGCCCACCTGAGTGCCCACTCCAGCCTTCTGGGGCTTCCCAAATGGCCCCTCCCCCTCCCCCGGCCCCTCCTCTAGGCCACACATTGTTTGGTGGTTTCCTGGCTTTTGTGCATTTCCCCACCCCTTCCAGTAAGACCTTTAAGCTAAAATTTGCTGGTGTTTTGGCCCTTGGTCCTGGAATGTGGCTCCCAAGAGCTTCTACAAAACAGAACTTGGCCCTTGGACTGAAAGAGGCTACTCATAGATTAATGTGGTGGCGGGCTGCAGTGTGTGTGTGAGGGTGGAAACCTCCATAATGGGCTGGAGATGCCTTGTGCAAGCAGAACCCTTGCATTACATCCCCTTTGATGTCCTGGCAGCATACAATAGGGGCAAGACATGTTGCACAACGCCACCACGCCTCTTGCTGCATTCTGACTGTGCCAGAGTGGGAGGAGTGCTATGCTCCCACGCAAGATGGAAAGGGTGCCCAGTATTTTCTGCCTCACACCAGCCACGCCAGGCTCCAGGAGTGCTGAGCTGCATCGCACGTCCTTCTTTCCTTTGCCACCATGCAAGCAACCTGGGTCTTTATAGAGAGTCAGTATAATCCTTAGAAAATCATAGATTGTGGCCTGTCGGATGGCTTCTTAGGCACGCCGAAAGAGAGTTGATACGCCAGGAAGCAAATCCACAAGCAGCAGCCCAAGAAACAAGACATGTCTTTGCAGATTCTTCTTTGCAATTTTTTACCCAAAGAAGAAATGTAGGGTGTAGAGGTTTCAACCCTTGTAAATTCAGCATAGTCTGTGATGATGAAGGCAATTCTCTTGGGATACTGAAGAGTTAAGAGTTCTTGCTCTTAGGAAAGAAGCCCTAACAGTGTCTTGCATCTAATATATTTTGTATTTTGTCTCAGGAGGTTGATGTTGCACGAAAAGATATGCTCCAGAAGACCTGGCTCTTGGCAGATGAGGTAGGGCAGTAGACTGTAGACTGATCTTGGAATGCTACAAATTGAGCCTTTCAGGTGCTGAGCAATCATATCTCTATTGCACAGTACTTCAAATGTCAAAAACATGTTTACATGGGATGTGTGCATGTGTATTTGGCCTCTGATGCATTAACTTGGCTCGCTTGCTCACTGCAACCAATTGTGATGCTTCCCATACTGATCCCATTTCCTAGTTCAAACAGCAGAACAAAAGAGCCATCGTTTCTATAGGGAGTGGACAATCTACATAGAGGAACATTGAGCAAAACCCTGTGCAACTTTGTGCACTCTTCTTACTTTCTATCATTGCAATTAAGTGCTAAAATGCCGAATTAGCAAAGCGTAGAATCATAGAATACTTGAGCTGGAAAGGGCCTATAAGGCCATCGAGTCCAAACCCCTGCTCCATGCAGGAATCCACCTTAATGCATACCTGACAGGTAGCTGTCCAGCTGCCTCTTGAATACCTCTAGTGTGGGAGAGCCCATTACCATCCTAGGTAATTAGTTCCATTGTCATACTGCTCTTAACAGTCAGGAAGTTTTTTCCTGATGTCCATCTGGAATCTGGCTTCCTGTAACTTGAACCCATTATTCCTTGATCTGCACTCTGAGATGATTGAGAAATGATCCTGGCCCTCCTTTGTGTGACAACCTTTCAAATATTTGAAGAGTGCTATGTCTCCCCTCAGCCTTCTCTTCTCCAGGCTAAACATGCCCAGTTCTTTCAGTCTCTCTTTTCAGCTTTCAGGAATTTATCAAACACCCTCCCCCCACCCCGTTAAAGCCATTCAAATCGGTGGCCACTTGTGGTACTGAATTCCATAGTTTAACTCCTTCCCACCAGCTGCATAGAGCAGGATTCCTCAACCTTTTTGGACCAGTGGACACATTTGAGAATTTGCGTCTGTGGATCTTAGGCTGTGCCATATTCAGCAAAATCTTTTGTTTCGTGTCTGCTGGACACAATTTTGAACTGAAACAGTCTTTAATATCACTGATGTGCACACTCTTTAAAATTATATACTTCATGGAAATTAACAAATGGTCAGCATAAATGGATTCTCTGTACTCTTTTGACAGTAATATGCCTGTTATTACAACGTTGGAAGGACAAGTACTCCCCTCCTATAATGCAATGGATTGATGACCTTACAATACTTCCAGTATTTGAATGGGTGGCAGATAGACACCAACCTTTAAATGGATACCTTTTGGGATATGTGGTCTGTTTTTCTTGAAGCCTATGTATAATTGCTAGAAAGTTGTATGCATATCATACAAATCCATGTAGGTGTATTTAAAAAATGGGGGGGGGGATTGTGCAGGTGCCAATGGAGATGCCTGTGGGTGCCATGGCACCTGTGGGCATCATATTGGGGACCCCTGCCAGAGACTGAAAGGCCTATAGTCTCTGAGTTTTGAGTTACATTGAAGTACGTTAGGGAAATAATTTCCTTTGCTTTTCAGCCACACTTGATTTCCCATTACTCCTTTCAGGCATTAAAGAGACATCTTCTCTACTACAAATTACCAAATAAAGATAGCCCAGTGGGCTTTGACCTTTATGGAGAGCTTCCTGCCATTCGATTGAAATACCTGCATGCTGTGACAAGGAGGGAACCCAAAGGGGACACATTGGTGTCCGACTTGTAGAGAAGAACCTCAGCGGCTGGCTGGAGAAGTGGGGGAACGGCAATGCTGAGATTGCAGAAAAGCCTGTGTCCCCTACAGGCTGCCTTGCCTGAGCAGGGCAGGAAGGGATCTGCGCTGTCAGTCTCAGCCTGGCCTGGGCTTGGTAGAACATCGGACCGCCTTTCCATTTCTTGTTTCCACATAACTGATTTTTCACGATGGAAGAAAAACAAGTATATGTACCGAGATGGAAGAGGAATGATTAAAAAATGTGGTACAAGTGTGAAGTGTGGGTAGGATTTATTGATATCGCATGTTGGAAGAGAGATTGTCTTCCAGTATGAGCGCTTAATTGTTGTTTTTACCTCAATCACTAATCCAATGTGCAGCAATACATTTGGCCAGAAGACTGCAATGTCTGGGATAGAAATATCTGGGAAAGGAGAAACTGACTCTCTGAAACTGTTGCTGAGACAGTGACTCGTAGAGTCTGTTAAGTCCGGCAGCTGTTCTCCGCCAGACGTCTGGAAACCACATTAGAAGTTTTCATCTCTGCACAAAGCCACCAGCCTCTCTCCGTCTGTTTCTCTGCATTAGCTGTTTTGCCTTCTTTATTTTTATAACCTTATTACCTTTAATACAGTTATCGTTTACAGAACAGGATGTTTTCAGCTGCAACCTTTCCCCATAAGGGAGAGAGAAAGAGAAAGAAGTGGATGGTTGGAAATGAAACGTTCTCAATCTGAAGGCATGCTGGGGGTGGAGGGGGCACGTCAGCTTTCTATAGGGGTGGGGGTGGGTTTAAAATGTTTCTATAGATGGGAGGAAGCCAGGTTCAGAAGCTGGCTCTGATCTCTTCAAGATTGAAATGAAAAAATGGTTAATGTATATGCGCCAAATACAGATTCTCCTGCTGTTTCATGAATGTTTTAGTAAATTGGTTGACATGGCCTATGATTATTTGATTGTAGTGGTGGTAGGCTTTAATGAGATCTTAGATCCCTTGTTGGATAGGAGTACACCCGCCCCTAAGGGTTAAACGGTGGTGAGACTTAAACTCCAGGCTTATATAGCTGAACTTGGTCTGATTGATGCCTGGAGAACTTTGCATCCAGGTGATAGAGAATATATTTTTATTGGACTCCACGTTTTTTAATAAGGGGTTGTCTAATTCACATAAATGTTGAAGATGTAATGCATGTAATGCTTCTCTTATCTATATGTTTTGGCAATACCCAATAGCAGTCTCCTTTTAGGAGGAGATCATAATATGAATAAACTTTGTATTGGAACACTTTTTGATACTGAATGATGTGCATGTCCTCCTAAACTATTTACCCGTTTCTTGGACATTAACGTATGGTCAGTGCAAATGGATATGCTGAGCCCTTATGACAGCCAAAAGACTGGTATTACAACGTTGGAAGGATAAATGTTCACCTCCTATAATGCAATGAATTGAGGACCTAAAATCGCTATCAGCATTTGAATGGGTGGCATATAGGCGCCATTTGCGAAAGGATAAATATATGGATATTTGGTTTGCTTTTCTTGAAGCTTAGGCATAATCAGAAATGAAAGACACAAGCATGATAACTCCCTCTTTCAATTTCCTTCACTGCTAAATGTTTCAGCACATTTATATTCTATGTGTTCCATACATGTTTTAGCTAATCAATCTTATTCTGACACATGCTAACTCAAGTATTGTAGTAATAATGGCATCAAATAGCAGCTCATGTCACTTATTTGTGACAATTTTTTTCATAATCCAATAAATGGACTGGCATCCTACAAGAAACATACCGGTTGCCAAGCAAATACCTGCTTAATATTGTTTGATAGCCTGGCATCCCTATCAAATTAGTAGGTCATCAACATTATTACCATTGCGTCTCCAGTAGAAGCCTTTTGCCTTCAATGCCATTTTCCACAGCTCTGGATAATGAGTATTTCCTGTCTGTAAGCTAGGGACCTTATAGGTTCTGATTTTTTTACCCTAAGAACTTGAGACAATTTTTCTTTCTGTCTTAGCAATATTTTCCTTTATGCTAGTTTATGTGTCAAGATTAATATTATACAACTTTATCTTTTTGGATGGGATCATGCTATAAGTGAAGACTAGGGTCTTGAAAGGTGGCTAAGAAATGGATTAAATAAATATATAACAATAGATGAAATAAGGTCAGCTCTCTTGTAAACACAATTAGATAATTTAATAAAATTGGTATTCTGGAAAACATTAAAATGGGGTCTTTGCTCCATGGATTGCTGCACTTTCTGCTTCAAAACTGAACAATTGTTCTTTAATAATGTCCATAATGTTAAAATGAAATTGCCTATCAGCCAAGAATTCACAGGACTGCCTTATAACTGAGGTAAAATTTTACCCCTCCCTCTTTTCTTTTTTTTTACTGGAATCCCACAATTTTAAAAAATAATAATTGTGATGCCAGAATGCTTGTGAAGCATTCTCAATTTTAACAGACTGCAAGGCATAACCATGTTAAGGGATTCTGATTATGCAATGCTTTCTTAAGTACACATGAAGTATCTTGCTGCATGAGATCAAGGCCTCCTTGTCTGACCAGTCTTTTCAAGAATTTCAGCAACTGGTGGTTACTAGAACAATCTTACCATGCTCTCCTCCAGGCTGTGAAGTAGGGGTGGACAACTTCTGGAGGTCCGGGGCCCATTTCCAACCCCCAGACCCCCAGTGTGGGTGGCAATCTATTTCCAAGCTAACTTTGAACCTTTTTGCATTCTAGCATTTACAGAGTACCCAAAGAGCCAAATTCACTTTGCAAACGATCTAGATTTGGTTGCTTGTGTGCTCCGTAGTTGCTAAGGGTACCATTTCTTTGGAGTGGGGGAAATATTTTAAAATTTGGGGGGGACAACGTTGAGCAGCAGGGGGCTTGTGGGGAACGCATTCATCCCATGGGCTGTGGGTTGCCCACTTCTGCTATAAAGCTTCGGAGAAGCACTTTAAATTGGACCTGGAAGCCAGTGGCAAAGCACTGCCATAATAACTGAAATATTCAGTTAACAATCTTGTGGCCTTATTTTGGACCAATTTCAGTTTCTAGATAGTTTTTCAAGGCAGCCCCACATACAATGCATTGCAAAGACTAAACAGGAAGTCATCAGAGCATAGATAATTGTGGCCAAGGTATCTCCATCTGGGTGTACTTGCAGTAGGCATATCAGCTAAAGGTGTTAAAAGGCACTTCAAGCTACAGAGACCACTTGAAGTGGATCAATAAGCAACTCCAGACTAGAGCTGATCTTTGAGAGGAATAGTGGGGAACCTTGGCTGAGGGCCCTATTTAGCCCACCAGGCCATTCCATCCTGCTCACTGTGCAAAACCCCTCCTCAAATCCCCACCCTGTCAGAGAGAGAGCAGCCAGGGGCTAGAGGAGCAGGTCTTCCATATGCCAACGGAGTTCCTTGTCCTACATAGTTTTAGCTAACCCATCACTGAAAGTGTTTTAAATCTAGTGTTTTACAATATATTTCCCCTGTAGATCACTAGAGGGTGCTGTTGAATAAAATATTGGTTAAAATCCTAGCTGCAGCTCCTTATGAATTTAGGAAGACTAGAGTTTCAGAACTTTCAATTGCTGAGCACATTAACTAATTTTAAACCTGTAAAGCATCTTGCTTTGTGTGAGTGTTCTAATGTAAGCGGTTGTTAAGAATCAATCCAATCCCTTGGCAACACAATGACCATTTTAAAAATCAAATTGATTTTAGTAGGATATAAGCACCACTAGACATGGGCCCCCTCCACAAGGATGCGCTTTTGCGCCCGGTTCGGGGATTATGCGCATTATCGCGGAGGCGCATTTACTCCTAATCCCTCTGCACGGGAGGCGGCGAGAGGCGGCGAAGCGCATTAATTGATGTCCAAAAAGTGCTTTACAAGAAGTTAATGCGCATAATCGCTTGTTCACACGGCGAAAATGCGCTTTAACGGCCGGAGCAAAATAAAAGTCGCTATTTAACGCGCATTTGATAATGCGCATAATCCGGGAGATAACGCGCCTCTACGCCCGTTTTGCGCTCCGCTGGTGTGGAGGTAAAATTTATAATGAGCCTTCAAAGAGCATTAAACCTCTCTTGTGGAGGTAGCCATGGTGGCTGGAAGATGCTGGGACTTGTGGGACTTTTTTCTGCCTAAACATGGATAGAATTATACCCTTAATGTCTCAGTATAAGAACCACACTTCATGCATTTTGTCTTATGAAGGCAGTATATTAACCAACTGAAAGTAGTTTAAGAACATTTGCTAGTGAGTTATTTTTCAAGTGATTTAAATATTGTACATTTTATTAAGAAAAACATCTAAATGTTTTACATTTTATTTATTATTGGAGGCATTTTTTATTTTGAGAAATTGATTCAAGATGCAGGAAGCCACTCCTGAGAAATATTAATTATCTTTGTTGCCAGTGTTCTGCTTTCTCTTGTGCCAGATTTTCAGGTTGTAACTTACAGCAACATCTATGATTGTCAGGAATTGTTCACTGCAATGGATTCTCCCAGCAGCATAAGCTTATGAAGGGGAATGTCAAGAAAAGGCAGGGAGGCCTTTAGATCTATATTATTTCATATGTATTTTGTATTGAATTTAGATTAGTTCAGCTATTTAAGGTGCAATCCTATGGGCTGCACCCTGGCTACTGAAGCCTCTGAACTCAGGCACATGAGTATTATACAGAACGGTAAGCACCATCTAGTGGGAGGCTTCAGGGAGGGGAAAGGAAGAATCTTATAGGGTGGCAGTAGGATTTGTCGTATGGTTGCTGCCCAAGTCTCCTCCCTTCCCCATCCCCTGAATGCCCCCTTTTCATAATCTCCGTACCCCATTTTGCGAGCACAAGAGGTGGCCTGTGTAGTTCTCTCTGTGCCAGCTATGAGGGGGAGGGCCCGGGAAGCGTGTTTTCCTGGCTCCCAGCTCGGAGTCCTGTCTATGGTCCCCTCTACAAGGATTCGCTTTCGCGCCCGGTTAGGCGATTATGCGCATAATCGCTGAAGCGCATTTACACCTAATCCCTCTGCACGAGAGGCGGCAAGAGGCGGCGAAGCGCATTAACAGATGTCCAAAATGCGCTTTACAAGTAGTTAATGCGCATAAGCGCTTATTCACATAGTCAAAATGCGCTTTAACGGATGGAGCAAAATAAAACTCGCGATTTAACGCGCATTCGATAATGCGCATAATCGGAGAGATAACGCGCCTCTACGCCCGATTTGCGCTCCGTTCTTGTAGAGGTAATTTTTTTAATGCGCCTTGAAAGAGCTTTAAATGCCTCTTGTAGAGGCACCCTACAAGCTTGGAGCCAGGAAACCAAACAATCCTATGTCCCCACAGATGCTGTCTAGGGGACATAGGATTGCCCCCGCTATTGCTCAATTGTCATGTGTTAACCTTGCAATAGAATTGTAAAGAAATTCCCTAAATCTCTCTTGTTTTTCCACAAATATGTAAATATATGTTTGTTAATTTATCCAAATTTAAATGAACAAATTATCTACTTTTCTCAAGAACATTTTTTTTAAAATCCTGCAGTTTGTGTCTCCATATTCCAGGTCCATAGAGGTTGACCAAGGGAAATATGGAAACATACAATTGCAATATTCAATGCAAAAGCTGTTAAATATATTGTGCCATTGCCATAATGATTGTTCTAGCAGTAGCAGCAATATCAAAATAGCTGGACAAATAGAAGGGAGGAAGTTAGAGTTTGCTGGCAACTTCAGGGCTTTAACTAATGGGAATCCTGAGCTGGAAGCCAAGCACAGTCTCCGAAATGCTGAGTGGGACGTTTCTACTCCTTTCAAGGTCTCCTATGAGGCATGAGGACAGTGACCACAATCCAGGTCCATAATCTTCATCAGCCCATATGAGATGAATAACTGCTTTTCACTCTATCTGATGTGCTTGTTTCTCAAACTTTTGAACAGGTGTATCTGAGATTCACCAGATCAAAAGAGAATACAGCATCTTGAAAGGACAGACTCTACTCAGTGATAGATTTGCAAATCTTCATTAAGTGTTTTGGGCTTCAAGAATTAAGGTGTATGGGTAGTGGTCCTTGAGATTTTCTTCAAGCAAAGTAACACAAAGTGGAACCAGAAAATATGCATTTATTACTCAAACAGTATTAGTGAATAACAAATTATGCAATGATAAAACAAGCAAAACAAATTGCTACATACAATAAAAATTGTGGCTGGCACATTCTTTAGTAAAATTAAACTTCTATTCCTCTCAGCTAACACAGCAGTCATCCATCATTAAGATCTTATACTTACAATCTGGCAAGCATAGTATCATAGAAGAGTAGAGTTGGAAGGGGCCTATAAGGCCATCAAGTCCAACCCCCTGCTCAATGCAGGAATCCACCTTAAAGCATACCTGACAGATGGTTGTCCAACTGCCTCTTGAATGCATGGTTTGCAGAACTTAGGTAATCCTGTTTGGTAGCCTTCTCGTTCTCTCAGGATCTCTTTGGACAACCAGATCTAACTCTTGCTTTTATAACTCTTTTGTGGATGACCTCATCTTATGTTTTAGAGGTATCATCCCACTATTCTTATTTCTCTCAGTGTAACCAGGTCCACTTATACCAGTAACACCTAGATGAAGGTATATCTGCTAAACTAAGCTATGTTCTGTTTCCAGCACTTGTCCAACTCATTCATGGCAGCCTTCCTTCATTTTTAAGAATACATTCTATCTCTCACAGTTTTCTCACAACACGCACAGAACTCATCACACCTGTTACTGATCACTTATAGTCAACATATACAAATAATTAGGAATAGCATTCCTATGAAATACAACGAATTCTTAGTGACAATACATATTACATTTATACTGTGTGACACATATACTATGCTAGCATCTTGCTTGTATTTGATCTGGGGTGTTTCCTGTTTCTGGTTCAGCCTGACTCCCACCGGTAATCCATCTCTGCTCCTTCCTTCTGTGTTCTGGCTTTTGCTTTGGTTTGATGCTATACTGCATCCAATAATATGGTTTGCTTTTCTACCTGGCCTCTTGCTTCCCTACTTTCCATGGTTCAGTTGCAGACCATAAATAATCCTCCCCTAACTTCCAGTGTTTGAAAGTTTAACAGTCTGAGGTGAAATCTTCAGTGAATGATGTACACATAATGCAGGTTATGAGAGCTGTGGGAATAATTATCCTGCATATTCACATTTACTGGTGGACAAGGAATACATTCAGGCTAGCGAATCCAAGCTGAGAGTTCTGGTGAGCTATGCCTTGCCTTGCTCTTGAATAGAACCCTATTCATAAACATCTTCCAGTTTAAGAGCCTCTGACTTGTAATCAAATTTAGTTGCAAAATATGATTATGTATTGCTTATAAATCCTTTTAGTTGATGGTGTGGGATCTGATTTCTCTTATGCAAATAATTTAATACCACCCACTTTTCCTTACTTCTCAAAAATGTGTGTGTGTGTGCAGAATTGGGGAATCTTCTTTGGCCCAAAGGCCAAATTGGCTTCAGGAAAATATGTTGGGGGCTGTATACTAGCAGTGGAAGGATCAACATGACATACTCCCATACCCCCCACCCATCCCACATTTATTTATTTATTTATTTATTTATTGCATTTATATCCCACCTTTTTTCCTCCAAGGAACCCAAGGCTGCATACATAATCTTCCTCCTCTCCATTTTATCCTCACAAGAGCAACCCTGTGAGGTAGGTTGGGCTGAGAGTCTGTGACTGGCCCAAAGTCACCCAGTGGGTTTCCGTGGCCAAGTAGGGATTAGAACCCAGGATCTCCTGACTCCCAGTCCAACATTTTAGCCGCCACACCACATATGTGGCATACATGCACATCAGGAAGGGCGAGGGGTGAATGAAGCCCAAGGTAAGTGCCACCTCAGAGTGTTCCCATGGCCTTGAAGGCATAACCCTCTGGTGAGCTGGAGGCGTTAAAGGGACTACAGTGCCTTCATGGGCTAGCTAAGGAGTCCTGATGCATCAAATTTGGCCCACAGACTGGAGGTTTCCCAATTCCAATCCCTTTTTCATGGGTGCAAAAAAGTTTTGAGTGACCAATTGCAATTGGTCATACTGGCTGAGGATGATGGGAGTTGTAGTTAACACACCTGGAGATAACCAGGTGGGAGGGAAGGCTGCCGTATACAGTCATTTAAATTTCAGTATGGCCAAAAAACAAACAAACCCTCACATCCCCAATTGGATCTACTTTGCTGGTTGTTTGTTCTCCATTGAATCAAATACAAACTGATCCCATTTGCTTTTTATTCTCTTCTCATCTTTCCGGTGCTACCTTATGTAAGCTCCCACTTCTGCCAATGATCCAAACCTTGATCATTCATCTATTGGAATTCCAGAATACTTTTGTGATTTTTGTTTCCTTTTCAAAAGCTTTATAAAAACTTTTGTGGAAAAGATTTTGCAATGCTGCCTATAGACCGGAGATAACTCTAATGAGTAAAATTGCCTTATTTCCATCTATTCATTTCCAGGGGCAAGCTTCAGTAGAACAACTTTGTCTATATAATTTCTCTCCTGCAGCATCTTGATCTTTATATCTAAAATACCTTCATCTCATTGAAGGCATTATAGCAATATGCAAGTGGTGATCATTCACCATTGTCCATGGCCCTCTAAAGCTGAAATCCCATGTACACTTTCCTGGGAGAAAGTTCCACTGAACACTTCCGAGGACTGCACAGTAAATGTGACTAGCAAATTAGTTGTTACATGTCAACAAAAAAGCTGGACATAATATTTTTCGATGTGCAGTGCTGGACTTCTTAAAAGATGGGGATTTTAGAAGTATTCTCAAGGAAACACAGAATGGAGACTTGGAAATGACTAAAGATAGTATCTAAATAAAAGATGTGAGCTATCTTCAAGGACTTTGATAAAAAAAATAACTAAGAGGAAGATGGAAATCTGGTACTTGTTTTCAAAATTACCTTTTTGAGCTGGTTCTGCTGGGATAGAAACTATCCTTTCTTGCTTCAAGATAAGGAAGTTGGACTCTTAGGTCACAAAAGTACTCCTTAGAGTTTACAATATGCCAGGGTTCCCAACCCTTTTTGGGCCCATGGGCACATTTGGAGAGTTGAGATGGCTGCCATGAAGTATGGCTAAGCCCAAAATGACTGCCATGGGGACCTATCTAGTAAAAAAAATGGCTGCCATGGAACCATGGCCAGTCATGAAGAAGTAACTTGCCCAACAAACTGAGGACAAAGTAGAAGTTGGGTTTGAGTCCCAAACACCAAACCATATGTTTGAATCTACAAAGCATAACAAAATACACATTTAACAGAAGGCAAATTATTACGGCTCAGAGAAAAGTAACTTCCCTCCAAAACTGGCCCTGTTCAGATGACACCGTTAACCATGCTGTTAACCGTTTTGTGGTTAAGCAGCATGGTTAATGGTGCATCTGACATGCGTTTTGCCTAACCATATGCCTCCAATAACCACATTGTGGTTGGCTTCACTAACCACATTATGCAGCATGGTTAGCAGCACTAACCATGGCTAAAAGTGTCATCTGACACGTGTCTGTGGTTAAGGGGCCAAAAAATAGAGATTCCAGTACAGAATGGCCTAACTAGCCCAGGACGCTCTAGCTGGTGGGCTCTATTGTAGCTCCAGACTGCTGCTTGACTTCAATGCTCTGTGGTTTTGGTTTAGTTTTTTGAACAATATTAGTTTTTCATATCGGTGCGTCCTTAGTGCAGAACTTTTTTTAATCCCACCAGCACTTCCCCAATATGAAGCAGGCATGTTTCCTACCTCATGGAAGCACCATTACGCCCTTCGTGATCCGATTTTTGCACCGCCGCTGCTTGGTGACATGGCTCACGCGTGTGTTTCAGAAGGTGACCTGCTCAAAACGGCCATGGGAAGCGTACTGCATGGGATACTCCTCAAAATGGCCGACAGCATCTGCTGGAGATGGTCGACATGCTCAAAATGGCTGCGGGAGCCAAACAACGCTGTTGTGCTATTGGAGAAAAGAATAGATTCCACACAACTTCTGCAGGTTGAAACAACAGCGGATCATATTTACTGCAGTGTGCTCGGATGACGAGTCAGAAAGCACAGGAACCCCATGTAAGTAATGGCTGGTGAGATTGTTGCCTGCACAAAAACGGTGGGCACAACTGCCAGGGCTCCTAGTGGTAGGGCTGCTGGGATATGGGCTGGATCATTCAGAGGACTCAGGTGCTCAACTAACCAGTTTATGGTTAGCGTGTGGTTGAGGAAAACTTAACCACAAAAGGGTTAATTGCGTTGTCTGCTAGCATTACGTATGTGGTTAGCGTTAACCACAGATGAACATGGTTAAGGTAACCACAAAGCCCTGAATGTCGTCTGAACATGGCCACTGAGTACAAAGCAGAATTTGGGTCTGAGCCCCAAATGCCAAATCACATATTTGGCCCCACAGCACAACAAAATAGCAATTTCTCTCTCCTTCCGAATCACCCCTTGCAAACGTACACATCAGGGCCAAATGAAATATTCTTTCTATTCAGAACGCATGGAGAAATTTTGTGTGTGTGTGTGTGTGTGTGTGTAAGGTTTAATCCATTCCCTCCCAGAGCGCTATGGTCCCTATCTTAATTGGGACTGTGCGTTCTTACACTGCAGTATAGAAAATTAACATGCATCCCAGCCCCTCCTCCGATCACGTAGCAGCCCCCTTCTGATTGCCACACTAAGCCCCTCCAGCTAACCAAGTGCTGGCAGAAAGGGGTTCCTTTCTTCTCTTTTTACTAACTCCCCCCTCTCAGGGCAGCTGGGCACACTGCAAAGCACAATACTTAGCTGAGGCTCCAGCATCCACCAAGCATCTTAATTTCTTCAGAGGCAATAGGGGAAATTGAGATGGCAGGTAGTTACAGCCTTTGCTAATGCTGTGCTTTTGCAGTGCGCCCAACCACCCTGGAAGTGTTTAAGAAGCCAGATTACAAGGGAGCCAGGAAAGCTGCAGCAGGGCACTGTGGAAGCCCCAAATATTATTATTATTATTATTATTATTATTATTATTATTATTTACATTTATATGCCACCCCATAGCCAAAGCTTTCTGGGCACAAAGAAAAAATATTAAATATTGAATTTCTGGTAACTAAGCAAGATTCCTGCTTTGGTGAAAGCCAAAGAAACAAGGACATGATGTGTGTATACTTCCTTTTTAGGGTTTAAAAATAAAATAATAAAGTACCTGTAAATGCTTTATTTTAAAAATAGGGATTTTCTTTTTCCTGAAAGACTGCTTGCTCACATATTTTCCTTCCACATCAGTTTTGGTTTGCCTTAAAATGCTACATTTCTGGTTGGGCTTTCATTCTGGTTTTTCTTGGAAAGCCGACGGAGACTCTCCTAGGTTAACCTCAGTTTTGATAATTTTGAAGTTTTATTAGTAACTCGCCACAACCAGGTGCTGAATCTGAAGGGGGAAAAGACCCTGAGATCAGGACCACACCTTGTGACATTTTGCCCACACGTTGCTTACTTGAAAACACCTGACAGAATTCTTGTGCAGCCTAAGTGTCCATGGTTGCTAAGACTGATTCAGTGAGACATGCACCCAAGTAAGCGTACATAGGATTGCAGTCTTACAGAGCGTTTCCCACCTCACAAGCAATGCCGTGGCAGGGTGGGGTGTGTGGGGAGAGAACCGCAGGTGGAGCAACCACCACTTTCAGTGCTCTATTTCACTGTAGACGGGGTGTGGGAAGTGAGGGTGGCAATAGGGGGGAAGTAACTGCACCAGGGTTGGTGCAGTGGTGGACCATTTCTTTGGGCATGTCAGTGAAACAAGGATACTTTGGATCTGGGGAGCTGCCCCCGCTGCCATGGATCTATGCCTGCTTGGATTTCCCATATACTGCTGGTGAAACAGCACCAGCAGGTGGAATTCATGTGCCGTCTGTATATTGCCAGAGGTCCCCCAGTATTCTGTGGGCATAGGGGGAGGGGAATCTCTGGCAATATAGGTGCCACTCTGCCGCTAGACATCTCTGTGTGTGCGTGTTTGTGTGCAGACGTAGCTTTTACTCCATTTCCTACGGCCCCTCAACTAGCCTTCAGACAGGGTTTAGGAATGCTCCCTTAATTTCTCTTCTTTGTTTCGTACTTTCTTTCCCTTCAGCAAGTTCTTAGTTCTCCACATTTCCCCTAATAATTATCTTTATTTCATCTCCTACAAAATGGCTCTCAGTTAAATAGTTCAGAATGTCAACCTAAGTATCATCATTGCAATTCAGAATAAATACTGCAGTGAAAAACATAGGGAGTTGATGGGCTGTCATCCCTGATAATCAGGATGTTCTGGCATATTTGGTTGCAGACAAGGATAATAACAGGTTTTTATAAATACTATTTATAAATTGGCACAATATATGAAGCTATGGCAACTGGAAGACTGGGTGACACAAGAATTCCACCATATTTTTCAACTGTGCTCATGATAGACATGTGTGAGCGTATTAGTGACAGACACTCTCCCATTCCACCCCAAATAGCATATTGACTGCTCGTTTTGTTGCCTGAATCAGAGGCCTGTGGTGCTTCACTCCCGCCAATACTGGTGCTGAATAAAAAGTCTTGCTGAACCACTCAGACACTGGCTTGCCTTCATCTTTTTCCTCTCATGCTGCCACCTGAAGCAGATTGCTTCACTCTATTGCATACCAGGGCCGACCCAGCATATAGACCCCACGAACCATCATCTTACTAGTTTCATTTTCATAGCATCAAAAGTGTACACACCACCTACTGAAAGAAAATGTAGGTCGAAAGCTGTATAATAATTGAGGGTGGCTTTAGGAAGATCTGTTCTGGCCCAAAGTTGTGTATTATCCCAATTAATTCATAAGTATTCAGGATAAACAATGCCTTTATATGCAGTTTTGCAGGTTTAATATGAGGTTTGACTTTATTCATTGAAATCAGCTCTGATGTCAACACAATCTTCTGTGAATCTAAAAAGTATCAAAGGGAAACTTTCAGCGACATACTGATATGTCCTCTGTGGGATCTACCATCTCGGGAATTAGTTTACCCTCTTTATGTAAATGATATATAAACATGTTTGAAGAGTATAGGTGGCAGTGTGAGTGTGTGTGTGTGAGAGAGTTTTGGGTCATCGTGTGTCTTACTTTACTCTTTACTTGAAGGACGGACTGAAGACAATCCTTGCTAAGTCCAGTTTAAAGCCAAAGACCCATAAGAAGGGAGAGCCCAGAGGCCTTGAACTTGCCCATCAATAGTTAGCACCTGGACAGCAGAAAGAGCAGGAATACCAGTCACCTGGTCACAGTCCCCACTATAATATAGCATTTCTATTTAAATTATAGTAACTACTTTTAAATGTGACCTATACATTAGCATATGCTTTTGTCCTATTTTTTTGGTAATGCATTGTGATGCCTTATCCTAGCCCCTTGCTGCTGCTGCCCCTGTCCCGCCTTTACTATTAGGCCCCACAGCTCAACAGCCCAGCAACCTGGCCTCAGATAAGCATCTGGGTTCCCGCTGCCACCAGTACCTTCCTCTGGTACACTTTCAATGACCACACCAGTTTGTTCAAATTAACAAGATTTATTAACATTAAGTAAATTGCGTGCCCAGTAAGCTTATTGGTTTCAAGTATAATGCTCCATCTTTCAAAATGTTTCTTAAGCTAAACTTTTCTCTCAGTATATTAATCAATCAAAACACCTCACTAGATTCTCTCTCTCTCTCTCTCTCTCTCTCTCTCTCACACACACACACACACACACACACACACACACAATCTACCCCCTCCTCAATTCAACCCAAAACAACCCCTGTCAGCTCTCCCTCTGTCTGACATTATATATATATATATATATATATATATATATATATATATATAACAAAAAACCTACAGTTTACAAAAACAAACGTTAAGGCTCTACAGATTCCAACCAAGCACCAAAAAGCAGGGAAATTGGGAGTTAAGGCTCCCAAGCCTTAACGCCACATCCTCCCTAAGGAGGCAGAAAGTGCAAGTGAAATTCTCATTCTCCCAAAGCAGATAAACCATGAGGACAGGATGGAGAATATGATATGCAGAAGTGACTGTGGGGTTGTGGAAAACTGATCACGAACAACTTAGGGCTACCTACTTTTTTTGTTTAGAGCAGCCCTTCCCCAACCTGGTGCCCTCCAAAGGTGTTGGACTACAACTCCCATCATTGCAAGTCAGTATGTCCCATGGTCAGGAATGCTGGGACTGTTCATCTCAAAAATCTAGATACGCAATTTGATATGCAGAGGTGACTGTGGGGTTGTGGGAAATGATGATGAACAACTTAGGACCAGCTACTTCTCATTTCTTAGAGCATCTCCTTATGTTGAGAGTTGCAACCCAACACATCTGACAGGCACCAGGTTGGGGAATGTTGTTCAAGAACAAGGGAAGGCAGAAAGTAGATCTCCAGATGTTTTGGAATTCAACTTGTAAAAGCCCCTATCAGCATGGGCAGTTATCAGGAATGCCACGAGTTGATGTCCAAATCATCAGGATAGATCTATTTTCTGCCCACATCTGTACTAAAGTATGATGTTTTCCAGCATTAAAATATGTGATCAATCAAGGAACTACAAAAGAGCTGCATCACTTTAAATAAACTGTCAAAACCAAATGAAACAACAATGAATGAATCTTGAATACCTAATCCAGATAGCTCTTCAGACATCAACATTAGTTTTCAACACATGACATAGGATGTCTGTTTCTTGAATATCAGATAAAGGATTTCTCTTACTTGTTCAGCAGTGTGAGATTAAAGACAGAGCTACCACCTAATACTTTCATGCGTAAGTATTATTTTAAAATTAAGTATGAATTGATTTTTGTCTTCCCCATAACACATAACCTGGGAGTTACAGTGCAACACATTTGGAGAACACCAGGCTGGAGAATGTCTTCTCAGAAGCCAGTGCCACTGAATTCACTAGGGCTTTCTCCCAAGAGGTATAGGATTGCAAACTAATCTCATCTGAAAGGTGTTCAAGACAGCCAAACTAAACCTCTTCTGCTCCGCAGTTGCTTTGATGAGATGATGTGTTGTGCAGGGATTGTGAGGAGTGAACAGTATATCTTTTATAAATACATTTTAAGAAAAAAAACATTGGTTCTTTGAAAGGCAGGATATTGACCAGAAGTTGGAAGTGCCTGGCACATGCTCTGGTTCTAGATCTGTAATGAATAGTGCCCCTTTTGTTATCAAGAGTGCTGCTATATGCGAGATGTGTGTGAGAGAAAAGTATTGGGCAGACCCTGTATTTGGTAAGGGTATGGCGCAGCATTCCCCATCCTGCTGCCCTCCAGGTGTTTGAGATGACAAGTCCCAGCGTTCCTGACCATGGGACATACTGACTTGCAATGATGGGAGTTGTAGTCCAACACCTTTGGAGGGCACCAGGTTGGGGAAGGGCTGCTCTAAACAAAAAAGAGAAGTAGGTAGCCCTAAGTTGTTCGTGATCAGTTTTCCACAACCCCACAGTCACCTCTGCATATCATATTCTCCACCCTGTCCTCATGGTTTATCTGCTTTGGGAGAATGAGAATTTCACTTGCACTTTCTGCCTCCTTAGGGAGGATGTGGCGTTAAGGCTTGTGAGCCTTAACTCCCAATTTCCCTGCTTTTTGGTGCTTGGTTGGAATCTGTAGAGCCTTAACATTGTTTTTGTAAACCGTAGGTTTTTTGTTTAATGAATTTCATGACTTTGTGTAACGGATGACTGGATATTATACAGTTGACAACCAAGCCAGCGTCAGCTAGGATGTTATACCGTCTTGACATCCAATATAAAATCAAAGCTAGTGTTATGTGTTGAACTCACTTTTCACATTAATAAATCAACCAAAATGCTTGTATCTCCCTCATTTTTAAAGATAAAGAGATGAAACCTGGCATCACGGTAGCTCTTAAGTAGGGATATAGCTATGCCAAGTATGAAGCAGATCCGTTCATGCCTTGATTTTTAGGAATTTTTTTAAAGTTCAAACAGAAATCTCTTTGGGGTCCAGGACCTTGAGCAGTACAAGTTTAAAAAATGAAATTAAAGATAAAGAGATGAAACTTGGCACCATGGTAGCTCTGAAGTAGGGATTTAGCCATGCCAAGTTGGAAGCAGATCCGTTCATCCTTTGATTTTTAGAAATGTTTAAAACTTCAATTTAATTTTTTTAATTAACTAAAATGCTGTCAAGTTTCATCCCTTTATCTTTAAAAATCATAGAATTGTAATCTGCTTCCAACTTGGCATGGCTCAATTCTAGGGTGACCACTAGGGTGTGGCCTAGTGGCTAAAGTGTTGGATCGGGAGCTGGGAGATCTGGGTTCTACTCCCCACTTAGCCATGGAAACCCATTGGGTGACTTTGGGCCAGTTGCAGACTCTCAGCCCAACCCATCTCACAGGGTTGCTGTTGTGAGGATAAAATGGAGAGGAGGAGGATTATGTATGCTGCCTTGGGTTTCTTGGTGGGAAAAAGGTGGGATATAAATGCAATAATAAATAATAAAAAACTGTCAGATTTCTCCTGGTTTTTGTTCTATCCTCAGTGTCGGGGGATTTTATGCAATAGTCTATAATGACCTGGAATTACACACTTTCCCTTTTAAGGCCACAATTAGTGTGGCAGGGGGGAATGACATGCTTTCTGGAGGTGTGTCATTCTTTCCCACTGCTCCAATCAAGGCCTTAAAAGGGAAAAACGTGTCATTCCCAGGCATTATAGGAAAGGGCCTGATTGGAGCAGTGGGGTGGGGTGAGAATGACATGCTTTCCCCTCCTCCTCTCCAATTGAGGACTTTAAGGTGGCCCCAGAAAGCCATTTTCCTGCCACCCACTAGGTGTCCTCTTTTTTGGTTTCCCAAATATGGTCACCCTAATCAGTTCTTGCACAGGCTGCATTTCCATCCCTAGATAATTACTCAAAAGTAAGATCCATTGAATTTTCTTGGTTCTTGAAAAGCAACACACTTGCTTTTAGAATTGCCAGTCTCAGCATTCTATGTGTGCTATGAATGCCTGCTCTGTCTGTCCCTATAGATTCCTGCAAGGTCCAGCCAGGGGAAGCCAGTAAATTAAACCCAGGGGTGGAGGGAGGGATTCCCTCAAGTTCATCTGACAGCAGGTGCTATAGAACATGGACCTTCCAGGAGTGTTGAGGGTGGATTTCTGGCAGACCCAGCCAGGCAACTTTATGGCCTGTTCGTCCCTCCATTTGGTAGCCCGCAGAGCACCTGCCTCATAAGGCAAATGGCCATATGAGAACTGTTATTATGGCCTGCTACTTTGTCTGTCTTTAGTAGTCTGTGGTCCAGATCTCTTCAGAAGGGGGAACAGTGTTTTGTGGTTGGGTTCAGTCTAAATTATCTCCAGGGCTCCCTTACTCAGTGCCTCTGATAGCAAAGAGATTGAGGATTTTCTCCAACTCTGTTACTCTTGAAGTTACTAGGCCTGTTGAAAATAGATTTTATAACATAAGCATGAAAACAGTGAATACCCCTTTTAACTTGTTAAACCAATGAAAACATGCCACACAAGAAGTCTTAAGATATGAATAGTTTATAAAGAAAAGTAAATGCAAAAGAACATCAGATGCAGAAGTGAAATCTGAAACATTACTAGTAGTAGTAGTAGTATCCTGCCTTTTGCCCAATGCTGGGCCTCAGGGCAGCCTTACAAAACTAAAACATATACAGCTAAAACCTATAAATAGGAATATACTAGGCTGACCATATGAAAAGGAGGACAGGGCTCATGTAACTTTAATAATAATAATAATAATAATAATAATTTATTTATTTATTTATTACCCGCCTCTCCCTCCAGATCGAGGCGGGGAACAACATCATCATAAAACACACAAAACTGATTAAAAATACATAAAACCAATATATCATTAAAATACCAATAAAACACCAATAAAACACTTAAAATTCATCTGAGTAGGCCTGCCGGAAGAGCTCAGTCTTTATAGATCGTTTAAATTCCTGAAGACTGGTAAATTCACGGATCTCTCCCGGCAGGTCATTCCATAATCTGGGAGCGGCAGAAGAGAAGGTCCTCTGGGTAACAGTTGTCAGTCTAGTTTTTGTTGACTGTAATAAATTCTTCCCAGAGGACCTAAGCGTGCGGGGCGGATTGTATGGGAGAAGGCGATCCCACAGGTAACCTGGACCCAAACCATGTAGGGCAGGGGCCCTGCCTTCTTTTGTATATGGTCACTCTAGTATAGTGCCTGCAACGTTAACTGTTGTGATGAAGAGGGAATTTCACCAGGGACTAATTGCATACAAATGACACTGGCTGAAATTCCCTTTTCTCTACAACTGTTAAAGTTACATGAGCCCTGTCCTCCTTTTCATATGGTCAGCCTAAATATACAAAAGTTAAAAATATAATTAAATACTTTTCAATATTAAAGCATTTAAAACATTTTAAATACATAACAATGTAAAAGTCAAAGGCATAGACAGAGGTCCAGATTATTTGCCAAAGGCCTGCTGGAACAAAAAAGGGTTTGTCTGCATCCAAAAACACATCAAGGAGGGAGCCAGTGTAGACTGCAAGAATCAGAAAGAAAATCCATGTGTGTACACTTTGCAAAATAAACGACAGCTCAACTGTTTCTAAACCTTATTAGAAAAACAGGGTGACTAGGCCGAAACCAATGTTGTAGGCCCAGAAGCACTTTGAAAGGTTTTAACATTGTACTTAAAACTCAACACCGGCCCAAGCTAATTAAATGAAGTGTTTGAAGCTTTCAACTTTATAGCAGTATGGACCAAACTCTTAGAAAAGAGGGAAGGAGCACTGTGTGTGTATGGGGTGGGGGGGATAGAAAGAAAGGTATAGCCACCTATTCCCAGGAGAGATCTGAAGATCAGGTTACCATGGATCCAGAGGAACCACACCCTGCTTCACCAGGGAGCAAAAGAGCAAACTGGCCTTATGAAGATAGCCCAAAATACTCTCAGAGCCAAAGGAATGCATGTTCCAGAAGAGAAAAGAGAAACTCTTCTTCTTCACTCAAAAGGTCTGTGCTAGAGGCAGCGGTCATTTCACTCACACATCCCACATTCTAAGGCAGGAGGGAGGGGGGAGAGCGACACTACTGAGCGTGCCTCGCGCTATGAGGGAAGATGGCCGCCTCATTGACTTGAATGAGAGGTTAAAATAGTCCTTAAAAATCAACCGAAGGGAATTTTTAAAAAATGAAAAGCTTTCCACCAACTACAGTCAAGGAGGAAGAAGACCCCACCACTGGATTAATTAATAAGGGTCTAGAAATTATGTAAATTGTGAGCACAAAACTCGCAACCCGGAAGTAATTTTACAAAAGCATGGAGACAGGTTTGTATTCCTTTTCTACCTTAAACTGCTCTCCTTCCCTCAATCTTTCACCAATCTTCTTGAAATTTTCAGGTAATGTAAAACAAACGTTTCTTTCTGGCACCTGTAAATTTCAGAAAGGTTGGTGAAACATTTTTGATTTTATGGCTGTTAGAATGACCCCCCCCCCCAATTATTACTTTAACATGGCGGAATGTGTTTTTTACTGACGGCCCTTAACAATGGAGGCACGGCTGTGCCTCCATTAATTCCATTCGCTCCCAGCTCTTCCCATTCTCACACACTCCACCAATCCAGGCACTCCAAACAACTAACCAATCAGCTCTCACTTACCACTCATTCCATACTCACCCAGACCTGCAACTCTAAACAGTAACTTTTACAACACATTCACATTTCTAAACAGAACATCACATGCATTTCCTCTTTCTTAGTGATGCGTAGTTGGCCACCTGCCCCAATTTCTGCAATCAACACAAGGACTCTTTGCCACTATGAATAGTCCCGGAGTAGTTTCCCATCCTAGCACAGACCAGACTCCTATCTACTTAGCTTAAGCAATGTAACTACATCCTAAATGATCTCTCTAAGTATGGAGGTAAGGTTCGGTGCAGCACTCAGTGCAGGCACAATTTACCTAGCAATTTCAATAATGGTGAGTGTCACAGGAGGGGGGGATTTCATGCAAGTAACAGCATGTTTCCATTTGAATGCTGGGAAAATGCAATTTTCTTACACTTAATGTCCAAATTGGAGTAGAAATGTTTAGTTTCTTCTGCATGGAAGGCACTCGCTGGCGGCAGGGGAGGGGGAACATTTCATTCCTGTGCAGGAGGTTGGAAACTGCTGTACATTTTCTATGCAAGTAGCAATCTTGGATTTTTTTTTCTTTCGTGCTGCGATTGCTAGTCTTCCATAAGGATGGACAGCAGTAGACACGTACATATCCATCTTTATAATCCTCAGGCCACTGGAGATGCCCAAAGAAGAGCTGGCATAGCTTATTTTTAATCCATTTTCTCCTAAAATCCTTTTCTTAAAAGATATTGGCAGCAGTGTGTGTGCTGTGAAGTGTTGGAGAATGTGGCAATTCAAGTGTGCACATTTTTAATGCCTCACATATTTAAAATATTGATAGAGGGAGGGTTTGGCCTGCTGACCATGCTAGTTTGCAGTGCATTTCTATCAGCAGGAGCACACATTTCTCTACATTTATGTGTTACTCAGCAAAAAGAGGAAATGAATTAATTTGTTTTAGATATGTAAGAACCTTTTGGTAGCTACAAGCACAAACGGAAAGAAAACCAGTCCCCTGCCCCAAAATGTTGCATAGAAACCCTTATATGACTGGTGCAAAGTCAACTGTGCAGGCCCAACAAGATGCCCATGTTCTTACTATAAGCAGAGGTCACTCTAAATACAAGGTGGGGATAACTGTGTATTGGATTACTTTATATATGATTAACTGGAAATAAAACTTAGGCTAAGCTTATGACAAAATGCACAGAGTAAACCATACACAGTTGTATGTTACAAATAGGAGAATTTCATTCATACGCATTTTTAAGTGAACCCACCTAATTCACAGACTAGTATGTGGATTGGGATGGAGCTGTCCTTTGGATTATGCACTTTTTCAAGTTTTGCAGTGCAGTTTTCAGCTTTTAAAAATGTTTAATTCGCAGACTGAGGCATGAATTGTAATACAGTTATCCTTTGGCTTATGCATGTAAATGGAGGAAGGGGGGCACCCTAATTCCCAGCAGTTTAGATAGGGGCAAAAGGTTGCTTGGATTGAACACCAACACAGCAAGGTCGACTGCCACTAACCCTTCTGTCCAACTCACTCTGAACCAGAGGATGCCTAGACCTTATATGATAGCCCTAAGGCTTATGAAACAAGAGCTCAAGCAAACACCCTCAGTTTCAAAGCCCTAGGCCTGAAACCTTACAGTAGCAATAACCAAGAGGAAAGCTCTGGATTTAGTACTAAGGTCAACTGGAATAAAGCACACACATTCAAATAATGAACTCTCCCAAATGAACTCTCCCAAAGCAAACATTGGACGGGGCAAAATGAAAGCAAGCAAAGACCACAAACATCTTTTGCCCCTGGGTTTAATACCTGAAGCGTTTAGCAAACCTGAGGTGATCCCCTTTAGCCAATCATGAGCTAGCTGGAAACAGTTTTCCCCAACCTTCTGGGGTGAATGGGTGGGCAGAAAGTTCCCAAAGATGTTTCGCTGTACTTGTTCAGCCCAATTAGTGAGGGTTCTGCTTTGACCTTGAAGTTAGGCATGGCATGAGATAACACACCTAGGTGGCCTGATGACTAGGTGCAGGCTCAGCCTCACAGAATGGAATTTTACAGGCTGCTAAGGCAGAGAAGAAAAATGAATGCCTTGGCAATGCACCTTTTCAAATTTTGCAGTGCAGTTTTCTTTTCAGCTTAAAAACTGTGTACAAAAATGTATATTTTAGAAAGACGTATGCACAGTTCAATGCAAATTTTTGAGCTTTTTTTTTTTTAATGCAGAAAACAGGATGAAACAGGTAAAAATGACTCAGGCCATAAAGCAAAATAATACTAATAAATAAACATTTGAAGACACTCAGTGGCTGCACTGGATATGGAAAGAAAAGTGCCTGAATGTCTTCCTCATATGTTAAACTTAGAATCATAGAAAGTTGCCTTATGCTGAGTCAGACCATTGGTCCATCTAGTCCAGTATTGTTGCCAGTAACTGGCAGTTTCAGGCAGGATTCTTCCCTGGCCCGACCTGAAGATGCCTGGGATTGAACCTGGGACCTTCTGCATGCAAAGCAGGTGCTCTATGACTAAGCTACAGACCCACCTAACCCTGTTAAACAGGAGTTTAAAACTTCAGTCTTCTGCACACTTACTCGAGAATAAGCCCCAATGAGCATTATGGAACTTACTTCTAAGTAAATATGCATAGGATTGCACTGTTATGGTGCAATCCTATGCATGTTTAGACAGGTGGGAAACTTCCAAAATCTCCCAACATGCCCCAGACAGCCATATTGGCTAGAGGATGCTGGGACCTGTTGGACTGTCTAAATATGCATAAAATTGCACCCTAATCCATTTAATACCTACAAGCCTAATACTCCTTTCTACACACCCTTCATTCAGTGTTAATATAATTATTCTTCGTGGTCTCTGTGCATCACATATATGGGCTCTGCGCCTGCGTGGAGCCTTCTTGGAAACGTCCTATAGCTAAGGCAAACATTTTTGGCGGGAACCCCTCCCCCACTATCTACTGACTCCATGTTCCCGCCTTTCTCCTCAGTTCTTTTTTGACCACCTTTATTTTATTTTTTATTTATTTCATTTCTAACCCGCCTCTCCATCTAGATCGAGGCGGGGAACAACACTAAATATAAATATAAAAACAATAAAATAGATAACCATTAAAACAGATAAAAACAAATACATTATTAAAAACATCTTAAAATTAAACTGGATAGGCCTGCCGGAAGAGAGCAGTCTTCACGGCTTTCTTAAATTCCAGAAGACTGCTAATTTGTCGAATCTCCTCCGGCAGGCCATTCCACAGCCTGGGAGCGGCAGTGTTGTGTTTACCCCTCGGGTTTCTGAGCAGGAGAAGCAGCTGCCAGATGGCTTGGCAAGAGAAGACAGGGTTCGTGAGTTTGATCCAGATCCTGGGTCTGAGGAGGAGGGGAGTAGCAGCCCCTCTCTGCCAGCTGATGCGAATCAGCGCTCTGAAACGAGTGCTAATCTAAATGATGAGCCAGCAGGTGGAACCACGCCCGTATCCTCTGAGGACGAGGAAGAAACCTCTTTAAAAGATGCCAAAGAACGCAGACGTCGGAGGAGAACAGAGGCGAGAGTGAGACCACGCCGGTCTGAACGTTTGCAAGAAAAGGAGCAAGCAGACCTTAACGAAGGAGAGTTGTCTAGGAAGCGAGTTCGTTAGCCATTGTTAATTTCAACTTTTAGTTTACTTTGCTTCCTTTAAAAGTGCTTTCTGAATAGAACTGTTTGCTTTTGCCTGAATTAAAGGCGTTGTTTGTTTCAAAGTTTAAGTATTATTTCTTTCAAGCTACCGCTATCAAGTGCAATTTATAACAGGCAGAAGAGAAGGTCCTCTGGGTAACACTCGTCAGCCTAGTTCTGGCTGACTGGAGTAAATTCTTCCCAGAGGACCTGAGTGTGCGTGGCGGATTATACGGGAGAAGGCGATCCCGCAGGTAACCTGGACCCAAACCATGTAGGGCTTTAAAGGTAATAACCAACACTTTATACATCGCCCAAAAACTAATTGGCAGCCAGTGGAGTGATTTTAAGATTGGTGTTATGTGGTCACCCCTAGGTGTACCGGTGACCAACCTGGCTGCCATATTTTGAACTAATTGAAGTTTCCGGACTAGGCACAAAGGTAGCCCTATGTACAGCGCATTGTAGAAGTCGAGCCTCGAAGTTACCAGTGAGTGCACTACCATCTTTAGGTCTTCCAACTCTAGGAAGGGGCGCAGCTGGCGTATCAGCCGAAGCTGATAGTAGGCACTCCTGGCCGTCGCATCTATCTGGGCTGTCATTTGGAGTGACGGATCCAGGAGTACCTCAAGCTGCGAACACAGTCTTTCAGGGGGGGGGGGGTGTAACCCCATCCAGAACTGGTTGACACACCTCCAAACCCAGGTTGTGGCCTTTGACAGCAAGCACCTCCGTCTTGTCTGGATTCAGCTTCAGTTTGTTTTAGAGTGATAAGGTTTTTAGTTATTTTACTTTGTTTTTAGTTCATTTTTAGTCTTTATTTATTTATTTATTACATTAGTATACCGCCCCATAGCCGAAGCTCTCTGGGCAATTAAAACATACAACGTACACACGTACATTTAAAACAATATAATTTATTGTTATTATATTCTTAGATATTTTATTTTCCAGCGATCTTGGATCGCATTGAGGGGGATCGCACAGCCATTAAGGCCCCTTTTCAAAATGTGTTAAGTGCGTCAGCAAGCTTCCCCAACAGACAGACTTTTCTCTGTTTATTTTGTTTTAGGAGAGGCTCAGGTCATCGAAACCTGTCGCTACTGTATTATTATTATTATTATTATTATTAATAATTATTTATTATTATTATTATTATTATTATTATTATTATTATTTACATTTATATACCACCCCATAGCTGAAGCTCTCTGGGTGGTTTACAAAATTTAGAACCATAAACATAAGACAGCTGACATTTAAAACATTTTAAACTGTTAAGCCTGGCTACAAAGTCGGTTAAAACCTCAACTTCAGCTGTTGAAATGCCTGGGAGAAAAGTTTTGACCTGGCACTGAAAAGATAACCGTGTTGGCGCCAGGTCTGTGGATAAAAACTCTAGAAGCCATGGTTTCTTCCAGACAATCGTTACACTTATGGCACAGGCTCCTCGATCTACTGAAGACATGGCCACTTCATGCCTCATTTGATCTTCCAACATTTGGATGCTCCCCAGGCTGTATCTACAGTAAGAGGGATATCTAAGAAGGCAGGAGCCTTCTGGGGCTGATCACATGGCGCGATTCTACGGAGGAGAGCCCCTCTGCGTCCTCGGACCCTGACTCTGATGAAGGGTCATTCCGATTGTCCAATGTTTAGATGCTCCCTAGCTGTCTCTACAGTAAAAGGGATATCTTAGAAGGCCAGGTTACATAGGACTTCTGGGGACTGATCGCTTGGAGCGATTCTATGGACGAGAGCCCCTCAGTGTCTTCGGACCCCCACCCTAACCATAGGTCGTTCCGATCCTCCAACATCTGGATACTCTCTACCTGTGTTTCTACAGCTAGAGAGAGACCAGGTTCCAACTCCTCTGCAGCTGTTAGGGCCCCCCCACAATACCGAGGGTGGCCCCTTTGGCGGCGATGACTTAACTGGCTCCTTCGGTACCGAGGTCTAAGCTCTCAATACTGGAGCTTCTAACATGCATCTTCGACGTCAAGATGAGATGTCTAGCAGGCAGAATCAACATCACAGGGTGAGACTCAACTGCCTCCTTCGGTACCGAGCTCCATGGTACCGAGCTCCTTGGTGCCGAGCTCCTTGGTACCGAGCTCCTTGGTATTGAGCTCCTTGATACTGAGCTCCTTGGTACCGAGCTAATGATACCAAGCTCCTCGGTGCAGAGCTCTTGGTACCAAAATGAGATGTCTAACATGCAGCTTTGACATCAAGATGAGATGTCTAGCAGGCAGAATCGACATCAAAGGGTGAGACTCAACTGCCTCTTTTGGTACCAATCTCTTGGTACCAAGAAGAGACGTCTAACATGCAGCTTGAAGTAGACATCTCTCCACCAAGTTAATTAGCACAGCCATTACAGGCTAGCTGCCAATTACAGGGCTGCTCCCTAGAGCTGCTACAATTGGAGTGCTATATTTCAACAGAGAGAGTTTTTTATGCCTGTGATGTCTAGGGGCATCATTCTCGGGTCCCTGTAAAATAATAATAATAATAATAATAATAATTAATAATAAATATAGAGGGACAGAACTTCAACTGGGTTGCCTCCCCCGAGAATGCCATACCAGTACAGAGATTGGCATCAATTATGAGAGGGACACCTCTTGCAATGGGCCCGTAACTCCCGTACCAGGCATCGATACCAACCCCTATATTGGTACATATGCCTTTCTCGATACTGAGCAGCTCCATTGGTATCGTGATTGCCACTGGAGGAAGTTTTCTCGCAACTCCCTCTAGCTCTACCGAGATCACTGTCATTGTGACCTGTCCACAGGGCTCAACCATTGACTCATGATACCGTCGTGAATGCGTCAGTACGTCCACCTAGCTCTTCTCCTTTCCAGCCCCACTCTGTGGGGTGTCAAAAAGTTCAGCTTGGAGAAGATGGATTTAATCATAGAACTAAACCTGATTCCCCTCAATCCTTAGAGAACTCTCAGTCGGACACAACATTGCTCTCTTCTGCATCGCCTGTTGATGGGGTAGCTGTACAGAGTGGAGCCTCCTGTGGAAGACCTATATCACTCTCTGATTTAATATTTGGTCCACTCCTCTACAGATCTCTTCAACCTGTTCTGGATTTAAGACGGCTCCATGTGTACATCAGAACCACAAATTTCTGATGACACATAAAGCCCTGCCCCATTATATTTACAAAATGTATGACACTGGTCCTTCCGTTCATTTGCCTTCAAGGGGTAGAAATCTATCCATATTTAGACAACTGGCTTCTGGTGGCATCCTCAAAGGAAATGCTATCGAAGGCAAGGTGACTACTCAATTTATTGAGCTCTTTGTGCCTCATAGTGAACACAGAATCCAGACTCCCCTGGATCTAACAACCCTACATCGGTGTACTTGCACAGACTATTTGCTACGGGGCATGCACTTTCCCACTTCCTGTTCAACTGGGAATGTCTTTGTCGCCCTCATTTTTCCTCTCATTCCATGAGTACTGTGATAGAATAATATTAATATTGTGTAGTCCACACAGTCTCCATCATAGTGACCCCTTGGTGGCCAGACCGTGTGGCTCACTCTACTTCTGAAGATATCCGCCAATGGCAACCAATCGGGTTACCATCAGCTCCGCTGCAGCTCTGAAGATAAAAAAGTCGTGGTATGTACCCAGGATTTGCTCCTGGATGGCTTCGGGATGCCAGCTGCATCATATAGATGACCTGCTGCCACTCCGGATGCACCCCAGCCTGGGGCAAAACCCTCCTCAAGATGTACCCAGACTGTAATTCCTAAATGGGCAATCTTTTGTCTTACAGCGCCTGAGTGGGTAGAAGAAAATGAATCTGGGGAAGCCTGACCCTGACACAACAGGAGATTGGCTTTTGTCTTGAAAGGATATCTGCTGGGCAGCTGATGAGGAAGCAGGATGTGCTTGGATGTAATTTAGACTGCCTCCAAACACATAAGAATACAGACAACTGGAGACTGACTGAGGAATCTGCCAGTCAGGCTGTGAGCTTACTGATGTTACTTGGTTGGGCATTGCCCCCTTTGGGAAATCCCGGTGGGGGCATTGCCCCCCCGCCACCCCCCCATAGTTTACACCCCTGCATATGCTCAGACCCATGGCATGGAGTATCCCAATACCGTAACTACTTTCGACATGAGGTCGATTCCATTTTTTCATCCAGCCTGTAGCCTGGCAACGAAGAAGTCATATACTGCACAATGGGATTCTTTTCTAAATACATGGATCTTCAGGGCCTCAAGCCCCATTCAGCCTCCTTAATGATGTCCTTACACTTTACACCCCCTATACACTATAGGGCTAAAATAGTTGTCGATATGAGGGTATTTGACTGCTTTACCTGTTTTTGCACCAACCCCGTTGTCAGGTGGTTCCTCTGGGCATTACGAATCTGGCTCCTCTAATTAGGAGTTTCATTTTGGCATGGAGTTTCTCTGTCATGCCACAATCTCTGACATTGAAACCAGTTAAACCAATTGCACCTTCAGATATCACATTCATTTTCTTAGAAAGTTGTTTTGTGATGGCTATATAAACACTACGCAGATCGAGTGAATTAGCTGCCTCAGTATTGATGCACCCTACCTGGGCTTCCACACAGGGCCTGACAAATTTCATAAGATACAAGAGTTGCAATGACTCGTGGAGTGGATTGTACATGCTATTAAACTGCCCTAAGAGTTGAGGGCTTGCAACTCGTTGGTCTGGTAACAGCTAAGTCGATGCGGAGTGCATCGAAGTCCGTATCTTTAGCAGGGGATTGTCGATCCTGGACTTATGTAAGGCAGCTATTTGGTATAAGTCCTTTAATTTCATTACATGCTACCACTTGATTGTTTGTACCAGGACAAACTGCAATTTGTGGCAAGCAATTTCTTTGTCTTGTGAGGGAACATTGATCTACACCTACCCTCCACCAGGAATTTAGCTTGTTAATCGCCCATATGTGTGATGCACAGAGACCACGAAGAAGAAATGCAGGTTGCTTACCTGTAACCGTAGTTGTTCGAGTGGTCATCTGTGCATTCACACAACCCACCCACCGTCCCCGCTTTGGTGTCGATGCAAATGTACTGTCGATACCGAGCAGTTTCTCTCCTAGTTATGGGGCCAGCAAGTCGGTCTCTTGGAACTGAGGAGAAAGGCGGGAACATGGAGTCAGTAGACAGTGGGGGAGGGGTTCCCGCCAAAAGCGTTTGCCTTAGCTATAGGAAGTTTTCGAGACAGGCTCCATGCAGGCGCAGAGCCCATATGTGTGAATGCACAGATGACCACTCGAAGAACTACGGTTACAGGTAAGCAACCTGCATTTATTATGAGGAAGGAAAGAATCAAAAGCATGGCTATTAGTTGCCTAATAGCACATGATGATGCACAGAGGTACATTATCAGCCCAGAGCACTTCGGCTATGGGGCAGTATAGAATTGTAAGAAGAAAATAATAATAATACCACTTCACTGTTCACCTTGATGCAAATGAAGAATATCTGTGTTTGTGTTCAATTTAAGCTTCACCAAGTTTATAGAATATCAATAGTTTCCTGAACAGGAATTTTTCCAGGTAACTGGAATTAACTCCAAAGTCTTGGGGAAATGGATCATGTAATCTGTAATAAGCAGAAAAGGGTCACGACCTTCAGTTTTATGCTTCATATAAAATATTGCAAACTTATAACTCACATTGTTCTTGGCGGCTGATCGGGATCTTCATTTCCTAGATTGCCCTTCTCGATAAGAGATTGATGTTGTGGTGGTAAAAATGGGCAGCAAGTATTCCATTTCTTCCCCTTGCTTTGACTCATTGCCTAAGGGGATTTCTGATTACTTTGTGTCATCATATATTTTATTCTTAGCCCAATTTCATGTTCGTTCCCAAGAAGAAAGTGTATGAAAAGTGAATAGCCATTTTGTACTAAGTTGTGAAGATTTTATCCACTGGGTTTACAAATGATCTTATTATGTAAGCTTTACTCAGGACTTGTTAATCCCACAAATAAAGGGCCTAAACTTTAAATGTGTGTATAGCAGCTATGTCTTTTTTTTTTTTTAAACTCTATTATTTATTTATGTATTTGATTTGATTTGCACCCTGCCTATCTACTAGGAAAATTGTACTCTAGAGTAGCCGTGCCCCCCATTTTAGGTTGGGGTTCTAGCATGAGGGGTGGGGTTAAGATCTGAATCAATCCCCTGCAACTTCTCTAGGGTAAAAATAAAGGAAAAAAGTTATGGCTGCTAGATACGCATTTAAAGTCATGTCTGTTTTGGCCTCTATACTGAGTACGCAGTCAGCTTGTGTTGTGTTTCCAAGCTCTCCTGCTGCAATGCGAGACAATAAAGAGGTCTGCCAAGTAATCCACAAAACTTTATTCAGCAAATAAATATCTCTTTGCACCTGTAGAGAGTGTAAACACTAAGAACTTCCCTCTAGGCTAAAACTTGACTGACTAAGCTAGACAATTGTCTTTTCAACAAAAGGGAAGAGTATTTATTTATTTATTTTATTACATTTGTATACCGTCCCATAGCAGTATTCCCTGAGCCACTTTTACTTCAGGTAGGATTCATCTGAAGAAGCCTTTGGTGAGAAGCTAGCCGAACTGATTGCTCCTTGCCTTCTTTTAGCTCTGTCCGTTTGAGTCTGCGGCGGACTCTGGGATTGGTCAACTCTGAAGTCCCTTCCCCCTCTGAGGAAAGCTGAGTTCCCACAGACTCTTGAGTTGTTAGCATTTTCTCTGATAAAGTCTGGTGAAGATTCATCCCTGGCTCCTGAAGAGCCTGGGAGAATCTCCTCCCCTGCTTCTGGTGTTGGCTGGTACATTTCTAGTCCTGTTCTTTCTGGTTCAGAATCTGATCCTGATTGATAGCCTGAAACTCCTTCCTCCACACTAAGGGGAACAGGAATATGTTCCTCCACCACTCCATCGATAATATTTTGTAATGGGAAACCTACCAATGCTAAGAAATCCTTGCAATCTGTAATTGGAAGATACAAGTGGGTCCCAGCCGCAGTATTATCTGGCTTGTTCTTAGAGGTATGTTTCTTCTATTAGCTTAAGTTACTGTTAGGATGTATGAATCTGCCAATTTTGTTTTCTCTTGTTTTCTCATTTTTCCAATGTTAAATTCAGTTCATCTCAAACTTTGAGAATTTCTCCAGTCTTAAATTCAGTTTGTCCTGAACTTCAAGAATGTTTTACTTAAAGTTTGCATGAAAATTCGTAAGCAATTTTGTGCACATTTCTCCTAATGCATGCATTTGGTATGCATATTTAGTACAATACACACATTCGTTTTTCAAGAGTTTTTTTTTAATATAATGCACCTGAACCTTATTTTCTCTGATATAGACATTTGTGTATGCATTTTTTGATTGGTGAACCCCACTGCCAAATTCAGAAAAGTGCAAATTTTTAAAGATAATTTAGTTTCAGTTCACATAGTGGTTCAAATTATGACATTAGGTAATTTCATATTAAAATATGAAGTGAACAAATTCCGCATCCCTAGTCACTCTTTAGAGTTGTTGAATTGGAGAATCAAATCTGGTTTAAAAGCACAGGAAGCTGACTGATACATGCCAGATTGTTTGACCAGCTAGCCCTCTATTGCCAACCCCGGCAATAGCTCTTTAGGGTCTTTTCCATCACCTATTACCAAATTACGATTTTAGTGGTGCAACCCTATGCATGTTTAGACAGAAAAAATGTCCTACAACTCCCATCATTCCCCAGCCAACCATGCTGGCTGGGGAATGCTGGGAGATGTATGACTTTTTTCTGTCTAAATATGCATAAAACTGCATCCTAGGTGAACTGGAGACCTTCTGCTTGTAAAACATGTACTCTACACTGACCAATGATCCTTCTCTGGTGTTTCTGACACTCTCCATGTGTGAGTGATTGTGATTTACCTTACAGTGGCATTGTATATGGCACTAGCACAGTGAAGTATAGACAGGAACTATTTGCCATTGACTCCTCTTGCCTCAGTGTTCTGATAACTTCTTCCCAATACTATAAAATAAAATGAAGGGGCTGATAGTGGTTGTGAGCTGACAGAATAATAATTAAAGTGTATTTTTTTTTTTAAAAAAAACTACTTTGGATGATTGATCCTAAACAGATCAACTTTGATATAAGCGCTATTGAGTTCAATGGGGCTTATTCCCAATGACAACAGAACTGCAGACTTATTCAATTTCTTCATCTCCCTTCTGGAAGTAAATTCAAGTGTATGACTGTTAAAGTCCTTTTTCAAAAGTTGCATTCTATAGGAAGTGCCAGAAATACCTCACTGACTCCCCCTCCCCCATTAATTTGTTTTTGGGGGGTTTTTTTTGCTTCTGTCCTTTATGTGTATCATTTGTCTTCCTCCTTTGACATTTCTTCCATTTCTTTGGGCATCACATTTTTTTAACCCAAAACATTCCTTGCCCTAAAAGGTTACAAGGCAAAAGGGAGGTACTGTTGTTATTATCTACAGGGCACCACACCACATCCCTTTCAATGTATTTTGCAATCTGATCCTAAAATTGAGAGCATGGTGGAAACATTTTAGGGCATGTTTAGACAGAAAAACATCACATAGGTGGCTGGTGAATGCTGTGAGTTGTAGGACTTTTTGACTGGGTTCAGACAACATGATAACCAACAGTGGTTTAAAGAATCAATGGTTGGTTATTTAACACACTGTGGGTTATTGTGTTGTGTGGTGGGAGTTTTTTAACCAACAGTTAGTTATTTGGCAGAAATAACCAATGCAAATAACCAACGCTGTGCAGAGTTGGCCATTTGAACCACTGTTGATTATTGTGTTGTGTGGAGGGCATTGTTGGTGATTTCCTTGGCCACCGTTGGTTATTTCGTCACCACAGAGTAGCAAGGTAAGAGCAATCAAAGCAGCAGCTGCTGTTCTAGTCCAGCCAGCGTGATAGAATTTTGGCAGCAATGGCTGATGGGATACTAGCAAGATGACTGAAGGGGGAGAGATGGCAGGGGATGAGTGAGTCAACTCAGCATAGACTAATAGTCAACTCAACACTGATCCTAATCCACACCATGGTTGATTATTATCATGTCGTGTGGGAGTAACCCCCCCCCCCAGATAAATAACTTGAGTTATTAGCCTACCACTGACTATCGTGTTGTCCGAATGCAGCTTTTCTGTCTAAAGATGCATAGGATTGCGCCTTTAGTTTGTTAAATTTAAACCTCACCTAATCTCTTGGCCTCAGAAAAATTAACCCAGATTTAAAAATATAGTTTGGACTAACATGTATTAAAACCTATAAGTATGAATATCAGATAACCTATACTGATTTCCCATGCCCTAAATTGGGGTGGGAAGACCTCAGACTTGTGGGGGCTATTTAAAAATAAATCAATGGACCCTGAGATCTACCTTCAGCAGCTCAGTCCAAAATGGAGAATCAGGCTGTGGAGGAGACACTCTTAACATTCAGGAAAGGAGGATGTCTTGAGCACATGCTCAATTTAAGAATTTGTTTTCAATACTAGAACTGAGCTCACTGTCCCTTCACACAAAAATTCCCTCCTGGTTTTGCTTTTCTGGTAATCTAATTTGTGTGTGTGTGTGGAGTAGGGGAGAGTCCTTTATTGTTATGGCTACTGTTCAACAATTGGGAGTTAGAAACTGTTGTGGTTTTACTCCGAATCACCCGGAGATGTACCAATGGATCCAGATCTAGTTCTTCCCCACCCCTGCATTAAATGTCCACCCTAATTTTTTTAAAAAATATACCTCATATCAGAAAATATAAAATACAAATTGATCTTCTATTAAGCTTGGATATGCATTGTGGAGAGTCTGACTGACATGATTTAATTTAGGGGTGGGCAACTTGTGGCTTCTTTGGACTACAACTTCCATAATTCCTCATTATTGGGTATGCTGGTTAGGGCTGATGGGAGTTGTAGGCCAAACTGTTTGGAGGGGTTCACATTTAATTGATCTTTCTTTAGTCCCCCCTTGTCTCCTTCTACCTACCCTCCTTTAAATCACCCTCCCTTATTAATAATAATAAACTCCTATTTCACTTATTGCCAATGTTTAACTTGAGACAAAAAAGCATTTAACCAAGGAAGAGGGAAGAATAGAGACAAGACAAGAGAAAACATCTGTCCCTCCCCCCTTTTCCAGATACATTAAAATGCGCCAAGCACCCTGATGATCAGCTGATCTTTTCAACATTTGAATCAGCAACTGAGGATGTGAAATTGAAATCAGGCGGTCTTCATTTTGAGAAAATAAAGGCCTTCCCTCATTGAGTCACCATTTTATTATTATTTTTTATTGAATTTAAAAGCTGATTAGGCTGCTCTGTTCATGTGGCCTGCTAGTGATCTGTAAAACCTCACGACTGATAACATTATGATGAATGGTAAGGTAGTTACACAAGGCTGACCATCTGAAAAGGAGGACAGGGCTCATGTAACTTTAACGGTTGTAGAGAAAAGGGAATTTCAGCCAGTGTCATTTGTATGCAATTAGTTCCTGGTGAAATTCCCTCTTCATCACAACAGTTAAAGTTGCAGGCACTATACTAGAGTGACCATATACAAAAGAAGGCAGGACCCCTATCCTCCTTTTCAGATGGTCAGCCTAGTTACACTGTTGTTCGGAATCAAGCTCTGAAAAGGTCAGGGGTAATAGTCCTAATTGCCACTGCTGGCTCATCTGAAAGACACAGTACAGAATGAATGTGCTGCAAAACTGAAAGCATGTTGGTCAGGTCAACAGTTATTGTTGGTCCCAGTGCCTGACTTGTAAATATTTCTTCAAAGTTTATGATGACCGGATTTGGAGTACCAATATCACCAGCCAGGAATAGGCTGACCATCTGAAAAGGAGGACAGGGCTCATATAACTTTAACAGTTGTAGAGAAAAGGGAATTTCAGCAGGTGTCATTTGTATGCAATTAGTTCCTGGTGAAATTCCCTCTTCATCATAACGGTTAAAGGTGCAGGCACTATACTAGAGTGACCATATACAAGTCTATGGGGGGGGAAATGGTGGGCGATCCAAAAATTTCCGATTTTTGGATCGGGATCAGACTCGATCCGGTCCGGGGGCCCTCCGATTTTGTCCGATCCGATCCATGACAAAATTGGAGGTCCCGATCCGGGTCCCGATCCGATCCAGGGGGTCCGTGCACACCCAATCTAAACTACTGCTTTAAAATGGTTTAAAATGGTTTATAACAGTTTTGAGAACTGTTGGGGCCCAGGACACACTCCATATGCAGTTTTCAAAACATTTCCAAAGTGTTTTATCTTGTGTGTGTAGATAGGCTCACAGAAGATTAGGCTTTCTTCTGCAGCTGGCAGGCCTTCCTTGTGGATAACTTCCGCTAGAAGGGAAAAGGTGACTGTGCCTTTTTACATTTGGGGATTTTAAATGGAGAATGTCTCAGGTTCAATCTGTATTGGCATGTCCAGTTTAAAGGATACTGAGTCAGAACTGGATACGTCGTCAGCTTGAGATCCCAAAGGATCAGTGCTAGGTGAACTAGACAGTACTACTGCTTCACCAAGCAGAGACTGGGCCTTCCTTCACAGAGGACTCTAGGACCTGCCCTGTGAGCATGAGGAAGAAAACGGTCACCATCACCACCTCTTCAAATAGGACTTTAGAATAATAGAATCATAGAATAGTAGATTTGGAAGGGGCCTATAAGGTCATCGAGTCCAACCCCCTGCTCAATGTAGGAATCCACCTTAAACCATACCTGACAGATGGCTGTCCAGCTGCCTCTTGAAGGCCTCTAGTGGGGGAGAGTCCATGACCTCCGTAGGTAATCAAGTTTTTCCTGATGTCCAGTTGGAATTTGGCTTCCTGACTGTTAGAGCAGTACCTTTTTAAAATTTTATTTTTACCACTTTTAATGGTATACATCCTCCATCCCTCTCCTTTATCCCTTGTGTGTCATGACTTAACTTTAGTTTGTATGCCTGAGGGCAGGGACTGTTGGGCTACTTATCTTTGACTAAAGGTGGGGTATAAACAGTGGAGGCTGATAGCTTAGGCTGACCATCTGAAAAGGAGGACAGGGCTCATGTAACTTTAACGGTTGTAGAGAAAAGGGAATTTCAGCCAGTGTCATTTGTATGCAATTAGTGTCTGGTGAAATTCCCTCTTCATCACAACAGTTAAAGTTTCAGGCACTATACTAGAGTGACCATATACAAAAGAAGGCAGGACCCCTATCCTCCTTTTCAGATGGTCAGCCTAGTTACACTGTTGTTCGGAATCAAGCTCTGAAAAGGTCAGGGGTAATAGTCCTAATTGCCACTGCTGGCTCATCTGAAAGACACAGTACAGAATCAATGTGCTACAAAACTGAAATCATGTTGGTCAGGTCAACAGTTATTGTTGGTCCCAGTGCCTGACTTGTAAATATTTCTTCAAAGTTTATGATGACCGGATTTGGAGTACCAATATCACCAGCCAGGAATAGGCTGACCATCTGAAAAGGAGGACAGGGCTCATATAACTTTAACAGTTGTAGAGAAAAGGGAATTTCAGCAGGTGTCATTTGTATGCAATTAGTTCCTGGTGAAATTCCCTCTTCATCATAACGGTTAAAGGTGCAGGCACTATACTAGAGTGACCATATACAAGTCTATGGGGGGGGGGGGAAATGGCGGGCGATCCAAAAATTTCCGATTTTTGGATCGGGATCAGACTCGATCCGGTCCGGGGGGCCTCCGATTTTGTCCGATCCGATCCATGACAAAATTGGAGGTCCCGATCCGGGTCCCGATCCGATCCAGGGGGTCCGTGCACACCCAATCTAAACTACTGCTTTAAAATGGTTTAAAATGGTTTATAACAGTTTTGAGAACTGTTGGGGCCCAGGACACACTCCATATGCAGTTTTCAAAACATTTCCAAAGTGTTTTATCTTGTGTGTGTAGATAGGCTCACAGAAGATTAGGCTTTCTTCTGCAGCTGGCAGGCCTTCCTTGTGGATAACTTCCGCTAGAAGGGAAAAGGTGACTGTGCCTTTTTACATTTGGGGATTTTAAATGGAGAATGTCTCAGGTTCAATCTGTATTGGCATGTCCAGTTTAAAGGATACTGAGTCAGAACTGGATACGTCGTCAGCTTGAGATCCCAAAGGATCAGTGCTAGGTGAACTAGACAGTACTACTGCTTCACCAAGCAGAGACTGGGCCTTCCTTCACAGAGGACTCTAGGACCTGCCCTGTGAGCATGAGGAAGAAAACGGTCACCATCACCACCTCTTCAAATAGGACTTTAGAATAATAGAATCATAGAATAGTAGAGTTGGAAGGGGCCTATAAGGTCATCGAGTCCAACCCCCTGCTCAGTGTAGGAATCCACCTTAAACCATACCTGACAGATGGCTGTCCAGCTGCCTCTTGAAGGCCTCTAGTGGGGGAGAGTCCATGACCTCCGTAGGTAATCAAGTTTTTCCTGATGTCCAGTCGGAATTTGGCTTCCTGACTGTTAGAGCAGTACCTTTTTAAAATTTTATTTTTACCATTTTTAATGGTATACATCCTCCATCCCTCTCCTTTATCCCTTGTGTGTCATGACTTAACTTTAGTTTGTATGCCTGAGGGCAGGGACTGTTGGGCTACTTATCTTTGACTAAAGGTGGGGTATAAACAGTAGGGGTGTGCATCGGATCGGATCCGATCCACGATCCGAATCCGATCCGACCCAAAATCGGGAAAATCCGATCCGATCCGATCCGATCCGACCAACCTCCGATCCGATCCGATCCGATCCGATGAGGTCCGATCCGGATCGGACGCCATTTTGAATGCTTTTTCCCATAGCCAAGTATTGTTTTACAAAAACGCCTATAACTTTTTCATTTTTAAAGATAGAAGGATGAAACTTGGGGACATTGTAGACTGGTTAGGGATAGTTATCTGTGAGAAATTTCAGAAAGATTGGTGCATGCGTTTTGTGGCAATTAATTTTTTAATAAATACCCAGGAATGCTTATAACTTTGTCATTTTTAAAGTTACAAACATGAAACTTTGCCACATTGTAGGAGGTACCTTGGGACCTATGTGTGTGAAATTTCAGAAACATAGGTGCTTGCCTTGTGTGGCAATTAATTTTAGAAAAATGGGTAGTAGTGGGGTAAATACAGTTACGCCTCCCATTTTTTTATTTTTTAAGATACAAACAGGAAACTTGGGCACATTACAGATACCACTTGCCTTGATATGTGAGTGAAATTTCAGAAACATTGGAGCTTGCCTTGTGTGGCAATTAAGTTTTGAAACAATGAGGAAAGAAACACCTATAACTTTGTCATTTTTAAAGTTACACACATGAAACTTTGCCACATTGTAGGTGGTACCTTGGGACCTATGTGTGTAAAATTTCAGAAACATAGGTGCTTGCCTTGTGTGGCAATTAATTTTAGAAAAATGGGTAGTAGTGGGGTAAATACAGTTACGCCTCCCATTTTTTTAGTTTTGAAGATACAAACAGGAAACTTGGGCACATTACAGGGAACACTTCACTTGATATGTGTGTAAAATTTCAGAAACATTGGTGCTTGCCTGGTGTGGCAATTAATTTTTGAAACAATGAGGGATTCATTGGACAGCACTTGCCCATAAGGATTCATTGGACAGTACTTTCCCATAGGGAATCATTGCATTGCACTTTCCCATAGGGAATCATTGCATTGCACTTTCCCACTGAGAAATACAGTTATGCCTCCCACATTTTTATTTTTGAAGATACAAACAGGAAACTTGGGCACATTGTAGACTGGTTAGGGATAGTTATCTGTGAGAAATTTCAGAAAGATTGGTGCATGCGTTTTGTGGCAATTAATTTTTTAATAAATACCCAGGAATGCCTATAACTTTGTCATTTTTAAAGTTACACACATGAAACTTTGCCACATTGTAGGAGGTACCTTGGGACCTATGTGTGCTAAATTTCAAAAACGTAGGTGCTTGCCTTGTATGGCAATTAATTTTAGAAAAATGGGTAGTAGTGGGGTAAATACAGTTACGCCTCCCATTTTTTTATTTTTTAAGATACAAACAGGAAACATGGGCACATTACAGGGAACACTTCACTTGATAGGTGTGTAAAATTTCCGAAAGCTGGGTCCAGGCATGTGGTGGCAATTAATTTTTGAAACAATGAGGAAAGAAACGCCTATAACTTTTTTATTTTAAAAGTTAGAAGTCTGAACATTGCTCACTTTGTAGATGGGTTAGGGGTAGATATGTGTCAGAAATTTCAGAATGATAGGTCCAGGCATTTGATGGCTATGGAATTTTTAGATTAAATGTTTCAAAAAATGTTCCACAGAGGCCAGGTCTTCCTTTCCTCCCCCTCCCGCTTCCCGCGAAGAAAAGGAAACACTGTCTCGTCTCGATCCCTTTGATCCTTGCTAGTATCCATTACAGGGCTCGTGTCTGCTTTCCTACTTTCACTTTTTTACTCAAGCAGACACGAGCCCTGTAATGGATACTAGCAAGGATCAAAGGGATCGAGACGAGACAGTGTTTCCTTTTCTTCGCGGGAAGCGGGAGGGGAAGACCTGGCCTCTGTAGAAATTTTTTTGAAACATGTAATTTAAAAATTCCATAGCCATCAAATGCCTGGACCTATCATTCTGAAATTTCTGACACATATCTACCCCTAACCCATCTACAAAGTGAGCAATGTTCAGACTTCTAACTTTTAAAATAAAAAAGTTATAGGCGTTTCTTTCCTCATTGTTTCAAAAATTAATTGCCACCACATGCCTGGACCCAGCTGTCTGAAATTTTACACACCTATCAAGTGAAGTGTTCCCTGTAATGTGCCCATGTTTCCTGTTTGTATCTTAAAAAATAAAAAAATGGGAGGCGTAACTGTATTTACCCCACTACTACCCATTTTTCTAAAATTAATTGCCATACAAGGCAAGCACCTACGTTTTTGAAATTTCACACACATAGGTCCCAAGGTACCACCTACAATGTGGCAAAGTTTCATGTGTGTAACTTTACAAATGACAAAGTTATAGGCATTCCTGGGTATTTATTAAAAAATTAATTGCCACACAAGGCAAGCACCTACGTTTCCGAAATTTCATACACATGGGTCCCAAGGTACCACCTACAATGTGGCAAAGTTTCATGTGTGTAACTTTAAAAATGACAAAGTTATAGGTGTTTCTTTCCTCATTGTTTCAAAAATTAATTGCCACACAAGGAAAGCTCCAATGTTTCTGAAATTTCACTCACATATCAAGGCAAGTGGTACCTGTAATGTGCCCAAGTTTCCTGTTTGTATCTTAAAAAATAAAAAAATGGGAGGCGTAACTGTATTTACCCCACTACTACCTATTTTTCTAAAATTAATTGCCACACAAGGCAAGCACCTATGTTTCTGAAATTTCACACACATAGGTCCCAAGGTACCTCCTACAATGTGGCAAAGTTTCATGTTTGTAACTTTAAAAATGACAAAGTTATAAGCATTCCTGGGTATTTATTAAAAAATTAATTGCCACAAAACGCATGCACCAATCTTTCTGAAATTTCTCACAGATAACTATCCCTAACCAGTCTACAATGTCCCCAAGTTTCATCCTTCTATCTTTAAAAATGAAAAAGTTATAGGCGTTTTTGTAAAACAATACTTGGCTATGGGAAAAAGCATTCAAAATGGCGTCCGATCCGGATCGGACATCTGGTCCGATCCGATCCGACCAGCCTCCGATCCGATCCGATCCGATCCGACCCCCCAGGTCCGATTCCGATCCGCTATCCGATCCGATCCGGGGGGTCAGTGCACATCCCTAATAAACAGTGGAGGCTGATAGCTTAGGCTGACCATCTGAAAAGGAGGACAGGGCTCATGTAACTTTAACAGTTGTAGAGAAAAGGGAATTTCAGCCAGTGTCATTTGTATGCAATTAGTTCCTGGTGAAATTCCCTTTTCATCACAACAGTTAAAGTTGCAGGGGCCCTGCCTTCTTTTGTATATGGTCACTCTAGTATAGTGCCTGCAACTTTAACTGTTGTGATGAAGAGGGAATTTCACCAGGAACTAATTGCATACAAATGACACTGGTTGAAATTCCCTTTTCTCTACAACTGTTAAAGTTACATGAGCCCTGTCCTCCTTTTCAGATGGTCAGCCTATGATAGCTCCAATGTCAGTAGGGCGGTGAATCCACTCCAGGTTTCAGTCAGAATAAGGCACTATCCAAAGCGCCTTAGCTGATTTAGAACTCTGACTAGTTCTGACTGAAACCTGGAGTGGACTCATGACCCCACTGACATCAGAGCCACCAGCCTCCATTGGGTATAAAGTCTGTAATAAATAAATAAATTATGTGAGATGGATGGGGAAACCTTTTTTCTATTGAGGGTTGTATTTCCTCAGGGATGATCTGTTGGGGGCCGCATACTAGTAATGAGCAAGGCCAGAGCCACAAATGAGTGGGGAACCCTCGTGTCTCTTTGTTTTTGCCACTTCCTTCTCTCTCGCTGTCCCCTCCACCATTCCCTCTACCTCCCTACCCAGCTGCCAGGGGAAGGACAGATCACAAGTGATGAATTTAAACTGACTGTATGCAGAAGGGTTTTGAAATTAAGCAAAGGACCAAAGGTTGCCCAACCCTATAGTACTGGGTAAACAAACCAATGGTCTGACTTAGCATAAGGCAGTTTCATAGGGTGGCCATGTGTCTCTTCTTTTACAGAGAATACTCCTCTATTTGAAAGGCTGCCCTCTGTTTTGAAGGTGTCCCATATTTGAAGAGCTGTCCAGTCCAAGCCCAGTTTAAAGGCAAAGAACCATCAGAAGGACAAGCTGGGTCTTGAAGTTGCCCATTGACAGCACCCAGACAGCAGACTGAGCAAGGCACACAGGTCACCTGGTCACACACTGTGGCAAGTTGTAATGTATTCTATTATGCAAACCTGTGTTCACTTTTATCTTCTTTTATGTGATTTGCAAGTGGCCACAATAGAGAAAAGCAGAGAGAATAATGTCAGCCATTCCTTGCCAAAAAAAAGCAAGAGCTGATGCCTGCAAGACCTACTCAGGATTGTACTGCAGGCACGCAGTATAGTCCTTTGCAGTACTCTTGGACACACTGATCTCTAGTCAAAGCACAGGTGTAGCAGGAGCGAGGAGTGTCTTTTATCAGTTTAGGTTGGTATCTCAGTTGTATCCTTCTTGGGTTTATAGAATTTGCCTCTGTCACCCATGCCCTGGTCACGTCCTGTCTGGACTACTGCAATGTGCTTTAATGGATTGCCCTTGAAGATGGGCTGTGAGCTTCAGCTACTGCAATATTCAGCTGTCTGGAAGCTTGTGGGGGCTCAGCATTACAAGCATGTCACTCCAATACTATTTCAACTGCACTGAAATGATGGTTTTAACCTTTAAAGGCCTACATGGTTTGGGACCAGATTACTTTGTGTACCAATTGCACCCTTTTGAACCTGCCTGTTCCCTAAATCAGCTTCTTAAGTCCTCCTCATGGATCCACCAGTAGGTACAATCAGATTGGCAAGAATGCAAGGCAGGGCCTTTTGGTGGTTCCCCATCTTTGGAACTCTGTCCTTAGTGAGATACATTTGTCCTTTTTGTTGTTGTTTGTTAGATGGGTCCTGAAATTTTCTTTTTGTTTCAGCCTTTGGTTTGGGTGGTTTAGTTATTGATCTTGGTTACATGTTGATATATTTTGATATTGGTTTAGGTTTAGGTTTCATTGTATTATGCTGCTCTTCTATTTTTAGATGCTATGGAATTGGGCAGGACAATCCTGCCCCTTATCTCAGAGAGCTCTGGCATTGGAGCCTTCAAGATAGCCAAAGCCCTGTGGGGCTCATGGCAGAAGGGCAGACCATCTCCCCAGTTGGCTTTTCCCCTGTCTGTTACCGATTCCCACTCGGTGAGCCCTGGGAGACCATAGGATTGCACGCTTAGTGAGTTTATAAGGTGGTGTGTTATGGTTTATAGTATTAGATTTTTTGTGTGGTTTATATGCCGCTTCGGGGAAAAGTTTTAGTTTTGAAATCTGGCATAGACAGCCTTAAAACTAAAAAAACAAACAAGAAAACCATAGCAGATACAACCATTTACGGTGCTGTGACTCAGTGCTGAGCCTGATATCATGAGCTTTGAAGCCCATGACTATGGGGTCACATGCATATTTGTATGGATATGAACTCAGCCAATTTGTAAGTCATATCAATATGGTAGTCTCCAGCCAATAATTAATAGACATATAATTATTCTCTCTCTCTCTCTCTCTCTCTCTCTCTCTCTCTCCTTTTGGAAGGTTCTGATTTGTGGCTCAAATTTTATTGGGTTATGTTCACATGTAGATTAGTGCCACCAGTTTGAGTGATTGTACAGTGCTCTGTCTTTTCAAACATATCAATTTTTGTTTTGGAAAGGATTAGTTCTTTTTTCCCCCCTTTTTCTTTCTTTTTCTTTTTGTTTCTTTTACTTTTGGATTGATTCTTGCATTACAATTCCTCTAATGCACCAGGTTTTTCATTAACTTGCTAATATCATGTTCTTGTAAATTCAGTCTATAGAGCAGTCAGCTGAAAGGTGTACTTAAATATTTTGTTCCCCATTTTGGGGGGATTGAGTTCATGCTCTAAATTAGGAGTCAGCAACTTTGGAGGGTCCAGGGGCCAATTTTGACTCCACAAACCCCACCAGAGCCTGCATTCCCTCACCACTGAAATTGCCACTACACTGCCAAATTGCCACTGGATTTTGGCAGTGTACCAACAAAAAGCCACATTTTCCCCTTAAAACAAAACATGCAGTGAGTGTGCACCTTGTTTTAAAAGCAAATCACACTCCTAGATTTGCCATCAACTCATTGCATGCCTTATTTTAAAGGGGATGTGCTGCTTTTGTGGTCACTCCCATGCCATCAAAATTCAGGCTGCCTCTACAAGAGGCATTTAAAGCTCTTTCAAGGCGCATTAAAAATTTTACCTCTACAAGAACGGAGCGCAAATTGGGCGTAGAGGCGCGTTTTCTCTCCGATTATGCGCATTATCGAATGGGCGTTAAATAGCGAGTTTTATTTTGCTCCGGCCGTTAAAGCACATTTTGACTATGTGAACAAGCAATTCTCCGCATTAACTACTTGTAAAGCGCGTTTGAAACAACCGGTAAGGTCACCTGTTGAGTGCTCAATTACCTCCTGCATACAAGCATTTACGATAAAGCGCTTCCGAGAAGATGCGCATAATCGGAGGAACAGGCGTCAAACGGAATCCATCTAGAGGGGGTCTCAGTGTTGTTTTGGGGATAGCAGCACTGGGGGGGCAGTTGGAAACGCAAAATAGGCTAGGGGCACCTGCGGCCCACAGACTATGTGTGAGTCACCCCTGCTGTAAATGTACACAACATGTGACAAGAGCCAACACAGTGAATCAAGGAACATTTAAGACCCATATGATTACAAAAGTATTATATGATGTCACATGATTTCAATCCTGGGTTGCATGGGACAATTTCCAAAGAACAGGCTAAATTTTTGAGATTGGCTCCCTGGGTTTGGGGGGGGGGGGGAGCCGCAGACAGATAGCAATTTTAGCAATTTCAGTGTATGAATTTTTAAAATAAATAAATAAATAAATAAATGCAACACTGAGATGCTACTTGGGTGCAAGAAATGGAAACCTTGCTGGCATGTATTGCCTGAAGCAATTGCTTCATTTAGTTTAATGTTAAGGTTGGCACTATTGTATCTGCTCTGGTTTAGCACACAGTTTTATACTGGATCAGATCTCTAGAGGGCTGCCAATCCAGCTAGAAACAAATATAAATGTAAAAGACGATCACAAAATCACCAGAATCCTTCTCTGCCGTTATTCGAGAGCCAATTGCAGGCTGCTGTCCTTAGGCAGGAACAAATTTGGAGATCTTTTTCTTTTTGTTCAAAACTACAGGAGGCATTGTTACTGTTGATTTGTGGATTTTTAATGCATCCATGAGTGCTAGAACCTTACCATTTTGCAAAATGAAAAATGGATCTAACATAACTATGTAGGCTATATAAAAAGGAGCCACATTTGTACCCTAGGCCTTACGGTACCTGATCTGGCTTTAAATGGCACAAATGCCATGGAAATTAATAGGATTTGGCCAGTTATTATTATTTATTACATTTCTATACTGCCCCATAGCCAAAGCTCTCTCTTATGCACCTCCTATACATTTTGGTGCCATCTCTGTCTCCAAAGAAGTGTTCAACTATAAATTCACTGTATGATCATGCTGGCAAGTAATAGAAGGGTTTATATTAAGCAACTCAGAATATGGATGGAAACAACATGCCAGGGATAATTATTTGAATGTTTGTGGGTCAGGCCATTCTAAAAACCGTACACTAATGACTGAGGCTTCCTTCCTTCCTTCCTTCCTTCCTTCCTTCCTTCCTTCCTTTCTCCAATGTCCCATTTCCATCAAAAGGACAGCCGATCTACACAGTAGGTGAAAACGTATTAAATTGCGTTTTAAATAATTTTAAATTGTTCCGTAGTATAACGTCAGATGGCACATTACTGGATGTAATGTTTTAAAGAATCGTGACTTACTCAAATGTAACGTTTTCTTTGGTCACACTGCTACTGGGTATTATCACAGGCGCTTCTATCTTTGCGTTTTCATTTACCACGCCTACTTCCTTCACTCTGGCCCCCTCCACAAGGATGCGCTTTTGCGCCCGGTTCGGGGATTATGCGCATTTTCGCGGAGGCGCATTTACGCCTAATCCCTCTGCACGGGAGGCGGCGAGAAGCGGCGAAGCGCATTAAAAGATGCCCAAAAAGCACTTTACAGGTAGTTAATGCGCATAATCGCTTGTTCACACAGCGAAAATGCGCTTTAACGGCCGGAGCAAAATAAAAGTCGCTATTTAACGCGCGTTCGAAAATGCGCATTATCGGGGAGATAACGCGCCTGTACGCCCGTTTTGCGCTCCGCTCGTGTGTAGGTAAAATTTATAATGAGCCTTCAAGGCTCATTAAACGTCTCGTGTGGAGGAGGCCTCTGTTACTGAATTTCCTGTCCTCTCTAGGCATAAATTACCAGTGAAACGTATGGTCCACTTTATGTAGGTTTTTTTTGGAAGGAACACGACATTACAAGCTCCTTTGAACATTGAAATAATACCTTTGCTGAACTTCAGAGTAGTGAGTGCATTTTGCACTGTTGCAGTGTAAATGATGATTGAAAAGGTCATTGCAGAAATGATTTTTAATATAACGTGTTTAGTACATGCAATAACAGTACTGGATTGCAATTCAGCTCGTCTTAAGAGGACACATGTCATTATGAGAAAAATTTTTGATGTAGAAAACGTTGTCTTACTGCAAGATTTGAAAGCAATGTTAGAGCTCTGTACTCCAGCTTCAGGTTTATACGCATTCCAAGGGTATTAAGGAGATACTGGGTAAGGCCATCCAGCAAGGACTGGTGGGAGAACTTTGTGATGAAAGTTTGGAATGACTCTCAGTTTTTCAGGATGTCTCGTGCAACTCTATTTGTAATAGTGGCAGTACTGACACCATACCTTCAAAAGCAGAGCACCTCGATGCGGCAAGCACTTTCTGTTGAAAAAAGAGGGGCTATATCTATCTGGAAATTAGCAAATCCTGGAAATTATAAGACCACTGCTACCCAGTTTGGTGTTGGACGCTCCACAGTTGCAGTGGTATTTGTTGAATTCTGCCTAGCTTTAGAGAAAACACTTCTGAGACAAACCATTTGCGTTGGAGATCCTTATAAGGTAATACAAAACTGTGGATGCAGCACACAAAGTGCTTGATAACCACCAATCTGTTTATCTTTCTATGCTGTTAAAAGCAGTCATTTTATTTTTCAATTACCAACACAGAAAGCTAGTTGATGTATAATGTTATAATACATTAGACTTTAAAAATACAACTAAAAAATACCTTGCAAAGCCTTCTGTGGTATGCTTGGACACAAAGTAAAAACTGCTACATAAGTTCTGTTAACCATACTATTTTTTTAAAAAAACCCTTAAAGTACTATTTTACTTAACACAGAACACACTAAAACAATTTAATTAGTTGTAATACAAGGATTACATAACATTTCCTTCATATAACAATGACATAAAAGGGTGGTTTTCAATGTAATTGCCTTCAAAATATAGCAACACGTGATGTGAAACTTCTACTAAACTTGTTTGAACTTTACGTAATGATTTGAATTACAAAGTTATTGGCTGAATTCGGACAACACGATAGTCAACGGTGGGGTAATAATCAACTTTACAGTTGTTCAACTAGGGGGTACTCCTCACACAACATGGTAATAAATAATCAACTGTGGTGTGGATTAGGATCAGTGCTGAGTTGACTATGGCAGCATTCAGACGACATGATAGTGAATACAACTGACTATTGTTTCCCCACCACCAGTTGCTTATTGTGTCGTCCAAATTCAGCCATTTTCACATTAAAATTGTGTCCCCTAAAACATGAAATCTGTCATTACATACATTACAACTACTATTTCAAGGCATTCAGTAATTTATCTCAGAATATTTCTATTTTATTTTTGTAATGCTACACCACAGAAATTCCTAATTACTGTAAGATTAAATAATAACAATTTGAAACAAGGACTTGACAGCAGTTAAAGTTGGGGTACACTTCTCAAATTACCATGTGACCTGTTTCTAAACCTATCTTTCTGCATGCTTTAAAAATGACTGCTCCATGATACAACAACAATAACAAAAGAGAAACCTACCTCTAACTAAATTCATATGTAATACTTAGAAATAGATTCAGAATGGAAAAAAAGAAAATTTACAAAAAAGAAAAGTATTTCTCAAGAAATTCTCTAAAAACATACTTATAATGAAGAAACTAAAAAACAATGCAAAACAACATGATATATGGATAAAGATATTTAAAAATATTTTTAGAAGTCAGGAACATCATTGCAATAACAACGTGTCTTCTATTTTTAATTGTTTTTAATCCTATGTAAACCGCCCAGATAGCTTCGGCTATGGGGTGGTATACAAATGTAATAAAAATAAATAAATAAAATAAATAAATATTCACAGATTTTGAAAGGATTTTCAAAACTTGGATTTCCAGGATGTTGTGGTGTGGTAGATGGAAGCCACATTTCTATTTGCTCTCCAGTAAGACAAGGACAGGATTTCATTAACAGAAAAAAGTACTACTCAATGTTACTACAAGGAACAACCGGTCATACTGGATGTTTCATTAATGTGGAAATAGGCTGGAGCGGACGTAACCACGATGCCTATGTGTTTGCGAACTCAAAACTTTTTGAAGCAATGGAGGCAGGAGCATTTATTAGTCCACATGTTACTTGGAAAATGGGAAACAGAACATGTAAACCAGTTATAATAGCGGATAGCGCCTATCCAATTAAGACATGGCTTATGAAACCATATGGTGGATTTCTAGAGGGGAAAAAAGCATATTTCAATTATAAACTTAATAGAGCTAGAAATGTGGTAGAAAGAGCATTTGGAAGATTAAACATACGCTGGCAATGTCTTTGTTCAAGACTTAATGTGGCAGAAGAAAATGTTCCCTCAGTAATCTCAGCTTGCATTATCCTACATAATATTTGTGAAACTAAAGGACACGCCTTACATTCTCAAGGTGAAAATGAAAATGTTATAGAACTAAGGACTCTTGGTAGACAATATCAAGAATTGTGTACCTTGTAATAATTGTTAGACTAATATATAAAAAAAGCTTTTAATATGAAATTTTGAATTTTGCATAGCGTAACGCAAAATCAATGTTATGAAATGAAAATTATAACTGTGTGACATTAGGACAGTTTGAGTCTGGCTGCTCGCCCACATATTATCAGAAAACGCCAAGACGTCCCATGCTTGATCATGAACCACCATTTTGGTGACTGACATAGCCACACCAAATGGATCTAAACGGTGACATAAAGACATGTCATGCATTTCTACACCACAAAATTGACAATATATATGTAGAATTAGATTATAAAGTAAAATGCTTCAACGTTCAATGACCCTTGTCCTAATGCTTTCACTTTATATTGTAATTGGTTGTTTTTACCGAGTTTTAAACGTCATGCTGAACAACAGTTTTACATTAAAGGCATAGCTTTACGGTCCATCAACATAAATTATACCAAAAGAAATTTCAGCACGTATTACGTTACCTTCAGTGCAGTCGCGAAGAAAAAAACACTTAGGAACATTCCACATCATCAACGACCATTGCTTCTTTTAAAGATGTTTTGGAACGAACTTCTGTGACCAATGTTGAAATAAAAGAAATGTTAGATGATATTAGAGTATCTCCAATAATGGGCCTGCTTATGAGAAGCCGAACCATTAAGAATTCTTATATATTTAAAGGTATACAATCAAGGTTGCAAGTCAAGGGGATTCGACGAATTCTGACCCAAATTATGGGAAAATTCAATGCTTTAAAGGAAATGTTTTTCAAGACAATTAAAGATCATGGTGAGAAACCACAGGGAATCCTAAGACCACCGTTCTTCATTGATGTTTTCAAAATGTGGGAGGCTTCTAGGAAGCCATTGAACAACCCTCCAGCGGTTCCAGGCAAGTATAAATAATTACAATTTTCATAACTGCTAATGAAGCTAAACATACTAACATTTTTAATTGCAATCCTAAGATACTTGAAACTAAACTACATACTATATTTATTTTTATTTCTTCCACTGCAGCCGTTACTGCTAAGAGGAAACATAGCAGTACTTTAGAGGTTCCTGAAAAACATTCCAGAAATACAAACAGTCCTGAGGAGAAAAGAGAATCTGGTAAAAATAAGTTATTTCCTCTACATCTTCATATTAACAAACTTACGTCAAATCATTGCAATGAACTATTAGTATGCAATACAAATTAATATTTCATATAACATTAAGAATTTCATTAGACAGTACTGGCTTAAGTTTGGAATTGCTTCTGAAAAGTACGTTAATTACATATTACTTAGTTTTGAACTATTATGTTAAAGGAAATAAAAACTTCAGTAACTGTACATTCAAATTAAACCATAAATATAGTAGGTGATAGATTAAGTAATTTATGATACCTTCATGTCAAAAAACATAATTACCATATATAATTATTGTATTAAAAAGGTATTTGGTGAACATAACAAGTACTTTTTTAACACATATTTATTTCTATTTCCCATTAGAGTTGCCATTCATCAGATATAATAGAAGTTATAAGTAGGGGTGTGCACGGACCCCCCGGATCGGATCGGGACCCGGATCGGGACCTCCAATTTTGTCCCGGACCGGTTCGGACAAAATCGGAGGCCCCCCGGACCGGATCGAGTCCGATCCCGACCCAAAAATCGTACATTTTTGGATCGGCCGCCATTTTTTTCCCCATAGACTTGCATTGCAATGCAAGTCTATGAGGAAAAAATGGCGGCGGGTGGGTAAGGGGGGGCCTAACTCCCTCCCCCCCCGGGGCCGTCCGCTGTGGACGGCCCCGGCAGGTAAACCCCCTCCCCCGCGCTCCCTACCCCCCCTGGGGCCGCCCGCTTCCATCCGCTGGCGCCCGCGGGCGCCAGCGGATAGAAGCGGACGGCTCCGGGGGGGGGGTAAGCCCCCTTCCCCGCCACTGCTTACCTTCTCGGCCCGTCCGCTCCCGTCCGGCGCCGGCGGCTACTACCAGCGGGCTCCGCGGCCTACTCTCGAGTAGCGCGCCGGGTGATGACATCACCCGGCGCGCCACCCTGGAGCAGGCCGCGGAGCCTGCTGGGAGTAGTAGGTGCCGGCGCCGGACGGGAGCCGCTGGGCCGGGCAGGTAAGGGCCCCCCTCCCCCCTCCGCGCGCCCCCTCCTCCCCTCCACGCACCCCCTCCTTACCTTCCCTGCCCGGCGGCTCCCGGCCGGCGCCGGCGCCGGCGCCTACTACTTCCAGCAGGCTCCGCGGCCTGCTCTAGAGTAGCGCGCCGGGTGATGACATCACCCGGCGCGCCACCCTAGAGCAGGCCGCGGAGCCTGCTGGGAGTAGTAGGCGCCGGCGCCGGACGGGAGCCGCCGGGCCGGGCAGGTAAGGGCCCCCCTCCCCCCTCCGCGTGCCCCCTCCTCCCCTCCACGCACCCCCTCCTTACCTTCCCTGCCCGGCGGCTCCCGGCCGGCGCCGGCGCCGGCGCCTACTACTTCCAGCAGGCTCCGCGGCCTGCTCTAGAGTAGCGCGCCGGGTGATGACATCACCCGGCGCGCCACCCTAGAGCAGGCCGCGGAGCCTGCTGGGAGTAGTAGGCGCCGGCGCCGGACGGGAGCCGCCGGGCCGGGCAGGTAAGGGCCCCCCTCCCCCCTCCCCCCTCCGCGCGCCCCCTCCTCCCCTCCACGCACCCCCTCCTTACCTTCCCTGCCCGGCGGCTCCCGGCCGGCGCCGGCGCCAGCGCCTACTACTTCCAGCAGGCTCCGCGGCCTGCTCTAGAGTAGCGCGCCGGGTGATGACATCACCCGGCGCGCCACCCTAGAGCAGGCCGCGGAGCCTGCTGGGAGTAGTAGGCGCCGGCGCCGGACGGGAGCCGCCGGGCTGGGAAGGTAAGGGCCCCCCTCCCCCCTCCGCGCGCCCCCTCCTCCCCTCCACGCACCCCCTCCTTACCTTCCCGGCCCGGCGGCTCCCGGCCGGCGCCGGCGCCTACTACTACCAGCAGGCTCCGCGGCCTGCTCTAGAGTAGCGCGCCGGGTGATGACATCACCCGGCGCGCCACCCTAGAGCAGGCCGCGGAGCCTGCTAGTAGTAGTAGGCGCCGGCGCCGGACGGGAGCCACCGGGCCGAGAAGGTAAGCGCCCCCCTCCTCCCCCCCCGCTGTCCACTTTCATCGGCGGGCGCCCGCTGGCGCCCACCAATGGAAGCGGCGGTGGGCGCCAGTGGGCGCCCGCCGATCCGCCGAACCGGTTCGGAGCTTTTTCGGACCGGTTCGGATTGGATCGGCCGATCCAGCTGCGGGATCGGAAATCGGATAATTTATCCGATTTCCCACTGGACCGGACTCGGATCGTGGATCGGGTCCGATCCAGTGCACATCCCTAGTTATAAGTAGCACAAGTACTCGTGGAACTTCCCCAATTAGTATGTGACTTTAAATATATCTTTTTCTAATCTGATATTATTTGGGGGTGGTGAAGTTAATTTACAATGCAGTTCAACAGTAAACAGAATGTTTTTTAATGCCCGAACATACAGTAATGTTTTCTTTGAATTTTAACTAGCCTCAGCTTTACATTAGGTTCAAGAAAACGTAATTGCCATGTCCCATTTAGGCATTTCAAGTACGGAAACCACAGCAGTCCCAGGAACAGCAACATCAACAGAGACTGAGGGTAGCAGTATGATTTGAAAGGATTATAAACATTTCTATAATATACTTCTAAACTAATTACGTTAAGAATATGCATGTATACTGTAAGCAATGTAAATGAGAACAGTAATGTATAGACATATATAGGTTGTCTTTATACTGTAATGTGTTGTAAAATAATGTAATTTTTGTTTTACGTTATTTTTTTGAAAGATGACACTAACGTTGAAATGCAAGACACAGTGATTGAGCCTTTGGATGAATTACATCCTACATCTGGCAATCAATGCTTGAAAAAGAACTTTGGGGAAAACAGCCATGGTACTAACAATTACGCATTGCTTAATACATATCCAGTTTAATAATAAAACGCAATGATATAAACTTTACAAGTGGTTATCTTAATGGAAATTTCTCAATAAAGATATTTTGTAATTAAAATACAGTACCTGTTATTTTTAATGTTACTGTAAGTATGTCATGCAATTTCCCTTTTACTGAAGTTTTATAGTACTTTCAAACTATTATATGTAGTATAACAATAATAAATATCTAATCATTACTAATTAGCATTATCTTACAATCACCTAGTTTTTCCTAACAACCTTTACTGTTTCTTGATTTTAATATGTAACACATATTTTCCTTTAATCCCTTATGCTGTAGGAGAAGGGACATCTTCACAACAGCAATCTCTACATGTTTGTCGATGTCTGACTAACACAACCTCTCTTCTACTGTCTACCTCAAGCTCTAATGAGGACCTCTTTGCATCACTTAATACGTTAAGAATGGACTTTGAAAATGGAAGTAAGTAAAACTATACTGCATTGCAGATACGTTTACAGAACTGCTTTCCAACAAATAGTGTATAGCAGATCAAACACTTACAGTAAAGACATACAAAAGCAAATGACAGTACTTGCCAATAGATAAACCATACTTGTCCATAGGGATTAATTGGACAGCAATAGACCATAGGGATCCATAGGATAGTACTTGTCCATAGGGAAATATAGGACAGCACTTTCCCGTAAAGAAACCATACTTGCCCATAGGGATCCACAGGACAGCAGTTTTCCATATGTGTAAGTGCTGTCCAATGGATCCCTATGGGCAAGTAAGGCTTTCATATGGGCAAGTACTGTCCTATGGATCCCTATGGGCAAGTGCTGTCCAATGATTCCCTATGGGCAAGTATTTTTTCCAAATAGGCAACTGCTGTCCAATGGATCCCTATGGGCAAGTATTGATTCTCTATGGGCAAGTATGTTTTCTCTATGGGCAAGTACTGTCATTTCAGTCAGTAAGAGCCGCGAAAGTGACTTAAAAATGTTGTGTTACATAGAATGTTTGTATTTTCAATTTCTAAGAATAGATAACGAGTTCATTAATGTAAACAAAACTATGTTGCTAACTATACAATAAGTTGCAAATAACTTACAATATGAAATGTAGACTTCCACAGTATTTTGGAAGCACATAACAAAACTATCTTATTTTGACGTAATGGTTTTAACATGTAACAACTGCCAATTAAGAATCGCAATTCTACAATGCAGCGTGCATTTAGACTATACTTATGACATATCAGTACATGTTAAAAACAATTACTTTGTATTTCATGTTTGTTAAGGTCATAAAATGTCTCCCTATACTGTATTCCTTCTCATAGTACTACGCATGGAAAAGTTAATTGGAGCACTTGAAAGCAGAATGACATCTCTTGAGAATTGGACATTTGAAGTGGACCACCTAAGGTCTGGTAAAAAAAAATGAAGTCTGAAGTGTTTACAGCTTAACTAATTATGTTGAACTATTTCCTTACATATATTATGCATTTATAGTTATAAATATGTTAAACAACAGTGTCATACTTAAATGTAATGTGTAAATTACATTAAATTTGTTTTATAAAATTTAATGACATAGTTTTTGTTATTTGCAACTAAAAATACATAACTGTTAAATTTGAAACTAAACATTGTGCAAAAGACTAAATTTAAAATTTTCCTTGTGTCAAAATATTCCTGTACTAGACTTCATAATAGTAATGCTTTAAGATTTATTAAAGTGTTACTACACATTAATTTATACACATGAGTGGACATAATTACGTAATAATGACGGTAGCATTTAATTTTTTTTCATACTGCTATAGTATTTTAATATTGCATACTTTATGTGTATTATTAATCTAACCTTGTTACATTATTTAATTCTAGAAACTTATAAAAGTATAATGACAAAGGTACAGCACAAAAAGTTTCGCAGCTAATTTGTCTTAATGTGTATTACTTGTTTATATATTTATATGCTAAATAAAAACTTTTTTTCAAAACATTCATTATTGTCTACTTTCTTTCTGTTTGTAAGTTACCTAACTATTTCTTTTCTTATTGCAGTTCAATTTTGAACAAATGAAATAAACGTTGTTGTAATCATTCTTTAATTATAATTCTGTTAACATTGAACTTATTAACTAAAAACATAACGATCGTATGTGGTCAGGGTTTCACTGAACGTCATGTAATGTTGAAATTGTGAAATCAAGAAGTTTGTATTACTAATTAAAAAAATTTTTTTAAATTTAAAAATTAAATTTCATTTTTTAAAAAAATTACATTACTATTATCAAACAATGTCCAATGTGTAAATACCATGGAAATAAAGTAATTATCGAATGTAATGCAAGTGATATGTTTATTTTAAGGAATTATTAATTATACTATTTGGTGGTATTATGAAAAAGTGTATTTTTTGCCCAGAACAGTTTTCTGGAATTTTTAATGTTGTTATCATAGTACATTGATGGTAAGAAAACCACATCTGAATTAATTGATGGTGTAAACACATCTTTTTCTCTATGACTACAATAACATTCAGTACGTATGTTAACTATTGTAATGATGTTTAATAATATATAATATTCTCTTAATTGTCCTGACATTCCTGCAGATGTCTTTGTTGTTGTTAACAGTATTTGTTAACGGAACCTTCCTTCAACATTACTGCAGATGTAGCACATGATGCTCAATTATATTAAATATTTTTTAAAGTTCCAACGTAATGTAATCTCTTTAAGTATCTTTACTAGTAGCTCAAACAATAATGCTGTATACACATCCACAGTTCACTAAACTAAGTAATGCTATTGACGTTATTTGGAGTAATGTTTAATAAATACATTTGTTCAATAAGTACTGAAAGGCACACAGGCAGTTTAAAACAATGATGATTTATTTAATATATCTGATGATGGTCATACATCTGTGTCAAATTAGTGTTTAATAACACATACACAGTGGTTTTCATTACTTATATTAAGATGTTAAGGTGCCAAAAGTAAAAAAAACTTGCCCACATTATGTAATGTCCAATGTGCATAGGAGATTTAGAGATGAGGAGTGTTTTCGGCTGCTGAATCAGTTGGGATTACAAGGAGGAGTTGACCCTCGGCAGCGTGGAAAAGAAGATTACTGAGAAGAGTTGGGAGCAGTAGGAGGCTCACAGTAACGGAACTGGGAGTGGATAAGAACACGATAAGGGATGAAGTAAAATGATATTGGGAGGAGAAGGGGATCTGCTGACTACTATCAACCAGAGGTCCCGAAGGTGCCTCCCCCCCCCATTGGGTTAAAAAAAAAAAGACATGGCCGGGGTCAATCCCGGGGGGAAATGGGGGGAAGAAAGTGTTATTGTTATTGTTTTTGTTGGGGTATATGTGAATATGTGTAGCACACTAGGGGACTGGCAAAGGGGAATGAAACTGATAATATGGAGGGGAAATTAAGAGTTACAACTTTGAATGTCAACGGGCTAGGATCGGTGCTTAAAAGGAAACGAGTGGAGGCATTATTGAATAAAGATAAGGTGGATATAATTTTTATTCAAGAAACACATCAGTCAAAAGAAGGGGTTAATGAGCTCAAATTAAGATGGTCAGTTATATATGAGAAAGCTTATGGAACTTCAAAAGCCAGGGGGGTGGCAATAATTATATCTAAAAAATGTGAATTCAAAATACAGAAGATGAAGAAGGATTCTATGGGCCGATACATAATGTTGCAAGGGGCTGTGGGGGAAGAGGAATACACATTAATTAATGTTTATGCACCTAATAATAATCAAATGGAATTTTATAAAGGAATTTTTGAAGATATGGAAGATATTCAAAAGGGAAATATTATAATAGCGGGTGATTTTAATATGGTGGTAAATAAACAGAAAGATAAGTCTAACCCCACGCCGGAAGAAAGTTTATGGGTAAGATTATGAATGAAAATGACTTAATAGATGTGTGGAGAACAATGAATAGAGATCAACAGAGATTTACCTTTTATTCAGCAAAATATAAGACTTATTCAAGGATTGATTATGTTTTTGTGTCAAAGAATTTGTTTTCTAGAATAATAAAAAGCGATATAGGATTGATAAAAGTAACAGATCATGCATTGGTGAATATAGATATTAACGTTAAGAAAAATTACAAGGAGGCAAAAAGGTGGAGATTAAATACAAGAATTTTTAATTATAAAAGTATAATTGAAAAAATGGAAAAGGAAATACAAAGTATATGGGAGATTAATGAAAAAGGGTTTTACAATCAAGCTATACTTTGGGATACAATGAAAGCAGTAACGAGAGGGATTTGTATTAGAGAGAATTGTAAATTGAGAAGACAACAAGAAAAAGATAAGAAAAATTTGGAAGAAGAAATTAAGGACTTGGAAATGGAATTTATAAGGCATAGGGATAAACAGATCTTTGCACAATTACAAGCAAAAAAAAGAATTAGAGAAAGAGGAATTGGAGGAAGCTCAGAGAAATTTTATATATTTGAAAAGAGATTTTTTTTGAATATAGTAATAAGAATTCTAAAATGCTGGCCAGATCTACACAATCAAAAAAGTCAAAGAATTTAATTGGAACAATTGGGAACAAATTAGGGAAGAGTTGTAATTCGATGAAGGATAAATTGGAGATATTCTATGATTTTTATCAGAAATTATATACTGCAGGAGGAGGGTCACAAGAAAAGATTGAGGAATATGTGGAGAAGCATTTAAAGATTAGACTGCAAGAGGTAGATATAGAGTTAATGGAGAGGGAGGTCTCAGAAAAAGAGATAGAAGAAATTATTGACAAATTAAAAGGGGGGGAAATCCCCAGGATTGGATGGGTTGGGACCAGAATATTATAAAATATTTAAGAAAATGTTAATACCGAAATTGAAATGGTTATATAACAAGATATTAGAAGGAGATGGGATCCCACCATCATGGGAACAGTCTTTGATCGTATTGATTCCAAAAGCAAATAAAGACCTGGCAGACCCAGGATCATATAGACCTATTTCTTTAATAAATCAAGATGCTAAGATATTTACAGCGATAATAGCGAAAAGAATGAATACTTTTATGTATAAATATATTAAAAGAGATCAATGCGGGTTTATAGCAGGGAGACAGATGCCAAATTTAATTGGAAGAGCATTGAATATGATTAATATAATCAAGAATAATAAATTGAAGGCAGGCCTGATGGCTTTGGACATTTTTAAGGCCTTTGATTGTGTGGAATGGCCAGCTTTAAAAATAATAATAGAAAGGTTAGGGTTTGGAGTAAGATTTAGAGGTGTGATAGATCAACTTTATTCACGAAATAATGCTGTGGTAACAGTAAATGATGGAATAACGCAACAAATTTCCTTAGCCCGAGGTACCAGGCAAGGTTGCCCTCTTTCCCCGATTTTGTTTGCTATAGTTATAGAGCTTTTAGCTAATGCAATTAGAGAAGATAAGAATTTTACTAGGTTAGGTAATAAAGAAAGAGTAAAAAATAGTTTGTTTGCTGATGATACTTTAATAGCAATTGAGAATCCAATAGAAAAAATGGAGAAAATTAAATTACATTTGAAAGAGTTTGGGGAAATATCTGGGTTGCAAGTTAACTGGGATAAATCAGAAATGATATTATTCAACTATATGAAAGAGGAGGAACAGGAGTTTAGTAAAAAAATATAGAGTTAAGGTAAATAATATGATTAAGTATTTAGGTGTAATTATTACAAGGGAAGTAGATAAGTTAGAAGAGGAGAATTTTAATAAATTAAATAGGGAGATTGAGAAAAAATTAGAAGAATATAGAAAGATTAATCTTTCATGGTTTGGTAGAATAGCGCTTATTAAAATGAAAATTTTGCCTAAATTTAATTTTTTGTTTAGAATGTTACCAATTAAGTTAACAGATTTACAGTTAAAGAAATGGCAAGTTATAATAAATAATTTTTGTAATAGTAACAAGAAAGCAAGGATTAATAAAGGGAATTGGTATAAATCTCAGAAAAAAGGGGGATTAGGTCTCCCAAATTTAAAGTACTATTATATAGCTAATCAATTGAGGCATGTAATAGATGGGATCGCAAGATCAAATGAAATAAGCTGGTTGGAGAGCAATAGACAGGATTTAGAATTGACGTTAAGTAATATTTTTTTTATTAAATTAAATAAGATGAGAGAAAGATTAGAAAATCCCTTGTTAGGAAACATTATAGATGTTTGGTTAAAGTATAAAAAGAAGCTATCACCAGATATCTCCCCATTGAATCCGGTGGTGTTGTTGGAAGATTTTCCAGGAAATTTAAAGAAAGAATTAGAAACAGTTTTTAGAGAACAGAAAATTTTTAAAATAAAGGATTGGTTGGAAAAGATGAGTAATAAAGAGCAGTTAGAAGAAGTATTGAGAGGAAAGAAAATAGCATGGTTTAAAGTTATCCAATGGAGAAAGAACAATAAAGAGCTTCGAACTTTTACAAAATTTGAGAAGATGATTATAATGAGAGAAGAGGAGGATATAAATAAGAATATTAAAGGGGTGGTAAGTGAAATTTATAAAATCTTGGTAGAAGGTGAAGAGAAACAAAATTATTTGAAAGTATTATGGGAAGAAGATTTAAAAGAACAAGTAAATGATCAAAGTTGGGGGAAAATTTGGAAACGGCGGAATTTGAATACTATGTCAGTAAGAATAAAAGAAAACTATTATAAAATAGTATGGAGATGGTATTTAACACCGGTAAAATTAAATCAAATAGATAAGAAACATTCGAAGCTATGTTGGAGAGGTTGTCAGGAAATTGGAATGTATTTTCATATGTGGTGGACGTGTAAATATGTGCAAATATTTTGGTTAAAAGTAATTGAAGAAGTTAAAAAGATAATAGATTTAAAGTTTAAGATATGTCCTAGGATAGCTTTATTATCAATTTATGATAAAGGAGAAGGAGAGCAAAATGTTAAAGAGCTCATTACAAATTTAATGACTGCAGCAAGGTTAATAATAGCTAGACAATGGAAAGTACAAGGCAACTACCAAATAGAAGACTGGTATAAAGAAGTGTGGAATATTGCTATAAATGTTAAGTTAACAAACAATGTTAAAGTTAAAAGAGGGATATTAAGGAAAAATGAATTTGGAGCTATATGGGGATTATTTGTGGAATATGTATTAAAAAAGGGGAAGGGGTGTGCACCATCAGGTGAATCTATGCAGTTTTGGAAGAATGATTGAAAATAAATATGGTATATAAAAATGTAGCTGGTCCCAGGGGGGTGGGGTGCACTAGTTAGGTGAATTATGTTAGTTTTATACTGTAAGTCATATGATTTATAAGTGATATGTTTATGTGTTTTGTTTATGTTATTGTATAAAAATTAATAAAAATCATTTTTTTAAAAAAGGAGTGTTTTTGGCTGTCAATCTTCACAACCAGTTTAGGATTGCATTTATATTGGTTTTATCTTAAATTTTTATATTTAAAATAAAGGTATGGAAAAGACAACTTATATTTCTGAATGGTTAATAAACATGTCATTTACAAGTACAGTGGCGCTTCATAATGTCTTTAATACCCAAGTATTTAAATTAAAAAGGTTTAAAAAAATTTTTAGGAATATATATTCCTCTTTTTTCTGCAAATATTCCTTACAGTATTTCTATATCACAATGTTAATGTTAGAAATTATGTGATATACGTTACTGAAAACTGAACTAGATTTAAGCTAATAAAAACTTTAAACATTTATTTTTAAACATATTTCAAACAGTACAAAGTAATAACACGTAAATATTTTTAAGCAGTATCATTAGCATTGTGCACTTATTTCCGATTGCTAGGGTGAAAAATGGTGTGGTTTCTTATGTAGACGTCTAGGACTATATCCAAATGACCCCTTTTTCAAGGGTGTCTGGGATGCTTTTTCAACAGTATCTGTAGAATATGAAATGATTTCAGTATCTTCGTCCAAGTTGCCAGTGCACACTATTCCCTGGTGCTCATTATCAACCAATGTTTTAACAACAGTTGGTGAGTAACTGCAGGTGTTACTTTGCATTTTGGAAGCAATCACTTCTAGTACAGATGTTGTTTTTTTAATGCATTCTATAAGAGACATTCTGTCTTGTCTCATGTCTTGGTTCTCCTTCTTGGCCTGTTCAACATATTCCCTGAATATTTGTGAATCACTCTTCATTATGGATATTATTTTTGTATTCTCTGATGTGCAGTGATTAATTATTTTCTCTCCTAAAGCATTACCCGCACAGTGAGTCTTCCTGTTACGTATCAAGGCCATTCTGCTTCCAGAAGAGAGGGTTGCTGTGACGTTTTGAATTATTCCTGATATTAAAATGAAAAAAATATAACATTACCAAAGTAGTATTAACTTTCTTTATAAGGAGGTCTTAAAAGATAAGGCTGAAGTTATGTACTTTAAATTAGGGATGTGCACTGGATCGGACCCGATCCACGATCCGAGTCCGGTCCAGTGGGAAATCGGATAAATTATCCGATTTCCGATCCGACAGCTGGATCGCCCGATCCAATCCGAACCGGTCCGAAAAGGCTCCGAACCGGTTCGGCGGATCGGCGGATCGGCGGGCGCCCACTGGCGCCCACCGCCGCTTCCATTGGTGGGCGCCAGCGGGCGCCCGCCGAAGAAAGTGGACGGCGGGTGGGGGAGGAGGGGGCGGGAGGAGGTGGGCCCTTACCTTTTAGGGCCGTTCGCTCCCGTCCGGCACCGGCGGCTACTACCAGCGGGCTCCGCAGTCTGCTCCAGGGTGGCGCGCCGGGTGATCACCCGGCGCGCTACTCGAGAGCAAGCCGCAAAGCCGGCTGGCGGTAGCCGCCGGCGCCGGACGGGAGCGAACGGCCCTAAAAGGTAAGCAGTGGCGGGGAAGGGGGCTTACCCCCCCCGGAGCCGTCTGCTTCTATCCGCTGGCGCCCGCGGGCGCCAGCGGATGGAAGCGGACGGCCCCAGGGGGGGTAGGGAGTGCGGGGGAGGGGGCTTACCTGCCGGGGCCGTCCACAGCGGACGGCCCCAGGGGGGAGGGAGTTAGGCCCCCCCTCACCCACCCGCCGCCATTTTTTCCTCATAGACTTGCATTGCAATGCAAGTCTATGGGAAAAAAAATGGCGGCCGATCCAAAAATTTCCGATTTTTGGATCGGGATCGTACTCGATCCGGTCCGGGGGGCCTCCAATTTTGTCCGAACCGATCCGTGACAAAATTGGAGGTCCCGATCCAGGTCCCGATCCGATCCGGGGGGTCCGTGCACACCCCTACTTTAAATATCTAAGGGTCTATAGAAGTTCCATAATGGGAGTTAAGATATGTGTTGTAAATAGTAATTTATGGTTGGAGATGTTAACTTTCTTTATTACGAAGTTAGATATTATAACTTACATTGTTTATGCAGCTATGTGAGTCTTTATGTTTGAAAACTAGAGTAATTATTGTAAATATATTAATAATATAACTATTAATTAGTAATTTTCCTTTCAAAAACACGTATTCTGTTCCCAGCAACGTTAAGAGTATGGTTTTAAAGAAACAATACATTTCTTTGAAAAAAGTAAGACTACAGTGTTTCTTACAAAGCACCATTTACCTACCAGAAAAAGTGGGACTTCAGGCAAACAGGCCTTTATGCCCATACTTTCCATATGAGGCAGAAAGTGCTAGAGCATTCTAAAGGAGGATGGTTTTTTAAAAAAAAAATCTTATTAAGTTGTTCTTCTAAAAACATATTCCACTAGCAGCTGCCATTTGAAGTTGTTGGACTACAATTGCCATCATTGCATGTCAGTATGTGCCAAAGTCAGCCAATGTTGGACTTGTCTTCTCGTAAGTATTGATATGCATCATGATATGAAGTGCTGACTGCTGGTTTTTTTGAAGTTTTGTTGAACAACTTGGGACCCACTACAAATTCATTTAAAGTGCCTCACCTCATGTTTGACGTAGCAATCAAAGAATTGTTTTTTGCACCATTTTGGAGAATGATGTTCTCATTCTAGTGTGGTCAGAATATAGATCTCCATATGAGTTACACTGATTAGATAATTTAGCTCCTTTTCCAACGTCAGTGTGGAGAAATGCAAGTTGATAATGTACATAACAATGTAGTATTTATATGTTATGGGAAGATGTTTTCATATGTAAGTTGCTTTCAAAGCATTAGGTGATGTGATAGAAAAGACAACTTCAAAGAAACATTAATAACTGACAATTATAAGTTATAAACAAAATATTCAAAGTAGTAATGGGTCTTGAATACCTAATCATTATCATCCTTTAGTCCTCCACTTAACCAAACTACACATTTCATGGTATGTTTTTAAAAGGAAGATATATTACTGTATTGTTTTGTTCCTGATTTTAGTTTTTAAAACGTGTTTTGCATTGACAGACCAATGGCAGAGCATCCACCAAATCCTTTCATGTGGAAGGGAAATATTGTCATTGAAGATAACTATATTGGTTAACAAGCAAACCTCACATTACGTGTGAGTTGTAGTATAAAACTTCTGTGGATTAAGAACATGGATAACCTACCATTACACTTGAATCTCAAGAATGGCTTCTCTAAATTATCACTAATTCCACAATATATTAATCCAATGTTGTATAGGATAGCGATATTGTGCAATCTAGAAGGAGTACAACACACGTTCATCAAATATTTTGAACTACGCTGTAGTTTTGATGAGATTATCTTCTGTGTTGTTTGGTTGGTTAATCAACTGTATGTTTAGTGTAAAGACATGAAGGAGCGGGCTTTTGACCTAAGTTAGTATGTCTATTAAAAATGCTTTGGTTATAATTTAGAAATTATATTGTATATTGCCTTTTTAATGCTCAATCATTTTAATTTTTGTAAACCGCCCAGAGAGCTTCGGCTGTGGGGCGGTATATAAGTGTAAATAATAATAATAATAATAATAATAATAATAATAATTTTGTTAGAACACATGTTGATTAATGATAGATGTGTGTCAAAGAAAGGAGTTCATCTGGTTATGTTGTGGGTACTTATGTTGAACAGCATTCCTCCATTCTGCTAACCTCGAGATGTTTGACATTACATTTTCCAGCATCACCAACCAAGGTACAGTAAAAAAAAAAAAATTGATATGACTTAAACATCCAGACCTTATGAGGAAACAGGGATTGTAAAGGAGTTCTATAAACAATTCCATAGTTTGCTATGTTCCTATATATAACTATTTTAAAGTATGTTGCACATTTTTTAAAATAGTTGAATGCGGAGAGCCAGTAACCTCTCAATGATTGGGGGTTTAAGAGTACTTCTTTGTACATACCTTTTGCATTTCTTTGGTATTCAGAACAGTAGTCTTCTACGGTGTTATTGGTGCGGTCTTTTTCTGAATTAAAATCAAAACAAATGTGTTACATTGTGACAAATTACTTATGTTCCGTGGCATTTAGAAGTATTAAAATCTATACATTAATTTTTAAGACACATACAAAGTTAGCTTGTAGTGTATTGATTATATTGTAATGTAATAGTTAATCTTTATTATAGAAAATTAAATATTTTCTGGTATTTTAAGAAGTTACGACACTATCTTCAAGATTACTTGTACTTGCCTTGCTGTTGTTGCAATAGTTTGACGAGTGATCTACTATCTGAACAGATGGAATATCTGAAAGTGAAGTACACATTTAAAATCAGTGGTTTTTGCAATTTATATCTCATTTTTGAAAAAAAAGGGATTATATTTAGATCATTTTAATTTCATTTTGTATATATTAATGTATTTTGATTATGCTACTTTCTTGAATGTGTGTTATTACTATTTTAGCTTAAAGTCTTTGCTTCTTCTTTAAATGTTTATTGGACATATTATTATTAATTTTTTTGTGGGGTTTATTCAATTTAATCCTGGTCATTTAATGAAATGTACCTTCAATTTCTTCTTCCATTGTTTCTTCAATGTCATTGTTTGCAGTTGAAGTTGTTGTTTCTGAGTTTTCCAGATTGTTGTTTTCTATTAAAAAAAAAAGGGCAAGCTGAGTTTTTGTTTGTTGTTGGTATGGTTTTCTTATTATTGACAAACTGCTAGAGATACCTTTTGGTCTAATAGTGGCATCGCCACGTAGAATGCTGTGTAATTCTTCATAGAATGGACAGGTTGCTGTATTGTTTCCTGACTTAGCATTGTGGTTTACGACTTTTCTGTATTCGTATCTCATTGACTTTGTTTTTGATCTGCACTCGACAGCTGTTCTATGGTGTCCTCTGGAATGCATTTGCTTTGAAATGCTCTCATAGGAATCAATGTTTCTGTGGATTGTTTTCAGTTGTTCTTGTACTTTCTGTTCTCCCCAAATGTCTAATAGGTCTAATATTTCTTTGGGTTTCCAGGATGTTCCTCTTCCCTTTACTGATGCCATCTTCAAGGTTTTTTTTATAATTTCGTGCTGTTGTTTATTGGATATAATTCCTAAGGAATCTACTGCATCTGTAGAATTACACCTGTAATGTGCAAGTATTAAAAAGTTAGACTGTTGTTTATTCTGTTATTGTAAGTGTAACTGTGAAGTAACAGGATGAATTACTTATTGGTTATCTGCAAGGCTATTCATATATGTCAAAGAGCCATTGCAGGATAACCAAGAAGTCATGTTGCACTGTATTTTTTAAAAAACTGCTGTTATCACTATAGCCATGCATAGAACATTTTGAATTGAAAACGTTTTCCATTATAGAAATTTATTTGAGGTATGCAATAGTTAGTTCTATAAAGTTTTTAAATAAACATTTGTACTTATTCGCTCATTAGTACCCATGGTGGACGTGTCTACCATTGGTTACGTACTCCAGCAACAAGAAGTACAACATTTAATGATGGCTGTGTGCATTCAGGGCAACAAGCACATTCCCCCACTTCTTTCCCTGTGATGGAAAAGAAATCACACCATGATGTCTATCTCCATTTAATAGTAAAAGAAGGCGTCACCCACAGTGATCGCTTTTCTTTGCTCCTTGTGCCACTGTCCTCCTCTGTTTTTTTGTATTTAATTAGTTATTTTACATGACTATATGTTATTATGTAGAATGTTAATTCTTACATTCACTGTATTGTTAAAGTTAAATTTTAAAAACCAGTATAGTAAAAGTTATTATATGCTGTGCAATCGTATTTTGAATCTGAAAACTACATAAGTCTAAAAAATTAATTATATTATTTAATTTTATGATTATTTCACTCCTCTTTCCAGTAGGGTTACAAAGACTTCGATAAACAAAAGTCAGGGTCAAAATGGCTGTTTGAAAGCATCGTGCAATGGCCACAACAGTGTGTTTGTCATTGCAGTCACATCAACCCCACCAAGATGACCAACTTGCTCAATTTGTGTTGGACTACAAGCCCCCATCATCCTTTGGGATGATGGAATATGGAGCCCTACACCATCTTTTACAGCAGGGCATCTGGCTGCCGATAGAGCAAAATGCTTCCACCGCAGCGCTCGCTCGGTTACCCTCCTCCCTGTTCAAAGACCACACACACAAAGTGGCCGCTCTCACTTGCGGTCTCGCTTGCGAGCTCCGAGCCGGCGTGAGAGTTCCCTGCGCTGATTCTGACCGGTCTTCTTTTTCTGTAAAATCCATGGGGAGTCGCGTTGCAGGCAGATCAGGGCAGTTTCTAGGCCTCCGCAATCCCCTTGCGGGCAACATGCACCTTAGCTCATGTTGTTCACTCGCTCTCAAGCTTGGGCACCACTACAGCCGTTGCTGCTGATCCGTGTAGCCCCTATGGAGGTTGTGAGGGCGCCCTGCTCTGGTGTCCCATATTCCCCCCAAACCAGCCGTGGTGCCTTCGTGCTTGTGGCGTCACCGAGGAAACTTACCCCTGGGCGGACAAGGCAGGCAGGCAGATGTCTCTCCGCAGCACCCCTGCTCCTTGCAATCTGGAGATTCTTCTAGGCCAGCACCACTGCGCAGACCTAGAAACTGCTCAGCTCGGCATGGAGGAAGGGCTGGAAATTGCGGCCAGCGTGGTCGCGCTGTCATAGAAGAATACCCGGATCACCCGGGGGATGGGTTGGAGGAAGTGTGCCGAGGAGGGGCACCTGCCTGTCTGCCTTGCCCGCCTAGGGGGAAGTTTTCTTGGCACAGCCCCAAGCGTGCCAGCTTCAGAGCTGGTTTGGGGGGGAACTAGCAAACCGTTTCCCCTGAGGTTTTGCCCCGTGCCACGTTCAGCCAGGATCTCCCGTTTTCCCATTTTGGAGCAGGAAACCCGGGCGATCTGGTCACCCTAAGGGTTTTTAGTCAAGGAATGTTAACGTATTAAAACAATACTGTGCAATACCAGACAAAATAAGAAAGCACTTAAATGAAGACAAATTACTTAAAAACTATGGAGGATACTTACTGAGAAGTAATGTCAGAAGACCTGACCAGAAAATCCGCCTTTTCAAAACACTTCGAGAAGGATAAGAAATGGCTGTTCAAAACAGAAACGGAAGTAAATGAACTGCCCACAGTGACCCCATTGGAGGACAGTTTTTAAAAATATCAACATTATCACGGTTTGACGGAACACACCCTAACATTTACAACGACAAAATTTCTAAATAAAACATTACAATTATGGACAAAATGAATCACTTTGCAGTGCACATTTTATGACATGAACATAACGTCGTGTGACCAACATTGTCATCACTACCCAAAACAAACGTCATAAAGGTTGCGTGTAGATCGGCCCGGAATTAATTTCTGGTTGCTTCCACACTAGAGCCCTTTAGTGGTTAATGCTGCTTGCTTTTCTGGGATTACTTGGAAGTGGAGTTTAAAATGGAGGTCTTACGGAGCATGTAATATAGTATGATATTATCCAGCAATGCCCTTGCCCATGGCCAGGATCCTGCTATAATGTTTACTGGCAAATACTTCCAATTCAGTTTTCTCCTTAGGGGTGTTGGATAAATCTGCAATGGGTTCAAATGATTTTGGATTTCTATGGATCCAACCTATAGATTCCTCAGTGAACCAGCTTTTTCTGAGTCACGTGGGCTTTATGGACTGGTTTAGCGCTAATTTGCATTAGTAGAATGAAATTATGGTTTAAAAAAATCCAATTCCATCAATGAGCGGTTGACAGATTTAATAAAATCCATACATCCCTATTTGCAACATTCATTAAAAGTTTCCTGTGTTCAGGTCCTGCTTGCTTTCTTACTTTCTAGTTCCTTGTGTTTATTTCTCTGCTAAGTGGCCTGTTTTATTCATTCATTCATTCAAATACATTTAAATACCATGATTAATAATATAAAATTATGCCACCACTGGACTCATCTTCAGAAGAGGAGCCAGAACCCAGACAGTTGGCCCCTCAGAAGATCCTGGCACTAACCAAGATGGCCTTTGAATCTACTTTCTAGAAAGGTCAAGAGTTCAGCTTCGAAGATGCTCAGCTACCACCTGGCCCTAAAGAATGCCAACACCTTAAGGTCCATGAGAGGATGGTTGCCAGATGAAGAAGTGCTTGCCTACTGAAGAGGAATACTCATGAGTTGGGCCCTCCTCATGAGGAGAACATGTGACAAGCCTCTGACAGGAAGCAGCTGAGTACTGGGTGGGGTTCTAGTCGCTTTAGCTATATAAGCTTGCACTGGTAACTTGAGAGCTGTTGGAAACATGTTGCTGCCAGTTCCAGTATCTGCTACCTTGCTTTCTGTACCTTGCCCTGTGATGGATGTTCTGTGCTACCGATCCTTGGACTGTTTATTGACCTTGCTTCTGTCCCAAGTAATGTATCTGACTGATTTACTGTGTTTGGCCTTCTGCTTGTTACCTTGAACACTCCTGCTGTTGCCTGATCCTCGTTGTCTGACTAACTATCTGTGTTATGACTTCTGCCTGTATATTTGACTACTGTTTTGCCTCATTGGACTGAAACCTGTCTGCTTGCCCCTCTGCTTACCAAACTGACTACTCTATTTTCTAGCCCTCTTCATCACAACAGTTAAAGTTGCATGCACTATACTAGAGTGACCATATACAAAAGAAGGCAGGGCCCCTGCAACTTTAACTGGTGTGATGAAGAGGGAATTTCACCAGGAACTAATTGCATACAAATGACACTGGCTGAAATCCCCTTTTCTCTACAACTGTTAAAGTTACAGGAGCCCTGTCCTCCTTTTCATATGGTCAGCCTAGACAACAGTGAGCTTTGCTTCTTAGATAAAATCTTCATTGAGAATGGGAGCAATACAGTAGCATCAAGAATTAATTATTCTTAGCATTACAGATATGGGAAGGAGGGCAGACTTTGTATCAACATGAAAGAGGGCAAGAAAGTCTTGGAAAAATGAACAGGAGCATGATAAAAGGCTGTATTCTTTCCCAGCCTATGCTTCAAGGTTTATTCTAAATGTGTGTTTTTTCCAGCGGCACAAGAAGCCGGTGCAGCCTCCCATCCGCAATGTGTGAGCACTTTCCAAAATGTTTCTAATGGAAAAAAAGTAAAAAAATATGAAAGAGGGAAGAGTAAAGGAGATTGATTACAGCAAGAGAGCAGACATGGTTTAAAGTAATTTTCTCAAGAGTCCTCCAAGCAACACTGCTCATCCCACCCAGTCCCAGGGGCTGTCTATATGCCCTGTATACCCTGTGGTGGCTGTGTAGTGGTGCTGTGTCATTTATACGAAGCAGCCACCAGACTTTCCCCCCGAAACTGTTTGTTTTAAAAGTTGCCAACTTACTGCAGCTTTTTCGTTTGCTACACCACCTTCTTTCTGCTGTCTGTTGGTGGTGACCTTGCTTCGGGTTCAACCTGGGGCTTTCCCAGGGAAGGATTGAGGCCCAACACTATGCAAGCATTGACCTTGCCATGCTTGCATAGTGCTGTTATCATGTTTAAAGGATCTGATTTGTGTATTTAGTTCTTTAAAGCTCGTGTACTTCCCTGGTTTAACAAAAGAATGACTATGTAGGTATGTTAATACCTCCCCCTCGGCAGCAATACCCTGCCTCTCCCAGTTTAAAAGGGGACACAGAATTTTCCCCCACAGTAAGGCTACCCTCCCACCCTGCAGCAAAGCTGCCCCACCCACTACATGTGGGCAGTTCCTGAAGTTGGTACCAAAGAAAAACAGTCAAAATTGGTATGTCCCAAATACTCGAAGTGATAAATGTGGTTGGCTCACCTGTGTGTGTTGAATACATGTGTGTGTGTTTCAAAACACTAGCGATCTGTTTACCATAAAACACAGTTCATCCCAAAACACCATCTTCTGAACCATCTTGCATGTCATCATTGGACTATCAAGGCATTAACATGTGAAGTCTCCAACAAAGAAATATGGAGTTCCCAAAACCAGAGGGGAAGCATGCTGCGGTAGCAACAGCATGCAAATAAAGGAGTCTGGGCATAGCCTGAATATTCTGCACTGTCTATAGCCTGCGAAGGTGAGATATGAAAGAAATGATTGCTACTTCAACCCATTCCTTTTTACTTTTTTCAAATTTTGACAGCTCTTTCTTACAGCCAGGATAAGTTAACAAGTTTTTATTTTTAGGGTGTGCCTTTGAAACTGCCTGTTGTGTTGCCATAGCTTCAGAGTAATGTAACTAACGGAGTGGCCTCTCTCAGCTAGCTCACCTGACTTTAAGGGTGGTGTGCACTGCAATCCCATGCACGTTTATTAAGAAGTAAGATCCACTTTGTTCAATGGGACTTAAGTTTTGCTAAGTGTGCATAGGATTCCATGCTTAATCTTCAGTCCTGAACTGTATGCCAGTTTCGGTCAATTAACAAAAGGTATATTTGTACCTCTGGATATTGATTCTAGAGAGATAGCAATATATTGCTCATATATTGAAAAATCTGCACTGGTTGCCATTTGTTTTCTGGGCTCAGTTCAAGGTGTTGGTCTTAAACTGTAAAGCTTTAAACTGAAGGAAGTGTGGGTGCAACTCAGCTAGCTTCAAAGAGAAAAGAGAAAGGCTGATGTGTCTGCCCAGAAAGGGAATAGAGAGAGAGAGGGCCTCCAAGCTTCCTAGCCTGACTTCTGATCTGTGCTGACCTTCTTTCCCATAGTAGACTGATAATCTTTGGGTTACTGACCTCACTTCCTACTTCTTCGTGTTCTTGCCTCTCAGAGAAGAGACATCTCTTTGGGTCTCTCTCCATCCCTCCCATACAACTGTCAGGGAATAGTTTCGTCACTGCAGTCTGCTGTATAGTTTGTAGCTAAGATTTACTTAGAAATACTTCACTTTTACTTCACTCTTCCTGACTCAGGCTTGAGAAGCTGGGAGTGCTCTCTGTGAGAGCCTGACAGAGTTGGCGGGAAGGGTGGGGGTTTGCAGAAAGATCACCCAGATTGAAGCATCATCTTGGTGGGCTGAGCAGAGATGCCCTATTTAGACAGGGACCTTGCTGAAAGGCCAAACACCCTTGTCTGTCAAGGGGTCTGGAGGAGGTGTCATGCATCTCCTTTTAAGCTGATGCAAAGGTGAGGAGTCTTTGCTAGGAACGTCTTGTCTGCATTGCCCGAAACCCCTCCCTGTTTGGATCCATCATGGTCTGAGCCTCTACAAGCATTCTGCACATGGACTCTCCTAACTGGAGCTTTGCACTGCCAAGGACTTGTTGCCATGAAAACTACTGTGAAGCTTTTCATAGACGCAAACTCTTGTTTGCTGTAGATTGTGTGCCTTTGTTTGTCTTCTGTTCGGTGTACCAGCAGACTGGGTTTGATGATCTATGACTTTTAGACTTTCCTCTGCTTTGACTCATGCAGCATGAAGTTGCCCATGCAAAAGCAGTAGCATGGAACTTCTTGCGTCTCTGGGTTTACCTTTCCCTCAATCTTGTTTAAGCCTTGACCATGTTGCCTAGAGTTACCAGTGTATGATCCAAAGTTCAACTAGCTCTCTTTGGGTGGTTTGTTAAGGCTTTCAAGAATTTGCCTCTTTGATTGCCTGAAAGATCGTGTCAGGAATCATTCCTCTCCCTTGTCCGGGTTTGGAACCCCTGTATGGATTGACCCTTCCCTTATGTTCAAAACTGTAAAGTATGCTCCTTCAGCTAGGATTCCACACAGCTCAGCCCTTGTCAGGTTCTTGCTGTTCTGCTAACATAAATGGCTCAGGGCCTGGATTTCTAAAAGACCACCTGTCTCATTATGGACATTATGAACATGTCCAGGTATTAAGATCTGCAGGACAGGCCCATTTGAGATGCCCTGGGTCACAGCGACCCATTTGTTGGGCATGTATGAAAGGATTTTCTCCTGAATTTGTCCCAAATTATGCAGTGTACTCCCTTCAAAGCTGATGGCCCCACTGTCTCAGCATTTTGGAATGAAGTTAAGACACATCTCTTCAATTTGGCCTTTTAAATTAAAGTGTTTTTTTTAATGTTGTTTTACTATGGCTTTATTGTTTTAATGTTTTTATGTCTTGTTTTTTATTCACATTTCTATTTAAATTATAATTATTTCTAAATATGTATCTATACATATAAATTAGCATATGCAAATATGTACCCTTGTTTGCCATCCCTCCCCTCTATTTTTGGTAGTGCATTCCCGTTTGTTCCGTTGAGGCTTAAGGGGCCTTCTTGGGGACTCTGGCAGCAGCACTGAGGCAAGGGGTGTTTAACTCTTCCCACTTACAGCATTTTGTTTATTTTATCACAGCCCACCACCCACCACACACAAACTACTATTAGCTCCACTAGAGAAAAATAAGACAGGTGCCTATAACATGACTGTCTCCTCCCATAGGAGTTTGGGGGAGGCCACAATTTCTAAAGGGGGAAATGGGGTGAAGGAAAGGGTTGAATCCTCCCCAGGGCCACTGCAGTGATCGAAAGTGCAGCTTCCTGTGATGCCTCATAAAAGGGGCAGGGGAAGTGGGAAATCAGGAGAACTAATCCCGGATTTCCCACAAGTCCATATGCACTTTGGCTGGGCCTCGGGTGGCCATGTGTCCTCTTTTACAGAGGACAGCTCTCTTTTACAGAGGACAGCTCTCTTTTAAAGATAAGAACCATGAGAACTGTTTCCAATCAACAGTTACCGCCTGGACAGCAGACTGAACAGGTAGGTGCACAAGTCGGCTGGTCATAGTTTTCCACGCTATGGTGAGATGTACCGCATTTCTATTTAGGTTATCATAATTGTTTTTAAATTTGCATCTATTCATATAAATTTGCATAAGCAAAATGTATGCAAATTGCTGTCCTCTTTTGTCTTTTGGGGTGGTGGTGATGCATTTCCTCTTTTTGGGGGGGCAATTCTTAAGTGGCTGCCCTATTTGGCATTGTTGAAGTACTCAAAACATGTGATTTAAGTGCTAACCTTTCTCCTAAGGCTGCATCCTCCTCCTTGGGCACTTGTGAATCCTGGCATTTGTTTGTTTTGGTAACACTGCTTTCTCCCTGACATGGGCCTTTTCTCCCTCCTGGGAGAAGAAGGGAGGAGAGGGGATGTCTCCTGCCCTTTTTTATGTGTTTGTTGGATCTGGGTTTCCTCATGCCTTGTTTTTCCACAGACTGGCTCATAGTTGTTCTCTTTTTGTTGTTGCTGCTGTTTGATTTTTAATGGAATCACTTTGGGCCCATTTTGTATGCTCCAGAGATAAGCCAATCAATTCTAATTAAAAGCACAAATGAAGCCAATTCCCTTGGGTGGGGAGCTTAATGTGCTGTTTACACAGTTCAACTGCCCCGTAATGGTTGTGCATGTTGTCTAAAACTGCTAATGAGAGTTAAACATAAGGTAGTAATGCGCTGGCTGCCTCTGGTTTGGCTGCAGGGGCTGGCTGGCGATGAAGGCAGATGGGTAGAGGAGAGAGTGAGAGTAATGTGGCTGTTTCAACACCATGGTCTCTGGCTAGGTGACCCGTCATTGCCCTAAAGAAGCCCTTCGAACATCAGCAAGGTCAGGAAGCCGGCTTCAACGTAAAGGCTGATTTTTGCTCAACGAGGTGTGAAATAGCATTCATAGCACAGCTTTATAAATATTGATTCAGAAATTGCTCTAGCCACTGGCTCTGCAAATGGCCTTGTCTGTCCAGCAAATGGGAGAGATAAGGAAAGACAGAAGCAGTTCATCACCCAAAGGAGTAGGAGTGGAGTGGATTGATTTTTAAGTAGGAGCGGAAGGTTCCTTAGCTGACAGCATGTTTATGTAGAAGTAAATCCCATTGAATTCAATAGGCCTCACTCCCTAGTAAATGAATGTAGGAATGCAGTGGGTCAACTCCAACCTGCATATAAGTTTTAAAACTATCATGGTCCTGATGGCTAAATGCTAATTTGGGGTTACAAATTTGCTGATTGAATATTAGTTAGATGCTTTTAGGTTGCCGGTCCAGCCATATTATAACAAACAACATGCCTTTAGACACAATGTTTTTTTTGTTGTTACGTTGCCAATTCAAATAATTTTATTTAAATAAACACTTGATAAAATATAAAGATATAAAGATAATTTCCAGATCAAATTAAGAATCCAGGAAAGGAAAATACAGTAATATTATTTATTTCAGATCATGACACTTCATTCAAGTATAGCTTTTGCAACATTATGATCTTGAAATATTGAATTGTGAATCCTTGCTGCATTCTAGCTCTGTTTGCCATATGTTCTGTGTAACTTACTTTGTGTAGTACAAACACAAAATGGCACTTCTTTCTGATGTGCTTAGTTGGTGAAGGAAATACATTGAATTCATGTTAAGCAATACATTAATTTCATGGAGGCTGCCTAGAGTGTCTCGCTCTAGAGAAATAATATTTGTCATAATCTGATCTCCTTTCTTTGGAGTACAACCTTCATGGGTCATTGTGCAGTAATAGGCTACCCTGCTTGATCATCTCCTTCAACTAGCTGGGAAATCAGTAACTTCAGAGATAGAGAAGCCAGTTTATTGTTTCTGGCTGGAATTAGCATTTTGTTATTCTATAAGAGTGCCATCAGATGAGCATTTTTTTGCATGCTCGTTACTGGGCATTCGAGGATTTTCGTGGGTCCCTCTCACAATGTTGTCTGCCTCCTGTGTGCCTCCCACCTCTTCTAGCCTTCTTCATGCATCAAAAAAACACCCCAGTAAGTCTGACTTATTTTTTGAGATGGAACTTGCCGCTATCTCCTGCTGTATGCAGGAGAAGCAGCGTGATCAAAACAGCCCACTGAATGGGCCATGTGCACATTGTTTACTTCCTCTTTCTTCTCCCTTAAGAATGAGGAAGTACTGAGGGACAAACGCACAGACGGAGAAGCAATGGTAAGGAAATGTGATGTTCTTCTGTGTGATGATGCTCTAAGTATAGTACAGGGGGGACATACATGTGGTTTATTTGAGCTTCACATTCATGTTCAAGCTTTGTCTAAATTACAGATGGCTATATTTTCTGATAAGCTCTATATTTGGGATACTAGTATCATATCCCTTTAATCCATCTCCACAAATATTCAATATTACTGACCTGAGGACATGGTTATATTCACCTTAGGACTAACAAATCTCTCTCTCTCTCCCTCCCTGCTGTCTCTCTCTCACACACACACTATATGAAATTATGTAACATTTCCTCAAAGGAATCCCTCTAATGTAACAGTTGCACAGTTTATGTACTGCTTTTTTGGGTGTTTCTTCAATTTTAATTATATTTTTAGGGAGGGGGATTCTCTGTACTGAATCTACCATGCCAACAGAGGGGGTGTCTATATGGCTTAGTTACCCCTTGTGGCTGCGCAGTGATGATGCAACATTGTTTATATGATGCAGCTGCCAACTTGCAGCCACGTGGGGCTTTCTCCCCCTGAAACTGCTGTTTTACCATGTCTTTTTCAACTGCCCTGATGTCACCACATTGTTTCCTTTGTCTGACACAGATGGCTTCACTTCGGATTAGAAAAATGGGCATAGCTAGGGGTGGTTCCCAATGTAGGGTAGTCTCAGGAATCAGGGCAGGGGGCAGGCTGGACCAGCTGAGTATTACTGGACTCAATGTACCGTTGGTCTGATCTAGCATGTCTCTTCTTATGTTCTTAAACAACAACAACAACAGCTTTATTTACAGTCCATAGACCAGAGAAACAAGTAGGCAGACAGTACAATATCAAAAGCATATTGTTATAAGTCTTACTATTACCCAGTGTATATTAAAAATAAATAATAATAATTATCTTAGTCCAAGATGAGATCTGGTTTGTATTACATAGGAAAAATACTTTGCTATTTATAACGTAAGGGGTTTGTCTGTACCCCTAAGCAGCTGTCCAACCAAGGAATCCCAAGACCACCCCAAGAAGCGTTGAATTATGGGAAATATCAAATCACACCTTGCCTTACTGTAAAAGCTACATTCTAGCAGCATATAAGGACTCCATAACAGAGTCATCACATGGACATAGTCTATTCTCAACAGAAATCTTTTGATATCTTCCTTCTAACATGTTTGAAGGGAGAACATTGAAACGGGCCAGGGAAAAGGCCCTTCTGTATTTTGGTATATCCAACCAATCCAGGTAGGGCATCATTCCTCTGGGCATAAAATCAGGGAGGGCTCGAGATGGAGGACAGCAAGGGCCTCGGGACCATCCACAGAGTTCTTGTACATCTATATCTAAAAGCCTTTGTTTGACTACCTTTTTTGCACTTCTTAACTCCTGAGTTAATAGTTGAGCAGAAGACAAGCCCATTGTCTTTACTTTCTGAGTCACGGTCTTATTCCAGGGGGAAACAAAGTTGTCTGCTGATATATGTGGTAACAGAGAGTGAGAAGTTGGAATTTGGAAAAGACGGAGCCAATATGTTACTGTGAGCATCCAAGCTGTGCATCTTAATGAGACCAGCCCGGCCTCTAGATTAAGAGTGGTTCCAGGCACACACTTTGGGATCCCAAAGACCCCTCTTAAAAATTTGGACTGAACTACTTCTAAGGATTCCTTGAGCAGGGGGAACCAAATAGGGGCCCCATACAACATCTGGGCCACCAGTTTTGCTCTGTAAACTTCAATGGCAGCTGGTATAAATTTGCCCCTTCGGCGAAAAAAAATCTAAGCAAAGCCCCCACTGTTTGTTCAGCTCTAAGCTTTGTACGTTTAAAGTGCTTAGCCCAGTTTAGGTTTTCCTGGAAAACAACGCCCAGATACTTAAATTCAGCTACTTGTTCAATTTTATGGCCCCTTACACTCCAAGAAAATTTCATCTTTCTTTTTGCAAAAACCATAATCTTAGATTTATGGTAATTGATTGATAAATTGTTTAGATTGCAGTATTCCCTGAAACCACTTAGAAGTCTCTTTAATCCAAGCCTCGTCTGTGAGAGCAATACCGCATCATCTGCATATAGCAGTATGCTCACTTTTAGTTGGCCTAATTTAGGGGGGTGACACTGAATTTCCTCCATCGATGCTGGAAATAGATTGAAAAGTGTAGGGGCAAGTACACATCCCTGCCAGACTCCTTTATTTACAACAATTTCATTAGTAATGTGATGCTGATTGCTATAGCGGACTTGTGCATATGTGCTGTAATATAACTGTTGGATCAAATATAACAGCCTATGCTCGATTCCAAGTCGTTTCAGTTTGTCCCATAGGAGCGGCCGAGAGATTGAATCAAACGCTGATTTCAAGTCCATATAAGCTACAAATAGCTTTTCTCCTTTTGAGGCAGTGTATTTATATGCCAAATGTGACAGGACTAGACAATAATCATAGGTTGAGCTGCCGGACTTGAACCCAATCTGTTCTTTACCCAGAATGTTATTACTCTGGACCCAGTTTGTTAGTCTATCGTTTAAAAAACTGGCATACACTTTCCCAATTATAGATAAAAGGCTAATGGGCCTATAGTTGTGGGGGTCAGTTTTCATTCCTTTTTTATAAATTGGAATAACTATCGCTCTCCTCCAGATTTGGGGTATCAGTCCGGACTTATTTATTGTAGTAAATAATGTTGCTAGCAATGAGCCCCACCAAGAGATGTCAGATTTCAACATTTCCGGGGGGATCCCGTCTAGACCAGGAGCCTTTCCAGATTTCAGTTGAGTTATAAACTCTTCTATACAACTTGGGTCTACATCAGGCCATAAAGGAACATTCGGAGCCAGTACCGGGACGAGATTAGGCGCTGTTCTTATTTAAAACAATGAATAATGTTCTTATTTAAAACAATAAATAATGTTCTTATTTAAAACAATGGCCTTACCAGGGCCTCCTTCAAGGCTGCAGTTATTGCACGTTCCCTTAATGAATTAGGTGTAACCAGCCAATTCTCCAGCTAATAGGTTAACCCTTCTCTGGCAGCTCTAATAAGCCAGGAAGGGAAAGAGTTGACTGAACAAGAGGTAAGCTTCATCTCTCTAAGAATCCTGGCCACATCTTCGTGCTATGCAAACTTAAAAGATAAAAGTCTCCATAAAAACAGGACAAGTAGGAGCCCTGCTTATATCCAAAATTGGTACTGCTATTAATGTGGGAGCCAAATTATGCTGCCATTAATTGTAATGACTCTAATGCTAAATTATGTAAATGTTAAATCACGTCAATGCTATTTGGCCCATCAGTGCTGTTTGAAATTAAAATTAATCTGTGATTTGATGCAAGACAGCTGTGGGCATCACAGGACATCCCACACTAATTATTTACATATTTTCTGGAGATGCAAGAAAGTTAAGAAATGCTGGAATCTAATTTTAATCTCTTTTGAGCAAATTATTAGGACATAAGATTCCAGAAGATCCTTTGAGGATCAGTTTGAATTATTTAGAAATGTGGATGTTGAGACAGGGAGCAATCCTATGTCCCCCAGACATATTTGTATGTTTGTGTACATTTTGTAATAATAATGAAGACTTCCTATTTGGACTGGGCCTTTTCCGGACAACACTGATTTTCCTAGTTCAGACATTTTCAGCTCTGACTTCTAGCTTTATCTTTTGGAATTGAGTCCTGGCTTGATAAACAGATCTGACCTGCTAGAACAGCTCCTGGCTCCTTTCTGACAACTGCCTATGCTCAGTCCTGACAAAACCCCAGCGGTTCTGTCTCTTGAACATTCCTTGCTGCAGTGTTTCAGATGAAGGCCACTGATGTTTTCAGAGATCCATCATTCTCAAACAAGAGATGCCAGTGTACAACCTGAATGAGCCAGTGTCACATTAGATACAGCATTCATTTCCTGAGTGTGTTCTACCAAACCACTTTGGCTCTCTTTGACTTATCCTGTTGCAGTATTGCAAATTCACTTAATTAACAGAAACATCAGATTGCTAGAACAGCTAATTGGACCATCATCCAAGTACTGCTGTAATGTATGCCAATATCAATGAGCTTTCCATAGAGCACTGTGCATTTGAGTCTTGACCATCTGGACTAAGATTGAATTAGGATGTTCTTTTAGTGAACCCAAATACTCACAGCCACAGGACAGATGTGACTCGCCTCCCTTGACATCCTGTTAAGATGACGATGGACATTGAGAAGAGAATTGGCACAGAACAGGGTAGAATGTGTTATGACCTAGGCTGCCTCTACAAGAGAGGTTTAAAGCTCTTTCAAGGCACTTTAAAAAATTTACCTCTACAAGAACGGAGTGCAAATCAGGCGTAGAGGCGCATTATCTCTCCGATTATGCGCATTATCGAATGCGCGTTAAATAGCGAGTTTTATTTTGCTCCGGCCATTAAAGCGCATTTTGACTATGTGAACAAGCAATTCTCCGCATTAACTACTTGTAAAGCGCATTTTGGTCATCCGTTAATGCGCTTCGCCGCCTCTCGTGCAGAGGTATTAGGTGTAAATGCGCTTCAGTGATTATGCGCATAATTGCCTAACCGGGCACAAAAGCGAATCCTTGTAGAGGGGACCCTAAACATGTGAACCCACCACTCTGAGAGACACCTCTTATTCATTTTGTTTGTCATGATTTTAAGACAACGTCCTCTCAGGGCATTAACAAAATTCTGGAGGAGTAATGGATTTGGGGATCATGATGTGATTACAGACCGTAGCATGCTGAGAATAGGTTAGCTCCTGGTTCCTCAGAATTGGATACAGTAGTGCTATGGATACTGACTTCTGACTTGTTCTCTTTCTCTCTCTCTCTCTGTCTATCTGTCTCTCTCTCTCTCCCAATATAGTCATTCATACCGATTACAATAATTCAACTTAACCACACATCTAGTATATCTAAAGTTGCTGGATTATTCCTATTCCAGCTTTTGGTGAAAAGTCTAGATGGAGACCATTCTTTGCTCCCATAACAACTTGTAACGTTGTTTTATTGATCACCAAAATAGCCCAAATCTCCTTTTCCCACTGTACAAGAGATGGCATATGTTCACCAAGCTTTGGCTAGGAGGATCCTTGCAGATAGACCACAGCATTATGTTCTACGTAAGACGGCCCGGGATGGCTTTTAGAAGCTTCCAGTGCTGCATACTTCTGATGACAGTGCACTAATTGATGCCACAGCATTTATCCCTGTCTTCATACAACTTCTAATTGGCGTGGGACCAACGTATTGCTGCTTCTGCTTAGAAGTTCCATCACAGTTACTGACTGATGAAAAACACCCTCTGAAGTTTGGCCCCACTTATTTCTTTATTTCTTTATTTATGAACAGATGAAAAACCCTCTCCTGAAAGGCTCACAGCACCTTGCAAAGAAATGAGGTTTTTTTTAAATGCAATATACAATAAAAGCACATTGAAGAGAGCAGAGAGTTCTTTTCCATCAGACTTTCCATAATAATTAGTTTTTTGAATCTTTCCCCTCAGTTTGCTACTTCTTGCTCTTAACTTTTCCTGATTTTGATTGTTGATATGATTGCTTTCTATTGATGTGCTTGATTTGTAATTTTGTTATATTCCTATTTGTATTTTTAACTTTTTTATATGTGGCTTTGAGGGCCTTCAGCCACAAGGCATATAAATAAATAGTAACATAACAATATACCAGCATTAAAACCAATTAGGATATATACATATTTAGGTCATTGGCAAATAATAAGGTGTTCAGCTGGTTCTAGGAAAGCAAACTTAGTGCCATGCAAGCCTCATTTGGGAAAGAATTCACAGGTGGTTGTGCAATCACCCAAAAGGCCCTATCTCTGGTCACAACGCATCTCTCTTCTGATGGTGTGGGGACTCAAAGAAAGGCCTCTGTGGATAATCTTAAAACTCAGGCAGGTTCATGTGAGAGGAGGTAGCCCTTAAGGATCCAGGTCCCAAGGCATTAAAGGATTTAAAAGTTAAGACCAGAATTTTAAATTGTGCATAGAATCAGACCACAAGCCTGTGTAGCTGCTTTGAGATTGATGACATTGATGAGACACTTCAAAGACAGCCCTGTGTGCAATGCATTGCAGTAGTCCAGATGAGATGTGCTACAAGAGTATAGATAACTCTGCAATGACACATAGAGAGGTGTTCTCCATTGCAGAATACCTTTCCTCTGGACTTGCCAAGGTGTGAATATAAGCATCTTTTGGAAATGAGTTTATTACAAGTTCATTTTTTAAAAATTACAATTTCATCTATCTTCTGGCATATATGAGAGAGACATGTTTTAATCTTTGTAAATAGTTTATTTTATTTTATTTTTAATTTGCTAATTGGGTAACCTACTTTTACCTAGGAAGGGATGGCTACACATCAAATAACATATAGGCACAAGAGGGAAAGAGGCTTGTTGAATGGTATAAAATACAATAGCAAGTCTCAGCTTTTCAAAGGCTTATTTTCATGTCCATTGAAAATAGAGGAAGAAACCAGGGGAAACCTACCATGGAAAATCTGATCTGAAGATCTCAGCAAATGGGATTACTCTGCTTTCTGTTGAGAGTTTGCACTTGACAATAAGGACAGTAGTTGGTTCAATTTGGTTCCTGCCTAAGGCTCTAGAGTTATTGAAGCATCAGTATGCTTGCATGCAGCCTAATTAATGCCTTTATTGGTGTTGTTAACTGCTTTTAATGAATGGCAGATGTTCATGAAGCTTTCACTCTCTAAAGACCATTGACCTCTTTTACATGCCAAAAGCTAAGTTGCAAAATCTGTGGTAAAATGTGATGGCCAGAGGCTATTTGCACACACACAGACAATAAAAATGACTGATATTCACCTGATAACACAGAGTTATAAAGTGGAATGGGTTCTTCCTGAGTTTTTTCTGGCTGAAATCAGATAAGGGTTTTGCATGGATTGAAGATGGCCTGGCTGAGCTATCATTGCCTAGGGGGTAGTAGACCCAGATGTATTTGGTTCCACCATCATCTTTGGTTGCATCAGTCTTGCCGATTTTTTGACCTACAGAAAGTTCCTATAAATAATGGCTTGGATCCAGAGTTGACATTCCATCAACAGAAGGGCTCATCCTGTCAGCAGAGGGAACTGGGTTCCAACAGAGCCTCCCAGCTGGAGGAAGGGACAGGGTGGTGATTTTTGCCCATTGCTCCTTTCCCCTGCAGCCCCCCAATGCAGCCTTACACAGTGTTCTGGAGGGTTCCTCAACCCTCCAGGGGAGAATAGGAGACCGCAGTGTGAGTGGGAATTGGGGGGGGGGGGAATGGAACCAGGAATAGGAGGAGATAAAGGAAAGTGGGAGGTGAGAAAGACTGAGGAAGTGTGGCTTTCAATCTGATTTCACAACTGAAACTGTCTTGGTCACTAAGTGGATGATGTATGCCATGAGATAAACAGAGGGACTGTGACCCTGTTGATTCTCCTGGACCTCTGAGCAGCGTTTGGTACCATGATATTCTTCTGGCCTACGTTGCTGCTCTGAGTGGGGCACCATATTTAGGTGGTTCCACTTGACTTGGGGGAATATCTCAGATAGTGGTGCTGGGAAACTATTGCCCAACCCCATGGACAATGTCTTATGGGGTTGCACGGGGTTCCATCTTGCCCCTATGCCTTTCAAACCCTACATGAAACCATTCATCTGGAGATTTGGAATGAAGTTCCACCAGTAGATTGATGATGTTCAGCCCTATCTCTTGTTGTCATTGGACCCTTGGGAGGTAGAAAACCTCAGCTGGAGTCTGGAGGAACAAACTGAAACTTCATTCAGATAAAACAGAGCCAGTGGGGACTGGTGGCTCCAATGTCAGTCAGTCAGTGAATCCATTAGAGGTTTCAGTCAGAACTCTAAAGGAGCTATCCCTTAGAATTCTGTCTGGTTCTGACTGAAACCCAAAGATGACTCACCACCCCACAGACATTGGAGCCACTATCCTCCACTGAATAGAAGTACTGGTGGCTGGGAGACTAGTCAATCTGGAAATAGGTATATGGCTTGCTTTGGATGAGGATACACTCTCCTTTAAGATGCAAGCGCATAGGTTGGGGAGGCAGGTGCTCATTGGCCAAGTGCTGTTTCCAGACACCCAGGTAGAAGCAGCAAATAGAAACTCTTTTTAAAAATCAGTTTCACTTGATACTCTAACTGCATAAAATCCAGGAGAAGATAGACCTGGCCATAGCCATTTATGCTTTTATGCATGACTGTAATGTGCTGTACGTGGAGCTGCCTTTAAAAGGATCCATAAACTATAATTAGTCCAAAATACTATTACTACATTTTTGTCTGGGGCTGGCCAGATGGAAAATACAACATCAGTATAGTTTTATCTTTCCATGGGTTATATATTGGTTTTCAGGGTCAGTTCAAGGTGCTTTAGAGTCATAAATGGGTACCTAAAGACATCCCCCTCCCCCGCATGTTCCCTCCCATGTACTCTGATCAATGTCAAAGGTCTTACCCCAAGTTCTACCACATCCTGCTAACTGAGGTATGACTGGCAGGCCAAAGGGCCAGCACCTTTTTGATTGTAACACCAAATGTTCTAGAATGTCCTCACCATAGAAGCCTGCTTAGCCCCATCTTTAAGTGTATGTTTAATCCTGGGGACTCCAAGGGCTACCCATCAGATTCCTTGCCTTTCCTAATTTTTATTTAACTTTATTAAATATTATTATATTTTTATTATTTAAAAAGTCTCCCAGAGGCTGGCATGCTGAAAGTGAACAGGTGCCATCTGATGCTATCTTTATTTGGGTTCCAAAGAGTGTTTTTGTCTGTTGAAGATCAGATCCATCACTGCTTTGTGTTAGTAATTGAAAGGATTGCAATTAAGTACGTATTATATTTAAATGAGGAAGATCAGTAGTGAATGAGAGTGGAGATTGAGAACAGGTGTTCTGAATTAAGGAAGAAGACACACCTGAATTAACTGCATAAGTAAGAAAGGAAAAAGCTAAGCTTGGTCAGTCAGGAAAAGGTGGTTCAGTCAGGCGGGGTGGTCAGTAAGAAAGCTGAGTATGCAGAGGCTGGTGTGTTTTTGTCTCTGTAAATGCTGAAGTGAAAGTTCAGAGAAGCAAGCTGTCTGGAGAAGTAAACTGGAGGAACGTTGTGAGGAACAGGCAATGCGGTTCGTATGAGAAAAAGAGCACAAGAAGGCAAAGGAATGCTTAAAGATTGTTTTGCATCATTATTTTGTTAAAGGCTGCTCAAAGGAAGGAAAAGATTGTAAAGCATAAAGTTAAGTTGTTTTTTCAGTTCATTATAAAAGCTTGCCTGATTAAGTAAAGTACTTCCTTAAAGAAAAATCCTTGTGGAAAGAAGTGATTTATCTGGTGTGTGGGAGGAAGTGACTCTGCTGAGATTTCAGTCTAGAGACGTAGAAGGAAAACAAACAAACAAACTACAAACAAACATTATATATATCACCAACACTTTGTACTTAAGTTCTTGAGGAAGGTACTCGATTTTGCAACCAGCTATGCTCATCATGGCAACCATTTTATGAATGGCCAAACCCCTTCCCTTTGGCAGCCATTTTATGAGGGCATTCAAAACACAGAATCCCAAATGTGCCTACCAAACCAAAAACTTTGGAGGCTCCTTATAATCATTTGGGCAAGATATTGCTTTTAAGGGAACTTTTAGAAGAGGTTGACTTTGGTATACAGAGCACTTTTAAAAAAAGGCTATTGACAGAAAGATGACTAAGGCAATATCTACACCAAACATGATATAACACTTGGAAAGTGGTTTGAAAACAGTATATGGAATGTGTCTAGGGTCCCAACAGTTGTCAGTGCACTTCAATGCCATTATAAAGAAGTAGTGTAGATCCTGTCTATGTTCCATATTGCTTTTGATTCAAAATAGGTTATGTCCTGAAATCAGTTCCTTTATGTAACTTTAGACTTAGTTAGTTACTTTATCGATCAGAACTAGCTATTCTAGGAAGCACAGATTTGCAGTCTAATTGGTTTACTTTTTGAAACTCTGCCTCAAAATGGCATTTGACCAATTAAATATCTAGCTATTGGAAATTATCCCTTGTGCTCTCTTTTTTATTATGCTCTTCCAATTATTCTTTTCATTGAACACAATGAGACGTATCCTTGTATATAATTATATTTTTGTTCACATTCCTTTTGCGTTACAGGAATTTTCTATATAAACCTATAATAGCTAAGAATTGTTTGGAAGCCACATAAATTTGTTCAAATGACATCATGCATTAAGTGAATCCTTTTGCTTTGAAAATCAAGTATTATTGAGCATGAAAATAAATACCCACATTGTGATTAATTTTAGTTCTATCAACAGAACAATTAAAGCCAATGAACATGGCTTTTCCATTATTACAGCATCTTATGATCAGAGCAGTTTTCAGAAGTTCCTGGGATGTATCGAGCTCTCTTTGTCTGGGTCTGGACCACTAGTCATATTTTATTTCAGTCCATTCCCTTATATTGAGCTCCAAATGATTATCTTGGTTTTCCTCTACATGCAGACATATCCTTCTATTGTAGCCTTCCCCAACCTGGTTTAGAGTTCAACTTCCAGCATTCCTGACCATTGGCCATGCTGTCTGAGAATGATGGGGACTTGTAGTTCAAACCATCTGGAGGACTCCAGGTTTACTGGCTTGCCCCCTCCCCCCTTTCCGGACAGATGGCAACCAATCAGGGGTCACTATCTGCTCAGCCATGCCCCCCACCGTGACTCCAGAGCAGTGACAGATGCAGATGCACCATCGTCGCCTTGCTGCAGAGGAAAAAGTCGGGGTAAGTCCCCAACTTTTTTATTTTGAATCTTCGGGGGAAAGCCCTGGGATGGCTCCACAGTGGCTTCTGTGTCATATAAACAACACAGTGCCACTGTGGAGGCTTTCCCCATGTATAAACACCCCCATAGACAGGCAAGATGGAAGCACTGGGACAAAATGGAACATAAGAAGAGCCACCCTGGATCAGACCAAAGACATATTTAGTCTAGCATTCTATGCACATAATGGACAGTCGAATGCTCCACTGGGAAGCCTACAAACAGGACATGAGTGCAAGAGCGTTCTCCTGCTCATTTTCAGAGCAACTGGTATAAAGAGGCAAGCTTGACCTGGTTGAAAAACGACAGCCTTAAAAAGCAGATCCTTCTTTGAAAGAGTCGGTCAAGTGCTCCAAAGACACTTACAGTAGCCAAACTGAAAACATGGAAACATACACTGCCCCGATCCCCTCCCAAAGAATAACATTTTCTTTTTAGGTTTCCAGCTCTCTTTGGAATCATTGAGGTCTTGTTATGATCCTCTGTGACTGATATGTGTTCTTCAGCAGCCTCTCCTCTCAAACTGACCTTGTCCACTGAGGCTCTCAACTCTACCATTTCCCATTCCTTATGGGATGTAACCTCTTTCGAAAGGGTAAACACCGAATTAACATCAGTGCTAGGCTGACATTTTAGCCCAGTGTCTAACGGAAGCATCAGTAGATTTCAGCCACTCCAACAGCCATTAATTAGAGCTTTATTGACCTCTTTCTGAGGAAATGTGCATCAGGCAATTTCCTACTGGCAACGCATGATTTGAATCATGCTATCGTGCTTCGGCCTGGGTCTCCTATATATACTCAAAAGACCCATTTTCCTTCCATCTGTCTACAGAAATCTTTTTGAAAGCTGCCTTGGAACATAATCCAAAATCTACCTTTCATTAGCAGAAGAGGTAATATCAAAATAAACACATTTTATGAGTATAATTTAATCTCTAATATCTTCCAAGAATATAAGAGTATATACAGACCCAATTGGAACAACCATTTCCCACAACTTTCATAAATCTCCTCCCTCACCCCTCCCCTCCCCTCTCATACTTCTTTGACACTTTGTTTCTGATTTATATTAAGCCAGGGTTGTCCTCTTTGTTATCCTGGCTTGTTAACTTAGTTCCCTAGTTCAGAACTCGGCCCAGTACAACCCAGAAAAGCAGTGCTGAAGTGGCACATGAGCAGAGGGGTGAAGGGATAAGGCCTTGGCCATGTTTCTTCTCTACTTCATAAAACATTCTAGGTTTCCATAAAATATTAAACAAAGTTTTTATAAAATATTAAACATTCCAGTGCCCTTGAAAAGGGACATTATTAGTAATTTCTGCACTTTTCACAGTGTGTCCCCAGGAGACTGAAGATGCTTTCACAAATGATGTTAAGTAAGCATTTTTGTTTCTAAAGGAAGTCATTTTTTTAATTTGGGCATGATCCGTTGGGGCACTGGCCTACACAGATGCCATTGAGATAAACATACACAGAAAGCTGCCTTATACCAAGGCAGACCATTGGTCCATTTCGCTCCATATTGTCTACACCTGGGATGGGCAACTTGTGGTCCTCCTGATGCATTGGCCTATGAGTTCCATCATGCCTCACCAGTGGCTATTCTTTCTAGGGCTGATGGGCATTGTAACCAAACCATCAGGAAGCTACAAGTTGTCTTTTTCCTAGACCTACTCAGAGGTGCCAGGGATTGAACCTGGGCCCTTCTGCCTGCAAAGCAGATGTTCTGTCCCTGAGCTGTGAACTCTTCCATGTGGAGGTGCAGTTCTTGCCTTGCAGCCATTCATTTCAGTAGGGCTTGTGCAAGAGAATCTCCCAGTAAGTTGTGTCTTTATGAATATGCCTTATGTTGTGTCAAATGCACTGTGAGAGAAGCACTCATATTTAATTGCAGTTGTTGTTTCTTTTAGCTGATCTGACAGTTCTAATTTTCATTATGTAGGGTGCCCATCCGCCCAGATTTGTCCGGACATGCCCGGAAAATGGCGGGCAAATCCAAATCCGGGGGGAAAACCCATTTTGGGGGGGCCAAATCTGGAAATTTAGCCCCCCCAAAGCCTGTTTCGGGTACTTACGGTTTTGGTCTTCCGAGGTCTGCGGAAGCCATTTCTGGGTTCCTAGAGGGACGTCGCTATGGCGATGGCCCTCTAGGAATCCGGAGATGGCTTCAGCAAGCCTCTGCAGGCCCATTTCAAGCACTTCCTGTTTTGGCCTTCTGAGGCCTTCCAAAGCCATTTCTGGGTTCCTAGAGGGCCGTCGCTATGATGATGGCCCTTCTAGGAATCCAGAGATGGCTTCAGCAGGCCTCTGCAGGCCCGTTTTTAGGACTTCCAATTTCGGCCTTCCGAAGCCATTTCCGGGTTCCTAGAGGGGCCGTCACCTCTAGGAATCTGGAAATGGCTTCGGCAGGCCTCGGTAGGCCCATTTGGGGCACCTCATTTGGGACACCTCCGAGGCCTGCCCCTGGTGGGTCATCCACACTTACCAAAACTCAGTCTGCAAACCCCTTCCGGCTCCCGCTCAACGATCCTGGGCCTCTTCTTGGACGGTGCAGGCAGAGGACAAAAAGCAGGCGGAGCAGCAGGTAGGACAGTTTTATCCTGGGAGTTACAAGGTTCTGAGAATTTTTCCAAAACTGCCTTCCACCTGTTAGGATCTCTCCTCACCCAGGTCTCATCCTGTACTTTTCTAATCCCCTTCTCTGCAACCCCTTGCTGCTGCTAAGAATATTTTCAAGGTGAATGTAAAAATCCCCATAATTTGCCCAGAGAAATGGGGGAGGGGGAGGGAAGCAAGCATAGGAGCAGCCTTGGGAGAGGTATGTTTGTGTGAGTGTATTCATGTGATGGGTGCATGTTCATTTGTCTATGAATGAATGTGTGATCGTGTGTTTTGGGGTGGGTGATCCTGAGAGAGTTTACTTGTTTGCAGTGTGTGAGTGTATTTATCTGATGGGTGCATGTTCATTTGCCTATGAATGGATGTGTGCGTGTGTGTTTTGTGGTGGGTGATTCTGAGAGAGTTTGGTGTTTGTGTGCATGTTGAGAGTGTGTGGGGAGCTATAGTTTTGTAGGTGAGAGTTGGGGGAATGATATGGAGTTGATATTCCTATTTACGGGAAATAAATTTGAATGAATTTTCTAAGAATTCATTTAGAGATGGTTTGAGCAAATTGGTTTAGCTGTCTGGAAAAAAGATGTTGTGCTAGAACAGAAAATGGCTTCAAAGCAGTACCTTTATCTGGTTACCTCACCCGTTTGCTTTTTTTATTGTTTTGTTGGAGGAGAACATTGAAATATATTGATGTATGAATTGACTTATTAGCAATATTTATTTACTGCTTCTTATTTGACTAAATCATGAAACTTTAAAAAAAGAATATAAAAACGTGCAATGATATCATATTAGAAGTTCATTTGAACATACAGTAGCTCATGGCTGTGTGAAAGGCAAAGTAAATGGATGCAATGTCAATGGGCTTTTTAAACATCATGAATACATAATTTATTATCCATCTCTATTGGAGGATGATTGTTACTGGCCATGTTGTTTTTACTTCATCTATGTGATATTTGCTGGTGCTAGCATTTGTTTTATCCTTTTAGTAACTGTACAAAAACAGACGATTCTTGTTAAATACAGTATCTTCCTCCAAGCTGGTTCTCTCCAGATGTGTTGGATAAAACTCCCAATGCCCAGTCAGCATGACCAGATAGGAGTCACAGTCAAAGACATTTGGAGAGGATCGGGTTGGGGAAGACTGAAATACTCTGGGCCTAACTACACGTCGTTGTGGATGCGCGTTCTCTCGAATTCCCCCCCCCCCCCGCAATATTACGTCAGGCGCCACACTGTTGTTTCCCGTCCGTTTCTTCTAAGTGTTTTGTGCGGTACTTTGCGTATCAGTGATGCATACGTGATGCATAGCAAACCTTGGAGGCTCTGCTCGCTCCTAAAACCTTTGCTGGGTCTCTCTTTTCCTCTTCCTTTTCTGCAACGTTTTTGTCATTAGGTATTGCTATGTCAATGAGGTAGTTGTGCTTTTCTTTTATATGTATGACTGTTGTGTCTGATCGCTTGCAAAGTATTGTCTTATCCCAGAATTGTTCTGTCCCAGCATAGCATGGCTTGGCTTGACTTGTTTGAGTGTGTCTGGATCTCCTAGGCTCTGAAAGCATCTTTCTGGAAAGCACCTGCTGGTTGCATGATCGAGGAGGCCAGGTTCTGTGAGTGCATAGTTGTCCTTGACAGGAGGGCCTTGCACTTGCTAGAGTAAGGTGAATAGATGTGAAGAGGCTGCAATCCTACATTCATTTATCTGGGAGTAAGCTTCATTGAAATCAACAAGAGTTATTTCTAAAGTTTCTTTGGCCAGTTTTATTTGGGTCCCTGACTGGGATTTCTATTCTCTACACACTGAGGCAGTGTAAATTTAGGATATACTTGGATAAAAGGAGGGAAAGGTCCTTGTGTAGCATTGTGATAATGGGCATCTGTTTTGGGCTTTCTTTGTATTGCTACTGACCATGGTTTTGTTTACATGGCTAATGAACCAGAGATACAACGACACATGTTTAGATTAGTTTCTCACTAATAAACCAGTAATTGAAACACGCTAAGAGGTAAGAAGTGACTACAACAAGACTTTAGTCCATTTTGTTCCATGGCTAATGTTTGCAGGGCAATCGTATTTTATACCCTTCCTGCAATGCTAGGTTGCTAGTTTGTTGTACTAGATTTTTCTGCACTTGTCAAGTGCTTCATTTGTTCAGTGGTAGCAATGCTGAATCTGTGAGTATGGATAAGAGAAATGTTATGGGAAAAGAGTGTTAAATGTTAGGAAAGTTGGGACTACGGTCATCCAGTGAAGGATTTGCAGTCAGAAAACATATTTGAGGGAAGGGGAAACTATCACACAGAGCATAGCAAAAGTTTCAAAGTACAGCAAAAGCTACAAAAGTAGGAGTGAGTAAAGTTAATTTCAGATACATTGAATGTCTCACTTATTCTTTATTTTAGTGATTTTAACATGAAGATATTGTGTAGAACAGGTTTGTCTTAATTGTATGCTGTGAAATCAGACATGTGACCAAGGCCATGTTTGGGTGGCCACGCCCCCTTGGGGGCTGGACATGTTCGTGGGCACACCCCCTTGGGGGACGGCCATGTTGTTGGGCATGCCCCCTTGGGGCGGCCATGTTGTCCTCCTTTTTTGGTTTCCAAAATATGGTCACCCTACATTATGAACTTATTCGATGAAATCCTTTTGTGAAAATTATAGTTCATCATTTTCTTTCAATAAGTCTGAAGGATGGAACTTCCATAGAGATGTTTATGGATCTCTTGCTGATCTCTATATAAACAGAAAAGGCTGATGGCTCCAATGTCAGTGGGTCAATGAATCCACTTCGTGTAGCACCTTGGATCGCTCCTTTAGAGTTCTGACTGGTTCTGACTGAATCCTGCAGAGGAGTCACCACCCCACTGACATTGAAGCCGCCAGCCTCCATTGTACATATAGCTAAAAGACTAGCATTTGTTAATACTTCCAGGGGAAGTTTTCCATTTAGATGCAGAAAATTATGCAGATAGGCAAGATCTCTGAATCAGCCAAAGCAATTTGATTTCATTGAGACCATGATTGGGCAATGGGGATATTTTAAAAAGCAACAGAAATTGGAATAATTTAAAGGAGACATTATCCTGCTAGGCAAACTATCCATAATATCCTCCAATTTATTCTATTAAATCATGTAAATTGGGCAGAGTTTCTAAATCTAAGGAAGAAGAATAAGATGGCTGTATGGCTGAAATGGGATTAATATCCTTCAAGCAATCAGTCCCATTCTATCCAGATGTTATTGTATTCCGATAAGATGGATTTAATTCAGACTCCTATAGACTGAAATGAATGTTAACTGTACTTTGAAAAAATTTGTTCATAGGAAAATCTAATAATCATGACTGGAAGAACAAACTCCTGCCCTTTAAATTACGTTGAAATCATCCAAGTAATTTAGGGGAAATAGATTGATCAGCAGGGTAGCTAAATCCTGTGCAGATTTATGAAGTCCTGCTGAGTTCAACAGGATTTACTCCCAATTAAGGCTTCAATCCTAAACCTGCTTACTAAGGAGTAAGTCCCGTTGAACTCACTGGAGACCCGGGAGGCTCTTCTTACAATTTGCTGGAGCTTTAAGAGTCACTGCAGGGTGGCTCCCTTTAAAAGTTCCTGGATTTGCTTGAGAAGTGTTGGCCCACATTGTAGCTCCTCCCCAAGCCAGAGTTGTTTTGTTTTGACTGGAGAACTGCAGCACATCATGGCCTACATGATCTTTGATTCTCACATGACCTTTCCAGTGCAGAAAAGAGCCATGCAGCTGCAGCAGCTGCCAAACCATCAGCAAAACACAGGAAGGGCCCTTGCTTCTGAATACACATGCTTAGGTTTGGGATGTATGTGTGCATTGGATGACGCCTTAAATCCCAAATCATTTAAAGTCTGGCTGAGATAGTGGCTTGATGGATTGGGAATAGAGGTCCCAGATATTTCTCTTATTAAAATATGTCTATGCTAGCTGAACAACGTTAAAGTTACCGGTTTCAGATACAAGGATAATATTAACAGGAGGACATTATAGACAGGGTCAGTCCAGAAGCAAAGAACAAGATGGCGCCCTTTCCCATTCCATGTATAAAAGCTGATTGGACTGGCAGTTGAAACTTTCTTCAGCACTAGCGATAGTCTCTTCTACCACACCTGAAGGCAGAAGACTAGCTTAGGCTCTCTCCTCTGAGACTTTGTTGCCTCCTCCCAGTATCTGCCACCTGAAGCAACCACTTCACTCTACCTTATGGTATGGCCAGCCCTAATTGTAGAGACCATTTATCTTAAATATCTGTTCTCTCCATGGAGGGAGCAGAGAACTTCAAACAGTAGAAAGGGGCAGGAAAACAACATTTCTTTACTCCTTTTCATTCTGCATCCCCCAACATCACCTCCCTCACTGTTTGAAGGGTCCCCCAAACCTCCAGAACAGATTTTTGTGGGGCATAGGGTACTGCAGGGGGAAGATGGGAAAAGATTGCTGCCTCCTCCAGTCTGCTGGGAGGATTCCTTTGCCAAATCAGAAGCCTCCCATGGACAGAAGGAGCCCTTTTTTAATGTGTGAAAAATGCAAGCACAGCTCTCAGGCAAATAATGAATCATACATAGTATGACAGATAGATTCATTCTGGTCATAACAGATAGCCTATCACATGGCTAATCCTGTAAAAGATGTTGAACAACATGTATTCATGAAGATGGAACACAATTTTATAAACAAACATAAATTAAACAGACCAGGAGAAACGATCAGAGCTCATATGGATGGGGGCCTAATAACTAGTTTAGTTCTAGTTCATTTATTTATACTTCTCAATATATATAAAAGCACGAAAAGGTTCCCAAAATATTCTGCAATGCAAAAACACTGTTCAATTTGATTATACATTTTTTTAAAAAAAGAAACTTAATGGCTGAATATTATTGGATCATCACCTAAAAATAACCTTTCTCCAAATTTGTTGTGTTATAGTGCAAATACTTACACTCAGTGCAATAGAGGATTTCCATAACCATAAACCAAAAGTTTAGAGTTGCCGCAGTGTATTAACCAACTCACCCTTATTTCAATAAATAAAACAAAAAACCACCATAGCTTCCCTACCTCAGCTATTTTATCTGTATCAACACCTTATAATCTTTTGGTTTCTCTCTCTCTTCTCTCAATCTCTGGTTTAATATCCCAATTGTTTTAGCTGTTATATTGAATAGTGTTTTATGTTGTAAGCCCCCTTCAGGGTGTTGCTTGGACTAAAAGTGGGACATAATTGACTAAACAAAAAAAAATTGAATCTTGAATCCAGAATCTCCCAGCTAAGCTTCATGATCATGTTCTGTTTGGTCATAGATGACTACTGAAAGCACATGGGATGGGTCTGGTAGAAAGTTCTGTCCTATCTGTTGCCCCCTGGAAAGAGGACAGTAGGAGAAGCAGCAGCTCGGGCAGCTGTCAGCACTTATCTTCTCTGTGCCACTTACTCTGAAAATGACATTTCAGCTACATTTGGATTGACTTCCTTCAGAGAGCCTCTTGAGAAAAAGAAGAGCTGACGGAGTGTCTTTCCCTACTTAACGTTATTTGGCTGACACTGCCAGATCTCCCCTCCTTTATTTCCCCACCAGCTTCAAAAATGGCACTAACAAATGGATCTCTTTCTTGGATAAACATATTGCTATGGAACAACCCAGCAGTGATAGACAGACAGCATGGCTGGACTGTGTCCTTCTGGACTCTCCTACGCCTCTCCCCAGCTTTAGATACAGGCAGGATCTACACGTCGTCCTCGATGCGCCCTCCCCGCGCCACAAGCCGCTGCATTTTGTCTAGTGTGGCTCAAACCTCCGAGATTCTGCTCGTGCTCTCGCGGCTGCCGCCGCCACCCTTTCATCCCGGCGGGCCCCAGGGAGGGAGGAGGGAGGTTTGTAAACAAAAGCCAGGGATTGGGAGAGGGATTTCCAATTGCTAGCTTTTGTTTACAAACCTCCCTCCTCCCTCCCTGGGGCCCGCCGGGATGAAAGGGTGGCGGCGGCAGCCGCGAGAGCACGAGCAGAATCTCGGAGGTTTGAGCCACACTAGACAAAATGCAGCGGCTTGTGGCGCGGGGAGGGCGCATTGAGGACGACGTGTAGACAGGCCCACAGTCAACCATGCTAACCTTCTAGACTGTCTGTCAGGGTTGGGAATAGGTGCCGCTGTTTTTCAGTGCTTCTGCTTCTCCCAGGTAGATATCAGAAGGTGGCGATGGGGCTCCTACTGCTCTGTATGGGTGCTCTCCCGTTGAGTGTCAAAGGTTCCTCTTCTGTCCCCTATGCTTTCTCACATCCAGGGGAGGCTGGTGGCTCTGATGTCAGTGGGCTGGTGAATGTTCAGTCAGAACTCTATCCCTATTTGTCTTAGGCTGCATGGAGCTCTCTCCTAGTTTCTTCTCCAATTTCTTGAGCTTATTCTTTTTTCTTTACTAGAAACACTCTCTAAACTCCATCAGATGAGCATTTTATTGCACGTTCATTACTGGGCATTCACAGTGTTTTGAGGGTCCCTCTCATGACGTTGTCTGCCTCCAGCGTACCTCCTGCCCCTTCTAGCCTTCTTCACGTGACAAAAAAACACCCCAGTAAGTCCGACTTATTTTTAAAGACTGAAGTTGCCGCTATCTCTTGCTGTGTGCAGGAGAAGCAGCGGGTTCAAAACAGCCCACAGAATGGGCCACGTGGATGTTGTATACTTCCTCTTTCAAAAGAGGAAGTAATGAGGGACAAACATGTAGGCAGAGAAGCGACGGTAAGCAAATGCGTTTCCCCCCCATGTGATGACACTTTCAGAGTTGAGTTTAAAATAACAGTCCTGGTATATACAGAGCAGTTGTCAGAGCATGCCTCTATCATAATAATTTCCAGAGGGTAACCATGTTAGTCTATTGCATCAAAAACAACAGAGTCTTGCGGCACCTTAAAGCAGGGATAGACAATGCAATGCCCATGATGACTAATGTACCCTGCACACATTTCTTGGTAGCCACCAACATCCCCTCCCCCTCTTACCTATTTTTTTTTTCAAATTAACACATTTTCTCATAGGCAGTTGATGGCGGTGAAATAGGTTTCTGTTGGTGCTGAGAGCTGTGAGTTCAAAAAAGATCTTTAGCATGTTGGGGCTCATTTCTCACCTCTGCTTTGTACTAGGTCTTTGGGGCATGTTTCTTGTCCTTTGCCTCACCTCCCATGGCAGCCATTTTGTGCTGTTGCCCAGGGCAGTTTATCAAATTTCCACATGTGCTCATGGGCCAAAAACAAGCTGCCTACCCCTGCCTTAAAGAAAAACAATTTTATTCTGGCATAAGCTTTTGTGGACTATAGTTCACTTCATCAGAGGTGAACTATAGTCCACAAAAGCTTATGCCAGGATGAAGTTGTTAGACTTTAAGTTGCCACAAGACTCTTTATTGTTTTTGTACCTTAACAGTTTCATAGAAAGGAAAAATCTATGAAATGTAGCAACGCTATGCTAGGAAACGCCACAATACTTCGTGAATCCCTCAGCACATCCTCACCTGTGTGCACACACCCACATCCACACATCCTATGAACTGAAATGCTGTTAGGGCCTGGATCAGTGGAGGCTAGTGGCTCCAATATCAGTGGTGTGGTGAATCTGCTCCAGGTTTCAGCCAAACCCAGTCAGAACTCTAAAGGAGCTCTCCAAGTACCTTTTAGATCTCCTTCAGAGTTCTGACTGAAACCTGGAGCAGATTTGCCACCCCACTGCCATTGGAGTCACCAGCTTCCACTGGCCTAGACCTAGCTACTTTAGAGGGGAAAAAAACTATCTCAGTGAACATAAGAAGAATCCTCTGAGACAGAAGGAAAACAACTTTGTTTCCTTTGGCAAGGGCATCCACCATGCTGACTAATAACTGCAGAGCTCTATCTAGTGCAGCATGTGGCTTTCATCTGCTTGGATCAAGTGTGAGGGACTGTGTCCAGTTCTTTACCACTGAGGACTGCCTTTGGCTGTGCTCCCATGCTGTCCCAGCAGGGGACACTATCAGCTCTCACACCTAACTCATTTCGACACCTCGCTAGTGTGAGAAACAATATTCAAAACTGATGTTCTCCCTTGCAGTTTTACTTCCCTCTCCCCATGTTTCCTCCTGACGCAGCATAAACTACAGCTGAAATTCCACTTGACCTGTGCTTGGAGGACAAAGCATTCTTGGCCCAGCTTAAAAATATCTTATGCCAAGTCCTGCTCTTTGTTTATGCATGGCGTGGGGGTTGCACGGCTCCAGCTGAGTATAGGGCTTGGCCCGTCATTAGTGTCAGTATAACAACACGGCAAATGATTTACTTGCATGGTCTACAAAGTGCTGACATGCACGTGGACAAGATCCCAACAGAGTTCAATAGAGTCCTGCTTTCCCCCATCCCTTACGAGCATGCATGGACACATTTGCAGGCAGTCCAGACTTAAGGTGGCCAGGTGACCTACTTTACAGAGTTCAGAGCCTGTTCAGACAACAAGCTAAGCCATGGTTAGGCTGCTAATCTTTTTGCAGCAAATGCTTAGTGGATGTGTTTAAACCGTGGTTATGTACCCACCATGATTAGCAATGGTTCACATGACATGCTAAGCCATAATGTTTAGTTCAAAATGCTTAACCACTGTGGCTTAGCATAGGCCGAAACGTGTTGGGCGTGAATTAATAAAGTATCTCAGCATTCCGAGAACCGCTTCTCTCTCCTTTTTTGACCATCTTGAGTCCAGCCTTGAGCTATCCAGCTCTTTGCACCTATTGGTTTGAGCCCCTTAACTACCCTGGAGTTTGGGCAGCAATTGCTCCTTCTTTCTGCTTGGACATCTCTCACATTAGAGGGTCTCAGCACTCTGAAGAACCTGGGGTTTGATTGACTTTTCAGATGGCTATTTCCCCCCCCCCCCATGTGATTCTCCCCTCTACTGAGGGCCAGAGCTCCCACATTTTCTTTTTGAACTACCTTGTTACCATTTGCCCTGCATTTCCAAAGAGAAAGTTTTACTCCCTGATAAAGCACTCCTTTGAGTCAATGGCCACGCAGCACAATCTGCCAACTCCACCTGACCGTTCTGATGCCTTGCAGGGAAGTGTGTGTTATCACCAAAGAATCCAAGGGTGGAGGTGGTCAGGCAGAGAGCCAAAAGCATTAGGAACTGCCAGCTACTAAAGGTCTTAGCATCGCTTTTGGCCCTGCTCCTCTAAGTATAACTCTAAATTCCAGTTATTTCTCTGCAGGTGTCACCTCCCATCCAATCAAGTGAAACTCGTCCATTTTGCTCACTTGCTGTGCAGAGTAAAATGAGAGGAGGGGGTAGGTCTGAAGATATTGGAGGCAGAGAATTGTCCATGTGATCAGATGGCTCGCTCAGCTTTGTAAAATGTGGAGAGCGACGTATGCAAGTGCTCCACTTCTGAAAGCTAATAGTTAGGGCCGATCTACACAGGCCTTTGGAACGTTTTAAAAAGTATTTTAAAACGTTCCAAATAGGTGCGTTCTAAAACATCTTAGGCCACATTAAGGAGTACTCACGTTACAGGAGAACAGTCTTCAGTCTTTAAAGCGGTGTGTGCGGTCACACACTGTTCTGCCCTGTTTCTTTCTCTTTCGTTTTTTCAATTAGTTTAGGGCAAGGCATTGTGGGGGTTGTAGTTCAGTCACCACTTCCTCCTTTGTTCCTCTGTCATACCCTAGCGAGTATAGGGCTAGGCATTGTGGGTGTTGTAGTTCACTCACCCACTTCCTCTTTCTTCCCCACCAATCAACTGCTAAGCATTTGGGCGTGGGTTAACGAAGCACTGCCCCCAGGAATCACAAACAGTAAGGAAGGACACATTATTTTACTTAAAACGATTTATTAAAAGTGAAACCGTTGTATATAACTGAAGGGAGTTTTAAAAAACCTCAGATATACGTTATAGGGAGTGCGTCATGTGGCCCAAAGAGTTTTCATAACCCTTATAAAACGTCAAAAACCTCGTATGTAGATCGGCCCTTAGATTGTGCAAAGAAACAGCTTTATACATCTTGATCCAGTCCACAGAGTATCCTCTGACTGCATACTTAAGAGTTTAATTCATGAAACAAGAGCACAGAATAAACAATTTTGAGTTCAAAAGATGCATGACTGACTTCTTCGAGCAGAAATCTGTGAAATTGAAGCATGGTCTGCAAAAATACAGAAAAGCTTGATTGTAAATATAACCAGCTGACTTATCGAGAGAAAGAGTCCTTCAAATGCCATTTAACAGTTTGGATTTCTTATCTGAAAATTGCTCCTCTGTTTTGCCAGTACACAGTCTACATACATGACCTACATTACACTGCTTACTCAAAGCGGTTTTGTAAGGAATTGTGGTTGAAAGTATCAAACTAATAGGTGTCCATTTACATAGAACCAATTGTGCTGCCAAACATTTCTGAAGAGCCTAAGCCCAGGCCCAGCATAGGAGTGTCTTCCCCTGTACGAATGTCCCTGATAGGACAAGAGGCCCTGTGGGTGCTCTTTGGTGAGTTCTTTCAATAGCATCCCTCCAGACATTTTGGACTGAAACTCCCATCATTTTTGGCTATTGGACACAGTGGCCGGGAATTATGGGAGTTGCAGCCCAACATGCCCTGAGGGTGACATGATTTAGAACAGGGGCAGGGAACCCCTTTCAGCTTGAGGGCTGAATTAAATTTTTGAGAAGCTTACAGGGGTGACATTCATGGTGGGAAGGGCCAAAGGCAAAAGGGGTGGAGCCAAAAATACACCCCCCCCAAACCAAAACTCCAGGATATTCTTGCTTAAAGCTCTTACTGACAGCATTTCACCCTTTTAGAATAGGGGACACAAAAGCCAGGAAGCCATCCAACCACTGGTGGCTGGGAGAAAGTGGGTGGGGCCAGGGAAAGGGAGAGTGGATATCTGGGGGACCCTGGAGGATCCAATTGGGAGATTGGGTCCCCAGGAGGGCTGGATTTGGCTCCTGGCCCTGAGGTTGCCTACAGCCTGGTTTAGAACATGGCCTTCTCACTAGTGGCACTGAGGTTGAGGCTCTCCAGACACCATCATTGTTTAGCACATTACAGACACCATGAAATCTTCATAAGACAACTGTCTATTTTCCCTTTGTACAAACAGTGACAAGCAGACCTCAAAGCGGCACGAGAGAGGAGAGCAACAACGGTAGTGGAGCAAGTAGCAGGAGGAGTTGCCTTGCCTGTTATTTCAAGTGGCCTGCTAAGGGTCAAAGTACATGCTACACTGAGTACACATTTGTAAAACCATGTTTAACATTAGTGCTCAGCTGAATTCCCCCTTTCCCACCCAAAAATTGCATTGATCTTTCTTTTGAGTGGAGGATTTCAGAATTTCCCATCTTACCTTAACACTTGAGGTGACCACTGATTTGAGGGCCTTGGGCAAGATACCCTCAACGATCCCTCCCCCAGTGAGTCTCCCTCCTCATCACCATGGTCACCTGTTGCTCCTTGTCATCTTTCTCATCATCTATTTGCTGGACAGGCAGATAGCCAGGGAGCAAGAGGCCATGGGATCTACTGCTCCTCTTTCTCACCACCACTGTTGTCTGGGGCCAGAGTGAGAGGCAGGTGAATAAGCAGGTCACCATGGTGAAGAGGAAGAATAACCCCAGGGGCTCTTCTTGTCAGAAGGCCCTTGCTGAGGTAGAAGCCCTTGGCTGGTGCCCATACATGCTTACCCTTGACACCCACCCTTGAACGTAGTGTGCAGGTGGGTAGGGTGGGGTGTAGTATTTTTTAAAAAAGATTTCTTTATTTAAAGTATTTGTATGCTGCCTTTGAGAGCAATGCCCTTCCAAGACGACTTACAATCATCATCATCATCATCATCTATAATGCTAGGTTTAAAATACAAGTAGAACAATCCTGTTACAAAAACTAAAATCAAAAGCAGTTTAAAGCAGTGTAAAACCAACTCACCACACTTTCCACTGAATGCAGTTTGAAACAAGTATTTTTTTAAGATCTGTTTAAAAGGGTGGGTGCTCATTCAAAATCATAATCTAGGGAATTTAAAAGGAAAGGAAGAAAGGCAGAACAAGTCCAAAATCTAAATCTGGAGAACTGAAGTGACACTTGCTCTTTGCTCGATTTGTCATAGTGGGACAGCTGGCTGCCAGGACACCCTGCTGCTCACCCTGGCTTGGGTTTAAGAGGCAGTGGGGAATGTCTCACAAATTGGTGGGTGGTTTGCAGAAGAGAGGGGACCTCCTGACACATCAGATGATGACCTAAGATGCAAACAACCACAGCCGCCCTTCCTAGCATGAGAGTATGCAGTAAAGCCAAAGCTGAGGTTTGGCTTTGATTAGTCTTGTTAAAAAAGTATTTTAAATACTTCACGTTGTTAACATGCACAATTGATTACGCATGTAAAAAATTGCAAATTACAAGATGATGTAACTTTTAAGAAGTGTGTCATCATAATAAACTACACATTTATTTCGAGGGTTGGATCCAGGATCTGCCTTTCATGAAAGGAAAAGATTCACTTGTGAAAAGCCCCCTGCCTGATTTTTGGGGATCCCCCCTTCATACCACAGCTCTCTCTATTCAGCAGTGTCTCCTGGCTCTCTATAGGGCATTTTCAGGGGGCTGCTAAGGGAAGGAAGGGGCAGGAACGTTCACTTCCATCAGTGCAGATGATTGGACATTCGTACCTCATGTCTATTTGCAGCTTCTCCAATGCCTGCTATTGCCCATCAATTTTATCCTGTCCCCTTCCCTCAAGCCTGTGCCATTTTGTCCATCACCCATCTTGTGAATCCTTATGCCAATATAAACAGCCCTACTTAGCTGAATTCAGCCATGGACAGTCACAACAACTCCTGTCTCTTGTACTGGCCTAAAAGCATCTCATCTTGAATTGTGACATTGTTATTTTTTTTGAGAAACAGATACCATACAACAAATCCATAATTGTGTGTTTGGGTAGGCAAATGAGTAGATCCTGCGTAAATGTGTCAGCCAAAAGAAAAAGAAAGAGCTTCAAAAGAAGGAAAATAAAAACGAATGATAGCATGCTAAATGCTAGCTTAAATGCTGAAAACTTTTCATTCACAATTCACATTACAGCACAATTAGCCACAGTGTTCAAGTGAGCATTGCATACTATGGCTGCATAGTATCAAAAAACTTGAAAGAAATCAAACAGTGGTGGGAACATGGGGGAAAGTTCAGTCAGTCAACATTAAATATTTGACAGGAAAATCAATATCCAGTAGGTGCCCAAATCCCTCTTGCAAACACATTGTGCACAGCAATCACAATAATACTGGATGTGTTATCTAGGTTAACCTTGGAATAGCAGAGGGGTGACTTTGGGGACATTTTGGCTCACATTTTTCTCTAGTAACTGTATTGTGTAAATTCACCCAAAGGCTGTGTCGGCCACTGTGTGAACAGAGCGTTGGACTAGATGGACCATTGGTCTGATCCAGCATGACTTCTCATGTTCTTATGTACATGCTTACTTCAGTGTACCATGGTCTGATGTCTATATGTTTTGCATGGAGCATTGTCTCTACTTTCATTTGGCAGATTCTTAGAGTTTTCATTCACCCAAACTTGTCCAACATTCTACATAAGTAGCCTTGAATAAACTCCCATGGGAAGTGCTGCACAATGACATTCCCATGGGAGTGGGAAACTATCTTAAGAGAAAGAAGGGAGATTGTGTGTGTGTGTGTGTGTGTGTGTGTGTCTGTGCACATATGTGTACACACACATAAATATATACTGTCTCACTTCTATTTTAACTTTTCTCTTAAAGGTATGCAGACTATGCCTGCTTTCCCCCCAATATTATCGAAATAGTACCTGTACCTTTGCTTCCAAAAGATGCCTCTGTCCAGTATTGAAAGAAGCCTACTTCCTGTCTGTGAATTGTCTATGAATCACCTGTAGTTAGAATCAGTGGAGGCTGGTGGCTCTGATGTCAGTGGAGTGGTTCTGAATTTCAGTCAGAACTCTAAAGGAACTATCCAAAATGCAGACTGGTTCTGACTGAAACCTGGAGTGGATTCACCATCCCACTGACATCGGAGCCACCAGCCTCCATTGGTTAGATTCATCCAACTCTTCACAATGGCCTTGATGTTGGACATCCTTACCCAGCCTCATGGCCTCCAAATGTGTTGGACTACAACTCCCATGTCCACTTCCAGTCAGAGTAGACATTACTTAGCTGGATGAATAAGTAGTCTGAGTTTAGGATGTAACCATAAGTCAGTGGTAGAGCACATGCTTTGCATGGAAAAGGTCCCAGGTTCAATCCCTGGACATAACCAGGAAGGGATAGGAAAGAAAGAACCTACCTGAAAACCTGGAGAGCCTCTGCCAGTCAGTGTCAACAATACTGGGCTGGATGGACCAGTGATCTGACTCAGCATGAGGCAGCTTCTGATGTCCTCATGTGGTATAAGGCAGTTTTTTCCTTATGTTCTTAAGGTGCCCCAAATTATCAAAGGTATATACTAAAGGATATTTTGCATTGAAGGCATTTTCTAGCTGCTTTGGGATGTTCCATTTTTGTGGTCTAATGGTACAGTCCTCTTAATTGTTGTCTCTGCCTGTACCACGAGGCCCCAGACTTCCCTACCCAAGCACCAGGGAACTTTCATCTGCTAACTCCTCTCCAAAAGCTTCCATTTCAACATACTGAGTAACTAACTTTTACAACACGATGTATGTTGTCCCCCTCAACAGTCTCCTATAGTAAATTTGCCTTACTCTTGTTCTGTTCTCTGCATGATGAAAAGGTTGCATTGTCTGGCAGGCAGGCAGTGTTATTTTTTAGTCAGTTTATTGAGATCAGAAGGAACTGGTAATGACAACTCATTTACTGCTCAGTAATAAGTGAGATCTTTGATGGAGCTAGATAGGTGTATGAGGTGAACAGTGATTATTATGTTAGGGGATGGCTGAGGATGTACCGAGGCCTTCCAGAATATATAGAGGGAGCAGAATCAATTATATCTGTTTGCCAGGATTATAGAAAGCAGATTGTGGAGTTTGTGTTTTATAGCTACTTATTTATAACATTTATCTGTTCAGTCATTTTTATATTTGAATAAATGAGATTGTTCTCACGATGTAAGCTTTTCTTCAGATGCCTGTTAGGACTTTGGATATAAATAAGATGGTCTGAACTCTCAATATTATTATAAAGTTCAAAAATATGCACATTTTATGTGAAAATTGCAGATTGTTTTTTAAAAATATCCTTGCAGTAAGAACATCTTTTACATTATTCACCTGGCAGCACTAAATACCTTTGTTTGAAGATATTTATGCCAAGATCAGATCTCATAATAGCTACGTGATCCTAAAGTACAATAAATCAATAAATCACTATTTATTACAGTCACAAGACCAACAGAATCCTAAAGTACTAACCTGGATCATGTTCTTTAAATTGGAGAGGGAACCGTATTACTATTGAACATTGATTTTAAATAAAGTAGGGGTAGGCAATGTGGTGCCCGCAAACCGTACCCATGGACACTACCCCCTGCTCGTAAAGTGCCCTGCTTTACCTGTTATTTTAAAAGAAGGAGAAGGAGAATTTCTTCTTGGGTGGCTGAAGTGCGTCAAAGTAAAGTGTTAGCCTCCAGCCCCCTGCCAGCTTTATTCCCCAGAATATATCTGGGCTCCATGGGGACTCTTAGCAATTAAGGATGGTGGGTAGCTGGCCTCCATTCTTTAGGATTGAAGCTACCACCCAAAATTTCCCCACCCTCTGTCCATCATGTTAGCAGATTGATAGGTAATAACCTTTCTTTCTCCCCCCCTTCCTTGCTCCTATACCCTTGTCCATCGACTCAGTTATCCGTGTCTTTCAGTCTCCTTTTTGGGATAGTCTTCCAACTCATCCTTAGTCACAGGGGTTCATGAGCTGGTGTTTCTCTTTCTTGCCTTTCTATGAATAAACTTCTGTTTCTGGGTTCAGTGTTGAAGTCTCAGCTCTGCCTTTCCTTCCCAGAAACCTTGTGATGACAACCCTGTATCTAGACCAAGAGTCCCATGTCACACATGCTAGTTCCTGTTAATTTGGCTTGAAATATGTAGGTTATTTCGATATCCTGGGGTATTAGTTGTATGCATATGTATCTTTTAAACTGTGTGTTGCTGGTTTATGGACTGCAATAAAGATTTGTTGTTGTAGGTTATTTCTTATGTAGTTAAAAAGGGCAGCCCTGTTTTTTGTTTTTGTTGTTTTAATCTAAGAACACTAAACAAAGCTAAGTTCGCTTGGGTCATTTCTCTTGTTGTTGATGATAGAACAATGATGAGAAAATAGCACTTTCCAGCTTCTCAACCTCTTAAAAGATCCCTTGTCTGGGAATATATGTGGCAGGGGCATGTGACACGTCTTGCTTATTAATGAGTGCTGGTGCATTTGAATAAGAGTGAAAGCCATGAAGACAAGCGGTCTGAGCATTTGAGATATTGGCCTTCCACTTTAGCCTTGCATTTGCCCCAGAAGTGAATACAAAGATTGTGAGCACAACTCACCGCCACATACTTACAAGTACCATTGCCTATCTAGCTACACTTTGCCCACATGGTGCACAGCCCATTTTGGTCTTCCTAGGTTTGGCTCTCCTTTACCTTCTTACAATTTTGGTGCTGTACAACTTCCACCAGTCAGCATGGCCAATGGTTAGGAATGATGGGAGCTGTAGTCAGTGGAGGCTGGTAGCTCTGATCTCAGTGGGGCAATGAAATCTGCTCCAGATTTCAGTCAGAACTAGTCAGAATTCTAAAGGAGCTATCCAAGGTGCTGAATAGTGCCTTTAGTGTTCTGACTGAAACCTGGAGCAGATTTCACTGCCACACTGAGATTGGAGCCACCAGTCCCCAACAGTTTGGGGAAGGCTGCTGCAAAGGAACCTTGGGCAACAGTGGAAATGCGAAAAAGGTTAGGGCATGATGCTCTAAGAATAGCTTTGCTGAAGAAATTATTCTCAGCACGCTTTCTTGTGCATGCCAAGAGAGGTCAGATGAGGTTATGGGTGAAGATCAGATAAGAACATGAGACTTGCAAGAATACATCTGGGAGCAAAGTCAGAGGAATGAATGAAAGAGGTAGTGCCTAGAAAAAACAAAGATTCCAAAGGACCAAGCACTGTGAGATCTTCCAAGGGCAGGGGGTCCCCAACATGGCACTTACGGGGATTCCAACAGTACCCAGGAAGCTCTCCTCTCCCTGCCCCCTTCAAAAATGTATACAAAAGTTTAAAAAAAACATGGGGGTGCTGGGTTCCCCTTCCTCTTATTTGTTAGGAATATTGTAAAAAGGAAAAGGTTATGTAAAGTTATGAGACCATATTAGCAATTATGAGCTGAATGACTATACAGTGGAAATAGTTATTAAAAGCTGGAAAAAAATTCCCTCAGAAATTACGTGTCTTTTGATTAGGCAAGCCCTCATAACAGCCATTATATTTCTGGCCACATCCTCTGCAGGAGCTATTTTGTGGTGGTGCCCACAGCAGATTCTCAAATGTATCTATGGGTCCAAAATGTTTGGGGACCCCTGTCCTAAAACACTGGTAGAAAAAGACAAACAAAAGAAATGGCACAGGAGAATGGGAAAGTGAAATAGAGGAGTACGGCTGCAATCCTATCCACATTTACCTGGATAGGAGCTCACTTAAAGGGGGTTAGTTCTGAGTAGACATGCATAGGATCACACTGGGAATACACTTGTTATTTTTCTCCTTTTTTGCTTGTGAATTACTATATTGTGTGCTTATTAATTCATACTCTTGCTTTTTGTGGTGAGAAATTGTCACTTTATGTAATGAAATCCTCATCAAGAGGATGACAACAGCAACAATAATGCTCAATTTTTTTTAAAAAAATCCTCCCCAAGGTTCCAGGAATGAGACGGTATGGTGCATTTTGCAGAGTAAAGATTTCTTTAATGCTGAGCACAGAGGGGAATGTTTTAGTTAGAAATGAACAGAAAACAGCAGCACATGCGACAGGCTGTTAGGTGGGGCAGCTCCCCATTGCGCGTTTATTAGAGTAGCGTGTCTTGTTGCCTGATTGACGCACGGTTGATCCATGTGACTTTGTACTGTAGCTACCTGGTCAATCAATTACAAAGAAGTTAAGGAAATAAACAGTAAATAACATTTAATACAAAGTACAAATTATACAGAGCACTTTTTATGAACATTCAACAAAGATAGTGTTTTAAAAATCGTGCTCAATCATTACATTTAAAACATAGGCCAAACGCGTTTCGACAGAATGTCTTCTTCAGTGGCCGGTTTTCTAAAAATATACATAAAAAATAGTGATGTTACCTCGGATAGAAGGGCAGGAATTACAATTTTTACTAATAAAATATTGTAAGGAGTAGATGAGACCTCCCAAAGCTGTTGAGTACTCACGAGATATAATTTTTACATAAAAATAGGGGTTGACTAGGTTAGTCCCAAAATGTAGGGATATATGGACGTCACTCCTCACAAGACAAGTAAGGTGCATCCTGAAATAGAGTAAAATATTTACATGTAGCAAGTCTGAAATCAGGGATGCAGTCAAACATATACCAAAGATAGCATATATATATATATATATATATATATATATATATATATATATATATGCTATCTCAGCTCTCATAGACTGCTAACGTTTGTAACAAACTGTTAGGAGCTAGGCTGTTTATACTCTGATAATTAGCGAGGCCAATTGAGCATGATTTTGAAAACACTGTCATTGTTGAATGTTCTTAAAAAGTGCTCTGTATAATTTGTACTTTGTATTAAATTGTTTATTTCCTTAACTTCTTTGTAATTTATTGTTAAGTTTTGGTTAAGGCTAACACCTATTGTTTGTGTTTCTGTAGCTGGCTGGGCCTTAACAAAGCAGTTTGCATCTATGAGCTCCACCAGACGAGTGTTTTATTGCATGCTTGTTACTGGACACTCATGGATTTTCGTGGGCCACTCTCATTTTAAAAATTTTTTATTTAATATTTCAACATATAATAAACATAAAATAAACATAATACATAACAAAACCTTAACATCCCCCGTGCTCCCCTACCCTTGAGACCTTCAATGCTGTAATATATTATACATTTTTCCAAAATTGCAACAATTCTTTTGAAGGTGTACAACCTCTCCTCTTTACTAAAACATATTCTATAAATGATCCCCAAATACTTTCAAAATCATTCTTTTTGGATAATCCCATCCTAACTTTAATTTTACATGTTAGTCTATCATTAATTGCAATATCCCACACCCCTTTATACCATTCTTCTATATTATAATTCCCTTGTATTTTCCAATTCTAGATAGCGCACTATATTTTTAATCTTAAGATCAAGTTTTGAACTACACTCCTCCCTTTCTTCTTTGTCATAATTAAATAACATCATTTCTGATTTCCCCCAATTTACCTGTAGTCCTGTATTCTCTCCAAATTCTCTCAAATGTTGTTTTATTTCTTCTATGCTTTCCCTCGGATTTTCTAATGTCAGTAAGGTATTATCCGCAAACATATTAATTTTTATTTTATCTTCCCCTCCTATCCCCTTCAGTCTCTCATCATCCCTAATAACATTTGCCAGTATTTCTATAACAATTGTGAATAATATTGGGGAGAGAGGACACCCTTGTCTTGTTCCCCTGGCTAAGGTAATTTGTTGTGTTAATCCATCATTCACCATTACCACCACCTTATTGTTTGCATAAAGCTGATTAATCACTCCTATAAACCTTTCTCCAAAACCAAATATCTTTATAATAGTTTTTAACGCTGGCCATTCCACGCAGTCAAAGGCTTTAAAAATATCTAAAGCTATCAACCCTGCTTTTAAGTTTCTTCATTTAATAACATTTATTATGTTCAATACTCTCCCTATTAAATTGGGCATTTGCCTCTCTGGAATAAAACCACATTGATCCTTTTTATATACTTATTTATAAAGGTGTTCAGTCTTGTTGCCATAATTGCTGTAAATATTTTAGAATCTTGATTAATTAAAGAAATAGGTCTATATGATGCTGGGTCCGTTAAATCCTTATCTGGTTTCGGGATTAATATTATCAACGAATGTTCCCACGATGGCGGGGTCTTCTCTCCCTTTATTATATTATTATACAGTTTTTTTTCATTTTTTGGTACTAAAAGCTCTTTAAATATCTTATAATATTCCGGCCCCAACCCATCTACTCCTGGAGATTTCCCTCCTTTCAATTTATCAATAATTCCCTCTATTTCTTTTTCAGTCACTAATGCTTCCATATAATCCCTATCCTTACCTTGTAATCTTATCTTCCAATTATTCTCTACATATTCCAGTATCCTTGCCTGTGGGCCCGCTTCTGATGTATACAATTTCTAGTAAAAATCTTCAAATATTTTTAATTTATCTTTTATTAAATTGCAACTTTTCCCGGTTTTATCTTTGATTATTTCTTTTCAACTATATTAGTTCTTTTTGGACTCTCTCTATATCCTTTTCCTCAAGTTCATTCTGTTTTGCTTGGAGTTGAGCATATATATGCTTATCCTTATTTATTCTAAATTGTTCCTCTAATTCCTTAATCTCCTCTTCAGTCTTTTTACTATGTGCTTCTTGTTGTCTTTTTAATTTACACGATTCTCTAATACATATCCCTCTTACTACCGCTTTCATCGTGTCCCAAACTATCCCCTGCGAATTTACCCGTTTCATTTATTTCCCATATAGTCTGTATTTCCATTTTCATTTTTTCCACAATATTTTTATAATTTAGAATTTTAGTATCCAATCTCCACCTTTTTGCTTCCCTGTAATCTTTCTTTATTTTAATATCCATGCTCATTAATGCATGGTCTGAGACCTTAATTACTCCTATTTCACAATCCATAATCTTAGAAATCATATTCTTTGAGACAAATATATAATCAATCCTAGAAAAACTCTTATGTTTTGGTGAATAAAAGGTATATTTCTTTTCCTCCCCTTTTACTATTCTCCATACATCCTTCAATTCTCTTTCTTCCATTACCTTGACTAAACCCGTTTTCCCAATACCTTTTATAGTGTCTTTATCTTTCATTTTATCCATCACCATATTAAAGTCTCCGGCCATTACAATATTTGCTTTCTCTACATTCCCCATATTTCTAAACACTTTATCATAAAATTCTATTTGCTATTTGCTTTTCATTTGGAGCATAAACATTAACCAATACATATTTTTCATCCCCCATGAAACAGTGTAAAATAATATATCTTCCCAAAACATCCCTTTCCACTTTAACCACATTAAGTGCACATTTTTTAGAAATTATTATCGCAACTTCTCTTGCTTTAGAAGTTCCATATGCTTTCTCATATACACCCACATTCCTCATTTTAAGCTCATTTATGCCATCTTTCATTTGGTATGTTTCTTGTAAAAATATTATATCAGCTTTCCTTTTATTCAACATCCCTTCAATCTTCTTTCTTTTAACAACACTACCCAGCCTGTTAACATTTAAAGTTATCAATCTTATTTTATTTTCCATATCTCCAATCTTAATTTTCTTTGTAGGTCTCCTAGTGTGACACAATTACCCCCTCCTTCCCTCCCCCTCCTCCCACATATAACCCCCATTTTCCTCCCTTCAACCCCTGGTTTCCCCGGGCAGTGGCTCCTTTACTCCTCTTCTTAGGACCCTTTGGGGGGGCGGGGCGGCAAACATCCTGCATGGAACCAAAGCAGAACCCCCCCTCCCTTTACTCTTCTTACTTTTCCCCTTTGATCTATATCTCAGTCACAAACTGCTTCCTCCTGCTGCCCCTTCTTCTTCTCTTTCTTGTTCCTGCCTCTCGTTGGTATCTTTCTCCATCAGGCCCAGGTTCTGCAGAAGATCCATTCCTTGCTCACCCAATGTTATTCTGTGTTGTTTCCCCTGGTACATAAATCTCAGAAATACAGGGTATCCCCAGCTATAAACAATTGAGTTCTTCCGCAGGGTAGTTGTACACAACTTTACACTTTTCCTCCATTGAATTGTGCATAGATCATTGCAGACCTGTATCTGCAAAGACTGGAACATCAATTGCCCGGCACGTCTAATGGCTTGCATCAATTTTTCTTTTTTGTAAAAGCTGGCAAATCTTACTATTATGTCCCCTGGGACCATTCCACTCCTTTTAGGTCCAACTCTGTGGATCCTTTCAATATCTGCATCATCCCATGTCATTTGAGGACCCATCTCCTTAATCCATTCCATTAACTTGTTTTTCAGAAGCTTTGAGTTTCCCCCCTGCTGTTCCTGGAAGGATCTGATGTGAATATTCATTCTTCTATCTCTGTCTTCCATAGAAATTAGGCGTAAATCCATATCTTGTAAGATTGTATCTTGCTTTTTTATATTATCTTTATTCTGATCTGTTTGTTGTTCCAAGGATACACGTTTAACGTTGATAATTTGAAGGCCATTTTGTAGCCCCCGTTGTGACTTCAGAATCTCCTTTTTCACCTCATCCATCAGATCTGTTTTCTGCCTGTCCAACATGCCCTGGATGCTAGCCAGTAAGTCTGCAGAAGGCATTTGCTCTGCTTGTGCTGCTTGTGGTTTCGTTGTTTTGGCTACAGCTTCTGGCTTAGCTCCATTTTTGTTATTCCCACTTCCGGTCTGCGACGGGCCTGCTTTTCCATTCATCATATTTGCTTCTTTTTCTGAATCAACAATCAATTGCTTTCCAGTCAGACGGGCCCAGCTCTTATCTGATGGGTGAGTTTTTGATCTAATCCACCTCGGTGGTGAAATTTTCCTGTTCCTACCCCGTTCTCTGCTCATCTGGCATCCAGCCAGCGATTATGGAGCTCAGTCTTTCTGCCACCCCTTGGATCCTTGCTAATTAGTTAATAATGTCCAGTATTCTCAGTAAATATCCAATTATTCTTTGCTTTAGTTTAAAGTTATAATCAACAAAGATAACTATGCTTCTGCCGCGTCAGTTTCCATGCCTTGGCAACCCTCCCATGCTCATTAGGCATTTCATAACACTGTTGATTTTTTTTAAGCTCAGCATTTTTCTCTCCCTTATTCTGTGAAGATTCAGATAGCAAATTCAGCTTTTCACTCACAGTTTGGTCTTCTTATAGATGGGTTATTTTCCTTTTTAATTCTTCTTAACCGGGAGGAGAGATGTTCCCGACTTGTCTATTCCATACTGGATATCCCGCCCCCCGTGGGCCCTTCTCATGATGTCGTCTGCTTCCTGCGCACCTCCTGCCCTTTCTAGCATTCTTTGCACCACAAAAAAAAACCCACCCCAGCAAGTCTGACTTATTTTTAAAGACGGAAGTGGCCGCTATCTTCTGCTGTGTGCAGGAGAAGCAGCTCGATCAATACAGCCCACTGAATGGTTCACGTGCATGTTGTTTACTTCCTCTTTCAAAAGAGGAAGTAATGAGGGACAAACGCGTAGGTGGAGAAGCAACAGTAAGCAAACACGATTTCCCCTGTGTGATGACGATCTATGTTGAATAGCTTGCATAGTTTTAGAAATCTGTTGAGCAGCACAGTCTGGTATGACATTTGCTGTGAGAGAAGAAGGGTTGGAATCCACCTGCTTTGCATTTCTTCCTTCATAGTGTGGGAATATATATAACCAAAGGACATGGCAAGAAGCAATCAACCAGGGGTAAAAGGTACCTGTAGCAATTGCTTCTTCCCATTTCCTTTGGCCATTTGAAAGCTATATAAACCTTATTAGCAGATGTTTAAATAGCCACTCACCAGGTTGCCTGTGGCTAGCTAGAACAGCACACACCCACCCCGAGGGGTCAAGCAGGGAAGCTAAAAGTATTGATTCTGGGTGCGGCAGGATGGGGGTACAATGGGAATTAGTCTGCTGATGTGCTATGCATCACTAGCAGGCTCATTGAAATGTTTATGGTATAGTAAAACTAAACACACCTAATATGGCCTATTGAAGACAGCAGGACTTATGCTGTTGATCACTTGTTTGCAGGGATGTTTATTCATAGTTCAGTAACAACATGCACATCATGATATGCATCACCATTTCTGATCTGATGAATTTCTGGCATCAAAAGATATTATCAGATTTATTGTTCTATACCAGGGATAGGCAAGATATGGCTCACAGGCCACACGTGGCCCCCGAAGCGAGTTTGGTGGAGGCTCCCGTTGCCACTGAATGTGCCACAGCAGCAAACAAAGTGATAGGTTTGCAAGGAAACATTTTTGCTACTAGCGCTGTGACAGCAGCTATTTGGGCTGCGGTGATGGTGGGAGGTGTCCCTGATGGGTTCCAGGGGGTAATGCCCACTTTTGTTCTATAAAAATCATTTATTTATTGAATTGTTATCCCACCCTTCCTCCAAAGAGCTGAAAGTGCCCTACATGGCTTCCCCCCTATTTATCCTCACAACAACTCTGTGAGGTAGGCTAGGCTCAAAGATAGTGGCTGGCCCTAGGTCACCCTGTTCTCTTTGGAGCTTGGCGGGGATTTGAAGTTAGTTCTCACCAGTCCTAGTCCAGCACTCTCTATCCACTGCACTATGGCTGTGGCATGTACTAGATGCCATTTGTTTCCAACTTTGTTATATATTTATTTATTTATTTATTACATTTGTATACTGCCCCATAGCCGAAGCTCTCTGGGCGGTTTACATAGGATTAAAAACAATTAAAAACAATATACAAAAATTAAAACAGCAAAAACATACAACATACACACAATCTGTACATTTAAAAACCACTTCAACGCTTCAAAAAACTACAAAAACAAAACAAAACAAACCCAGGCTCCTCAGATATTGCCAAATGCCTGAGAGAAGAGGAAAGTCTTGACCTGGTGCCGAAAAGATAACAATGTTGGCGCCAGGCGGGCCTCGTCGGGGAGATCGTGCCACAATTGGGGAGCCACCACAGAGAAGGCCCTCTCTCTTGTTGCCGACCTCCGAGCTTCCCTCGGAGGAGGCACTCGGAGGAGGGCCTTAGATGTTGAACGTAGTGTTCGGGTAGGTTCATGTCGGGAAAGGCGTTCCATCAGGTATTGTGGTCCCAAGCTGTGTAAGGCTTTATAGGTTAAAACCAGCACCTTGAACCGGGCTCGGAAACATACAGGCAGCCAATGCAAGCGGGCCAGAGTAGGTCTTATATGTTCGAACCTACTGGTTCCAGTTATCACTCTGGCCACTGCATTTTGCACAAGCTGCAGCTTCCGAACCACCTTCAAAGGCAGCCCCACGTAGAGTGCATTGCAGTAATCTAACTTGGAGGTTACCAGAGCATGGACAACTGAAGCCAGGTTATCCCTGTCCAGATAGGGACGTAGCTGGGCCACCAACCGAAGTTGGTAGAAGGCACTCCGTGCCACTGAGGCCACCTGTGCCTCAAGTGACAGAGATGGTTCTAGGAGAACCCCCAAGCTACGAACCCGCTCCTTCAAGGGGAGTGCAACCCCATCCAGAACAGGTTGAACACCCTCCATCCGGTCAGCGGAACCACCCACTAACAGCATCTCAGTCTTGTCTGGATTGAGTTTCAGTTTATTAGCCCTCATCCAGTCCATTGTCGCAGCCAGGCACTGGTTCAGCACATCCACAGCCTCACCTGATGAAGATGAAAAGGAGAAATAGTGCTGCGTGTCATCAGCGTACTGATGACAACGCACTCCAAAACTCCGGATGCCTGCACTCAACGGTTTCATGTAGATGTTGAACGGCATGGGGGACAAAACTGACCCCTGCAGAACCCCATACTGGAGAATCCACGGGGCCAAGCAATGTTCCCCAAGCACCACCTTCTGGAGCCAACCCACCATGTAGGAGCGGAACCACTGCAATGCAGTGCCTCCCACTCCCAACTCAGCCAGTCATCCCAGAAGGATACCATGGTTGATGGTATCGAAAGCCGCTGAGAGATCAAGGAGAATCAACAGAGTCACACTCCCCCTGTCTTTCTCCCGACATAGGTCATCATACAGGGCGACCAAGGCTGTTTCCGTACCAAAACCAGACCTGAAACCCGACTGAAATGGATCTAGATAATCAGTCTCATCCAAGAGTGCCTGGAGCTGGCTCGCAACCACCCGCTCCAGGACCTTGCCCAGGAATGGAACATTTGCTACTGGCCTGTAGTTATTAAGATTTTCAGGGTCCAGGGAAGATTTCTTTAGGAGTGGTCTCACTGCCGCCTCTTTCAGGAGGCCTGGGACCACTCCCTCTTGCAAAGAGGCATTAATCACTTCCCTGGCCCAGCCAGTTGTTCCATCCCTGCTAGCTTTTATTAGCCAAGAGGGGCAAGGATCCAATATGGAAGTGGTTGCACGAACCTGTCCAAGCACCTTGTCAACATCCTCGAGCTGCACCAACTGAAACTCATCCAAGAAAACAGGACAAGCCTGTGCTCTGGATACCTCACTAGATTCATCTGCTATAACACTGGAGTCTAAGTCCTGACGGATGCCAGAGATTTTATTCTGGAAGTGCCCAGCAAATGTATTACAGCGGGCCTCAGATGGTTCTACCATGTCCTTGGGGCCAGCATGTAAAAGCACCCGGACAACTCTGAAAAGCTCCGCTGGGCGGCAGGTTGATGATTGAATAGTGGCAGCAAAGTATTGTTTTTTTGCTGCCCTCACTGCCCCTGAATACAGCTTACCATAAGCACTTACCAGTGTTTGATTGCATCCATCAGGAGTTCGTCTCCATCTGCCCTCAAGACGTGTATTGTTCTATTGAGTTCTGTATGCTTTCACTTTAGGAGGAGCCTTAGCCACTTTGTTTGGGTGTTGTGCTTTTATCAGTGTCACATTCTTCTGCCATTTCCCAATGCCTTGTGTCAGGTCTCCCTAACACCTGGTATTGCAATGAATGTTGCAGTGACACCCAAACAGATGGCCATGTTCTTGCCCCTCCCACCCCCCGATATCTGTCCCATAAACGAAAGTGGTACTGGAGGTGATATATAGCCCCCATGACTAGTAGCCATTGATAGCCTTATCTTACATTTATTTGTCTAATCCCCTTTTAAAGACACTCAAGATGCCATCATTGCATCTTGTGCTAGTGAAATCCATAGTTTAACTATGTGCTGTGTGAGAGCACTTCCTTTTATCTGCCCCGATTCCCCACCACTCCACTTAATTGGATGACCTTGGGCTCAGAAAAACTTATCCTTATCTGTTTTCTCCACGCCATGCATAATTTTAAACATCCCTATCACGTCTTCCCTTCCTTGTTTTTTTTTTTCTGAGCTAAAAATCCTCAAACATTATAGCCTTTCCTCATAGTGGGGAGTTGCTCCAGCCCTTTGACCATTTTGGTTACTCTTCTCTACACCTTTTCTAATTCTGCGTAGCTCCTCTATCACCTTCGGTCCAGAATATTGGCTGTGCTTCTCAGCTGCGGAGAAATTTCAAAGGAGCCCAGTGCAAGGATCAGCCTAGCCATATTATTTCCAGTGGAAAATTCGGGATAATTGCACAACAGGTAGGAGGCTCCCCCAGCTTGGCTCTGTGACATAAGCTAATAGGAAAGTTTTAGCAAGCTTTCACATATCTCGCTGCAGTAATGTGTTCCAAAGCCTCTTGAACTCTAGTGAACAAACAATGCTTGAGTCTCCCTCAGTGTATTTAAGGCACAACAAAGTGAGACAGTCTGACTACTGATGCTTTTTAAAATTTTATTTTATTATTGCATTTATATCCTGCCTTTTTTTCTCTGAGGAACCCAAGGCGGCGTACATAATCCTCCTCCTCTCCATTTTATCCTCACAACAACAACCCTGTGAGGTAGGTTGGGCTGAGAGTCTGTGACTGGCCCAAAGTCACCCAGTTGGGTTTCCATGGCTGAGTGGGGTCTAGAACCCGGATCTCCCAACTCCCAATCCAACACTTTAGCCACTATACCACACTGCTTGGCCTAGACTTGGCACTAGTGCATCCTTCCATGACCTGGTGTGCTCCAGTTGTTTTGGACCACAACATTCCAACCTATTGGCCATGGTGGCTGCAGCTAATGAAGTCCACAACATCTGGAGGGTGCCAGATTGGGGAAGGCTAGCTCTAGGGGAAGGCAATCCAAAGAAATGGAGGGGAGACTGGGAAGTGGAACCAGAATCACTAGATAAATGCAGTAAGGACTGGAAAGCATTTTGTACAAGGATGCTACAGAAATGCTGAACTCACTAGGCTCCTGTGCAATCCAAATCAATTTCATTCCATGATTAATGGTTCAATAAGTTCCCATTAAGTTACTCAGTGTTCTGTAATAATTAATTAGAAATGTATAGAGTGGCAATCAGAGCAGAAACTTTTTTTGTCAAAGGTTTCTTTTGGGGATTGTGGCAGCAGCATCAGTGTTCTTGCATTTGTGGTTGTTGTCATTATTTCATCTGAGCTGATGCTTCCTACTGTCCACCAAAGAAATAAGATACATTTTTTTCACCTAAAATAATGGAGTTTGGATTAATCTAAACCTTAGTATTGCAATATTAGACATGATTTAAGTGAGAAACAGCTTACAACATTCAGTTGGATGGCATCATCAGACTATTTCAGATGTGTTATAGTACTGATTACATATATCAAATCTGATTAGCATTTGCTGGTTTTGCAGATTTACTGAAGAGCAATCAGAATGAGCCTATATCCATGTTGGCTCAATAGAAATGATAACACACGCGTAGTACCAGCCCAGCCCCAGACTATCTGATCACTTCCTCAACAACTCTTTCTCAAAAGTAATGAAAAGTGTGTGGATTTCAGCAGTTAACAGGGATCTGGTCCACATGCTGGGGAAATGACGGTATAGATCAGCTCCCATTGTCAATGTTCCACAAGAATACAAACATTCTTGTGCTGGCTTCAGGTTTGGGGGGACACTTGGGAAAGATGCCCTCAATGATCCCCACTGAGCAGGCCCACCTTCTTCTAGCAGCCCACTCATGCCTTTTCCCTCTGCACCCAATCTGTAAAACTGCCTGGAAGAGGAGCACAAGCCAAATGAAAGTTGCTGCTCTGTCTTCTCATTCTGGCCACTGCTGGCATACTTGGAGAGGGGAGCAAAGAGGAGGAGGGTTGGCAGTGGGCCCCTTGCGGTGTGTGGCCTCAGCAGGTGCCCAGCATTGCTCATCATCGGCAGCTCTAGATCTCCCAAAACCTGTTTCCCATGATAAAGGATCGTCACCCACTGGTACAGGAGTAGCAATGGTGAGGGCAAGGGAGGAAGGGCTTCTCATTGGGAAGCCTGACAGACAGCTAGTTATATGGTTCCTGCTGCTACTACAAATGATCCCATGAACCCTGTTGCTAGTTGAGTTTTGAATTGTAGTTTCAGTTGCATCCAGATCCTGCAGATATTTGTATTTGTGCAAAGTCTCCTGCCCACAACAGTCTCCCTTTTCACTTCCAGCCCACAGTAACGTAAGACCCCACATTTAAGGGCAGCAGGATTTTTGGAGACAAGGAGCCTATCCACATTGCCCTTAAAACGACTTTAAAAATGTGGTTTTTTAAGTCATTTCATTATGTGGTAGGACACACTGAGCAGTACTTATGTTTCATAGCGACTGCTTCCTCTGTTCTCAAAGCGTTCACTGGTGTCACACAGGGTTATTTCTGTGTTTTTCAGGCTGCTTGAGTTAGGGAGACAGAAGTGGGTGGGTCAAGCAGCCTGAAAAACAAAAAGGAAAGTAGAAGAGACCTAGAATTAACCCTATGTGACACCAGTGAACATGGAGGAAACAGTTACTATGAAACGTAAGTACTGCTCGGTGTGCCCTATCACATAATGAAATGACTTGAAAACCATGTTTTTAAACAGAATATAAGTCGTTTTAAGGGCAATGTGGATAGGCACAAGGTTTCTTTAGAATTGGAGTTCCTCCTGAACCTCACGTTCATTGCCTACCTCCTCCCTTTTCTCTTCTCTTGCAATGTCTCCAGTGGCTGCGTCCAAAGAATGGACCACGTCATCTTAGGATGCCTTTTGAATATCACTCTCGCTGTTAATAATTTTGCTACTGAGAGACAGACAGCTGGAGGGTTGTACATAAAAAAGGACCGAAAAGAGGCACTTCTCATGCAGCTTTAAGAGTTTTTTATTTGTGTCTCCCTTAGGACCTGCTTCTCTTTCACTTTTGCAAATCTCATTGTGCATTTTTAAAAACATGGTTTAGCTTGGAAATGTTTTCTATTGTTAGTCTCTTACTCTTCCTTGTTGAAGATCCACAGCAGTGATGCACTGCCTTTTCAGCCATAGGGCTTAGCAACATAGAATTTCCCCCCCTGTTTGAATCTCCAGAAACCAAGGATGAGATTCCAGAGAAGTATGGTAGTTCCCCCCCCCCCTCTTCCTTTCCTTTTCCTTTTTATATATAACAATCAGCTTATGAGAGAGCCAGCATGGTGTAGTGGTTGAGGTTTTAAACTAGGACTGAAGAGACCTGGGTTCAAGCCCCATTTTGCCATGAAGCTCACTGGGTGAGTTGGAGCCAGTCACCACCTCTCAGCCTAACCTACCTCACAGGATTGTTGTGAGGATAGAATGGAGAGGAGGAGGGTCATGTATGCTGCCTTGAAGGTGGGATATAAATGTAGCAAATAAAGAAATAAAATAATTAAGAACAAAACATATATATATATATATATATATATATGTTTCCAACATGGTCGCTCCCCCACTGCCGCAAACTGTTTAAAGCTCAAAAGCAGAATTGCATCCTTTATCAAGAATTTTGTCATGAGGCAGTGGGAGAAAAAGTGTGGATGGTGCTTTTAAGGATTTTGTTTATATTTCATCTATTTTATTTTTATTTGACCTCTGTAGTATTTTGAAAGAGGGTCAAACCTTTCCAGGTCACTTGGGGTTACTCAAACCCACAATAATAGGAGCTCAGGTAGAATGTATGCCACAGCTCAGGAAAGGAATCACGAAATCCAAGCGGTCACAGCATGGCTAATGAATAGTGCCAAAGAAACTATTAGAGACAAGAAGGCTTCCTTCAGAAACTGGAAGTCTTTCCCAAAATAGGAGAACAGAAAGAAACAGAAACTTGTGCAAAAGCAATGGAAGTAGACAATGCCCCAGTTCGCATGTCACAATAAGCAAGGTTTCTTCTGGGCAGCATTTACAAGCATGCTGCTCGTAAACTGGAAGACAGTGGTCCAAAGGAACTCTGACTTAATGTAATGTGCAAACCCTTTCAATAAGTGATACAAAAATGGATTTTGAGGAACATATTGCTAATAAGATTAAGAACAACAATTTAAAAAATCACTGGTCCAGATGGTATCTATTCAAGAGGTTTTAAAGAATTCAAATGTGAAATTGTTGATCTTCTTAAAAAGAAAACAGAAAACATGTCCCTAAGATCAGCCCCTGGAAAATGATCAATGTAATGCCAGTTTTTAAAAAGGGTGGATTCAGGGGGAATCCAGGAAATTAGAGGCCAGTTAGCTTAAAGTTTGTTCTGGGAAAATTGGTGGAAAGCAAGGATAAAATTATCAAGAACACAGAAGGACAGGTCTTGTTGAAGAAGAATCAACATGGCCTCTGTAAAGATAACTCTTGTCTCACTAACCTTTTAGAGGTCTTTGAGATTGTTGCTAGATCAGAGAGAGAGAGAGAGAGAGAGAGAGAGAGAGATGAACCATACCATCATGATACATGCCTGGCTGGTCAGTTATGGATAACCCCCACCCCACAACCAGTCAGTTTCCTTCTTCAGGGCCAAGATTAAGAAGAACCCTACTAGATCAGATCTAGGCTCCCCAGTGGAATAGAGTGAAAATGAATGCTAAGGAACCGCCAGATCTACACTTAGCAGGATAAGACACTTTGAAAACGGTGTGAAAACTGTGTATGCCCCGGGCCCCAACAGTTGTCACTACTGTTATATAAACCATTTTAAAGCTGTAGAGTAGATCCAAAAGGGAAACACTCTGCCCTAACCAGTCTGCTCCATTGTTCCCCAGCCAAATCTTTCTGTCCTCTCCCAGACTCCTGAGCAGCAGAAGCTTCACCAAGGGTGAATATTTGTCCTAGCAAATATTCTCCCTTCCCCAGCTATTTCCACATTTTGAGCATCCAGATCAAACGTTACTCTTGGCAATAGACATAGATTTTCAGTTCCAGTCCCATCTGGGTGAAAAATGAACAGGTGGCAACCTTACCTGCTGCAAAGATGAACTTGTTTTTATTTATGGATTTCATCTTTTTAAGTCAAAGTCAGGAAGTTGGTAGTAGGTAATTTCTTAATCTGGTTTGCCAATAAATACAGGACTCCGGACATGGAAGCTGCTGTTCTGGGGCAGACATAATATTTGCTCCTGATAATTCTTACCATGGGCACACTCTTTCTTCCTCCTCTTCTCTTGTGCAGGCATTCCCCATCTTGGTCCCAGTTCCAGAGTTATCTGTGGTTACATCTGCACTGGCATTTTCATTAACCATAGTTAACTCCAGCAGCTCTGGTGAGATGGTCCATTAGGCAGCTGCTGCAGCAAAACTGTCAAGGGGAAAGTAGGAATTCCCATCTTTAATTGTAAGAGCTGAGGGTTGGCGGTGGATGCAATGGGCCCTTCCGCACCACACAAGCTTGTGGTTGCGGACTGAAAAGCTACTCTCATCAGTGTTAGCAGCCCATGCCTGTCAATATGCTGATTGAGGCATCCCTTGCCTCCACAGCCTCCTGCCAATATTTAAAGGTAAGGGCTACCCATTAAATTGCCTTGTCAGCCAACATTTCCACCATGTGAATCATCTTGCTGGCCTTTTTCTGGCTTGCAGATCTATTAATTATAGTGAACCTCCAGATTTTTCTTGATCCAAGACTGGATCATTCTAGCCCCCCAACAACTGGTTACATCAAAAAAAAATCAAGAGATCCTCTTGAAGGCCATCACAATCTATTTTGTTACCCTGAATAAATTAGTATCTTCAGCAAATGTGGTCACCTCACCACTCTCCCCTAACTCTAGATCATTAAGGAAGAAGTTAAAAAGTACTTGCCCCAGTATTGATCTTTGAGAGGTCCCACTTCTTACATTCCTCCACTGTGAGAACTGTTTATTTATTCCTGCTCTCTGCTTCCTGTTTTTTAACCAGTTACCAATACATTAGAGGACCTGCCCCTCTAATTCCATGACTACTAATTGGTAAGGAACATTGTTAAAGGACTTACCTTTGCAGAAGCCATGTTGATTCTTCTTCAGCAAGACGTTCTTCTATATGCTTGATAACTTTATCTTTAATCAAGCTTTCCACCTTCTCATCTACATGATAAAGTTTGCAGCCTCAACATCTTTTTTAAAAAAGCAAATGAAGCACTACAACATGCTCAGAGGCATTTATCTTCTTATTTCTTGCTCACAAAGCTGCGATCCACAGGGATAAAGGTTTTTTTAATTCAATAGTCAGAGAAATGATAAAATAAATCGAGCTCCATAACTGGGAAGCAAATGCATAATTTGCTTTGCTTTTAGTTGGGACACCTTTCAAAGCAGGGGTGTGTGGGGGTGTGTTTGTTTAATGGTAGTAAATAGATCCCTTAGAATGATATTCACAAAGATGACCAATAAAATAATACCTTTGATAAGACTTCACTGTGAACACTGGTTGGTTCTAATAAAAGTATTTATTTATCTTTCCCTGTGAATTTTGTCTACACCCTCTAAGTTAATCTTACCAGATAACACCAACTGGTTCCCCAGTTCCAGGACTGCAATTTGCAATGCAAAATCAAAGGAACATTATGATATCACACAGGCTGCCTATTGAGCTTGCAGAGCCTCTGACTCCACACCCAATACACAGATATGACTTATTCGGTAAATTGTGCAGCATCTGCCCCTGCATTGCTATATGAAATATCAAAGCATAGGCTTCTTGTGATACTGTTCTCATGACACTATAATTCTCAAAAGCTCTCTTCTTAACCATCTTCTCCTCCTGTCTCCTCTCAAGATGGCAATTCCTTTTCTCTCAGGCAGCCGAGCTAGGTACTTTGCTAGGAACTCCTAATATAGTGACTTACAGCATCATTTGCTGATCAGAGAGTCAGGCAATCACATCCAAATGCCTTACTCTTTGTGATGCCAAGTTAGCTCACCAAAACACTGCCTTGCACTCCATTACACTTGGGCACGACCAATACAACTGGTCAGAAGGGAGTATTTCAACTCATTGACTCAGGAGTTGCTGAGTGTTTCTAGAGGCCAGTGGAGTTTTGTTTGCCCCTATAAAACAAAAGACCTAACTTCTCAGTTTTAGCTATTTGTCTCTTGAATACAGACCAAGTTGGCTGGCAGGCTTCACCTTCCTCAGTCTACTGTTTTGGTAATGATTAGCCCTTTTCCTTCTTGACTTGGCATGACGCTACCTACAGCCACCAGCCCTGAGAGGCAGCATCCTTTATGCTTTTTTAATTAACACAAGAAGTATTCAAAAGATTTTGACCTATAAAGACCTAGGTGGTGTAGGACTGTGTAGCTGAAGGACCATCTTCTCCCACCTGAATTTAACCAACAATTAAGATAATCTTCAAGGCCCTTTTTCGTATACCAGTGCCTTCAGTACTTAGGTAGGTGGCTACTGCAGACAGGTCCTTTTATATGGTGGCACCATGACTCTGGAGTTCCCTCCCATGGAGAAATTTGCCTAGGAACATCCTCATCAGTTTTTATTGTTATGGTTTTAAATGTTTGCAGTAAGCCACCTTGAGTACATTTATAGAGCCAGTGGTACAATGGCTCCTTAGCTCTATAAAAATTTTCAAGGTAGTGCTAGGGCTAGAGAGACCCCAGTTCAAATCTCAATTGAGCTATGATAAAGCTCACTGGGAGACTTTGGGCCAATCACTCTCTCTCAGCCTAAGCTCTTGGGAGGATAAAAGGGGTAGGAATACTATGTATGTAGCCCTGAGCTCCTTGGTGGAATGGGGTACATACAAATGTCCTAAAATGTTGTGGGAGATGGAACAGAACCTATTAAATAAATAAAATATGGGAGAGTGAATGCTTCTGTTTTCTGCAGCAGCTGCCCTATTTTCATGAGCCAGGCCACCACCTGGACATCTACAAGATAATACTGTGTCTTCCTCAGGTCTCCTCAACAGTGGAGGCTGGTAACTCCAATATCAGTAGGACAGTGAATCTGCTCTGGCTTTCAGTCAGAACTCTAAAGGAGCTATACAGGGGGTTATCTTGACAACAGTGCATTGACATTACAAGCCCTCAAATTCCCATGTTTGTGCTCTTTCACGCTGTCATGAAGGAGGAGGCGGGGTTTGTATCCCTGGGAGTGGGGAGCCGCTCTGCCACATCTTCTCGAGCCAGCAGGGATCTCTGGGGCAACCAATCAGGACAAGATCTGCCTGTGCTGTGGGAAAACAGGGATTGGTGAAACTGTTTCTGCCTCCCTTTCCCCCCTGCCAGCAGCACCCTCAAGGTTGGCATGCTGGCAACAAGTGAAATGTCTCCACCAGGCAAGGGATGGCCCTTCAGCCAATCAGAGAGCAATTAAACAGGGTTCCGCTGGCCCTGTTTGTTCATTGTTGGGGCTGAGGGGCGCAGAGGCGTTCCAGCAGCCGTTTGGCCCACCCCCTCCTCCCTGTTCCCACTGATGATGACCAATCAGGGATCGCCATTGGCTGGGACATGCCTCAACTGTAAGACTGGAGCAAGGTGACAGACGGCAAATGCGCATCGGTGCCTTGCTCACAGCAAAATGTCGGGGTAAGTCCCTGACTTTTTTAAACCAGAGCTTCAGGGGAATGCTCTAAGACAGCTCCACAATGACTGCTGCATCGTATAAATGACCTAGTACTAGGGTGACCAGATTTTGGAAACCAAAATCCAGGTCCAAAATGGCCGCCCAAAGGGGGTGTGCGGCACCCACAAGATTGTGTTGGGACTTCAAGTCCCATCATCCTCAGCAACATGCCCAAACTGCCCCAGTTGGTGTTGGACTACAACCTCCATCATTCTTGGGGATGATGGTATCTGGAGCCCTACACAGTCTTTTAGAGCGGGGCATCAGGCTGCCCAAGGAGCAAAAAGCTTCCACCCCAGTGCTCGCTCGCCCTCCTCCCCCTCCTCCCTGTTCAAACCACCGCCGCGCCAAGCCCCTCGCAGGCGACACTCACCTGGACTCATGTCACTCGCTCGCGTTGCCTCGCAGGAGGAAGCTGCGCCCTGCCCAGCTCAGGTGTCCCATTGTCCCCCCCCCCCCCCCAAACCAGCCCTGGAGCCGGCGCGCTTGGGGCGGCGCCGAGGAAACTTCCCCCTAGGCAGGTGAGGCAGACTGTCGCCCCTCCTCAGCACACTTCCTCCAGCTCCTCCCCCGGGCAATCCGGGGCTTCTTCTAGGCCAGAGCGAAGGCGCTTCCTCCAGGCCGAGCTGAGCAGTTTCTAGTCTTGCGCGGTCGCGCTGGCCTAGAAGAAGCCCCGGATCGCCGGGAGAGGGGCTGGAGGAAGTGTGCTGAGGAGGGGCAACAGTCTGCCTCGCCCGCCCAGGGGGAAGTTTCCTCGGCGCTGGCTCCAGGACTGGTTTGTGGGGGGGACGATGGGACACCTGAGCTGGGCGCCCTCACTTACTCCTGTGAGGCGATGAGGGGCAGCAGCGGCGGCAGCGCAAGCAAGCGACATGAACCCAGGTGAGTGTCGCCTGCAAGGGGCTTGGCGCGGCGGTGCTTTGAACAGGGAGGAGGGGGAGCGCTCCAGATCAAGCCAACCGTTTCCCCTGAGGTTTGCCCCCAGGGCCTGGTTGGCCCGGATCGCCCCAGTTTTCCCGGTTAGGCCCGGGAAATCCCTGGCGATCTGGTCATCCTGCCTAGTACCACTGCAAATCCATCCTGGGGCAAGCCCCAGGTACAGAAGCTGCTCTGACCAGATTCATTGGAGCTACCAGCCCCTACTGCTCCACAACTACTTTTTCTTCCCCCCTAGGCTGCTTCCCAAGTTCCTTATACTGAGCCAGATCATTGGTACATCTAGCTCAGCATTGTCTACAGCAGCCTTCCCCAACCTGGTGCTCTCCAGATTCCTTTGAAGAAACGGGAAGAAGTATTAATGTGGGTCAGAAAATGCATTAATTAAAATTTCCATTGTACAATTACTGCAAAGGCAGCTGACTCCCTTGTCATAGGTTTACAGTACTGTCAGGAGCCAAGTAAAGGTGTCCTGGGGGTCATCTTGATGACAGCGCGTTGGCGCCATGAGTCCCCAAAGCCCCATATTTGTGCTCCTTCATGTTATCCCCTTGCGATGGAGTGAGTGTGGGGGGTTGCATGTGAGGAGCAGCGCCCATGCACCAGGCACCCACGCCTCTTCTGCTCCCAGGTTTGATTGTTTTTACTTTTTATTTGGAAGAGGCGCTGTGCCCGTGCACCGGGGTGCCTGCGCCTCCTCCCATCACAGTTTTTTTTTTAAACCTTTTCTTCAGAGGAGGCGCCACAGTCCCAGGTTGTTTCTTTACCCTTTTTTTTGGCTTCTCCCCATGCCGGAGAAGTGCAGAAGTAGGCCAGCAGCCATTCAGCTCACTGGCCTGCTTCCTCTCCCCTGTCTTGGCAGATGGCAAGAAATCGGAGTTCACCATCTGTCCAGACATGCCTCCAAGGCAGCTCCAGAGCGAGGCAACAGATAGCAGATGCTGTCATTGCCTCACTTCAAGAGAAAAAAGTCAGAGTAAGTGCCCGACTTTTTTAAAGTGGAGCTTTGGGGGAATGCCTTGGGATAGGGTGACCAGATTTTGGAAACCAAAATCCAGGTCCAAAATGGCCGCCCGAAGGGGGCGTGCCCACCAACATGTCTGGCCCCCAGGGAACGTGCCCACCCGAACATAGCCTTGGTCACATGTCTGATTTCACAGCACACAATTAAGACAAACATGTATTTCCTTGTCTGAAAAGCTGTGTAGAAATAGAGAGTAGCTGTAAAGACATCAACATTATACACATTGTGATATATACGTGAAATTGCTTTCAGGCAACATGTCTAGAATTTTATCAGGTGTCACTTGTATGCATGCAGCACCTGGTGATAGTCCCTCTTCATTACAACAGTTAAAATTGCAGGAGCCTTGCCTAGCATGATCAATCAGGTACAAAAGAGGGCAGACATACACACCACAGGTAAAAGCAGCAGCAGTCACCACACACACCTCATACTCACCAAAGGCAACACAAATTAAAATCTACATATCCCTGCACACTCACCCAAAGTGGGGAAAAACTCCACACCCTCCCAAAGGCAATTAAAACAACAACCTCCCCACACACACTTAACTGGAGGGGGGATAAAAATCCATCCCCACCCTCGCCAAAGTCAAACTAATAATGACAATAATAGTAATAATCCACCCACACAATGCAAAATAACACAAAAACATGCACACACCCATTGCAATAAAATAATATTAAAAATACAACACTCACCCACATACTCACCCAAGGAAAAATAATTAAAATCCAGACACACACCAAGGCAAAAACCAACCAACTGAACAACCACACACACTCAACCAAGAGTGAAAATAAAATAAATATCCACACGTTACTAGCACACTCACCCATGGCAAACCTAATAAAAGTTTTAAAACACATCCACATACACCACCCCAATTAATTCATCAAAATAAATTGAAAATATTAAAGAAAAGTTCACTAAACATTCAGCTTCCTTTACTCAAATGTTTTTTAAGAGACCTAGTTCTTTTTATCTGTGTTCAAATTCAAAACACACACACACACACACCTATAAAAAGCTTTAAAAATGTAGTTCAGCATTTTATTTTTAAGAAACCCACCCTACCTGAAGAGGAGTCCTTAGAGACCCGAGAAGGCAGCCAGGTGTGTGCTGCGTTTGGAGTCGTCCCTGCTGCTGGACAACAACAATTTCTCACACCCAAGCAGCCCCAATCAAGCCGTGTGCTCCCCACGCAGCTTGACCAGCAACGGCTGGAGGAGTCCTGACTCCTGAGCAGGGCCAGGCAACCCAAAATCAAGCGGTGTGCCTGCTGTGTGGGCGTTGATAGCCACTGCTGCCCTCAGCCCGAGCCAGCTGGAGGGTTGAGGCTCCTGGGGCTGCCTCCACCATGGGAGAAGCCCCAAATCAAGCGTCGTGTGCGCTGTGCAGGCGCGAACGGCCGCCACCGCCGGCCCAGCACGAGCTGAGGCAGACTGACAACCCACGGAGCCACGCGTACCGAACACCCCCGTCCCCCCCGCTTCAGAAAAAGATGGAGACATTTGCGCGAGGCAATTCCCCCTCTTCCCCCCTCGCGCTTTCCCCAACAGTTGCCCTCGTTAATGAAGCTCGACCCCAATCCCCGAAGCGAAGAACACGAGGTGGCCGCGTTCGCCGCCAAACCGGGGTGAGGGGTGGGTGTCACTACCTCAGTCTCTGTCTGTCCCCCCTGGGGTTCACGATCTCTCTCTCTCTCTTCTGGGTTGGAAGCGAAGCGGGAGAGCACCAGCAACAAGAACAGCCGTCTCTCTTCTTCTGCGGCACCGCCTCTGGCTCGCCTTGGCGGCGGGCGGCTTCAAAGTCTAGGAAGCATTTTGGGAAGTGATGCAGCGCGGCAGTAACACCCCCCTCCCATCTGCGAGGAAAGGAGGTGTGTAGTGTTGAAGCCCGCCTGAAGCCTTTCCTTTTTTCCCCCCCCCCCCTTTTTTCCTCGCCTGCAGGCCTGCTATCGGCCGCCTCCTCCTGGCGCTGCTACTGCTTCCACCATCTGGTTCTTCTCCCACAAGTCTGGCGAGACCCTGGTCTCTCAAGACTTGTGCGAGAAGAACCAGATAGGAAGTGTTGTGAGTGAGACAGGGAGAGAGCTGGGAGCAGGAGCAGGTAAGGTCCGACTGCTCCGCCCGCCTGCCCCCGCACCTTTCCTGGGGTGAGGGCGGGAGGAGAGCGAGCAAACTCCCGGTCCCCCCGCCCCCCCACCTAAAACAACCCCCCTGCGCGGCCCGCCCGCTCCCCCCGTCCGCGCTGCACCACCCGCCTGCATGCTCACCCGCTCGCCCCGCGCTGCTCGCGCCGCCCGCCCCCCCGCCACCCTGGTTTGCCCCCCCCGCCCCCCGGTTGGGCCGGTTCGCCCCAGGTTTCCCGATTAGGACCGGGAAACCCCGGGCCATCTGGTCACCCTACCTTGGGATGCTTCAGCGATGGCGGCTGCATCATATAAATGCCCTGCTGCCAGTGCAGATCCACCCCGGGACAAACCCCACATCAAAACAGGCCCCTGCTATGACTGCAGCAGACTCTGAGTGCAGGGTTAGCACAGAAGCAATGCAATGAAGAAAGCAGATATTGAAACATAGAGGTTTCTAGGCCTAACACAGGCACAGTCTAAATAATAGGTAGAGGTCAAAATAGGCAACCGGTCAGATTCATTACACAGTCCTGAGGCAGAGGCAATCAGCAGCCCAAAGGTCAGTAACATGGAGCAGCAATCACAGGCCACAGTCCAAGACACAAGGTACACTATACAGGAACTGAAAGAATCATATCGCTTCAACTTTGGTTAGGCTTACAGTGAAGGCTTTTAACTCCAAAGCCTGCTGAGTCCCACCCAGTGCTCAGCTGCAGTCATCAGAGATTCCTGTTCAGATCCCTACTCCTGAGGAGTCCTTATCTGCAAGTGAGTGCTCCTTCTCACAGGAGCCCACCTAGCCTGTTGCTTGAGGCGAGGACACTCCTGGGGGCAGGGGGTTGTTCTGCGTCTGCCTCAGAGGCAGAATCCCCTCCTCCTGACAGGGATGGACCAACACCCCTGAGGGCCCAGGCACTAGCTGGTCTGGTGGCAGTAGCTGCTTTGGGGTGCCCTGGGTCTCTCGGGGCTCCTGCTCATTCTCTGAGGAGGACTGTCCTGTGAGGCCATGACAAAAGGAGTTCACTTTTTTCCCAGGCTTGCATCTTACTTAAAAGCAAATGTGAAACATTTATCTAGGCAACTACAGCATCAAAATGGATGCAAAGTTGTCAGAATTGGCTCTTCCAACTGAATGCTAATGTTTAAATAAAATGTGCAAGCACAGGTGTTAATAATTCATGCCATTATGCTTCTGGAATCCCCAAAGGAGGTGAATGTATGGAGTGATTAAACCATGAGGGCTTTAGGACCCATGAGAGTCCTCCATAGCAGGAGGTAGAATGCTTCTATAAGCCAGCCAGAATTGAAGCATTAACATTAGAGCTTTTGCAGAGCCTTGGAGAGAAGAACTGACATACAGGCAAGGAGGTCAGTGCAGACAGGAAGCGTCCTGAACCCAGCAAAGTCATGGATTTCTTCCCACACTTGACCATCTCTTTTCAGCTAGTGCTTTGGATGACCACACTGGGTAAGACATTTGATGGTTGGCATGTTTTCATCCCTTCTGCTGCAGAGTGCCTGCCTGGTGACTTGGGCTTTAATTCTTGGTTTTTATTGCACCTTTTTGAAAGTTGTAAAAAAGAAAAAAAGTAAATCAGAAAAGCAAATAGATATCGGAAGCTCATAAAGTGGCTGTCACTGATTATTGCCAAATAGATTTTGAGCAGGTACATTTAGCCTTGAAATTTCTTTTGCGGGGATTGGGTGTGGGAGGCTTATGCTGGTTTGTGGGTGATGAAGACTGGAAGAGGGTTTTGCTAACTGGGGGCGATGGGAGTTGTAGGACAGCTGTACTAACACATGGGGGTTCAGGAACGAAATGGACAATGCTTGCCTCTTGACTGAGGTGGTTTCTAGGGGGACTGAAAGATTGCCTTGGACAAATGACGTATTGCTAATGGATGCGTTTTGGGGCGAGGGACAAATCTGAATAGAGGGGGAGAACTTTAAGAAGATTGTCCCAGAAGCAAGAGAGGATACTTTGTGTATCAGAAGAAGGACTGGGGGAAAGAGAAGGGATGAGGCAGCTACCTAGGGAGTGTGATGCACCAGCAGAAGAGCTTTCTTTGCCATTGTCAGCTTTACTATGAACCTCAGAGGGAGAGATAACGTTTAGATCTGGTGATTTGGGACTTCTAGAGGCAGGGCATGGAAGAAAGTAAAGAACATAAGAAATTGACCTCCGCTTGAAGGATGACTGTGAGGAGGGGGGAAATAGACAATTTATAATATTATTCATTATATTTTTACTCCATGTTTCAGCCAAGCAGACTCCTGGAGTAGCTTATGACATTATAACAATCCAGTTTAAATTCTACAATAAAATGTGATTTAAACAGTGAAATAACAGGGCATACTTTGTTTGATTACATTGTACAGTAGTTGGGAACAATGTGTATCAAGAGCTTCAATAGTGTGCAGAAAATTGAACGTTCCTTTGGGCAGGGAGCTAATATCCTACTTTGTAAAAGCAGTTCTAGTGCCAAATAACAACAGTACAAAGTAGCAGTGGAAGTAGTGCCAACTTTTAAATGAAGTGTTTATTTATTCTTACCATTCTTATTTCTTGGTTCCTGGCAAAAGTATTTGTTGCTGTGTGTATGTGGCATTCTGACATCGTTTACCATTTCTGTTTGTCAGAAAGAAAGCAAAATTAAGGCTGCAAACATGAAAACAATTACTGAGGAGTAAGACCAGTTAAGCACAGTGGGATTTACTTCCAAGTAAACATACACAGAGTTGTGCTATACATTCTTTATTGGTTTGGTAGCTAGGAGTGCTTCGATGCACACTGAAACTGGCTAAGATCTCGTATCTGAGTCATGCACTGTTTTTAATCAAGCCATCATTCATTTTAATAGCGAGATCTGTATCTTGAGGTAACTGTATTTAAGTTTTTTCCTCTTGTAAATATGGTACTCCATTCTTTAAACACTCATAGATGCATACCTAAGCTGCATGTGGTTGCCTACCTAGCACATGAATAAAAATCAGTGAGCACTACTTTGAAATGCTGAATTTTCAGTCTATATGCACTTTCCCCTGTTGGCCTTTTAATCTCTAGTTTAAACTATTGATGCACCAAATGGGGAAAATCAGAAAGAAGCATGCAAAATTGTCAGAGGAAACAAAGGAAAACAAGACGAGAACAAGACTTGAAAGGGGTCGAATCATGCAGATAAAAAGTATGGACTGTGCTATGGGGTGCAGATTTTAGCATGCTGAGAATCATGGCTATTATTATTATTATTATTATTATAATATTATTATTAAAAGCAAGTTTCTAGCCCATATGGTATTGAAGCTGGGCTTGGAGCTCTTGGTACAATGACATCTGAAACTGTTAAATCAGAAATGGAGGGTGGGGAATCAGTAGAATGTGCAATGGTTAGGAGGCAATACTTTGGTGCTTGTTCCCCCCCACATTAGCAGAATCCAGCAATCGAAATTAGTAAATTAATGCAAGACACTTAATTTCACATTCTTTAGCATTTTAAAGATGGAAGGAGGGACAAGCTTGTTAATATCCCCATTATCTTACCAAAGGTTATTGCTGGAGCCCCCTCCCCTATTACACAGGGCGGAGAGGAGGAGAGATTCACTACTGTCTGCTGTAAGTATAGGTTTACTCTGTAGTATTTAAATTCTAAGAGGGTAACTGTTTAGGATGTTAAAGATATATTAGAAAAAGCATAATTGGCCATAATTAACAATTCAAAATATACCTCAGAAAAGAATTGGGGAGAAATCTGTTTTGCTCACATTTTAATTTGAATTTACCCAATTCCACACCTTTGAACCAATACACGAACTGAAATTCTGCTATCTCTTAACATTTTTACTTCTCCAAATTTTGCAATGTATTTCTCTAATCAAAAAGTTTACTAAACAATGTGAATACTAGGGAGCCCACAAAATGTATATATTAGGGGAAATTATATTAAATGTATTATATTAGGACAATTGCTTTCAAAAAAGTATATGTGTTAGACAAAATTGTGTACAAAAATGCATGTGAGAAATGTGCATAAAATGCATTAAAAAATTTCATGAGAACTTTTTAAAAAATCCTCATGGTCAAACCAAACTTATGATTGGGGAAATTCTCAAAGTTTGGGACAAACCGGATATAAGACTGGAAAAATGAGAAACTGAGAATGAGAGAATTATCCATCTCTAACTTCAGATCCTCAGAAGCTGCAGTGTGTGTGTGAAATAACTGGATGTTTGCTATGTGGATTCTTTAAGGCACAATCCTATGTTGATAGCTGGCAGCCTAGGAAATCGGAGGATGCACTGAGTATCCTAATGCAGGGTGGCTGGAGCATGGAGGTGATCCTAGCCTCCAAGCTCCACTTGCCCTGCAATTTTGCTAAATGGGCAATTTCACCTATCTAGCCGTGGTGGTTCGAAACAAGAAAGTGGGAGCATAGACAGCTGTGCAAGGCAGCTTCCCCAGTCTCTTCCCCTCCCTGTCCTCAGAACCACCCCATTTTGCCCATCTCTGCACTCAGGTTTCTGAGTATGAAGCCGGCGTGGTTCTTTCTGCGCCAGCTATGGTGGGGAGGGGATGGGGAGTGTGGTTTACTGGCTCTGAGGTCAGAGTCCTCTCTCCCACCTCGGAGCCAGTAAACCAAACAATCCTGTGGCTTCCCAGACAGTGTCTAGGGGCCATAAGATTGCTCTCTTAGTGTTTATGTCCAAACATGTATATCATGTGCATGAGAGGCAATATGAATCTAATCCCTTGGCTTAGAAATTTCCAGAGACCCTGCAAAGGGAGATGAGTTTTGAAAAATGACACTACTAGCGAGTTGGCCAAATAAAAATGTTAACAAGCATTTCCCCAAAGGCACAAAATGAGTTGTTTTCAGGGTCAGGGATCAGAAAATAGGAACTGCCCCTAGTAAATATTTAGGAACAGCTGGAGCATATGTCAGTTGCATAATTTACATAGGTTAAGGGCACAATTCTATACACGTTTTGACAGGAAAAAAAGTCCTACAACTCTCAGCATTCCCTAGCTGGGGGATTCTGGAATTTGTAGGTGTTATTTCTGTCTAGACAGTCATAGGCTTGCACCCTAATGAATTTTAGCTCTTCTTAAGTGCAGAATTTGTTTTGCACTTAATATATAAATGACTTGGCTTAGCTCATCATGGCCACATGGGTTTCTCTCTTAGAGGAAAGTCTGTGAAGCAAATCTTGAACTACTGGTTCCTCATATCAGGCCTGGGGCATCATCCCCTCCCTCCGCCCCTCCATTCATGATTGAACTCTTTCTGTTGAGTTAAAGCAGAAATCAGACTGAATTTAGTGGATGCTTTGTCCTTCCTGCTGTTAGTACAGACTTGTGCTAACGGAATGGTGGGATGTAGGGCTTTTGTGAGGAAAGTAAAATCTTCCCACCCGAAACATAACTAAACAAATAAACAAAACCCAGGGGAATAAAATTGATTGGGGGTGGGTGGACTGGGAAGAACCCTCCAAAAAAGTCTACAAGATACTGGAGCCTGAAAGGGTGAAGATAAACAGCTCTGCTGTCTGGACATGAGGTCTCACTGTTTTTCATTGGTGGTATTCTGACTATGCAAAAGAGGAGGGCTATCCCTTGAAAGCAACGAAATAAGTCGAAGTTCCAGCAGTGATTGCTCGGGTCATTGTGTTCTCTTTATGGACAGCTAAAACCATTTCCATTCGAATACGTTGAAGTGTTCATAATAGAAGAGCCCACCGAAGCCCATTTGTATCGGACAGCAGTTGAGTAGTAACTGATGGATTGGTACAGTTCAAACAGTGTCTTCGTAGGTGGGGGTTGCAAGACCTGTTCTGCCTCTTGCTTTCAGCTTTTCTTACTCCGGATGGTGGGAAGGATGGGACTTGAGAGGATTGAATAAGGCTGAGAGACAACTACCATGCAGCCAGTGGCCACGTTGGTTGGGGAGGATAGGAGTGGAGGGGGGTGCTAGGTTGGGGGCAGTGCCATATAGCAACTTTGGTCTTCTAACAACTGTAAAAGGGTAGAAAGAAATTTCCTATCTATGCTTCCCTGGTCCCGAAATTGCTGCAAGTGATTCTTAAGCCAGAAAGAGGAGCACAAATGTTAACATCTGCCATAATATAAGTGATTCCTTCCTGTTGATTCAACTTGTCAACTGTTCCTCACTAGAAATCTAAAGCTGACCCTTATCCTTCATTCCTGCTCTCATTCACCTGCAGTTCTTCACAGGTTTCATCCCACCCATCACCAGACACACTTCTTGCACACAAGAACTTCTCACTCTTTTTCATTTCTAGATGCACCAATAATTTCTCTTATGTTAAATGCTAGGAAACGATGTGCTATAATCCAGGATGAGTTTCAGAAAATGACAGGCAGCTGGAAGGGGGGGGGGGTGAATGAGCTCAGATGAGCATTATTGTTCATATAGTAGAAAGCAACATTCAACTGTAGTAGGGGTGGATTATAAGCACAAGTTAGGCACATGATCCAATAGAATGAATACACTGGAAACAAAAATAAATGAGATCCTTTTTAACGTAACAGACATTCATACCGAAATTGTAGGGGTTTCACATTTCTTCATACAGTGCATAGTTAAACTATGGAATTTGCTACCACAAGTCATACTAATAGCCATCAATTTGAATGGCTTTAAATTCCTGGAGAAGGCCATCAATGGCTACTATTCCTGATGGCTATGTGCTACCTCCAGTAACAGAAGCAGTATGCCTATGTACAGCAGTTGCTGAGGAACATGGGCAGGAGGGTGTTGTTGCACGTGTGTCCTGCGTGTGGGTTTCCGGTTGACCACTGTGTGAACCAAATGCTGGACTGGATGAACTCTTGGTCTGACCCAGAATGGCTCCTCTTATGTTCTTATCTAAATGCAAACAGTCACAGACATTGCAGAACACAAGACCAGGGCAGTATCCACACTGCTGTTTTAAAGTGCTTTAAAGCGCTGTATAACAGTAGTGACAACTGTTTTGGAGTGTGTCCTGGGCCCCAACAGTTGTCAGTACTGTTATAAACTGCTTTAAAGCGCTTTAAAACAGTAGTAACAACTGTTGGGGCCCAGGACACACTCCAAAACAGTTGTCACTATTGTTATAAAGTGCTTTAAAGCAGCAGTGTAGATCCGCCCCAGGTGGACAAACATCCTGCATAAACTAGGCATAGATGGATACAGGTGACAGCCACCAGGATCATAAAACTGTGTGCCAGCTCTGCATGACTGGGACAGGCCAGTGCCACCTTGAAGCTGTGGTGGTAGCAGTATCACAGGCTGCAGAGGACAGAGACAATTGGCTTCCTGTCCTGCAAGGTCAAATGCAAGGCTGCCACTACCAGGTTCCCTCTCATCAGAGTTCATGATGGACTCCTCTGTGTGCACGTCTCCTCGTGTGCAGAAGGACACAGTGCACTAAACGTCCAGAATGATTAGGACTGGCCCTTCCATGATGCAGGATGAAATGCCCACATCAGGCGGCAGAGTGGGAGGAGTGGTGAATTCTGCTGATACTCTCCTGTCCCTGCCAGGAGGACCTGCCACCGCTGCCCTGCCACCTCCAGCTGGTGCAGTGGAGAGCCCCACCAGCCATTCTCCTGCTGTGTCATTCATCCCAGTGAGAGAGCAGCCAGTGGGACATTCTTGGATAGTCAGCCACCCTCTATTTTCCTCATTGTACCCCCTTACTTTTCCCACTGCCATGTCAGTTCAATGGAGAGACACATGACCAGATGAAGCAGCTATGGAGCTCTTGCCGCAAAGAGAAGGGAAGGGGAGCACACAAGGAGGGAAGGAGAATGGGGAGATGATGCAACAGTGGTGTCTGGGTGTGTTCTCTCCCACGTCAGGCAGTGGGAAACCTTGCGTCGGGCTGAGACTGACAAATCTGGAAGTCTCTGTGTGTGTGTGAGAGAGAGGGGGGGGGGAGGGAGAGAATATACAAACATGTTGAGATATAGACACACAGAGACAAAAGTTACGGTCCTACCGCACCACACAACCAATTCACCATACCCATTTGTGAACCAGAGGAACTTTCCTGATTCCCACCTCGTTCTCCACAAGGGCGATGGCAGTGACCCTGATGGCAATGACCCTGATAGAGAGAAAGAAGGGGCAGAAAGCTTTCCCGTGCATTCGCTGCTCTATCCTGGGCAATGCCATGGCTGCTTTTCCAAACACAGTTCTCCTGACCAGTAGCCAGGTTGCATCAGAAGCTACAAGCATCACAGAATGGGAAGGAGGGAAAGGAATCCAGCAAGTGCTAGCAATGTTGGAGGAGAGGCAGTTCTTGTTAGGCAACAAGGCAGAGTGATTTGTGGGGACGTCACGCAAGGCAACCTTTCCTTATATGAAAAATCCTTTGCTGCAACATGATTTGTCCAGTGAACAGAGAAAAAGGGCAGAATTTCATTTTTTCTATAGAGAAGAGGCATTAAGGATCTCACCGCCTTGTGCCAGTAGTGTTTAATCAGCAGTAGGTAATGTTAACACAATGACAGTGCAACAACAGTATATTGATTCCCTAACTGCCATAACTTTAGCCTCCACTGGCACAAGAGGATTTAGAAATAATTCTAACTTTGCCCTGCAGGCATAAAACAGGGATTAGAGCATTGCGTTGCTAATATAGTTGCATCTTGCCAATATAATAGACACCAATATAAGCTGTTTAATGTATTTCTTTTGACTTTATGCAAACTTTATTATAATTAAATATTTTAGGATGTAGGTTTTGGCATCATTTCACTCCAGAATACAAAAACAGCACAAACCAAAGTAGAGTAGATCCATTGAAATTAATGGGACTTCGCTTAGGCTAACATTGGATACAAGCCAAAGTGTGCAAAATTGTCAAGATCAGCTTTCACCAACCTGGTGTCCTCCCAATGTTTTGGACTTCAAACCCCATCAGCCCCAGATAGCATGGCCAATGGTCAGTAATGATGGGAATTGTATTCCAACGTATCATGAAGGCACCAGGCTAGGTTTGGATTTTGGTACGAAAAGCCAAAAACTGCATCACTGGATGGTCCAGCCACTAGAGGGAGATGAGGCATGTTCCTTCATTCTGACCACATTCTCTGGGTTCTAGAGGGGTTCCAACGCCAGGGTCTCTACTAAAATCCATGTTCTTTGCTCCAGACCATGAATTTGCAATCTACAAAGGATATTGCAGCTTCTCATTTTTACAACTGGCAAAACGTCTCAACTGGCATGCTTGCAATTTATATAAAATAAATAAAAGATTTTCCCTACCTCTTTTTTATTGCAAATATATAAAACTTTTAAAATAATTTCAGAAACATCCTGTCTAACATATAGCATTTCATGTTCAACTGCCTAAAATACCATTTTTCAACTGAGAATATGGCGTATCCAAAATGAAAAATCCATATTATTTCTCAGCAATAATAAGAATGGCACTGCTTGTACATATGCCAAGAGACAAGTACTAGAAATTGGTAGGTCATATGGTAATAAAAAAGATGTATGCTGCATGAGAATAACACTGCATCCCAATGCACACTTGTCTGGAAATAAAACTTTTTTCCAAGTAAAAGGCATAGAGTTGAGCTATAAGGCTGTTAAAATAGGTGAGAAATCAAAACTTTCATCTTTTAATTTTTGGTTTTATCTTTTCTGGATTTCTTATATTCTCCCTGTTTATTGGTAGATTCTTTTTTTTGTCCTTGAGAAATATATGACTGTTTGTGCCTTTTTAAATATTGTGGGGTTGTTGTTGTTGTTACATTTTAACAGGTATTCGTGGAATGTACTCACAAAAATCTGAAAGATTTAAGCATGTTCGTCATGAAACTCATCTCTCTCTTTATGTGCATTTGAATGTGTAACAAAATAACTTGCAATAGGAACTTGTTTGTGCCTTTTTGAACTGTTGAAAACTGCTTTACCTGTTTTATCACTGCTGCAAGATGGCAGCTTTATCATTATTATTGCATCTTAATTATTGTTTAATATCCCTGATACCCAAACATTTTTAAGCTTACTACCAGGCCTGGTGAATGCATACCTATGCTCATTAACTTATATGGGGATGCCTAATTCTGCATATGATAGAACTACATAATAATAATAATTATTATTATTATTATTATTATTATTTATTTATTACCCGCCTCTCCCCCTGGATTGAGGCAGGGTACAACCAAATACAAAACAGCATAAAATACATAAAACTGATTAAAGCATATAAAACTAATACATTATTAAAAGATATCTTAAAATTTAACTGAGTAGGCCTGCCAGAAGAGATCAGTCTTTATGGCTTTCTTAAATTCCAGGAGAATGTTCAGTTGACGAATCTCTCCCATCAGGCCTTTCCACAGTCTGGGAGTGGCAGAAGAGAAGGTCCTCTGGATTTAAAACAGGGGTCAGCAATGCAGTGCCCACCAGAACCCTGTGTGCTCCCTCCAGAATCTTGCGGGATTTCCTCCTCCTCCCCCATCTCCTGGCTTCACGCTTACATCCTCTTTCTTCTCCACCTGCCTGAAATTTTCTGTCCTCTGCTACTGCCACCGCACTCATTTCCCACCCAAGATTTCCATTTCCTATGGTGGTAGCGAGGAAGAAGTGATATTTTTTCATTGGTCCTCTCTAGAAGGATTCGGTTTGGCGCCTGGTTGCACGATTATGCGCATCGTTTCACAATCGTGTTTATGCCTAAAACCTGTAAGCGACATGTGGTGAAGCACATAACCGGCAGTATGGAAAGCGCGTTAAAGTGGCTGAAATGCGGAGAATGCTTTAACGGCCGTAGAGAATTAAAACTCGCTATTTAATGTGCATTCGATAATGTGCATAATCGGATAGAAAACGCACCTCAACCCCCAATTTGCGCTCCACTCTTGTAGAGGTATTTTTTTTAATGTGACTTGAAAGAGCTTTAAATCGCTCTTGTAGAGGCACCCATGGATACTTTTTCAACTTGTGCAATGTGCTGACCGCCCACCTCTGGTTACAGTGTGCAGTGACACATCTTAGGAAATCACCAACTCCTAAAAGCTCCAGACTCTGATGCTACATTACTTCAGTGGAGACTGGTGCGCCCTTTTTCAGTGGGGTGGTGAATCTGCTCTGGGTTTCAGTCAGAACTCTAAAGGTGCTTACCACGGCGCTGAACCCATTTTAGGAGCAGATATTAATGGAAGCCTGGAGCTGTGCTTTTTTTTTTTTTTTGTCAATGTGTTCTTTCCTGAAATATCTATGCTTACCTATTCAGGAATTTAAAATGTAGTGCCTTTCATTGCAACATCACATGTATGCATTTTAATTGTTGGATCTTCTGGTGGGGTTTATTGTTCAGTAGTCTTTAGGCATTGTATATTTAGTTCTTATTCCATGTACGTATATATATTACCAGGGAGTAAGCCCTATTGACATGCATACAATTGCACTATTAAGCGTTTCTGGGAATATGTCCATTATTATTATTCCATTTATATACTGCCCCATCGCCGAAGCTCTCTGCGCGGTTTACAAAAATTAAAAACATTGAACATTAAAAAAAATAATACAAAATTTAAAACCATAAAAAGCATAAAAACAGGCTATAAATACAATATCTATTTAAAAACAACTATTCTGGGTCAAACAACAACAACAACAAAACCCTCAACATACGCTGTTAAATGCCTGGGAGAAGAGGAAAGTCTTGACCTGGCGCCGAAAGATAACAATGTTGGTGCCAGTCAATGCCATAGAACTCAATGTTCATCTTGGTAAATATAGGTTTCATAATTAGGCTAGTATCCATCTGTGCACCAGCACTAGTGTTAATGATGTTGTGTTAGTGTAAACCAATGCTTGTCCAATGTAACTATTGCTTGCTATGGCAGTGAGGAAAAATTGTGATTATGGCAGCAAATCGCTGCTTTTTCCCATTGCCCTAGGCAACACTAGTTCCATTACTATGAGCATTGGTTTATGCTTTGAGCTGGAAAGGTCACTCTGGCTGCAGTCCTATACTAACCTATCCGGGAGTAAGTCCCATTGAACTTATTGGTTCTTATGTCTGAGCAGGCATATATAGGATAGTGTTGTTAATGTTTACATATGGATATATATATATACATATGGTTCCTGAGGCCAAATTATTTCAAATTGCAGGTGAGGGTTTACATGCTTTCATGCTTACTCCAAGTAGAAGATTTATTATTATTATTATTATTATTATTATTATTATTAACATTTATATACCGCCCCATAGCCAAAGCTCTCTGGGCGGTTTACAAAATTTAAAAACATTTCCTGTACATAAGAAGCTAGTACGTAACATCAGAGATGAACACTCTCTCTGATATGCCAATTCCCATGGGCAGATTGGTAGTGGTGACCAGAATTTGATTTGTGACCAAAGTAAATTAACTACATGTTATGGTCAGGGCCAAGCTCTTCTGTGCCTTGCCAAAATCAACCGACCTTGGCCGCCAGCAAAATGGAGTAACTAGCGGTGAGCAGAATTTGCTTTGGGGCTGAAGTTAGACATGACACTTCTTGCCCTGATTACTTGGAAGAGCACAAGGGCATTGTGAAATAAGAATAGTTTCCGCAGTCCCTGTTGAGATTTCAAGTCTTTTCTTGCATATACTAATCTGCTTATCATAACCCTTTTAGATTATGTATAGTTGAAAAAAGTGAAAATCCAGGTGTTGGGTAAATAGCCAAATGTCAGCCACAGTCAAAAGATATAGGTAAATAGTGAAAATCTTGCTGGATATGTTATTCTGGAGAGAATCAGAAAAGAACATTATCACTTCTTCATTTCCTCAAGCTATTCCAGACAATTTTTTTACTTCATGAGATAAACGTTTGGTCATTATTCTTAAATTATTGGTGCTGCCATTCTCTCAAGGAAGCACTGTAAATGTAGCAAAGTTGTATGAGCATCTCTCTCTCTCTCTCTCTCTCTCTCACACACACACACACACACACACAATCAAAACCAACATTTTGCTACTAGGAAAATGCAAACACACATATGTCCTTTGTGATTTGGAGTACTATCTAGAATGTAGGTGTGTGTGTGTGTGTGTGTGTGTGAGAGAGAGAGAGAGAGAGAGAAGAACTGGTACAACTTGTTCTATATTTTGAAGATACTAGAGGGGAAAATCCATGGGTCTGCACTTCCTTGCTAAGCTACTGCAGGAACACTATTAATTTATCTCTTCCTCTCCCTCTTTCGCTGCTACTACTACCAAGTTTTCAGGATTTTTATTCCTTGCATAGGGCTAATCTGCCAATTAAATCCCTTTCACAATATTTATGGTTGAAAATTTAAAATCCAGACACTGGGTAAATAGCCAACAGCAAGACATACTGAAAATGTACAGGGAGGTTGTGAACGTGACAGCTCACTAGATATATTGGTGACAGTCTGAAAAGTAAGCAATGACTCTTCTGTCTCCCTGGATTGAAAAATGAGGGCATCTGTAGGATTAAGGAAACTTCCTCCAAGGCATTTTGAATATGTTGTGCAGCTGCAGGTCCATTGTCAATTTACAGCCTGCTTTGATTAAAGAGCATATCATTTAGCAGGAGATCTGACATTACTCCTCCTCCTTTTTCAGTTAAGTACCTCTGCCACTTGATATCAGATCAGTTTATTTTCCCCACAGCTTGTCAATTCTGCTATGCTGATCTACATAGTGGAAGGTTTAGGCAGCAGAGGCAAGATGCCACTTGCAGCCCTGTGTGAAGTGTGGAATAGGAAATGCTGTACCCAATGTTGTTTCGGGGACTGCTGAAGCTTCTTGCAGCAGAGGACTCCTGCCAAATTGCAGGGGCGGCTCCAGGGGGGCAGGGGGGCAAGCGCCCCCCCCAAAGGAGGTTGCCACTCCAGCTGCCACCCCAAACTCCTTGCTTGCATGGTCAGCTAAAAAGGCAGCAGCAGTGGGGGATTTCCAGGGGCAGTTCCCTGCTTTGGCGGAGGCTTGCCTGGAGGCCTTGTTGTCACTGCAATTAATTGTTTTAGAAAGAGGTGGGGCAGGGTGGGAAGATTAGGAAAGAGTTACTTTGTGTGTGCAGGACTCAGACCGAAGAGGAGAGAGCAAGTGCAAGTGCCAGGCAGGCCAGTCTTCCATTACTCCTTTCAGCATCCCTGCAAAAGTGAGATCCAATTGAAGAGAAAAAGCAAGCAGTGAGGAAGAAAGGTTCAACTTTGCCACCCTGTGTAAATTAAGTAAGTTTTAAAAGATTCTCCCCTTCTTTTCTTTAAGTTACTGATATATTATTTAATTCCTTAAGACAGTCTGCAGACTTAATCTAGCATTCGATTTATATTTATTTCTCTCCCTTATAAAAACACTTCCTAATATTGTTAATGCTGAGGATCAACCCACTTTTGCCTTTTTGTGAATTGAAACTGATCGCAAAAAGCTGGTTGCAAAAAAGCTTTTTGAGGTTTTTAATGTTCAGCACATTGTCTGCTTTTATATATATATAAAATTGCATGTTTTTTGGTTTCAGCCTGTTTTGCCCATTGTATAGTAGTTCTGCTAAAGTTTTGCTGTTTACTGTTTAACCCCTGCCTATCTGGCCAGCTTAGTCTGAGTGGGGGGGGAGGCAGTTTCAAGAATATCACTATCATCATCGTTCTGGCATTATTTTATTACTATTTTTAATGTTTCTTGCTGCTGGTGGTTGCTGATCTCCTTTGTTCATTTCTGGGTGGGTAGGGAATCATTTTCCTGCAGTGGTGGGGTATTTCCCTCAGCACAAATACTTTTCTTTTAGCAAAAACCATTCCTATCAGAGCCCAGTAGATTCATGTAAAAATCTTTTCATGGGGTTTTGACTGAATAGGGAATGCATTTAAGTCTGTGCTGCCCTGTTGTGTAAAAAAATATTTGGGCTTGGTGTGTGTGTGTGATTTGCAGATTGAGAAATTATTGTGTGCGTAGATGGGTGTTTGGGCGTAGAATCCATTTTGTTTTGCTGTATAAGCATCTCAGTTACTTTGTAAACATTTGCTTATCAAGGGAAAGATGGGCAGGGTCAGTGCATGAGGCCCTGTTACTGTTGTGCATGTTCCTGTACCGTATTTGTACATAACACCTGAACAGTGCTTCTACTTCCGTTTGAACCTTTCTTGATTATAATAGTCCAGGACCACTGCACTCTTCTTGGCACACCAATAAGAGAAGCAGAGCATTAGAACAACCAAAATTCAGACATTAAAATGAGATTTATGGAGTTTTGTAATATTTCAGGTTTTTGGGTATAGGTTGTTTTAGATACAGACTGAGTGAACATGAAGCCACTTTAAACATTCTAACAAATAGCCAAAATTCATTGCTACTACATCAGATCTTCAGACAGAAGCAGCAAACACCCTAAATATTGTTAGTTTACAGAGTTCAAACTCAACTCTATTTATGGATTTCTTCCTTTGTCCCACTCCTGTATCAAATTGTCATTTCTATTGTTTCTTTTCACACGGAGGCAATGAGATCACATCATTTCTCTGTCTGTCTTTGTATTCCTGCTTTTGTTCCATTCAAAGGTGCTTAAGAAAGATGTCTTACAATTAGTTCCAATGGAGACACTTCACCTGGATATCCTGGGTTTTTATCATTCCTTTGTCAAATCAGACTAGGAATTGATTTACAGAGATAGTCCTATTTGCCCCTCCATTTTTGTAGCATCTTGTCTGATGAAGAGATCTGGAGATCCTGAAAGTTTGCATGGTTTTTGTTATCTTTGAGTTGGCCTAATAAAAGTTTTGCCCTAATATGGATTTTGGATTCATAGAATAGTATCAGCAAAAGTCATTACAACATGAATTTTATTCTTCTGGCTACCAGCCAGCAAGCAGTCCAAAGTCACCAGGTTTACTAAATTTTGTGGTTTTTTGAATCCTGGCCCAGTTAACTGAAGATGCTTTGATCTGCTTTATGGTATATTGGATGATTTGCATGGTTTTTTTTTACTCCATACTGTTAAATAGCAGTGACTCATTTTCCGTTAACATGCAATATTTGACATATGACCTAAACCAAAACTACCCCTTAGCAATAGTTTATGTTTGTGTTGTTATCAAGCTCTCTATCCTCAGTAATGAATGTTTAGTGCAGCATTTCAAAGATGTATGTGCTCTAAGAAAAATAATCATTTGTACCTTCCTGACTTGGCATTTAAAACCTTTGATGGTTTAGCGATCTTCCAATGTGGAAAATGCCTCCCAAATCAGGATTATTTCTATCTCTAGATTATAATTTAAAAAACAAAAAACTGGCAGATTTTCTGCACTCATGACTGTAGTTAAAGCAAAATGCACACATGTGCAAACATTTTTTAAAAATCCTTTCTTTCCTTTTTGTGGTGCAAGTTAATACATAATATTCCTGGCTAAATTCCTCCTGTTTGATCATGGGACATGTTTCCCCCCTCCTAAAACATGTGATTATGTAACCCAAACTCTCTCACTTGCAGTCATTGACTCTTATTTGCCGTCATTGACTCTTATTTGCCTGTTACCTCAGTTTGCCTGTGTGTGAAATGGGCTTCTTCCTTTTCCACCTCCCTTTGCTTCAATAAGTGAGCTCTACCACAAACTTCTTTCTCTGTGTTATTCTGGGAGTGGGGTGACGTGACCCCCTTGGCTCTGCCTCCAGTGAACCCACTTTCTGCCCCACCAATTAGGGTTAGGTAACTGAGGTTTGGGGTGGGAAACTGCACCACACATAAAACCACTGATGCCTAAACTTATTCTCAGCTGTTCTCCAAACTATACTCTGGCACCAGCAGCCACAGCCACCTAGAACACTCTTTGGAGAATTAATCTGCTTATTCCATGGATCTCTTCCTTTGCTTTTCAGGACAGTAGGCTAGGAAAAATGACAGAGTAAGGAAAGAATTATCCTGTGCCTTCTCCATGTCTTTCTTTTTTCTCCTTAGAGAATTAGGACAGGAATGGGGGGTGGGGAAAATTTAGGCCTCATCTACACCAAACAGGAGCCGCACCAAGCAGGATATAGCTGTATGAAAGCAGCATATGGTATGTGTCAGTGGACCTAACAGTTGTCAGTGCAGTACTGCTATAAAGCAATAGTGTGGCTCCTGCCTTTTATATAGATGCTTTATGTAGATGAGGCCTTACTCACAATGTAAGCCTATGAATGTTTACTCATAATTTACACCACCATATTCAATGCCTCTTCTTTTATTCCATATTACAAAGGTGATGGATTGCAATAGAAAACACCCAGCTTCATCAGGAGCATCATCTTCAAAACTTCATCTTTTGGATCTTTGGACTAGTACTTCACATGCATTGGGTTTCTTAGGTGTACAGGGCCCAGGTGTCTCAGTTTGCTCTTTCCTTACCCTAAGAGTCTACCTTTCTGGTTCTGCCTGCACTGGTTCAAAAGAAAGTGTTCTGTCTGTTTAATCTGAATGTCAGGGAAATACTTGTGTAGTGACTGAACCTTTTTTGAAAGCCTTTTTCTTTACAGTAATTTGAATTTGGCTAATACATGCTATATTTTTTTTAAAAAAACAACCCTAATTTTATCAATATATGACTTATTTCAGAATATATGGTTAGGATGGCAGTTTTAGTGTGAGATACACCATTATTTTTCTTTCAGAGGTCTTACATATGGGATACAGCCAGCCCACCTAGAAATATACTCTGCCCCTTCTGTGCCCCCCCTGAATTTTTTTCCTGGTGCCGCTACTGTTGCCAAACATGCCAGAAGTCTAGTGAATGGACATAAATGTCCTGGAAAGCATGCATTGTATCTGCTCATGATGGAATAGATATAACTCTTCCAGTATAAAAATGCAGGCTGCTGAGAAAAGAAAAGCACAGCAAATTCTCTTAAAACTCACTGCTTTGTGCAATTTAATCTTAAATATTGTCAAGAACAGGCCTTTAACTCTTTAAAAGAACCAATGGGGAAAGATTGAATTATCTTGGCAAATGGATGTTCCCAGAACTGTGTTTGCCAAGGTAATGCCAGTGTGGGAAATGGGAATTGCAGTGAAGAATCACGGGGCAGGAGCAGGGAGGGCTTAACTTTTCCCATGCCTATCCATTTCTCCCTGCAAAGCCCCCCCCCCCCCCAGATTTGGTATGCTTCTGATATCAGAAACCAGCTAGGTAAAAATGGCTGGGGTGGTGGTAGTGTTATTTGCAAGAAAGGATCAGCAGATTGGGGAAGGGTTATACACCTACCTTTTACCTATTGAAACTCCTCTGTAAACGTTATGAGGCAAATATGGGATTAGGACCCCATTTCAGTTCCACACAGTCTACAGAATTGGCTGATTTCAGGCCATTTCTAACCAAGCAGGCTTCCTTAGAAATTTTCTCCCCTCACTCACTTTTTACTTTCATGTTTTTTTCAGTGTAACATAATGGCCAAAATATAAAATTAATTGATAATACTAACAATAATATATTTATTTATTTATTACCCGCCTCTCCCTCCGGATCGAGGCAGGGAACAACATCAAACATAAAATACACAAAACTGATTAAAAGCACATAAAACCAATACATAATTAAAATACCAATAAAACACCAATAAAAACACTTAAAATTCATCTGGGTAGGCCTGTCAGAAGAGATCAGTCTTTAAAGCTCTTTTAAATTCTTGAAGACTGGTGAGTTCATATGTTTCCCTAGCCAAATATGGCTTTTAGGCCATTGGTTGCCTATCCCTGCTCGAATAGACGTGGGCAAATAGGAAGCAGAGGCAGAGGATTGCACACCCATGTTCTTTTTCTGTCTTTTTTGTTTTTTGACATATACTACTATGTCACATGGAGCACTGAAAATACACAGGGAAATGGTCAGCTGTATCCTTTCTAGGGTTTGCAACAGGAGCAGGTCACTGCTGTTGTGAAGAGCAGTTTCCAGTAGCTGGATGGGTTGGTACCATCTTGCTTAATTGATTCAGCCATGGTCAGAAATGACTAGGGACACTTTCCCAAGAGTCTTTGTTTCTTGCAGACACTCCTTCTGTGTTCCTCACTCTTTGATGCTATGGTGCTGATTTCATGCTGAGGTCAAGGATGTTTGATGTGACACTCTGACGCTTGTCTCCTGCATGCTGCTAAGGCAGCCTGGAGCATCAGAAGGGTAAAAAAAGAACTTCGTATCAGAGAGGCCCATATATAGACAGATATTTTCAAATGGATCAGGTTAGCACTGGTACAATCTAGTTTTCTGCTACATTTTCTCAGCAAACTGCATCTCCAGTCTATAGAACTAGCTGCTTTTTATGGGAACAAGGGAGATTTCTGGCTGCAGTCCAGCAAGTGGTAGCCATTCTGGTCCAAGGAGATATGGGAGCAGGGAAAGCAGCGCAATAAAAACGGCCCCTGAACAGGCCATGTGGTCTTTGTTTACTTACTCTTTCTTCTCTGGGAAGAAAGAGAAAGTATCATGGGACAGGAATGGAGACAGAGAAGCAATGGTAAGGAACCACGATGTTCCCCCAGCTGATGACACTCTGAGTCTCTCCCCAGTTTTAAAGTTCATATTTTTCTATTGAATGCACTTTTTTTTCTATTGCACCCATTTTCTATCAAACTAATATGATTGGAAGCTTGGGAATATGAAAGCTTTGCCCCCAAAATATGGTCATGTTCACATTTGGGGTTCCAAATGGGGCAAGTTCTGTTTAATGAACTGAAACAAAGTTCTTATACATCCCTAGTTATGTTGAATACAGTTATGCTACATATAATTTTGGCATTGACATATCAGTGTTATGCTTCCTGTTTCATTAAGCCAGGTGTGAACTTTATGTAATGGGCATACATTTTAAAGTACCTGCAAATAGGGAAAACAAGAAACTGCAGTAATAAGAGTCTGAGATAAAGATAGGCTTGTGGTACCTTCATTTCAGGGAATATGAAGAAAAAAATAAAGGAAGAAGAGGAAGAGGAGGAGCTTGATCTTGAGCCCACACAAAAAGTTAGCCAACCAAAATTGGCCAGGGGCTTAAAAACATTTTAAGTCTAATTATGGATTTCTTAAGCAAAATAATTGTACACAGCAGGATTTTGTGGCAAATCCTATGAAGTCACACATCTCAAGTAATTCAGACAGTGTGAGAATGAGGCCAGATTGCAAAATTCTCACTGGCTCAATTCGGATGACACGATAGTCAATGGTGGGGTAATAATCAACTTTACAGTTGTTCAACTAGGGGGTACTCCCCACACAACATGGTAATAAATAATCAACTGTGGTGTGGATTAGGATCAGTGCTGAGTTGACTATGGCAGCATTCGGATGACACAATAATCAAAACAACTGACGATTGTTTCCCCCACACCAGTTGTTTATTGTGTCGTCCGAATTGAGCCACTGTGTCAAAGTTTCTGTCACTGATGAGCAAACAGAATGCGAACTTTGAAATTAATACTAAAAGCACAATGCAAAAAGCATGACTAAACCCACAACAGATTCCTCTTCTTAGTCTCAGATTAGTACATGTTTCTTACAATGAATTGTGAAAGGGTAGCTTTTGTTGGCTGAAGGACATTTCTTCAGAACAAAGCTGATAAACAGAATGCCAAGCATGCATGGAATAGTACATTATAAACAACAGTTTGCACATCATGGGATTCCAAATGAGTTAATACTAGATAATTGCCTGCAACATAGCTGACTATTGCATATTCTGGCAATTCTGTTGTACACTTAATTTAAACATATCATCCAGGCAGCTGGTTGGCTACTGTGTTGACAGAATACCAGACTAGATGAACCCTTGCTCTGATTCAGTGTGGTTCTGCCTGTGTTACACTGACAACATAGCAAGATATTTTTGGGCAAAATAAGGTAGCTTGTCACATAAAATCAAGATGGCTAGCAAAGGACAAAATATTGCAATCAAGATGCCTATTTGGCCAAGTGTTTTGAAATACTACATGCTCCAGCACATATTGTGATATCCAGAGAATGGTCTTTAAGCATTGGGGGTGATTACATGCAGATGTGCCCACCAACGCATGGAAACTAGGGGTGTGCACAAACCCCCGGATTGGATCAGGACCCGGATCGGGACCTCCAATTTTGTCCCGGATCGGCTCGGACAAAATCGGAGCCCCCCCGGACCAGATCGGGTCCGATCCCGATCCAAAAATCGGAACTTCCGATTTTTGGATCGGCCGCCATTATTTCCCCCCCTATAGACTTGCATTGGGGGAAAGGAAGCTTTCCCTCAATGCAAGTCTATGAGGAAAAAATGGCAGCAGGTGGGTGAGGGGGGGCCTAACTCCCTCCCCCCTGGGGCCATCTGCTGTGGACGGCCCCGGCAGGTAAGCCCCCTCCCCCGCACTCCTTACTTCCCCCCCCGGGGCCGTCCGCTTCCATCCGCTGGCGCCCGCGGGTGCCAGCGGATGGAAGCGGACGGCCCCGGGGGGGTAAGTCCCCTCCCCCTGCTTAACTTCCATGGCCGTCCACTCCCGTCCGCTGCTGGCCGCTACTGCGAGCAGGCTTCGCGGCCTGCCCCTAGGTAGCGCGCCAGGTGATCATCACCTGATCATCATCATGTGATGATCACCTGGTGCGCTACCTAGGGGCAGGCCGCGAAGCCCGCTCGCAGTAGCGGCCAGCGGCGGACGGGAGCGGACGTCCCCCGAAGGTTAAGTGGCACGTGCGTGGGGCCCCCTCCCCTCTGCTTACCTTCGGGGGACGTCCGCTCCCGTCCGCAGCTGGCCGCTACTGCGAGCTGGCTCCATGGCCTGCTCCTGAGTAGCGCGCCAGGTGATGTCATCACCTGGCGTGCTAGGAGCAGGCCGCGAAGCCCGCTCGCAGTAGCGGCCAGCAGCAGACGGGAGCAGACAGCCAGGAAAGGTAAGCGCGCCTGCTTACCTTTCCTGGCCGTCTGCTCCCATCCTCCGCCCCCTGCCCCTGTTGTCTGCTCAATGGAAGCGGCAGCGGGCGCCAGTGGGCACCCGCCGATCTGCCGATCCATCCAATCTGGATCGGAACCTTTCCGGATCAGATTGGATTGGATCGACCGATCCAGCGGTGAAATCAGAAATTGGATAAATTGGCTAATTTTATCCGATTTCCCCCTGGATCGGATTCGGATTGTGGATCAGATCCAATCCAGTGCACATCCCTAATGGAAACTGGATGCACTGAGAAGGACTTGCCATCACATTGCCAATCTTCATGCACTGCCAATCCTCATGCATCTCTGACGTAGGCCAATAGAGCACGCAGTTCATTATATACTTTACATGCTAGAAAGGACAACTTTTTCCATTACTGTCAGCACTAAGGTGTTACAGCACTGCTAAAACCAACCACAAACTATGAAGAAAAGAACTGCTTTAAGACTTGGTGCCAGCCTGTTGTCTGCTACAATTAGGGTTCCCTTGCTAACCTAGCCATAAAGCTCTATTCAGCAAAATGTGTAGAACCAAGCAATATATACAGAATTTATCATAAAATGTGGATGTAAATAGATACCTATTTTAGATCAATCTTATTTAAATAACAATAGATTCTATTGGGTTGATGAAATGGCTTCTGTCAGTGGAATGGGAAGGGAGGTATTTCCCTTTGCAGCCTTGAGCGTGCCCTCAAAATTTGCTCCGGAGGCTTGGGGGGAATTCTCTGAGGCATATTTTGGGTGCACAGGGGGCAGTAGGGAGAGGAGAGGAAGGGGCAATCCCATTACATGAGCATTGGACTTTGCCAGTTAGATATTATATTTAATATAATGGAGGAGAAGCAAATAAAAAAAAGCAAAATAAAGGTTTTCATAGGCGGATGCCTTTCTTTACTGCTTGGCTTGGATAGTACCACCAAGTAAGCCTCAAGACCTGTATACATCTTCCGAAAGTCCCTTTCTGAACCTAGGAATGTCCAGATTTTGTGAATTCCATCTCATTTGTGTTTCATGGGTTGTGCAGTGTTGTTCTTTCCAGCATCCGTTCACAGATGGATTCAATTTTTTTCCATTACGCAGAAAAATACATATAATTCCATAGAAAGTTCACAAAAAATTACATAATTTATATTAGTATGTAACATTTAGTGTATTGTCCCCTGTTCCATTCGACTTTTCCCCATGTATTTTCCAGCATGTCTTATGTCTCAGCAGAAACTTGTGTATTTTCCTGGAAATGAATTTGTGTAATTTTGGGGAAAGTAAAAAGAAAAAAAAAATCTAGACGTCCGCAGACTCTGCGCAGCCTGGGGAGGCCAATCCACAGCGGATTCCACAAGTCGGATTCTTAGAAATGCAAACTTGTTTTAGGCCATCTTGAATTTCCCCAGCATCCCTAGTTCAAGCTCATTGAACCTCAAGGGAGAGGGGCTGCAGTAGAGCCCCTGCTTTTTATGCAGAAGGTCCTAGATTCAATCTTCAGCATATCCAGGTAGGGCTGTAAGAATTCCTGCTTGGAACCCTGGAAAGTTGCTGCTAGTCTGTGTCATTAATATTGGTCTGAACGGACCAATGGACTGATTTGGCATATGGCAGCTTCCTAAGCTCCTATGTTCCTATTTCAAAGTTGAAAAGAGCATAGTCTCTGGAGCAACCCAGGCATGCACCTTTAAACAGGCATTAAAGTGAGGAAGAGAGCGTAGGAGATATGAAAAGATTCCAAGGCCTTCATCTTTAGAACTAATACAACTAACCCTAAGCCTTTCATGATTGGACAAGCCAAACATTTAGGTTCATCGGACGAGCGTTTTATCCCACGCTCACTACTACCCACTTATGGATGTCCATGCGTCCTTTAGACTATGACATCCACCTCCCATGTGCTTTCCACTCCTTCCGCTCATTTTTCTGTCTCAATCCAATTATTTTAAAAAAACAAAATGTACTGCGATCTCCTGCTGTGTGCAGGAAAAGTGGTGTGATACAAATGGCCCCTGAATGGGACATGTGGTCTCTCTTTACTCTTCTTTCCCCTCAGGGCAGAATGAGGAAGTAATGAGGGACAAACGCTGGGGCGGAGAAGCGACGATAAGGAAACTCAATTTCTCCCCATGTGATGATGCTCATTGTCTCTACTACACCCTTGGTGGCATGAACCATCAATACCTTAGAAGACTGCACACAATGCTGGACTTGTGAAAAGCCAATTGGGGGCCTGCTTTCAGGGCTTGATATTTGGGATCATAGGAATCATAGAGACCAAGACAATATTGTGATACTAGTACAGTTAGGGAGCACAGAAAATGCTTTGTTTATCTAATGTGAATAGCTATTGCATGTGTTTATTGGCACCTGCTACCAAACCATACCATTCATCCATGGTATCAGGCCACTAGAGATCAACTAACGTAATCTAGACTTCAGGTGTGTCACAAGCTCAAATCAAGAACTAAAAGTACAAGCAGAGTGGATAACTCAAGCTACACAGAAACAAACTTAGGCTCAGACTCCCTGGCTTCCATCGCCAGATGCAATTGGGATGATGGCAGTGGACAGTCAGTCCAGGGAGTTCTAGAGGGGGCCTGAATTCAACATGGGCTGGCCTGGAACCCAAGGAGTGAGTTTTATGGACAGCCATTTTAAGACTGGTCGAGGGCAGTTATTTTAGATGCCACTGGTTTCTAGCAACTGATGGAGAGCAGCCATAATGGAGGAAGTTGAGGTCCAGTGGCTGTTTTCCAGCATGGCGCAGTAGCCCTGCTTCTATTAGCATGCTTGGGATGTGAGCAGGGGTCAACAACCTGGTGCCCTCCAGGTTTTCAACTACAATTCCCATGAACCTTGACCATTGGCCATGGTGGCTCAGGCTTACAGAAGTCTAAAACATCTGGAGGGCACCAGTTTGCTTACCCCTGAAGCATGGCACTGGACCATTGTATCAGAGTAGAGTGAGGGGGTCTCTGTTGTGCTGAGAGATGATGATAATAATAATGAAGTTCTTGTCTAGTGTACTGACTGGCATGCCTGCTAAGCCTTCCATGACAATGCCTATCTGCCTTTGTAACAAGATCATATCTACAGTGTATTTTAGCCAATTAGAGCTCAGTAAAGTAAGTACGATGTCATCCACCTGAGCTGGGCAGCCATATTTCTGCTTAATTGTGAATTCCTTAGCGTTTCAGTTGGGGATCTCAGGAAGGAAAAAGCAGTCTGGCCAAAATTTACAAACATGCTCCCTGTTTGTGATGCAAGAGATTTTAAAAAATCCTCTGACTGATTTTGCAAGCTTCCAAAATGGAATTTGGGCACTATAAGGTAGCTGTATCCATGTTAAGCAAACTCAAGATTATCACAGGGCCAAAAATAACTCCCTTGAATACTTGATGCTTGTTCGGTCTTAAGATCATTGATGTTTCCTCAGCAACTGTAGCGTCTACATGTTTAATATTAGTGAGACAGGACTTACCTTTGCGGAAGCTGTGTTGATTCTTTTTCAGAAGGATTTGTCCTTCTATATTCTTACTAATTTTGTCTTTAATACTGCTTTCAACCAACTTCAAGCATAATCTGATGGGATCTGAGCTGGCAGTTACTAACCAAGAAAGAGATCTTGGGGTTGTGTTTGACAGCTTGATGAAAATGTTAACTCAGTATGCGGCCATGAAGGCAAACTCCATGTCAGGCATTATTAGAAAAGGAATTGAGAATAAAACTGCTAGTATCATATTGCCTTTATACAAATCTATGGTACAACCACACTTAAAAATATATATTGTAGAACTGGAAAAAGTGCAGAAAATGGCAACTAAAATTATTAAGGGGCTGGAGCATCTCCCCTATGTGGGAAGGTTACAACAGCTGAGATTGTTTAGAATGGAAAAAAGGAGGCTAAAGGGAAACCTCATAAAGGTGTACAAAATTATGCATGGTGTGGAGAATGTGGATAGAGAGACATTTTTCTCCCTCTCCCATAATGCTAGAACCTGGAGTCATCTCATGAAGCTTATTGGTCGGAGATTCAGGACAGATAAAAGGAATTCACTACCACAAGATGTAGTGATGGCCACCATTTTGGATGGCTTTAAAAGAGAGTTGTATAAATTCCTGAAGGAGAAGACTATCAATGGCTATTAATGCTAATGGCTATGTGCTACCTCCAGTATCAGAGGCAGTAAGCCTATGTACATAGGTTGCTGGGGGAAATGGGTGAGAGGGTGCTGTTGCACTATGTCCTGCTTGTGGGTCCCTGGTCAACACTGGTTGGCCACTGTGTGAACAGAGTGCTGGACTAGATGGACCCTTGGTCTGATCCAGCATGGCTCCAATAAATAACCAGAAGAAGCCTTTCATCAAGTGTCATTTTCTCTTAGTTTGTCTTGCCAGTTAGAATCTCACATGGCAGATGTTCTGGTTTTGTTGTTTGGTATTATCTTACATTCAGCCTTTGACTTGGAAGTTCAGGAAGGTAGCAATAGCTAATTGAGAAAGTAACAATGGAGTTCCCTCTCAAATGACAAGTGTATTAATTTTTAATAATCCTGACCTGGGTCAGTAATAAAATTTCAAAACACTACGTATTTAATATTGCATGATGGGGCCAAACTAGATGTTATACTAGACAAGAAATAGCAGTACCGCCAAGTTTCTGAGGGCCCAATCCTATGCAAGTTTAGACAGAAAAAAGTCCTGCAACTCCCAGCATGCTCCAGCCAGCATGGCTGGTTGGGGCATACTGGGAGCTATAGGACTTTTTTCTGTCTAAACATGCATAGGATTGGACCCTTAGAGCATCTTCTTCCACACTTAGCCACTACATTGCACTGCCCCTTTGACACAGCCTTGTGAGCTGTAAAACACGTGCCAACTGCTATTATTTCTTGAAACATCGTTCCTTGAAGTAGAGCTGCTTTGAGGCACAACGGCTGAAAGTGATGCTCAGGTTTATTTCAAATGTGCTTTTAATTTTTTTCCAAATGAGCTTTGCATTCCGATGCCATCACTGAGGAAATGAGGAACTGGCCATTTGTCTTTGTGCCAACTCTCCCGGCTAGTTGAGCAATGAGAAAATAGAAATCAGCCCTTCCTTTCTTTATCTCCGGTAACTTGATTACTAGAAAGGTTTTTTTTTTAGGCAGATGAACTAGGCTTTCTTTCTGACACCATTAATGAAATTTCCCATAGATATTACCGCAAATGGCTTAATGAGGTTAAAAGATCAGGATGTCCCCAGGACAATTGCTAAGCCTTTGCTGCACAGCTCAGGGGGAACAAAAGAAGGGGTCTGCCTGACCCTTTGCTACCCGGAAATGCTATGGGGACCTTGAAAGAAGCCACGGTGTGAAGTCACTTTGCTTGGCCTCAGCTTGCCCACGAAAGGGGTCAGACAGATACGGCATTGTCCTAATGCTCAATTTCCCTCAAGCCAGCAGAAAGGAAGGACTTCCTCATATGAGGGGCTGTGGCATTTTAAGTGCATCTAATAACTATATTTCTCAGTCATTTTCGCTACAGGTGAGCCCTCCAGGTTACAGGCAAGAATATATATATATATATATATATATGCTTTAAAATAACATTAAGCGGTAAAGTAAGTACTTTGATGGAGATGCTTTTGGATTTCAGAGAAACTACTTTAGACCTAAGTATGGATCCTTTATGCACTCACTCCAGTTGGCACTGACTCACTAAGAAGTTTGTCAACAGAAAGCCATACTGTGTGTTCCCTAGTATGCATGTTGGCATTGATGGGAATTATTTGGTAATGATACCTCCTATTAAAAAAACAAAAGGACGAACAGAATGAGTGAGTATCAGTCACAGGCACACAAGTTGAGAGAGAGCGAGAGAGAGAGAGAGAGAGCACACCATTCTTTCATGAAGAGAAGGTAAAATGATTTACTCACATTGTTCACACCTAGAGCATGGCGATGCAAGAGAGTTTGTTCAGTCCGTTTCTTTGTGTTCTATAACACTTGCAGGAGAAAGCAAGCAAACGACTGTTTTGAGCAATGGAGAAGGTCAGAGGGAGGGAGGGAGGAGGAGGACCAGGAAACCATTCTGTAGGCTATAGAGATCCTAAGGCTAGCTATGCTCCAAATTCCCATGCATTAACTAGCTAACTGCAACACTGCCCCTTTCTTGTAAGTTGCAATATTCCCGACAAGTATTTGGCAGGGATGCTGCTGGGCAGAGTCAAAGGAACTATTAAGAAGTGCCTCTCCCTGGCCTCTTCCTGTTCCAGCATCCAACTGAGTCTGCCTGGATGATCAGCATGGCCAGAATTCAGTCTTTGTAATTTAAGGCATTCTCACAGTATTCTCACAGGTAGTCACTTGTTTGATGGGAAGGGGCATTTAGGCCCCAAACAAACATGACTTAATTCCATACCTTGCAGCTACTTTTTTATTTTTACTCTAGAGTAAGCACAGGGGAGGGTTAGGGGATTTAAACCCCTCCCCCATGGCACTGTAGGCCTAATTTAGATTGGAGGCTCTGAATTGACGCTAGGGTAGGCTGACCAGGTGGCTCGGGATTTCCCGGTCCTAACCGGGAATCCTGGGGCAAACCAGCCCAACCGGGGGGGGCGGGGGGGCAAACCGGGGTGGCGCGGGGTCACGCGGCGGTGGCAGCAAGCAAGGAGCGGCGGTAGACCCGGCGGCGGAGGAGCCTGGGAAGCGGTCGCCCCAGCAGGTAAGCACGAAGGGGGGCACTTACCTGCTGGGGCGGCCGCTTCCCGGGCTCCTCCGCCTCCTTCGCCGCCGGGCTCGTAAGGCCAGAGGCCGCGCGGAAGAGGCAGGAGAGGGCCGGATCCGGAAGTGACGTAACCGGCCCTCTCCCGCCTCTTCCGCGCGGCCTCTGGCCTTACGAGCCCGGCAGCGGCGGCGAAGGCGGCGGAGGAGCCCGGACGCCTGCCTCTTCCGCGTGGGCGTCCGGGCTCCTCGGGGCTCGCCGTCATTGCGACGAGCCCCAGAAAGGCCAGAGGCCGCGCGGAAGAGATGGGAGAGGGCCAGTTACGTCACTTCCGGATCCGGCCCTCTCCCGCCTCTTCCGCGCAGGCAGCGGAGGACCCGGCGCGGCCGGCGACGGAGGACCCCACGCGGTAGGTCCAGGCTGGTTTTTTTTGGGGGGGGGTGGCTTGGTGGGGGGGTTGTTTTGGGTGGGGGGGCGGGGGGGACCGGGATTTTGATTTTTAAAATCTGGTCACCCTATGCTAGGGGGAAAGGTGTAGCTGGTAGATACAGATGTAAAGTAATGTCTGTTATGGCCCTCAGATTTTTGGGGACACTTAGATTCTGAAGTGTGGATATATATCAATCAGTTGTGGAAACATTGCAGTCCTGAAGCTGACCCTGACCGGATGGACCTTTTGCCCAGAAGATTGTGCCAGTAGAGGTTTCCATACCACCTGCTAGTGTGAAAACCCATTCCCCTCCTTTCATCTATGCTAACCAGTTAACCTCCATGTTTCCCACCCTTTGGCCAGCCATTTAGGCTGTTTCAGAGAAAGAGGAAAGTACTGGAGTTAACTACTTGAAGATATTGCTTGCAGCACCATCTTACTTACTTACTCTAAAGTAAGCACAAGGGGGCTAATCTGGATCATGACCACAGTTGTTGGGGAGGAAGCCTTAAAGCTCACTTACATCTCCAACCTAGGGCCCCAAGCCAAATCAGAGCCGCTGTGCTCACTTTGAAATAAGAAAGAACAGCCTAACTGCTAACTGCTAGCTACATCTTAAAAGTAGCCTGTAGCTTGGCCCTTAGCAACTATAATATGCATATTGTTATAGTCCCTTTGAGGATTTCAGCATGACTGTTCTTCAGGATCGAACCATTGACTCCACCAAAATAAAGAATGAGTTGATTTGTGGACCTTCAGAGAAGTGTCGAAGTAGAGTGTACCTGTCAATCTTTTTTCTTTACTGCACACTACAGAAGAAACATGCCAGACCCCCTAAGGGAGAAGTCAGCTGAACTGACATTATAAGTGATTGGTTGGGTGTGTAGGGAAAAGAGAAAACTGAGCAAATTTCTGGATAAATTTAGATACCACCTCATCTTGAAAAAATTCTTAGTGAAGGAAGGGGAATCAAAACTGCTAGGGCTCCAGGAAAGGGAGGAAGAACAAGGCCTTTCTTCATGATGATGAAGGAAAACAGCTCAATGTTCTGTCAGACATATGATGGATGTTAAATGCAAGATTTACAGACTAATCTGCAGACCAATCTGCAAAGAAAGGTCTCAGTTATCTTTAGAGAAGGGTTGAAGTGGGGCAGGGAGAGAGCCAATTTTTAAAAACCAAAACAAACAGCAGTGTTGCCTGCGGGTTTCAAACAACTTTAGCCTTTTTTGATGTCTCTCTGAATACAGATACAATATAAAATTTTACCAGCTGGTTCCAAACCAACTGCAACTTTGTTAAAACTGGACTCAGAAGCCCTCCCCCATATATTCATTTGCAGGGGTCCACAAATTGCTCACCACAGTTGCCATGGTGACTATCCCTGGCGAATGGGAAGCTGAGTGCAACAAGGAAACCCAATCCTATCTGATCAGCTCTTAGCCACACTTGTGCTGGATTTCTAGTGCTACAGCTCAGTGTGACAACATAGACTCGACCTTGCCTCATGCCCCCCTCCCCTTTAGGTGTAGATCAACTTCTGGAGGCATTTTAGGCCATCTTCTGCTATCTGTACTCAGCTAAGCAGTATTTTAAGTGGAGCAATCAATCAATAAACATATATAAATAAATGTAGGCTGAGTCGATGTGACTTGTAAAGTTTCCTCTTTGGTCCTGTGTCTTTTGTCCCAATTTGGCAGTATCACTGTATGTATGTATGTATGTATGTTTGTTTGTTTTTACATTATAATATTAGGCTAGGGGAAAACCCAGCCCATTTCACATACGATAGATAGAGAGAAGGAAAGAACAAAGAATAGAGACAGAATGTCTGGATGCCTAAAACCCACAGAGTTATTCCATTTTTGAGGAAGAAAGAAAAAACAATTTCTTAGTCAAAAGCATAGGTTAACTCAGCAGCACGTGGTGCTATCAGGAGATAATAAAATAAACAGAAAACCAATGTACGATGGGCTTATTCATAAAATAAACTCTTCCCCCATCTTTCTTCTCTATCCCTATGACTTGGGAGGAAAATACTGAAATACTAGAATGTCTTTTCAGATGTGATATGGAAGGAAACTAGCCAGCACAACTAATTCTCTGGTTTGTTAACAAACTCTCACCTTCTTTTTTTGTTGACATCTTTGTCAATCACTTTCTCTTTTTCAAATGGGCAGGTGATCTTCAAAGGTCACCCTCCTATATGTCTCTCTTTCTGGACAATATTGTTAGGGTTGGGGTTTTGCTTCTTTGTGTGGTTTGAGACTCAGGCTTCCTCTAACAGCGCATTAACAGTTTTACCTCTTTACGAACGAAGCTCAAATCAGGCATGCAGGCGATTTTTATCCTCGTTAATGCGCATTTTTGAATTTGCATTTAAGAGCGACTTCTAATTTCCTTCGAAGTTACAGCGCCTCATCTCAGTGTAAAGAACTTCTGAGCATTCACATTAACGGTGATAGTGGGCATACTTTGGTGGTGATGTCATGCATGAAGAACTGCCCCTTCGCTGGGAACACCTCCTAGTTGTTCATTTTTATTTCCTGTCTCCTCCCTCCCACTTCCTTCTTCATCATCATCCCTCAGGATGGAATCTCCAGGAATGGCTGACCTAACCTGTACTGAAAATAAAGTTTCTTTTAAATCCCCTACCAGAATATTTCTTTCATTGAGACGCGGGGCCAGATGGAGGTGGTTTCAAAGGAAGCAAGGGAGTTGGTGTAAGGATGTGCGGATGATTAGCAATCCGCTACGACAAATTGTCCCCTCCCTTTCTGCGTTCCTGACATTGAGCTGCATGGGTGTGTGCGTGTGTATGCTGTAGATCACAAAAAAGACAAGTTATTACTGAGATACAACTGGAATATCTTTATTCTATGAATGATGTTTAAAGGAGGGCAGAAGCCGATTGCAAACGCTGTACAAAAATGTGTCCTTGATGCAGCAGATCTGCCTAGCAGAAGGAGGTTGCAAAGCAAAGGGAGATAAGGCTATCTAGAGCTAGCAGGGGGGGGGGGAGTGGAGTGTCCCTTGGGGAGTTTCTCCCCTCCCATCCCATAAGAGCCTGTCCAAAGCCATAGGCTTGCATTTCCATTTACTCCTGAACAGTTGTGGGGGGACTACTACAAATGGCAATTGGGCACAAGGGAAGAGGTAAACCAGGTGACCACTGGCAGGTAACCAAAGGTGGGAGATTCAGATGGGCAGGGTTAACAAACGGTGAGAAACTGAGGGGGCAGTTCCACCAGGAAACAGGGCGGTGCACCACTGGCAGGTAACCAAAGGTGGGAGATTCAGATGGGCAGGGTTAACAAACGGTGAGAAACTGAGGGGGCAGTTCCACCAGGAAACAGGGCGTGAGAAACTGAGGGGGCAGTTCCACCAGGAAACAGGGCGGTGCTTTCGTCAACATTTCCTCGTTCGAGCCTCGATCTGTGCTTCATTTATAATGCAATTCTACGCATATAAATAACTTTAAAGTGCATTGCATAAAGCCCATTATTCACTTCCACGTCTCTCGCCTATAGGTGTTACATATATAATTAGGCGTAAACTCGAATGTAGGCTAATTCGCATATTCGGAGAATCAGGTGTAAAAGCGACCTCTTCTAGAGGGGACCTCAGTGTCTTTAGTAGCGTCATGATAGACAGAAATCAACAGATGAAGCTTTTTGCCCTCATGGAGATACAACACTGGGGAAAGCTTGCCCTCTCGATTTTTACCTTTCTACCTTTTACTTACTATTAGATTGCTTGTGTTTACCCATAAATGGTACATTCAAGTCATACTGAAATCTGATGCATGCTTACCTTTGAGTAAACCCAGCTGAACAGAGAGAGACTTACTTCCAAGTAAACACTTATAGGACTGACATTTAATAATGTGGTCACTTAGAAGCTTTTTTTTAAAAAAGTCTAAAACAGCAAATTGGAAAGAAGTGCTCTGCAACCCTATGCTTACTTCTGAGGACTTGCTTCTGTTTACTCAGGAGTAAGTCTGTTCAATGGGGTTTACTCAAAGGTAAGCATGCATCAGATTTTAGTATGACTTGGATGTAAATGCAGTTGAAATCAATGGGATTTACTCTTGAGTAAGGGAACGGCAGATCTCTATTTTATGAACTGGAGATGCACAGCTTTGCATTATCAAAGGAAAGGAAAAGTGATCCTTTACAAATGCAAACAGGTGGACTTTTGCATTGGTGGAGTATCAGGGAAATGGTTTAAGGGGGGGAACTTAAAAATTCCTTTAAAAATCAAGGGATGAACTGATCTGATTCAAACATGGCATGCCAAAAGTTCTACTTGAGAGCTCTCAAGATCCAAAGTTTCATCTCTTTATCTTTAAAAATGAGGGAGCTGTGAGCACAGAGCAGTAAAAAGTCCATTCACTCTAACGTTTGACACAGTGTGCTGGAGGAGGAGAACTGCCTCGCCCCACCTGCCCCTTTCGTCAGCAAGACTCCATTCAAAGCACACACACCCAACAAAGGAAAAAGCAAGGGGACAGCACTAAACGGAAGCTTAAGGGCTCATTAAAGTTGCTTGGGAAAAATAATTCAGACTTTCCCCGCACCAAAATAATATGCAAAGCAGAGGAAAAGAGGCAAGATGGATGCAGGACAGAAACAACATCATGTGAGTCTTGCGCTGCAAAACCAGATACCAGGCATGGCAAGAGTGAGTCAAACCGCTGGTGTGATGGAGCTCATAGTGTCACCATGATGGGATTATAACAATATGACACAAGGTGTAGATCTGGCCTTGTTCTCCTTGTTTTTGCCAAGGCAAGTGTGGGCGCTCGTAATGCCAATTAGAGTGCAGTAGCTAGACTATCATCAGGTGGGGCATGGCCTGGGAGGGAGCTCCATGGTCCACATTCAGAGACCTGGTGATTTGCGTGGTAAAGAGGTTCCCCACAGATCCTTTTAGGAGCTAAGCTGAAATGAATATGCACCCTGCCTGCCCAAGCAAGTCAGCACATTTGGAAACAGGAAATATGTGTTTCCTGGAAAAAGGATGAGAAGGGTTTTTTGAAAATACATTTCTATACTGCCCAATAAACTATATAATTAACACAAAATAGCTGCTCACCTCCCTGGTAACTTTTCTTGGGAGAAGGATGCAGGAATGCAAATGATCAGATAGCCAGAGTAGTAAAAAGAAAGTATTTTGTCAGGAGCAACTGTTTAGCATTGAGAATGTTTCTACATGAGGCTTTTATTGTGTGCTCATGATTGCTTACTCATAGTACTTTACATGACGTCATTATCCTCTAGGGCCTCTCCCATGCTTTGCAATCACTATCATGTGTTTTTTTCTTTATAGGGAAAGTGTGGTATTTTTTTCTGAATAGCCCCTATAATACAACAGAAATCGTGTGTAATTGCGCAATTCCACTATACCACAGTGTCACCTAGTGGTTGTATAATAGAACATAAAGAAAGGTAGAGACCGCCCCCCCCCATCTGAAAAAAAAATGTGTAAAGAAGCCAATCTCAATCCCACAAAGAAGTAGAAGCCTTAGTAAACGGTATGGATTAAACGCTTCACGTAAAAAAAGCCCTAAGAGTCAATTGGAATATTTCTTCTTAAGTGATCCTTTTTCCTAACGCCAAACTGACTTCAAAGGGTTTTTCAAAATGCAGGTTGAGAGAGAAAGTCTGGAAAACTGAAGAGAAATCTTTCTCTGTCCTAGTTCTATTCAGCATTGGAGAATTATGGGCACAATTCATCAGGAGGTTTTCCTATGTAAGCCCTATGGAAATAAATGGAAGCTACACATGAGCGCATTACCATGGGGCTTGTAGAGGAGAACATCCTGGTGGATTGACAAAAAGTGACAAGCAGAGAGACAGAGAGAGGGAGGGAGGGAGGAGTTGTCTTGGGCTGTGGAAAGTACCTTGGATAGTTCCTTTTGCGTTCTGTGGTTCTGACAGAAACTCAGAGCAGATTCACCGCGTCACTGACATTGGAGCCACCAGCCTCCACTGGATACAGCACAATAATTCTAGAGTTACTGATAGCTTGGTTATACTGCTTACCTGCTTACCAGGAGAGCATCAAGTGTCTGTGTCTAATGTCAGATACTGACCTGTAGCAGGGATTTCTGTCAATTTCAAACCACCTCTGCTCCAAAGATCTTGTTTGTATTTGGCTATAGTTAACATATCGAGCTACAAGATGCCAGCTACAATTATTGTTCTGGATTCTTAGAGACACTGATTAGTATTTCTGTTATAATAGCAAGTCAATTTGAACTTTTTCAATGTAACAAATTATTTATAATTTGACCTGGTAACAGCATTCACGTACTAAAAATGTCATTTGAATCACAATGATTCCAGCAAAGTTTCATAATATAAAGGGGCAAAAACGATTAACGTAGCATATTATAGTTATTGATGGAGTTTTATAAATTGCTTTACATCTCACTGCGAGCCAGGCGCTGGTGGGTAAGAGGAGCCCAAGGTTTCTTCCAAACCTGGAGCTAAAGTGGAGAGGCAATGAACCCTGTCCCTCTCCTGCCCCAAAATTCAGCTGAAGCCTGGGGTTGGTTTTGGCTCTGTGCTTGGTGAGCACAAGTGAGCACAGGCCATAAGAAGCCTCTGCCTCCCATCCTCAGCTCAGAACTAGAAGGTAGAGGTGGAGGGTCTTAGCTTGCTCTGCCTCTGTGCCTGATGGGGGATTGTTCCAGAGCCAACACACCTCTGCATTCCCATTGCAACTCCGAACTGACTTGTGGACATGCTGCTGAAACTTAAGAGTTGCTCCTAGCCCAGTCTGCCCATTTGGCAGAGAGGCAGAGCAAACCAAAGCACCCCTACCTTCCAACTACAATCTAGAAGGGAGAGGTGGATGCATTTCAGCTTGCTCCACCTCTGCAGCCATCATGTGCTCCCAGGTAAGAGCACCCATCAAGTGCTGAGGCAGAGCAAGCCTCTGTCCCTCACTCCAGCTTGGAACTGCGGCGGAGTAGGAGCTTTTTTACAGCCCCCTCCCCTCCATCCAAGCTTACAGCTGTAGAGAGGAGCAGGAGATTTCCCCCGTGACCTCATGCTGTGTTTCAGAAACATAGCACGAGGTCAGGGACCAAACTCCATCTCTTTGGGGAACGGGGTGCTAGCAATAACATAGATTTGGGTTGACCATGAAGACCAGCCCCAACTTGTTGATCCCTAGTTATTCATAAGCCTGTCAACCATGATTCATGTGTGGAGGAGTATGAGGCTATTCTTTATCTATTTTTTAATTTTGAGGTGAAATACATTTAGTTTCCCCCTCCATTTTGTTTTAAAAGGAAATACGCGGTGTCTTTTGAATCTCAGATATGAGTTAGGTAATCTTTGAGCAAGGTAAACACTACAGTGTTAATTAAGCAATTTTATTTTTTAAATTATAGACTGCATCTTTATTCCAAAGAGGATATCAGGGCGATGTACATAAACATAAAACTTTCAATACAACAAAAGCAACCTAAAATCTGTTGTATCTCTTGCAGAACACCTTTGGTCAGCTGATTCACATGGTTCTAAAAGAGGCAAGGGATTAGGATGATACCCCAAATATTTAGATGCTCTGCCCCATCCTACTTCAGATCAAATGGGTATTTTTTAAATTTATTTTTTAAAGGGATTAAACTGGTAAAGTGAATTGAACACAAAATCAAGGATATTGTCTATACATGGGTTCTCAGCAGAGATTCTTTTACACATTTTTTGCTTTTAGTATGAACTGCTGCTGATCTCTCCTCCTGCCCCCACTTTTAGTCTGCTACTATTTCTAGTTTTGTTTTTATTGTTTTATTCTATGGGTTTGATCCAGACTTAGTCATACTGAGAGTAGATCCATGACTAACTTAAGTCCATTAAGCTTTTGGTCCTGGGCGATTTCAACATCCCATTCGAGGCTGGTTTGTCAGGTGCAGCTCGGGAGTTCATGGCATCCATGACAACCATGGGCCTATCCCAATTGGTCTCTGGACCTACACATTCAGCAGGTCACACCCTTGATGCTGTCTTCAGCTCCGAACAGACAGATCTGTGGGCGGAAGTAACAAATACCTCTGCATTGTCATGGACAGACCATTTTCTGGTATGGGGTAGTATCACGGCTGCCACCCACCCCTGCAGGGGTGGCGGACCTATTAAGATGGTCCGCCCTCGAAGGCTGATGGATCCTTTTGGATTCCAGAAGGCCTTGGAGGGATCTTTGGCTGGTATCGTCGACGATCCTGTAGAAGCCCTGGTCAATAGATGGAATCAAGACCTAACTAGGGCTATCGACACGATCGCCCCTCTCCGACCCGCTTCTAATCGGGTGCCCTGGTATACAGAAGATCTCAGGGAGTTGAAGCAGAAAGGACGATGACTGGAGCGCCGATGGTGGAAAACTCGACTTATATCCAATAAGACACGACATAGAGAACATCGTTCCTATGGGGTGGCAATACGTGCAGCGAAGAAAGCTTTCTTCTCTGCACGCATTGCGTCTGCGAATTCGCGTCCAGCAGAACTGTTCAGGGTAGTGAGGGGTCTAACCCGGGCACCCTCCCCCCTGAACCCGATTTTAGAGACTTCGGTAGTTTGCTGTGATGCCTTTAACGATCATTTCACAGATAAAATCTCTCGGATAAGAGCCGACTTAGATGCTGTCGTTATAGCAGAGGCTGACAATGGAGTGTCCAGCAACTCCGCGAGTAGAATTACACTGGATCAGTTTCAGTTGGTGAGTACCGAGGACATGGACAAGCTGCTTGGTCGAGTGAGGAGGACGACTTGCCCTCTCGATCCCTGTCCTTCTTGGCTGGTCGCCCAGGGAGGAGATGCAGTTAGATCACAATTACAATATATTATTAATGCATCTCTCAGGGAGGGGAGTTTTCCATCATGTTTAAAAGAAGCAGTAGTACGGCCGCTTCTAAAAAAGCCCTCCCTGGATCCCCTGGACTTTAATAACTACAGGCTAGTATCAAATCTTCCATTTTTGGGCCAGGTGATCGAGAGGGTGGTTGCCTTCCAACTGCAAGCAGTTTTGGATGATACAGATTTTCTAGACCCATTTCAAACTGGCTTCAGATCAGGATATGGAGTTGAGACTGCTATGGGCGCCTTAGTGGATGATCTACGCTTAAGTATTGATGGGGGAGTGTGTCCCTGTTCGTACTCCTGGACCTCTCAGCGGCTTTCGATACTATCGACCATGGTATCCTTCTGGAAAGCCTGAGGGGATTGGGACTTGGGGGCACTGTGCTTCAGTGGTTCCGGTCCTACCTCTCGGGCAGGTTCCAGATGGTGATGCTTGGGGATAGTTGCTCTTCAAAGAAGGAGCAGCTATGTGGTGTACCACAAGGTGCCGTCCTATCCCCTATGCTGTTTAACATCTACATTAAACCGCTGGGAGAGATCATCTGGAGGCATGGGGCGGGGTGCTATCAGTATGCTGATGACACCCAAATATATTTCTCTATGCCTTTGACAACAGCGTCAGTTAAGGATAGTGTGTCTCCTCTGAATGAATGCTTGGAGGCGGTAATGGGCTGGATGAGGAAAAACAAACTGAAGCTGAATCAAGACAAGACGGAGGTGCTTACTGTCAAGGGCCACAACCTGGGGTTGGAGGTGAGTCAGCCAGTTCTGGATGGGGTTACACCCCCCCCCCCGAAAGACTGTGTTCGCAGCTTGGGGGTGCTCCTGGATTTGTCGCTCCAAATGACAGCTCAGATAGATGCGACTGCCAGGAGTGCCTACTATCAGCTTCGGCTGATACACCAGCTGCGCCCCGTCCTAGAGTTGGAAGACTTAAAATCAGTAGTGCACGCGCTGGTAACTTCAAGGCTTGACTTCTGCAATGCACTGTACATAGGGCTACCTCTGTGCCTAGTCCGGAAACTTCAATTAGTTCAAAATATGGCAGCCAGATTGGTCACCAGTACATCTAGGGGTGACCACATTACACCTGTTTTAAAATCTCTTCACTGGCTACCAATCAGTTTCCAGGCGAAGTACAAAGTGTTGGATATTACCTTTAAAGCCCTACATGGTTTGGGTCCAGGTTACCTAAGGGATCGCCTTCTCCCATACAATCCGCCCCGCATGCTCACGTCCTCTGGGAAGAATGTACTACAGTCAATAAGAACTAGACTGACAACTGTTACCCAGAGGACCTTCTCTTCTGCTGCTCCCAGATTGTGGAATGACCTGCCAGGAGAGATTCGTGAACTCACCAGTCTTCAGGAATTTAAAAGATCTATAAAGACTGATCTCTTCTGGCAGGCCTACCCAGATTAATTTTAAAGTGTTTTATTGGTGTTTTATTGGTATTTTAATGATGTGTCGGTTTTAAGTGTTTTAATCAGTTTTGTATTTTGTGTTTGGTGCTGTTCCCCGCCTCGATCCGTTGGGAGAGGTGGGTAATAAATAAATATATTATTATTATTAATTTCAATGGGTCCACTCTAAGTATGACTCTGGGGGTGTCTGTACGCTCTATGAACACTGTAGTAGCTGTGCAGTGGTGCTGCATTATTTATTTGATGCAGCAGCCGCCAACTTCCTGACACATTGGATTCCTCCCCACGAATTTCAAAGTCTTGATTTGATGTGACTTTTAGCTTCGCTCCGAGGTCACCATGGGTTATTCAGTGGGTGCAGCTCTGGATAAGTCTGTGAATGCAGGGCAAGTGTGAGCTTGACAGAGAATGGCTGCCGGCGCTGCAGTTTTTCCTGGCCGAATAGCCCGCACTCACTCCTGCCCAGTCTAGCTTTTTTGATATCGCCTCGCAACAGTGATACTGTGGGCTTTTGAGCTGATCACCTTTGAATATGGTATTATATAGGCACTCCCTCTGTTTGGATCTAACATTATGCATTATAATCCACCCTGAGAGTTCTAATTCACCTGGGGGGTGAGATATTAATTTTTTAAAATACATCAATGATTATTTTTTGGGCTGGGATGCACAGCTTTGCATGATCAAAGGAAAGGAAAATCGATCCTTCACAAATGCAAACAGGTGGAAGATTGCACTGGTGAACATTCAGGAAAAGGGGGGGAATTTAAAAAATCTTTAAATTTAAGGGGGGAAATTTTAAAAATCTTTAAAAATCAAGGGATGAATCAATCTGGTTCAAATTTGGTATGCTAAGAGCTTTCCTGGAGTCCTATCACTATGCCAAGTTTCATTTCTTTATCTATAAAAATTACCCAGATATAAACATTTTGGTTAATTTCCATTTTAAAAATTCCTAAAAATCAAGGCATGGGCCTATCTGATTCAAACTTGGCATACCGAAAGCTCTACGTAAGAGCTCTTGAGACCCCAAGTTTAATCTCTTTATCTTTAAAAATTGCACAGATGTAAGCATGTTTGTACATTCCTATAGGAGCTCCAATGAGCAAGGGGGAAGGCAGAAACGTTCATCACCATGTCCATCATTGACAAGAACCAATGAACTGGAGGGGGAAGGAGAAGGGGCACATGGGGCAGGCCCAATAGCAGCAGGAGAGCAAAAAAATTCACAGGTATAGCTACGATAGTGAAAGGAGGAAGCACTTGTAGCGCTTCTGAAATGGAAGTAAAAAATGCGAAGGCAAACCAGGGGAAAAAAATAGGTGTGATGGAGCCCTTCATTTTACAATGGTGTCATTACTGAACAAAATCATCCTAGTTAACTAACAAGATAAACTTGGAGAAATTACAGTTTTGAGCAACGTGGAGCTCTGGAAGGACTTGGGACACTTTGCCTCCCGAGGGAAGTATATATTTTTAAAGGATAAACTGTGTGAAGTATGTAAAAACAAAGTACACTATAGATGGGAAGAGTATGATTAGAAAATACCTCTCACTGAGTCAGCCTAATAACCTGTCTCTATCCTGGAGGAGAACGGGAGATGCGCCGTACCTCAATTATACTTAATATAATTGTGTCACACTTTATGCAGTTGCATCAGGCCTTTGCCGAATTGCTGAGGACAGACTGGCCATTAACTGGTGTCAATAGGGACCTTCCTCTCTCCTCATTCAATGTGTGTGTGTCCCAATAAAAATTGGACACCCCTTCCAATTCACCTCAGAATCCAATATAAGCTGCTCCTGTTGACTTTCAAAGCTTGTCACAGTATAGCTCCTTCCTATCTTCCTTCTCTTAATTTCACATTATTGTGCCGTTCATGCTCTTCACTCATGGAATGTTATGTTTCTTACCCGCCCAAGGGACTTTACTTCTTTTGCTCGGCTTTGTCCATTTTCTGTCGTTGCCCCCTATGCCTGGAATTCTCTTTCAGAGCATTTGTGGACCACGAGTTCAATTACAGTTTTTAAAGCTCAGGTGAAAACTTTTCTTTTTCCTAAAGCTTTTAGAACTTATTTTGATCTTACTTTTACATTGTTAGTTTTATTGTCTTCTGTGCCTGTTTGGTGCATTCCCTTCCCTTTCTTTTTGTTTTATTATGATTTTATCAGAATGTAAGCCTATGTGGCAGGGTGTTGCTGTTTTGTTGTTTTACTATGTACAGCACCATGTACATTGATGGTGCTATATAAATAAATAAATAAATAAATAAATAAAATGTAAAGGAAAAGTTTTTAACCTTAATGTAACATGTGACCCATCTGCCGAGCTTAAACAGTCAGCTGTCTAGTGCTGTTGGCTTGGAAAAAGTTGACTGCATTTCTTGGTCCATTTGATTGACTGCACATCCTAGTAAAGAGAAGTGGCGAGATCTTAAACATTAATATTTTGATCACAAGCCTGAGATTTAAAAGGCCTTCCTTCCTTCCCTTTCCTTTTCTCCCCAGAATAAGTAGAAAATAATGTGGCATGAGGGAGCGCAAGGTATAAAACCTGCCAAGAAAGGCAAAGAGAAGGTTGCTGTCATTTCCTGCCTCAGCTGGTTTTCATACTTAGTAAAGAAGGCGAGTTCTACAGGCCTCTCAGTCACAAGAGAATTTGAAAAGCTTTCCTTACAGAAATCGAAAGCTCCCCAAAATGCTGTTATTAACTAAAAGGGACTGGAGGAAGCTTGCTTTCAAACATTGTGCTTTGACTAGGGTGACCATATGAAAAGGAGGACAGGGCTCCTGTATCTTTAACAGTTGCAAAGGACAGGGAATTTCAGCAGGTGTTGTTTATGCATACATAACCTGGTGAAATTCCCTCTTTATCACAACAGTTAAAGCTGCAGGAGTTCTGTCTCTTGACCATGTACAGCTTTAACTTTGTGATGAAGAGGGAATTTCACCAGGTTCTGCATATATACAAATGACACCTGCTGAAATTCCCTTTTAAAAATTTTTAACTGTTGTGATTTTTATGTTTATATTGTTGCTGTTCCCCGCCTCGATCCGGAGGGAAAGGCGGGTTACAAATAAATATTATTATTATTATTAACAGTTGTAGAGAAAAGGGAATTTCAGCCAGTGTCATTTGTATGCAACTAGTTCCTGGTGAAATTCTCTCTTCATCACAACAGTTAAAGGTGCAGGCACTATACTAGAATGACCAGATACAAAAGAAGGCAGGGCCCCTGCAACTTTAACTGTTGTGATGAAGAGGGAATTTCACCAGGAACTAATTGCATACAAATTACACTGGCTGAAATTCCCTTTTCTCTACAACTGTTAAAGTTACATGAGTCCTGACCTGGATTTTATCTGGTCACCTATTCTTGGGTGAATGCATAGGCTTGGGTTTTTAGCAAAGGAGCTCTATTGCATATACCATAATAAATAATACTATTTCCTATTATTCATTTCTGTAGCACTTTTTATTGTGCATAGTGCTTTATGTTAATTATCTCATTCATTATCATGATTAACGTGTTGGGTAAGTCACAGTAATAAACCAGATTTTACAGAGAAGGAATTGGTAGAGTGAGGAGATAATTTGTCCAAAGTCATATAAAACATTTTATAGATTAACAGAAATTAGATGTCATAAATTGTTAGTCCAGACTGAAATTCTTTCTATTTCAACATGCTCAGTTCCATTCCTCTTCAAAGTGAGGATAGCTCCTGGAACAATTGGTGATCATTCACGAAGCAAGTCCATTTTCCACTTCTTTTTTTGCACCATATTTCGCAGCAGGATTTCTCAGTCAAGGAGCCTGAGACTTATTAAAATTAAATTTTCATGAGGGTTATATTTAATACAAGGTTACACTGCATGTAATCTCAGCATCAGTATTTTGATATTACACCACATTATTCTGCTTTTGCTCAATCAAAGCCATGGCTTTTGGTTGACAAGCCAGTAGAACGTCCTGATCCAGATTTCATTTGCTCATAAGGAAATCAACATCTTTGCATGAAGACAGCAACTATCATAGTAAGGTAATGCAATATGTGCTATATTCCTCCAACCAAAAACGTGACGTAAGTAAGTGTAGTATTCTGGCCTAATATATTTATAAAACATTAAGTGTGTCCTCTTCCACTGTGCTGCCCACATCCTGTCCACAATTGAGCCTCATTCTAGCCATTCTTCTGGTGTATCTTTGTTAACAGCACTACTTGCAGACTGTGCCACCAGTGTATTTGGGCAGTTTCACCAGTGTATCTTTTGTGCCAGGTGATTTAACAGGGCTGCCACCAAATCATGTAGCCTCCCCCCACCCCGCCTGCAAAAGTCAAGGCTAGGACTGCTCTGTCAGGTTCTTGCGAAATATGTTGAAATGGGAAGAGTATCTTTTGAAATGGAAAGAATATCCTCCATTTCCTCCTTTCCCTGGGTTGTTGCAGGACAAATTAGTCATTTGGTTAATTTCAGTGGCAATCAATCTTGACCATTACCTACTTAGGAGAAAGAAAACCTGTATATTACGTACCTTTGTATTCATGTCCTTTGGCTAAAATGTCTTGTGGATCAAGCTCATTGTATGATAAATGTTTTTTTAAAACAAAGGTATCCATGACAGAATTTTGTCAATGGATATTTGGAGTGAAATTTCAAAAACGATGTGGCTTGTGGCAATTCCTGCTAGTAAAATATTCCACAGTCCAGTCCATAGATTCTTAAACTAAATATTCCTTTGCAAATGTATTTGAGGGGCATGTTTGTGCAGATGAAGAAACCACATAAAAAGTTTCCTGGAAGCAGTAAACTTCAGCTTCAGAGAATTTCCATTCTTAAGAACTTTGGCATGTATTTCCTTTGCCTGCTCTGTTCCCACAACAAATTTGCTTAAGCCAGCACAATCTGTGACCTACCTAGGAGGTGATTGAACCACTCTCAATCCCAATAGGCAGCAAAACAGGAGGTTCATTGAGCCCCCAATGCAGAGGTGGGAAGACTTCAGGTTTGCTGGATGGTCTACTTTTATTTGTTTGAACCTCAAGATTCACCAACCAGAGTCAAGTACAAAAGACATTCTTAGAATGAAAGAACTGGATGTCTCCGAGCATATTCGGAACCAAGAATATTTTTTTTCAGTACCAGAACTGAACTGAGCTCACCTTTCATACAAAAGTCCACTCCCAGTTATCTCAAGTTGTCTTTATTTCAGCAGCCTAATTGAGGTGGGAAAATCATATCGTTGTAGCTATTGTTAAACAGCTGGAAGTCAGAAATCCTTGCAGATCTACTGCAAATCACCCAGAGATCTACCAGTACAACCTCCTGATCTGCCTTCTTCCCACCCCTGGGCCTACACTATGATGATTTGATTTGATTTGATTTGATTTGCACCTCAAGAAAAATGGCATTCAAGGCAGCTTACAAATAAAACTCAGTTAAAAAACACACAACAGCAACAAACCTGATAATATGCCCAAGTGCTACTTGATGGTGGAAAGACAGCAGATTGGGAACGAATGTAGCTTCCTTTGGCAGGGAATTTCACAACCTCGGAGTAGCCACCGACAAAGCCCTAGTGGGCTACAATACATGATTGTGTGGCTACATTTGGCTTGGTTGGTCACAAACTGTGTAAGCCTGGTTTAGCTATGTTATGTTACCTTTTACCCTTTTCCTCATTATTCTTTGTATTAAAGTTCATATGCCTTCTGGTTTATATTCCCTACCACTTTTGTTCGAATCAACCTTGAGATGGAACACACCTGTGCAGATTACCTAGAATTGGCCAAAAGGCATGTGACAGTGTATGAACAGGATTATCCTTAAAGATTTACTCATCACTGTAAAGGGGTTCAGATAGACTGCGCTGGTTGGAGAACGAGAGTGAAGGCTGGGGGGGGGGAGTAGTATAGATAGCTGAGAGGACTGGTTAGAGTAGGAACATACCGCTGTAGCAATTAGAAAGACAAACGGCCCTGAGCTGCCACCTGGGAGGAGATAAGGGATTCAAGGACTCCAGAGCAGGAAGGCCGGGGCTATCGCAGGCTGTAAAAACTTCAAGGCCAGCGGAGGAGGTGTGAAGAAGAGATGAGCTCTGGCGCCGAGATGGGAGGGGGAACATTCCAAGGAAAGGGGACAAAAACCCTAACCGGGAAGAAGGGGCTGGTCTTGGTGGGGAAGGAATGCCAAGAGTTAGTCGCACTGGAGAGGCAGGCCACTGGTCTCGGGTTGGCATCGATGGGCCTTGCTGTAGAGAATTGTTTTAGACCGCTGAACCTGTCCTTTTGATGAATAAAGCTGCTTAAAGAACTACGTGAGTCCTGGTTTGTGTCTCTGAGTTCTGCACATCCTAACAGGAGAATTGCCCCAGGGCATTCCCTCCCTTACATGGTGGCTTAGCGGTGGGATGTTGTGCAGAAGCGGAGAAAGCAAACAGTGACGAAGTGGAGAAGCGGTGACAGAAATGGCCAAGAAAGAACTAAAGAAGATGCAAGGTATTGAGACAGTGGAGCAGTTCCTGCCAGTAGTTGGGGGAGATGGAGGGGCCATGGGGCCCGGGCAGGTGACCATCGAAGAGTGGGTCGTGGGCGAAGGCTCAGGAGGGGTGACTGAGCTGAAGAAAAGAGCAGCAAAGAAACAGGCCCCTGTGGAGGTGTCGGCCGACGAGACCCGAAGCGGGGCGCGGCCTAAGGTGCCGCTACGGGAAAGCAGGGACAGCGGAGAGGCGGAAAGGGGCCTCGCGAAGGAAGAGATGGATCAGCAAGAACGACGGATCCGGCAGATGTATGCAGACTACCTGGAGCTGGCGGCACAACAGATGAGGTGGGCTAAGGTGAAGGAGGAGGCCCTCCAGCAGACAATGGCCACCCCGGCGCCGCCGACAGCACCTCGGTTGGATAGACGGATGTTCCCGGCATATAAGGAAGGGGACGATGTAGTGTCATTTTTTGCAGTGTTCGAGGCAGCGTGCGAAGAGGTGGGAGTGATCGGGAACCAGAGGATGGCCCTGCTCCGAACCCAAGTATCTGGGGCGCTACTAGATCTAATGGCGACACTGCCGAGGGAGTCGCGGTCGGAGTATGAGTACTTCAAAAAACTGGTGAGGACACAATATGCGCTCTCGGCGGAACATTGTAGAAAGAAATTTCGGCAGCTGACGATGAGAACGAAGGAGACCTATACGGCTTTCGCGACGCGGCTGAAAGCGGCTTTTGAAACTTGGGCAGAAGCGGCGGGAGCGGATAATAAGGAAAAACTGCAGGAGCTGATAGTTAAAGAACAATTGGCCAAGCAATTCCCAGAGCGCTACGATGCCTGGCTGGGGGAAAAGGACCCAAGTACGGCCGCAGAAGCTGCACAGATGGCGGATCGACTGAGCGCCTTCGGAAAGCGGGAGCCGGAAGGGGGCCGGAGCGGAGGACGCGAGAGAGAGAGTCGGCGCCCGGGAGAAGTGACCCCGAGAAAGAAGGCGGCCTGGCCAGCGGGAGAGCGCGCCGAGCGCGAGACACAGCGCCTAGGAGTCAAGCCTCCGGTGGAGGGGTGTTTTTTTTGTAAAGAGAAGGGTCACATGAAGCGAGACTGCCCGAAGCTGGCGGCAAGGTACCCGGCGGGGGCAGAAAACCCAGCCCCGGCGAGAGCGTTGGTGCAGGCAGCGGCGGCGGCGCCCGAGTCGTCCTCGTCGAATTGGAGCGATGAGAGTGAAGGTGAAGTGCGAGAGACGGAGTGGGAATATGCCGCGGCAACAACTGGAGAGTCGAGCCGCGGAGAAGACACCAGCGAGCCGCCAGTGGGGGTGGCGCAACAAGCGACCCAAGACCTCTCGATGAGCTTGGTTTCGCCGGCGCAGCTCCAATGGAGCCGGAGGCAGTTCTGTGAGTTAATTCGGGTCAATGGGCGGGTGACAAGAGCCCAGCGGGATACCGGAGCTGATGTGTCGTCCATCCATGCCAGTTTGCTGAAGGAGGGACAAAAACTTACCCAACAGACCTTAAGGGTCACGCCATATGGGGCAGCGCCCTTTGAAGCCCCGCTGGCACGCATAGAAGTGGAGTTTGGGGATTGGAGAGGGGAGTTGACAGTATTGGTCCATAAGTCAGGTCCTTTATTTTTGTTAGGTAACGATATATGTTTTAAAACAACTGTTATGCCAGTGATTACACGTAGCCAGCGGGTGAAGGGGGCAGCCGAGACAGGCGAAGAACCGGCGGCGGAGAAGGGACCCTCAGAAGCGGAGGCTAGCGAAGAAATTACTGTGGGAGAGGCGGAGGAGCCGGGATTTCGACAAGGGCAACAGAGAGACCCCTCCTTACAGCCGTGTAGAGATCGGGCGGCGGGGAAAGAGCTGTCCGGAGGAGGGAGACGATGGGCAGGGTTTAGATGGGAAAGAGGAATGTTGTATCGGGTATTCCGCCCAAAGAAAGGGGGGGGGATTGAGAAGAAACAACTGGTGGTGCCCCGAGACTTCAGGACTCGGGTGATGGAGGCGGCGCATGAAACGTTGTGGGGGGGGCACTTGGGGATCCGGCGCACGCTGGCAAGGGTGAGCCGAGGGTTTTATTGGCCCTCCGTGGCGGCGGACATTCGAGAGTTTTGTGGCTCTTGTGGGCCCTGCCAGCGGGTGGGGTACCCAAGGGACCATCCTCGAGCGCCTTTACAACCATCCCCCATTTCGGAAGTCCCTTTTGAGAAGGTGGGGGTGGATATCCTGGGGCCTTTTGCCCCGGCCACGAGAGCGGGAAAAAAATATATTCTCACGCTAGTGGATTATGCCACCCGGTATGCAGAGGCGGTGCCATTGACTTCTATTACTGCAGAACAGATCGCTAAAGCCCTTATGTCTGTGTTTATTCGCTTAGGAATGCCTAAAGTATTGGTGCACGATTTGGGCGGCGGCTTTATGTCCCAACTGTTGAGAGAACTATGGAAGTTGGCGGGCGTACAACAGTGCACCTCGGCGGCCTATCACCATGAAGGAAATGGTCTAGTAGAGAGATTTAATCAGACCTTGGGGAAAATGTTAAAAGCGTATGCTGTGGCACACCACAAGGATTGGGACGTTGCTCTACCGTATTTGATGTTTGCTTACCGGGATGCCCCCCAGGACAGTCTGGGGTTTTCCCCAAATGAAATGTTGTTTGGGAGGGAGTTGCGGGGACCCTTGGTTTTGATGAAAGAAAAGTGGGAGGGGGGAGAGACGACGAAACCTGCCTCAGTAGTGAGTTATATACAAAATCTGCAAAACATTCTTCGAGAGGTGGGGGAGGCCGCGCAGACGAACTTGGCACGGGCGCAGCAGGAGCAGAAACAATGGTATGATCGTAAAGCCAGACTGCGGACGTTCCAGGCAGGGGAGAAAGTGCTGGTGTTAAAACCCGTGAAGCCAGAGAAACTGGCTGTGCGATGGGAGGGGCCTCTGGTGGTAGAAAAACGTTTGAATGAGGTGAACTATTTGTTGAAACCCATACAGGGTCGGGGTCGCTCCAAAGTCTACCATGTAAATATGATGAAGAGGTTTAGAGAAAGGGAGGTGAGAGTGCAGAAGGTGGACCTGGGGGGACCCAGGGCAGAATTATTGAAAGAGTATCGACACAAAGGCGGGTTAGAGCAAGCAACGTTCTCGGAGGCTTTGACTGCCACCCAGCGGATGCAGCTGGAACAACAGCTTCAAAAATTTAGAGAATTGTTTTCAGGATTGCCAGGGAGAACCGATCTTATTACTCATACCATACACACGGGAAATCATCCTCCCATCCGGGTCCCAAACTATAGAATCACAGGGAAACATGCTGAAATTATACAAAAAGAGGTGGACGAGATGTTGGCACTGGGAGTGATACAGGAAAGCCATAGCCCATGGTCCTCCCCCATTGTGTTAGTAAACAAAAGAGATGGGAAAATTAGATTTTGTTTAGATTTCAGGAAGTTAAATTTGATATCTATGGGCGATTCCTACCCCATGCCCCGCACCGAAGAATGTATTGAGACGCTGGGACGGGCAAAGTACATTTCCACATTGGATCTAACCAAGGGCTATTGGCAGGTGCCTTTAGATGAGGAATCGGCCCTGAAGACTGCGTTTGCTACTCCGAAAGGCTTATATCAATTCCGAGTAATGCCTTTCGGGTTGACCTCTGCGCCAAATTCCTTCCAAAGGCTAATGGATGGGGTTCTAAGAGGTTTGGGGGCTTTTTCATGTGTTTACCTGGATGACATTGCGGTTTACAGTCAGACGTGGGAACAACATTTAGAACATCTTGCCCAGGTGCTTGGGCGCCTGAAACAAGCGGGATTGACTGTAAATGCGACCAAGTGTCAATTTGGGTTGGGGGAAGTGACGTATTTGGGACACCAGGTAGGGGGGGGCAGTGTGAAACCGCTGGAAGCGAAGGTAGAATCTATCCAAAACTGGCCGGTGCCCCAGACAAAGAAACAAGTGCAGTCCTTCCTGGGATTGGCCGGGTATTACAGGCGGTTTGTGCCAGACTTTGGGGCTCTAGCGGCCCCCCTTACGGACCTCTGTCGGAAACGACAGCCTGTTAGAGTGCAGTGGACAGCGCAGTGCCAGCAAGCGTTTGAAAGCCTCAAGCGCTGTTTGAGGAGGCGCCCAGTGTTACAAGCGCCCGATTTTGACCAACCGTTCGTCTTACAGACGGATGCCTCTGAAAGGGGGCTAGGGGGGGTGTTGTTGCAAGAAGATGGAAACGGACGGATGCACCCCATTGCCTTCATCAGTAAAAAACTGTTGCCACGTGAGAAAGCCCTGGCTACTATTGAGAAGGAGTGCCTGGCCATCGTATGGGCCATTAAGAAGCTACGGCCGTATTTGTGGGGGCGCCCCTTTCTGTTGCAGACCGACCATTCCCCGTTGTGCTGGCTGGCTAGAGTGAAAAATACCAACCAGAAGTTGTTGAGGTGGAGTTTGGCCCTACAGGACTATGAATTCACGGTTAAACACATTAAAGGGAAGGAGAACGTGGTGGCAGATGGATTGTCACGGCAGTACTTGGAGGCCCAACCAACAGAGCGGGAGCTAGAGAGAACAAGAGAAAGTGGAGATGGAACTGAGAGTGAATTGAGCGAAGCAAGAGAGAGAGGGAGAAAGAGGCTGGAGCCTAGAGTAGGGAGGGCGAAACCCCCTCAGTTCCATCTTAAGGGGGGAGGTGTAAAGGGGTTCAGATAGACTGCGCTGGTTGGAGAACGAGAGTGAAGGCTGGGGGGGGGGAGTAGTATAGATAGCTGAGAGGACTGGTTAGAGTAGGAACATACCGCTGTAGCAATTAGAAAGACAAACGGCCCTGAGCTGCCACCTGGGAGGAGATAAGGGATTCAAGGACTCCAGAGCAGGAAGGCCGGGGCTATCGCAGGCTGTAAAAACTTCAAGGCCAGCGGAGGAGGTGTGAAGAAGAGATGAGCTCTGGCGCCGAGATGGGAGGGGGAACATTCCAAGGAAAGGGGACAAAAACCCTAACCGGGAAGAAGGGGCTGGTCTTGGTGGGGAAGGAATGCCAAGAGTTAGTCGCACTGGAGAGGCAGGCCACTGGTCTCGGGTTGGCATCGATGGGCCTTGCTGTAGAGAATTGTTTTAGACCGCTGAACCTGTCCTTTTGATGAATAAAGCTGCTTAAAGAACTACGTGAGTCCTGGTTTGTGTCTCTGAGTTCTGCACATCCTAACAGGAGAATTGCCCCAGGGCATTCCCTCCCTTACAATCACAATGAATATACGACCCCTTTTTACTATCAGAGTGAAAATTCCTGTAATTAACAGATAGCCTGAAGGGATGTAATGTTGATGTTTTAGCTACTAAATATTTACAATAGTTCTTCTAACTAAGATACTTCCCCCCACCCCAAGGAGAGAAGGCAGTGATCAGAGGAATACTTTTACTAACTTTCCCTAGAGGCACCTCTTATGTCTGAAGGCATCTGCTATTTTCCCCCCTCAAAAGATAACATGCAGACACCTGTCAGTTAACAGCTATTCACCTAAAATAATCCTCTTTATTGCTGCCACTTCAAATTCTCAAAAACAAGATCTGGCAATTAGGTGTTTTTTCTTCAAGAACAAGAGACTGTTCCTCTAATCTGGTTTATTCCAAAGAGGCTTCAGTAAAGACAGAAGACAGGAAAAGCTTGCTCTTACTCTCGTAATTGACCCCAAAGGGCCATTTTACCACTCGTTTGTCCTGAAACTTGCGTATTGCGTAAGAACTGCCATAGGTCTAACTCAGCCTTCTCCAACCTGGCACCCTCCAAATATGTCAGGATTACAACTCCCATCATCCACAGACATCACTGACCAGATAGATGGGTGGAGTCATCCAGTCTCCACCTTATTTTGTTATAGGGTGGGGCCTCAGCTTTTTGAGGCCTAGTTGGAAACTGCTGCTGTTGCTTCTTTTCTTCACAGGGCAGTTGGAACTGAGAACCTCCATAAGGGCCCCAGCCCAGTTGGCAAAATCAGTTTCTTCAGTCTGCTGCTTCTTCTCCCCATCCTCACAGGACAATTTATACCTCGCATCAAGCCCGACCCCTCAAGTCAGAGCTGCCTCCCACCTGCTAGACTTCTACCTCCATATCTTTGATTGACATGAAGTTTCCCTCCCCCTTGCCTAGGGTGACCAGACTCCCGGATTTGTCCGGACATGCCCGGGAAATGGGAGCAAATCCGCATCTGGGCGGAAAATCCGCATCCGGGCGCGAGGCGGGCGGGGGGCGGCGGGTGGCCTGCGCGGGAGGGCGGCGGCACGAGGCACTTACCTGCTGGGGCATCCGCTTCCCTCCGGTGCTCGGAATCTACTGAGAAACAGGCTTCGCGGCCTGTCCCTCAGTAGCGCGCCAGGTCATCACCCGGCGCGCTACTGAGAGACAGGCCAGGAAGCCTGTTTCTCAGTAGATTCCGAGCAGCGGAGGGAAGCGGACGCCCCAGCCGGTAAGGAGCGCGGGGGCGGGCGACGAGGGGGCGGCGCGGTGTGGGGGGGGTGTCGCGGCGCGGGGGGGCGGCGCGAGGCATGCGGGCGGGGGGGCGGCGCGGGTCGTGGCAGGGGGGCGGCGCTGGTCGTGGCAGCGTGGGCGCGCGGTGGGGGGGTTGTTTTGGGTGGGTGGGTGGGTGGGTGGGGTGGCGGGGGGGAGTCCGGGTTTTGGATCCTCAAAATCTGGTCACCCTACCCTTGCCCCCAGTTTAAATTTGGATTAGTAAGGTTTCAATTCGTATATCATCAGGGGGCAAGAGAATTGCTTTGTTTGTTTATGTTACCGTCCCCCTCTGCATGCAAGCTCATTATACATAAGTAATGATGTATAAATGAATAATGTTTCTGTATTAGTGAGGAGGGAAGCAGAGGAAGAAATCTCTGGCTGGGTTTGGACAACATGATAAGCAATGGGTTATTAATTAGGCAACCATCCGTAGTGTTGCTTAGTATGTTGTCTGGGGGGCACACAACTGACAGTTGTCTATTTTAATAAAATAAGCAACGGAAAAAAACAACGGGCTGCTCCATTGACCCATTGCTTAACATGTCGTATGGCAGGCTCCGTTGTCAAATTTAATGCGTTGAGTGTGCTATTTTGGGAGCACATAGAGTTCTCTGGCAGGAGTGGCTGAAAGAGCCCCAGCTGCTCCTATATCGCCAACAGAACTTGCAATGGCTGATGGGATAGGCCTGGGAGGAGGGAGGGCAGAGCACCGGATGGCCAGAAGGACAATGGGAGTTTCAGCCGCATGACGGGGCAACATATCGTGTGGGGAGTACTGCCTAGGCTGACCAGATAAAATCCAGGTCAGGGCTCATGTAACTTTAACAGTTGTAGAGAAAAGGGAATTTCAGCCAGTGTCATTTGTATGCAATTAGTTCCTGGTGAAATTCCCTCTTCATCACAACAGTTAAAGGTGCATGCACTGTACTAGAGTGACCATATACGAAAGAAGGCAGGACCCCTGCAACTTTAACTGTTGTGATGAAGAGGGAAATTCACCAGGAACTAATTGCATACAAATGACACCAGCTGAAATTCCCTTTGGTCTACAACTGTTAAAGTTACATGAGCCCTGACCTGGATTTTATCTGTTCACCCTAGTACTGCCAAAATAATGCACCATGAGTTGACTATTCCCTCCTCCATTACCTAAAGTGTCATCTGAGTCCTCCCTCTATTTTGTTTTGTTTTTACTGAGAACTGCTGCCCCAAATGTCAAATTTTCAGGGCAAGATGGAGTCCCTGAGTTTTCCTCCTCCCCTTGCCCCTGAGCTGTAAATAACCAAAGGGTAAAGTGTTACATGTGTCTTTTGCCTCTCAAAAGCCTGGAACTCTCTTATCGTACAGAATTCACACCTCCATTCTCACAAAGCATATCCACTTCTCTATTAAAGACAAACCAATCCCTTATCTTGTCTTGTACATTCATCCCTAGCCATTGTAATGGGGCTCCAATTAAAGCCATAGTCTGTCCTTATCAGCTTCCTAAAGGCCCAGGATTTGTAACTTTGGTGAATAAAAATGGTGTGTTCCTCCCTCCTTGCTAAGCTATAGCTACTGGTTGATATCTACCTGAATTCTCTGTTTAAAGGAGCTGAAAGATAATGAGAAGGATCAAAGCCTGATGCCTAAAAAAATCAGAGACAGTGTTTGGGTTGAGAGGTAGGGTGGCCATGTGTCCTACTTTACAGAGGACAGTCCTCTGTTTGAAGACATCTTCTATTTGAAGGACTGTAGTTGAAGTCCACTTTAAAGATGAAGAACCATCTTGAAGTTAACACCTGGGCAGCAGAATGGGCAGGCACACAGGTTACCTGGTCACAGTCTATCCCACCATTATAGTGAGAAGTACTCTAAATTAGCACATGCACATTTTATGCAAATCCTTTGTTCCATTTTTGGGTGGAGGGATGCATTTCTTCTTTTATTGGTAATGTATAATTGTAGGTCAGGCATTACCACGATCACAGGTATTTGTCACAAGTATTGTGAAGTGGCCTTTAATTTTCTTTGCTAAATTTGTACCTTAATACATTATTCCTGGGCATGAGCCTGGCCTTATCAAGCTATTTGTTTGTTTTTCATTTTGCTGGGTGGGTATTGTAGTTTGAGAACTACCTGATATAAATCCTAAAGTTGTGCGTCTGAACAGATACTGTTGTATCATAGGCTGTGGTGATAGTCAATGGATTTTGTGGTATGGTCTGGATGGAAGCTGGAACCATGTAATATGTATAGAGATCAGTAGTTTTTATAGAAGGCAATTACCATATGTCCATTATATAGTTGCACAATAATATCCAGAAAGTAGACTTATTGCATGGACTGGTTGATGGTGTGGTGAAATTTATGGAACTGGGTGGAACTTCACAAGTTCCTCTTGTCCATGTGTCTAGAGGTATCATCAGTGTGTCTCAGACAGGGGAAAGGCTTTTGAGGATAAGAGCTGAGAGACTGTTGTCCTAAGCCACCCATAAAGGTACTTGCATACTGTAGAGTCATGAGAACACCCATGGCCACTGCATTTTCTCAACAAAGCTGAAGAATTTTTTGATAAGTACAAAATGACAGAGTTTGGTGGGTAGGTGTATCATAGCCCCATCTGTAATGATATTCCTGATAGTCCATTTTTTTGAGGAATTTTGACATAAAGGGCCTCAACTTCTATGGTAGCCAGGATGTATGGTATTATGTGGAAGATTGTCAATGGATTGCAGTTTCCTCAGCAAGTCAGTGATGTGCTTGGAGTATTGGTAGCATATAGACTGAGAATAGAGTCCATATAAGCAGACACCCCACCTGTGCCAGTACTGATGTCTGAAACAATGGGGTGTCCAGGTTAGAAAATGTTTGGTTGAGGCTCCACCTGGGGCATATTTGCATGGATTTGGTCAAGCACATCTGAAGGAAATTTCTTCTTCAGGTTGAGTAGTTGCTTATGATTTTCCTCAGTGGGGCTTCAGGATAGGTACTTGCAAAATGTGGTGTTGTATAATTTTTAAAGGTTGTTTTACTTACGTTGTTTTTTCAGTTATAAAAGATGATAGTATGTTTTCCAGAACTCCCTTCATGATCTACCAGTTCTTTAAGTTCAGTGATGAATATGATTAAAATGTTTTGCCAGAACTAAATTTCCCATGTAGATTGGGGCCATAGATACAACTTGGTTGCAAAAACAGAATTTAGCTTTAAATGAGGCGTCTCCTTAGAACATGATAACTCCACAGAAAACAACAAATATGAAGAGAAGCAAGGGAACTGGGGAGAGAAGGTAAGAAGACCCTTGTAGCAGTCCGCACATAGCTACACACAACCCTAGTTCCCCTGCTTGACTGCCACCATTGGGCTCAGAGCCAGCAACTCATACAGATGGCATAGCTCCTGCAAGGCACCAAGTGGTACACAGGGAGCTCACAAGGTGGCTGTGTCTGGTATGAAACAAGGCTCTGAGACTAGTCACTTTAGTAGGGGGAGAACCTCTATCTGGTCCTGACCTGCCGGGAGAGATTCGCCAACTTACTAGTCTTCAGGAATTTAAAAGATCTATAAAGACTGATCTCTTCCAGCAGGCCTACCTAGATGAATTTTAAAGTGTTTTATTGGTGTTTTATTGGTGTTTTAATGATGTACTGGTTTTATCTGCTTTTAATCAGTTTTTGTATTTTGTGTTTGGTGTTGTTCCCCGCCTCGATCCGTTGGGAGAGGCGGGTGATAAATAAATATATATATTATTATTATTATTATTATTATTATTACAAGGCAAAGTGGGTTACTCTGGGCAAACAATGTGCAGTTAGGCGGTTCAAGTGGAAGGGAGGGAAGGATCCTGGCCCTGGAAGTGTGGGGAGAGTAGAGTGGGGAAAGTGCTAGGAAAGGATCACAAGGAATGGTGTTGGAAGCCAAGCAAACCCTCGGCTGATCTTGAAGCTGTGTCACAGTGAGTCTGTCCCTCGATCAAAGAGAGCAAGAAAAAGCATTGGGTGCCCAAACTCAAGGGCAGTTATAAACTTCAAGACAAAGGGAACCAAGGAGTAAATTAATTTGATCCCAGACTCAGGATGGGATAAAATGAAGCAATCAGTAGTTTGAGGGCAAAATTAAGCTGAGTTACATGTGATTGGTGTATTTACTCCAGAATAAGCATGTGTAGCCCCAATTAGGATTGAGAGCACAGGGCTCTGGGAAGCTTCATCTCACTCCTTTTTATCCTGAAATTACAAAAGCTCAGGGAAGGAGGGAAAGGTACGCAGAACAAAAGGCATCATGAGGGCTGCCCAGGTGGCACTTTCACCAGCTGATCTATTTTGGGTTGAGACATTTCAGGACTGGGCCATGCTTCTCGCCAAGGCTCTGGGTTGGCCAATTTAAAGTTACCCCTGTGGATTGTCTGACTTGGATGATGACTTCAGAGTCAGGTAGGGATTTGGATGTATCTGTAGTTCCATGAGAACAACTCCTTTTAATTTAATCAGTGGAGGACACACATCTGGACCTTATGATCAACATCTGAGGCTGTCCTCCAAGTGCCATCTCCAAGGAAGGCTCGGAAGGTGGCAACAAGGGATAGGGCCCTTTTCAGTGGTGGCCCCCCAATTATGGAATGATCTCCCCACTAAGGCCCACCTGGCACCAACACTGTCATCTTTTCAGCACCCAGTTAAGACTGTCCTCTACTTCCAAGCATTTAATGACATATGATAGGGCATTTATGTCACCTAACACAAAGAATACATTGTTGAAATTGTTTTTAGCTGTTCAAATTATTTTAAACTTTGTATATTGACATTTTGTGCTGTATTTTATTGTCTTGTGAACTGTTGTGAGCCAGAGAGTTTCAGCTATTGGGCAGTATAGAAATGAAGATGATGGTGATGAGATATTTTAGGCCTGCTACTATCCAGGACCTCCTCGTTCATAGTAGCCTTCAACGCTCTTGATCTTCCTGCCTTTCTTGGAACAAAATTGATCCTTTAGCCAAGGTGCTAGGGTGATGCAAGTGAAACATAAAACACACACTACACATGCACAGAAAGCCACCATGGCTGGGCTTCTCTGCATCAAAGCCCAGAAAATGAAAAGCACTTGTTTTCTCTTTCATAAACATTGTTGCATCATTTATTGTATTTTTGGCAGCAGTATCCAGTTGTCTATATAATCTATGAAATTTTTGAGTCTTTTTATTTTACATTTGCACATTTTTTCTTTGTTGCAGTTGTTGCTGCTTCTACCAGATTGGATGAGAAACTCTACTCTTTCCTGTATGCACCTCCTAAGCTGTCTCCAAGCAGGAATCGGATGGTTTCTTCTGATCAGTCTTCCCATCCAGGTAACTATAACTCATGTTCTTTAGAAACTTTCCATTTATCTGAGCAGCTCTTTTCCATGGTATAACTATGATGTTGATTCTTTATCTCCATTTGGTCCTCTGTGGGCTTTTCTTCACCCGCAAATTTAATTTGCACCCAGAATTGATTTTATGCATAAAAGCAATAAAACTTTTCTTGGAGAAGAGAGCAAGCTGGTTATGGGAAGGTGGCTAAAAATATTTCTACATCACAGAGTAATTTTATTTTACTTCTATTTGAGTGCCTGGTTTATATACCCTAGCATCTATCTGGGTGATTGTCTCTTCCATAGCTAAAGGTCATCCAGTGAGTTTCATAACTAAGCCTGGATTTAATTCTCAGTGTCCTTCCTCCAAATACTGTACTCTGTCCACTATACTACTATACTACAATAACACAAACAAGCAGATATAGCAGCATGAAACTTAAGATGGTGTTACCTTCAACAGTTCTAGTAATCCCAGTTGTCCCTTTGTCCTGAAATGATAGCATTAATGAAGTTGTAAAGTTATTTCGGAGGGCAAATCAGTTCATTGATTATAGTGTGGAAGTCTGTACAAAGTTCCAAACAAGACTGTACTGAATCTGGAAATATGAATATATGAATTCTTTGAACCTAGAATCTTGGACAGACTTTCTAACCCGGCTTCCTCAATCTCGTGCCTCCTGATGTGCTAGATGGTAATTCCCATAAGTCCCAGCCAGCTTTTCAGGCTGTCTGGGAATTGTGGGAGTTGCAGTCCAACACATCTGGAGTTTGCCAGGTTGGGGAAAGCCATTCTAGCCAGTCAACTCTTATTCAGAACTTTCAGCAGGGCTGGCTGTATCACATAGCAGAGTAAAGCAACCTTTTAGGCACTTGATTAAGACTGTTTTATTATTATTATTATTTGCCAAAGCATTTGAAATAGTCATGTTGCTTCTGCCTTCTCTGTGGTTTTTATAGTTTTGCTGCCTCTTGTTTGTTCTAATTGTTGCTGATGTTTTATTGTATTGTATTGTATTTATATTAGCATGATTAACTTCCTTCATGAAAGGAGGATTAGAAATATGCTAAACAATAAAAATAAGTAATGGCTTGACTCCAATACTGGTCACTCACTAGTGAAACAGAAACTACAAATGGAACGGATTTCTCCTCCATCCCTGCAGCCCACCACATGCCCTTAAATCTGTTATGGAGTCTTGGGGACCCCTCGGAATAGACTTTCTGTGGAAAGCAAGGGTGGGAGGAGTGGAAGTTCCAATACACCAGCAGAAGTCTGCTTACGTGACGTTGGATCCAAAGCTTTAAGTGCCTCATCCTTCTGAGGTTTGGTTGCTGGCAACAAAAGAGAGAGCTTTTTCGTGATGGGCCCTCAACTCTGGAATGCTCTCACAAGGGAAACTCACCTAGCACCCACACTGCTATCTTTTTGGTGCCAGGCTAAGACTTTCCTGTTCTCCCAGGCTTTTTTAAAACAATTAAGTCTTTTAAATCTTTTAAAATCTTTTTGATATTATTGTCCTGCAGTGTGACACTGTATTTCATGCTGTGTTAGCATGTTTATTAGTTTTATATTGTTGATTTAATTGTGACCTTATTTGTATTATTAACATTATTACTGCAAAGGACTAGAGAAATGTTTTAATCTTTGTAAACCACCCAGAGAGCTTCAGCTATAGGGAGGTATATAAATGTTAATAATAATAATAATAATAATAATAATAATAATAATTTATGAAGCGTCTGATAAAATAAATAAATAAATAAACCCAGTACATTCAGGTGTACCTTGGGTGGAGATAGTTGAAGGCAGGAACTGGTGCATTAAGAGCTGGCAAAGTCTTTTTAAAGTATTGACCCTAGCAGGGGCAGCAACTGAGCTCTGCTTCAGGCAGCAAAGTATCTTCAGCCAACATTAAATTTCTGTGCAATTTATCCCATTGGGAGATAAATATGCTGTGTGAGGAGGAACAGTTGGACACACAGTCCAGTGAGAGGATGACATGTGAGAGATATACTTGTGTCATAATTAGATGACTGATGGCTCTGGACACAGTCTGGATTGTATTATTTGCCGTAATGCAAAGTCTTCTGAAAGGTTTTCATTCCTCTCATAAGAGGTCTGTTGGATCAGACCAAGGGTCCATCATGCCCAGCATCCTGTTTCCAACTGTGGCCAGCCATATGGTTCTGGAAAGACCAAAAGTGGTCATGAAGGCAACTTCCTTCCTCGGCTGGCTCCTCAATAACTGGTATCCGCTTTCATACTTCCTCTGCATGTAGAGGTTCCATTTAGATATCATGGCCAAGAAGTATCAATAGGCCCATCCTCCATGAATTTGTCTAATACCCATTTAAAGCTATCTAAGTGAGTGGCCATCATCATTTGTGGCAGCACATTCCATAACAATGGTGTGTTGTGTGAATTATGCTCATGTACTCATGTGCTGTGAGAAGATGTACATATAACAAACCTGTAAGGCCGATAGGGAAAATGTTTTGTTTAACTACACCAGCATAAAATAGGGTTGTATGGATTTTGTTAATGTTTTTAAACAGAATTTTGTTCTACTTGTGCTAATGCGCATTAATGCATTTATGTAAATGTGTCTTAGCGCTGAGGTGAATTAATGCAAATCCCACTCCCCAAATGAAAAACCAGTCCACAGGTCTGTGGAATCGTATAACTTGGAAAAAGCAGCTCTGCTGCAGAATCTGCAAGTCAAATTTATACAAATTCAAGCTAATTTGAATCCATTGCGGATTTTTCCTACATCCCTAGCATAGAATGATAGACGTATCAGTCCTTCATCTTATGCAGTGATGTGCTGGCACTATTAGTCTTAGGATCTAATTGTTTGATTAATATTTTGTCCCAAGTGCACCCATATTTTGAGAGTAGCATTTGGCAATCAGGAAATGAATTGAACGTGGACAGCATATAATGTAATAATATAATTAGTAATATAATTATATTACATATAATTATATTACATATAATTATATTACTAATTATATGCTATAATTATATAATTATTACTAATTATATTATATATAATTAGTAATAATACTATTTTTTCAATAATTTCCTTGCAATTTATATATTCTCCGTATTCTGCTTCAGCTGGTCCCTCACTCCTACAAAGGATCAGATGAATTCAATCATGCAGCTTTAGAGAAGCATTTCTTACCCATCCATTGGCTCCCCAGAAATTGTTTATTTTAGTGAAACAAACATGCTGTATATTAACAGACTATATTCTTTTCATCAGGATTTATTAGAATAGGTTTGTTTTTGTTTTAGGCCAGGCATGCATTCTCCTTATAACATGCAATGTGAATTCATGAGAAGGCAGGCAGTTAATGTCTGTATTTCACTGGACCATGAAGCACCTTAGCTAAATCACAGATTTGTGGGGTGAGATGTGATTGATTGACTTGCAAATAAAAGTAAATCCCCAAGCTCCCCTCCACTTCCAAGTCTGATATATTTGTGAAGGCATTTCCTCCTTCATGTCACAATCTGGGTATGATTGAAAAGAAATAGAAAGAATTGTAATTTGTGTGTTTTGAAGAACTGAGAGATATCCAGCTATAAAACTAATGGGAACCATAGAAGTCCTGATATGGATGAGCAGTTTTTGCCTGAGGCTAAAAATGCTTGGATAAGTTATTTTCTTTCCGTGGGTTCTTTGTGGATCTGCTCTGGAAGTGACTGTAGTCAAGGAAATGGACTTACGTCATGTGTAACATACCAAAACATACTCTTGATATAGGACCTTTTGAACATCAATTTTTAAAAGATGTCCTGGTACAAAAAAACAAAATCCAGCCTCTAGTCTCTTATTTCATAGACAAAATATGTAGTTCAGCAATTAAACTTTGATGCAATTCAGACTACTACTTCGCTTTGCTTGTTCTTTGCAGATCCACACTTTAATAGGAAACTTTTCAAGTGTGGATTGTTGTTTAAAAGGCTTCTGATTTAAAACTCCATGTCTTTTGCACTCCAATGCAGCTGTCATGTGTATCTCAACCAATGTTTCCATTGTATCTAATAGGTTATATCCAATGTTAATCTAACATTAGTCCCATTCATTTTAATGGGTCTAGTCTAAGTAGGAGTAACATTGGATGCAAGCCAATGTTTGGAGTAAAGGGAAAGAGTAGGCTTTGCTAAATTGACAGGAGGCACTTGCTAGGTTTGCATATGTTTGGTGTCACTGGCATGTGGCAGCTGTAATGTAAGAAGCAGCCCAGAAAAGAAGTGTTTGCTTCGATCAACACCTCAGTGAAAACCTGTTCAGTGGGGCAGTACTGGAGTGCAGAAGGCATGGAGATTTAAGTTGCTGCTCAATAATCATTTGCTTTAGGAAAAGCTGACAGAAATTCACACTTCTTGTGAAATTGTGGCTTTCCAGATATTTTGGCCTACAACTCCCATCGTCCCTCACCATTGGCAGTGCTGGCTCTTGCTGATGAGAGTTGTAGACCAACACATCTGAAGGACCCTGATTTATACTGTGGTGCCCAGGATCACTGGAAAGTTCACATTGCAGCTTAAGGATGGATAAACATAAAATGAAAAGAGAGTTCTTGATGTGTCATTTAGCTACAGGTTGAGCCCAGCTTCTTCCCAGCTTCACAAGTGAAATGATAGGTGTGTTTGCCATACTCTGGTTTGTTGGGAGAGGCGGGTGATAAATAAATATATTATTATTATTATTATTATTATTATTATTATTATTATTATTGAAAGGTGTGTATGCCAACAAACTTGAGAGTGAGTGTAGTGCAGCAGTTAGATGGTTGGACTGGGACTCAGGAGACACAGGTTCTAGTCTCCTCTTGGCCATGAAGTTCACTGGGTAACTTTGGGCCAGTCACTGACTCTCAGCCTAACCTACCTCACAGGGCTGTTGTGAGGATAAAATGGAGAGGAGGAGGACCATGTAAGCTGCCTTGGGCTCCTTGCAAGAGGATATAAATATAATAAATAAAATACTGGCTCAGCCATCATACCTGTCTTTCCAACATGCATAGCTTTATATATCTCTAGCTCTATAAAATGTTTCACATGAACATTCGTACATTTATATATTCATTTTCAGCCTTGTTAACTTGTTAAATTGGGACTTTATTTTAAAGAGCACAACTGCTCTTGGGATAAGGAGGAGGTTTTGAGTTGACATCATGGAGGGTGTGCAATCAGCACCATGGACAGCTAGCTTCTTCAGACTTGCAAAACCAATCCCACCCCAGTTGCTCTGGCAGAACCTGATCCTAGAGAGGAAAGACATATTTGGAATGAAACACAGTGCTCCCAGAGAAGCACAACATACGTTATGTCTATCTTTACCTTTAGAACCAGTAGTCTAGAATTCTAGATGCATTCTTTCAGAGGATGTAGGAGCATATGTATACAGAAAGCACGACTGTTCTGTGTGCATATTTAAGCCATTGCAGTTCAGTTCCTCTTCTCAGTTGAATCACATATTTGTCAATAACAGCTGCAAAGCAATGCAGTAGCTCCATTTCCTGTGTTGCTTTATTACTTCTTCAAGATATACTGGGAAGTAAACTGGAGCAAAGCTTGCCTTCTGTTTTGTCTGCATATCTCGTCAGACCCATATCTAGTATTTTATTTCACAATAGTATTTTTTTAAAAAAAATCTGTATCCTGTCTTGTAAAAGCAAAAGCACTTAAATGATATTTAAATAATCTACATCAACATCAGTCATAATAATAACTTAACTGATTGCCCTAATCATATAGCCTAATGGTTCTTCTTTGTTTCTTTTAACAGAAATCTCATGTAAATTTGGCTTGAACTGCTCCTGGGTTACATCTACCAATGCCTCTGGAAAACCAGACTGGTTAATGTCTTCCGTTATTGCTCTGACTTCTCATGAAGATCAGCAGATTATGGAGAACAGCTCATCTAACAGAGATCAAGAAGGTTATTTATTTATGCACTACACACACATTTGTGGTGAAGCATCCTTGCCTTCATAACCCACTTTCTTTGTTAACTGGATACACTATGGCATCCAGTGCTGTAATCTTGAGTACATATCACTAAAAAAAAGTTATGAATTAAAACGCAAATTAATTTTTTCATACGTATTAGTCATTGGCTCGCATACATAGCACAGACAAATAGTATATTTTCTAAATGAGAACTCTCCATTCATTATACTATATCATGTGCTAACTGCTGTTTATATATTACAATAATTATAATGAATACAAAAGGCATATTGTAGGTTCTTAAATGGAAACCCATTTGTAGAGAACTGTCTCATCCTTTCTTTATTAGAATCCTCATGTTGCTTTCCATAGAAAGCTGAAACTAAGGGCCAATTCATATGTTACTGCTTCAGTAACCTCATCCAGGAGCCATATGGCCCAGTTCAAGGAAATGGTTCCTTATCATGCAATTATTGCCCTTAATCCAACCTTGGCAATAATCTGATAGTAAGAAATCATGCCATCCCCCCCCCCCCCATGTTCAGTGGTCCAAAATGTTGGCTTAGCTCAGTGCCAGCCACTTTTATGCTCGCCACTGACCTTTCCCCTATGTCCTCAGATGACTTTGGGTTGGAAAACAGGTCTGTCATGACATGTTGTCTTTGAAATAGCCAGAAATAGTATGAGTCTCTCATGCTACTTTTTCCTGCTTCACGGCTCAGTTCAAAATTGGATAGTGGAACAACTCCACATACTTCCAGACACTAGGAGGCAGTAAAGAATGTCCTGAAGCTTAATCAGTTCCTATTTCTTGCTCACACCCACTTCCTCTTCCTTATTCTCCTCCACCTCTGCAACAAGCGCATGCGGCTCTGCTTTCTGACGGAAACAAGTAACCTTATCTCATGACTTCGATAACTTATGCTCACACACCCAGCTTTAGAGGTCTTGAAGTTAAACAGTGTTTGATAGCCTTCTCTGATGATTGTGTATAAAAGCCCTAATGAAGTAAGGTGATTTGAACTTCTTTTAAATTGGCTCTAGCCTGCATTTATTGCCTCCAATACAAAATGCTGTGTTGCCACGCTTTCTCTATATGTTGCCATGCTTTCAGGTAAGTCACGCACCAGACTTTCCAGCACCCAACACCAAGAATGGGTACCATCCCTCTTCTGTGCAGGAACTGGGAAGGAGCAGTTCACTTTGTCATGCTCAGCTCTGAAGCTCAACATGACAGAATAAACCTTACGGATGGGTGAACTCACCTGCTTCTGATTTGTTGGACACTCGCCCCTTCCCCACTACCCTCTGCCCCTGCTCATCAGGCTGTGCGAGCATCCTTTGAGGCTTGTCAAAGGTCTGATGAGCGCTCGGCAGCCATCCACTGTCACTCTGGAAATTATGTATTACCCCCGTTGCGTAAATGGGACCCTCACGGCTGCCATTTACACAATGGGGAAATGTGCATTTTCCATAGTCCCCATTGTGACACAGAATGGAGGCTGTTGAGCACTCTTTGGGCCTTGCAGGTGATCAGAGTGCGAGTCCTCAATTGGTCCAGTGGGGGGGGGGCAAACGGACATGGGGGAGTCCATTGGACTCTCAGGCTCAGTTGGGTACCCAAGACATCTCTACCCTTCTTCCCTCTTCCCCTTCTCTCCCATTTGGAAGTGGGACTGGGAGTGGGAGTGCTTTGAAGTAGGCAGAAGATTCAATGTTCAGTGTGACATAAAAGATCCCCTCTTGGTTCTATGGCAGGCTTTGCCAACTTGCTGCCTTCCAGATGGGTTGGAAAACAACTCTCAGAATCTGGCTGGGGAATCTTGGGACTACATGCTGGTTGGGAATCTGGGTGTTGTAATCCAACACATTTGGAAGGCACCAAATTGGGGAAGGCTGTTTTATAGCACCTGTGAATCTCTCATGAAGGGATCTCTGTGCTTCTGGGATGTCACTGGCAAGTGGATTTTTTTCCTGAAACTTTGAAGTGTTGGTTGGTTACACTTAAATCATCTTCTGGCAGGTGTGAGGCAGTCTTCAGGACTTGCCACATTTGATTCTATGTAATCTTCTTGGCTTGGTCTTGCTTCCACTCACTTCTCATCCCATTATATCCCCTAACCAGTTCCCACGACCTTTGCATACATAAGGTGGATGCATATATAAATTTTTATATATGGTGATAATGTCTCTCATTATCTGAAAACATTACATGGAGGAAGGTGTTACAGGTAGTACAAGCTTCTGGTAGCTACACTGGGGCTAGAGCTATACTAGTGCTTTTTAGTGGTATTGAACTGCACTGATAACAGTTGGAGCACATTACTCTTTCCATGACTCTTTTAAGACTTTGTTGATATTTTAATAATGTATTAATTTTATATGCTTTTAATCAGTTTTATGTCTTTTATATTGTTTGTATTGATGTTGTTCCCCGCCTCAATCCGGAAGGAGAGGCGGGTAAGAAATAAATAAATATATTATTATTATTATTATTATTATTATACCACTTTTCTAGCATTATTTCCCGCTTTTTATTCTGTATTATCCAAAATGCTGCAACAGATGTCATTGCGTGCAGTACAAGGTATAAATGTGCAAAAGGGATATAGCATTGCCATGAAGGAATTGTATCAATACAACATGAGATGTAGATCTGGTCTGGGACTGAATCAGTTTCATTTAAATTACATTTCTTGAACCTAAGATAACTTGTTTTTAGCTAACTTCTATGGAAGAACAGATAGTTGCCCAAGGAGGCAGTTCCTTCTTGAGCCCTCCCTGCTAAAATTTTGACCAGGTCATAACGTGCCCTTTCAGAACAATCCCATCCTGACTTTTGCTTGATTCTCGTTATGACAGCAGAACACTCAAACAACCTTATGCACACTTACATGAGAGTAAGTCTTACTGACTTTGGTGGAACTTAACTTCTGCACCAATATGCATAAGATCAGGCTGCATCCTTGAGGATCCCTGCCACAGAACATCTGGATCCCTATATGAATCTTTACATGATTTCACTCATTTTTTCCTGCTTATTCTCACCATCTTCCTCTCTTCAATTTCTCTTTGCCTTCTTTATTAATATGCATTGTTTTTACAAACTAAACAGATCTGTCTACTTCTCATTATCCTTTCGCTGCATGCTTTCTTCTTTCTTTCCTGAGATCTCTAGCTTTCAACAGTTCATTCTTCGGGTTATTTTGGTTGGTTGGTTGGTTCCTAACTTTTTCTTTTTTTCTCTCCCATGCAGGAGACATTCTTCTCCTGAACACTAGCAGGATCTCAGACAGGTGCATGTTCAGTCTCCACAGCCCTATCCTGCCTTGGAGCTCCAGTTCCTGCCTGTTAGAGCTTGCCGTGTATTCACAGGGCACCAGTCTAGGAGGACTTTCTGCTGAAATGCGATATGTGGACACTAATCAGAGTTTGACCATCCATCTGCAAGAAGGTCATGAACAGCATGCTGGGTAAGACTAGTTCTTGCAATGTATTAGACTTTTATAGCTTTCACCCAAAGAGCTCTAGAGCTCCATCAGACGAGCATTTTATTGCACTCTCATTACTGGGCACTCATGGATTTTCACAGGTTCCTCTCACATCGTCGTCTGCCTTCCGCATGCCTCCCACCCCTTCTAGCCTTCTTTCCATGACAAAAAAAGCCCCCAGTAAGTCCGTATTATTTTTAAAGATGGAAGTTGCCCTTATCTCCTGCTGTGTGCTGGAGAAGCGGCGTGATAAAGACAGCCCCTGAATGGGTCATGTGCACATTTTTACTTCCTGTTTCCTCTTCCTGAGAGAAAGAGAAAGTATTGAGCAACAAAAGCGGGGCCGGAGAAGCGATGGTAGGCAAGTATGATTTCCCCCGTCTGATGGAGCTCTTAGTCCTAACTAAGGGATGAATAAGCTTTCTGCAGCCTGATTCATAATTAATCTGGGAAAACTGGATTAATTACAGAGCCAGATTGCCCAGATTGAGTGCCTTCTTCCCTCCTGGGCACATGCTAGGAACTAGTGGCCTCAGGGGATGGCCTGGGTCTTTTCCATCCCTATGCTGGGCATTTGAAAATGGACCAAAATGATCAGATCCTCCCAAATCCAACCTAAAAATGGGAGTTTGTTAGCAACTGTAGGTTTAATGTTTGCTCTTTTCTAACAGTCAAAAACACTTGGATCTTTGTTACTATACATTATTTTTCTCTAATAGGCTTATTAGAATTGAAATAATATATTAAAATGAGTGGACCTTTTTAACAGATGTCAAGGGGAACCCTGCTGGAACTCCCTGAGTCATACCGAGTGGTTTGCCTTTTGCAAATAGTCAGCCCAGCTCTACCTGCCAGCTCTATTAGGGCATGAGAGATTTAGAGATTCCCTGCAAGGGGATGTGGGGCTGGGCTGCCCTGACAGAGTTGGCAGCATGTGCAGCTCCCAGCAGCAAAGGAACCTCCAAAGGCTTTGCTCAGCCAGGTGAGATCTGTCCTTGAGCCATGCAAAGCGTTTGTCAACTGAAGAGGCCAGCAATTCTTCTCTGTTGTGGATTTTAATCTGAGGTGAAGATCTCAGGAGGTTCTTATGAATGTTTTCCTTTGAGACTAGCTTTTACATCTCCCTATTGTCTCTGAGCCAGGCTCAAGAGAACTTTGCCGTCATCTCTACTCCCAAATTAAAATAATGAAATGGAAATGTCAGGTTAAAAAGCGAAACAGCTCCAGAGTTTGCCTGTCTTCTTTCCAAAAGAGAGTTGTGTTGACATTGCATTCTCATTCACCATTATTTATCCTTGGGCACAAACCTATGCATGTTGAGAGAGAAAAATAGTCTTGGGCAGGATCTACACTACTGCTTTAAAATGGTTTATAACAGTAATGACAATTGTTGGGGCCCAGGACACACTCCATATACAGTTTTCAAACCATTTTCAAAGTGTCATATCCTGCTCGGTGTAGATCTGGCCAGCTGAGAATCCCCCAGCCAATCATGTTGGCTGGGGAATGCAAGGAGTTGTAGATCTTTTTATCTCTCCAAACATGCATAGGATCATGTCCTTAACGTCTTCAAATTTAGTAGTTGTCTCTGCTTGAAAAGACAAGACCTGAGTTTAGCTAGTGGTGTGTTTTAGATTAATGGTAGAAGACAGAGAAGCCACACAAGGCTCCTGATACTATGAAACAACCCATGAAGGAAAGTAGAACAGCCAGTTGCATTCTCACAGTGCCTCTTGGGATCTCTTGTATATGTTATAGACAACTGCTTAAAACATATTCATGTTTTTGTGTGTGTGTGTGCAATATGACATAGTTGCTATTGCAGCATAATGCCCTTAATCTATCTACCTGAACTTGAATCAGTTTGAGCTTTGTTTACTGCTCCAAACTTCTTAAGCACAACATACCAGCTTTAATATATGTATTTAGACTAGATCTAGAAGTAATATTAACCCATTTAACAAGATGTGTCCTCCTGACATCAAATCAATAGTAAAAGTATTGCCAGGCTGAATTCATCTGAATTAGTGCTGCCACAATCCATCTTCTGCTGTGTATACAAAGGGCTTTGTTCTGGGTTCCATTAAGGAAATTAAATTGGCTTCAAAATGTCCTGCTTGGACCAAGAGTAGAAGGGGCCTTATTTATGGCACAAGAGAGAGGCTGCTGCAGTTAGATTTAGCAGTTTAGGGTTTGCCAGAATCCAGCTACACAAGCAAATCCTTGACCAGAGCTCCACGATAGTGGTAGGTTGTTCGCACACGTATTTTTTGAAATGCAAAACTCTTTCACATTCTGGATGTTGTGCTATTGAGATCATGTTGTAGAGATGCTACTAGAGCTGACTAGATATAGTGCTATGATTGTATATTGGACGTAATGTACTCATGATTAAATTTTGAAGGCTGTTTGGTTGCTTTGCTCTGATTTACAATAGTATTAATGTGGAGTAACTCAATGCTACAGGTTTCTGGCTGCTGTGATGGGCTATAACACAAGTGATACAATGATAGGGTGAGAATATGGAAAGGAGGACAGGGCTCCTGTATCTTTAACAGTTGTATAGAAAAGGGAATTTTAGCAGGTGTCCTTTGAATGCATGCAGCACCTGGTGAAATTCCCTCTTCGTCACAACAATTAAAGCTGCAGGAGCCCTGCACTCTTTTGTAACTGGTCAAGAGGGCAGAACTGCTGCAGCTTTAACTGTTGTGATAAAGAGGGAATTTCACCAGGTGCTGCATGCATACAAATGACACCTGCTGAAATTTCCTTTTCTGCACAACTCTTAAAGATACAGGAGCCCTGTCCTCTTTTCCATATGGTCACCCTACACAATTATGAATCAGAGCTGGTGGAGTGGACAGTGTGCAGAAGCAACAAAAAGGGTGCTGGTCCTCCAGTACTGGAGGGTCATAGTACGTAACGGCTGTGGTTTAAAGTGCAAAAAGCTGGACAGTGTGTTCACTGAGAACATCTTCACCAGTATACCATGACTCTTATCTAGTTTGCCTATGTCTGTATGTAATGAATAGTTCGCATGTTTTTAAATTTAATTTTACTAAAACATGAGTAGTACAACAGAATGTAAATATGGTGAGAAACATATTCCCATGCAGATAGATTACATAAATATATAGGGTTGCATCCAATGGTGTCCTTCTATTTACAGAAGAATTCTGAGGCTTCAGTGAATTTCTCTGCTTTCAGTAGTTTTAGAACTAGTTGATGTGTTTGGAGGAGTTGTGGTTGTTTTTAAAACCCAAGGGAGTCTCAAGAGGTTGCAAGTGGATGTGAAATACTTCGAGCACTCTAAAGCTCTATATTAATGTGAAGTATTGGGAAAAAAAAACATTACAACACCTGTGATTTTTTCTGCAGGGTGAAATGGAAAGTGCTGGTAGGTTCAGTTGGACAAATGGAAAGGCCCTTTGAGATCACTTTGCTGTATTCAAGCTGCGGAGAAAAGACTGCTGGGCTTTTGGCACTGGGCTCTTTGCAACTGAGAAACTGCTTTCATGGTAGGTCTTCATATAGCCATTCAGCTTTGGGCAGTCAAGATATTGCTCTGAACAATCACTGCACAAGGAAAACCTAAGGAATGGCTATGCTTGCACAATGAGGCGGTGCAACTTTAAAAGCCATGCTTATAAACCTGAGTATTGTTGTAAAAACAAATAAATACATCATTTTTCTTATAGGAATATTTTGCAGAAGAATATGCTTGGGTTCAAAACTAGGTTTTGGTTCTTTCACTTAAATATATTTTAAAATATAGAAAAGGAGAGAAAGACAACACCGTTCATATGTTGTAATTTCCTCTGTGTGTGTGTGCGTGCATGAGTTTGCTTTTAGGAGCAATAACTTGTAAGGGATTTATTCTTCCTGTGGGTCAGATACTTTAAATATTTATGCCAGGAAAATGTTTAGTGAAAAAAAAATATAAAAGCAGAAGGGAGCTTGAATGATTTAAGCCAAACTGACTGGTGTCTTTGAATTGAAGAATAACGCAAATACAGAGAAATATGGTGACAGGATGAGGGAAGAACTGAAAAAGAAAACAATACATTTTGCTCATTGATTACTCAACTGCCACCCCAAGGGAATTTTGTTCTGGGAAGCAGTGGAAAATCTAGCACCTGCAAAGGTCAAATCTTCATTATCCATGGACTGAACTTCTAGGACTTACTTACTTACTTATCATCTTGATCTTTAAAAAAATCTGTCTTTTTGGAAGAATGTCTTCCAGTGCTACAATTTCATTTCAGTGTGGCACATGAAAGCCACAGTACTGCCCTTTAAATACTGGAAAGAAATGGTCTGCAAGTTAGTAGTTAGAGTATTGGACTGGGAGTTGGGAGACCTGGGTTAGTAGTTAGAGTATTGGACTGGGGATTGGGAGACCCGGGTTTTATTCCCCATTCCCACTCTGCCATGAAGCTCACTTGGTAACTTTGGGTCACTCACTGCCTCCCAGCTTTACATATCTCATTGGGGGGCTGTCTTGATGTCTTCTTTGCGCTGGGGTGGCTCCAAATCTGCACAGCATCAGTCACATGATGCAGACACAGATTCGAAGCCACCCCGGGGCAAACAGCCAAAAATGCGCAGCTGAAAAGTCAAGGACTTACCCCAACTTTTCCAGCCAGAGTAAGGGCAGCCTGGCTCTTTCGCTGGTCTATCTTTGCTCAGGAGCTGCTCTGGAGCTGCTCCAGGGGAGTTCCCTGTGGATGGCTACCCCTAAGGCCAGCAAGCAGAATGGATGCTGGAATGGCCCGCACTGCCTTGCTGTGGAAAGAAGAGTTTATTTTCTTCCCCAAACTGCCACCGCCGCTACCTCCTCCTCCTCCTCAAATAAATCCCCCCCATGTGAGCTGCTGCCACTGCTGCTGCCTCCTCCTCCTTGCCCTAGACTCAGGGAGGGACAGGGGAGGGGGCGGATGACAGCCATAACCCCGTGCTTGCTCCTTGGTGTGGGGATTATCTGGCGTAACCCCTCAGGAGCAAAAGCGTGTAGTTTTGAGGGAATGCAGAGCAGAGGAGGAGGAGGCCCATGTATGCTGCCTTGGGCTCCTTGGAGGAAAGATGGGATATAAATATAACAAATAAATAAATTAAAATAAACTTTATAACACTGTCTTCCTTGTTAGCACCAGAGTGGGAGGCAATGCAAACCCACGTGCTCTTAACCCTTTTGTTTCTAACCCTTTTGTTTCTAAACATTCCCTCCGTTTCGTCCCTTAGTACCTCAGTGGAGCCTATCGACAGTGCTAATTGCCCTAACTACTAGACCCTTTGAGCCTCTGGCCACCACTGATATTCGTCTCTTGACATTGAAAACAGTCTTTTTAGTGGCTGTCACATCAGCTAGGCGAGCATCTGAACTAGCAGCTTTGCTCATAGACCCCCCTTACACGCAATTTTTCTGGGATAAGGTAGTTCTGAGGCCTGGCCCGTAATTTACTCCTAAAGTTGTTTCAAACTTCCACGTTAATCAGGACATTGTTTTGCCTGCCTTCTTTCAAGCCCCTTCAGATCCCGTCAGTTCTAAGTTACACACCTTAAACATCAGGAGGGCTCTAGCCTTCTATAAGTCTTGGTCAGAGACATTCCGAAAATCTCGCCAACTCTTTGTCTGCTATGGGGGTAAATGCAAAGGTTTACCAGTCTCTTCTCAATGTCTATCACACTGGATTGTTCAGACTATCGCCCTAGCCTATCAGCTGTTGGGCCAAGAACCTCCGCTTTCAGTTACGGCACATTCCACGAGAGGACAAGCTACATCCACTGCTCTACTACGTGGCGTCCCTGTCCCTGAGCTGTGTAAGGCAGCTACATGGTCTTCCACTTTTGTCAGGCACTACAAGTTAGATGTCAGAGCCAGACAAGACTGCAGTTTCGGCAGAGCAGTTCTCTCCTCTGTGCTTCAGTAATGGGTCAGTGAGCCAACCCTCCTCCAGTAAGTGTTGCTTGTTACTCGCCCATATGTGTGATGCACAGAGACCACGAAGAAGAAATGCAGGTTGCTTACCTGTAACCGTAGTTCTTCGAGTGGTCATCTGTGCAGTCACACAACCCACCCACCATCCCCTCTTGGCATCGCTTCTGTTGTCAAGATGTTACTTCTGGGTATGCTCACCAAAATTATCCCTTGACAAAGTTTCAAATACATTATCTCGGTTGTGAGGCCACACAGTCTCAGAGAACTGAGGTAAGCGGGAACCCGGAGCATGTGCAGTAGGACGGTGGGGGAGGGGTTCCCACCTAAAATCTAAGCTAGCCAATGAAGTTTCCCGAAGCGGGCTCGGTGTCAGTGCGAGCCCATATGTGTGACTGCACAGATGACCACTCGAAGAACTACGGTTACAGGTAAGCAACCTGCATTTCTTGAACATTAACTGTGCTTCCTGGTATGTATGATACAATTGTTGCTAGAGTTTCAGTAGACTGGGAGAGATCTAAGCACCTTAATTCCATGCCTAAAATGCAGGACTGCTCCTTTCTACAGATTTTTTTTTACCAATCATGCAGCCTTCAAGCTCTGTATATTAAAAAATCAAACATTATCAGTGGAATTGTTGTAGATCACAAGCTGAATATGAGCCAACAGTGCGATGTGGATGCAAAAAAAGCAAATGCTATTTTGGGCTGCATTAATAGAAGTATAGCTTCCAAATTGCGTAAGGTACTGGTTCCCCTCTATTTGGCACTGGTTAGGCCCCATCTTGAATATTGCGTCCAGTTCTGGGCACCACACTTCAAGAAGGATGCAGACAATCTGGACCGTGTTTAGAGGAGGGCAACGAGGATGATTAGGAGTCTGGAAACAAAACCCTATGAGGAGAGATTGAAAGAATTAGGCATGTTTAGCCTGGAGAAGGGAAGATTGAGGGGAGACATGATAGCACTCTTCAAATACTTGAAAGATTGTCACACAGAGGAGGGCCAGATTGTCTTCTCAATCAACCCAAAATGCAGGACGCAGAATAATGGGCTCAAGTTACAGGAAAACAGATTCCAGCTGGACATCAGGAAAAACTTCCTGACTGTTAGAGCAATAAGACAATGGAACCAATTACCTAGGGAAGTGGTGGGCTCTCCCACATTAGAGACATTCAAGAGGCAGCTGAACAACCATCTGTCAGGTATGCTTTAAGGTGAATTCCTGCATTGAGCAGGGGGTTGGACTCGATGGCCTTATAGGCCCCTTCCAACTCTACTATTCTATGATTCCATGATGTATCTGTCCTTGCAGCCTAGATTTGGTTGAAAGGTGGGATTTTAGTATTTTAAGCAAAGTAAACAACTGTAATGGAATGCACTCTTGTGTACATCTCAATCAATGTATCTTTGCCATTTCCTTCCACTGCCATGTGTGTAATGGGGAGAGGACCTCATAATGGGTCTATCATCATCTTGATCTAGGCATTCTTATGCTGCCTAGGGTATTCTGTATAAAAGCAGGAATATAAATTGAAATAATAATAATAATAATAATAATAATAATAGGAAGGGGTCTGCTGGACATTAACAAAATTCATGCTAAACAAATAAAATCACTCAGAGAATTCTTCCACACCAAAAACACCCCATTCGTAAAGCCATAGTAAAAGCAGATAAAAATGTCACCCCACTCAACCTAGCGCTACAAAACGAAGACCAAACAGAGCCACTCACACTCACAGAGAAAAAAGAAAAACGAGCATAAAAAGCACTCCATGGGAAGCACTACAACATAATACAGAACCCACAAATAAACAAAGAACAATCGTATAACAGTGTAACAACAGACCTATGCAGGAAATTCCATCTATTCCAAGAAACAATAGACTATTGTTCTGGCAGGAATGGACTACAGCACAATACAGAATCCACAAATAAACAAAGAATAATCGTACGAATGGCTCAGGAAGGGTGAGCTATTTCCAGAAACAGAAGGATTCCTAAAAGCCATACAGGATCAAGTTATAGCAATGAAGAACTACCAAAAATACATCATAAAAGACAACAGTGTAACAACAGACTTACGTAGGAAATGCCATCAATTCCAAGAAACAATAGACCATGTAACAGGAGGATGTAAAATTCCGGCAGGAATGGACTATATGGACAGACACAATACAGCTGCAAAAATAATTCACCAACAACTGGCCATCAAATTCAACCTCATCAAACAACCTACACCATACTATACATACTCACCTGAAACAATCTTGGAAAATACACATTATAAAATATACTGGAACAGAACAATTCATATGGACAAGACAATACCCTGCAACCAACCAGACATAACGTTCATAGACAAAAAAGAAAAACACACATACCTCATTGACATAGCAATACCTAATGACAAAAATGTAGAAAAGGAAGAGGAAAAGAGAGAAAAATATACATAACTGGCTATGGAAGTCAAAGAACTATGGCAACAGGAAAAGGTCAAAATTATTCCGTTAGTCACCAGCATCACATCAAAAAACTATACAGAAAACCTTCAGAAACTGGGCCTACCAAAATACATCCACACCAACATCCAGAAAGCAGCAATAATTAAAACATGCTCAATTGTCAGGAAATTCTTGATTCTGTAAAAGACAGCGTGACTTGGCAAAGCCCATCATATCCATCTAGAAAAACCACCATGAGCAAGAAAGATAATAATAATAATAATAATAATAATAATAATAATAATAATAATATCTTGTGTGATTCACTTTAGGCAAAGAAGGTCCTCATATTTCCAAATATGACAAGAATTCCACTATCCCCTGCCCACATGGGGGCTGTGTCAGCCACCTGCACATCTGTAATTTCAACACAGATTGCCCCACCAAAGAAGGTGATGCATCTATCTGTGGTAAGTATGATTCTATCTACCTCACACTCTCTTGCAATGGGTTCTCACCTGTCAGCTTTGTTGCATGAATATTTTGAGCCTATTCCCTCTAGCCTTACTCATCCCCTAAAGGCAACAAAGGAAAATAGCTATGGTAGAAGAAAAGCAGATATTGCTTGACTCTGTCATAAGAACATAAGAAGAGCCATGCTGGATCAGACGAAGGGTCCATCTAGTCCAGGATTCTATTCACACAGTGACCGACCAGCTACCCACAGGAAACTCACAAGCAGGACATGAGTGTAATAGTACCCTCCCACCCATGTTCCCCAGCAACTGGTGTACATAGGCACACTAAGCCACTGTGGTAAGTATTTTGAGCTAAACATTATAGCTTAGCATGTCATGTGAACCTTGACTTACCGTGTTGTGTGAATCATTCCTAATCATGGTAGCTACAAAACCACGTTTTAAACACACTGGCTGAATTCGGACGACACAATAAGCAACTGGGGCAGGGGAAACAATCATCAGTTGTATTGACTATTGTGCCGTCTGAATGCTGCCATAGTCATCTCAGTGCTGATCCTAATCCACACCATAGTTGATTATTTATTACCATGTTGTGTGGGAGTACCCCCTAGATGAACAACTGTAAAGTTGATTATTACCCCACCATTGACTATCGTGTTGTCCAAATTCAGCCATTCACTAACCACTTGCTGCAAAAAGGTTAGTGGCCTAACCATGGCTTAGCGTGTTGTCTGAACAGGGCCATCCTGTTTTGTTTCTTAACGAGACTTATATTTTCCTCCACTACCACCCCTCTTTTCCTTGCAGACGGTCTACCAGAAGGGGCACATTGTTCTTTTGAGGAAGGTCCCTGTGGCTGGACTTTGGATGGCGATGTGGTTTTTTCCTGGACTATTACTGGCTTTTCAAAGGTGCATGAAGACCAGCTTGGAAGAAGTGCCTTACGCACCACTAGAGGTAAGTTCCATATTTGCCATCTTCCACTTTAGCCTGAAACACAAGGCAACTTTGGACGTTCTAAGAAGCAGTGTTAAAGAAAGCATGAGTGAGCCACTTCCATTGTAGGGGAATGCACATTGCTCTCACCTTGAGAGATGCATATCTAACCATGGAAAACAAGCACACTTCCCCTTGAGCATAAAACCCCAACTTTGGGAGAAGGAAGTATGATATAATCACATTTACTTTGTTGCCACTTCTTGAGAATATGTGAAGCCGTTTTTCAGTAGAATGATTTCAAGACATTTTGAGTAATTTTGTCAAATTGGTTGAGCAACCAACTGTGAGAGCCCATGCATGGGTGGAAATTTGGCCAGCCTCACTACTTCACCTGCAAGTAATTGTAGCATTTCCAAAGGAGGTGGAAGCTTGCAGTCACGTACAGCTAATGAGCCCAAACTACAAAGAGAAAAATGTGCAACATACAACGCCAAAGTGAAAAATAAAAAACTGACCATGGACAGAAGGGGGTGGTGGAAGGAGGAGAAGACAAGGAGTCATGTATGTGAAGCCATACAACAGACAGGCATGCTTTGTTTTGAAAGACTAATTGAGCCTAGGACTCTATATGAGAAAAGCCCCAGCTTCCATGATGAGCCAGCTATCTTTAAGACCAAGCTAGATTCCCCCCCCCACTTCCTCAAAGAGCTGAGAGACTAAACAATCTTTGAAAGGCATTGTCTTTAATAGCTTATCACACCAATGTTAGCTAGATTGTGTAAATAGCTGCCGTTCAAAGCTGGATTTTTGGTCATGTTCTTACAGGCCAAGCTCCACATGTTGTGGGCCTACAGTGAATCCTGGCAACCTCAGCCTCTGTTGGCTGTGTTTGAAGATAATCTTTGGAGGCCACTACTAAGATCAGTAAGGCCTTCTCAGTGATGGCTCTTACCCTATGGAAGAGATATACCACTGGCCCCATCTGCGACCACTTTTAAGAGGGTTTTAAAAACTCATCTATTCTCATTGCCTTTTAATTGAAAGTTGTTATGGTATTTACTGCTGAAATTACATAGTATTAAATTGCATTTTTATTGTCATAGATATTTTTAAATTGTTTATGTTTAATGTTACTTTATGAATGCAATGCTGAATTGTACTTTTTTTAACTCCTTAAGAAGACTATGGCCTTGAAAGCTGACTAAGAAATAAATAAACGAAATAAATAAATACAATACTTTATTTGGATCTTACTGGGGTATGAACCTAAGTTACTGCGATGATTGTGCCATCAGGTGTTTCCAAAGGAAGGACATACAATAAGATGTGAACTCACTCTAGCAGGTGGAAGACCGTTCAATCCACAGAGAATGGGTGCTCTTAACAATCAAATAATGCATCGTTTGGTGCTTGTCTGAAATGGCTTGGGAAGCTGCTGGTTCCACCAGCAGGCCGTGGCAAATCCCAGGTCTAACTTGCTGTGAGTTCCACCGGAGTGTAACCCCAAACCCATCACTGAAATCCATTTAAAACTTATTTTCCAGGTCACTTTTTATATCTGCGTGTAGATAGTGATCACACAGGTGGTGTTGCCAGGGCATACAGCATGAGTCTCCCAGCTAGTCTCACCAGTGAAACCTACCAGGTACGTTGTTTCTCATTCTTATGGAATTAATTCTGACTTCATGAAGATTTCTAGTGATATAAAGCCCATTTCATTCCTCTCTTTGTGGTGAAGGCAGACAAACAAACAAAAAGATTCCCACTTCATCCAAACTTGGAAACTATGGCTACTAGCTTTGGAATAATCAGTTTCAAAACATGGTTTATTATTCTGGCTTGTCCCAAAGCTGGTAACATAATTCCTTGATTTGGACAAAATGGAAAACTATGGTTAATTCAAAGTTTCCTGGTTTGTTTTACTCATGTTGCAAAAGGTTCATTCAGATCTCAGCTTACTGAGCTGACAGGAACATCTGAACGCAGCCATAGCCTTGGTAGTATGGCAAAACCAAAAGTAGAGAATAAAAGGAGGGGGAAACAATCTCCTTATGAATCTCTGGAAATGAATTTCTGTTCAGGAAGTATCAGGACATGATACTTTCTGCATGTTGGGGTTACTGTGATAAACACATAGAGAACTGGTAATAGTCTGATACGCTGTGAGCTGTATGCAGCCAGCCAGCCTTTTCCCCAGCCCGGATCACACAGAGCATTGTAAATGAGCAATTTAGAGCACGCTCATGGAAGTTTGCCGGTCATTTTGACAACATCGTGAACCTCCTGCGTGTCATCCACTCCTTTTCCCAGTTAATCTGTTTAAAACGAAACCTTGGAAAACCCCGATTTTTCTGAAATATGTCAAGATTTCCTGCTATGTGCAATGGAAGTTGTGCTATAAAATGCCCACCCTGTATGTAAGTGAAGTATAAACTGACAAGATCCCACAGCTTTCCAGATTCGCACGAGCATGGGGTGTGATCCCACACTCATGCATATTAGCTCTAGAGAGCTGTGTATCCTTCTCAACTTGTATATTACTTCCTCCATGCAGCTGAATTCAGGAACTGCTCTGTCTGGGTGAATTTAACATGTGTAAACACTTTATCCTAGACTCCCAATATTTAATCCCAATTCACACATGCTTTTAGTGTCTGCTGGCAGCCACATAGAAAAAGTAATATATGGATCAAGGAAAACGCCCAGCTCTCTGGAGCTGATGTACGTGAGTGTGGAATCAATTTGCTTTATTTCCCATTCTTCTGTGAAGCACTGCCTGAAAATGATGCAATCTTATCAGCCTGTACATTACTTCTTCCACACAGCTGTGGCCCTAGGTCAAGAATGGGCAATCTCCAGCCTGTGAGCCTGATCCAGCCTGAAGAGGTTCCCCATCCAGCCCATGGATACCTTCTGGAGAAATCTCAGTTTATCTCTGATTGGAGATAACAGCGGGGATTCCCCAGCATGCAAGTAGGCCTAGGACCAGTGGGGGCTGGTGTCTCCAGTTTCGGAGGGGTAATGATTTCATATTGGGTTTCAGTTAAAACCAGCCAGAACTCTAAAGGAGCTATCCAATGTGCTGAACCCATTTTAGAGGTAGGTGCAGCACCTCTGATAGTACTTCTAGATTTCTGGCTGGTACTAACTAAAACCAAGGATGGAATCACCACCACTCTGAAACTGGAGACACCAGCTTCCACTGCTTAGGAGCTCTCTGTATATGGAATGTATGTACATACAAATCAAGCCAATAGACTTCAAATACATAGATCAGAAAAAAATCTCACTGAAAGCTCCTCTCTTTATATTGCCTTGATCCTTCACTTTAGGTCCAATTCTCAGTGTACATTTTTGGCAGTTACAATGGCACCATATCGCTCATTGTTCAAGAAGAGGCAGATGGAATCCATGCCACACTAGTGGTGTGGGAAAGTACAGGAAGCTGGAGTGATCACTGGTTTCTCATAAGTGTGGAAATGCCAAGGCTTCAGAACAAGTAAGCATAACCTCCGGAGTATTCGTTATGAACATAACTTAACATATATTGCATCATCAGTGTGCAAGACACTTTTCAAAGCAATGATGAAAAGAAAGGTCCTTGCCCTAAGAAGCTTACAATCTAAAATTTGATAGTCAAGTGACCACAGAGGAGAAGAATGTGCTTTCAGTTCAATGTAATACATTAAGGCTTAGTGAGGATTAAGAGGTTGTGTCAAAGACTTCATCCACAAACAAAGTGGGTTTTGAGGAGGGTTGTTTGAAGGAACAGAGGGGGAGAGAGGTGGCCTTGCTCTGGGAGGGTGGTTCAGGCATAAGGGGCAACAAAGAAGAAAGAGCAGCACTGTAAAGCAAGGGTAGATAGGTGTGCTGGATGGTCCTTGATAGAGGGAGACAAACATCAAGGGGCTGAATGTGATAAAGTTGCCTTGAAGATAGCACTGGAAGGAGTGCTTGGTGGAGGGAGGGAGTAATATTAAACTCTGGATGTATGTGGTGTTCGAAGGAGGGCTGCCAATCTTTAGCTCCTCAAATGAGAGTTGGGGAAGGGACTGAAAGAGGAGGCCCAGGTGAGAGCTAGAAGGAAGCCTGCTAAAAGTGAGAGGATGAGGCTGTCAACCAGTGTTCATAGGCTAATTGTGGGGAGCCCTGTATTGTTTTTGTGGAAGGGAGATCTCTTTGGCCTTGCATGTAGTACAATGATATTTTTATTTCTGCGTTAGGCTTCATTCTCTCTCCTGTTTAGTTCCTATTGGATTAGGTCAATTTATTTGTATTGCTTTATTAAGTACAATATGTTTTATTCACACAATGGTTATTTGTGATTGTTCTTTTTATTTTTTTTAGTTGTACTATTTATTTTTATTTATTTAATATGTTGAGAGCCACTCTCAGCACAATCTTCTGGGAAAGTGGCATGCAATAAATGATGATAATCTGAGACCTTTGGAAAGTGGTGGTGATGGAACTACAGTGATATAGAGAGAGGTGCCAGTGAAGTTCTTCTGAGCCAGGCTCACATACAAACAGGGGTTCATACAAGCTAGGGATGGACAAATCTGTCAATTTCCTTTTCTTTCAAGTTTCTCATTTTTGTAATCTTACTTTTTTAAAAGTTTGCATGAAGATTTGTAAAAAACCAAAAGGAGGAGAGCATCCAACTCAGGGCAAAAAAAAGGAAAGAAGCAGTTTCTCAGAATGCTAAAACACTTGATTTCCAAGCCCAATGAGAGAAGCAGGTTCTCAGAATGCTAAGATACTTTAGCATTTTGAGAACTTGCTTCTCTCCTTTTTTTGCTATGAAGATTGGTAAGCATTTTAAAGCACATTTCTCCTAATGAATTATGCACATATGCATTTTGCCTAGTGCACACATTTTTTCAAGCAGTTTCCTTAACATAATCCCTTTTGGGAAGTTATTTTCCCTAATATATACATTTTTGTATGCATTTTTTATTGGAGAACTCCACTGAAAAATCCAGGGAAGTGCGAATTTTGAAGGAGAACTAGGTTGGTTCACATAGTGGTTCAAAAGTGAGAAAATAGGTAAATTCACATTAAATGTGAACATAACTAATTTTTTCCCCATCCCTAATAAAAGCCCACCTCTAGGAGGCAATCTTTTAAAGCTCCTGAGTTTTTCTCCATCCCAGATCAAAATCTCCATTTACCCCCTTGACACTTAGCACCATATGTTTGCCTCTTTTCAAACACGCTGCGCCCATCACCTGAAAAGTAGAGTGCTTTTTGCAGAGGGTATAACAATTTGCTAAAAGGACTCCTTTTTTGGCTCAGCCCTTTCAATGGGTATATTTATGTTGGTTCGTTTATGGGGTATTTTGAAATGTGTGCAGTTGGGGTGGGGGAGGTTCAAAACCATAGACCCTCTCCCATCCTTTCCAAGGTCTGCTGACTAAGTGTGAGATTAAAAACGCCTCATAAAACGTCTTATAAATGTATTTGGTCGTATTAAGAGATGCTTCTTGTGTTTCTCTCTATTATGAGTTGGATGTTCTGGCCTGTCAGGTTTTATTCACAGAGAGCTTTTTCCCATATGAAGTCCCAGTTTTTGTCGTGTGTGTGTGTGTGTGTGTGTGTGTATCCTCTGTTTAGAACAAGACTGCTTCCTTGTTGGATAATACATTAAGCAGACTAGCTCTTCTTATCAATGGAGCATTTCCTCATAAATCACAGGTGGCATCATCCTCACTAACAGATGCTGGTCTGCTGTGCCGTGTAGTTTCAGTATTCTCCAAGGGTATTATGTATTTAAGGATCTGTGTTTATTTATGATCCTAAATAAAAATCTGTTCAGCTCTCTATTCATGAGGAAGGGGACTTATTTTTAGCCATTCTGAATCAGCAGTGTGCACAATTGCATCTTTATTTGGTGTATTATTGATCTTTCTGTCCTCATAGATGAACAAGCTAATGTGCAGACCTTGTCCTAGGACTATTGCTGCTGCTACTGCAGCTATTTAGCTGATATTGACTATTTCCTGTTATTTTCCAGTAATATGGATGATTTGTAGCTTTCATTTGTGAGGGGCGTATCTTTATAACACTTGGGCAACCCTAAAGAAATAATCTGAAGTTGCTATCTTTTTTGCACATCAGATTCATTCTAGTGTCATGTATTGGTTGTAAATGTTCTAGTATATTTACTCTTTGTCTGCCTCTCTCCCTCTCCAATGTCTGCTTCCTTAAATAGCTTTTACCTGCAGCTCCTGGCCACATGGGGCTGGAATTCCCAAGCTGACATTGCTGTGGACAATATTACATTTGGTCTTGATTGCTTTTCTAATGGTGAGTTTCTTCAAATTGAGGAAGCTTTGAATTGATGATGATTTTCTTGGTTTCCTTCCTCTTACACCCCCCCCCCCGATGACTAACAATAAACTTATTAAAATATACAAAATATAAAATAGCTAAAAATAATTCCTAAACATCAGTACAGACCACAACCAAAACAACAGATGCATAAAAAGCCCATCATATGCCTTCAAATGCCTGGAAGTAGAGGAAAGTGTTGATTAGTGCTGAAAAGATTACTGTGTTGGTGCCAGGCAGGCTTCACAGTCAGGGGGCCACCACTGAAAAGCCTTCTTCCTTGATGCCAATTTCCAAATCACCCTTGAAGGTGGACCTCATATGTTGATCGCAGTGCACCAGTAGGTTCATACCAAGAAAGGTGCTCTGCCAGCATGCCAGGAATACAAGTAATCTCTATTATGTTTATATTCTCAGAATACAAGAGAAAGTGGTTTGATTGTTTTTGCTAGAGATAGATGAATCTGTCAGATTCAGTTTCTTGCAGTTTCTCATTTTTCCAGACTGACGTTTGGTTTGTTCTAAACTTTGAGATTTTTTTTCAAAGTTTGCATGGAAATTTGTACATATTTTTGTGCAAATGTCTTCTTATATATGCATTTTGCATGCAAATTTGCCTAATGTACATATTTTTGGCAAGCTATTCAGGAAATTGCAGATTTTGAAGAATTGAATATTGCTTCAAGAGTGTGAAATTAGGTAAATTCACATCAAAATATGATGGGAGTTGTAGTTCAACACCTCTGGAGGACACCAGGTTGGGGGAGGCTGCCGTAGAGCAACTATTGTTGAAGACAAGTTGCTCAGACCGGGGAGCCAAGCCCAGTGCAATTATGTAAAATTAGAAGGGCCCCTGCTAGCCCCCCAAATCACCTGATTTGAATGGGCTAACAAGCTGCAGTGCCATCTGCAATCTGGCTCAGAGCACCAAGAAAGAGTAAGTTCAGTAGTCAAGCACCTGTTTTGCAAGCACACGTTCCCAAGCCCTGTCCATAGCATCTCCTGTTAAAAAGACGAAAAGCATTGGGTAGCAGGAGATTGGAAAGTTCTCTGAGATTTTGGAAAGCTGGTGTCAGTCAGAATAATCAACACTGGGCTAGATGGACAAATAGTTTGATTTGCTGTAGGCACCTTCCTATGACTCCTAGGTTCAAACCTACTGGCACTTTTCAAAGAAGGTGACAAATGTAAGTTGAAGAACTGAAGTGTGTATGTGCTAACAAAAGCTGTAAAGGTCATCCCCAGCGTCTCCCCAAAAGAAAAAACAGGAAGTAGGATTTTCCAGGAGAGGTACCAGAAAATAGGAACTGTCCCTAGCAACTGCTAAAGATTGTTAGAACGCAATCCTATGCACGTTTAGACGGAAAAAAGCTGTATACCTCCAAGCATTCCCCAGCCAGCCTTAATGTGTATGTTGTTGGTTTTTGACACTCTGTACAAGCTAAGGATCCATGGCTCTCGAAATACTCAAGTTCATAACTGTTACTTGAATTCCTGTAAGCTGGCATTGCCTCTGCTCTGAGTACAAGCCATTTCATTCATCATTTCATCCTTTTAATTCAATTAGATCTTGGAGAAGCCCAGCAGCTCTGTTTGGCTTTCAGTAAATAAAATTACATCCCTCTTTGCCAGGAGAGGTTTCGGATGTCATGACAGAGCCAATTAACAGGCAGGCAAAGAGGTTATGCTAGGAGCTTAGCGGAAGGGGGGGGGGGGGCGAGAAAGGAAGCAAAGCAGGAAGGAAAGCAAAATTTACTTCTTGCTCAGATGGAAATGCTAATTTCCTCATGAGTTCCGGGCGTTCAGTTCACCACCATTGTCTTCAAAATGAGATGCAGGAATAGTGTGTGTGTGTGTGGTGTGTGTTGAAAGAGTGGGGTATAGAGATCCACATCCATGGATGGGCTTGAAATGTAGTCTCTGGAACTTTTAAAGAACTATGGCAAAAGGAAAAGATTACAATTATCCCGTTAGCCATATCAGTCACCAGAATCACATCAAAAAATTATACAGAAAACCTTCAGAAACTGGGCCTACCAAAATACATCCACACCAACATCCAGAAAGCAATCATACTTGCTCAATTGTCAGGAAATTCCTGAATCAGTAAAAGACAGCATCACCTGGCGAAGCCCATCATGTCCATCTACAAAAAACACCATTGAGTGGGAAAAGAGACGACAACAACAACATTCTATACTGCCCAAGCTCACAACAATTCACAGATAAAAACAGCATACAAGATTCAAATATGCAAAATTTAAAACAATTTAAACAGCTAAAACTGCTTTACAGTTGCCTTGTTTTCCAAGCTCTGCCTTCACAACCTGCTGCTGAAAATGGTACATCTCCTTGGAGGGATTTTGTATGAGAGGGAAACAGATGCTGCAGTCAGACTCTTAATTTATTATCTTAACTGGAACCCTCAGCACTTGGCAGGCACCATATTTACTTCTTGAATAAGGCATACCATGGAGGCATCTAGGACTTACCGCAGCGGAAGCCATCAAGGCAATCTTCCCTGGTAGTAGCAGCAGTCCAAAAAGGCACAAACCTCTCCATAACAGCATCCAAATTGACCTCCCTTTGGCATAGCTCTAGCTTTTGACATGGTGCAGCCTTACCCTTCTCAAACATAGCAGCTGCTGCTTCTCTTGTGTACAAAGTAGCAATGAATCTCCTCTGGGGCTTCAGCAGGCCTCTACAGCCCATGAATCAGCTCTGACAATAATAGGGTGGTAAGTCAGCACACTTCCGGTTTGCCACCCTGAACATAAGCTACAATGGGTTGCTTGTTTGCTTAGTAACCCACGTTACTCCCAGCAGACAATCAGGTGATCTGTGGCTTGCCATGGATTGTTTTCCCCTTAGTCCTCCTGCTCTGTCCTGGCATGTATCTCATGGGCCTTTGTGGCACAACCTCATCAGTCTATCCCATTACTGAGCGCGAATGTGCTTTAACTACTACACTTTAGCAACTTTGCACAAATCTCCCCAAAGGGCTTTTTTAATAAAATAAAATAAAGATCAATATACACAAATCTCCCAGAAAGTCTGTATGTGTAGGGGTTGGGAGTATAGCATTGCGCAAATCTTCCAGAAGGTGAAAAAAAAGGTATCGCTGTCAAGGGAGGCAATGAAGTGAAGGAGTAAATTGACTTGTGTCATTTCAAGACTTAATAGAGAGGAGATATCATTAGCAAGATTGCAATGCACAAGTGGATTTTTCGCTACTCTTGCCAGCTGGTTCTGTAGCCCTTTCTGAAAAGCTATGCAAAACCATCTTGCTGGAATCGCAGGTGACAACAAACCACTCTGAAAACATGTCACCCTGAACAACCCAACTACAAGCCATGGGTTCTCAAGGTGGCTTGTATATGGTTAACAAATCATGCTGTGGAAACTACACCAGGTTCGGCCATCATGATAAGCCATCCTGAAACACACAAGGCTGACAACCCACTGTTGGTTGTTGTGTTGTGCAAACCAGGTCTGTATATTAAAGGATTTGGGTGGTGAACTGTCTCTGTCTTTGGGGCCAAGGCAGAACATGTTTCAGGGGACCTGAAGCTCTAGGATGAGGTGAATCCTGGGAACACGGAGAAATAGGGTGAGAAAACCACTATTCTCAACCATAGCCTTTTCCTCTCTTGCCCTTTTATTTATTCCTTTTTGTTTGTTTCTTAAATTTGTATCCCACCTTTCCACCAAACATGGTGCAAACATGGTGGTTGACAGAAATAAAATGCAAATAAAAACAGAACCTTGATTAAAACCTAAAAACAAATACATCACAATGCAACAATAAAAATAAAGAGTTCCTAACTAATTAAAAACCCTTCAGCATCTGTCTTCTCTGCTGACACCTTGATTATTTAGCTTGTACCAAGGATCTTCATCCTATACAGCCTCATGGTTTTCATCTCTCCTGGAGGGGAAATAATTGTTTAAAATTGCCCAGAGGGTGATAAAGATAGTTCAGTGGGTGAGAACTATCTCCACTGGTCATGTACAAGGAGCCCTTGCTCAGTTTGAAATACAGGCTATGTTAAAAAGTAGTTGCTGACCAGGGCCTAAATTATGATATGTTTATTTTATTTTTTATGTTTTAAGATTTATTATTACATTTATATTCCACCTTTTTTCCTCTTGTAATGAGCCCAAAGCACCTTACGTGGTCTTCCTCGTCTCCATTTTATCCTTACAATTTTATCCTATGAGGTAGATTAGGGTGAGAGTCAGTTACTGGCCCAAAGTCACCCAGTGAGCTTCATGCCAGAGAGGATGCCAGAATCCAGGTCTCCCATGTCCCAGCCCAGCATTACACCACTCAATATATTGATCTCTGATTACAAAACCCCAGAATCCTAAGAATTCATCATGAGCGTGGGTAACACAGTCCCCAGCAGGGGCCAGGAATATTTTGTTCTCTGTGAGCAAGACAGAGAACCCATAAGGATGTGGGGCTGTTTAGGAACAGCCCCTCCAGGAATCTTTTCCAGATGAAATCAGGGTTAAAATGCTTTACATAAATAAACCCCGTAAGAAGCATAGCCCATGAGGATTTGGCGCTGTTTAGGAAAAGGAGGAAAGGCTGTTTGTTTGGAAAAGAAGAACTGCCTGAGGACAGCCGGTTGGGCTGCTGCTGCGTTACAGATAGAACCAGAAATACAGATGAAGGCAGTGTTCTGAAGAGCGATCCACATCCTGTGAAAGTGACTGAGTTTATTGTGCGTCTCTGGATGTCAGCAGCTGAGCTGGAAGGAGTTCACGACCTTGAGCTTCCTAAGAAATTCAATTGAAAGCCAAGAAGACCAAGAGCCCCTTTGTGCTCAGTGTAAAGTCACTTTATTTGGTTTTCCTTTCATCCAGATAGTTTATTTTACATTAATTTCTTGTCATAGTTGGTGGCCTGATAGCCCTATTGGAAAAGCTAGCTTTCATTGGCCACAGATTGGATACAGTACGAGAACTGTGCAGCACAAGTATCTTTTACTATCATCTACCTGCATGGGGAATTTTACAGGGATTCAGTGCACATTTCATGCATATCTAGGGGCTGTCTTCACAGCGCTGAATTGGCAGTGCCTTCCTGAAAACCCCTGTGTTTTTTCTCTCTCGCAGTGGTGTCAGGTAATCCCGATGCCAAGGAGGAAACATGAGGTTTCTGGTGGCCATCTGGGTACTGGAGCCACCCGTCCTCTTCCTAGTGGAAGGTAACCTATCACCTCTCGCCTTCCACCAGGGACTGGAGTGCTGTCAGACGACGGAAGAGACGTACTGACCTCACTCCCATTGAAAAAGTCGGAGTTACTTCCCGACTTCTTCAATGTGCAGCTTTGCAGGAAGCTACAGCTGCATCATATAACTGATGCAGCACAGATTCGCAGCCACTGCAGGGCTTTCCCCGTGTATAGACAAGCCCTTGGCCCCTTCCAGCTGATACATCTATCAGAGACTAAAGTGTGGAATATGGTCATGCAATTCATAGGTGCCTATTAGCTATGGCCAGTAACTGGTGATGCATCCCACAGGATCAAGGTCTTTAGTCTGTTCTGGTCCACTATTTGTCTGCATTGCAAGGGGCGACTGTAGTGCAACGGTCTCCCACAACCCTCGTCTTACATCCTTCTGGTCTAGAGGAGAGCATGGTTAGAGAACTCATCTGTTGATTTCTTGTTTCTATCTTCCTAAACCCGAGAGGTGAATTTCTGCCTCTCTGAAACCATTCTTCATTGGTCTCTGCCAAGATTGCCTCTAAGAAGAAGAAAGTTAATTATCTCAAAGTATTTTGTGCATGGGATAACTGCTCAGCTGGAACAGAACTGGTTCATCTTGCATAAAACATCAAACAATTGCTATGTAGATATAAAGCAGTGGCTAAATTGTCATGCTATGGTTTCTTTCAACCCATGTTGCTACAGAGCGAAAACCAAGCAAACCAGAATTGAATTAAATTGTAATGGGAAATATTGGGATGTGCATTGGAAGCATCAGCCTGTTATCAGTAACTAGGATCCTGAGTTACCATTAGCGGAATTCAGCTCACAGGATGCTTCTACTGGTAAAAGGTGGGGGAGATTATTATTACCAATTCTCCCTCACCCTTACAGCCCCCTTTGCTCTCAAAAAATCTTCACTGAAGGGTTGTTGGAACCTCTGGGATAGTAGGGGGGAGCAGCAGGAGGAGAGAAAAATTGGTAAAAATTGTTACCTCCCTACTTTAGCTGGATTGAAAGGATCATTTGCAGAAGGGATATTTAGAATGTTTTCAACCAGTGCTGCTCTGTTCAAAAGTGGCATGTTATTAGAAGTGGTGATACAACCATTTACAAAACTCCAGGGTTTATAAAAACAGGGATTATAAAAACAGTTTGATAGGCCAAATGCCTGTTGAAATATAAAGGTCTTCATGAGACAGTGGGAAACAGTCAGAGAGGAGGCAAGGTGGACCTCCTTAAGATAGGAGTGGCCACAAAAATGGCTACTCCTGCATCCCAGCAAATCACAGAATGTGGAAGGACATGAATGAGGCTCTTCGGTAGATCTCAGGGAATAGGCAGGTTCATATGGGAGATTATATATCATTTATGTATACTAACATACTTGGCTTACAACAGAGTTCTGAGCTCCTCTGGCTCTAGAAAAGTAGCATGGGGCAAGGGATATGCATCTTCTTCTTTGTCTCTTGTTTTTGTGTAAGAACATAAGAAGAGCCATGTTGGGTCAGACCAAGAGTCCATGTAGTCCAGCATTGTGTTCACAGTATCCAACCAGCTGGCGACCAGGAACTCACAGCAGGACATGAGTGCAACAGCATCCGCCCGCCCATGTTCCCCAGCAACTGGTGTACCTAGGTATACTGCCTCTGATACTGAAGGTAGCATATAGCCATCAGGACTAGGAGCAATTGATTTCTTGATTTTAGGAGGTCTTGATTTTAGAAGGTCTTGATTTTAGGCAAAATGGTTTGGCTGCTTCTTTACCTTAACCCCTTCTTCTTTCTCTTATCTTTTCATCTCACTCATTCTCAAATTCTGGCAGGAAGAAGACAAAGTCATCCTGATGAAAAGCAACACTACTCTTTGGAAAGTGATGTACCCGATGAGCGAGACTTTAATCCATTGGGAAAGCCCCTTTCTTTAGGTGATTAGTTTACCAGCTGCGTATCCACAGGATGACTTTATCACTAGTTTACAGCTAAGTTTATCTGTCGACGTTAAGATTAATATGCTCACAATGCTAAATCTTTTTGTAATTACTGTTTGAAGAGCTGGCAGTAGATCTAGGCATTTGAGATAAACTAGTTTTTCAAGGACAGTGAAGACAGTTCAAAGTTCAGAAACTATTTCAGTCCTCTTGAACAGAAATAGTTGGAAAGAGTGTTGTCATTTTTAATTTGAAGCCTCTTCTATATTTCCTCTAAGATAATATTAAATAGTCCTGATGCTTTCTTCAGCACAAAGAGTTTGGTGGTTGAGAAGATGCAGAGTATTAAGAGCCTTGTATTTAAGCACTAGCTTGGTAACCAAAGGTGACCAGGCATTCCATGCAGGTGAGTCAGCAGGCTGGCAGGGAAATTCTGGTTCTCCCCCCCCCCCCCCCCCGTTCACAATAAAGCTGCTCCTTCTTCCCATGTATTGCTGTCCTTGCACTATATTGGACCATCCCGTTTTTTGTTGGGGGCGTGTGTGTTGAAGGGCAGTGTCACTGACAAAAGAGGAGAGCGGGCAGTTCTCTGCTCAACTGTGAAGTGGGAGGGAGAGAGGGCGCCCAAACACCCCCCGGAGAAGGCGAGCAAGGCTGCCCATGCCCAGGACTCAATCCCATTCAACAGTAGGTATGTCTAGGTTTCCTGACTAGAACAATGTCGGCTTACCTTTGCCATGCCAACATTGACCACAGACTTCTCCAAAACATAATTGTAATACTTTCACAGTTGAGCGGAGAACCGCCCCACTCCCCTCTTTTGTCAGTAAGACCACCCTTCGACACACACGCCCCCAACAAAAAACAGGATGGGCTGATATAGTGCAAAACAGCAATACACGGGAAGGAGGAGCTGCTTTATCGTGCATGGAGTGGGAAATTGACTTTCCCCGCTCCAAAATATGATGGAAAAAGGAGGGGAAGAGGCGAGATGAGCGCAGGACAGGGACGACATTATATGAGTACTGCACTGCAAAAACACATCCTAGGCATGGCAGGAGTGCGATGAATCGCTGGTGTGATGGAGCTCATACAAATTCAGTTCTTTCAGCTCATTCCTCACTTTTTCCCAGCTCTGTGATAATGATGCAAATGAGGACATTCATAAAACGCTGCAAAACCCAATCTTGATGCAGTCATAGGTGTTCTCACGTGGAGATAGCTTTTGCAGCATTCTGTCAATGCTCATACATACATCATTAATGTGGGGGATGGGGAGACACGAAGGACCTGAAAGCAAATTGAGCATGCCCAGCTCATTGAAGAAAAATGTGGGGCTTTAAAAAAGAAAAGAAAAAAGAAACAACGGAAAATTCCTGATGCATCAGTTCCAAATCAGAAACAAGACCAGGTAATTTAAAGCTCTGGGGAATATTTCAACAGTATCCCTACTGAGAATGCCTGTACAGGGTGAGGAGAAAGGATCCTAGACCTCTGGAGCAAGTGGAATGAGGAGCTGAAAAAGATACATACTATGATTTGAATTCATCCGTACTGAATCTCTGACTCTTAATACTATTAGGTGGCCTGCAACCCTATTTTCTGAGGGCCAAATTAGACATGTCATTTGTGCAATTAGCAATTGGATGAATGGTTTTGAAAGTACATAACTAGCAGATGTGTGTGTGAAGGATGAGCAATGGGCAAAAGTTTAAAGGCCTCGCTACCTCCTGCCAGAGTCCTAATCTGGATAGGAGACCCCTCCCCCACCTTTTTTTAAAAATTAAAGTCATTTGCACCGTTGCTAATTCCTTGAATGGCATTGCATCTAGTTTGGTCCTCGAAGAGAGTAACCCATTGTACATGCTTACATTCTGATGCTGAGCTCTTTGTTTTACTCAAAAGGCAGAGCTGTGAACCAAATGATAATTCGTATACGCAACCTGCCACGTAGTGCTGCTTGAAATGAAGACTGCTCCACATGGCGGCAGTTTTTGTGGTGCCAGTTATTTCAGTTACAAAATATTATACAACTGTCCAGGATCTGCTCCTCGATGTTCAGAATTCCACCTTCCTGGCTGGACACTCTGATTCTGCTCTTTAAAGATATCCTGCCTCTTTAAGAGCAACCTTGTCCCTTTTCTGGGACCCAAGATTCCGCCTGTCTCTTTTCCCCTTTTCAGTAGCGTGGGGGTTCGAGCTGTAGACGAGTGTGAAAAGGAATTTCCAACAATACAAGTTTTAAATCAAAACTCTTTACTATTCTTGGCATAGTAAGGCACGCTTTGCTTAAGATATTTACACACATAGAACTGATGTTACAAAGGCAAGAAAACAAACAGACAAGAGTAAAAACGCAGGTCCATCTCTTGTCTAATTACTCCTGATATTTTCCCCTAACGTATCCTCCGGAATGGATCTTGCTTCCATTCCTAACGAAGGCAAGGCTTCGACTTTCTTTCGGCCACACCCTCCTCCTAGTTTTTGACTCATAATCTCTGTTCTCTCGCTTCGCCCCTCCTTTTCTTAATCACCCTGTCTAGCCTTTTGTTAGAGTGATTGGCTATACACTTGTCCTGAGCTGTAGACCAATCAGAAAGCCATTACTGGTGCATTAGAGAAATTACCATTTTAGCCCTGGGGTGATTCGCTCCTATTGTTATTTCCTAATCACTCTACTTCCCAACTGTTATCTCTTAATCACTCTACTTCACAACTGTTAACTCTTTACATACAGTGAACCCTTCACAACAACCCATTTTGTTTTTTGTATGGTTTGCATTAGCATGTTTTAAATTGATGGAGCTATTTAGGGAATCCCTTCAAAAACATTTTTAAATTGCTTTTAGGTGGCCACTTTTGCAGTAGGTGGCATGCATGAATCAGACCCCGAGTCAGATTACAAATCATACATCTTTTTTTGAACAATTTTACTTTTTGTTTTCTCTTTCAGCCTGAATGCAGAAGTCGAGAACTAGTGTAGAATGTTATGCATTATCCTATATGCCGGGCCAAGATCCTGCTGTAGTCAGTACATCATCAGAGAAATTTGCACAGCCCCATTTGCAAAAAAAGACTCCTCACCAGCAGCCTGATTGGCAAGCAAATGTCAGAGTTAGGAAATGGATCCAACAAGACACAGCAGGGCAGAAGCATAGCTAGGTTGGGCTCGGAGACAAGGCAGGATAGAAAGGAAAGTTAACCTGAGCAAGAACAGAGACAACCCTGATCCAAAGCCAGGGAGAATATTCAAGGCTGCAGTGTCCTAAGGAATGGGATAATTTGTTCAGTCAGAAAAATGTCCTGTACTGTGGAGGCTGCTGAAAAGCTTATGGCAGGAATGTAGAAGGGACCTCAGGCTTCGGATCCAAATCTGGCCTTCTTAGGCTCCCAACCCAGCCATTCAAAGTTTTCCATATGGCCACGCTCCTTGAACCCCACCCCCTGACCACTACCTGTTTGATGTTTCCTGGCTTTTGTTCAATTTTCCCCATTCTGTAAGGTTGAAATGACTCTCCTAACACTTCGTCACTAGCAGAATGAGCGTTAAGCTCAAATAAGCTGGTATTTTTGTCCCATCCTCGTTTATCCAGACCCACCCACCATTAGAATATGGCCCCAGAGAGTTTCTCTGAAATGGGTTTAGGCCCTCAGGCTGAAACAGTCTAGCCCCCTTGCATTAACAGAAATGGGATGTTGGACAATAGTATAGTAGTACCATTCACTTTAAAGATACTTACTCTCAGGCAACCTATGACAGGTTTTCTTTCTGAACAAAATATGTTTTCCCAAAGGGAATGCAGGTTCAAGAAGGATTCTGAGGTATATTGTTGACAAAATATAGGATTCTTGGAATAGAAGAATCCTAACGTAGCAGGTGACTTCGTACCCAGCTCTTCATGAAAATGTCTCTTTTGCCCTTTCTGAGAGAATCCTTAAGAATCAGAATCTGAGATCTGTCTGCCGAAGTAATGTCACAGCAGTTCTGAATAGACAAGCTCATAATTATACTTCCTTAGACTCCAATTGGCTTCCAGCTCAGTTCTCAGATTGGCCAAACTCCCCAGTTTCGATTTCAGTTGCAAGGAGGCTGCTACACAAAGAAAATCTACATGGCCTGTGGTTTAAAAAACCCGGAAGATAGACGATGCTGTTGGTGCAAATCGCCTTGTTATAAATAATAGTTTCCATTGCTGGCAAATGAATTGAATTTGCAGTCAAGCTTGCCTGTTCATGAGCCTCCTGCTGTAGCCAATGAGGAACTGGAAGGGATGACTGTTGTGTAAATGATGGATTGCCTTGCTATCATGGGCAGCTTGTGGGAATATGGCAATAGCCAAGGGAATAAAAGGAAGCTTAACACATCAAGTCACAACTCTGGATGTTTTCCTGGTCCTAGGGGAAGGGCATGGCATTTCCTGGTGGTTTTCAGCCTGTGGGGCCAGCGGGCCTCGAGGGCCAACGCAAGCACAATGTGATAGCGCCTATCGCAACACCAACGTTTCAGTGACTGTGGAAAAAGAGGGGTGGCTACGAGGGGTGCAAGTTTGGAAAGTGCCGGCATCAAACCGGTATACGTGAGTATCATTGCAGTGTGGCCATAATAACGATCCTTAGCCTTCATGTAGTCATTTTTAAGACAGGGGTAGAGAACCTGTGGTCCTCCAGATGTAGAGGACTCTTAACTCCCATCAGCCTCAGCCAGCAGGACCAATGGTCAGGATCATGGGAGTTGTGGTCCAACAATATCTGGAGTGACACAGGTTCCCCAGCCCTGTTTTTAAGTGTATTTTTTATTGCTGGTTTTGTTGTGGCCTTACTATTTTATTGTATTTTCATTGCTTTTAATAATGGATTGGTTTTATGTGTTTTTTTGGTCTATGCCACCTCGGGAAGGCTTATGCCCTGAAAGGCAGCCAAGAAATATTTTAAATGAATAACTAAAATGAATGTATGCTATCTCTGTAGTCCTTACAATAGTTCTGTCAGAGATCCCCGTACTGTTATCCCCATATTGAAGATGGGGTGAAAGGTGGGGATACTGATTTATTTATTTTATTACATTTGTATACCGCCCCATAGCCGAAATTCTCTGAGTGGTTCACATAAGATTAAAACAATTAAAAGCAATATACAAAAATCAAAACATCAAAAACATACAATATACACACACATTTAAAACCACTATAATAAAACTTTATAATAACTGAGAGCTTCTGTACACATATGAAAAATCCTGAGCCTTACTGTGGCTTTCCTCCTCACAGTAATCGTGAGCACCTCTTCACACATGATCACATGATTTGTTCCCTTTTCGGAAAGGTCCCATTGTGTTTTAATGAGACAGCACACACTTTTTCCTGATACTACATTATCGGTGGTAATATCAGGAAAAATGCATAATTTCCAGGGGATAATGCAGGAGATGTTATGGCTCTTAACCAGGCTGTGTAATAGACCCTCAATCTCCATGAGCGCCCAATCACAAGCATGCTATAAATTGCTTGTTTGGAGAAGTTCTGAGAGTATGTAGCTGAAGCCATTTTGAAGGCTTTGAATTGTTGGTGTGGCTATGAAGAGTTCACAGTTGGAGCTGCTTTGGGACCTGGCTGTGGTGCTGTAGAGTTTCTTCCTAATTGCTGCTGCTCTTTTCCAGGATTTCGGCATATGGAGCAGCTGGAGGGAAAGGAGCCAAGAACCATAACATGCGATCTCATGGCATCTTTATTTTCGCCAACTTCCAATTTGAGAAAGATGAGCTTCTCTACATCTTGGTGGGGCAACAAGGGGAAGATGCTTGCCCAGGGGTGAGGAACACAAGACTTGTCACACTAAGTACAATCACTCCTGACAAACTGTCAGACTGTAACATTGGGTGGATTAGGATTAACATCCTTGCAGAAAGCTGCTTTCCCAGTGACAGTGGCACCAAAACAGGAAGTGGGATAGGAAGTAACTCCAAGTAGAGGTACTCCCTAGCATAGAGGTTTAGCTATCCATATGGAAAGGAGGACAGGGCTCCTGTAACTTTAACAGTTGTATAGCAATAGGCTGACCATATGAAAAGGAGGACAGGGCTCCTGTAACTTTTAACAGTTGTAGAGAAAAGGGAATTTCAGCCAGTGTAATTTGTATGCAATTAGTTCCTGGTGAAATTCCCTTTTCATCACAACAGTTAAAGTTGCAGGCACTATACTAGAGTGACCAGATACAAAGAAGGCAGGGCCCCTGCAACTTTAACTGTTGTGATGAAGAGGGAATTTCACCAGGAACTAATTGCATAGTGTTAAAGTTACATGAGCCCTGTCCTCCTTTTCATATGGTCAGCCTATATAGAAAAGGGCATTTCAGCAGGTGTCATTTGTATGCATGTAGCACCTGGTCAAATTCCCTCCTCATCCCAACAGTTAAAGCTGCATGAGCCCTGCCCTCTTTTGTATCTGATCACTCTAGTATAGCTCCTGCAGCTTTAACTGTTGTGATGACGAGGGAATTTCACCAAGTGCTGCATGCCTACAAATCACACCTGCTGAAATTCTCTTTTCTCTAAAACTGTTAAAGTTACAGGAGCCCTGTCCTCCTCTTCATATGGTCATCCTATAGGTGGGGGACCACATGCTTGGCTATCCCCCCGAAATAGACCTTGCAGATGCATACATAGCATTTCAGGGTTTAGCCAGCTTTCTGCCTGTCATGCTGTTTTTCTATCCGTAGGGAGGAGATGGTTTTGCATGGGCAAGTTCTACCACCTGCTTGAAATGGTACAACCCATGAAGAACTTTATCATTTGATTCTGCTGAATGTATAAAATGGTTCTAGGAGATGTTAAAATGACAACAAGCCTGTGGAAAAACTGCAAAAAGGAAAAATAGCCACATCAAGTCTATTTTAAAATATTGATTCTGGACTTGTCTGCTTGGTTCCTCCTTTTATTTGCTTTAATGAAGCTACCACATACTGTCCTTCATGTAAACCATATTGCTCTCTAGGTTGGACTTAATTGCATCTTCAGCCAAGGAACTGTAGGTCTCTGCTGTTACTTACAGACAAGTATGGAAAGGTTGCCATCAGGAACAAATCCCCATTGTGTTCAAAGGAAAGCTTGCTCCCTTCTCATTTGCCTTAATGGAGCAATCATACTTAGTGAAGAGCTGTGATCTGAACATTACCCTTCATGCAAAACAATTTTCTCCCCAGACTGGATTTTGCTGATCTCACTGTTATTTAAACAGCAGTGTCAACTCCTCATTGTGTTTGGCTTTTCACAAAGGGAAAACAAAATTTACTTCCTGTCTACAAAGAACATAGAGTTTAGTGATCAAATCCAGATCCCATAAATTATTATGGCATAAAAGGCATACAGGTCTTTTCCGTATTCTAACAAACATTTGGATTACAAAGAGATACTAAAAAGACCAAACAACAGAACATGGTTGGGACTCAGAGTCTCAACTAAACCTAAATTTAGGAAACAACTGATTACTATAATGTACTTTTTGGAACCGTGACATTGCATCAAAACTTCACATCATCAAAGAAGTAAGCAGACCAGTTTGCCAATTCTGTGTCATAATGTTGTGAAGTTTAAAGGAGAACTTAACAGGGACATGTGGTAGATATGTACTAGTGTATCTTCTGTCTTTCTCTTCCCTTTTCCTTAAGGAGCCCATGTGTATGGTTCCTCACCAGCGATCATGTGCATAATTTCCCCCCACCTCCCTTTCCAGTTTAACTTCATTAGCCCATCAGGGATAAACTCAGATGAAAATTTTGCAGTGCCACTGTGCCTTAATTTAAAGTAGCAGCAAACACTTTTAGGGCTAGCTGGCAGTTTTCTGTGGGCCCATAGTCTGCTGTGGTGCCAGTCCCTACTTTCAGGGCATATAATTGTCCAGGCCAGAGAGATTTGCAATCTCTCTCCTCCCTGGATCAAATTTTTTATTTATTTATTAATTATTTATTTATTTTATTCCATTTATATACCACCCCACAGCTGAAGCTCTCTGGGCGGTTTACAAAAATTAAAAACATTGAACATTAAAAACACCGATATACAAAATTTAAAACCATGAAAAGCATAAAAACAAGTTATAATTACAATATCCTTTAAAAACAACAATTCTGGGTCAAAGCACCACCACAACAACACAAAACCCTCATCATACGCTGTTAAATGCCTGGGTGAAATGGTGTCAGGACTTGAGCTTAGAGTTTGTTTGTTTAAAATATTTTTACCCTCCCTTTCCCAGGCTCGAGGTGAACAAAATACAAAGGTAAAACGATAAAAACAATCAAATACAAGATAATTAAACCATTGCAACAATAGCATAAGCAGGAACTTCATACCTCATCAGGAAAGACACCCCAGAGCTACAGGTGACTGTGAATTTGCTGTATGGAACAGATAGGCTCAGTTAGAACGACACATTAGGCAACAGAGGAGGGGGGGAACAATCGTCAGTTGTGTTGCTTATTGTGTCATGATTAACAGTACGTTAATCAGGCACTTTAAACAACGGAGTGAAACAACGGGCTTGCACATTGTTTTGCCCGAAGCCCCGTTGTTTAAAGTGTCGTCCGAATTCTGCCCCCCCTCTCTCTGTGGACTATTCCGTTTCGGAATAGAGTTCTGCTGCCTAGAGCAGCCAAAAAACCCTGGCCACTCTATGCAGCCGGCAGAACTCACGGTGCATGCTGGGATACGACTGGGGGACACACGGAGGAGAGGCTGCAACCAAAATGGCCGCCGCAAGTTCCTAGCAGCCGGGGCGTTCGCCGGTTCCGAGCAGTGCTGGCTCAGCATGTCGTCTGTGGAGCTCCTCCTGCCTAACGCATGGTCAGTACAGTATTTACCCCTCCGTTGCTTAATATGTCGTCTGAACTGAGCCATATTCTTAGCTTCTGAAAGTACTTGAAGCAAAGCTCTGTCCATGCAGGACAGCTGTTGTGGTGGTCATATAAGGAGAGGTGGGCTCAAAGCTATGTGGAGCCCAGACCATGAACAGCTTTAAAAAGTAAAGACTAGTCCCCTTGAATTCATCCTGAAAATAAAATGGCAACCTGTGTAATCATTATATAATCGGCTGAATATGCTGTTACCTCTCAATATCCACTAGGACAACCTCATTTTGAACCAGACATAGCTTCTTGGCCGTCTTCATCGGCAGCTTAAACACTGCCGTTCCTTTCATTTTCTGTCCAAAACTTTGAAATATTTTTGCCATTAATGGTTCAGTTTCTATGGCCTTCCTTCTATACATGAGAACAACAAGTAAAAGAAACTAGACATAATTAGACATCACTCGACCTAAATCATTTGCCATATTGATGGGTCTTGAATGTGTTTATTTCTAGAACTATTGGGTCTGGTGTGTTTTGGGGAAACATTCAAAAAGTGTAGAAAAAAGGAAGTATTAAAAGTGGCCTTTTCATCAAATGGCTATTACATTTTTGTTTTATTTTATATCTCACATTTAAGGTAAATTATCACTATCTTTCTTCAGGATTCTCAGAATGGCAACTTCACAGAAGACTTGCAGTATGCAAGTGTATTTCAATATGATTGATTGATTAGTTAAAAAATCAACTTCATCCCTGGTTTCACGAAGAAAAAAAATCTCTTTATCAGTTGTCAATATCCTACCATCCCCGCTTCACTGGTTTTGAGCTGCTGCTTTTATTTCCCCTTTTAGAGCAACTCTCAGACCAAGCAGATCTGCCTGGGGGAATCATCAGAAATTGAAGAAGAATACAAGAAAGAAAAGGGACTAACTGAATGGGCTGGAGGAGGGGGTGGAGGTGGAGGAGCCACTTACATCTTTAGAGTAAGTCTTCATGTTTCTTTCTAACCTCTTCCTGAAAAGAATCAAAGTAGTAGTATTTGAGTAAGGGCCAACTGAAACATTGCAGCACCCAAGTGGAGATTGGGTTTTTGTTTCCTTTTAAAATCATGCTGGTTTACCACAAACAATTTGGCCTGTAACACCAGAGGCCACTAGGAATGTTGGGCACTGATGTGGAGATTGTCTGCACCATCAGCCCAACCCACATGGTAAGCAGCTTGCACTCAAGCTCCAGGTTGGAATCATGCAGATGTTTTAGGGCTGGAAGGTGGTCTCTAAGTATTTTTTATAAAAACTAATTTTGTTTTTCTACATCTTGCAGCCTGCATGCAAAGGTTTTAACTAGGGAGGGGGTTAGAGCTCCATCACACCAGTAATTTATTGTATTCTCACCATGCTTGGTATGTGTTTCTGCAGCACAGTACTCACATGACGTTGTCCCTGTCCTGCGCTCATCTCGCCTCTACCCCTCCGTTTTCCATTTTAATTTGGAGCGGGGAAAGTCTGGGTTGTTTTTTCTCTGTGCGCTTAAAGTTGCTCCTCCCTCTCGTGTATTGCTGTCCTTGTGCTATATCGGACCATCCCGTTTTTTGTTAGGGGCATGTGTGCTGAATAGTGGTCTCATTGACAAAAGAGGAGAGCGGGGCAGTTCTCCGCTCAACTGTTCAACCGTACAGGGGGAGGGAGAGAGGACGCCTGAACACCCTGCGGAGAAGGCGAGCGAGGCCGCCGCCGCCCGTGCTCAGGACTCAGTCCCATTCAACTCTGGTTCTTACTCCTGGGTAGGCATGTCTAGATTCCTGACCAGAACAATGTCAGCTTCTCCTTGCCATACCAACATTGACCAAGGCAGTTTCCATTCCAAAACCAGGCCTGAAGCCCGATTGAAATGGATCTATATAATCTGTTTCATTCAAGAGTACCTGGAGTTGCCCTGCAACCACCTGCTCAAGCACCTTGCCCAGGAAGGGGATGTTAGCCAGGCTGTCCTTTGAAGATGATGCACACATGCCTTCCAGCACTGAGCTGGAGCTCCCAGGATTCCCTTGGGAGATGAAATGTCCAATAAACCAGTTTAAATCTGTGGGGTAGCTATGCCCCAAAGAAAACTGCTCTTTCTTATTGTTTTATGAAACAAAGACTGAAAAATCCTAACTAATGAAATTTCACATGATTTTATTGATTATTTATTCATTATATTATACTATATTATGTATTATATTGTATTGTATGACATTAATTATAACCAACGTTTTAACCAAATTACAAAGAATTTTGCACATACTAGATCACAGATGAGGAACCCGTGATCTTCCAGATATTGTTGGACTCCAACTCCCATCAGCCCCAGTCAGCATGGCCAATGGTCAAGGATGATGGGAGTTATGGTCCAACAACATCTGAAGGATCACAAGTTTCCCACTTGCATACTAGATTTTGTTCTAGAAACCATGGCGTGATTACAGCTGCCTATTGGTGTTGGATTCATGTGCAAGATTGTTCAGGACTTTCTGCTTGCATTTCATACCTGTGGGAGGACAGCCTTTTCCAGACATTCACATCTTGAGTTGTTTTTTTTTTAAAAAAAATGGAGTCTAATTTTGAACCTGCTGTGGTTTTTCTATTTCCTTAATGCGTTGAGCAGCAGAAGGATGGCGCTTTTGAACCTTTGCTTGTTGCGGCAGGAGGTGGAGGGAAGGCTTACTTGAAAAATCAGGATGGCTCCCTGGATGATGAGTTCCTGGAACAGTATGTGAACAGCACAGCAGTACCTGGTGTCAGTGGAAGAACTGGGGCAGCAGGTGAGGATCCGTATGTGGTGGATTTAGCAGCTGAACAAACAACATTTGCAGATTTTAGAAACTAGACTATGTGTATTTTGGATAGCTTTCAATATTTGGGGAGGAGGTGGACTATTTAGTAGTTGGCAAAAATGGTCCCCATATTGAAATAATATAGAGATCCAGGGAAATCCATGGGACCTTTGGGCACAGCAAGAAGAAAGTTGCGTAGAAGTTGGGAACCTGAGTCAGATTTAAACAGTGAAGAGATCATCTTTCACAATGGGAAAAAAATGCTTTATTGGCGGGATATGATGCATCACTACAAATCTGTTCAACGGCAAGGCAAAGCAGGCTAGATTTCAAATGTATGGACAGCAAAGTTGACTCTGTGCTTACTGAGGCCATGCTCAGAATTCCCTGTTCTAAAGCAGTTGTGAGGTGGGGGAGATAAACTACAGGCTATTCTTTCTCACTTCTACAGAAGGTCCCTAGAATTGGTGGCATGGAAAATCCGTAATAATGTTTCACTACTTTTGCCAGTGTATACTGGAAAACTCCTAGAGAATGTATTTATGAGGTGTTTAATAAATTAAATAAATAAATAAATAATCAACAGTAGTGATACTTTTGTTTCCAGAAGATACACCCATAATTCCAGGAAGTCATGGAAATATTTCCATTTAAATAACTGGATTTTGAACCTCTCTTCAAAGAAATCCAAATCAATCTTATCATTTGATCACAACTGTGTTGTCTCGCAAACTATGGAATGCCCTCCAGAGAGAGGTTCGACTGGCACCTTATTTGTTTTTATTATGTATGTCACCCTGAGAGCTTCATTTTGGGAGCAACTCATAAATCATCATCATCATCATCATCCATAATTAAAACATGCTCAATTGTCAGGTAATTCCTGTATCTGTAAAAGACAGCATGACCTGGCAAAGCCCGTCATGTCCGTCTAGAAAAACTGTCACAAGCGAGAAAGAGATATAATAATGATGATGATGATGACAACAACAGCAGCAAAAGCAACAAATTGGGTCCCCTCTACAAGGATTCGCTTTTGCGCCCGGTTAGGCGATTATGCGCATAATCGCTGAAGTGCATTTACACCTAATGCCTCTGCACGAGAGGCGGCGAGAGGCGGCGAAGCACATTAACGGATGTCCAAAATGCGCTTTCCAAGTAGTTAATGCGCATAAGCGCTTGTTCACATAGTCAAAATGAGCTTTAATGGCCGGAGCAAAATAAAACTCATGATTTAACGCGCATTCGATAATGCGCATAATCGGAGAGATAACGCGCCTCTACGCCCGATTTGCACTCCGTTCTTGTAGAGGTAAATTGTCTAAAGCGCCTTGAAAGAGCTTTAAACCTCTCTTGTAGAGGCTGCCTGAGTCAGTGTTATCAGAAAATAGAAGCAAAATAATGGAAAATTGATTATGGAATATTTATTCTTAAAAGTATTTGCAGTTGCTTTTCTGTCCTTCATGACTGTCAAAATGGACAATTTCTTGTTACATTTATCAAAGAATTAACCTAAATACTGCTGTCTGTCTATGAAAGTCATGATCTCTTCCTCCCTCCTTATGCTCATTGTTTTGCAGGTGGAGGTGGTGGTTGGGGAGGCACTGCCCAGTTTCCTTGGGCTGGGAAATCACTTCTAGAGGGTGGAGAAGGTGGTGAGGCCTGCCACCAAGCGATAGAGAAACTTCAGTGGGCCACCTCAGGTGGTTTTGGTGGAGGAGGAGGAGCTTGTACATCTGGCGGAGGAGGTGGAGGCTACAAGGGTATGTTAGGCAAAACTTTCATTTTATTTCATTCAACGTTTTGTGAGCTGGCCCAAATCCAGGGCAATCAATGAAGGAAGGAAATGAAGAATTATATATTGAGAAGGTATGATGCAGATACTCATTTAATCCTACGGTATAAATTGGAGTCTCCATTGTGGTTGTGTGCCTCCTCCTGATTTTAATTTTATTTTAGATTTTAAAAAAATAAATCAATTGGGAGGTTGCTGTGCTGCAAAGTGGAGTGCTGCCCTCCAGGACTATCTTTCTTTGGGATTTAAAAGAATAATTTTGTGTTTTGTAGTTTGAAACCCATCTCTGCCTGGTATTTAGGTTCTTGGGCAAGTTACTTTTCTCTTAGCCTTTTGGAAAATGAGTGTTTTGTGACTAGCCACACCCACCATGGCAGCCATTTTATGAATGAGCAACCCTCTCTGGTATCCATTTTGTGGGAATGGCCACACAAACTTTCAAAATTCCCAGTGTGTCCAGTAATCCAATATAGTTGGGGACCAATGTTCGTATCTATCAATTTAGCTGTCAGTAAACAACGTTAATATTTTCCATTTCTGATAAACAGAAATTCTGCATAGTGTTCAATCATTTGAGAAAGTCAAAACCATGGAAATTGAGGGTGTTGCAATGAATCTGAATTAAAAATCATTTTTAGCTTCCCACCTTTGCCATGGGAACAGGGACTGTGGAATTAAAACGGGGAAGATAGCACTATTTTAAGGGCTCTGCTGAACCATGGTGATACATCTGTCTCTAGTAGAATAAAGAAAAGCAATGCCTCAGCATCACTAAAGGGCCCAGCATGGAAAGGGCCAGTAACTTGTTCTCATTACAAAATCCATGTCTTAATTCCAGTTCTTAAAGGATTTGAGATAAACATGCAGTCCAGGCAACCCATTGATCCTCCATAGCACCCCTTGGGAATATTTGAAAGTGACCCTTCCTTCTTCATCTAGGTGGCCATGCCTCTGAATTGGATGACCTCACAGCTGATGGGCACCATGGTGTTTCCTTTGTGAATCCAGTAGGGGAGTTCCTCTTGACTCCCCTGGCAGGTAAGAGAGGTACTTCCTCTCTCAGCATAAGAGACTGAATGAATTATAAGTAGCAATGCATTCTGGGATAGAGGTATAATCCGATATCTGCAACACCTACCAATGACTCATTCATTCAGTCTGCAAATTGAGACTGCAGACCTTGTAGCTACAACATTTGACCAGATCTTTAGGTTTTTCTATTTCTAACCCCATCCCCTGCATTTTGTACAACCGAAGCTGTTGAAGGGTTCCAGGAAACTCAACCACTTGCACACACTTGTGGCATTTTCATTGGTCCTAATAAATGTATTCACCAACTGTAGAGTTTAGATTATTTTAGAGCCAGTGTGGTACAGTGGCTAGAGTGGTGGACTGGGAGTCAGGAGATCCAGGTTCTAGTCCCCACTCGGGCATGGAAGCTCACTGGGTGACTTTGGGCCAGTCACAGACTCTCAGCCCAACCTACCTCACAGGGTTGTTGTTGTGAGGACAAAATGGAGAGGAGGAGAAGGGTTATATATGCTGCCTTGGGTTCCTTGGAGGAAATAAGGTGGGAAATAAATGTAATAAACAAATAAACAAACTTTCATGGATTAGAGATTATTTTGTTTCATGTAGCTGATGAAGTGGACTTCAGCCTACTTAAGCTTATGCTATATTACATTTGTTAATCTTTAAAGTGTGCTACAAGACTACTTCTTGCTATTTATAATAAACACAGTACATGCATTTTGCCTGCCACACTGAGTACTGCTATGGAAGGGTGTTTTTAGTAGCTTCCACAGTATATATTTACTCTGTTCTGGGCATTCTTCACAAAAACGTATCAATATTGTAGCCAATTAAATATTTCTGACCTTGGTAGGAGGAAGGGCATAGATAACAGGACCTAATGAGGAAATGATCACTATTCACTCATTTCCTTCTTCTTGCAATGGGTTACATCTGTTCTTCATTAGCAGATGACAAGTGCACTTTCTTGTTTGCCATGTGAGTGTAAAGTCTAGTTTTCCTCTATTTCCTTCCTTCTCATTCAGTTATGGAGAATCATGGTGAAGTGGTGATTGATGTCTACTTGAATTGTAATCACTGCCAATCCGGTATCTGCAAGCAAATTTCTGTCACCCACCCACCAGTCTGCATTTGTGCAGTCGGAGCTATCTTGGCTAGTGACAATGTATCATGTACAGGTAAAACATGAAGCATTCTCCCCAAATAAAATGCTGTTTTGTTTTTGCTTTCTCCTAGCCTCGCCAGGAACAGATTAAAGAAGAAAGGCATGTATATACCTAAACTGCAGACCTTATGGCCACAACATCTGGCAATATTTTTGGACTTCTCTGTTTCTTCCCACATCCCTTGCTTTTTGTGCCACGTGATTTAATTATGATCAAATCAGTTAAATTGTACATCAGGCTAGGTCCTAATTGATTTAATAATAAATCTCTTTCCCCAGTTTCGAGGGTTTCGAGAACCCTCGAAACTGAGCAGCTTTAGATTGAAAGTTTTGGCTAAATTTTGCTTATTTTTTATTGAATTTTTACATGCTAATAATTGTTGTAAATATTATTATTAGTGTTGTAAGCACCCTTATCAATACTGTGATATATGCTATGTGCACATGCTGATATGTACCTATTGTGTTTTGACCAGTCCTCAGTGGGCCTGTCCCAGAAGGACACCTGCCTCTCCCACTCCTCTTGGCAGTGATTGCTGTTATTGTGGTGCTTGGAATGGCTCTGACTTGTGGCAGTCTATCAATTGGTAAGAAGCATCTGTTCTACTTTGTGCAGGCATCTGCTGATCTCATGCATTCACATTTCTGGCCTGGCCTTTTTCACGATTCTCATGGATGAATATTGAACCCAACAGGAAAGTGTCTGGAAAACAATGGGTTGGATCTAGACTGTTGTTCAGTGGAGTACCATTGGTCCTGGAGGAAGGGAGAATTTCTCTCTGCCGTCCCATGTGCCCTCTAAAAAGCTGCTCCAGGGGGTTTGGGGGACCTCCAGCCCAGCATGGGAAGTGGTGCCAGGGGGCTGCAGGAGAAAGGGGGAATAGGTGAAAATTGCAGGCTCCCCCCCCCCCCCCTTTCTCCAGCTGTCACCCTGTCCTGGATCCTGGTTACCTCAGCAAACAGAGTCCTTCCAGTTGCATTCTGCATTCAACTCAATGGGGCTATTTACACAACATACTAACCCAGGCTCAGTGGTTAAGTGTAGGTTGTTGTTGAACCGTGGATTGTTTGTTGAACTGTGGGTTAGCGTGTTATCTGAACCCAAGACATTTTCAGTAGGCTGGGTTGTTAACCATGCACTGTGGCTTGTTACCCACCCTGAACAATCCAACAACAAACCATGGGTTCTCAAGGTGGCTTCTTCGAGAAAAATAAGCTACACTGTGTTGTAAACAGGCTATAGTGCAGAATATATCCTGAGTTCAGACAACACGCTAACCCATGGTTCAAAAACAACCCACATTCAACCACTGAGTGTGGGTTAGCATCTTATGTAAACAGCCCCATTGTGATCGACACAGTACAAGGTCTCAAAGAGCAGCTTTTTGACACACATGCTGTTTTACGAAATCATCATCATCATCATGAACACTTAAATTATTCAGAAAAATACTAAACACTGTCCAGAGAAATGTATGCACGGTCCTTGTACACTGGCTTTCATTCTAAAGCTCATGGTACAAAAGGGAAAAGAGAAGGGAAGGATAACTGCAAGTATGTCAGATTTATTTTATTTCAAATATTTATTGGCCGCTTTTCAGGGCTTGGAGCCCTGACTGATATATGTACAACTTTTCTCTGTATTGCTCAGCCCAAGATTAGGCAACTTGGTGCCCTTGGGATGTTTTGGATTACAACTCCCACAAGCCCCAGCCAGCATGGCAAGTAGCCAGGGATTATGGGAGATGTAGTTCAAAATATCTGGCGGGCATAATGTTGCCAACCCTTGGCTTAGTCTATTGGATGGTTGGGCATTACAAAATTTCCAGTGAATTGGGCTAAGAAGGCATTATTGTCTCTGGGGAAACAAGTCACTCAGAAACATGTGGGGAAAGATTCAGAGTGTGGCATGTTTTAGCAACTGGCCCATAGCAAAAAAGGGTTAACAGCTCTCTGGCAACAGATGCCATCTGTGGTACAACAGCTGTGGTATACAAAAATTATGAAATATAGTGTATTATAAACCCACACTGTTTGCTCAAGTGTTAAAATATTATGTTTGCTGCTGTAAAACTCTGATAAATGTTTGGTCTTATGATCCTTTTCTAGGATAAACAAATAATTCAGTAAGCTGTATTCGGTAGTCACTGAAAACCTCAGTATGCCTTTCAGGTCTGAGTGGATGTTTTGTGTGATTAGATCTGAGGACATCATTTTCTTCTTCTAAAAGTAGTTGCAGGGGCCCCGGTTTTGATCAGAGCCATTGGTGTGGTGTCTTTAATCCTTTCCCTTGCACCATGGCTCAAATCCAAATCACCCTTTGAAGATGCTCTTAACCACGGACAACACACGGTTGGTGTGTGTTTGGAGCTTCCTGAATTCTTTTGTTCACCCTTGAAAAAGGACCGTACATTCCCCAAAGCACCAAGGATATCACAGAAACAGAAAGAACATATCTTTAAGCTGGCCTGAAGAGTGTGGGTTTATGTTTTGACATTTTTGTATGGGAAAACGAAAGAGGAACCCTCAACCCTCAAATAGGAAAAGACCACAAAAAGTGGATGACAAAGCACACCATTAATGTTGAAATCCATATATCACGTTGTGTGAATAAAATACCCAATTAGCTTCACAACTCAATACATCAGATGTAGAAACAATCAAGCATGATTCTTATCTGAATGGACTTTAGGTCCTACACTGAAGATAACAACAATAATATATACAATAATGTCCGCATCATTAATTCATAAAGTATAACAGGACTTGTCATTTTTGTACGTTACAGCTGATTTGTACAAAACAGCCATAAATTCACAGCTTGCTTAAAATTTTGCAAAATACAGTTATAATATTCTTGAGAATTTAAGTTGTATCCTCTCACCATATAACTTTGCCTTCAACCTGGGTCACATTCTGTAGTATGTGGGTACAGAACCTGAGGCCCACGGACCAAATCTCACCTTCCTTATGCCTCAAACTGGTCTCTTGTGCTCCCCCAAAAGGCCACTCCCTTTCCCCTTGGCTCCACCCCCTTTCCCTGGCCATCTCGTCATTTGGTAGCTTCTTGATTTTGGCCTGTTTTTTTTTCCACATTCTAAAAGGTGGAAATGCTGGCAGTAAGAGCTTTAAGCTAAAATATGCTGTTATTTTTTATATTTTGGCCCCACCCTTTTTGACTTTCCCCTCCCCCACCACTGGAATGTGGCCTTCACTAGCTTCTCTGAAATTAACTTTGGCCTTTGGACTGAAATAAGTTCAATGCCATTGATACGTGGGTATCAATGAGTTAGATGAATCTGCCTCACAACCCTCTGATTCTACAAAAAGGTCATGATCACATTAGCAAATACCAACCAAAAACAGGATTTTAAGAGTAACAATTATTTCCAAGGGGAACATCTGGAAAATTACTATGTCTTGCATTGCTTCAGTTCTCCTCTGCTCTTTCCAGATGTGAGTTATTTCCCCCTTTATCTCTATGCTCTTTTCAGTTTATCACCGTAAGAAGCAGCAAGTAGAAGGGGCCAGAGCCCGTCTGCAAAGCCCAGAATATAATCTGAGCAAAATCCGCACATCTACCATCATGACAGATTATAATCCCAACTACAGTTTTGCAGGGAAGGCAGCCACACTCAGTGAACTCAAGGAGATCCCACGGAAGAACATCTCCCTACTTCGGTAAGGCTTGATTACTGTTTACAGTGCATTTTGGCTCATTTGGGAGGAGGAATCATACCCTTGGGTCAGCGGAGATGGCAATTTCTTTTAATTCTAGTGACTCTGATATCAATGTGTTAAACAGAAGGCCTATCATTCTGCACTTATTATATAGCAGATACTTTGATTAGAAACAAACAACAGTTATGCCTTCAATTAGGAACATCTGTATTCATTAACTTAGTCTGAATGCATCTTTTGGTTGCACGTACTGTTCAGGGACGTTTTGAAGAGTTTAGTTTTGGATATCCTTTTTTCCAAATGCTAATTGAGAAAGAAAGTTTGGGACACAAAATGTACATAACAGTGAAAAAGGGTGGTGGGTTGGCCTGGCACTGAAAAAGTATAGGCAAGCCTCCCCAGGAAGAGAATTCCATAAACAAGGTGTCACCACTGAGAAGACACTCTGCCTAATTGCTATTTCCTTCTCTGCCCATGGATTTACTTGGTAGCAATACAGATATGCCCCTACTGGGCAAATGTTAGAATTAAATCCAAACATAATTTTAAGAAACTATTAAATTTTGAGAACAGATAGCTCTCATTTCTCCTGTTGATTAGGTTTCTTATGGAGAAAGTTCCTTGGATACCTGACTGTTTGTTCTAGTCAAAATGCCTTTACAGATCCAATGATAATGTTTTCCATCGTTTTCCCCCACTGCCTCCCTTCATCCACAATTATGGTGCTTCCTGTCAGATGTTACCAGAAAAGGCTAGGATCCAGCCACATAGAAGTAACCCCCATACCATTTGGCTACTACATGACTTGGCCCCAAATTGTTCTATATAGATGCTGCCTCCTTATACATAGGTTGCCATTCAGTTGGAGAAATGCCTAGTCTAGCATAACTCGACAGTGGAGCAGTGTGTAGGCCTGCATAAAACGTCCTCATGATGATTGGCTTGCCACATGTGAAGAGCTTCTAGAAGGTGTTTTTTTCCAGAAACAATCACATGGAGGCTGGGTGATGTTCAACTGGAGTATTAGAATAACAGGAACTACTAATTTTAATACTATGGAAAACACAATACATACTGTTTTAGTCAGCAATATAACTCCAGAGGTGTTGACAAAAAGGGCCTGGTGATTTTGTCTTCTGGTTGTGTAAGAAGGCACAAGATGCATTCTTGCGCCATGCTGCATTATGCTGTCAAGTGAAGAGCTGGTTTTATTTTGTATAAAGGGGCCTTGATGTTTCTAAACCTAAATGAAGGTGCTTGTCTAGTAGTGTTCAATAGCTGCTGTCTACTACCTAAAGGAACTTGTGAGAACCAGTAAAGGCTGATGGCTCCAAGGTCAGTGAGGCAGTGAATCCACTCTGGGTTTCAGTCAGAACTCTAAAGGAGCCATCCAAGGTGTGGAAGCAGAATTCTGACTGTTTCTGATTGAAACTTGGAGCAGATTCACTGCCCCCACTGACATTGGAGCCACCAGCCTCCACTGGCCATCCCCTTTCCCTACATAGATACATGCTCAAGTAACTTTTGAAAGCAAATACTTTGGGAATTGGCATGTAGGAGAGAAAAGTCAGAGTTTTACAGTTGGCTGGAGGGAACGGTTACTGAACATCTAGTGCTGACTGGATGCTTATCTGCTCCCTGATGCTTAACTTGTATATATGTAAATAAAAAGCCCCAAACATGGCAGGCCCCTGGTACTCTCCCCACAGGGAAGCTGAGCATGCATCAGCTGCCCCTGAATCTCCCTACTTTTTGGAATACAATAGTGTTTGTTTGACCCAGATGTGGGCTGTACACAACGCCATGCATACTCTCTCCCTTTCCCTCCCTCCCTCCCCTCCCTCTTATAGGGCACTTGGACATGGGGCATTTGGTGAGGTTTATGAAGGCACAGTGGTAGGAATCACCGGAGATCCCAGCCCTCTGCAAGTTGCTATCAAGGTTAGTGTCTACAGCTAATGGTCAGAAATTCACCTTTACTTCTTTCTTTCAGAGATTTTTATGAGGCCGTTCCACCACTATATCCATCAAGGTAGCTTACAAATCAATTCATTTTGAACCCATGGCCCTAACCTCCACCCAAAAATAGCAACAAAAAAACAACACAAAACAATGGGTGGGTTCACATGTCACTCTAAGCCATGGTGTTTGGGTTGTTAACAGAACAATCCAGGCTATGCCCAATAGATGATCGGACTTACCATGGCTTGTTCTCCCCCTCCTTTCCCCTCAGTCTTCCAGCCGGCTCCAGGACATATCCCAGATGCCTTTGCAGCAGAACCCATCTTGTCTCCTCACCCTGGTCCCCTCCCCACTCCAATTGATACCTCTTTTGATTCCCCAGCCTTTTTTTAAAGGTGTCTCAAAGATGTGGAAATAGGGTCCTGTTTTTGGTTGTCCTTTTGCAAGTGTGCACTTAACGGCTGTCCGATATGTCTAGTCTTGCCTGGTCAAGTTCTTTAAAGATTTCTGTTATCAAAGGGAGCAGGGAAGTGCGGGAGGTAATATACAAGGAAATTGACAAGACAAAGCTGCATATAGGACAATTTGCACACAGTTGTGAAGGATGGTGGGAGAAATAACAGTAAGGGAAAGGAGGGACCCAGTAGCACAATTCAGAAGCACCAAATATGGTTTTAAAAGGCAAATGGAGTAAGTGCACTGGCAATGTGGTGGTGATGATGATGATGATGATGATGATTTATTACTATTTTATACTGCCCCATAGATGAAGCTCTCTGGGCAGTTTACAAAGATTAAAAACCATTAAAATACAGTATACAAAGTTCAAAAAACATTCACATGGAAACACACAAACAGACCATATAAACAGAGACAACATCTATCTAAAAACAACTTTGAGCAATCAACCAATCATCCCACTTTTAAGGGCTGAACTAGCACTTTTCAGAATCCTCCACTTTTTCAATAATCCCATGAGTTTCCAGCTAGTCCAGAAAGGGGAGATATTAACCCTCCCTCTTTTCGCTGCTCCTGTTCAGAACAGTTACTGCTGCAGCTACTGCACTTCGAAGGCTGACCCGATGGCCTTATAGGCCCCTTCCCACTCTACTATTCTACATTTACGAAAAATGAGCCACCCTGCAGAGAATGCGCTGGGTTTGGATGACACGATAGCTGGTGATGTTGTGGGCACCCAACTGGGTCCGGGAGACCGACGGACTCCCCCGTGTCTGCCTCCTCCGGACCCAGTCGGGTGCCCACAGATCGAGTGCTCACGTGGGCTGATGAACTCCTCGCCTGGAGCCTCCATTGTGCACAGCAATGGAGGCTCTGGAATTTATGTCATTTCCCCAGCTGAGTAACAGGGGAAGGGTTACCAGGCTGTGGAGGCCTCCAGAGAGGCTGAGCAAGCCCTTCCCATAGCAGTGAAGACTGAGTGCCATTTGCCTTCAAGGATCATAAGATTCAGTTACAAGCCCCATAATCCCCAGCAGGAAATGAGAATCCACTCGTTTGCAGACAGTGGGGAGTATTTTTCCCTATGGAAAGAGGGACTTTCCACGGGAGGGCAAGGGAGGGGGTAGCAGAAAGGGGACTGTGTGACCCCCCTGCCGCCAAGTTACTCACCATCACCCTGCTTAGAATGGGAAATTGGTATGGGACAGAAGGTGAGGAAAACCCATCTGGGCTTTGTGAGTACTCAAAAGAAAGATCAGCCCACCCCTGAGGTGCAGAGCAAACTAGCAGAAGATATGAGATAAAATTCTATTTTATTTTATTGTATTGTTTTCTTCAGCTTTGATAATGTGTAGAGACAGACTGTAGCCAGCCTTTGTGTGGGTGAGCATAAGTATTCTTTGAAAAGTCACTTAGATATATATATATATATATATATATATATATATATATATATATTCCACCCCCGCTCTCTCCCCCTCCCCCATCATTCCCACTCCGCTACAATCTGCACTATTTTGGATTGGGAGATAGTTTACTGCAGATACTGATGCTCTATTTAATCTCCAATATCAGATGAAATCAAAGTTAAGATCATGTTGTTTTAATTTGTTTTTAGAGTGTTAGGTATCTTATATGTTTGTTTTCTTCCCTGCCTCGGTGGCATTTTGGAGCTTGAAAGCAGAATGAAACAAAATACACATACAAAGAAGGTCATCAGATGAGCATTTTATAGCACGCTCGTTGCTGGCCACTTACAGATGTCCGCGGGTCCTTTTGATGATGCTGTTTGCCTCTCATATGCCTCCCGCTCCTTCTGGTCCTTTTTCCGTGGAAAAGTAAAACCCAGAAAATCCTACTTTTTTGGTTTGAAGCGAAACGTGCTGCCATCTCCTGCTGTGTGCAGGAAAGCAGCGTGAATAAAACGCCCACTGAATGGGCCACGTGGTCATTACTGCTTCCTCTTTGTCCAGGGTCTGAGGAAAAGGGAAGCTGCTCATCCCTATTGTGGGTCAGGAACACAATTCAAAACGACAGGAGGGACACACGATTCCCCCCCCCACCCCTGTCTGAAGAACCTCAAAGAGATGTTCTAACAAAAGACTTCAGCTGCTCTGACTTCTTATTATCTCATGCCATTTTGTTTCTTTATAATGAATTTAGCCTTTTCTTCTCCTTCTCAACAGACATTGCCAGAAATCTGTTCTGAGCAGGATGAGATGGATTTCCTAATGGAAGCACTGATAATCAGGTGCGTTTCAAACTTTCCTCTTTGAGAGGATGGTCTGCTTAGCAGCTTTGTGAGCAAATTCCCCCTCCCAGCTTTGTTCACCCAACTCTAGCAGAGCCCCAGCTGAGGAGTCCTAATCCTGTTAAGACGTTACTCGCATGAAGTTCTATCATATGGAGAAGGGATAGCTGGATTGCATGGCTATCGTTGCCCCTGTGGATGCTCACACTTCTGGCCCTGCTCCCTTGGCATCTGGGTTCAGCATGGATGTGTGCAAAGGGGCGCTTACATGTGAGTCGCTGCATGTGCATTGATGCTCCGCACCGCGTGGACAGGCCCATGCCTATGCACATTCAGCTACTCACACATAGGTGACCTTTTGCAAACATCCATGCTGAATGTATTGAGGGGACAGGACCATCACTCACTCTGTGGTGACTACCAGAACATGTGGTATAGGAGCCCAAATCAGCCAGAGCTCGTGCGTGCACACTTTTCGTGGATCATGGTGTTCACTATGGGCAGAAGAACTTGTCTTTCCCATAACGTGAGATGTGTCAATGGAGGCTGATGGCTCCTATTTCACAGGGGCAGTGAATCCACTCTGGGTTTCAGCTAGAACCCTAAAAGAACTATCCAAAGTGCTGAACCCTATCCCTAAAATGGGCTCAGCACCTTGGATAGCTCCTTTAGAGTTCCAGCTGGTTCTGACTGAAGCCCAGAGTGAATTCACAGCCCTACTGAAATAGGAGCTGCCAGTCGCCACTGAGATGTGGTCCTGTGTCCCAGGTGAGTCTAAGCCCCAAAGTGCATGTTACATCCAGATTGGGAGCCCTTTAGCTTAAGAGCCAAAGCACACACTACATTCCATCACTATTTTGCAATATATGTTGCAAGTGCAGGGGGACCAATTGGATTGGCACTAGTGTGGGAAGGAAAGGGTTAAAGCCCCACCTGCTAGGGTCCCAATCTGGATCAGGACCCCTGTGCATACTCTAGAGTAAAAAAGAAACTAGACATGGCTGGTAGCTCCATCTTTAAAGTAACGTCTGCTTCAGATGTAACTGTGGGCAGGTCTGAGGTGATTCCATCTGACAGAGAGTCCTAAAACTGAGCTGTGAGACTCTTTGCCTCTTCTTCTCTTTAACGACAAGAGACACACCTTAGTGAAGTTTCTTGCAAGTTTTTATACATCAAACTACCAAGGAAATGTGAGTGATTACATGATTTATGGCTAGGCTGATCCATGTTAATTGCTCTCTGCCTCTCCCTGAATGTTTGGAGTAAAAACACTCTTGGAGGCAATTGTGGGAGTTTGCCATTTTCCACTTACGGCTCAGGCAAGCTGCTGGAACTAAACCGATAACAACTGTCTGCCTCCCTCACAAACTGACAGGGTGACAACTCAAAGAAAAGGAGTGCTCATGCATGATTGTTGAGGGTTTTTTTTTATCTGCCATGCAAATACTTTCAAATGTGTTTGCGTTATTAGTTACTCCCATCTCATTAGTGAACCATAAGTTCACATCTAACACAGCCTAGCTGCTGTGGACATTTAACTAGGAATCATTGTCTTGTAAGTACTAGAACAGTAGTGGTTGTATTTTAAGAAATTTAATTGTATTTACTGACATTCTTAACCATGAAGGCTTTCAGTTAGTATATATTCAATGAAAATATATATGACATATTCCTCTGAGACTGGTGACGCCAGCCTTTTTGGATTGGGGCAATCAGTTCTTCACCTCAAAATCTCTTCACCCTCAAGTTTCTCCTCAGATGTCTCCTTTCCTTCCCCAAGACCACAGGGCTTTCTTCATGGCAATGCAATGAAGATCACTTCCACCTTTTCTCCACTTTATTCTGATTTTGGCTCTGATCCAACAGGACCCCACAGAACTGGAAAAAGCAGACTATGCCAAACCAGGCAGTTCTAGCAGTCGCACTGCACTCTACTCCACGTTATTTTCCAAAGGTTTGGGTGGAGTCCTAGTAGCCTATATGGACATGTTTCCCCACCCCCCTCTGTTCTGCTCCCCTCTGTTCCCTGTGGAAGGAGAAAGCATGGTGAGGGGAATGAGGCCTCCTCAGAAAAGGGCATATAGCCTTCTGTCTGAAAACCTGAGTAGCCGGTTCCCCACCAACAACTCTGCTAGCCCATTTCCCCTCTAAACGATAGTGGAAAGTATACTAAGAATGTTTCCCTATAACTAGCCAAATGTTGATATATCTCTAAATCGATATATCTACACATTGAAATATCTACACGATGATATATCCACACATTGATATAGCAATGTGAGTGTGAGATGTCTAGAGTATCGCTAGTGCAATGTATTGATTCAAACCAACAGCAACGGTATCTAACATAGTGTTAAACCTGATATAGCGATTTAGCACTATTCCTGTGCTGTGCAGTAACAATGTAACAAAATTGCTTTTTGGGGAAATCTGCTCCAAAACTGGGAGTAGCTAATTCGGAGAGGGGAATTGCAATTTAGTGCGATTCCTATGCTGTGCAACGGTGATTTAATGCTAAGTTGAAGTAACAGCCCTCGTCAGTTGTTTAGAAATGCTGAATTGAGATCCTGTCAATTGGAAGAGTAGAGGACAGAGGTAGATAACAATGTAGTGAGTGGCGAAGCAACAGTAGTGAGAGGTGTAAACACAGGGGAGAGGCAGTAAGTAGAGATAGCTCTGACCTCTGCTGTACTCCACTCCTGTAAAAACCAACAAGGTTGGAAACAAAGGGAGGGAACCACCTTTTGATCTAGGACACCAAGGTAACAGCTAGGTGAAAGACACACCTTAGGAATTCCTATCATGCTGACTGTAATGGGGAGGAATACAGCACACAGCTGCTGAACTACATGGGAGCCAGGATAAAGGGAAAAAACAGAGTAAAAGTACTCTGCAAAACTGAGGTGTTTTTTTTCCTAAGATAAGCCTCCCTGCAGAATCAGAGCTTCAGGTGGGATTGAAATCCTTGTGAAACCAGTTTCTTGGAAAAAAGGCAGCAAAGTAGAGTATTATCTTTTTTTCAATATTAAAATGTATACATTAATTAAATGGAAAGGTGGCAGGGTCAAGGCTCTAGCTCAAAACTTAGAAGAAGCTTCATTTGAGGACCAAAACAGATGTGACATTATTTTCCCCCCATTTTTATTGTTTATTTTTATTTATTTTATTTCTAACCCGCCTCTCCATCCAGATCAAGGCGGGGAACAACAATAAATATAAATATAAAAATCATAACATAGATAAACCATTAAAACAGATAAAAACAAACACATTATTAAAAACATCTTAACAACATTAACAATAGCAACCATGTGGGGGAAGCTGGATTGGGACCGTGGCATCTGGGTAAAGGGAAACATTTTTAGCCCTAGTCACTCTTTTTCCTCATGCCATAGTCCTACCAAAATTTCCCCCACAACTGCTATTAGCCCTGGGAGAGAAGTTTCCACTCCAGCATCACTGGCAGACATTCTTGTCCACATATATTTAATGTATGTGTGTTGGGGTGGGTAGCATAAGATATTAGGCCAAGGGCTGGTGTGCACACCAGCATATGGGGACAGTCAGGGAATCGCCTCAGATGAGTAAGTAAAGCTATTTAAAAGCCAACATTTGTGAAATAGTACAGTATTAATGAATAAGCCCCCTGCTGGTGTGCTACATGGCAAAAGACATGGCCCCTGCTGGTATGCTACACCAAGGATGTACTCAACCTCAGCACCACTTAAAACGATTTTAGAAGTTTTTTCAAAGATTTTTTAATCAATTTTTTATTATAAGTTTCAACGAAACAACAACAACAAAAAACCTGCAAGTGTAAGAACATACTTTAAAGGCCTACGTTTCAAATATTAAAACATTTTTTTAAAAGAGTAAATTACACATAAACTTCAATAAAGACAGACCAAATATCCAAAACTGTCCATTTGTGAATGGCACCTTTATACCACTCTTTCAAATGTTACTAGTGTTGTAATTTTTTTGTAATTTTTTTCAAAGATGATGTCACAAGCACGAATTGTCATGTACAACCATCTTCATGATCTCCATTTTCAAATATTTGTCACATAGGTGATGGAGCAAATTTATTCCCTGATGTTCCAGAGAGTAGGACCATAGGTGTGCACAGGACATTTCATTAGGGTGTGCACCCGGGATATTTTTTATAAGGCGAACATCTATTGAATACTCAGTCATAAAGTACATTATTTTTATTTATTTATTAGACACTGATGCCCTATTGCTAACTTGCCTGGCAGGTGAGGGGGTGGGTAATGAGGAGACGCTCCTCAAGCCCCAGCATTGTTGGAGCTTACAAGGTGATATTAGCCTTTGGGGGAAGGGGGCTCCTTCAGGCCTCTCTGAAGAGCTGCTCCCAGCAGAACGTTTTCTTTTTATTCTTGCTGCCAGGCACTTGGAGGACCATTCCCACTGCTTCTGGATCCCCCTCTGGATCCCTACTCAATGCCCCCCTCTATTTGGTGCTTAATGCTTGAGACATTAGGGTGTGCCTGGGCACACCTGGCACACCCCTTGAGCACACCTATGAGTAGGGCAAGAAAAGGGGTTTCAGCTATAGGAAGGACTTCTGGGCAGTGTGAGCTGTTTGACGGTAGAACAGGTTTTTAAACAGAGGCTGGATGGGTACCTATCAGGGAATGCTGTAGCATCAGCAAGACTTTGGTTAGATAACTGCTGAGTGTGTTATTCTAATCACACGATAAATTCTAGGTTGGATCCAGATTTATTCATACTTGGAGAGATCTGTTGAAATCAGTGAAACTTACATTAATCATGCCTGACTTGTCCTATTGTTTTCAATGGGCTTACTCTTAACTATGAATAAATCTGGATCCATCCCAGTACTTATAAAACCATTGATCTGCTCACTGGGGAGGAATCATGTTTTCCCACATTAAAAATGTTTGCAATTTGAGAAATGTTTGCAGCTTTCCTTGAATGACCGGCCATGTTTTTTATTAGAACTTTTTTCTTTTAAAAATGTAATTGTTCTTTTTAAAATGTATTTTTTAATATGGTATTTTTATTCTTTTATTCTATTTGTTGTTCACTGCTCCGAAAGCTTTTGGATGGGGAGCGGTATATAAATATTGCAAATAAATAAATAAATAAACAACAGTGCTTCTTTGAGGGAAGACAGCTAGATTCCATTCAGCAAATGAATATCTCCATATATATTGCATGAAGAAGAAAACAATAAATATCTTCTTCATGCATGAACAACAAAGTGTCTTGTAGCATCTTAAAGCCTAAAACTTCTGTGGCATAAGCTTTTTGTGGACTTCATCAAGTGCAAACCCATACTGCTTATTCCACATGAATATGTTACTTTTAAGGCACTACCTGAGTAACACTACTGCTCCTTTAGAAGTTCTAATGGCTTCATAAATTCCGTCTGCAGTAACATTCTGTAGCAGAGCTTAAGCAATTCAGCACAGTTTTTCCTTTCATTAAAAAAATGGCATAGGTTAGGCCAAGTTCTCAGTGGCCAACCCAGAAGCAAGAAGGGTCTATGGCAGTCCTCTTTGGGGACTCCAGTAAAAATTAAATAACATCCATTTAGTGGAGCAATTCCCAGGTCTAAAATCTCCACAGAATTTTGAAAGGACAATATCACTTCATTAATCAGGGTTTAACGAGAGATTAAGTCAGGGCTCTTGGCCAATATCTCAATAGATATCAATGTCCTCTTCTCTCTGACATGCTGCTGTGTGGTGTCTCATGTGCAGTAAGTTCAATCACCAGAATATTGTGCAGTGTATCGGAGTAAGCCTGCAGAACTTGCCTCGCTTCATCCTGTTGGAGCTTATGACTGGTGGAGATATGAAGAGCTTCCTTCGGCAGAATCGGCCTCGGGTGGTGAGTCAGCATTAGTTTTCCCCCTGGGTGTCTGATGTCTTGTTGATATAAGATGGGATCCAGATTTAGGTATGTGCAACTGGGCGGGTGGAACCCAATGAAGCAGTGAATCCGCGCCAGGTTTCAGTCAGAACCAGTAGAACTCTAAAGGAGCTATCCAAGATGCAAAGCTCCTTTAGAGTTCTTGGATAGCTCCTTTAGAGTTCTGTCTGAAACCTGGAGCGGATTCACTGTCCAATTGACATCGGAGCCACCAGCTTCCACTGGTGGAAGCGGATGTTTCCACCCTCTCCGCAGCAGCAGCCCCACCAGCCTCCTGAAAATAATATGCAGAGGGTCAGGGTGACCTGCTGAATGGAGTGAGCTGTGTGGGTGGAGAAGGGTGGATCCCTGAAAATCAGGCAGATACGCCTTCCGTGAGTGGAGCTGTCAATGGAAGGCAAATTTTGGATCTAGTCCATTGGGTGTATTGTTGAGGGAGCATGTCATGAGGGTGCATTAACAAAAGAATGATCTGTTACAGACTTTGTGGAGCTTATTCTGTTAGAAAGTGGAAACTTACAAACAAAGGATAAAGTCTATTGATAGTCAGATGACTGGACCCAACTCCTTTTATGTAATTGATCATAGTACCAAACTGCTCTCTCTCTCTCTCTCTCTCTCTCTCTCTCTCTCTCTCTCACACACACACACACACACACACACACACACAGACAGCTTCCACACATTACAGACTAAATTGGCAAGTAATGGGGACATTTCCATTAGGCATAAACACAGTGTAGTCCAAAATTCTCCAGGCTATTGACTTTTTTTCACTACCAACTCTAACAGAAGATCAGGGCCAGATCTACAACAAGCAGGACATAACGCTTTGAAAACAGTTTGAAAATGATACATGAAATGTGTCCTGGGCTCCAGCAGTTGTCAATACTGTTATAAACTGTTTTAAAGCAGTAATGTAGATCCTGCCCTGGTGTCCATACTGTTCTGCTGAGAACTAGGCTTTCCAAGCCTTAGTTGCCGTTTAAGAGCACCAACTGGCTTGGCAGTCAGAGACTGTCGAAATCCAAGCAAATGGTTCTCCATCACATAGACCCAGGCCAACAAAAAGCAGGAGAATTAAGCCAACGTAAATTCAGAAGTACTTGTATGGAATGTAGGAGCAGCCTTACTCCACATAGCAGGTGCAAGGACTACGGTAGCACAAGGCCACACTAAAAAAAAAGAAGCCCAGAATGGTTGTGTTGTCCTTCCTGCTGTCTAACTTTGTGCTAATCCTTGTTTAGTGGTGCATTGGTGGGGATAATGGCGGACTGGCATGAAGGGTGGGCATCGTCAGGCACCTGCCATTGGCCCACATCCCAGGAAGGGGATGACTGATAAGAGCTCCCTGGGCCTACTCATTCTCTTCACCATTGCAACCTACTTTCACCCTCCTCTTGCTCTGGCCCTGGCAGTGGTAATGGTGTGAATCAGGAGCAGTGGATGCCACTGCCTATTCGCTCATGGACTCTCTTTGCCTGACTGGCAAGCTGGTGGTATGATGAGGAAGAGGAGCAGGAGGAGGAACTGTCATTGACAATGCCAGGAAGAAGGCAGGCTTACTGAGGGAGAGGGCCTACTGAGGGCCATCCAAAACCTGGCACTGACACTGGCTGAATTTGGACAACACAATAGTCAATGGTGGGGTAATAATCAACTTTACAGTTGTTCATCTAGGGGGTACTCCCCACACAACATGGTAATAAATAATCAATTGTGGTGTGGATTAGGATCAGCGCTGAATTGACTATGGCAGAATTCGGACAACATGATAGTCAATACAACTGACGATTGTTTCCCCTCCCCCAGTTGCTATTGTGTCATCCGAATTCAGCCACTGAGTCACCTATGCCTTTTTGGGTCATCTTAGCTCCCATTGAGACATATCAATATTATATTGATATGAATCTTACAAGCTCTCAATAATCAGGCTTTGTCATGTAGTGAGAGGCATTCTCTCAAGGCAACCCACACCGATAGCTCTCCCCACAAAAAATCTTAGGGGCAAGAATCGAAGAGTTGGAAGGGCTCCTGAGGGGTCATCTTGTCCAACCTCCATCCCATAACAATAAAATTTTGTAGGAAATGTCCATGGGTTGGATTCAGAGAAGCATGAGCAGAACTCCACTCACACAACAGGGCTGACCTTGTCCGACATGTACTGCAACCCCCCAAAAGCTGCCCCTGCAGGTTGAGGGACCATCATGTGATGGGACACCAGGGGAATGAGCAAAATCCATGCCTTACGTGAATGGTGGTTTTTCAGCTTTTATGCAGCGTGTTTGCTCCATTCTAAAAGGTTGAAATGCCTCTCCTAAGGCTGAGTTACTGGCCTTTCTACTCATGCAAGGCATCCTTGAATCCAAGCCAGGATTTATTTTTATGTTAAAAAAGAAAGAAAAGCAACATGATTCACAATGGTGTAATACACCCATTTGGAACCTCTGAAGTGCTAATTGCATAGCTAAAGGCACTAATAAGCACAAGGCAAGAACCTTTCCTCTCCATCAGTTTCCAGAGACTTCACTCAATGTAGTGGTAATTCTCCTCTCCCTACCCAATCCTACCCAGCAGTGGGAGCACACTGAAGCAGAAAGACTTTCCTAGAAATCCTTCCCCCAGGGGAAGATGCAGCGAAGCGGAATTCAGTTGGCTCCTATTTGAGCAGCTGGATTCCTTTGGGCTGACACCTTATGTTGGGTCTGCAGCGCCAGTCAGCAAGAGTGAGCTGGCTTGCTAATGCGGCCGCTCTAGTCCTTTATTTGCCCCTGTGTTCAAATTGAAGAGCCAAAGAGAACTTTAGAGGGGTCTTTCTGCCTGTAGACTTTGCAAGTTTTGGTGTGCTAATGCTTTAATCATCTGTCATGCTGTTGGCACACACTTGATGAAAAGGCGTGTTTTATAGCATTCCGCAGCCACTTAGCAGTCCAGGAAACCAGCTGCCTTCTCTCTTTCTTTGGGCTCCAAAAACAGTGGTGCAGAACCTCAGAGAGCCTTCTGGGTTCCCCTTTGCCTTTCCCTGGACAGTCAATCATTTGCCGGCTCCCCAGCTTTTGTGCATTGTTTTCACCTATTCTAAAAGGTTGAAATGCCTCCCTAAGGCTTTAGCTACTGGCCGAAAGAGCTTGAAGCTAAAACATGGGCTAGTGTGTGTGTGTGTGTGTGTGTGTGTGTGTATATGTATATGTATGTGTGTGTGTGTGTGTATATATATATATATATATATATATTTATTGTCCTTTTGCCTGTGGCCTTGCCCACCACTGCAATCCGGATAACTTCTCCGAAATGGATTTCAGCCCTTGGGCTGAAAGCGGTTCTGCCCACCCTGCCTAAAAGCCATTTTTCTTTTCATGCAGCTCAGTCACTGACCGAAGATGTTCCTTTTGATTTCATTTGTTTTTACCCCTCTTGCAGGACTGGATTGTTGGATGTGTGGGGGTTGTCGTTGTTGTTGTTGTTTTAACTTAATTTAGAGTTGGAATGGATCAATGCATTTAGCCTGTGCAGGAAGAGCCAGCACCTCCACGTCCTGCATATCCCCCCATTTTAATTTAAGTGAGTTGCCTCACTGTCAGGGAGAACGCAGCAGCCGCCTCTAGCAACAGATCCTGAGCACAAATCGGGGGAGGCAAATGGTTGGTATGCAACAGCTGGTATCCGGTGCTTCCTATGCTAGCAGGACCCACCACTAGCACAGCCGTAAGCAGAAATGAGTGAAACGCTTTTCCCAAATGGGGCAGGTCATGCTCGCTAGTTTACTCGTGTTCTTATTTGTTTCTTTAAAGTATTTGTATACTGCTTTTCCATAACAACCCATGAGCAATACAGCCTTCATTCTAAAATGAAAGACGACAATAAATGGCCGAATTACACAGATGTGTGTTGACCCATGACGTGGTGATGGGTCATAACTCCCAGGGGACCGCATTCCACAGTTTGGGAGCAATGCAGGAGAAAAGCCCCTCACAGTCACTCCTGCAGATCCTAACAGGACAGGTTCATAGCAAGACAAGTGGTCCCTTCAGCATGCCTTGTATGTCTTCCTTTCACTCCAAACTTCTCTATTTCACCTTCTTTGTTTTCCTTTTTCTCATGCAGAATCAACCGTCTGCTTTGACAATGCAGGACCTGCTAAATATAGCCAGAGACATTGCTTGTGGTTGCAAATATTTAGAGGAGAACCACTTCATCCACAGGTAAGAGAGGGTCCTCCATACAATTAGCTTCATGTTGTTTTCCTTGGCTTGTTTTCCAAGGAATCCCAGATGTCTTCTTCAGTACACTGGCCCTAAATGGGCTTACGTCTCCAAAGACGGTTGGGGTTGTATCACCTGTCAGAGAAACGTGTTTCTGACTTGATTTTGACAGAACTGTGAGAGTCTGTGACTTAAGTGTTCTTTCTGAGATCAGCTTGAAAACCATCCCATGTGCATTAGGAAGAACTCTGCAGACAGAATTGTCGCATTGTTCCACCTGATTCATATCCGCATAGTGCCATTGCCAAGTGGCTGATTGACCCTAAGGCCATTGCTAGTAATGAAGATAATTCTGTAGCAGAGCAATCGTATGAATGTTTAGACTGAAAAAAGTCCTACAATTCCCAGCATGCCCCAGTCAGCCATGTATGCTGGGAATTGTAGGACTTTTTTCTGTCCAAACATGCATATGGTTGCACCCTTAGTGAGAAATGTCTGCAGGGGCTTTCTAGTTCTATTTATTCCAATTAAGTAGCTGATATTGCTAATGCCTCGTTTTCCTGTGATAACGAAGGAAATTGTGTGAACTCTTAATGATGTTGCATATTGTTGGATGAACATCTTTACATTTTCAAAATCTAAAATATGCATGAAAGGTTTCCACTGAACTTCAGAGGAAAACAGAGAAATACCACATTCTCCTTGATACTTTTAAAAACATTTTAAAGCAGGGCAATAGCTCCCTGGTCGAGCAATGGTTCTGCACTTATCCTCCTCCTGTGCCGTCCCCACCATCTCCAGTTAAAAGGTTCAGTTTGCAGGTACTGGGAAAGACCTCTGCTGGGGACCCTGGAGAGAGTCCAATGAGAGAGTCCAGAGACAATGCTGAGCCTCAGTATAAAGCAGCATTATGTGTTGATCTTAAAACATCTGATCTGACTATGCCTTCTTTGATTAACTCTACCAACTATATGAGCTTCTCTCCTTTGCCCACTAGATGGTAGTGTTGCATCGTAGGCTTAAGGGAGCGTGCTTCTCCACCTTCTGGTTTCCCTTTAGCTGATGAATTATTCTTTGTGTTCGTTTGTAGGCATTGATATATATCATTAGCATCTGTAACAAGGTTTGAGAACATTAAGAAGAGTCATGCTGGATTAGATCAAAGGCCTATCAAGTCCAGCATTCTGTTCACACAATAGCCCACCAGGTGCCTGTGGGAAGTCCCACAAGCAGCACACACACACACTCATGTTCAGTAGCAAGCGGAATACGGAGCACACGGCCTCTGATACTGGAGGGGGCATACAGCCATCATGACTAGTAGCCACTGATAGCCTTATCCCTCCATGAATCTGTCTAATCCTCTTTTAAAACCTTCCACATTGGTGGCCATCACTATGTCTTGTGGTAGTGAAATGCCTAGTTTAACTATTGCCTGTGTGAAGAAGGACTTCCTTTTATCGGTCCTAAATCTCCTAGCAATCAGCTTCATGGAATAACCCCGGATTCAGGTTTTATGAGAGAAAGAGAGAGCAAAATGCCTCCCTGTCCACTTTCTCCACATCGTCCATCATTTTGAGTTAATGTGGGGTAGGAAAGGAGAATCCAGATTCAGTCCAGGCCCTTGTCCTCACCACCACCTAACCGATGTGTCGTCAGTCAGGACCAGACTTAACATGAAGTGAAGTGACTTCAGAAGGGGTGTCATTCTCTTGCTTCCAACCTCTCTCTCTCAGTTTGCTGTTCAAAACTGAGCACCGATTTCTTTCTTGCAGTTTTGCATGCGATCCAAGGCTGGCCCTGGTCACAGTGCAGGTCATCTGCTGGAGCGTGGAAACTGGCACAGGAGAGAGAACGGGCCTTTTTTATTGCCCACCTGCTCAGATATTGAAAACCTGGGCCACTTCATCAAAAACTGACCAGTGGCAAACCCAACCTGCGTTAAACATTTCCGATATTAAACCACATCTGAAAGGAATTTTCTGTCTGAAGGGTGCCCCCCATCCCCCATCCCCCACCATGCAATCGCATTTCCTTTCTACAGATTTGTACATCTGTCTTCAAACATTTACAGACACTTTCCCTAGCGACAAAATAAGTGCAAATTAACATCAAGGCTCTAAGGATGGCAGAAAAGATAAGAAATGCTGTTGATTAACTCCACAAGCCGCACCTCTGACCCCCCACCAATCAGTGGAGACCAGTGGCTCTGGTGTCAGCGGGGTGCTGAATCCGCTCCAGGTTTCAGTCGGAATTCAAAAGAAGCTATCTCAGGTGTGCCTTGGATGGCTCTTTTAGAGTTCCGACTGGTTCTGGCTGAAACCTGAACCAGATTCATCGCCCCACTGACAATGGAGCCACCAGTCGCCACTGCCACTACTTATGGCTCTCCTGTGTCTCTTCTAAAAACAGTAACTACTGGGCTGATCTCACCCTGCTCCTGCAATTCATGCAATGACAGGATTATTAATTAAAGTAGTAAATGTGTACATACACAATCAATCCACTCAGCTGTTTTTAAGCGTATTCTGACTCTTTAAAACATATAGTTCTTAGTGACCCTTTTTATTTTGCCTGCCTATGAATGTCGTGTAATCAAAGAGTCTGCTTATTTCTACAGCAACAACAGCCAGCTGAATGAAAGTAATCAGCACAGCCGCTTTGCATCTCTTACAATTTGAGAGACAGTGGAACAACAGTTGATGATCTTGCCATTGTAATTGCTATATTGCATGTAAATGAATTAATTTTTATAAAGGAAAGGTTTTCACATCAACCATAAATCTTGCCTCGAGGTGTGCTGCTCCTCCAAATTTATAGCTAAGCATGAATATTAATAGCTTCCTCAGCATATCTAATCCCTTTGTGCTGTCTTCAGTGCTCAACTTACTTTTCCCTGCAGTCATCAACTGGTTGCATCCTGTTCATTTGCATACGTAATCAATATAGGAGAGGCTTACTATGTTTCACTCAGCTCCTCCTCCTTATGCAGTAGGAACTGGAGAATGGACAATGCACTGTTTCACTGAAGCCCTTTAAAGTTTTTATTAGTGGTCCTCTTGACACCCACCCCCAGTGTCATGGGAACCACTTCCCTGCGATGTGATCCGGTTTTGCTGTAGGATGCATGTGAATACCAGAAACAAATGGGTGGTACAAATTTCAGGAGTCTTTCTCACCCCGTTGTTGTCTGATTGGAAGGGAGTGTTCAGAACACAGGACTCAGATATTCTCTGCTCTGGTTCTATGAAGGTGTAGCGTTCCAAAGTGAAGAAGTAGCTCTTGCATTCTGTAGTACTCTTTTACCGTCTCCGAAGTTACAGCACGGAGTCTATTAATGGTGAATGGCATTTGAATGAGAAAATGTAAATCACTTGGTAACAGTACAGCAGAGCCTATCCTTGCAGAAATAACCCATTTATGTAGTGCTTGGAGGATTGCTTGAAGGGTATTTTTATGGTGCCTGCTTGGGATTCAAAATGACTGCTTTCCACCTTATGCACGTCTGACCTTTTAAAGAGATATTGCTGCAAGAAACTGCCTCCTGACCTGCACTGGACCTGGGCGAGTGGCCAAAATTGGTGACTTTGGAATGGCTCGAGATATCTACAGGTAAGATATAAAAACAGCAGAGGAGGGGATTTGAATGAAATTTCATGCCCAAGAAGTATTTGATGGATCCGCACGTCTGAAAACATAAAATTAGAAATACAGCCATGTGCAATTTTGTTTTCCTCCTTCCCCCAATACATGTTGACTGCCTCACAGTAGTGACAGTGGTACCTAACGGGGTCCTTCCCCTGTAGCTTTAGTCTCACAGGCATTTCAGCTGCAGACCCTGGGGAAGAGGTGGCCCTATCATTAGGCAGAGTGAGATGGCTGCCTCAGGTGGCAAATGCAGAGAGGCGGGGGCAAAGGCTTGGAGGAGAGAATTGTGTGCTGCTTTCAAATGTGGTGGAGGATGCTGCCCCATTGTGAGCATTGAAGAAAAAATTAACTGCCTGTCAAGTTGGCTTTTGTACATGGAATGGGAGGAGGAGGCACCTCTTGTTCTTCGTCTCAGGCAGCAAAATGTCTTGGGCTGGCCCTGCATGGAAGGTTGGAAGGCAGGCACTACACAGTGGTAGAGCAGTATGCATCTTCCAGACCTCTGAAAATGGCTTTATATTGACGGCAATGAAGGAAACGTGTGTTCCTGGTTTTAGGAACAGTCACTCAAACCTGATTGTGGTGTTGTTGTTGTTATTATTATTGTTATTATTATTATTATTATATTTAATTAATTACATTTATATACTTCCACATGGCAGAAGATTAAAAACACTGAACATTAAAAACTGATATACAAAATTTAGAAAGCATAAAAAGCATAAAAACAGATTACATGCAATATCCATTTAAAAACAACTATTCTGGGTCACACACACCTCAACATATGCTGTTAAATGCCTGGGAGAAAAGTCTTGACCTGGCGCCAAAAAGATAACAATGTTGGTGCCAGGTGAGCCTCATCGAGGAGATAGTTCCATAATTCGGGGCCACTACTGAAAAGGCCCTCTCCCTTGTTGCCATCCTCTGAGCTTCCCTCAGAGTAAGCACGTTTATTGCATTTGCAGTAAAATAATAATAATGCTGGAATATAGGAAAGACTGGGCCTTTTACTTTCCTACAGACCTCCTTTTGTAGGCCTTAATTCTTCTCTTTCTTTGGCCTTGCCAGGGCAAGCTACTACCGCAAAGGAGGAAGAGCCATGCTTCCAGTCAAGTGGATGCCCCCAGAGGCTTTCCTAGAAGGAATCTTCACTTCCAAGACCGACACCTGGTAAATGCCTTTAACAGCACTCTCCTCTGTGTGACTACTCAGAAGTAAGTCCCATTGGGTTCAATGGGGCTTACTCCCAGGTAATTGTGTATAGGATTTGCAGCTAAGTCACAAGGCTTATTTTTTATAATTCAATTTTAAAATCGGAACTTCGGTGCCTTTTCTTTTGAGTGCTCTTGTGCATACATTTTAATTGTCGTTTTTTTAAAAAGCATTTGAGGGCAAAAATTTGAAAATCAATGGAATGGAAACAAGCATGCTGCTAAAATGGCACTGACCAGAAAGGTGAGAATGAAGGTGTGGCTGAGGTGAAGAGGCGATAGGCCTCAACTGGCTAAAATGGTGCTGCAGACGTCAAAACCACACCTCTTCAAGATGCTGAGTTGCTGTTCTATTTGTTTGTAACGGAAAGGGCATTTTGTGATTTCCTCGGAGAAACAGCAGCAGTGCAGAAAAAACATAAGCACAACAATTTGAAAATTTTGCCATGTAGATGCCCTGTAGAAAGCCAGAATGGTAGAAATTCCAGAGTCAACACCTTGTGTACAAGCCCCGCCCTGCTCCCTGCCCGGAATGCAGCATGGCTCTCTGGGGTGAAAAGATTGCTTATGGCTGCTGCGGAACTGTTGTTGGAACGATGGTGTGTGTTGTTCCTCTGTTACCTCAGGGGAGTCATAGCTCAGTGGTGGAGCACAAACTTTGCATGCCAAAGGTCCCAAGTTCAGTCCTTGGCATCTCCAGAGAGAGCTAGAAAAGACCCCCGTCTGTCTGAAACCTGCCATCAGTGAAGACAACACTGACCTAGATAGGCCAATGGTCAGACAATCAAAGGCAGCTATTCAAAATGCTGCCAGCCTTAGTGGGAAGCGCCAGGTTGTTGCTGAGGAAACAGCGTTTCACCAGCTGTCTTTCCATGAACTCTGAGTTGGAATTTCAGATGAGAATTTCAGTAGCACTTTGTAATGGTTTGAACCTAAGAAGAGCCGTACTGGATCAGGCCAAAGGTCTGTCTTGTCCAGCATTCTGTTCCCACAGTGGCCAAGCAGATGGCTTTGTGAAGGCCACAGCAGGATAGGAGTGCAAGAGCACCTTTCAGCAACTCGTATTGAGAGGTGCACGGCTTCTGATACTGATAAGCCATTCTGACTAGTAACCCTAGGCTCCATACATTTGTCTATTCCCTTTTTAAAGCAGTCCAGGTTGGCAGCCAACACCACATCTCGAGGGAGCTAAGACTAGTTTAACTATGTGCTGTGAGAAAAAGTACTCTTTCTTTTTGTCTGCCCTGACTCTCCCACTATTCAGCTATCATTGGATGATCCCAGATTCATGTACTATGACAAAAGGAGAAAAACATCTCCATATCCACTTTCACCACTCCGTGCATAAAAAGCCCCAAATGGCCTGGCCCAAAGCATGCCCTTAAGATGGTGCTCCCAGCACATTTCTGTTTCTCTGAATGCCATTGACAGAGATCCAAAAGCAAATGAACGGGCAACATACTGCCATGTGCTCTGCAGGCATAAAGCTACTATGGTACTAAGCAACAGGTAATGGGGTTGTGTTCACTGGTTCTGTCCTAGGTCCTTTGGAGTGCTGCTTTGGGAGATCTTTTCCTTGGGCTATATGCCTTACCCTTGCAAAACCAACCAGGAAGTGCTAGAGTTTGTCACCAGTGGTGGGCGAATGGATCCACCCAAAAACTGCCCAGGACCTGTGTGAGTATAGCTTTATTCTTAAAAAGAAGAAGAAATTGGGGGGGGGGGGGGGGGGGGGAGAAAATATTTACAGTGGTTACACAGTCTACATCAAGAGTAAAATACATGCAGACTTCAAATAGCCACAGAGATAGCAAAATCCCTGGCAACTGATAAATGTTGCATTTACCAACTACACACTTTGCAGAAATTGCAGAATGTACTAATTTGTGTCAGTTTGCAGTGCATGGGGTGGGGTAGAGAATTCAGCTTCTTGTTTTCCTTAATAACATTCCTCCTTCACAAGGACACTGGCAGGGTAAAAAAAGGTAGAGTATCTTACTGGTGCTGTAGTGCAGTTGCTCTCAAAAGTTTTTGGCATCTCTCATTTTTAAATTCACGTCTAAAATCTGGCATGTTAGTTGGCTACTTTCCCGCCAACTGGGAAATTGCCAGAGGGCCTCCATAATTTCTCACTCTTTGATTGAAAGACATAGCCACAAAGAAACTGATTTTGGCAAGAATCCTTACTCAAAGCCAGCCCTTTGAGAGAAAGGGAAAATGTGACTGGGTAATTTTGCCCTCTCATCTTTCTGATGCTGAGCATTTTTTAAAAAATTATTCTCCCAAGTTATCGGATCATGACACAGTGTTGGCAACATAGTCCTGAGTACCGGCCCAACTTCTCCACCATTCTGGAAAGAATCAAATACTGCACACAGGTAAGGGTTCTTCTTATGAAATATGGTTGCCTTTAATCTGGTATAGTGGTAGGCAACCAAGGGATTCGCTTGTCACACTCGTCCTCATGTGCTCCATGGCATTTCAGGCCTCCCCTGCCTATATGAAGCTGGTTTACACTGGGGCCATACTATTGGTCCGTCTAGCCCACTGAGGGCCCCGAACTGTACCAGTGGGCCTTTGCCCTCCTTCCTATTGCAGTGTCTTGCACCCCGAGAAGATGCTTCTGAAGTGCCAATGATCTGAAGAGCCAGCGTCAAGCCCACCCATTCCCCCAGCAGAGGCAAGAGTCCCCTGGATTTGCGCCTCTTCCTTGTCATTGCAGTTGCCTGATCAGCTGCCCCTCGCTCGGGCCCAGACCACAGTGGGGGTGAGGAGGAAGAGCAGTAGATGCCACTGGCTCTCTGCCTAGCAAGCAAGCTAGTGGTAGCAATGATGAGAAAGAGGAGGAGGAGCGAGAGCAGCCGGTGACAATGGCAGTGGGAAGGGGGGCTCGCTGAGGGAGCAGGGCTAGTGGGGGTGTCTTGTCAAAGGGTCCTCACATACCTGGAGCCGGCACTGGATGATGTTTCAGATCAGCCATTCAGTGGCACAAGTTGCTGCAGCCAGAAGGGAAGAGATGGTTCTCTCCACCACTGGGGAAATGGCAGGCAAGGAAAGGGTTAAGCATTCACACATACACCACCATTTCTCCCCGCTCCATTTTTCCAAATCGAAAAAGGGGTCATGCAGCTGTAATATCTATTTTTGTTTTATAGGCATGTGTGAGAAAGTATTGTCAACTGCTAGTATTTGAGAAATCCAACGTACTCACTTGTCTTTCAGGACCCTGATGTGATCAATACAGAATTGCCCATTGAATGCAGCCCAACGCCAGAGGATGAAGGAAGCACTGTGTTGCATCCAAATAGTTCCACTGGGATGGGTCCTTTGCTGGGGAACCCTCCCATTACACCTCCAATGAACCCCAGTACACTGGAAGGCCATAACTCAGGGAACAAATATGGACAATGTCCCCAAGAGCTGCTCGTGGAGAACCCTGGCAACTGGATCACCAGAGGGCCGAGCACGCCTTGCTTCAGTGAGTCCAGCAGCGAGGCTTGGGCTCAGCCAAACCTGGATTCCACCAGCCAGCCAGCACCCAAGTTGAAGAATAAAACCAAAAACCTTTGGAACCCAACGTATGGGTCCTGGGTCCTGGAGAGCATTTGCCAGCCCATCTCCAAACTCCACCCGATGCAAGAGCGAGAAGATTCAGGGTTTGACGGGAACTGCAGTTCCTCCCCGAGTTCTAGGGCTTCGCCGTCCTCTCCAAGCCAAAGCCATTCTCCTCATATTGATATTGGTGGGATTGAACTGGTGAAGCTACAGAATTTCCCCTGTGGCAACGTGAACTATGCTTATGATGATATCTGCTGCGAAACAGGCCAGCCTTTCCCTTTGACGGCAGAGCCAGCCACAGTCTTGAGAAGCGCCAGCCTGCACAGAAGTGGCAAGCTTTTCTCGAAGCCAGAGAAAACCTCAAGAGAGAGAGACTCTGGCCTCTCTTTGTCTGATGACCTGAGTGTTACACCTGTATAACAAGGGATGCTCTTCCAGGGTCAGGCCTTCGCTCTAGGAGTATGTCTGCAAGAGCAATTAAAATGTCATTTGTGGTTGTCTTCCTCCCTCCCTCCCTCCATGCTCTAGAAACAGATGGTTTCATGTTGTTTTGCTCTGGCTGCCAGCAATGAAGTTCTTCAAAATGATAAAAGTGGCTCCAACCTGTTAAGCCAAGGCCAGTGGTTACAGGGAGCAATGATGCCCTTGTTACAATGCTTCTGGGTCTAATGATCCGTAGATCTATTAAATAGGGTAGGTAAGAAATGGCAAAATGCTGAGCTACCCACATAGGCCAGGGGCCTGTAAAATGTTGTACTTTCCAGCTGATTCATCAGTCATGCTGATGAATCAAATCAACTGGGTTTATATTGGACACAATAGCCAAAAAGTATAGTAACAACAAAAGAGAGACCAGTGTATTCATGATAAAAAGGAGCAGAAGTTAAAGATGTCACAGAAATATATGTATTCTTCAGCAAGAGCATTAAAAACTCAGAACCCCATCCCTCACCCCAAAAAATTTAAAAGAGCAAGTAGAATTGATAACATCCTTTTCATTACTGAAAGCTGCACCACAGTCCAGTTCAATTCCCAATGCCTGGCCCTAGAGATCTCAGGAGTTACCTGTCAGAGTCTATAATGAGCTGGACTTTTTTAAAAATGAATTTTACTTACCTGGAACTCTGTTTTTAAAAGCACTTTTGTGTTCAACAGTAGCAATTCACACTTCGGTTGGAATACTTTTTGTAAACTGAAAATGTAGGGTGCAATTTTTATGTACATATAACATGGAAGTTCTTTTAACGTGAAATGTGACAAAGGCCATTGCTTGGCGCAAGTCCAAAAAAAGCATTTTTATTTTTAAGGCGAACCCTGACTTAATAGGTCAAGACTGGTATTTGTTCTGGTCTCATTACCAAATAGCTACTAATCATGGGTTACAATATGTACTTGCTGTTGGCAAGTCAAGCTGGGACATGAAAATACATTTTGAAACCATGTCGATCTGAATAGATACCTCCAGTATCAGAGGCAGTAATGATATGTACACCAGTTGCTGGGGAACATGGGTGGGAGGATGCTGTTGCACCCGTATCCTGCTTTGTGGGTCCCTGGTCAACAGCTGGTTGACCTCTGTGTGAACAGAATGCTGGAGTAAATGGACCCTTGGGCTCTTATGTAGAGCTCCTTAAAATATAGGATGCTTCCAGGTGGAGGGCTCCTAGCGCTACCAGTCAAAAGACTTTGTGCAGCTATTTCATCTTTTCTTCTTCTTTTTTTGGGTGGAAAGAAAAAAAGATGGAAGACGTGGTGGGAAAACACAGGATGTTAAAATTGGAAGATGTCATCATCTGAATAATATTTCATGAATAAAGGCAGGGCTATTGTATAATAATTGCTTTATCTGGAAACACCCTTGGATCTTTATGGAAAGCTCTGTTATTGCACAGGTCACTGCATGGATACCCCCCTCTCCCCAATTTTACACACACACACAACCTGGGTGACAACCATTATAGGGGAGCATCAGCAAGTTTCGAGGTCTCATTGGCTTTGGAATGTCTTGTATGTTCATGTGTCTCACACATTTGAAAAGTATGTAGTGTTTTGCCAAATGCAGAATGCCCTTGACACAGACAGATCTCTGAAACACGTGCTTTGAATCCACTGATTTTGAAATAAAGTCACCTCTAATGAGTCTCCTTACCAACATAATAGAAGAAATCTAGCTTGCATCTTTCAGGTAAGAAGATAGGTTCATCTCACACAACACATATGGCTTTCACACATAACTGGCCACAGCATGCATGAGAACCTCTGCGGTGCAGGTGCACTATTTCTCCTGTTCCAGTAGAATAAGTCTAATGGTGGGAAAGCAGAGAACTGAAAAAATTGTGGGATCACACCAGCAAGAAAGAAAGAATTCCATAGTGCCAGGTTTCTCTGCAGATGAAAACCTATCTTAACATTCACCTGCTTAAGTGGCATCAGCGGGTGGGATAGAATGATCATTTGCTTATTTCTGTTTGAATCATCATTTAGTATAGCAGCCATGCATCTGAAAACATAACTTATATTGAGAAAAAGCACATTCACACATAACATCTATATTTACCCACCATAATTATTAAATGGAACTGGGTACTGCTATCTAGGAGGGGGAAGGACAGCCATGACTTCATTAATGCAGATTCCATAAGGTAAGGCAAAATGCCTGTTACAACATAGTGCTTCCCACCCCCCACCCACCCCGACCTCACACTACCCTAACCTCCAGTAGAAGGCCATTACATTTCATAACAGAATTCCAGGTCCTGCAATCAGCACATGGGAGCAATATCACATTGCCAACGATCCTGCTTGTCAGAACTGATTATTTGCCTCCTTTACCTTCTCCCTCACATGTCTTATATGGGTTGCATTCTCATTCATCCAAACTTTGAACATTTTGGTTACAATCTTAAACCTGGACGCGGTGGGCACAGGATAGAAATATCCACAGCCCTTGCCACTCCAGTGTGGGTGCTCCAACGGCAGTAATAAGAAAATGGGACCATGCCATGGGCTTATTGGGGGAGATTTTGGATCTGCAAGATCCAAAGCCCTCCTGTTCCCCCACGACCCCAGAGAAGAAAAAAAAACATGAAGATGGAAAAGGCACACCTTCCCTGCCCTAGAGGTGGAGTTGGGTTTTGGCCCCATAGGATTGCCCTCTTAGAAGAAACAAGACCCACTGAAATCAATAGTAATGAACTTAGGTACTGTCAGTGTCCTACTACAGCGATGTAACAGCTTTTCAAACCAAGAGACTGGCTTTTAATTTAAAAAAAACAATCAGTTTTGCTGTGCCTATTTTGTATGAAGTGTCCTAAAACTACAGAAGTTTGAGAACTCCCCCAAGGGAGAACAATCTATGTATTCAGTTAAGATCCTTTAAGGTGTTTATCTCCTTGTGATTTGGTATAAAATAAAATATTTGTGTGCCATTTTCATCATAGGCGAATCACCCACATTGACACTAATGGGCCTCTTTCAATTAGCTCTGAGAGAGAGAAGGGGGGGAGGGAGAGGGAGAGATGAGGCCCAAACACATAACCAGTAATCAGATCTGATTCAAGTCATATGTTGGTTCAGGGAAAGGGTAGTGAAATTTATGGTGCAAAAGCAGCGGGTACTCTTACATCCTTCCCTTCCTTTGCTAAGCTCAATTATGAAGAACCATGTCCCAATGTTCTTGCTTTCGTATTCTTTTTTGGGGGGAAATAAGGTCCCTGGCTGATAGCTCACTATGTTTTTCATGTTATGTTTGTGTGATCTAAGCTTAAAAATTTTGTAAAACACATTTCAGAGAGGGGACTTTGGTACAAATACTAACAAATACTAACAGATACTAACATATACACACAAAAAGGATTTAAACTGTTTGGGGGGGTCTGCGTGATTCCTTCTAATAAATCCTGGTTGCACCATGACTTCTACCCCTCCCATGCAGACCATTTCCCTTTCTCCCAATTTTTCTTCACTCTACATTATGTCCTGTGCTATTCTCCCTCACATTTAATTTATCTGGACACCATTTAGTCCACAAAACTGTTCCGTCTCTCTTCCAGGTTAAAAAACCCCTACTCTCCTTTAAATCCTGCTGTGGTCCAGCTCCGTTCCCCTTTTTCTGCACCAGCACAGAGACCCCAGACAACAGCTTACCATGATGAAGCTAAGACAGATTCCGTCATCTTCACACTTTAGACTTACATGAATTGCTTTTGATCTGTGATTACCTCTAAGAAAGGCAACACTGTCTTCTTGCCCTTTGGGGTCACTGTAAATACATGAGTAACAAGCCTGCTTCTATGCAAATTTCAAATCAGATAAGAGATGTATAGTTCTATATTTGCAACACAGAAATAAAGACATCCTAACACAGGTGTTCAGTCTTCTCTGTTGACAACTAACTCTCGATGGATATATGGGAAGAAGAGGTATGCCGTTTCTGAAAAGAAAATAAGTTTTCACCTCTTTTTTCATTTGCAGCGCTCAAACACGTTTCAAACACTTATTTTATCATTTAAGAGAATGATTGTATTACTCAACCATTTTTAACATACATACACTGCTGACAGATGTTCGCATAGCTCCAATATATATATATTGTTGAACACTTTTGCAACCTTAATTAGCAAAACCAATTCTCAGTTTGTCAATATGGTAACTATTGCCAAGGAAAAATGTCCTACAGTTCCCAGCATTGCTGCCTGTGGTACGCTAGGAGTTATAGGACTTTTTCCTTTCTAAACATGCATAGGATTGCACCCTAATTCATTTGGTGGCTAAAGAAAGCATAGCCAATTTGGAGTATATTAGCTTACAGTTTAAAAAGTTCAAAACTGCGACAAGTTAGGGTCAAACTAGCCATGAAAATTTGTCTTTGTACTAAAATCAACAACCACTCATTCTAAATGCAAATAGAAACTTGCTGGGGGAGAATAATGAGGATTAGGATCCCAGGAGGTAGAGAGGAGGAATTTAACCATTTCCTCCCATGTTGTGGGCCAGAGGAAACTCCTATCTTCTGAAGCTGCTATTTTTATTGGAGCAAATCACTGATTGGAAACAGTGCTGTGATTATGAGCCCCCCCCCAGCCTTGAATACTTTAAAAATGTATATCCATTTTAATGTCTCCCCTAGTTTTGCCCTTAACTATCAATTATCACAGAACGAAAAAGGATTAAATGCTTCAGACACAAAAACCTCTGATACAAAAATGGAATGGACATGTTTTCAGTTAAATTTATTTGTTATAGCACATCTTGGAAGTACTAAAGTTCTCAATCTATACAGTTAGGTTGGCAGAATACGTATATTGTTTGCACTGTAGTGTTTGTAGCAACATCCTCTATAGATGAGACAAGCTTTTTTGTCTGGTCTGTAGTAAGAAAAGTAGAGTTGTAACCAAAGTCAACTTAGGGCACATCCCTCTGCATGTTTAGACAGAAAAAAAGTCCTACAACTCACAGCAACTCATGCTGTGAGTTGTAGGACTTATTTTTCTGTCTAAATATGCAGAGGGCTGAGCCTATAACCATTTGAAAATACGATTTCCCAATTCTGAAGTCTATTCATAGAATTCAATAGAAAGAGGGGATCAGATCTTTAGTGAATTTTTCTCATGGGCTACAAAAGATATACCTGCCCTTTCTGAACTGAAGTTTCCAGTTTTATATCCTCTAATGGATTATGAAACCCACAATTTACGTAACGACCCAAATTCTTTGCAATTCTCTATATTGCACTTTTCTTCCACAAATCTAAGTAAAAGCATAAAAACAACGTATGGATCCTCACAACAACCCTGTGAGGTAGGCATGTCACCGTTTGCATTTTAAAGAGGCGAGGAAAGAGATAAGGCTTGGGGGAATGTCCTTCCAGTTCCAAGTGATGTCCTATAGCACCTATTTTTTCCCCTCACCAAAATCTGCCACATTATTTAAAAAGGAAACGGAAGCAATAGCTCACAAGAGCTCTTGGTCAGGGAATTATTTAAAGAGTCATTCTTACCTCTACATGGCTCCAAACAACAGCAGTTTGAAGGAAACATTTGTGGCAGCAACAGATAGAAGAGACATTTCCAGTATTCCTGCTGCTGAGAACAGCTGGGGTGACGACGGGGGGGAGTGTGATACTACCATAAAGCACTACAGAAAAAAAGACAACAGGCAAGAGAGTGGACAGGCAAGACAACCACTGTGCCCTGGTTGTGTGTGACTTGAATAAAAACAGCTTGCCAGAGGGTGCCTCTACCAGAGCGATTTAAAGCTCTTGCCAGGCGCATTACAGATTTTCCCTCTACAAGAGTGGAGCGCAAATCGGGGGTTGAGGCGCTTTTTATCTCCGCTTATGCACATTATTGAATACGCGTTAAATAGCGACTTAAAATTTACCGCGGGAGTTAAAGCACCTTATGGCCATGTAAACATGCGATTCTCTGCATGTAAACAACTTTAAAGCGCGTTTCATACAGCCTGTAATGCGCTTCACCGCCTCTCGTGAATAGGTATTAGAAGTAAATGCGCTTATCCGTAAATGTGCATAATCAGGCAACCGGGAGTCAAAGTGAAATCTTGTAGAGGGGACCACAGGCTGAGGACCAGCTGTGAACTCTAGATTGAGCTGGCTGGCTAGCATGATGGTGAAAGTGGTAGTGAGAGGCAGCACTGGAGCGCAGTAAACCACAGAGTTGGCAAAGATAGAGGAACAGGGGTTGTCAGGCCCAGAAAATCATCTGTATAATATATATTGAGGAGAGAAGGAGAGCATCCTCATGCATCTACGGCCAGACCTCTCAAAAGCATGATAGGGTCAGCAGTAATGTTGGCTCGGTGGGGTAGGGTAGAGGGACAGAGAAACTGTTGGGACTTCATCTTGTTTTGCTGTACTTTCGATATTTTAAACGTTGGCTACAGTACTACTGTAGTGTAACGCTGCATTTTTTAAATTGTGTTTTAAGAATGTAACCCTTGAGATTTTGGGATAGGGTGACAGATAAAAGCTGATGAGCAACAAGATTTCCACCACCACCACCTCTCCAAATTACTCCCTTTAAACTTCTAGAAGTAGGCAAGCTGGTGTTGTCCAGAGATTCTGGACTACAACTCCCATGATCCCTGACCTTAGCCATGTAAATTGGGTCTGATGGGAGTTGTAGTCTAAAACATCTGGAGGACATCAGGTTGCCTATCAGATATACCTTGCAAACCACCATCTGGATATCACTATTCCAAAGCAAACCATCTGGTAGACCATAAAAGCCATTAAAAAAAGCTGTTGTTCCCCACACCTGTGCGAAGTTTGACCATTTCCGCAGCCTCCTTCCCAACACAGGCAAGCAGCAGCAATAGATAAATGAGTAGTTCTCCATTAAATATGCAAAAGGACTATAAAGATGAAATATATTTTCAAACCACCAAATTGATGTTTTACAAATCACTCTTTTCAATCTTGCTTCTAATTATCATTCAAAACTGTACTTCCACTATGTCAACTCTGCTAGATGGATTTTTTTAAACCTTCTTATATTTCTTAGACTATGAGCCATGAATAATTAATTACGAACTTAGCTTGTTTTAAAGCACCACCACATTTTGCTCAAGGGTTGCTACGAATATTTGAAAATGCTAAGAAGGAATGCACGTTTTAATGAATTTTTGACCTATTGGTCAAGCATTTACAAAGCTTTAGCGAGAATTGCCCAAGAACAAGCATAGGCCAGGATGGTAGAAGCAGCCTCTTTCTACTGCATGTTACAGCAGCCTCCTACAATGACACCAAAAAATGGCCAAGCTTTCGCTTCCCTCACACAATCGAGAGAGAGCCATGGTCCCATTGCCCTGTCTCAGCAGATCAGGACATACTAGGAAACATAAAGAGGCACTAATGCAACACTAGAGGAAAACCAGAATTTTCCATTTTCCACTTTTACTTCCCCAAGTTGGACATCTCCTCTAACAGGTAGAGTCAAACCAGGTGGCTCTATAACCATGGGGTGGGGGGCGATCTCTCAAAACAAATTCTGAGCTCACAATAAAACTATACGAATGCATGTCTTTTGTGTGCATTTCCTTCAGTCGGAATCCTGTCCACAATTTAATTGAGAGTGTCAGGTTAAAAAATCATTAAGACCTACCCATACATATTTGTGGGCAAAACTACAGGCTAAATTTGCATCAACTATTTGGGTGGGGTTTTGTTTTTCTATGCTGGCAAGTTGCACAATATTTTGGCAAGGATTGGAGTAGAAAAAGTAATGCAAAGGAAGGAAGAGGGAGAGAAAACATGGACTGGTGGGGAAGAGAGACTGGGAGGCACAGAAGGGTATGGAACTGCATGGGCACAAAAGCCCTTGCATTGCTTACTAGAAGCCCAAGGAGTCCTTTGGTTTCTGAAGCTTCAGCAACACTTTGTGCCCATTTTCAATCTTTCCTGCACCACCATGGGAACTAGATTTTTTTTTAAAGAAAAAGAAAGCTGAGAGAGTCTATAAATTCTAGACCAAGTTCCAAGCTGCATGGCACACAAGTGAATGCATGGAATGTGAGCATCCCTGTCAATGCACTAGGGTTAATAAGGATGGCTGCCTGGTTACTGTTGAAGATGGCTCCTTTAGAGGAGAGCTCTGGCCTTTTCCATCCTACATCCCCCAAGCAACTTTTACTTGTAGTCACTAAAAGGCAACCCAGAACTATTTGGTTCACCAGTAAGCAGTTGTCCTTGTCCAGTGTCCAAATGTTCAGGATTCATTCTGTTTGTTCCATAATCTGCAGTTAGCCTGGAGCATTCATGGCTAACCCTCGATTTCCAGGGGATCGCCACAGACTGGGCTCTCAGTCCCCATTTCTTTTGGCAGCAGGCACCTATTTCCTGATGTCCCCAGAGTCTGGCAAAAGTTTTAAAAGGCTTCCATCTGATTGGAAAAGTTACAACTTATGGAGCAGTCCTTTAGCGACCTTGAGCCAGTCTCATCTCTCCAAGATACTTTCTAAGATATCGATCAAATTGTCCAGGCCGAGTAAGTAGCCATCCTCCCGGTTTCCTTCCTGCCAAGCGATCCTATGATCCAAGGTCTGCCCATCTGGGAGAAGGGTAGTCTTTCCAAAGTCAATAAGCCATATGTTGGCATGCCCTCTGTCATCATGCACAAACAGCAGTGAACTTCCAATTACCTGCAAAGGAGAGAGAGAGAGAGAGAGAGAGAGAGAGAGAGAGAGAGAGAGAGAGAGAGAGAGACCTGCTTTATGAAAGCCCCCCAAAACTTGCTGTTACGTGTAAGGATTTTGGCTGTTGCTGACTCCATCCTCCATAAACTGAAGAGCCAACACACCAGTAGTTTCTAGCGAGGGAAGAGTGTGTCTGTGCTTAGGGCAGGGGTGGGCAATGCAGGGCTACATGGGGCCACTACCAAATTAAGAGAAATAGGAAGCTGCCTGCCTTATACCGAGTCAGCCCAATGGTCCATCTAGCCCTGGATTGTTGGCACTGTCTGCCAGCAGCTCTCCAGGCTTTCAGGCAGAATTCTTTCCTAGCCCTACCTGGAGAAGCCAAAGATCGAAGCTTTGGTACATAAAGGACGGCAGTAAAAAAAAATTAACAAAAAGCTTTTAGCACTAGAGAGCACTTAAAGAGTCAATTTAGCTTGCTTGCAAGTTGGGTTTGCTGTAACACTCCACAGCTGCTACAGAGTGCTTAAAGGGTGAGTTTTAGCTTAATTGCAGGCTTAATTTGACAGTTTTAGTACTCCACAGGTACTATAGCATGCTTAAAGGGTCAAATTTAGATTGTTTTAATACTCTGTAGCTTAAATGGAGTGGTCTGCTGCTGAATTTTTTCAGGGGTCCTCGCAGACTGTGTGTTACCCCACAGAGTTCAGCCCATGGATGGGGGTCTGGAGGACAAAAATGCCCCCCAGACATCCTATGGTTGCCCACCCCTGGCTAAGGGCCACCTTCCGTGTAACAGACTGATCCACATGTTCTCTGCACATAAATCACTGCCCAATATAACCTTGCCCACAAGGGGTCTGGATCAGTCTCTGGACAGTATGGGTTGGCATGCTATAACATGTGGCGAGACTTCGCAGTACACACCAACTCAGAGCATCCCACCTGCTCAGAATACGGGTTTGGACTCATTCATAGAAAGTTGGGGGTGTTGAGCCTCTTTTAGCCCGAGGGCCGAATTCAATTCAGAGAAGCTCTCAGGGGCTGTATTCCAATGGTGGGTGGGGCCAAAGGCAAGATGGGGTGGGGCCAAGGATACCAGCACATCTTAACTTAAAGTTCTTAGTGCCAGTAACTCAGCCTTAGGAGAGGCATTTCAATCTTTTAGAATGGGGGCTAAGGAGGGTCGGACTGGGATCCCATGTAGGCCAGATTTGGGCCAGAGGCCTGAGGTTCGACACCCCTAATATAAAGGGTTTGGGTAAGCGGGAACTTGTCTCTGAGAAAGGGGTTTAGTTCAAGATGACCTTCAGGTTGTTTCTGGGCACCCTACACCTCTAGCATTTCCCATGACTACAGTACTAGTTTCCCTTGAATGGAAATCGAAGTAATTTATGAGGATGTTCAATTCAATGCTACACAGGATTTCAGGGCTGCCACCCCTCAACTCACCTCATGCCGTTTAAAGAAGTCAGAAGATTCGATGACACCACGAATTTCATACAGACGCCTCAAATATTTTCTCTGTTCAAAAGAAGTGGGAATGGGTGGGGGTGAATCACGTAACATTTTACAGTCATATAGATGAGGGTTAACCCTGACATGGTAGAAATTGCATCAGAGTCCGCTTTGCCAGCGGGTGATTTGAAACACAGTCTGGCAGGAACGTCAGCACACCCTCAAATCATCTAAGAATGGGAGTTCTGTAGGACAAAATATTGGAAGATGATGACATGCTGATAAATAGCCATTCATATCTTGCAAAAGTGTAATGCCTTGCAGTATCAGAGGCAGTCATTAGAAGTTTTATTTCTGAAGGATTTCAACTGATCAATTCAGAGGAAGGAAAGGGAAAACCGGAGGATGGAAGCATGAAAAGCTCCATCCAACCCATGGCACAATCTGAACAATGCTACTCGGTCAGTGGGAAAAACAGGATCCAAAGGTTATACATCTGTAGGTAAAGCAAGCAAAGCAGAAGGGGTTTTATGCTTTGTAGCAATCCTATTAGAGGATCAAAAATCTGTGTTAGAATTGGTTTGTGTTCCTGATTTCATGCTTCACTAAGACATTTTCTACATGTGCCACCCTCCTTAGATATGTTTACACCACCAGATAAATTATACTGCCATGTCAAAGCCATAGGAGAAATGCTATTTATATTTATTTAAGTTTAGCTACTTTTTAGCCAAAAAAAGCTTCCAAAGTGGCACACCGCAATTATAAAATACCACCATTTTAAAACATAAAAAGAGGGAAAGCAGCCAGCATCAGTGATGACAAATCTGCTGAAGTGAACAAATAACCACACATTTAAAGCCCATTGAAACAATACAGTCTTCACTGATTTTCTAAAAGTTAACAGGAAAGAGGCTGGGTGGGCCTCTTGAGACAGAGAATTCCAGAATCTGGGGGCCACAACCAAGAAGGGCCTGTCCTGTCTGCCTACCAGCTGTAGTACAGATGGTGGTGGGATATAGAGCAGAGCATCTCCCAATTCATGAGCTCAATAGATGGGCAGAATCACGTGGAAGTAGATGATCCTTTAGATACCCCAGACCTAAGCAATTTATGATGCAATCCTATGCATGTTTAGACAGTTGGGAATTGTAGGTCTTCTTTCTGTCTAAACATGCCTAGAATTGCACCCTTAATACTTTAAAGATGATAACTAGCACTTTGGACTAGACTCAAGAATAAACTGGGACTTACTGCAGGTTGAATAATATTGGAGGAATGAGCCCTGATTAAAATAACACACAAGCACCATTCTGCACCAGCTGCAGTTGCTGAATACTCTTCAGCTGCAGTTCCACATACAGCATGTTGCACTCATCTAGCCTAGATGTGAGAAGGGCCAGACTTGCTGTGTCTAAAAAGGGCCTCCAGTTCTATGCAAAAGTATTCATGACCACAGCTGCAAACAGGCCACCCAGGAGCAAAGTTGGATGAAAAGGCACTCCCAGAGTGCAAAACTGGTTCTTTGGATGGAGGTGCTAGTACTAAACAGAGTGAACACCCAGTTCCCAGATCGGCTTTTCTACTGACCGTAGACACCTCTGTCTTGTCTGGATTAAGTCTTGCTAGCCCTCATTCAGCCTATCACAGCCCTGGATACAGGTTCAGGGTTTCTTTCCATTGCCTCCCTGGAATCAGATGGAATGGTCAAGTAGAGTTGGGTGCCATCAGCATACTGCTGACAATGCACTCCAAATCTCTGGACCTCTCCCTGTGGTTTCATGTAGATGTTGAGAAAGCATGGAGGGTAAGATGGAATGCTGTGGAACTCCACAAGCTAAAGGACATGAAGATAAATTGTAGTCCTGCGCCTTCTGAACCTGCTCTCCAAGTAAGACTGGAACCAGAATGAAATAGTATCTCCCAGTCACAACTGAGCCAGTTGATCCAGGAAGATATCATGGTTGATGATACTGAAAGCCACTGAGAGGTCCAATACAATTCCTCATTCAGTTCCAACATAGGTTATTCACCAAGGTGACCAAGGAAGTGTCCTCCAAAATCAGGCCAGAAGTCAGACCAAAATGGATCTAGTTAATCTGTATAATCCAAAAAAACTTAAGAGTTGGGCTGCCACCACAAACTCTAGGACTTTGCCCATAAGAGGGACAGTAGGCAAATAATTATCCAGAATGGAGAGACTTTGAAAAGTTTCTTTTAGGGCCTTACCAGCTGCTTTGAAGTATGCGGTGGCATCCTAGTTTGCTGTAAAAAAAAAAAGCACTAATAGTCTCCTCCATCCATTGGGCCATTTCCCCTCTGGCAGTTTTAATTAGCCAGCCCCAGCAAAGGTCAAGAATGCAAACTTTCAAGTCTGGCTTACCAATATGACCGTATCTCCTTTGATGAATTCCACAAAAACCTGGAAGACTTGCTCCCGTGTCTTGGTTGTCTTGAAGTTTGTGTTACAAGTCCCATCAGCCTTCTGTAAGTAATAAAAAGAAGGGAGGAGAAACAGGTCATCCTGCACGCAGAACAACAAAGCCAGGGAAGGCAGCAGCACGGACAAAGAGAAGGGGAAGTCTCCAAAGGGGCACTTAAAACAATTTATTTAAGGCCCAACACATCTCAGTTGGACGGCTATTCTTCAAATGCAACTGAACTAATTTCAACAAGACAGCTAAATCAATTCTGTATACTGTCTGCTAACATCTACACCAGTAGATAGTGGTTATACAGTGGGTTAAAGCAGCCTTCCCAAACTGGGTGGCCTCCAGGCATGTTGGACTCCAACTACCAACATGCCAACGACTGTCGGGGGATGGTGGGACTTGTAGTCAACACATTTGGAGGGTACCCACTTGGAAAAGGCTGGCTTAAAATGTCAGACCAGAGCTGGGTAGACTCAGGTTCAAATTCCTACTCAGCCATGAAGCTCACTGGGTGACCTTGGGCCAGTCACTCTGAGTCTAACCACACAGGGTGAGTGTGAGAACAAAATGGGAGAGGGGAGAAGAAAACCATGAGCTCCATGGAGGAAAGGCAGGATATAAGAGTCACAGCATACATTAATAATATTTTTATTTGATACAAACCTGTATTTTAGGACATAATTTACATTATGTGGGATCCAGTCTTAGTCATACTTAAGAGCTGAACCACTGAAATCAACGGGACAAGCTAGTTGTGACTAAATTACGCCCCACAGGTTTCAGTCGCTCTACTCTTAAGCATGACTAAGTCTGGATCCAACCCATTGTAAAGAAGGTGGGTGGGAGGGGGTATAATGAATGACCACTAAAAGTACTATGTTATGAAATCATGCTTCTGTCTATTAAGCAATGCAAAGTAAAACAACAACAACAACCACACCCTACAACGGATAAATCTGAGCTCTGGGTTGTAGTAGAATTAATACCCAGTAAATTCAGCCTAGTACATATCCTTGTTTACAGAATTATCTTTAAGCAGAACCAAATAACTGTGTGGCAAAGCCTATGTACAACACCACCCATTTCACAGCCTCCCCTTCAGCAGAATAAAGATCTTCTGATTCAAAAGTGTGGGCAAGGCTCAGATTCACATGCAAGCACCTGAGAAGACATGGGGAAGTTATGCAACTGCAGTGGCACGTCGTGGGAAGAAAATTCCAGGAGAACTCTGAAGTGATAGCTTAACAGTATGCCTGTGAGTGCAGAGAAAGGGCCCTTTTCAGTCAGCTGCCAGACGGCACACTAGCTGAATACAATGTTCTGTGACACCAGCATAAGATTAGTTGAGGGGGGGGGGGGGGAGAGAAGAGGATCTGACAGTATCCTCCACATATTTTGGCTAAACATCGAAGTCTGACTCATGACCTATAGAAGGGGGGGGACCCACCTTCCATTCAAAAAGTTTTATTTATTTATGTACCACAAAAAATATATTTTAGAATTTTAGGACCATGAGCAGCAAAATTTAAAACCCCACACATGCATTCACAGTCATAGACACACAACATGACTAACAATGTTGCTGCTTCCTTTAAGCAAATGCACTGGGGAAACCTTTTCCATATCAGTGTGATAGAAGACAAATTACAAGACTCACATGGTTCAGCTGACTGGGGCACTCTCCTCAGAAACATCACCAACTGGGTATTACGCGCCCACCCCCATGCCAAATCAGAGCGCAATCTTGGGTGGGGGCAATGTAAATACAATGCTTTTTCCAGCAGGTCACACTGAAACATTTCAGGCTTGTTACTGTTCAGATGAAGACAGCACACCTGCAATCATGTTGCTTTCAGCTGACCTTTTAGTAAATTTAATCCATCATTCCTCATCCTTGTGTCCTCCTGATGTATTGAACTGCAAATCCGAGCATCTCTTGTAAACAGTGTCAAAAATTACACCCCATTATAATGAAACCTATGTATAGATGAGCTGCTAACAATGGACATTTGCTCTCATATTGCTTTGGCTATTTTGGCATTGAGAAACACTTGGGAAATACACTACATTCACATTCCCAATACTTAGCCAGCAGTTAAACATTTCTTTCTTTCTTTAAAACATTTCTTAGCCAGCTTTCAGGGCAAAAGCTTTCCCAAGGCAGATTACAACCATATATAAAACAGTATACACATTAAAAGCAATAAAAACCTAGAAAGTAAAATATCAATTAAAACAATAAAAGCTAACATTAAAAACATTTAACATTTCCTTAACACTAGCAATAAAACAGCAAGTAATAAAACAGCAAGGGCAACAGCAGCGAAACATCAAATCTTTCTGTTAAGCTAGAAGCCAAATATGGAGGCAAAGCTAGCAAGGAAAAGGTGAATAATAGTTTAAGTGCGGTTAAGAAGGATCTTGACCCACAAATCCAAATTCCTAGTCTCTAACCCCGTATTTTAAGTATGGTTATGAAACTCAACTCAACTATTATCTGTGCAAGCGATGATTTCATAGGTCATGGGGAGAACAAATACTGAGTGGAATACAGTACTAATGAACTGATTTTCCAGGACCAAAAGATAAATAAGATTGGACTATTTCCAATATGGTGTTATGCTGTTTAAGTTTGCTTCTCCCCACCAATTGTTACTAAAAGGTAGAGGGATAGCTACAACAAGTGTGATATAACAAAGGTTTGTATGGATTTGGAAATGTGTAGGCATCGCTGCTCACATTAGTATACCAACATGCTTTTAAAAAAAGATGACTACTTCTTGGGCCAGGAAGAATGTCTAACCAACCACTTCCCTTTGCTTCACTCCTATTTTTATTTATTCTTCGTGTTGCTCTTACTATGCCTTGGGCATGTGCGTTTGATTACATGTATCATGCGCAGAGAGAGCATACCACGGAGGCATCCCCAAAACATGCTGGGTCGCTGCACCTAGGAAATGTTAAGGTAGGAGGGAAAGATGTCCCACCTTTATCCCCTCGATCCTGAAACCCAAGTTGGCGCTGGAGCTGATGGTCTCCCTCCACTGCATGTACCGGGGCTTGGTCACTGCATGCTGCGTGTTCTCCTCCGCGGTGGGCGCCAGAGGGTCCACATCAATCATCTTCTTATACATGTCTTTACGTAGCTTCGGTTTCTCTCGCGCTTTCGTCAACTCCTCCTCCAAGTACGTCCTGCAAAAATAACTTGACAATGAGCAATTCTTTAATACTTAAAATTACAGAAAAAGCTTGGTTTTCATGCCATCTATCATGTATGCCATTTATCAGGGTTTGCTACAGGCCACTACAGTTGCAACTCACATGCAGGTGCTAACATTGTTTTTAAAAGATCACTTAAATCAACCTATTATTATTATTATTATTATTCATTATTATTATTATTATTATATTCAATTTATACCCTGCCTATATACAGAATACCCTAGGCGGCATGCACATTTAAAAAAAATTAGACAAGATAAAAACAATCAATAAAATACCATAGTTAGCATAAAAATTAAAAACAATTTAGAAGATAAAACAATCAATAAAACCAAACAGCATAAAATCAACACCTAGTGGTCAGCAATAGGATTCTAAAAAGGGAGTTCAGAAGGTGAATTTCAACTGGCAGGTCATTCCATAGCTGAGGAGCGGCAAAGGAAAAGGTCCTCTGGCGTGTGACTGCCAGTCTTACATTAGGCAGTCGCAGCAGATGACCCTGCAAGGACCTTAAGTGATGGGCTGGCACACAGAGGAGGAGGTGCTCCCTCAGGTACCTGGAACCTAGACCATGTAGGGTTTTAAAGGTGAGAACCAGCACATTATATTTTCCCAGAAAGGAATTGGCAGCCAGTGTAATGATTTTAAAAACCAATGTCAGGACTTAAAACTCTGAGCCACAATCCTGCATGGAGAAGGGAGAAATGTGAGTCTTGTAATTTGTTACCTCTTTTTTGTAATAAGAAAAAATATAAAAGAAGCAGTGAGAAAACATGGGGGTGGGGGAGATATTTACAAATGGAAGACATTGTCTGAATCCCTTGTAAAATTCCATGTTTAAGGAAGGGTGATAGCGTAATAAAGACCTCATCTGGAAGTACCCTCTTTCTCCTGGTTGTACACTATTAGAACTGTGTAGCATTTTAAATAGCAAACATTTAGGGGGAGGGGAATTCCCAATCCTGTTGTTCCTATCTTGAGTGACATTGGCTGTATACAAGAAGAGCCCAGCACATAGCTAGGGGTGCAGGGCCATAAAATCCTAGTTAGTTATAGTGCTTTCTTATTTAGCACTAGCTTGCCTGTTCAGCCAGGTGATTGATTCCAGCAAAAACTTTAAAAATACTTTTGAAAATGGTAGTATAATGGGTTAGGAAATTATCTTCCTTAAGCAGGTGATGTTGTGCAAAAAATGTACATTAATAACCTAGTCACAGGTTCTACAGCTAACTGAGAACAGATTCCAGAGATCAGTCTTGCTATACAGGTGTCTATGTTTGAGCGTGACAGGGACAGAATTTTAATTTTTGAGTTGCTAAAGATTACTGAATTGGCAATAAAGGAACATTGCAGAGAAGGCATTTTGTCCAGAGTTAAAGACTAACTTTGAGAATTATTTCATAACTATGATATTATAAGGCAGGAAACCAGCTATTATTTGTTGTGGGTTTTCCCCCTATGGATTTATCACAGCCTTCCCCTGCCTGGCATCCTCTAGATGTGTTGGACTACAACTCCCATCACCCCAGCCTCCCAGCCAATTGAGTACCCTGGTTGGGTAATCATCATCATCATCATCATCACCATCATCCTATTTCTTACCCGCCTCTCCCTCTGGATTGAGGTGAGGTCTTCTGGGTAACAGTTGTCAGCCCAGTTTTTGCTGACTGTAGCAAATTCTTCCCAGGGGACTTGAGTGTGCGGGGCGGATTGTACGGGAACAGGCGATCCCGCAGGTAACTTGGACCCAAACCATGTAGGGCTTTAAAGGGATGACCAACACCTAGGAATTGGCAGCCAGTGAAATGATTTTAAAGCTGGTGTAATATAGTCACCCCTAGGTGTACTGGTGACCAACCTGGCTGCCATATTTTGAACTAGCTGAAGTTTCTGAACTAGACACAGAGTTGTAGTTGTAGGCCAATGCATCTGGAGGATGCTATGTTGGGTAAGGCTGGTTATCCAAAGCAGATTAGTGTACTAAAAAGTCAATATCTGGCTCGTATCTCATCTAAATCACAGATAACAAAGAAATAATCCACAAAGACAGCAGGTGGTGGTTATTTTTAAGGTTTCTCACCTGATTCCCATCTTACAGTCCATCACGCACGGCCCTTCAAAGTTAGCTAGCAGGTCGTCCAGTTGCATATAGGACTCGCCATCTCTTTCTACCACGCCATGGAAGACAGGGACGCAGGAGCCCAGCGGGTCTTTCATCAGCAGCTCAAAGCACTTCTCCTCATTCTCAGAGTAGCGCTTCAGAATCGTCCCAGCATCAGCTGCCTTGAAACTCCCTGTAGTAAACAGAACCACTGTGATACTCAGCTTTCAGTCTGCTACAAAGGGAAGCCCTCTCCTACACCCCCTACCTTCCATTTAAAGATCTTCCTGGAAAGATAAGATATGCCTTGTAAAATGAATGCAAACAGTGTCTGGCTATAAACACCCATTTGGACAAGATCCCATGTGAAAATACCTACACTAAACAGGTACGCCTGTGCAAGCCCAGATACACTAGTCTGCACAAAACATTAACAGGGCAGACCATATTATTACTTTCGCTGCTGAATTCGATTATTAAATTAATGCCATGCTATCACTGTGCCCTGAATTAAGCTCCATGCTGTACCTACTCTTAGCATACACGAGAGAAGCAATCACTCACTGATCATTAACCAGCAACCCGTCAAGAAGCCAAGTCGTGCACTTTGAGTACACACACACACACACACACACACACCGCTCTAGGTACTACACCACCCTTAGACTCCTCCAGCTCCAGTGTTTTACTTCTCTAAGGTTCAAAAGGAATAAAGCATAAGCCATACAACTAATGTTGCATGAGCAGAGGCCTCAAGGAAACTACTTCTAAAACTGTAAAGGTGATGTCGATGTCAGAGAAGAATTCTTCCCCTCCCCCGCTTAAGGTGTCTATTAGTCCATGTCTCCTGAAATTAATTCATGCCCCAGAAGGCAGACAAACGAGGCTGAATCTTAATCTTACATGATAAATTGTGTTGTAAGTTGGTCCACCTTAGCTGCAATCCCAGAATTCTGTGCAATCGGCATCAAGATTTACAGGGTTCTCTTGGAATCTGAGCAAGCCTAGCTGTAATCAAATACATTAATCCTTCTCCTAGTAACAAATAGTCACTACACAAGAAAATACTTCCCAGTTTTCTTCTCCCTCCTCAGAAACCTGCACATAGCTCTGTTGGCATATGCTTCCAACTTTCCACAGTCAGGCAGTTACTATAGGAGCCAGGCATAAATCACATGAAGCCAGTAAGAAAAAACCTGGCCAAGAGAGATTTTAGCCATTTCTACAAGCACTAAATTAAACATGACCCTCTCAAACTTTCCTTTTAAAAGTTCTTTGTGATGTGCACCTTCAGAAGACTCCTCAGTAGCCTCATGTTAATTTCCTTTTGAGAGTTTAGGCAACAAGGAGACAGTGAGCAGTTGGGCTGTAGTGTATAAGTCCAAGACACAGACAGAAGAACGTGCATATGTTATGTGGATACACACTGAAAACTAAGGTCTTGAGTCCAGTTATATTGCAAATGTTTTGCATCTACTCCAATTTATGGAGAAAAAGCAGCTGTCAGGCTAGTGTGGTGGACAAGTCTTATCTTGAATGCTAACTTTTCCACCTAGCTAGGTGAAAACACATTCTTAAAAAAATATTTAAAGCATGATCTAGACTTTTAAAGCATGATTTGTCTTTTGAAAAACCACAAAATGAACTAGGTTCACAAGTATTTTATTTTTAAGCTTCATGCTGGTATTCACAATCAATTCTCTGGTTATTATGCTTGTCAGAAACATTGAGCCCACCATGTCCAGGGCTGTATGCATTAGTGAAGGTGGAAAAAAATAGTGTTTATTAAAATCCAATATTTTCAAGGTTCTCATGGAAGTTCAAAGATCACACTGGAGCAGCTCCAGGATCACAGGCAGCTCATACTCAGACTGCTGAACAAAATGCCCAACCTACTCAGTCACTTAACAAGGTTCCAGCTCTATTAATTTGATTATTGAAATGTGCATGCTGTCTAAACCCAAAGGCCCAGAGTGGGTAGCTTTTTAAAATCAAGCATAAAACACAGCTCTCTCTGTGTTGTTGCTCAATCCCCAAAGACGATCTGAACATTTAGGGTGAAACATCTGAGAGCATTCAGGTAAAGAGTACCATCTCTTTTCATGTGCAGGGGGCGTGTTAATTTCAGAACTCTTTCAGGATTTCAATTTTATTACCAATTTTGATTACAAACTTTCTACTTGCAATGGGCCAAGCAATGAAAGAAGGTTCTCACCTGTGTGACCAGCCAGCTGCACCCAAGAGTAGCGCTTCTTGAAGGGGCTAATGACTGGCAAATTGACAATTGTTTTTATTGTCTGCCATGCTTTTTTCTGAAACACAGAAAAGAGAAGCCATTAGGGTCATCGTGTACCAAGCAAACAGACATTTGTTCCCAAGGATGCATGGCTTCCCACTTTTTTTAATGGATCCCCATCGACCACCAAGGTAGACCAGCCATTATATGGAAGTGGATTCTCATTATGATGTTGAGAATACCAAATAACTTGGCCATGATGGGTTGGGAATGATGGGAGTTGCAGTCCAAAAGAACTGACAGGGGAAGCCTGGTATAAAAAGTGTGTTGATGAAAAGCTATCATGGGCATAGCTAACTTGTGTTAGGTATCATCAAAGTCAAGAAAGAACACGTTTTGTTGGAAAGTCTGGTTTGTAACAAACCCCTGTGCAATTACCCCGGAGGAGCACAAATTCTGAGTGCATCCAAAAGGGGGAGATGGCTATAAAACCGTGGGGTTTTACAGGATTGAGACATTTCACACACAGCCTCTCCAAACTGGGAGGCACCCAATTCAACCCTATACAATTACACCTGGAGGAGGGAAAATCCCAGGTGCACCAAAAAGGGGATGGCACTAATAAACGCTTGGAGGTTTGCAGATTTGGGACCAAACTTCATACACAACCTCCTCTAGTGGGGAGGCACCACATCCCCCTTCAAAACCCTGCGCAATTACTTCTAGGAGAAGGAAAATCCGGGCTGCATCAAAAAGGGGGGTGGCACAAATAAACCTTTGGGAAATAAGCAAAAATGAAGAAAACAGCCCAAAATGCACATTCCTCCATAGCCTAAAATGCACAATTGCGCAGGCACACCTGCACAATCGTACACTTTAGGCTACGGGGGAAATGCACATTTTTACCTATTTTTGCTTATTTTCCAAAGGTTTGTTTGCGCCACCCCCTATTTGGTGTACCCTAGGTTTTTCCTCCCTTGTGTGAAATTGTGCAGGATCTTGAAGATGGATCGGGACCCTCCCAACCAGGGAAGGCTGCCTAAGAAGTGTGGTCCTGATCTTTCAACGGTTTATAGAGCAGTAGCAACTATATGATCCCGTCTTGCCATGTGATTCTATAGGAGAGCAAATTAACTCACGGTGCCTGTAAATAACTCTTACTGTAGACTGTGAATTATCAGAATGGGTTTTGGGCAAATAACCCATAGCGGTTTAAAAAATTCCCTACATATGACACGACAGCTCATGATGGGTTAAATAATCCACCATGGGTTATCATGTTATCTGAACCAAGTCACTGTTTCAGAAGCACCTTCATTGGCTGTTTCTAAGTACAATTCAGAGTGTTGGCATCTATTTTTAAAGCTTGATATAGCTGAGGACCTGGGTACTTTGGGGACTGCATCCTCCCACATTTGCTTGCCCACGGCCTTCTCTGGGTGTCCTGAAATTAAATAGGTGACACCGACTAAGAGGGCCCTTTCAGCTATGGCATTTGCCTTATGTAATCTTCCCTTCAGGGAAGCTTGCTTGGCTCTACTCTTATGTCCTTTCACTAGCAGGCAAAAATCTTTTTTCTCAGGCCTTTGTAAATGTCAGCAGAATGTGATTTTAATCCGATGTCTTTTATTGACTCCAAGCTTGTTCCTCTGCCCACCTCCAAAATCCTTGAGGGTTAAAGCAGCTGCAAGCTTCTCTCACACAGCTTTAGGGGAGAAATGTTTTGCATGAGAACAGGAGGATGACTCGGGGAGGGAAGCTGCCGATTACGGCACCTCACCCCACCCAGAGACAGTGCTCCACTCAGGGAAGGAGGATTCTAATGGGAAGCAGCACCACCATTCGGTGGGAGGGCAGAAAGGGGGTGGAGTGGGCAAGGGTCAGCTACAATAATCCACAATGTGTTCATAGTCAACTCACGGTCGATTATCATCACATCATGTGGGGATTACCCCCTAAATAGTAATCCGTGGAGTTGACTATTGTGTCGTCTGAACAAACCCTATCTCTCTCTATATATCAAAGAAGAAGGTGGTGGAAGACTTACTATAGCCTGACCAAAATCCCTATCCAGGGCTGTGTATATTTTATAACTCAAATCAGGCTGTTGCCATATGGTCTCTAACTGGGAAATGCATACAATTTCTGCATGGATTGCCCCATTGTTAAATAAGGATTTCCCCCTACCCAACCCGCTCCCTGCAGCAGAAGCCTGAGGAACCCCCACTGCAGTGGATCCATGTGACCTGAAACCTGTTTCCATGCTAGGGCTATTTTTCCAGGATGCCTGCATTCTCATGACACAAGCCCCACCTGTCGCACAGCGCTTGTATCCCACCTAGGAGGTCGAGCTAATACTGAATATGTCTGAGGGTGCAAATGAATGGGAGAAAGATACACATTTTTCTATAAAGATTTCACAGTTCTGCTAATCACACACTTCACTTAAAGTAATTATAGGTTAAAAATGTGTAGGAATTGACGCTGATGGACTAGCTTAAAATGCTGTTTTTTTAAAAAAAAAATTAAGTGCCATTAGGAGTGGGGGAGGAATCCTACTGCCTAGCCTGCCTACACTGGTTAATTTTCATGACCCCTGGATCTTATTTCTCATTCTCGAAGAAAAGCTCTGCTGGTGTTTTGAGCAAAATCATGTTGGAATTTCCCCCCCACCACTCGAGCTCTCACGCTCAACAGTACAAGCCTACACAAGCCCAGAAAGTGCTATTATGATACCAAGAAACAAAGGGGGGAGAAGACACTTTCTTTATAGTCTGAATTAATTGCCAGCCATCCTCCTCTATTATTTCTTTCACTTTTATATGTCTTTTGAGCTGAATGCATAATTCTAAGGCTCAATACATTACACCTAAATCTGTGTAGAATGTGCCATGCTGCCTAACACCACTTAGGAGCATAATGGAGGGCCAATGCAGACATTACTTCAAATCTGTATTTAGCAGCTACGCCTTTTTCTCATTTTTATTTCTAGAGTGGGTACAGGGGGAATTTAAAGTAATGTCTGTTTTGGACTTGTGTTTGCTGAATCAAGTCCCATCTTACCAAGCACTTCAACCGTGGTTGCTCAGATTCCTTTGGGAAGCACAAAAGGTGGGCATGATGGTAACAGCTTTTCTCTGCTTATAGCCAGCACTCTGCTTGTAACCAGTATACTATGAGCTTTTTGACATGAGGCATTTCTTGCGCGCTCTTCTCTCTTCATGGTTGTTTACTATGTTGTGACCCTCCACTTTCACTTCTATTTGTAAACAGCACTTTCCGTGAGTTTTTTTAGAGCAAGGAAAAGGGGGTATTGGCAAAAGGAAGTGCACTTTCCTCTTGGATACTTGTGCTATACCACTATACCACCTAGAGGTGATGAAGCAGAAACTCAGGGAAGGAAACACTATGTAAAGTGGCCAGATCCCAATTGTGTGACAAAACTGAAAGTAGATTCAGTGGATTAACAGCCTCATTAGAGAAGCCCTATGTCTGAACATGGAGATTCCTTTCTTCTTACTGCTAATAACCCACCAATGGTTGATTCTTCCACCACTGCTTTCGACACAGTTCTAGGCATGCAATGCTCTGAATGTGGGGTAAGCACTTCTGTGTGCTTTAAAATATTTGGGGTGGGGAACAGACATCTCTATTAGGTAAATCGCATTACCATTGGTATGACATGCTATCACCTCCAACTGAGCCTGTTGAATATATGAGACTGATCTGTTTAAAATGCCTCTACAAGTTGGGCCTTTGGATGCCAAGGAAAAAATGAAGAATAGTTATGTTGGCATAGGGAAGAACAGTGCAAGAGATTTAGGTCAATGACTACAGCAACTTAGTAACAAGGAGGAAATGGATGTACTACAAAAAAATAAATCAGTATGATTAGATTTGAGACTTGGTTTCCCATATGTATACATATTACCATGTTCCTACATCTCCTTTCATTCACCATTCCTTTCTTGTATTTAGCCCACAAGCATTATTTCAAAAGAATCAAAGAACAGACTCCACAAATGCAATCCATTCTGTATGTATTACTCTGCAAGTAATCCCACCAAAAACAATAGATCTATTCATGAAATAAGGCTCCACTACAAAGAAATGGCAGAACTTGACACCATACACTGTTAGGTTTATTAATGTTTCGTCTAAGAATAATGCAGCTTTCAGGGAACAAAAATGCCTGCCTTGCTAATCACAAGTAGAAAGAGTTCAAATGGCTTACCTGTGGGTAGGAAAACACAGGCTTCTTTATTTTACAATGCCACGCATTTTTCCCTTGTAATACTGTGCTCATTTAATTTATGGGCACTGTGCTCAGTGGTCACTGCAGGAGTCCCTCATTGATTCATGGAAAGCATGTTTTTTTTGTTTTTTTTTTAATTTTTCAACATATAACAATATAAGATAAACATAATACATAAACAAAACCTCAACATCCCCCCTGTGCTCCCCTACCCTTGAGACCTTCAATGCTCTAATATATTATACATTTTTCCAAAATTGTAACGATTCTTTTGAAGGTGTACAACCTCTCCCCTTTACTAAAACATATTCTATAAATGTTCCCCAAATACTTTCAAAATCATTCTTTTTGGATAACCCCATCCTAACTTTAATTTTACATGTTAATCTATCGTTAATTGCAATATCCCACACTCCTTTATACCATTCTTCTATACTATAATTCCCTTGTATTTTCCAATTCTTAGCAATCTAGCCGGTGTCAGGAGGTTGTTTATCAATTCTCTTATATTATTATTCCCATAATTTTTATCAAACATCACCAATAAAGCTAAATTTGGACTTGCTTCCACTTTCTTACCCAGTATTTCACTTATTTCTTTAAAAACTCTTTTCCAAAATGTTTGTACATACTCACATGTCCACCACATATGGAAATATGTCCCCACTTCCTGACAACCCCTCCAGCATAGCTTTGACATTTTCTTATCTATCTGATGTAATCTTACAGGAGTGAGATACCATCTCCAAATTATTTTATAATGATTTTCTTTTATCCTTATTGATAACAACTTTAAAGTTCTTAGTTCCCATATCTTCCCCCAGTTATCCTCAGTAATTTGTTTTTTTAAATATTCTTCCCAGAATGTTTTCAAAATTTCTTGTTGCTCTCCCTCCTCTAACAATATGTTATATATTTCACTTATTATACCTTTTTTACTTTTATTTTCCCCCTCCTTCTCTCTTGACTCAATTAACTTTTCAAATCTTGTTTCCTTTCTGCAGTCCTTATTTTCCTTTTTCCATTTCTGTGTCCATTGTTCCAATTGTATACACTTAAACCATATTTTTTTTGCCCTCTTAAAACTTCTTCTATTTGCTTTTTGTTAACCAATCTCTTCAGCCAATCTTTCACTTTAATTATTTTTCCCCCTCAATAGCCCTTCCAATTCTCTTCTCAAATTACCTGGGAAGTTCTCCAGTAGAACAACTGGGGTTAGAGGAGAATTTCCTGGTACTAATTTCTTTTTATACTTTCCCCAAATTTATATGATATTCCTTAGGATGGGATTTTCCATATCCTTCAGTTGATTCTTTTGTATTTTACAAAAAAAAATATTTTGTAACTCTAACTCTGTTTCTCCTGTCTTCGTCTCTCACCATTCTAAATCCTCTTTTCCTACTATACTATTTATAACGTCTTAATTGATTAGCTATATAATACATCTTTATATTCGGGAGTCCCAACCCTCCTTTCCTTTGAGACTTATACCATTTCATTTTATTAATTCTTGCTTTTCTGTCTCCGTTACAATAATAATTTAACATACTTTGCCAACTTCTTATTTCTACTTCTGTTATTTTAATTGGTAACATTCTAAACAAAAAATTAATCTTTGGTAATATTTTCATTTTAATGACCGCTATTCTACCAAACCATGAATGCTTTAATTTCCTATTCATTAAACAAAAAACCTACGGTTTACAAAAACAATGTTAAGGCTCCACAGTTTCCAACCAAGCACCAAAAAGCAGGGAAATTGGGAGTTAAGGCTCCCAAGCCTTAACGCCACATCCTCCCTAAGGAGGCAGAAAGTGCAAGTGAAATTCTCATTCTCCCAAAGCAGATAAACCATGAGGACAGGATGGAGAATATGATATGCAGAGGTGACTGTGGGGTTGTGGAAAACTGACAACGAACAACTTAGGGCCACCTACTTCTCTTTTTTTGTTTAGAGCAGCCCTTCCCCAACCTGGTGCCCTCCAAAGGTATTGGACTACAACTCCCATCATTGTAAGTCAGTATGTCCCATGGTCAGGAATGCTGGGACTTGTCATCTCAAACACCTGGAGGGCAACAAGATGGGGAATGCTGTTCCATACCCTTACCAAATACAGGGTCTCAAACACATCTCTCAAACACATCTCGCATATAGCAGTACGCCTGATAACAAAAGGGGAACTATTCATTACAGATCTAGAACCAGAGCATGTTCCAGGCACTTCCAACTTTTGATCAATATCCTGCCCTTCAAAGAACCAATGTTTTTTTTTCTTTAAAATGTATTAAAACAAAATATACTGTTCATTCCCCACAATCCCTCCACAATACATCATCTCATCAAAGCGACAGAGGAGCAGAAGAGGTTTAGTTTGGCTGTCTTGAACATCTTTCAGATGAGATTAGTTTGCAATCCTATACCTCTTGGGAGAAAGCCCTAGTGAATTCAGTGGCACTGGCTTCTGAGAAGACAAGTATAGGAGTCAACCTTCTCCAGCTTGGTGCTCTCCAGATGTGTTGTACTTTAACTCTCATGTTACGTGTTATGGGGAAGACAAAACTCATTTCATACTTAATTTTAAAATAATACTGATGCATGAAAGTATTAGGTGGTAGCTCTGCCTTTGATCTCACACTGCTGAACAAGTAAGAGAAATCCTTTATCTGATATTCAAGAAACAGACATCCTATGCCATGTGTTGAAAACTAATGTTAACGTCTGAAGGGCTATCCGGATTACTGTATGTATTCAAGATCCATTCATTGTTGTTTCATTTGGTTTATACAGTTTATTATTTAAAATGATGCAGCTCTTTTGTAGTTCCTTGATTGATTACAATGCTGGAAAACATCATACTTTAGTACAGATGTGGGCAGAAAATAGATCTATCCTGATGTTTTGGACATCAACTCGCGGCATTCCTGACAACTGCCCATGCTGATAGGGGCTTTTACAAGTTGAATTCTAAAACATCTGGAGATCTACATTCTGCCTTCCCTTCTTCTTGAACAACATTTGCCAACCTGGTGCCTGTCAGATGTGTTGGGTTGCAACTCTCAACATAAGGAGATGCTCTAAGAAATGAGAAGTAGCTGGTCCTAAGTTGTTCATCATCATTTCCCACAACCTCACAGTCACCTCTGCATATCAAATTGCATATCTAGATTTTTGAGATGACAAGTCCCAGCATTTCTGACCATGGGACATACTGACTTGCAATGATGGGAGTCCAACACCTTTGGAGGGCACCAGGTTGGGGAAGGGCTGCTCTAAACAAAAAAAGAGAAGTAGGTGGCCCTAAGTTGTTTGTTATCAGTTTTCCATAACCCCACAGTCACCTCTGCATATCATATTCTCCATCCTGTCCTCATGGTTTATCTGCTTTGGGAGAATGAGAATTTCACTTGCACTTTCTGCCTCCTTAGGGAGGATGTGGCGTTAAGGCTTGGGAGCCTTAACTCCCAATTTCCCTGCTTTTTGGTGCTTGGTTGGAAACTGTGGAGCCTTAACATTGTTTTTGTAAACCGTAGGTTTTTTATTTAATGAATTTCATGGCTTTGTGTAACGGATGACTGGATATTATACAGTTGACAAGCAGCCAGCATCAGCTAGGATGTTACACCATTTTGACATCCAATATAAAATCAAAGCTAGTGATATGCGTTGCACCCACTTTTCAAAATAATAAATGAACCCCAGAAGTTATGCTCTCTCACTTGAAATCTGAGGGGTCTCATTTGAATTTTTCAATAGCCAATGTCCAGAAATAAAAGCTTTCTATGACTGACTCATGAAAAGAAGCATTTCATGTTTTGTGTCTGTATTTGGAGAGAACCTGAAAAAAAATTCTACTGGACTAAAAACTCTCCAATTTATTCTGGAAGCACACAAGATGATACAGGAAAATATCCTAAATTAGAATAAGTTACAGTTTACTATATTAATTATTTTAGCTCATTTTATGCTACATGCTTTTTCTTCCTGTTTGCATCTTAAAGTAGCAGATTGTGATCATGTTTATGGTCAAGTTTCAAGCCTGCATGGGCTGCATTTCCATCCATAGATATTTACTTAAAAGACCTATTGAATTTCCTTGGTTCTTTAAAAGCAACGTATTTGCTTTTAGATTTGCCATTCTCAGCACTCTGTGTGTGCTATGTATGCCTGCTCTGTCTACCCTATTGTTCCCTGCAAGGCCCAGCCAGGGGAGGTCAGTAAATTAAACCAAGGGATGAAGGATGGGATTCCATCAAGTTCAGCTGAGAGCATTTCCTGTAGGACATGGACCTAACAGGAACGGTGAGGTCAGGTTTCTGGCAGACCCATTTAAGCAACTTTATGGCCTGATAGTTCTCTGTTCGGTAGCCTGCAGAAGCCTCATAAAGCAATGGGCATATGAACACAGTTATTATGGTCTGCCACTTTGTCTTTAGTAGTCTGAGGTCCAGACCTCTTCAGAAGGGGGAATAGTGTCATGTTATAGGGTGACCACATGGAAAGGAGGACAAGCCATCCAAAATGGTGGCCAGCACAACATCTTGTGATACTAAATTCTATAGTTAACCAGAACTGTACACAGTATTCTAAGTGTGGTCACACCATAGATTTGTATAAAGGCAGTATGAGGCTGGCAGTTTTATTCTCCATTACTTTTCTTATAATGCCTAACATGGAGTTTGCTGTCTTTACAGCTGCCACACACTGGGTTGACGTTTTCACTGAGCTGTCAACCACATTCCCAAGCTTTTTTTTCTTGTTTAGTCACTGCAGGCTCAGATCCCATCAGTGTATATGTGATGTTGGGATGCTTTGCTCCAGTGTGCATCACTTTACAAATGCTTATGTAGAACTGTTGCCATTTTGATGCCCATTTTCACACTATGGAGAGATTCTTTTGGAGCTCTTGGTAATCTCACTTCATTTTTAAAACCCTAAATATTTTGAGGTCAGCAGCAAATTTGGCCATCTCACTGCTCACTCCTATTTGCATGTTGTGAAGAAAGTGGATAGGGAGGCAGTTTTTCCCTTTCTCATAATATTAGAATGAGGGTGGAAGTGAGCAGTGACGTAGCCACGTTTGGTGATGACACCAAATTATTTAGTCTTGCTAAAACAATGGAGGATTGTGAGGAGCTCCATAAAGATCTCTGCATACTGAGAGAATGGCCATGAAAAGGGCAAATGCTGTTCAATGTAAGCAAGTGTAAAGTGATGCACATTGGGGGATCACAATTTCACATATACACTAACAGGATCTGAGCTAATTAGCGGTGACTGACCAATAAAGAGTTTGGAGTAGGGGAAGTGGACAGCTTGATGAAAATGTTGATCCGGCCGCTGTGAAAAAGGCAACCTCCGTGTAAGGCGTAATTAGGAAAAGAATCCTAATTCTTGAAGACTAATATGAAAAATAGTAGGTTCTCTGATTTGCACTTGATGTATGTGGATTCTTTAATCTTACTATAGTAAAAATAACATATTTTAGTTTTAGATTCATGACTGTATTAGCAGTAAGTTAGTTGGGAAACAAGTGTATTAGGAAGTGCAAAAAGTGAGTGTACTGCATCATTTGTGACAGCTCTATTCATACATAGTTTATGGTATGTAGTAAGTAAAGAACAAACCTAAGGATGCCTTTCTGTGTGTATATATGAAAGAGGCAGGCACACAGACATAGATAGTGCGCCAGGCCTAAATTTCCAGCCTAATCTATCTTACAGGGTTGTTGTGAGGGTAAAAGTAGCACATGCCATACACCCAAACATTACCAAACATTTGTTTTACATTTCTGTGAAAGTGAGCAGCAGAAGAAACTCACTAGATGGTTTTGAGCCAGTCATAGACTCTTAGCCTAACCTACCTCATGGGTTTTTGTGGGGGGAGATATGGCACTTGAAAGAATGATCAGTCTAGGGCTTTCCCCTTCCTCCTTACTAGAGAAGCTTCTTTGCAACTGATCAACTAAATGGAGTCTGAACATCCTCTTATATCACTACATCCGACCCAGTACCAAGAATAGCCATGTGGGTGTTTAGAAATATTGCTCAATTTAATTTTAATCTATCAAAGTTTGGATTTTTATTTTTATTTTTTTGCTCTAAAAATAGCCTGTGGTCAATGAATCCTATATTAAGCCTGTCAAAGATGTTGGTACTGGAGATAACAATACACAATAGTTTTGTTCAACCTGATCAAAAAATATTAGAAAAGCTAAGAGAATTCAGAATGTCACTGACTCTTCTACCCTACAGGGTTGTTGTGCTGATAAAATGGAGGAGGATTATGTAAACCACCTTAAGTTCCTTGCAAGAGGAAAAAAAGGCAAGATATAAATGTAACATTAATAAATGTATTACTATTTTACTTATTATTATTATTATTAATTATAATAACAATGAAGGAATAAAAATTCTTTAAAAATTAAATACATGGATTTTTTTTTATAAAAAAGAAAAAGAGTTGGGAGCTTAACCTCTTCTCTTACAAAAAGCCTTGATCCCTAAATACACAGAGCTCTCAAAGAGAAGTACAGCCAAATCCACACACCCCTTCAAGCTAGTGGAATGGGAATGAGACTCATTGCACTCAGTGGAACTAACTTCTGAGTAGACATGCCTTGGATTGAATTGATATGAAAATTAATGAGCAGCAGCCATAATCAAATGAACATACACACATGCAAAGTATGCAAGCAAGTTGTTAATTGTAGAGTTATAGTGCTGTAAATGAGAGGGAATTCTCACTCACATCTCTCCCTCTCCACCTTCTAAGGTTCCAGACTGTTTTTTTAAAATAAAGGCTACAATCTTCTACACACTTACCTGGGAGTAAGACCATTGCATTCAGTCAATGGAACTTACTTCTGAGAAGAGACTACAGCACTGTCTTTGCTAGAGGAAGCAGCCATTGTAGCTGACACAGAAGGGAGGGGGTGAGACTCTACTGAGCGTGTGCCATAATCAAAATGGCCACCGGATTTCTTAAAGAGGCACAGCTTTAATTTAATAAAATCCACTTAAGCGAATTTTTTAAAAAGAAAAGCAGTTCCACCTACACTAGAACGGGAGGAAGTAGACCGTGCCATTGGATTAATGAAAAAGGCTCCCTGAAGGTAAGGACAGCTGCGCAAAAATGGTCGCAAGCCCTGAGTTCAATTTTCAGTTTCGGATTCAGGGGATTCTTTAACTGCTCTCCTTCCCTAAGTCTTTCACCAATCTTCTTGAAATTTTCAGGTAATGTAAAACAAACATTTCTTTCTGGCACCTGTAAATTTCAGAGAGATTGGTGAAACATTTTCGATTTTATGGCTGTTAGAATGACCCCTCCCCAATTATCACTTTAACATGGTGGAACGTGTTTTTTACTGACCGCCCTTAACAAGGGAGGTACTGCCGTGCCTCCCTTAATAAGCCTCTAACTTCTTCATTATCTGTTTTTTTAAACTACTAAAATTTATTTCCTCTAACTTTTCTAAATCTTTCATAATATAAACTCCTAAATAGCGCACTATATTTTTAATCTTCAGATCAAGTTTTAAACTACACTCGTCCCTTTCTTCTTTGTTATAATTAAATAACATCATTTCTGATTTCCCCCAATTTACCTGTAATCCTGTATTCTCTCCAAATTCTCTCAAATGTTGTTTTATTTCTTCTATGCTTCCCCTCGGATTTTCTAATGTCAATAAAATATCATCCGCAAACATATTATTTTTTATTTTATTTTCCCCTATTCCCTTCAGTCTCTCGTCTTCCCTAGTAACATTTGCCAATATTTCTATAACAATTGCAAATAATATTGGGGAGAGAGGACACTCTTGTCTTGTTCCTTGGGCTAAGGAAATTTGTTGTGTTAAACCATCATTTACCATTCCCTCCGCCTTATTGTTTGCATAAAGCTGATTAATCACTCCCATGAACCTTTCTCCAAAACCAAATATCTTTATAATAGTTTTTAACGCCGGCCATTCCACGCAATCAAAGGCTTTAAAAATATCTAAAGCTATCAACCCTGCTTTTAAATTCCTTCTTTTAATAACATTTATTATATCCAATACTCTCCCTATTAAATTGGGCATTTGCCTCCCTGGAATAAATCCACATTGATCCTTTTTTTATATACTTATTTATAAAGGTATTCAATCTTGTTGCCATAATTGCTATAAATATTTTAGAATCTTGATTAATTAAAGAAATAGTCTATATGATGCTGGGTCCGTTAAATCCTTATCTGTTTTGGGATTAGTATTATCAACTAATGTTCCCACGATGGCGGGGTCTTCTCTCCCTTTATTATATTATTATACAATTTTTTTCATTTTTGGTACTAAAAACTCTTTAAATATCTTATAATATTCCGACCCCAGCCCATCTACTCCTGGAGATTTCCCTCCTTTCAATTTATCAATAATTCCCTCTATTTCTTTTTCAGTCACTAATGCTTCCATATAATCCCTATCCTTACCTTGTAATTTTATCTTCCAATTCTTCTCTATATATTCCTGTATTCTTGTCTGTGGGCCCGCTTCTGATGTATACAATTTCTGATAAAAATCTTCAAAATTTTTAAATTTATCTTTCATTAAATTACAGCTTTCCCCCATTTTATCTTTAATTGTCCCTATTATATTTTTTCCTTCTTTGATTGCATGGACCTTGCCAGCATTTTAGAATTTTTGTTGCTATATTCAAAGAAATTCCTTTTCAAATATATTAATTCTTTTTGGACTCTCTCTATGTCCTTTTCCTCAAGTTCTTTCTTTTTTGTTTGGAGTTGAGCATATATATGCATATCCTTATTTGTTCAAAATTGTTCCTCTAATTCCTTAATCTCCTCTTCAGTCTTTTTACTATGTGCTTGTTGTCTTTTTAATTTACACGATTCTCTAATACATATCCCTCTTACTACTGCTTATGGAAAGCATGTTTGAGCTATGCTGCTGAGTTGAATGTGTCATCTTTATACTCTAATCCATGAGCAGTGAGGTGTGCCTTGTTTGCCTATGTCAGACATTGGCAGAAAGGCATATTTAGATGCTGGCATCTGAGATATTGCAGGGGATTTTCATACTATAGAAAACAAGTTTGTACTTCATTGAACAACTGGGGAAGCAGAACCTTACAACCCAAGGGATGTAAAGTGTGTTGTTCTTTTTGTAAGGGACGTGCACTTTCTAATGCAACTTCATTCATTCCAATTTCTATACTGCCCAATAGCCAAAGCTCTCTGGGCAGTCACATAAATTACAAAGCATAACATAACTTTAATATAGCAAATTTTAAAACAGCTAAAATAGCCCATTCTAAAGACCTGATTCACACAAGATCAGCGTATTATCAGCCTTGTTTGTTTCACTATGGGTTGTCGTGCAGTGAGAACCCAGCCAGTGGCTCAAACGTAGGTTTTCAGCATGGTTTGACCATGCTGTGAACCCATGGCTTGTATTTCAGTTGTTCAGGGTGGCTTGTTTTCAGAGTAGTTTGTCATTACATGAAAACCCCACAGCATGGATTCTGGATAGCTTGTTCGAAAGGGCTACAGAGATACCTGGCAAAAACCCAGCCGCTCCAACAGCTGTCTCTGTCTTCCTTCATCAGTACCACATTTTATAGCTATTTTTATCCTCCCACTCTCATGTAGTTAGCATTGTAACATTAAGAATATCAGCCATGGGCATGAATTTTCTGCCAATTTACCCTTAAGAAATTCAAACTAAACCAAATAATGTTGGCTTTGGAATCCCACTGTATTCAATTTGGCTAACAATCATCCAGGGAGACATCCCTGCAAGATTTATAATGCACCTGTTACTGCAGTAAACATATATCTAACGGTTAAACTAGATAGTATGTTAACTGAGTGAATATTTGTGGGCCTACAGATATATATTTCCCCCCACTCCCATGACCTTTAGTTTTGTGACTGTAAGATATGTGATGCTTCAGTCACACTCACAATTAATTTCACGTTTCTTCCCAAGTGTCCAGTCACAGATCTCATGCGGGGTGCCCGGATGAAGTCAACAATTCCTTGCTGTTCCTCTAATTCCTTGTATGACGGAAGCATATGTCCCCCAGGTGTCATTGTTACAATCTCAGGTATGTGTGGAATTATTCCCGCAACGTATTATATCCAGTGATTAGCATTTTTCGCTTTGATAACATTTTTTTGTCATTTCTCACTACTCGTGTATGAAGGCTTAACATTGAGTATTTATTAGTGAGAATAGACATTCTGCACATGCCCAGAGGCACACCATGTGCTAAAGCATTCAGTACAATAAAAAACTTAACAATAACAAAACCATGTCTTTGTGGCCAGACTTAAACACAAAGGTGGGAAGACTAACTCTGAAATGAGGCAAGCTACAATGCAAGATAACAGAGATTTGCATTATGAAGAAACTGAGAGGATATTTTGTGCTTTAAGCATAATTTTCACTTTACTGCACTCAGGTCAGTGTTTAAAATGCCTAAAACTAATTCTTGTACACTGATTGAGTTTAATAGTCAGTGAATAGTCTGAACCAGTATGGGCTTCTTTCAACATTTCTTTATATGGGCAGATATCACTACTGCACTTGTATAGGCTCTTTGATATATCTTGACAACTCATCAAGGGCCCTTTCATAGAATGCATCTCATGGGTGCCCTTTCTGTTTAACTCTGCAACCATCATCCTGAAAAACAGGATCTGACAGACTGGCTGAATTCGAATGACACAATAAGCAATGGGGGGGAGGGGGGAGAACAATCGTCAGTTGTATTGACTATCGTGTCGTCCGAACGCTGCCATAGTCAACTCAGCGCTGATCCTAATCCACACCACAGTTGATTATTTATTACCATGTTGTGTGGGGAGATGAATAACTGTAAGGTTGATTATTACCCCACCACTGACTATTGTGTTGTCCAAATTCAGCCAATGTCTCATCCAGAAGTCCCTCCAGACTGTGCAGCAGGACTCTAAATGGTCTGACAATGTATGCTTCTATCCATTGAGACTGGAATAGTATACTAGTATAATATTGATATACTAGTTATTGTGCCTCATCCATTCTAGTAGTAATGGACAGAAGCAAGTGCCATGGAAATATACACAGCTCTTCATTCTATATATTACACAGGCATATAATTGCACTTGAGAGAAAAACACTAAACCAGCACACGGTCAATAACAGTAATATATATGTCCTTTCCCATCCAAAATTGTATAATCATCAAGTGGGACACATCACAGATTTAAGGCCAAATTTCAGAGGGCAACCAAAACCCTGGATTATTTTTTTAAAAAATTAGATAAAGAGACAAATATTTATCTTTATTTGCTGCTTAGGTTAGAAGGTTTAAGAAGAATTATACACATCAGTGTGCTCACAGTAAACATGGAATGTGGTAAGCTGGGTCAGAATTTGACATCTGGGAAGCCTCGGCCCTCTGGTTTTTGAAAGCTATGGGTAAATCGGAGATAAAGAGAGAGAACTTAAAATTGCACTCAAATCAGAGATACATGAAAAGCATAAGAGTGCAGAGGCATAAGTAAGCATATTTCTTTGTAAGAACTCCCAATTTAAACGGCAGCATTACTTCTTTGTACTTCTCCAAAGGCTTTGGTCTCAGCTTTGAAACTCATTGTAATTGAATTGTTTCGTAAAACCAAGATCACATGGAGCTATTCCGGCCCAGAAATTATAACATTTAACATCTGTGGATTTCTCTGTAGCTTGAATTAGGGCACATCTATGTTACTGGCTACAACAGAGATCTTTGTGTATATACCTGAACGTACATACTGTCACAAATAGTACTGAGGGGGGTGGGAGGGAAGAGAGAAAGAAAAGAACCAGGTGGCTTGCAAAGAGTGACTATTCTTCAATACACATTGTGAAGAATGAATAGAAAAGCCATTCAGGTTAACTAAGTGCTCAATATTTCTCTTCCATTAGGAGTCAACTCTCTGCTTGGAAATATGTGAGCAACTGTTGTTGAAGTCATAAATAATCTACATGCATGAATCAGACACACATTTTGGGCTGAGACACAATCTATTTTTGCAAACAGGTATTTTTGGTTCAAAAAGGTGAAGCAGTAGAGAGAAGATCCTTCCCCCCGCCCCCCGCAGTGTATCTTAGTCAGCAAGTGCTTGCTTCCTGATAAATATTCTACTTCCTATCCAAATCAAACATGACTCATACCTTGTCAGAAAGATTTATCTGGGTGGGATAAGATGATAAAAGCAGAAATGCTCTTAGAGCAAGCCCTGACAGGACAAGAACAATCACATACACAAGTAAAGAAAACATTTATATTCTTCACTTCAGATGAGTTGATCTGACACTCCAAAATCCACTACGAAGGGCCATGAAATAGCTGACAATAATAGGTAAAACTCTTAGCATGTTATATATCAGCACAGCAATCCTGACATTTGATTTGTACCTTGCTTTTCTACCAACAAAAATAGTACTCAATGTTTACTGTGGATCTAGTTGAGTAGTTGCAATCTGCCAAGAAGCAAGCCCCAAGAATGGTCAACCTGAAGATAAGCATCTGGACTGGAGGACACATATTGGTTTTCTGAAACTGTACTCCACATGGATGCAGTAATGGACTGGATAACAGACAATACAGACTCAAAACAGAGAAGACAAAGATACTGTTAGTGGGTGATTTATCTGCTCAGTTCCCTGCTAAATGATAGAGGCTTTGTTGTTTAGCAGTGCTCCTGGATCCAGCACTTACAGGCACAGCTTAGTCTGATATAGAAGTGAGGGAACAAATTTCTTCAGTTCACATTTTAATGCAAACTTATTTAATTCACACTTTCTGAACCAATACACAAACCAAAATGCAACTACCCATTGAAATCTACACTTCTCCAAATTTTATAATGCAGTTCCCCAATCAAAAATGTGTACACAAAGAAGTATATATTAGTGAAAACATCATACAATAATGTATTATGTTAGGGAAGCCATTTTGAAAAAACACATCTTAATTGTGTACACAAATGCAGATATCAGGAAAAAATGGAAATGAAAATGGATACAATTTTTTGTGCAGACCTTTACAAAAATTTGCAAGCTGATGTGGAAACAGGACAAAATGAACTTAAGGCTGGAAAAATGAGAAACGGCGTGAAACCAAAATTGCCAGATTTGCCCATTCCTAGTACTACTAATATAATTGATATACCAGTCTAGAGAGAGATACCGTTGTTATAGTTATCCATCCGCTGGAAACTCTCAGTTAGACTACTATAATGTGTTGTACATGAGGCTGCACTTGAAAACAGTCCAACAATTGCAGTTAGTCCAGAATAAGGCAGCAAGACTGCTAACTGGGAAAAGGTAGTATGATCACATTATGCTGATGCTTGTTATTTGCACTAGCTTCTAGTCCATTTCTGGGCCCAATCAAAGTGCTGGTTTTAACGTTTAAACACCTCAGTGAACTCAATAAGGGAGTTGGGAGATCTTTTCTGCCACTATAACCAGTGCGCAGTACTGCGGTAGCAGTCAGTCAAACTGCTACTATAGCCATGCGCTCAAGGAACTTTACAGTGCAATCTGTATGAAAGGAGATGAAATCAGCACTGGGAGATGCATGCAGTGCTTTCTCTGACACTAATTCAACTGCCTCTCTGTCCACGATAAGATAAGCTTTTTAAAACTTCTTGCCCCTTTGCAGCTCAGTACATGGTGGAACCATCAATTAATATCAAAGCAAGGAGAAGTGCTTCCTCTGATCCTAATTTTTCCCCAGCCAGAACTTTTTAAAAACAGTGATGGAGATCTAACAAGTTATATTATTCTGGAGTGGGGGGGGGGGGGGAATTAGGGTTGGGGGTGACCCCAATTGCGCCAGGAACTCTCCCATTCAGTGTGGGGAGAGGACGATGCAATACTGTCTCCATACTGCATCAATGAGTATGGAGTATGCAAAATGTTCATTCCGTCCTGAAACTGAGCAGAACTGCACTATATGGATCAGGGGCTCAATAAGCAACCTAATCCATGTAACACTACAGCACTGCACTACTCAGATTCAGGGTCATGTTGCTCATTCCCAAAACTGCAATCACAGTATAGCTACTAAAGCACAATTGCTTTAGAAAACTACAATGCTCAGGTCTGAGGTTCAATGCGGCAAAAAAGCTGCACTATAGCTGCTCAGGTTCAGAGTTGGGTGAGCAACTCACAGCTAAACCAGTCCAAAAGCTAACAAACACAGCCTGATAGTTACAAGGTTTAGAGAAACACCAAAAAAAATATTTTTTTTTGCAGGTCCCAACTTGTCACTGATAAAAGACAGCCTTGGATGGTCCACTAACTTCAATATTTGAAGTCAGCAAACATTTATCAAGATGGGACATTTATCAAGATGGGTCATGTAAATTCCCCTTTCTATGACTCCTTCCCAAGAAATGCAGGGAAAGACTCATGTCTCTTCTGCAAATGGTTCCACACAAAATGAAACCAGGAGAGGCTGGTGGTCACTACAAATAATGGGTAATTATTAAGAATATATAATATATTTCAGCATCCAACAAAAGCCTTTGATTTAGCATTTGTGAAAAATGCAATTGCATTTGACCTTAGTTTTATTCATTCCAAGGGGATATTCAAGTTTATTCATTTCATAGGCTGACCATATGAAAAGGAGGACGGGGCTCATGTAACTTTAACTGTTGTAGAGAAAAGGGAATTTCAGCCAGTGTCATTTGTATGCGATTGGTTCCTGGTGAAATTCCCTCTTCATCACAACAGTTAAAGGTGCAGGCACTATACTAGAGTGACCATATACAAAAGAAGGCAGGGCCCCTGTGACTTTAACTGTTGTGATGAAGAGGGCATTTCACCAGGACCTAATTGCATACAAATGACACTGGCTGAAATTCCCTTTTCTCTACAACTGTTAAAGTTACATGAGCACTGTCCTCTTTTTCATATGGTCAACCTAGGAAAGGCCCACGGAAGTACATACACCCAAGACATGACACCTAGGACCGGTAACTCCATCCAAATGCTCTCAGAGCAGAAGAGGCCAGCAGCAGCATCAACCCATTTCTACAAGATCATTGCAGGGTCTGGTCACAAAACTAGAGAGGGAAGGAGGAAGTCCTACACCTCATTAGGTCATTGGTTTGCCCTGACAAGACAGTGGTCTTTTTCTTACCTCATGAGGAGGAAACCAAAAAATTGCACAGCAATTCCACATGCCTTTGTAAACCCAATACGGGATGTGTGTTGTTGGAAGGCGGGGCAATATGCCTAACATACTTTAGGTGGCGATCAGCACCTGAAACCAAGCAAACCACCACACTGATAGCAAAATAACCCATACTTTTGTTCTGGTGAGGCAATACAAGCACTGGCAATCACAGAGTGTTCTCTGTATATTTGATGGGTCAGAATTATGATGTTAATAGGTACTTTGCTTGCATTAACATCTAATGCTGCCCTTCCCACTCATAATGACAATGCACGTTCTGCAAAGTAAGTTTAGTCATGCCACTGTGTGACTCCACAATGCACTGCGAGTCATGAAATAAAGACAAAATCTGGGGCACGATGAGGTTTGAATCTTGCTGCCTTTCCTTTATTTCAATTACTATTTCTCCTCTTTCTGGAGACCTAACTCAGCCTGTCCTGTGATATAAACAGGAAGTACAAATCCCACAGAGGATACACCTGCTGAAGGTTCAGTGAACAGCAGCTGTGACCTTTAGCCACGACTTGAGCGTAGAAACCGGAATCACCGAGGGTGGTTACAATCTAAGCACATGGCTTATCAACCTATTCATGGCAGTGGTTGGAGAGAAGAAGGGTGAGCACTGCAGTTTTATTGTCAACGGACATGGGATGCAGAGCAAAGCATTGCTCATGATGACACACAAAGCTGGATCTGTTTTGCCCAATGATAAAGAAATGTATCTCTCTCTAAACAGCAGGGTTATTCGAAAAGGCAAGCAGTATTGGTGCTGCTTGATCTCTACTTTAATTAACAGGTAAACAAAAGAGTATTCATTTATTCAGCTGGGAAACTGTGAAAAGGTTATTTATTTATTTATTTATTACATCCCGTCTTTTTCCCTCTTAAGGAACCCAAGGCTGCATACATAATCTGCCTCTACTCCATTTTATCCTCACAACAACAACCCTGAGAGGTGGGTTGGGCTGAGAGTCTGTGACTGGCCCAAAGTCACCCAGTGAGCTTCCATGGCCAAGTGGGGACTAGAACCCAGATCTTCCAACTCCCAATCCAACACTCTAGCCACTACACCACAATGACACTCTTTACAATCATGTTAACTTCCCTCAGTCAGTAATATCAATATTCTTTCCTTACTACAATTGAGAACTGGTTAGGTTAAAAAAGAAAGTGGAGGAAATACCAGAAATGAGGGGCCTTTGACATTTCTAATCCTCCTGCAGCACCACACCCAACACTGAAGTTTGCCTCCAGTCAAGCCCCTTGTTAGGGATTAAACTATACATGATGGGATAAGTAATCAGATCTATCAATTTAAAAACAAAAAGCTATGGGACAGGAATGTCCTAGCTGGATTGGGACAGTAGCACTGGAAGAGGGAGGGTTACCCATTCCACAAACACATTGTTTTCCCAATCTAAATGCTATTAGCTCTATGCCACTGCCCCAAATCCAGTTCATCATTTCCCAGGCTTTTAAGAGTTGCAGGCAACGGGGTGACTATAACTGATACATTATTTAATCTACTGCATTTCAGGAAACATTACAGACAGGACATGGCAAGTCTAACATTAGGCAAAAAATATTATTAAAACACATTTCAACTTTCATTAAACAAGAATTCTAGGAAAATACTGGGATGTTTATTAAGTTTCCTTCAGTTATTTCCATATTAAGTTCACTAACATATTTGAGTGGTTCATATACACAAAACAGAAGCCATAAGCCTGACAGAATATTGCCAGCATTATGACTTCTGCTGTACTTATACATGATCAGAGGACAGGAATAAACAAAAAGCTTTTGTAGAGAGGAAAGTAAACAATGGGGTCCCTGAAGAATCTGCACTGAATTTATGCTATTTATTTTATTCATACATCAATGGTCTACAATCAGACAGCCAAATTTCTAGATGACAACAATTTTTCAGGATAATACAAACAATTCAATGTAAGTGCAAACTGATGAACAGTGGGATGAAGAACCTTAACTTTGGGTATATGCTGATGGGATCTAAATTGGCTTTAACCCAAAGAAACAAGTCTCAGTGGCATAGTAGAAAACTCACTGAATATAACAGCTGAGCTGCTGCATTGAAGGAAAATAAAATTCACTACTAGAAATAATTAGGAAAAGGATTAGAAGTAAATCAGCAACTATACATTTCAGAAATATATATTTATGGTTGCCCCCTCCTTCCCACCAAAACAAATCACAGACCTGGAAAAGGTACAGAAAAAGGAAACAGGCCAGAGGGCTGGAACAGGTCAGCCATGGTGGCTAGTTATCAAAAGAAAATGAATTAGTAGACAGTTCAGAACAAACCAACAGGTGACTTCTTTAGGTCACCATAGAATCAGCTTATGAAATTGATGATAGCAATACTTTAGATCGATACTGGTCACAGCACTTCCATATTGACAAACATGCTGGCAACAGTTGTACATGTATAGAGCTACTTCATGTGAAGGGGAATACCGGGATAATCAAGATTCCCCTTCATATGGAGAAGCACTGCCAACAGAGATCTGCAAACACTAGGGACTCTTCATATAGACAGTGGGCACAAGTGAAAGCAGCAGGATGGGGCAGGCCTAGTGAGTACTACCCCCTCAATATGTGAGAAGCGTTCATTTGGACACCCTTGCAGTGAGAGATGTTCATCTGGACACCCTTGCAGTCTCTATCTCATGACCAGATACCAGGCACAAACAACTGGCAACAGGTACCTCCATTGTGGCCTGTCTGTAAATTTCACAGAAAAAATGGAAATTGAAAATTTCAGGGTTTAAGAAAATGCTGACCTGGGTAGCGAAAATGCTGTTTAAGAAAACGCTAACTCAGATAAGAGCTTTAAGCACATCCCCCAAAGTGATTATTCTGTAAACATATAAATTATATACAAACCATGTAAATCATAAACAGGCATGTGGGTTCCATGATTTCTGAATTGAAAAGTCTGGAAACTTTTATTTCAATGCTGTGTTTATTGTGGATATAGACAAATCCTTCCTTTCCCACCAGTAAAAAACTCCCTTCATAGAAGATGGTTGGGGAAAGCAAGATTGCTCATGTTCCCATCTGAACATACAAAGGTGGAAGACCAGATCTCTTTTACAGTAGCTACTCTATGGGGGGTTTTTTGAGCAAAATCCAAAAACAGCTTTGCACAGTAGAAGCTGGTTAGGCATTATTATATATTATTATGCTAAATAGTAATGTGTAATGAATAGTAGTCTTTATTGAAAGTGCAGAGCCCACTCAGGGAGGTCCTGTGTTAGCATGTGAAGTTAGCATGTGATTTTCTAGACCCATTTCAAACCGGCTTCAGGGCAGGATACGGAGTTGAAACCGCTTTGGTTGCCTTAGTGGATGATCTACACCTGAGTATTGTTTACAGGGGGAGTGTGTCCCTGTTGGTACTCCTGGACTTCTCAGTGGCTTTCGATACCATCGACCATGGTATCCTTCTGGAGCGCCTGGGGGAATTGGGAATTGGGGGCACTGTGCTTCAGTGGTTCCAGTACTACCTTTCGGGCAGGTTCCAGATGGTAATGCTTGGGAATAGCTGCTCTTCAAAGAATGAGCTGCTATGTGGTTTACCACAAGGTGCCATCCTTTCCTCAATGCTGTTTAACATTTATATGAAACCGCTGGAAGAGATCATCCGGAGGCATGGGGCGGGGTGTATCAATACACTGATGACACCCAAATATATTTCTCTATGCCTTCAACAACATCGTCCGCTAAGGATAGTGTGTCTGCTCTAAATGAATGCTTAGAGGCGATAATGGGCTGGATAAGGAAAAACAAACTGAAGCTGAATCCAGACAAGACGGAGGTGCTTGGTGTCAAAGGCCACAACCTGGGTTTGGAGGTACGTCAACCAGTTCTGGATGGGGTTACACCACCCCCTGAAAGACTGTGTTCGCAGCTTGGGGATACTCCTGGATCCGTCGCTCCAAATGACAGTCCAGATAGACGTGACAGCCAGGAGTGTCTACTATCAGCTTCGGCTGATATGCCAGCTGCGCCCCTTCCTAGAGTTGGAAGACCTAAAGACGGTAGTGCATGTGCTGGTAACTTTGAGGCTCGACTTCTGCAATGCACTGTATATAGGGCTACCTTTGTGCCTAGTCCAGAATCTTCAACTAGTTCAGAATATGGCAGCCAGGTTGGTCATCAGTACACCTAGGGGTGACCACATTACACCAGTTTTAAAATCGCTTCATTGGCTGCCTTTCAGTTTCCGGGCGAAGTAAAAAGTGTTGGTTATTACCTTTAAAGCCCTACATGGTTTTGGTCTATGTTACCTGCGGGATCGCCTTCTCCCATATAATCCGCCCCACACACTCAGGCCCTCTGGGAAGAATTTACTCCAATCAGCCATAACTAGGCTGACAAGTGTTACCCAGAGGACCTTCTCTTCTGCCACTCCCAGACTGTGGAATGACCTGCCAGAGGAGATTCGACAAATTAGCAGTCTTCATGAATTTAAGAGAGCCGTAAAAACTGATCTCTTCCGGCAGGCCTACCCAGCTGAATTTTAAGATGTTTTTAACGATGTATTAGTTTTTATTTGTTTTAATGTTTTATCTATTTTGTGGTCCTTGTTTATATTTATTGTTATTCCCCGCCTTGATCCGGAGGGAGAGGCGGGTTATAAATAAATTTATTATTATTATTATTATTATTATTATTATTATTATCCATAGGCTAGATCAGATACACATACTACTAGTTCCCAATCATACTACACAGAAATGCATACAATTCAGGCATGCATAAAAAGTTAGTGCAAACTATTGTCTAAGGAAGCAGTAAGCTGATACTTAACAGGGAAAGGGGAGGCATTATGCAGATATGTTTGCATCAGCAACAGCCTAACCTAATATGGACTTTGTTATGCCTCCCCATTTTATCTTAAGACTGCTCACATTTACAGATTTGGGTGTTTTCACCTTTCCCAACTATATCCTATTTCCCCCTGTGGCCCCCTCCACAAGGATGCGCTTTTGCGCCCGGTTCCGCGATTATGCGCATTATCGCGGAGGCGCTTTTACTCCTAATCCCTCTGCACCGGAGGCGGCGAGAGGCGGCGAAGCGCATTAATTCATGTCCAAAAAGCGCTTTACAAGCAGTTAATGCGCGTAATCGCTTGTTCACACCGCGAAAATGCGCTTTAACGGCTGGAGCAAAATAAAAGTCGCTATTTAACGCGCGTTCGAAAATGCGCATTATCGGGGAGATAACGCGCCTGTACGCCCGTTTTGCGCTCCGTGCTTGTGGAGGTAAATTTTTTAATGAGCCTTCAAGGCTCATTAAACGTCTCGTGTGGAGGAGGCCCATGTCTTATTATTATTATTATTATTATTATTGCTTTGGATTAAGAGTTTTGATGAACTTAAAAGCTTGCTCACCTCTTTACAACTTCTTAGTTGATCTTAATAGAGGTATTAATCTACTGCTACTTCTGGGTTGTTTTTTTCTAGAGGACTGACTTAGTTACCTGATTAGGCAGTAACCCTTACAATGACAGCCAGTGGTGAACATGTCAGCCAAAGGCCCTGCTTTGTGGATTTTCAGCATTAACTCATTATCTGCCTGCATTCATTGCAATGGATCAAATACACATGTAAGCCAAATCAAATTCCCAATAATGTGGAGATAAGTATCAGAGCTTAGTCACCACTACAGCTAACGCAAAGCTACCTACCAAATAATCACAAAGCCAAGTGTATCCATAACAATGCTTGCCCAAGTCTCTCTGCAGCAAATTGTTATTATTTTAAAGCATCACATAGTGAAAGACTGTCTTATATACGACAGGCATACAGAATGGGTAAGAACTGCATGCAAGTGGAATTGTAGGAACCCTGTGTATATGCGTTCCAATTCTCAAGGGTCATGTAGAAATAATCTGATTCACATAAAATGTGAAGGGTTATTTTTAATACTTAGACATACACATACGTAAGAAATATAACTGCACAAATACGAAGGTGCTGGGAGTGTGAACTCTATCTTTGGAGAATGGCCAATGATCTTGGGCAAGTCAATAATTTGCTTAAATTCTTTCTCACCCACAGCTCCTGTAAATTTAACATACAGATTATGCAGCCTACTTCATAGAGAGGGTTAAATGTTTCAATTCATTAATGGTCATAAAATGTCTGAGGATTCAGATGTGATATATTTTAAATCTTAAATTTTAAAATATATCAAGACAATGACAAAAAAGAAACTTTGGAAAGCCAAACTCCAGTATCTCATCTTTCATCCTCCATTCCAATACTTCACACACCGTTTTAAAGACTGCAAACAGTTACTGTTTCATATAGCATGTACTACTGCTTGTATTTACAAATAAGAGCTAGACTCTGTAAAAGGAATGCAAAAGCCAACAATATGTGTTATCTAATAGGGAGTGGTGTTTACCTACAGAAAAGCCACATCCTTCAGCAATTACTTTGCTTAATAATCCACGACTTTCACATCATCATTGGAGGGCTGTTCCAAACAACTGTATCAAAGGGTGGATTTGCTCACGCCATAATCATTGGTTACAGCACAGATAAGAGTTGAAAAGCTTCTAGCAACCTGTACCAAAGGAGGAGTTTAAAAGGGCAGAACTGTCACAGGTACAATCTTAAAAATGAATGAGTTTGTGAAGTCACCCTGGAATGATGCTGGGAAACACGTGCTCCCTACAAGCAGATCATGGAAAAGCAAATTGATAATGAGGATGATGACAATGAGGATTATTTATATAGTACCATCAGTGTGTGTGGTGCTTTACAAAGAAGCATAAGCAAAAAGATAGGTCTGTGCCCCCAAAGGCTTACAGTCTGAATTATTTTTCACGGACAGAAAGAAAACGGTAAAAAGTACAACAGGGAAACCATATATGCATACACAGATTCATATCCTTCAGCTTGGGATGCAGACATGAAAAGTACAATCTGAATTCATCAGGAGTGGCATGTCCCACTTTTCCAGTATTATCTAAGGTGTTCATGACCATATTCGAAACCCAGCATAAACAGCCAACTTCAGCTAGTCCAGTACCATTTATACTTAGTTGCATTATAGTTCTGAAGCTCTTTTTTTTAAAGATACAATTGATTCCAGTACTACATTTCAGCTCCGCTTTGTCCTATAAGCATGCAACAACAAAAAAGCATCCGGGCCTGGAGGTGTGGAGGAGAGGCTGGTCTTTCATGCATTCCTAACAATTCTAAATTATAAAGAAAATCCATTTTTGTGATAGGATAGTAAATACATTCAGCTTACTCACAAGTTACTAAATGAGCAATCAGTTAATGTTACACCCTCTCAATAAAACCTCAATAAAACATATAGACACTTTACTGCTATGCCATGAGCCTCTGACAGCATGTTTGCATGTTAGACTGCCTACGTCTTGTGGAAGGACACAAACCAGCCTCTAGAACAAGGGTAGGCAACCTGGAGCCCTCCAGATGTTTTGGACTGCCACTCCCACCAGTCCCAGGCAACATGGTCAATGGTCCGGGATGACAGGAATTTAGTCCAAAACATCTGGAGGGCACCAGGGTGCCTACCCCTGCCCTAAAAAAGCTAGCAAAGCAGCAGCCACCATGTCTCATTGAGCACAGTTAGCAGATTCTTTGAGTAACCTATGACCATGCCACCTAGGACACCCCAAACAAGGGAAGCTTGATGGGTGCAACAGTACAAGTAGGCCACAGAGAATAGTATTTCACAAGCTAGGTGTCCTTTCAGGCAGAAGGTTTGTAGATTTGCTACCAATCAAAGGACACTGTGCAGCTATTCTATCTCTCCCTCCTTAACATGTTTTCTGCGGTAAGAAAAAAGATGGAAGACACTGTGAGAACACACTGTGGGAAGGTTACAAATGGAAGATGATGCCTGGAACCCCCACAAAATTCCATGAATAAGGCAAGGCGACCTCATATGGAAGCATCCTTTGACTAAAAGTTCTGTCTTGGCTCAATGAGATCACTCTCACTCATATATACAAAAGAAAAAAAAATACCCTGACACTATTCATCATTAGGAATATTTATTCTTATAAATGTAGTTACTTGTTAACGTTTTAGCTCACACATCCTTCAAGGAGTTCAGTGAACAGGCTTAACCTCACAACAATAGTGTGGAGTAGGGTCAGGCTGAGAAATAGCAACTTACCCAAGGCTATGCAGAACAAATCTTTGCTCAGCTGCATTTTCCACTTCCAACCATTCACCAGAACCAAAACTGGACTGTGGTCATTGCACTATCAAAAAAATGAAGGCAAAGGCACTATCTTCCAAATTCAAATATTTAAAAAGAGGAATGATCCAGTAGCCCCGGTTCCAAGTCCGGAACTGATCTTACTCCTCAATTATAGTGTGCATCTAGCATAGCTTTGGCCAGCTAGCATGGGAAGAATCCAATAGTGAATGGTTGCTAGTGCTATTTACATTGTGCTAATGGAAATCAATGCTTGTGCCATTTCAATAGCACTGGCTAGTGTGATGAAAAACCCATAGCACAAACCTTGATTTCTGCTCGTGGCTGGGCATTGATGGATTCCGCCCACATTCTCCTATGTCGTTTATTCTCACCACCTATCTATAAGATGAAAATAACAGTAACTCTCTTGCACTGTATGTATACTGCACTGACAACTACCTTATTTCCCATAATTACCCCTCTACTCCTACAAAAGATACAGTGAAAACTTTAGCACACAACAATTATGTGACATAAATTATTTTGGTTTTGCTCTGATCCAGCTGCCAGATTAGAAGATTAAGGTCATGTGTGGCATGTTTTCTCCCAGTGTAGTGCCATTGTTGGAGAGAGAGTTTAGGGCATTCTCAGAATTGCTAAATCCTCACAGGAGAGCAGACCCTGCTCTATTTTCCAGGGACAGGTTTGCACTTCAGTTGCTCTGGAGAATGTGAGAGCTTACTCTGATTCATAGGATGCTGCTGCAGATCACTTCATAGGCTTTTCCAGACTTGAAGATTGTAATACAGTCCCAATGTATTGTTATTTTTGTAGTTTTAACAACTTACGAGAAATCCTATAGAGCAATATTTGGTGCCGATATATGCTAGCTATACTATACACTTAGCCCAGATTAAAAAGTGTTATTAAAATCTAAAGCCATCTCAAGGGTGAAACAAAGTACAGCTTTGTGGGGGGTTTAGTACACTAGTAATAAACAGCATGTAATTTACATGAATGTGAACATGAATATTTTTCAGAATTAAAGATACCACAAGAAAGCATCTGATCCTCATTAATTTTCCCGCAGTATCTAAGTACCTAATAGAAGCCAAAGTAACTGGGCTGTTCCAGAATGTAAGGGAAGTAGAAGATAAATGTTTTACATTATTATAGACTGGAGAAGCTTTTAAAAGAAAAGGGCAGAAAGAAGTGTGCTATATTTCCACCAATTGCTTCTAAAAAACTTTTACTGCTAGTTTACATACTCAAGCAGGGTAGATAGATTAGCTTTAATGGCACAGTGACATAACAACAAACCCAAAGGAATCAGGTGGAAAACAGCCTAATGTGGATACACATATTACCTTTTGTACTGTGGGTAAATTAACAAATGCAGCAAGGGAATTACTCTGGTAAACTGGTAGTATAGAGAAGCCAGTCTGGGATTTCTCCAAACAATTAACAATATCGGTCCCATTAGTTACCGATGCAGCATAATTCACCCGTACCCATAGTAGTTGTTTTGTATGAAGCAGAAAGATGGGTGGTTTTCTTGGCTTCCCCAAATAGGACAAGCTCTCCCCTGAACAGAATTGGACCATTGTAACCGCAAAAAGTGTTGCCTTCCAATGTCAGTGCGCGACTTGGAAAGACAGTCAAGGTTGCACTAGATCAGGAAGCAACAGCTCATTATGAATACAAAACTAAGCATAGCTATTCACCCCACTCAACATCTAGGGGAGGGGGACAGGAGAACCAAAGATTTCTGCAAGCAAAACAGCTAATTTGCATGCTGTGAAGCTGTTTCCTCACACAAACGCTGTCCTTTCCAAGCAATCGTCACAACTGCACAAATCCAAGAGCAATGTTTCAAGCCAAGTTTTATCAGCAGCCCAAAGTTATAGATCCACTGCCTTTATCACCACATCTAACATAAACAAAGCCAGGTTTGGTATAAATAGAAGTTTCCATTTTGTTCCCAGAAAAACATTACCACACCACCCCATGTTTTGGAGGGGACCGGTTTCACTGGAAAATTAGTATGGAAGTCCAAGAACAAAACAGTACCGTTTTTTCCTGCAATTCAAACAACTGAATTATTAATCAGATACGTCTAATCACTTTAGATACATGGTCACCTAATTAATATTTTCGTTTTGGTTCCACATCAGACACATGGTTTGTTGTTACAAGAATGAGTCCACACACTACCCTCTGGTTTGTGTGCAGAGGGAGGAAATTTGAAGTTTCCATTTTTGGTTTATAACAAAGTCATGGTTTCCCATTTCATCCAAATATGGGAATATGGGAAACTATGGTTGTCTTTGTACAAACCAGAGTTAGTTAACAACTCAGGATGGCTTGCACAAGCCACACCTTCCCATATTCAACAAAACAAAAAAGTGAAGTTTGTTACAAATCATAAACAGAAACTTTAAATTTCCTCTCAACGTATGTGGAGAAAGATGGAAGAAGAGGGAGTGGCATGCAAGTCTGAGACTCATTGCAGCTCGATCTTATTAACAACAACAAATCAGTGAATCAAGGTGTGTTGCATCTGAGTACTGCCAATCACTGTTAATATCCAGGTACATCTTGAAAAAGGATTGCCCAGTTTTCTCTTTCAGAAAAGGGACAATCAAAGATGCCACCTTTCCTATTTCATCTCTCTTTGGTGCCTGTCTGCTGTTGACCCTTGAATAGGGGCTCAGCAGTAAAAGTCAGAAGCCAGATAGAGGAAAAAAATAGAAAGAAAGGCCAACAACATCTGTTACAGGAGCAAGAGATGACTTATATGAGAGATGTGAAGATCCATGAAAAAAAACCAGGAAAATTTGTTGGGGAGAATTTTACTTTTCCCCCCAAAGATCCTTTTTGTTTTGTTTTTCCCAAAACATTGAAAATCATCATCATCATCATCATCATCATCATCATCATCATCATCAGTGTTGGATTATGAAATGTTTTCTTTTAGAATGTTGAATAAAATGTTTAAGACAAAGTATTCATATATTGCTACTCAACCTTTACTCTTCCAAAATAATTTCTAAACATTACGTAATAGGAAGACTTTTACAGGAAGACTAGAGATGTAAAACGTTAAAGCCAGGGGGCAGAGAAATGGCTTTTTAATCTTCTCTGTAAAATCACCAGCACAATTATTTCTTCCATGTTAATGTACTTTATCTAATATATCTTTTGTGGTGATAGACATTTAAGGATGTCATGTTGTTTTTCAAAATGTGACTAAAGTCACCCTATATGAAGAAAATGTGCATTCTTAACAGTTTGGGTTTTATTTGATAGAGTCCTGTGTTTCTGGGCTTGTTCTGCTTAGATGCTGTAGCAATCAATGAATGTATTCTAAGACCCCACCTGTAAGAGACACTGGCTGAATTCGGACGACACAATAAGCAACTGGGGGAGGGGGAACAATCGTCAGTTGTATTGACTATCGTGTCGTCCGAATGCTGCCATAGTCAACTTAGCGCTGATCCTAATCCACACCACAGTTGATTATTTATTACCATGTTGTGTGGGGAGTACCCCCTAGATGAACAACTGTAAAGTTGATTATTACCCCACCACTGACTATCGTGTTGTCCGAATTCAGCCACACTGTAGGTTATCCCGCTACTGCCACCACAAGTAACAGAACAACATGTGGGCTATCACATCTAGGTTATTTATTTATTTATTTATTTATTTATAAAAACACCTTTGAGAGTTAAATCTATGGAACTCACTTCCCAATTAGACCTCACCATTAGGGAATGCTGCCTCAGCTTAAAAAACTTTAACTGCTGCCACCAGAATAAACTCTCTATAGATAACAGAAACTCCTATGGCATAGGCATGAGATTGACACCACTACTAGAAACAAACTCTCAAAACTGATTAATAAGTTTGTTAAGGAGAATTGTTTACAAAAAGGGATAACATGTTATTTTCAAATTAAATCTTTAGATTGCTTAAAGGTTCTCAAATTAAATATGCTTCTTTATTATTCCTAACATGTAAGAGAGTCTTGCCCAGCAAAAAATCATAGAATCATAGAATAGTAGATTTGGAAGGAGCTTATAAGGCCATTGAGTGCAACCCCTGCTCAATGCAGGAATCCACCTTAAAGCATACATTCTCAGTAGCTATCCTTTCAGACCAAATTTCCCTAAACATCATCACCAACCAAATCCTCACAAACAAGAAGAGTTGTTGAACACCGGTCTTCCTTTACCTCCAGCAATTCCTGCTTCTTCGGGCTTCTAGAACGATTCAGACATTTCAGGAATCTGATCAGACATAAAACAGGAACCTAAAATGCATGATGTATAACTTGGTTGCTCATAAAACTATAACGTTTGGTATAGTAAAATTAAAGTTATAGTCTATTCCGACAACAACTGCAAATTTACTGAGTTTATTTTAAAATGTTTTAATCTTAATGATAGTTTAATAAACCAAGTTATACATCATACATTTTATGTTCCTAGTAACAAAATTACTTTAGATTTGTAAAGAACTCTAAAAATAACTAAAGTATTTCACAAATATGTTTAGGATTACAGCTTTAATCAATTAAATCTGAGTAGTAAGGATGACTCCTATAGGAATGTTCTTTCCCACTTCCTTGGCAGAACTGGCAAAGATGCATCCATAGAGAAATCTATGATAGACCAGGTTAGAAAAGAACCACAGAACCTTTAAATACAAATCTTCATAGAGCTCCTCTTGGGTATTGTTGAGACTGTGACTTTTCCAGGACTGGTGCCAAATGCCACAGAAAAGATCTAGACCATAACAACTAGGCATGGAATTAACACATTATTCAGAAAGCTGCTTATTTTACAAGATATACTTTCTGCTTGGCTCCAAGAGACACTTCCACAATTTGCACTGTCTATAAAAGGTTTGGCATTCTGTTCCATTTCTGCTTTAATTCCTATGTGGGAGTTAAGATTTTGTTTTTGTTTTTTTGGAGGTATGCAACAATCATACTGAATCTGAGACTTCAAGCAGAGCTGAGGAACCCGTCTACCTAGGACCCTGTACAAGCAGCCAGAAGTAAATGCAGAATTGTTAAGGTTTTCATTTATTTATTTTATTGGTTGCATTTCTATACTGCCCAATAGCCGAAGCTCTCTGGCCAGTTCACAAAAATTGAAAAACAACAAAGTACAGCCTAAAGTACAAAACTTAACCACAATATGAAAGTACAACCAGAATAAAACCAAGCAACAATGCAGAGATTTAGAATACAAATTTAAAATACAGATTTAAAACAGCAAAGTTAAAAGACTAAGATGATAAAATGTCAAAATACTCACTAAAATGAAAAGGTCTTCGCCTGGCATTGAAAAGAGTATAACATAGGTGCCAGGCAAACCTCTCTAGCATGCTCATTCCACAGCTGGGGTGCCACAACAGAGAAGGCCCTCTTCCTGGTACCTGCCTTACTTCCTTTGGCAGGGACTAATGGAGAAGGACCCCTGAAAATAATCTTAGGGTCTGGGCAGATACATATGATAGGAGGCATTCATTCAGATAACCTGGCCATAAGCCATTTAAGGCTTTGAAAGTTAATACCAGAAGAATTGGGCCTGTACCTGTACTGACAGCCAGTGAAGCTGGAAAAGTACTGGCGTAATGTGGTCTCATTGACCATCCCCCATTAGCAATCTTGCTGCCGTTCTGTACCAGTTGAAGTTTCCAGACCGTTTTCAAAGATAACCACACTCACATACACAAATTCTATCCTTAACATAGTATAAAAACTGCCTGCTGCTTGTACACATAAATCCTTTCCCCAAATGTTAGCTGAGTACTATGATGTCTGGAAATTATTATTGTGAACATTTCAGTTGCAGAGATGGAAGGAGTGGCTTACATGAAAGAAATGTAAGGTCAGGCTATAAGGCTTTAGGGGAGGGCCTTGGGGCAGGAGGGGGAAAGTTTGCTCTTAGTAGGAATGGCAGAACTAGCAGCTATGAGACTGAGCTACAGATCAGAAAGTTCGTAGTTCCATCTTGCCTTTAGGTGGCCTTAGGCAAGACAATTTTTCTATCAGAGTAAAGTCTCCTATCTACAATGAGTATAATAATACTTACTTTACAGGGTTGTTGCAAGAATTACAACAAGATAACATATGTGAAGCACTTGGAACATTCAGAAGTGCTATAAAATACTATTTATTTATTTATTTATTTATTTATTTATTTATTTCTACTGCTACTGGAGAGGAAAGAAGGGAAAGGCCTAGGAAGCCAAGCAGAGAGAAAGACCAAAGATGTGCAGAAGCTAAAGAATAGGGAGCTCAGACAGAGGATAAGTAAAGGGAAAGAGACGAGGTCAGCCTTGCTATTAATATAAGGGAGCTATGAATAGAGGAAGGAGATAAAATGAGTTAATGAAGAATGGCTAGTGTCATGAAGAAAGGGGATTGGGTAAAAATCCACTTAAGGAGAGAAGTCCAAGCAAACTGTTGCTGGCATGGAGTGTAGGTGGAGGTAATCACTGTACTTCATTGTGAGCCAAGAAAGTAGGAGAAGGTAAATTTTCATATATTGATTTAAAATGACCAGTCATATCTCTGGCTCTTCATTTCCAGGATCCTATTCAAAACTGCTCTGAAAAATGGCTCCCCTTACTAGAGCTGCTCTGAGAATGAATGAAATAATTAGGATTGTCATTCCCCACCCCCTCTCCCAATTGGCTTTGAGGTTCATGTGATGATCAGTCTAATAGAAATGAAGCTGAGCTCCAGCTCTAGAACCCAATTATAAACTGTTGAAAAGCCTGAGAGTGTCTGGACTCTGTACCCTGGCTCATATCCATCTTTAGCCTTCTCGTCTACAGTAAGGCACTTTTTGTACAAACATCACAAAGCTCCTTAATTAATTAAGCCTGACAACATCCTTCTGAAGTAAGTAATAAACACTGTTATTCCGTGCTTCGTTTTATTATGTGGCTTCCCCACAGGTATAGAGTGAGTCAGTATAAATTATAGCTTTCTCCTTAATTAGTTGGGAGGGGGAGAAAGATAGGAATCCTTTTACAGAACTGATGTTTCCCTTTCTTCCATTATTTTGCACAGTTGACTATTATCTGTCCAGCTGGCAGACATAATTTTCTGGAATTCTCTGATGTGTGTAAATGGAGGGACTTCTGTGAGCAGAGCCCTCCCTCTCATGGAAAACAGATCCTGGAATCAACTCACTGACTGGGTTCCGATGTCTCAATAACCCATGATGGCTTATTTAACCCATCATGGGTTATTGTGTTGTCTGTTCAGAGTGTTTTAACCCATGATTGATTATTTGGCCAAAACAACCCACTCTGATAACCCACCGTCTGCAGAGTGGGTTATTTAGCCCATCATGGGTTATTGTGTCATGTGGTATTCACAGTGGGTTATTTTGGTTGCCTACAGAGTCGCTTGGCAAGAGTGGTCAAAATCACTGCCACCACTCTCCTCCAGCCAGCAGATCTCTGTTTCCATGATCTGCCTTGCTACTGATTGCACTCATAGGTCAGGCCCTGCCCTAACCCTTCTCCTGGCAGTGCACTCCGCAACCTCCCTAAGTGTCTTACACCCTGCCAATTCTATTGTGCAAGTGGCTTCACCACTTGCACAATAGTGATTTAGTGCTTCCGGAGCAACCCAGAAACACTTGTTTCTGGAAAGAGGTAGGTCAGCGGTGATCACATAAGGGAGATCCATTGACCTGCCTCCTTTCAGAAATAAGCATTTCTGTATGTTTTGGAGCTTGTGTTAGGAAGCGTTATTTCTTCCTTGCATAAGCGGTGGGACCCGTCGCTTGCAGAAGGGAATTGGTGGGGCATAAAAGAATCAGCAGGGGTATAAACACCCTATTGGATTCTGCCCCAGTCCTACTTGGAATACTGTGTACAGTTCTGGTTACTCAAACCTCAAAAAAAAGAGAGAGAAAAAAGAGGTATCGCAAAGCTGGGGGGAAAAAGTATAGAAAAGGACATCCAAAATTATCAAGGCAATAGAGTAACTCCCATTGAAAGAATGGTTACATTTAGAAAAATGATGAATAAGGGAGAAGACGACAGATGCATATAAAATGATGTATGGTGTGGAGGGTATTTTACTCTCCCACTGTTATCGAGTGGCATACTGCCTCCAATACTGGAGGTAATAATAAAGCCATAATGACTAGTAGCCACTGATAGCCTTATCGTTCTTAAATTCATCTGAACTCCCTTTAAAAGCAGGTGTGGGCAACTTCAAGCATCCCCTCCCTGCAACTTCCTCACTACAGGCCACACTCTTGGTGTTGTGACAGCCACAAAAGAAAACTTAGCTTGAAAACAAGTTAAATGTTACTTAAGCCTCCGTAGCGGTTTGCCACCAGATTTTGGTTGCATACTGCCAATATTTCTTTTTTACTTAAATTTTTTTTTGGGGGGGAGCAACATGGGGCAATAGTGGCCCATGGGGAGCACTGGGTTACGGCAGGGGAATGTGTGACCCATGTGTTGCCCATCCCTGCTTTAAATTCATCCAGATTAATGGCTTTTGCTTAATCTCGTGGTAGCAAGTTCCATAGTTTTAACTTTTCCAAGTTCCAAGGGTTTCTCAAAGGTGAAAGGGGCAAACAGGTGAAGAAGCTCACCATGCTCCTTGCTCCTTGATCAAGAACTGGAGTTTTAAATATGTATGTATGTACAGAGACTATGACAACTGACCGCTGGCACCTAAGTGCTGTCAAAATACAAATAAATAAAATAATAACTTATGTTCGAAAAGCAAACACTCTCTAACTACCTTTAAATGTCATATTAGTTAGCATGCAAGCAGATGTCTTCAAAATGTCGAGCCAGTCAGGTTTCTAAATTAACACTGCAAATAGAACAGGACCACAGTTCAAAGAATCTGCTCCTAGAAATGGATGAACCTTAGCTCAATTCATAACTGGCTCATTTTTCCTAAGGTTTCTGGGAGAACTTTATGGGGAAAGCTCATATTCTCTCCCCACTCAAGAGTTAGCTGAGAGTGCTCAGGAAAACAACAACCACAACCCCAAGGAAACTCTCTTCCAAAGCTCGCTATCACCCTCCCACCCCTTCCCAAATTTATCTTCCAGGGGGAGGAGCTCAAGCACATGAAAAGCTGGTGACAGCAGAAGCCTCATCCAACCTCCCAGCAACAACAGAGGCTGCTGAGCAAGCTGAGAACCATCCACTGCCTCTGGGAAAACCTGAGAAGTGTAGCTTTCAATCCTTTGAGCCAAGAGAAAGTGGGAACCACAGTTCCCCTACCTCCTGGCATCAACAAATGTCGTAAAATGCCCACTCTCACATTGCAAGGGGAACCCAAGCTCAAACTCACTGTGGGGAGGGGGAATTCCTGAGTTCACCATTCCAAATCCCCAAATTATGAGATGCAGTGCCAGTTTTTACATCACTGAACCTTGATTTCAGTGCTTCTTTCCACATCCTAGAAGCAGTAGGTTTGCCCTCAAAAGTGGTTGGTTTCAGTGTGCAATCAAAGGTCTTTGGAAGTGATTGTTCTTTCTTTCAGTCTAAAGGTTAGAACAACTGCAGCAGGGTAAATAGCCCACTGTTTAAAACCCTTGGTACTCGGTTCCCTCATTTATTTAGACCATGAAGTCATGTCATTTCAGTATCTAACTGTCATCATAAAATAAACAGAAACAATATATTGCATTTATATGGGACCTCTTCATCAAACAAGGTTTAAGGGCTTTACAAACACTAACTGATGTGGAGTAGCCTCAAAAATGTATTTCAAAAGGGAAATTGCTAAGAGGTGCTGCACATGTTACATTCAACATTTGATGCATGCCTTTATACAACCATGGAAACATGCTGCAGTTCCCTCATACATTATGTGGTAGATGCAGATATGCCTGTTAAATTTTTCAAGTCCATTGATTTTAGTGTAACATATGAAGGAAATTGTCCCTACACAACCATAAATAGAAGCCAAATCATAATCTATAGCAGGCAACTGTCTAATTTTCAAATAAATATCTTTGCTTTGGGCACAAGCCCATCTCCCTAGGTCTCACACATGAGACACACAAGACTGAAGTGCCACTTTGTTCAGGGGGCTGCCAGCACTGCTAGTTAGCCCATGACTTCCATCTGGAGTGTTATTATCCACAGTGTTTATAGCACAGTGGTAACTTTTTATGTGATATTGTCTGTGCTCCATTACAGCGACATCATGCTTGTGTGTGTACATGCGCAGCACATTAAACGGGAAGAGGCAAATGAACTACTCTGAAGTCATGAATGGATGAGGCCTGATATTCACCCTACTTGTTTTGTTTTTGTCTCGAACCCATGCCTTCTTGTAAATCAGCATTTGTGTAAAATTCTGTTATTTGCCGTAATATAGAAGCAAACACATTCTGTGTAGAATTGCATCATCAAAAGCACACCTTTTGAACCAGGAAGAGTGGATGGCAGAGGGGGGAAAGGGAAAGAAGCAAAGGAAATGACAAAGATATGAGGCTTGGCTCAAAGGCAATTGCCATGATCAAGCAATTTATGTAAAAAGCATTCATCAATGAAGAGGCAATGTATCTCCCCAGAAAAGAATTCATTTATTGTACAGAACCAAAATACAAGATCCTTCCTCAAATATGAAGACTCAATGATGCAGGTGAAACCATGTTATCCTCATACAACACATACAACACACCTTACAAACAGGTTTCACTACATTATGCTCATGACAGAGACATAGGATGTATCTAATTCAACCTTTCTATGTCTTACTTAACAAAAACATACCTGTTCCTCCCAGTTAAACCTGTCTAGCTGCTGCCTCCAAGAGTTATTACCAATACTTGTGCTTTGAAGTATTTCAGACAAAAAAACATTAATGTGCACTTAGTTGAAAGGCAGTGCAATGGCATGGACAATCCGAATGTCTATCAAAGCTAGGGATGAGTGAGAATTTTGTTTGGTCCGGGGTCTTTTTCATAAGAACTTAGCCAGATTCACAAATTTCTTCATAAACAGTGCAGGAAGGATTTGAGATTTTAAGAATCTGAATGGGAGGGAAAGCAATGCTGACAGATTGGTCCATCCAGGCAGAGGACTTTGAGTGCTTGGTTATTAAAAGTCTGGACTTGAATACATGTGTATTCTGGTGCTGGTAGGCACTTCATTTTACATGGCAGGCAAGGAACACCATGGCCCTCTCCATGCTAGGAATAGCTGCACCTGTTGAATTTGATTGGAACAGATGGCAAGAGTTTTGTTCAGTTCATTGTTTAATAAGAAATTACAAAATTTTGCAAGTTTCTTCATAAACAGGAGTGAAAGAATTGGGGATTTTTAAAAAGCCAAATGTGAGAGAAAGCAAAAGACAAATTTGCATATTCCCTAGCTAAAACAAAACCCTAATGGATGACTTCAGTGCTCAAGGCTAAATAACAAGACTGCAATCCTATACACACTTACTTGGGAGTAAATCCCATGGCGTTCAATGGAGCTTACTTGAGTAGATATGTGTAGTAGTGCATGGTAAATAAATCAAAAGCAGTGAATCACAATTAATTTGCATAGACAGTTGTTTTTCATTCTCATCAACCTTGCAGACAGAGAGATTTGAAAGTTTCCCACACAATTCTTATTTTAAAAGTATGTCTTCTCAAATGTAACTATCTCAGTCTCTGTGCATTTGAGCTGAAGAACAATGGTTTTTACCTCTCTCTTCCCCTAAAATTTCATGTTTTTTTAAATCTATTATTAATTTGCGTCATTACATTTTCAACAGATCTTTCTCATGAGTGAGGACTACAAAAAAAAGTCTTTTCTTTTTTTAACTGAAAAGCTGCAACTCAACATTTAACATAAGCTTGTGAGGTAAATCAAAGTGTCATAGGGGGCCACTCCTATGCCTAGACCCTAGATTCTTCTTCAGCGCCTAGAGGCTTATTTCCCACACATGATAGTGAGTTGTATAAAATGAGTTGATGATTGTTCTCATTTCCTGAAGAAGGATTCATACATTCATACAAAGGAAACAGCAAACACAGAACTGGAACCAGTGTTAATAAAATCTCATGGCCATTTCTGACCTATTTGGGGAAAATGTGATGTGTGAAATAGCTTTCAGGCAGCCAGCAATGGCTCGAAAGAACCATGGGGGTCAAACGTGTATTGAGTCTAATGTGACTCCAATAAACAGGCAATGTACTTGAGAGAAGTACAAATGGGAAATATTCACTATTTTTTGTACAGCGGAGAACAGCTGGGTCTAGGGGTGTTACTGTCAATCCAGCATGAAAACCCACACAATTTTTAAACTACCACTTAAAAACCCATTAGAAACTTTCCCCTCAAATTTCAGTTTTAAAATAAAAAAGTTGTATTCTCTACTGTTAGCTTATGTAACCTGCTTTTGAACTGCAAAGGTTAGTGCTTTTACTTCAATTATGAAATATGGTTTGTGAAAGACGAAACAGGTGAAAAAATAAATTTATTTTAAGTACTACAAGATTCTTTGTTACCTTTACAGCAAAAAAAAAAAAAAAAAACCTACAGAGGCAACTGTACTTTGTAGCATAAGCATAACATCCATTTCTTATCTAGTAATACTCATTCAGCAGTTAACATAATAAGTGCCTGCTGCATAAAGGAAAACTTATTCTAATCACCTTATTTCCTGCCCCACCCCTCCGGGCTATGTGTATTCTGTGATCTGCCACTGCATCACCTACTGGGTGTAGAATTCAGCTCCTGAAAATCTTGAGTTTTTTAAAAAAGTAGTAGTTTCTAACCCTTAAGACTCTGTTAATAGGCTTGAGAGTACATTACTGACTGGTGAACAAAGAAGAGAAAAAGACAAGAGAGAATGATCTAAGCAGCCAGGGAGCAGTACTTTTAACATCCTACATAGACTGTTGGCTCAGTGCTTCCGTGCAATAACTACCAAAAATATAATTACGCAAAATAAGTGCATGTGCAAGTTTGCTAATTCATTTGACGTATGCAGGTGACAGAATTCTAGTCTTAAAGGTGGCCTAGAAATAATTTTAGATTTAGATATATTCATGACACACAATCCTGCTTATAGCTATTTGAAAGCACAATAGAACATCTAGAAAATCAGCACTCTCACTAAAGGCTGCTTCGCATATGACAGGACAACCATCTCAACCAAAATAAAAATCATGTCACAAATATAGACTTGAATATGTGGACTGAGAAGTTGAGATTTCAACTGATTCTCTAACTGTAAATCACCTAAGAGATTTCTGCAACATGAAAGCTAAACTATGGTTTAGCATTATGCCATTGAACCTCAGATACATGTGCGGTTCCCTCCCCTCTTGCAGCTGTAAGGATATCAGAAACAGCTTTCAATTAACCACAGTTTAGCATTATATCCAAAATATAAACCATGGGTAATCTTAACAATGGTATATTGAAACAAGCAAGCTTCTTAAACCACGGTTTGAAGTTGATTTGGTTAAAACTAACCATAATTTGTCCCAGTTTGGATATAACACTTAACTTTCTCTGGAGAAAAATTAGCAAAATATTAGGCTAGAACATAGCCATCAACTTAACTGGACATTTTAGCATTTTGATGTTCATAAAAAACAGGTTACAGCTGGACCAGTGAACTTCTACTAATCCACAGTAGCAGTGATATGTATATACTCAAATCTATACTAAACATCACACTCATTCATCAGCACAATGGCAGAAAGGAATAAACAAAAGAAAAAAAATAGATCAGGTTTTCCAAAGAGACTAAATTTTGGGTCATATTGCCAAGTTAAATTTATTCTTATATATATTTAAATTCCTATACCTGTTTCATTTGGGGTTTGTTACATCAAGACCAAATTAAACATGATGTAGGAGATCTAGGAAAAAGATCTTCTATAGTTTTAAAGAAATAATAACACTTATGGGAGGAGGATTTGATTGGAGCTACAGTCTGGGGAAGATTGACCCTCCCAAGCTACTATTTTCCCATATGAGAAAGCATACAGGTATGTTTCATGCAGCTGCTATCAACCATTTATTAATTTATTATTACATTTCTAATCTGCCCAATAACTAATGATCACTGTGAGGATTACAAACAGTTCAAAGACTAAAATGTCATTGGACAGTTAAAAATATATATAATACAATAGAGATATGTATTATATATTTGAATAGGGTTTATATATTTATATATTTATATATTATATATTTGAACCCTAACTCTCCAATGTCACATCTAGTTTACTGCTCAGTGTCTAATTTACCTGAACACACCTTGCTAGTTTCAATAAAAGTTCATGTTAGCCTCATCTGTTGTGCTGAAAGAAAAGCTTCGAAGCATTTACTTATCTGAAATTGATCCAAGAAGCTGCTCTGTAACTATTTTTCCATCAGCATAACAAGACACTGTTGAAATCTCATACAAAATCTCCACTTTTCTGTGGTCACAGATAAACAAACAACATGCAAAATTACTTTTATAATAGCTTTGCTTCCTACACCTATTCCTGCAGGTAATTTGCACCATATAGGACAGTGTTTTAGCTGCTTCTTGTGGTTTTGTATCTACTATGGTTTGGGATTTATTTTTACTGTTATAATTAATTGCTGCTTTATGATTATGACTACTCTATTGTAAACCAGTTTTGAGAATCTTTGGACCGAAAGGCAGGATAGAAACATTTTAATAATAAATACACTTGCTTCTTAATAAGGAACATAGAAGACAAAGATTAAGACAAAGTAATCAGCCGTTGCAACATCCCTATAAAGGAGGCAAGTTCAGTTTACTTTAAAGATCCAATTTTTAAAAGCACATAAAAACTACAAGCCTATGAGAATGTGATTTTATGGATTAAATAGACCAAAGGTCATATGATGCCTCTAATCATAAGGTCCCCTAATCCCATGACTGTTCTTCTAAATCAATCCTGTGAGTATTACTCCAATCTGTAGTATCTCCCATTCATGCATATTTCAATTCATAGAATGATAGTGTATGAAGGGACCATTTAGGGCATCCAGTTCAACCCCCTATTCAGTGCAGGAAACCAACCGGTGGCATCCCTGACAGATGGCTATCCAGTCTCTGCTTGAATACCTCCAGTGACCGAGAGCACAACACCTCCCTTTTCTCAGTCCTTTCCAAAAATTTGTAGTTTTTCTTAGAAAGGATTCTGTGCCAATTACTCAAATGACTTGAGTTGTCTATATTAACCACTCTGTATGCACTCAACATGGTAAGAAAGGGGATTTTCTAAGGAAAACAGATTGCAGTTTAAGTTCCCCCAGAAAATCATTACAAAAACCAAGTTAAATAGCTGCAGTAAATGCTATGAGAAACAGCTTTTGCTTTTAAAAACTGACTTTATGTATATGAGCACCTGCCAAATTGCAAAACAGATTTACTGGAAAGAACATATGATTGCCAAAATTGACAAAAGCACACATGCTAATCTTTCCAAACCCTCCCAATCACCAGTCACACTCACAGCAAGAAGCAGTTTTAAAATTGATATCCTGAGTCAAAAACTATGTGGGGACTGGAATACCTGCTGGTTAATGCCTAGAAAAAATGTTTTGAATCTAATAATAATAATAATAATAATATATCCAATTTAAAATGCAAATAAATAGATAGTAAAGGTTCAAGAGAGGTAGAAGCGATGTCATAGTTACAAGAAACCTGTTGGTAGCTGTTGTTTGGGGTGTCAAGAGACTACAAACTCTTAAATATTATTTTATCTAGGAATAGTAATCCGGCTTTGCCAGCCTCTAACCCTCAGATACACAGAGGATTTTCATATGAAGCAGTTTATATCAACAGTATTGGACATAATATGCTAAGCATCATCTTAATGCGTCATATATCTTTAAACTGGAAACTAGGGATGTACAGATTTTGTTAAAACTGTTCCGTCTGTTTTGTGGAATGTGAGGCATCTTCTATTCCGTCATTTACTCATTAATAGAGCTGGATTTCTTTTAGTGGTGTACAAGAATTTTGTTCCACTTGTTCATTAGCACTAGTGCAAATTTGCACAAATCCCTCCAATTATTTCTAAACAATTAGAATTATTTGCTACAGAGAAGGTTCAAAACAACTAACAAAAGTCCATGAAGGTATATACCACAATAAATGTGTTAGTTGTTAAAGTGCTACAAGACTCTTTGTTATTGTTCCCAATAAGAGAAAACTAGACAGAAATGACTATGCTTACACACATTAAAAGACCTACAATATTTCCAGCTACTACAAACCATAAAACAGTGTTGGATGAACCTGTTCACACACTTGTAAGACAAATAGCCTATAAGTCTACATCTACAAAGCATGACAGTCTACAACATGCACTGCTTCTAATGCTAGGACATGCACAATGACAAATTAATCTCACCTGGATAGTGCTGCTTTACTACAGTATAGATCTATACTATAAAGGTGGATATCAGCTAATAATCCAACCATATGTAAAGTGTGGTACACGTAAGACCAATAAAATCATAAGAACATTTTAAAAAGACATGGAGGATCAGACAAAGAGTCCATCTTGTCCAGCATTCTGTTCACACAGTGGCCAACCAAATGTTGACCAGGAACCCACAAGCGGAACACAAGTGCAACAGCACCCTCCTACTCATGTTCCTCAGCAACTAGTCTACATAGGCTTACTGGAGGTAGCACATAGCTATCAGGACTAGTAGCCGTTGATAGCCTTCTCTTCCAGGAACTTATCTAAACCCCTTTTAAAGCCATCCAAATTGGTAGCCATCACTACATCTTGTGGAAGTGAATTCCATAGTTTATCTATGGGTTGTGAAGTTTAGCTGTTCTGAAACTCCCACTAATCAGCTTCATGGGATGATCCCGGATTCTGGTATTTTGAGAGAGGGAGAAAAATGTCTCATTCTCCATACCATGCATAATTTTGTACACCTCTGTCATGTTTCCCTTAGCCTCCTTTTTTCCAAACTAAACAATCTCAGCTGTTGAAACTTTGCCTCATAGGGGAGATGCCCGAGTCCCTTGGTCATTTTAGTTGCCCTTAAATCCATAGACTTAAGTACATCAAACTAGAATGGAAGTTATCAGAAGTACTTTTGCAATGAAGAGTCATTTAGTGTAAAACTTTAGGATAAAACTATTAATGCCATCTTCTTTTATGAGAGATTTCCATGATAAGCTAACTTCATGCACAATGCAATGGTCCCTGGAAGGGCCTTCCAGAGGCCATAGGATATTACAGGTTTATTTGGAGGAGGAAGTCCACCACTGAAAGCCTCCTTGTTGTGTTAATAGAAACCTCCACTGCCACCCTCTTTCTGCTGTCAGTATCCTGAAAGTGGCAAGAAGAATTAAAGGGGAATGCCAAGAACATGCCATGTGTCCAGTGAGGGAGATGTGGAGGGGGAGGAAAGGAGGCTGGAGAAGGCTCAAGGTTTCTCATATCCTGGCCTCTCTGGTCTCCTCCCCTACCTGCCCCCCTTCCTCCTCTTCCGAGGTCACTTTTTGGACCTCAGAGAACAGCCAGCACAGTTCTTTCTGCACCAGTGGTGAAGGGTTAGGAGAGAATCGTATCTCCAATTCATCCTCCCAAGGTCGATGAGCTTTCTCTGACTTCAGAATATTTTTCTGAGAAATCCTATGGGCTCTGGGACACTCTCCTAGAAACCATAAGATTGCTCCTTTAGTTGGTTGATTAGTTATTTTCATCAATTAATTCCTCATAAAGGTGTGGATGAACAAGAGAATTTCTCTGAAAAAAGCATACTTATTGTTTTTAGACTATTTATGCAAACATTATGATAGGAACCACACAGGAGTACTGCCTGCTTAACGTACCAAACAATGGGGTACTCATCTTTTAAAATGGCACATGCAACCCACAGATTTTATGAGTACTTCTACCAAAACAGTAATTTGCAGTTTTAAAAAGTCTACTGCTTGATTTATTACGGCCCTCTTTTTAATCAAGCAAAAACTACAGTCCTAACAATAATAATACTGGCCCATCTTACAGGAGTATTGTAAGGATTACTGACTTTAGGCAGAATTTGTTTTTGGTTTAATTGTCAACAAGAACTACTGTCTGGCATGGTGTTCTCACTCTTCCACTTACCAGGTTGCAAAGAAGCCTTACATACACATACCAAATCTGCGCACACTTATTCATAAACAAGTCCTAACAATTAACAGAATTTATCTCCAAATAGGTTTGCCTAAAATTAGTATTCTGAACTTCAATGCATCTACTAACTTTCATTAAAATGAATGGAGAATTTTTAAGCTATCACTCTTAGGAATCAAGGTGCCAGCCATAAACCTAAGTACATTTATTTAGAGGTAAACTCCACTGAAGTGAACACAATTCAGAATTACGGAGAATTCTAAGTAAGCATGCTTAGGATCACACCTTAAAGGCCAGTACACACAATATATCCATCATGTGAATATTCCCAACGTTCCTTAGCGGCATACAAGCATGGCAAAACTTAATCTGAGTAAATACATACATAACTCAGTTTATTAAGCTGAGATATGCCCTAGCCTTGTGCCTGGACATTCCATCTTCATGCCTCACCATCGCTCCTCTCTTCTTGGAGGTGCATGATTGAACACTTAACTACAGTTTTCCATCATGTCCAAACTGGGAAAACTATGGTTACCAGGTTCAGAAGAAGCCAGGTGCTGATGCCAGAGTTTGAAGTTTGTTTTGGATACTAACTTGTTCCAAACCTGATAATCATAGGAAACCTAATAATCAGACAAAACAGGAAACTATGTTTAATTAACCCACGAAGTCTTCAATCATACTGTGCCAAGAAGTGAAGGGGCCATATGGGGGTGTAACATGTGGACACCATGTTTGTACGCATCTTGGCTTGGCATGCCTGAGGTGAGGGTGAACTGGGCAATCATCACTAATAAGTTTGGCAGCAATACTTGAGATCATGGCATCTGGGGAAATTGCTGCAGTAATCACTGAAATTGTTACCAACTTTATCTATGATTTAGCCATTCATATCTTGTATTTTCACCCTTAGCACATGTGTGATGGGAGTCGGGGCTGATTCCACTGAAAACGAAGATTACATAAACTGATCCAATGGGTTATTTTACATACTTCATTGTATTTCTGCTACTTGTGGGAAAAGACAAAGACCTATGAATCCATGATCACTGGAAATCTTTCTCCCTCCCTCTAATCCCTCTGGTTGCTGAGATTTCATCAAGCATTTGACAAACAACTTCAAGCCTACCTGTGAAGCTTCCTCTCCCCACCATTTCTAATTCATTCATTTTTCAGGTTAATAAAACAAATGTAACAAGATAGACAAATGCAGCTAGAGGTGAACTGTTGCTAATAAAGCTAACAGCATTATAGTATGTATGTATAAATAAACCTAGAACTGGGACTTTAAAAAAGGGGAGAAAGCTGTCACTCTTAAGATTCTGGATTTTATGCTCAGTACAAGATTCCATATTTGATGAGGAGTATTGCACAACGGTGGCATACACCCACTTCTGCCTAAGCATCGTAAGACTCAAGGGACCATCAACTCTAGCTCTCAATTTTTCATGCCAACATCTTCAAGAATCACTATATGAATTATAACCTAATTGATTCGTTGTTTAAAAAATGCTTCCCCGCCCCTTCCCTTATCTCATATGTTATGATTTTTTACACACTTGGCTTGTAAGAAGTGTTGAACTCACTGGGTTGGCATTAAAACTGTTCATAACCTCAACACAGAAGTTCTCAAAGTCCATTCAGGTGGTCCATAGAAAGATTGGGGAACAGCTGAGAATATCTCCTCTTGGCCCTGCACTTGATTTACTTTCCGCAATGACAGAGATTAAGGCCGTATTGACCAGAGCTGAATTACTGAATACGCTGATAAGGCTCTGGCCTAAAGACTGTGATTTTCATAAGGTATTGGTGCAATCTACTAATTTATCCCTAAAATGTACCACTTAAAGGAGCCCTTCTCAGCAGGCAGGTCTTGGCACCATTATTTTCATAATATGGAGTTGGCTTTAACAACAATGCCAGTGCTGAAGAAAAAGTGTTGCTTTATTTTCATATTTAATCCAGCAAAACATGTCCTATAAAGTTGGACCACAAAATGTCTATTAAGTGATCACTGAGGCCAGGACAATTTTCATATAGTCCATAAGGAAAAGGTTTGGGAACTGCTGCCTGACCAAGTTCAAGTCAGTGAAGAAGCCATATGTGAAAGGTCTACCATATTATCCACTGACAGATGTAGGATTTCTTACTAACACATGTTACACATCACAAGAAGTCCTAGATTCATACGTCTCTAAATCACAACTGCTGGAAGGTAGGCCAACGGGTGAGATAATAAATCACTCCACAGTTGCCTTGTTTCTTTTGCACTTTCATTGTTAAAGCTCCTCAAATCTAATAAAGCTGCAAGTTATTATTTGGGCATTAGCACTGACAGAAGTCATTTTGGGTGTGTCCCCAAAATTATATACTTGGCTTTAGCATTCTCCTCTTGGTAACAGGATACAAAGTAGAAGACCTGAAGAAGCCATTCCTGTTTATGAAACAACACGATGTATACTTATGTGCCTCATAAAGTTCTTCAGGTTGAAGTTAAAAACAGAGAGCACTGGTTAAATCTTACCTTACACACAGTGACCCTTCCAACTAAAAAGAAACATGGGGAACGATTGCAGAAATCCAGGGCATTGCATATGCAGAGGTACATGTATATGACTACACTACACATTATACTGCATCCACAGTGGGGGTTGTGCATGCAGGCCAACTGTTTCATCACACATAGGGACTGTTCAGATGACACTTCAGGTTCTGTGGTTAGCGAAACTGTGGTTCTCTGGGATTAGCACTAACCACAAACTGTGCTGTTGCACATGCTTTAAGCCACGGTTAGAGCCGCTAACCCTGCTGCAGACGGTCTGACTGTGGTTAGTGAGTGAGCAGGTTTTGGTAAAACGCATTGCACAAGACACCTTAAACCCTGCTGCTTAACCAAAAGCCCTAACCAGCAGGGTCTTCTGAACAGGCCCATACAGTATTTTCTGATTGTGTGAAATGTCTGGGAAAAAAGTAAATAATACGGCATTCACATCAGACTGACTTTCCTGTCACTTGACAAGTTATTCCTGTCTGGAAGGCACTACTGCTAACCCATGTGCTTTGCACACTTAATACTTACACAGCACTTTTTAAAAGTACTGTAGGTATCAAGTGGCACATGAGACAATCAACATGCAGTCTCTCCCCCCACCCCACCCCACTGAAAAGCTGCTGGAACTGCACACCTTCTCAAAGAAAAAACAACAGGTAAAATGAACAAACCTCTACACAATATGTACAATGCTCCATACTTATGTCATGTTTTCCCTTAAATGCACAAAACACTGATTTCGCAGTAAGGTTGCAATCGTGGCGACACTTACTGGAAGTAAGCCTTACTGAACATAGCCACAGAGAGGCTTACTTCCACGTAGGCATGCTCGGGTAGCGCTGAAAGCGTCGGAATCTTGCAACACGTGCAGGGACCTTGCCTCAGCCTGCAGAAAGCAACAGAATAAAAACGCCCAGCCATCGATTAGCCGGTCGATTCGTTTAGTTTTCAGAGATAGCTAAACTCGTCGCAAGACTTCGGAGGAGCACCGCTGCTGACAGCGGAGCAAGTCACACACGTGTAGGCGGCGTATGACCGAAACCCTGACTCCCACTCGCCGCGGCCGTGCCGCGCGGTACCTGGTGCGTTTCCTCGCCGTGCTCCAGGTGGACGATGCCCTGGCTCCTGCCTTCCGTGTCGCTGAGCAGGTCATCCTCGGAGTCCTCGAAGAGAGACGACGAGCCGGTGGAGGAGAGCGACGACGTGGAGAGACGCCGCGAGGAATGCAGCAGGTGCAGCGAGCTCTCCGTCGTCAGCCAGGCGCCGTCCGGCTCTGTCCGGGGAAGTCCGGCCGGGCTGCGCTGCGCCTCCTGGCCGTCCTCCTCGGCAGTGACGGTCAACTGGGGGATCACCGGCGGCAGCACCCCATTGCGGGGCCGGCAGCTCTTCTTGGCTGGCTCGGGCAGCTGCCCGCTGGTCGTCGCGCAGCGAGCCTCGAAGAGCGAGCGCAGCTCCCCCACGCTCAGCCGCTTGCCCCTGCCCAGCTCCGGGCTGCCGCCGTCGTGGGCGCCTCTGCGCTCCATGGAGGAGGAGAAAGAGCTGATGGTGGCGGCGGCGCCAAGCGACTGTCGAAGAGCGTCGCGAAGACTGCAAGCAGCGGGGACGTGGAGGAGGAGAGTCCGGTGCGGCGGCGGGGTGCTGTTGCTACTGCTGCCTTGCGAAGAAGCTGGAGCAGTCGCCGTCGCTGCCCGGCGAGCATGGCCAACCTGCGCCCTGTCAGGCCGACCTCTGCCTGCTCTGACTCATCCCTGGGGAACTGTTCGGATTGCCTAACCAACCTACAACCCGGCCCATATGGATTATACTCACGGCTCTTGCTCCACGCTGCCGTCAGGCGCCCACAGGCAACCCGGAGAGGCGGAGTCAGAAACACACGGCCAAGTCCATCCCACCCGCTCCCGCGCGGGGTGTTTCTCCTGCTTACTTTTAATGAACACCGCCCCTTCCCGCCCTCTCGGTTTCTCTTTCAATGAAACCTGGACAATCCTCTCCCATTTAAACAGAGGAGGGAGAAGCGGGCAGCGCCACAAAAACATACCCGTGAACACGCTGAAAAAGCACGTTTCTCTTTGGTGTGCAACTTATTGGCCCCGCCTTTAAGGTACAAAGTTCAGCTGGCTTCCCGCCTCGTGTTGCTTACGCGGAGTCCCAGCTTGCAAGCCCAGGGAGTAAGGCGGCCTTCCCCAACGTGATGCCCTCCAGATGTATTGAACTACAACTTCCAGAATCCCTCATGGTTGGCTTGGGGATTCTGAGGGTTGTAGTCCAACGTATTTAGAGGGCACAAGACTGGGGAAGTCTGGCATGAGGTTCTTTAGATGAAGTCGTGATCCTCCAGTTTTGCTTCTGTTTTTTAAGAGCACTTTCCCCGGGCTTTGTTAAGAGCAGAAAACGGAATTATTTCTGAAAGAAAAAGTATTCTTCTACTTGTGTATTTGCGACATTCTGCTATAGCACAGCGCCTCCTAGAGCTTATGTTGAGGGAAGCAGGAGAAGGAAAGCCTTTTGTGTAGAGTTGGGATCGCAATTTTGCAACAATACCGAAAGTAAATGCAAGGTTTTTGTTGAAAAGCTCTGGGTTACGCAGCTTGAGGTAATGTGGGTATACAGCAGCAGCAGCATTCCCACTAGACATATCTGTGGTAAAATAAACAAATAAAAATCTCATAATGCAGGTTTGAACTAAAATGTCCAAAGTCTGAAAAGGTTGAAGACTATATTCTAGAGCAGTAGTAGGCAGAAAATAGTACTCCAGATGTTTTGGACTTGAACTCCCAGCATTCCTGACTATTGGCCATGTTAGGGGCTTCTGGGAGTTGAAGTCTAAACCATCTGGAGATCTAGCTCTTGCCCACCCTTGTTCTAGAGGACATGGTTAAAGTTTAAGGACAGGAAAAAGGAAAAGTTCCAAGTGGCAGGGTTTTTTCCCTTTCAGTAGGTGCAAGCACCTGAAGGTGCTTCCAGACACAGAGGTCCTAGCACTAATAATCAGAAGGCATTATGCAGCTATTCTGTTTTTTCTTTCTTAGTAGATTTTCTGTGGTAAGAAAAAAAGACAGCAGCAGCGGTGGGAAAATCTTTTAATTTTTGTAAACCGCCCAGAGAGCTTCGGCTATGGGGTGGTATATAAATGTAAATAATAATAATAATAATAATAATAATAATAATAGAAGGCGATTATATTTAGATCCTTGTGAAATTACACAAATGAGCCATAGTCAGGAAGCACCCTTAGAAAGCCTGTTTGGGAAGATGAAGCAAATGTACTCGTTGTGGCGGAAAGAGTGTGCCAAAGAGTATGCCTATGTACATCAGTTGATGAGGAACATGGGTGGGAGGGTGCTGTTGCATCCATGTCCTGCTCGTGGGTTTCCCGTGTGGGCAGCTAGTTGGCCACTTGTGAACAGAATACTGGACTAGATTGATCCTTGGTCTGATCCAGCATGGCTCTTCTTTATTCTTAAGAGGATTCAATAGCAAAATATTAATTATAACCTCATACCGTAGGCAACAAGTGTTTGCTTATCCATCTTTCTCAAAATCACTCAATCCGTTTGAACTCACAAGGCGTTGGTCAAACGCCCACAATCTATAGGTAAGGGTAGGCCCACAGGCGCTCATGTGTCCCCAGACCTTCCTTTGTGCCCATCAAGACACCCTACTCCTTCCAATATATATTCTAAAATATATTTATATTTTCTTATTGGGAGCTGGAATTGCTTCAAAGTGAAGTGGGAGCCTCTAGCTGCTGCCATCATAATTTGCCATGAATGCCTCCGGGAAGATTGCTTGCCCTTTGTGACTAGCCATGACCACCCATAGCAGCCATTTTATGGTTATGCCCAGCACTGTATCTTAAATTTCCAGATGTGCCCATGGGTTCCAGAGCCAGAGGTTGCCTCCCCCTGATTTAGGTAATACTTACATGGTTTAATTTAATCAAATGAGTTCTATGCACTTGACATCCATGTTAAAACGCTCACAAATTCACCAGTGCACTCAGCTGTCTGAGCAACTAAGGGTGCGATCCTATGCATGTTTAGACAAAAACAAAAGTCCTCCAATTCCTAGCATTCTCCAGCCAGCTATGCTGTCTGGGGAATCCTGGGAGTTGTAGGCCTTTTCCCAGTCTAAACATGTGTACCCCATTGTTCTATCACAGCAGCTCAGCTACTTGCTGCCAAACAACACTTATAGATCATATGCACCTGGAGGCCCAGAGACCAGACTTAGCCCCCAAAAGCTTTTCATCTGGGCCTGATAACATCACCACTACCATCCCACAGCAAACACACTATTAAACAACTCAGGCATGGTTTCATAAGCAGCCGCAGACTACCAAACGACACGTTACCTTTAATATGCAACACACAGCTATGGCTGCCTCTACAAGAGAGGTTTAAAGCTCTTTCAAGGCGCTTAAAAAAATTTACCTCTACAAGAATGGAGCGCAAATCGGGCGTAGAGGCGCATTATCTCTCCGATTATGCGCATTATCGAATGCGCGTTAAATCGCGAGTTTTATTTTGCTCCAGATGTTAAAGCGCATTTTGACTATGTGAACAAGCGCTTATGCGCATTAACTACTTGTAAAGCGCATTTTGGTCATCCGTTAATGCGCTTCGCTGCTTCTCGCTGCCTCTCGTGCAGAGGTATTAGGTGTAAATGCGCTTCAGCGATTATGTGCATAATCGCCTAACCGGGCGCAAAAGCGAATCCTTGTAGAGGGGACCTCAGTCTGTTCTTTTTCCTTACTAAAAAGTAAGTGTGAAGTCTGAGCTGGATTGGGACCTGAGCCTGTGGGGGCTTTAACCCTTCCCCCTGTTATGGGCCCAATCCAGATTGGCTCCGCACACTTACTTTTGAGTAAGGAAAAAGAGTGGGTTAACTATGTTTTAAAGGTATAAGATGGGGCTGGGTAAGAAACAAAGGGCACTTTTAATTCTACAATGCAAATAGCAGTGAAGGCTTTGGCAAAGCCCCTTCACATTAAGCATCACTTCCTTGCACCCTCACTCCCATGCATGAGCTGAAACACGGGAAAAGGTAGGAAGCAGCTGAGGTACCTGAGGGCCTCTCTTGCTGTTTACATTGAGGAAGAGGGTGTTATAGTGCCCTTTGTCTGTATTTCAGCATGGGGGGGGGGGGGGGGTCAGAACCCATTTTCCTACTGGCCCTTCAAGCCTGCTCAGTTGTGGTAGGGATCACGGATTGGTTGACTAGAACTGTGGGTTATGAGAATGCCAGTTATAACCACAGTAGCATGTAGAAGTTTTTATATGAGTCAGAATTTATCTGACCTTAGGCCTAGAGTCTATTCTGAATGTCAGGGCTCCACGATGGAACATATGAAGCAGTGATGAATTTGTGGGCATGTGTGAAATGCCCCCTGCCTTCACTACTGAGTAGCCACAATCTTTCCCAAATCTGGAATATCCCTCCCTACAAGAGCTAGCCCAAAACATTTTGCTGTCTGAGACAAATAACAAAATGGCTCGCACATCCATTCACACAATTCCATGTACAGAAGCCAGTTGGACTGGCAATTGAATTGTACTTCAATACTGACCACAGGAAAGTATTCTGCACTGCACCTGAAGGTGGCAAAGGGCAGGCTGTGTGGCACACAGTGTCCTCCAACACCTCACCACCATTCCTACCCCCAGCATCTGCCATCTCAGGCAACTGCTTCACTCTGCCTAATGGTAGGGTGAGGCCTGCTCCCTATCCTTGTCTCTCTATTCCCTTCCTCTGCTACTTTCCCCATAGTCTGTTTTAGACTCTAAACTTCTTGTGGCCAGGGGCCTGTCTATTGTGTGTGAAACACTGTAAGATACCCTGTACACTGATTACAACTGAAGAAGAAACAAGAACAGAGCATCCAATGGTCAGGTTTTGTTGTGTCGAAGGGCGGTCTCGCTGACAAAAGAGGAAGGTGGGGTAGTTCTCCGCTCAACTGTTCAACTGTGAAGGGGGAGGGAGAGAGGGTGCCCGAACACCCTGTGGAGAAGGCGAGCGAGGCGGATGCCACTGTGCCCGGAACTCAGTCCCATTCAACTGTATGGTTCTTACTACTGAGTAGCCATGTCTAGGTTTCCTGACCAGAATAATGTCGGCTTTCCCTTGCCATGTCAACATTGACTACAAACCTCTCCAAAAAGTAATTGTAATACTTTCTCTTCACTTATTGTTTAATATGATCTTAGGGGAAAGCATAGTGTGTTGTTTCACCGTAATTGTGCAGTTTCAGGCTGCCTACTATTGTATTTGCACCAGAAAAAATATATTAAAAATATAATAAAAAATTAACTGCAGGGGGAAGGAAAACATAGGTGGTGGGGCAGAAGATTTTGATACAGGTGAAAAGATACATGAGCATAACAACACACAGACATACACAGGTGGTTTTAAGCACACCCACCTTGGCTTTGCTCACTTCTTCAGCGCTGAGTTTGCATGACGTCGTCCCCTCTCCTGCTGCTCTCTCGCCCTGAGGAGGTAGCAGGGTTTCGTTTCTGTTTAGATTTATCCCTCAACGGGCAAAGTCCGAAACAGGCAAAGTTCAACAGGCCAAGCTGAGGTATCGCAGCTATACCGACCACGTGTGATTCAAAACGCTAGACTCGAATACGAAACGGAGGGGGAAGCCGCAGAAGCAACCCAGGGGAAAAATAGTAGGTGTGATAAAGCCCTTTGTCACAAATCCCATTTGTGATGCTGAATTGGCAGTCTTACACAGCTTATGACCTGTTGGACAGTAGCTGAGGCAGATCCACTTCCTCCTTTTTTCTTTTTTTTTCCAGAAAACACCCACACACATTTTTATTACATCAGCCAATGCCTCGAGGTTTTAGTTCTGCAAGTTTCAGCAGGGTCTTTGCTCAAACAGCAAACACAATTCTCCGAAGATTACAAGAACCCATAAGATCCAAGGACGCTCAACTGTTTAACAAGTCTGTATTCTTTCCAGTGCTCAAAAACATTTTGCTGCGGATTGCATGGTTTAGTCTATGCAGAATGCATGTGCTGGGTGGGACCAAGAGAAGTAGCAAAACAAAGATAGAAAGAGCATTCCAGGCATAACCTTCTCTGGGCCTGGGTTGGGCAGTGTTATTTGTCTTGGGAATTCCTTTTCTTTGAGCTGAGGCAGGCAGGCAGGCACTGCCTGTGGTTCTGTTGATTTTTCCCCTTCCTGTGGGAACAAATGGCACCCTTTTGCCTACCTGCAGTATATATTTTCCAAATTAGGCCTAGGTAATCTGCTGTTAAAGGAATACATAATTCTATATTGGATGAATGTAAACTTGGAAGTGTTCGGCGAGGGATTCCTGCAGTTTGCAAAAAGTGGTACACACGGGAGGATTCCAACTTGAACATTACATTATCTGTGGGATTGCAAGTGTAGAATAATGAAGAGGCTATTTGAAGTGTTGCTAAATTAGCAGGTATTTTGCATCCATAGCTATGTCATATATTTCAACAAAATGGAGGGCAGGTAGCATTCTATACACACATACATACACACACACACACACACGCTGCAGTCAAACTGCATCCTGAGCTTGAATTTCAGGTCTTTTGGTGATGGCTCACATGCTTTGGGAGCGGGGGGGGGAGTGAGAGGGGGAATCTTCATATCTCTTGATTGAATTCCCCTGCCTGATGCCCTCCAGATGTTTTGGACTATAACTCCCAGAATTCCTAACCATTTGCCATACTCACTGGGACTGATGGGAGATGGTCCAAAACATGTGGAGGGCACCAGTTGGGGAAGACTGTCATATATGAATGAGCTCCATTCAGTTTAGGTTGCTGCTCAGTTCGTCTTACTCTTGTTCAATGGCCATTTGGTAAATGAACTTTATATCTTTGTACTTTGAAAGCATGATTACCTATTTTTATTGCCTGTTTTCTCCTACATTAGCACTGAAATTGTACTGCAATAAGTATTGCATTACCTGCTTTATAGATCCAAGTATTGGTTCTGCAAGGACACATGCCCGCATCCCACACCCTATGCCAGCATAAATATACACTGGGGCTGATAAATGGATTGATGGGTACAAGGGGCTGATGGATGGGAAAGAAACTAGCACTGAACTTGTTTTCCTTGTCTGCTTTTGAAAGTGAATGGGTTTGGGAATTCTGGTCTGTAATAGGTGTCTTCTTGCACTGACATGACAGTCTATAAAGAGGTCCAGAGGGTCTTATGCTTTGTGTATGTCACCCTCCCCCTAATATAAGGCTGGTTTCAGAACATCTTGCACCAATCAGCCTGGAGGATTCAACTGTAATACAAATCATAGATTTGCTTTCTATGCTATCACAGCAGAACCAGTTCGTCCTGGTTAGCAAGATAACAAATAGTCCACAATGCCTTGTAATACTTTACAGTCATGTCATGCAATATAGTTTTTTTAAAAAAAGAAATTGCAAAATGTGCCCATGAGGCAAGATTATATGTTAAGAATGTTCACCTTGAAGGACTGCATTCATAGTCACGAATGAACCCTCCCAAGTGGCGTTTCTTTGAAATGATCGATGAAATCTCCAATGAAGGTAAATTTTATCTTACTGGAATCACTCACTGAAGTACTCTTTCTGCCATGCATTAAATATCTGAACAAGCACTACTGCCATTTTTCTAAGGCATATATGGAGAGACAAAGAGATCCATAGCTTAATTCACTGTCTTGAGGCAAGACAGGAGTGAGACAAAAAGCAGGAGCAAACTCCTGATTCCTCCAACCTTTTTGCACTCCTTCACACTAGAAGTTTCCGTTTCAGTTTTGATAATCATAATATTTCATTTTCTACATTATTGTCATTGCTTGAGTGATATCTTTTTAGTTAATAAAGGAAATATTTCATTGTCCTAAACTGAGAAAAGATACATATTCATCCTGATCCGCATGCTTTCTGAGCATTGTTGCTTCAGAATGGTTGTTTTAATTTGGTTCCTTGAATGTGAGCTAGGTTGTTAATCCACTGCATCTGCTTTCAGTTTAGTCACAGACTTGAGTTCTGAGCACCACAGGAAAAGTGCTTCCTTTTGTGCTTTTCTGCTACATAAACTCTAGGTAGCACTGTGGTATATCAGAATAGCACAAATACACACATGAAAAAATCAGCTTCCTTCACTTTTACAACTAAATGCCACATTTCCCCTGCTCTAAAAATACTCACAAAAAGTGCTGTTTGCAAACAGAGGCAAAACTGGAGGGTCACAAAGAACCCATAAACAACTGTGAGTAGCTAATGATGACTGCACAATGAATGCATCAAACAGGAGAGCACTTTATCTTCTTGACTAAAGGACAGAAATGCAAAACCTACTTAAATTTAGAGTGCAAGGGAAACCAAATTACAGGATGCTAGTACAGAACCGTTAATATAATTTTGAGATATACTTGCGCAAATTAGGATTCTTCCAGTAGAGGGATGTTCTTTTTCTCATAATTCATATACAATTTTATGTAGTAAGGATTTGCAAGTATATTAGTCTCTCCATTTTCTCTTATTATTAACTAGTGAAATGTCCACCATTATAACAGGTGAGATGTGTGTGAAGCTTAACCGTGGAAGCCACTGTGTATCTCTTTGTATTCTGTGCAGACAAAGACTTTGCATCCCCCTTTCCCCAAGATAAATGGTCTCACTTTTTAAAATACATCTTACATACACTGTCTGAATTTTAGTCCAAAATTCTTCCTAGGAACATGCAGAAGGTCCCAGGTCCAATCCCTGGCATCTCCAGAGGACAGGAGAGATGAGGTAGCAGATGATGTGAAAGATCCACCTAAGAGCCAGGGGAGTCACTGACAGCTAAAGTAGAAAGTAGGCCCAGTGATTTTCATTAATTTTCAAGGGCAGAAACACCAGAAAACCTCCTGGGGATTGGATTAATCTTCAAGGGAGTGGTTAATATTCTAAGGAATATTCATGGGAGTAGTTAATTTTCTAAGACTGTAGTGGGGGGGGGGGGGCATGTCCAACCTTTAAATATGACATAGGTGAGGGTTTCTTTCTTTCTGTATGAGGAAAAAAATGATTTGCCATGGCTGCTCTGAACAGCTTGGTGGCAATGGCATCATTCCCAGGGGAATTCAGGGTGCGGAGAAGGATAGCTGCCCTCCACGTCATTGAATATCCCCCCTCCACACTTTTGCAGGGAACAAAGGTCTAATAGACAGTACTAGGCTAGATATTGCTGGGGAACATGAGTGTGTTGGGGGGGGGGGTGCTGTTTATCTCATTTCTTACTTGTGGGTTTCCCACCCGCAGGTGGTGGGCCACTGTGCGAACAGAATTCTGATCCCAGCATGTCTCCTCTTATGTTCTTATGTTATTAAATATTCTGACCTGGTATAAAGTAGCGTTCTATGTTCTACCGAGAGATAATCTACGACTGTCCTCTAGTGGCTGACAGTAAGAACAGAAAGTAAAATATTTTAGGGCACAAACCTATGCATGTTTACTCACAAAAAACTCCTACAACATCCTATGCCTAACCAGCATAGAAATATACAACAGTTTAAAAATATAGTTAAACCATCTATAATATTAAAACATTTAAAGATTAAAAAGCAAATGACAAATAAAAAAATCCAGTGCATTAACAAAGATCCAGACTATTTCGAAAGGAATGCTAGAACAAGAAAGTTTTTGTATGCCTCTGGAAGTATAGCAAGGAGGGAGGCAGTCTAGCCTCCCTGGGAAGGGAGTTCCAGAGCCTTGGAGCAGCCACCAAGAAAGCCCTGTCCTGTGTTCTCACCAGGCGTGCCTGTGATGGTGGCGGGACTGAGAGAAAGGCCTCCCCTGAAGATGTCAGAGCACAGGCAGGCTCATGAGAGAGGATACGGTCTTTCAGTTAACCTGGACCCGAGCTGTATCATTTCCATAGACCCATACATGTGAAATGTACTGCAGAAGGTACTAGGCTGACCATATGAAAAGAAGGACAGAGCTCATGTAACTTTAACAGTTGTAGAGAAAAGGGAATTTCAGCCAGTGTCATTTGTATGCAATTAGTACCTAGTGAAATTCCTTCTTCATCACAACAGTTAAAGTTGCAGGCACTATACTAGAGTGACCATATACAAAAGAAGGCAGGACCCCTGCAACTTTAACTGTTGTGATGAAGGGGGAATTTCACCAGGCACTAATTGCATACAAACGACACTGGCTGAAATTCCCTTTTCTCTACAACTGTTAAAGTTACATGAGCCCTGTCCTCCTTTTCATATGGTCAGCCTAGAAGGTACCAACCCAAAACTAGTTTAAAGACAATCCCATGAAAGGAAGATTCTGGCATGTTATTGGTTTCATCTCACAGCGTTCCATTTGATTAAGTTCTGTGAATGCTTGAAAATAACTCCAAAGTCATCCTGTGGAAATGCAAGTTGTCAGAGCTGCTCTTAAGAATTATAGACCTAGGAAGGCTCTGTCCCTAATATTATTTTTGCACTGTGTATAGATTAATTCATGCATATGATTAAAAATAGCTGTAAGATCACAGGCATCAAATCACCCTTAAATTAAAAATAATATTTATGCTGTTGATGTGCAGGCCTTCCCTTGATGAGGAAAACAAACAGTTTCTGAACACCTGCTCATTATTGAATTTATTATGTTTTGGCAAGATCTAGCAATGATTAACAAGAATGTGCTGACTTTAACTTCTTTTTCAGTTTTTAAATGCGCACATCATAGCATGTCTATTCAGAAATAAGCAAGACAAGCCTGTGCATGACAAGGCACAGAAGGAAGCAGGACTAAATCACTCAGCAGCAACTAGTATTTCTATTCAGAAGGAAGTATGAGTGTCATGTCTACTCACAAGTAAGCAGGACAAGGTGCAGAAGGAAGCAGGGCTGCATCACTCAGCAGCAAATGGCATTTCTATTCAGAAGAAAGCATGAGTGTCATGTCTACTCTCAAGTAAGCAGGATAAGGCACAGAATGAGCAGGGCTGCATCACTCAGAAACTTCCTCCCCTGGCTTCACCCCTCTGCACCACAGGGAAAAGCTCTTCTATCAGCAGCTGATTGGAGATAAGAACTTTCCTCTCCATCTCAGAGAGGGCAGGGCCAGGAGAAGAAGAAACTGCCAGACTGGATAGAGACACCCACCCACCTGGTGGGCATTATTAGATCTTCGGCCAAAGGTTCCTCATCTGGCTTTCCTGGAAAAGGGAAAAGGTCAGCTTGGGACACATGGAACATATTTCCAGATGTCATAGATGCATTTCCCACACCGGCTGAAATCCCAACACACAACCCTCTTTGAAAGAGGGGTTGTTCAAAGACAATCATTAGATCTTATTTGTACCTTGAGAATTGCTCCGTCAGCCAGTCTCAACCCTACCATTTTGGGACAAGGAGCTTGAGTGAGTTGTGGTCCTAATTTTCAAACAGACTGAAGTTCTAGCAAATTACAATACATTGTTCCGCCTGCCCTGCTTTTTCATTCAGTGACTGGGTTCAGACATTGCAATAGCGATAACCCCACGAATCAGATTCTACTCATTTTTGTAGGTCCAAATCACAACCTGTGTTTTGAAGAACAAACAAAACTGCTCTGAATAGGAAAATTGATTACTGCAGAACCAATGTTCACATGACACAGGTCCCCTCTACAAGGATTCGCTTTTGCGCCCGGTTAGGTGATTATGCGCATAATCGCAGAAGCGCATTTACGCCTAATACCTCTGCACGAGAGGCGGCAAGAGGCGGCGAAGCGCATTAAGGGATAACCAAAATGCGCTTTACAAGTAGTTAATGCGGAGAATCGCTTGATCACATAGTCAAAATGTGCTTTAACGGCCGAAGCAAAATAAAACTCGCTGTTTAACGCGCATTCGATAATGTGCATAATCGGAGAAATAACGCGCCTCTACGCCCGATTTGCGCTCCGTTCTTGTAGAGGTAAAAAATTTTAAGCGCCTTGAAAGAGCTTTAAACCTCTCTTGTAGAGGCAGCCACACACACCAGGACAGAATTTCAGAGTTCCCATGGCAGGAGAAAAGTCTGAATCCAGCTATTGTGTTTCAAAGGATTTCAAGATCCATATTGTTTTCTGTCCGTGGCAATGCCTTTGCTCTGAAAATAAAATTGATCACCAGATCTGAAATATAGTTTGGAACATTAAGTCTGATAGATCAACTAAGGAGGTTCGGCGGCTGAGAAGTATCCAATGACAGCGGGGGCTCCGCATTTGAGCCGCCCTGCATTTCTGCTAGATGGACAATTTTGTCTGTCCAGCAACAGCGCCTCAGAGGGGAAGAGAAGGAGGCTGAGACAGCCATAGGAAATGTCTAACACAGCTTCCCTGGTCTCCTCCCCTCCCCTGGCAATACCCCCCTTCCCTGTCTCCACATTCTATTGTCCAAGCACAAAGAGGTGAGGTTCTAGTAAGGGTAGGGGGTAGGGAGAGCAGTTTCCTGGCTCAGAGTTTGGAGCCCAGAAACTGGACTATCCTACACTCCCTCTCCAGACACTGACTGGAGGGCATAGGACTGCTCTCTAAAAAATCAGTAAGTAGATGGTGATTTGACTATATAATTATAGGGAAATTAGGTGATGAACAAGATCAAGGACAAAGGAGATCTAGGAAGGTAGAATAATAAACCCAGATTCAGAATTGTAATCCAATTGTATTTTTCAGCTAATTTGTCATTCCCTTTTGAGAATCATTAGGATTTAAGGGATATGCATAATGTTTTCCAATTAGGACTTTTTATTTAAAGCATAGTATCTGAAACTGCTTGAATAAAACTAACACTGAAACAGGGACTGACTGGAATCATGTCAGAATTAAAACTTTTGACTTCAATTAGTAAAATTTTGGGAGTTCATCTTCTAGTGTTCTTTGATTCTATTTAGCATTTTACAATATTGTTACCTCTGTGTGTGTATGTATGTGCATTTCTGTATGTATGGACATCATACACACACTGGTTTAGATCCAGGAGAGCGCTTAGGTAGGCTGACCATCTGAAAAGGAGGACAGGGCTCCTGTAACTTTAACAGTTGTAGAGAAAAGGGAATTTCAACCAGTGTTATTTGTAGGCAATTAGTTCCTGGTGAAATTCCTTCTTCATCACAACAGTTAAAGTTGCAGGGGCCCTGCCTTCTCTTGTATATGGTCACTCTAGTATAGTGCCTGCACCTTTAACTGTTGTGATGAAGAGGGAATTTCACCAGGAACTAATTGCCTACAAATGACACTGGCTGAAATTCCCTTTTCTCTACAACTGTTAAAGTTACAGGAGCCCTGTCCTCCTTTTCAGATGGTCAGCCTAGCTTAGGCTCATAGAAGGAGTTGTTCTGCAAACAGAAAGAGCTTTGATACACCAAAGGCTTCAGAAAACGGAAGTGGGAGAGAGAGACAATTTTCACCCATTCCCTTTTTTCCTCTGCAGCCCCCTGTGCCATCTTCCCCTATCCTTCGGAGGGGATTATGGGGTGGCTTCAGGAGAAATGAGGACTTTGTGAAAATTACTTCTCCCCTATCATTTGCAAAGTTAAGAGAGTCCAGTTCCATTCTATATTGATGTATGTCATTTTATTGCATTTGTTGGTGGTGGGGTTCCCTTATCTCATGGTTTCTTGATTAATTTAGAGCATGCCTTTTTTCCCAATCTTGTCCAGTAATTTTAGTCTAACTAAGCATAGGCATCTTTTTTATATGTTTAATTGTACATCTCCAACTGCTGGACATGAGTATAAACAAGTAAAGATACATAGGCCATGTTGACTTGTTTCTTAAATGATTCTCAGCAGATCTTGGTGGAAGGAGATGTGTCCTCATCTGGTTTGAGGATGCTTCCTTGACTACTTCAGAAATAATTCCTTGGCAACATGAGAATTGAGAGAGGCACTCAGTTAATATATGCGGAACACAAAATCATTTTGGGAATATAATTGATGGTCAGAGCAATCCTGAGCATTCCAGAAACCATAGGTTGTTTTGGATTCTCCCTCCTGAGACACTGCTACAGCTTTAGGAGGACTCCAAACTCGGATCCCACCCCCACTTCCTTGCACCTGCCATGTAAACCGCCTGCTGTCCGAGGTCACAAAAGTAGTTTTGGAGGACCTTTTGGAGTTCAGAAAGGGGGCGTTCCTATGGGTGGGGAGGGGAGAGGCCAGGAAATGAAAAAGCCTGTATGTGACCAATCCAGTCCTAGCCCTGCCCTTAGTAGCATGTCTCTTCTAAATGGGCAGAGAGGCCCATCTAGAGGAAAATGAAACAAAAGGAGGATGGAAAGGCAAAAATTGCCTCCATTGCTCCTCCCACCCTACAGCAGGACACTGGATACTTGGAAGCCTCTGAGTTTGGAGGCTTCCTTCCAACAAAGTCACAACCCATAGGACAGTGCCCTCACTTGCTAATCTGTGTCAGACATTCAAGTGAAAAGAAGAATGGAGGATCACATTGGTGTGATGCTGACCTGCTTGCTCATCCAGTCCTAAATAAGATCCCTCAAAAAAGCTGCATTCATTTCATATAGTACTGAGGATTGCAGGTCCTAAAACAGTAGACTTTGTTAAATAACATGTTTGGAATAAAAATGAAAAGTGCTTCTGTAAGAATAATTTAGGTGAGCAATCACCATGATTATTTTCATGTTATTGTACAAGTTTGGGAGTTGTACAAATCTACAAGAAAACCAGACCATAAACCCATTGTCTCTGCCTGTGGAACGCTAAAAACAGGATCAGGTAGCATAACTTGGAGGGATATTAATGTGGCAGTGATGTGGCATAATGTACAGAATACTTTACCTTGGGAAAGCAGTTAAATTTCAGGTATACTCCATCCCACTAATTCTATGATTCCAAACTTGTAAAAGAAATAGAAAACAGACTTGGGAAAAAATGAAAGAATGGGAGAGATTACTCACATTTCTTATTGTTAAACTTGCAAAAATCAAAACACCATCTGGTAGAGATTTGGAAGAAATTTGGAAGAAAACTGTTTCATTTGAAAAATAGTACCAGGCAATGAAAGAGAGGTCATTTGATGTTGCCTGAAGGACAATACACAAGCATTTTGAAGCTTCACATTCCATAGATATTTAGGCTGACCATATGAAAAGGAGGACAGGGCTCATGTAACTTTAACAGTTGCAGAGAAAAGGGAATTTCAGCCCTCGTCATTTGTATGCAATTAGTACCTGGTGAAATCCCCTCTTCATCACAACAATTAAAGGTGCATGCACTATACTAGAGTGCCCAGATACAAAAGAGGGCAGGGCCCCTGCAGCTTTAACTGTTGTGATGAAGAGGGAATTTCACCAGGACCTAATTGCTATGAGTCATATTGATCTTTTTCCTGATATCTGAGAAGAATGGAACATTCTGTTCCAACTTGGGAAGACTAATGACACATTTTTGTTTTTTTGTTTTTTTACATTTTCACTGTTGGACATTTGATTGTCTCTAAAAGGTGTGATCACAGCATTTTATCTCCTTTTCCATATTCCATTGGACTACAAAACACTGAAAAGAGAAACATGGTGTTTCTGTGAGTTGTATCAGTGGTGTCCTTCCACCAGGGGAATGGACACTATTGGCTTGTCAAATCCCCCACCCCCTTTGCTTATCCCTGAAATGTGCTCCAGAGGATTGGTGGGCTCTCTGGAGCAGATGGGATGGGGAGCTACAAGGAGGAGGAGGAGGAGAGAAACTCCTGTTGTGCTAGCAAAAGTCTGCTAATGTAGCACTGGATGTAGCCTTATAAAGTTTGTGAGCTGATTCCAGCAGAATGTTTTGCCATCATGGGAATAATTTCCTGTGGAAGAACATCCACAGAAAATATATTATCCAAATGAAAATTGACATAGATCCATGAGTAGCTATTATATTTCCATATGCTTGTAGATCTTTAGTGCAAAGTCCATGCTCTGTGAAAACCAAAAAGCAGAATTGGGCAGGGGGGGGGAGCACAAGGGGAATGCACCAGAGAAAAGAGCAAGGTGAAGTCCCATTGTGTGAGGTTGGATGTAGCCCCAAGCTGGGGTACTACAATGCACCTATTATATACTCATCATGCCAGATCCACTCAACATAGCAATACACATTCAGAGATATTATTAAAAAAGAAAGAAATGCAAAGATGTAAAAATAAAACATTACCCAAATACAACATATGCAATCCAGTGCATGTTTGTGATGGCATTTAAAGAATATAGAGCTTCTCTACATGAGCGATTTATTGCACGGTCATGATTGCACAGTCCTTCACATGACACCATCAACCTCCAGGACATCTCCCATGCCTTCTCCCGGTAATCAGAGATAATGCACTATTTGAAATTCTCACGGGATATCCCCAGTGTGTAACATCGGCATTGTGCTATAATACAGCCACTAGATGGCACTGTTTCATTGAACTTTATAGAGCACTGCCCAAAGGGGAAATTTTCCATTACAAATCACTTGGTCGCTGTCTAAAGAAGCCCATAGTGAACACCTGAGGGAGAAAAAAGCCCAGGAAGGATGCAGTTTTTTTTCCTTAAGGTAGAGACACATGGTCACATACAACCTGCAGGCTATGAACTGGATGCAGCACTTCAAGCAGTCATGGTGAGCCTGAAGGCCACATGAGTCAGTCCTAAAGGACAACAAGATAGGAAGAAGAATGAGGGGTGGGGAGTTGAAATGAGACCTCTTTCAAACAAGGGTGCTTCCAGACAAGGCTTTTATTCTGCATTTATGACATGCCTCATTCACAGAGTTTTAAAGGGAATCCAGACGGCGGTGTCTACCACTCATAACCCTCCCATCATTTCTTCCATCTTCTTTCTTAACACAGAAAATCAGTTCAGAAAAAAAAGACAAGATTGCTGCACAATACCTTCTGATTGGTAGCACTAGGAGCCCTCCATCTTCAAGCACACCAAGATCGGTTAAGGATCAGATATATACACAACTGGTTTGCTTGTTTTTTAAATCAAAAAAATTAAAAACAAGTTGAAGGCTAAAAAGAAAAGGCAGATTATATGAGCAGTTTGGCAGGTGTTGTGAAACATTTGTCCAAATTGTCACTTCTAATATGACAGAACATTCACCAGTCTATCAGGAACATTTCAAACCTGAGTCCCATTATCAAAATACATACACATAGTTCATGCAAACAAGAATTGGAGTACTTTACTATCATGAATGCTTTACAGGGATACTACAAAAGCTTGTAACGTTTAGTATGCTGCATAACTTTTAATATTATTTGTGCAGTTTTAAATAGATAGCTTAGATCATAGTTAAAATTGCAAGTATGACTACAACCAAATGAAACCAAACTAAAACCAATAAAAACATTGATAATTGAATACAATGGCCTTTTCATTTAAGTGCCATGCTAACAATGAAGGCACCAGGTTAGCCTCCCCAGGGAAGGAATTCCAGAGACAGGGGGCCACCACAGAAAATCCTCTTCCTGTAGCAGACACCTGCCTTACTCCTGCATGCAGGAGAATCCAGAAAATAGAAATATGATTGAACTTTACAGAAAAATGTCCTGTTTTAATGTGAAAGAATAGCCAAACGAAGAGAAATCGGTCTGGTAAAGCTCCTTGAGCTTCTGTATTTGGTCCCAATTCAATTGCCTGAGGTAATTCAAGGTGATTGTGTTATTGGTCAGTTTCTTCCCATATGGATAGCGGAGGTTCCCTGGAGCTCTAATTCTCCTGAGAACATGGTTTGCATCTTGAATCAGGGTCTCAAACTTTCCCAGAATGTCATAATGAATATTGCAAGGATCACAGAGCTCAAACATTGGCTTCCAGTGTGTGTCTAAATACTTGTGATCCCTTGTCACAATGAAATCAACGAACTCTGGGAAAGTCACTTTCTGTGAGGAATTTTGGTCCCTCCTGAAAAAGGCCTTGATCTGATTTGTCATTGTGATGCTATAGTAGGGTTCAGAATGCAAGAGTTTGTCTCTGTAAGCGGAGACCAGCCTTTCTAGAGGATGCCTGGTGAACATCACTTTAGTGTAGTTTTTAAGAAGTTCAGCTTGCAGCTCAGAAGGGTAAGAACTCAACCGCTTTAAAAGTCTGGTTGTGTGAATGGTGTGCTGGTTTACTTCAGAGGCATCCCTGCTTATGTTGAGCGTGAGGAGCAGAAGGATTTTTTTCCAATTGGAGCAACCCACCTTTGGCACTTCACAGTAGATCAGTTTGTGATTCTCATCCACAAACAGCTGCCTAGCAACCTCATACTGTAGCTTCCATTCCAAACTTGCAGAAGTCTTGTTCAAGCAGGTGAAGTTCAAGGCGTCTCTGCGGTCACTTTGCTTTTTCAGCCAATCTTCTTCAAGATCTGAGGGGGAAAATGAGACCTTGGGGAAATGGCACCATTTATGGAAGAGTGAGGGAAGAGGGCATGAACCTTGTGGATTTTTTAAAAAAATCAGGAACTTTTTCAAATTTATTTTCAACATTTTTGTTCTATTTTTATATAGTGTAGGAACTTTTTATTGTTTGCTTTTCTGTTATTATTATAGTGCTGGGGTAGGTTATTGAATGCTGGGGTTGGGGAGCAAAGGGGCAAGTAGGCAAACACACATAGAACATTGTTCCAAAGTTTGGATATTTCAATTTAGATAAGATCTGATAAGAGAATGATTGGGAAATATGATTTGAAGTTGCTCAAAGGTGTTACTCATAAGGACTTGTGACAACTATGTTACTTAAGGACATTACTCATGAAGACATGTGATGTGATATTATGCAAAGGTACTAGTCATATAAATTTGTGACTTATATCAACCTTATATATTCCTTTTAAGGGAACTAAGTGAAAGGTCTAGAGTTGAGAACAGGTGAAGTTTTGGTTAGAAAATCCCCCGTGTCCATGAGAACAGAGAAGTTGACCACAAAGACAGTTGACCACAAAGAAAAGGGAATTTGACCTTTCGTTGTCACAAACAACTATGTCAGAGGAGGAGGGTATTTTCTGGGAAGAAGGATAGTCTAAATTATGACATGAACCAATTGGTTTAGCCATTTCAGAATAAATTAAGAGGGAGGTCTTTGTCTTTGGAAAGTTTATTTAAGTCTACGTAACAGGAACCATGGGGTCATTCCCTGAGGCATGACATCCAGGATGTTGCTCTGAGCCTAATGTTACAGGTGGCAAATAATTAAACAAAATTAAAACAATGTAACTAAATATAGTGATCTATAACATGTATCTAAACATTAAAAATCAAAGTCATTTAAAATAGCAGCACCCAGAGAAATGATTTTTAAAAGCAAATGCTGAACACGCTCACTGAGGTTGCAATCCTGTACACAATTACTAGGGAGTAAAACCCATTGAACTCAGTGGGACTTAGTTCTGCATAGATATGTATAGGATTGCACTAGGAAAGAATGTTGACTGACAAGAGAGCTGCAAAAAGGCCAGCTGGACTTTCTCTGGCAAGCCTTCCATTGTCATCATGCAATGATTTTGGGTGCTTCCAGACAGAGGTTTCCTAGCACTTCCAATGATAAGTTGTTACACAGAAATTCCATCTTTTCTTTCTTAAAATATTATTGGTGGGGAAACACAGGAGGGTTATGAGTTGAAGACAACATCTAAAACACACACACACACAATTCTATGAATGAGGCAGGTTGATGGCAACATAAAAGGGTCATCTGAAAGCACCCTTTATTTCACTTTATAAGTAATAAAAATATGAATGAGTGCTGCTGGGGTACTAATTTTGTGTTAGTGCTGCTGGTATACTATTATTTTCTTAGACTGATTGCTGACTTGTAGTTCAGGGTGGTTGGTTGATATTTCATCAGCGGGAGCTGATGGCAGAGGGGATCTCCAGTTTGAAGTAAAACTAGGCTGATGTGTTTGGCCCAATCTTCTTTGTCAGTTTTGCAGAGGTTGAAAATTGCCCTCACACCTTTGCCAGATTTTGATGGTTTTCAGGAAGGTTGACTTGCAAAGATTTAAAAAACTATAAGAACACTTTGCTGCCACTTCAAGCGTGATGCAGCAATGCAGCAGTTTAAGAGTGCAATCCTTTGTCCCCTAAACAACGTTTGGCAGATATAGAATTTTTTGGTTTTTGGGATCCGAGGTTGGAACTAGTGCTCCAATCTCGGAGCCCAGAAACTGCCTTGGCTTGCCCTGCCCTCCCCTGCCCCCTTGTAGCAAGCACAGTTCTCACCACACTGGCTACATCTCCACACTCAGAAATGGAGTGTGGAGATGTCAAAAAGGGGGCATTCCGGGGGGGAGGAGACCATAGAAGCTGCATTACACAGCTTCCTATGCACCATGCAGCCTCCCCCCTCCTGCTCCAAAGCTTCATGACCAGACAGGTGAAATCACCTGCCTGGCCCAAAATGCAGGGTGGCCAGAGCACAGAGGCGAGGATCACCTCCATGCTCCGGCCATCCTGCATTGGATAGTCATTAGCCTCCATGTTCAGAGGCTGATGACTATTTCCATGGGATTGCACCGTCCGAGAATGTCCCAATGGGAACAACGCTGCATCATGACATAACATTCCCAAGGGCATTATTGAGAAAAAAAGACATCTGCCCCCATGCGTGGCATTGTGTTTTTTTAGGTAAAACAAAGAAACGACGTGTCACATGTCTCAGCATTTTGGGCATGACCGTTTTTTATGTGGCCTTTAAAATGTGAAAAGTATTTTACACATTTAAAAAATTGTTTGCCCTCATAGAAAGCCTGTAGGACAGTTAACTATTCCTCCCATTATGCAGGTGAGGGAACTGAGCTTGTGTGACTGACTTTTCTAAAATCATCTAATGAGTCTTTGGACATAAGTGGTCTTCAGTGTCTTAGAATGATGCTTTCTGGTTTACTCTCCTTTTTGTGATTTAGACTGAGATCCCCTCTACAAGAATTCGGTTTGACGCCTGGTTCTCCGATTATGCGCATCTTCTCGGAAGCGCTTTATGGTAAATGGCTGTACGCAGGAGGTAATTGAGCGCACAACTGGTGGCCTTACCGGTTGTCTGAAATGCGCTTTAGAAGTAGTTAATGCGGAGAATCGCTTGTTCACGTAGTCAAAATACGCTTTAATGGCCGCAGCAAAATAAAACTCGCTATTTAACACACATTCGATAATGCGCATAATCGGAGAGAAAAAGTGCCCCAACTCCCGATTTACGCTCCGCTCATGTAGAGGTAAAGGCAGCCTGACTCTCATTTTTCGTGTGTTATCATGCAACATGAGGTAGCTTGAATAACTGTAGGCTTTTAAGAACAAAAGTTTGAGAGATTAATGATAAATTTAAGGGAGAATCAAAGAACACTTTTTAATACATAGAAATGAGAGACTACCATGCCTTTTGACCTTAGCAACTTTGGGGAAGCACATGACTCGCTTGACACTTCAGCTTGTGGGGTCTTTCAAATAGGGTAAACCAGCACAATTTGCTATATGCAGAAGAGCAAATGAGCATTTGCTATACATGAAAGAAGTGGCAAAATCTACACTATAGGGTAGGATCCAACAGAGCCCTGCTGCTGCTATCCAGTTGTGCCAGTTCTTGGTGCATGTATGGCTGGCTCCACCACCAGCAGCAGCAATGTAGCGCTTCCAGGGGCAAATCCCCAATGACCAGAAATGAATGTTTTTGGAAGGAGTAGTTCACACCATCCAGAAATGTGCATTTCCGGCCATTTGAGAGCTTGCTCCCAGAAGCGCTACATCACCACCAATGGGGCCAGCCATGTATGCACTCCGGGACCGATGGTGCTGAGCATCATTGGATCCTATCCTATATTCCCATGATCTGCCTGTCATTACTGTTCAGCACTTAACTTCTGTCGTGGGATTATGGAAAAGCTTGTGCCACGCTTTATTTTTTTAACCTGTGATTGGTCTGGAAAGAAGTCTCACCCTGGCCTTGTCCCCCAACCTTCCTCCTTAATTCTCAGAGTCTTTGGGCTTTTCTACATGATGCGTTTAACCTGCCACTTATCAAGACTTCTGCTTCCGGATTCTTTGTGGAATAAAGATCTGAACCTCTACACATGTTTTTCCCCAGTGGTTTTCCTTTTCTACCTTTCTATAGGTTCTGTTACAAAACCTCTAGATGGCACTGTGCTATAGCAGAATTTTTCAACTACACTAGGGTTTCATTCCTCCTTTCCCAGATATACCAAACTTTCCTTGATTCAAAACCCTTCCTACAAGAATGGTTGCAAAGAACAAGAGAGGCCCTGGAGGATGACAACATCATGTCAGATACCCGCAAACTACCATGAGTGAAGACTATTTCCTTGTAGATATTTTTATATATGCAAAATGTGCATAATTGCACCAGTCTACCACAGACACGTTGCTAATTTCTTTCTTTTTCAAACCATTTATTTTAGTGGAAATTAAATGTGGTAACCTCACAAAGCTGGAGTCTGGTTACTTCATGATCTTATGTCTTACCTGTCGTTTCTGACTTCCAACTAAGGAATAACTGAAGAAACATTCCAATCAGAATTCCGAACAGGAGCAAAGCAAACAACTTTTCCAGCACTCTCTTCATATTCATAATGTTTTTCCAATAAGCCAAATGCTACAGCCTTTATGATGGCAATCTCTAGGCGATCAGAAAAGTAAGATAGGCTTGTTATAAATAGGGCTATAAAAATCACAACACACAGGAGAATCCTAAAAGGTTGAAAAATGTGTTCTAAGGCTTAGTTACTGGCAGAAAGAGCTTCATGCTTCAATATGCTGCTATTTTTGTTTTTGTCTTGTCCCACCTCTACCTCCCAACACTTTTTGCCTTTGGCCCTGCTCACCGCTAGAATGCATCCCTGAAGAGCTGCTTCTAAGTAGAATTCAACCCTTGGATGTTCTGCACCCTGTATTAGAGATTGCATGTCAGTCTGATACGGCAAGAGGATCCGCATGCGCAGCCCTGGAAAATTAATGTTTCCCCTTCCCCAACTCCCACGCCAGCACAGAAATCACTATGCAGAAGCCTTTTATCACACAAATCACACGGTGTGCACTACCTAAAGACGGTAGTGCACACACTGGTAACTTTGAGGCTTGACTTCTGCAATACGCTGTACATAGGGCTACCTTTGTGCCTAGTCCGAAAACTTCAACTTGTTCAAAATATGGCAGCCAGGTTGGTCACCGGTACACCTAGGGGTGACCACATTACACCAGTTTTAAAATCGCTTCATTGGCTGCCAATCAGTTTCCGGACGAAGTAAAAAGTGTTGGTTATTACCTTTAAAGCCCTACATGGTTTGGGTCCAGGTTACCTGCGGGATCGCCTAAAGATGTGCATGTTTTGCATTCATGTCTAGTTTGGATTTTAGGGGCTGAAAGGAGAAAAGCATTAACATGAAATAAAGCAACCTGGGAGAATTCTAATAACACAACACAGTATTCATCCAGAAAGTTGTACTTTGATTTAGTACAAGAAGAAATACACTTGCCGTAGATGGCGTCAGCAGGCAGTTTACAGCTTATTTCTTTACCGGAGACTCAAAGCAAGGAGCAGCTGCCCTGTGTGGTTAGAAAGGAGCACTCTGAAAAAAGAAGAGGGGGAAAGTAACAATAAGAATTTACTTCCCTGCGACGATAAAGAATAATTTTATCAGCAAAGTAAATAACTATTATAATATTCTTCACTTTACCTTAGGCTGTAATAAAAATAGCGAGACATATAAAACAGCGAGACATATAGAAAATATTTTCGTTTGCTTTGTGTGGGGGAAGGAATCAAGTCCTATTCAGACATTTGATATCTGTTGATACTAAACATGGGAGAAGAGTAGCAAGAACATTCAAGCCAGAGCTACCCCCTCGATGTAAGTCACACATTCCTTCCCCCATATGTCCAGTCTGAAGATGAATGCTGTGAATACAGATATACACATATAGGGCTCCCTCCATGGGGACTGGGACAGGAATGTTAATACACACGCATCTGTCCTTGCAAAGGCCTCCTTCAGACAGATGTCAAGCACCCAAAAGCAGGGGACATAGCCACCTTGCACAATAGTGTCCAGCATCTTACCACGCTTGCTCAAGACATGTCTCTAAACCAATTTGCAGACTACTGGCTCTGTTCAGAAGACAAAAAGCCAAAAGGAGGAGAGCATCCAACATTAGCTCTCCTCCAGTCATCCGGCACTTCACCTGTCTTCCATGATTTTGCAAAGATAATAGACAGTGGTTCTGAGAGTTCTTCTGCCAGCTTCTTTATTACTCTAGGATGCAGTTCATTGGACCCTGGACATTTGAACTTGTCCAAAGAAATGAGGTGTTCCTTGACCATTTGTTTATCAATCTCGAACTGCAATCTTTCCCCTTCAGCTTGTACTTCACTTTTGCCAGGGGGGGCCACAGACCCACTTTTGGGAGAATTGAGCTCTTCAGCCTTTTCTTTGTCATGTTATTAATTTCCCATCCTCATTAAGCAGCTGAACCACCATTTCTTTCCTCTGTCTTTTACTATGCACATACCTGAAGAAAGCTTTTTTGTTGCTTTTAACATTCCTCACTAGCCTCAGCTCTTTCTCAGCTTTAGCCTTCCTGATGCCATTCCTGCACTTCTATGCTACCCATCTGTACTCTACTTTTCTTTTGAAGCCTGGCCTTTCTTCCATTTCCTATATGTGTCCTTTTTTTTGTTTTCATGTAATCTCTAAGCTTTTTGTGGAGCCACATTGGTTTCTTCTGTTGGCTTCTGTCTTTTTTCCTTGTTGGAATTGTTTGTGCCTTCAACATTTCCTTTTCAAAAAACTCCCACCCATCTTGGGTTCCTTTTCTCATTAGGGCCACTTGCCAAGGGGCCTTACTTATCATAGTTCAGAGTTTATTAAAATCAGCTTTCCTAAAATCCAGAGTACGCGTATGGCTACACTCAGCTTTTGCTACCTTTAAAATCAAGAACTCAAGTATGACGTGGTCACTTTCCCCCAGCGTTCACATAACTGCCACTTTATCCACTAAGTCATCCTTATTGGTCAGTATCAAGTCAAGGATAGCCAATCCTCTAGTTCCTTCCTCCACTTTCTGTAGGAGAAAGTTATCAGCCATACATGTCAGGAATTCCTTGGAGGGGCCACTTTTATCAGAATTTGCCTCCCAACAGATATCGGTGTAATTGAAGTCCCCCATCACTACTACATTGCACTTACTTGAAACACTGGCAATTTGCTTTCCAAAAGTTTCATTCTAATCTTCTCTTTGATTGGGTGGTCGGCAATAGACTCCGACTATCATACTCCTTTTATTCCTTGCCCCATTCACCAGTGATTAAGGCTGTGTTTTAAGGTGTCTTCTGAACCGAGCCTATAGCAGGGAATAAGCCCTTCCAGAACATGAATGTTGGAGGGAATTTAGCTCAACCTTGTCCTCAGCAGCTCTTCCCTCTGTGACCCTGGGCTCTATTCTGCTAGAGGGCTGCTGGCTCCAATTCAATGGAGCTGGCCCAAAGTAGCACTCCAACTAAAATACCAAAAAGATTAAAGCATGGATAATATTTTGATTGTTTACTCAAGGCTTTGTTTTTTTTATTGTTCACCACTCAAATATTTTATTGGATATAAATCTAAATAAATAAATAAATAAATTGAAACTAGAGCAAGGTTGGGTGTTTACAGTCTCAGGAGATTCCACCTTCGTTGAAAAGGTGGGGCCATTCCCTTCAATATGTCAATAGAGAATTTCAGTCGGAAACTTGCAACTTGAATTTGCCCCATGCTGCCAAACGTCTGTGGAGCTTCCCTTCAAAGGCAAAATGGAATGTTTTGGAGCCAAGATGCTTGGGAGCATACAAAATGGTGGCAGAATCAAGTCACTTCGTTTTAGAGCATACCAAACAGCATCCATATTGGTAAGACAACAGTGAGCTTGGTGTCTTTACCTCTGACTTTGGCTGAAGTGGGGAAACACAGACAAATGGAAAAGCCAAAGTAATTATGTCACATGTGCAAGGCTAGATTGGGCATTATTAGATTCTACTTAAACCTGCAAGCGGGCATATGCCCCAAAGCAGGAAACCAGGGGGGGGGGGGTTGAAACTGAGCAAGGTATGCTTGTCTCACAAAGTGGCCTGGTTCACACAATCACAGGGCTGTTATGGGGTTGTGGGGTGGTTTGTTCCCCACCCCAACAAACCACCTTCACCAGGTTCACATGAGATGCAAGGGTAATTATATAAATCTGACCAGCACACACAAAGTTAACAAGCCATGGTGGTTTGTTAACCAATGAAAAAATGAGAGCCAAGCTCTGGAGCAATGAAACATATTTTTCTTTAATCTGTAATAATCCTTCATCAGGAGCTACATGAAAACAAGTATGACTACAAATTAGACAAGCGACAACTTAAAAATAAAACGTAAAACATCTTAAGATTGAACACGAAACAACACCCATATCAGATCATAAATAACCTTTTTTTTAAAAAAAACCTTTGCTAACATCAAACACTATAAATATTTACACATTCAACCAGAGATACAATGGATAAACTAACCTGAGGAAAAACGCACTTTGCTGTAATTTCACAGTTGTTAGCACAATATTAAAACAATTAAACCTAAATGTTAAAGAGAACAGTTCTCAGCTTGTTGAGCTCTGTAGTATTTGAAAGATCTCTTCCTCCTACTTTGATCCAAATTCAGTTTGGAGCAATTTAAGTTAATCAATAAACGGCGAGCGCCCGTAATTGTTTTACCTTTGAATGATTGTGTCAACACTTGGGTGTAACCAAACATCATTATTATTTGAAATGTTGTTTTATTTTCAATAAATTTCCCCCCCAAATATTAATCTTCTATGCTTGGATTTACTACAACGGCAGCTTCTTCTAGCCCCTTTATGCTTGGTGGAAATTATGAATGCAATAATGAATATGAACACTGGGAAATTACTTAGATCAGATGGTTTCTAGTTGAGTGGTATAAAACATTCTCTGTCGACCCAGTGTGCGGCTGCTGTGAAAAGGGCAATTTTCATGTTGAGGATCATTAGGAAAGGAATTGAAAATAAAATTGCCATTATCATAATGCCTTTATACAAATCTAGGGTGTGACCACATTTGGAATATGTATAGTTCTAGTATTCTACAGAAAGGTACAGCCAGAAAAGGTGTAGAAAAGGGCAAGCAAGAGGCTAGAGCAAGTCCTCTTTTGAGAAATGGAGCCTATCTACACTACTGCTTTAAAACAGTTTATAACAGTTTTAAACCATTTAATAACCGTTATTAATCGGTTTAAAACTGTTATAAAGTGTTTTAAAGCAGTAGTGTAGATAGGCTCAAAGTTAGCACATTGGAGCTATAACGGGTGTGTGTGAGACAGAGATGTATAAAAATATGCATGGTATGGAGAGTGAATAGGGAGACATTTTCCTCCCTCACTCATAATACTAGAGCCCAGGGTTATCCAATGAAGCTCAGTGGTGGGAGTTTCAGGGCAGATAAAAGGAAGTACTTCTTCACACAGCCATAGCTAAACTGTGGAATTCACTACCACAGGATGTAGTGATGACTACCAATTTGGATGGCTTTAAAGAGGGATTAATCAATTCATGGAGGACAATGAATTGATTAATCCAATGTCAATGGCTATATATTACCTCCAGTATCAGAAGCTCTGATACTGGTTGCTGGGGAACACAAGTGGGAAGGTGTGGTTATGCTCATGTCCTACTTCTGGGTTTCCCACAAGTAACTAGATGGTCACTGCAGGAGCAGAATTCTGAACTGCCTTGGCCTTTGTTCTGATTCAGCATGACTCTTATTGTTTTCTTAGTTATTCTGTTGTCTTGTGGGGTTTTTGTTTTGTTTTGTTTTGGCCTTCATTTTTTATGATAGGGCAGTCCATATTGTTGCCAAAGAGACATCTTCTGAGATATTACTTTGGAAAAATGATATAAGCTCCTGATGACATTTCATGACTACTTCTATTTCTGTCAATAAAATATAATTTGACTTCCAATGGTATGGTTTATGCTTATTATGTTTTACCAGACTCAGGCCCTGCCTTCATGGCGCCAGGTTGGTGTCATGTTCCTCCAAATCTCTGCAGTTTCACTCCTGTGGGGTGGTGTCTGATAATCTCTGCTCCAGGACAGAGCGCGGGATTTCTGGTGGTCATCCAGATACTAAAGCCCCCACCCAGCCTCTTCCTGGCTTCCAGCAACCAATCACTGGTCGCCTTCAACCAGGCCGCCCCCCCCCCCCAGTTTGACCAAGGAGTGAGGTCAGGTGGCAGAACAGCCAGGATGACCTCACTCTCAACAAAAAAGTTGGGATAAGTCCCTGACTTTTTAACAGCACAGCTTTGCAGAAAAGCCCCACTGTGGCTGAGAATCTGTGGATGCGCCGTATAACTGATGCAGCACAGATTTGCAGCTTTGTGGGGCTTTGAGCAATATAGAGCTGATCTACACACTAGGTTTTTAACGTTTTATAAGGGTGATGAAAACTCTTTGGGCCACATTACCCACATGGGCCACGCACTCCCTTTAACTAACATTGTATACCCGAGGTTTTTTAAAACTCACTTCAGCTATATACAACGGTTTCACTTTTAATAAATCGTTTTAAGTAAAATAATGTGTCCTTCCTTACCGTTTGTGATTCATGGGGGCAGTGCTTCGTTTACTGATGCCCAAATGCTTAGCAGTTGATTGGTGGGGAAGAAAGAGGGCCTAAGGAGGAAGTGGGCAAGTGAACTACAACACCCACAATTCTTAGCCCTATACTTATTGAAAGCTAGGGAATGACAGAGGAATTAAGGAGGAAGTGGGTGACTGAACTACAACGCCCACAATGCCTTGCCCTAAACTCATTGTAAAAATGAAACAGAAAGAGACAGGGCAGAAGAGTGTGTGATCACACACACTGCTTTAAAGACTGAAGAATTTTCTCCTGTAATGTGAGTACTCAGTAATGTGGCCTAAGACGTTTTAGAATGCACCTATTTGGTATGTTTTAAAATACTATTTAAAATATTCCAAGGGACTGTGTAGATAGGCTCATAGACAGCCCCTCAGTATGGCTGGATTGTTGTCAGCATATGTGGCAGATGATATATTTGAGGTTCGTTGTTGTTTTCCTATTATCCTAGCTGTTGCCCAAAACATGTCTGTTCTTGAGTGGCTATTATAGCATGCAGAATAAAATGTATTATCATTACTTTTAGGCTTTAAATACCGCCAAATATCAATTAAAGTTTCCATATGTACAAAAACCACTTTTGGAAGTACATTTGAATATTATTATTATGCATATTTGGAAGAAATAAGTCCTTATCAGTATCATAACAAATTACAGCTACTTAAAAACAAAAAACAGAATCTTGTGCCAAACTGAAGACAAGCTAAAGCGTCTCTCCAATATCAATGCAGATTATTCAGAAGATGAAGACTAGGGGTATCCAGACCAGAACAACTCCTGCTCTAAAAAGAAGACTCTAGTTGCTTCTGTGCAATCACACCATACCAATAAATCATATGTTGACAAAACGCTTACAAAGACAATATATTTAGTGAAAAAGAAGCAACAGCAGACACCATGGGACGTGTTTTCAACAAATCCCATTCCTCTGATTGAACTTGTAAGGGGATGCAACCCAAATGGCAGATCCAGCAACTAATGTATTCCATGAAGCAAGCAGAAGACTACAAATACTGATGCTTTGACATGTGTTGAGGATTTTTCAGATATAGCAAATAAAGAAGTTGTCCAAGGTAAGGTTTTAAAAACTGGCACTCTAGTATGTGCTAATGTTGCTTCAGGAAAAAGGGCAACAAAAGACATTGTCCAATGTGAATCTCATGGCCATAAGATCTCAAGGTCTTCAAGAGAAGAAACAGAATAGTGAAAAAGAACAATGTGAAAAAGATGCAGCAGAAGATATGGAAGAGAACATCCCTATACAACAGTGTCAAAACAAGTGAAAGTAGAAAAGAAAGAAAGGAGATGTTGACAAAAAACAGGTAACAGAGATCTGGTGAAAAAAGAACAGCAAATTAAGTAAATAAGAATGTTGTGCAAAAGTGAAGAAAGTGTGGCAGGTACAGAAAATGACCCAAAAAAAAAGGAAGATGTTCAGACAAGGCAAGAGAGACACAGACAGAAGAAAAGAGATGTAGTACAGAAACTGGTGCCAAAAGAAAAAGTTGAACCGAAATGGATAGGACCATTGCAAATTAAAATAAGTAGTAAGCTCAGTAACAATGCCATTCATTCTTAAAAGAGAGGTATATTACTGTACATTTTCTCCTAAATAATAACATTTACAAAGGACTCAAAAGGCCCTCAGTATTAAAAGCAAAAGTTGCCTAACTTGGTCTGTTTTAGCTTAAAAGAAAGAACAGTGATGTTATTTTTCACCCTTAAGTGTGCCATAGTCTTTCTCTAAAGACAGCAGGTTTGTGAAAGTCAGCTTCTACTCTTCCTTTCTTCCCTAACTAAGAACGCAATCCTATTGGATCCACCCTTGATACTTGTATGCCTCCAAACCCGGAGGCGTAGGAGTATCCAAAGCAGAGGGAGAGAGAAGGAGGCTGGGGATATGGAATAAGACATCGGCTCCCTCTACAAGAGTTCGCTTTGAAGCCTGGTTCCCCGATTATGCGCATTTCCTGATAAGCGCGTTTACGCCTAATACCTATACATGAGAGCCGTCAAAGCGCATGACGGGCTTTCTGGAAGGCAATTTAAAGTGGAGAATCGCTTTATAAATTGGGGCTTGAACAAGGAAATGTTGCTGGAAGTAATGCGCTTTTTCCCAGAGGAACTGCCCACTCAGGTTCCCGCCGTTTCTTCTCCCTGCCCACCAGAATCTCCTGCCTTTGGTTACCTGGGTTACCTGCCGGTAATCACCTGGTTAACCTGTTTGGCTGCCTCTCTCCCCCTCCTTTCGCCCAATCGCCATCTGAAGTTGTCCCCCCTCCCAGAACTGCTCAGGAGTAAAGAAATACTTTCCAACCTCCTCCTGCTAGGCAGATCTGCTGCCTCTCTGGCTCACTCTCACGGGCTCCCAGGCACAAATCCTCTGGGGGCCAGAGAGAGAGGGAGAGAGAGAGACGAGAGAAGAAGCAAGCGAGCAAGTTTGTGTGTGTGTGTGTGTGTGTGTGTGTGAGAATGGACGGAGGCAGGCAGGCAGGCATGAAGAGGGTGTGCAGTGACTCTGGCGAAGTTAAAGGTATGAAAAATTCCTCCCCTCCAGTCCGCCCCCCTTTCCCTGCTTCCCATCTCAGTAATAACTTCTCTTTTTACACACGCACACACACATGCAGCTCAATGTCAGGAACCCAGCAAGGGAGGGGACATATGCACATCTTTCAACCACCTTGCTTTCTGTGGAACAACCTCCATCTGGCCCCGTGTCTCCATGAACGAAGTATTCCAGCAGGGGAGTTAAAAGCAATTTTATTTTCAGTAGACATTAAGTCACCTATTCCTGGATTTTCCATCCTGAGAGATGGAGAACAAGGAGGAAGTGGCCAGGAGGAGACAGGAAATAAAACTAAAAGAAAAACTAAGAGGTGTTCCCAGCGAAGGGGCAGTTCTATTCATGCATGACATCACGACCACAGTCCACCCACTCTGATCATTAATGCAACTGCACAGAAATTGTTTACACGGACATAAGGCACTCCTACTCCCGTGGTAAATTAAAAGTCGCTATTTAACGCGAATTCGAAAATGCGCATAATAGGAGATAAAAAGGCACCTGGACCCCTGATTTGCCCTCCGCTCTTGTAGAGATAAAATAGTAATGCACCTTGAAAGAGCCTTAAATCGCTCATTTAGAGGGAGCCCTCCCCTCCCCCCAGCATGTCCCCTCATGGTTGCAGGCTCTTAGAGGCAGACCGCACGGTTCTCCCTCTGGCCTCAGATCCACGAATCCTAAAATTCCTATGCCCCCCACCCCAGAAATTGTCTAGGGGTCATAGGATTGCTCTCTAAAGAAATTATACTTTGAATTTGCTCAATCCTTTGGCCAGTTTTTGTAAAATTGTATTTATCTTGCTAATAAAGTCCTGCCCAAAAAAAAATGTGAGCTTTCTTTCTTTTCTCTTTGTAGGTTAATGGAGCAGTTTCAGTCGAGGAGCACGTCGTAACCAACAAAATAAACTCAGCCATCTAAGTTATGTCTGTTATTGTTGTTTGTGCTCTGAATTATGGATTTAGTTATATGCTCTCTACAAGCGGCCATAGGAATTCTTTTATTTTGTGCTTTTTTTCTGACAGTCAAAGAAGCCATCTCCCCTCACCCCCGCTGCCCATTTTTTAAAATTTTGAGCTCATTTTTAGTTCTGTTGGCTGTCAGGGCCCCAGCATTTGCCAGGCCCTGCTGTGTGCCGATGGTAAGCCCGAGTGGAGGCAAGTATCATCCACATCCACTACCTCACATCACCTCCAGAAAGGGGCATCCTGCATCCCAAGGTGCTTGGCTAATTCTCTGCTTCTGTCTCTCTTGGTCTCTGTCCCTAAACTGCTGTTTCTTCACACACCTTCATCAGCCCCCTCTCCTCAGCAGAGAGAAGAGGGTTATATCACCTTGGCCCAGGCTCTGATCCCCCCCCCCTTTTCAAATAGGCAAGTGAGATCTCTGCATCAAGAAATGATTTTTCACCAGTGATCTCCCCTGATCATCCTGGACCATTAAGAAATCCCCTTGTCAAATGCCACCTTATGACCAGATGTTGTTTAAAGCAAACTCATAATATTACCACCCGTCATACTCAGACAACAAACTCATAACAATAGAATCAAAACACATTTGTTTCTCTTACATTTTTCTTCTTTCACTGGATCACCCATTAGTCCAAAATGCCAGTTAATTTCTCCTTCTGCTGTTTTACTTCTTTTGGGGAACTTCACACGCTTCCAGTTTTTCTATTTCATTGAAGCTGAGGTCTTCCAGTGCACAAAAGGACATAAGAAGCAAAAGCCACAACATTTATTCCTCCTGCGGACCAAGCTAGTTTCCCCGTTTCTTTCCAATGCCTCTGACACATACTTCCCAGCAACGCTACCGCCAATTCAGCTGCCACTCTCGCTCCTCCCACCAGGTTTCAGGTGGGCTTCCTGCTTTCTTTCTTTCATTCGTTCTTTTTATTATTTGAAGTGCCACTTCATTTGTTGCCTTATTTTTTTGAAAGAATAAGAATCCTAGAATCAAGTTTTCAAACACAGCAAAACCTCTCCTGGGAGGAGGAATTCTTGGAGTGCTTCCAGACAAGGCTTAAATTGTGCAATCACCCTGTCTCATTCACAGGACTTTACCGGGGGGGGGGGGGGGGGGTGGAGGTCATTTTCCATTTGTAGCCCTTCCGTATTTCCCCGCCATTTCTTCCATCTTTTGTTGAGAGAAAAAAAAGATGGGGAAATGGGTGTGAACCGCACCGAGAGCTTCGGCTATCGGGCAGTATAGAAATGTTATAAATAAATAAAATAAATACATAACTGCACGATACCTTTTGAGTGTCAGTACTAGGAGCCTTCCATCTCAAAACACACTTGATGCCACAAGGCAGTTGCCAGTCTGAGCTGTGCACAAGTGACTTTTCCTACAAACCAATAGAACTAGTTTTCCCTGGCCTCAGCTCTGGAGATGAAACTAATACCTTGAGAAAACATTTCTCCAAACCTGAGAAAATAGTTCTGCAATGAACCAGCTTAATCCTTTATTTGCTTAAAATCTTACACAAATGATTGTTTTAATTAAGAACATAAGAAGGGCCATGCTGGATCAGACCGAGGGTCCATCTAGTCCAGCCCAACCAGCTGTCGACCAGGGACCAACAAAGCAGGACATAGTACACAGCACACTCCCACCCATGTTCCCCAGCAACTGGTGCACACAGGCTCACTGCCTTGAATACTGGAGGTAGCACATAACCCATCAGGGCTAGTAGCCATTGGTAGCCTTTTCCTCCAGGAATTTATCCAACCCCCTTTTAAAGCGATCCAAATTGATGGCCTTCACTACATCTTGTGGTAGTGAATTCCATAATTTAACTATGTGCTATGTGAAGTACTTCCTTTTATTTGTCCTGAATCTCCCACCAATTGTCCTGAATCTCCCACCAATCTCCCAGCTTCAAGGGATGACCTCAGTTTCTAGTATTATAGGAGAAGGAGAAAAATGTTCTCCTGTCCACATTCTCCACACCATGCATAATTTTGTACACCTCTATCATGTCTCCCCTTAGCCTCCCTTTTTCCAGGCAGAACAATCCCAGCTGTTGTAACCTTCACTCATAGGAGAAATGCTCTGGCCACTTAATCATTTTAGTTGCCCTTTTCTGCACGTTTTCCAGCTCTATAATATCATTTTTTAGGAGCGGTGACCAGAACTGTACATGGTATTCTAAATGTGGTTGCACCATAGATTTGTATAAAGGTAGTATGACACTGGCAGTTTTATTCTCAATTCCTTTTCTTATAATGCCTAACACGGAGTTTGCCTTCTTTACAGCGGCCGCACACTGGGTTGACATTTTCATTGAACTGTCCACCACAACCTCAAGATCTCTTTCTTGTTCGGTCACTGCCAGCTGAGATCCCATCAGGTTATACTTGAAGTTGGGTTTTTTTGCCCCAACATGCATAATTTTACACTTGCTTACATTGAACCACATCTGCCATTTGGATGCCCACTCTCCCAGCTTGGAGAGATCCCTTTGGAGCTCTTCACAATTCCTTTGTGTTTTAACAACCTTAAATAATTTGGTGTCATTGGCAAATTTGGCCACTTCACTGCTCACCCCTAATTCCAGATCATTTATGAACAAGTTGAAAAGAATTGGTCCCAATACCGATCCTACTGTTTATAGTAAGCCCACTATTTACTTCCCTCTGTCAGGAGAATTTACCATTTATTCCTACTCTATGCTTTCTGTTCTTTAAACCGTTACTGATCCATAAGAGGACCTCTCCTCTTATTCTATGACTGCTAAGTTTGTTCAGGAGTCTTTGGTGAGGGACTTAATCAAAAGCCTTTTGGAAGTCCAAGTAAACAATGTCCACCGGATCACCCTGTCCACATGTTTGTTGACACTCTCAAAGATTCTAGAAGATTAGTGAGACAGGACTTGCCTTTGTGGAAGCCGAGCTGAGTATTCTTCAGCAGGACATGCCCTTCTATATGCTTACTAATTTTGTCTTTAATAATGCGTTCAACCAATTTACCTGGAACGGATGTCAAGCTAACTGGCCTATAATTTCCCAGATCCCCCCTGGATCCTTTTTTAAAAATTGGTGTTACATTGGCCATCTTCCAGTCCTCTGGTTCAGAGGCTGAGCTTAGGGACATGTTGTATATTTTTGTTAGAAGGTCCACAATTTCATATTTGGGTTCTTTGAGAACTCTAGGATGGATACCATCCAGGTCTGGTGATTTATTTGCTTTCTATTTGTCAATAAGGTTGAGAACTTCGTCTTTAGTCACCACTATTTGCCTCAGTTCCTCAGACTCCCTTCCTGAAAACATCAGTTCAGGCACAGGCATCTGTCCTGTATCTTCTGCAGTAAACACTGATGCGAAGAATTCATTCAGCTTCTCTGCAATCTCCCTGTCCTCCTTTAGTACTCCCTTAACTCCGTTGTCATTCAACGGTCCAACTGCTTCCCTAGCTGGTTTCCTATTTGTGATATATTTAAATAATTCTTTATTGTTGGCCTTGATATTATTAGCGCTGTGCTCTTCAAAATGCTATTTTGAATCTCTTATTGTTTACTTACATCGCCTTTGTGAAAGCTTGCGCTCCCTTTTATTTTCTTCACTTGGGCAAGACTTCCATTTTCTGAAGGAAGCTCTCTTTTCTACAATAGCTCCCTTGATGCTGCATGTGAACCATGCTGGTGACCTCTTGGACTTGGTGCTAGCTTTCCTAACCTGTGGAATATATTTTAGTTGAGCTTCTATTACTGTGCTTTTGAGTAAGCTCCATGCATTTTGCAAGGATTTAACCCTTTCAACTCTCTTTTAACCAGTTGCCTCATTTTAGAGAAGTTTCTTCTTTTGAAGTCAAATGTAACTGTGTTGGACTTCCTGGGCAGTTTTCCACTTAAATATATATTAAATCTGTTAGCACTGTGGTCACTGTTACCGATTGATTCAACAATATTTACATCTCATATTAGGTCCTGGGCAACACCACTTAGGATTAAGTCCAGGGTCTCCTCCCCTCTGGTCGGTTCCATGACCAACTGTTCTAGGGCACAGTCATTTAGGACATCAAGAAATTTAAACTCTTTGTCATGTCTGGAATATGCATTTATCCAGTCAATGTGAGGATAATTGAAGTCACCCATTATTACAACGCTTCGTCGTTTGGAGGCCTCCCTGATTTTGTTTTCCTTCGCAAGGTCACCCTGAGCATTTTGGTCTGGGGGACGCTAGCACATTCCTACCACTAAATTCGTTTTGGGGCCCTGTATTGTCACCCACAGCACTCCTGTGGAAGAGTCTGCCCCGTTTAGGTGCTCTAGTCTACTTGACACAATGCTCTCTTTGACATACAGAGTAACACCGTCCCCAGGATGCCCTTCCCTGTCCTTCCTGTAGAGTTTATATCTCGGGATGACCGTATCCCAATGGTTCTCTCCATTCCACCAGGTTTCTGTAATGCCCACTATGTCCAGGTTCTCCTTTGAAACCGTGCACTCCAATTCTCCCATTTTGGCTCGGAGGCTTCTAGCATTTGCATAGAAACACCTATACATGGTGTCCCTCCCCAGTTGTCTCTGGCATGTCCCTTTTTCACTGTTGCACTTTAACCTCTTTGATTGGCTATCATGTTCTATCCTGTACTCATGGCCTATTTGCTCCCCTTCTACACTGGGAGAATCAAAAGCATTTTCAGATGATTTAACCCAAACATGATGCTTCCCAGCTCCTGTTGACTTTTCCCCAGGATTTAGTTTATTTATTTATTTATTTATTTATTTATTACATTTGTATACCGCCCCATAGCCGAAGCTCTCTGGGCGGTTTACATAGGATTAAAAACAATTAAAAACAATATACAAAAATTAAAACAGCAAAAACATACAACATACACACAATCTGTACATTTAAAAACCACTTCAACACTTCAAAAAAACAAAAACAAACAAAAAAAAAACAAAAAAAACAAAACAAAACAAAAAAAAAACCTACAAAAACAAAACAAAACAGACCCAGGCTCCTCAGATATTGCCAAATGCCTGAGAGAAGAGGAAAGTCTTGACCTGGCGCCGAAAAGATAACAATGTTGGCGCCAGGCGGGCCTCGACAGGGAGATCTTTCCACAATTGGGGAGCCACCACAGAGAAGGCCCTCTCTCTTGTTGCCGACCTCCGAGCTTCCCTCGGAGGAGGCACTCGGAGGAGGGCCTTAGATGTTGAACGTAGTGTTCGGGTAGGTTCATGTCGGGAAAGGCGTTCCATCAGGTATTGTGGTCCCAAGCCGTGTAAGGCTTTATAGGTTAAAACCAGCACCTTGAACCGGGCTCGGAAACATACAGGCAGCCAATGCAAGCGGGCCAGAGTAGGTCTTATATGTTCGAACCTACTGGTTCCAGTTATCAATCTGGCCGCTGCATTTTGCACAAGCTGCAGCTTCCGAACCACCTTCAAAGGCAGCCCCACGTAGAGTGCATTGCAGTAATCTAACTTGGAGGTTACCAGAGCATGGACAACTGAAGCCAGGTTATCCCTGTCCAGATAGGGACGTAGCTGGGCCACCAACCGAAGTTGGTAGAAGGCACTCCGTGCCACTGAGGCCACCTGCGCCTCAAGTGACAGAGATGGTTCTAGGAGAACCCCCAAGCTACGAACCCGCTCCTTCAAGGGGAGTGCAACCCCATCCAGAACAGGTTGAACACCCTCCATCCGGTCAGCGGAACCACCCACCAACAGCGTCTCAGTCTTGTCTGGATTGAGTTTCAGTTTATTAGCCCTCATCCAGTCCATTGTCGCAGCCAGGCACTGGTTCAGCACATCCACAGCCTCGCCTGATGAAGATGAAAAGGAGAAATAGAGCTGCGTGTCATCAGCATACTGATGACAACGCACTCCAAAACTCCGGATGACTGCACTCAACGGTTTCATGTAGATATTGAACAGCATGGGGGACAAAACTGACCCCTGCGGAACCCCATACTGGAGAATCCACGGGGCCGAGCAATGTTCCCCAAGCACCACCTTCTGGAGCCGACCCACCAAGTAGGAGCGGAACCACTGCAATGCAGTGCCTCCCACTCCCAACTCAGCCAGTCGTGCCAGAAGGATACCATGGTCGATGGTATCGAAAGCCGCTGAGAGATCAAGGAGAATCAACAGAGTCACACTCCCCCTGTCTTTCTCCCGACATAGGTCATCATACAGGGCGACCAAGGCTGTTTCCGTACCAAAACCAGGCCTGAAACCCGACTGAAATGGATCCAGATAATCAGTCTCATCCAAGAGTGCCTGGAGCTGGCTCGCAACCACCCGCTCCAGGACCTTGCCCAGGAATGGAACATTTGCTACTGGCCTGTAGTTATTCAGATTTTCAGGGTCCAGGGAAGATTTCTTTAGGAGTGGTCTCACTGCCGCCTCTTTCAGGAGGCCTGGGACCACTCCCTCTTGCAAAGAGGCATTAATCACTTCCCTGGCCCAGCCAGTTGTTCCATCCCTGCTAGCTTTTATTAGCCAAGAGGGGCAAGGATCCAATATGGAAGTGGTTGCACGAACCTGTCCAAGCACCTTGTCAACATCCTCGAGCTGCACCAACTGAAACTCATCCAAGAAAACAGGACAAGCCTGTGCTCTGGATACCTCACTAGATTCATCTGCTATAACACTGGAGTCTAAGTCCTGACGGATGCCAGAGATTTTATTCTGGAAGTGCCCAGCAAATGTATTACAGCGGGCCTCAGATGGTTCTACCATGTCCTTGGGGCCAGCATGTAAAAGCCCCCGGACAACTCTGAAAAGCTCCGCTGGGTGGCAGGTTGATGATTGAATAGTGGCAGCAAAGTATTGTTTTTTTGCTGCCCTCACTGCCCCTGAATACAGCTTACCATAAGCACTTACCAGTGTTTGATTGCATCCATCAGGAGTTCGTCTCCATCTGCCCTCAAGCCGTCTCCTGTTTTGTTTCATCACTCTCAGCTCTGGGGTATACCACGGAGCCGTTCGAGCTCTACACAGGAGAGGGCGCTCAGGAGCAATCGTGTCAACTGCCCGGGTCATTTCTGCATTCCACAGATCAACCAGGGTTTCGACAGGAGAGCCAGCCCTATCAGCCGGAAAACTCCCCAGAGCCCTCTGGAAACCATCTGGATCCATTAGCCTCCGGGGGCGGACCATCTTAATGGGTCCCCCACCCTTGCAGAGGGGAAAAGCCGCTGTAAGTCTAAACCTCAGCAGGTGGTGATCTGACCATGACAGAGGGGTTGATGTAAAGTTCCCCACTTTCAGATCCCCATCTCCATGTCCAGTTGAAAAAACCAGGTCTAGAGTATGCCCTGCTACATGTGTTGGGCCGATGGTATGTTGGGACAGTCCCATGGTTGTCATGGAAACCATGAAATCCTGAGCTGCCCCAGATAAAGTGCCCTCGGCATGAATGTTGACATCCCCCAGAACCAAGAGTCTGGGGGACCTCAACAGTACACCAGAGACCACCTCTGTCAGCTCAGCTAGGGAGTTTAGTGCTTTGCCACCTTTTTTATGTTTAGCGCCAGCAGTCTGGTTCCATTTTGGTTTAAGTGCAGCCCGTCTCTCTTGTACAGGCCCGGCTTGTCCCAAAATGTTCCCCAGTGCTTAACAAATCTGAACCCCTCCTCTCTGCACCATTGTCTCATTCATGCATTAAGACTTCTCAGCTGCGCCTGTCTAGCTGGCTGTGTGCATGGAACTGGTAGCATTTCAGAGAAAGCCATCTTGGTGGTCCAGGATTTCAGCCTCCTGCCTAGCAAACTAAATTTGGCTTCCAGGACCTCACAACTACATTTCCTTACATCGTTGATACCAACATAGACCATGACAACTGACTCCACCCCAGCACCGTCTACTTTTTTTCAAACAAAAATGGGGATTCCGTCAGCCCAGCTTTCTTCTTAGACTATTAATTTATTTCAGAAAAACGTTTATGGATATTGGAACTCTCTTTGATTTTTTTTTCTTTTTGTGGTAAGGAGAGGGCACCTCATCTATATTTTATGCCTTTTTGAAGATTCTGCTTCACAACCTCAGGAAAGCAAAGACAGAATTTGAAAAGGAGACTAAGCTATGCATATTTAGACAGAAAAGGGTTCTGCATCAGCCAGTTGGGGGGAATGCTGGGTGTTGCAGGCCTTTTTTTCTGACTGAACACACATAGGATTGTGCCCTAAAAGAAAATATACAATTGTTCTTGCTCTCTCTACTCCGCTGAAAGAAGTTTCGGTAACTTTAGAGAAAAGTAAACAGAAATTAAACTACACACTTGAAGAGCAGATGACCACTTAGTATGTAGCTACTGAAAGAGGAGAGGTAATAGTTTGATTTCTCATACCTGGATGCCTTTAGACGCAATGCTTCTCAACCAATCCAAGCTCAGGGCATGCCTGCACCTGCTTAATCTGTTCCCAAATGTACCATGAATTGATTATGCAATCACATCTTAGCCTTGCGTTCCCCAGCTTGGTGCGTTTTATTTTTTTAGATGTTTTGCACTACAACTAACTTTGCCCATGTGCAGATTAAGGCTCTCCTTAAACGGACACTTAACGTCACATTATGGCTCTTGTTTAAATAGACTTCTCACTCGCCTCTCACCCTGGCCATGGCCCTACTGCCCCGCCACTCTTGAAGTCCTCCCTCTCTTTAACCTGGTTGGGCAGGTTATTATTATTATTATTATCATCAATTTATTTATTTATTTACTTCAGTTCTATACCTCCCAATAGCTGAAGCTCTCTGGGCCGTTTACAGCAATTCATAAGACAATAAAATACAGCATTAAAAATACAGTATAATCATTTTAAATATCCAAAATTATTATTATTATTATTATTATTATTATTATTATTATTATTATTTCCCACCTTTTCCCCAATACTGGGCCTCAAGACAGTTAAAATGTAAAACAATTTAGACAGCTAAAAACAGTTTCAATAAAATACTAAAACTGTTTAGACAACTGGACTAAATGCCCCATCACATGTCATTAAATGTCTGAGGGTAGGCAGCCACACCACCCATTCCCCAATTGGATGCTTCCGTTGTTTTCCTACACTGAACAGTCCTAGCTGTTTCCAAAAGGAAGAGAAACAGAGCTCCTCCCCCTCTGCTCCTTTTGTTCCTGCTGTATTGCCCTTTCCATCCCACTACTCCACCAGCCCATTCATTGGCCTTGCTTGCTCATCTGTTGTGGCCACCTCCAAAAAGGTGATAATTGTGCCCACTGGCTTGCTGGGGGATTCTGGGAATTGTAATCCAACACATCAGGAGAGCACTAGGTTGGGGAAGGCTGCATTAGTAGATATTTACACATTGGGTTGGATCCAGATATCCACTCATAGGAGGAGGTGGGCAGGAGCTGACTCTTCTCCCCCTGCCAGTTCCCAGAGTCCTCTGCGAATGTTCCCTTGAGGATTGGGAAATTCCCCCATCTCATCACTGCCCTCCCTCTGAGCAAAGTCACCGGCCCTCATGGGAGCATTTTCAGAGGACTCTGGTGGGTCTGGCTGGGAGAGGAGGTGAAGGCTACCCGGGTCCAACCCATTTCATTCCTTATAGGGCATAAATAGCATGTTTCATATGCATATTTAAAATACAGAAGGCAACGTGCAGCCAACATTCCAAAGAGAAAGGCTTGGACTCTGGTGCTCCATAAACGCAAGAGGTTTTCCCATCTGTAGAAGGGACCCCAGTCTGGTAGAGGAAATATTTGTGGCTGTGTCTTGGCTGGCACACATTAATTGTTGCCCATTTGCATATCATGCGTTGTCTACTGTGACTCATTACTGCACAGAAACATTTACAAATACACAAATTCAGGAGTATCCTAACAGATTGCAGAATTTGCCACTGCTGAAATTCATAAACATCTGGTTCACATGAACAGAAAACTCTTTAAGGAGAACATTTCTAAAAGTGTACAAAAGATATGGCTTTGTATGAATGAAGAAAAGTATTTCTGCTGCCCACTTCATCAGAAGCATGGAATATAATGAACGGAGAGTTTCAGGTTTATAGACAGTGTATATGGAGGTGTGGTGTGGTGTAGGAGAGCCAGTGTGGTCTAGTGGCAAGAGTGTTAGACTGGGAATTGGGAGACCTGGGTTCTAGTCCCCACTTGCCATGGAAGCCCAATGGATGACTTTGGGCTAGTCACAAACTCTCAACCCAACCTACCGCACAAGGTTTTTGTTGTGAGAGTAAAATAGAGAGGAGGGGGATTATGTACGCTGCCTTGGGTTCCTTGGAGGGAAAAAAGGTGTGATATGAATGCAATAATCAATCAAGAATTTGTAAACAGTGATGTCAGAAGGAAATTAAATTCAGGAAGAGTTGTACTGGGAGTGAATACTATGAATGATGTAATGGTCACTCTCAGTACTTTCTGCATTTAATTTCTTTCTGATCTCACAGTCTACAATTCCTTCCCACCACCACCACCACATGTGTACTTTATATATACCTGAAACTCTCCACAATACTAGGGTGACCAGATAGAATGTAGGACAGGGCACCTGTATCTTTAACAGTTGCAGGGAAAAGGGAATTTCAGGAGGTGTCATTTGTGTGCATGCAGCCCGTGGTGAAATTCCCTCTTCATTACAATGGTTAAAGATACAGGAGCCCCGTCCTCCTTTTCACATGGTCACCCTACACAATACTCCATGCATCTGATGAAATGGGTTATAGTCCATGAAAGTCTATGCCAGAATTAATTTTATAGTTGTGAAAGTGCCACAATACTTTTGTTACTGTTTTTGCTGCAATAGACTAACACAGCCAACCTAACAAAGGATAGTACCATGGAAATTAAATTGTTTCATCTGTAACAGATTAGATACAAATGCTATTATGACCCAACCTTTTCTTAGTAGTACCTCTATCAGCAATAGTACCTCTATTATAGGCTGACCATATGAAAAGGAGGTCAGGGCTCATGTAACTTAACAGTTGTAGAGAAAAGGGAATTTCAGCCAGTGTCATTTGTATGCAATTAGTGCCTGGTGCAATTCCCTCTTCATCACAACTGTTAAAGTTGCAGGGGCCCTGCCTTCTTTTGTATATGGTCACTCTAGTATAGTGCCTGCAACTTTAACTGTTGTGATGAAGAGGGAATTTCATCAGGAACTAACTGCATACAAATGACACTGGCTGAAATTCCCTTTTCTCTACAACTGTTAAAGTTACATGAGCCCTGTCCGCCTTTTCATATGGTCAGCCTAGTTATGATGCACCCATTTTCTTTTATATTTTCCTTCTTTGTTGCTGGTTATCAGGCAATACAACTTTTCCATGCCTGAGGTGGAATGTCCAAATAGTGCTGCTGTTTAATGATATTCCAAGAACTGTCAACTGAGGTGAGACAACTCACCTTAACAGCAAGACATGGCCCTAGGCACTTTCACTGTACTACAGGATTCTAATTCTCTGGGAAGAGTCTGTTTACCTCTCTCTCTCTCTCTCTCTCTCTCTCTCTCTCTCTCTCTCTCTTCTTACACACAAACATGAGCTGCTCTGGACTTGTATGTACTGTACTGTGACTTGATACTGCACTTTAGCCACTGGAGAGGTAAACTTGGCCCCTGTCCAAAAACATCACAATTCTTTCTTTACAAGACCTGCTTAGGCATCACACAACACACACACCCTGCCCGTTGCCTCAAGACATAATTCAACAGAAGGATGGAAAATAAAACAGAGAAGAAGTGGAGCCTCTGTAAAGAGGTAAGCTGCCCAGTTCCTATATCTCATGGAAACTGAGGGAAAAAAACAATATCCCAGGTTTACTCATAGGTCACTTTAAAAGAAGAAAAGCAAAGTTCATAGTAGCCTTCCCCAACATGGTGCCCTTGGACTGCAACTTCCACCATTCCTAGCCAGCTGGCTGGGAATGATGGGAGTTACAGTCCAATGTATTTGGAGGACAACAGGTTGAGGAAGTCTGATCTACACTAATCTGATTTACACTACACTGACAAAGCTTTAATATCTGGCATGGTACCAAGACAATGACCTGGTTTGCATAGCTTGTTCAAGCTGTGGTATGTACTGGGTACTATTTGTCTAATTATCTGCCCAGGTATGATTTGTCATGTCATTTAAACCCAGGCAGCATGGCATGGTTATTGAAGGAAGAAGCAACCCTCAAATGACCCAATAACAGCCCTTAGGCAAATAGCACGCACCGTTTAGCTCACAGTGTTCACAGAAATTAGGCCAATAAATGGAAGAGAGGAGAGGTTGTGGCATTCTTCGTGACTGAAAGATTTGTTCCTTCCTTATATCCACTATATTCCAAAGGTGAGCTGTTTGATCTTCTGACAACCTGACATAAGAACATGGTAGCTTTCTCATTTCCCAATGGGTTTGCTTCCTGATATAATAAGGATGGTACTAAAATGATCAATCAGTTCCACCCCAAACACAAACACAACCTTTAAAGAGATTATTTCTAAAGATGAGAGAGAACAGAAACATGTACAATGTAACTGGAAAACATGGCAAGACAATATACTATTTCCTGGTAGCAGTTCCAGTGTCATTTAACATTCAAGGTAACTTGAATATGAGAACTGTTTTCAGAAGGGGTTTTCCACCTCTCTGTAGAAGGAAGTCCCTTTGGAATTTAATTTATTACATGCTTAATTTAGAGTGACCATATGAAAAGGACAGGGCTCCTGTATCTTTAACAGTTGAATAGGAAAGGGAATTTACACAGGTGTCATTTATATGTTTAAGATTTAGGAGCCAGCAGTCTGGTTCCATTTTGGTTTAAGTGGAGCCCATTCCACTTGTACAGGCCCAGTTTGTCCCAAAATGTTCCCCAGTGCCTAACAAAGCTGAACCTCCTCCTCCCTGTACCACCATCTCATCCACGCATTGAGACTTCTCAGCTTCGCCTGCCTAGCTGGCCCTATGTGTGGAACTGGTAGCATTTCAGAGAAAGCCACCTTCGTGGTCCTGGATTTCAGCCTCCTGCCTAACAACCTAAATTTGGCTTTCAGGACCTCATTACTACATTTCCCCACATCGTTGGTACCAACATGGACCACGACAACTGACTCCGACGCAGCACTGTCTACTATGCAATCTAGACGGCGCACAATATTCTCATCCTTCTCACCAAGCAGGTGATTCATCATGAAGTCTACATGCCCGTCACAAACCCAGCTGTCAATGTGTCTAATGATCGACCCTCTAATCAGATGGTACCAATTTCGATTCTACCTTATTATAACTAAGACAGAAACTGTACCTCATACTCCCCTCCTAATGGTAACAATAACTGCCACATCCCAGTACACCATATTTACATTGTATCACTAGAGGCACAAGCCTCTAGTAAAAGGCACCCATTCCCCCCCCTTCTACAGTTTACCCTTTCATCTTCAGTTGTTGTAACAAATGGACATTTTAATTTTTTACGTCACAGAATCAGTTTCTTCACAGTCCCCATTACTGCTTTGTGAATGGTCGCTGTCACTTTTGAGCTGTAATGTAATTGCTACTGTCAATGCTGTTTGCATTTAATCTCCCCGTTAATCTCACTGTTTAACCACAACTGTGTGTCTGCTATATACCTGCCAACTTCATGCATCCAATTTACATCCCAATCTTCAAAAAGGGCAAAAAGGAGGAACCTGGGTACTACAGACAAGTCAGTCTGACATCCATCCCTGGGAAAATTTTGGAGCAGCTTATAAAGAAGTCAATCTGTAAGCACCTTGAAAACAATGCAGTGATTACTAGAAGCCAGCATGGATTTGTCAAGAACAAATCCTGTCAGACTAATCTGATCTCTTTTTTTGATTGGGTAACCTCCCTTGTGGACTGTGGGAATGCTGTGGACATAGTGTATCTTGACTTCAGCAAAGCTTTTGACATAGTGCCCCATGACATTCTGATTCACAACCTAGTGAAAAGTGGGCTAGATGGAACAACTATTAGGTGGATCCACAGTTGGCTACAGAATTGGACTCAAAGAGTGCTTATCAATGGTACCTTCTCAAACTGGGGGGAGGTAACAAGTCGGGTACTGCAGGGCTCAGTCCTGGGCCCAGTGCTGTTCAACATTTTTATTAATGACTCGGATGAGGAGGTGCAGGGAAAGCTTATCAAATTTGCAGATGACACAAAATTGGGTGGGATAGCTAATTCCCTGGAAGACAGAAACAAACTTGACAGGCAGGAGCGCTGGGTGAAAAATAACAGAATGAAATTTAATTGGTATAAATGCCAAGTTCTACACCTAGGAAAAAGAAACCAAATGCACAGTTACAAGATGGGGGATACTTGGCTCAGCAATACGACAAGGGAGAAGGATCTTGGAATTGTTGTAGATCACAAGCTGAATATGAGCCCACAGTGTGATGTGGCTGCAAAAAAAGCAAATGCTATTTTGGCCTGCATTAATAGAAGTGTAGCTCCCAAATTGCGCGAGGTACTTGTTCCCCTCTATTCGGCATTGGTTAGGCCCCATCTTGAGCATTGCATGCAGTTCTGGGCACCACACTTCAAGAAGGGAGAGTGTTCAGAGGAGGACAACAAGGATGATCAGGGGTCTGGAAACAAAGCCCTATGAGGAGAGACTGAAAGAACTGGGTATGATTAGCCTGGAGAAGAGAAGATTGAGGAGAGACATTATAGCACTTTTCAAATACTTGAAAGGTTGTCACACAGAGGAATGCCAGGATCTCTTCTCGATCAACCCAGAGCGCAGGACACGGAATACTGGGCTCAAGTTACAGGAAGCCAGATTCCAGCTGGACATCAGGAAAAATTTCCTGATTGTTAGAACAATATGACAATGGAACCAATTACCTAGGGAGGTCGTGGGCTCTTCCACACTAGAGGCATTCAAGAGGCAACTGGACAACCATCTGGCAGGTATGCTTTAAGGTGGATTCCTGCATTGAGCAGGGGGTTGGACTTGATGGCTTTATAGGCCCCTTCTAACTCTACCATTCTATGATTCTATGAAGTGGACTGTAGTCCGTGAAAGGTTATGCCCCAATACATTTTTAGCTCTTGAAGATGGTGCAAGACTCTTTGTTGTTATTTAGATCTATGTAACTCACTCTCATTTTCAGTGAGACTACAGCATTTCCAGCACATTAAGCAAATAGTGGCTTTTTGACCCAGTACTACTAGATATAGTTTCCAATAAATGCAAAGAGGGAACAGAAACTGACAGAACAGGTGTTTGTATACACAGTCTTACAAATTCACACAAGAATACCATAGATGGAAAGGGAATACAGCTTAACATAAAAACTGTATTAAACTAAGAATTCATCCATTACTACTCCCTGAATTGAAGATTTGATAATATGAAACCACACAATGAAATATGAAGAGGCACATGGTTATAATCCATTTGTTCTAGTCATTCTCTGAGAATTGTCTTATAAACAGTTAGAAATCTTGAAAGTGTTATACTGAAAGGTAGGATACAGTTGCTTTAAATGAATGAGTAAGCAAAACACTTTACAAAGATCAGAATTCAGAGAGCTATGTTAGGCTTCCCTAATGATTTAACTACATTTTTATCCTGCCCTTTCTACATGCCGCTGAGACTTGTACACCTGTACACACACGAGATGAGCCAGTTAAGACCTCTGAAACAAACCTAAGGTCACCCAATGAGCTTCAAGACAGCGCAAGGATGTGAATCTAGGTCTTCTTGCTCTACCTCCAACACTATCCACTACATCACTCTGACTTTACTTTCCCCCCTTTCAATAGCAGATCCCCTCCCCGCCCCCATATGCCATACAATAAGTGGCTTTTGAAATTATCTAGTCTCAAAAACATGAGGACCTGATGTTCAAGATCCCTTGAACATGGGTAGATGGAAGTAGTTATGCGGTTCAATTAAGTCAGCCTACATAATACTGTAAATGAAAAGATGCCTTACAATCCAGTTTCTTGTTGAACGTTTTCACTAGCATTTTCTGGATGTTTTGCATAGTTTGATCCCTACAACAACACCTTTGTGTTTCTGGACAAATTTCTGCACATAAGGCAACAGTGGCCATTATGTATATTTACAGGATGCTGTAAAAAAAACTACATGATTTTAAACACGTTTGATCATCAGTTACACCAGGATTCCCCAACTTGTAGTCCAGCAGATCTGGAAGGAACCAACTCTTGAGGATCTGTAGCCAGTGTGGCACCAGGCTGGACTGTTTCACTTTCCAATGAAAGAAAAGTATTAACAAGTATGATAGGATCAGGCCTTTCTCCCCAGTGTGGGGGAAGGGGATGTGGGGGGAGTGTCAAATAGAATCCAAAGGACCAGAAATTTACCAGCCAACACAGGAAGCAAGGGAGGAGATTGATTCTCAAGGACTTTTCAGGAGTCAAGGATGAATCTTCACAACAGCTTATCTGCAAGAATGCAGATGGACCAGAGACCATCCCCCCACTCCTATGAACTCTTACTCTCTCTGAGGGGGAGGGGACATGAGTTGACAGATGCCAGATTCCACCACAGAGTTGAGAGGTGGTGGGAGGCAGTCTCTTTGCATAGCAGCTCATGAGAAGCTCAAGAAAAACCTTCCCAGATGAAAAGTGTCTGTTGGAATCTTGGTAACAGCCCTGCTTGAGTTAAAGGCAACTGCCTAGCTTTGTTAGTCAAATTAAGCTTAGAGCATAGCTCCTAGCATTCAGACACCCTTCAGGTGAGAAAAGATGTTTGTTTGTTGAATAAAGCTTTGTAGATTAGACGGCACACGTCTTTATTGTCTCATACCAGCAGGGGGACTTGGAATCATGACACTAACAGAGTTCCAAGCAGGCCTTTCCATCTAATATGGACATGCTGAGAATTGCCCAGGTCACATCACCTCAGAAATATGACAACCATTTCCTTTTAGCTCAAAAGTTTGCAAATTTTAAAGTTACATTTACAGTGTCTGAATGCTGTGCTGTTTTTATATGGGTTGTTAGCTGTCCTTGACTCCTTGCATGGAAGGGTGGGATACAAAAATAAATAAACATTGTGTTTTCTAGCAGAAATTTGCTCATTTTTGGTGTGTAGAGCACCTTACAGCAAAGAATTAAACACAAGCAGCTTTATTAAAACCAACCAAAGTTTATTTATAGAAGTCTATACATTTGTAACGAACGCTGCCGAGACATCAATGAATTAAAGCAAATAAACCCATCCCTCCCATTGAGCCTGTGCTGTCATCACTCACTGTCACATGCACTTAAGGAGAAAACATTACACCTTCATACACAATTAGTTCCATAGCTGTCTGAGAAAAAATACTCCCTCAATGCATTATTCTCAGTGAAAAAACAGATGGTGCATAAGGACATGTCCATTACCTCTGTGACAAGCAGGACTTTTTGTTTCTACGTTTGGTAAATAGGGGATGCATGAGGACAGCTACCTCATTCACTTCTGTCCTAAATAAGTTCCCCACTCTTTTTTATTTGATCAACTCCTCTAACCCAATTGGAAAGGGGGAAATTGATGCATTATTTACAACTTAGGAAGGTGTTCAGTACTTTGATTATGAAGCCCAATGTCAGGAAGTGTACCAGTGTTGCAAATGACTACTGTGGACGACCATGATATAGTTAGGTTAAACATTGGTTTAACATTTGCTTGCCCTTTTCTTGCTCCTGTGTCACAGCTTTGTAGAAATTGGTGGGCAGCCAAAACCCTGCACTTGTATTTTTCCACTTTAAAAATGTTGGTACTGGAGAGACTGGCTACTAATGATGTTGTTGGCAAAAATCAAGTGATAAAGATGCATATCTACATAGTATATCATGATGGCTCCCAAACAGCTATATACTGGCAGATTCTAGATATCCACTTTCGGGGGGGGGGGGGGGGGAGTTAGAAGAACATATGTAAATAAGAGTCCACAAGAGCTCAAGAGAAATAGCTAGAAAAAAGGCAGAAAAACAGAATGATTACATATTTACATAATAGTCCGCAAAGCTATGGACTATCTAGTAAATAAAGCCACAGTTTACACCACTTGACAAGAACCCACTTCAAGAGGATTGTGTTTTTCCCCTCTTCATTTTATCAGGTTTTACACAATTACGTGCCACCCTAGTCTTAAATAAGGAATTAAAGAAGAAATAAGATTAAAGCATCAAGAAGGATCCCACAGATCACAGCCACAAGACTCAAAACTTTTATTCAGATGTAAGCAAAGGTTTTCTGGGGCTGCTTAAGAATGCTTCTTATGTAGTAGGAGTTTTCCTTTTAACCTAGTCCAGAAAGCACCCTTGTTGAGGACACTTTCCAGCATTGGTGCTAGTGTGACCTGCCAGATCACTGGTGTGTTATCAATGTATGGAGTTCTCTTAGTTCAGTATAATTCATTGTAGTTCATTTTGAAGAGCTCTTTGATAAAACGTCATTTATTTACACTTTGATCTTTACACCTGAGTGATTATCAAGCAGTTATCTTGTTCCTATTCAAACATTCCATACATACAATCCTTGTGCTGGAGTTCCACTGCACATGTTGTACCAGTTACAGATAAGTCAAATAACTGCCCTTATATCTATCTATCTATCTATCTATCTATCTATCTATCTATCTATCTATCTATCTATCTAACTGTATCCTTCCCATTCTGCAAAACAAGATAAAAAAATTAAAACAGGAGGCAAATGGAAAAAAAAAAGATTTCCAGCCTGGAAAAGCTGAGTTGACAATGAGACAGAACAAAATACTGTATGATTACATAGATTTGTTAAGCCTGAGGGATGGGGCAGAGAAAAATATCCAAGCTGCAGCCAGGGAAGATGAACTGCCCCACCTACCTGTAGCAGGGAATTCAAGGGCACAGGTACTACTGCTTTACAAAGCAAGACACTGGAGGGAGAGGAGGGAAAGGATTTTTATAAGGACAAATAGAGAAGTGTGAAGCTACACAGTTATTGTCAGCCAGGCTTTTTTGTTTGTTAAAAAAAAGTTTACTAAATTGCTCCTGCTGTTTTGGATGCTCAAATATAGTTGGTAGAAATTCAAGACAGCTTTAAAGAATTGTGACAGACAGATACAAATTTACTGCAGGTTAAAAATGATAAAAAAAACTATCTGGAAAAAATTCTCACAATCCACCCCCACAAAAATGTACACTTTCAACCTAAACCAGTTTGTAAATATGCCCTTTTCCAAAGCTAGGAGTCAGGGGAAAGAAGAAGAGGAAAAAAGTGCAGGCGACCTTCACAAGAGGTCTTGTGCCACTGTTTCACTTTCCTTGCTTGTTGTAGTAAGATAGCCAAGATAGCCAAGTGCTAACGCACTGCTTCTGCCACCAATAGATTCCTGCAGAAATTCAGACTTCAGGTTAACACTGAATGCATACAGCGAACTGCAAAGAGCTGTATTTAAAAAAGAAAAACACTCCCACCCCCCCTAAAAATAGCCCAGATCCATATTTGTGGGTGGCAGGAAGAAAGGGCAAGAAGGGAGGTCTATACAGTAAAGAGTCAATGGTTTATATTACAGATGGCTGGCAATTTTAAAGAGTCTCTTCCCAGCTCTGTTGCTGCTCCAACCCAGAAGGGCAAACTGAAGAGGGAGGGAAGAAAATAAAGGGTGTGACATCATGTAGCATGCAGGATCCGAAGCAGCAGAGAGTGGGTGTGCTCAAATTAGCCCCCGCCTTTTCTTGTAGTCCTCAAGATTCAATGATCGCCGAGGGGCACCATCTTTTGCTGGGGGAGCCTTGGAGGTAATGGCCAGTGTTTTGGACTCTGTGGGAAGATAAGGTGTAGAAACATGTGTAACTCACCAAAGCTTAAAGGTAATATGTTCCCTTCTGGAAGGTTTCTACAGAAGATCATCATGATCAGTGAGTGTAGTATCATTAGTGTAATGTAAACAAAAGACAGATTCCTGCCCCAAGACAGTCAGCAGAAGACAGTCCTAGAGAACAAACACCCATTTCCTGCAGTACAGTTGACTTTTCTGCAGATGCACTCTCAAAGAAACACCAGTTCCTTTAACCCAACTTGTGGCCCTCCAGTTGTTTTGGATAGTCAGGGCTGATGGGAGTTGTAGGTCAAAACATTTGAAGAGCCACAAATTGCCCACCTTGGTTCATCCCAAATGTATCCATCAAAAGAGCAGCCCTACTAGTTCAGTCTCATCTATTCAAGTCAGGACTGAAACATTTGAAAAGCCATAAAAAAGCCTGAACAACATTTGCTTGTTTTCCATCCACAGGCTTTAGTTGTTTGCTTTTAAAACATTGCCATTTCATGCAAGGCAGCAGCAGAAACCCAGATCATCCTCTCCTTTTTTGCCACATTTCATTCCCCCCAAAGCAGCACCTACCTGAGCTGGGAACCTGGAGATCAATCTTCACATCAAAATCGTGCACTTTGAAGAGATCCTCCGAGAGGTCACTGGCTGATTTCGAATTCATATCTTTGTCTTTTCCCTGACTCTGAAAGAAGATAAACCTTTCAGTATCAAGGAGTGCAGAAAATCAATTCCTGATTATGGTTCTGGAATGGAGTCTTCCTTTCATGTACCAAACAGACCCCATTTGATTTTTATAGAAACAAGTCACAGATAGGTCTAAGGCAGGGGGGAGCAACTTCCAGATGATTTGGGCTGAACTCCTATTAGTCCAAATGAGTGAGGTACTATGAAAGTTGTAGGCCAAAACATCTGGGGGCCCACAAGCTGCCTACTCCTGATCGAAGGTTTAAAATGCAATTACTTCACATGGTTACAGTTCTACAAACTAAAATAAGTTACTTAGGATTAGAGGATATAAGCAGCTATAACAGCAAATACTTGGTGGCCCTTACCTTCGTCAGGTCCTTTGGAGCATCTGGCAATACACCAGATCCATATTTTGCGTTCAGTTGGGCAAGGATAGCAGCTTGGACAGCAGGATCTCTGGACTGTGGGAAAGGGAAGAGATTTATTATCAACCTGACCACCTTCTGGCTTTAAAATTCTCTCTTCATATAGAATGCATTCATATCCCACAAACTAATATATGCATAGTTAGAACTTTCTGATTTTCAGTGATTTTTCAAAGGGGAACATAGCAAGTATTTCATTTCAATAGCGAGTATTCCATTTCAATTGTATAACCTGCATTTGCTCACCAATATATCATTCTGCTGGAACAGGACATGAATTTACTGTTTTTCTATGCTGCAGATGATAAGAGTAAGTGTCATGTTGATCCGGGTTCATATCGATAGCTAACTGATGCGATAGCTGGATAGCTATTTCTACTAATGCCTCCATGTGTAGTCTACCATGTTCACCAGTGCTCTGATTCTGTGCATTTTACTTACATTAGAGACTATTGTGGGTTTACATTGCCGCCTAGTAAAGGGATCCATCTGCTGGTTTTTCATACTGTGGCTTTCAGCCTGCAGAGAGAAATATAAAGTACGGCATCATCTTTTGCTGTGTTTATGCTTTCCTTGGCAATGTTTGACACAGCACCATAAGATTAGCACTGCCTCTAGGATCAGAGGCAACATGCCTGCAAATACCAGTTGCACATACCAGCAGGAAAGCCCTTGCCCCCACGTCCTGCTTGTGGGGTTCCCAGAGGCACTGTGGGAAACAGGATGCGGGACTGGATACACCTTTGGTCTAATCCAGCACATCTCTTCCCATGTTCTCAATGAGAAAGTTTATCCATTCCTACAAGGTATCAGAAGTGTCTTCCATTTCTATTCCTTAACCCAAAGTTTCACATCATTCAGGGCTTCAGTCAACATTCTGTGAGCGGACTTTCCGTCCCCCTCCCTGCAGACTCAAATCTGCTCCAAAGGGTCCTTCAACCCTCTGGAGCAGATGTGGGGGACTCCAGGGAAAAGGGGGAAACTGTTCTGCCAGCTGTGTCTATTGTGCTGTAGATGAACACCATGGAATGCATAGTTAGATTTTCTTAAATGCGAGATTCAAAACACAACAGATTGGATCTAAAGAACAAGGAGAAGAAGGAAGATAGCTACTATGTCTATCCGCAAATCTTGTTTAAGAGTTCACGCAAGAGAATCAGTGTCCTCAATGTGTGGACACCTCCATTGGTGCTTTCCAAGCTCCCTGCCCTTCTAGGTCTTAATAAAAAAAAAGCAAAACGAAGTGCCAGGTTCTATTGCCCTCTTCATTTCCAAGAATGCCTGTGTGCCCCAGGGACATTCCTAAAAATTAAAAATTGGGGGTGGCTGTGGCCCAGTGTTTTCTTTTAAGGTGTGCCCAGCCACCTAGAAAAATGGAAAAGGTAAGCTAGTAGGGAGCATTGTGGTGTATGTGTGTGCATTCGCTGGTTTGTTTGTTTTGGTGTGGTGTGTTCTGCTGTGTGAGCATGTGCATATAACTGCATGTTCTGCACTTGGGCTCATTTATGATGTGGGTGGGCGTTTGGCCTGTTTGCATTTTTCTGAGCATCACCAGTTTGCCTTCTGTGAAATGAGTATTTTGTTGTGCTTTGTGGGAGTAAATATGTGGAACTGCCATTTGGGGTTCAGACTCCACCTCTGCCATTGTACTCAGTTTGTTGGTCTCATCAGTTTGCTTTCCGTGAAATGGGCGTTAGAGCCAAAAACTGTGGTTCAGAAGAATGGATTTGTGTCCTTGAGCTCAAATTGCACCTTTGCTTTGCACTTAGGTTCTTAGGCAAGTTAAAATTATTTTAAGCCTCAGAAGTTTGCCTTCTGGGAAGGGGGTGGATTGTGACCGGCCCCAGCCCAATGGCAGCTATTTTGTAAGAGTGCCTATGACACTCTCAACATTCCAAATTTGCTCACCAGCCCAAAAAGTTTTGGGGAAAACTACTATAATAGGTGGGTTGCAATGCAGTTCATATTCTTCCATTTGTTCAACAGGTTTCACACAAGCTCTTTTGTAAACAGATCTTAAATTTAGATTCCCTTTTCTTGTGCAGATAGCTGGTGCTGGGGTGGGGCATGTGAAGTAGCTCCCTTTACGTCCCGTAGTTACTGGAAAGAATGAAACTTTTTACATGCGCACGGGGAGGTTGAAGCTACAGTTAAGAGTACTGAGCACTTTCCTTGGCTTAGAGTAATAGCTTTCCACCCCGATTCTTTCCCTTCTCTCAATCATGTCAAGCATTTACAGGCTGAGACAGTTTCAAAATACAGACATATAGTCCCACTGCAAAGGCAACTACAGCCCTTTCATTCTCCTAGGTAAGAATATTCTGCTCTATAGAGAAAGGCAAGCTCCACAGCTGTTTTACTGATGGTCCTGTTTCTGCAAACTGATGGGACCTTTCCAGCTTTTTCGCAGACTGACTGTCATTAAATCATTCCTTCATACTTAATAACACTTTGGCATGACTGCCCAAAAGTGGTATTTTGCTATAAAAAGCAGCAGATCTTTTTTGCAGAAGGAAAGAAGTCTGTTTTGTTCAGATAGCCACCTTTCCCAAAACAATTTATTCTCCCTTCTCTTTGCACGGCTCCATCATTATTTATTTATTTTATTTATTTATTGCATTTTTATACCGCCCCATAGCCGAAGCTCTCTCTCACTCACCACTAAAGCCTTTTCGGACTCCACAATGTTCCATTCTCTATTCCTCTGATTAATATAACTGAAAAAAGAAAAGCAATGTCAGAATTTATTAGCCCCCCTACCCTGCCATGGCACAAAGAACTCCCTCAAATTCACAAACTAAATAAGTCATTTCTTCAATTTGCAATCCAAATAATATATTTTTCCAGAAGTCACTTCCTGAAAACCTGGAAAACGTAGATTCCTTCCAGATGAAGAGAATTAGCAAGATCTTTTTGAAATAAACATTGTGACTTCATGACAAGAAGAGAGTTACAGCCCAGTATGCTGGTTCTCAGCTTTCTTGTCAAACATTGTTAGCTACCAACCTTATGGCTGAAATATTTTTTGTTCGCTGGCGATCCAAGGCTTCTGCTCTCTCCTCCAATTCATTAAGTTGATCTTGAATCTGTTTTGCCCTGTCTTGATCTCCCAAGTCTTCTGCCATGGCCTTCAATAAAGAATTATTTGTTAGACCTGAACTGTCACCATAATACCAGTTATATGGGTTGGAGTTGAGTATAAAACATACTGGCTGAATTCAGACAACACGACAGTCTTGTAATAATCAAGTAATAATCAACTTTACAGTTGTTCATCTAGGGGGTACTCCCCACACAACATGGTAATAAATAATCAACTGTGGTGTGGATTAGAATCAGCACTGAGTTGACTATGGCAGCATTCGGACAACACAATAGTCAATACAACTGATGATTGTTTCCCCCCCACCAGTTGCTTATTGTGTTGTCTGAATTCAGCCACTGAATATCATCATGTTTGTTAGATCAAGTCACTCTTAGATAAAGACCACAGGGCAAGAGGAACAACTTGTAGCTCACTTATGGATTTAAGGATGCAACCCTATGATTTATGCTCTCAATGCTCGTAAGCACAGAACTCAGGATAGCTCATGTTCCAGCCTCTCTAGTCCCCTCCCCTCCCTCCCACAGGCACACACCCTTTACTCCCTCTCTGAAGTCAAGTTCCCAACTTCGGAGATACCTGGCTCCAAGGTCAGAACACTGTTTCTGACCATAGATTCAGGAAACTGAAGTATCCTATGGCTCCTCAGATAGTGTATAGAGGCCACAGGATTACTCCTTTGTCCCACTTAACAGAATAGTAATTTTAACTACTATCACTTAAGGTGGATCTCTTAGGACATCTATTGGCAGCAAAAAAATCCTAAGGTTTACAGCGCATAAAAACTGAACGAGTCTTCATTCTTTACAAAAATGGAAAATTAACAGTTAAGTGGTTAATCCAAAGTATGCATGATTAAAACTATTACGTTCATGTGACAAAACTTTCATTTACAGGAATCGTAGGGAAAGAGACTCAGAGCAGGGAAAGGTGATACTGTTCTCTGTCAGGAAAGAAGCCAAGTGACATTACTGAAAGGTAGTTAGAAAAACCAGCACCCAAAACAGTCTTAACTCTCCAGCAAAAGCTACTTGGAGGCTATTTTCAATCAACACTGCATTTTACCTTCTCTTTTAGTAGCTGGGTTTTCTTCATGGCATAGTTTGGTGGTGCTTTCCGGAACCTCTCCTTCTCCTTTACTATCTACAAATGGGGAACAGAACACTCAATATTATGTAACACATGGATTTTATGAATGAAAGGCCAACTGACTGTTAGCTACCATACATCTTTACTTTATTGAACAATTTATAAGCCAGGCTCAGCTCCTATATCATTCACTTGGTGCCTTGCTTATACTTCTCTTCCCAATCTGTATTTATGAAGTGCTAGAATAGTAAAGAAGCACTTTCGAACACACTGGCTGAAGGCCCAATGCTACACAAGAATCTATCAAGGGTAACTACAGATATTTATTGTAACATAATTACAGATAGCAGCTGCTGCAGAGCAAAGCTAAATTTCACCATAGGTAGATATTGGCCCTGGCCCTACCCCCGCCTCATCCCAAACCTAGTCTTCAGTGCTTTACTTACCTCTATGCAAAGTATTGGTCCTATTTTAACTATGAACTAACTTTTGCAAATCTGAAGTAGACAGAGGAAAATAGGGTACCAAAGTAGGGTCTAAACAGTCTTCAACTATGTCTTCTCCATCACAGAAATAAAGTCTCTAACCCATCTTATCTTTATAGAAGCAGAACATCTGAGAACGTTTCTTTTAAGGCCTCACCTACCTTTCCATTATGAACCTTCAATTGAATGGTCCCAGCTCAAAAGAACATTTTCTTCATTTACCTCCTCAATGTCCTGGTCATTAAATTTATAGTTGAGGGCTTCTTTGATGGACACTTCCTTCTTGTTTATCTCATCTAGTGTAGGTAGCTGCATCCCAGCAGAAAACATCTAGTTACAATTATAAGAAAAGGAAGAAAGTGTCGGTAGACTTCATTCACTGTTCAATGCTATACTCTTCTCAAAACTCTTAAGAATATCTTAGTGAACTTACAGCTTCCTTCCACTTCATAAATTCACTCTCTGTGAATTCTTGATTGGAGACAAACTCTAAACGGAACACACGCTGGTCATTACCATGCCTGTGCAGAGAAAAATAGTTCTGGGTATAATAGCAACTTCTCTCATCTCCCAATTTCTGGAGAGGGAGTAGTGGTGGAGACACATCAAACAAAGTACTTTTATACCTGGCTATTAACCATACTTCAGTATATTGGACTGTCATATCAGGCCCAGTTCTACCTTTGCTACAGAAAGATGCATTCTGAATGCAAGTACCAGTGAAGGAAAAATGAGTACCCATCAGTACTCACTGACCCTGTTCAGACAACACACTAATCCACAGTGGTTAAGCATTTTGAGCTAAACTTTATGGCTTAGTGTGTTGTGTGAACCATGACTTAGCGTGTCATGTGAACCATTCCTAACCACAGTAGCTACATAACCTTGGTTTAAACATGCTCACTAACCATTTGCTGCAAAAGGGTTAGCTTAGTGTGTTGTCTGAACAGGACCACTGTCTCACTAACTCCAATGCTTTTTAAGCACTCCATGATTTCCCTATCTCTAGCAAAAATGTTGGCAAAGAAACCTTAAGAGTAAATTTATCAACTTTCTTCTGATTAAGAAGAAAAGAAGTATGGCATTCAACTGTTCTCTTCGCTTCTTACCATACCTTTATAGTAATGCAAACTGAATTCCAGATGTCTTACCTTAACTGCAGCCCTTTGTTTGTCCTGGTACCCCCAAGCTGATAAACCTTTGCCGTTTCCACAACACCAGTTATTTCTGCCACCTATACAAATGAAGATGGGGGGATGAGCACTTCTATATATACTTTTTCTAACAAAGGTAAAAACAGATTCAAGAGCAGGCAGACTTAATAAGGAGAGAGTTCAGAAGGAGTGGGAACAAAACGGCATGCCTACTGATACATTATGATGTTCTTAGTTTATCATTCACTTTGAAGCAGGAAGGCCTTCTAGAGAGCTGATCAGTGAGCAAAAATGTGTACTTCACAGAGTTCCTTTTTGCTGGTAGTAGACCTGTGCAACTTGGCTTAACTGACAGAATCATAGTTAATTAGACAGGCCTTTCACACAGGTCAGCAGTATATGGCTTCACCTTGAAGCTGTTTTGTCCCATTCTTCTGAGCTGGGAAGCTCTCCCCCTCCCTTCTCCTGAATCTGGCCTGTCAGCTCCTCGGTTTGGGAAGAAGAAGCTATAAAATCAAGAGGCTCTGAGAGCTCATAAATAAACTAGACTAGGAAATGCTTGCTGTTCTAAGTGCCAACAGTAATGAGGGCCACTTGAGGATATACTCACCCTGTAAACTGGTTTGCTATTGTGGTTTCCTATCCCAATGCGCACAAAGCAGCCAGTAACTGTCTTGGCAAAGAAAGGCATGTGACACCACCGCTCCAGTTTATGTCGAGATAATCGAACCCGATTCAGTTCTTCAGGCAAAGACACTGGTTGTGATTTGGGAGGAATCTCCTCTTTCCTAGTGTGACAGAGGAGAAAAGAAGAAAGACTATTCATACCTTAAAACAAAATGAGAGTCCAAGTTGCTGCTTTGTTAGCCTAAATAGCACATTCATCAGTTCTGGTCTCTTTGTTGTTGATGGTTGCTAGCTTTGTTGCATTTTTAAGCAGTGTTGAAAATGGAACTAGATACCAGAATCCCAAACCCACACGCTGTGGAGATTTTTTTATTTATTTCTACAATAGTATTGATTTTTATGTTACTCAACTGGATAAGAATTGGCCCAAGATAGCCACATTATAGATTCATCCCCACCTAAATATATCCAAATTGCTATTCCTAATTACATTTATACCTCACCTTTGTTCCAAGGTGATGTAAATGGTTCTCCCATGCTCCATTTTATCTTCACAACAATCCTGTGACTGCAACCTAGGCTGAGAGTGACTGGCCCAAAGTCACTGAGTGGAATATTGAACGGGGTCTCCCCAGCCCTAGTCTGAAACTTACTATTATACTACACTGACTCTCATAAGAGGAAAATGATTCTAGTGAAGTGGGAAGAACTATTACATAGTGCACACATCCTCTGCTCAATGCAAAACTAGTATTACAAACAGGAACATGTTCAGCTGTATCTCTTTCCCTCAAATCTAGGGGAACACTCACTCTTCCTCCTCATCAGAAGATGAAGACCTTGATGAATGATCAGTTTTCTCACTCGATTTATCATCTTCTTCTTCCTCTTCATCGTCTGAGTATACTTCGCTTGTTTTTAATGGCTGCTTCTTTGCAAGCAACTCAGCTACAAAGGGAAAAGAAAACAACTTTTGTTTTCTGTTCAGTTTTTGTCACCTTGGGTCTTCTTTAAAAAATAAGCATAAGCCAGACAGATCTCTCAATACAACCTGGAAACCAGGATTCATCTGCAACTAAATTTATATCAGGGTTGTATGGTGAAGCTTTAAAAGCAAAAATTAAGGTTTCCCCAAGATGTTAACATTAAAAGTCTGCCCAAAGATCCATAGAATTTGCAAGTAATTCCACATGTCCAAGAGGGCTTTTAAAACGTGCCTTAAGTCAAACCACTCTGAAACAGAGTTTGGCAACAACTTAATGGCTGGGTTTGGACGATCAGTGGGGAAAACAACGCAGTATCACCAGGCCCGTGTCATGCACTGAGTTGGAACGACAGAGTAACCTGTGATGCGACATGGGTAATTCCGGTTGCGCAACCATCAGACAAAGGGGCGGGGGGAAACAACCTATGCTGAGTTGTTTACCTCCACTGATCATCCAAACCTTGCCAATGATATAGCATGGTGGTCTGCTGTACAATGAAAAAAGTACAACTGAGAGTGGACATTGATCACAAAGGGGATGATACACAACTGGAAGATTGCTAGCTTAACCATCAAATAGTCTAACTTCACTGTGAAGGTCATTGCTGCCTAAGAGAAACCTAACATCTTGGCTGTAGTAGTTCAAGAAAAAGCAGACATGGTGATGGCCACCAACTACAGCTTTAAAACGGGATTAGGCAAACTCACAGAGAACAAGATTACCAATGTCAATGAGCCTACTAGTCATGACGGTTGTATACCGCCTCCATAATCAGAAGCACCATGCCTCTGAATATCAGTGGCTGCAGAATAGCAGGAGATAATTATTACCCTCATGTCTTGATGTGGGTTTCCCAGAGACATTTGCTTGACCCCAGGGGGAAACAAGATGCTGGGCTGGACAGGCTTTTGGTCTGATCCAGGATGGCTCTTACGTTTAATAAGGTGGGAGGAAATCTGGCATTATTAAAAAATGAACATGGTTTCCCTTTTGGAATGAGAAGGTTCTATCTTTAAAGGCAGCCTAGAAATAATCTTAAATAAGTAAAATATCATTTCAAACCACTTCACAAAACCAGATGCTCTAAATACTGTCATGTGGATATTAAATTTAACTAGTGGTTGCAACCACCTATTAGGAAAAACATCATCAATCAAAAACAACTCAGGGAAGAATAAAAATATGAAAAATGATTTGTGCCTAGACCTGATACAATAAAAGCAGATTTTGTAGTTGAGCACTACAGTAACCCATTAGGTTCAGACTGATGGCATATGTCTATCACTAACTATGAATATATGAGTTCACTGCATTTAAAGCCATGTCAAGTCACCGAATAAAAAGTAATCAAGAAAACAGAAGATATATGGAAAGAATGAAATGCGCTTCTCTGCACAACCAAGAATCTTATCACTCTATAAGCGATATGGAACGAGTAAAGTCTTGGGCATCAAATGGCATCCATATTATGTGAATTGGAAATGTACACTATAGTATATCTTTATAAATTTAGTCACAAGCTCTGAATTTACCTGTTCTGTTCTTCCTTTTCTCCCTTTCTGCTTTCAGTTCTTCCATGGCTTGGGATTTCTTATCCAATTTTTCATCCCGCTTTGACCGCCGCTCTTTATTGTGTGACATTACCTGAGGAAACAAACAAATTCCTACCTAGATAGAAGATGCCACAAGGTGGTGCTGGGCTGGGGGCACTACTCAACTTCTTAGTATTTCTGCTATGGAATCTCACAGGGCACAATTTGTTCCCTATGCTTTTTAATATCTACATGACACTGCTGTGAGAGATCATCCAGATATTTTGAGGTGAGATGCCATCAGTATGCAGAAGACACTCAGTACTATCGCTTTTTCATCTCCTTAGGTGAGGCAACAGAAAAGCTAAATTGGTGCTGTGTCCTACCCAGGATGGAGACAGCCTGGCCTTAGTTATCCATGTACTGGTAACCTCAAGGTAAGAGTACTGTGATGGCTTATAGGTGGGCCTACATCTGATGACTGAAAGAAACAGTTAGTTCAGAATACAGCTGCTAGTTTGGAACCAGGGTACCTAAAGGATTGCTTATCTCTACATATGCCTGCTCATACTTAGAGATAATCAGCCTCTTCTCCAATTTCCCCAACCATCTGAAGTATAGTAGAGTATTTCAGGGCAAAAAACCTTCACAGAGGTGGAGCTCTGGCTTTGAAATGCACTCCTAAGAGAGACTTGCCTGGTGCCCACTCTGATGTCTTTCTGGTGCCAGGCAAAGGGCTTATTATTTCCCCAGGCTTTTAAAGTTTTCTAATGTTTTATTCCAGCTCATATATTATTTTTCTGCAGCTTTTATGGATCTGTTACCTTTAGGTTATTGTTATGTACTAGCTTTTTATTGTGTTTGTTAAAATATTTTATTTTAAGCTACCCTGATAACTAATTTAAGGATAAAATAAACAAATATTCTTTTCTGGTAAAGCATGTTTTCAGCAAGCCCTGAAGCTAAATTTTTGTACATAGTCTAAGGGAAAGTAGATATGGGGCAAATGTGTCAATCAAATGAGTTAATAATGCACTGCTGCTCTGCCACTGGTCACATAGGAACAACAGAAATTGGACACATGGTTTAAACTGAGGGGAAAAAAAGGAAACATGTTCCAGGAAAATGCTTTATGGTTCCTGCCACATGTTAGGGCTTGCCTGCTCTCCACAGTTTTGGCACCCCACGTTAAAATGAGCTTTCTTACCTGTGATTCCTGGATCTGTGTGAGCTTTTTCTTCTCCTGTTCTTCTTCTTGCTTTTTCTTTTTTTCTTTCTTTTCTTTCTTTTTTGCTGTCTTTAATTTCTTTTTTATTTCAAACCTGGGCTCAAAACAAGATTAAAAAAAGATGAGTAGCAGTCTGCAATCAGTTTTAGACAGCATCAGATATTGGTAGAAAACTAAAATAGTATGGTGGATTAAAAACTCTTAAAGCAAGGGAATGATAAACAAGAATGGAGCAAATTAAAACTTTGTAATAATTAATGCTTTGTAATAATTACAGTAGAATTAAATAAAATGTATCCATTGATTAATGCCAAAACAAGGTGCAAATTATTGGCAAAACTAGGTACTTAGTTGCTCAGTTTCAGAGGAAACAACCAAGCTGGGAGGTGAATCAGGGTAAGTATTTTAAGTAGGTGGGGTTTGTATCTACTTTTGCAGTGAGCGGAGTTCAGACAGACGAAAAGATCCAGGCACCAAACTATCAAATTAAGATCGGGTTCTACTGCAGCCTTCCCAAACCTACATCTCCGACACTCCCAAGTCAGCATAACCAGTATAGCCCAATACATCTGCAGGCCCTCAAGTTGGGGAACGCTGTTGCACTGTATACATCAAAAGCCCAAACAATCTTTACAGACAGATTTGGCATGGTCAGAACAAAACAGCAAACACTTAACCACTTGATTATGCCAGGAAATGGAGAGCTTTATCTGTCCAAACTCTTTTTAGAAAACTGCAATTCAAACAGCAGCAGGTGAAATCCTACCAATGATTTGCTTTGCAGGATACAACTAAAACTCTCCATCCTAATTCCAGTCGAGGGCAGGATCTACAGTACTGCTTTAAAACATTTTATAACAGTAGTGAGAACTGTTGGGGCCCAGGACACACTCCATATACAGTTTTCAAACCATTTTCAAAGTGTCATATCCTGCTTGGTGTAGATCTGGCCTAGATTGCAAGGAGAGTCTGGAGTGCAGCAGAAGAGAACGGCATGTCCTTCTAAGAGCTCCAGGGTCAGAAGATGCATATAAAAGTGGTACAAGAATGTAATTTCTCCTAGCAAAAGCACATACTATCTCTCAATGCTTTTAAGACCTGTCAGGCTCAAATATCAGTGTGTGTGTTGTTTGATAGCTAACTCTGGAGCAGTTAAAGTGGAAAACAAATCTAACACATACTAGTATCTTCTTACAACCTGAGAAAAGTTAATTACTTTATGCATTGGCATTTATTCTACTTTTAAACTTGGTTTTTGGCCAAATAAGCTAAAGGCCAACAAGTAACCGATTTCCAGGCATCCTCTCAGTTCTAAGGAGTTCTAAGGGAAAGTAGGCATGGAGCAAAAGGAAAGACAGCAGATACACTAAAAAGACTAAAAGTGGTGGGGGGATGCATGTGCAAATGGTTGTGTAAGTCACCTTCTCTTCAGAACCTCTCTCTTCTCTATCCGGTTAAACAATTCCTGCTCCCTCTCCTTTTCTGTCATCTGTTCCAGACGAGCTCTGTCTTCTTCATCGCCCATGAGATCCTCCCCATAGCCATCGGTAAACTCATCGTCAGAAGTTGAATCAGAGTCCGAGGTGGAACAAGAAGTGTTGCTGTCTGAGTCAGATACTTCACCTAAAAGAGAACACAAATATTTCACTATGTTACAGAGCCAAGGAACTCCAAGCCCAAGGTCATCATATAACTGCACTTGCTCACATCCATTCCTTGTTACCCTTGTATCTCCCTAACTTCCCCACCCACGTATCCATCTAAATTTGGCCTCTAATCTCCTAAAGCAGGGCCCTGTGTTTTGCTTATACCATTTCAGAGTGCGTCATGTACACCGATAGCACTAAAATGCATACATACCTGTGAGGAAGATACGAGTATCACCGACAAACTTTGACTATAGTAGGAGATCATATTAATACCTTCCTAGATATCCCTTGATAAACTGATATCAAGAGACATAAGTGAGCATAACTGTGCATAGTATTCAGTTGCAAGACTCAAACTTTGCCCAAATTTACTTTTAGGCAAAATGTATAGGCACAGACCAAAGGTCCAATAATGTCAAGAAGGTTTTAAAACAGAGAATGCTTGAAGTTACATGAATTCATATAATTCATTCTATTCTGAGGGCAGGTTACAGCCAAGCATGTTACAGCAATGACACAGATGAAACACATTCCTGAAGGTAAAGAAACGCCAAAACCTACTGAAAATAGAAGTGGCTAAGAAGTTTAACATTCTAACTAACCTGTGTTTTTTTTTCCTTTTAACCTCTCTCATTCAGCCAATACTCTAATATCCATCCCAGCTGAATACTTCCTACACATGAGCACACACTCACCGTTCTCTGTCTCACCTCCTCCAGCTCAGAACAGAGATTTCTACTCAAATGCACCTATCAGAGGGACCTGTGCTTCAGTTCACAGGCTGAGGAATAATGGCTTTGGGTAAAGGAGATGTTTTAGTGTGCACGGTACTGGTATTCCCTAATGTTTCACTCACTTTTCAGTATCAGTTGTGAAACATTAGGGACTAGCCAATAGAGCTGAATAAGTGAGACCATTGCTTATGGCAGGCAGGGCACTTTCTTAGAGCCTTATTGGTAGCATTTGTTCATCATTCTCTTTACTATGTTGATATTAGATAAGCCAGGATATGGCTTTCCTGATAGTTTCCATAACAATGTGTAAAAAAAAAAAAGAGAGATTGATACAGTTTATGGAATAAAGGAGCAACATCTTACATCTGAAACAGCAACAGGCCGATTACTATTTTTATACAGCAGTTATAAATATAGTTCCAAGCCACTGAATTTGCATATGGAAGCAGAAAGGACAAAGAACAGAACAAGAAAATAAAATCACTGATAGTTTATTAAGGAAGACTCAAGCTATCCTTCCTTTCTTCCCATTTATTTCTAGATCTAAGAGCAGAGTATGAAACAGAATTTAAAGAAGAGAGTAAGGAACTGCACACATATATGGTAGACACATATTTAGTATATCAGCCTGGCCTATTGCAAATATCTAGGAAAAACCACCCATATTTTAACCCAACAGAAAGCGAGTGCCCCAATGACAATTCCTATTGCCAGATCCACTCTTTTACCTTCTTCAGGTGCTGAGCTCTCTGGAGAGCTGTCTTTGTCAGAGCTGCCTGATGAGGCTGCTTTGTTCATTTGCTTCTTCATGGCACCTTTCTTCTCTGCTTTCCCAACTTTTCCTTTCTTTTTGCTTTTAGAACCTCCAACTGTCCACTGCAGCAGAAGAAGAATTAAAGGGAAACAAGGCTAAAATCATTCTCCAAATATATAATAAATTTAAACATCAAGTTAATTTTTACTGGAGAAACAGGACAAACCATAAACTAAAGAGAAGACCATTGCAATGTAGATTTCTGCTGCAGAAGCCATGTATCCAATTGCATTTGGTGGGCTGGGATCAAAGAGACAGAAGAACCAATGCTCGAGAAATCCTGCTAAGTTGTATCATGTTTCTTTAAACAAAGCAACACATTTTGAAGAGTTTTATTGTGTAGAAGATGCGGGCTGCTTTCCATTGGAATTACTCATCATATATGTTTTTAATTAGTTTTATGTATTTTATGTCATTTGTATTGATGTTGTTCCCCGCCTCGATGTTGAGGGAGAGGCGGGTAATAAATACATTATTATTATTATTATTATTATTATTATTATTATTATTATATTGATTTATTTATATATTTATATTTATATATTTTATATTTATTACATTTGTATACCGCCCCATAGCTTAAGCTCTCTGGGCGGTTTACATAGGATTAAAACAATTAAAAACAATATACAAAAATTAAAATAGCAAAAACATACAACATACACACAATACACGCATACATTTAAAACCGCTACAACAGCCCAAAAAAGCTACAAAAACAAAAAACAAACCCAGGCTCCTCAGATATTGCCAAATGCCTGAGAGAAGAGGAAAGTCTTGACCTGGAGCCGAAAAGATAACAATGTTGGCGCCAGGCAGGCCTCGTCAAGGAGATAGTTCCATAATTGGGGGGCCACCACAGAGAAGGCCCTCTCCCTTGCTGCCGACCTCCAAGCTTCCCTCGGAGTAGGCATTCGGAGGAGGGCCTTAGATGTTGAACGTAGTGTTCAGGTAGGTTCATGTCGGGAAAGGTGTTCCGTCAGATATTGTGGTCCCAATATTTGTATCAAGAAAAATGTCATTCAATAAGTAAATTTAATGTTTGGAAGACTGTTCCTCTAAGAAGGCTAGATGACCATTCACAATCCAAATTGCTTCCAAGCAATTGAGAAAAATAGCCAATAGCAGCTGCAGTAAGTTACTTCTCTAACTTAAATGGAGATTCATCTAGCTGTGTAAAATATATAGTAGCTGCGCTCAGATGTAATGTTAAAGCATGGTTTAGCCTAGCCTCCCACCAGGCTTACATGCTCCTCCTTTCTTTCTCCACTTCTGGCATGGCCTCAAGGAAGAGACTGGAATATTCCACTTCTATTTTAGATGAAATGCAGATTGGCATGTCAACTGAACCCTAAACTATCATTAATCCTAACTATAATTAGGGAAAACAAACCAGCTTCATAAACTATGGTGTGAAATTGGCTTGTTTCCAAACACAACAGTTACGGCGAGAATTTGTCTGGGTCCGGACAATATGTCAAGTTGTGAATAATCAAAAACAGAAGTGAAAGCTTTCAATCTTGTCCTCCAGGCATAGCCACTAGCAGATTGGAAGCTTTTGTTTCTGTTTTCGAAGGGAGAACGCATAAGGCCAGGAGAGGGAGGGGGAGTAGGCTCATTCATATAATGCTAAACTATGGTTTAACATTATGTGCAAATCAGATACCAGGCCTGTGTGAAATACTTTCTAGTTTTGGTCAGCTTGCCAACAGACCTGTTTCTGACATTTTAAATTGCCCCAATCTTCCAGCTTTGACGTTTAGGCATAATGGCCCTTAATACATTATTCATAGAATTATAGAATAGTAGAGTTGGGAGGGGCCTATAAGGAATCCACTCAATACAGGAATCTACCTTAAAGCATACCTGAAAGATAGCTGTCCAGCTGCATCTTGAAGGCCTCCAGTGTGGGAGAGCCCACCACCTCCCTAGGTAATTGGTTCCATTGTTGTACTGCTCTAACAATCAGGACGTTTTTCCTTATGTCCAGCTGGAATCTGGCTTCCTGTAACTTGAGCCCATTATTCCGCATCCTGCACTCTGGGATGATCAAGAACAGATACTGGCCCTCTTCTGTGTGACAACCTTTCAAGTATTTGAAGAGTGCTATTATGTCTCCCCTCAGTCTTATCTTCTCCAGGCTAAACATACCCAGTTCTTTCAGTCTCTCCTCACAGGGTTTTGTTTCCAGACCCCTGATCATCCTCGTTGTCCTCCTCTGAACACGCTCCAGCTTGTCTGCATCCTTCTTGAAGTGTGGTGCCCAGAACTGGATGCAATACTCAAGATGAGGCCTAACCAGTGCAAATACAGGGGAACCAGTACCTCACGCAATTTGGGAGCTACACTTCTATTAATGCAGCCCAAAATGGCATTTGCTTTTTTTTGCAGCCACATCACACTGTTGGCTTATATTCAGCTTGTGATCTACAACAATTCCAAGATCCTTCTCACTTGTAGTACTGTTGAGCCAAGTATCCCCCCAATCTTGTAACTGTGCATTTGGTTTATTTTTTCTAGGTGTAGAACTTGGCATTTATCCCAATTAAATTTCATTCTGTTATTTTCAGCCCAGCGCTCCAGCCTATCAAGATCACTTTGAAGTTTGTTTCTGTCTTCCAGGGTATTAGCTATCCCACCCAATTTTGTGTCGTCTGCAAATTTGATAAGCACTCCCTGCACCTCCTCATCCAAATCATCAAAAAAACTGTTGAACAGCACTGGGCCCAGGACTGAGCCCTGCGGTACTCCGCTCATTACCTCCCCCCAGTTTGAGAAGGTACCACTGATAAGCACTCTTTGAATACAATTCTGTAGCCAACTGCGGATCCACCTAATAGCTGTTCCATCTAGCCCACCTTTATTAAAGAGAAGGTAAGAAAGACAATGTAACCGTAAACCATAATCACATCCCATTTAACTGTAAACCATAATTTAGGGTTTTGTGCATGCGAAGGAATGTGTCTCGGCAAAGTGCCATGCTCACACGCTCCCCCTCCCACGTGACCAGAAGGAGGAATAAGATAAGCTTCCATTTCCATTTTGCAGATTCCAGGTTTGTCATTATGTACAAACCAGGAATTGAGATTTTAAATAAACTCTAGCTTGCTGACCACCACCCACAACCCAATATCCAGGATTTGAAGATGGTATGTGTAACATTTGACTAGAGTTTATTTTAAAACACAACACCTGGTTCACATGTAATGAGAAGCCAGGTATTTGCTAAAGTGAAATTAAATTCTGGTTTATTCCTCTTCCCAGTCATATGAGAGAGGAAAGATGGAGTGCTCAAGCCTGGCATGGGCATGCTCCTGCAAGTAACCTTTGGTTTATTGTTACATATGAATTCACCCATTATCTTTCAAATCAACATTGCCAAAGGTGAGGAATATCAATTACAAACACAATGGCTGAATTCAGACAACACGATAGTCAATGGTGGGGTAATAATCAACTTTACAGTTGTTCATCTAGGGGGTACTCCCCACACAACATGGTAATAAATAATCAACTGCGGTGTGGATTAGGATCAGCGCTAAGTTGACTATGGCAGCATTCGGACAACACGATAGTCAATACAACTGACGATTGTTTCCCCCCACCAGTTGCTTATTGTGTCGTTCGAATTCAGCCAGTATGAAGGAAAGATCACACCATGGTAACATAAAGCTACTAAAGCATGCTCATCATTCTGTAGTACTGTTGATTCCCCCCTCCCCGATTATTTCACTTCATGCTTCATAGTTTATCCACTTACACCTTTATACCTCGCCCTTTAGCAAGATAGGCTCCCAGAGTGGCTTACAAAGATAAGTAGTATGACAATCCTTGCCCTTAGGTTTACAAACCAAATTTAAGTCATGACACTAAACCAGAATAATGCAACAGCAGATCGTCCTCTCTCACTTAGAGATATGATGGCCCAGCAAACCCCCAGAAAAAATCGGGGAAAAAAACCATTTTTTCCCAAAGCCTTTTTTTGTTTTGTTATTTCTGAAAAATTGAAAAAAATGAAAAGAAAATGGATTATGGAATGTTTTATTTTAGCATGATGAAAAAAATGTTTAAGACAAGGTGTTACTTCTGCAAATTATTAATTCAATTTGTAATAACTGCCTTAATATACTGTACTTTTCAATATACCAAATGTGATAATTTTATGCCAAACCAACTTGCACATAGTTACATTTTATGTTCCCAAAGTAACAAAGTGACTTTCAATCTGTAAAAAGTGCTAATATTGCATTTCTCCCCCAATTTTCCAAAAACTTCAATCCCCCCCCCCCCCCGAAAAACCCGGAAAACTTTTTCCATGGCTTCAAAATTTCCGGAAATTTTACATCTCTACTCTTACTACCAGAGCTTTTCAATGAATCTTTTCAAAGTTAGATAGGCAAATACTGCCATTTCTGTAGAGAAGAAAATTGAGAAGAACAAAAAACAGTTCCTGAAGGAGAACAGTTCTCCAAAATGCGTTAAGCGTAATAAAACTTGAGGTTTTTTGAGCACCGGAGTTTGCCTCCTCTCTTGTTGTCTGTTCACGGTGCCTTTCCCTTCATATTCATGCCTAATGACATTAACCACCATTTAGGTATTATTCAGCTCTATTACATCACCACCAATGTATAAAGTCCCCTTTAGGTGCTTTACAGTGCCAGCCCTTTTGTATCCCATGTATATAGATCTTATATATCTCCCATGGGCGGTATTTTAAAGTAGTTTTCTTTAGCCGTTAAGTACTATTGAAATAGGGAACTCTATTTAAAACTTTTAACCACACAGTTTGCCTTCAAGACAGACTTGCAACAATTATTCATGCTCCGGTAACCTCCCATTTGGATTATTGCAACACATCATAAATGGGTCTGCCTTTAAAAATGGTCCGGAAACTTCATTTAGTCAAAAATATGGCGATTAGATTGCTAACTGGGACTGGCTGATCTGATCATATTATGCCAATACTTCTTCATCTGCACTGGCTGCCAGTCTGTTTCGGGGCCCAATTCAAAATGCTGTTTTTGACCTTTAAAGCCCTAAACAGCTTGGGGTCAGGTTACCTGAAGGAATGTCTCCTCCCATATTTACTTACCAAGACATTAAGATCATAATCTGAGGCTCTCCTCCAAATGTCCCCACCAAATGAAATAAAGTGGGTTGTTACAAGAGAGGACCTTTTCAGTGGAATGCACTCCTGTGTTATGATATTTCCAGCACCAGGTGAAATTTTTTTATTCTCCCAGACATTTTAAGATATATTATAGCACTTTAAGTACTCTATTCTGCTCCTGATTTATTTTTGCTTTTATGATATTGTAAGAGTTATTCTTTGTTGGTGGTTATATCCTGCACTGTTTTTCTTTATTCTTTTATTGTATTGTTACCACTCAGAGAACATCAGTTATTGGGCAGTTTAAAAGTACAGTAAATAAACAAATAAATAAGATCTTGTCAGCAAGTTCCATCACCCTAGAATTTCCCATCCTAACACCATACCTTTCTCAGGCCCAGTATCTAGACTAATCCAATAACTACACTATAATAATAAAATCTTTGGACAAGGTATTGGCAAGAGGAGAAATATAACTGCCAGAATTTTAACTGGTACAGCCTATTGGGATCATATCTTGCCAGTGTTAAAGAGCTCCATTGGCTTCTTTTCTGTTTCCAAGCCCAATTCAAAGTGTTAATATTGGTTTTTAACACCCTTAATGGCCAGAAGAGAGGTACTTGCCCAAATTCTGAGATTCTCACGATTCCCTCCTTGTTTAGAGGTGAAATGGGTGACACCCAGGGAGGGGGCCTTTTGGGATGACATTCCAGGGAGGTGTACTTGGTATGAGCATTGTATTCTTTTTAGGCACTAAGTAAACCCTTTTATATTTTCCCATGCTTTTAAAGAATTTTAGGCATTTTAACTCCTGGCTAAATTACTCTCTTTAGGTGCTAGTTGGTTATATTATGTGGTCTTTTGTTTTTTTGTTTTAACACTGTAAGCAACCCAGAAACCAACTTTGGTGAAAGACAATATATAAAATATTTTAAATAAATAGATACAAATGGGCTTTGCAATGTGTGACATAGCTGAACAAAATTATGTATCTCCAAAGGCCATGTTAGTCTGTTGCAACAAAAGAACAATTTCATGGTGCCTTAAAGACTTGCACATTTATTATGGCATAAGCCAGTCTTTCCCAACCTGGTGCCCTGAAAATGTTTTGGACTATAACCTCCATCATCCCCAGATAGCATGGTCATGAAGGAAGTTCTAATCCAGTGTATTGACTGAGCACTCAGTTGGGGAAGGCTGACATTGGCTTTCATGGACTAGAACACAATGGTTACCTTACTTTGGCAGCAGGATTAGAGAAAAATGTAAACGTGGAGGTCAGGTGGAAGTGAAATGGTTACTGCCATTTAAACCAGAAGTGATAGGGCTGAATTTCTTGTTAAGTTGTCATTTCAGCAGTTCATGCTTTAGTCTCCCTCTCAAGCTCCTTTGTTCAAGAAGGGCCACTTTCTGGTCATTACTATTAACGGGAGGCAGTGGAACACAAGTTGTTTTCCAAATCTAGACATATTGAATATGAGTATGTGTGCCGCCACAGCCTCAAACACTAGGCCTAGACGCACACACCCCTCTCAGGCTAAGCACATCTATCTTCCACCTAACTAACCTCCAACCAACCAACTAACCAACTACAAATCACTCCCTCACACTATACTCCTCCCCCTTCCCTTTTCCAGCATCACCAGCCACACCCACTCAGTCCAACATTCCGCACTCTCCAAACACACTGACCCAGACATACTTAAGGAGACAGAAATGTGGGGTATTGCCACAGTATGCAACACCAAATGTACCAGGCCTTTGTAGGATGAGGGCTCTATAAATGTTTGTTTATTGTCTTTCTTGTTATTTATATTCCCATCACTAATTCTGCAGTAATTCACATTAGTTCATTTGATACAATCCACTTTTGTACATAAACATACCTCAACATCACTGTCTGAAGTCTCAGAGTCTGAAGATGCTGTTGGCTTGCTAGCAGGTGCTTCCTTTTCCTCAGAGTCACCGCGTTTCCGTTTGGCCAATGACAGGAGCTCCTGATGAAAGCAATAGCACAGAGTTAACTTAAAAGATGAACAGAATCTTCCAAAATGGAGCGATATGATTTCCAGTACAGTACTTCACCCACCCCACCCATATCAGTATTTTAAAGTCTCCCTCAGAAAAAGGTAACAATGATATGTCATTGCATAGTCTGCTGCACAAGATAAAAACTAAAATGTTCACCAGGTGAACAAAAGCAGAGATTTTTCTTTCACACCCCTACTCCTTTGAACTCCCTCCTGAGTAAAGCTGACAGGTGCCTGACCTTATTAACTTCAAGAAAAGTATAAAATGTATTTCAGAAAGCTTTAATAACATGTTATCCTTCTGTTAAGTTGTTAAATGGCTCAGTGTTTTTTTATAGCTGATTTAGGTGTAAAAGTATTTGATGTTGACTATTCCAATTAGACAATATTTTAAAGTGTTGTAATTCACTTATAATTCATGCAGAAATATTTTAAATATAAATGTAAAATAAATACAAATAGCTGGACACATTGCAGAATAAGTATTACACATGGTCCTTTGAAATTTTGTCAGCCAGATACTACACTTTTAAAAACACACTCACTAATATATTTGTTACCATACAATATCACTGGCCTGAATGGTTGAAAAATGCAGGTTGCTTTTCACATTAAAATGTTTGCTTATGGGAGTGCTCACACAAATTAACACCTTAACTAAAATTGCTCTTGGAGTGTGTGTGGGGGGGTGTAGGCTTCATACTTGTGACTTCAAGACTTCAAACACCTGCATAGATGCACTAGAGAATTCTATGGAGCCCCGTGTCTGACAACCACAAAGTCATGGATATAAAGGAAACTGGGAGCATTATCACAGGAAAGAGGCTTAGATTGATTTCTAAGTGTCAATCAGTATGGATTGAAAAACATGTACTGAGCTCAATAGAATCTGCAACCCAAGAGCTAAGTATTAATTGCCAAAGATTATGTCAGTGATCTGGTCCAGATGTCATGCTACCTGATCTTGAAGCTTAGTTTGGGCATCAAGAGGCTCATGCACTCCCCCTCCCCTTCCTAGCTAATGAGAATGATGGTTTCCATGACACCTGAACCATAGTCACTACTAGCCCATTAATTGCTTCCAAACCAATGGTTCAAGCTAGGGTAGTTTCACCGCTGTGGGGTGCTCTGAGTCGCCAAACCATGTTTTGAAAAACCATGGCAGCATGTTTTATTTACTGGCCCTTTGTCTGAGAAGCTGTACTTCAGAGGGGTTTGCTTGTTTGCAAAGTGAAAAATGATGCAACTCCTAGTAGTGTATTTAGTAGCAATTTGACTAAAGGCCTTGAAACATGTAAGGAGATGGTACTTCTCCAAGTGCTGAAGAAAGATGCTTTGCATTTTCTTCTGACTAGCATTCCCCCATGCCCTCTGTCAGCTTCTACTATTTGAACTTTCCCATTTCTACAATTCTGATTCTTATGAACTACAGTTTTTGAGCAACTAGAAAAGAGTGCAATGTAGAAATAGATCATTTATTTATTTATTACATTTATATACTGCCCAATTGCCGAAGTTCATGTGGCCCTCCAGATGTCGCTGGACTGCAACTCTCATCAGCCTTAGCCGGCACAGCTAATGGTGAAGGATCATGGGAGTTGCAATCTGACAACATATGGAGAGTCCCATGTTTTCCATCTCTAGTTCTAACTAGATTCTTTGTAAGTAGTTCTCAAACCCAAAATTCTCAGATATATGCTGGCTTATATTACCTGAAGATTTGGAAGGTTAACATCACAATAATTAAAGGTTTGTTTACACATTTTGCCAAATATAAATACTGCAGAAAGTGATGATTTCAGCATGTAAAGGAGTTTTTTTTTTACTGACAAATATATTTTAAAATTTACTAATTCTATCTGAGAGCCAGTATGGTGTAGTGGCTAATGTTGGCCTGGGAGTCGGAAGATTTGGATTGTAATCCCCACTCAGCCATGGAAGCTCACTGGGTGACTTTGGGCCAGTCACAGACTCTCACACCAACCTACTTCACAGGACTGTTGTTATGAGGATAAAATGGAGAGGATTATGAATGCCACCTTGGATTCCTTGGAGGAAATAAGCAGGATATAAATAGAATAAATAAATAAATAATGTGCATCACTGGTACAAACTCAGCACCTCTGCTTTACACCATCAGGCTGCAAAACCAGGCAATATCGTTTCAGGAAGATTAAAGCTAACAATTGCATTGAGTGAGTAAGTATCAATTTCAGATTCTTGTACACTCTATCAATCTAATATTAAGGTGACATATTTGGGTTTAAACTGACCGGCAAAATTCTTATGTTTGTGTATGTTCCACTGAATTCAATGAAACACATGCCAAGTGCATGTGTTTAAAGAGTATGGTATTAGTCCCATTGATGTCAATTGTCTTATCTGTGTAACTAGGCTGTTTAATTTTAAACTGTGTCTAGCAGAAGAATTGCTTAGCATCCAGACAGTCCAACTTTCATTCTCGGTCAGCGGGGCAGTGGAACAGGCAGTCAATAAATATTGAAAATCAGTATCCCCTGGTCAGATTAGATAAGAACACCCTACAACATCTGCTGGAGAAACTGTCTTATTGAAGGATGCACAATAGGTGTAAACAAGAAAATATTATAATGACGTATGAATGTATAAAGGCTGGCCCAAGTAGCTGTGCTAGAGATGTCCACAAGGGGAGTGTCTGTAGCCAATGTTATGGAGGCAGCAGTGAAATGCATATAACAGGCTGTGATTCCGTTTGGAGTGAACGAAGTGGCTCTTAGATCAGTTAGGTGAGAGTAATATGTGCCTGGAAATATCTACTAATAGTGGACCTGAACACCTTCCTCTTCTGGTGCATCCATCTTGTAAGACACAACTAAGAGACCATATGAACTCCTCGGAGCAATGTTGATAGGTCCTAGGGCACAAGCTTGAACCACTTCTCCCAAGGGTGGGAAGAGTTAGGGCAAAATTATTTTCTGAGTTCTTTGGAAGACCAAGTTTACCTTGGGAATGAAAGACACGTTTTGGGCAGAGGACAACCCTTTTGGAATGGAACATGAGAGAACCCCAAGCTTGTCTACCCTCCAGGACACAATCTTCCAGCTGAGTTCCTTATAGGGAAAATAACAGATAGGTTCAAAGCACGGGGAAGTAAGAACCCAAAACACCAGAGGCAAATCCCAGTGAAAAACTTGCGAGTGGGGGTGGGGGAAGAGAAAGGTGTATGAAGCCCTCACAGGAATCATTTTATGGGGAGAGAGAAAGGAGAATAGGAATCCACCCATGCCCTAGCAAACTACCCTAGGCCACTACATGGCTCTTGAGAGTATTGTGCCAGCTCCTATCCCAAGCTGGACTGAAGGAAAACCATCAGACACCTGGGTGGTGTTGGGCTCGATGTAGTGACATTTGCACCACCTCTAGAAATCACCAGTCACATCAAATATCTTGTTGGTAGAATACTGATAGGAAGCCAGGATGGCACAAACCAATTTGACAGTTCCAATTGTAGGAGTGGTCACTATTCAAATTCCAAGATGTGCAGCTAGAGTCACTTGAGCTTCTGATGGAGTACTGAACCTTGTGATCAGACATCTGGATAGACTGGTATCAAGTACGGTTGGAAGACACAAAGGTCTATGAGAACCATAGCCCCTTTGGCCAAAATTAAGATTTACACCTTTTGTGCTTGAACCTTGCACAGAGTTCTCATCAACAGCAGGAAGGCATCCAGAAGTCTCAGGGCCTCTGGACTGACAGGGGATCAATAACTTTTGCCCTGAGTCTTGGAACCTTGAGAAAGACCTGACTGTTTTGGTGTTGGGGCTGCTTGCAGATAAAGTGATGGACAGTATTCTACAGAGTTCAACAACCACTTGAAACATTTCCATTTCCCTAAACTAGTTCTGAAATACTCCATTAAGAGTGATGTAATTCTACACCCAAGGCAGAAAATATCTTTCTGACTGGGAACTGTTGGAACAAGTGCGTCTCTCGTGGTTTGAGAGAGCCTTGGTGGCCACGTTGTCTGTCCAAATCAGTACATGAGTATGTGAAACTTTATCCGAGAAGGAAAGTAGAGCAAGCTGGACTGCACATAGATCCAGCCGATTGACTGGGGAGGAGGCTTCCACTGGTCTTGTGTCATGGCTTTCCTACAACATGACCCCCATTAACATTAGTATCAGAGGTCACTTTGATGCAGAGTTATTCTTATAACTTCAACTACAGCAAAAGGAGGCATATGTCCTGGGGAATCCTGAGCTTCAGTGATATGTTACTGGTGATCGGACATTAATATAGAAAGTAAAGAGCACATGCTTTGCACACAGAAGGTCCAGGTTCAATCCCCAGCCACTGCAGGGACTGAGACTGAAATAGCGTGATGGGAGAAACAATGGATCCCTATAGTTGGGGCAGGAACACACGGGGCAATTTCCTTGATAAGATCACCCATGTGGTAAGTGACAGGAAAGCTTTGAGAAAGGTGTCTATTATGAACCCCAGATATTGAAGCCCTTTTGTGTTGACTGGAGCGCGTTTTTGGACTGGTTTATCATAAACCCATGCTGTTCAGGGTATGAAACATGATGTCTATATCTCTCTCAAACTGGGCTGCTGCTGAAGATATGATCAGTAAGCTGTCCAGATGGAGTAGACATGAAATCTTCAGGTCTGGTGGTAGGCCACCATAACGTTTGGGGTAGGGGAGAGGCCAAATGGAAAGGTCTTTTACTGTTACCATTTCATTCTGTCAAAGAATCTCAGGAAACACTTGTGGACTAGTAAAATTGGGATATGAAGGTAGGCTTACGTAAGGTTGATTAATACCCTCATTATTTCCATTCTGAACTCCCTCTGTTTGGCAGAACTATTCAGGAATTGGAAATCCAGAATAGTTTACCTGTTACTATTCTTCTAAGGCACCATGAGGATGATAAGAGGACCTTTCAGGCTAAGGGACTGATTGATAGCTTCTGCAATTTGAGTGCATTTCAGAAGGAGACTTAAGGCTATTCCAAAGCAGGGGCTCAAGACAAGCAATCCAACCCTGCCTTTCAGTGGAAGAAAGAACCAAAGACTGAAAGAATCTTTCTCTCCAAAAAGTAAATTACCCTATTCTAATTTAGACCTGCCATTTACAAAAAAGGAGCCGATCATTTGCTACCTTCTCTGCTGCCCTACTGATCAAGAAAAAAATAAACCTGGTTTGCTTGCTTGCCACAATCTGTACCTTGCAGAAACTAAAACAAATAGAGACAAGTAGTGGACATATTAATGGCTTAGGTGCCAGAGAAACATCCAGAGTGCAATACAGATCTCAGCACATAAAACCAAACAGTAGCAATTACACCCTGCAATGAGCCAAGGAAGCTCACTAGCAGCACTGTGGTACCAAGAAAGAATCAGTAAAACTTTAGATGCAGTATATACACCAAGAAGCTGGCTAAAGGAAGCATTAAGGACAGTAAGATATGGAAGTTGGAGTACTAAGCTTGAGAGGACCAACAATGCAGAACTTGTGTTGGGGGGGGGGACTCATGTGGAGCTCTCCATCCCGATGGCAATAGGACAAAAGTAAAGTAAACCACGCCAATGTGAACCAAATTCAGACATCACATGGGGAGATTCCTCTTGTTGAAGAAATGATAACTGAAGAATTTGCTACAAGGTTCCAAGAAGTACCAGACTAGTTATCCTTCCATCCCAGCCACCGAATACCATTAAGACAGAAGGCTTATTCAGGTGGATCCCAGGTTCATGGCAATCTACACAGACCTTGCCTACACATCCTGCCATTTGCTACAGCGGACCCTCTTAGTCCATCGCTACCAATTCTCTCTACCCCCTGGTGCACTGCCTACCACTGTGTCTCAATAACCTGGCCACTTCCGAGGTAGGTTGCAACTACCCCACTCACGCCCCTTCCATCCCCTCAACCACGTTTGTTGCCAAGAGACCTTCTCTCTCCACCTCCCAGCCAGTTACACACACACACCTCACCCTCCCTCCCTGGGGTGCGAAGACACTCGCCCAAAGAGGGAGGATGGGAAACACAAACCAGACCCAAGGGGATCCCTCACACATCCACGCAGAGTGATGCCGACGGAGTTCTGGGCCCAGCTTGGCGGCGGCGGCGCTACTACCCACCTGGTCCAGGTTCTCCTCGCTGCCGCTGTCCTCGGTGTCTGAGTCAATGAGGACCCGGCCTTTCCGCTTCTTCACCATGGCGGAGCTGGCCCGTCGCCACTCCTCTCCTCAAAGCGGACCCCACAGACGGTGCAGCACTCTGAGCGGCCGGGCCTTCGCCGAGCCAGCCGCCCGCCAGCCAGCCAACCAGCCCGGGACACAAAGGGCACCGAGCATGCGCTGAACGCCGCCCCGCCTGCCGGGGCGGGGCCAAGGCGCAGGCGCCGGGCGTAGGCGTGGCCAGCGAAGGAGCGCCACTCGCCGGTTGGAACTGGATGGGAGGAGAAGGGGAGGAGCCCCGAGACGGCCCCGCGTCAGTTGCGTCTCGTTTCTAGTCCCAGAAGACGCCTTAGCAGGAGGGAAAAGGCGCGCGCGGCGGGAGGGGGCGTCTTAGTTGCTGTTTTTCTTGGAGGAATATCAAAAGTTTATTAGCATTTTGTGGTCAATGGGAACGACCATAAGAGCTATCCCTCTTACTGTAAAAGCATTCTTTGAACAGGGTTCTCCTTAAACGGCTGTTTGAAGGGTAGGGCCTGTTAGGACTTGTTGAAGCCTGGTGTAGTCATTAGGCGCATATCAGGCGTTAGACTGTTCTGCGATGGTTCCTTGTTACTAAGGAAGAGTACTTCTTAGGACACGCGGCAGCGCCCTTTCTCTTGGGGGGGGGGGCTTAAAGCCCGAAGCGCTTCCAGGCAGAGAAGGGAGCGCTGTTGTTCTGGAGGCGCTGAAGGAGGAAGGCTCTCGTATGCAGTGCGGAACCTCTGGCTCCGAGCTCTTGTTTCCTGGCTGAGCGGAGCTTGTTGTACTCTGGCTCTGGTGACGTCCGGACGGCTTTCAGCGTGGGACTCGCTGGCGGAGAACTCTGGAAACCTCGCAGAAGACAGGTGAGGGTGAGCAGGTTGGAGGGAGGAACTTCAAGAATAGGAAGGGGCCATGATAGGTGACTTAGCGCCCGGACCTGAGGTGTGCTATGGAAGCTGGCCTTAGTTAGCCCTCTTGTTCGTAACCACGTAGTTTCTCCTAGTTGAAGGTCTCGCCAAATGAGAACTGGGAAAATTCCAGAGTATCTTTTTGAACCAGATTGGTTCGAAACGATAGCAGCTCTTTCTAGTCAGAGGCCCTGGAACAGATGAAAACTAGCGAGCAAAATGGGAGAGTGAAATGAAAATTGTGCTGTCTTAATCCTGGTACCTCTTTCTTTAAACAAACAAGGCGGTATTCTTAGCTAAATCAGCCAGCTTAGAAAGACTGGAAGGGAAGCGTGGTGTTGTGAATCTTGATTCTGTTGCTTCTTCTTGATATGGATTAATTTGCTAGGTGGCTGTAGATGTAGTGAAGGACCTTATTTTATGCCAGTAGTAATCTCGATTAACTGTAGCATGAGAGTGCTACATTTAACTTTAGCTTATTCTGTTATATACAATCTTAGTTTGTATACATTCTCTTGCTTTTGTTCACTACTTAAGATTTACTAAACTGGTTGAATTTCTAATGTAACATTGGAAAGATCGTTCAGGTGTTATTATTTGGTATGTTTCCAGAACAATCTTGAATGGGGTCATTGGGGAGCAACAAGGCAGATATGCAGGTTTCTCACCTGTAACTGTAGTTCTTCGAGTGGTCATCTGTGCATTCACACACTATGGGCTCGTGTCGGCGCCGAACCTCATTCGGGAAACTTCTATAGCCTAGACTTCTGGTGGGAACCCCTCCCCCCACCGTCCTATCGCGCATGCTCGGGTTCCCACCTACCTCAGTTCTATGAGACCAAATTGCCTCGCGAACGAGATAGATATGAAAAATTTAATTGAACATATACAAAGAAGTAGCATGCATGCACAATAGATACTCTCTTTGACCTGGCAGCAACCAGCGAGGCCAAGAGGGGACGGTGGGTGGGTTATGTGAATGCACAGATGACCACTCGAAGAACTACAGTTACAGGTAAGCAACCTGCATTTCTTCTTCGTGGTCTCTGTGCATCACACACTATGGGCGAATAACCAGCAAACACTTACCAGAGGAGGGTAGACTCACTGGGGCATCACTGAAGGACTGAAGATACGACAGCTCGACCGAAGGTAGAGCCCTTTCTGGCTCTAACGTCCAATTTATAATGAGATGCAAAGGTAAAGGCATTGGACCATGTTGCAGCTCTACAAAGATCAGGGATCGACACTCCACGATCCAGAGCGGTAGAAGTGGAAAGAGCCCGAGTGGAATGTGCCTTCAGAGAATCTGGAGGTTCCTTCCCCACTAGCTGGTAAGTCAATGAGATAGTCTGTACAATCCATTTTGCGAATTTTTGAGCGGAGACAGGATGGCCTTTAGTCTTACCACCATAACATACAAACAGGTGGTTTGATTTTCGAAAACTGGCAGATCTAGACTTATAAAAGGCCAACGCGCGTCTCACATCCAATGAATGGAGTTTAGCGCTTAACGGTTCTAAGGACGCCTGAAAAAAAGTAGGCAACACAATGTCCTGGTTAACATGAAAATTGGACACAACTTTAGGGAGAAAGAAGGGGCCCGGCCTCAGGACCACCTTATCCTGGAAAAACTGAGTGTAGGGAGGGTCAATCATAAGAGCACATAACTCTGAACTTCTTCTCGCTGAGGTAATGGCAACCAGGAAAGCAACTTTAAAGGTTAGCAACCTAATGTCAATTGTGGCCAATGGCTCAAAGGGTTTCACAGTTAATGCTGCAAGGACAACAGATAGACTCCATTGAGGAACAATAGCACGAAATGGAGGGTGCATGTTACGTAGGCCTTTGAGGAAGCACTTGGATAAAGGATGATTAAAAACAGAAAACTGCTGGATCAAGTCATGGTTAACTGAGATGGCTGCTAAATAAACTTTAATGGAGGTCGTTTTCAGACCGACTTCGTGGAGGGAATGTAGAAAAACCAAGATATCTTGAATCTGACAAGATCTAGGGTCAAGTCCTCTGGAGGTTTTTTTCCATTTTCTGTTATATGAAGCTCTCGTAGAGGGTTTTCTGGCCTCATGCAGAATAGCCCTCACTGGGGGTGGCAGATCTAAGTCTTGCCACCTGGCTGGATTCGCCAAGCGGTGAGCTGCAGCTGTCAGAGGCCCGGGTGAAGAACTAAGCCGTGGTTCTTCGAAATCAGATTTGGCACCATTGGCAGATGGAAGAACTCCCCTTTGGCCAGGTGAAATAATGGGGCAAACCACGCTTGACGTGGCCACCATGGAGCTATCAAGATGTCGTCCATCTGGTACCACGATAGGTTCGTGACCACTTTGGACACCAGTGGGAATGGTGGAAAGGCATACACCAGATCTCTCCCCCAAGGCTTGTTGAAGGCATCTTCCAGGGATCGCTTTCCTATCCCTGCTCTCGTGCAGAAAGCATCGCAGACAGCATTTTCTGGGGTGGCAAACAGGTCTATGACTGGTTTCCCCCACTGAGCGAACAGGATATGTAACACCGCTGGAGACAGTCCCCACTCGTGTGTGTCCTGGAAATGGCGACTGAGAGCATCTGCTTGAACATTGTCTGTTCCTGCTATGTGGATGGCCGAGAGACGGATCCCATGTTTGATCATCCAGCGGAAAATCTCTAGGGTTAGTTGAAGAAGGAGTGGGGATCGGGTACCCCCTTCCCTGTTGAGATACCAGACAACCGTTGTGTTGTCCGACACGATCCGAACATGATGACCCTTGAGATACATAGTGAAGGCACACAGAGCCTTCTTCATGGCCAGAAGCTCCAATTTGTTGATGTGAAACATCTTCTCTTTGGTCGACCATTTTCCCTGGATTGACAGGTGATCGCAGTGTGCTCCCCATCCGAGCAGTGACGCATCTGAGGTGAGGATCCGCGTTGGACCAGGGGCCATAAAGGGCAACCCGTCGACTAGGTTGCACAACAGTGTCCACCACCTGAGAGCGAACCGTAGATGCTGTGGTATGACGAGCTTGACCTTGTTCGGGTTTCTGGATGGGTCGTAGTTGGCCAGAAGGAACTGTTGTAGTGGTCTCATGTGCATCCTTGCCCATCTGACCACATACACTGAAGAAGCCATGAGCCACAATAGCCTCTATAGGACGAATGCACTGACCCGTATGGAGTCCAAGGTGTGTAAAGTAAGCCGTTGGATGGTAACTGCTTGATCCCTTGGAAGAAAGGCCTTTCCCAACGTAAAATCTAGGAGAACTCCAATAAACTGGATGGATTGGGTAGGTACAAATACTGATTTTTCTTGATTTATCAATAGGCCCAGCCTCTGGAGAAGCTCCTTTGTAACTGTCACATCTCTCTCTGCCTGAAGTTGAGAGGGGGACACTATCAGCCAGTCATCCAAATATGGGTAGAGTTCTACGCTGGCCGTTCGTAAGAACGCACAGACTGCTCCCATGCATTTCGTAAATACCCTGGGGGCTGTCTTTAGGCCGAATGGAAGGACTGTGAATTGATAGGCGTTCGGACTGACTATGAATCTGAGAAACTTCTGGTGGGAACTGTGGATGGCGATATGAAAGTACACATCTTTCAGATCTATGAGGGTGAACCAGCGATTTCGCCTGAGTAGCGGTAGAATTATCGCTAGCGTGATCATACGGAATTTTATGGTTGGAATGAATTTGTTGAGGCCTCTCAGGTCCATGATGGGCCGAACACCGCCATCCCGTTTTGGGACTGTAAAGTAACGGGAGTAGAACCCGGCTGGTAATTCCGAGTGGTTGACGGGGGTGATAGCACCCTTTTGAAGGAGAGTGGCTACCTCGCAAAGCAGCACGTCTGACGGTGGAGTGACTTTGAGCAGGCCGGTAGGGGGGCGAGAAGTGAGCTCTATTTGGTATCCGTTTTTGATGATGTTCAGAACCCACTTGTCTGATGTGATTTTCTTCCAAGATTCGTGAAAATTTTGTAGCCGGTAACCAAGGTTGGGGTGCAGAGAGAGAGTGACTGGGATGGAGTCAAAGGCGCTGCTTCTGTGAAGTGTCGGGCCTGTTATGTTGTTGTCGGTAGTGACTCTGCTGATAGTTCTTTTTATGTTGAAAGGATGGTAGCCGACTCTGAAACTGGTGCGGTAGATAGGGCTGCTGTCGCACCCACCTGCGCAAACGGTACGCTTGCGAAGTCGTAGTAGGGTAAAACCCCATTTTCTTTGCCGTAGTTTTGGCCTTCTGAATCGTATCCATTGTTGTGTCTGTTGTGGTATGAAATAAACCTTCGCCATCAAATGGAAGGTCCTCTATTCTTGCCTTGGACTCTTGAGGTAAACTAGAAGAGCGAAGCCACGCATGCCATCTGAGGGTGATTACCCCGATCATGGCCTTGGACACGCAGTCTATCTGATGCCTGGCAGTTGTCAGCTCCTGTTTCGCCAAGCGAGTAGCCTCCGTTTGGAACACTTGTTCAACCTCCCTCTTCTCGTCTGGTAGGTGTGTGATGAGGGATGACATTTTGTCCCATAAGAACAGATGGTATCTGGCCATTATAGCCTGGTAATTCACCACCTTTATCGATAGGGCGGTGGATGAATAGATCCTACGGCCAAACATGTCCAGCTTCCGGCCTTCCTTATCAGTTGGCGCAGAGTGGGATCTGGACAACTTCCCTTGTGCCGACTCGACAATCATTGAGTTAGGTTTTGGATGCGTAAATAGAAACCCCGCATCATTTTCCTGAATTTTGTAGAGGGCATCCAATCGTTTGGAGACTGGTCCCATGGTGGACGGGTTCTTCCACGATTCCTGAACCATATGCAACAAGGATCAAAGGTATGGCCAGAGGAGCTGATGAATCCGTGTACATGACATCATATATTGAGTCGATGCACTTCTCTGCGGGTTGTTGATGTTCAACTCCCAAGGATTGTGCCATATGGAGCATTTGCTCTATAAAAGTCCCCACTTCTGCTGAAGGGGAGGCCCGTTTCTCGGTTCCCACCGCGTCATCAGGCAATGGAACTGATGGAGGGGCAGAGTCAGAGGACGACAAGTCAGAAGCATAATCCTCCGTGGACTGTGGAGAAGACACAGTCGGGATGTCGGTCAACTGCATCAGTAATGGCGGGGCGTCGGTACCGGTGGGTCCGGAGGGGGTGCTGAGATGGTGGCCGGCGGCGGGTGCCTGGGAGGTACCGGAGGCACAAAAACTTTGTCATCCCTCAATCGTTGCCCCGTGAAGGGGTCGAAGACGTACCGGTACCGTCCGGAAGCCTCTTCAGTGTCCTGATGGTGGGAGTACATGTCCCCCGAGGGATTTGACTGTGAGGTCCAGGAACGCGCCGAACGATCCGAGAAACGATCCCAGTCTCGACAGGGAGTGGGCGATCGGGAGCGGTAACGCCGGTCTATCGAGGCGCATCTCGATCCCGGAGCAGGTGATGGCATCGAACGAGGTGAAGTTGGGTCAAAGGCAAGTCCTTCCGACCTTGGTTCCGGAGGTGATCCCGACAAAGGATGCACCGATCCCACAGGGCTCGAACGAAACAGCGAGGGTGAGGATCTCTCCTTGCGCAGCGTAGTCGAAGGCTGGTGTCGGCTCGGTATCGAGATAGATGCCGAAGGCGATGTTGAGTGTCAAGTGCTTCGTAGACAATTCACAGGGCTGGCCCTGTGAATTGTAGACTGAAGACTTGGCAATTTGTCATGAGAAAATGTATCTCTGCTTCTCTGTTATGTGCTTATCTCAAATGGTAGGCCGAAGGCCTTGAAAGTCTCTGGGAACTAAACTAAGTTTTGCAAAGGTGGGGGCTATCTTCCTCACACTGTGGCGTCATCAGAAGAGGTTGAACCGTGCCGCCCTGTTGGCACGTGAGTTTAGATTACAGGCCTGAAGCCCTGTCTATCAAAGTAGCTTAGAATTGCCCAGCCTCCACACTATATTAGCTTTGTCCTGAGAGTAATTCCTTTGCTAGGAATTATCTCGTCTATCCTCTTGCTGCTCTGCTGCTGCTGTGAGTTACTATCTGATTTGGAATTGTGAGATGCACTCTATACATGTTCTGTTGCTGTTTGGACTTGTTACTTCTAAAGAACTCTGCCATGAAAAGTGCACTGTGGCTTTTCATAGATTTGGACTTGAGATTACTGTTCTGGATTCGTGTTCTATAGCTTGCTGTCTCCCTCCATGGAGCCAAAGTTACGGGCAGAGGGAGGCAGAAGCTGATCGTTGCTGTTCTGAAACTCGTGTGTGTGTGAGACCTGTGAGAGGACCTTCCTCAGAGCTAAAGCTACGTGAATTGGGAAGGCTCCCTAGGTCGAAGAGGTTCATTTCCTGGCTTCTGGCTTCCATGGTCAGCTCAGCGTTCCCTGACAGGCTGAGTGAAGATTTAGTTGCCAGTTGACCGATATACTACTGTTAGGAGGCCTAATCCTAGAGTCTCTCTATGTTCCATAGGATTCCAGTGCAGCGTGGCCGCTCCTGCCCTCTAAGGACTAGAGTTAATCTCTAAATGTCAGTCCCTGAGTGAGTGCTGTTCTCATTAAGCTGTTCTACCTGAAAGCTGTGTGGTCCGTCTTCAGTTTCAAGTGTGTGTTTGCAGAAATGAAACCGTTATGCTTTGAATTTCCGTGTGATTACAATAAAAGAAATCTCACTGTTATTGTTGTGTATCAGTGTACCTAAAGTCGTGAGCAAGAACTTTAGAGAGTTAGCCAGAGTCACGACAGGCGACAAGATTGGTCGAGCCAACGGTATCGAAGGAGCCGCTAAAGGGGACAGCACAGACCGCGTCAGCGGTATGGAGACCAAAGGTGACAGTATCGGTCGCGCCATCGGTACCGGAGATCTCATCGGTACCGAGGCCGGCCCCGATGAAGGCGGTATCGAGGAAGCCAATTTCTCTGTTGGGTGACTCTTATGGATTTTGACAGGCTTCTCAGCATGTTTTGCCTTCGCCTTCTTCTTACGGCTGACTTCCTCCTGAGTCGCCAATGCCTTTTTAGGCTTCTTAGCCTTAGCTTTCTCCACAGTGGGAGCTGGCTCGGTCGTAGGCGGGCGAGCCTTCGGACGCTCTATGGGCGCGTGCTCATAGGGAGCCGGGCGAGAAGGAACGTTGACCGCCTGCAGCGCTTTTTTCCAGAGTAGCGCCCGTAGTCTGTCCGCCCTGTTCTTCCGTGTTTGGCGGGAGAAACTCATGCAATGAGCACAAGCATCGACCACGTGCGTTTCCCCTAGACAGAGGAGGCACCCAGAATGGCCGTCAGACAGGGTTAGTTTGGCTCGGCACGAAGTGCAGTTCTTAAATAGGGCCGTTTGCGCCATAAAGCGCTCCAACAAGGCAGAAAAACAAGAGAGATACAGATACATTTTTTTTTTTTTTTAGGAAACGACGATAGAAATAATAAGAAGAAGAGGAAAGCAGAAGTCTAAGCAAGGAACTAGGTTAAGAAAACAACGAATACAAACAATCAGTTCTAAGAGAAGTCTCCCGCGAGGCACACAGCACAGTGGTCGAAAAAGAACTGAGGTAGGCGGGAACCCGAGCATGTGCGATAGGACGGTGGGGGGAGGGGTTCCCGCCAGAAGTCTAGGCTATAGAAGTTTCCCGAATGAGGCTTGGCACCGGTGCGAGCCCATAGTGTGTGATGCACAGAGACCACGAAAAAGAAGTAGTGCGTCATCTGCCACTCCTGCTGGTTCATGCTAGCTGGGCTGGAAGATGGTGCTGATGGTGGTACTGTTTTGCAGGCCTATTCAGCAACAGTAGGTCCGTGTATTTATGCAGATATACTGCTAACAGCCGTGGGGGCAGGAATTGGTTAATTGGACAGCCTAGCTGACAGGCCCAGTCAGCAGTCTGAAGGCTTCAAAGCCAATTCCTCTCCTCCTGAAGGCCACCAAGTGAGCTCATGACTAAAATGAGGTTTTTTTGTTGGTGATTGACCATCGAACAGATATGATTGCCATTGTCACTTGTCATTTCTACTATTTAGCCAGCACTAGAGTACACGTAATATGCAATCCTATGCATGTTTGCTCAGAAGTAAGTGCCACTGAGTTCAGTGGGACTTATTCCCTGTAAGCATGAATACGATTGCAGCCATAGAGACTTTTCACAGTGCTGAGTGTTTATGTGTATATGCACTTTTTCTCCCCAAATGCAAATGGGTCAGCCTCTGATTACTTACCTGATCTCTCTCCTCTCCGTAGTGGTAAAATAAGTACAACTGAGCATATTTGTTTTATTGTTTACAATATTTATATACCGTTTCATATCTAAAATAGATTTTGGAGTGGTGAGCATAGTAATAAAACAGTAAAAAGATTAAAACAGCATATTAAAATTATTTAATTTAAAACAATACCAACAGAAACAGTGGTTTTAGTAACACCTGTACTTTATTTTTAAGAGTATTGATCTAAGGCAATGTGATAATCTGTTTTTTAAAATGAGGCAGTCATTGCACTCATGAAAAGATGTTATTAATGCTACTTTTGGTAATGAAGTTAAGGGCATATGCACATCTCAGTAGGATAGGGAGAATAAATCAAACCAGTAGGTTTGTTTCACAAATGTCTTATTTTCTATTGTTGCAGATGGAGGTAAACAGCACTAACCAGAAATAGACACCAGTACCCTTATTTGGATAAGAAAAGCTTGGAAGCTGTTAATCAAAGCACAGTTTGGTTTCCTCTGAATATTGTTATGGCTCTATCTCTTAAGGTGCTGGATGGTGTCTTCCTTCTAAATAAATGTCACCAACGAAATGGGTTTTGTTCATTGTTTAAGCCTCTTGTTGACAGTTGCCGTCCAAGATTGTATAGTAGCTATAAGAGACCTGGCACAGCTCCTGACAGGACCCCACCATGGAAGAAAATTGACTTCAATTTTCAGAATGGAGTGGAAAGGCTCAAGGCACAGTTTGGGCTTTTAAGAAAAGAGTTAGCTGACTATGTGAAAGGGCCTGAGGGACGCCCACTAGTGGAATACATGGTGGAACAAGTTAGAGTAGCTTGGGAGTTTCGTAATGAAGAAGACTTGAATAAATGGGCAGTCTCTTCTGATGCTGAAATTGGAGGGAAAAGTGACATCTTCCTAAAATTAGGTAAGAATAATCAATCTGCTGTGCTGCATGGGACCCTCAATACTGCAGTACCTCGTGATGGAGAGACAAAGTATAGTGGCTATTGCTCCATGAGATCAAAACCACGACTGGTAAGTACAGTGTATTATAATAATACTCACTTCAAGTTCAACTGGGGTCCCTAATGTTTAAGTTAGAACTAGAATTCCGGACTTTAAGGATGGTTTCTCTTCTTGAACTACTTTGTGTAGGGTTTTTTTGTAACTTTTTCATTCCTTGGATGAAGTTTGTTTGAAAGTGGGATATGGACTGATATTAATGTTACATTTCTGGAGTTGTATCTAGAGATGTGAAGGCCCAGGAAAAAACCCAGGAAAATTCAGTAGAAAAAACATGGTTACCCCCCATTTTTTCAAAAAAATTGAACAGCTTTGCTTATGACCTATTTTCTTTTAGAATTTAAAATTTATGTATTGTTACTTAGCCTCCCCCAAAATGGTTTCTAAAAACTTTCTAATACTTTTATAGAAAGACTAGAGATATAAAATGTCTGAAAGTCATGAAGCCATAGGGAAATGATTTTATCCTCTCTGTAAGGTTCCCAGTATAGTTAGTTCTTTTATTCCTTATTGAAATGATTGATCTAAAGTATATTTTGCTGATAAGACATTCATGCTCAGTTGTTCAACATGTGAGTAGAGTCACCATTGTGCATTCTTAACAGATTGGATTTTGTTCTATAAAGTCCTATATTTCTGATGCTTTAGCAGTAATTTAATGTAGTTCTAATCTTTTCAGACAATAATTAGAAATTTACTGAGTTTACTTTTTAAAATGTTAAAATATAATGAAAATATAGTAACTTTATAAGCATACTGAGTTGTAGAAAATGACTGTAGGAACAGAAATGTTGCTTTATCTTCCTAAAGCAGCCTTCTCCAACCTCGTCCCCTCTGGATATTTTGGACGACAGTTCCCTGCATTCCTGATCACTGGCCATGCTGCCTGAGGCTGATGGGAGCTGAAGTCCAAAATATCTGGAGGACACCAGACTGGGGAACAAAATGATTTTAGATCTATAAAGACTCCTCCCCAAATAAGTAGTGGTTATTTTCCCATGAATTCCCATTTTTCCCAGGGGGAAATTACGGGGTGGGTAGGGAATGACAACTTTTTTCCATGGCCTCAAAATTTCTGACATTTTAAGAACTTAAGAAGAGCCATGCTGGATCAGATCAAAGGTCCATTTAGTCCAGCACACTGTTCACACAGTGGGCATCAAGCTGTTGAACAGGGACCCACAACCAGGATATGATGCAACAGCACCCTCCCACCCATGTATATAGGCTTATTGTCTCTAATACTGGTGGTAGCCATTGATAGCTTCTCCTCAAGGAATTTATCCAACCCCCTTTTAAAGCCATCCAAATTGGTGGCCATCACCACATCTTACACAACATGGAAAAATGCTGTGTGTTCCTTCATTGTGTATCTTTGGGCAAAACTAACACAATGAAATATCACTTTGAAATGCCTAAAACTGAAATGCTACCAGCTTCAAACTCTGTATCAGGTATGTTGGGCCAAGAAGACAGAATCCATAATATTGGGTCACTAGATTAAGAATTGAAGTTCCAAGGGAGTAGGGGGAACAGTAGATGAAACATTTCACTATGTTAGCTGTATTTGTCTTTAAAACTCATGGTTTTTAAAACCAAGTACATTAATGTTGTATGGAAAGAGACTTATGGCACAGTCCTATGCATGTTTTCTCTAGAGAAAAAAAAGACCTACAACTTCCAGCATCCCTCCAGCCAACTATGCTAGCTAGGGCATGCTGGGCATTGTAGGACTTTTTTCTGTCAAAATGTGCGTAGGATTGCACCTTTACTGCCCAAACATATACATGTTTGCTCCAAAGTAAATTCTCAGCGTTTACTGGGGCTTGCAACCTTTGTGCATCAGTAAATGTAGTTCTTGCTTTTTCTCCAGATAACCAGATTTTGAAAAGTTTGAAGTAAGTTCTCCATTTGTACCATTAACAGAACAGACAGATTGCTTACCTGTAACTATAGTTCTTTGAGTGGTCATTCACACATATGGGCTCTGCACCTGCGCGGGCCCTTATTTCTGAAACTTCTAAAGCTGAGCAGTTTTAGGTGGGAACCCTTCCCCCACCATCTACTGTGCATGTTCTAACGAGTTCCTGCTTAATCTCTAAGTTCCTTAAGACCGACATTGTGGCCTTAGAACTGAGGAGTGCTCTTTCGGCATCTACATGACTCAATCCCGATATGTCCCCTTCTCAGTATGAATGTATAACCTTGCATAGACACTGAATGGTGTGTGAATGCACAGATGACACTTGAAGAACTAGTTACATGTAAGCAACCTGTCTTTCTTTTTTGTGGTCTCTGTGCATCACACATATGGGTGAGTAACAAGCTGACTTACTGTGACTTACTGTGGTGAGTCGGTGTTCACATCAGTATCAATGTTAATACAGCTCTTCCAAAAGAGCAGTCAGCTCAAGCTTGAACATTCATTTGGTAATGCTTTATGAAGGTAGATGGTTTTGACCAGGTGGCCGCTTTACAAAGCAGTATACCCCTGCCAAAAGCCACTCTCACAGCTTTCAGTAATGGATGACCAGCTATTTCATAAGCCAGGATGATAGTGTTCACAACCCAGGATGCTAAACATTGGGAAGTAGTGGGAAGTCCTTTGCGGTGGCCAAAGTAACAGATGAACAGACTTGGAGACTTTCTAAATGAGTTAGTTCTGTCTTTGTAAAATCAAGAGCCCCTCGCACATCTAATGTGTGTAAAGTAGGTTCCAGATCTGTCGTAGGGGAAGGAAAGAACGCTGGTAGCACAATCTCTTGATTTAGATGAAATTCGGAAATTACCTTTGGTAAAAAAGCAATATCAGGATGCAAGATCACCTTCTCTTTATGAAACGTTAAGTAAGGTGCATCGACACAAAGCTACAAGGAATGCTACTTTGAAGGACAACAATCATAAATCCACCATTGCCATTGGTTCAAAAGGTTTTGAGGAAAGTGCCTTCAAGACAACTGAGATGCTCCATGCAGGAATGGACGGGTGGTGCTAGTTTTCTAACTCCTTTCATAAACCTTTTAACAATTGGATATGAGAATAAGGTAAATCCTTCAACCACACAATGAAAAGATGAAACTGCAGATAGATAAACTCGTGGGGAAGAGTATTTAAGACCCCTTTCAAACAGGCCTAACAAAAACAGTAAAACTTGTTCAACTGTAGCCGTTTCAGGCTGAAACTTATTGAGTGCCGCAAAGTTTGAAAAGGCTTTCCACTTTCGATTGTAGGACTTGTGGATAGTTTTCTGGCAGCATCTAATATTCTCTGTATCAATGGTAGTGTAGGTGTTGATGTCATATGCGTCGATAGCAGGTTCGATGCCAATACGCGTGTTATACCTTCCACGCCGTCATTCGTGGTGTGAAGACATCTGGGTGTCTCACTCAATCTTCCTGTCGTGTCAGCCGTGTTGGTTTATGAAGTAGCAGTAGCTTTTCATAGTGACCCTGAGCTAACTTCAGGAGAGGTGTGAACCATGGTTGCCTTGGCCACCAAGGAGTAAGCAAAATGCACCCTGTTCTGTCTGTTCTGATCTTCACTAACACCCCGTTAGCAATGGGGACAGGAGAAAGGCATATGCCTGATTGAAAGTCCATGGGAGGAGAAATGCGTCCCCTAATGAGCATCCTCCTCGGCCTTCCCAGCTGCAATACCTTGGCACCACGGCATTGCATGCTGTGGTGAAAAGATTGTTTTGAGGTGTACCCCAGTGATGGAAACTTGTCTCTAGGATTTCCCTGTCCATTTGTGAGAAACCTGTACAGTTTGACTGAGTCTATCTGCCAATGTGTTGTTGACTCCAGGAATATGTATTGCTTATCTTTATGCACCACTGAAGAATGTAGAGAGTAAGTTGTAAGAGGCCAAGAGAGTGTGTCCCACCTTTGTTCAAGTAGGCCGTCACAGTAGTGTTCTCTGACATCACTTGAATACATTTGCTGCCGATTTCTGGTTCGAATGCCCTTAGTGCCTTTTGTATTACAAGAAGCTGCAGTTTGTTGATATGATTAGTGGCTTTTGCTGCTGACCAACTGCTCTATAACATCAAGTCCGCACAATGTCCTCCCCATCCAAGAAGGGATGCATCAGTGGTGACAATCTTCGTTGGTATCAGTGGCAGAAATGGAATGCCCTCTAAGAGATTTTCTCAGATAGTCCACCATCGCAGGAGTTCTTGACATGTGGTGGTAGGCAAAGTCTTGTACGGTGTGCATCTCTGGCAACACTGAAGACCTGAAGAAACCACACTTGCAGAATTCTCATGTGGAAATGTGCACACTCTATTACTGCTGTAGTTGAGCCATGAGACCTAATAGTCGCTGTACAGTAAAAGCAGTTACAGCCATCCAATGCTGAAGATCTGATGTGAGTGACACGATTTTTAGGCAGTAGTCCTCTGGGAGGAAATCTTGGCCCTTCATGGAATCTAGCATTGCCCTGATAAATTTGATAGTCTGATCTGGTAGCAGTTTGGATTTATCTTGATTGAGGCAAAGGCCAAAATCTTGTAGAAGGTGGCAAGTAATTGTTACTTAAATCTGGAGAGCTACTCTCATAGATGCCACTAGTAGTCAGTCATCGAGGTAGGGGTATACCTCCACACCCTGAAGTCGGAGATATGCACACACTACCTACATGCATTTGGTAAATATCAGTGGGGCTGTTGCAAGGCTGAATGTCAAGTACACAATATTGGTAGACCTTGTTCCCGATGGCAAAGCCAAGGTATTTGTGATGTGAATTTGCAATAGCGATGTGGAAATGTGCGTCTCGGAGATCGATGGAGGCGAACCAGTCCCCTTTTTTCTAAGAGCGGTATGATTGGAGTACAGGTGACTCCAATCTGAATGGCGATCCCATCCATTTGGTGATGATCTCTCTCGTGGTCTGTCACGGGGATAATAATGATCCCTTATAGGCGGGGCAGAGAAGAAGGATTCAGGCGAGTTGTGTCTATGACCCCGCCTGGGTAATCTACCCAGTGTCCCTTGAGGTTGGGGTTGCAGTGAAGGTGTGTCACTAAGCTCTCCTTCAACATGGATATCAGATGCCTGTGTTCAGCCACTGTTGATACCTCTACTGTCGGTATCAGCTAATTCAGTAGAGGGAGCGGTGGAGGCACTGCCCTCAGTATCAAAGTTGATGGGGATAGTCGGTGAGTCCTCGATGTAGAGGGGGTTCGGTCCCATGGTCTCAACACCAACAGAGACCTATTCGTAGGTTTCGATACCGATGGAGGTCAATCTAGTAAAAGGGGCCAGTCTGTTGGATCTGACTGGGGGAAAACAACTGTCTGCCCTCCAGTATCGGGGAAGGCTGACTTGGCGGAATCGCCATCCATGGTCATTTAGGATTGTGTCCCTTGGGTTCTGATCCTTCAACTGACCTTTTCTTTTTCTTTTTTTCCCCTGTAGAAGCCTTAGAGTGCCTCGTTGATTTAGCCTTTGTAGTTAGCTTTCTAGCCAATGATAAGGTTAGAGATAAGCCCATTTATGTGATGCACAGCGATAACGAAGAACAAATAGCTCCAGCAAATTCTGTTATCTATGCATCTGGTATGTCTATGTTGCTAGTTGTAGTTCCAGTACACTGGAAATTATGGTGATTTGAAGAGGTTTGCGTAACACATAATTATTTTCAGGATTGTAACTGTTCTTGACTATACCTCAGTATTGTAGTGTTGTCCAGAAAACACTTTGGAACAGGGAGAGGGCGATTTCTTTAGTCATTACCTATTTACCATTGCCCCCCCACACCCCGGTTTCCTCAGGAAGGCTGAGGTATCCTCTGGAGCAGATTGGAAGTGTGTCTGGGGTGGGATGAGGGTGGGGGATGAAGGACTTCAAGAGAAAATCATCATCTTAAATGTGATTGTAATTGCAAGCCACATCATGACATGTCAATCACTGTCAAGTCTGCCTTTTGCCACCTGTTTTGAAATGGTTCAAATCCTTGTTAGTATAGTGGATAAACCAAATGTATTGCTCAAGATAATTGGAGATTAAGGTTTGTAACTTTGCATGTTGTCCCTTCTTGCCCCAGTTTCATAAGCACAGTCATCTAAACTTGCGTACTAGAAACTGCATCCATAAAATTTCTGTCTCCAATTAGGACACTTTGTGATTGCTTAGTGCCTTGTCCAGGAGTAGTTGAAAATATTCCTCCCAACCAGAGCAGACCATATGTAGTTTTTGGGCACCAGGAATGATGAGCTCCTAGGACCAGTGTCTCCATGTGGTGCTCTTGAGTCATGTGTGGAATAAAGGAGTTGTGGATCTGATCTTAAGGTTCTGGTAGAATATAGTGAGACAGTACAGTTGTCATGACAATAGAATCAACAAAAGAGATTGAACGGATTAATAGTACAAGCAAATAATCTGTTCTTAATTTAACACGTTACATAAGGGTTTTCAGTGTTCACGGAAGGATATTAAAATCTCAGAAACTCAATTTTCAGGTTGGGATGGTAGGGAAGTTGAGTTTGACCAAAATTAATTAGTGAGACACTTACAGCAGTATTGCATATTTTGATAGGTTACCTTTAATCGAAAGAGCCCGTATGATTGGTCAAATTTCAATAGCCTGTTCCTACGTGTTCGTGGTGATGGCAGACCTTGGATGATAAACATCTATACAGACCCATACTTCTCTCATCATAAGGATGACCTCTATCATTACTTCATGTTTCCCCGTGGGGGACCGTATTGGGAGGAAATCAAGGTAATGTAATGGGTATTTTAGTAGGGTTATAGAAAATGTATGATTCTACCAGTGGGAACTTCAAGAGATCCTGGTTTCATAGATTCATAGAATAGTAGAGTTGGAAGGGGCCTATAAGGCCATCGAGTCCAACCCCCTGCTCGTTCAGTTGAAACTATTGTTTAAATGAAATCATTGGGTGATCTGGTACACATTGGCTGGGTTCAGATGTCATGATAACCCATGGTGGGTTAAATAAGCCATGATGGCTTATTTAACCCATTATGGGTTATCTTGTCATCTGTTGGGAGATTTTTCATCCATGATGGCTTGTTTGGCTGAAATAACCTACTCTTATAACCCATGGTCTGCAGAGTTATTTAACCCATCATGGATTGTGTCGTGTGCCAGTCAAAGTGGGTTATTTTCGTCACCTACGGAGTCACTTGGCAATGGTCAAAACCACTGCCGTTCTCCAACCAGCAGATCCCCGTTTCCGTGATCTGCCTAGCAACTGATTACACTTGCAGCCCACCCTAACCCTTCCTTCAGCAGTGTGCTCTGCAGCCCCCCAAGGGTCAAACACCATGTTGGTTGGGTAGTGGCAGCTGTGCAGTTATCATTTTGTGTTGTGTTTATCCCTGCTGGGGGATGTTGCATATAAAATGTTATCCTGCTCCTGCAAATGTCCATGGAGTTACAGCTGCTACACCTTTTTTGGTGAAAAGATGCTTTCACTCATGTGGCTTTGCCAATGTGCAGGGTTTTTAATGTGTCTCGTGTGCATCACTGCTTGGCGAGGCTGCATATGAAGTTTGGTCCCAATCCTGCAAACTTCCAAGGGTTTATTTGCGTCACCCCCTTTATGGTGTACCTGGGGTTTTCGCTTTGTGTGTAATTGCACAGGATTTTGATGATGCATCAGGTGCCTCCAGACTAGAGGTGGCTATGTATGAAGTTTTGTCTAGATCCTTCCAATTTCCAAGGGTTCATTTGAGCTCTCCCACTTCCTGGTGTACCCGGGATTAGGCCTCTGTAGTTTACTATGCACCTCTCCCCTCTCATTGGGATATTCTGGAAGGCTAAATCAGGCTGCTGCATTGTTATCAATGGATGAAACAGCGGCGCTGTTAGGGTGGGAGGACTGCAGCAGGACAGGGGGTAGGGGCATGACTCAGATTACGCACAGTAATTTATTTGTCTGGTCGTGGGGGGGGGGGAAACAGATTATTTTCAAAATAAACTAGGGTGAGTAGCCTATTAACCCATCATGTCCGAACGCAGCCAGTGTGTAGCGTATAGCAAGCAAAAGTCAAAATCAATGGTTTTCCAGGCTCCTCAAACTTGCATACTAGTAAGTTCATTCAAAGTAACAATTTTTCAAAAGTGAAAAAGTGGGATTTTATGGATTTCACCCCTAGCTCTCAAGTTTATACATTTTAAGCATTTGAGAACCTCCTCCCATAACATTGGCAGCTGCTAGATAAGCTTATATAGAGCTTAAACTTGTTTGCTTTTAACTATTCTGTAATGTCTTACTTACAGATTCCATTTTCTAAGTTCTTTTTTTCAAGCCGTGGGAGAATCCAGGATAATCAACATGCGCTCTGGTTAGATAAGGTAAGTGTTTCTGCACTTTAATCTGTTACTTGGAAGTGCAAGCTTTATATTTATTGTATGGTGAATATCAAGGTAGCATGTGCACAAATTTCACTCCTTCTGACCAACCCCTGCCCTGATTATTTAGCACAAAGATCCCTCCATTCCCGTTTCCTTTGAATCGCAAAGTACTCTGGTACACTTGAAAACCCTCTCCACTCAGACATAAAGAAACAAGACACACAGCAAGTTTTCTGCATGTGCAGAGGGATCTTGTACTGAGCTTTAGAGAAACAGTGTGCATCCAGTTCTGTTTCTCCAAATCCCTGCCAGATGATTTGAGATTGGTGGCAGCTAAAAATAACGGCTTGGTTTTAAGCCAAGACAGTTTGTGGGTCCCTTTTTGTTGTTGTTCTGGGGTCATGGCTAGGTGTACAGTGGGCATATATCTGTCAGGAACTTGTATGTTAACACTTACAAGCATCAGCCCCTGTACCTAAAGACATGTACCTATTTTATTTTTTATGGGAGACATCCAACATTCTGAGTGGATTTCTGTTCTTGCCATGTGACTTTTAGTTCTATCAATCTCCTCTGCAGCCCCCTGAAATATGAGGGCCACCACACCCTCTGGGGTAGATTTGACTGGGATGCTGGGGTGTGTGTCTGTTTTGCTAAAGTTGTTGTGGGCAGTCATTAGGGTTATAGAATGTACTTTTTTTCAGTGGCATCTCAAGTTCTACCAATTGGATCCAGGTGTAAAATAGTGGCTGAAGAAGGCAGATGTAGAATAGCAGAACAAAGTGTTTCTGAGCATGTGCTCAGCCCAGCATTTGTTTTCAGTACCAGAACTGGAGCTTGTAACATATCCTTTCACATACAAATCTACTTCTATTCCCCCCCTCCCCAAAGCTTTTTGATTTCAGCAACCTAAATTAGGGGGAAAACAAACTTTTTATTGTCACTACTGTTAAACAATTAGGGGTCAGAAACCCCTGATCTACTGCAAATCATTCAGATCTGCCAGATCTCAATCTGCCTTCTGTGCTCCTGCACTAGTGAATGCTTTTCTACTGGCAGATGGACATAGTTGGAGTTCACCCTGTGTTTCTTTCAGTAGCAACTTGGTTGGACTTATGTAGAATATTTTTGAGGATGTTGCTACTGAAACTAAGAATAGCATCAAATGAAACTGAGGTACTACTTAACATTTTGAGATGACAAAAATGGATTTCATATTTATTTATGCATTAATGACAATGATTTCTATACACTGTTTTTACATATCCACTTGTGATAGTCTAACTTTCTCTTCCAAACTAGTGAACCTTCTTCGTACCTTCAGGGTGCAATCCTATGGACTATGCCCTTGCTGCCTGGAAGACCCTGAATCTGAAGCTTCTGAGATTTCTATGCCCTGCTGGGCTGAAACCAGCAAAGTGGGAAGAGCACTGGAGACAATCCTTGCCTCCCTGCCCTCTGACCTCCTTTATTTTCACTAGACGGGCTTTTTAGCTTTGGATGGGGAAGGAAGGAGGCTCATGATAAATCGTATCCTGGCCTGTTCAGTCTCCTCCCCTTCCACTGGAATACCCCTTTTCCCCCCTGCCCAAGGTTATTTTTCTGATCTCTGAGAGTCAGCCAGCATGGTTGTCTCTGTGCTGGCTGAGGGGTGTGTGTGTGTGTGTGTCAGATTTCAGTATAGTACTTCCAAGGTTGGAGTGCTGTCTCTGACTTCAAAAGGGTTTTTCTGAGCCATCCTAGGATCTCTGGACGCTTGCCTAGGGACACAGGATTGCTCTCTAAAACTAGTACAGATCCAGAGTATCCTCTTTCAGATTTGTTTGCTAGTAAACATTAATCAGAGCTCAGGACTGTTATTCTACAAAAGGAGTGAATAGAATTTGGAAAGAATTTGGAGAACTGAAGACACCCAGTCTCCATATATGATTAGATACATAGGCTGCAATCCTGTTCACACATGGGTAAGTCCCACTGATTTCAGTGGGACTTTTGGATATATGTGCTTAGGATTGTACTGTTATTAGGTCTAGGTTCTCCATACTAGGGATATGCCAGCACACAAGGAAGAAAAACAAATACTAAAGCTTACTGAACCCTCTCCTATTTTAGAGTAATGGTATTATATACCATGTTCCTAGGCCTTATTTCTTCTCAAATATTTTTGTTTGCCCATAACTAAATCTATAAATTAAGAAATGAGATTTGTCGTAACTGTCTTTGGCTAGTACAAATTCTAACAGCCATTTGAGAAACAGTAAGGCTGTTGGTTAAAGGTGCTGCTACTTCCACACACTTTAATCTCTAAGTTATTGCTTATGTATTATATAGCCCCATCCTATACATTCCCATATCATATTGCTAACCATTATATAGTTTTTATGTTGTATGGTTTATTGTTTTACCTTGTTTAAATTGTTTTAACTTTGTATGCTGCCTAGGGTATTCTGTATAGAGGCAGGATATAAATTAAATAACAATTTGAGTTTTAGCTAAAGCAAAAATACATTCTCAAGCTTTCCTGAAAAGTCTTTTCTGAAAGGTTTGTGGGGCTTCATTTAATATGTGGCATAAAAGAGTTTTTTAAATGATTGAACTTTTAAAAGTTCTTTGTATCTAGACTTGCATCAAATGGAACATACCAATGTTGAAGACAATTTAGATAATGCATATTATAGACTTAGTCATGGATCTAGACATGTCTTGTGCAAACAGAAAGGCACTTCTGCTTGTACAAGGCAGCCCTGGCAAATTCTCCTGATTGCCCTATCCTACCATGATTCCATCATGTGCTGTTCTAGTGTCTCTCAACCCTCATGAATGGCTTGGGCATTGGGCACGGAGCACTATAACGGACAAGGAGACAGGAAATCCCCATTGCTTGAGTGTCATTGTTTGTCTATATCTGTATTGAGGATCCCATTTCAGACTACTATAAATCCAGTTTAAAAGAAAATAACTTTTCTATCCATGTTTGAGAATTTTATTTAAAGTAGATATTCTGTTCATTGGCTTGGATCCAGATTCACATGTACCAGATCTTTCCCACCTGTCTATTTCTGCTGCATCTTCTTGTTCCCCCATGAAAAGCCTCTCCTAATGATCAGAGGTCTTGTAGAATAGTGTGCAATGCAGCTCAGGTGATTCTACCAAGAGGGATAGAAGGAACTGATGCCTGTTCTGTGCATAATTCACTTAAGAAAATGACATTAAGATTGCAATCCTACCTTACCTAAGAATAAGCCCCAATTAATTAAATGGGTCTTACTTCTGAGTAGACATAGGAAGCACTGTAAACAATGTAATTGGTGCTTTCTGGCCTAACCTATTTTGAGCAAAATCTTACAATAATTTAAAATGGAGTACTCATAACTGATTATTGTTGCATTTACCAACTTGAAAATAAATAAGGCTGATAATTGAGTTCTCAAAGGATTTTAAAATATTATAAATTGTGTGTATGTGTGCTTCTTAACAGATCAGTACTTTAGGATTCACTTTGGGTGACAAAGTAGATGGTCCATTCCAGCTGGAGATTGACTACATTGGATTGGTCAAGGACAGAGCACACACGGAGGAATGCGCTTATGAGTTATATGAAAGAAATCCCAAGAAGTAAAACACATTGAACATCTGGCGGACTGGTATTCACCTGAACTGAGAACCTGATGTTATACATTTCTGTCATTACTTATCCTACTTTAGTCCCCCCACACAAGCCAATGACTAGGAATTAATTGGTTGGTATGGGCTAAAGCACCAGCTGGCAAGGAAAAACCTCAGCCTACTGAAATGATTTAGGACCACAACAGTAAAGCCAAGTCCACTGTATAATATTTTGCTTTAGGATAAGCATCTAGTCTGTCCCCCTTGTTGCCCTCTATAAGATGAAGGTGATGAGGATGGGTGGAGCCCGCATGCCTAGCCTCATTCTTCTCCTGCCCCCAATGTGTTTATTATATCCTAAAGCAGAACATCTGTATAAAGCTTATGAACCTATGGAACTGGATATATCCTACCCTTGTCTGAACTTTGGCACACTGTTGTCTGATGTAAAGCCAGATGACATTTGTTATAAGCATGACAGAAAATGTGTAAACTGTCAGATGTTTCCTTATTCTATTGTAGGTGAAAAGTTTGTTATTTAGATTTTTGTATGGTAAAATAAATACAACTAGTGCACTAGTTTGTTCAGATGAATGCTGACTCATGGGTAGTTTAAATGGTGTTTGTTGATGCTCAGACACTAGCACATTTTTTATGTTTAGAAGGCTGGAAAATCCCAATCCTTATTTAAGGACATTGGTTAGCTCACACCTGCATCTGCAAATCCATATAGATACCTTCTTTCGTGTGCTAGATGCTACAGTAGTAGTTAAGAGATTAAGCTATGTGAAGTAGAGAATACCCACTTCAGAACTCATTTACTGTATTTTTCTCCTAATTTTCAGACCATTGTGCCTCCCTCCCCAGATATATAGGGAAAGAAAGTTTGATTATGCATAGTAAATAAATGATTCCCTACATCAAACCCATGGCACCTGTAGCAGCTGATGGCAGAATAGTATCAGTTAATTAAAAAAATCCCCAGTTAGCACAATATATTATCAACATCCATATTTTAATTATAGTAATTTAAGAGAATTGTATAAAACTCTAAATTAAATGAATCTAAAACTTACTGTCTTGTCCCTACTGTTCAATACAATAACAGCTTTTTGGTCCATGGTTTGGGAACATTTTAGTTTCCAGCTAGTCCAGCGTTTGTTAAGCTAAGATTTGCAAAGAAAAGAGAAAGGTAACTGTTGTTGGCTTAAGCTGTTCATAGGCCTTTAGGATTGTAGCCTAAGTGGCTAAATAATTGGGATTTGGTGCCACTAATACTGACTTCTCCAATGTGGCACCACCCAGATATGTTGGACTATAACTCCCATTGTATCAGTCACATCTGGAGGACACCAGACTGGGGAAGGCTGTCCTATATCTTCATTAGGGTAGCTCTGTTCTGGTAACAGGTGGACTTAAGCACGTCATGGCATAGGAAATAAGTAACAAATATTTACAAGAAAGTAAATTTTGCATGTAGAACGTTATATACAGAACAATTTTGGAGTTAGCTTTAAACAACATTCAATCCTCTCCGAGTTCCAAGCACTTGGTCTTTTCTCTGTTTTCTGCCCTGTGCATGTGTCTCCCGTCTCTCTTCTCTGTAAGTGAAAAATATTGAATTAGGTTACTCATTCCTTAGTTCTAAGAAATTCTACAAAGAGGATGAAGACAAACCTATCAGTATTTTGTTAGTAAAAATATCCTTGTGAAAGTCTCAGCTGTTATCGTCTGTGATGCAGTGCATGGTCATTAGACCTCAATTTAATGAATCATTTTTTTCAAAATCAGAGTAGAATCTTACATGCCTGGATTTATAGCTTATCTTCATTATATTTAGAAACAATTACAATGTTGGATACGTGTCAGATCTACTTCTACAAAACCATTCCCAATTATACGTTAAAGTTGCACAGTAAGATTCCAGACAACTTTTAAAATGTTGCTATGTACATCTAGCTGCCACTTAAGTACATATTCCTCATCATTTATCACTGACCTCAAACCCGAATGCTATAGTACTGCAGCAATATTGACGGATGAAGGGTTGGTGATTCCAGCCCCCAATGAATGAGTACAGTGCAAGAAGAAAAAATGCTCCTTCATGCTGTAGTGCGAGTTCTCTCTTTTACCGGGGGACCCCTCTTGTTTTATGAATCATTTCTATTTTAAAAAAGAGTGCTCAAGGGGATGTACAATAAATGTGAGTCACTGCAGTAGCAACTTTCCAAACCTAATTTTCAGCCTAAATCAGAGGTGGGCAACTTGTGGTCCTCTTAATGTTTTGGCCTAGACTCCACCATTGGCTATGCTGGCTACTGAGCTATAGGCTAAAACAACTGGAGGCCTACAAGTTGTCTACCCCTGGCCTAAATATATTCTCACATTGCTCTTTTCAGTCAGGCTTTCTCTGCCCTCCTAGAAGGCAAGATGGTCCTTGGTCATGGAAGAGTGGAGCCAACAGGTAATTAGCACCTCCTAGTTGAGAAGGCAGGGCTCAATGAAGTTCCACCTCTGGCCCTAGAGGAGAAAACTCCCTTCAGTCTTGACTTGCCTTCATTAGAGAAGCAGGGTTAACTAGCTGTTTCTAGATAATGCTGGGAGTAGCAATCTTAAACCATAAAGAAAACAAATTTAAAGTTTTTGGGTGTTGCAATACTCCATCTTCCTGCTTATTAGGAGATACTGCTTTTGGGCATCCCTTGTCTGTTAGCTTCACTCTGACCAAGAACAGAAAGCTGGATTTATTGTGAAGTGCCCTGGTCAGCAGAGAGTAGCCTCAACAGCCCTACCCAGTTGGGTGACTCTTGCATGAGAGTCTCTAGGGGATTTAGTATTTGTGTTCACATGGCTTTCCATTAGAGCCACCTTAGCCTCTATCCCATCCAGGCTTCGTTATTTTGCTGAATGTTCCTGTTCCAAGTTGGTTTTGGTTTTATTACTGAAGACAAGTTCTGCGACTGAAGGGGGTTTCCTCCTCCAGGGGCAGAAATGGAACTTTGGCCCTGCCTTCTGGGCTAGGAGGAGTTAACCCTTGCCCGTTGGGTCCACTCTTCTTTGATCAGAAGGACACTTCATGGTAAGTCCAACTTTCCGTTCCTCAGAATACTTATCATAGAATAGTTGAGTTGGAAAGGGCCTATAAGGCTGTCAATCCAACCCCCTGCTCAATGCAGGAATCCACATTAAAGCATTTGCTTTTGTCATTGAGCTTTTTCCTAACAGGAGGTTGGTTCAGGTGTATCCCCTCATGTTTAAAGCTTGTGCTGAAAGCCCTGGTCTCCAGCACCTATGAGTTTGGCAAGCATGAGAAGGAGCTTTGCACATAAAGCTTCCCTTCTGCATTGGCAAAAATCCCCCTTGTGTGGAAAGGATTTATGTCCATATGTTGGTATACATACAGGACCCCTTCTCACACTCGTCAAAGGCATGGCCTGCTTGTCTGAACGCTCCTATGTAAGGCCTTCATCCAGAAGAGGTTTGTCTTTTTGCAATATTTTCCTGAAACCTGACAAAACTTTATTTCATTTGAGGATGGCATGGGTCCACTAAGATTTCTATTAGTTTAGTTACCTATACTGATCAAGACAAGTGGTGGGATTTGAGCATCTTGCCATTCCTGTGTGAAAGTCAAAACACATGCCTCAGAGCAAATTGAACATTACTTTAGTGAGGGAAAGGTATAACATGATGGGCACAGCTCTTGGACACAGTTGGGTTGTATACTTGCCTGGTCTGGAGGAGTGGCTGTTTATAGTCTCTCTTGTGGGAACATGTATTCTGGTGGTTCTCCTTTGAATTGCCCCAAGGTTTCAGTTTTCCTGTATTGACATAAAAAACAAAGTATGCCAAGGTTTAGCAATTGCACCCTTTCTATCATTTGTTCTACCAAATGTTATAGAATGCTTGAGTGAATTTAGAACAATCCCTCCTACTCTATATTGCTGTAATAACTTCAGTAGGCCAACCGAAAGATTACCTCAAAAATGCATAAACTTTCAAGATCCCCAGATCTTAGTCAGGCAAGAGACAGTTGTATATCTTGCCTGACTGATTTCAAATGCTCGCACAATATTTCCAGTGATCTTTTGGTTGTTGGGTCAATAAAGGTATTACAACATGGATTTTGGAAATGTTGTTACGGTCAATGTGCTTTTTTGTGGGTCTTGTAGAATAACAGTCTGTAGTTTTGTCTGTGTTCTTCTTGTGGGGAAAGGGACATTTTTGCCTATGCGGTGTTTTCTTTGTTTTGGGGTGCATATGTAAGAGTTTGGCCTATGTGATGATCTTTTATTGGTGTTGGTGGGGTGTTTCTTTGAGCATCACCCATTTTTCTTCTGTAAAATGGGTATTTCATTGTGCTTTGTGGAGGCAAAAGGGACATAGTTACTTAAAGTGATACATTTGCTTTCTGTGGTGGATGGAGGATATCCTTGTATAGATTTCTCTTCCCATTCTCTCTGATCGATAGGATGTGTAACTAATACGAAATGCCCTTCAGGTGGAAGAGCAGCCTCTTCTTTCCAGGTTTGGAAAACGTCTCAGCACAGAAAAAAACAAACATAAAAACAGAATGCCCAGCTAGAATTAACAAGGGCCAAAGTAGAGAAGAAATTTACCTCCCCCACAACAGCAATCAGAACGGACTGCCAGGTGGATAGGATATCCTCCATCCACTACAGAAAATGGATGTATCATGATAAGTACCAATGTTCCTTTTTTGTATAATGGAGGAACCCTCATATGAGATGTAGAACAGCAGAACCCAAAAGGGAGGGACAGTCGCTGCCCATGTATGCACCTAAACAGAAGCAAAAGTGGCAAGCTTGTAATGCCTTATAAAGGAAGACATTGATTTTCATGTGGCAGCCTTGAAAATGTTAGCAAAGGGAGCATTGATTCCACACCCTGCATATGGGGCTGAACTCCTCATGGCCAGAAAACCCCACAAGAAAAACAGAATCAGAGAACTGATAGCAGGGTTTGATCCTCCTTGAAAAAGTCAATTGACAGACCTTCTTGCCCATAGAGACAGGCTGAAATGAGTGAAACTGAGGTCTAGATACACAGAAAAGAGTAGTCCACTTAAAAATTCACGATTGCTCTCTTAACATCAGTGAACGCCATTTTTTCTCAAGGGGCTGACTTGGCCATGGACAAAAAGAAGGCAAGATGAATTCCTGAGTGCTGTGGAAAAGTGAATTACCTCTGCAAATGAAAGTTGGATCCAAACGAAGAACAACTGCAGGCTGAAAAATATAAAGCTCTTTCCTCACTGATAAGCATGCTCAGTTCCAACATTCGGTGAGCCGAAATGATGTCTATCAGAGAAAGAACTTTCCAGATGAGAATTTTAGAGAGATACTTTGCAGAGCTGCTTGAATGGGAATCTGGCAAATGCCTTAAGCACCTTGGGCAAGTCCTAAGTTGGATACCTGTAAATCGCAGGTGGCTTTAGGAGAAATGTGGCTCTAAGAAAGCGTTTGATGTGGGGTAGTGTTGATAAAGCACAAGAGCACGGAGGAAATGGCCAAGACTTTTTCCTTAACAGTATTAGGTCTCAGCCCCTGCTCCAATCCCTCTTGCTAGCACCACCCTCACGGTGGCCTTGACTAGATCTCCCCCTTTCCACCACCTGCGGAACACTATCCAAGTTATTTCTTAAATTCTGCTTGTAGAAGCCCTGCTGAAAGATAAGATGGTAGATATTGGTTTAGTATTGTTAGTCCTACCTCTCAAGATTCAAGTGTGGATCTGAGTTTTGGATGAAATACATCGCCCTAGCTGAGAGGGTCTGCCAAATTTGGAATAGGCTGTGGCTGCACCAACATATGTAAAAGGTCTTGAGTAGCACACCCACATGGGCCAGTTGGGTGCTACTCAGATCACGTGTCCCCTTAGTCTAGATCCTCTGCAGGAGCCACATCATCATGGATGTGGGCAGAAAGGTGTACTGGATGCCTAATGGCCAGGAAGCAAACATGGCATCAATGTCTTCTGCACCCTCTGCCATGTATCGTAATAGGAATCTGGTCACCTTCTGATTTACTGGAGACCAGTGTTTTGGTTGTGTTTTTATATTGTATGTTATTCTGTGTTTTTAGATTGTGGCTTGTTTTTATATTTTTAAAATAATTTCATGGTTTTAATTTTTGTGAACTGCCCAGAGAGCTTCGGCTATGAGGCGATATAAAAATGCAATAAATAAATAAATAATAAAGAAGAGAACAAGTCTGTGACCGGGTTGCCAAAGCATCTGGCTATGTTCTGGAATATCCTGCCATTGAGGCTCCATTCCATCTGGTTGACATCCTGTTGACTCAGTTTCTCCATGGTGGTACTTCAGACATCCTGTACATGTTTGGCTGACGGGGGTACGAGATTTGACCCTGCTCATTTAAGAAGGTGTTTCGTTTCAGTCATGAGAGAATGGACCTGGTCCCACCTTGGCTTTGAAATGAAATAAATTGTGAGGGATTTTGAGGAAATGCAGGTTGCTTACCTGTAACTTTAGTTCTTCAAATGGTCATCTGTGCATTCACACACTATGGACTCTGTGCTTGTGCAGAGCTTCCATTGGACATTTTCTAAAGCTGAGTAGTGATTTTAGGCAGGAACCCTTCCCCCACCATCCATTGCGCATGTGCAGCCTGGTTCCCACCTCCCCTCAGTTTCCTGAGACTGACTAAGTGATCTTAAAGTTCGAGAGGAAGATGCCTTCAGCACCCACATATATAAACATAGATACCGAGAGGTGGGGATGGTGGGAGGGTTGTGTGAATACACAGATGACCACTTGAAGAACTAAAGTTATAGGTAAGCAACCTGCATTTCCTCTTCGTGGTCTCTGTGCATCCACACACGATGGGCGATCACTTACCAGAGGAGGGTAGGCGAGATGTCTCAGATGAGTACTGCTGATAGGACCATTCTTCCAAAAGAACAATCCTGTCTAGCTCTGGTGTCCAGTCTGTAGTGTGTCATGAAGGTAGATGGTCTGGACCAGGTAGCAGCTTTGCAGATATCTGGTACCGAGACACCCCTTGCAAAAGCTTTCGATGTCGACATTGCTCTGGTGGAATGAGCCCGAATGGGTTGCTTGAATTCGAGATCTGCCAGATGATAAGTGAGAAGGATCGTTTGCATAATCCAGGCAGAAAACCTTTGAGGGGAGATAGGGTTTCCATGTTTAGGTCCGGCATAAGCAATGAAAATACGTTGCGATTTTCTAAGAGTCAGTTCTAGTCTTGTAGAAAGCTAGAGCTCGATGCACATCAAGAGCATGCAGGGACTGCTCTAGTAGTGTTGTAGGCTGAAGAAAAAACGCCGGAAGTACAATCTCCTGGTTAAGATAAAAGGCAGAGACTACCTTTGGTAGAAAGGTGATGTCCGGTCTTAGGACTACCCTATCCTTATGGAATGTGGTATATGGTGCATCCATTCAAAGAGCACAAAGTTCTCCTGCCCTACGGGCAGTTGTGACAGCTATCAGAAAAGCCAGTTTCCAGGACACTAGGCGGATGTCAGTCGTTGCCATAGGCTCAAAAGGTTTAGCGGACAGCATCTTCAGCACTACAGAAAGACTCCATGGAGGAGTTTGGTCTCTGATTGGAGGCTTCAGATGTTTTAGTCCTTTCAGAAATTGACAAATAAGGGGGTCTGAGAAGAGAGAAGTTTTTAAAGGGTCCCTATGAGCTGAGATAGCTGTGAGATAGACTTTTATCGATGACCAACTGAGTCCCCGTGTAAAAAGATGATGCAGGAAGGTAAGTATATGCTCTGTTGATGCTTGGAGGGGAGCAACATGTCGCTCCAGAGCAAAGGAACAAAAAACTTTCCACTTAGACAGGTGAGGTTTCCTGGTAGAAGGCTTCTTAGCAGCCTGGAGAACGTGTTCATCAGGGCTGAGATTGAAAGTCGTTAGCAGATTCTCCGTGCCGTCAAGCAGAACATCTTCAGATCCGGGTGGTACACAAGTCCCATGTTTCTGGTGATGAAGTCTGGGATCATAGGTAACCTGCGATGATTGTTCCATGCTAACCAGAGGAGTATGGGGAACCACGGTGGCCACGGCCACCAAGGAGCTATCACAATACAGTTTGTGTTGTGTGTTGTCCATGAGGATGAATTGTAGTGCTCGGGACAGTAGGGGAAATGGTGGGAACAGGTAAAATAATTTGCCTGTCCATTTCAACTGGAAGGCGTCCCCTACCGAGTTGCAGCCAATCCCTGCTCTCAAAGAGTAACTTGTGCAGATGGTGTTGCCCTTGGTAGTGAAAAGATCGTGGTGAGGGTAGCCCCATTTCTGAAAAACCATACGGAGAAGTGATAGGTTCATCTGCCACTTGTGTGTTTCCAAAAAGTATCGATTGAGTGAGTCTGATAGGACATTGTCCTTGCCTGCTATATGATACTGCTGAGAGTGCAATCCCCCAGAACCGTCCAGTGGAATATCCTCAATGTCTCTTTGAGAAACTTTGAGGACCAAGTGCCTCCCTCCTTGTTCAGATACCAGACAACTGCAGTGTTGTCGGTCTGTATCTGAACTTGTTGTCCCATGACATATTTCTCGAGGGAGGCTAATGCTTTTTGAACTGCAATAAGCGCCAGGATGTTGATGTGCATAGTCCTGTGCTCCACGTCCCATCTCCCTTGGGTTTCAAGTGACCCACAGTGGCCCCCACATCCTAGCAGGTTCCGCCCCCAACCAATGTCGTCGGGGGGGGGGGAACAGAAAAGTGTCAATATCGGAGGGCACAATCAGGGATTGCTCACCACCATGCCCGGCCGTCATGGGGTGTTCCTGACGGTATCGGCAGGGCATCCACATCAATGGGCAAAGTAGACGGCGATTTTGGTGGAAAAACTGAAGTCTGTCCAACCGCAGCCGATTTCTGGAAAAGTACAGTGCTGGGATTTGACACTCTCAGCTTTTTTGGGGCAGAATCAGCCTTATGTTTGTCATGCTTTTTTCCTTTTATGTCTCTCAGTAATTGTTTTGGACTGTATTGTCTTTTTTGAGATAGCCTCGGGCACCAATGCCGATTCTGAAGCTCCCAAAGGCACCGTATCGGGGCGGGCTTCCGACAATTGACTCTCATCACCTACTTTCTGTGATGATGAAGCCATTGCTGCAGAAGGAACCTTTGATGGAGTGGAATCTACTGCCTCCAGTGCTTTTCGCCAGAGGATTGCGTTCAAATGGTCCGAGCAGTGCCTTTTCGTTTGCTTTGTAAACTTAAGACAGTGTTGGCAGGACTGAGCAATATTCTTGTAAAATACGAGGGACGAAAGTCTGAAAAAGCTAACCGTTAGTCGGTTGAAGAGAACTGAGGGGAGGTGGGAACCAAGCTGCACATGTGCAGTGGACAGTGGGGGAAGGGTTCCCGCCTAAAATAGCTACTCAGCTTTAGAAAATGTCCGATGGAAGCTTCGCGCAGGCGCAGAGCTCATTGTGTGTGGATGCACAGAGACCACAAAGAATATAACTCTCTGGCTGAATTTGGACAACACATTAAGCAACTGAGGGTGGGGGAAAACAATCGTTGGTTGTGTTGCTTATTGTATTGTGTGGAGGGTAACACGCCGCTCACAAACTACTGACGGTATGCTATTCCGCCCAAATAAGCAACTGAGAGAAACAACTTGCTTGCAAGTTGTTTAGCTCGAAGCCAGTTGTTTAAAGTGTTGGGTGGAGGGGTGTGTTAATGGTGTGGTGAGTGGGTTAAAACACAAGCCCATAGAGGCAGGCAAGAGCGACCAAAGCGGCAGCTACCACTCTGCTACAACTGGTGCAACTTGCAGAGACTGCTGGGATAGAACTGGGAGGAGGGAGGGTGGGGAGATGGGCGGGGGCTGTGTCAGTCAAATGCTGGGTTGACTATTAGTCCACTCAACGCCAGCCCCAACCACCCACAGTTGTGTAGGAATATGTTGTGTGGGGAGTACCCACAAAATAACCAACTGCGAGTTGGCTACTCAACCCACCACTGACTAATGTGTTGTTCGAATTCAGCCTCTCTCTCTCTCTCTCTCTCTCTGATCTGTGGTGGATTCTTCCCAATGATGAATGAGGATCTGTAGTCTCCCTCCTATAGGAGACTTGGGAGAGTTGCCTGCGTTGTCCCTTAGAGGGTGCGGTGGAGCTGGCTCTGTTAAGCCCTTGGTTCTTCTTTTGCCTTGGCTGAGATTTCTGCCCTCTCCAGAAGGATCTAAAACCCTGGGCAGGAAAGCTGAAAAGCAGATGTGAAGCCCCCCGATGAAAGGGCTTACAGTATCTGCCAGAAGCTCAGCGGTGTCTCTTCCCTCACTTAGTGGCTAAGTAGGAGAGAGGGTGGCTGTGGCGTGACCAGCTCGGCTGATCTTGTTTGTGTGGCACAACCAAGGTGTCAGCTGTGCCAAAAGCAAGAGTAAGAGCATTGGTGTTCTGATTGGGGAATGGCTGCAGCACCTGAAAGGAAGATGGTGGGGACGAGGATGATTCTCTCCTGACCTGTGCCCAGGCTCTGAGTCTAGGACGTTGGTATCTTTCTGGCACAACTAGAGATTCTCTTGGCACACTAGGTTGCTATTTTAAGGACCCTGGCTGGCCCCCTCCTGTGATATAATCTGCCTAATCCAACATCAGAACTCTGGATGTAGCGCCTGGGCTTCAATGACTGGAGGTGCAGATGAAGCAGGGTCGGTAAAGAGGGTGGAAGTCTCCCAACCATCATCCAGACAGTCTTCTTCAGCCAGCTCCAGGGAAGGGTCAGAATGCAGTGCTATGCAAGGCTCACCCTGATCCTGTTAGGCCCACCTGTGTTAGGGAGGTCAGCATTGGGATCACGCAATGGACACTGGACTCCTGATATCATGTCTCGGCAGACTGTCTCGCTTTTGGAAGCCCTGCTGGATGGCGACATTGGTCTCATAAGGGAGTCCCATGATAGGCTGTGGGTGCCCTCAAATGGGTTGTTAGGCATTGCAGGTGCAGAGAAAGGTAGAAGGGATTTTTTTAAATTGACAACTTAGTGAAAAGGCTGGAGAGAAAAGATAGGAGGTAAGAAAAGAAGTACAGTTACGATAGAAAAAAGAGACTAGAAGCATGAGCAATGTTTCTAGCAGCCTGCTTGGAGCTGTAGCAGGAATGAAACTGGAAAGAGGTTGTTCTCCCACATGGGGGAAATTCTGCTTAGTTACCTGTCTTGGCAATTGGAGCATCTGAGAGGAGTAAGCTATACGAAAATATCCTCCTCCACTATGGGAAAGTATGTAGTTTGGCATTTGGGACTCAAACCCAGCCTCTGCTTTGTGCTTAGTTTTCTGGGGAAGTAACTTGTCCTTTATGTCTAAGAGGGGCCCCACTGCAGCTATTTCATGTTGGTGACCATGACAGTGTCTCAGATTTCCAGATGTGCTCATGGAAACCTCTGGTTGAGAACGTTAGAAAGAATGAACTCAAAATCTAGGAAGAACTCATTTCAAAATGACTAAACATACTTTCAGATAGCCAAGACAAGTTCAATTGAAAAAGATGTGGTAAGAAAAAAAATTACTGAAAAGCACATTGAAAATTAGACTAATCATAAGGGGGGGGAACCGATCCTGCAACTACCATATTTCTTCGATTCTAAGATGCACATTTCCCCCCATATAATAGTCTCTAAAAATGGGGTGCGTCTTAGAATCGCAGTTTTTTAATTTTAGATATACAGTAGTTTAGCGTTTTATTTTATTTTTCTTAGAATCAAAGCTTTTTTTTCTGTTGGTGGTACTAAAATTAAGGTGTGTCTTACAGTTGATGGCATCTTAGAATCGAAGAAATATGGTATATTGCTTTGCAGCACATGCCCAAAGTATTGATTTGATAGCCATTGCCTGGAGTCTCGGACTTCAATACCTCGGTGTGGTTCATAACCAAGTGGCTTTGACAGACTTGCTTGCAGATCAAATACTGGCTTCTTGGTGCTTGTGGATTCTGTAGTCTGAGCTACAAACTTGAAGGGGGTAACAGCTGTAAGGGGAAAAGAGCACATTGATCATCAGCCATAAGGAGGTGAAAGTTAGCAAAAGATCCAAGTTAAATGAATAGCTGTCTGAAGGCACTATGTATAAGCTTGATTGAGCTGTAAGTAGAATGAAAATCAATCATTTTACTGTACTGTACGTATTTGTATTTTAATAGGTCATTCATACTGAACTTCTCCAAAGTAGAAGAAGGTTAAGCAAAGGGTGGTTTTGTTTATCTTAATCGAACTGCAGCAGGCTTGCCTTTTTCAGACATTTAATTCACTGGAGAAATAAATGACAACAGTAAAGCTGTTACATTATAGAATGGCATGTCCAGGTAGGACTAGAAAATAATTCTGTCTGAAACCGTGGAGCTGCTGCCAGTTAGTATTGACAGTAGTGGGCTAGATGGATCAATGGGATGATTCAAGCTAACACAGTTTCCTATGTTCCTAGGAGCATTAATGCATTTGCTTTTCAGTTAGACAAGTGATCCTTGGAGGAAAGATCAATTCTTTCCCATAACCAACATGGGCAACAAAGGGTGAGGTGGAGTAGTGATAGCACAACAGTTTCAATTAATGGAGAATTCCAAACAGCGTTTCAATAGAGGCAAGGCAAGGGAAAGGAGGAGTAAAATTGCCCCACTCTAAAGCTTCAGAGGCTTTACTTACAACACTGCATTGAGCTGCATATTAGAGGACAAAACTGTTCTAGCTTCATGCTGGAGTAACTTTCCCTTCTCCCATTCTTGCCGCTCCTTTAAACCCACGTAAAATCATTTCAATGCCTTTGGCGGTGGGAAGGGAGGGAACCCAACGCTGACTGTCTGCAACATTAGTCCAGCTCCTCTGTCAGTGGTCTACCCTTCAGGAATCACTTCTTCCTTTTGCAGTTAAGTGTAGACAACTGCCACTGTGTTTATTTGCAAGTTCCTCAATTACCTGAGTTTGTTGGGGTTTCTGTTCGTTGGCATTTGGTTGTACTTCCTTTGACATCCTTCCTAGTAACAGTTTTATTGCTCTTCTGGCTGTCTGGAGTACAGTAGTTCAGGAATGGAGATTTTCTAGATGGAGTCTTGGTAAGGGAGCGCTTGTCCTCATTGTCCTTTGTACATTCAGAGAATCTGCACAACAACAATTATTTTCAAGAATTAATGAATCAATTTCAGCTATTCCGTAAATCCATTTCACGCAAATAACTATTGCCCCAAATGCATAGACCTTGGTTCTATAGCGTTATATAAACTTGACAGAGTCTCACGTTATCAGGTGAATACTAACTACATATTTATTAGTAGTTGATGACGCTTATAGTATTATTTACCTGACATTCATTTTGGTTGCTGAGAGGCCAGTTGAGTTGAATGCTGATTTCTGAGATAAAATACTTTTGTTCGCAGTGCCAAGAGAATTGCGTGCTGAGCGCCTCAGGTTTACAGGAGTACACGTAGCAGAGAGCATATTCTTTTGAAGAAGGGGACTTAATAAAATCCTTCTGGAACATGTCTACAAACAGGAAGAGTATTTGCACATTTCAAAGTCTAGCCTGACTGATTTAGAGTAAAACATGAGAGATCAAAAAGACCTTCTGTTTCAAAGTAAGCTTTAACTAAGAATTTATCGTCACCTTAGAATTACTATTAAGCATTTCATTCTGCAAGATCTTCAGGTAGTTACGCTTCTTGGCCAGCATCTGCCAAAACTGGAAGTCAAGACTGTATATTTGTCTTATAATGAAAGCCATTTGAAAAAAAACCCTCAGGTTTTCTGTGTGGATGCTGTTCTAGAGCCCTTACTTGCTTGTCGAGATGTATGTTGCCAAATTCAGAGCACAATTTACTCAAAATTAGTAATTTTGTTTTGCCCCCAACCCCTCTCCCAGAGTCGAAAGTAACACAAAACCTACCATAAGCCCAGCCTGCCTATTACTGCCAGTATATGAGCCCTATGTAGCCATTAGGAGACCTGCTACATATACCAGAGGCTTGAAATAGTAGATGGATGAAATTTAAAAGACAGACTGAGATCCTCCTCGGAAATGGTTATTTATTTATACAGAGAAGGCCCACCACCGAGGTTCCTTAGTGGAGGAGTCTTTGGGGCTCATCAGCTGTAAGGCAGGGGGTGGGGAGAGGATACAGGAGCAATCAGCTGTGATGGTGGTGGAGAGTTCCAAAAGGCAATGAGCAACACGACAGGCTAGCTGCTGTGGTGCACTGCACAGGCATTGGGGGGAATTGAATGTATGTGTTGGGGTGGGGGAGAGCACGCACTGGGGGATTTTGCAGTGCTGAGGGCACAGCACTCTCTCAGTGACAAGAAAAGGATTCATCCCCATCCAAGGACCAAGCGAGCCTGTCATCATTTGCCTGCATGGTGAGTGGGGTCTTGAGGTGGGTCTGATGCAGAGTGGCTAGAAGACTGGGGTGAGGGGGACAGGTTGATCAGCCGGGCTGAATGTTCACTTACCATAGGGTAAGTGGCAAGTACTTTTTCAGTCCAAGGAGTGAATTCCCATCACTGGTAGGGCAGGGGCTGAAGGCAGAAGTGGCCTGGGGAAAAGGGCTGGAGCAAAAATACCAGCGTATAAACTCTTACTGTCAGTGATTAAGCCTTAGGTGGCATATCTCTATCTTACAGACTGAGAGGAAAATTGCAGAAAAGCTGGGGAACCACCCAACAATCACTGGTTGAGGGAAAGGGGGCATGGCCTTCTGGGAACCCTCAGTTCTGCACCCCAGACTTACTGCCAACATCTTTTTTCCCTCAGCTGAAAGTGAGTTTGTTGTTGGCTGAATTTACTTGTAGAATTGGCTGCAGACATTTTAACACTCTCTAATGCTGTTAGAGCTCTGTGAGGTGTTTTTATTTCTGGGCCAAGTATGTGATTGGAAGGGAAGGAGGAAAACAGAGGTGCTGCTATTTTGGTTTTAAGGAGCTGGGAGAAGTACGGTGGTGATAGAGGAGGAGGAACAGGTTATTTCAGGATAAGAGGAGGTTTGTGGCTCTTCCTCCTTCTAGTTCATCATCCAACTCAGATTCCTGACAGCTCTAGTAGTGACCCATCATGTCATAAAATGCAACTCTTGAATGCTAAGTCAGTGACAGGAAAGAGCACTGAGATTCAGGACTCGACTTTGATAAGTTTGTCCTCTCGCATTACAGAAACCTGGTTGGGGAACGGAGGGATCCACTTTTTTTTTTTTTTTTAGTATAGCAGGCATAGAGATTGTTTTGTATCCCCCCTGCTGCTGCTCAAACATTTCTATACCTGAGGTGCTAGAGCTTGTCTGAAAACTATTTGGGGGGATTTCTCCATTCACACTGGGGCATCCTCATCTGGTGCAACTCAGGATTTCATGGCTTCCATGGCATGAGTTTCTCTGAATTAATTTCTGGCCCTACACTTGACATGGCATAAGCTTGACTTGGTGATTGTTAGTCAGGCTGTAAGTGATCTGAGGCTAGGGGGCTTGAAGGAACTCTTGTAATGGACAGAACATTGCCTAATAGGATTTAGATCCGCTGGGACTTTAAACTCAGTTGGCATGGGGGACCCATTAAACTGGTCCACCCTTGGGGAATGAGGGATTTTCTGAATGCTCTGGCACTCTTTTCTAGCGACTAGGATTTTCATGGAATTATCAGCTCTACTACATCTGTGGAGGGAGATGAACCAGAACTTGACATGATCATGCCTATTTAAGCTTTTTATTCCAAAGATTCTACATATATTGGGGGCAGAGGAGGAGGAGACTTAATACTTACCTTGACCTCATTGACTGAGTTGCCTAAGTTGTGAATCATTTTATTTTTCCTTTCAATGTAATCATCAATAGATTGCATTTTCTTAAACTCAGCTTCATGAAGTTTCTTAAAGTCTACAGAATTAAAAGAGTATATTAGTAATATTTTTTCTGAAGTACAACAGTAATTAGCTAGTTTATTCACATTTGCAGCTCCCAACAAAGAAGCAATTAAGACTTAACACGTATCTGGACTGAAAAAATAAGCTAGCCAGTAGGAACAATACACACCTATTGTATTTAAAATCTCATACACAGCAACGAAAAGGAGTCATGTTCACAGAACACATAAATGACCTATAAGTATTTAAGAACAGGCAAACCCAGCATTTCCTGTTTGTTGGCTGTTGAAAAAAGTTTTTACTTTGTTCACACATCAAAGAAATAAATGGAGTGTGTTTTCTTCTTTGCATAATTTAACAGTCCTCAGTTTTTATTAAATTCAGTTCTTATGTAGGGTGTTAATTTTACCACAATTGCATACACATGTAATTTATACTCTCATTCTTTAGTTGTAGGATCTTATTCCCTTCAGTACTTGCAAAGATGGTTCCTACTTCTGTTACCATATAAAATAGCAGGTTTTGATATCTATTCTTTTTAAGTTTCACAAATGTTAATAAAAGTATTAAGGGTTCCCCAGATATTAGTTATTCTATTACTCAATTTGATAACATTAGACTAGTATTTATTAACAAAAGGATTCATCAAGAATGCTACAACCTTATTTCCCCTTTACATTTCCAGCATAGAGGACCATAAGTGGCTATAACATGTGAAACACTGACTCAGTCTGCATGATGAAACTATCAATGGTTAACATACTATGCATTGTTCAGGCGTCATGCTGGTTCCTGTCAACTCACCCACTTTCCTAAACAAACCAAGAATGCCCCATTGTTATTGTTATGTGCAAAACTGGAAACTGAGTTGTTTGGAAGGTTAAACAACCCAGAGTTAACCCATGGCTTATTTTTGGGTGAATTATGGGTTGTTAAACCCCTAAATAACAGTGTTTAGAAAAAGGAAGTGATAAGCGTGCAGGAGGAGCTTGCCCGCTGACACAACTAAACAACCCATAGTTAGCATTATGTGTGAATTTTATTTACCAGAAAATTCCCAATAATAATGTTCTTAAATTTATTCATGTGAAAAATTGGTGCTCTCTCCTAATATTTTTAGGATGTCAAAGTATATTGTATAACCTAAATCCTGGGCTAAACTTCTCATGAACTTTTTTGCTTGCTATTTCATGGCACTATTCCAGAAGTATTTTATAATTGTGACAATAAATTTGAGACACCCCCCTCAAAATGCTTCCATCTAAGCTGAAGTAATGTGCTTCTAACATAAATCAATGCAACATTAATTGTTACTATATTTTTATTTTCTTATAGGTATATGGATCTAGCACTTAATCCTTATTATATTACTCTATTCCATAACCATCTTGCCCAAAAAACTCCATTAAGGTTTCTTCTGCTATTGGAGACTTAACTAGGTTAAACCTACTTTTGTCCCATAATTGGTGAGCAATTTTTAAACAGTATCAATTACTGACTGGAAATTAAGACTGCAATTCTGTGCACACTTACATAGATGTAAGCCCTGTTAAACATTGTGGGACTTTTTTTTCTGAGTAAACATGCACAAGTTTGTGTTCAGAATTATAACTTTTTTCAACTGCAAGTCTAACATGATAGAGACTGGAAAGTCTATCTTTTCTCCATTAGAGTAAATGGAGAATATATATGTTACAGCACTACTGATATCAACGCCTTGTAGATGATCTTAGTCCCCAGTATTAAAGTACTTGACAAATGTATTTTGAGAAAAAAGTTAAGCCTTTTACTTTAAGAACCATCCAGCCCCAAAGAGAGAAAACAGAACTCCTTGAAAACGGCTCAATCTAGCTTCCAGTGGAGCCAGCTGAGATAGCTCTCCTCCAAATATCACTACAGGGCTACAGAAGAATTACCTTGCCCTTAAGAGGGGGGTGGGGGAAGAAGAAGGCAAAACATCCTGTCATCAAATAACAAAACCGAAAAAGCAGCAAGATCAGACAAATGAGATTACATATTAGTCAATTAATCTACAAGAATAATCCAAGGGAAACTACAATTTTTTAACAGCTATGGTGTATAGTTATTTTACGTTTTATGTATGTCAACTGTACATAAGCCCATCCACTTGTTTTAGTAGTGAGGCAATAAACACTCAATCAGATGAATTGGTTCTAAATACTATCTTCATCAACAGTGATGCAAGAAATTGGCCAAATTTAGGAATATTTGTTCATTTATTACAGCAGCATCAGAATTAGGAAAAAAATCAAGGTTATTCTAAGGAGCAAGTATCTTGAAAGGCATCCCACATGGCAGATGCAACACAAGGAAATGAAGGGGTCCATATTAAGTACAAGCAAAATGGAATATCAGTCCCACAAAAAACACTATACTACTTCATCTAAACTAGAGTTAGGGACCCTTTTTCAGCCCAAGGACCAAACTTGCCCTGGGCAAGAATCTCAGGGACCCTATCTCAAAGAGAGTGTGGCCCCCTGATAGGACTGTCCTGAAAATGCTCCCCCGCCCCCAGCATAAAGCCCTTTTAAAAAACCTGAATGGAACATGTAGAAGGGGGTGATTTTTAAGAATAGAGGTAGCACTCCTCTCCTCAGCATTTCCCCCCCACACTGCATTTAGGCTTTATAAAACCCTACAGTGCCACAGGTGGAAGTTTTTTAAAAGCTTAAACGCAGCCAGATGGGTAAGCTTAAGGAGAAACAGGAAAACTCATCTTTGATCAGCAGTTGGATAAGAGAAATTTTCTGTGGATTTCCCTGCCTAGGAGAGAAGGGCTGGGGTCCCCCTCTAGGGTGTATCCAGGCTGTGGGCCAGATTCCCTATCCCCGATCTAAACCTTTTAACATGATTCCAATTTTTCCCATAGCAACCTACAATCCAACCATCAAGAAATACTTTATCATTCATTGTCATCTAGAACTCTTTGTACACAATAATTCCACACACATAGAATTGTGTGGAAAGAGCTTAGGGAAACAGTTAAAACATTTACACAGAGTGAGAAACAGAACAGCAAGTACATAGATATCAGACAAGACGCTTCTCAGTAGTTGTCACTGGATTAAAGTATTACATAGGAGCAACATAGTAGGCTGCCTTATACTGAGTGAAGACCATTGGACCATCTAGCCCAGTATTGTCAATACTGACTGCCAGCAGCTCTCCAGGTTTTCAGGCAGGAATTTGTCCAGACCTACCAGGAGATGGTGAGGATTGTACTTAGAATCTTCTGCATACAAAGCATGTGCTCTAACACCAAGAAATAGCTCTTTCCCTAAGTATTAAAAAAAGGCTGAAGATGGTTTCTAGATACCATATCAGTATTTCTGAAGCGAGTTTTTCTTTAAATATTACACACATTTTTATAATCCAAGTCAGAAAACAAGCTAGCGGAAAGAGATATCAGGTAAACAGATGAGACAGTTAAGACTGATAATTGCGTACGGCAGTCCATTTCTAAAAGCTATAGTTTGTGTACAAGTTACTATTTTGTGAATGGACTTTGTTAGTATAGTTAGCCTGCAACTTACTTGGAGTGGTAATAGTTGTCTTTGTTCTTGCCCGTTTGGACACGCTGCCTGTGTAACAATGTATCTTTCCAAAGAGAGAATCCACAAGAATCTTGCCTGATGCAAACAGATCAAGACATAGGTTTAACATTTCTGGGAAACAGAATAATGCTATATGATTTCAAAACTATGCTTAAGATTCTCAAGCCTCTGAAGTTATGCTGGCCAAATTCACCTCTTCCAAGTTTCAATCAAGTATTTCATGAGATGGTTCTTATGCATGCTAGGATTCAGTAATAATTCCTTTTAACTGTTTTGTGCAGTAGTAATATCATTACCCCACTACTGAGCATGCCAATGAGAAGACAGGAAATACAAAGGGAAGCACACTCCTGTCCCAAGGAGTCTGTCATTGCAGCAGTGTAGTTTTAATGCCTCTGCCCCAGCCCCAAGAATAAAATAGTGGCATTTATGATCATTTAAGAGAGGTCAAAGCAGACTGCACGCTTACTAGTCCGGGCATCATTGGCCACTGCTGCCCTTGTATACTGCTGTCTTTGAACTACTGTTCAGTTCCTGGGAATCCCAATTTTATTTTACTAAAATACATGGATAGCAAATTTCCTAGTGGTAAACACACTAAGGTTGCTCACTATAAAATCACAACAAAACAAGCATTCAACTTATACGTTACTCTCAGCTCTTTTTTGCATAGTAGAATTCTTCTCATTTTGTAGGCCTGGAGTGGCAGGGTTTTCTGCCAGGTTTTCTGCCATTCTGCTGTTTGTTAGACATTCATTTTGGGTCCCATTCAGTGTATTTCCAGCATCTTGGCTTTCTTTACTTTCTTTCAGCTCTTTCAGAACCTGCAGTTCAAAAATGTGGGTCAAATATACCTGCAGAATAATATCCCACTTTCATCATGTATATGTCGCACTTTGTATATTTTAATATTTATTCTTCCTTTATATTGGACACAAACAAGACAGGGTAATATAGAAAGCAAAAATATAAAAATACTGTCAAATATAATCTTGGGGCACATTTTTATAGATTTGCATAGAAACTAGTACACTGTAGAATTAGGGTGCAATCTTATACCCACTTACCTAGAAGTAAGCCCTAACTGAACTCAATGGGACTTACTTCTGAGTATATATGTACTGCATTGAAAGTTAGAACACTGCTCTTAATTTGCTTTTTAGCTACAGGAAAACAATAAAAGAGACCTAATTTTTACATTATCCATCTGATGTTTTCTTTACAGATTTAACTCAAGCTAAAATGAGAGTTAGAGTCACTGCACATGCATTTCTTTAACATTTAAGAATCTATGGGCAGAATCCAGTGAGACACTTATGCCCCTGCACATTCTCCTGTGCAAGCTCCACCAACCAGCCTGTTCCAGAAAATAGCATTTTTGCTTGTTTCTGATTGCCCCCAGAAGTGCAAAATCTTTGTTCCGCAAGCAGTGAGTGCTGCTTGTGGACAGGAATTGGCAGGGTACAAGAGAATCAGCAGAGGCATAAGTCTTCCACTGGAATCTGCCCAAAGATGGCAAGACAACGCTGTTTTTGTAAAGACATGCAAGATACTAGTATTTAGCTCAAAAGGTATAGTATGGAGTTTTTGGATTTTAACAAAAGTCTAAAAGTACATACACTGAATATTAACAGTGCAATCCTATGTATGTCTATTCAGAAATATTAGTTCTGTAGGACTTACTCTCAGGTAAGTGTCTATAAGATTATAGCCTAAACAAGTAAACACATGTTTTCCTCATTCTGTCCTTCATATGTAAACATTTAACTGAAGAGGGCCATTGAGAAATATTATGTATTCCTGACAATCTCAACTTTCATTTTGATTTTTTAAAAGCAAGTTTATAACATATGCAATGGAATCCTGATCAAATTTACTTATAACTCCTACTGAGCTAAATTGACTTACTAAATAGACTCCTATTAAGGACATAATCCTATGCATGTTTAGGCAGAAAAAGTCCTACAATTCCCAGCATTCCCCAGCCAGTATTCCCAATTTGTATAACTAAGCTTGTAAATATATGGGCAAAACAGGGGGATTGGAGAATGAATTTAAATAATTAGAGGGAAGAATTCAGTGCCCTGTATAGCCCTTTGCGCCTCCTGATGATCAACAGAAACAGAATAAATGTTGCAAAGTTAGGCAGCATCACACAATCTATACAGGTAGTAAAATTGACTTCCTTGGCACATATTTTGTGAAGTGCACAATACACAACTCTTGTTAATGCTTTAGCCATTTGATTATTATATGATGTTTTAAATACATTGCTTTTGCTATTTTTCATAGTAAACAAAAAGCATAAATGCCAACAGCTAATATCTATAAAACAAAAGTCTGATACACATAAAATTACCTCTTTTTCTGGATGAACTTCTGTTTTCTCTTCATTGACATTTTTTCCTTTGGGATTTTTCTGTGCATTGTTACCTTTCTCTTTTCTACGCCTTTTGGTGATCATGGACAGCTTTACAGGCATTTGACTGCTGTCACACTCCTCTGCATCTGTATGAGAAGAGGCTCTTTTGATGCCCTATAAAAAAATTGGGAATATATTATTTCCATTTCCAAATTATCACTCCTCTGCATCTGTATGAGAAGAGGCTCTTTTGATGCCCTATAAAAAAATTGGGAATATATTATTTCCATTTCCAAATTATTTTAGTGTATCAATAAAGAAATGAGATTTTTGCAGATAGTAGCAGCTGCTAACTTGTTTGGTCATTCTGGATTACAATTTATGCCACGAGAATGGATTTGATAAAGCCAGGTAACTAATCACCTCATTGCCAAGAGCAGGTGTTTCAGGGGCAAAGTACATTTCATTCTGTGGAAAGCACAAAAGGTATTCAGTTTAAGGGTACCTTTCTTAGAAACAGATCAATAGCTTTTCAAATCTTTTTGTGCTTACCATATTTCCATTTTCCTTTATTGGCTCACAGAAGTGCTGCTTCAATAAATTTAAGAGCTTATCTGCCTACAAAATAGAACATAATTTCAGAGCTTCAGTGTACAAAGTATCATTTAATAGTTTCAGTATATAAAATGCAAAAGAAAAAACATGAAGTGATACATAAAACGGATAAAGGAAAGTGTTTTCATTAATAGATTTGTCTTGAAATAATAAACGTGTAGTCTGTTTGCCAGTTGGAATAAAAAAATAAGTTACATAATCCTTATTTGCTACGTTGCTCAGCTATCAGAAATTTGAAAATGCTGTAATAGTCTTTCTTTGAATGACATGGGGTAGAATTCAACCTTTTCATTTCAGAACTACATAAACCTACAACCTAGTCCCTCCAAAAACAACCTGGAACATCTCAAGAACTCTTATTTGTTTTTCTATTGGGGTGTTTTATTCTAGCCACTGGAAAGTATTGGGATAAAAAAAATCCAAAATCCAGTTTAATGAAATACCTGTGGATAACACAAACACTGGCATTTTTCTTACGGTCAACATGACTACCTTTACTTTTGAGAGGATAAAAAAAGTCTCATGATACAGAGAAGCATTACTAACTTTCCTTCTTTTGTAGCCACACACAGATCTTTATTTTACTACCCCAATACTCATTTGAATGTGGCTTGAGTGTAGTAAAATACCTCCCCAACATTGTGTTTTAGCTTAGGAAGGCTAAATAAAGAGGAACACATTGTCACGTGGTGCTTTTAAATGCACTGCCGATAACTAATTCCTAAGATCACCCTCTGGCACATCCCTCCCCCACAAAAGTACAGACACGATTCTATCCTTTATGTCAAACTAAGCCATAACTCAGGCACCCCTAGAGACACACAACCCAACCCATTCCATGTGAATTAGTGACACTCGGTCCTCTCTGTCACCCTCACTTTAAAACAGTTGAAGAAGGGCTTGCTTGCGTCCTTCTTAGTGAGGGAGATCGTAAGCCGCGCCCACGAATAAAAGTGAGTGGTTGTAGCTATTCCATTAACCAACCCGGGAAAAAATCACGCGGCCATGTGGATGTACTAGGAAGGCAAATGTGTAAAAGACGGGTGGTATTGCTAGGGCGGCGGAGTGGGGGGGGGGGGGGACCTTTTCTGCCGGACATATTAGCAAGGTTTTCTCTCTCATTGCCCAGCTAAAATCCAGTCCGACCGTTGTTAGAAGAAAAGCAAGGCTAGGAATACATACTTTGAAAAGCAACAACCCTACAACAGAGGCCCACAGCGGCAGCATTCGGATGATACGATAATCAACCGGGGGGGGGGGGGGGACAATAGTCAGTTGTGTTGATTATCGTGTAGTCGGAATGCTGCCAATAACTTGCTGTCCTTTTGCCTCTTCCCCCCCCCTCCGTTGCCTAAAATGTCGTCCGAATGCTGCCGATCAGCAACACAACGGACGATTCCCCCCCCCCCCCCCGTTGATTATCGTGTCGTCCGAAACAGGTCAGCTTCTCCCGTTTCATCTCAGCCCTCGACCCTGCACGCATTTTCTGCTCCTCCCCTCCGTCCCTCACCCGTACCTTGAGGTTGGCCTTCAGTCCCGCAGACTTGGCCAGGCGTTGCAGGTCGCTATACTTGAGCGTTTCCAACTGCTGAGGCGAGGACACTTCCATGGCTGGGAATAAGAGCCCCGACGCCCGCCAGCAACAGCCGAGCGAAAGACTCGGAGCTACCTCGGTTTAACCGCCACTCTTCAAATCCACCCGCGCGGCACGCACCCTCTTCTGTCCCACCCCTTGGCTTCGAAATCTCCATTCGTGGTGCCGCATTGGCCGAGACCCCTCCGAAGGGGGTGGTGCTCGAAGGAGAGCCACGACCAATAGGATCCCTGGATGAACGTCTTTGTTATTTTTTTAAAGGTAAACCAATGCGCCCCTCACAACGTGATTGGGTAACAGCAACGGGAGTGCTGTCCAATTAATGCGGACAACCTGTCTGATGTAGAGAATGAGGGAGTGCTCCAATAGGCGCAACAGGAGCGGGAACTGGGTTTGAATGTTTGGCTGATAGCAAAATGGCGGTCCGGCGGCAACTGCGACATCTTTTTCAGGAGCCCCGAGGCACGATTATGGTGGAGCAGGAGGCAGCCAGGGCTGTGAACTGCCAAAATGCGCAGCAAAGCGCAAAGGCGCTGGAGAAGCCCGGAGAGCGCGTCCCTGGCGCTCGGGGGCTCAGGTTAGAGGACTGTGCTATCTATCAATGTCGGCGCTGCCGGGCGGTCCTGGGAGACTCGTTCCATCTGTGCGCGCAGGAGGAGAAGCTCCACCTTCTCGTTTGTTTCAGTGAGTTGACCAGACTCTTGACCGCGGGATGGCTTGGTCACCACACTTGGGGGAAGGGGAACTTTCGAGTTACACCGGACTCTTACCAGTAAGGATGATGTTCAAAGGACCCGGGGAAATAAATACTAGTCACAGATGCCACATAAATACATGGGTCATTCTTGCACCCGTTATGCTTGCATGTGGTAGTGTGAAGCGGTCCGTGGTCATTTTTTCAAGTTATTTTGACTTCATTAGCATGGAAAGGTTGTTGGTAAATTTCTTTGTGGACCTTGTACACACGAGCATGCATATCACTTGATGACTGTCAGCTGAATGTATGAACTGACTCGATTGGAAAGCAGTGCATGATGCGAAATGATGTAGATCTCTCGGTAGTGGTGTATGGTGTATTATTCACATGTACAAATCATGCCGTGAACAAACCTCCTTGCCCCCTTTTCCTGACATACTAAGCTTCACAAGTTGTGTGACCACAAGAACACTTACAGCTCAAGGGATGGTTATAATGCTACCAGTCCTGCTTTTGCCTGGAACTGATCAGATAGGACCCATTATACCAGTAGTTTTATCTGGGATTTTATTTTTGTCCCCAGAGTTTTTATACTGCTCATAGCTTATAACTGTTGCTGCCAATGGGGGACAAAGATAAGTGTTACCCTAGGATGCATGTTTATGTATTAAACTACAAAGAGCATCACTTCTTGCTTATTCATCCACTACTACACTGCAGTATTTGTGTGCTTTGGATTTAGTCATAATTCAAATATTGGCATTATTTATTGAACAAAAGGGACTCTATGGGTGCTATGTATGCATGTTTAGGCAGAAAATTGTCCTACAACTCGGAGCATTCCCCAGCCAGCAATGCTGGCTGGGGAATGCTAGGAATTGTAGGACTCTTTTCTGTCTAAACATACATAGGATTACGCCCTTTGAGATACTTGTGTCTAAATAGGTTTGTCTGTTTATGCATTATACTTTAATCTTGCCCTTCCTACAAGGAGCTTAGGGCAGTCTTTAAAACTCCAGCCCTGCATTATCACTCCAATGATTTTGTGAGATAAGCTATGCTGAGAGCCTGGGTCCAGGTCATTTGGCGGGTTGTAGCCAATATTAGTCCTGCTTAGGTTGGCTTAACACAACAAACCAGAGTATGGGTTAAATGTGGTTTGAATTATGGTTTATCATTGGGCCTGTGATGTTGACGACCTTTTTTTCTGACCTCATTCCTGTTGAAATAAGTGGGTAACAAATACAATATGCTAGATGGGCCTGTTCAGATAACACACTAAGCCATGGTTAGGCTGCTAACCCTTTTGCAGCAAGTGGTTAGTGTGTTTAAATTGTAGTTATGTAGCCACCAGGGTTAGGAATGATTCACATGACAAGCTATGCTCAAAACGCTTAACCATCATAGTTTAGCAAGTTGTCTGATCAGGGCCACTGAATTGTGGGTTGTTGTGTTGTGTGAATCCAGCTGTGATAATAAAACATGTTTTATTAATCATGAATCAGTTCACAACCTGATAACAACCCATAGGTTCTCTTTGTGGATAGTTTGTGGTTAACAAACCATGGTTTGTTAGCACGGCTGTATTCATACAACAAAACAACCTCATGATTCAATGACAACACATACTCAAATTGTATTTCAGCTTGTGTTGTGTGAACCATTCATTTCAATAGGTCTTATAGTCTTATTGAAATGACTGGGACAAGCTATCCTAAAATTGCATAAAGCCCAGTGACTGAGCAGCAGTATGAATGGAGTCCTAGTCTAACCCAGTACCCACTCATAGTGGACAAGAATATGTCAATTTGTTTGAGAGCTTCACTGTGAACTGGAGATTAACAGTGTAGCCCTTTTAGAATAAAATGAATGCAATAGCAATAGAAATTGAGTCCACAACACAGCATAACGTTTTTATCATGATGGAAGGCCACTTGTGCAAATTTTAATGAGAAACAGTATCTTTTTTAGTACAATTTGGAAGAGTGTGCCATTTTAATATGGATCTTAGTTTATACAAAACATTTTAATAATTTAGGGAGCAATCCTATCACTCATAGACATTGTCTGAGGGGCCATAGGATACTGGGGATTCCCCCCTGTGAGTTGGAGATATCACTCTGACCTCAGAAGGGAAAGTCAGAAATCCCCCCCCCCCCTTACAGCTGGGGTGGAAAGAACAGTGCCAGCTGGCCTCAGAGATTGGAAAACAGACTTCGGAGAGGGGAAAAGGAGGGGAGATCTGGGAGGCCAGGATACAACCTATCCTGAACCTCTGCAGCCTCCTTCCCTCCCCCTCTGAAATATCATTGCTAGACAAACAAAAAGGCTGTCTAGCGAAAAATGCAGGATGGGTGGAGAGGCGAAAATCATCTCCGCCACTTCTCCCACCCTGCATTGGATGATCAGAAGCCTCCGGGTTCAGGGGTTTCAGATCACCGAGGGCACAATCGTTTTGTATGAAACAAGAAGAAGAATTTTACAAGAGTCTAAGATACCAAATAAATAAATAATAAATGCTTTTGATTCAAGTATGTTGGTGACTGCTTAGCACCATGTAATTTCCAAAAATTCTCTTTTTAGAAGTCACAAATGATGTTGCTGTAGAAGATAAGTTGCTGGTCTGTGTTGAGGGAGAACTCACTGGATGGTAGGGTGTTTTTTTAAAAAAGTTATTTCTTATGCTTGTATTCTGGTTCTTAATATTCACTGAAGTTAGAAGATCTTGGAACCCTACACAACCTGTTTTAAAACTCTGCACACAATTTGTAGAAGGTGGCTAATGCAATAAATTCTGCATTAGTTATGCTTTTTGAAAATGAAATACTTTGCTAAATAAATGTTTCTTTTTCTGTGTTTTATGAATTACAGTTATAAAACAGATACGAGACACGGTTTGAAATTTTCACCTGGCTTCACATTCTGGCTTTTTCTTCCAGCACCTACAACATGTTGAACTGTCGGTCCTGTGAAGCATCTATCGGCATCAGACCCTATTGTTCCAGACCTCTGGCTTACCTGCGAGGCCTCTTCTGTCTCTTTAAGGACAACATCATATGGTTAGTGTCTTCCAGATATGTACAAAATTGCTCAGATACTTAACTCTTGAGATACACTCCAATCATATGAAGGGCAACAAGTTGACTCACATAAAGCACCCTACACAAGTTTATATATGAGGTCTTTCATAGAAAGGAAAATATAAAATAAACTTTTTAGAAAGACAACAGTCCTAATTGCAATGGCTGATGGCATCCTATGCAGGTACTCTGTTGTGGTTGTTAAACCAATACATCTAGCTAGAAGTGGGCATCATTTCTGACAGAAAATTTCTGTACCAATAGCAACATCATGCTGCTGGGTGCTGATCTGTCACGAAGTTTCCAAAGGGAATATAAGTTTAGGTTTATTAAAATAGTATTAATTAATACATCTCTGGAGTGTGTGATTAAACACTTTTTGTTGCTTGAATTGAAAGGTGAGTTCACCTAAAGAAAGACTGATTATCACTTTATCCCATCCTTTTGCCAAGAAGCTCAGAGTGGAATACATGGCATAGCTTCCCCACAGCAATCCAGCCATTTAGGTCACAGGCTGCGAGAGTGCAGGTTCAAAGTCACACAGTAAACTTCACGGCTGAACAGGAATTTGAATCTGGGTCTCCCCAGTCTAAGCCCAACATTCTAGTCATGACACTGGACAATGATCATGTAATGTCTGCAACACCATTTGATGACTTGCATGGGTGACACAACCATCACAGAACAAGATAAAAAAGCAGAGCTTTCATTTCACCTGACTTAATCTTAAAGGCAATACTTTTCAGCAGAAGTGGTTTCCATGTTTTAATTTGCATATTATTGAATGATGATACAGCAAGTATTAGAATGTGCATGTGTGAATCTGCCTAAAATTGGTTCTGACGCAGAAGTGATCATGTCCACAAAAAATTAGCCTACCTGAGAGGAGGATATGAAATGTGAGAACTTCTTTTGTTGAAAGGACAAGTTACACATTGAGTAATTAGGCAGAGCTTTCAAAATACATGGTCATTTAAATCTGAAATGTGCTGCAGTATGAGATTGAGACTGTTAATTTCAGGACATTATTTGTGATATAATTGGGTCTTAACTAGTAAAATTAGAATGTTGGCAACATACTTCTACTCGCAAAGATTATTGATAATCACAATCTGTTCTGAATATTTAACAGGTCCTCTTGGTGAAGCAGGCAGAAAAGGTTCAGGAAACAGAACACAATATTCAAAACATATTACATTGAGCAAAATCCAGTGTTGCATAAGTGGACTTTGGCTCATACAATAGAACTTCCTCGCCTTTCCTCCATTTGTGCCCACCCAAACTTGCTCCATATATTCCGCATCGGAATAAGCAACAGCCATTAATTCAAACCCACTGTATAGAGGACAAAATAACTAGTCGAAAGCCACTCAATGTATAATGCATGTAGGGAGTTAGTGTTCTAGTTTTGATTTTACTTTTGCTTACTTTATTTTACCTGTTTTAGTTGTAACAAGAATATTAAGTAAAGGTTACTATTAAGTAGAGGTCCTGTTTAAAGCTTTCAGCTATCTTCTATCTCAAGTGTGGCCAAACAAAACTTACTCTGCAATACCCCCAACCCTCTGGAACAGATTTTGAGGGCATGTGGCCGGGGGGGGGGGGGGGAGCAGCAGGGGGAAGGGTATTTATTGCTCTTCTTTCAGTTCCGCTGATAGAAGTGGTTCTGTTGGCATGTAGGGTTAATTGGATACCAGCCAATATAAATTAATGTGTTTACATTGCTCTCTTCAGTTCATCCATATAATGATTGATGAGCTAATATTGAACATGTATTTTTGAACTTATTTTTCAGTTACTTGTTCAAAACTAAAACCACAATTGAAGCCTCAATGATGATCTGTCCTCCAGTGAGCCTAAAGGAACATGTACAAAAAGTAAACTTTAATATTTTTTATTAATGTATATATGTCTTGCCATGGGGAAACTGAACAGATGCCAATATAACTAAGCCGTATTCAAATATGTACAATACAAAATATGTTAAGAGCCCTGCCTCCTATGTAAACCCTGCAACCGAGAGCCCGTGGAAGATGTCTTAGGCTTTGAAAGAACAAAATTTGATTTTCTTTGACTATTCCACAATGAACTAGACCTGTTTGTATGGATGTAGCCCTTACCAGTCTTTGTGGTGTTGATGGGATGTAGGAAATGTGGCTATCTTTATGTAGGGTGCAAAGGTAGCACTTCAAGTGTCTGAAACAGAGGAAAAGAAAATAGTATGCCAGCCTTCCCTATGTGTTGGACTACAACTCTCATCATATCCTGGCAGCACAGCAATTTAACATGCAAAGTCAGCTTCCACATCCTCTTCAGATATGCTAAATAATGGCACTCTGGTCCAAGCTTGTGTTTATTATAGGACTTAACTGTTTTTAGGTATTATTGACATTAATTTATGGGATTAGCAAAAAAATCTTATAGCCCATGATCTTCAAATGATGGGCATGTTTTGACCTTAATCTGCAGCAACAAGTTTCTTGCCACTTGGGTAACAGCAGAAACATTGAGGTAAGTGCGGAACCCTTGCATTTGTTTGAAGACTTCTGACATTACCCAAGTAGCATGAGGAAGAGTTGTGCTACAATGGGATCCACACTCCTTGGGTAATGTAGGGACAGGCCCTGTGTGGCAGCAGCATCTCTAAAGCAGGTGTGGGCAGCAAGTAGATCTGCAGATATTTTGGACTTCAGCTCCCGTCGTTCATGAGTGTTGATCATACTGGCAGGGGCTTCTGGAAGCTGAAGTCCAAAATTGAAATATTTGAGGGGGCGGGAAAATTAAAGCACACTTAATCTGATTTAAATGTTATGTTATGATATTTTTATTGTAATATTGTACAATTTAAAACACAATAGCATATCCTTTCCTTACATTGTTTAAATGTAGGAAAGAAACAAAAGTACTGAAAACTGTTGACACACTAGTTCAATCTTCCCCAACCTGGTGTCCTCTAGATATTTTCGATTACATCTCCCAGCATTCTTCTGTCAGCATGGCTGGTTGGGGATGCTGGGAATCATTCATCAACACATATGGAGGGAACCAAGTTGGGGAAAGCTGCACCAATTAACTTTAGCATCCCAAAGAACTGTGCATGATATGCTGACAACAACTCATTTATTTCAATAGTGTCAACTCTCTTCCACTGAGGTTGTTGGGGCACCTCCAGTTTCGTCACTATTAATTTGTTCCATTTCACACCAAGGAATGTATATATTTTAATAACATATGTATTCTTTCGCATACTTCTAAGGGATAATCAACTGAAAAACACTGCAACTTTGAACCTAATATTGTATTTGCAATTGGCCAAGCTTACCTAACATTGGGCCTGTTCAGACAACATGATAAGCCATTGTTAGGCCACTAACCCTTGTGTAGCAAATGGTTAGTGTGTTTAAACCTTGGTTATGTAGCCACCATGGTTAGGAATGGTTCACACGACATGTTAAGCCATAATGTTTAGCTCAAAATGCTTAACCACTGTGGCTTAGCGTGTCGTCTGAACAGTGTCATTGTATTTGCAGTTGGCATCCATTAATTGTTAGTAATAAACTTATGAATGAACTTATGAAATGGAAGAATTTCTATAAAAAATTAAAACACTGGACAATTTTCCACCCCACATCATTGTCTGGAGGACACCTGGTTGGAAAAGGCTGCTATAAATCATTTCCCACTACTCTTGCTGGTGGGAGGGGTGTCTGTCAGCATTCTTGCCTAATGCCAGTCAAATCCTGGGACATGTCATGAAGGAATGCTCATCTGCCCAACTCATTTCCCCAAGTTGCGTCAGAGATGCTTCTCTTCTTCCAAGAACCAGGTTGACATGAACCATTACTTCAGTTTAGCAAATAATAGCGAACTGAACTGAATAATAGCAAATAATAGCAAACTGAACAATTGTAAGAAGAATCCATCACATGTTACAGAGGGGATAAAATCTGGGATAGAAAAGACCAAGACTTGGACAGACTGGAGATTCCTTGATAAGGAAGAACTTGGCTCACCAGAGAAGAGGAAAATAGAAAATGCTTTGGCTAATACTAACTCCAGTGATATCAAATGTCAGCCTGATAAATTTCTCAGAAGAGATTGTTGAACATCGGGATGAAAATTGGCAGAATTCACTGTACTCAATTAACAGCCAAAAATCCACACTAAAACATTCATGTGCAGACCCTTTACCCTGACAAGGAACTAATCTTCTAGACACCCAACTGAAACTACTAACATGGAACATTGCAGGTTGGAAGAAAAAATCGACAGATCCAACTTTTTAGAAATTTATAAATAAGAATGATATAATATTACTTCAGGAGACATGGGCAGTAGATATAATAACTTTAAATGGCTTTGCAGCCTTTTCTTTGGAAGCAAGGCCAAGTTTAAAGGGTGGCCGCCCAATGGGGGGTCTTGTACTCTTGGTTTCAACAAAGATTTGTGCTAGTGTTGTTAGGTTAGAACATCTTCCGGGCCTTGCAAATGCTCTTCTGGTTAAGTTTAAGTGGGTTTGTCTTCTGATTATAAACGTGTACCTCCCCCCCAACATCAAAAGAAACTGATTAAGGATAATTGGAGCAGGTTAGAAAAGTATATAATTAGGCTGGTGGAATTATATCCATGTGCGTATGTTATTATGGCAGGTGATTTTAATGCCAGAACAGGATGGAAGGAGAATGTTTTATTCTCCTGTCAGTGTACTCCCTTCCCCATATCAGTAGACCCTGAGAATATTCCAGTTAGGAAATCTAAGGACAAGGGGCATAACTATGCAGGCTTATGTCTGATGCAAATGCTAAATAGCCTAAATTTAATTATTGTAAACGGTCGAGTGGAGGGCGACAGCAATGGTGAGTTCACTTTCCTTTCCAATTTAGGGGCATCAATAATCGACTATTTTATTGTTTCCCCCGAAATATTTGGGTCAGAGACCAGATGTGTAGTGGGGAAATGTATTGACAGCGATCACCTGCCTCTGATGCTTTCCCTGAATTGTGGTAAACAAAAGATATATGTAGATCAAAACCCAATTCCTATAGGAAATATGGAAGTGAGATCTTCGCGTATTAAATGGGTGCCAAGAATCGAAAATGAATTAAGGGAACTTTTATATAATGGACGCTGCTTTAACTTGCGAAATGCATTAGTATCAACCAATTCAATAGAAAATATCTTTGAACTCCTACAAGACTTGTTACAGGCTGTACAAAATTTGCTGAGACAAAAGACACAACAAAGAAAGTGTACATATCATGTCATATCTAAACATTGGTTTGACAAGGACTGTATAACTATGAAGAAAGCCTTGATAAGTCAATATAGAATGTACAGAGAAAAAAACCTAGCAATAATTCTTTCTGATTGGTTTGATCTGAAGAAATGTTATAAAAAATTAATTAAGGTTAAAAACCTTAATGTGCAGAGGGAGGCCTGGAAGGATTTAATAGCAGCCTCCAGAGACAAGGATACGACCACTTTTTGGAAACTGGTGGCTAAGGGGTGGCCGAATTCAACAATAAATATGGAAGGGTATGTACTGGCGAATGATTGGGAAGTTTACTTCACCAAAATATACAACACGGGTCAGGCTAGTCAAAAGATCAACCAAATTAGTATTGATAATTGCCCAAAATGGTCACCAGTATCTGTTATGGAAGTAAAGAGTCTCATAAATAAGTTAAAATTGGGGAAGGCGCCAGGATATGATAATATCCCAGCTGAAGTTTTTAAATCTAACGTAGAATGGTGGGCTCCAATATTAGCAACATTATTTACACAGATCGATCAAACAGCTTGTATCCCTGATGACTGGGGTCTAGCCATTATTATTCTAATATATAAAAAAGGAAATAGGTCTGACCCCGCAAATTATAGACCCATTAGTTTGCTAAATGTCATCAGTAAGCTGTATGCCACTCACCTATAGGAAAAGTGAGGGATTGGTTAGATCAGGAAAACATTATAGAAGAGGAACAAGCTGGTTTTAGGGGAGAACGCTCAACAGTGGACCATGCTCTTGTGCTGCAGCACCTGATTGGATAATACACTACTAGCTTGGGGGGTGCCCTTTATGCCGCCTTTATCGATCTAAGATCAGCTTTCGATCTTATACCTAGAGACAGATTGTGGGAAAGATTTGAATCAACCAATATAGATCGTCGCCTGCTGATTCTCATTCGCAGACTGCATGAAAACACTAGCCTGCGGGTGAGATGCAACAGGACTGGGCATTTGACAGGACCAGTTTCTACCACAAAGGGGGTGAAGCAGGGATGTGTCCTGGCCCCACTTTGTTTAACTTCTATATAAATTCGATGGTTAAGCATCTATCAAAGATACAGGCACAACCCCCTAGTTTGGCAAACAGACTTATATCGATGCTACTGTATGCTGATGACGCAGTGATTTTGTAATTAACTAAAGTGGGTCTGAGGAAATTGCTGAGGGCCCTGGACAATTACTGTAAAGAGGAATTACTGCAGATAAATTATGATAAGACTAAGGTTGTAGTGTTTTCCAGAAGGAGGTTAAAGTATAGTTGGCAGATAAATCATCATCCAATAGAGCAGGTAACTACATATATCTAGGAATGATATTCCATTCAACAGGTTCATGGAAAGATCATCAAAATAAGACCACTGCAGCCGCTCAAAGAAGTACTAGGGCACTCCTTTCTTCTATAATAAAGGAGGTCAGTATATTCCATCGGTACTACAGGTTTTTGAGGCAAAAGTTATTGCACAAATGCTGTATGGCTCTGAAATTTGTATGCACAAAAAATCTGTACAATGGGAGGCTGTTCACACTAAATTCTTAAGAGCAATTTTAGGGGTCCCAAGTTGTGTACCGAACTCAGTCTTAAGGTTAGAGGTAGGTCAGATTTCAATGGAAGTGCGTATATGGATACGTAAGCTAAATCTGTGGCTAAAAATGGTATATATGCCAGTTGGGTTGGCCCCATTAACTTTGAAGGACACCTTCCACTCAAGGTGGAAAATATCATTAAATATAAAGTTACAATCTCTGGGTTTTTCTATGGCTGCTGTCCAAAGTGTAGGATATGAAAAGGCAAAAGTGGATATAGTACAACGAATACGAGACATTGAGTTCCAAAATGATCTAAGTCAAGTAACTTTATATCCTGGTATCAGGGGCAATAGAGGCCCATTTACAACTGCAAACTACTTAATAAACTTAACTATTCCTAGGCTTAGAAAGGCCTATACATGGGCAAAGCTCAACGTTATGCCATCCGCATTGTTGGAGGGAAAATTCCAGAAAATACCTTATAATGAACGAGTATGCCCATGTGGGACAGGGGCAATCGAGACAATAAGCCATGTGTTGTTACAGTGCCAGTTCTATAAGGAGCTCAGGATCTCCCTGATTACACCGATTATAGATAAATTCCCAGGGAGATCGAATATATTTTACTTAGATTATCTGTTAACGGATCGGGATGCTCAAACTACATCAAAAGTAGCCAGATTTTGTGCAGCAGCTATCACGTGTCGTAGAAAAGTAGTAGGTAAATAATAGCAAGGCAGACAGATTTGATATATGTACCTACTTTTAATTGCATAAAATGAGATACTTATATGGTAAGGAATGATATGAATGTGGTAAAATCTAAAATTGAATGTGCAAATGTTGCTGGTCTATGATTGTAATAAAATTTTATATACATATAATCTAGCATGGTAGAGACTGTGGGCCATGTACTGCGGTATTGTTCCTTCTATTGTGATCTTCGGTACATTTTTATTATCTCTGTCTTACAATGTATACCAGCCAGATCTGATGTGTTTTATACAGATTATCTCCTGGCCGACCAGAATTGTCAAATAACTCCCAAGGCGGCTAGATTCTGTGCTGTTATAATTGCATGCCAGCGTGGGATATCATCGGACTGTGATAATGTTTTAATGTTTTAATTTTTAATGTTTTAAATCCTATATTATTATGAGCAGGCTATGTACAATTCAATTAATTTCAATTTTTTTTTACTGTTTATCTGTATTTTTAATTAATTATTACTTTTTTAATATTATTGCACCTTACCTTGTTGGCCTTGTGAATATGACTGTGTTTATAGTGCTGCTCTACTTTGCTGGTCTTGCGACCATATTAAATTCTATTCTATTCTGGTCTTTGGACCTATTTGAATTTCTATGCTGTTAACACTGAGTTGAAGAGCAAGGAAAGATGAAGTGCATGGATTTTTTTAAAAAAAATAGTAATAACCTAATTTCTGCATTATTGTTTAAATTTTTTCCCATCCAGTATAAATTGTTTTGGAAGTTGTGCACAGGATATTGGATAGTTTACCACCGTTTCTGATAAAAGTACTTCACCTATACAATTGTTTGGTGTTGTGTGTCACTTCATTTTACTTAGATTGTTTAATTATTTTTTGTAGTTAAAAGAAAGCCTTGTACTAGTGCACATGCGTCTAGAACAGCTGATTAAGAAACTAGAAGAATTAAATGAGCAGAAGACTGTGGCCGAGAAGCAAGGCTACAAATTAAGACCACATGGCCAAGCATCTGGATGTACAAGGAGGAAGTTGAACAATTAACTGGTAGAAGTTCTACAGTTGCATATCTTGTGGCTGTGAAAAATATGGGAGAGTTTGAAATCGTCTTCATGCGACTGCTGTGGTTGTATTTGAAAATGGTCGTTGGCATATGTCTTAGGGACTGGCAAACAGACTACAGAAAATTGGTTCTTTCATAGAAGACTCAAGTACATTCACTCTTTGAACATGAATAGCTATGAGAGATTATTTTTATATACATGTAGAAATAGCTCTACTATACTTTCATAGAAACACTTGATACTACTTTCCTATGATTGTATTGCAAATGTATTTGGATGCTCTGCTGTCTAAGGCAACGTAAAATGTATACTGCTACATTTTGGTCAGTATGTCTTTGGTTGTAATTTTTTCAGTTTAACTTGTGACAAGTCTTTTGCCCCAGGATTCAGTTATAAAACAGAGCTGTCAATTAAAAAGCTATTAAAATCAATAAAACTAAACACTCATTGAAATCCAAAGGAGTTCCACCAAAAAAGGGTTTTAAAATGTTGGCTAAACTACCAACGGTTGGGCAGATGTTTTAGGAAAGCACTGCAAGTGTGAGGCAGCCCTCATGAAAGCTTCTCATGTCCTTACTGCATGAATATATTGATAGGATGCATTAAACAGGTACTGTACATGAGCAGATAATCTTCAGCTGGCAGGCTGCACGTTGCTCTTCTTCACAAGTAGGAGTTATCGATATGCTCCCAGTTGTCTTCCTTTGTCATTGGGTTGAGTACTCAAGGCTAAAATGCTCATTGATGTTTGTTTAGCATGCACTGTGGATTGGGATTTAGTCCCACAGACTAAAACGGGACTTATTTTTTAGCAAATACCAGATGTCATATTGAAAGCAATGAGATTCACAAGAAATTGTGATTAGGATGAGTCTGTAAATTAAGTTAGTGCAGAGGTAGGTGAAACAGGTAGGGGCAGCCTGACGGGGCAAGGTAGGCATCCACTTTGAACAGTAGCTGGGCTTGGCACTGAACTGCCTGTGGATATCACAGTGCCACTAGACGATTCCCTCTGTGCCTGTGGAGCCTCCTGCCCCTGCATTTAAAAAAAAAACTTGGCCATGCTGGAAGGAAAAGCGCTATCCTCTTACTAGTCCTCCCCTTCTTCAGCATTCTTAGGAAAAGAAAAGGGTAGGGCAGCTGGAGGTATGGACTCTAGTTATATTGTAAAACATTTAGCTAAAACTTTTTTTAAAAGGAAAAAAGGACCCTGCCATTGTTAGGTAAACACAGGGCTGAGCCGGCTACTGATATGTTTTCCTGGAGTTTCTGTATGTGTTGCCTGTGCCTTTTGGGATTGGAGGGGCTGTAGTGGTAGTCTCTTTGCGTGGAGGGGGGATTTTGCCTCTGTTCTTTTGTGAGGCAGGTTGGGTTTCTTTGAGATCACCAGTTTTCTTTCTGTAAAAGTTTTGGGGGAAGATACCTGTATTTTGTGACCAGGCAGCCACTTTGTGTGCTGCCCAAAAATTTGATTTCCAAATATGTTCATGGGTTTGGGAATCCCGGCTATAGAATATTTTAGATAGACCACAGAAAAACATTTTCAGTTGAAATACAAAAATAAATAATTTTTAAAATATCTGGAAATACTAAACAACAAACAAATCAAGAAAATTAGGCTATCAGTAGCCACCTGTGTTCAAACTTCATTTGCTTTCCCTTGAAACTTTGGTAACGGAGGAAAGTCAGGATATTATTAATGGAAGGTCAATTCCGGAGCAAATGTTTAAAATTGGGATTTTTCTCTTGTAATTGTTTAATTAGCTCTCCGACTGGCTAAGGGATGAACCAACCTAACTCACTGCCATGGAGACAGGCGTGTGGAACCATTAACAGGGTGCTGGTGGTAGGGAAGTACAAAGTGTTGGTCATTACCTTTAAAGCCCTACATGGTTTGGGTCCAGGTTACCTGCGGGATCGCCTTCTCCCATACAATCCGACCCGCACGCTTAGGTCCTCTGGGAAGAATTTATTACAGTCAACAAGAACTAGACTGACAACTGTTACCCAGAGGACCTTCTCTTCTGCCGCTCCCAGATTATGGAATGACCTGCCGGGAGAGATCCGTGAACTTACCAGTCTTCAGGAATTTAAACGATCTATAAAGACTGAGCTCTTCCGGCAGGCCTACTCAGATGAATTTTAAGTGTTTTATTGGTGTTTTATTGGTATTTTAATGATATATTGGTTTTATGTATTTTTAATCAGTTTTGTGTGTTTTATGATGATGTTGTTCCCCGCCTCGATCCGGAGGGAGAGGCGGGTAATAAATAAATATATTATTATTATTAGCCGTGAAGCTGCTTTATGCCAAGTCAGATAATTATCCCAGCTCAGTCTACTCTGGGAGTGAATTGCTCTGCAAAAGAAAGGGGGATTCCTTCTGTGCAATGCCATATAATTTTCCAATACCATGTTTTGAGTATTTAACCTACTGGGTTGGATTCAGGAAATGCCTTCCATTGACATAAGAGCTCTGCTCATAGAAGGTGCCTCTATCCAATTTTGGGGGATTCCCCCATTCCCCTACAGCACAGGTCGTCCCATTCAGGTTTCTCTACTTATCCCTAACTTCCTAATGCGTAACTTTCCATAGTTTGGCATTTTGCCCAACTGAAACAGAAAAATCCTTAAATTTACATCAGAATCTGTGACTAGTACACTATATAGTTCTTTAATATAGCTAACTGAAACAAATCAGGAGGTAACAGTACTTGAGGATACTACATAGGATTTTTGAGTTTTCCCCACACTAAGTATCAAATATTATTATTAATTTTTGGAATTTGCAGGTTTGTGTTCTAATTCAGAAACATTGATTTCTTGAGTTTGCTTATTGTTGTTGAGTATTTGCTTTGTTTCTTCAACTTGAGCATTTTTCACCTGCATTAAAAAAAAACTAACATATTTGTAGCTAGATTCATTTCTGTACATATAACATTTGCCAACAAATTTATCTTTCCTCAAAGGAATGACACGATAACATTTTAGTGCATTCTCAGCCCATGCTGCTTTATTGCTAAAAAATTGTATACAGGTGCAGAGTTTCCAAGTTCATTTTTGAACAATTATTGTTTACAGTGTCAAAAGAATAAATTTAACACCCTTCTTCCCCTCCCCCATAGATGCATAGATATAAAAGCAAGCTGCCTTTTGGAAAACTTCAGATATATACAGGGCAAGATTTTTCATATTGTTACATAATTTGTGCAATCGAGTAAATGTAAATGTGGCCTGCACCTTCTACTTATCCAGGTGAGTTAAACTTACATTTCTAAGATTTAGACAAGTTTTTGTAGGTTTTCCAAGGATCTAGGCTTTGCAACCCATTATTTTCAGTACATTCTTCCCACATGCATTTTCAGACCCTCGAGTAACCTGTTCTAGATGAAAGAAGAAATTAAGTAGCACAGACATAGATTCCACCCTTTGGTTATGATACCCACAAACATTTGCAACCTCCAAGAGGAGTAGAGTTTCAAGGGAGGAATTCAGAGAAAAAAATATTGTGGTCTATTCTACATTGCCTGTTAACATGAAATCAGAGGGGCAGTAAAGCTTATGACAGTAAAAGTCTTTACTCCTGGCTCCATCATCTTAATCTATTTGGCAGCTACAAATTACACTGGCAGTGTAAGAAAAAAATATGGCCTCTGCAACAAACTAGAAATGTATATATGCCTGGGGAAAAAAACTTATGGGAAAAAAAACATACTTTAATCTATTTTTGTATCTAGGGAAAAGGACAAACTTTGATATAAAGTGTTCATATTAGCTAAAGCTGTCCTTCAGGAACTAATCTAGCTATTATCTAAGGAATTTTAAACGTGAGGTTCCTTTAAAACAGCCCCTTAACGTTAGGAAAATAATTTTCCAATCTAGGTTTTGCTACAAGAGCTATTCTTCGTTAATGTTATTAGAATCCATTACTTTATTACGTAGCAAATATTTGCTAACATTAAATGCACCCACTTTTCGAAGCTTAGCATTCACTTTTGTAACTAAAGCAAAACTGGGTCAAGGGCTGGGGGGTGCTGCCATCTGTTCTCTAGCAGATCAAAAGTTCCTTTCCTACTTAGCAAGTTCTAGCGAGTCTTGAGGGTGTATCAGACCAAAAAAAATCCAATTTTCAGATTCTTGTAAAGTACCATTATTGCTGGTTTGAAACCAGTTCATCTTGGTATAGCTGCCTAGGAGGTAAAAGAATCCTGAAAGACCTCTCCTTGAAAGGATTCAATACCTGAAGAGTATGGACTGCTTACTGTTTTCATTCACTCGTTTATTTGCTGCAACAGGCTCTGACCAAGGTTCCTTCTGTCTGCTATCTGAAAAATCCTATACTACGTAAGATAATTTTTCTATTGCCCTATTTGGGTTTCATCCATTGCCTTCTCTGTACTCTGAAACTCTGCACCTTTTTTATTTGTACAATTGCAGCAGCCAAGAAACCCATCTTGCCATCAACCACGTTCATATTATGCAGGCTCAAGGGACCACGGTGAACCTGGGAAGAGGTCAAAAGGGCTCATTCTGCTGATTGCTCTTTCCAATACACAGTTTTGGTGTCATGCTTCTTCCCTTATTTGTACACTCTGCCCTCTTTTCTAAAGGGGCATATGTTCTCTAAGAACAAAAATCTGAGAATCAAAGCAGTAAATTCAAGCTATTGGTATATTAGTTCCTATTGCTTCATAATGTATAAATGCATATATCAATTTACTGGTAATAACTATAACACTAGACATCTTAATCATGCATAATTAGAATACTAGCTCTATAAAAGTCGGTTTGTGAGCCTGTGTGCTTGTGCCACTTTCTCATGCAAATACGTAATTCTGAGGGCTTCACAACCCCAACTGTCTTTCAGATGTTATACAACCCCCTTTTTTGCATGGAGAAGCACAGCTAAGTTGTAACTTCCAGACTGTAAGCCTTGTGGAATATTTATTGTGCTGTGACTTGGAAAACTTGAGAATTCCACCTAAAACCAACTAGCAAGTGCTCAAATACAAAGCCTCCATTCACTCCATTCAATGAGGTCAATATACACTTCCTTCTCTCCTATTGGTATGCTGGAAATATTCTACTCCCCCTCCCCCCCCAAGTATGATACAGTCTCATTCTCTAGTCCATTGCTTTCCAAATTTTATTCAAAAGGAGAATTTTCATGCAAAGGAGTGAATTTCCCCCACTGTTATACACAGACCACAGCTGGTTTTTATCCTTGAAGTCTTTGGGTAGGACAAATATCCCCACAGGCCATTTCCCTGAATTTCAGGGAAAGGAAAACTCATTGCCTATATAAAGAGAGAGAGGATGTAGACCTCCCTTGTCCTCCCCCACTATCATACAAGCGCCAATAGTATGATGTTAAAAAACACCCTCAGTTCAGCTTATATACTCCAAAACCTGGTTACAAGGTCCCAGAATGACCAGTTGCAAACTTGCCATCTGTATACTGGAAGCCTGTTGTAAAAGGTATTTACTGGCACCTATGTATCCTTTGTCAATATTGTGCTTGGATTCCTATACCTTTGTATTTACTGCTCTTCAAAGTGCAAATAAGGAAAATAAAAAAGTCTAAAAGGGATAAATTTAGTAAAGGAGTTTCACCATAAAAAATAAAAGTACAGGCTAAAAGAATAATCATACCACAAGAAGAAGCAAGCCTTGTGCAGCCGTTCATCAAGAATAGCACTAACATGCTTTGAATGAAACTCTGATCCCCAGTCAAAGGATAAGGGCTATCAGGAGAATCATTATAATAGAAAGGAGGAGGAAACACACACACACACACACACAGTTTAAGTGCCATGAAGAGCCACTTTAGAGAAGGATCTTTTCTCCCATTAACTGCAGATGAAAATAAATTTCAACATTTCAAACTCCACAACTGCTGATGGCAACTACTGAGGTTTAAGCTGCTTAAGTGCAATCCCCCTGAAGGGTATAATAGCCTTACACTTTTACAGATCAAGACTACAATGCTCTCCATAATGAGGCTATACTAGACAGCCAAGCATCTTCAAGCAATTAACCACATCCTAAGTTGATCTTTCTGAATACCACCATGGCTAATGCAGCAAATCTTACATGCAGTTAAGAAGTCCACACATTCATGACCCAGATACCAAGCTAAATTTCAACTACTTACTAAATTGGGCAGCAGTACTGTGATGTCAGCCTAACACCAGTTTTGTAAATAGTGAAAAGTATTTGCAAACCAGCTGCTCAAAAGTTTTATAGCAGTACAAGTTCTACTGGTATAACCATGAGATGCCTTTAGGATTTTGCCAACGTGTTTTCAGAACAATCAAGCGGGTAATGAAGTGCAAATAATTTCCTTAGCTAGCCAAATCCTGGGAATAACAGTAAAAGTTTCCTATACATTTTATGGGAGCAAAATAGTTATACTAGTTTGGTTGTCTATCCACATATACAGAACAAATTCATGCTTCATTCAGATTCAATTTCCAGACATTATTTTGGAAACTATTATTAATTTTCATATTCCAGTATACGTTTGTAGGGGTAGAGCTTTGTAAAGAATATAGGTGGATACTACACTTAAAACAGGAGCTCCCTCAATCCATCTTAACACAAGACTGTGTTAATCAAACTGCTGGTAGATAATGGATACCTCATAATTAAGAACAGAAATAAAGGTAAAGCCACCATCTTCAAGTATACGTACCAACCTTGCAGATGAATCTGGTCAAATTAATCCTGCTTAAGGCAGTTACATATTAGACTTACAGTTTCCTTAAGTCTTCAGTATGCACACGCATACAAGGTTAGTACAAGCTGTATTTTAAGGAGGTATAAACTGCATGCTTTCTCTAGAGTGGTAGGGTTAAAACATTGCCAGCCGTACTGAACTGAAAGTTGCTCTCCCCATTCCAAGTCCAAAAGTAGCTTTGTTAAACTAAGAAAGTGAAACCAAGTAACACATTTACAAGTCTACAATTTAAAAGAAAAAGTATATTTTCAAAAGACAGCTCTTAGTAGAAATATTTGGATGAACTAACTGTATTTTGCCTACATTTCTCAACAAATATGACACGTCTAACCAGTTTCAAGTAATGGCAACAAGCTTTCACAGTTTCCTCCATTACATATCTGGGTAGAGCTTAGCCCTGTTCACAGCCTTGAAAGAGTTTCCTTTCACCGCAAAGGTGCATATCAACCATGCATTATCTACAGACAAGCAGGATAAGGATTCATCCACTTCTTCATGCACAATAAGCTTCTTTCTTAGTTGCCCGAATTCTGAAAAACAAAATAGCTATCTTGGTGATTATACCAGACCCTGCACTGGAGCATTTAAGTGCCAAGTTCCTTAGAGGAGCGCAATTTTCCAGCTTTTTAAAGAGAAATGCATCTTGTTAGGCAACTCCCTGCAACACAGAGCACCACAAACCTATTTGGTTAGTACCATTTATTCTACTGTACAATTCTTGCTAATGCAAGTTAGTTCCTATTACATGCAAACAGTTATTGCTACTAAAGTTCTATTTATTAAGTCATCTTATGGCTTTATTTGCATCAGGGATTCTTCCCCCTACATACTGTGCTATTTTGCATTCCAGTTTCAGAGGTATTTTTCCATCAATTGATTCTCCCAAGCGCTAAAACTACTTCATTCAATGGTACAAATACACAACAGAACCTTGACAGAGCTCAGGTCCTCACAGGTCATATGTAAACGATCCACCTTCCCAATTTATATGAGAGAATAGGCAGAAACCTTTAAAAGTAAAACTAATTCTGCAAGATCTCTTTCTTCATAGTTAATTACATGTTTCCTATGAATTGTTAGTCAATAATCAACTCAAAGCCAGAAACATTTCTTCCATCACCAAGGTGGCCATTTACAGACAAGACCAAGAAAAAGATGCAGTATCCTCTTTAGGCTAAAAGTACAACTTTTTTAAATGAGAGAAGTAAAGCAGTCTAAAATACAGATCTACAAAGAAACAGATGCTTGGCTTAAAACTGATTCAACTGACTTGCTGGAACCTAAAGCAAAAGGCTAAGTAGATGAGAGTCACCCACTTGGAGTATTCTCTGAAAAGAGAGGAGTCATCCTAGAGACATAAATAACTGAATGCAAGTAAATGTGTTTGGACTGCAAGAATTAAATATGATCCAACAGCTAGAGTTACCAAGAAGCTCCTACAATTGCTTTTCCTAGGTAAATAGAATATTTAAATAATTTGCTTTTAACACTGGACATTATTAATCTATTATCAATGACAAATACCATTTCTGGTTTAGTCAATTTTGCAAGAGCTACTCTTAATCAAAAGTGATACCTTGACAGAAGAGTAGTTCAAGAGCATATACAACTATTGGTAACTGATTCAAACAACCAGGGCCTTCTGAATCGAAAACAAAGATATATGGAGGGACATTTTTACAAGAACATGTAGGGGGAGTGATTAGCCATATGCTCATGCTAATCACGGAAATTTAAGAGTGCAATCCTATGCTTGTTTAGACCAAAAAACCCTCTTACAGCTCTCATGGCTGGCTGGGGACTGCTAGGAGTTGTAGGACTTTTTCTGTCAAAACATGTATAGGCTTGCACCCAAGGAGTCCAAGTTATTTTCCCCATTATAGCAAAATATTTATTCACAGAGAAAGGACTTTAAAGATTGTGTCACTAACAATCTGAGGTTCTCTTGTAGGTTCTGTTAGATGAAGCTAAAATTTACCTGGATACTAACAGATAAAATGTCCATCCATCCTCAACTCACATTAATGATTTTATACAACGATTTATACTACCATCGCCTAGAAAGGACACTGCATCTGAAGACCATGATCATAATTTTGTCAGTTTCTTATGAGTTACACCATCAGCATTGTTAATTTGTCACTCTGAAATTGTAAAAAAAAGCACTACTAGGCTCATGCACTGATCCTAACATGGCACTACAGTTTTGCTACAAAGCACTAATGCTTATGGAACTATACACATCTCAAAATGGAAGACATTGGTGATTTTGTTGTTCTCAAACAACTTGTAACATTTTGTCCACAAGTATTAAAATATATTTATATGTATATATTATACTATTGCACGTGCCCCGTATTTGTTTAATCTTTCATATGAGAAAGATTTCCTGCCAATGTGGAGAAACAGATGCAGATCAATATGTAAAACCAAAAAATTCAGGCAGTATTGCCTTTGCACAGTACTGTTAAGAAGATGCTACAAGTACTGCAATAGGATTTCCTGGGCAAGGACAGCAGACATTGTGTCTCCAAGACTTTAAATTCACTCCTAATGTAGTCCCATTCAGCGTAAATAGGTACGTAGTTAGAATGGGGTTTAGAGAGAAAGGGGTGGATGGGTAAATTTCTTCGCTGGAGTTTTGTGCAACTGGTATGACCACTCTTTTATATTCACTCGGACAACTTCGAAAAATTAAACGTTTCCACTCTGTATTACATATTTTGTAGAAGTAATATTTCTGAGGCGTAAGTAGCTAAGACAACATAAAATCCAGACTGATCAAACTATCATCACACTAGATGCCTTCTAAATTTTCAGTATCAGAAATGCAGAGAACAACTTACATTTCATTAAGATGTCTGCCCCTATATCTAGAATTTGATAGGAATTCCTGTTCAGAACATCCTACAAGGATATCCAATTACATTACATTTTGTACTTCTATTTGTCTCAGGATTTCAGTGTAATTCAAAGGTTATCTGATTCTGAATGACAAGCTAGCTAACCATGACCATTTCCCCCTCTACGCTGACCAGTCAAAAATCTGATTATGTGCCGCAACTACAACTTATTAGCACATTTGAACATTCTATCAAACATTCCATTTTGTTCCAAATTTGATTTTCAATTAAGAAAAGCAACTGAGTAAAATTTAAGTTGGTTTGTGCATCTTTTTATAATATAGATTATTAAATCAGATAAGAAATAATGATCAAATACAAATGCTTATTTTGGTATGCTCCTCTTATTAAATGTATGATTATAAAACCATACACTGTTTTCCTTCATAGAAAATGCCTTTGCAATGTCTCACCAGGTATCAGGTAGCATTCAACATTTTGTTAGCCATGACTGGCCATTATTACAAATGTACTCCCATTTTTAATATAGATTGAGGATTTCTTTTTAAATCTGTTTGCAAACCTAAATTCACATTTTAATAAGATTGAAATAAGGTGCACTACTAAGGGCTCCAGGGTTCAGCACAAGAAAGTACGTAAGACTTTTTTAAAAAAACCAGGAAGCCACCCACCCTGACATAGTGTGGCTAAAGGTCAGCTATGATCCCAAGCTGAAAGAAAATGTCCTGTATAAATCACACACAATAGAGACAAAGAATCTTCTGTAAACATGTTAAAATCACAATTTCCACCTTAACTGTGGATAACACACCAGAGAACTAGTGAAGAAGCCCTTCCTGAGCATGTCTAGTCTTTGTTCATCTAAGTGGTGGAAAGTTTTACATACACCTTTAAACTATCACTGTTGTTCCCTTTGGATAAAAGCTTGAATTGGAGAAAGCTATTGTCCCTTTTGCTGCTGAATTCCCTAGGGAAGACTGGGGATGCCATATAAGCCCAATTTCCCCAGGCTTATTGTTTATTTGTTTTTTACTTTTAAGCCTCAATATTCTCCTCCTCCTCCTCCTCTTCCTCCAGAAGGAACATTAGAAAAGTGGCAATATCTCCCCTTTCCAGCCATTCTGTGCAGATATGTTTTGTTCATTTGTTTTGTTTTAAAACATGAGGATGTACTCAAACACAGTAGACAAAATGACTATTAGCTGTTTTGTATCAGCTGCTTTATAGTGGCATCAAGGTGATTATCTATAAATTGGCCCTTTTAAGGACAAGAAAAAATTCCCACAGCGGAATTTTCCAAGCTGTTTTCTATTAATGTTATTCTTCATTATAGAACACATATATATCCTGGTTATTCTGCCAGGATCTTTCATACAAGAAGATTTGAGAGACATATTCCAAGGACATATTAATTTGTTAGGTTCTCCAATGGGTATGCAGGCAGTAGGCAATTACCTTACTAAGGTATTTTGAAGGAAGCAAACTGTCAACCAGAACTGGCTTTTGCCTGTATGCAAAATCATTTCTAGAGTGCAAAGCTCTGAAAAAAGAGCTAGCATAGTTGACACTGAAAGGGCAATAATATTTTTTTCTATAATACAGGCTTCAGATGTCAACTTTTATGTTAAAGAGCTGGAGCAGAAACAGAGCAGTGGTTCTTCATGCTCCCTCATGGAGATAAAGAAAGGAGTTTTCTTCACCAGAAGTGCATTCCTGGACAGGCAAAGCTTCAAAATCAGCATTTGCTGGGTCAAGAGGAAAGGACCTGGAAACACACACACACAAAGTAATGTAACTAAATCAAAACCAACTTCATGATCAATTTGATATACACACACATTTCATGAGTTCATTGGATCTTTTGTGGGGAATATTTCGCAGGCGAATTCCAGGACAAGGTTGAAAATGGAAATATTTCTTTTACCTTTATCCTAAAAGCAATGTGCTAGTCATGGCTATATTCCTGCTTATTCTGGACCTATCAACTTTCACACATACAACACAGATCCTGATTGTTATGGGGATTTCTGTATGTATAAGGCTAAGCTTGCCTCACACTGCAAATGCAGCTGAAATCAATTAAAATCATTGCCAGATAATGAGTTGAACATGGAAGAAAAATCTACACTGGAGATAGGAGCAAGCAAAGGAAACATCAGGGCCTGCTCCAGTTGGACTCCCTGCCAAAACCTCCCCCCAATAGGGCTAACTGACATCCACGGCACCGGGATAAGAAGAAGGAACAAGGGAGACAGGGGCAGGCAAAGTGAACATCAGGGCCTGCTTCAGTTGGACTGCCCTTCCCTCAGGAAATGAGAGGGGGAGCAGGGCCATTCCACCAGCCCTGCTGACAGTCTATTTCATTTTTTCCTCTTTCCTACTCATCCCCCTTTTTCTTGTGTGTTGTGTCTTTTTTAGTTTGTAAGCCTGAGGGCAACGACTGTCTTCTTTGCTGATTGCTTGTAAGCTGCTCTGGGGGCCTTTTTTGGCTGTGGAGCTGGATAAAAATGTTTTACATTTTTTTAAAAAGTTATATTTGAGTTGTGCCAGAAGTAGTGCATATCTTCTAGTAAGAATCCTATAAGTTATATAGTTATATAGCAATATAAGTCAGTGATTGAGACTGATTAGGAGCCCATCTGCTATGCCATGTGAGATGAAGGAGGGACTTCTTATTTTAGGGATCAATGCTAATGAATCCAAAGATTGCAATGGAATAAAAAGACTACCACAGGGAGAAAAAAAAGCTTCAGGTAATAGACTAGTGGTTCATGAAGCTGCTAGCAATGTTGATGAATGTCTGGTCATTTCAATATAACACTTTCGGACTAAGTGTAGCTTTTGTGAGGGGACAAACTTTCAAGCATGCAGTGGGACTTCCAACACCAAAATACACATACCCATTTTTTATCTTTTCTCATTTCTAGAATTTCAGCCGAGAACCTGAAACCGTTTCTGAAATCTTAATAGCGATTTGAATATAACACCCCATTTCCATACTTACTGTTGCACTGTAGTTCCTTGGCTTCCAATTCCTTGACTGAAATCACAAGAAAAGATTAAGAGATTTTAAGGCTCGCAGTCAACAAATGTCGAGTCAAGCAACATCATAAAAAACCAATTCAAAAGCTTCATGAGTGATGTCTACCCTTTTTCTGGAAGAAGTTATTTCCAAATACTCTTTTAGAACTATATGAGTGAGCTGTTGTGAACCACCCACAGAGCTTCGGCTATTGGGCAGTATAGAAATGCAGTAAATAAATAAATGAATAGACAAGAAAAGAAAGATTTTTGAAAGGAGCTCAAATCATAGAAACAGAGTTGAAAGGCATCTCGAAAGTTGCCAGTCCAATCTACTGCCAATGCAGGAAATCCACTACCACAGTGCCGTTGATAGGTGGCCATACAGCAGGGTGGATCGATTTAAATCAAGATGGTTTAAATCAGCAAGAAAAAGGCCAATTTAAATCCAGTTTCCCAGTGATACTTCATGTTTCCTAAGCAATGGTGACCATCTGACTATTAAACCATGTTAACTTACAACTATATAGAGCATTATTTACAATGTTGTTTCATTCTTACCACCAGTTTTTGAATCTTTGAGGCACTGTCTACATTTCACATGCTTTCCGTTTTGCTTATGGATGGAATGTCTTTAAAATATTCCTATATGGAGTCTGTCTCACAACCAACAGTGGTTAATTAAGAGAACATAGGAAGACGTACATGGCACAGTTTTGTCTTCTTTCAGTGTTGCTCCTTTTTTTTTTTTTTTTGCTTCACTCTGTCTTTGCCCAGCTCCACCCTCACAAAAACAAAGGAGCAAACAAGAAATAAAGTGCCCATGATTGATAGGTTGAGACTAGACTAGTTTATTTTCATCAGGTGAAAATTAAATGCTGTGTTTGATAAGTAGAGTACAAATATTCATAATTAAGAAATTATCAAATTGGTTCATTTACATAGAAACATTTTAAGTCAATGTATCTGATAAAGTAATACCATCCAACCTCTGCTTAAAAACGTCTAACGAAGGAGAATCTACCTCTTTCTAAGGGAGCTTCTTCCATTATTGAACAGATTATACCACCAGGAAGTGCTTCCTAATGCTTACGTAGTTGAAATCTCTTTTCTTGTAAGTTGAACCCATTAGTTCATGCAAAAGAAAACAAATTTGTTCCATCAACAATGTGGTAGACCTTCCAATATTTGAAGAACAGCTATCATATCCACTCTTAAATATCACTTCTTCAGGCTAAATATAGCCACCCTTTTCCTCAGGATGTACTCTGCAGGCACCTCATTATCATTTGTCACTCTTTTGGGGATATGTTTGTCAATATCCTTCTTAAATGCCAGCCCACAGAACTCCAGATGAGGTCTGACCCAAACAGAATAGAGTAATACTATTACTTCACCTGATCGGGATATTAAACTTCTGTTGATGCAACTTAGAATTGCTTTAGTCTATTTAGTCATATCACACTACCAAAACCTGTACCTGGGACCTTCTGTATGAGAAGCATGTGCTCTACCAAGGAGCTACAGCTTCTCCCCACAATCAGGATCTTGTGCTATAGATTTGCAGTAGATTGCTAAGGATTTCTGACTCCAAATCATTTAACAATTAGCAGCAACAAAATGGCTCCCCATCACCACCACCTCAAATTATACTGCTGAAATGAAGAATGCTTGAGGTAGTGGAGCTTTGTGTGGAGCTGCATTCAGTTTTGGTACTCAGAATAAATTCCTTGTGCTCAGAACTCTTTAATTCTAAGTGTAGACCCATTTCAAACCAGCTTCAGAGCAGGATACGGAGTTGAGACCGCTTTGGTCACCTTAGTAGATGATCTACGCCTTAGTATCGACAGGGGGAGTGTGTCCCTGCTGGTACTCCTGGACCTCTCAGCGGCTTTCGATACCATCGACCATGGTATCCTTCTGGAGCGCCTGGGGGAATTGGGAATCGGGGGCACTGTGCTTCAGTGGTTCCGATCCTATCTCTTGGGCAGGTTCCAGATGGTGATGCTTGGGGATAGCTGCTCTTCAAAAAAGGAGTTGCTATGTGGTGTACCGCAAGGTGCCATCCTTTCCCCAATGCTGTTTAATATTTACATGAAAGCGCTGGGAGAGATCATCCGGAGGCATGGGGCGGGGTGCTATCAATATGCTGATGACACCCAAATATATTTCTCTATGCCTTCGACAACAATGTCAGCTAAGGATAGTGTGTCTCCTCTGAATGAATGCTTGGAGGCGGTAATGGGCTGGATGAGGAAAAACAAACTGAAGCTGAATCCAGACAAGACGGAGGTGCTTGCTGTCAAAGGCCGCAACCTGGGTTTGGAGGTGTGTCAACCAGTTCTGGATGGGGTTACACCCCCCCCTGAAAGACTGTGTTCGCAGCTTGGGGGTACTCCTGGATCCGTCGCTCCAGATGACAGCTTAGATTGATGCGACGGCCAGGAGTGCTTACTATCAGCTTCGGCTGATACGCCAGCTGCGCCCCTTCCTAGAGTTGGAAGACCTAAAGACGGTAGTGCACGCGCTGATAACTTCGAGGCTTGACTTCTGCAATGTGCTGTACATAGGGCTACCTTTGTGCCTAGTCCGGAAACTTCAACTTGTTCAAAATATGGCAGCCAGGTTGGTCACTGGTACACCTAGGGGTGACCATATTACACCAATTTTAAAATCACTTCACTGGCTGCCGGTCAGTTTCCGGGCAAAGTATAAAGTGTTGGTTATTACCTTTAAAGCCCTACATGGATTGGGCCCAGGCTACCTACGGGATCGCCTTCTCCCGTACAATCCACCCTGGAATCTTAGGTCCTCTGGGAAGAACGTACTCAAGCCAGCCAAAACTACACTGGCGAGTGTTACCCAGAGGACCTTCTCTTCTATGGCTCCCAGACTATGGAATGGTCTGCCGGAGGAGGTTAGACAAATTGACAGTCTTCATGAATTCAAGAGAGTCATGAAGACTGTTCTCTTCCGGCACGCCTATCCAGATGAATTTTAAATGTTTTAATTATGTGTTTCTCGTTTAAAATTTTTAAACTTTGTCATGTTTGTATCTGCATTGTGTTCCCCGCCTTGATCCGTAGGGAGAGGCGGGTTATAAATTATTATTATTATTATTATTATTATTATCATCATCATCATCATCATCATCATCATCTACCAGGCTAGTAACTACAAAAATACAGTAAGGTTAGTTTCTCCATCCCACTTTTTGAAGATGGGGACATTTGTTCATCTACGGTCTGCAGCACTTCACCTGTTCTCCAAGAACTTATAAAAAATATTGAAAGAGGTTGTGAGATTACACCTGAAATTCCTTTAGTACCTAAGGATGCAATTATTTCATCCTGACGCCTTAAAATTCATTAAGAGTGGCTAGGTGCTGCTGTACCACCTCCTTACTTATCTTAGCCTGAAACTCCTTCAATTCATCATTTCTGCAAGTCAAATATAGTTTCCGTTGCAGGAGAAGACTAAAAGTAGGAGTCGAACAGTTCCACCATCACTGTCACCCACTAACATTTCTCCATCTTCTTCATGCAGCAGGCCTACCATTTTCCCAGTCTCCTCTTATCAGAATAAAGCACAACACAAACTCTGTTCCTAGGATGTCAGTCAGCAAGTTGTTTTCAAATAATCAAGAAGCAAGCAAAACAAATCCACAGACAAAATACACTTACTTACCTTTAGCTTTGTGGCTGCACAAATCGTTTTATCGCCAAGAACCCTTGCCTTTAGCTTTCTGGTAATTCAATATTCTTGTTTTGACTGCCAATCAAGATGATGCATGGATGGACCTGGGAAGAGCACAACAGGAAAAACCAACCTAAGTTTTGACCATTAAAAAGTGTCTTACTTATTGATCTTTCCCACCATGCAACTACTGAAGATCTCTATGCTAATACAGGATACTAGTGTTTTCCTAGCATTGGAACAAGGCTCTAACCTATTTCATTTCATCTAATTTAAATCACAATAAAAAAGTCTGTCCCTAGATTTTAGCCTCCATCCTAAATATGTGACCATACATCTCTAGTTTTAATGAAGTTTGTGATCAATGAGCTGTGCAAGTTTAGCATGACATGCACAGGTAGCAGCAACCACCTGGCTTGTGTGCTTCCCCCCCAATGCACTGCAGTCTGAAGCTTCTAATGGCAAACTGTAATTTATATTGTCTTTGAACCTGGCAAATTATGAACACCATTTTTCATCACAGGACAATGTATGTCTGAGAGGGAGATGCACATCCCAACCACTTAGGGCAGGGGTGGAGAACCTTAGGCTTGGGGGCCAGATGGCCATGCCCCTTTCCCCTGCCCCACCCTGTTTCCCCCAACCACCAATCGCATCCTCCCTGCCCCATTCTAAAAACTTGAAATGCCTCTTCTAAGGCTTAGGTACTGGCAGTAAGAGCTTGAAGCTAAAATATGCTGATATTTTTTGGGCCCAGCCCTTTTGCCTTCTGACCCACCCACCACTGGAATGTGGCCAACAGCTTCTCTGAAATTAAATTCAGCCCTTGGGCTGTAAGATGCTCCCCACCCTGATTTATGGGCATCTGCAGGGGACCTGCAATAGGTCATGCTCTCTGGCACATTTCCACTGGCACATTTCCACTAAATGTTTAGAGATAAGTTTTCCTCTTCACACTTTGTCATTATTGTTGCAAACAGTGGTACTCAGGCTGCCATGTAAAGCATGAAATAGCTTTTACCTTCAAGAAAATGCATTGAGGCATAATTCATCAAAATCACATATGCTTAGGCCTGACTAAGAATACTCAGAAATGCAGCATTCACATGAATGCATTTTTCAGTCAGACTCTACATTTCTTACTATTCTCAGTGAAGAAGAGATTGGAAAAACACAGGGGGTAACGTTCCTCCCTGCCCTCAACTATATCTAATCAAGTAGCACATTATTCTAAGTAACAGAATGGAATGTTGTCAGATAGGTATGATCAGGAAACCTGCATATTTTTTGCTTGAACGTCACGGAAGGGGAGGACTACAGTGAGGTCTCAAGCATGCAAAGCTGACAAGGGCAGCAGTAGAATGATGAATCACCTATGAGCAGGGCTGCTTCATTATACACAGCGCAAACAATTAAACACACACCCCTACTATACACAAACAAAGGCATTCTGGTCCTTATTATCCTCCTCCTGCAATGCGGAACATTTTCAAAGGCAAGGAAGAATCAGCACCCTCAGCAAGATGCAGCCCTCTGGGTTTATTGCAGTTTCTAGCCATATATTAAGATGGTCTTTAAATTTTCACACCATTCTACACTCTGAATTTCCATGTTCAAATCAAATTCCACTAACCACTCACTAAGTATTTTTAACACATGTGGACATAATATTAAATTTTCTTTGAATATCCAAAATCATTGAAGGTATTTCACTAATAAGAGACCAGGGAGGGAGGCAGGGAGAGAAGGACCTGACTGGTACACTACTTCAGTTCCAGTCATCTTCATCACATCTAAGGGGCATTTTTTTCAGAACAAAATTATGCTTGATTTTCAATCATGTGGAATACCGGTAGCTCACATGAATGCCCATGGAAGGTGAGGGTACACAGCACTTTGTAAGTCAAGGAATAGAAACAGTAAATCCAAGATATGAAGGTTGCTTACCTGTAACTGTAGTTCTTCGAGTGGTCATCTGTGCAGTCACACATATGGGCTCGCGCCGACGCCGAGCCTACTTCCGGGAAACTTCAATAGCTAGATAGAGTTTTGGCGGGAACCCCTCCCCCACCATCCACTGCGCATGCTCAGGGTTCCCGCTCTAACTTACCTCAGTCCTTCTGAGACCGCTTGGCCTCGCAACTAAGGCATTAATGTACTAAATCAAACAAGAGCATGGCGAATCAACTTGACGTCACAACAGCGATGCCAAGAGGGGATGGTGGGAGGGTTGTGTGACTGCACAGATGACCACTCGAAGAACTACAGTTACAGGTAAGCAACCTTCATTTCTTCTTCGTGGTCTCTGTGCATCACACATATGGGCGAATAACAAGCAAGACTTACCGGAGGTGGGTAGGCACGCTGCTTGATCACTGGCAAATCGAGGAGAGAACCGCCCTTCCAAAAGAGGCGTCCTGTCGAGCTCTGACATCGAGGCGATAATGCTTAACAAACGTGGAAGCATTAGTCCAGGTGGCTGCCTTGCAGAGATCAGTCAGCGAAGCCCCCTGAAGCAACGCCGAAGATGCTGCTTGTGCCCTAGCAGAATGTGCCGTCAGTCGAAACGGAGGGTCCCGTCCCGCTACCTGGTAGGCTAGCGTAATGGTTTCTACCACCCACTTGGATATGCGTTGAGAAGAGACAGGCAGTCCTTTGGATACTCCTCCATAACAAATAAACAACTTGCGAGATTTCCTGAAAGTCTCAGTTCTCGACTTATAGAAGGCTAGTGCCCTTCTAACATCCAATGCATGTAACGTTGCAGACAACGGGTCTGAGGATGGTTTGAAGAAAGTTGGTAGAACAATGTCCTGATTCACGTGGAACCTTGAAGAAATTTTCGGAACAAAACTTGGGTCCGGCCTTAGCACTACCTTGTCCCTAAAAAACTGTAAATAGGGAGGGTCTACTAGTAGCGCTGCCAACTCCGAGACCCGCCTTGCAGACGTTATAGCAACCAAGAAAAGAGTTTTAAGCGTTAACAACCGAACATCTATCGTGGCTAATGGTTCAAAGGGCTTTGACGTAAGTATGGTGAGAACTAATGATAGACTCCACTGCGGTACTGCCGGACGGATATTGGGGAACAAATTATTTAAACCTCTTAAAAAAGTTTTTGTCATGGGATGCGTAAACACGGAAAAACCGTCCACTAACCCATGGTTGGCCGCAATGGCAGACAGGTATACACGAATGGAAGCCGGCTTTAGCCCTGCCGAGTGCAGAGAGTAAAGAAAAGAGACAACGCTAGGTAAGTTCGCGTTCACAGGGTCAAAGGCATTTCTCTGTGCATAATCTTGGAAACGCTTCCATTTTTTATTATATGACAGCCTTGTAGAGGGCTTACGAGCTGCCTCCAAGATAGCTTTCACACCTGGTGATAACGCGAGGTTTCTCCAAGACGCCGGATTCTCCACGCCGTTAGATGTAGAGTGTGAACCTCGGGATGCAGGATTTTCCCCCCCTCCCTGGACAGGAGGTTGGGGACACGTGGAAGGTTCCACACTTCCAATCTCGCCAGTCTGAGTAGCGGCGTGAACCAAGGCTGCCTTGGCCACCACGGAGCTATCATTATAGCATTTGCATTGCTGCGCCTGACATTGGCTACTGCCAAGGACAGCATGGGGAACGGAGGGAAGATATAAAGAAACCCCTTCGACCAGTCCCATTGCATGGCGTCCCCCAACGATGCTTGCCCTATGCCCGCCCTTGAGCAGAACGCTGGGCACACCGCGTTGGCAGCAGTCGCAAACAGGTCGATGCTGGGGGACCCCCAACGAGCAAATAGACGATCCAGGATATGAGGGGAGAGCTCCCATTCGTGGGTGTCGTTGAACGATCTGCTTAAGTCGTCCGCTATGACATTCTCTGTTCCCGCAATATGTAGCGCAGATAGCAGCACATTGTTGGAAATTGCCCATTGCAGAATGTCCATCACAAGACGAAGGAGGCGATGTGACCGCGTCCCGCCCTCTTTGTTCAAATACCAGACTACTGTGGTATTGTCTGTCAAAATGCGGACATGATGTCCCTGCAGGTGAGGGGAGAAAATTCGGAGGGCCTTTTTGACCGCCAAAAGCTCTAACATGTTTATATGAAGGCGGGCTTCTGAAGGTGACCATCTTCCTTGTGTTACTAGGTCGCCGTGGTGAGCACCCCAACCTGCTAGCGACGCATCGGTTGTAACTACGCGAGATGGGGCCGGAGTGATAAACGGCATCCCCCGAGAGAGATTGTGATCGTCCGACCACCACCGGAGCGAGCTTCTTACAGACAGCGGTATGGTAAGTATTAATTTGTGGGGGTTTTGCAGAGGGGAGTAATACTGGAGCAGAAACTGTTGGAGAGGCCGCATGCGTAGCCTTGCCCAACGGACGACGAACACGCTCGCTGCCATTAATCCCAGCAGTCTTAAAATTTGAAAAGCTGAGACTCGGCATTTCGACCTGAGCCGTACTGCAAACTGCCGTAGGACCATAGCCCTGTTTGCTGGAAGAAAGGCTCTTCCCACACCGGAATCCAGAGTAACTCCTATAAACTGTATTTGACGTGCTGGTCGGGTGACTGACTTTTTGTAATTTATCTGCAGCCCAAGCGACGATAGAAGCGCGATGACCTCGTGGACGTCGGCGAGCGCTTGGCTTCTGGAGGCGGAGACGATTAGCCAATCGTCCAGGTAAGGATACACCTCGATGTTGTTGGATCGAAGGTGCGCACAAACCGCCGACATGCACTTGGTGAACACCCTTGGTGCAGACTTGAGCCCGAAGGGTAGAACGGAGAACTGGTACGCTTGGCGTCCTATGATAAACCGGAGGTAACGCCGGTATAACGGATGAATGGCGATGTGGAAATACGCATCCTTTAAGTCTATTAGCGTGAACCAGCTGCCCTCCCTTAACATGGGAAGAACTGATGCCAGAGTTATCATTCGAAATTTTCTGGTTCGTATGAACTTGTTCAAAGCTCTGAGATCCATAATGGGACGAAGGCCCCCGTCCCTTTTTGGCACCGTAAAATACCGGGAATAAAACCCGGAGTGTAGATGGGTTGGCTTCACCCTTGTGATTGCCCTTTTGCGAAGCAGTTTGGTGGTTTCCTGCGTTAGAACTAGTGAGGGTGGCGTAGATTTTATGGTACCAAGAGGAGGAGGGGCTTCGAACTCCATTCTGTAACCCTCTGCGATGATGTTCAATACCCAAGCATCCGAAGTTATGGACGCCCAAGTCTGCAGAAAAGGTTGAAGCCTGTTTGTTTGGTCTCCGAGCTGTGCTGGCGTCAAGTCAAAGACGACGCTTGCTCGACAGCTGTTGCTTGTTGCGTTGTTGGAAACGCCCTGCGGATTTACGCTGTTGGTACGACCTAGACGTGTCCGGCTGATAACGCTGACCCCTATCCAGCTGTTGCTTGTAAGGTACAGGCCTGTACCATTTACGTTGCTTATAATGCTGCTGAACTGGTTGAGAACTCATTTTCTTCGCCGTCATTCTGGCTTTGTGCAGGGTATCCAGCGTTGCATCCGTTTCAGAATTGAAAAGACCTTCCCCGTCAAAGGGAAGATCTTCTATCCGGTTTTTTGTCTCCTGCGGTAACATAGCCGAACGGAGCCACGCGTGGCGGCGCAATGCCACTGCCCCAACCATTGCCTTAGATAGACAGTCAGTGATATGGCGGGCTGTCGTTAGTTCTTGCCGTGACAGTCTAATGGCCTCTGCTTGAAACACGCGAGCTAGCTCCCGCTGGTCGTCCGGAAGGTAGTCCGTCAAGGACGAAACCTTCTCCCAGAGGAACAATTGGTACCGCGCCATTAACGCCATATAGTTGTTTACTTTGACACCTAGAGATGTAGATGCATAAATACGTCGTCCATACGCATCCAATTTGCGGCCCTCCTTGTCTGTGGGTGCAGAATGCGTACGGCCTGACTTGCCCTGCGATGCTTCCACCACAACTGAGTTCGGCTTCGGGTGTTGGAACAGGCATGGTGCCTGATCCTGCTTAACTTTATAAATCGCGTCCAAGCGCTTTGAAGTCGGGCCTACTGTAGCAGGGTGCTCCCAAGACTGCTTTAGAGACTTTAGCAAGGCCTTAACCATTGGCATAGACACTTGTGGAGATGGTTCCGTAGACATGACATTGTAAATGCCATCATCCGAATCTTCATCAGGTTGTTGACAGTTTAGATTGAGAGACTGAGCAAGCCGCAACATCTGTTCTGAAAAATTCCCCATTTCCATTGTTGGGGATGCTCTGTCCTCTGTGCCGACTGTGTCCAAAGGGGAAGGCTCTGACGGACGAGGAGATGGGGCTGACGATGAGTCGGAAACGTAGTCTTCGAAGGATTGTGAAGGCTGCCGATGTCGAACCGATAACCGTTCCCGGCCCGGCGGTAACGCTGGGGTTGACAACTCCCGACCATGACGTGGATACTTCGACAACGACGCCGTTCGATGCGGAGGAATCGGTGGTGGGGATTCCCCCACTCGCTGGCGAACAGGAGACTGGGTTCCCTGGAGCCGCCGACCCGTGTACGGATCAAACCGATAGCGGTCGTGACCGGTCGGCCTCGATTGGGCAGAAGAGACCTCCCATTCCCGAGATCGCGACCGCGACCGGGATATCGACATTGAAGATCTTTGCCGAGATCGATGCGCTCGGCGTCGATGGTCCTCACCCCGACGAATGGGCTGTTGCGGTTCCGCCGGTAACGAGCGCTCGGTATCGGAGGCGATAAGGATCGCCCCCGGAGACGGCAACGAGCGCGAAGGCGACAGTGGCTGTTGCAACTGAACTATCGGAGTCGGAGGAGTACGCAGCGAAGACAACACAGAAGGAGTGCGCCTCTTCGATGCCGACGGTACTGGAGAGAGCTCCGGACGCAGGGACGACTGCGATGCGGAACCTATTGATGCCGTGCGTTGCCTCGATACCGAAGACTGCGTCGGTAGCGAGGCGGACTTGTGTACCATCGCTACAACTTTGACCGTCGAAGAAGACGGTACCGACGCCGGACGCTCCATCGACTTTTTCGCTACCGATGGTTTCGAAGATGGGCGCGTCTTCGCCGTTGCAGGAGCTGCTTTCGAAGACTTCGATTTTTTTGCCCTCTTAACAGGAGGAGGAGATGAAGAGGGTGAAAACCCCGACAAAGATGCCGGCTGTCCACTGCGAGTATGAGACGAAGCCGGAGATGCTGGGGTCGAGAGGTCTCGACTCTCCCCAGAAACAGGCTCCTGCATTGCCGCCAGTCGAGGCTGATCCACCGCTGAGAGAGCTTTAGACCATAAAAGGCTGCGAAGCCGGTCTGCTCGATTTCTCCTCGTCTGCCTCGAAAAACGCATACAGTGTGCGCAAGAGTCAACGATGTGGGTCTCCCCCAGGCAGAAAAGGCAGAGCGAATGGCCGTCAGTGAGGGCAATTTTAGCCCTACACCGGGAGCACCTCCTGAAGAGCGCGGATTGCGCCATAAGATGGTGGCTTTAGAAATAAAACCACTCTTCTAGGAGCAACACCAACTAATTATTTTCACTAAAAAATTTTTTTTTTTTTTTTTTAAACTAACTAACTATAACCATAGAAACACAACTCTATCTAACTAATAACTAAATAATCTATAAGTATTCTTCTGTCTTACAGGTCAAGGATTGACGAGGAAGTCTCCCGCGAGGCTAACAGCGAAGCGGTCGAAGAAGAACTGAGGTAAGTTAGAGCGGGAACCCTGAGCATGCGCGGTGGATGGTGGGGGAGGGGTTCCCGCCAAAACTCTATCTAGCTATTGAAGTTTCCCGGAAGTAGGCTCGGCGTCGGCGCGAGCCCATATGTGTGATGCACAGAGACCACGAAGAAGAACTTAAAGAATCTAAAAATGAGTTTAAAACTTCTAAAACCATCACCATTTTCAGGAAGCAGCCTGCCTGCTCCAGATTTATAACAGGATTCTCCTCCTCCCCCTTTACCCAATCAGAAAGCATTCAAATGGCCTGATATATTAATTCATTGTTATAATGCCAACATGCTGCTGTGTAGAAAGGAGGAGATGGCTATTTTGTAACGGAAATCAATTTCCAGATGAGATCTTCTGCATTTCCAAGTTTTTTTCCCATCAATACTCAAAATAAGAACAAGACTCGAAATCTGAATCTCAATCTCCCTACTCCATTTGGCAAAATAGAAATTGGAAGTTATGGTTAAAATTAAACACATTTTGCACTGGCAGACCAGGAGATGAAAATATGTCATGGCTTATAGACAGGACTGTGATTCTCTAGCACCAAGTAGTTTTGTTTTGCTATTTCAGGATTATAGATAAAAGCAATGAGTCACTGAAGAGCCAGAATAAATATGACAGAATATATTTCTACAATTATTCTTGCTAGTTACAGGAATTGCATTAGAAATTCAAAGTAAAGAGCTGTCATTTCCATTTATATTTCTATACTTCATACATTTAATTTACAACAAGATGCTGTATAGCACTACAGAGGCTCAAGAATTATAATACTGTAATTTTGTATTCCACAGTATGGGGCCAGGGGCCAGCCTCAATACAGCAGCCATCAGCTCTGAGAGAGGGATCAGCAGTTTTTGGAGCTTTTAGTTATAGCAGAGCAAGAATGGCTATCCCTACCCCTTTATCTGACATTGTTTGCAATAAGCCCCACTTTACTACAAAAGATGCATACAGAATAAGCAATACTTCACAGTTTTACTAGGGATAGGCTATCATAGCACCAATAAAAACTGTTTGTGCTGCTGCAATTGAATCTCAATCCACATTTTGTGCCAAAATCAATGGTGTAGGGCAGGAAGTTTTCTACTGCTATGTTTTTCTACAGGAAATTTTCTGTTCCTAAAAATGCAGTTTCATAAAATGAACTGTAACATAAGAAACATAAGAAACTGATATGATACACTGTCATATTGGGCAGTGCCAAAATCATAGTTAACTTTCCTCAGATGATAATACCTAGGAAATACCTGTACCTTTAATGCACAGCTCTTTGGATATGACTAAAATAACTATATTAACTTTAGATATGACTAAAATAACTATATTAACAGACTTTAGTACCTTATTTTTTCTTATAATTTAAACAAACATAAGTCAACTTCATGCTATTGACTTTTCATGCCTTAGGGCACAATCCTACAAAGACAGATAGCAGCCTCCAAATTCGAGCTTACACTAGTAAATCAAAGTGCAAGTTTCACCCTCAGCAGATGGCTGGCATCCCTGTGGACAAATTCATAACATTTGACACACTGAGAGGCTATAATCCTCCAAGCCTTAGTCCTGAACCCAAAACCATTGGCCTTGAATTATTTCTTCAAGAAGTTTAGTGGAGACTGACAGATACCTACGAAACAAAACCAAGGAGGAGGAAAAAGCAGCTTCTGTTAATCTGGCAAGACAAACAAATTTAAATTCTACAGCTATTTTAGAAAAAAAAAATCCAACAGCAGAGAACCACAGCAGTGCAATGATCTAAAAACACATATCTTGAAAGCTGAAAGATTACAAATGTAGATGAAATACATCATAGGAACCAGGCAAGGCTCTCTGGGGAAGGCATTCCATAACTGGGGTGCCATCACTGAAAATGCCCTCTCCTTAGTAGCTGTAAGCCAGTGTGGATGGCAAAGCACTTGCACAATATGATCATTTTGTCTAGTCCAAGTTAACAGTCTTGCTGCCCTATTCTGAACTAGCTGAAGTTTCTGAATAATGTTCAAAGGCAGCCCTATGTACAGTACATTTCAGTAATTCAGCCTAGTTACCAGAGTATGGATATCTGTAACAAGAGTTTCTGTCTATTCTGGGTCACAGTTGGTATATCAACCTAAGCTGATACGAAGTGTTCTTAGCCAGAGATGCCACTTATACCTCCAATGACAATGCTGGATCCATGAGCAGTGCCCAAATGCAACCCCCTCTAGAGCAGGTTGACCATCATCCAGCTATAATGCCATCAAACCATGATTTATCTCATGAATGGGCAATCTGTAACCCTCCATATGTAGTTGGACTGCAAGTCCCGTCATCCCTCACCATTGGCTATGCTGGCTAGGGCTGATAGGAGCTGTAGTCCAGCAACATCTGGAGGGGCACATGTTGCCCACCCCTGGTATATCTGAATGCAGCCAGAAAGAAGCAAGCAGTTAGAAAGTGTGTCTAGAGGAGATATTTTTCAAACTGTTTCAGACTAGGCTGCCCAAGTCAAGAAAATACCATTTGGAGATGCTTGGGAGGCAAGACAAACAGGATGTATTTTGTAAAGTATCCAAATGGCCTTAGATTAATGGGAAGTAGATAAAAAGAAAGAGGGGGCAGGCTAATACAGGCATAAAGCTTTGGGGAAAATTAAACACCAGTACTGAAAAGCTACATGAAGATTGGACCAAAAGTCAGTACCAATCTGGACACATTCTGAGATCTATGAAGAATCCCTGGCAACTGTGCATCACTCTCTAGAGCCCTCGCCCCGACAACAAATTTGCCCATTCAGAAAAGGAATATGGTACAGCCCTCCCTGGAATTTTTCTTCTTTACACATCTGGTTTCCAAAGGCATCAAGGTTGTAGCACTCAGTGATGTAATTCCCTATCTGTTCTCTGAAGAGGCATAATCCCAGGATTATACCACACACTTGTTTTGAATACATTTATCAACTTTCATACTCTTAATAATTACTGTTCGAAATGATAAATTTTCAGAGGCTTGCTACATCCTCATTGTATTTCATTGTCAGAGATGAAATATCAGAAAATTTTAGTAAACATCCATACTTTTGATGGTTACAACAATACTAATTGCAGCAACTTCATTTTTAACAGGAATGAGGATTTTCCCTAAATTTAAGAATTTAGTGTATTGTCAACAATTACTCATTCAATTAGAAAAATAAAGAATAACCTCTTTAGCTTTTATCGTTTCCATAAATGTACTTTAACTTTAGCTGAAAACTGAAAATGTTTCTGAAAACAAAGGGGCTATGTGGGCTGTCTATGAACTGCCTGAAGAGGGAGCTGGTGGATGGATTGAAGCTCACTTTCTTTCTCCATGGAAGGAGGCTGGGGGAAAGAAAATCCTCTCTTAGGAAATTTCAGCTGGGAAACAAAAGAGGTACCAGACAGGCTCAGAGTGGTACTAATTCAGATAATGATCTGACTCAGCCCCATCCTGCCAAATAAGGAAGGTCCCACCTGCCCCAGAATCCCTGCTCTTTAATCCTAAGGATGTGGGGACAGGCTAAAGTTATGGAGACAGGGAAGGGCTAGATGCAAGCAACAGTCCCAAGAAACTTCTTCCCCTGCAAGGCCTTCACTTGCAAGGCAGGAGAGGGGCATGTTGGTCAAAAATTGTAGACCCAAGGTACTTTGAATAAGTCCGTAGGTACTTCATCACATCTGTCCCTTTTCTATTCAAAAGTGTTTCAGCAACTGAATAAACAAAATTCAGAAGTATGTCGTTTTTAAGAAACAACAACATAGCAATATCTACTTCAATAGATGCAGCTGCTCTCTGAATATAGTGATGAATACAGTGCATTTAACTTAATACATTCAATATGCATTCCCTAACCATCTGCGGAAGCTCAACTAACATTTTTACATTAGATCTGCCAACTCCTTCACATTAGATATTTCAATGTGCTTTTTCTAAAGCTAGTCATAATCTACTGCATTACATATGGGCTCATCCTTCCTAGCTTTACCCACTCTTTGAATAGAACAGTATATCTGTCACTCTTATGAGTTTGTATCGCACACTAAAAAACAGGATTAAAAAAAAAAGAAAATTGCCTTGAAAAGTAAATAAATGATATAAAGATGTATGCCTGCCTACATAGGCATTCAGACACGATAGCCAGAGCCCTAAATTCTATTTCCAAAGCACATACGCACTAAACACCTGAAGACTATACAGTGACATAAGAAAAGAGAAAATGGAAGAAAAGCCAACAAGAAATTCAGTTCAAGAAAGAATTTTCTTAGACCTTGATACCATCAGCCATGGCTGGTATCCTTTTGGATAGGCTACTTGGACTGGGAGCTGGAGGTATTGCGCTCCACTAGTTCCGTTCCTACCTGGACCGTGATATCATCAGCCATGGTATCCTTCTGGATAAGCTACCTGGACACGATCGCACCCAAGCGCCCTCTCCCTTTGAGCAGAGCTCGGCCAGTTCCTTGGTTTACACCTAAGCTGAGGGCAATGAAGCAAAAGGGGAGACGGCTAGAACGCAGGTGGAGGAAAACTCATGCTGAGTCTGATCGGACACAGGCTAGAGCTCATTATCGAGCCTACTCTGTGGCGATGAGGGTGGCGAAGATACAGTTCTTCTCCACCAGCATTGCATCTTCACAGTGTCATCCGGCGGAGTTTTTCCGGGTGGTTCATGGCCTGCTACATTCTGGGCCAGGGCGAGAGATCGTGGAACCCTCGGTAGCATGCTGTGACGAGTTTGCACAGCACTTTGAAGATAAAGTCGCTCAGATTCGTCTTGAATTGGACACCATGCTTAATGCAGCTCCGCTAGTAGAGGCGTTCAGAGCACCATTTGGTCCAGTTTTATTGGATGAGTTTGAGTTACTGAGGCCTGAGGATGTGGACAAGGTGCTTGGCCAAGTCCGGTCGACCACTTGTGTGCTTGACCCTTGCCCGTCGTGGCTAATTACATCAAATAAGGATGGGACCACCGGCTGGGTCCAGGAGGTTGTAAATGCCTCCTTGAGAGAGGGAGTGGTGCCAGCCTCGTTAAAAGAGGCGGTAATCAGACCACTCCTGAAAAAGCCTAACCTGGACCTGGAAGATGTGAACAACTATAGGCCGGTGGCGAACATTCCTTTCCTGGGCAAGGTGCTTGAGCAGGTGGTTGCAGGACAACTCCAGACACTCTTGAATGAAACGGATTATCTAGATCCATTTCAATCGGGTTTCAGGCCTGGTTTTGGAACAGAAACTGCCTTGGTCGCCCTGTGGGATGACCTTTGCCGGGAGATGAACAGGGGGAGTGCGACCCTGTTGGTTCTCTTGGACCTCTCAGCGGCTTTCGATACCATCAACCATGGTATCCTTCTGGATAGGTTGTCTGGGCTGGGAGTTGGAGGCACTGCGCTGCAGTGGTTCCGCTCCTACTTGGATGGCCGTTTTCAGAAGGTGGTGCTGGGGGATTAGTGCTCTGTGCCATGGCATTTAAGCCATGGGGTTCCACAGGGCTCTATTTTATCCCCTATGCTGTTTAACATATACATGAAGCTGCTGGGAGAGGTTATCCGGAGATGTGAGCTGAGATGTCATCAATATGCAGATGACACCCAGCTCTACCTCTCCTTTTCATCAAACCCAGGTAAAGCAGTGGCTGTTCTGAATCAGTGCCTGGGCACGGTAATGGACTGGATGAGGGCTAACAAACTGAGACTTAATCCAGACAAGACGGAGGTACTGTTAGCGGGTGCTTCGTCTGTCCGGCTCTTGGATCCAGAACTGTCACTTGAGGCACAGGTGAACTCGGTGGCAAAGAGCACCTTTTACCAGCTTAGGCTGATATACCAACTGCGCCCTTAACTGGACAGAGATAGCCTAGCTACAGTTATCCATACTCTCATAACCTCTCGTTTGGATTACTGCAATGCGTTATACGTGGGGCTGCCTTTGAAAACGGTCCGGAAACTTCAGCTGGTACAAAACAGGGCAGCCAGATTGTTAACGGGGACTGGCCAACGAGACCATATTACGCCAGTCCTTTTCCAACTTCACTGGCTGCCGATCCAGGTCCGGGCCCAATTCAAAGTGCTGGTACTAACATTTAAAGCCCTAAATGCCTTGGGGCCAGGTTATCTAACGGAACGCCTCCTCCCATATGTACCTGCCCGGACCCTAAGATCATCTACAGGGGTCCTTCTCCATGAGCCCCTGCCAAAGGAAGTGAGGCAGGTGGCCACTAGGAGGAGGGCTTTCTCCGCTGTGGCACCCCGGCTGTGGAATGAGCTCCCCAGAGGGGTTCGCCTGGCGCCTACTTTGTACTCTTTTCGTCGCCAGCATTTTATTCTCCCAGCATTTTAACAGTTAACTCAATTTTAATCCTTGCTGTTTTAAATTTGTATTTTAATCTGTATTAATCCTGCTGCTTGGTTTTATTCTGGTTGTGTTTTTATATTGTATGTTATTTTGTGTTTTTAGATTGTGGCTTGTTTTATATTTTTAAAATGATTTCATGCTTTTAATTTTTGTGAACCGCCCAGAGAGCTTCGGCTATGGGGTGGTATAAAAATGCAATAAATAAATAAATAAATATAAATAAATAAATAAGCAGGACATGAGTGCAACAGCGCTCTCCCGCCCATGTTCCCTTGCAACCGCTGTACATAGGCGTACTGCCTCTGATACTGAAGGGAGAATATAGCCATCAGGACAAGTAGCCATTGGTAGCCTTACCCTTGATAAATTTGTCTAATCTTCTTTTAAAGCCATTCAAATTGTGGCTACCACTACATTTTGTAGAAGTGAATTCCATAGTTTAACTATGTGCTCTGTGAAGAAGTACTTCCTTTTATTTGTCCTGAACCTCCCATCAATAGTCAATGGTTCTTCTGCCTAGATGAGTGATATTCAACCTGTTCTGGAGGCGGTTGCAGTTTGCAGTGCTCTTGGATCCAGCATTGTCACTGGAGGCACAGGGAGCCTTAGGCTGATATACCAACTATGATCCTATCTGGACAGATATAGCCTAGCTACAATTATCCACGCCCTGGCAACCAATCAATTTCTGCGCTAAATTCAAAGTGCTGGTATTAACTTACAAAGCTCCTGCATATAAACCTCCCAGGACCCTAAGATCAATCTCAGATGCTCTTCACTGGGTGCCCCCACTGAAAGAGGTGAAGCAGGTGGCTACTAATGAGAGGCCCTTTAGCGGTAGCATCCCAGTTGTGGAATGACCACTTTTGATGGTCTTTTCAGCATCAGGTGAATACCTTTTCAAATTCCCAGGCTTTTTAGCCTTTCAGTTTTAAATATTGTTTTTGTGCACTTTTACATCTCTGCACTTTCGCTGACTTTTATCTTGGTTAGTACTTTGGTTTCATTTTATTTTTAAACTTATGGTTCTATATTATGCTTTACTATGTTATTGTATTTTATGGTTTTAAGCTTTGTCTTGTAAACCGCCCCGAGAGCTTTGGCTAATGGGTGGTAAATAAGAAAATAATAATCTTCCCTGCTCAGAAAGGATCGGGAGAGGTCTGGACAGGCAGTACTCATATAAATATTTAGGACAGCCCTGTTATGCACAAAATCAGGTGCATTCTCTAGTTGACAGGTCTTAACACATGGCATCCCTGAAAGTACAGCAAGGATAGGAGACCTGCCCCACTTTCCAGGAATAAGATGTTGATTTCACGCTGCAGCAGCTATTATATAGATAAAGGCCGAGGTTAGTGGCACTTGCCAGAGGGTGGCTAGTGAGCATGTGGATGCTTGGCCTACAGCCTCCTTGCAAACCTTGGAAGCTGCAGGGATGACAAGAGAGAGCAACCATACAGCTACCCACCGATTTCGCCCCTCTCCATTTCCAGCACTGTGGAAAATGCTGGGATATGGTTTCACCTAACAAGCAAACCACTAAGCCTCCACCAGCCTTCCCCCCTGGAAGCTCTGGCGGTGGCTTCCCGAGAGGATCGTCAACCCAGCAATTCCCCAAGAACCATCCCAGCTCCAGGTCTGGAAAGACTGGCGGTGGTTTCCTTGGCCGCTACATAGCCCAGATGCCCGGAGCACCTCGTCCGTGCCATGGTCGCCCTATACAGGCGCCCGTAACCCTTCCCGGTTCTAACAGTGGAAAGCAAAGGACAGGGAGACCGTGCCTGAAGGGAATTGTCCCTGCGACTATAATGCTTGGCTTGACTACCAAGGCCAGACAAGAATTGTCGACCCACTCTAGGCCCAGCCGACTGAAAATTTACGGCTCTGAAGCTGACAGAAAACGCGATGTTCCGGCCACCACAAAGAGCAGAAAGGTGCCTCACAACCCAGGAATTAGTTAAAAGAGGAGCTTAAACACCCGAACTTGTTTCCATCAGGAGGCACGAAACCGAGACGGGCATGCACAACTGATCCCGGCCAACTCAGCAACCGGGCTTGGCCAAAGAAGGTCCTAGTAGGTTTTTCGTCCAGCAGATCGTCGTGCCCACAAACCTTTCCGTAGTAGCTCTTAATTCCCGCGTCTCTTACCTCCGCTAAGGCCCCTGGGCCGCAGCCCGCGGCTCTCCCTTCACTTCTTCCTCTCACTCCGCCATCTTCCCCTTCTTACTTCAGCCACCCAATAGGGGCTCGGCGCGGAACGACAGTGCTACAAACCGCTGGTCTCTCCTATTGGGCTTTGCTCCTATCGTTCACTTCTCCGCTTTTGGCTGTTATTGGACACCCGCCTTAGCCCTGACCAAGCTCCTGAATTCGGAGAGGTGATTGGCTAATCTTGAGGTAGTGAACGCCTTCCTTCTCACCAGTCGCTTCGCAGAGTTGATGGGGTGGGGCTTAGGGGCTTGGTGTAACCAGCCATTCAGAACGCCTCCTAGAGGAAGCGAAGAGCTGCGTATGGCGGCGGGAAGGGGCAAGTTGAAAAGCATCCCTGACCTCTTCTCATGTTCTCCCCCCACCCCGATCCTTTCTCTAATGAGCTCAGGAAGACGTACATTCCGCCCGCACCCACATATATTGTATCCTCTTAACAAGCCTGTTGGGTAGGTTAAGATAAGGGAGTGACTGGGCCAGATCAGCTTCGTGACGGAGTGGAAAGTTGAATTCGAGTCTTACGGGATCACACGGGTTTATGGGGAAACGGTTCACCGGAGCTTCAATCCTAAATACACACACACTAGGGAGAGTTTACTTAGCTTTACCTGGCTTGCGCCAGACTCGTGAGCCCTTACAGCGAGTCCTGCCAACCCAGTCCCTCCGCGTTATTTTTACTTGTGAAGGGAGGCGGTTGGGGAAGGCTTTTCCTCACCTGGCCGGCCTCAGGGCCCCGCAGCGCGCGATTTTTAAAAAGTTTTTATTTTGAATTGCAGCTATCTGAACCAATCAGACGCTGCCTTTGAGGGACACAGCTAACGGAGTGACTTAAAGATCGCCCTGTGTCCACCTAGGCTAAATCTCTCAAAGTCAGCGCCTGATTGATTTAGATCGCTGCTGCTCAATATGTTTTTTTTTTTTTAATCTTATTAAAATAAGAGTGCTTTTGCCAGCGGGTTGGCCGGGTTGGTGAAGCTAGCAGCGGCCGGGTGTCGTATACAGATGCCGGAAAGAATACTTTCACCATCTACTGATAAAGCTTCCCTTTTTGGAATCAGAATACTAGACTTTGGTCTCACCCACAGGGCTTCTACATTCACTTAAAATGCAGGTGGGACAGGGAAGGGAAGGCTCCCCCCACCCCGAACTACATTTGAGAAGTGCCGGGAGAAAACAGCTATGTCCTCTTGCACTTCTGCTGTGGAACGCCAGACTACTGGGTGGGCAAGGGGAAAGCAGGCAAATCTGAAGACTCTCCGGGGATTTTTCTCTAGGAAATACATAGAATGGAGCATGTTTTGCCTCCACACGCTTGAGCATTAAATAGGAATTATCCCAAATATTTAAACATGAGGGTAGCTATTCACAACATTTGAAATCAGCCACACTTATTTTGTGCACTCTGATATTAAATGCTTTTGAAAGAGCATTTTATTTTATATGATGTTCTAATATTTATATATACTGCCCCAGACTACCCCATTTTTCCTTGTTTTTCTCTCTTACAAAGTTAATAGATAAAATAAAGCTCTGCTGCTGCACTGTTCAACAGGGCATATATCATGGTAGAAAGACAGTAGGTTGAAGGATTTTATTCATGGATTGTTGATGAATACAATAGATCTGACAAGGCACAACTGTGGATTACAGCTACAGAGCCAAAGGACAAAAGCTTATTTGAAAATAAGCACATTTCAACCTATAAAACCTAACATCTTGGTGTAACTATCACTTTCCTTATCATTATAAAATTCCTATATTACATTGTGATCAAAATCCTAAAAAGTTTTGATAGAGTTCACTCTTTAATCTTGTTCCCCAGGTGCTTCCAACTTAACCATTCGTTTGAAAAAGCAAGAGTTCCATGTACAGTTGAAGATGTAAAACAGTGTGCAACTCTGAAAAATCGTTGGATTATGCAAGATTTAAACCTGTTAGATAAAAGTGTATGCAAATACTTACAGAAATTCTGACATATGAAAGTAACAGAGGACAAAAGCATTTGAACACCAATTAGAAATGTTTTTAGCCAACACTGCAAACTGAAGTTACACAATGCAAAATTATTGCCAAGGTGCTTTGATTATTTAATGCAACAATTGTTTACTAACAGCAAGACAACTCAGCCTGGAGAGTTCATCCCATTCATTGCTTTCAATCCCTCAGTTTTGTACTGATTAGAAGTTGCAATATAATTTAATTTAGCAAACATCAGATTTAATCTGTATCCATGGGTACTTGGAGCAAAACAGATTTAATATTACCTTATGCCACAAGTTGTATGTGTGTTAGGCATTTTTCTAAAAACTGTTCCCAAATAATTTGAGGGAATAAAAATAATACTTCTCCAAACACCTATTGGAAATTTAAAAATCCAAATGGCCAAGTGTGGCATAATTTATAAGAAAACAAGGCTAACTACAGCTGTGTAACAAAAAATAACATTGCAAACGTTCAGTGAAAAACACATAATCAAAAGCACAAGAAGGATTTCAGATCAAATAAGTCTACAAAAAACCCACTAGTGGAATGGGATAGCAAGAAGGTTGAACTTCTACTAATAAAAGAAATAGCTTACACTGGTAAACCACAGTGCAAGTTTCATCCTTGGCAGATGGCCCATGTCCCTGTGGACAAATTCATGACATTTGACACACTGAGAGGCTATAATCCTCCAAGTCTTAGTCCTGAACCCAAAACCATTGGCCTTGAATTATTACTTTAAGAAGCTTTAGAAGACTGACAGATACCTAAGAAACAAAACCAAGGAGGGAGGAAAAGGCAGCTGCTGTTAATCTGGCAAGACAAACAAAATGGAGTAGACAAGTACTACCAAATCTGATTTTTGATGTACATTACTTCAAACAACTCTTAGCCAACTCTTCAGTAGAATTTGCCATCCTTTCTTTCTAATTCAGAGTTCATAAGATGGTAGAAGACTACAGTACATAGGAAAAATAATTTATAATCAAAAAGCAATGCAAAGAGAACAGTGGAGAAAAGGCCATTTCAATGCTCCATTCCAAGCTGCACTGCAGCCACGTTCCTTTGTTCTGATGCAGAAGGAATGTTCACGTTGATGGAACAAACTGGGGAGGGTTTGGAGATGTACCTCACATGCATCAGTAGCAATGCTCAGGAAAAAGGAGAGTAAAACAAACAACATTCCTTAAATATGAGGATAACAAGGAATGGACCTTGATTGATCAGTGAAGAAATCGAATGCTCATTTTTTGTTCTACATCCACCTTCTCCAAAACCTGTGGAAAAGAAGAATTGTTAACCGTTTTTTACAGGATTCCAATTCTATCTAAATATTTAGATGTTACGCCTTGCTCTAGACAATAATCCAGGTAATCGCTCATATTGGGCAAGTAGTCTTGTCCTCCACCTTTCTTTTTGTAAGTCTTCATCTAGGGGGTTATCAGTAAAACATTATACATGGGAATGACTGCTGCAACCCCAATGTTTTTAATTTAATGTAAACCTACCTATCTTCCATGATAGAATTCAACAGTCTCCCATTTAGGTACTAACCAGACTCAGACCAGATTAGCTTAAGCAAAGTCATATATCCTCATACCGTGCCCTGGGACAGTTACCGATATCATCACAGTGGCTGAAATGTCAAATTCTTTCCTGTTAAATGTATTAACAATCTTGCAATTGCTACAAAACAAGGGCACACCTCTACCCATTTATGTTTAGACATCAGAAGTAGTAATTGTGCACATTAAAAAGAATGGGCTGGATACAATAGTGCCCTTACACAGGCGCAGCCCAAGCATGGTGGTCACAGTGGCACGTGTGCAGACCACCACCCCTCCACTGGCCGCAGTGATATAGCACCAAAATGAGCAGAAACACTCATTTCTGGACCTGCCTATGGAAGCGCTACATCATGGCTGCCATTGGTAGGTCCATGTGTGTGCTGCCGCTAGCATGCCTGCCCCACCTGTGCAAGGGCACTGCTGGATCCAACCCAATATATTTGTAAGCCACCTATTCATTTTTTTAAAAAAAAAAATTGCAGTTCTGGTCAAGCAATCCTAGGACTTGAGCAATCACGTTTGTCATAATCAAAGCTACTTCCTAACCTTAACAAACTCTGCAAAGGAGATTGCACTATCACCATCTTGATCAGCCTCCTGGATTGTTCTGTCAGCAATGCTGCCCAGCTGCTCATCAGAGATGTTTACACCAACCATCATCCGCAACACCTGCAGTGTACAGAAATCCAAGAGGAATGAGATATTAGGATTTTGGTTTTTTTAATCCAATAACAATAAATATTCTATTAAACTCAGTCTTCAGAAAAACACCAGTCAAGTAAAGCCATATTTTAAAATAAATGGGAAGCTCTTTCTAAAAGTAAGGACACCAGTGCAGGTTCATCTGACACTATCAACAGCACCTGGTATTCTGAAAACAGATAATTTAAAGACTTTATACTACCTCTTGTTTGACAATTGTGACTCATGTGTAAAAAAATGCATATTTCAGGTAAAACATTTACATTTTGTTTCAAATTTCAAATTTCCTCAATTTGTTACACATTCCAACGAGAATGTAAGCCTGATACATGAAGCTATAAATATGACTGAAACAGAAAAGAATAGGAAAGTAAACATATAAAAACAAAAGGTAGATCAGAATTGTTACCATATAATTTCTCAATTCACACTAAGAGCTGATTTAATTTAGATGAACCCATCCATAGTTTGCTTTAAATCTAAGTATAATCCTGAATTTATCCTTCAGGATTATACTTTAAAAAATCAATACAGAAATTCCCAAATAGGACTGTATTTTAAAAGGTCTATACAGAAATTCCCAAATGCCAATTATGTTACATTTACTGTATAATTCTATTTCATTCCTTAATTTCATCCTTTAGGAGGTTCAATGAAGGGCTTTGCCTTAAGGCTAAAATAAAACAGTGATCTGAAAAATATACAGTTAATCTATGGGGCTGTGTAAGCTTAACCCACCTGAAGCAGCTCCTCTCGAGAAATCTTGTCATCTTTATCCAGATCATATAGCTGAAAAGCAACTAAAGAATAAAATTCAAGGTTAGTAATCTTTTCTCGCTGTTGCCATATACAGAGTGCATCATGTAAAACGCTGAGTCCAAGAGCAATATGTGGCCCCAAGGTTGGGAGGAAAGGCAGGAAGAATATTTACTTTTCATTGAGTCTGGGAGATTTGGTCTGGTGGATAAGATGGAGACAGAGGACTCCTATCTATGTTTACTCAGAAGTAAGGACAACTGAGTACAATGGGACTTACTCCTATGTAAACATGCATAGGACTTCAGCATTAGAAAGGGAGGATTGGGGGGCAGATAAGCACAAACAAGAGAGATGGAGAGAAGATGAGGTGAATGGTCTCTCAGCCTCCAGATATTTGGGGCTCAGATCTGACTTCTTATCTTATAGTCAGTTATGTGAACATGTGTCTTGCCCCCTTGGCATTGTTGTAGCGCCCCAGATCGTTCCTTAAATTTTCAAATGTGTCCATGGCCTTAAAATGGTTGGAAACTTCAGCAGTGGGACATGGAAACTACGAAGTTGTGCTCAAGACCTTGTGGTAAAGGTGAATATTCAGGAAGAATTTTCAGGAAATAAGAGAGATGACATTACACACGTGTTTTGAGTATTAGTTCCATGCATAAGGGATGGCAAAGGAAAATAGGCGGAGTCATTTGAGAAGGAGCAGACATTTGACAGCTGAGCATGGCAGAGCTGGAACAGGAAAGTTGATGGACAGGGATGAATTGGGATAGGAGCAAAGAGGTGGTGGTGGGGAGAAGGCCATGAAGAGTTTTGAAGCAAGGTGCAGGAGCATATAATTAATCTGAAGAGTGGACAGGAAACCAGTGTAGGGATTAAAGGAGGGATATCATGTGATAAGAGCAATGAAGAGTGTTTTTAGCACAAAGTGCGGGATAGATGAGAGGGGACAACACTAGTCCCGAAGTAAGATTGTAGATGCATCTCTAGAAGCACGAAGTTAAATCAAGGATCAAGATATTTACACAGTAGACAGAATTACTTTATAACCCCTCCTTAATCTCCAGTTGAATCCTATAAATATTTCCGTGACAAGGAATTGGTCTGAAATTCTTTCCAATTCCTAGGTTATTTTTGTATTTTAACTCTTCCCCCTTCTTTTACTCTTCTCTTTGTCTGATGTCTTCATAGTTTGTGAGTCCCTGGCAGATACTTTTGACCAGGCTTGGTGTACAAACAATTATAGCACTAGGTGAGAAGATGTCAAGAGCATCAAGAATGAGGTAGATTTAAACTTTTCATGCATGTTTGTGTGTATGCTTGATACTAAACATTTCCTGTAGAAAACACTCAAGCTCTTTGAAATATTCATGTGTAGCATTTTCCCCTTTTAGACCCATGAAATTCCAATATCAAGGGACAAATGTTATGATAATGCACACTCAAATATTAAAATAAGAGCTTTGCTTTACCAAATGGTATAAATCAAAGTTTCATTTTTTGAACTCTTTCTGCTCTTACTTCCATAAGATTTGTAACTCTAAACTACATTTAAAGAAAGAGGGACAGTTTCTAAGATGAAGATTACAAGGTAGGACACAAAGCAGTGCAATAAGCCTGAACAGATGTCTAATTAAAAATGTCTTACAGTGCAACTTGTTGCTCCGGCTATTAAGTGGTTCTGGCCCATTCTGGTCTTTGCTTTTCTCATTATCTTCAATGGGTCGGAAGTGGGCCAAAGTCCTCATGAATCCACGGAAATTCACCTGGTCCTCTCTACAAAGGGATTGACACACAACCCATCAGAGTTATGGATTCTATTAACAATGTGCTCCAAATAAGTATGAGCAAACAAATTTACTGGAGTTTGTGGAATATTATGAAAACTTTGCTATTTTTCTATAATTAGTCTATGTACACAACTGGTCTCCTTTCTAGCCTGTTACAGAACAGAATTATGTTGCTATTCAATTGAACAATGCTGAATTATCATCTCAAACGTAAAATAATATCAGGACATTAGATGTAGCGTCAACTGGGAAGTAGTCAGGTTTTCAGCTCTCAGCTAGTAATTTGGTCTTTATTAAAATACAGTGTTTGTGAGGAGAGGTAACAGTTTTTGGTACCATTTGATAAATGGGGCAGAGCAGTGTTGGCAAATTGCTTGGCAAAGAACATGAAAACATTTCAGCTCAAATATTTGGCAGGACATGATACTATCACTTTACGAAATTCAGTCTAAACTTGACATAATGTTGGTCCTAAAGGGCTTGAAACTTCAACTGAATGGAAAGTAGTGAACAAGTGATCTTGTCATGAGGATACATGCATCCGGTCACTAACAGAGCAATCCAATGGCTCCTAGAAAGCCACTGGCTGAAATCACTTCAAGCCACAGAACCCAGGGTTCTGATACAAAGCCTTATAAAACCCTTCCCTCCCCCAAAGCACTGGTTCTGGCCACTTAAGGTCCCCATTCTAGCTGAAACAGTGACCCACCTGCAGTTTTTTCAAGGCTCTCTTTGCTGTAATCTCAGGAGTTTTTATGCACCCCAGCATCGTCTTCAAGAGGAATCCAACAGGATCCCAGGAAAGATATTGCTTTGCTCTATTCTCTGGAGGTCCTTCCCCTACAAATTGTGGTTTCCACCCTGTACCTGCTTTCTATTGTGTGGGTGTGTATAGAATTTTGTCTGTTTTGTTTGTTAGGGTAGTCTTTCCCTAGCTGTCCAAGTAGGAAGGATTGCAACCAGTCTCCCCTTTCCATGATTCTCCTTGCTTCCTCTTCATGCCCATTGTGGTCAAGACAAAACTTCTGGAAGAGTTGTCAAGACACACAGTATAAGCTACAGTATAAGCTAGAGTCCCATAAGCTTCAGCTGTAAAGAATAAGAATAAGTATCGGGAAGAGGATGTCAGAAGAAGTGGATTGCGGACAGGGCTTACTGGATGCCACTCTGTCCTACCCTTTTCTCTTGCCATGGAGACTACAGGCAAGGATTAGCCTTGGTGTGCTGTCCGTGGCCAGAGACAAACCTCTGCAGGCTCTTTTCCTTTCCCCTATTGATAATCCCTTTCCCCAAGCCTCTTTCTCTCCTTTTTCATTCTCCCAGTTATCACTAATGCCCCAATTTGCTTAGCCCACACTCTTGCAACTTCCTCAACCCCGTTTTAGGCTTTCATGTTTAATGCTTTGCTTGTTTAATATGTCTAGGACCTTAGTCTTATATGAACTGATTGAATCCATATTAGAATTCATATGTGCCTTATTATTAACATTCCAACAATAAGGATTCCAATTAGGATCAATTCATCCTAATTGATCATTTGAACATTTTAATTCCTGCTCAATAAAAAAAAACTTTGCTTTTTAATATATGCATGTGTGTAAGAGAGAGGTGGAGGAGCAAATCTGCCTAGACACAATGCAACCAATGTTAAAAAGTCCCTTAGATGTACACATATATCTCTGTGCATATGTATGGGCATAGGTGTGTTCAGAGAGGACACTCAGCAACAATATACAAGGAAGTCAATCCAAGTTAAAGAAATGCCTAATTTTAATAGAGTTTAAGTAGCTACTACTTGGAGATCCTAAACAGAGACCTCGACTAGCAGAGGCTACTGAAACTCTACTGCTTTGAGAGAGTTGTCTAGGAGCTTAGCCACTACTTTTACCACAAATATTCTTGAAACATCACAGAAGAAATTTCAGTTATTCACTAATTATCAGCATCAGATCTAAAGTCCCAGGAGATTGGCATTTAAGAATCCACATGTATCCTAGAAATATTTCACATTAATCAATGAAGTCTAATTTAGAAAATGCATTACCCTTCTGGAAAAAAGGCATTGATAATCCGGTCTCCTAGTGGGTTGATAGCAAGTTCTGGAATGCGTTGAAAATCTTCACGGCTACAGTTTCAAAGAAATCCATATCAGTTCTTTAGTAGAAATAGTAACACTTCAGAACATCCATGTTAAGCTTTCATTTTGTGTAATAAGACTGCTATTTACGATTCAGACACCACATAAAGGTTCTGAATGTTTTTCTTAAAAAGGGATCAAGGTAAGGAGAAAGTTATGTCCAGTTCATAGCATTGCTCATAATCCATAGCATTGCTCATAATCAATACTCACTGATCATAAAAGTACTGAAGTTCAGATGAGGTAAATATCTATTTATTTGCATTGTTGCGACTGTGCAGTGTGACAAATTTGTCCTTGTCTAAGGATTCTATGGTATGGGATTTCTGTATTTAGCTGTATCATGGATCTGCTGGTAACATATCCCATGCCATATCCAAAGAACAAAGTGTCACCACGGAAACTGTAAACTTACAAAATCCCTGATATTAACACATAGTTTTTAAGTAGAGGACTCTGAGATTAAGCATGTCTTTTTTATCTTTTACTTTAAAAATTTAATCAACTTCTACTTGATTCACATTTGATATAAGAGCATTGAGCATACCAAATATATAATAATGGTTATAAGCAAAGCATATTTCAAAAAGTGTTCCATTTCGGACAAACATTTGCAAGGTACCCTATTATGTAGGTTGGTGCAGGAATATTGCAAAATGCAAAGGCTTCTGGGGCAAATATTTGTCACAAGTGATTTACAAATATTGTCTTTAATTCTGAATTTGATAACTTTCCTAGAATCCTAGTCATCTCAGTTTTCATTTAAAAACAAATCTCTACCAGTTGTAATTAAAACGCTTATATGCAATCAACGTCCACCAGAGTAACACCAAATAAGTAGCTTGCCAGAACTCCGTTTTCAAGATGGGTAGCTGGATGACCATTATGAATTTAACAATTTCATATTGCTACTCTTCCACCCCAGTTGTTCATATCTCTTCTGCTCCTAATATCCAGTCTAAGTTTCTCTTTTCATGCTCTATTCAAATGCAACAAAAACAAATTGTAAGCTCTGTTAACACTTCTGAGAGTTGCAGCAAGAAACAAGTATACAGGGAAAAATATCAAAATTTACATAGTAGCTAGATTTTTGCATAAGTGATCCATTATACACGGTTGCATACTTGCGTTTTAGTGCAGAAAACTCTTAAGATGGTGCTTTTTAGAATGATTTGGAGACATTAACCTCTCCTCCCAAGTTTGAAGCAGTTACTTGACATGCAGAACACCTTAGTTCCACCAGCAATAAATCCTCATTCTCACAGAAGCCATCTTTAAGGTAGGTTGCAATCTAGTGCTCTATTATGGATATCAAAATCCAGTTCAATTCCTATCTCACCCATCCCTAAGGGCAGGAGAGCAGATCAGGAAATAGTTTTTAAATTACTCTCACTCACACACCCCAAAATTAAAAAGCTATCTGACATCAGCTGAATACTGACTGTTGAATGCCAGCGAGATCTTCTGGAAAGCATTCAGCCTTGGAGTATGAGCGGTGTCTAGGGGCTCATCGACACCTACAGGTGTAGAGGGAGGGAGGGAGGGGAGAGGATCACAAACTTACCTGCTTCCGTGATCTTTCCCCACAGTCTACATTGCCACGCAACGTCCCTGAAGGACGTTGCAGCCACCATTTTTTTCCCAAAGAGGGAAAATGAGTGCAACTGCGCTCCCCCACGAAAGGTAACAACAAAACCGCCAAAACCGCTCCCCACCCCCAATGAGCACGGACTGCCCCCGCGCAGCTCTGTGCCCATTTTAAGTGCCCTGCTACTCGCGGGGAGGATGGGACGATCCAGGGGCAGTAGCCACATAGCACACGCTCCGTGGAATGGTCCTGGGACTGCAGAAAAATTGGGTTTTCCGCAGTTCCCTATATCCCTGGGAAGGTCCCTTGGACTGTGTGTCATTTAGATGCACAGGGATGATCCAGGGACTACCCTGGGATATAGGGCTGGTGTAGACATGCCCCTGGTGGAGGTCCATGTCCTTTAGAGGAACTCTGGGGCATCCACCAAGAATGCCCTTCTGCATACCCTTGCTGTTTGGACCCGGCATGCAGATGGCACAGCCAAGGCAGTGCTCTCAGTTAAACTAAACAGTAATCATACAAAGATCAAGATTTTTTAAAGTAGGAATATGCTATTTACTTATGATCTTCCCACACTTCACTTCTCTTCCTCCACTCCACCCCTGCCCCAATACTTATAGCACTCCATTGCTTCTAGCACATTAAGGCCACAATCCCATGCATATTTAGGAGAAGTCCTACTGAATTCTGTAGGTCTGTCTTGTTATTCAACATACACTGGATACTCCAGCCTTGAGACATAGGATTTCTCATTGTTTACATATATACACCACAAATGTTAAAATATGCCCAAAATATAAAGATTTGAATTGGAAGAACTTAATTTGTACTTGTGGCTATATCAGAGATTATTTATATTTCTTACTTTCTTAGCCAGAATAGTTTTCCTTTGTCAGCCATATCACCATATTCATAGTGTCTAGCAATCATTTATTGCCTAGCAATATTATATTTTCCTCAAGTCACCTGTGAAAAGCCCTGCTGAGCATTCTTTGATTTTCTCTGAACAATCCACAGTACACTTCTGTATCTCATCAAAGTGACATGATTCAGCTCCAAAAACACCATAAAGAGAGATGGCTTGCTGAAAAAGTGAGCTGAATTAAAAGCAACCCATTACTTATAGTTCTCACTTAATTCTAAAGCATGCCATATTTTAAAAAAAACCCACCCCATTTTAAGAATACTAGCACTATGCATGGCTAGGGAGTGCAGCAAAAGCCTAAGTATTTTGTCCAAAGGAGAAACATCAAGAAGAGAATGCATGTAAAATCTGGTAAATTGACCCTATGTTAGGGATAAGAAGATGGCTCAAGGCACAGCCCATCATCTCCCATGTAAGCCAAAATATTGTCCAATGGCTCTTTAACTTTTTCCTCTATCCCAGTACAAATGGCAATTGTTCTTCCCTTATACCTCAGATGGCAGTTCCCATGCATGAGTCAAGCTACTGGCAAGTGATAATGAGCAGCTAAATAACGCAAAGGGAGAATTCTTTCAAAGTCATTTTCTTTTCCATTGGGGAGGAGGGAGTAAGGAAACATCTGCTTGTTACTGTGATGTTCAGCTACTTTAGAGGTCCTTGTATATAAAAGATTGTTAGTAGTTGTTTATAAAATGCCATAAAAGAAGTTAAATAGACTAACAGTTATGTTGTAACTGGGTAAGCATAAGGAGGGGGGGAGTTCATGTGTGAGTGCTGATTGGATGGTGGTGGGGGAGTGCCTGGATTGGCTGGCTGTGTGAGAGTGTCTGTGTATATATTTTGGGAGCTGACAGGAGCTGACAGGAGAGTGTGAGAAGAGCGTGAGGGGGAGAGAGAGAATTGTTGTTGACTGGATTAGAGGTTAGGAACGACCAACGTGTTCTATTATTTTGGTGGAACTAGATTGTGGGAAAGAGTGTAGTGCAGTTTAGAGTGGGTAGAGTAGGCAAGAGAAACATAGAACGTGAGAGTTTCTATTTGAAATGTTATGAACAGAAAGTACTGAAACCATTAAGCATTGTGCCTGTAACCAATACGCTGTTGAACTGAGGAAACCATCAAGCTTATTGACATATATATAGACTTCTGTTAATAAATTCTGTTAATTACAACTGGTGTGGTCATTAGAAGTGTACTTGAAGAAGTACTGGTGGCAGCGGACAGAAGAAGGAGGTTTGAGGGCTAGGGTGCTGGGCTGTGGAGCCGTGGGACCCTAAAAGAATAAAGGCGGGACGGGAGCAGCAGCAATAAGCCTAAACCCTCAAACACGTCATAAGCACAGGGGGGGGGGGGGTGAAGTAAGCCCTGAGTGCGAGTGGCGTGGACAGCCCTGTTGTGTAGCCTGGTGAGTGTCACAGGTGCAGGCAGGGCGTCACAAGTGTGGCTATAGCGGTGGGATACGAAAAGTTCCAGTGAAAGCTGAAAGATACGTGAAAATCCTGTGCACATCACAAGTGTTGGCTTTAACTGAGAGGTCTGTGGAGATCCAGAGCAGTTTACAAGTGGTGTTCTGACAGGAATCACAAAACCAGAACAAGATACACACCAGGTCTCAGGAGAGACAGTAACAAGAAAATTAACAAGAGATTAAAAACAATTTACTTCAGAAAATGGCAGAAATATTAGCATTAAGAGATGCTTTAATTGAAAAGTACCACACTTTAACTATTGCTTATAAAAAGATGAACGCAGAGAAATCAACATTAATATTAATCGAACACCAAGTATATGACCCTTTGGAGTGGGTATATGGTAAAAATCCAGTCACCAGTGACCCTGCTTACATAGAAATCCTAAGAGAAGAGCATGAGATTAAACTGTTAGAATTACAATACCAGAGAGAACAGTATTTAATTGACTTTCAAGACAGAAAGACAAGAAAAGCTGAGGCAGACTAATTACAAAAAGAATGGGAAGATAAAGAAAAATCCCATAAATTAGAATTAGCTAAAATTAAACTAGAAATAGAACGTATTAGGGCGGAGACATCACTTTCTGACCCTATCAAGTATAAGCAAAACCTGCAGGCAGACACCAGCCTAGAGTCTCTAAGACAGCAAGCTCAGCATTCTGTGATACCCAGTGCTGACACAGTTAATAAACATTTGGTGGAGGAAAAACATATTTTGCCTCACCAAATAGTCCAGATTGAAAGTATAAATGAGAAGCCTGAAGAAACTCCCTTGGCTAAATTTGAGGTCATGTGGAGAAGCCAGGAGGGGGAATTCACAGTGGGCATAAATGATGAGCAAGAAAAACCAATACTATTGGGGAGAGATGTGATAGAGGCCGAGACTGAGAAGATCCTAATTATCACCCAGAGCCAAGCAAAAGCAGCCCCTGTGACTGAAAATGAAGATTCTATTTCAGTAGGGCCAGAATCACACAGGCCCGTAGAAGAGCTGAGTAACCCGGTTACCCAGGCAACAGCAGAGCTGGGAGGGGTACATGCTCCTGAAGAAATAACACCTACCGCCTTTAAACAAGAACTGCAGGCTGATAGCAGCCTAGAACCTCTTATACAAGAAGCACAGCGTTCTGTGACATTCAGCGCTGACGCTGTTAAAGAGCAGCTGTTGTGGGAGGACAGCTTGCTGTATAAAATATGGGTACCTAAAAACTCCCACAAGTCTAAAGAAACTAACAAGTTAAAGCATGCCAGTGATGCAGAAGCAGTGCTGCAAAGAAAGAATAGGACTTACTATCCTATCGTCTTTCCAAGTAAAAAGCCAACAAGCAGTAAAAAAAGCCTACCCATCCAGGCAAAGAACATATTTAGCTGTTATGTGGAGGCAAAACCAGTTAAGACCCTGTATAAAGAAAAAAAGATTAGCTGACAAAATTGACCATCGAACATTGATTTGGCAAGACACTGCGAGAAGCACAGACAAGATGCTGCAATGATGGTCGTGGCTGCTACAACAGTACCAGCATGCGAGAGGCAAAGACCACGTTATTGCTGATAGACTTTCCCAATGCAACAGCAGAAGAACCAGATGCGACAGAGAGAAGACCAGCGACAGCGACACTCCCACATAAAAAGACAGCAGAAAAGACAAGTTTCAACGTGTTTTGGTGAACTTTGAACTCTGTGTGTGCCCCAGAGCACTGACTATAGAACAAAGAACCCTGTTAAGCCCAAGAACACACACCCCAGACATTGGACGCTACGTATGCCCCTTAGGACTAAAGAGGCATACTCCGCTTTATTTTAAGGGGGGGGGGAATGTGATGTTCAGCTACTTTAGAGGTCCTTGTATGTAAAAGATTGTTAGTAGTTGTTTATAAAATGCCATAAAAGAAGTTAAATAGACTAACAGTTATGTTGTAACTGGGTAAGCATAAGGGGGGGGAGTTCATGTGTGAGTGCTGATTGGATGGTGGCGGGGGAGTGCCTGGATTGGCTGGCTGTGTGAGAGTGTCTGTGTATATATTTTGGGAGCTGACAGGAGGAGAGTGTGAGAAGAGTGTGAGGGGGAGAGAGAGAATTGTTGTTGACTGGATTAGAGGTTAGGAACGACCAACGTGTTTTATTATTTTGGTGGAACTAGATTGTGGGAAAGAGTGTAGTGTAGCTTAGAGTGGGTAGAGTAGGCAAGAGAAACATAGAACGTGAGAGTTTCTATTTGAAATGTTGTGAACAGAAAGTACTGAAACCATTAAGCATTGTGCCTGTAACCAATACACTATTGACCTGAAAAAACCATCAAGCTTATGTTACATGAACCATCATCTTAATGTTAATAAATTTTGTTAATTATATCCAACTGGTGCGATCTTTGGAAGTGTACCTGAGGAAGGTACTGGTGGCAGCGGACAGAAGAAGGGGGATTTGAGGGCTAGGGTGCTGGGCTGTGGAGCCGTGGGGCCTAAAAGAATAAAGGCGGGACGGGAGCAGCAGCAGTAAGCCTAAACCCTCAAACACGTCATAAGCACAGGGGGGGTTGAAGTAAGCCCTGAGTGCGAGTGGCGTGGACAGCCCTGTTGTGTAGCCTGGTGAGTGTCACAGCTGCAGGCAGGGCGTCACAGTTACCCTGTTCATTAAGGAGTGAGCCATTGAGCAAAGGCAATGCTGCTGGCCCATCAGGCCTCTCCTGTCGAAGATTAGTTGCCAACTAAGAACGGAAGCCATGAAAGACATGACAAATGGACAGAAATATATAAAGCTATTATGCAAATATGCCCAGAAATCTGTGGATTCTAATAATTATTTGGAAATAATTGGTTAAATGACTTCAAAAGGCAAAAAAGGTGAGGACTGCAGCAGAAAACTCAACATTGAGTTTACTTTTTTGTGTAGTATGCTCTCCATTCTAGTAACCATCACCAAAATACCTACATAGTCCTTAACACTAGAACTTTGCATTGTGGTCATATTTAATGACGCTTCCTATATCTAGAATGGACTCATTCTCCTATGACAACACTCCCAATGCTGGTACCAAACAAGAATAGATACCTCCTTGACAATATGTATACTTAGAACAATATAGACACTATATTGCCACTGTGGTGTGGTGGTTAGAATGTTAGTCTGCAACTTGGGTGATCAGGGTCCTAGTGCCGACTCGGCCAGTAAGCTCACTGGGTGACTTTGGACCGGTCACTGACTCTCAGCCTAGCCTACCTCAGAGGGCTGTTGTGAGGATAAAAGGGAGAGGAGGAAATATTTTTCCTTGCAAGAGGAAAAAAAGACAAGATATAAATGTAATAAATAAATGCTATTTACACATTGTAGAGTTATTGTATTTGTGTAGCCAAGCTAGATGCGACACAGGTTTCTTGTTTTTTCCCCTTAATTTCAAAGTAGCTGTGGAACTGGGGTACAATTTGGATCTGCAGTACTGGGAGAGGGGCAATTAACTTGAGTCATTCCCCTAGTTTAAATAACATACTTCTTTAAGCTGCAATTTGTCCAGCGGGGAGAAACATTAATTTCCAAAGAAAGTAGATTTAAACTAGAAAATGGCACAGGGAAACAGTTAACCCTTCCATCTTCCCCTGGCACCCTGTGATCTGACTTTTCTTTGGCCCTCAGTTCCAACAAATGTGGTCAATCCATGAAATACAATTCATTTCATATTACATGTACATTCAGAACCCCCTGCATTCCTAACGTTCTCCACTAACACACTGTCCCTATTTGTAAAGATTCAGTTTCAGAAATTTAAATGCAGGACATCAACCTCTACTTTATATGCTTTATGGCCAAGCTTAAGGTAAAAAATTAACCACATGTAACTACACCTTTAAAATCTATTTCTGGCATTGGTTCTAGCATTTAAGCATACAGTTTTGCTCATTAATGGGACATTGTTCACCAGGAACACTAAATGGAAAATCTGCACCAGTTATAAAAGTAAATGAATACTGAAAAGTAAGCTATGCTTTGCGATATGTACCTCAAGTCTCACTTTTAACAAAACCTGTTTCACCTGGCTTAGGCTGGAACTTACAAGAAATGTTTACTTCTCTTTTGTTCACGTGCCATAGCAATTCTATTTAGTAAGATCTACCTAGGAACGAATGTCTTTTTGAAACATACTTCCATATTTTAGACTTGTTTTATCGGCATAATGGAGACCCATGCATCATCATCATCATCATCATCATCATCATCATATATTTATTTATCACCCGCCTCTCCCAACGGATCGAGGAGGGGAACTTTGTACATGCGGCATATTTATACACAGTGGGGCACGCCTTTAGCAACAAATCCATCTTCTGTAGTATCTGCACAGAGAAACTGTACCAGAGCATTAGTTTGACACTTATTGCCCTGGCGCTAATCACTAATCTCCATCTCTTTCTCAAACGTAGATGCTGCATCCTCTTAAAATTGCAGCAACAGATTTGATTAAAAAATAAACACTCAATATGCTATGAACCATACGCAAACTATATCTGATGCAGCATGCAATACAAAAGGGGTGAGGAAAGAGAAAAGTATAGAAGAACAGGGACTGAAGCATGCCGGTATGGTACATAATGACAAACATTTCACCCAACCACCACCACCACCACCCTCAAACCCCCACCACCCCCACCACCAAAATTAGATAGGTATCTACAGTGAATCATGGAATTATGCAAAATCATTTAAAGTTATCTTCAAAATGAAAAAGGCAGTTCATCTGTTTAAACTAACCATAGAGAGGAATCAAAGAATAGAAGTACTAATAAGGGACAATAATAAGAAATGGGATCAGATGCTGAATGCACCAACCACAGCCATATTTTCAGTGACAAAATGTGCAGACTTACCCCTAATGCCAATGCAAGTAATAACTGTTTTAAGGTAGAAGGGAAACAGATGTTCACTATTGATAGCTGATAATGGGGACATGAAGGGTAGACAGAGCATGAATAAGGTAAAAACTGATCTGCACCGAATAGAAATAGGATACTCCATGGAAAATAACACTGGAGAATCAGATATGTAGACTGACAGTTATTTCTCATTTACCTATAATAAACCAAACAAAATATCCCACAGACAGTAACATCCTGTGCATTACAACTATGCACTATGCCTGTAATCCTGTAATCTTAGAATAAGCCATTTTAGTTCTCAAAACATAAAAAATTGCATAAAAGTGATCCAATGGGCTGGTCTGACATGTGTAAGTTTATCCTGGCTATTACCTTGACTCCTCTCTAAGGAGTGAAGGAAGTATGGAAAAAGAAACCAATGAAATTAGTTTCATTAGAGAAACCTCCATAAAACTGATCTACAGGTGGTACATTATACCTATCAGAATGGCCCACATCATGGAAACACATTCCAATGAATTCTGGAGAGGGTGTAAGGGCCTAACCCATACTTTAACTTGCAGTGGACTAATAGACAAATTTTGGAAATTAGTGCTGAAATAATATCAAATACAAATCGAACTATTACTTTAAATCCAGAGGTAGCTAAATACAAGGAACTGCTCCATAAAAGCTGGTCACAGTCAAGCATTGGAATCTTCATCAATTGATTCTTGACTCTTTAAACACTACACTAGCCAAAAAAACTCAAATAGGTAAGGCAAGACTCGGACACTTTCAGCACAACCTGATATAACTTTATTCATTTTGCAAGAAACAACAGACGTTCTGGAAAGCAAGCTCCACCATCTCACAGTGAAACGTGGAACAACCCATTTGGATAAAAGCTGTTGAGTAACCTGCATGCTAGGGACACTACTGTTTGTAGAACTTCATTTCATTCAAATAACCATGTATTCTGCATAAAGCGACCACATCTTTAGCTTATGTCATCCACTTGTGAGCATGAATAATGAGACATTTTATATTAGAGATTTTGTTTACAATGCACATCAGCATGAAAGTTTAGAGACTGGTCATATTTAATTGGTTAGACTTAAAATTTCACCACGTTTTGCCATCCTTTTTGAGTCTGATTTGAATTACACTGGATGGAAGTCAGTTAATCAAAACAGTAAAAAATCTTCTAAACCCCTCCTCAAGCCTACACCAGAGAAAGAGCGGGAAAAGGAAGCACACAAGTCTGTGGTTCGCCTAACCTTGTTCTCATAGCGCTAAACTACAGTTTAGCACCGTCTTCCTTAGCCTTAGTTCCTCCAGATGTTTTGGCCTAGAACTTCCTTCTTACCCTGCCAGTAAGGCCAATGGTCAGACATGATAAGAGTTGTAGTCCAAAACATCTGGAGGGTCCCAGGTTGGGGTAGGATGATTTAGTGTAGGGATGGAAGGTCAATCTATTGGCAGATCTCTGGGTGATTTGCTGTAGAATGTCAAGGGCTTCTGAGTTCCATTAGGTCAAAAACACATTTTTAAAAAATGCTATGGCTGGCCTTGGGCTATACAGGTATCTCTTGACCTCAGTGTTCCCCACATGTAGAGTATTAATTGATTGCCTTTGGTCAGGTCTTTGTACAGCTCTATTGGTCACTTTAAGTGTTTTTGTATTAGAATATTTGATCAATAGTTACTCAGAGGTAGATGTGTATATACAGTGTATGGATTATACATTGGCCCCACCCTTAAAGGCTGCCTAGAATAATTTTAGATAAGAGATAGATAGATCACAGTGCACAGTAAGTGATTCTACTGCCTTGTCCCTGCCCCAAGACTAATTTTCACCTGATTCTGATCAGTAGACCTTTGTGTTCCAGTAAAAAACCACAATAGATCCCATAAGTCCAACCTCTGCCCACCTCTGCAAAAACACATTTTGCCCACATTTTCCCAATAATATTTTATATGTTTCTGAGCTAAGAACTACATCACAAAATTTGCAATAGTATGCAATCCAAAGTATAATTATATTCTGATCTGTGTATTAGTCCAAGAATTGTGATTTAGGTTTGTCCTAAAATGCAGACTGAATTAAATTCTCCAACCCTAATTTAGCATTACACGCAAATCAGCTCAGAGTTCACATTTTGCATCTTCTCTCTTGTTGGATTTAAAGGTGATTCAAGAGGGGAAGAGACAAAATGGCAATTATGGATCTGTGAAAGTCTTTCTGCCTCACTCTAAAGTTGATGTACTGAACTGCAATCAATTCACACATTTATTTTTTGTTAAGACTTTTCTGTTCATCCATTTTAAGCAGCAATTTAACTTGCACCTAAGGTTGTATTTACTTTCAAATCCTCCCCACACTGTAAGCTTCTCTCACAATGAGTGGGAGAATAATTAACTGTAGGTACATGAGCTATATATTTTGTAGTATTAAAGGGAAGATTTGTCAGTATGCTGGTGCAAGATTTGTAAATGCATACACATTGGATTGCAAAACAGTTTTGTTTTGACACTGATAGCCTAACCTTCGTAAAGGAAAATTTGACATAGGAAAGAGCATAAAGACAAAGCAATTTTGGAATGCCCTCAATGAACCAAGGAGAACATGAATACACAATAGGTATTTTAGCCTTTCAGCCACTGAGTTAAGAAACAGTGGCTTGCCCAGAAGCTTCACATGAAAGCAGGGTTTGTATCTTGGTTTTTCTCACTATCAACATGAGCCACTACACTGGCAATTTTGCACCTCCATACTAAATATAAATTATGAACTTTTCTCTTGCTTAAACTGTTTAGATTCAGAATAAAGGGGAGAAACCTAGGGGCTAACTATATGCGCTAAAACTTCCATATTAATCTTTTTTCGATAAACAATGGAATTTTATAGCACCATGGAGACATGATGAAGTAGGCTCTTATCCACAAAATCTTATGCCAAAATTAAGATGTTAGTATGTATTTAAATATACAAGATGCTTTGGAAAGCTGATTAAGGGATGGGAGAAGAAGTGTTCAGGAGAGATTTGGAGCAGGGAAATGGGGGGTGAGGAAAGGATAAAAATTACTACGTGCAGTTGTATGTACCATGTAGTCCACTCTTCACATTAACCATTTATGTTCCTGAAATTATTTGGTGATAAAGCTTCAACCTGCTCTAAATTCAAGTATACAATGACAATGCATCACTTGCACAAGAGGAATTCCCTGACCCCTCCTCTCCATTGCAGCCTCATGTGCATCTTTTTTTGAGGGTTAGAGGATTCTCAGGAAAGCTCTGAAATGTGAAACAGACTGCAATGGAAAGGGAATTCAAGGAAAATTGGACAGAGGCAGTTTGCATGAAGGGGGAAAGTCAACACAATAGCTGTATTCAGAGTACCTACCTAAGAGTGCCGTTTTCTCCTTTGTCGAGGCTAGTAAACCGGCTGTACAGTCGAGTAATCTGACTGTGAGAAACTGAGGAAAAGAAATTAGACTTAAATGGAGCAGCAATACTAGCAACAACTAATCCACACCACAGAGTTAAGAGTCATCTCATTGCAATTTGGAGGTCAGAGCTTCAAGTTGAAAAATTCTTATATATTTTAAATCCTTAACAGAAGTAGCTTAAAAACATTACTTCCCTATAGACTAAACTTTTAACTATCCATACACTTGAGATTATGCTTGCAAGTGATACACATCAGACAAGTATAGCAATCCAGTTTTGAAGTGATGCATATTTAGCCAATACTTAAGCATTTACAAAACTTCTAGTTCCCATGATTTCTTAGAAATGTATGATTTCATAAGCATATTGCTCACTCTTACCATCTAAAGTGGCACGGCCCAAGAGGACTGCCTGAGACTGTACTCTTGTGCAATTTCCGTTCCAACAAATTGCCAACATGATTCCTATGATGGTTTATTCCACTACAATTGCCAAAACAAAATGCCTATCTTCCTATTTAGCACAGTAGTTTCAGATTACTGTTCAGTTAATGTCTCCACTTTAATCTTCTGACCTATTTTTAAATATTTAGGAATCCAGCCATTTACTGAATAGAGCTGTTGTGGAATGTGTAATCAATTATCCTCAGGAACAGATTTCTACTTGTTGCCAGCAAATGTATTATTATTTTAGCTCATTTTTATAAGCCTTCATATTTCAGCCTAATACACTAATATATAGGAATGTGATGGCCATGTAACATTATTGTTACTATCAGAAATTTGCTGAACTGGGGACATAATGCAAGTTTTTCTCTTACCATAAGTAGTATAGTGAAATCTAAAAATAAGGCAATTGTTGGACTTCAAAAGATTAGACAATGATGCAGTAGGCAAGTTAGCCCATAACAGATTAGCAATGTCTATTTTTCACTGCTTAACTTGAACACAAGGGAAAATAGATCTGCCCTTTCAGTTCAACATTCCTGTATAACATTATTATGCGGAAGGTCAGGGAATTGCTGCAAACCACAAGTCCACACCTAAGTATTTTAAGTCTATGTCCTGAATCTTAGCTCTTGACAAAGACAACTGAGCCAGCCAAACAGCAGTTTAAAAAAGGATAATCTGTAACCACCACACTACACTCCCCAAATACATTTAAATCCCCACTATATAAGTAGAGCTCTCCCTAAAATGCCATCCCTAACTAGAAATGTAAAAATTCTAGAAATTTGGAAGCCATGGGAAAAAAACAAGGGTTCTTTTTAGGGGGGTGGGGGGAGAGAACAGAAATTTAGAGGGGGGAAGCAATACTTATTTTTAGCACTCTTTAGAGATCTAAAGTCACTTTGTTGCTAAAGGACAGCTTTCCTCAACCTGGTGCTATCCAGATATTTCCGACTTCAGCTCCCTTCAGCTTCAGGCAATATGGCCACTGGTCAGGAATGTTAGAAATTGAGGTCCAAAACATCTGGAGGCACCAGGTTGAAGAAGGCTGCTTTTGGAGCATAAAGCAGCCTTTATGTTTCTAAAGTTCTATTATGTAAAACTTGGTTTGCTCATAAAGGTAAAACTATGTTTTAAAACTTTTTTTTTTAAAAAACTCAGTTAGTAAATTCGTAATTATTGTCCTAATAAACTGTACTTTTAAATTTAATATACCAAACATGATCATTTTCATGACCCAATATCTCTTTTCTGGGCAGTTGCTACCAACTAAAACCCAATCAGTGTATATGTGAGGTCAGAATTTTTTGTCCCAATGTGCATTAGTTTACACTTACTCACATTAAACTGCCTTTGCCATTTTGTTGCCCATGTACTCAGTTTTGAGAAATCTTTTTGGAGGTCTTCACAATCCTTTTGCTTTAACTTGAATAATTTGGTGACATTTGCACTGCGCCACCTAAGTGCTTCCCCTAATTTCAAATCATCAATGAAGTAGTTAAAAAGCACTGGTCACAATACAAATTCTTGGGGGACCCCACTTCTTACATCCATCCATAGTGAGAGTTGTCCATTTAGAATCATAGAATAGTAGAGTTGGAAGGGGCCTATAAGGCAATTGAGTCCAACCCCCTGCTCAATGCAGGAATTCCACCTCTATGCTCCCTGTTCTTTAATCAATTACCAAACCTTAAGAGAAGCTGTTCTCTTATTCCATGACTGCTAAATTTACTCAGAAGCCTTTGGAGAAGGGCTTTGTCAAAAGCTTTTTGCAAGTACAAGTACATGATGTCTGCTATTGGTCAACCTCCTGTCTGCACTGACATACTATCCCTATGGTAACTACAGTAGTTGCTTACACCAAGTAATTCCAGGAAACTATTAAGTATATTTTTAGCTTCTTTCATTGCAGTTCAGCAATTGGAAAAAAGTAAAGCTAATCATGTAAGAAGCCAGTAGTCCAGAGATTACTACCTGCACTACCAGGAATGGTATGTCCTGTCTGAATTTTTGTACGTCAAAGTTTTCTATTCTTTCAGGCAAAGCAGCCCCATAATATACACAAGGAACTCAGCATCTGCAGATGATCTATTGTCATTGATGGCTATACATTTTACCTCCAGAATCGGGGATAATATGCCTCTCAATACCGGTTTCTGGGGAACATGACAACAGGTGCTACTACACTCATGTTCTGCTTGTGGACTTCCCTCTGTTACCCAGAGGACCTTCTTTTCTGCTGCTCCCAGACTGGAAGCCATAATGACTGAACTCTTCCGGCAGGCCTACCCAGTCAAATTTTAAGAGTTTTCTTGGTATTTTAATAATGTATTAATTTTACATGTTTTAATCAGTTTTATGTATTTTATGTCATTTGTATTGATGTTGTTCCCCGCCTCAATCCTGAGGGAGAGGCGAGTAAGAAATTATTATTATTATTAGTTGGTCTCTGTGAGAACAGAATGCTGGGAAAAGCTTCTCTAACATAAAAGCAGGACAGAACAAAAATCACTGGGCATCTGTAACTGGCTTTTGACAATCTGGCATCATATTTATCCTCTAGTGTACATCAGTGTTGCCCAGTGGATATCATTCTATTAGGAGATCCATATTAGAGCCCCAACCCAGCCCTGAATCCACCATGAAGCCATGGGCAAGTTGCCATATGAGCCTCAGTTCCCCAGCTGTATAAAAGAAACTACAGGGATCTGATTAACTTGCTAATCTTCATAACAAAGTCGATACCATGTATTATATTAACAGTACACTAAATAAACAGAACTATGCTACAAAACTCCAAGACACATACACGCACACACACAACTAAGTAGGGGACACACCACAAACTGACAATACTGTTTGGTTAACTTGTCCTTTGAATTCTCCAGTCCATGTCAAGCAAGCATTTCATTATTTATTTATAAATAATGTGTCACCAACTTGCAGAGTGCTTTACAGACAAGGGACCCGTCCCTGTCCTAAAGAATTTATAATCTCAAATTCTACCCTGGAAGAAACAGAGCAAGTGGAGGCAGGAGTAAACAGGGAAATGTAAGATTAGTATACTATCTACACTGAGGAAGGGGGGGCAAGATACGTCTTCATAATTTGTTTTTTTAATATTGTTATCATTTGAAATATTGTTTTTAAAGTTTTGCTATAGCCAGTATCGAACACATAATGGAGCTCTGCTGACCTGTGCAGATTCAGAAATGAGTGTTTTCACTCATTTCAATGTTTGCTTTATGAACTGCTAAATTTGTGTTGTGCAAGCAGTAGGTACCTTGGAATTGACAGGAGTACAGTGGCCCTGTTGGATGCTCCCCTACCTCTGGAACAAATGTAATATTAAGAGAATACATATGCTGAGCTCTTTTCCCTCTCTACTTCTTTACCAGAACTAGCAATCACATAAAGGAGAATGGTTCTGGAAGGGGTTGTACCTGCAATGATACTTATGGTAAATTAAGCAGTGTAGAAATCCCATTAAGTATGGTTAAAATAATGCAATTAAAATGTTCACCCAATCCATGCCAGGTTAAATATCTTGCCCCAAAATGGCACAAACAGGTAGATAATGCAACAATACTAAGTTTTCAGATTATGACTATTCATCAAAAAGAGGGTGATCTACACCTGTCAGACATCAAGAACTCACCTCTGCATGCCCTTTTGTGCCAGCACTTTTTTTAATAGGCTACCATACCAAAGAGAGCATTTCACATTTTAAAAAATCCACATAAATTTAGTCCTCAGTCAGAATACTAAGTCTTGAAACAATGATGTGGCAGAAATCAGGTCAGTAATTGGGGTCCTGACACCTGCTCTGCACCAATATGACTTTAACAATAGGATGAGTTTGGCAATAAGGCACCTGAAATAGAAAAGGTGCCTCTCGATGTTGAACAGAAAGATACACGCCCTTGAGCTTCATTTGGGAACATGACCTCTGGTGTCACGTGGCAGAAAAAGGTGACCAGATGCAACAGAGTATGGGGTTCCTGCACCTTTAAGAGTGGCGCAGGTGCCACTTCTCACTAGATCCAGTGATAAGATGAGAAGCACCTACGGAAGTTTCCTTTCCTATGTAGCTCCAAGAACCCAGAAGTTGGCTGCTTCGGGTCACTCTAGGCAAGGAAGCCAGAGACGCCTCAGTCAGCCTTTTGGGCCGAAAAGACATGGCAAGAGAAGGGGAGATGATTTGATAGCCACTATCGAGGCTTCAAACTACAATGGTAGGAAAGACGGGTGACAAAGCACGGCGCCCCTCACCCAGCACAAACTCCCTTTGGCTGGGAACGATGAAGACCCGGAAGGGCTCCTCCGCTCCATTCGTGACAACGCCGTGAACAATTTTCACCAACGACGAAGCTGGTCCGGCCCACGAACCGAGGCCCACCCCCACCCCCAGGAACCGCTTCTATCGGTACTCACAGCCTGTCTCCTTTTTGATCTCCTCAATCTCCTCGTCCCTAAGTAGCGTGGAAGCCCGGGAGCCCATCGCGGCCGCCTCACACAACCCTTCAACGATGCACCAGCGAGACTTCACTCGGCCTAGAAGCGGCGAGTCCTCCGCTTGGCGAAAGGGCAGGACAGCCCAGCCAATCAGCTGCACAGACTTTGCACCAGCTACCCAGACTACAACTGACAGACCGCGCGACTCCCTCTCTTATCACCTCAGCCTACTCCTCCCCCTTCCCTCCCGGCTGCCCCGGACAGCCGCTATCGCTCCGCCTACCGGCGTTGCGCCTGCGTAGAGCTGCGCTCCAACCACTCAGTGGACCCTGTTCCTCCCGCTCGGTCTGATTCTGACGTCACTGCAGGCTGTTCTCACCTATTCTCCAGAAAACTACAAATCCCAGTGTGCAACGCCGGATGTATTTGACGAAATGGGCGTTGGCTTTCTTTAAAGATTATGCCACATTTCGTTAGCCTCTGAGGGGCTTGAAAGGTTTTTTTTCCTTGTTGGGGTTTTCTACTCTGCGGGACATAGTATTGTGGGAATTGTAGTCTAACACTAAAGGTGCAATTCTATACATGTTTCTACAGGAAGAAGTCCTACAACTCCCAGCATTCAATTTTAGGCATTTTAGTGGCCTGGTTAGGACGACACGATAATCAAGGGGGGTGAGCAATCTTCAGTTGTGTTGGTAATTGTGTCGTGTGGTTCCCTAGCCTTCTTGGGGTGCCTGTCTGTTCCCAGAGTGGAGTGAATTGCTGAGTTCGGATGACACTTTAGGCAACTGAGGGGGAAATAGCGTACTGAGCGTGTATTATTTTGGCAGTGCTGCGGCAGCACCTGCCACACATGTTGCCCATCCCCCTGTCGCGCAGCTAAAAGTCCCAGCATCCTTCTGGGCTGCTGCGTCTCCTCCCTCCCACCTCTCTCAGTCCTCCAACCATATCCTAGCATGCACCGCAAGTTCTGCTGGCTGTGTCCGAGCAGCAGGATTTTTTTTCCTGCGAATTCTGTGACCAAATAGAATAGTACATGGCGAGAGGGGGGTTCCCTCCACATGATACTTTAAACAACAGAATTTGGGGTAAACAATATGCAAGCCCATTGTTTTTCTCCATTGTTTAAGTGCGCAAAATAGCATACTGTCAGTTGTGTGTTTCCCTCAACAGGACACAATAAGCAACACAACTGACGATTGTCCCCCCCTGTCCCCCCCCCCCCGTTGATTATCATGTTGTCCAAACCAGGCCAATGTATTCTAGGAGAAGTCCAGGAAACGCCAGAGATTGGAGGAATTGTGAGGCCTTATGTACTGTTGGTACCCAAAATAGCCTAATAGCTTGTTATCTGGAAGGTGATTCTTCTTGGCTAAGGTAAACACCTACATTTGGCTGCATCGTTTGTGCCCTTTAGTTCTCCTCTGTTAACAGGCAGTGTATTTTTTTTGAGAAACAAGACTCTCCAAAGCCAGATTTCATAAGTAATGGTGATTCTAGTATTGGGGCATTGTTAGTCAACCCTTCAAAATTGTTATGCTCTGATTTAAGGGGGCAAAGTTTCTAAAAGTGCAGCCTGGGCCTACCTTAATGGGATTACCGCTAGTTAGGAGAAACGTGCCCTTCTACTACCACTATGGTCCCCTCTACAAGGATTCGCTTTTGCGCCTGGTTAGGCGATTATGCGCATAATCGCAGAAGCGCATTTACGCCTAATCCCTCTGCACGAGAGGCGGCCAGAGGTGGCGAAGCGCATTAACAGATGTCCAAAATGCGCTTTACAAGTAGTTAATGCGCATAAGCGCTTATTCGCACAGTCAAACTGCGCTTTAAGGGACGGAGCAAAATAAAACTCGCGATTTAATGCGAATTCGATAATGCGCATAATCGGGTAGATAACGCGCTTCTATGCCCGATTTGCGCTCCGTTCTTGTAGAGGTAATTTTTAAAATGCGCCTTGAAAGAGCTTTAAATGCCTCTTGTAGAGGCACCCTATGTGTAGTATATATAGTTTGCTGTTCCAGTGGACCTAATAGGACTCACTTCTGAGTAAACCTGCTTAGGATTGCACTCTAATTTGCTGAATATTGATGCTAAAGGCCAAACTAGAATATAGCCTACGTATTATCTTTATAGACCTGGATTCCTCTGAAACTTGGATCTGAATGGTTGTATTCCACCTTTCTTTCTTTTGATCTACCACTTCCTTGATCCTGAACAAGAATAAGTAAGATGTGTTTCTACTTGTAGTGGCTTAATTTCCACCTTGATCGTATGAGTAAGCTGTCCTCTTCTTCCAGTCTTTTCTTATTATGATGCAGTTTGGAAGAAATCTTGTTATTGAGGCAGTAAAGGAAGGGCCAACAATTATTTGCACTCCTCGAACAGCAGTGGCACTGGTTTGTTTTAAACTCACTTTAAAAAATGAAATTGTATCATAGATGTAATTTACCTGTCTTATAAAACCAAATGGCATCCACCATAGAATTCATTTTAAAAATGAATTTAAATCAAACTGATTTAAAATCTTCCTTTTTCTACTGACTAAATAGCAAGAGTTCTTAAATTTATATTATCTAGAATAAACTGTTTTAGTATACAATTTAGCTGTAGAAACACATGATTTCCCCAGTTCCCCTTTTAAGTTCTCATTTTCTCAGTTCTGCAGTAGACTCCATTTGCCGGTATCAAAGTGGAAGTCTTGTCTAATTAATATTTCTTAGAGGTTTGCTGGATCCCAAAGTGAGAAATATAAAACATTGGGAGATGATTGTATGTAGGGCTCTTTATTGAGAAGCATAGTGTGTCATTACTTACAAAACTGGTTTTAATGGAATGACAAGGCTTTCAAATAAAAGACATTCCTCAAAGTCATCTTGCAGGCTTGCCTGAGGGTTCTAGTAATGGTTAACATTACTCTATTCAGATTGCACTGCATTTATGTGCAAGATTGCAAAAGCTAGGCAAAAGCTTTAAGTATGTATGCACAAAACCAATGATAGTAGAGGACATGACTCTCATGACAATGGAGTTTGATGTGATACCATTGTCTACTCTAAATATTTGACTTTTAAATAAGGAGATTTGGGAGTTTGACTTCCCACACATGTTGTGGTGCAGGTCAAGTGTGTAGATGTCATCTTTTCCCATTTAAAAATAGACTATAGTTTTGTTTGGTAACGTGTTTTAAATAGTTTTTTTTTCTTTTTAGAGATGTTATAAGTGTCTTCAACCTGTATGGAGGACAAACCTTTCATGTTTTACTATCTAAAAGCAATTTAAAGCATTAAGGTGTGTCCAAGGAGAAGTCTATTATAATTTTACGCTCCAATACCCCAGGCCTGAGGTGAACTTGCAGGGGCTTCCGCACTCACTCCAACTTCAGTTTCTTAGAATGAGGGCACTGGAGACCTGTGGTGTCTCTTTTACAAAAATGGGTTTATTTACACTGAGCTCAGGAGGAAGGCTTACAACATCATCACTCTGAGCAAAACTCTGCTTCCTCCCAGCCTTTCAGGAATCTTCTTCTGCCATACAAAACCCAATCTCTCCTTTTGTCTAGATCCACCTTTCCTCCAAATTCATTCCCTCTTATACCCTCAGGCCTTGAAGAACAAAAAAGTTACCCATTCAAGCATTACAGTGTGTGTGTGTGCCTAGTAGGGTGACCAGATAATATCCAGGTCAGGGCTCATGTAACTTTTAACAGTTGTAGAGAAAAGGGAATTTCAGCCAGAGTCATTTGTATGCAATTAGTTCCTGGTGAAATTCTCTCTTCATCACAACAGTTAAATGTACATGCACTATCTAGAGTGACCATATACAAAGGAAGGCAGGGCCCCTGCAACTTTAACTGTTGTGATGGAAGAGGGAATATCACCTGGAACTAATTGCATACAAATGACACTGGCTGAAATGCCCTTTTCTCTACAACTGTTAAAGTTACATGAGCTCTGACCTGGATTTTATCTGGTCATCCTAGTGCCTAGGGGTGTGGGGAAGGGAGATCCTTGGTCTTTTTTACTCAGATTCTGAGTTGTAAGGAATCCTGGAAGTAATTTAAACTGATCCCAAACACATGACAATATTTAAAACAGTGTTTGCATATTGTTATCTGCCTGGAGCCTTTAGAGCAGGGATGGGGCACCTTTTTTCTATAAAGGGCCTTTGACCCATTCAAAAATGTCTTGGGAACTAGAGCCACTAGGCCAGAGCCAAAAGTAGGTGAGGCAATTTCTTTCCTTGCAGAGATTGAAAGCAGCTGATTCCCCACCCACCTCCGCCTCAGTTTTACTTCATATGCTCCATTCTTAAACCTGAGCACTGAAAACAGTTGCCATGGTTGAACCTTGGCACAAACTAAATCCTCAGAATTGTACTGCATCATATCAGTGGGAGTTACTTGGAAGGAAGTCCCAAAGATATTAGTGGGACTTCTTCAGAGGAAACATGCATATCTCTCAGTTCATAATATATTTCATTAATGAGGGTCAGTGTGGTGTAGTGGCTAAAGTGTTGGACTGGGAGTCAGGAGATCCGAGTTCTAGTCCCCACTCAGCCATGGAAACTCACTGGGTGACTTTGGGCCAGACTCAGCCCAACCTACCTCACAGGGTTGTTGTTGTGAGGATAAAATGGAAAGGAGGAGAATTATATACGCCACCTTGGTTTCCTTAAAAGAAAAAAGGTGGGATATAAATGCAATAAATAAATAATAAAAATAAATAATAAGTCTCTAAAGCAAGTACCGAGGGCACCAGACTGCTACACCTTTAATTTTAGGGGGGAAGTGAGGCACCCTTGCTACTGTTTCAACACCACCAGGTAGGGCCAGGCTTACCAGGTGGTAGCACCCAGTAGAGACTTTGGAACAGTGCAGATGCTCGCTTTCTCTCCCCCCACCCCAACTGGTGATGCTGTTCCTTCTCAGAGAGAAGGAAAAAGATGCGGAGGCAGCACTTGTAGTAGAACTGGCAGCTTCAGGAACGAAGGAGGTGCCAGCAGTGGGTGAGGAAGGTGATTCTAGTTTGGGGGACCCTCTAGCTCCAGGAGAGGCAGGGTATATGTGAAACCCAAATAGCTGCATTTTGTGACTGGCCTGGTTTGGACTATCAATATCTCAGCCTAATAAACCGAGATATGCACAAGCCTTTGGGCATGGATGCTCAGTTCCTCCCTTCATATGAGCTGAAAACAAACCAGAAAGTATTTGATTAACCTTTTCCAAAGTGGGAAATTATGGTTACTATCTTTGGAACAAGCCAGGGCATGAAACCATAGTTTTAAATTGGTTTAATATCCTGGTTTGGATTAAATGGGAAACAATCAGTAATCAAAGACTTCCTAGTTTGCATGAAGGGAGGAGTGAAGCAACTGTGTCACACCTAAAAGCTTATTTACATCTCAGTTTATTAAGATGAGATATTGATCGTTTGATCACTGCTAATACCTTTTCCCAGAACAAACTGTCAGATAAACTTAGCTTGTTGACTTTCCCTATATCATTGATTACTTGTGTGAGAAACCGTTTATATTTATTTTGTTACTGAACGTTCCTTGCCCTGTAGGTCACTTCTAACCTGTATTTCTATGATTCATTAATTCCATGGAACAACCTGGTTAATCGTAAGCCAATCAATTTAAAGGTTTTATTGTAGCAGTTTTGTTCCCTATATGAAGTTCAGATTTTGTTACTTGTTGGAGAATATTTTTAAATTTTTTTATAATTTCTCTAGAGATTTTCTTGATCACTCTAGAAATAATTTAACAAGACTTCTCTGTTTAGTTTCTTATTTAGGCTGAATACAAGATTCCTTGGAGGATAAAACCATAATGGATCCTAGCAGTGATTACAAGTTCCTTCATGATATTCTGGGGAAAACTGTGAAAATCACATTGAAATGTGGCATGTTTCAAGGAGTCCTGCAACATGTGGATTCCAGCCAAAGTATCTTTTTGAATAGAGGTTCTGGTCTTTTTTGAATTTATATTGCAAATTATTATTCAAATATTAGTTGGGATCTTTGAATCTTCTAGACAGAAATGGTACACTTCTATTTTTTCAGGCCTCAGTTCTGTTTTCTAGACGGGTCTGTGGGTTGGACGTGTTTTGATGCACAGATTGTCACATCGTTCCATAATGAAGTACCTGTCACGTGAGTTGTTACACTCAAAACCCAAAAAGATATGGGGCAGTATCCAATAGGGCACAGCCACTAACTTAAATTATGTTGCACTAGTATAAACTGTAGTGCAATGCTGATAGTGTTAGCTGGCATGCCGATTTCCTGAGGAAATCTGACAACCAGTTGACATCCCTTTTCAAAAGACCTATACAGTGCTGGAAAATTGGGTGTGACATTCAAAATGTTCTGAATTGAATTGACTTAGAATGGTTAACTTCACAATTTTAAAAGTTAAAGGCAAAAGTGAAACAAAGTAAATTTCACGATTTCACAGCTTGTAGTATTCCAGCACTAGATTAAATACTGGTCCACTCAGCTCTTGTTTTTTCTTAGGCTATCTAGATTTTGACTAAATAAGGGTGCAAGCTATGCATGTTCAGACAGTAGGAAGTCCTACAACTCCCAGCATTCCCCAGCCAGCCAGACTTCTTTCCGTCTAAATATACATACTATTGTACCCTAAGGCATTATATTTGTATATAATATTATATGCATACGGAAAGGCTTAAGTAAAGGAGCAGGAATGCCAGTAATATTTTACTGATGGTAATGCCCAGTCCCAATATGATTGTGTAGCATCCAACCAAATCCTATGTAAGTTTCTTTGGAAGTTAGCCCCACTGAGGTCAATTGAGTATATAGCCAAATAAATGTGTATTGGATTGCAGGATCATGAACAGGGAATTCTGGAATCAGAGAAGGAAATTAATTGCTCAGTGAGGTGTCTCTTCTTGGCAGATGGAGCAGCAGAGCAGCATGCCTCTCTGCCCTATTGTTCTGTATGCAATATTTTCGTATGTTTGATCATGAATGAATGAGGAATGTCAGATGAACAGGGGCTCAGCTTCTCTCTCCTAGCTGCTGATATAGCCAAATACCATGGTGGAGAGATTTAACTGGGGCTGGCTGGGGCATGCTAGGAGTTGTAGGTTTTTTTCTGTCTAACTATGCATATAATTGCATCCTTAGCTTCCAGCCCTAAGCATTGGGAGTACTGGGAAAGTAGCAATGTTAGTCTTATTTGAAACTTCTCAGTGTTAAGTATTTCTGATCTTATAAACTGAATATAACAGTGGTGTCTTTCTAGTACTCTAGTTGCACCAACAGCAAAAATTAAATTATTTACATTGGCAACATTAGCAACATGGTGTTAGGCTTTACAGATTTCTGCAATTAATTCCTTTTTCTTCCCTGTTGATATTACCAGTGGAAGGCTGATTGCAATAGCTATCCCCTTTACTCCTCAAAAGTATTTGATTTCACACATGGGGCTTTGTTTTGTGGCTTCTCAAGGTCTTGAGACTGATTCCATTCCAAGAGTTGCTTACCCAATACTGAATGTACTTCATAATAATGGAATTTAATTTTATTAAAAGTATCATTACCAGTTGTCCGTAAGCCAGGCATTCTTAAGTTGTCCTTAAGTGCAAATACATCTCAAGTTATCTCTTTATACGAACTGTGTATGTAATCTTAAGGTTTATCTTGCGTAAGAGTGAATTTCAACAGCATTGCTACATAAATTAAATATACTCATATTTTACATAGCAGGAAGAGAGGCTAATCTCATTTTTGCTATTTAAGTTATGCAATAACTGGCATGTACTGATAAATTTCAAAGTAATAACTTGAGGCATTAATAGGATAGAATATTCATGCACAGTCATGCTATACTTTGTGTACCAATTACAGTTTAATATTTTGTGTTTTTTTGAGGGGATTCAGTTTTCCTGAAAAAGACAGGTACTATAAGTATTTGATTCTCAACACAGCAGCCTATTCCCTGAAACAGTAAAGATGATGGGGTGGGGGGTTCAAAATATTTATTTTCTAGGTTTGATATCATGCCTTGTTGCTGAACGTTCAAGGCAGCTAATAATAATAAATATTAGGGCTGTGCGCTGCTTCGGTTCTGGTTCTGAATCCTGAACCAAAGCAGGGTTTTTCGGACCAAATTGGTCCAGAGCGGGTCAGACTGGGTTCTAAGCGCTTCAGATTGATCTGGGTGATGGGGAGCCACTTTCCCTGCTCAGTAAGCTGTACGAGTGACCGGGACTTACCAGACCCAGCAGCCGCCTGTACTCCATACAAGCCACCATTTTTAAGGAGTATGGGGGCTCTGTATTTACATAGATCTAAAGGGCCATTTCCAGATCTCGTTTCTAATCCAAATCTGAAGCAGGTTGGACCAGGGCCAAAGCACCCAAGGTAAATCAGGACCGATTTGGAAGCTCCAAATTGGTGTCCAAAGTGGGTTAAGGGGGGTCGTTGCACAGCCCTAGTAAATTATTTTTTTAAAGTATATAAAACAATAAGATAAAACAGCCAAGAAGACAAAACCCATAATTAAATGCTATTCAAAGCTAGTGAGAACAAGCTGAGCTTTTCCAGCCATGTAGAAGATGGTAATGAACATGCTTGGTGAGTGGGATTGAGGAGGGAGAAAGACTTTGCAATAGAAGTGGGTCTTGAAGGACTTGAAGGAAATGAGAGGCTATTCTGACCATTAGGAGTGAGGGTAAGAGAAGAGAACAAAGCAGGGCAATAACAGATGTTCTTGCAGAGAGAAGGAGAGGGGATATAGTCCAGGGGGTGTCACAGATTTTACCTTTGCTAAATATTATCAAGCTTTAGGTCCAGTATTTGGAAGCCCTGGGCTCCAGTTAACTGTACTGTTTTAGACACATCAGACAAAGAGTATACCAGAAATCACTGCAGGTTGGGTTCAATTTAAATTTTGCACTAACAAGACTTAGTAAGGAAAAAAATAGATACTTTTTCATTTTCATTAAATCTAAATCTTCTCAATAAAACCTGACATCAAAATACAACAAAGTAGGCTAAAATAATAGTTCCTTAGCAATAAGAAATGTATAAGATTCCAAGATTTAAATAGTTTAAAAGGAGACATTATTTCCTAAACCTTCCTTGTTATGAGAGATTTCAGTCTCAACAAACTTAAAAAATCTTTTAAGTTTTAAAAGAAGAGCTTTTCATCTAAGTCCCAAGTTGTTTATTCAGCTCTGAATAAGCTTCTCAATTTACATGTGCATAGGCTGGCTGAGCTTCTGAGATGGTAAAGTAGCTGATATGCCCAAAATATCAGAGCAGGTTTATACACTTCTTGTACACTTTATTATTTATTATCCCATACATTTCAGCTCAATTTCCTCAAAAATTTCAGTGAGATTAAACACACAAAAAACAAAGTTAACATATCTTTCAGGCTAGACAAGATCTAAATCCTATCTTTGAGAAAACAACTTCCATTTTAACAACTTCCAATTTTCTACTTAAAACCTAATTGTTGAAACTATCATAAACATCTGTATGTCAGGTTTCTAATGTTTATACCAGGGGTGGGGAACTTTGGGAGGTCCAGGAGCCATTTTGAGCACCCTATGGAATTCAACCACAGCAAAAACCTTCTCATTTGCCATTGATTTTCTGCAGCAAGCCACTGCAGAACACTACAGTGGCCAAATGTAGCTTGAAAACAAGTTAAATTGGTAGATGTAGCATTCCATAGTAGTTTGCCTCTGGTTTTTGGAAGCGTATCAGCTATTTTTTTTTCTTTCACCAGGGGCTGCACCAAGGGGGCATCAGGGGGCATAGGCTGGGTAAGGGGGCATTATCCACCCTTAGCTGATAAGTAAACACTCCTGATACACCTTTGTCCATGAGTAATAAAGTTTTACAACTTTCCATTCCTCAAATAACCCTTGAGTCCTAGGCGTTAACTCAACATCCTTCCTTAGATATTATCCAGATCACCTTGCCAATTTGTTTTTAATATCAGTTACCCAGAGTTCACTGTCTGCTTGTGTCTGTATTTATTTATTTATTACATTTCTATACCTTCCAATAGCCAAAGCTCTCTGGGCGGTTCACACAAATTAATTTGTGCATCTTCTCTTTAATACCATCACTATTTTTACTTGTTCACATCTCCAAATGTGTAATTATGTATAATTAAGCATTTTCAGTGGCTCGTTTATATAAGATACCCTACTGCATTGAGAGTGTTGGGTTAGTAGCCTTCCTTGCATTTCCAGTGAAGCTAAAAGTCAGCTATTTTCTTAAAATATGTGATATTGGAAAACATTAGATATAAGTGTAAGAGCTAGAAATCCAGGTAGAAAGTGAGTTATACAAGGGCTAAATGAAAAGGAATACAAATATTTATAACAGAACACTAGCGTAGGGATGTCTGGTATGTATATCTGACAGTGGTATACAGATTTGCTAAACACATGAGAGCATTGGGAGTCAGGTGGAAGTAAAAAGTTCACAATTCCACAAAACATAGCTACTGAATTGCTGTCTTTTCTGAAACTATGCTATACAACTGTTCCCACCACAGTCCAAAATATGAAAGCACTAAACTGGAAGCAATTATGGTCATATATCTGCTTGGCTTTAAAGCTGCATCATGAAGACTCTATAGCAGTATGATACACAATTTAAGAAAAGAAGGAAAGAAATAATCTAGATGCATACAATAAAACAATCACTAGTATACTGTATGCATTCAAACAAACCATTTAAAGGAGAATACTGTTAAAGGAAATACCCACAATTACAAAATAATTTCCACCTTGCTGCACTGCACTGGGCTAGACAGGGGTAGTATTTTATATCCTTGATTTTAAATTTTAGAATCAAATTCTATTTTTTTTTTGCTAAAATTAAAGGGTGTGTCATTTCTTTTGCTGTATTTCTTTACTTCAGTGAAGAACTTGGAAAGTGGCAGACATGTACCAGGAGTAAAGATGTTTTTTGGGCATGAAATTGTTAATGGTGAGAATATATTTTTTAATTCTACTAAGAAGTTCTTTGTTGGGTTAATGCCATCTCAGATTCCCACCCACTTCTTCTAATGAGGTTTCCTCTTCAGGGCTGTCTATTTCCAGTTCTGCCATTTCCAGTTGGAATTAGAAATATTTATATTATTAGGCTCAGCATTGGTTAAAGAATGTAGAAATGCCATAGGTCCCAAATTCATGTCTTAAGGCCCTTAAATATATTTGCAGCACAGCTTTGACTAGGCTGCAACAGCATAAACCTCTTCCCTTTTAGTTAGAAATTAGTAAGCACTGGAAGGTAAAATTGATTACAACAGAAGTATGCAATTATCTGTGCAATTTTATTACTGTGATTAATACCAATGACTTGGGCTCCAATCATAAATATACTTTCTTGTGTGCAAAAACTATTGACTTTCCTGGAATTTATGGAGCTTTCCTTAAGGCAACAGTTCTATGCACACTTACCTGGGAATAAGGCCAATTCAACACAGTACGACCCACATCTTAGTAAACATGCATAGGATTGTGTTCACAGCCTAAAAACACAAATTATCTATTAATTTCTAAATCTTTACAAGATTGTAGAATGTCCTGGGAGGCCATCATAAAGATCAGATGATCGCATCCCAACATCTTACGCAAGCTCACTCCAACATTTTACAAAGAGTCATATTTAATTAAATGCCATAAGATTCTAGGGAGGATACTTCTTAGCTGCAAAGTAGAATTGTGTACACTAATCTTCCTTTGTTTTTCTGCATTCTTTAAGCTAAGATATGCTAATTCATGACCTTAAAAGGTTTTGATGGAAGTAGATACAGGAGTGATTTATGTTTTAGTTCTGTAAATTTCATGTAATTTAGGGTCAGCATAATTATAATTAAGTAGTGATTAACAGAATAACAGAGCATTCCTGTGCACATCTACTGTGAAGCAACTCCCATGGAGTTCAATAGATCTTAGGGCTTCTCCACATTTAGCAAAAATTCCACAACCCTACCGGGGCTTTGACTTCTGGAGTCTTCGTCGGTTGAAGGATCAATCAGCACAATACATGCGCTTCTCCCCCCCAGTTTTTGCCAGTTCCTTCCCATATGTTTCAGTTCTGCCATCAGCAGATGGTGTTGTTTTATCACGCAATTTCAATTTATTACAGCATTTTCTGGGGTTTATAAAATTACAGATTCCTGTTTGAAAATGGTGGGTGAGGTGTTGGAAGTTGACGACATCATGAAAAGGACCCACAAACTTCCCTAAAGGAAGCATGCAATAAATCACTCGTGTGGAGAAGCTCTTACTCCCAGGTAAGTGTGTATAGAATTGCAGCCTATAAAATAAGAAATCTCTTGTTTAAACCTTGCCTCTTCGGTGAATCCAGCAAGTGGCCTTAGGCTGCAATCTTATATACACTTACATTCGAGTAAAATACATTACACTCAGTGGGATTTACTTCTGAGTAAATAGCCTTAGTGTTGCACCTGTACTCTCTCAATGCAAAATAGGTGTAATATTGTTACATGTGAAGCCCTTTGATTCCTCAAAATATAAAGCAGCTCAAGACATTTTGCCACCTGAGGCAGAGCAGCAAATGGTGCCCCCCCCCCCCGAAAGTCCAGGTGCACAGTACCTGAGGCCAGCAAAAATATTTTGGCATCTGAAACAGAAAATCCCACAAGTGCCCATCTTTATTATTATCATTGTACCATAATAATAAAATAAATAACAATTTGCTGCTCTTTCGTGCCACCCCAAATCAGCTGCCTGAGGCCAGTACAACTCTTTGCCTAATGGTAGGACTAGTCCTGTGCAATATACAAAAACATTTTAAAATGGAGGCATCTGTCATTGGTATTGTAAACGTGTAGAATGCAAGTTCTCTGATTTTTTTCCCTTTGAGATATTCACCACACCAACAAGCCTTGTTTGCATTTTCAACTGCGATAAGGGTGTTCACACAATCTCCGCGGCTTAAACAAGCCGCAGTGCATGCTGGGCACTGTTTGCCTAATAACCCGCCCATGCGTGGTTGTCGTGTCATCTGAACCACACTGGCATGGCTTTTTTGTGGGGGAAACAACCCTCAAATAACCCAGCGTCCACGTGCATATTATCCTTGTCATAAAATCCTCATTGTTACAGGTGGAGTAACTGAGGTTAAAGAAAATGGATGTGCCCAAAACTACCCAGAATGTTCACACTTGAATAGGATTTGAAAGCCAGTGTTCCATAATAATCCCATACATGGTGACTTGGATGTAAATAGTACACAGTTCATAAGAACATAAGAGACATGCTGGATCAACCAAGGGCCCATCTAGTCCAGCATTTGGTTCATACAGTGGCCAACCATCTGCCCACTGGAAACGCACAGGCAGGACATAAGTGCAACAGCACCCTTCCACCCATGTTTCCTAGCATACTCTTTCTGATACTGGCGATAACATATAGCCTTAAGACTAGTATCCATTGATAGCTTTATCTTCCATTAATTTGTCCAATCCCCTTTTAAAGCCACCCAAATTGGTGGCCATCACTACCTGGCGTGGAAGAGAATTCCATAGTTTAACTATGCGCTGTGTGAAAACTACTTCGTTTTATCTGTTCTGAATCTCCCACCTATCAGCTTCATGAGATGACCCCGGGTTCTAGTATTATGAGAGAGGGATAAAAATGTCTGCCTGTCCACTTTCTCCACACCTTTAATGGGATGAGATGTCAAGTAAGTGCATATAAGGTTGCGGTTGTCTCTGAGGCCCCCTCCACAAGAATGCGCTTTTGCGCCCGGTTCGGCGATTATGCGCATTATCGCTGACGCGCATTTACTCCTAATCCCTCTGCACGGGAGGCGGCGAGAGGCGGCGAAGCGCATTAATATATGTCCAAAAAGCGCTTTACAAGAAGTTAATGCGCATAATCGCTTGTTCACACTGCGAAAATGCGCTTTAACGGCCGGAGCAAAATAAAAGTCGCGATTTAACGCGCATTCGAAAATGCGCATTATCGGGGAGATAACGCGCCTGTACGCCCGTTTTGCGCTCCGCTGGTGTGGAGGTAAATTTTTTAATGAGCCTTCAAAGAGCTTTAAACGTCTCGTGTGGAGGCACCCTGAGGGACATTCTGGAAATCTTTGTCATCACATTTTCAAACTGGTATCTATGCCAATAAGATTAGAACCAATTTTGTTGAGTGAGGAGGAAGGCTGTGATTTAAGATTGTGTTGAATACAGGAGCTGCGCAAAAGTGTATTGGGAGCTGCAAATTACCCAGTCTTCTCAATTCCCTGAATCCTGTTTGCTTTCATCCCCACCCCACAGCTTTCTTTCTTTCTTTCTCAAAACTTTATCCATTTCCCATTTTACCCTTTTCAACTTGCCCTCATTCTTAAATCCTAAGTAGCCTGCTATTGAGAACATAATTGTGGTGTAATCCTAGCTTCCTTTGTCAATAGAGCCAAAGCAGTTTACAGAAGGGGTTCTGTAGGGGCCAGTATAATCTTTATTGTAGTTCCATAAAAAAATTGCATTTAAGTTAACGCTGTTATGATACACACTACACATGTTGTTGTTACACTGTAGAACGAATGCCCATTTTCCATCATGTTCTTACCCTGGTAATTTTGCTTGCTTGCTGCTGTCATGATTGTATTCTTCATTTACCAGCAGAAGTGTTGGCTTATCTTCAACTTTGTGGGGATTAAGTATAGTTCCTGATTGAAGGCTATATCTGTAATAGGAGCTGTTGATGTATTTTCAGTGGAATTGTTTGATGACCAAGAACAGCATGGTGCAGAAGGAAAGGCGACTCCCACCAGGTCCAGGTAGATATTAAGGAGTTTTGTTGTTGGGAAAGATTGGTGACCTTAGATATTAGGACAAATTGTCCTAGTGGAAAATCATGGCAAATCAGTACTGCGTGGGGGGGGGGGGGGGGAGAGAGAGAGAGAGAAATTGGACTGCCCACTATGTTGCATAAATTATGCTGTTCCCAAGTGTCCAAAGTCCAGATATGAAACACTTGACGAAAGACCTCCTGAAGCTTTGGAAACTAATTTATTATTCTTCGCAGAATAGGTGACCTCCGGACGCTAACGCTGCTTTCCAGAGTCACACCACACCAAGGTTCAAACAATGCTTTTGTACTCCAAAAGTTACACGTCATCAGCCCTCATCCCATTGGTTTATAACCCCAGTGACATCATTTGGCCAACTCTATTTTACTCTCAAGTAGTCCCTAGTAGTGGCCAGATGTGGCGTTGCATTGCCATGTGCTATTTTACTTGTACCCAGAGATGCTTTGCAATGTCCCTCCACTTCTATCATTCCCTTATATGGTCATTTTGTCTCTCTCCAGGTGTGCCACGGTCACATCTGGATGAGTCACACTCCTGGTTACAATGGAGTCTGACCTGGAGAAGAAGGAGCAATGGCAATATTGACAAGCTCCTAGTTCTTGCGCCGCCAAATCTCTTGCAAGCAGCTTGACTTTTGCAGAAATGGATACAATGGACAGGCAGTGGGGAATGGGGCTTTGGGCTGCTGTGTGGGTGTGCGTGTCAGCGAACACATGTAGGATGCATGTCAGATGCGTGTCAGATGCATGTAAGATGCGTGTCAGGGGAAATGGACGTGTTTTGGGATGAAAATTATAGATCTGTTCAGATTTTTACAACAACTACTTATATGATAGTGAAAGAATTCAAACAATAGATCAATATATTTTAGAAGATAGCGAGTAAACTTTGCACATTGGCTCTGTAGTTCATAATTTCAAATACTCTTTGTTTCTAGAGTCATTTATTTTATTTGTGGCATTTATATACTGCTGAGTATAGTGAAATCTCTCAGTGGTTCACAATATTAAAAACACTACATTAAAACATAGCATTAAAAACACTTCCCAATTACAGTACAAAAATCCTAAGGAGCAGTAAAATGGAGCAGAATGAGGAGTGTCATAGAGAAGTTTTATATAATTAAATAAGTTCATCTTCTCATTACCCTTCCTCCACAACAGATGAGCTGAAAAAATACAAACACCCTTTACCTTGAATTTCAGAGACTGTAGACTCCACTTTCAAATGTAAACAAATGTTGCTTCTGCAAACTGGTACAAGCAACCATTTATAGTTTTGAAATCCTCTCCCTAATGTTGCATACTTGCCTTCTATTTTTCTCCAGACCATTTCCCTTCCTTACCTCAATTTATTCAAAACTGAGGATAGCTTCTTCTGACCTGAAGCCTCACTGCCTACCCTCCTCCAGCTCCTCCTCCAGCTCCTTCCCCATTCCCCATTTATCTGTATTGCCTCTCTATACTTCATGTCTGTATTCCTGGTTTTAGGGTATATTCCTGGCTCCTTCCTTCTTCCGATCATACCTCCCTTCTTCTCTGGCCTTTATTTGGGATCTCCACCTTATGCCCAAGTCTTGCTTCTTGCTTCCCAAACATCGTTCTCTTCTCCTTCCATGCCCTCCTTACTAAGCTGTTGCTTCTGCTTCATCCCAGATTGGCTATTTGACAAAGCTGGAAAACGTAGGTCCCCTCTACAAGGATTCGCTTTTGCGGCCGGTTAGCCGATTATGCGCATAATCGCAGAAGCGCATTTACGCCTAATCCCTCTGCACGAGAGGCAGTGAGAGGCGGTGAAGCGCATTAAAGGATGTCCAAAATGCGCTTTACAAATAGTTAATGCGCATAAGTGCATATTCACACAGTCAAAATGTGCTTTAACGGACGGAGCAAAATAAAACTCGCGATTTAACGCGCATTCGATAATGCGCATAATCAGAGAGATAACGCGCCTCTACACCCCATTTGTGCTCCGCTGGTGTGGAGGTAATTTTTTTAATGAGACTTCAAAGAGCATTAAACCTCTCTTGTAGAGGCAGCCGTAGTGAGCACATTATATCTGAAACCACAATGGGCTGGATACTGGCACAAGGAATTAATGTCCCATTTGTCTAGGTTTTGGTGTCCCCCCCCCCCACACACAACTTTTTACTTTTTTATGTATTTACACCATTTCATACCCACACATTTTGGAATTTGGAATGTGTGAGACAGCTTACAAATTCAAAACAAATATACAATTTAGTATCTAAACTATAAAAATAGAGTAATAAAAGCATCAAAAAAGGAGGAAACACTTCCTGGAAAATCTTCAGCAGCACCAATATCAACTTTCTGCAAATGTCTTCATAAGCAACCATATTTTCACTACTTGTCAAAAAGGCAACCAGTGATTGAGCCAGGTGGCCTTTTCTTGGGATAGCATAACAGAGCTGTGGTAGCAAAGCTGAAAAGCTGTTTTGCATGTCCATTTGCCCTGCCTCTGTGGGTGGGAGAATACAGAACAGGGCCTCAGATATTGACTTTGCTATCCACTTTTAGGCTGACCAGATAAAATTCAGGTCAGGGCTCATGTAACTATAACAGTTGTAGCAAAAAGGGAATTTCAGCCAGTGTCACTTGTATGCAATTAGTTCCTGGTGAAATTCCCTCTTCATCACAACAGTTAAAGGTGCAGGCACTATACTAGAGTGGCCATATACAAAAGAAGGCAGGGCCCCTGCAACTTTAACAGTTGTGATGAAGAGGGAAATTCACCAGGAACTAATTGCATACAAATGACACTGGCTGAAATTCCCTTTTCTCTACAACTGTTAAAGTTACATGAGCCCTGACCTGGATTTTATCTGGTCACCCTATTTTCTTTTCAGCTGAGGTCCCCTTTTCTTTTTTAAAAAAATATCTTTTGAATAATTAGCATAGGCGTGCACAGCACATTTCATTAGGATGTGCACTCAGTGATTTTATTTTGAAGGTGATCATTTATTGAATACTCAGTCATAAAGGACCTTATTTTTATTCATCTATTTATTAAAAACTGTAGAAACTGATGCCCTACTCTGCGTTAGGCTTGCCTGACCACAGGAGGGCCATTGCACGGGGTGGGTGAAGAGAGCCCCAGCATTGGTGGGGCTTTGTGGTGACACTGGCCGGAGGAGGAGCTTACGAGGCAAGTTTAGGCTTTGAGGGCCTTCCTCTTGGCCTTTTTGAAATGCGGCTCGTGGCAGAGAGGCTCCTTGCAGGATGATTCTTTTTTGCTCCTGCTGTCGGGAGCAACGGCATGCTGTAGGGGGCGGCAGCAGCGGAGGAGCTGGAGGACCGTTCCGCTGCATCTGAATCTGGATCCCTACTCAATGCCCCCTCAATTTGGCCCTTATTGCTTGAGACATTAGGGTGTGCCTGGGCACACCTGTTGTGCATGGCTATGATAATTAGCCAATAAACCAAGCTTTGAAGAACTGCCAGCTCTACAGCCAAGAAAGATGTGGACATTTGGCTAGGAAGTCAAAGAAAGAGGAAACAGCATCCCTTCCAATAGCCCTTTAGAGCTAACTCCACGGCCTGCTGAACTTTGCAACTAAGAATCTAGTGCCTAAATTGCTTTTATTCCTCCCCCCCCCCCCAATTCCTTTTCCTTTAGTGTTGTGTCCTTTAGATTGAAAGCCTGTCTTATTTCTTAACTTAAACAATGATTGAGTGGGGTGGACTTCCCTTGGGGATAGCATTCCAGAGCTGTGGTGGCAAAGCTGAAAGGATTTTCACATGTCTGCCCTGCCTCTTTGGGTAAAGAACAGGGCACTGGATATTCATCTAAGGCTGCCTCTACAAGAAGCATTTAAAGCTCTTTCAAGGCGCATTAAAAAATTTACCTCTACAAGAACGGAGCGTAAATCGGGCATAGAGGCGCGTTTTCTCTCCGATTATGCGCATTATCAAATGCGCGTTAAATAGCGAGTTTTATTTTGCTCCGGCCGTTAAAGCGCATTTTGACTATGTGAACAAGCGATTCTCTGCATGTCAACAGTTTAAATCGCGTTTCGGTCGTCCAGTAATGCGCTTTGCCGCCTCTCGTACAGAGTTATTAGGTGGAAATGCGCTTCTGTGAATATGCGCATAATCGCCTAAAGGCGAATTCTTGTAGATGAGGCCTAAGTGTATGGTTAGGTTCAGATGGACAGGGTGGCCCTTCAAATAGCCTGGGAGTTTTTAGTTGAAGGGTGGAATAAAACACACTATAAATAAGCCATTATTGCTTGTAGAACAGAACATCACATAGTCTTATGTTCATGTCAGCTGAAATGTAAGAAGTATCCTACCTGTAATTATACTGTTATTGATCATGATTCTAACAATGATGTCTTGTGAAGGGAAGCAGCAACTACTGTAAAATCTGCTGGGGGCAGAGGAGAACCACTGAAGCAAAGCACTCAGAATCCAGATGCTCTTTCCCAAGAGAAGCAGCAGCTCAGTTTGCAGAACATCAAATATACCTTTTCAGGTCTGCCAGAAATCCAGCCTTATACCTAATCTGGAAGTCATGCTTTTATATCTCATGCGTCTTATAGGCCATCACTTTAGGGGTTTTCGTAGAGCGAGGCCTTTTTCTTTGTGTATATGTGTTTTGGTACTTGAAGCGCTACAATTTCCAGTGAGTAGTCCATGCATGCATGCACACATTCTCACACTTGTGTGTAATGTTAAAGGGTATATTGGAGTTTCCAGAATGTCACGGTATTGAAACACACAACTGCCCAAAGCTAGTACAGCCGCTGAATAGCCCTTTTTATAGCAAGCTGTTTTGCAGTGTGGATTCTGGTGGTGCTAACAGCAGTAGATGTAGGATTGTCCCCAATAGTGACTTTATGCTAGCAGCAAGTACTTCCACTTGCACAAGGCAGGGCACCTGATGTTCACCTACCATGCTCTCTTCCTCCCTCCCACTCCCCTAAAAGCAGCTACTGAGGGTCGTGGGTTCCTCTGCAACAATATGGAATATAGTATGGAGGGCTACAGAAAGTAAAGAGGATTGGCAAAAATTGGATGCCTCATCTTGCCCGAGTGGAAATGCTTCCGTCTAGTGCAAGCCCACCATTTGAAACGGCGAGCATTTGGCACTACAGTGTATGCAATTCCCATGCATTGACAAATGGTTTAACAGCAGTCCTATGCATGTTAATTCAGAAGTAAACCTTGTTGTATTGTATTGACTGCTAGGTATTACTGCCAGATAGGTGTGCATAGGATTGAAACCTAAAATAACTATTTTTTTAAAAAAGTGAAGAAAAAGTAAAAATAAATAAATTATAATACAGGTAGTGTTGTTGACAGAGTGAGCAGCAGGACTCCATTTAGTAACTCAGCAGTAGGGAGGTGTGATATGCTGCCAGACACCAGCATAGATTTCATAGTTGATGGCACAAAATGGAGGACCTTTGGCCAGTGCTGCTATAAAAAAAAAAAATGAAAAAAATTGGGAAAAAAATCATTGCAAGGCCTCTCTGGTTGTGTGGAAAACCCTATATTGATTCTGCTCAAATCATGACAGTCTGGTAGTTAAGCATTAATTTGGTAGCCATAGGCAACAAGGAAGTACATGCAGGTGAGTCAGCAGGCTCGCAGTGGAGGGATGGAGTGCTCTGTCCCTGCTCTGCTTCCAGCAGAGAAACGAAGAAATGTAGTGAGCTGCAGGATAGTAACAATTCTAGGCTTATTTGCAAGGCTAAATTATAAAGAATGTATAAATACCATGTTAACTATGGTAACATAGGCAGTCTTAACTTTTATTTCCTGTCCTTCAGATACTTGATGTGGAAACTAATTTTTAACATCATTCTATGCCTGTTATTATAGCTTACCTCTTTTGTAAAGTAGGAAGCATGATGGAGTTTTAAAAACATACTTTATGAGTTTATCCTGTGGTAACAAGTATAGAGATCATTATTGTTATTATTATTATTATAGATGAAGACAAAGAGAAGGACATAGAATACATTGTTATTGATCAGTTCCAGGGGAAGTTTGGTTCTGCTGTAAGTATAAAATTGTTACTTGTATTCAAAGTTGATTTTGTTATGTGTTTTCCTTTGTTGGGTGTTTCAGGCATGTCAGATGGCATATGTTCCTTCCTTGCACCCAGCAGAGAAACTAAGAAATGCAGTGAGCTGCAGGATAGTAAGAATTCTGGCTGTCTATTAGCTAACGAGCCGCATACAAGGTTATGTTACCATCATATGAAGCCCTAAACAATTTGGGACCAAGATACCTAACAGGCCACCTTCCCTTATACATACCCAGGTGACCTTTAAGATCAGCAGAGGAGGTCTTGTTGGTCCTTCTGCAACAAACAGAACGCTGCAATGAAGTACCTAGATGACGGGCATTCTCTATAGCTGCACCCACAATCTGGAAAACCCTCCCTTGTGTAATTCAGGAGGCAGAAAATGTGGCATGTTTTAAACGCCTCCTGAAGACACGCTTGTTCACCCAGGCTTTTCCTGGGCCATGCATAAACTAATGATGCTACTCCATTTTACTGCCCTTTTACTGTAGTTGGAAGTGTTTTTATGCTGTTTCAGTGCTATGTTTTAATATAGTGTTTTTAATATTGTGTTTTGATGTTGTGAACCGCTGAGAGATTTTATTATATTCACCGGTATATAAATGTTACAAATAAATAAATAAAATAAAACTGGATGAGGGGGTTCCAACGATCTAGAGTCAGTTGAATTTCAATCATTACTTTAAATCGTACATTTGTTTTATTTTTTAAAAGTTATAATTTGTTTATAGATCAAGAAAGGACAAGTCCTTGGTGTAATCACAGTATAAATTATATTGTGTGGCAGGAGAGAATAATCTAGTGTAAATACTATATTATGTGAGAAATCAGGGGGAAGGTTCTGTTATGCTGAAGTATGTTTGAACCCTAAAAATGTTATTGGGCCTGTTCAGACAACATGTTAAGCCAATAACCCTTTTCCAGCAAGTGGTTAGTGAGCATGTCTAAAATGTAGTTATGTAGCCACCATGGTTCACCCAAAACACTAAATCATGGTTCACATGGCATGCTAAACCATAATGTTTAGCCCCAAACACTTAACCATCATGGTTTAGCGTGTTGTTTGAACAGAGTCATAATGATGGTGCTGTATAAATAAGTACTAATAATGCCCAAGGAACTGAAATTCTGATCTATTCTTTATGCTATGCTGACCATCCATTATGTTCCATTACCATTTGATCCATGCCGGGTTTAAACCTTGTGCTTGACAGGCTATATTGCTTATCTTCCATGTTTTCCACTGTATCTTTGTTCCTCTTCTCACTAGATGATGCATATCAAAAAGCAAAATGTATGTAGTATAGCAGCAGAAGGTATCAGTCTGTGTCGTCATGGAAAACTCTCTTGGTTGCAAGTAAGACATTTTATAAACGCCTTGTAATTTCAAACTTGTATGTCAACATTTTTTATTCTGAGTTTCTTAGTAGCAGCCCCGACAATCATTTTGGTGCCTGAAGTGGTGAACCTGTGCTGCCAACTTGCACCCCTTTCTTCCTTGCTGCTGCCACATCCCACGGCCCCCCTTCCACTGTGCTGGACCCCCTTCTCTTTGGCAGCACCACTGCACCGGCTATGGAGGCACACGCAGCTGGAAGAAGCTGCATCCCGAGTCTGGCAGGAGCTCGCCCAGGTCTTGCAGGACTGTCACAAGAACTTGCAAAACCTGGGCGAGTTCTCATGAGAGCTTAGATAGGTCTCGGAAGAGCCCCGTAGGCGCTGCTTCCAGCTACGGGGTTTTCAAAGGAGAAGAAGGAGGCTGCTCCAGAGAGGGCCATAAGCCTCCAAGTTCGAAGGCTTGCAGCCATTCCCATGGGATTGTGCCTTTATTCTGGCAAACGTTATCATGGACTATAGCCCACTTCGAGCTTTATCACACCTACTATTTTGCCCCAGGTTGCTTCTGCGGGTTCCCCCTCCATTTCCTATGCGAGTCTAGCATTTTGAATCACACATGGTCGGTATTACTGCGATACCTTAGCTTGGCCTGTTGAACTTTGCCTGTTTTGGACTTTGCCCGTTTAAGGATAAATCGAAACAGAAACTAAAAACTGCGACCTCAGGGCAGGAGAGCAGCAGGACAGGGATGATGTCATGTGAGTCCAGCGCTGAAGAAGTGGAGCAAAGTCATGGCGGGTGTGCTTAAAACCGCCCGTATGATAACGACCTCCATCTTTTAACCATGCTTTGTTATCCCCATTTCATCATTCCACGGTCAGCTTCTCACATACGCATACCTGTAGTATTTTCAGCCTTTCTTCTAGAAAGTTCTGCATTCGAATCAGGAATCCATTCACCATACAGGGCTTTTACATGACCTATGATAACATATTAATTTATTATTGTAGTAGTCCTGTTTGAAATTAGAAACACTTGTGTGTGTGAATGAATATTCAAGAAATACTGAGCCTCACAATCCAATCTGAAAACCATGTTTTTATATGATGAAAATATCTTAAGTGCTAATCTTTGGACAATAGCAGACCTGTTTAATTTGGGTCCCTGTCCTGCTTATTTATCATAGGTTGCAACAAGGAACCATGTTTTCCTATTTGACATTTTCCTTCTGGGAGCTCGAGTGTTCAAGAATGGACTCCAAATGATACTAGAAGACCAGAACATTTTGAAAGTATGTAACTTTTAATCCAGACAAGACAGAGATACTGTGGGTTGGGAAACCAACTACTCTGGGTGGAGGTTTACAACTGGCCTAGTGGGGTTGCATTCCCCCTAAAAGACCAAGTGTGCAGTCTGGAAATCTTCCTGGACTCTGCACTAATTGGGGAGGCCTGAATTGCTGTGGTGTCCAGGAGTGGATTTTACCAGTTTAGGCTGGTATGCCAGCTGCAACCCTATCTGGAGAGGACAGACCTTGCCTCAGTTACCCAGGCTGGACTACATCCAGGCTGGACTACCATAATGCACTGTACGTGGGGCTGAAGATGATTTAGAAACTTCAACTGGTGCAGAATGTGGTCACCCAAGTGTAGGTTGGGTGAAGTGATTCGATCATATAGTGCCTATATTGCACTAGATGCACTGGTTATGTCGCTGAGCCTAATTTAAAGTGAAAGTTTTGACCTTTAAAGCCTTAAAAAGTTTGGGACTAAATTAGTTGAAGAACCACCTTCACCTACATCAGCCTGCCCGCAGTTTAAGATCAGCAAGAGAAGCCCTTCTCATTTACCCAACTGTGAGATAGGGCCTTTTCTGCAGTGGCACCACAGTTTTGGAATAAGTTGCCATTGGGGGTCTGCCAGGCCCCTTCATTGCAGGCTATTAGGAAAGTCCTGAAAACGTCCTTTTTTTTTTACTTAGGCCTTTTTCTGATTATGTTTTATTGGACTGCATTGTGGCTGCAGTTGTCTGTTGCTTTATTTTATGCTGGTGTTTACTGTTTTTTAGAATGCTTGCTGCTGTTGCTGTTTTTATTTTGTTTTTATTATGTGTTTACCATTTTTAATACTGCAGCTGTTTTTATCATGTGCTTTATTGTTGTACGCCGCCTTGAGAGGATTCCTGCCCTGAAAAGCGCCCAAAAAACATTTTAAATAAATAAATTTGTGTAGCACAGGATATTTGAAAACTTATGCAGGGAATATATAGAATAATGTAAAAACAGCAATAAGCAGGTTCTATTTATATTAGACTGTTATCCCACTTCTTGATCAGCTAACTACTGTATCTCCTCTTCCTTACATTCTGTAGGTTATCCATGACTGCCGGTGGCTTTCCGATTGTCTTTCTCACCAGTATGGAATTATGCTCTCTAATGTCTTTGATACACAGGTAGCTTGCTGGGTATTTTTGTTTGTAGTAAAAAAAAAAAACACCCAACAACAACAGATAAACCGCTTCATAAAGAAATACCTTCCCTTCAATAATGTTTGTCTTGAATTCTACACGCATATAACACTCCATAAAATCTGCTGTCTATAATGAGTTCAGGTTATTGGAAAGTATGCTTCAGTTTTTAAAACCTCATAAATGTCTTTCCCTCATGGTTGTGGAAATAGATGTAAAACATACAGACATTATGTCTGCATTGCAACTATCTGGTGTTACTTCATGAAACATAATCAGAAGTAGTCTTAGACCTGGCTCGCACATAACCCTAACCCATGGTTTATTTAACCATGGTTTGTTGTCCTACCTTGGGTTTGTTTAACAGGCGATCAAATAAACCATGGTTTGTTTTCTCAATCCCTGTGTTGTATGTTTCCCTGTTCCTTGCCTGTATCACAAAAGCCTTTGTGATGCTGTAGTACTGGCACGTAGAGCGGCTGGTTTTTTTTTTACCACTTTTGCTTGCTGCCTCTAGCCTACTTAAGCAACCCACAATTCTGGATTTATATGTAACAGTAATCTTTGGTTTAAGCATCCCAGACTTCACAACCTAACAACAAACCATGGGTTCTCTTTCATGGTTAACAAACCATGTTTTCTTATCATGGCTGGGTTCACATATCATGACAACCCAGAATTCAACAGTCTATTGGTTTAATAAACTATGGGTTAGAATGATGTGGAAACCAGGTCTTAGTGTGCACCTTCTAATGACATTCTGTTACTTTTATACCTCCTCCTAACATTACACCAGGGGTGGGCAGCTTGTGGCCCTCCAGATGTTTTTGCCTACAACTCCAATCAGCCTAAGCCAGCAAAGCTAATGGTGAGGCATGATGGGCATTGTAGGGCGAAACATCTGGAAGACCACAAGTTGTTCCCCCCTACATTACACTATTGATATGTGTAAGAATATTCTCAAACCTGCAGAAATCCAATTATTGGATAATTACCAAAATTACCAATAATTCAAAATGGGAATTACTTAAGTAGCGTTACATGTTTCTTGACAGTGATGATTACAGCAGTAATCTGCTATATGCAGCAGTTAGTTTGCTTTTGGCTAACAAATTGTGGCCATGGCGTACTGATTCCTTTTCCCTTCCACAGGTTGCTGATGTCTTGCAGTTCTCAATGGAAACAGGTGGCTTCCTTCCACACCACATCAGCACTTTGCAAGAATGCTTAGTGCGATATCTGGGGATGTCCTACAAATGCATTTCTTTGATGGAACAAAGGCAGCATGCAGTCGAGGTAAGCAGGTCATTTGGGATGGAAGCATCTATCATTTTAAGGAAAAACAGATCTGGTTGTGGGTCCTCTTTAAGTATATCCATTATGTTTATCAAATTTTGTTTGTTTGTTAGGGGCTGCTTTCACGATTGTAGGAGCAATGTCAAAGATAGAGCACACTTCATATTTGTTAAATTTCTTTTTGTTGCTTTGGTACAGGCCTAGGAACTACAACAACAGTGAGGTACAATTCATAGTGTAATCACTGGAGGCTGGTGGCTCTGATTTCCTAAAAAAGATATTGTAGATTTGAAACAGGTGCAGAAAAGGGCAACTAAAATGATCAAGGGGCGGAGAAACTTTCCTGTGAGGGGCAGTTACAACATCTGGGACTGTTTATCTTAGAAAAAAAGCACGGTGGAAAAAAGTATGTATGGTATGGACAAAGTAGATGGGGAAGGTTTGTCCCTCTCTCGTAATACTAGAACCTAGGTAGGCCCCATGAAGATGAATGATAGGAGATTCAGGACTTTTTCACACAGCGTATCGATAAACTATGGAATTTATTCCCATAAGATGTATTGATGGCTACCAATTTGGGTAGTTTTAAGAGAGGATTAGACAAATTCATGGAGGATAAGGCTATCATTGGTTACCACTTGTGATGGCTATGTACTACCTCCAGTATCAGAGGCAGTGTGCCTCTGTATACCAGTTACTTGGAAACATGAGCAGTAAGGTGCTATAGCAGTTGTGTCTTGCTTGTGGGCTTCTCACAGACTGCTGTGTTCTTTTAACCTCAGTAGGGCTTACTTCTGAGTAAGCATGCATAAGATACAAGTTGAAAAAAGTTATCCAACATTGCTCATATAAATCATGTTTCTGTAATGTTATTATAATAGCATTTATATAGCACTGTGGAATGTTCAGGAATATTATCCTGGTAACGCTTACAACAACCCTGTAAGGGTTGTTGATGGAGGGCAGGGCTGGTGAGCTCATGGCAGGGACAAGATTCAGCCCAGAGCTCCTCTGATTCATAGCCACTAAACTATACCAGCACTTGCATTTTCAGCTTCAGGTTTCAGGGTACTTAAACTTCACTTTGTTCTTTAAATAATATTTTGGCATTTTACATTTGGGGCATGCAGAAAAACCCAGAGGTATGGTTTGTGAGACCCCTTCCACCTGTATTGCTGAATGTGTTAGCTCTGGAAACAGCATACCTCCTCCCTCTCCGCCTGCTGCTACTCGATGAAATGATGTCTGATTTAACAACTTTGGTGGATGGATACCTAAACGCATTTCGGGAAGGGTCTGCAGACCCCTTGGGGAGCACTGAGGTAGGTACAACTTCAAGTAGCATCTCCGGTAAGCAGGATCACCTAATTCCTTATTGCTGCCAGTCTTGTTCTCATATTTAAGAACTGTTAACTACTGAGTTCAGATATTATTGGAATTCATAATTCAACATTAGTTTATGCATAGTTATCAGAGGAATATTTCTGTTAAAGATGCCAGTGTTTGTTTGCATTCTTTTCTGTGATAATCTATTCCTTCCTCTGGCATATTTAATCATGGAATCAATACTTTATTCATATTCATTTATTTATTTGATTTCTATCCTATAACTTTTAGCAGAAATGCTCTCAAGGTAGGTAACAAAAGGGGAAATATACAATTAGCATTAACATTTTAAAAAATCACAAGTAGCAGATAATGCAGTTTTAAAAGCCACATAGAGCTAAAATAGGCTTACACATTTAAAAGATCTAAAAAGACTGGAAGAATGATTCCCCCCCCCCCCCCCAATACCCAAAAAATAGTAGCATAGCATAGATGCCAGGCAAACCCCTCTGGGGACAGAGGTGGGGTACCACAATCAGTGTTCCAGTGCATTCAGATTAGGTCTGCTTTACCCGTTATAGCAATGAAGGTTCCCATGTTCCTAATGGGCACTGTTTGAATATGTTTTGTAATGTTTGCCAGCATTCACATATCTGAAACTGTGTATTAAACACATCTTCAGTCACACCAGCTAATGGCTGTTTCTGGGAGCATGTTTTCCAAACGTGTTCAGTCACATAAATGCCAAGACAGAATTTGGCCCTGGTGGAAATGTGGGCTCTTGCCATTTACTGTAACATGTGGAGCAGCCCTCAGTGTAGCTACATGCACAAATGTTTAGATGATTAAAAAAACAACTTACAACCATTTCAGCCTCAGTTCATAGAAAACATATCTATAATTACTATACAATTCTAGGATACATTGTCTCTTATTTTGCAGTTCCCCTAGTCGCTTTCCATTCAGTGAATGCTATTCAACAGCAGTAGGCTTCTCCAGCATACAATGCCTTTCATGTTTAGCTTCATTCTTAGATGTAGTAGCTGTACTTGAAAGGAACAATATTGATTATAAAAATGTCTACAAGAGCTCTGATCTGTGGGTGGGTGTTTTTTAATCAGATCTCTTGCATGGAGCTTCCACAAGAGCTAAGACAACTGGCAGATTTTCAGAAGAGTCGAAGAGAGAATGCAGTGCGGAAGTTCCAGCGAAATGAGGAAGGTCTTCTCATCAGAAAACAAGTAGAATATATAAGAAATTTAGCAGAGGAGGAAGGAAACAAAAAAGATTGCACTGGCTTAATTCCTTCCCACAGGGCAGTATCATCTGAAAAATTCTGTGCAACTTCTGTCCAGCTCTGGAACCCAATTGGTCAAGACAATTCTGAAAAAGAAGAGCAAAAGGTATATTACTGTGATAATCAAGGGATCACAGTTGCTGGTAATGTAGAATCTGAAATGGAAACAAGAGGCCCAAATGGTTCTTATTGTGGCAAATCAGAATTGGAAGAGACTGAGGGGAGGGAAAAGAAACAGTCGCCAACATTCAAACCACAAGCAAAGGATGGTCTGACTTTAGAAGAGGAAATCAGCCAATTATTGACAGAAAACAAGAATGAAGAATTTAAAACTCCTGCTATTTCTGCCCTTTTACCTCCAAAGATTAACAGTTCTCCTCGGTTCTCATTTCAAGCTGTAAGATTACCCTTGAATTCTGTAGAGCCATCTTGCCAAACCCTATCTAACATTGCGCAGTATCAGAATCCTGTTTTCAAACCCAAGACTACTGTCCACAAGTTGCTATAAGACCTAAAAGGGAAGAAAGCTATTCAGCAATTTGCTTTGCTGTGCCTTCAGAATTTAGCTGCCGGTTGTCAGCCCCAAAAACTGGAGGTAAATAGCAGGAATTACTTTAATTAGAATGTCTGTGTTGCCAACAAGACTGTAAGACTTCCATTATGGAACAAAAATTTGGAGCAGATGTGAGATTAAATGTTCTTTATTTTGCTCTTGTGTAGAACCTCCACATGTAAACACAGTAGATGTTACTAGCATTATTTGTACCTCTGTAGACAGGTCCCCTTTTTCAGATTATTTCAAAAGGCTACTGATCTTTGTTTAATCAAAGTATTCCAAATTGTTCAACTAAAACTAAAGTTCATACATATTCCAGTATTGTGTGACCGGGTAGGGCGAGGGTGAATTCTCACCTGTTTATGGGATGTGACATATTACATTCATTATTATTTTTTTATAAACTTGGAGACCCAATTACTTAATTGTCCTAAGCATTTGTATCATTTGTTGATTATTAAGTATTAATCCAGGATAGTTAGCTGTTTACTCAGTAACATATTTGGAACAGATTTTCCTTTCTGGATTGTGAAATTTCCCCTAGAACAATATAGAAACTTATTAATTGCACAAATTCCAGAAGGGTAGCCATGTTAGCCTGTTGCAGCAAAAACAACAGTCTTTTGGAACCTTAAAAGATTTAAATTTGAGTCTTTAAAGTGCCACAACTCTTTGTCATTTCTATTGCACAAATTATCCAAAGATAACAATATTTGTTCAACATGCCCTTATATGAAGGCAAAGAGTGCTGCTTTTTCTAGTAAAATAACTACAGCCAGCTTTTAACCATCTTTACTTTGAAGAACATTCAACTTATTTCAGTTGGACATGGATCCACATATGTAAGCATAGAATTGCAGCCTTAATTTGGTTATGTATAATATAAGATCCTTTAAACAAATTTATGTGAACTACACCAACTGAAATGCAGTATTGAATAACTGTTCCAGGTTTCAAAAATTACTTTCTTTTGTGTTTGGGAAAAAAAGAGATGCAAAAAGGCCTTGAATAGTGGCATAATAGCAGTAGAACTATATTAAGAATGTGATCCTAAGCTCACCTACTTGAAAATAGATCTATCATTTATTTAGGCCTATTAGTGGGGAATTGAGGAAATGTAAGTTTTTAAAATGTTAAGTGTGTACATTTCAGAGACAAGCATATTTCTCTGTATTTTTGAGAGACATTTCCCCTCCAAAACAATTACATTTTATGTTTACAATAAAGTCTACATTCCATATGGCATTTGTGTAGTCATGTATATGGGTTTTGCACCTGCACAGACCAACATCTTAGAAGCTTTTAGAGCCTTTATAAGTGGGGAGGTGGCACTCACCTCTGAAGTGTATAGTCTCTGCACTATCGGTATACCTTGAGGGCCAGGCAGGGGAACCTTCCCACACCATTCTCTTTCAATGCACGAGCAGCATTGCAGATAACATTCTCTTCTTTGAGCTTTTGGAAGCTTTTCTAAAACCCTTTTCCTAAGGTAGGGCGCAGTCCTGTGGACTGTGCCCTCACTGCTAGAACACCCCCAAACTCAGAGGCTTCCAAGGTTCCTATGCCCTGCCAGGCTGAAGCCAGCAGAGTGAGAGGAGTGGCAGAGATCCATGCCCTCTGATATTTTAAGTTTTTAGCTAGACAGGCTGTTTTTAGCCCATCTAATGATGGCTCTTTGGAGGTGAGGAGGCTCAGGATAAATTGTATCCTGAGCTCCCTAGTCTCCTCCCTTCCTGCTACTCCCCTCCTGCTAGAATGCCCCCTTTTCCCTCTCTCTGAGATTGATTTTCCAACCCTGGAGAAGAAACCACAGTTTTTCCCACCTCAGCTGGAAGGGGGTGGGGAGAATCTCTGGCCTCTTCCGAGGCTGGAGCGTTGTCTCAGACCTTGTTTTTTTCCAAGCAATCCTATGGTCTCTGGGTATGCTTGCCCAGGGATTGGTCTGTGTTAGTATTGCTGTTAGGTTATATATCATTGTCAGAGCCTATCTACACTACTGCTTTATAAAACGGTTAATAACAGTTTTAAACCAGTTCATAACAGTTTTAAACCGGTTAATAACGGTTATTAACAAGTTTAAAACTGTTATAAAACGTTTTAAAGCAGTAGTGTAGATAGGCTCTCAATCTCAGCACATTTTTTTTGGCCTGACTGACTTAGATGGTGCAGCATCTTCGGCTTTGTATCATGCACACTACAGTGTTCTACATTCAGGGAATGCAATTTATCTGGTATGTCTATAATGTGTCACTATTCCTGAGATTTCAAAGACGTCAATAATCTAATAAAATATGAACAGTAAATAATGTGAATGACTTATAAAATTAAATTAAAACAAATACATGTGATGTAGAGAAAATTACTGCTGGCAAATAATGCTTTTCAAGCCATCATAACCAGATGGAGAGACTTGTGTTCAAATCCTTCATTTATGAAGATCACTGGGTGAGCTTAAGCCAGGCACTGTCATAGCCTAACCTACCACATACAATGAAATGAGAGGATCACCAAGTATGCTGCTTGAGGGAAGGCATGATCCAAATGTAATAATGATATATTATGTAGGGCAGAGTTGAATTAATGTGCTTGCTCTTTTTATCATTGCATTTGTGGACATGGGAGGTTCCCCAAGTTGTGAGTAGTTTTCATTTGGGTTCCCTAAAACCTACCCATGCATGGTATTCCGGTGATCCAGTCTTAAGATTCTAAAAAGTACTTAATTTTCCTGCAAGGTTAGAACAGTAACTTTCCCCTCTTCCTGTTGTTGGGATAGACTCGCCTTGCCTAATATTTCTGGTTGAGCAGGAATATCCTGCCTCTTTAATAAACGTGTGACAACTGTATTTTTTCCCCATCGTGAGAACCCTTTTAATAATAAGTGGCAAGAGCAGAAGGAAACAAAACTGAAAGGGAAAGGATGGCAGGTGTTACAGCAAGAGAAGCGGCCTCAACTTAAAATCATTTATCTTCAGTGCTTTCACAGGAGACAAAGCATTGGCAAAAGCACTCGAGAAAACCAAGGAATATTGAGCTGGCCACGCGGGTACTAATATGTATTAAATGTTCTTGGTTTCGGCTAGTCTTCCGAGGATTGTGATGTTCATGCAACGACCTGAGGCCTAACTCTGCCTGAACAGTCCCACCCCTAACCACAGGGGTAAGGTTATTGGAGCACGACGTCATTTCCAGGGTGTTCCCGTTGGAACTTGATTCTCGCGAGCCTCTGCTGGTGCCTCGCGCGAGAACTGCTAACTCACGCTAGTCTTTCTCGGCCGAAAGCACTCGGCAATTTCCGTCGCCGCCAGACCCGACCAATCGAACAATAAACGAATCGATGCTGGAGGGGTCCTCTTGGGTTCTTTGTGGGGGGACGAGCACGGGATGTGGGTTTGGGGTCCATGTAGTGGTTGCGACGATGCACACTGGGGAGTGTTTGTAGGTTGGGGCTCGGAGCGCCAGCTGGGGGTGCTGAGTTCGATTGTTCTGGCCTGGCCATGGCGCCTCTCCTCCCCCCCGCCATGGCTCCCCGTGTCCCTGCTCCTCTCCTCTCAGTGAGCGAAAGTGGCCGCCGCCGCCGTCCCAGCGCCCGCAGCCGCCGCCTCCTCCTCAGCAGCAATAGCGCGGCCGCCATCTTGGCGAGGCAGAAGGCGAGAGGCACCGCGGCAGGACACAAGCAGCGCCATCGCAGCGCAGGGCGAGAGGCCGGGAGGAGAAAGCGGGGCGGGCAACTTAAGAGCCACCCTCGGCCCAACACGGGCCACGCACCCAGGTGAGACGCGGTGGCTCGCTGGCCGGGGCAGGTGGAAACGTAGCGGGGACCCGTTAGGCCAGGCGGCGGCTTCACCCCCCATCCGACCCTCCTTCCCGCTCCCTCAGCAGTGGCCCCGGCAGCCGGGCCTTCTCTTAAAGAGACAGGCCCTTCTGCGGTATGTGTGTGGGGGAGACACACACCAGTGCGGAGGGGCGGGACCCCGACTGTCTCCCCTCTTCCATAAACCACCCGAGCGGGGTGAGGGAGGTTGCTTTAGGCGGTGCCTGTGCCGCCTTCTGGCCTCGGGCAGCGTGCGGCGAGTCGGTCACACCCAGCCCATGAGCACACGTGCGCGCCCCGCGCAATGATTGAAAGCGGACGACGAGGAACCGGGAATTCAGCATATGGGTTTAACAGCCCCGCCTTAATCAGCGTCCCGCTTTGACCTGCAGGATAGTGCTGCTTGTTGTAATCCAGAAACCATGGAACATATGGCTAACCATTTGTTTTGGGGTTTCAGGATTGTGCTCGCAAGACCTGACTGTCAAGCATAAGCCTAAATAAAAGAGTTTTGTGACCCTAACCTGAACACCCATATGTTCACATAGGTTATGTAGAGCGCATGAGAGAAGCTGTAGTTGTTAACCTATCCATCACATCTCAAATTTGTTTGGTATTTTGCTGTGTGCTGGCGCTTTGGATTGTAATGGACAATGAGTGGCTGCAGGGTCATCATCAGTAACTGGAAACTAATGGCTGGCAATCATTGGCTGGGTTCATGCAACATGACAACCCATATTCAACGTTGAATGTGGGTTGCTGTGTGAACTCAGCTGCACTAACAAACCATGAACAGCCCATAGCTCACAACCCAACAACAAACTTACGTTTTTTCTTCATAGGTTGTTTTTAGGTAACCATGGTTTGCTATTCCGACTGGTTTCACATAGCACAACAATCCACACTCAGACCATAAGCAACTTTGAGTATGGGTTGTCATGTGAATTCAGCCATTGTGTACTACTGGCTGAACTTGTATAGCTGCGTGTTTAAATGGAAGGCCTGGCTGTAGCTTGCATCATAGCATGGTGGTGATCACATTCTTGGTTCCCCCTTCTTGTGGTTGCACTCCCGTATCTCATCAATATGCTTACGATAGATCAGTTGACCAATGCCCAAAACATATAGAGGTTGAGTGTTTCTGATATTAAAAGTCTTCAGGACACAGTTTAATCAAAAGTGATTCCCATCCCATTTCCTGCAAGGGCAGGGCAGAGTTTAAAAAAACAACTCTTACTGTTGTATTCTAGAATTGTAGCATTGAACATATAACTAGAAGTGTTGTAGTATATCAATGTGGTTCAGTATTTCCAATTTATCTAGATTGGTTTCTCGCGTAGCATCACAATTGATACTCTGTTACAGAATGTTGTGTAGCTGCTTTGACATGGAATCATAATTTGTCTCTTTATGCTTGTTGAGTGCTTAAAATTGGGAAATATTTTGTTGAAATCTTACTTATAAAAGTCAAAGCAAAACATTCAGCTAGAATATCTTGTATTGCCATTTTGAAAAATAAGTAGAATGTGTGTAGGCAGTCAGAGGTTAAAGCTTAAGTTACGAATTGCCACTACTAATTGTTGCATGGTACTTCAGATTTGCAAAGTACATTTCAGTGTTTGCCTGCAAAACAACTCTGTAAAGTTGGTTGCTAGGACTACCATTTTACAGATGAGGTCCTAGCCATCTTTACTTGGAAATAATTCCAACAGAATTTAATGGAGACCACTTCTACGTAAGTGCGCATAGGATTGCAACAGGTGGATATTTTTCCCAAGCCACGTAGTTACCCAGTTCGCACAATGAAACAACACACATTTTATGAACTATGGGTTATTTCAGAATGAGTGAAAATGCTGGCTCCCAACCACATCCAGTGTGTGAAACATCTCAGGGGGACCCATGCTTTGTTTTTCAGTTATAACCCAGGGTTGTTTCTCTCTTTACCACTCAGAGTTCTGGGTTTGGATGTCACAAAGAACCATCCCTGGGTTGTTTAGCACACCAGAAGCATACAAGCAGTTGGGAGCCAGCATGCTCACTTCTGGACAGTCCATGGTTAACAAACGGTGGGGCTGTTTCATCATATGAACTGGATCAGTGAGTCTTTGGAACTGGAACCCACATCTCCTAGGTCTAAAACCAAATCTCTATTCACTGGACTACATTGGCACTCTTATTTTTACCTTATTATTTGCAACCATACGTAAGTTACCTATTCTTCAGCTTTAGTCACAGATTGAAACCAGAAATGAAGCTTAATATTTAATCCATTGTTTACAGTTGCAAATATATGGTGTAAAATAAGGTGTAGAACAGGCGTGGGCAGCTTGTGATTCTCCAGATGTTTTGGCCTGCATCTCCCAGCATCTCTCACCATTGCCTATGCTGACTATGGCTGATAGGAGCTGTAGGTCAAAACATCTGGAGGGCCACAAGTTGCTGATCCCTGGTGTAGAAGCACATTACAGTAGAATTAATTAATCTTTGCTGAATTAACTAAATCTTGCCCCTTTTGGTGCTCCGTAGCAGCTATGGAGTACAAAAGAGGTTAAAATTAGTTTGCAAATAAGCTGATTTTGACTCTTCTGGTGTGTTATGGCTGCTATGGAAACTTTTTTTCAAAAATATTTTTTTTAATCTGAATTTGGGGGGTGGCCTGCATGTTGCGCACCCCTGCTTTACATAGTAGCTCTTTTTCTCACAAAAGCTGTTGACAAGTAGCATTTTCACCTTGTATAGCTCCTTGAAATACTGAAAAGGAGATCCATCCATACATTCATTAATTATCAAGTTGCTCATAATTTCCTGTAATGTTTATTGTATATGTATCAAATACTTTCATTCTTGGTTTGGTTAATATTCTTAGTTAGTGAGAAATTATTTTACTTTTCTTAAATTTGGGTATATGTTTGCCATATACACCAAGTTAATAAGCCCATTTGGATAGGAATTGACACCCTTTTCTCCCTAAAACATGTTATCAGTTGCTGCTTTTGCATTCCTGAACCTGTGACAAATTTGTGGGAAAAGACTCAAGCTTCCCAATACTATTTTTTCAGATGTTCCATAGAAGTTTCTGATTAAAAACTTGTATAGTTTTTAGGTATGGTACAACCCAGAACTGATTATTACAGGACTTTTTGTGGAGTTGTGTTCTCTGTTGTTTTTCCTTAGTAAATCTTGGAATTAGACCCCCTGTCATTGTGGGAAAATACAGCCCAAGTAACAGTTTTTCTAATAGTATCACCCTGTGGTCCCACTATGTCAGTGACCACTTACATCACTATAACACTGATGCAGTTGGGATCCAATGAACTCCTAGCAGCATAGTCAACAGCAAAACAATACCACTTTAAACAAGATGTAACATAGCAACTCCAACAGACGCTCCCACAGCTTCCACGACAACATAGCAGACATCCACCAATCACAGCATAGTGTGCTATTGATGCTACTCCCACAATTACAAGGCATGGAAGGAACTGATCCACTCGGGACAGTGGTGGAAAACACATGTGATTCCGCCTACCTCACACACATATAACACACAATCTGGCAGACATAAATTCACTATAGTGCCCTAACTGGTGCATATCATCATGCTGCAGCCAGCACAAGTCTAGAAATTGTCACCAATAGCCATGCAGCTCAAGTCTCCCAACAGACAGTCTATGAAGAGTCCTCCTTTGGACAAGCAAATGCATGGGACCACATGTGAAATGAAGTATGGATATTTCAGTTACAACATCTGTCCGCACTGTATCTCACTTGGGAGAAAGTACGCGTGGAAAATACATGGGCTTCCCAGGAGAATGGCTCAAGGCCACTGGGGGAGCATTGCCTATGTTAAGAGGAATTAAGTTTTCTCAGAGAGAAGGAAGAGAGCCGCTAGGACAAGCAACAATAGAGGCTAGAGTAAACTCACAAGAACAGCCTTAACAACTCCCTGGTAGGGCATGGGGAAAAAGCATAGATAAGGGAAATAGGAGATGGTAGTTCAAGTCTGGCCCTGAGGAAATGTTAAATTGGCCACCAGAAGACAAAACTTACCTTTTGGCTGTCTGACTAAGCAGCCATTAATCTCAGAAGCAAAAGAGGTAAAGACACAGTGGCTGAATTCGAACAACACAATAAGCAATGGGGGGGGGGGGGAACAATCGTCAGTTGTATTGACTATCGTGTCAGCCAAATGCTGCCATAGTCAACTCAGCGCTGATCCTAATCCACACCACAGTTGATTATTTATTACCATGTTGTGTGGGGAGTACCCCCTAGATGAACAACTGTAAAGTTGATTATTACCCCACCATTGACTATCGTGTTGTCCGAATTCAGCCAATGCCTGCTAAAACTCAGGCCTCCGAGCAACTCCCAACCTAAAAAAAACCCACATGATAGGGCCTTCATAATCCCCTGGCCCTCGCACTCAGTCATATAATTAGGAATGAGGAAGGTTTATAATAGGAGTACAGGACCAGGGGCCAAATTTGGCTTGCCTGTAATCCTAATCTTACCCTATGGAGTTCTCCAAGTGGCCCATTCGCTTTCCCCCAATCAACTGTTATTTGCTAGTTCCCCAACTTTTGTTCAGTTTTTCCCCATTCTGAAAGGTTGAAATGGTTCTCTTAAGTTTTAGTTGCTGGAGAGCTTAAAGCTACAATATGTTGCTATTTTGACCTCACCACTTTTGCCTTTCGTTCCACCCAACATTGGAATGCAATTCCTGAGAGCTTCTCTAAAATGGAATTCAGCCCTTGGGCTGAAAGAGGGTTCTACACGTCCTGGTTTATGAAGTTTATACAAAGCTATTACCCTGTATAGCAACTCATTTACTATACGTGAGGTCTTAGGTTCAAGCCTTTACCCAGACTTCCTGTGAAACAGGCTAGGAGGAGCCCATCAACACATGTGCCCAAAGGTAAACCTGGTATAGTCAGGGATCCACAATGTTTGGCTTTGATAGCCATCAGAAATTACTGTTTCCTGATTCCTGCCCCTGGTGGTTTGACTTCTGTGTAACCAAGGCATGCCCCTTTCCTAAAGAAAGAAATGTGGGGAGCATTTCAGTTTGACCAGAGCACAGCTGATGCTCAGAACATGTTGATTGAGCAGCAGCCAAGGAAACCCCCAGTCGCCCTGCTCAGAAGTTGGAAAAGGTGGCTAGCGACTTACCAGATCATTGAACTTTCAGTTGCCAAATAACCCCGTCTTTCCTCCCAGGGTTGGAGCTGGGAGGGGCTGGGGATCAAATTGCAATTGCCAGCACCATCCCCAACTACTTCTACAGCATCATGATTGACAGAGAAACTGATAGCTCATTACACTCATCAAGGGGTAGCAGTGCACTCACTATAGCAAGTGAAAATGTGAGGGTTCGAAACAGTGACCTAGTTTGCACAACAAGGTCAAGTAATCTTGGGTTATTTAACCCACAAAGAGCATGTGTGGCCAACATTTTGAATATGTGCCATATTGTACCATGTCATGTGAATCTGGCCATCGTAGGTTATTTGAAAGTTAAACAAAACTCGCATAACCCTCAATTAGTAGTATTGTTATGCAAGGGTTACGATGGCCATGTTTGCATGACATAGTGCAACCCCTGCTCAGCCTGATCAGGGTTGCATATTCAAAATGGCGGCCACACACATCTGGAATGTGCTGCAGTTCATCATGGGTTAAATAACTCACAATGACCTAGCCTTGTCCTGCAAACCAGCCCGTGAAGTGATACAGGACTAATGGCTCTCTTTAGGTAATTACCTACCCATACATGTCTCATTATGTTCAGTCTTCATCCTATTCAGCTACATCTCTCCCATGCTCATTGGTTTACTGCCAGTTAGTTATTGCCATAGTAGATCATATCTGTCAACCCCAAACTTCCATTTCAGGTAGCCAAACTCATAGTTCACCACACTATTAATTGGGGGATTGTGAGCTATATGCTTGCTGGTGCAATGGTAGATAAGATGCAACTTCTGAATCCTGGTAATAATTTCCCAAGCCCCTCTCCTATTATGAGTCCAGTCCTTAAGACAGTTGAGGTGATTGAGATATGTTGGGGGGGGGGGGGGAGAGGATTCATAGCTGCTCACACTTTTTGCTACAAAGAAACAGCTGAAATGGTTAAAGCTTTCATTGAAAAAACAACAATGCTGAATTGAATTTTGAATAGGTCTGTGACCATATAATAAACACATCTAGCCGAATTGAGTTTTGAAATTAAGACAGATGAATGGGGTTGCTGACGTTCTGTTTAGTGGGGCTCCTGTGCCTTTGAAAGCTGAATGGCAAACAGCCGAGTAGCAACTACAGCTTTCTCCATAGATTTGGCTGCACCTGTTATATAACTGACTTCCAAGTAGGCTTCAAAGGTTTAGACACTCTTCTAGAATAAAAAGGTAGGAATTCACTCATGTTTGCTGCTAGCTATGCTGTAGGATTTGTTCATGGTCTGTATTGTCCAGGTAGTGAGGACCATCCATGCTTCTTCATCCGTTGGGAGAGCCAATAGGGAGACAGAACAGTAATAATAATGGCCTGCAGTTACAATAATAGGGCTTGTGCCTAAATTCTCATTAGGGATGGATGAGCAAGCAATTGAAAGCGACTACTGCCACCTAGGTGCTCTTTCTCTTCCCCTGGCAGTGGTGCCTCAAATTTTATGTTCATTATATTTAATATAAATGGTTTATAATACTGTTTTATATGCATAATGCTCCTGAAGAAGGATTTAAATTTGAAATGTGTTGGGCTCAATAAAGGTGTACCTGGAGGATTCCGTCCTTCTTTTCCTGCACTTGGTGTTCCTGGCGACTCACTTCAGAGAATCAACTGTTGTGCTTTACCCCTGTCAACGATGTTACAGAGAGGACCTTTTTCTTGAATGCCCTTCCCAAGGAGGCTTGCTTGGCAAAGAATTTTATCTTCCAGGCATTTATGTTGTGCCAGCATAAACATGGCACTGTGCCAAAGTGAGTCCCAGAAACCAGTGTATCATTGGGCTCCACAGGTTCAAGGGATCCTAATCAGTATCCAATTTTTGTACAGCTGATGTAAGTCAAGGATAGGATGTCACTATAAATTTGAGAAGTCGCTTAATTCATGATGACTTTCATGGGTATTTGTCTTTTGTTGTTCTAAAAACCACCACATGCAGTTTGCTTGTTCTAAAACCAGAGCTTATTAGATGTGTGATTGTGATGTGGAAAGTTGTGATGAAGGAATAATAATAGACTGTTTTGAAGTACTGATTAATTTTAATAGGGCCCACTCCCAAGAGATCTTATATAAGATCCTTTAGAGTGAAATTTCCTTGACCAAATTATAAGTGTTTACGTGGCATAATATTACTGAATATTAGTCTATTACATACTAATAGGGCAGCATACACCATTCTCCCCATACCCATTTTATCCTCACAACAATCCTGTGAAATGGGTCAGGTTGTCAGACAGTTGAGATAGTGACTGGTCCAAGATGCTGTTTTCAGTTCCGAACAGACAGATCTGTGGGCGGAGGTGCTAAATACCTCCGTGTTGTCATGGACAGACCATTTTCTGGTCAGGGTTAGTATCACGGCTACCACCTGCCCCTGCAGGGGTGGCGGACTGATTAAGATGGTCCACCCTCGAAGGCTGATGGATCATGTTGGATTCCAGAAAGCCTTAGAGGGTGCTATGGCTGGTATCGTTGACGATCCTGTAGAAGCCCTGGTTAACAGTTGGAATCAAGATCTAACTAGGGCTATCGTCACGATCGCCCCCAAACGTCCTCTCCGAACTGCTCCTAATTGGACACTTGGTATACTGAAGATCTCAGGGAGTTGAAGCGGGAAGGACGACAACTGGAGCGCCGATGGCAGAAAACTCGACTTGTATCCAACAAGACACGACATAGAGAACAGCTTTGTTCCTATGGAGTGGCAATACGTGCAGCGAAGAAAGCTTTCTTCTCTGCACTCATTGCGTCTGCGAATTCACATCCAGCAGAACTGTTCAGGGTGGTGAGGGGTCTAACTCAGGCACCTTCTCCCCTGAACCCGATTTTACAGCCTTCAGCAGTTCGCTGTGATGCCTTTGATGACCATTTCACAGATAAAATCTCTTGGATAAGAGCCGACTTAGACGCCATCATTATAGCAGAAGCTGACAATGGAGTGTCCAATAACTCCACGAGTAGAATTACATTGGATCAGTTTCATTTGGTGAGTACTGAGGACGTGGAGAAGCTGCTTGGACAAGTGAGGACGACGACTTGCCCTCTCGATTCCTGTCCTTCTTGGCTGGTCGTCCAGGGAGGAGATGCAGTTCAATCACATCTACAACATATTATTAATGCATCTCTCAGGGAGGGGAGTTTTCCAACATGTTTAAAAGAGGCGGTAGTACGGCCGCTTCTAAAAAAGCCTTCCCTGGACCCTCTGGACCTTAATAACTATAGGCCAGTATCAAATCTTCCGTTTTGGGGCAACGTGATCGAGAGAGCGGTTGCCTTCCAACTCCAAGCAGTTTTGGATGATACAGATTTTCTAGACCCATTTCAAACCGGCTTCAGGGCAGGATATGGAGTTGAGACTGCTATGGTTGCCTTCATGGATGATCTACGCCTGAGTATTGACAGGGGGAGTGTGTCCCTGCTGGTACTCCTGGACCTCTCAGTGGCTTTCGATACCATCGACAATGGTATCCTTCTGGAACGCCTGAGGGGATTGGGAATCGGGGCACTGTGCTTCAGTGGTTCCAGTCCTATCTCTCGGGCAGGTTCCAGATGGTGATGCTTGGGGATAGCTGCTCTTCAAAGAAGGAGCTGCTATGTGATATACCACAAGGTGCCATCTTTTCCTCAATGCTGTTTAACATTTAAGGATAGTGTGTCTCCTCTGAATGAATGCTTGGAGGCGGTAATGGGCTGGATAGGAAAAATAAACTGAAGCTGAATCCAGACAAGACGGAGGTGCTTGCTGTCAAAGGCCACAACCTGGGTTTGGAGGTGTGTAAACCAGTTCTGGATGGGGTTACACCCCCCCTGAAAGAATGTGTTCGCAGCTTGGGGGTACTCTTGGATCCGTCGCTCCAAATGACAGCCCAGATAGATGCAACGGCCAGCAGTGCCTACTATCAGCTTTGGCTGATACGCCACCTGCACCCCTTCCTAGAGTTGGAAGACCTAAAGACGGTAGTGCATGCACTGGTAACTTCAAGGCTCGACTTCTGCAATGCACTGTACGTAAGGCTACCTTTGTGCCTAGTCCAGAAACTTCAATTAGTTCAAAATATGGCAGCCAGGTTGGTCACCAGTACACCTAGGGGTGACCACATAACACCAATTTTAAAATCACTCCACTGGCTGCCAATTAGTTTCCTGGCGAAGTATAAAGTGTTGGTTATTACCTTTAAAGCCCTACATGGTTTGGGTCCAGGTTACCTGTGGGATCACCTTCTCCCATATAATCCGCCCTGCACACTCAGATCCTCTGGGAAGAATTTACTCCAGTCAGCCAGAACTAGGCTGACGAGTGTTACCCAGAGGACCTTCTCTTCTGCCACTCCCAGACTGTGGAATAGCCTTCCGGAGGACATTCGACAAATTAGCAGTCTTCTGGAATTTAAGAGAGCCGTGAAGACTGCTCTCTTCCGGCAGTCTACCCAGTTGAATTTTAAGATGTTTTAAATAATGTATTTGTTTTTATCTGTTTTAATGGTTTATCTATTTTATGATTTTTATATTTATATTTATTGTTGTTCCCCGCCTCGATCTGGATGAAGAGGCGGGTTAGAAATAATAAAAATTAAATAAATAAATAAATAAAATTTGAATCAGATCTCCCCAGTCCTAGTCGAACTAATACACCACGCTGCCTGGCCATTTATTTTTGTGTGTTCTCCCCCCACCCCCCTCTCCAGTGCAAACAACACAATGTATTGTTGAAAACTAGTTAAAATTACTTGAGCAAATTTGGTCTCCTGGTGAAGTAAGAAGCCTGTAGTTTGTATCAGATATACTTCCTTACCAGCTGGGTGTGAATTTATTTTTTGTGAACTGCTCAGAAAGCTTCGACTGTGGGGCGGTATAGAAATATAGTAAATGAATGGAATGAATTGTTTAGTGGTTGCGCTTGTATTGGACAGTATTTGAGGGTAATAACATATTGTGAACTATATTTTATGTTGATGTAGAGTTCCCTAACTCATAGCTTTTGTAGCTTCAAGATTGACTATAATGAACTTTATGGAAGCTGCCCTTCATCACTACCAAGAAGCTTGAAGTAGTGCAAAATAATGTGGCTCACTTCCTGATAGTGATGAAATGTCAGGAGCATGTTTCCTCAAAATATTCACTAACAATGGGTCATTGCAGGCATAATGCTAACCATGGCTATGAAATCAGAAGTGCCCTACAGGCTTGTGAGTTCCTCCCTTCTTGCAAGGACACATACTCTTCCATTTCAGTTTAAGAGTTACTTGTGGTTAGCATTACATCTGCACCAATATTAACAATAAACATGTGGTTGGGTGCTAATTATGATGAGCAAAATATTGATGCAGACATAATGGTAGCCATAGCTCCAAAACTGAAAGGGTCATACACAGCGACACCACCCCCAGTACACAACACCCTGTCACACAGTAGAGTTTATTTCCATCCCTTGTACTGGTTCTAAGTTTCCATTATGGGCTCTATATTTAGGGTCTTATTTAAAAAGAAGTACTCCAGCTCCCCCATCTTGTATCAGGCATGGTTCTACAATTCTTAGTTAGCCTTGCTGGCCAACCCAAAAATTGTAGTCACCAATCCCTCTCCTTTCTCGGCAACACCCACCCACCCTTTCACCTAGTACCTCTGGGAGCGTAGTCAGACGTGTGACACTGTTCAGAGGTGCCTTGAGCGCTTCCAGCCATTATTACACAACACACACCCAGCTGTCCTATCCCAGCAGAAAGGCTAGCAGGAGAGTGGCCAGTTGTGCAACACTGCTTGGAAGTGTGCAACATACATGCAGATACTCTAGACTTTCTCAATGGAAGGACCAGTGGAAGAATGGCTGGTTGAAAGCTACTGCATGAATGTTCCCTGAGTGCCTTCAGGCAGTGGTGTCCAACCTTCCTTGGGGGGAGGAGGTTTCTAGTCTGGGCCTGCATGAATAGCTGCTCATCAGAGTCACGGTGGTAATGTGCTGAGTAGATATGTCAAAGCCTGGATAGGAGGTTTCTATCATTAGCATTTGAACGCCTGTATACTGTTTCCCTCCCCAAGTGTCTTTTCCCCAGTTGGATGGGCACCTGGAGGCAAAGGAGTACAGCTCTCATACTCCTTTTTGACTTGCAAGTTCCTTAGTATGTAAGGAAGTAGGAAGATGCCCAATAGGCCCCTGTAATCTCCAATTAATTGTGATTATATTTTGAATTGAGCCACAAAGTCAGTTAGATTCATAGATGAAGGGGCAGTCATAGTTGAGTTAATTGAGAGAGGAGGGACACAGTGTCCTGCTAGGCACATGGATTCTAATTGAATTGCTCTTCCGCAGACTTCCCAAATCCAGGACACTCCAGTTGTTGTGGCCTTCATCTCCAATCAGTCAATTTGTCAGTAATGATGGGAGTTGTAGTACAAAGCATCTGAAGGTCGCCAGGTTGAGGATGGGGTTGCACTTCCCCTACAGGATCCAGTTTATAGTTTATGAGTGCACTTGGATCCAACTTTGTCGCTGGAGCCATTGCTGGCCTCAGTGGCTCAGGCTGATATACCAACTAAGTCCTTATCTGGACGGAGATAGCCTAGCTATAGATTTCAGTGCTCTAGTAACATATTACAATGCACTATATGTGAGGCTGCCTTTGAAAACGGTCTGAAAACTTTAGCAGCTAGGGCAGCGAAGTTATTAACAGATGCTGGTCAATATAAATATTTGTGCTTTGTGATCTGCACTGGCTTCCAGGCTATCTTCAGGCCGAATTCAAAGCGCTGATATTAATCTCAGAGTTAATATCAGCTTGGGGCCAGGTTACCTGAAGGATCATCTCCTCCCATCCAGATCCTAAGATCATTTTCAGAGTCCCTCCTTCAGATGCCCAGGCAGACGGCTACTAAAGAGAGGGTCTTTTCAGTGGTAGCATCCAGGTTGTGGAATGCCCTTCTCAGAGTAGTTTACCTGGAACCTAAATTGTCATTTTTTCAGCACCAGGTGAAGACTGATTTTATTTTCCTAAGCATTTTAGTTCTTCTGTTTTTATTGTTTTAAATCTGTTATTTTATTTTTAGGTCTTTGCACTGTTGTTGTTTTTTAGTTTGATTTTATACTGCAGTTTTAAACCTTTAAAAATTTAAATGTTGGCTCAGTTCGCATGTAACGACAATTCCTGGGTTATTTAGCCTCCTGCGCGCTCGTCACTTCTGTTTTCATTCAACAATCCAGGAACGGGGCTGCAGTTCAACCCCGACAATTCTTAGGTTAAAAAACTGAGGAATTGTCATTATGTGCAAACTAGTTACTCAGTTTTGTCATTGTATTGTTTTTCATGAAATTAACTGTTATGAACCATCCAGAGAGCTCCAGATATTGGGCAGTAGAAATTAAGAAAATAAATATTGTCACAAAGGGGTTGTGACATCTATTCTGTGCTGTCTGTTAGCAAATACATAAAGGATTATCATGAGAACAATGGATTATGGGAGTTATTGGGTGGGATCCAATGGTGCCCTACTGTAGGCGGCAAGCACTGCCAGTTCCGGGGGGTGGGGGCAGGAGGCGGCAGCGCTTTCAGGGGCAAGACCTCAAACACATGTTTCTGGAAGATGTAACCTGCCCCTCACATGAAGTTGTGGTTTCAGTTGTTTGGGGTCTTGCCCCTGGAAGCGCTACATCACAGCCACTGGCAATAGGGGCTACACACACACCAGGATGTGACAGTGCTCTCACCATTGGATCCTACCATAGACCAGTTGCGGTGGCTTACCATGAACTATGCTTCCGCTAAATGTACATTATTTCAGTACCATAAGTGATATTATGTGTCTCAGTCAATGAACTTCTTACACAAGAATATGGACCTGCCATATAGAGCGTCAGTCAGATGGCTCATTTAACCTAGTGTTACAAACGTTCTGCTTGGGGAAACTGTTTCCTTATTAATTTAACTTATTTGCCATAGAACCCCTGCATGGGATGCTTGGGCATGTTCTAAAGTACACATTCAGTTCACACAGTGTACTGGCCAGGCCTGTTGCCTCACATGAACTGAGATTTCTGTCTAGAACACTTAACTCTCCTTTTGCTGCACAATCATGTGGGGCCAACTGCTTTCGTTGTTCATCTTGCCATTGAGGATCCCTGAACAAGCTTGCAAGGAACTCTAGGATTCCAAAGGACAGTTCTAAAAACCACTGATCTGACTTACAACTGGCACAACGCCTTCAGAGTTTAAGTAAAGGTCTTTTTCAGTTCTTTGTCAGGGTCTAGATGCAAAATATTAGTCCTACTCCAGATTACAACCCGTCTGAGAATATTTTCTATGACATCTGTTAAACCGTTTGGCCACTTTGATAAAATATTGTTTTAATTGTCATCTGTTTTATACATGGATGATTGTGGCAACAGCCTTTGAAAAATGTATTTTAGAAGCAAATATTCTAATTCCTATTGTTACGATATTTAAACTAGTGGTGGACAATTGTAAGGGTCTGGGAGCCATTTTCAGCACCTCTAGTTCCCCCTGCTTTCCACAGGACCGATGGAATTCTGCAGCAAACCACTAAGTGAGCATCATCTTGCTTATTTTGAATTTCATATCCCTAGTCACCAGAACATTTTTAGGAACCAGCATCAAATGTTTATGTCCCTGCATAGGTGACCAGATACCTTGTATTTTACTGTCTTCCAGTAGCTGAGGCTGTATAAACTAATACTCCCTGATTAAGTGCTTGCTCTCCACAGTACCTGTCCTCTCTCATGGGAATTCCTCCTTCCTTCCTTCCTTCCTTCCTTCCTTCCTTCCACCAGGCTTAGTCATGGAAGCTAGTTTAGAAACTGGTTTCTAATCCAGGTTAACGGTGAACCTGAGGAAGAATAAGTGGAGTTTGCAGGAGGCAAGAGTGTGGGGGGAGTGAGTGCATGCACAATTCTGCAGCTTTTAATTCTTTAAGTATGGTCTCCACATGCCTGCCCAATGTGAGATGGGATTTTAAAAAATGTCCCCCCCCCCCCAAAAAAAAAGAATTGGGCTCTTGTGACTTCATCACTTCGTCTGTTTTTATAAACCTGTAAATAGATGTGATGGTGCTTGAACGATTGATTTCTTTTTTTAAAAAAATAGCTGTGCGTTAGGAGGCATCTTTGCATGAGGAGAGGCTTGTTCTATGGCCTCAGAGCTGGGTGCAAGAGAGGATGGCAACGGCACAGAGCTGGCAACGCCCCTCTATCTGCGGTATCTGGAGAAAGCTCTGCGGTTGGATCATTTTTTACGACAGACGTCCACCATCTTTAATAGGAGTATATCCAGGTATCAAACTGTACCTTGCTTTGGTTTGGGAACATATAGGAAGTAGACTTTTTATAGTTTTTATGTTAAGTCTATGGGATGCTCAGGATCCTGACTTGCAGCCTAACCTCAATCCCATGAATTGAATAGAGTTCATGAAATTGCAGCCCCGTGTGCCCCCATCCCTCCAATCTGTTTCTACATTGGGAATAATGTGCTGTGGTGGCTGCAGATGGATGAGTCAAATAACAGCTTCAGATTATAATCAAAATGGGGTGGGGGGATTCACACGCATACACACACCCTGGTGCTGTGGCTAATGCTTTAAAAAATATTAAGGGTATGTTCATAGACCTCCCAAGTCATGTCTAGTTTGGCCCTAAACTGTAGACTATACTATAGATTATACACAGTTAATTTTTATGCTTTGTGAAAATCATAATTGTTTTTCACATGTGAATGATTTAGAGATGTAAAATTTCTTGGAATTTTGAAGCCAGGGAAGAAAGGAACTTGTTTATAAAAAAAGTATTTGGAAATATTGTAATATATACAGTATTTAAAGTTCAACCCTATCGGGTTGCTGCTCATTGGATGGAGGACTCTGGTCTTGGAGGACTCTGAGATTCCTATGCCCTCCCAGGCTGCTGCCAACGAAGCGGGAGAAATGATGGAGGCAATTTTAGCCTCCTTTTTAATTTTTTTTTGTTCTGGATGGGCCTCTGAGTTCATCTGGAGAAGTCATGCTGCCAAGGACAGGGGTGGGGCTGGAGAGGCCTAGGATTGTGCAGAATCCAGCCTTTTCTCTTCCCTCCCCTCCCCAACTTAGTCTTCAAGCAATAATTATAAATAAATCTGGCATCAGAGATGGAGCTAAATGAGCATTTGCTGTGACGGAGAATGGCTATTGTTACATACATCTCTGTCCCTTTTTTGCTGCAGTGACTATATATTTTTAACTTTGTTATAGTGATGAAAGTGAAGATGGATTGGATGACAATCCTCTGCTTCCTCAGCCTGGGGGTCCCTTGATGCAAGTTAAAGAAGAACCTACAAGCTCCTTGCTTGGGGAATCTTCTGGAGCAGGAAGTTCTGGAATGTTAAACACACATTCACTAAATGGAGTGTTGCAATCTGGTAAGTGTGCTTCAGAATGAATTTTAGTTTGCCTTTGATGATATTAGAGTAATCCAGCCCTCCAGATAGCCATGTGTTTGGTCCAAGGAACAATCTTTATCTTTTAATAGCTGGCCAAACATACAATTCAAGCTATGCACTTGCAGGCATATGTGGGCTGATGAGATTTGTTGTCTGTGGATATTTTTTTTTTTACTTGAGACAATGATAAATAATTTCTCTGTGCAAAGCATTTTTAAATTCAATTGTTTGATATATATATATATATATATATATATATATAATTAAATACCTCTAAATAAATTTATCTACTTATTGTACAAAAAGATAATAGAATTATTTCCTCTTTGCATGTTCTTTAACAGAGCCAAGAACAGAAAAAGGGAGTCTGTATAATTTTTCCAAATTAAAGAAAAGCAGAAAATGGCTAAAGGTGAGGTTTTTTATTATTCTAAAATCTATATGTATTGACAATGATGGCTGTGTTGCATTATTCTCTGTTGTACTTGCAGAAATGCGGATGTTTTCTGAAAACACCAAGGCTGCTGTCAGAACGCGTCGACATATGTTACAGCCTCTTACTTTTGTTGAATTAAGGGAGATCAATCAACACTGATATAGGCTTTTTAATCTTTCCATTATCACACTAAACCAGGGATATTGAATCTTTCTATGGAGGTCCATTGAAATATGGGAACATTCAGTCAGGGCCAAAGTCAATGGTGGCCAGAGCCATAAGTAGGTGGAGTCCCCCTCCCCCCCCCCCCCCCCGTTCTCTGTCTCTCTCTCTCTCTCTCTCTCTCTCTGACCCCTGAAGTACAAATGTTTACTGCAGAGCTAGCTGCATTATATTGTTTTTTACTTGGAATTATTTACATAATCAATAATCCTAATCCTTAAAGTGATGAGAGAGGAATCAAAAGAGTCTCTCAGTATGAGGAAAATCCTCATATGGAACATCCAAAGTCTTTGAACATGGAGGGTATATCGTGTTTGTTCTTCTTGTTATATTTTTTCCCATCTCTTAGATACAAAAGAAAGTGAGGCAGGGGAATAATGTACTGGGAGATATTAGAGACTAAGGATATTCTGTATATGTAAACCGTTACTCATTTTTTTAACCTTAGCCTCACTTCAAGAATTCCTATTTATTAATCTAGTCACCTTTCTCATTCTTTTTGAATTGAAATCATCTCAATCTTGGCAGAGCATTCTCCTGAGTGATGACTCTAGTGACAGTGAGTCAGCAACTGATGAAGATGGAGAAGAAGGAGAGGAGTTTACTCTTTCAAGGGAAGAACTTCACAATATGCTGCGATTGCACAAGTACAAGAAACTGCATCAAAGTAAATACAGCAAAGACAAAGAGGTAAACATTCTAGATCATAATTTGTCCATTGCTTACCATTCTGGAGAGTATATATGACTGACTCCAGCTATTAGTGTTTACATGACACTAACCCATCCCCATCAGCACAACAAAACAGGCTTTTGGCTCCTCTGTTTTTAGAGCAGTGGCAATATTATTATTCCACATCCTCTTCCTCTTTGCTCTCCCCCCCCCCCCCCCCCCCCGGTCATCGTCTTGAGTTTTGAGCCTGAACTACAACAGTGGAACTAGAAAGCATGGAGTTTTTATTTCTTTACTTGTTTTCATCTGTAGAATTAAATTGGAATCATCTGTAGATTGAAATAGTTGGATGTGGGATTTGATGGTTCTATGCCCCTGTCCTGAGGACCGTACTTGATAACTTGTTGAAAGTTCCTTTGGAATCCTCTGGGGACTAAACATAACCTAGTAGTAACAGATTGCCATGTGTTAAGACTCTATATTGTCTGAAGAGATATTTAAATTTTCTAGCCCAGCTGTATTCCTTACTTATTAGGTTCTTAGGTAAAAAAAAAAAAGGATTAGCAAAATAAACTATCCTACTCTGCTTCAGTTACAGCAGTACCAGTATTACAGTGCAGGTTTGCTCTCCACATATGATCCTTACTATGAGCAGCAGCGTCATCTCATAGGACCCAAGAAAAAGAAGGTTAAAGAGGAAAAAAAATTAAAAGGTAAGCTTTGAATTGATTTTCTACCATGAGATTTTCTAAAGGTTGGATTCTTTTGGCTGTGTTAAGAACATAAGAACATAAGTGATCAGACCGAGTGTCCATCTAGTCCAGCACTCTGTTCACACAGAGGCCAACCAGCTGTTGGCCAGGGACCAACAAAGCAGGACATGGTGCAACAGCACCTTCCCACACATGTTCCCCAACAACTGGTGTATATAGGCTTACTGCCTCTGATACTGGAGGTAGCACATAGACATCAGGGCTAGTAGCCATTCATAGCCTTCTCCTGAAGGAATTTATCCAACCCCCTCTTAAAGTCATCCAAATTAGTGGCCATCACAACATCTTGTGGTAGTGAATTCCATAGTTTAACTATGCGCTGTGTGAAAAAGTTCTTATTTTTATTTCTCCTGAATCTCCCACCAATCAGCTTCAAGGGATGACCCCGAGTTCTAGTATTATGGGAGAAGGAGAAAAATATCTCCCTATCCACATTCTCCATAAAATGCATAATTTTGTACACTTCTATCATTTCTCCCCTTAGCCTCCTTTTTTTCCAAGCTTTTTCCAAGTGTTTCTAATTGTTAGTAAGAAAAATAGATTTCCGTGTAAACTGTAACTTAAAGTACTTGTTGAAGGGAATGTTGCACTGCCCTCTTATACTGAAGCTGGGACATAAATTGCATATACCTAGAAATATTACTGTAAGTTGGATACAGACATGCCTTTCCATGAGCTGGTAGCCTTTTCCATGGTGGAACGGCTTTTCCTGACTTAGCACAAATTTCTTACTTCGTAAAAGAGAACCAAAATCCAGTGGTGTGCTTCTATTAGTATTCTGCAATCTCTTGTTTGGTAAAATACTTTTTCACCTCTTGGTAAGGTGGTATAGCTGACAAAACTACCTAATGTAGGAAAGCTCACCTGATTGATTGTAGAGGCTCTCACGTAGTAGTTGTGAATCTTTCACAGCATACAATAGATAGAGAACAAGGAGGAGAGGGTTTTTTTGTAAACAGATAACATGTTTTTGTTGACTACCCACCTACTGATATGAAATAGTAAGCCTTCATGCAAGAGACTGAAGGGAATGAAGTAAGGAGCATTACTCTCACTTACCATACTTTTCAGGACTGGCCCAAGTAAGTCAGATCTGAGGGCTCGCAAATCCAAATAGTGGAGAGTGAGAGTGGTGCAGTGGTTAGAGAATCAGACTAGGACTTGAGGGACTCTTCTGCCATGAAACCCACCAGGTGAACTTTGATCAATCAAACATATGCAGCTGAACCTACCTCACAAAGTTGCTGAGAAAATAAAAGTGGGGGAACAGACTCCTGGGTACTGCTCTGAGCTCCAGAATGCCATTAATAAATAAATATTTTCATTCCTCAGTCCAAGCTTCTTTGCAATTATTTGTGGTGAGTTATAGAAGATGATAACATGGCATAGAAGTTATTTTATAAGCACCTACACTTCCTATTCTTGAAAGGCCAGATAATTGTCCTAAAACTTTTTATGAAAGAATTATTCTAAACAAGAAGGTATGGGAAGGGGGATCTCTAATTTGAGGTGTAGTATGGGGATGATCGGTGATGGGCCATTTTGAGATTTGGTTGAAGCAATCCTCATCAGGAGTTTTGCGATTTGAAAGCAAATCATTTCTTTTCTTGACCAAGCTCTTGAGTAGTGAGGCTTGAATGGAAGGTGTAAGTTCTTCTTCGTGGTCTCTGTGCATCACACATATGGGCTCTGTGCCTGTGTGGAGCCTGTCTCGGAAACTTCTATAGCTAAGGCAAATGTTTTTGGCGGGAACCCCTCCCCCACTGTTTACTGACTCCGTGTTCCCGCCTTTCTCCTCAGTTCTTTTTCGACCGCCTTGCTGAAAGGATGTCTTGTTGGGAACTTCTGTCTTTCTCCTGAGGAGAAAGCTTTAGAGTGCTAAGGTTTTTAGTTATTTTACTTTGTTTTTAGTTCAATTTTAGTCTTAATTAATTAATTAATTTTTTTTATTACATTAGTATACCGCCCCATAGCCAAAGCTCTCTGGGCGGTTTACATACGATTAAAGCAATTAAAAACATACAACGTACACACGTACATTTAAAACAATATAATTTATTGTTATTATATTCTTAGATATTTTATTCTCCAGCGATCTTGGATCACGTTGAGGGGGATCGCACAGCCATTAAGGCCCCTTTTCAAAATGTGTTAAGTGTGTCAGCAAGCTTCCCCAGCAGACAGACTTTTCTCTGTTTAATTTGTTTTGGGAGAGGCTCAAGTCATCGAACCTGGTTGCTACTGTATTATTATTATTATTATTTATTATTTATTTATTTATTTATTTTATTCCATTTATATACCGCCCCATAGCCGAAGCTCTCTGGGCGGTTTACAACAATTAAAAACATTGAACAATTAAAACACTGATATACAAAATTTAAAAGCATAAAAACAAGTTAAAATTACAAAATTAAAGATGCTTCCCCATCTTAGCACCATTCTGAATTGTGATCATGGCAGGTAGGGGGGCAACGTTTGACCACTCTCTGGGTGGTTTACAAAATTTAGAACCATAAACATAAGACAGCTGACATTTAAAACATTTTAAACTGTTAAGCCTGGCTACAAAGTCAGTTAAAACCTCAACTTAAGTTGTTGAAATGCCTGGGAGAAAAGTTTTGACCTGGCGCTGAAAAGATAACCGTGTTGGCACCAGGTCTGTGGATAAAAGCTCTAGAAGCCATGGTTTCTTCCAGACAATCGTTACACTTATGGCACAGGCTCCTCGATCTACTGGAGACATGGCTGCTTCATGCCTCATCCAATCTTCCAACATTTGGACGCTCCCTAGCTGTATCTACAGCAAGAGGGATATCTAAGAAGGCTGGAACCTTCTGGGGTTGATCGCATGGAGTGATTCTACGGAGGAGAGCCCCTCTGCGTCCTCGGACCCTGACTCTGACCAAGGGTCATTCTGATCTTCCAACATTAGGACGCTCCCCAGGCTGTATCTACAGCAAGAGGGATATCTAAGAAGGCAGGAGCCTTCTGGGGCTGATCGCACGGAGCGATTCTACGGAGGAGAGCCCCTCTGCGTCCTCGGACCCTGACTCTGATGAAGGGTCATTCCGATCTTCCAACATTTGGACGCTCCCCAGGCTGTATCTACAGTAAGAGGGATATCTAAGAAGGCAGGAGCCTTCTGGAGCTGATCGCGTGGAGCAATTCTACAGAGGAGAGCCCCTCTGCATCCTCGGACCCTGACTCTGATTAAGGGTCATTCCAATTTTCCAACATTTGGACGCTCCCCAGGCTGTATCTACAGTAAGAGGGATATCTAAGAAGGCAGGAGCCTTCTGGGGCTGATCGCATGGAGCAATTCTACGGAGGAGAGCCCCTCTGCGTCCTCGGACCCTGACCATGAGTCATTCCGATCATCCAATGTTTGGACGCTCCCTAGCTGTCTCTACAGTGAAAGGGATATCTAAGAAGGCCAGGTTATATAGGACTTCTGGGGACTGATCGCTTTGAGCGATTCTATGGATGAGAGCCTCCTTTGGTACCGAGCGCCATGGTACCGAGCTCCTTGGTACCAAGTGCCATGGTGCCGAGCTCCTTGGTACCGAGCGCCATGGTACCGAGCTCCTTGGTACCGAGCGCCATGGTACCGAGCTCCTTGGTACCGAGCGCCATGGTACCGAGCTCCTTGGTGCCGAGCGCCATGGTGCCGAGCTCCTTGGTGCCAAGCTCCTTGGTACCGAGCTCCTTGGTATCGAGCTCCATGGTACCGAGCTCCTCGGTGCAGAGCTCCTCGGTGCAGAGCTCTTGGTACCAAAATGAGATGTCTAACATGCAGCTTTGATGTCAAGATGAGATGTCTAGCAGGCAGAATCGACATCAAAGGGTGAGATTCAACTGCCTCTTTTGGTACCAATCTCTTGGTACCAAGAAGAGATGTCTAACATGCAGCTTGAAGTAGACATCTCCCCACCAAGTTAATTAGCACAGCCATTACAGGCTAGCTGCCAATTACAAGGCTGCTCCCTAGAGCTGCTATAGTGCTATTATTTCAACAGAGAGAGTTTTTATGCCTGTGATATCTAGGGGCATCATTCTCGGGTCCCTGTTTGTTTGTTTTTTTAAAAGAAGAGGGACAGAACTTCAACTGAGAATGCCATACGAGTATAGAGATTGGCATCAATTATGAGAGGGACACCTCTTGCAATGGACCCGTAACTCCCGTACCAGGCATCGATACCAACCCCTATATTGGTACATATGCCTTTCTCGATACTGAGCAGCTCCATCGGTATCGCGATTGCCACTGGAGGAAGTTTTCTCACAACTCCCTCTAGCTCTACCGAGATCACTGTCATTGTGACCTGTCCACAGGGCTCAACCATTGCCTCATGATACCATCATGAATGCGTCAGTACGTCCACCTAGTTCTTTTCCTTTCCAGCCCCACTCTGTGGGGTGTCAAAAAGTTCAGCTTAGAACTAAACCTGATTCCCCTCAATCCTTAGAGAGCTCTCAGTGGGACTCAACATAACTCTCTTCTGCATCGCCTGTGGATGGGGTAGCTGTACAGAGTGGAGCCTCCTTTGGAAGACCTATATCACTCTCTGATTTAATATTTGGTCCACTCCTCTACAGATCTCTTCAACCTGTTTTGGATTTGAGACGGCTCCATATGTACATCAGAACCACAAATTTCTGATGACACATAAAGCTCTGCCCCAGAATATTTATAAAATGTATGGCACTGGTCCTTCCGTTCATTTGCCTTCAAGGGGTAGAAATCTACCCATATTTAGACAACTGGCTTCTGGTGGCATCCTAGAAGGAAATGCTATCAAAGGCAAGGTGACTACTCAATTTATTGAGCTCTTTGGGCCTCGTAGTGAACACAGAATCCAGACTCACCCTGGATCTAACAACCCTACATCGGTGTACTTGCACAGACTATTTGCTACGGGGCATGCGCTTTCCCACTTCCTCCCCCATCTCAAGTCCTCATACAAACACTTTCCTGTTCAACTGGGAATGTCTTTGCAGCCCTCATTTTTCCTCTCATTCCATGAGTACTGTGGTATGATAATATTAATATTGTGTAGTCCACACAGTCTCCATCATAGTCACCCCTTGGTGGCTGAGACAGGTGTGGCTTACTCTACTTCTGAAGATATCAGCTAATGGTGACCAATCGGGTTACCATCAGCTCCGCTGCAGCTCCGACGATAAAAAAGTCGTGGTAAGTACCCGACTTTTTAAAACTGGAGTTTCAAGGATTTGCTCCTGGATGGCTTCGGGATGCCAGCTGCATCATATAGATGACCTGCTGCCACTCCGGATGCACCCCGGCCTGGGGCAAAACTCTCGTCAAGATGTTCCCAGACTGTAATTCCTAAATGGGCAATCTTTTGTTTTACAACGCCTGAGTGGGTAGAAGAAAATGAATCTGGGGAAGCCTGACCCTGACACAACAGGAGAGTGGCTTTTGTCTTGCAAGGAGATCTGCTGGGCAGCTGATGAGGAAGCAGGATGTGCTTGGATGTAATTTAGACTGCCTCTAAACACATAAGAATAGAGACAACTGGAGACTGACTGAGGAATCTGTCAGTCAGGCTGTGAGCTTACTGATGTTACTTGGTTGGGCATTGCCCTCTCTCCCCCCGTAGTTTACACCCCTGCATATGCTCAGACCCATGGCATGGGGTATCCCAATACCGTAACTACTTTCGACGTGAGGTCGATTCCATTTTTTCATCCAGCCTGTAGCCTGGCAACGAAGAAGTCATATACTGCACAATGGGATTCTTTTCTAAATACATGGATCTTTAGGGCCTCAAGCCCCATTCAGCCTCCTTAGCTATGTCCTTACACTTACCCCCTATACACTATAGGGCTAAAATAGTTGTCGATATGTGGGTATTTGACTGCTTTACCTGTTTTTGCACCAACCCCGTCGTTAGGGGGTTCCTCTGGGCATTATGAATCTGGCTTCTCTAATTAGGAGTTTCATTCTGGCATGGAGTTTCTCTGTCATGCCACAATCTCTGACATTGAAACCAGTTAAACCAATGGCACCTTCAGATATCACATTAATTTTCTTAGAAAGTTGTTTTCTGATGGCTATATCAACACTACGCAGATCGAGTGAATTATCTGCCTCAGTATTGATGCACCCTACCTGGGCTTCCACACAGGGCTAGAACTGACAGATTTTTTAAGACGCAAGAGTCGCAATGACTCGCGGAGTGGATTGTACATGCTATTAAACTGCCCTACAAGTTGAAGGGCTTGCAACTCATTGGTCCAGTAACAGCTAAGTCGATGCGCAGTGCATCGAAGTCCGTATCTTTAGCAGGGGATTGTCGATCCTGGACTTATGTAAGGCAGCTATTTGGTATAAGTCCTTTAATTTCATTACATGCTACCACTTGATTGTTTGTACCAGGACAAACTGCAATTTGGGGCAAGCAATTTCTTTGTTTTGTGAGGGAACATTGATCTACACCTACCCTCCACCAGGAATTTAGCTTGTTAATCGCCCATATGTGTGATGCACAGAGACCACGAAGAAGAAATGCAGGTTGCTTACCTGTAACTGTAGTTCTTTGAGTGGTCATCTGTGCATTCACACAGCCCACCCACCGTCCCCGCTTTGGTGTCGATGTAAATGTACTGTCGATACCGAGCGGTTTCTCTCCTAGTTATGGGGCCAGCAAGTTGGTCTCTTGGAACTGAGGAGAAAGGCGGGAACACGGAGTCAGTAGACAATGGGGGAGGGGTTCCCGCCAAAAACGTTTGCCTTAGCTATAGAAGTTTCTGAGACAGGCTCCACGCAGGCGCAGAGCCCATATGTGTGAATGCACAGATGACCACTCGAAGAACTACGGTTACAGGTAAGCAACCTGCATCTAGCATGGCAAAGCAGGCTTTGAGCAGAGCATCAGCTTTCTGTGATACTATCTTGGGCTTCCTTTCTTCACCAACCTCCATTTATTTCTAACTTTTTAATTTTTCTTTCACTAATCTCACACACCCTTCCCATGGTGTTTTGTACTGTACTTATTCCACAGACTTTCATGTACATTCTAGTTTAATTATGTAGGTCTATTGAGTTATCTGTGACAACTTGATGCCTTACCACTAGTTAAAGTTAGTTCTCTTCCAGGTCTATCTCTGCTCAATTTGACTCCCTCTTCAGTGTTTTATCATCTTCTTAAATGTCTGAATAGAATTTCATTTAGGCGAGGGATAGTATTGTACATGCTAGCAAGGTGCTTTAGAACATTCTTAATTGTATATTGATGTTCCTTTTAAAATTAGGATTATTCAAGTTCAGTAATTAAGCTCCCACGTGATTTTTTGGCAGACTTGCAGAGTAGTGAGAAATTTGTAGATACTCTAAATCAATAATTTTAGGACTGAGAACAAGTTTGAAGACCATCCTCTTGCTTCTTGTTATTGGATAGAAGATGGTGAAGACCATGAGTTAATGCTAATGGCCTCAAATCGTTAAGGGATGAAACTGATTGTACAACCTACTGTCCTCATGCAGCAAAGTTGAAAAAGGTGAAAAAAAAGAAGAGACGGGATGAGGAAATCTCCTCTGAGGAGTCTCCACGGCGCCATCACCACCAGACCAAAGTTTTTGCCAAGTTCTCTCATGATACTCCTCCACCAGGGTCCAAGAAAAAACATTTATCCATTGAACAACTGAATGCTCGTCGGCGGAAAGTATGGCTAAGCATTGCTAAAAAGGAGCTGCCAAAGGTGAGGTTCGTCAATAGGATAAAAAAAAAAGTGGGGATATGTAGGGAGGGTGAGGGGAGACACATCAATAAGTGCAGGAACACAAACATAAGGTGAGATAGGACTCCTGTCCAGTATCCTGTTATTGGCCAGTTATTTCATAGTCAGTATTGGTTTACAACTAATTTTTTTTACTTTTTTTTTTTAAAATCCTTTTTCTGAGTTTAGTTGAAATAACATTCTTCTGATTACTTTGAAAGGACCAGTAAACTACCATGGGGAAAATAGGGAAAAGCTGGAAAGAAAGGGAGGTATGCAAGTTCATAAAATTTAGCACGTCTAACATAGAATTTGTCTTTGATCTGAGATAGCTACGGGTTAAGGAATGAAAAGAAAATGTCCGTGTTGCTATAAGAAAGAAAAAACTAGTATACTAGTTTACCTTAGGAGGAAAAAAATCTTTACAGAAATTAAAGGGAAAACAATATCTTCCATTCTTAATAGGGCAATTGTTTTTCAGATTTTTTTAAAACTTATTAATGTTACATTTAGTTGTAGCATGAACCATCACTTGATCACAGTTCCGTTTTTCAGCTGAAATGTTTGGAAACTTTCTTCTTAGGGATATGACCGAGTAGTGATCTCCTCAATTCTTTTTTCATTTTAGGCATACAAACAAAAGGTCTCTGCCCGAAACTTGTTCTTAAGCAACAGCAGAAAGGTATGATGCGTCATGCATTATTTTGTACCCTGATAAGGTTGAATTTTATTCTGTGTTGAACTTTTCTGTCTACTTTATTTATTAATTTTGGAAATTTGTATCCTGCGCTTCAAACAAACTACCAGTATGGCTAACAATACCTACAGGGCAATCTAATACATATCTATATATTAAAAAGTCCCATTGAATTTGACAGGGCGTGCTCTCAGGTAAGTGTGTATACTGTACAGGATTGCAACTTTAAGCAAAAATACAAAAAATGCAGACAATCGAAAGTATCAGGATTTAATTAATGTCAAAAGCTCGCAATATTTAAACAGTTTAAATTAAAAGGCTTGGGTAAATAAAAAAGGGGTTGCCAAGTGCTGAAATTTATTATTTATTTATTTACAATATTTATATACCGCTTTCTGTTGTTATTGTTTTTAAATGTTTTTAATGTTTTAATTATTTATTGATTTATCTGGGCTGTTACATTCTTATGTTGTGTTTTAATTATTTTATTGTGCATTTTAACGTGAACTGCTTAGGGATTTTAATATATGAAACAATATAGAAGTATTTTAATAAATAAACAAATAAATAATCGTGAAGAGCTTTAAAGATTGAAAACAGCACTTTGAATTGGGCCCAGAAAGAGACCAGGAGTCAGTAAAGTTGCCAAAGTACAAGTGTACTATGATCATAACACCTCCATTTGCAATCTTGTAGCTATATTTTGAATTAATTGAAGTTTTTGAACAGTCTTCAGAGGCAGCCCAGAATGTAACACATTACATTAGTTTAACCTAGAGTTACTAGAACTGAGGCTAGATTATCTCTGTCCATGTAGGGTCACTAAGCTGGTAAAAAGTGCTCCAGTGACAAAGCTGGATCAAGGAGCATCCCCAAATGGCTGGGTTCAGATGATCATTGGAGGACAAGAAGCCTCCGTGGCTCCCCACCACCACCACATGCGTGCCACTCCTGCACACACCATTTCCTTAAATACCCATGCCACAGCATGGGTTGCCATGTTGTCCAAACCCAGCGAGATGTACAGTGAGGGTGGCTTCCAAACGGCCCCATAACCCCTACAACAAGCCATGATTATAGTTCTCTCAGGCTGATTGAAGGTCTCTTCAGGATGAGCTGTGATGGCACAAGCTCCTTGGCCTAGTCTGCCTTCCCTCAGGGCACACAATTCTTAGTTCTAGGGAAGGTTGGGGAAGGGCTGCCCCAACTGCCCTCTCAAGCCATTGATGGTCCTTTCAGGAGGTTGCATGAGCTCCCAGACCTGGGCCTCTGTCGGAATCCGTTACTGTTAGGGTGACCAGATGAAAAGGAGGACAGGGCTCCTGTAACTTTAACAGTTGCAAAGGACAGGGAATTTCAGCAGGTGTTGTTTGTATGCATACATAACCTGGTGAAATTCCCTCTTCATCACAGACAGTTAAAGCTGCAGGAGCCCTGTCTCTTGACCACGTACAAAAGAGGGCAGGGCTTCTCCAGCTTTAACTTTGTGATGAAGAGGGAATTTCAGCAGATTCTGCATATATACAAATGACACATGCTGAAATTCCCTTTTCTATGAAACTGTTAAAGATACAGGAGCCCTGTCCTCCTTTTCATATGGTCAGCCTAGTTACTGTGCTCAAGCACCAATTCAGGACTGAGAATCTGCTCTTCATCTTTTGTTTCCATAACAGAACCAATATAAAGCTTCATAATTTTGCTTGAAGCATTTAGAAAAAAATCACTTTCTATTTCTCTGAGAGAAGAAAGCACTGTTTCTGTAATAGGAGTAGGTTGACGTCTGTTGACTTTTGAGGGGTTTTTTTTTGCAAATGTTTTTCTATATTTTTGTTATATCTGATTTCATCTGCAAAGATTCTATATCTATCTATCTATCTATCTATCTATCTATCTATCTATCTATCTATCTATCTAATCAGATGCTGTGAAGAAACAGCAAATGTAAATTTCAGCTGTAGAACTAAGACCAGATTTGTCCTGCACAAGACTTTCAGTGCATCAACTTACTTGCCTCCACTGCCTGTTCCTTGGATATTTATCTGGCAATTATTTTAAAAGACCATCTTTTTGGTTGCTCCCCTGGCAGCTGGCTCATCAGTGTATGAGAGAGGTGCGTCGAGCAGCTATCCAAGCCCAAAAGAACTGCAAGGAGACTCTACCAAGAGCACGACGTCTTACGAAAGAGATGCTTCTTTACTGGAAGAAATATGAGAAAGTGGAGAAAGAACACCGCAAAAGAGCAGAAAAGGAGGCATTGGAGCAGCGCAAACTGGATGAGGAGATGAGAGAGGTGAGAATAAACCATAGATAGATGAAAACTGAAGACAATGGAACTAAGATATTAACCCCAAGTACTACAGTGGTCTATATGTTACGAAAATCAAATCCACTAGATGATTTTTTTTCTTTTGAGATTATGATCCAGTTGTTTCTGTTTAATTGCAAACTAAAAAGACTGCAAAATTACTTGCATCACCAGTTACTTAGAGGAAGGACCTTAACATTTCAAGACATATTGATCCAGGACTTAGTGCTAGTTTTTAAAGTCTGCCTAATGATCTAGGTGTGTTTTGGCCTGCATGCCATAATTTTCTATGCTAGTCTGCTAGGACTTATATTTTTGGTGTACTTGGAAAACTAGTTTTCCTTTGGTTGAGAAAAATCTCTCTTTACAGCCATCTGTAGAGCAGTCTTTACTGATTGCCAGCCACCAGAGAGAGAGAGACCTGGCTGCATTTCTTTTCATCTGGAAATGGCAGCTGCTGTTTCTTGCCTGAACTCCATTTTATCTTTTATTTACGTAGTTAGGCCAAGGCCTAGTTTACTGTATAAAATATGATGTCTTTGCATTACCCGTCTTCTCAGTGTTAGTAAGCAAAAACATCTCAGACCTTACAAGTATATAGATGTGTTGGGAGAGGTAGCTTTAACCAATGATAGTGTGCTGAAATTAAAAAGACAGAAGAACATAATTGTCTTATTTATACTATGTTGTAAAAATTAAATGCATTATGCTAAAAAAAATATTGAAGTCCTTAAGATGTGAAATTATTTTCTGTGTTTTGTTGTAAATTATTTTAGGCTAAGAGGCAGCAGAGAAAACTTAACTTCCTGATTACACAAACTGAATTGTATGCACATTTCATGAGCCGCAAACGAGATATAGGACATGACGGAATCCAGGAGGAGATCTTAAGGAAACTTGAAGACAGCTCTATCCAGAGGCAGATTGATATTGGAGGAGGGGTCGTTGTCAACATTACCCAGGAGGATTATGGTAAGGAGTGGGATTGAACTCCAACAGGATTTAAGGAAATTTTGGAAGTCATCACAGGGTTGAGCTTTCAAATATATTTAAATAACACATCTATAAAGTCTTGAGTATTAATCCATGTGGCCTTTTTTAATTTGGTGGTATTTTCAGATAGTAACTACTACAAGGTTCAGGCGCTGAAGAATGCCGAAGATGCCTACCGGATTCATCAGGCCCAGGCAAGTATTGAGAAAAGACTTATGAAGTAAAAGGTGAAATGTTCTAAATATAGAGTGCCTGGAGTTGTAATGGGATATTTCAGTCTTCCTTGCAAATTACTAGTTTTAATCTGGGCACCAGGTTACTGTTACTTTGTTATAATTTCCCTATCAAGTGTATGAAGAGAGAATCCTGCTTCTCCTGATTATAGTATGTTTTAAGAAGTGAAGGGGAAATCACTTGGCCCAGAGCGTGGTCTGAAGGCACATGAGGCAGCCACCTTGCTGAAGCTGGGCCTGGTCATTGCTTGGGAGACCTCTTGGAAACCCCATGTTGTAACCACCTTGAGTGAGAAAAAAGGTGGGATGTAAATGTAATTATAAATATAAAAATAAAATCATATTCAAATAAGCTTATTAGACCTGATCGTTTGCATGTTTACTCAAACGTAAGTTTGTGGTGGCTTGCATAGGATTACAGCCTTAATAATTTTTTTCTTTCTCCTTGCTTAGACCAGGTCATTTGATGAAGATGCTAAGGAGAGTCGGGCAGCAGCACTTCGTGCTGCCAACAAATCTGGCACTGGCTTTGGAGAGAGCTACAGCCTTGCCAACCCATCTATCCGGGCAGGAGAGGACATTCCGCAGCCTACCATTTTCAATGGTAAATTGAAAGGTTACCAGCTGAAAGGCATGAACTGGCTGGCCAACCTTTATGAGCAGGTATGTTTTGATGCTAGTGTTTAGAGACAAATTCCTTTTTGGTTTGGCTTCAGATAAAGGGGTGGATTACACTTGCATGTATTGGGTTCATAATCTTTTAATTTAAAAGATCTTTTATGAAGACAAATCCAAGACATTTTTTTTTCAAGGAGAGGTAGCGTTATGTAACTCCCCTCAAATAGCATCTGATGGTATTTGAAGGAAGATAGTAGGCTTCAATATTGTACTGATTTTCTAGCTATCTCTTGTGCATATTTTTAGACTAAATACCCAGACTAAATTGTAAAGTGGCTGCCATTCTTGCAGGGCATCAATGGAATCCTGGCAGATGAAATGGGGCTGGGTAAAACAGTGCAGAGTATTGCCTTGTTAGCGCACCTGGCTGAGGTAGGTGGATTCTTCGTTGCTCTCTCCCCTGACCGAAGGCAGGTACTTAATAGACGGTTCAAATGGGCCCTAGTTTATTTATTCCTGTACTAACATTTGTTTTCATTCCGTACATCACCAAAACTAGTTTGAATTTTCTTGTTCTTCGGAGCCTTTCTTGGCCTTACATATCTGTGTTACCTGGTACATATTAACTTCCAATCTCCATCCCTACTGCTCCCTTATCCAACTGTGTCCTCTCCCTTCACCTTTGACTTTTGTCTGATTTAAAATGCAAGTCCAGTTGTGTCCGTGAAGAGATCAGTGTTATCTTTTCATGCTATACAGCAAAAGTGTTGAACCTTGGGCCTGCGGGCCAAATCTGGCCTATCTCATGTTTCAGTCTATCCCTCCAGAGTTCCCCAGGTGGCCATGCCCCCTTCATCTGGCCCCACCCCTTCTCCAACTGCCAATCATTTGGTGGTTTCCCAGCTTTGCACGTTTTTCCCCCATGCTGAAAGGTTGAAATTCCTCAGCTGTGGCTTAGATACTGGCAGTAACAACTTCAAGCTAAAATTTGCTGGTACTTCAGCCTGCCACCTTTTGCATTTGACTCCGCCTACCACTGACAGCTTCTCCAAAATTGAATCTGCCCCTCAGGTGAAAGAGGTTCAACACTTCTGTTGTACAACATCTGGTACTTTCAATTTCTGCTTAGTAGCAGTAGTTATATAAAGGATTGCTCTGTGAGTTAAATGAGTAACTACTCTGAACCTTAAAAAGTGCAGAAGGTGCTAGTGGAACACAACAAAGACAGTGCTGTGGTTCGTAGTATTCATTTCTTACAAAGAAATATTTAGGTTCACTAGTTTTCATATCTTCATCTGTTTTGTGAAGAAATACTATGGATATGGATGGAGACCTTAAGATAGATAGATAGATAGATAGATAGATAGATAGATAGATAGATAGATATGGTGAACCTAGTTATATATAGTTCCAGTAGGAAGCTTTGTTATAACCTGTATATTTCCCTTCTACACAGCATTTGCTATTCATTTTAATATTGTATAAAATGTTGTTTCCCTTCAATTAAGGCTTTTTCTTCTTCCAGAGAGAGAATATCTGGGGACCCTTTTTAATTATTTCACCGGCTTCCACATTAAACAACTGGCATCAGGAGTTTGCCAGATTTGTTCCTAGATTTAAGGTAACAAGCATACTTGGGATGATTCCAGAAATTGAACTCCCTTGATTGTTTCAACTCTCTTAGCTTGAAAATTGAGAGGCCGTAAGAAGCCTGATTGCACGGCATTGTTCCTTGTCTATTCTTCCAACCATTTTTGCTCTAAGCCCCCTAATAGTTTCCTAATTTACTGGTGGGTAGCCTTTTGTGGTCTATTTAGTCTCATCACCCAAATGCCTGACCAGTAAGCCCGTCTTTACACTTTACATGGCAGCTGGGTTTACCAGTGTTTCTGACAGTAAACCTGTAATGTGTGAAGAGGGTATAACAAGTCCCTAAACACAAAGCAGATAACAACTCCCTAATATATGTATAATGCGAGTGTTGAGGATATAGGTTTCTGCTTCACACTTTACACACATATCACAAGAAACAACATTTTAATCTGGTTGTTTCATAAAATGGAAAACTGGTTTTATTTGCCAATCACAGGTCTTGGAGAAACTATAACACAGTTCCTACCTTTTGTACAGTTCCTACTTTTATCAGGAGGTGGAAGTATTTCATTAATTTCACTACATTTGAAAGAGAAATTGTTGCTCTAGAACAAAGTACGCTGCTTCACTTTCTGTTGTGGTTGAGAAATTAATTACAAATAGGGGCATTAAAGAAAGGAGTGTATTTCTGCTGCTTCATCTGCCTGCTGTCCTTCTCATCAAAACACAGAGTGAAATAATAAAGTAAATAATTCATAATTGTGAGCTACCATTCAATAAGTTACTAAGGGTGTTTCTAGAAGGACAACTCCCAGTGTTACCAGTCAGAAAAGCCCTGTGCATCTTCTCTGTCTTTTCTTCCTTAATGGATTTTTTTTGAGGTAAGAAAAAAGAGAGAAGAGAAGTTGGGAAAACACTGGAGAGTTACAAATGGAAGATGACATTATCTGGACCACAGTAAGATTCTTGTTTGAAGTGAACCCCTTGGACAAGTAAAGCCCTGCTCTAGGTGGTGCTGCCTTTGAAGATGGTTGAGAAGCAGCAGGCAGATTGAGAGCAGGAACCAGAAAGTGAACATATAGCGCCACTTCTAGCACACTTGCTGTCTGTATATTTCCAATCCTGACTCAGCATGCTGGTTTTAGCCTATAAAGCCTTGCATGGCTTGGAACTACAATATGTTGCGGAACGCCTCTCCCATCATGAGCCTACCTGTATGCCATGCTCATCATCTAAGGCCTTCTTCTAGCTGCCTCCTCCAAGGGAAGCTTGGAAGGTGGCAACAAGGGAGAGGGCTTTCTTAGTGGTGCCCCCCCCCCCAATTCTGCAATGATCTCCCCGGGAAGGCCAACCTGACACCAACATTGGTATCTTTTCAGGTTAACCAGGTTAAGATCGTCCTCTATTCTGAGGCATTATTTGGCAGCATAAGATAAAAGTTTTTAATCAAGTCCTGGGATTTCTTATTGTTGATAGTAAAAAGTTGTTTAGGAGTGTGTGTGCATATGTTTGTATATTTTCTATTTATATGTTTGTATGTTAGTGGTTTGTATATTATGTGCAATATTGTATTTTTAACATTTTTAATCTTTATGAACTGCCGAGATAACTTTGGCTATTGTGCAGTATAGAAATGTAATAAAATGAAAGCATCCTAAATTGGGCAAAGGACTATTTTAATGGTAATTTAAATCAATCCACACAGTGGGCCATTAAGTTGGTAAACTTTGCTGCTTGATATTACTCTCTGTGGCTTTGCTAAGCTTTGTCCTGTGAACAAGCTCCCTAAGAACCATCCTGCTTACAAATACTTTTGTATTTTTCTTTTAAGTTAGAAATAACAGTCTGATTTTGCCCGGCTGGGTAATAATGCTTTCTGAGACATTTGATAGGGCACAAATATGAAAGGTGTGTTAAAAGGTACTTATTTGGAATGTGTTTGTGTATACATTCTAGGTGCTACCTTACTGGGGAAATCCCCATGACCGAAAAGTGATCAGGAAATTCTGGAGTCAGGTACTATCCCCCTTGCTTTTTAAAAAACCTTACCTGATTCTTGTCTCTTTACAAAAGAATGTGAGAATATATTCCAAAAAGAAAGATGTTGAATAAACCTGTAGTTGTTTTCTCCTTCTCTGTTTTATTTTAATATTCATCCTCCTTGCAACACCATCCTCTACATTTCCTTTTATTCATGTCTTTAACACCCTTCTATCTTCCATGGTTCTTTAAACCAATTTCCATTATGCTTCCTAACACAACCTACCTGCCATCATGCAAACCTCATAAATCCTGCACAATCTCAGAATCTACACTGCCTCTCCTTCCTCCCCTCTTCCATGTTGTTTGTCCCCTGAACCTCTGAAAATTCCCCAATATTTGAGCATTTAAGAGAGGAAACTGCAGAAATGTTGGCCTTTAGAGCAGGGCTGGACAAGATGCGGCCCTTGCTGACCCCCACCACCAAAATTTGCAGTAGCAGCTGGGGGGGAGCATCAATTTACCACTACAGAGCAATAAATAAGTTACATTTAGCTTGTTTTAAGCTAAATTTGACTTAATTACTACTTCGCTGCTGAATTTTGGTGGCAAATCACTGACTATTTTGTTGCCAGCGTGGGTGTATGAAGGGATTTGTGGGGCACTGGTGGGGGTGAGGCCTATGGAGGATGAAAAGGCTTCCAGACTCCTTGCAGTTGCCTGCCCCTGCTTTAGGGCAGTCGCAGTGAAAGTCTGACTGTGTTTAGGAGTTCACTTCCTGACTGACAGAACCACATGTTGCTCTGGAATCATACGATGCAAAAGCCTCCCACCCAGGAAAACAGAAGTATTCTTTAAGGACGTGCCTGCTGCTACTGCAGTGGGAAGTCCCTAAATTCATTTCGTTGTTCCTAATAATGTTTTGTGGATTTTATTTAATTAACCCAGACACTGAATTTGGGAAAGTATGGAAAAAGTGATGTCAGAATTTCTGAACACAAATATACAACCTTTGTACACTAATGAATCAACTCAGTTTATATAATCCCAATATATTTTCCTCATTGCAGAAGACTTTGTATACTCAGGACGCTCCTTTCCATGTGGTGATCACCAGTTATCAGCTTGTAGTCCAAGATGTGAAGTATTTCCAGCGCGTTAAGTGGCAGTATATGGTGCTTGATGAGGCGCAAGCACTCAAGAGTAGCTCCAGGTAATTCAGGAAGAAAGAAAAAGAAACCTGGATCTTTTGACTGGTGACTGAAAATAAACTAGGATATGGCAGATATATACATTGTCAAAAATGCTGAATGTTCTGCTCTTTTTCTCGTGTGTGTGTGTGTGTGTGTGTGTGTGTATATATATATAAATATATATATATATATATGGGGTGCATGATGAAGCTTACCTATCTCCTCAAGATACCATGACTTCTAGTTTGGATGTCGACTATTGTAATAGCCTAGATGGATATAAGCCCAGCGTCAGCACTCAGCATGGTTGGGTCTGAGGGGGCCCACCTGGAGTGACTCCTCTCTCCTTTTTAAAAAATCTTTTTTAAAAAATTGCCTATAGAGAAGCCTGGGTGAGACAATTGGCCATGCTGTCATGGCCACCCTCCTCCTCAATGCCTCTGGTAAGCACATCTAGGGCGAGGCCCAGAGGTATTGAAGAGGAGGAAGAAGATGGTGATGTGTGGCAGTGCTGGGCCAGGCCAGTAACAGAAGGGAAGTGCTTCTGATCTAATCCCGGTATGTGGTGGCTGAAGTGTGACTGGAGAACCCAGAATAGCCGAGGCGCTGGTGCTTCTCTGCTACTTGCTGCCAGACACTGCCACTTTTGCCATCCCTGCCTGTCTAGGCAGCAGCTTGGAAGATCCACCACCTGTGCCTCTCAGGGCAGGCAGGAACAGTGGAGAAGTAGCAGTGCTGATGGCCAGCAGTAGAGGAGATGCACCACCTCCTCTGCTAATCTGGTCTCCCAGCTGGCTCCTTTTAAAAAAGTGTCTCTGCTACTCAGTGGTATGGTGCAGCCCAGGTAGTGCAAGCAGTGGTGTTCTCCCCACCACCACCTTCTGTATTTGGTAAGCCCACAGGGGACGGGGAAGCTAGTCTGTACCAGGTGGAGGTATGGGCAGGCAAACCATCCCAAGGGAGAGAAGCCAGCCAGGGAGAATGTGAAAGCCAGCTGGGCTGGGCATGGAGGGCAGCTTGCCAGGGCCCTCTCAAACATGGAGGCAGCCCCAGATGGGTATAAGGTGCTCCTGCTTTAATCTGAAAGGAACATGGTAGCGTTTGGCTTTAAAATTCTGTGTTCCCAACTGGATAAAAGAAACTGCTCCCCCAGTCTGTTTTAACTAGTTGTTGAGAAAAGATCAGTACCCACTCCTTGACAGGGTGGGGGAGTTGGTTTTACTAAGAGGGAAAGCTTTGACCTATAAAGTCCTGTACAGCTTGGGTCCAGATTAACTGAAAGATTGTATCCCCCTTTATTTATTTATTTATTTGTTTGTTTGTTTACAATACTTCTATACCACTCTTTATCCAAGGATTTTGGAGCGGTTAACAAATATGAGGTAAAAGGATTAAAACAGAATAAATACATCATTAAAAATTGCATTTTAAAGAATAGATACAGATTAAACTGTGGCTGGTTATTAAGGGAAGCCTTCCTGAAACAACACCATTTTCAGGAGGTGCCAAAAGGAGTACAAAGTTGGCACCTGCTTGACCTCCAGAGGCATGGAATTCCATAGGAGGGGGGCCACCACACTGAAGGCTCTTCTCCTGGTGGACTCCAGTCGGAGGATGGGTCTATGTGGAACCCCCAGGAGCATGCCCTCGGATGACCTCTGACCAGGCAGGTTGGTGAGGGAGAAGGTGCTCTCTCAGGTATCCTGGTCCCAGTTTGTTTAGGGCTTTGTAGACTAGTACAAGAACCTTGAACCTGGGCTGGTAGCGAATAGACAGCCAGTGCAGTTCCCTCAGCAACGGAATTACATGCTGAAAAGGGGGCAGCTCCTGACAACAGCCAAGCTGCTGCATTCTGCACTAGCTCCAGCTTCCAGAGCAGCTTTAAGGGCAGCCCCACATAGAGCACATTGTAGTAATCTAGTCTTGAGGTCACTAAGTACCACCAGTACCACCTTGGCCAAGCAATCCTGTCCAGGAGAGGCCATAGCTGGCAAACCAAGCGAAGCTGGTAAAACGTACTCTGAGCTGCTGTGGCCACTCATGAGCCTGCCCGTGCCCTGAGATCTTCAGGGCCCTGCCACCATCACAGGCATGCCTGGTGGGAACACGGGAGAGGGCTTACTCAGTGGCTGCTCCAAGGTTCTGGAACTTCCTTTTCTGGGAAGCTCCCTCCTTGCTATATTTCCAGAGGCAGGAAAAAAACATCCTTGTTCCAGCAGAATAGTCTGGACTTCTGTTAATGCGCTGGATTTTTTTTTAATTTGTCCTTTGCTTTTTAATCTTTAAATGTTTTAATATTATAGATGGCTTAATTATATTTTTAACCTTTGTATATTTCTACTGATATGTTTTAGTTGTATATGTATCAGTGTTGTAAAGCTGCCTTGAGTCCCAGTATGGTGAAAAAGGCGGGATACATAATAAATATGAATATAAGAATAAGAACAACAACAATATTAATAAAGCTACTGATCATAAACCTAGTTATAGGCATGATCGGTGGCTTTCCAATCAAGTGAAACCGACATAACTGTATCTATTTATGGCTTCATACAGTAACATAGGAGTGTCTTATAATTTGTTTACATCACATTTCCTATCTAAAGTAGTTTAGGAAAGGGATAGAGTAGATGTACATAAAATGGTAGAAAAATATATGTAGTCATTTCTCTTTCCTAGTAGTTATCTTTTTAAATAATCTTAAAATGTTAAATTGTTGTGATTTCCTTTATTGCCACTCTTTTACCATAGGAAATTTTTAATAATTAAAATATGTTGGTATTTCAGTGTCCGTTGGAAAATTTTGCTTCAGTTCCAGTGCCGAAATCGACTATTGCTGACTGGGACACCCATCCAAAATACCATGGCTGAGGTATGCATGCTTTGTTCTCGTTGGATCCCACTGTTCTAGATTAGTTCATAAACAAAAGTTGAGAGAGCCAACCATTCTGATCAAAGAAGCAATATGTTTGTTTAGGGAGAACTATGCACTCAAGTTGAAGGTTTGAATTGTTTTAGCTTCAGCGGTTCCATAATTTTCCATTTGAAAGGTAACTCTATAGTAGTAGAAACTGCTGAGCAGAAACAAAGTTCTAGCTAAGAACTTGTTTCTTCTTGTATGTTCATATCATTTCTTTGTTCTTGGTCACTATGCCACAATAACTAATAACAAGGGATCAAATGATGGGTAGCAATCAACTGCGTTGAAAAGTTTGTTGAAGATGTACGATAAGCCAGTTATTGGCTTTTCAAGGGATAAATATGTGATTCTCCTTTTTTACAATTCTTTATGTAGTTTGAATATCTGCATAAGCGGACCATGATAAATAAGTGAAACATCGTTGTTGCTTAGTGTTTGACTGGTGCTATGCAGATTGCAGTTTCGACATTCAGTGGGAAACCCTTCAATAGCTGCGGAGGGGGTCCTGGTCATTGAAGATCTTTTCTTCTCTTTGCTTAAAGCAGGGATGGGCAACTTGTGACCCTCCGGTTGTTGGATTGCAACTCCCGTAATCTGTTACTATTGGCTATGCCGGCTAGGTCTGTTGGCAGTTGCAGTCCAGCAACATCAGGAGGGCCACAAGTTGCCCACCCTGGCCTCCAGCATCTTGTAAATGGAAGATCTTAGTTGCCATAATGTTGGGTTTGGTCCATATGGTCTCCTCTCTCCCTTTTTTGCTTAATTCTCAGAAGAGGACACCCACCATGACTGAAGCAGCAAGGGGTGCAATCACTAAAATGCAAATAGGCATCCATTCTACTGAAGATTTACTATGAAGGGTGGGAGATTTCTCTACCTTTCACAGTGTATCATTGCAGGATTGGCAGAAGGGCAACATTCTGTACTTCAGAGGCAGTCAGGGCATTTACCTCTTGTAACTAGAAGATTACAAGTCTGTGTCTGTATTTGCAACTCCATGTGCTCCTTTCCCAATAGGGAAGCTCGTTAGCCACCCATATGTGTGGCTGTGGCACCATTCAAAGAAAACAAGGTTTCTGGAGTTTGCATAATCACATTGTTGCTCTCCTCCCTTTTGGAGATCACCCTCTGCCCAGAGCTTTATTCCCATGGTTGGGTAAAGAACTGAGGAGGGAAAGGTCTTCCTCAGTCTCCTATCAGATGTGGGAAGGAACATCTCTATTATACTTACTGACGGGTTTTCTTCTAAGTTGTCAACCCAGTCAGCCACCTGTGTATGATTGTGTGTACGTTTTTAAAGAAGAAGAAGAAGTTGTTACTGGCAAGCAAACTTGTTTTTAGCCTATTTGATATATTCATTAAAAGCCTGTGTAGTATGGTTATTTAGTGGAGTAACTTCTTCTAATGCCTTCTTTTGCACTTGTGCCGCAGCTCTGGGCTTTGCTTCATTTCATTATGCCGACGTTGTTTGACTCCCATGAAGAATTCAATGAGTGGTTTTCTAAAGATATCGAAAGCCACGCAGAGAATAAATCTGCCATTGATGAGAGTAAGTACTGTGCGGGAATTTGCATCTTCTGCACCAGAGTCCCACAGCTGCCCACAACTACCAGAATAAAGTGTTAACTGTTGCTTAAATTGTTTTACAACTCTGGATTCACACAGTTTTTTTCTGTAGTATTGAGGATTCTTTTTGTGGAATCTGAAGCAATAAGGCTGTTGATGAGTTTGTGGGAAGAGCAGCAGCAATAGTTTAAGGAAGGGAGAACATAGTAACACTCGTGGCATCCTGAGAAGTGCAAGAGAAGGGACCACAGCTGTAGGATATCCATCTGCCATTGACCCTAAGCTCCACAACTAAAGATTTTGTAAATAAATTCCCACAAAATTGCTACAATGGTAGAAACATGGAGCCCCTGTTATTTTAACCACGATCGATATGCTTGTTTCCAAGTTCAAAACTGAATCACTAATGTCCTAATGTGCTCACTTTAGATTCTAGACATGGACTGAATCCCTTCAGTTTTATAAAATGGTCACTAGCACAATTATGTGATTGACTAACTGAAATCATAAGTAGTAAAACATTGTTTTTCAGCGTAGCAGTAATTGCAGGTTGTCTTTTCTCTCAAATTTCAGATCAGCTGTCACGCCTGCACATGATCCTGAAACCTTTTATGTTGAGAAGAATCAAGAAAGATGTGGAAAATGAGTTGTCAGACAAGGTGCCCAACAAAACTTAGCTGAACAATGAAACTCTTGCCTCCTGTTTGCATTTTTCAGGATTTTATTACTGTGTAGTTTTTGTGTCCTATGTTAAATCACATTTCTAAAAATCTCATGTTTTCAAACATCCAGTGGCTCATTTCACACAGTCACAGTCAGCCCAAGGCATTTTGCTGCCTGAAGCAGAGCTACAAATGCTGTTGCCCCCCACCTCACTCCTCTCCAAGTCAAGATGCCTAAGGCCACCATGGCTAAGGGGAGACATGACCCAGAGTCATCCCATGATGCAGATTGGTGGGAGATTCAGGACAGATAAAAGGAAGGACTTCTTCACACAGTGCATAAGTTAAACTATGGAATTCACTACCACAAGATGTAGTGATGGCCGCCAATTTGGGTGGCTCTAAAAGGGGGTTGGATAAATTCCTGGTAGAAAAGGCTGTCAATGGCTACTAATCCTGATGGTTAGGTGCTGCCTCCAGTATCAGAAGCAGTAAGCCTATATACACCAATTGCTGGGGAACATGGGTGGGAGGGTGCTTTGCAACGTGTGCTGTGGGTTTGTGATCAATAGCTGTTTAGCCACTGTGAACAGAGTGCTGGACTAGATGGACCTTTGGTCTGATCCTGTATGGCTCTTCTTATATTCTTATCTCAGCCAAATTATGTTGGCATCTGTGGCAGAAAATCCCACAAGTGCCCCCCATTATCATCATCATCACCGTCACCATCTTCCCATAATAATAAATTAAATAACAATTTGATGACCTTTAGTGCCACCCCAAATCAGTGCTCGCAGTGGAGGAAGGGGGAGCGGTGATGTTTGCTGGTTCTTCCTAAACTGTTCTAAGAAAAGCTGCTCCAGAGTGTTGTGAACCCTCTGGAACCATCTGGGAAGTGGCAGTAAGGATCCTGCAGTGGGTCTCAGTCACCTCCGTAAATGGATGGGGAGCCCTTCCATTCATGTAAGTGATACTTTGGTACCAGCATAATCGGATGGTATCCTCTTGTACTCTCAGAACTCATGTATTCATATAAAAATTGACCATCATTATTATACCATAATAATAAATTAAATAATAATTTGCTGCCCTTCAGTGCCACCCCAAATCAGCTGCCTGAGGCAGGCACCTCTCTTACAAAACAAAGTCAGTCATATCGGTTTGCACATAAGAGCTTTTGGTGTGGGTGGATTGGCTTTTAAGACAATGCCAGGTGTATAATTATACAAAGAGCATTCTAGCTGGCATTGAATCATGGCACTGTATTGTTTAATTCTTCAGTTCATGAACCTCTGCACAATCCATATAATGTATGATGATTTGTAACATTTGCTAGCTTAGTTTGCAATTTAGGCTGTGATCCTCTGGATCCATGGAACTCTCTCTCTCTTGGGAAATGGAGTGAGCCCCCCCTCTGTCTTTGCATTTAAGCACGCTCTGAACATTTATATTTAGTGTATTATAAGTTTTCATCTGGATGTGCGTCATTTTTTAAAGAAGATATTTTACTGGTGCTGCTTTATGTATTTTTTTTTTTACATCATGATTTTATTGCTTTTGGTACCCCACCCTTCCATTGTAAAAACATTTCCTGGGTAGTTTACAAAAATCATACTAAAAACAAGGGTAAAATAAAGATAAAAACAAAGACATAATGAATGAATAAATGAATGGCAGCAATAATAACAATAAGGAATACTATATAGCTCTGTCTAGTCAACCAACTCCTATATGTGGGAAGGGATTGAGATCACGCCAGCCCACTCCTACCTCATGGTGCCTCTGCTATTCATACATTGGATATAGCCATACATGTATATGCAGATATAACCACCACACATAGGATTGCATTCTTCATTCATCATAAACCTTTCCCATGCTACTTACAGTGAACTGGAAAACAAATCTGCCATTGATGAAAGTGAGTACTGCGTAGGAAACTGCATACTTTCTTCACCAGAGTTGTGCAACTCTAAATTTTAAATTCCAGCAAAATACCATGACCAGAATAAACTACGTGAAGTTACCCAGTTATCTTATTAAAAGTAGAAGTAACCTTGCAGCATTCTAACTTTTTCTTAGAGAGGGCCATGCTTTTCACTATTTGGTGGTATTTAACAATATTCCACGCAATTTATGGGAGTGTGATGTTTCCTATCCAAATATTCTTAGCCAAGAAGAACACTTGAACTGCAGAAATTATCACATGGCAAATATTTCTGGGCGAGAGCTCTTCTCTCTTATGATAATTCATGGACTGTGTGCATTGAACTTGGCTTTAACTGTGTATACTGAATCTTCTGTTGCCAAGATGAACGGAATGCCGCCATGAAGAACCTTGGTGGCGGGCCTTCTCTGTAGTGGCACCTACCCTCTGGAAAACCCTCCCTCGTTCATTTAGGGAGGCAGAAAACGTTACAACTTTTAAATGCCTCCTGAAGACATACCTTTTTACACAGGCTTTCCCTGGTTTTTAATGTAGCTCATTTTATACTGCCTTTTTAACTTTTTGGTGTTTAAATTTATGTTATTGTTTTTATGGTTTTTAACTGTGCACTGCCCAGAGAGCTTCAGCTGATGGGCAGTATAAAGATGTAATAAATAAATAATAAAAATAATAATAGTTTGATCTGTTTTACTCTCTTTCAGATTGAGATTCTTATGTATTGCCAGCAGACCAGTCGACAGAAATTATTGTACCAAGCTCTGAAAAACAAGATTTCCATCGACGATCTTTTGCAGTCCTCCATGGGCACAACCCAGCAAGCACAGAACACTACCAGTAGCCTCATGAATCTAGTCATGCAGTTCAGGAAGGTGAGTCACTCTGAAATGCTTGGCTGATGACCTCTAGAACAAAAGTGGCCATATACCCACATTTGAGTGCAAGACTAACACATTACGGTCCTTCCTCACTTGTGACCTTTATATTATAGCTTGTAGTTTGCAGTTGGGGTTCTTGCCATGTCATGGGAAAAATGAGTGTTTTGGAAGGGAAACAAGATAGTGGATGGAGACTCAAAGGTATGGGAAATTATATTGCTTAGACATCATATGTGCCCAGCCTAAAATAATTAATATTTTTTAATTACAGTCCTCAAAACACTTATTATGAAGTTGTCCCTTTTGGCTTATACTTTACAATTTGTTTAGGATATACTTTACAGTTTTCAAACATTTGTAATAACTAAATTATGCACATGATTAGTTTTCCCAGCAGTTTTGACTTCTTACATTTCGTTATAGGTCTGTAATCATCCAGAACTCTTTGAACGACAAGAAACATGGTCTCCATTTCACATTTCACTAAAGCCATACCAGATTTCAAAATTTCTCTACCGTCACGGGCAGATCAGGGTGTTTAACCACTCAAGGGACAGGTAGGCAATGTTTGTGATCTCTTCAACTTCTCCAGTTCCACCTGGAGTCAGTGGGGACTTCTGCAACCACTGCTGTGAACAAGAGAGATATAGGCTGCATTCGGACAACACATTTGTCAGTGGTGGGTTGAGTAGCCAACTCACAGTTGGTTATTTTGTGGGTACTCCCCACACAACATATTCCTACACATCTGTGGGTGGTTGGGGGTGGCGTTGAGTGGACTAATAGTCAACCCAGCATTTGACTGACACAGCCCCCGCCCCTCTCCCCACCTTCCCTCCTCCCTCAGTCCTCCCAGTTCTATCCCAGCAGCCTCTGCAAGTTGCACCAGTTGTAGCAGAGTGGCAGCCACTGCTTTGTTTGCTCTTGTCGTCTGCCTCTATGGGCTTGTGTTTTAACCCACTCACCACACACCATTAACACACCCCTCCACCCAACACTTTAAACAACTGGCTTCGAGCTAAACAACTTGCAAGCCAGTTGTTTCTCTCAGTTGCTTATTTAGGCGGAATAGCATACCGTCAGTAATCTGTGAGTGGCGTATTACCCTCCACACAACACAATCAGCAACACAACTAACGATCCCCCCCCCAGTTGCTTAATGTGTTTCCGAATGCAGCCCCTATCTCTTTCCTTCTGACTTTGTTGATGAGTTAAGAAGCCTAACTTACCCTCACAGGGTTGTTAGGCAAAAACAATGCTCTGTGTTCCTTAAAAGAAGGTTGGGATACAAAGATAACCAACAAAACTTTGAACTGGATTTATATTGTCACATCTTAATTCTTCTGTTGATTTTTAGGTGGTTGCAACTTTTACTTTCTCCTTTTGCAACGGACCACATCCAGCAATCTCTCTTTCACAGGAGGGGTAAGCTAAAGTCCTTGGAAAACATTAGAATGAAATTAACTCATACAATTAAATGCAGTGTGCTGTTTTATTAGTAACCAGTTTTTCCTCTTTGAGATTAAAGTTCCAAGGAAAGCAGAGCTATGAACTTTTTCGTTCACTTATTCCACTGCTGAATTGTTTTATATTTCAGTTTCCTAATGTTTAACCTAAATTACCTTCCTGAAGATGAAACCCTTTGTTTCTCATCCTCTCCTCAATGGATGAAGTGAACAACCGTTCATAATCTTTATGACATCCTCCAAAATATCTGAAAACTATTGGTGTCTATCACCACCGCCCCTCTCATCTTTTACTTAGTGTTTTCTTCAATTGGTTTACCTTTCAAACACTTTATATTTTTCATAGCTCTGTTTTTATTTATTTTTAGCTACAAAGATTATTTTTAAGACTACACTGCCCAGAACTGAATACAGTACTCCAAATGAGAGCATGCTAGTGCAAAGTAAAATGTTATTTTACTACTTGGATATTATAATGAATCCTAAACTATATCCATCTTTAGCACTAAATGATCATATCATTGACTCCTCTTCATTTTGTTACCTACTGTAACCGCCAAATCCTTCTCAGCAATACTATTGCTTATTCCAGTGGTCCTCAGTGTTGTCATTGTCATGCATAATGGCTGCATATGTATATTGTTTCATCTGCCATTCCCATGCCCTGTTAGTCAAAACAATCAGTCCTGGCTAGGTGTGATGGGAGTTGTAGCCAAAATATTTGGAGAGCCACAAATTGCACACCCCTGATATGTACTTATAATAAACTGAGTTCTCCATGTGCCAGTCCTTATGTAGCAAAAAAAGTACTATCCATGCACAAGATGAAGGTATCAGCAGATGTGGGTGAGACTGCAAGGTATACAAAATAAAATTTAAAAAAACTATTTAGGAGCAAAACTCTTAAGGGGTGGGTGAGAACAAAAGACAGGCCATATTGAGTCTCAACATGCTCGATAGTCACAGAATGCTGGCTGGCTGTTAAGAGGAAAAAACAGAAAACTAGGTGGAGAGGACAAGAATGGAAAAGAGTGGTTGGAAACCTGAACAGAAGAACTCCACACTGCAACATTTTGTTACAGGTCCTACTTGTAAGCTTCTAGTCTGTAAGGTCTGCACTGCAGCATATGGAAAATGGGGTTAGCAATTTTCAGGACTGTGTTGTGTGCTTATAGCAGGTGTTTATTCTCATTCTTGTTGTTTGATACTTTAGGCACTGAGGAAGAGAGTTGTTTCTCTTTCCTACGGTTTATTGATGTTTCTCCTGCAGAGATGGCAAACCTCATGCATAAGGGACTTCTAGCCAGGTGAGGAATAACAGATCAAATCTTAAAACAATAGAGGGGAAATGTGAATGAATGTTTTTTAAAAATACAAAATGAAACTGTAAACCCATTTGTACTTAAGTAGGCTGTAAAAGTGGATGCATGTATTCGCCATTCCAATATGCCTATGGGGGATAGTTGTGTATATTCCATGCCAATGTATTGGCCAAGCACAAAAGCTATGATCAGGCATCAGTCTGGTCATACTCATAATACCAAATTAAGATGCAGAAAATGATGCAATCCATTAAACATATGCTTGGAAGAAATATCTGTTGTATTCTTCTGAGTAAATATGCACAGGATTAGTCTGTTAAAATATACAGTTGCTACTTACCCTCTGCTTTTATTGCCCTTCCCAAAACGATTATGTTTGAAAAGATGATTCTTGAAGCAGAATAAATATACACAGGATATGAATGTACACATTTACATAATTTTAGCATATAATTGTGTTAGTCAGAATACACACCAATGTGGTTGTTGGCCTTAATAAAAAGAGGGAATTATTTTTACATGCATTTGCTCTAAAGAGCTTATATTTAAATAACAAAGACACTGGCTGAATTCGGACAACACGATAGTCAATGATGGGGTAATAATCAACTTTACAGTTGTTCATCTAGGGAGTACTCCCCACACAACATGGTAATAAATAATCAACTGTGGTGTGGATTAGGATCAGCACTGAGTTGACTATGGCAGCATTTGGACGACACGATAGTCAGTAGAACTGACGATTGTTTCCCCACCCCAGTTGCTTATTGTGTTGTCCGAATTCAGCCACTGTCTGGTGATTTTGTGGCTCGTGTGTTATATCATGCTGTTTATGTTCAGTGGTGTACATTGTAGACTTTACAAGGGCATGTCTTAAGTTCTGCTACATGAAACCTTACTTTTTCTGAACAGTGTTGATAATTCAGTATCTCCTGGTCTGAAAAGTGCATTTCTCCTAGTAGAGGCAAACAACACTTTTGTATTATCAAATTTGAAAATCCTAGTAGAGTGGGACAGGTGGTTGAATGGCTAACAAGCCTAGTGCTCAAAGTTACCTGTTATATTCTGTTATATTCTGTTCACTTTGTTGTTTTTAAAAAGTAACTCTAAGTATGAGTGCTTTAAAAAAAAGTAAGACTTAAGAAAATTACTTCCTTTCTGCATCTTTGGGTTCTTGTTCACAGAGCTGTGAATAAGAATGTTTAATGTGGTTTGTTTCAGATGGTTAGCTCTTTTCCTGTCTCTGAAAGCCACCTACAGGCTCCACCACTTTCGCTTCTGGAGCGATCCAGAAGAAGTTGACCAGCATAAGTCTCAGTGTCTGAAGAACAAAGATTTCTTGCTGAATATCAATTTTCCACTATCCCCTCCCAACTTGCACAGCTGCACTTTGCTGCAGGTAAGACAAGACTTTCAGTTATGTGCAACTGCAAATAGCTTGAATTAAAGGAAGTTGTAGGAAAACAATAAATGAATAACTTCCAACCATCTCAGAATGTAGTAATATAATCAGTAGGGGCTGTGTGTACTCCAGACGAATAAAACAAAATAAAATTCTGCACCAGGCAATCCACCTTTTTGCAACCTATGTGCATTATGAAAATAAAGCATATTTGAGCAATTATGTAATTTTAATCAGTTTTGTGTGTTTTATGATGATGTTGTTCCCTGCCTCGATCCGGAGGGAGAGGCAGGTAATAAATAAATAAATATATTATTATTATTATTATTATTATTCCTTATTTTACATAATTTATTTTGTCAGTCTTAAAATTTTGCATAATTCAGTCTAGTTTTGCTAGTCATGGAAGGGACAAAAGCACTGAAGCCCCACTCCCAACCACTGAATCTCCTCTTCAGTCATCTTAATCCTAACCCAGTATTTATCAGAATGGATGAGAGAAGTTTTCATTGCAGACTAGGCTTGTTTGGTTTTCTTTTTTTGCTTCTAACTCGTTGGTAGTATGAAGAAAGAGCCAAGATGGCTATGGTCTTGCTAAGCGAGGCGAGGTCTGGCCTGCCTAGCAGGACTGGGGCCTCTTGGCTGAGAGAAAGAGAGTTCTGAAAAACCAGTTTTCAAATCGGTGCTGCTAGTTCCCAGTGCCACACCTGGCCGTTATCTTGGGGAGGCAAGAAACCCAAAGTCGGTCTTAATTGGGTGTAGGCGCTGAGAATCTTCAGCTGTGGGAAAATGCCGCTTCAGGGGAGGGGGCTCCAGTAAGAGCCAAGAGGACGGGAGGACTGGGGATTCGCCTAGGCCAGTCATGGTACCGGCCAGCCCAGAAGGGATAAATAGTATAGCCACAGGTTGGGACGCCATCTTCTGGACCGGGTACATGGGCGAAGAGATCCCTGACAAATGAGGTGATGGCTTGGGAATTTAGGTTTATTGTTTTAGTGTCTTGCTCGTTCCATGGAAAGACTTGTCACCTTCGGGTGTGATTTAAAATGGTTTATTGGGTTATTGCATTGCTGCTAAACTACCTCACTTTAACCCTTTCCCTCCCCCAATTCCCTTTCTTCTCCCCTTCATCCACTGTTTGTGCTTACAGTACAGTGTTTGATTGAAGCCTTACATGGAGTAGATTTTAAGTTTGTTTTAATAAATTGCTTCAGTCCCTAAACGTGTGTGGTTATTTCCAGAGGCTGGCTTGGAGCCACTTGGCATTGGGCTAGGGAGGTGGGCATTGGGGATATCGGACGATAAGTCCTAAGCCTACCTGGTAGGAAGGAGGAGTGAACCCCCTCTTCACAGGTAGGAAAATAGTCTGAGACTTACTCTTCTCAACTGCCAATTCCATCAGCTGTTTGCTAGCATCGATTTTACTTGCTCCTAGGGATGCTGACACTAAACACCAAACCATGGTTTTTCACTTGATCAATTTCCATCAGTTTGAGGCAGACTATCATCCCATATTTAGGCTTACTTTGGACCTGAGAGTATACACACAGCTATTTTAGAGATCCTGGTGCAAAGTTGTCTGAATTTATGTTCTTTAAATATATATTACCAGTTGATGTGCTTAACTCTCTCTTTGGTGTAGCTGAAAAGAGAGATTGTGCTTTTCAAATAAAAAGAAGAAATATACAGGGAAATTATTCTTAAGAGGGGAGTTTTCTGCCATTTATGTCATAGTGTTTACATTTTCTCTATGATTGTCACAAATAAACTGTGTTACATTGATTCAGTGCAGGCTCATTTATTTGGACTCTCATTCAATTTGAATGTTCTGTATACTAATCATCCTTTATGCTCCTCCCTTATCTAGTCAACTGATTAGTGCTTTATGTAATTTGCACTGTATCTTTACAACCCATTTATAAATGGCTTACCTCCTAAGGTACCCAGATAAAGAACTCTTAATCATAAAATCAGTAATATCTAGCTATTTCTTTTTCTGTTGTCTGGCTCCAGCTTGTTCCAAAGAATTAATCATTTTTATTTTCTTGTAAACAAAATGGGCTTTCAGAAAAGAGATACTCACTTTTGCAATGTGTTGTTTGAGAGGAGGAGTCATATTCACAAGGTGGATAAACCTGTGAATAAATCCTGTTGAAATGCATAACAGTAGGATGGTACTTTCAGTTTCTACATTTGGACCTCTCTCTCTCTCTCTCTCTCTCTCACACACACACACACACACACACGCTTGTGGGAGTGCACAGGCCTACTGACAAGCACACAACCCAGTTGAGATCACTTTTAGATGCTTGTAGAAACCAGAGCCTCCAAATGGCAGATGAACATACAGTTGCTGTGGATGTGTGGAATCACAATGGTCCTTTTGTCAGGCTGTTATTGTACAAATGGTGACAAATGCAGATCTACCTCCAAATTAGAGGCAGGTCTCACAATGGATTCCTCTGGATGCACTCTCCGGGTGTCAAGCTCCCTATTAGCATGGGAGCCAAGGTCACTTGGAATAACGTGTGAATAACATGCTTCTAGTGTCTGCACTTATGTATATATACTGAAAATATTTCCCATAGTACTTATACTCAATTTTTCTGGAATAATCAGAACTTTTAAACTAAACTCCGTGTTCAAGGAATATAAAATAAAGTCTTTCCCAATAGAGGTCGTGTTTTTAGTAGTTTAATGTCATAATTATGCTCCACTCAATGTAGCTCTTCATCAATAATAAATACTGAAAAGATAATTAAGTATTGGTGGTAGCCTCAGAATGTCATCTCAGGAAAGAAGGTTTATACTTCAAAGGAAAATAGAATTACTAGCTTTGCAAAATATTTTTTTATCAATTTCTAGAACCTTGTGTTCGCGAGCCACTGTAAAGCAGTAGTTGGCTGCTCTGACTACGTCATTCATCAACGTTCAGCTACCTCAAGGAAACGATGTTGTCAAATAACAGAGCTGCCATCCTTCCTGTCTGTAGTGAGTCCAAGGGTAAGTCTCTCTTTTTTTATAAGATCCTTTCTACCTTCGTCTAAATATTTTTCTTTAATATATTATGTCTAGAACAAGTCCAGTACCCTTTATCTTTCCAGGGAGTGCTTAGTTGTATTACATGTGTATTTTATTATTTGTTTCTTTTCTTTGAGTTTTCAAAGCTTTTTCCAGTTTTTCCTGACTATTATAAACTCAAACCCAATGCAAATGTTGCATTTGATGAACAGAATAGGCTTGTACCTGCTCCACCCAACATTTGTGTATTGGACAGCCTATCTTTCGTATAGAATCTAAACTTATTTGTGGGATGGAGCATTGTAGCAGCTTTACTCCTACACAGCTCATGCCAGTCAGGGTGGAAGGTGGAAAGGCGGTTTTGTCAGGTGAATCTTTTTAATTTTTATTCCACCCACCCACTAATGGGGCAATTAGCAATACTGGATCCAGAGTAGAAAAGCTGAGGGTACCCAGATTGGGCTCAGGAGAACAAAGTGTTGGATCTAAACTGGCTCTGATCTGCCCCATCCCCAGAACACCCTGTTTCAAGGCTCTGTGCTTGCTACCTCCAGCAGTGGTTTTCTGCCCATGGAGTTCTCTCCGTACAGGGCATCTATGGCATTGGAGGGCTGCCTTTGTCAAATCCTAAACCCCTCCAACAGACAACATCAGGGGGTTAGGATTGCTCTCTTGGTATGTTCAAAATTACAGGGAGAACTGCAAGCCCCTCTTAACCCCGGCCCCTTCTCTTTCCTACTTCACTGCTTTTGTATTTGCTTTTGTATTTGGATGTAGCTTGTTACTAGAGTTGTGGATCTGTTTTCAGATTTCTTATGTCTTTTCTTCTTGAGGAAATGTTAGTAGTCTATAGGAGTTTTAGGCATTCAGCACTCTGCAGGAAATTCAGCAATACTGCAGAATTGTCCCGTTAAGATACATTATAGTTGCCAGATTTTGAGTGTTCAATGTCTGATATGAATAATACCGATTCTATGAATAAAGTCAGAGAAAAGGACTAAATAGAAATATTTTCAAATCCTAAGGAAATGGCAAGGGATGTGGGCATATCTTGCATATTAACTTTTCTTTTTATGGTTCAATAAAATGGGAAAGCCTTTTGGCTTCTTGCAAGCAGTAATTGTTTGTTTGCTAACAGACTATGAAAGGCCTTAATCGGCTGCACGTGACTCCACAAGTGCAGTCAGCCATCTGCTGAAGGAAAATCCTCTCCACCCTGAATGTGCTTTAGAATTGTCTGGCAAAATACCATCAATGAAAGCATCTGCTTTAAGTTAGCTTGTACTCCTCAGCATGATGTCTACTAGTTATTTGAAACAGATAGGAGAGCAATAAATCCCAACTGTGTATGGAGAAGCAATAAGAGCAATAATCATATAGAAGCAGGCAAGGAGCACAAAGCCCTTATCACCAAGCCACCCACATATTCCGTTCTTGATCTGTATTTGTTTTAGTAATAACACATCTGCAGGCATAGTCTGAATCGAGGTATGAATGCCTTCATGCTGGCATATGAGGAATATAATGTGATAAGCAGCTTATTGAACACTTCACCTGTTGCTGTCCTTAGCTTACTCCAAGGTTTAATCCACTGATCATTGATTATAGGATGTAGAATGTGATTTGCAAACTACAGTAGATTCTATTGTGACCTTAAGTCGAGAATAACCAATATATAAGGGACTATGTTGCTCTAGAACGGCGTAGTAGAACCCTGTTGTTGACTGAAAACTCTTCTGTTTTGCAGGCGTTTGGCCTAACCTTGCTTTAATTATTTTGGGTTACTCCACTATATAGTTTAATTTTGATATGTTGTTCTTTTTTCATTTGTGTTTTAAAAATAGTTTTACTATGTGGTTTGTTTCTCATCGGTGTTGTTAGCCAAGATACAGCTACATTTTGAGGGTTGAATGAAACCTTTGTTACAGTAAACTGGACACATCAATGTAGATGTTTCTCCCATATTTTCTTGGTAGACTAATGAACTCTGTTCAAAACCTGTTACTCACTTCGATTAAAAACGCCTCCTCAACATATCTAGGGCAACTGTAATTCTGGATTTAAAAAACCACATGGTAGACCCAAATTAAATGTTGTATTCAATAATCTAAAATAGGAAAAACTAGTAATTACCATCCATCATGCATACCCACCTTTGTAAATAGTGCTAATGGGTGGGCCAAAACTCTCCAGGGCTTTAGGTGTAGCAAGTAGTAGAGGATTGTATGAGCTAACCTGGGTAGAATTTCACAGCTATGCCCTACTTGTCTCTTAGCACCATGCAAACTCCCTGTCTGCAGCTTTTCATCAATATAAAGGGAGGTTGGGTTGGGTTGGCCAAGGCTCTTAGGGTGCCACGTTAGTTCTGTCTGCAGTGTGCTGCCTCCTCCTTCCTTCTAAACGCCCATTGCACTGTGGCAGCAGGTCTGTAAGTATGACATAAAATCTGCTACTTCAGTGCAACATGGGTATTTCCTTGGCCACCATTGTTTGTCAGCCACAGAGTCGCAATGCAAGAGCGGTCAAAGTGGTGGCTGCTGCTGTAGTCCAGCCGGCAGGATAGATTTTTGGCAGCAATGACTGATGGGATACTAGCGGGAGAACTGGCGGGGAGGACGGGGGATGAGTGAGTCACCTCAGCGCTGATCCTAATTCACAATACGGTTGATTATTATGTTGTGTGGGGAATACCCCCTAGATAAACAATTGTTGAGTTCTTTATTACCCCTACCCCACCATTGACTATTGTGTTATCTGAACGTAGCCATGGTTTACTATTAAATTCATAAATCTCAGGTTTGCTCCCTCATCGTTTTTCCTCTGGTATGGCTGCAAGAAGACAGGAAGTATTTGCTTCCAGCTCTGTATATACTCCGGTTTGTTCAAATAAGCCAGGATAATAAACCACAATTTGATCTTGGCTTTGTTTGAAAAAAAATGTTTAAACAAATCGGAGTTCCTCCAAATAGAGACAGTGAGGAATCTGGTTAGTTTAAAACCAGACGTAGAGGCTTCCTATCTCCTTGAAGCCAACCCAGCGGAGGACATAGAAAGGGGGAATGTGTGAGCCCAAGGTTTGTGAGCATAATACTATATCGTCGTGCAAAAAGTCTCAGTATGTTTCAGTGTCTGTATGGGATCTTTATAATTTAATACAAATACTGACTGTTCTCCAGTTGTATGTCGTGGAGACACACAAACTTCCATGAAGTCCAGCATCTCTTTGAAGGGTTTTTAAATCAGCTCACCTCACATCAGGTATATATATACCCAGTCTCCTGGTCATACTGATGATTTAATGACTTTCAGAATCTGGAGGATGTATAGTTTTGTCATCATTTTATGTGCACTTCTTGCCATAGTATTTATCAAGCAAATTCTTAAAGCATCACTTACGGCCTAAATACTTAGGGTTAGGTCTAGTTAGCCCTTCTACCAGTGGAACTGCAGAACAGAGAGAGGGGCAATTCCTGCAACCCCTGCCATATCCCCTCATGATCTACTTCAGCAGGCTGGGGGACCTTCTTTAGCAGATTGGGGATAATGGAGGCAGTAGGAGGGAGGAGAGAATGGCAGAATGTCCCAAGTGCATGAGCTTGTGTGACATTGACTCTCGCCCTTAGAACTAAATCTTAATAAAAGTTCTGAATATCCTGGGGCATGATTGAATGTATGTGTTTTGCAGCACAATATGCTGTATATGTTGGTTGGTTGTTGAATTACCTGTCCTCTATAAACAGTGATAGAGATCCTGATGGAAAGTTTGAGCACTATTGTTTCTCTTTTTCTGCTCAAACGCATGTAATAGATACTGGCCGCATTCGGATGACACAGTAGTCAAATCCACAGATAACTATTTAGAGGGTATCCCCCACAAAACATGGTAATTGTCATCTGTGGAGTTGACTAGTAAAACATTGTTGCGTATTGCCCACCCTCTCTCCGTCTTCCCCATCGCATGGCAACACTGATTCCCATGAGAATCCCCCTTTGTGCTGGTTCTCCCCCCCCCCCCCCCCACTTCAGTTCCTGGCAGCATGGGGGACCTGGCATGAAAGAGGATTCACATGAGACGTGCCGTCCTTGGGTGGGGCGTGGTGATGCTTTGTGGACATTCTTTGTGGAGAAGGGGTGGACACCGCTACAAGCATCTCCTGCTGCTCTCAAGCGGCAGGAGATGTTAGCGTCCTCTGTCCCCATTCAACACCACTTTGTGGCAAACGAAGGCAGGTTAGAGGAGGACACTCTCCTGACTCTATGCCATCCCGAGATCCACAAATGGACAGCATGGTGTGGCATAGGAGGACCCTTTCCTGTCAGGGGAGCGTCCTCTGCCTCGCACTCGTTCACCATTTGTGGATCTCAGGACAGTCCACAAATGAATAGGATGACGTGGCAAAGGAGGGCGCTCTCCTTTCAGGAGAATGTCCTCCTCCCCCCTGCCCTCATTCGCCATTTGTGGATCTCAGGACGGTGCAGAGGAGAGAGAAGACTCTCCTCCGCGCTGCCCCAAGATCCACAAATGGATAGTGTGGCATGGCAAAGGAGCACACTCTTCTGTCAGGAGAGCGTCCTCCACCCCACCCTCGTTCACCAAAAAATGGTGGCGAAAGGGGACGGGGTGGCACAAGAATACTTACCCATCCCCTTATTGGTGCTCTTGCCTTGCAATTCTGTAGGCATATGAAATAGTCAACGAAGCCTGACACACAACACAATAATTAACGGTTGTGCAGATAGTCAACTCTGCACACCGTTGATTATTGGCATTGGTTATTTCGGGGAAATAACCAAACACAATGTGGAAAAGGCTCAATAGACAGTTGACTGTTTAAACAATGGTTGACTATTTAAGCAGCTGTTGACTATTTAAGCAATCACTGATTATTGTGTTGTCCGAACCCAGTCATTGACTGGGTTCAGACAACACGATAACCAATGGTGGGTTAAATAGTCAACAGTTGGTTATTGTCATTTGTCAGGAATTTTTTCGTGCCATGGTTGGTTATTTGGCTGAAATAACCAATGCAAATAACCAACGCTGTGCAGAGTTGATTATAATAATAATAATAATAACGATTTATTTCTTGCCCGCCTCTCCGTCTAGATCGAGGCGGGGATTGTTTGAACAAACGTTGGTTATTGCCTCGTGTGTTGGGACCATTGATTATTTTGGTGTGGCAAAAATCCTGTGGCAAGAGCGACCAAAGCTCCAGCTGCCGCTCTAGTCCTGGTGGCAGAACTCTCAATGGTTGATGGAATATCTGTGGGAGAAGGCAGGGATGTGTCAATCATGTTGTGTGGGTAGCACCAACAAGGAATAACCAAAAAGTTAAGGTTTACAAATTTTAAAAAATATATTTTATATAAATATGTTAACAATCAAATAGAGCAATTGAAATACACAATCAAATTTCTCTTCAGAGATGATCAAGCAAATTGCTCTATAAATGCCTCCTTCATTGATTTATAGAGCAATTTGCTTGATCATCTCTGAAGAGAAATTTGATTGTGTATTTCAATTGCTCTATTTGATTGTTAACATATTTATATAAAATATTTTTTTAAAAAAATTGTAAACCTTAACTTTTTGGTTATTTTTTGTTTGTGGTTTTTGCTTAAGGCTAGCATCTTGTTTTGTCTTTTGTGTGGGGAGCACCCCCTCGATAATCAACCATGATGTTGACTATTAACCCACCATTGACTATTGTGTTGTCCAAATGCAGCACTATAAAGAAAACTATTCGCATGAAGCATATTCCCTGTAAAGTAGTTAATAGCGGCCCTGATTTTTTCCATAATCAAGGAGTGGTTAGCAGTGTTCAATCAGAGGAAGATGGACTTGGGTCACTATGTGAAACCTTGCATTTTTCCTTCCCCATCTCTCGACAGCAGGTGGCAGTACAATATTGCAAATCCTTTTAGAAGATGTGGAGGGGGGATTTCCCCACTTCCTTTGATTTGGATTAATTTCCATAGCCAGAAACTAATAAACTCCCCCCAAATAAGTTCTTTGCATTCTGCTTCTCTTCATTTTTCTTCCTTTTAAAATTACTGCCCCTTTTCTCAATGTGCAGTTGTGTTGCTCTGTCAAGCATCAGTTAATCTGTGTATGAAGTTAGACATGTGTCCCATAAGTCAGTTTGACTTCTTAGTATCTCAAATATATCACAGTGTACAGCTTACTCTGCTGCTTTCTTTGTATGCAGAAGATCCCAGATTCAATCCTTGACATCTCCAGGTGGGGCTAGGAAAAAATCCTGGCTGAGCCGCTTGTCAGTCACTGTTGACAATACTAGCCTAGATGGGCTAACAGTTTGACTTAGGCCTAATCCACACCAAGCAGGATATTTGCACTATGAAAGCGGTATATAAAAGGCAGGAGCCACATTAGTGCTTTATAGCAGTATTGAAATGCACTGACAGCTGTTGGGGCCCATTGACACATGCCATATACCACTTTCATGCTGCTTTCATGGTGCTATATCCTGCTTGGTGTGGCTCCTGCTTTTTATTTACCGCTTTCATGCTGCTTTCATAGTGCTATATCCTGCTTGGTGTGGATTAGGCCATAGTGTAAGGCAACTTCCTATGTTCCTATGTACCCATACATAGGCAGAATGGGTTGGTTCACATGGGTTGGCTTTACATGAATGTGCCTTAACACTTGCATACTCCCTGCTTCCCTGTCCCTCTCTCTACTTCCCTAATGCGTGTGTTTAATGCGTTGCTCCTGCTTTTATGGAAACCACTGTTTGCCACTGCCTCTTTTGCAATTGAAGGAGAAGTGGTGATCCAGATGAGCATTTTTTTTAGAATTTTATTTCTCCTAAAGGAAGGCATGTGAACAATTACTTTTGGGACCCAAGGACCTTTGGTACCATATCTGCAGAGCTTTGAGGTCAACAACGGACCTGGTGATGGGCTTTTCAGCAATAAATTTGTTTCTAGCATCCTGAGATTATTCTCTCTGTTTGTGTTCGTCTTGGATGCGCACCCACCTTGCACACTGGCAGCATCCTGCCACTGCAAAAGTATTGCCAGTGTTTCACTCCGCAGTGTATCGTTGTGCACTGTCAGTACACAGGGGTTTGCTAGGCGGTATAACTAATGGACATGATCACTTTGTAAGTAACTGATTTCAGAGGGGATTATGTGTGCAACTGTAAATAAAGACATGCCCTTTATTTTGTGTTTTGATTTTGATTTTCTCTATTTTGTATTCTGTGGTACAGGGGAAATTGTTTCCTGTTCACTTGGCTGTTGTTTTTGAACACACGCTCACCTGATTAGTCAAGCAAATTATCTCAATCTTTTCTGTCTCCCTTCATATAAGAGTTTAATAGGCTTAAGAAATTTTGGGAGGTTCTATTTCTTCTTTGTTAAAATTCTTCTTATTTCAGGATGATGACTTGTTTTAATTCTGGATATGTATAGTGGTTCATTTTTTTTTATTCAGCTTTGGATCATTTACCTTCATTTATTAAAAGGCTATAGTGTATTCCACATTAGTGCAGATATCCCTCCTGACACATATAGAAGAGATTTCTCCACTCTCATTGCATTTTGATGAATAATAATTTCCCACATGAGAGACGTGCCCTATGTTGTCTGTGCAAATACATAAGCAGAGATTATAACTTGTACAGCTCTCCCTATCGTTCTCACTGCATCTTGTGTCTGCCTTGTTGATGCTTTGGCTTTCAGGTTGAGCTGTGAAAATGTATGTGTTTCGAAACAGTTACTTGCTGTACAGGATGACACCACGGACTTGCCTTTTAGCCTGTTGAAGGGAGATAAGAGAGTTCTATAGATTTTTACAAAAGGCAACCTTGTCTGCTGGAACATACTCCTTATCTTGAGACTATTCAACTATTCAGCCGTTTCAAGAGACAGCTGTTTGTTTAACATTCTGCTCCATCCAGATAGCAGCAAAGATTAAAATGATGGAGATGGTCCAAGATAGCTAGTTTGGTATAAAACTTAGATTCCTGTGTTGGCAACACTGTTTGTTGGGCTGGATAATTCATATTGAAGCTGGCTGTAGGGAAAGTGGTGTGCCAAGATAGATAAACTGAAAACTTCTACCTTCTAAATTCAGAAATGGCATATTGTGTTTGGTTAGCCTGACTGTTTCCAGGTTGACTATCAAGCTGAAAGAAAGTGTTAAGTCTGAAAAGAGTACCAGAAAACAAACAGAATCTGGTTTTTGCAGTTCAAGCATACATAGGCTGAATTCAGACAACACGATAGTCAATGGTGGGGTAATAATCAACTTTACAGTTGTTCATCTAGGGGGTACTCCCCACACAACATGGTAATAAATAATCAACTGTGGTGTGGATTAGGATCAGCGCTGAGTTAACTATGGCAGCATTCGGATGATACGATAGTCAATACAACTGACGATTGTCCCCCCCCCTCCAGTTGCTTATTGTCTCGTCCGAATTCAGCCATAGTGTGATGCGCCTATGGGGGGCCCTTTTGAGGTATGTCCACAGAAACAGCCCCTTGCCACCACTGCCATTGCTGCCCAGGAGTGCAAGTGCAGACTACGCTCGGAACAGTTCCCCTACCTTGCAAAAGGAATTAGGGCTCTCCGTGCAGCTGTTGCATTATGGTTGGCAGTAACAGGAGATGTACCAGGGCCTTGTAAAAATGCCAAACCATAGAAGGAACACCGGACACCAAATAAACATTCCATACTAGTAACCATGTTTGTTGCAGAGTTTCCAGTACATGAGAACCTGGACTTGTCTGTTGTGTCACTAAAAATAAACAAATAGAAGGTTCACTGTAGCAAAGGCAGCAAGCAGCCCACTGATTATTGTTGTTGGTGTGCAGCTTAATTTTAAAAACAATCATTTAGCCTTTTCTGTTTCATTGTATTATGAATTCATTTCAGATGGCATTTACATAAAATACATTGCTGTAAACTGAATCAGTGATTGTTATACTGAGTGTATTGATTCCGGCCTATAGTTCCAATGCGTAAAGTAGCTAGAGCCGCTCAGGATCCTAAATCCACTACATAATTGTTGGAAGATGATCCAGAAGTGCATATGTTGATTGACAACTGGAGCGGAATACCCATGGGGATACTACAGTAAAGACAGGATGAGCACTGTGATTGATGTACAGATGAGCATTGTGATCAGCATGTGCCCCCTTTTCAATCCTTCTTCCTCTCAGGTTCTGTGCAATGCTACTCATTATTCCCATGACAACCCCACTCCAATCCACAAAATTATCTTCCTCTCCTTTTATGAAATCTGCTATTTTTCCTTCTTTTCTACACTATAATTTGCTATCTGGCCTTTTTCTCCTCACCCTTAAGTTTTCTTTATCAAGCCCTTTCCTCTCTCCTTTGGTCTTTGATAGATTCCAAGGCCTGAAGGCAAGAACCGTGTAACTTCTGAATTCTTTCCATGTAGTTCAGGAGTGGGCAAACTGCAGCCCATGAATGCCTCCTGTTCAGCCTGCCACAAGTACCCCTCTGCGCCAACTTGTCACTGCTCCCCTTGCGTGCCCCTGTTTGGCAGACTGGCATGAGCTCGCTTCTACTGGGAAACTGGAATGGCTGGTTCTGATTTGAGTGTTAAGGTTTCATAAGCATTGTACAGTAGTAGCAGCTTTCATAAGAAACTGAAATGCTATCAGGCCATAGCCTGACACTTGAGATATAGTTCTATAACACCTCTTGTTTGTATCTCTCTCACTGTTATAAGTTGGCATGAAAGATTCAGAGAGCATTCAAGTAGTTAAATAATTGTTTTGCTTTAGCACTATATTCTGAAAGGAAGCTAATTTAGTAGTGATCGGTTTCAGCTAATATATTCATCATAATCACCAATATAATTTTACTCTTTTAATCCACAGGTAATAGCTGTTCCACTGGATTCCTACTGCAATGATAGGAGTGCAGAGTATGAGCGTAAAGCACTTAAAGAAGGAGGAAGCCTAGAAGCAAAGCAATGTGTATTGCACGGAGCACCTGAACTAGCAGCTGGCTGGCTAAAACGATGCTCTCAGTTGTTCCCTGATTACCCAGGAGGATTATTGGGAGTCAGACCTCAAAATGGCTGGTCTTTCATCAGGATACCAGGTGAGTTTCAGTCCTGTGGTTGAATAGTCTAATGACAGACGCAGGATGCTGTGCACTTAATACTTAATTATATATCTTAGTTCCTTTATTGCTCTAAATATTCAAACTTATGCTCATGCATTATATGAGAGTGGCCTGGTTTGAACATTCTTATGCACGCAACCTGATCACTGCCACTTGATTCCTCCTGCAAGCAGGAGCAGCTGAACAACCACAGACCTTCCATCTATGGCGTCTTTATCATTATGTGTGAACTAGGAACTCAGGCTTGACTCTCCCCCAAAATAACAGAGGCATAAGCCAACAACAAAACATGGCTTATTGTTGCAACCAAACTGTGCCAATGAGCAAGAAAATAAATATTGCTTCCTTTTTAGGAGACTGGTTAGAAGAAATTTGAGACAAATTATCAAGGTGGGTGTATGAGAGAGGGGGCGGAGCGAGGAGAGAGATTGGTGCATATTTAATTGGGCCTAGCATACGTTTGATTCCTTTTGGGTGGACATATGCATCTTTATCACTTCCATGCTATTCTGAGAATCTGGGCCAAACTAGATATAAATGCCTGTTTACAACTTTGTTTTAGTATTATCTTTTCCATCCACTTCTGTATGCCCCAACTGGGCCTGTTTTCTGGGTCCTGCTCCTGCTAAATGGCTGCTGCTATTTTATTTCTCAGCGTTAGTGTGAGTTGCTAGATTTCTTTAGGATTCAGCCCTCTCCCCAATCTCTAGCAATTAAATCTCTGAAGAGAGGTGCATTTGTCTCTAATCATATCAATACAGGCACATGAACACTAAAACAGCATGCAGTGCACCACCTGCCATCTTATTTATTTTGGCACTTACACCCTGCCTTTCTTTGTCAAAGGTGGCTTTTACGGTTTTAAATTTTGTATATTGGTTTTTTAATGTTCAATGTTTTTAATTTTTGTAAACTGCCCAGAGAGCTTCAGCTATGTGGTAGTATATATGTAAATAATAATGAAAAAATGGAATTTGGGATAGGAAAATGCAAGATGCTACGCATAGAAAGAAGAAAATGGAAAGAAGAAGAAGAAACATCAGAAACACTAAATAACGAGATATTAGATAATATGGAAGAAAATGAAACATACAAATACTTAAGATTCCAACAAAACACAAAAATCAGTCACTCCACAGTAAAAACTCAACTAAGAATGCAATATAAAACTTGCCTATCACAAATCCTAAAATCTAAACTCGATAAACATTTTCAGAGCCATCAACACCTACACAATACCCATCCTCACATACTCATTTGGAATCATACAGTGGTCACACACTGAACTCAAAGAAATAAACAGACTCAATTGCACCGAACTCACAAAACACTGCATGCTCCATCCCAACTCATACATTGAAAGAATAACAATCAGCAGTAAAGAAGGAGGAAGAGGTCTGCTGGACATTAACAGAATTCATGCTGAACAGAAAATCACTCATTCTTCCACACCACACCCCCATTCATAAAGCCATAGTAAAAACAGATAAAAGCTACACCCCACTCAACCTAGCACTACAAAATGAAGATCAAACACAGGCTGTCACACTCACAGAGAAAAAAGAAAAATGGGCACAAAAAGCACTCCTTGGGAAGCACTACAACATAATACAGAACCCACAAGTAAACACAGAACAATCGTACGAATGGCTCAGGAAGGGTGAGCTATTTCCAGAAACCAAAGGATTCCTAATAGCTATACAGGACCACGTTATAGCAACCAAGAACTACTCAAAATACACCATAAAATATAACAGTATAACAACAGACCTGTGCAGGAAATGCCATCAATTCCAAGAAACAATAGACCGTATAAACAATAGACCATACAATAGACCATGTAAAATTCTTGCAGGAATGGATTATACGGACAGACACAATATAGCTGCAAAAATAATTCACCAACAACTGGCCATCAAATTCAGCCTTATCAAACAACCTACACCATACTATACATACTCATCCAAAACAATCTTGGATAATGCAGATCATAAAATATACTGGGACAGAACAATTCATATGGACAAGGCAATACCTTTCAACCGACCAGATATAACGGTCGTAGACAACAAAGAAAAACATACATACCTCATCGACATAGTAATACCGAATGATAAAAATGTTGTTGAAAAGGAAGAGGAAAAGAGAGAAAAATATACACCACTGGCCATAGAAGTCAAAGAACTATGGCAACAGGAAAAAGTCACAATTATTCCATTAGTCATATCAGTCACCGGCATCACATCAAAAAACTATACAGAAAACCTCCAGAAACTGGGCCTACCAGAATACATTCACATCAACATCCAGAAAGCAGTCATAATTAAAACATGCTCAATCATCAGGAAATTCCTGAATCAATAAAAGACAGCATGACTTGACAAAGGCTGTCATGTCCGTCTAGAAAAACTGCTACGAGCAAGAAAGAGATAATAAATATAATAACAAAAACAGGCTAAAATACAGTTCTAAAAATATCAGGAATAAACTGAGTACAGCAGGAGCAGGGCACAACCTACATAATATAGGAGCTCTAATTAAATAATGCCCACTAACACAAAACCATCTTAAGAGCCCACTTGATATTGGGCAAAGAAGGGTCCAGACATATCTCCTTTGGGGGGCTGTTTCATGATTTGGCACATTCCTACCAGCTGTGTCTCAATGAAAAGAAACTTAGGGTGAAATCCTACGCATGTTTAGACAGAAAAATGCCCCACAATTCCCAGCATTCCCAAGCCAGCTAGGAGTTGTAGGATATTTTTCTGCCTAAACATGCATAGGATTGCGCTTTCAGAAACTTAGTGGGAAGAGGTGATTCCTGAGGTATCATTTCACACACTACAGCTGCTGAGGTAGATTTTGACGTGTTGACAATATAGTGTAGGGCCAATTTTTCCTAGTAGATCTTTAAATCAAAGAACAAACACCTTAATGGCTTTTAAATTAGTGCAGAGCAATCTACTGTGAAGTCAATGAATACAGGTGTAGGCAGCAGATGGAAGTGAGCCTTCAACAGTGGTGGTGAAGTGGAAGCTTGGACATTGATCCTTGGTATATTGTCATCTGTGCAATATCAGAAGGTATGCACTCCCCTTTCCCATGTAGTTTGTAAGCCTGTTGCCAAGGCTCGTATCCTATTTCCATTTATGTACATCAGCACTATATTGATTTTTTTGATTGACAGGAGCAATTTGGGAGACAATTTATGTCTGAAAAACATGATTAAAATATTAATAAATAAATTGCAAAGGATAAATAACTGCTTCTAAAATAAAATAACAGAAAAAGTGCTATGAAAACAAGAAACCTAGGTTGTTAGGAGACCAAAGAGGGGGAGACACCTATAAAGTACATTTATGAGCACATTATTGGTCACAATACTTGCAGATGTGTATTGAAGCTGGAATGAAACCTTTAACTAGAGTTCTGTGTGGCTAATCCATCCTTATTTTCTCCAATGTGATGTGTGTTCTGGTATAGTTGTAGTGCAAAGCTAAGCATATAGACTCCAGAGAGAAGCAAGCTGATTACATTAAGAGTGTGGATTCAGAACTAGGATAAACCAGGTTGATGTGAGAGAATTAAGTGTTGATTCAGATTAATACAGGAAACCACTAAGGGAAGAAATACCCTGTAGATTTCAATTTAATTTATTTGAGAGATGAGTAAGAAAAATTGGATACTTAGGCAGATAGTATCAAGCTTGTTTTAGAAAGTGACTAAAAGCTCAAAGAGTAATTCATTACTAAATTATCATTCAGGCTGCATTGAGGTATATATCTAAATGAGCACCAAAATAGCTGCAGTTGGCAGTTAGCTCTGCCCTTCTCTCCCAGACTTGGTGTTCCCTGTTGTGATTACTGTGGGAATCTCTTGAGGCTTTTCCTGTCCTTTGAAAGAAAAATGGTCTTAGATTAAATGGCAGGAAGTGTCTGAGTCCTTTTTGCATCGATAAAAAGCATCAACTTCACTGGCTGTTTACTGTGAGAGCTAGCTAGCTTCTCACTGACCCCATAATGCCCTGCAGACTTCTAGAGGAGGCAGGCATTGCTGTAAACCAGGATTTAGCTATTTTACTGTCTATTTTTATATCACCAGAGGGGCATTTTCTAATTCCCTAGTGGGAATTAAGATTAAGCCAAGTTCCTAAGGAAAATAACTCCTTAGTTCAGATTCTTTTGAGCTATTATTATGATTATGCATGTTTCTTCCATGAGCAGTATAGTACCCCCCTCATTTCTAACCAAGCTCAATTAAGCCCAACCTAAGGAACAATCCTATGCATGTTTTAACAAAAAAAGTCCTACAACTTCCAGCATTCTCTAGCCTATGCTGCTTGGGGAATGTTGAGAGTTGTAGGACTTTATTTCTGTCTAAGAATGCATAGCGTTGAGTCCTAAATGTAATTCTTCCTTTGAGTGAAAAGAAGCCAATATGATCCATAACCTGGTTGCACAAACTTGTATCAGGAGATGGGCAGGTTATCCTCTTTAACTCATATGTACAGAAAATGATAAAGTGGTCTTCAAAATAGAATTGAATCTTAGGTGTTAGATAATATACCATTTTTCATATTGTTTATTTCCGTTGGAGATTACAAAAGAGCAAAGTACACTCAAAGGATGAACTATTTTTTTTTGTCGTGCCATTACAGAAACTATCTGTTCGTCTTTTCAACATTAGGTGGCAGGATTTATTTAAAGCTGTGTTTGTATTCAAAAATGTGCTTTTAAGTAGTGTGGTTGAAGTGAGACATTAAATAAAGACACCATGTTAAGTGGGTAATATTCCACAATAAATAAAAACAATGTTTGCTCTTTTTTTAAAAAAAAAAAAGTCTGTATGCACCTATTGTTCACAGCCTAATGAACTTGGGTAGCCTATGGTGGATTAGTTAAAAATGCTGTGCTGAAGTAATGAATTTATTCATTTTGGTTTTACATTAAATTTGGAAGTAGTTGTGGAACAATTTTTCATGTGAGTCAAATGTGTTTTAAATCCATGGCTTGTTACTCATCTATCATGTCAGCTTTCCAGCTTCTGTAGCCAGAGAAAATGAGTGTAAGAAGAGTGCCACACCTCTGTTTTTAGGCTTACTAAAACCGTATGAGTTGGATAAACTTAGTATGAGTTGGAAAACTCAGAAAATTAATTGCATAATTGGCCCATCTTTAAGAGGTTCCTGTTTTGATTTGCAAGACATTTTGGGAAGTGATTCTGAGGGAGCAATCCTAAATCCCTAGGGAGGATGACTGTGAAGGGGCATCAGGCAGAAGAGAAGTTCCTTTACCGGAGACCTCCTTGTTGCAGTGGCAGGAAGCTCCGCCATTATTGCTGCGCCACTATCACTGTTCAGGCAGCAGCATTAGGAGGGAATAGGGGCATAATAAGGCAGATTGGAGGAGGCCTTGGATCCACTGAATCAAAGACCCCTCATTCCTCCAACCACACATGCACACACACACACACGTGATAGATAGATAGATAGATGGATGGATGGATGGATGGATGGATGGATAGATAGACACACACACACACTCCAGTCCTGGAGCTGACACAATCATTTCCCCTCCCATCGAAACCATTTGAAGGGGAGATTTTAAAAAGGAACAACCAGCGGGGGAAACAAGTCAAAGAAAAGGGGGAAAAGCTGCCGTTACCCCCATCTTTGGCCCTGCTTGGCATGAGCCTGGCAAGGGATAGGAAGTGGTGGCTCCTCTGCCACATTCTCTTCCCCCTCCAATAGGATGGCTGAAGCAAAAGATAAGTTCATATGAATCAAGTCAAAGCAGACTAAACTGCTAGACTAAATTGGAATAATTTTCCTGTAACAGAATAACATTTAGCCTTGAGATAGAGAAACGGCAATCAGGTAGGTTATTCAGTTAAGTTTTTGATTGGTTCAGACCATAGATCATTAAAAGGATGCAAAAATGTACAGCATACTAATAAAAACATAACATCAGTCTGCTATATGCTCTGTTACAAATCTTTGGTGTCCACTTTGGTGGAAAGATGCAACCCTTTCTACTACATACTGTCTAGCAATAATTCATTTTTCTGCTGCTAAGTAGACCAACAGCATCTTTGAACACTTGTTTCAGAATACATAACTTAGACAGACTGCTGTTCTCTATATCCCAAATGTTATCTCCAAAATAAAATATGCATGTATGCCTACTCATGTCAATGGGTTGAATTCCAACTTCTTTTCTAAGACAGACAACAAGTGTGCCCTTAGAAGCACCTATAAATAAGGCAGGTAGACCTGAAAAGTTGCGTTGCTTCCATGTTTAACTGCAGTTTCTCCACAGTCAGGAATTCAACAGAAAAACAACTAATATAATCAAGAGAAAAGCAACAACAGTATGATTAGTGTGATCTCCTGTGTATCAAAGAAACGTGACTATTACAAATTTATTCTGGTTGCAGTATTTGGGAAAGGAAAATATTATCCTTATTTTTCAGATATTTAGATGGGGATTGAAAAGGAGAACACAGTTGTCTAAACCCTGGAAACCTCTTACAAAGCCTTTCTCTATAATCTTCCTAACAGTATAATCCTATACGCGTCTACTCAGAGGTAAGCATCATTGAATTCAATGGTGCTCCCAGGTTAGTGGGTATAGGATTGCAGCCTAAGTCCTTATTAGGCACTAACATTTTAAAGTTTCCTGCCACCATGACATTAGGGGTTTGGGGTGAGTTTTACAAGAAAGCAAACTAAGAAATTTATGACTCCAGATTCTGTTTCAGGTATTAAATTTAGCTTTGTGCTGAATATGCATAGAATACACACATTGTCTTAACTTGATAGAACTAATATATGAGCCAGATAAACGAGGATATGGTAAAGAGATTATGACAGTTACCTTGAGGTAGCATAAAGCAAATATGACCAAATCAGATAGGGCTTACAGCATAAGTTTACTGACTAGTAATGTGATTTTATAAAAATCTGAACATATATTTGTATGTCTGATTTTTATCTGTAACTGACAGCATTTCTAACACCCAAAACACAGGAACTTGCACCCATTTTGCATACAACTGGATCTCTTCTAGCCCATTCATAGTATTATGTTCTTTCTCTAAAGAGCTCAAGCATGCAGTTCTCTTTCAGACTCTATCAAATTGCTAGCCAGGCCCACATCAGCTTTGCTTCAGAGGTGGGACAGGATCAGATGCCTTTGGATCATTCTCTGAACCATGAAAAACATTTTTTTTCTACAAACTGCTCCATTACATTAATGGAAGTTATAGCGATTGACTTCAGCAGGAGAATTGCAATCTTTAAGAACTTGAGATTGGCATAAATCCTTTGCAGCACCCAGCTTTCTTTCTGCATGACTACCTGTCTAGGTTCTTTACTCTTGTAAGCTGAGGTTTTGAGAATAAGAACTTTCTGTCTCTGAAAAGTCTGTGTTTCAACCCTATAATCCACATTGTAGTGCATAAAAGGTAAAACATGATACACAAGCATTAAAGTGTGTATTGAAATATTCCATTTGGAAACATTTATGTAAAGCAAAAAGAAGAACAACAAAGTACTAGATGAGGAGATGGACATTGCAATTATGTTCACAGGTTTGGTAGCATATAGACCCAATGCATATTCAGTATAGATCTGTTATTTCTAGTAGGGTACTAATAGAAAAGCTATTACTAAATCTTACAAATAATGTAATAGCTAAAGGTGTCAAAAAGGCAAGGTGTGAATAGCAATTTCTGGACAATGAAGGGAAATGTCAGTCTCCTGGTTTCAAGGATATTTGAAATAGAGATGTACTTCTAGGGCAGAAACGTCATTCATAAAAACAAGATACCTATGAGGGAAGAAAATGGAAGTATAGTAATAAGTGGTTTCTCTGATAAGTTCCAGTTGCAGCTTTTGACTTGTAACCAATCAGATAAATTATTTTTCTCTAAAGAGTTACCTTTCATCAGTTTAGGAAATATTGTTGGTTTGAATCAAGACTTTGCTTCCGCCAACAGAGCATCCCCTTGAGAGGAGTTCTGCTCAGGGTACAGAAACGTGGAGGACACAATGGTTTTTGCCAATTCCCCCTTCAGCGCCTTGCATCCTCTGGAAATTGGCTCTAGAGAGTTGGGTGACCCTCAGGAGTAGTGACAGAGTAGGGCTGCAGGGAAAGGGGGAATCTACAGAATTTGTCCCCATCCACCTGTGGCATTCTGCTGACTCAAAAGCCTTCTGTGGATGTAAGGAAACCTTTGATTCACAGAAGGCTAAGATAGGCTCCAACGCATTATGTTTATCAACTAAATTGATGTAAAAATTGTTTGCCATATGCTGCAATAATTCCCTGCAACAGACTTTTAGTCTTCTGTTTTCTTCCTTCCCTTTAGACAAAGAGAGTCTGATAACAGACAGTGGAAAGCTTTTTGCCCTTGACGTACTGTTGACAAGATTGAAATCTCAAGGACACAGAGTCCTTATCTACTCTCAGATGACACGGATGATTGACTTGTTGGAGGTAGGAAACATATCATTGTATAAAGTGGAATTTGAAGCTAATGACTAAGGAAATGTAGTTTTTGACATACAATCATATAAGGAGGTCCAGATAACTTATTCTCAACACGGATTTAATTTCCAAAAACGGGATCAATGACATTTTATCAGTTTGCATTTTCTCCTAAAGTGGCAGCCCAAACCTACAGACCTGCAGCATGGTTATGCAACCATGCTGCTACTGCTTTATTCTATATCTGGCAAGGGAGATAGAGCCATCCAGCCCCTCTGTGTCCCTGCCAGAGACAGGCTTGCCATGTATCTTATATTACTGGAAGTGGTGCAGGCTTTGTACTGACTTCTGCAACTCCAGTGGACCAAATGAACCACAAGTTACTGTATAAAAAGACTAGAAACTCTGCCCACAGCATAAGTGCCCTTGTGCTGCATCACTACCAGAGTCAAAAAAATATCTTGCCAACGTGGTGACTAATGTGCTGGTGCTCAAGCCAGGAATGAGACTGGATATTGGCACAATGCCTCCTTTTGTGGTGATTCACCAGCAGAGAGGCTTCATTGTTTGTACGCTTTTGTTAGTGCAGTAGTACATAAGACCAGGGTGTATGCTTATACCGTGCATATTCCCCCCCATTGCCATCTGTCCAAATCCGAATTGTTTATCTCTGTGGTGCCCCACCCCTCCCGGTGAATGACCTCCCCTCTGCAATACATCAAGCACTGACTATGATGTGCTTTTGATGATTACTAAAATATATAATTGTTTGCCCTGGTTGTCCCCAACCATTAACTTGTTTAGATGTTTCTGTGTTATTATAATGATGTATTGTTTTATAATTTGCTGTAAACCACTTCGGGATTTTTAAAATGGAAAGCGGCATTTAAGTATTCTTCAATGAATAACTAAGGGAGCAATCCTATAGCCCACTAGACAATGTCTAGAGGGCCATAGGATTTGTCAGTTTCTGGAATTTGAGTTCAGAACCAGGGCTCCCAACCTCGGATCCCAGAAACAGTTCTCTGCGCTGGCAATGTCGGAAACGGAGCACGGAGACAGGGAAGAAGGGGCGGACCCGGGAGCAGGAAGGAGAGGAAACCATGTAAGCCACTATATGCAGCTTCGTATGTGCATTCCAGCCTCCTTCCCTCCCCTCTCCGAAGCCACGGCTAGACATCCTGGACACCCTGCACGTGATACTCGGTAGCCTCCGACTTGAGAAGCTGCTGACTTATCTCAGTAGAATTGCGCCCTCAATAAACTTGTTCAATGCCTCGTTCGGTGCAGTTTTGCCATCCTATGTTGGCGCACTCGTGAAGTCCTGGATGTTTGGCTATCCTCACTATTGCACTGCCATTGTGGCCATCTCTGTAATCCTATCTGCTTTCTTCTTGGCCCAGTAGGACTGTTGGATCATGCTCTAAATAAATTGCTTGGCTTTTCTTGGTTTCAATAATTGGGTGCTGATTACACTTTTTTCTAGCGTTGCAAAGTCCCTGTTAGTCCCAGTGGACAAAGAAAGGGAGAGATGAAATGATTTCATTTCTCTGTTGCCTCAGTAACGAACTCTCTCTACTCAGGATGGATTTCATTATTTTCCAGGATTAGTACTTCTGGTGTCATGCTGACCATGTCAGCTAAACAGGCTTAATGGGAGGATATTCACAGGGTTTTAATACAGCTATCCCTCCAGGATTAGTCAGCAGCTTCTTTTTTTACTTAAAACAACAGCAGCAACAAAAGACGGTAGTCTGTTCATGGTTAAAGATCTGAAAGGCTTTCTGGCAAGAGCTCTTGAACCTTCCAGCATAATTACTGTGTTGTTATTAACATCCTAAGTACCTCATTTGGCACTGAATATGCTTATAGTTTATTATTGCAACTCTCTGGGCCTATATTAGCGGAAGAATTAGCATAGTGTATTAAGCCCTAGCTCCATTCCTCCTCTATAAGCCAAAGAAACATATTTAGCTCACTACAGGTAGATTCTAATATATACCGCCTTCCCTCAGTGGAAGCCTAGGATACTTCCTGCTGCAGTATGAATTCTTCTGAGTTCTGGTACAGACACCATTCATGTGTCTTGTACCTCAGGCAGCCATGTCAGATATAGATAGTCCTCATCTGAGGTTCTTCTCCATTCTGGTAGCTGGCTGCAATCCTAACCTATCTTTGTCAGCCTCTCCTGGAGTTCAACAGAAAGAGCTCCAGTGCAGCTGCGGAAAACGCTGGAATGTGGGTCATGTAAATTAAGGCTTTCTCGTTTATGTGCAGAGATCTTGTAGTGCCTTTGCTCCTTTTTGCTCCTTCTACTGAAGTGACTGCCTAGCCAGGCAATCAGATCCTCCACGAAACCAAACCATATTGAGATCCACCTTTTCCCCCACATCAAAAGCCCTGTCTAGTATGCTTGACTAGCGGGGTGAAGAAGAGTGGACTTATTTTTATTCAAGAGCTCAGGATAATTGGGTGTATGTGGCACCTGATCTGGTTTTCAGGGATGGTAGCACTGAAAACCAGCTCAAGTCAGACAGAGATTTTCTCATTTATTTTTTTGAAGTATTTTCATGCCGCTCCTCAGCCCCAAAGGCTCCCAGAGCGGCTTACATATCAGTAAAACAAGACAGTCTCTACCTGCAGGGTTAGAATCTAAAAAGACACTCAAGGAAAAAGGAAAGAGGAGAGAAGAAGAATGGCCCTGCTTCCCACTCTCATCCCAATTTGGCTGCAATAGTTTCCCTTAATTCAATAAAGGCGGCAGCTCCAGTTAGTGGGGGTGGTGAATATGCTCCGGGTTTCAGTCAGAACCAGTCAAAACACTAAAGGAGCTATCCGGAGCACCTTGTATAGCTTCTTTAGAGTTCTGACTGAAACAAACAGATTCACCGCCTCACTGACATCAGAGCCATCAGCCTCCAGTGCCTTAATTCCTATGTACTACCCTATATTGTTCTGTTCCATCTGTAAGGAAAATAAATGGTGCAAAATGAACAATATTATACCTAGTCCATTTGTGGGAGCTAACTTAAGTATTATTTCCAGTCCAATCTTGTCTTTTTTATCTCCAAATAAGTACTTGCTTGTGGTTGCCATATAGTTTATGTACAAGTCTGAGACAGTACTGTTAGTATTTCATAATCTTGTGTTAAATTATTTAGCCAAATGCACTGTAAGAACCCTTGTGGTAAATGGGTACATAGTTTAGTCCTAGAGTTATTTGCATTTATACAGCATGTTCCACTTCTGTCATACCTCATTTAAACAATATGAAACACAGAACCCACTCCCTTAATCAGTCTGTCCTTGGCAGCCTAGCTTCAGTTACGAAGGTTTGTTTTTATGGATGACGAAAACAAACTGTGCTTGATTCTGTGAAGAAAAGGGAGGGATTAAGGACGATATGGGATTTTTTAAAAAAATAAATAAACTGGATCTTCTGCTGTAAGAGAGTTAGGAGTACCTCAGGTTGAATACATTGAATAAACCAGCTGGTATAGTCACACTAGAAACTTTTCAATTTATCTGCAAGTAGTGTAATTCCATATGATCTAGTGGTGGGAGCAAACGTACCCAGCAGGAGGGCTTAAGCTATATCAGAGTTTGATAAGTTGTACTTTTCTTTGTATTTAAGTTGTACAAATTAGTGTGTTATCAGGGTTTTGTATACACATTTTGAAAACCAAAGTTATACACCGAGGAAAGCAGATTTTTGTCATCTGTGTGTTATGTATATGATATGCAAATGAAGCAAGATTGCATGTATTTTCTTATTCTACATAATTTATGCTTCTGCTAAACATGGGGAGTTGCAAAGTACTATGTACTTTGCTGAAATCCTGCTTTCCTACCATTTGCAGTCTTGTTCAGACCCTCTCTGGTTCTTTTTCACAAGACTGCTTTTTCTTCTTTCATTTTTAATGAATTATGAAATTCATAGGATTCTGGATTATGCACTCACTTCTAAAATCGTGCCAGGCAGTCACAAAAGTGTGGAAAACATACATCCCTGCCTGTTTTAAATTGACATTTAATTTACAGATAAGCTCAAGTGCAGGAGAATGTGCAAAAGGAATGAGATGAACTCTGTAGATTCATACACAAATATGCAATGACCAGATTTGTACATAACACTAATCCATGGTAAAGGTTGTTGAATTCTGGGTTGTCATGTTGTGCAAACCCAGCCACACTAACAAATCATGGTTTGTTAATCACAAATAATCCAGAAAGATAACCTGTCATTTGTTGTTGGGTTGTGAACTCTGGGTTGTTTAAACCATGGCTTGTCATTACATGCAAACACAGAACTGTGGGTTGTTCATGGGTTGTTTCACTTGGTTACAGAGGCAGCAGGCAAGAGTAGTAAAAAAACAAACCCAGCTATTCTATTTTCCAATGCTGCAGCATCGCAAAGACATTTTGGACCCAGGGATTGAGAAAACAAGGTGTTAGGTGTTCAGTCGTCTGCCAGACAAACCCTTGGTAGAGCAAGAAATCATGGGTTCAATAAAGCATGGGCTAGCATTATGTGTGAAGCACGGTGAAGCACGTCAGTCTCTGAGATAATCCTAAATGCACTTTTAGAGGGATACAGATAAAATTTTAAAGAAGTTTGAACTGTTTTTGCATGTCATGGTTATAACTAACCACAGGTTCTGTAGGTCAGAAATAATTATGCAAGGACAGGGATAAAACAACAGCACAGTGAACAGAAGATTTAACATCACATATTAACTGAATGGTGAGACACAAAATACATACATGACACAGGCTTCCTGACCACCTCAATCTGTTTTTACTGAGCCATGCAAAGGTTCAGAACTAGTAGGCTTTAGCAATACTGTACTGTACAAACACTTCATTTAGCATTTATTTTACATTTGTAGTCTTCTGACACATCAGAGGTACCCACAATATTAAATGAAATTGTGATGTTCAGTAAATGCTGTAATTTTCAGATCTATTGAAGTCTACATATGAAATTTTAAGATGAATTTTGTTCTGGTTTTTGTTGTCTTGACTTAGGAATACATGGTTTACAGGAAACATACTTACATGCGGCTAGATGGTTCTTCAAAAATCTCAGAAAGAAGAGATATGGTAGCTGACTTTCAGAACAGGTATTTTATGTTTGTTTTCTTTTTAAAAATTAGAGTAATAGTATGTTGATAAGGAGTTCACAAACTCCCAGGTAAACAGTCCAGGTAAACAGTAAAGAGTCCTCCCTCCATAGAATTTCATCTTGTGTCAGAGCTCTTCCATTCCTGTTTGTAGCACTTTAGACTATAAGAGTCAGGATCCAAAGGGTACTCCATGTGGTTTAACTTGTACACAACTGCTTTTCTGGATCTCTCTTTCTACTGCATGGTCACTCCTTATAATATCAAACTCAGGTAATGAGAGCCAAGAGACTTGTAGCCAAATTGAAAGAAGAGGGGAGGTATCAGCATACTTGAGGGAACACTGAGGTTTGCAGAAGTACAAAAATACTTCTTTCAAAGCTTAAGAGGCTAAAACCCCAAGAAACAGCCCCATGAGGGGACTGAGCATGCTTAGTAGCCCCGGAATACTGATTGTCATTTGGAAAAGAAAAAGGAAAGAATAGGGGGAGTGAGAAGAATAGAATAACCTGCTAGAGGATAGCATGACATGCTAGCTAAACCCTGAACAAGAGTAGTCCTATTGAGAATACATTGCAACATCTTTGTTGCGGGTCCCATTTGTTCTCTCTGATGTTTCATTATTAAATAGCTCTGCTCATCAGAAATAGTAATTGTGGGCTGAAATGTGTTTTTAGGTTTTAATGCTAAGGTCTTAATTCTTGAGAAATAGATCTCATTCTGCCAGTGCATCTTGTAGAGTCATGAATGAAATAAACAATAATGCCTGTATCATTTATTCTATAGGGTCTACTTCCAGTCCAGTGTAATAAAATTGTCTGAGCTTTCTAGCAGGGATGAAACATCATAGGCAGTAGCTGAAGGGTTGCAATTACTTAGCAGTTTTACCACCCTCTGGAACATATTATCTTGTACTTTTGGTATTATGGAACATAACTTGATGACCCTGCAGCTTACCACTGTACTGTAATGTGATGCTTAATAATTAGGACATCTGGGAATTAATTCCACTGGCTTTTCCAAATAGAATTTATTTATGTTACTTATTTTTTACATAACTATTCTGCTCAATAGCTGACACCCTCTGTGTCATCGTTCTTTCAGTGTTTGCTTGTTTTCCCTTTGCCAGATTATTAGAAGTATACAGTGTGAAATATGCTTATGTTGTCAGGGACATTTTCTGGTGTTTTAAGCTGCAGTTTCGAAGGCTTAAGTAAGATCTATACAGACACACATCAGTTCTGAAGTCTTTAAAGTCCTTTGCAATTGTATGTAGGAAGGCCAGTTCCTGCAGTCATTTTCTAAGAAATTATCTCCACCCAAACCATTCCCATATATGCAGTCAGATAAACTACTGTATGAAATACACAAATATACTCTGCAGTGATTTGTACAATTAGTGTGGTGCCAGAAAGCTGTGCAATTGAGCAGTTATCTGTAAACATATCTGTATATTGCTGAGTCACCTAGTACTTACTCTGTATCAAAGTAGACAGTGGCTCAATTCGGACGACACGTTAACCAACGGGTGTTAAGTTAAACAACCGTCAGTGGGTTAACCCAACGTGTCGTCCGAATTCAGCCACACAACGGTTAACCAACCCACAGTTGTTTAAGTCGCAGTTTTAAACAACGGAGTTAAACAACTCACTTGCGAGTTGATTAAAAGTTAGTCAATTGACTAACGTGTTGTCCGAATTCAGCCGCTTGAGGTATGTGGGTTAAACAACTGAGGTGAGTACGTTAACACAAAAAGACCATAGAGGAGAGTGGCAAGAGCAGCAGAAAGTGGGCGGGAGCTCGGGCGCGGATGAAACGGAGCGCTGGTTTCGCCGCTATAGCAACCAGGACGCCTGCCTCCCCCACCAGGCAGCCGGTACGGAGCTCAAAAAGGAGCTGGCTCCTGCAAGTACTCACGCAGCTACCCACACAGACAGGGAAGCACACCAGAACGGAGCCATGGGCAAGGGGGGGAGGGGGAGACGGAGCAAGCAACAACCCCAGGTGCCCAGGAACAAGGGGTAGCACCCCCACACCAACAGGGAGGATGACACCCCATCCAGAGGTAACCCCCACCGCAACGCCACCCCCACCCTCACATCACCCAGAAGGTCGAGGCCAGAGGAAGCAGCGTCCAGATAGCTCCCCCCCATTCGCCCAACACGGTTGGACAACGAGCGTAGGCGAAGCCTATCCCCAAGACGCTAGAAATGCCTAGGCAATTGGTGCCCGTGGGCGACAGCCAGCCACCTGTGGATGTTGTGGAAAACGAACGAAGGCATGCATAACAATCCCGAGGACTTGAAGAGGCCCTGGCCACCACGGACAACAACACCTACACACAGGGCACATTCACAGCAACCACTAGAGCCCACCAGCACCCACCAGCACCCACCGACACACATCCACACGGGACTGGGAAAGGCAGCCCAAGGCACCCACCACCCTCACCACTGAACCAGACACCCATTGGCAACATGGAGCCAGAGGGAGAGGGGGCAAGGGACGATCCGGCCGAGGACACTGGCTCACAATCCCCTGAAGAGGGGAGCAGCCAGGACCCCCAGGAAAGACGCAGAGCGCTGCGCTGGTCCGAGGAGGAGATCGGCCACTTCATAGAGCTCTGGGGGAGCCCGGAAGCCAGGAGGATCATGGCCACTGCCAGGCACGATAAGCTGTACCCATGGCTAGCCGAGAAAATGCAGGAACGGGGATACGACTGCAATGGAAAGCAATGCAAGGACAAGCTCCACGGACTCAAGAGGAAGTTCAAGGAGGTAATCACTCACAATAAAAGAACAGGCGCCCAGCCATGCACCATGCCCTTCTATGACGAACTGGCACGCCTGCTGTTGGAGCGTCACGATGTCGTCCCGGGGCACACGGCGGGCAGTGGGGTTGCCACCAACGAGCCTCCGCGCACGCGTCAAAGAGCACGGCTGGACCAAGGGGTGCAACGGGAAGAGGGCCCCACCACACAGAAACAGAAGCCCCCAGCAAGGCCGGTCGACCCATGGCCAACACCCCCTGCCAAGGCCCCCCCGAAAGCATCCCCCGCTCCTCCTGCCAAGAAAGTAGCGAGGGCATCATCCACTCCTCCTGCCAAGGCAGCCCCGAAACCATCATCCGCACCCCCTGCCAAGAAAGTAGGGAGGGCATCATCCGCTCCCCCTGCCAAGGCAGGCCCGAAACCATCATCCACACCCCCTGCCAAGAAAGTTGCGAGGGCAGCATCCGCTCCTCCTGCTAAGAAAGCTGTGAGGGCATCAGCTGAAGCATGGCCGGCCAAGGCAAGGCCGATGAGCCGGCCCACAGCATCCCAAAGTCCATCAGTGCTTGCGAGGCCGCCACCCGTGCCACCTAGGACAGCCACCGCCTCAAGGAGCATCACCCCCGCGCCAGCCTCCTCCAGCAGCAGCCGCCCCATGGCCTTCCTATGCCTCATCTGTGCGGACATGCAGGTAGAGGACCCTGCACCTGCCCCCCTGGTGCCAGAGACCCAGCAGGGAGAGGATGAGCCAGGGCCATCCCGTACGTGGGACACTCTCGCGAAGGGGAGCGTGGCTGCCACCGTAGGGCGAGTGACACGGCCAGTTCCAGCGCCATGCACGCGGCTAGGGTCCTTGAAACACGCAACTATGGTGCAGGGCATACCGCATGGGATCTTGGATGTCATGACAGAGACGGGGCCTGTCTCCCAGGAGGAACAGGACGAAATGGAGCTGCTCGTGGAACAACAGGTGGGCGACGTGCTCGAGCCTGAACTGTTGCCGTCCCAGGAAGAGCTGCTGCATATTGATATGCAGGCCTCCGACGAAACGTACGTGGAGGCGGAGGCGCCGTCGGAAGTGGAGCTCGAGGCCGGGGAGGCAGTGCTGGAGCGGGAGATCGAGGGGTCCCCACAGCCGGAGGACGAGCCGATGGAGGGAGGCCCCCCCCAGAGGAGGAGCCGCCACCACCACCGCACGTAGGCGAGCACGGTGAGGTCGAGGCCGAAGAAGCCCGTCCCCTGACCAACGCGCAGAGGTGTGTGCGTATGCTCAACAGGCGCAGGGCAGACCGGCTGCAGGTGGCGAGGGAGTTGGTCTCTGTCACGGAGACAACTGGGGAGCGCATCCACGACCTGTTCACATGCATGGCGGCTGAGGAGGAGTCCAGGCACACCAAGGAGCGCGTCCTCACCGTGTGGGCCACGCGCACAGCCACACAAGCCGTGGAGGAGTGCGCCCAAGCCACACGGGAGGCGGGGAGGGATGTGCGTATAGGTCTGGAGCGCCATGTCACCGGCATGACCGAGGCCATAGCCGCCACCGATGCCATCATCGACCGAGGCATGCGGGAGCGCACAGCAGCCATCGACCGGCAAACCGAGGTGCTCAGGGAGCTCGCCCAATCCTTCCGTGGGGCCTACCATGGGCCACCGCAGCCTGCGCCCTACATGGGGCCGTACGGATACATGGCGCCGCCGCAGCAACAGCAGTACCTGCCCCCACCGATGGCCACACCGTATCGGGCCCCATGGTTGGCGGCGGCAGCAGCAGGTGCCTCAGGGAAGGCGGGGGGGGGGCGGCCAGAGGGCACGTGCACCGGAGCATAGGCGGCCGCCCAAAGAGGGACCACGCCATCCCACCAGAAACTGACGAAGAGGGAGAGGAGGAGGGGTGCGAGGAGCCAGAGGAGGAGGAGGAGGAGGAGGGGGTGGAAAGGGCCACTCAGGACGACATGGCCTAAGGCAAGGTGGTCCTACGAGCCTCTAGACCCAACCCCCATAGAACCATAGGGACGTGTAGTTGTATACTCTCTCGCACCCCTATACGCGATAGGACCCTGTTAGATACGTGACCTTCTGGCCGCCGCCTCCCTCAGCCCGGTCTAGACGCTCAAGGCTATGTCCATCAGCATCCCAATGCAACAATGCTGCACGCGCTGGATGCCTCTCGTTCCCGGCCCTATCTCCCCTCATTGCAGCCAGAACCAGGCGTGATGGCAACACCCTACAGGTCCGACGGCCACCAAGCAGGGCGCATTGTCCAACGCCGAAGGGCCCTTCGGCACGGAGATTGGTAACTGGACTGCTGGGTGGAATGCATTGGTGTTAGTGTGGCCTCCGTGTCACTGATGGCTCTCCCCCTCCTCTCCCCCCTTCTGTTCTCGCCTCCCAGGGAAACTGCACTCCCTCCTCCGTGCCATCCATAGACGGCGGAGGGCCCAAAAGTCACGCCATCTCCACGCTCTGGAGGTGGCCCTGGGAGAAACAATACGTCGCATTCGACGTCTGGAATGACGCGTCCGGCGCCATCGCCATCCGAACCACGGCCAGCCGTAGGGTTTTTTGGCAGCTTGGAGGCGTACGCCCGTCCCCCCTAGTCGCAGCATAGTAATGGCCCGCTCTGCCGATTCCCCATCACGTGCCCCACTCCGGCCGCTTCCTGTCACTCCCCTCAGCCTTGTAGGTGTGCTTTAGCCTAAACAAATCCTCCTGCTCTCCCATTCCCACGCTAACAATGTGGACGGTCTCATGCCCCACCTCTAGTCCCACCTCCTTCCATCCTCCTCCGCCTCGCCCACCGCTCCTCCCGTCCTGCCCTCCCCCTCTCCGGCCCGCCCGGCATTTGCGAGAATGTCCCGGAGGGAGCTCGCGACGGCCTGCTTGCAGGGAGCAATCCAGGCTGCCACGCAAAACCACGGCGATGCTGACGAGGAGAACCTATTCCGTGCCCGCCTACACCGGCTAGGTGGGGCCATGCCCGCGAAGCCAGTGTTCAGGGTGGAGACCTTCCACTGGCCACTCAGGGCAACGGAGGCTGTGCCTTGTCTCTCACCGTGCAGCCTCCACATTGCTGGCAGGGACGTTGGCCGAAGGCGCGGCCAAGGGAGCCCTGCACCGCGCCCCTCCCCTCTCGACGTCGGCCGAGCTTCTTGCCAAGCGTGAAATCATGCGCCACTGGGTGCTCCAACGGACGGATGGCGTGTGGCATGAGATGCAGGACTTGGAGGACTGGGACGATGAGCACTTCCGTGGGAGGTTCCGCATGTCTCGCGCAACATTTGAGGTGTTGGTGGCCGAGGTGACCCCCTGTCCTACAGCGGGAGTGTACAAATATGCGCAGATGTATTCCAGTCTCCCGTCGGCTCGGCCTCACACTGTACAAGCTGGCGTTCAACGTGGGCTACTTGCCCCTGTCGACCATCTTTGGGGTGGGCGTGTCTACTGCGTGCGAGATCTTCCGTGAGACAATGAGCGTGCTGAACGAGCTGTACCTGGCCGATGTCATCCGGGTGGGGCATGAGAAGGAGAACATGCGTGGCTTCCGTGCCCTGGGCTTCCCACGGGCGGTGGGGGCGATGGACTCGACCCACATGTGCATCCTGGCCCCGCCCTCCCGTGGCGAGGAGTACTTCAACCGCAAGCATTTCTACAGCATGGTTCTGCAGGCGGTTGTGGATGCCAAGGGCCGCTTCCTGGATGTGTATGCGGGCATGTCTGGGCGGAGCCACGACACAGCTGTCTTCTGGAACTCCCCCCTGGCTGCCAAGCTGACATCGAGGCACTTCCTGAAGTCTGGTCCTGCTTCCGTGTGTGGCCGTGAGGTGGGTCCGCTCCTCCAAGCCGACCAGGCGTTCACCCTGCAGCCGTGACTGATGGCCCCGTACCGCTACCCGCGCACCAACGTGCAGCGTAAATACAACTACTACCATTGCCATGCCCGCCTGCCCGTGGAGCGTGCCTTTGGGCGTCTGAAGGAGCGCTGGCGCTCCCTGTTCAGCTTGTTGGACTTGCAGGTCGACATCATTCCGGACGTGATGGTGTGCTGCTGCATCCTGCACAACATCTGCGAGTCCCGTGGGGACGTGTTACTGGCCGAGCACCCCGGCCTCCCTCGGGAGGGCGAGGACGCCCACGCCATCGCTGTGGATGGGCGACATCGAGCCTTTGCCGGGGCCGGAGAATCACGTTGGGAAGCGTCGCGCCCGTGCGGAGGCGTCCCGGGTGCGTGAGAGCATCAGTGCCTGGAACTGGCTGCGCTACCCTGACCCCGTGTGAGCGTCGCCTGTGTACTCCCATCTGTGGACTGGCATCTCTCCCTGGCATGCCGCCCCTCTCCACCACATCCCCGTGGCATGTTCCGTGCATGGCTCCCTGGGGGTGTGGCCTTGGCCGTCCACTCTTCACCGCTGTGCCTTCCAGCCGCCTCCTCCTCCCTTCCCGGAGGCGCCTATCCTTTCTGTGGGCTCAGCCCTGGCATACTGGTGCCCATGTGCCTTACTGCCAGGTCCCCCATGTGGGGAGGGTGGTGGGAGGCCCCCTGGGGCGTGGGTGCCAACGTTGGGATTGCTCTGCGGGTGTTGTATTGGTGCTGCCGTTGCTCCTGGCAGACTCTTTGCCCGAAGCTGCTGAAATCCGCCCAGTGACTGTGGCAGCCAATGGGGTTTGGGAGGCGTGTCCTGCATCATCCAAGATGGCGGCGCCCATGGTTTTCGGCCGCAGTGTGTGCTGGGATACCTGCTGGAGGACTGCCGGAGTTCGGTAAGCGGGGAAAATGCCGCCCAGGCTGTCCGTCAGAACTGAGTACGTTATTAACCACCAGGGTGGTTATCTTAACTTTGCATCCCCTGCTGCAGCATGTCGTCCGAATTGAGGCCGCCTTTTTAACACACCGTCAGTGAGTTACGTCCTCTCAGTTGATTAACGTGTCGTCCGAATTGAGCCAGAGTGGAGAAATTTCAGGAGGAAAAGCGGGCATAAATGGTGCTAAGTCTGAAATTGGCAACACAGTGCCTATAGGCACAAGTCCATCCCTGCACTCCGCCCTTGGTACCCACTGAAACACCAGCTTCTCCCATTAAAAAAAAATGTATATGTGTAAAAAAACTTCCCTTAGGGTAGCTGGCATCACTTCACAGTGAAGCTCTAGCTCCCAGCCACCATCTTTGTTTCCCTGAAGTGATCGGGTTTGGATGACACACTGCAGCTCATTGTGGGTTATTTAATCCCCGCTTGGGTTTTGTCATGTCATGCGAGCGCAGCAAACGTGGGTTTTGCTTGGGTCAAATAACCCTTGCCCAACTGTAAAACAGACCACGGGTTATTCAACGGTTATTTAATACTCTCAAAACTTACAGTGATTGGGCTTGCATCACAACAGCCCCTGAATAGGGGCTGCATTGTCTAAATGCACTGCAGATAACACACAGTGAGGCTGTTAAATAACCCACAGTGGGCAGTCATGTTGTTCAAATAGCCACAGTGCCTCTGGGCCCCATGTGGGTCCAGAGATTTCTAAGGAAAAGAAGATGGTGGGTTGCTGCAACCTAAGGCTTCACTGTGGATCCCACTTAATCACTGAAAAGTTGCCTGGAATGCTGGAGGGACTGGGGGGGGTTGCGGAGTGCAGGGCTTGGGGAAGCTGTGGGAGGCTTGCAGGAGGGTGGCTAGGGAGGGCACAGCAGGTGCTGGGAGGGGCAGCCTAAAAGTTGGAGAGGCTATGGGTGTGGGGCTGTGGAAGGCAGCATGGTTGCGGGGGGGTGGGGGGTGCGGAGGGAGAAGGCAGCCAGAGAGAAAAAGAGAAGACAGAAAGCAGCCAGAGAGAGAGAGGGGGGAGGGAGGGGGAGAGAGAGAGAGAGAAGGTACATACTCAAAGCTCACACATATGCGTACCTACACACACATAGAGGAAGTGCTTCCAACATTTTGTCATTGGTCATGCCCTCTCATGGCAGCCAGTTTGTGGTGGCACCCAGGACGCTTTTGTCAAAATTCCAAATGTGCCCCTAGGTCCAAAAACATTGGAGAGCCCTGCTTAAGTGCTACTTTGCTGATTGCTTTCTTGAACAGGAGATCTATACTTTATGGTGGCTTTTCCTTTAGGTTTATTTCCCTATTTTAATAGGCTGAATTCAGTTTTTCATTGTGGCCATAAACGTCTCTGTGCCAGCGTTATCGCCCTGCAGCACAATGTGGTTAGATCTGATGATAAATAATCATGCCACTTGCAGCAAAAGATGGGGGAAGCAGTGAGCAAAATTAGAAGAGGGAAATCTCTAGGAGGACTCCTTTAGTGAAGGGGAAGTTTGGAGCAAATGTTATAAAACCAGCAGAGAGCAGAAGCGCCTCCAGACTTTGCTCCTGATCTAACTAGCAAAAAGATCATTCACAGAGAACACATGCTGCTTTGCACGTTATGTTTAGCTAAAAGAAGGACAAACCAGGGGGAATTATGTTCAAAACATAATATGTGATCAAATCCTAAGGACTATTATGGAGCAAAAAGATAAACCTTCTAGGCAGAAATCTTATGAAAAATTGAATATTTATTTATTTATTTATTTACTGCATTTCTATACCACCCAATAGCTGGAGCTCTCTTGGCAGTTTACAAAAATTTAAACCATAAAAACCATTCAAAATATAAAACAAAGATAGTATAAAAACATAATTTAAAATACAGTATAAAAACACAATCAGGATAAAAAACGAACAGCCATGTAGAAATTGATAGGTATTTAAAATACAAATTTAAACAGCAAGGTGAAAAATCAAACTGAAGAATTGTTAAAACACTGTGAAAATAAAAAAGGTCTTCAACTGGCGTCTAAAGGAGTGTAATGTAGATGCCAGGCAAACCTCTCTGAGGAGCTCATTCCACAGCTGGGGTGCCACAGCAAAGAAGGCCCTCCTCCTAGTAGCCACAAACAGGAAATTAAAATCATGCATTAATATTGAATTGACACTTATCAACTAAAATATTTTCTTCATGTTTATGATACTTTCCCTAAAAATATTAGCAGTTTGTTTTGTATGCTTTGTAAAATTGCTTTAGTCAAATTATGCAGCCTATATAAACAATAATTCTGGAGTTTCATATTTCAGCTGTGCTTCCAGGAATAAAAATGAAATCTAGCACCATTACTAGCAACATATTTTGTAAGAACAACTGTCAAATTATTTGCTGTGCAAGCACAATATTTTATTAAAGTTGGTTAGTATAATATTCTCTTTTTTTGCTTCTCTATGACATTCTTCCCTCCTCAAAATCTAGGCCACTTAAAGAACAAATTTTATGCTATCAGTTGGATCCAAACTGAGTTAGTCACAGTTTAGTCCTTTTTAAATCAATGGGACAAGTTAAGTCCTTACTAACTTAAAGCCAGAACCTTCTGTCCCATAAGGCATGGTGAGACCCTTGCCTCAGGCGGGGGATTGGAAGGGGTGGCAGATCATGCCCCCATCTACTACGTGAAGGGTCTCCTGCTTCCACCAAGAAAGACCACATTTCTCCAGTTGGCCGCTACTGCTGCTGCAGTGGCTGCTGCTGTCACCTGCCCACCTACCTACTGCATTTAACCCTCACATAGGCCACAGTCCCCAGGTTCACACAACATGACAAGCTGTGGCCAGGCATTGAATATTTAAAATGGCCACCAAGTGTGAACCATATCACACGGTGGCTCATTTGGCTGTTTTGATTGTGCGAAGCAAGTCACTCTGTATGGCATTTTATGAACATTCACTGTTGAATATTGAAAACATGAGCTATTCAAAATGATTTAAAGCCAACCATTTTTATTTTGATGTTAAAAAGCTGTTAGTGTTAAAAATCCTCCTGATTATCTTATGTATAATTTGTATAACAACACAGCTGAAGGGGATGTGTTTCTTCCTTGTCTCTATAGGAATGATATCTTTGTCTTCTTGTTAAGCACAAGAGCTGGTGGTTTAGGCATTAACCTTACAGCTGCTGATACGGTAAGTAAACAGCTTGGTTTGAAAATGTAATTTTAACAGCCTAGGCTTTTCCAGGATCGTTTGCCCTCAGTTCAAATGAACAGGCACTAAAACAGGATATATGATTTGTGAACAAAAACATAAAATGACTGAAACCCCATTAATTAATACTCTAATCATAGCTATTCTTTCCAAGTAAAAGCTGAGATTTGCCTCGTAGTACAGAATTATTCAGTAAACTATAAAGGTTCGCTTTCTTTGTAATTCTGAATCTTAATATTATGGATGCTTTTTGCATTGTGTTTTTCCAGTATGAAGATAACATGTAAAACAGCCTTTAAAGAATTACAATCTTATTCAACCATCTTATTCAGTATATTCCAACATTAGCATTTCAGTTGATACCACTAAAGTCCATGATGTAGTGTTAATTGCAGCAGTCCTCTGGCAGACAAGGATTGCATAACAGATGTAAATTAGTTTGATGTGAATGAAAACATCAGATTGCATGGGTGCAGAAAGCTGATTTTGTGGTGTCATGATAATTATATAGGTGAATGAAACTGCCACATGGGGAATGGTTTTTGTCTTCAGTTAAACAGCTCTACTAGTGACTTGCTGCTCTCTCCACCTATCTTCTCCCGGCTCTCCCAGCCACCCCTTTGCTGTTATGAAGACTGATCAGGCACATTTAAAGCTGACTAGGAGAAACTGCCTCTCTGGGACAGAGGGAGCACCAGAGCATATTTCAGCTGTTTCTCCTGGCCTTTTAGAGTTTGCAGAGACAATAGCAGTTGTGTCAAAACGATATTTTTGGCAACTTTAATTCAACACAGTATCACACTATAACTGAATACCCCACATTAAGTATCACTGTGTATCACTACAAAATTGGAGTTGTGTTCTGGGCATAATTACATGCCTCTGTTTCACCCTAAAAACTCTCTAAGTGGCAAAGTAAAATGGGATTCTAATGACCTACTTTACAGAATTATTCCAGGAGCAAATACAAAGACAATTTCCTATAAATTTTAAGCCATATGTAAACTGTGGGTAGCAATAGTAGAATCACTTTTTTATTTCTAAGTTTTTTCTAATGCCCTGACAGGTAATCTTCTATGATAGTGACTGGAATCCAACAGTGGATCAGCAGGCCATGGATCGTGCTCATAGGCTAGGTCAGACAAAACAAGTCACTGTGTACCGACTGATTTGTAAAGGCACCATTGAGGAACGCATCTTGCAGAGGGCCAAGGAAAAAAGTGAGGTAAGAGCAATTAAATGTGGAATAATGACGCATAGAAGGGAATAGGAAGGAAGTTGGACTGTTGAGAAACGAAACATTCATCTCCGGAGAAGGGAAAATGATCTAATGGAAGGTGATTCCTTGGTGGAGAATATAGTGCCCATAATGCCAGGACTACAAAGTTATCTTCAAACGAATAGCTCAGTTAAGTGCCCTGACTTAAGTAAGCTGAACTGCTGATTGACTTGATTTGCTTGCTTTATATACTTGCCATGAAGAGTAGCTCTCTTGAATTATTATTTATTATAATATATAGTACATTTATATCCTGCCTGCCTTCCATCATGATGTACATCAGACCAGTTTGGATGACACAATAACCCACACTTAAACAAATCATGGGTTGTTCAGAAGGAAGCAAGTATACTGACTGCCAACCACTCACCTGCTTCTGCTGCACTAAAAAACTCAGGGATGCTTCATTCCTGGGTTGTTTAGTGTGACATGCAAACCCAGGCAAAGTACTAAACAACCTAGGAATGGGTTCCATTGTGGGTTGTTCTTGCCCCAACAACCCACAATTTTGGGTTTGCATGATGTGCTAAGCAACCCAGGAATGGGGTGTCCCTGGGCTGTTTAGCAAAGCAGGAGCAGTCAGGAGCTAGCAAGCTCGCTCACTCCCATCTGTTCACATCAACCCATGGTTTGTTTAAAACATGGGTTGTTGTGTCATTGGGTTTCCAGGTGGTCTCCCATCCAGGTACTGAGCAGCTCTAAACCTGCTAAAGTCAGCAAGATGGCTGCTTCATGTGTCTTCAGACTGCCGTTATCCGTGATAGCTACATTATGCAGAACACCAATGTTGTGGTGAATTTGGGGAGCCCACATACCTTCCTTTGCAGTGGGATGCTTCTTGGAACTAGAATAAAAATGAATAGACTCATATCTCTGTACCAAACTTGCTACTACTGAGGGATGCAAGGGAGACCCTGCCAATTACCAGAACTGTTTTTTACTGTTTTCCTGAGCCACATGGGAGGCATTCACCACCTCATGATGACACCTCTTCCTGGAGCGAGTAGACAGGGTCATCTAACAAATCTTTCTTCTCCAGTGGGAGGAGGTGTCCTGATTCCCCAGACCAGCCCTGCTTAGTGGTTTAGGTCAGGTTGAGCCCAACCTCTAGTGTAGCCTTTTCTCTCCTTAGCTTCTCTTCTCGTCTGTCTTTTCTCTTCCATGGTTCCTTCTCTCCCTTCCCCACCTTCACTTCTGCGCAGTAGAGGGCTAGAGGGTTGCTACTGAAGGAGGGAGAGCCATTTCTTGTTCTCTTTGGTCTTGCAGCTTTAGTGTCTCCCACCCTTCCCAGTGGACAGGGAATACGCAAACAGCTGGAACACGACTAGAAAGAAATCGGGTTACTCTGGCTACATCAAGAGCTGACTGAGCAACATGGGGCTGTGCTTGAGCTTTAGGATATAAGGTCCTGCAGAGGGTGTTGTATTGGCACTGGCCTTGGAAACCTACTCTATGTGACTAGTGGCTCTGCTATATCCTGAGGTGAGGAATGCCCTCTGTGACGCTCCGAGAACAGAAATGAATGGGAAGAAAATTTCCAGGTTTTGTTGGGCTGGTTGTGTCAACATGCCACATCTGGGTACTGAGATACCAACACATGGTGTCTCCTTGTTTTTATTAGAAGCCTTGTCTATCCAGGGGCCCATGCATGTGTGCATATTTGAATTTGTGTTAGATATGTCTGGTTACTACTATGTTCATGGCATATATGGGTCAATCTGCAATACACTAATATTTAAGCATTCAAAACATTTTAATTTTAAAAGTTTCAACATATTAAAAAAAAGTCTGTTTCACATTCAGTCTAAAAAATGTGTTAAGTAGCCACTAAGTTTGTTATGTCATTTCCATGTTCATAATGACCAACCCTTCTATAACCCAGTTGTTATTTTTAAAAAGTGCCTTGCCTACTCCTGATTACAGTACCAAAATAGTTCTTCCCCCTTTCTCTTGATTGTTGCTGGCATTAAATAATCTGAGAAGAAAGACTGATGGGCTCTTTCCTTTCTCTAGATTCAAAGGATGGTGATTTCAGGTGGCAATTTCAAACCGGACACCTTGAAACCCAAGGAGGTGGTTAGTCTGCTTCTGGATGATGAGGAACTGGAGAAAAAATGTATGTGGAATTCCAAATTTCTACCTCTGTCTGTCCAACACTTCACCAGCTCTAAATATGCATTTGTTTCTGTTGGTTGGTTTACATTGTATCAATAAGTATAACGTGAGGTGGATGAAGAAATTTTTCAAGACAACTGAATTATTTGTACTTAGGCTCAATTTTTCACTGCTATTTGCTGCAGAGCGCAATCTTCCTTTTGATTTTTTTTGCACAAGCCCTGCAATAAAGTACGTTGTGGAAAACTCAGAGTTTGAAGTATTTTGGTCTGGTAGGAAATTTCTCTTCCTCCTGTCCTTAAATATGGTACACTTCGCTGTATGGAAAGACAGAAGGGTGGAAGAAGAGGCATCATTCACTGCTGTGCGTAGGGGGGGGGGGGTGATGATGAGCCTGCTACTTGCTATCTCTTGTTCTTCTACAGTCAACACTAAGTCATTGCACATTGCAAGAATCAGTCAAAAAAGGAAGTCATCATTCTTTTAAACAGGACTGGAAGTATGTCATAAGAGTTCTTATATCAAGCTTCAAATTCATTTCTTATATCAAGCCTTAGATTAAAATGTCATTTTCCTGTAAAAACTTTGCGTAATGTATTATATTTTTGAATAACCATGTTAAAGTCTTTGAGGAAGAGAAGGGCCACAGTATAGAGGAACAGAGTTACATTGCTGGAGCTGAAGCAGGGGTGCAGAATTTCAGGCTAAATCCAGCGGTGCAGAATTTCAGGCTAAATCCAGCCCTCTAGGGGGCCCCAGTCTGGCCTTCCGGGATTCCTCAGATGATCACACTCCCTTCCCATGGCCCCGTGCTTTTCCTCCAGCCATCAATTGTTGGTGGTTTCCTGGACATTCCCCCCACCCCCCATTCTGAAAGGTTGAATGTCTCTCTTAAGGTTACTGGCAGTAAGAACTTTAAGCTAAAATAGGCTTGGAATGTGGTCCCAAAAGTTTCTTCAAAATGGAATTGGTCTGAAGGAGGTTCTGCACCCCTAGGCTAAAGGATAAAAGGATGGGGTTAGAGAGGCAACTCAGCCTTGTTCCTACAACATTTAACAGGGCTCTTCAGTTTTACAAGAATTTTTGCTTTCCTGCTGATAAAGATTTCTGATTATTTCTTAACTGGCAGTGCGTCAGCGGCAGGAGGAGAAACGGCAGCAGGAGGAGACGAATCGTGTGAAAGAGCGTAAACGAAAAAGGGAAAAGTATGCTGAAAAGGTACTTTGAACACGCTTCTGTTTCGTTGAACCGTTATAGCTTTAAATACACATTTTTATTGTCCTCGGGAGCTGTCTATCCCACTCAGCACCTGATTGGGCATGGGGGTTCAATCTAGTTGGGGTACCAAGTGAATTTGGGACTAAAATCGCCAAGAGATTATTTGTGTATGTGTGTCCTTTTCTAAACTACTATGTTCTGTTTTCTTTGCTATGTTTTTTTAAAAATAGGATTAATTAAGGATTGAACTCCTCTAGAAGAAGGATCTAGTCATTCTAATTTGATTGAAGCTCCCTTCTGAAGAGAATGAAATTGGGGGGGGGGGGGATCTCCAGCACTGAAAGTGCAGCTATTGTCATGCAAATTATTAAAAATCAAATTGAGTTAGATAATTTGATTTGTTTAATTTTAGGATAATAGATTAATTATTTATACATTTTATTAAGAATTTACCACAAGATGTGGTGCTGGCCACTGGCTCTTAAAAAGGATTATTAGACAAATTCTTGGAGAATAAATTCTTTAACAGCAATTAGCCATGCTATCTAAATGATGCATCCCTGTTTAGAGGCAGTATCCCTCTGAAGACGAGTTGCTGAGGTCAGTTAACCTGGGAAGCATGTTGCCTTCATGCCCTGCTTGTAAGAATTCTAAAGTCGCCTTACCACTGTTGGAAATAGATGGACCTTTTCAGTTTGATCCTCTTAAATTCTCTTAAAACTAACGTGGATGTGAAAGGTCAGGCAGTAATTTCTTTCTGCTAGGTGATTACTGATAGAATTCATCTAATGACATTGCACTGTGTGGTTGATTGGCATTTGTCAACCTAACTTTTCACTTCTTCTCCATGTTTCCAGGCCTTATGACAATTGTTTATGTTATTTCATTGCAGAAGAAGAAGGAGGATGAATTAGATGGAAGGAAAAGGAAAGAAGGCATGAATCTCGTGATCCCATTTGTTCCATCTGCAGATAATTCCAACCTCTCAGCTGATGGGGATGAGTCATTTGTTAGTGTAGACTCTGCCATGCCTAGCCCTTTCAGTGAGGTAAGAATCTCTATGAAATACCACAGGACTATTTCATATATGACATATGAGATAATTACAGTATGGGGGAAATATCTTTACATATGGGGTGAAAGACTTATTTTTAATGAGTGAAATAAATTCTTACCCAGCACTTCATGCCTCACAATGTACCTTTTCCCCTATGTATTCTTTTCCTATCTCTATAGGAAAGCAGCCCTCAATCTTTCTGGCTTCCTGAGCACTTTATTCCTGTCTTGTAGCTATGTTTTGCATCATCTAAAATTGTAGAATGAGGTGTGGCTCAATTCACTGTTGATAATTTAAATTGCACTCACCTTCCCACAAAGCATTACAGTGAATTCGTTCTCTCCTTTTATCTGCTACCTTCACATGTTTTCTCCATGCTATCCCATTCCAGTACTGGGAGTTGTGCTCTCTCTGTATCCTCTTCTCGCTGATACCTCATCAGAATTCCCTTAGTCTGTACAGCCCTCTGTTCCAATCCAAACTCCCAGGTTCTTTCCATCTAACTCATTCTTGAGGTCACCACAAGCTCAGTAAAGTGGGAAAGCTAATCCAGGAAGATATCTAGTATTTTCCCAATATTAACTCCTATGGGATCCTACATTTTCCTTCAACTTGAAGCCTCCCAGAGATATGAATAAAAATTAATATTGTATGGTTAACACTTCCTTATCTCAATGTCTGTATTTAAGTAACGTATCACATTGCTAAATGAGAATGTTCACCAGACTGGGGTATTATTACTCATATTTAATTTACAAACTTAATTAGAATAAAATGCAGTGACCAATGGATCATATAGACTTGTATTAAAGAAACGAATGTACCTTTGTTTCTTAAGGTAGGAGGTAGATCTCCCTGAGTGGGAGGCGCAACTAGTTGCCAAGGAAAGCATAAACGTCTCACTAACCCATATCAGTTCTTTTGTGTATTTTGATTTGGGCTAGTTAGCCAGTCCCTTCATCCACCAACTTTTCATTCTCATAATTGAAAGGCAGGCAGCTGTTTGGGTAGACAATAGTGGCTCAGGCTGCAATCCTATATGCACTCTTATCTGGGAATAAACCTCATTGAACACAATGGGCCTGTTTCGACAACATGTTAAACCATGGTTAGGCCGCTAATCCTTTTGCAGTAAATGGTTAGTGAGCTTGTTTAAACCGTGGTTATGTAGCTACCATGGTTACGAACGGTTCACATGACAAGCGAAGCCATAGTGTTTAGTTCAGAATGCTTAATCACCATGGCTTAGCGGGTCATCTGAACAGGGTCATTGGGATTTAACTTCTGACAAAACAGGCATAGGACTGAACAGTCAGTCTTCCCTTGTCTCTGTGATAGTTAAGTGAGAATTGTTTCCACTTCCAATTATATGGGGAAAAGGAACAAGAGTTATATTCCATGTATAGGAAGGATCTGTCCTGACATTTGAGAAAGTTTGAAGAGTCCATCTGTCCCCTCAAATCTAGAGAAACTAACAATGATAAAAGTTAGATCAAAGAATTCAGTCTTATCCTGAAATGCCCACAGGTAGGCTGTTGAGAGTTGGGAATGAAAGTTGGAGTAGGCCATTTGCTAAATTCTGCTCTTTGTCATTCATTTGCTGTTATAAATGTGTTAATATCTTACTCTATGTATATGTTTATTTTATTCAATTTTAATATCTTTATCCATTATTTGTAACTTCTCTTCTGCATGTGCAGATGATGAGAATTGGGGGAAGGGGACAGGACTCTACCAGTTTCTGGAATTGGTAATAAGATTGAGGCGCTGTTAGTTGGCAATTCAACTAAGTAGGAAGGTATTGTTTTACTAATTCTGGATGGTTTTCCACCTTCTGGCCCTTACGTTTGGATGCTCAAATAGCAACCATGGCACAAAGAACCTTTCATCGGGCTAGGATGGTGTACCAGCTGCAGCCCCTAACTACACCCTAGTACCTTCAGAGTTGGATTACTGCAATTTCTTACATGTGGGTGTGCTCTTTGAAGATGGCTTGGAAACTTCAGTTGGTTCAGAACATAGCAGTGAGACTTCTGATTGGCCTTCACTATTCTGAACAAATAACACCTATTTTAAAAGATTTATACTAGGTTCCAGTGTAATTCCAGGTTCAGTTTTAGGTGCTTCTTTTAAGCAGCTTGGGGCCAGGGTACCTAAAAAGGCAGTTTTCTCCTGTATGAACCTGCCCCAAATTTAAGATCTGCATCATCGGGCTGCCTCAGGGTACCCCCATGCCTGAGATTAGGTGAGTAACAACTGAAAGGAGGATCTCCTCGATGGTGTGTCCCATTTGTGACAGGTGAGGAAAGTAACAACACATTTAAATTTTATCTCATTTTTCAGTAGAAAAGCACCTCAAAAATATTTTTAAGAAATTATCACAATGTATTAAGTTTCCCACCTTCCTAAAAAACAACAGTGATTCAGAAATGCTCCACATGGCTGCACAATACTCCCAAAATTGCTGCAGGCCAAAGGTTTCTTAATATATGCTGCCCTCATTCTACAGAGAGTAGCGCACAGGTATAGCAAAGAAACCAGTGACATGCATGAATTGTACTTCATAATAGAAGCCAACATTCCAGCCCAGAGTAAGCCAAGCCACACATGGCACAGAGCATTTAGCTATGGGAGTTCTGTTGCCTCCAGACTTAGATTTGAAGGGGGACCACTATTTCATTAATCTTTCAGAATTCTTTGAGGGTGTCAATAAACATGTGGACAAGGGTGATCCGGTAGACTATGTTTACTTAGACTTCCAAAGGGCTTTTAACATAGTCCCTCACCAAAGAATCCTGAGCAAGCTTAGCAGTCATGGAATAAGAGGAGAGGTCCTCTTATGGACTGGTAACCGGTTAAAGGAAAGGGAGCAGAGAATAGGAATAAATGGTAAATTCCCCCAATGGAGGCATGTAAATAGTGGGGCCTCACAGGGATCTGTTTCATGACTGGAAACTTTTAACTTCTTAAGTGATATGGAATTATGAGTGAGCAGTGTGATGGCCAAGTTTGCTGATGACATCAAATTATTTAGGGAGTTAATTGTGAAGAGCTCCGAAAGGATCTTTCCAAATTGGGAGAATAGATGATAACATGGCAAATGAAGTTCAATTAGAAAAGGAAGTGAAAATAAAACTGCCAATATCATACCCCCCCTTATACAAATCTATGGTGCAACCACATTTAGAATATTGTGTTCTGGTCACCACATCTAAAAAAGAGCTAGAAAACGTCCAGAAAAGGGCAACAAAAATGACCAAGGGGCTGGAGAAACTCTCCAGTGAGGAAAGGTAACAGTGCCTGAGATTGCTTAGCTTAGAAAAAAGGCAACTATGAAGAGACATGATAGAGATGTATGAAATTCGGCATTGTTACCAAATGTGCTCTGCTAGACACATTTACAGATTTGTGCATGTTCTCAAGACACACGTTCATTATGGGCCCTTAAGACCTTTGCAATAGTGCATCTTGACAGGAGGGGACCCAATGATTCATATACACACACACAAGCATTTTCAAAGGAGGGGAATTTATTAAACAATCAAGAATTTAAAATGCACACTCATTAATTGGGCTAGGTGGCCAGACTGTGAGGAGTCTGGACAAAATGATGTAGAGCAGAGTGACAGAACAAGGACATTCCCTGCCTCTCAGTGTTTCTTTCTGGGTTATGAGGGCTGACAAAGGCAACCAAGTCTAGCTGGGCTTGTCTAAGATGAACAGAGAAGATACCTGGCCCTGGGTGGCCATAGATCTCTGAAATTTACCATAATCCCAAAAGCAGATTGGAATCCTGCCAGTAGTGTTGTTTCAATTGCATGCGCACCATCACTAATGAAACCAATCGAGTGAACTGGCACATGGAGGGTTTGGAGCTCTATAGCTATTCAAAATGGTTTTGTACCTGGGTGGATGATTTAATCATGCTTGGAGATCACTTCAGGGCTGCCACCGGTGTGCATAATTAAATTGATGTTTGCCCATTCTGGGGCTACTGGATATATATAGCATTGATTAGATTAGTACTGCCAGATTTGACTTTACATACTTGACCTGCAGGGTTTTTAAGCAAGACTGTTTCATCCTGTTTGTTTTACCCACACTTGCCTAGCCTTGCTCAGGCTGGATTTTTTAAAGTGACCACCTCCATCGTTGCCAACTATCATGGGAGCCTACGGTCCCTGCCATACTGGAGAAAGTGGAAAGGGAGAAGTTTTTCTCCCACCCAATACTAGAATCGCATGTCATCCCATGAAGCTGAATAGACATGAGTGTACCGTTAAACTATGGAATTCCCTGCCACAAGATGTAGTCATGGCCACCAATTTGGATGGCTTTAAAAGAGAGATAAATTCAGGAAATGTGTATAGTATTTCAGAAAATATGCATTGACTCCTAATTTATTACAATCTATGGGCTGTTTCCTGTATAAGTCACTTCTAGGTCTATTAATGCTTGTCAATGGCTACTAATCATGATGGTTATATGCTACCTCCAGGATCAGAGGCAGTATGTCTCTTAATATCAGTTGCTGGGGAACATGAGCAGGAGAGTGCTATTGCATTCATGTCCTACTTGTGGTCTTCCCACAAGCAGCTGGTTGTCTACTGTGTAAACAGAATGCTGGAGTAGATAGACCTTTGGTCTGATTCAACATGTCTCTTATGTTATTTTGTTCTTGTATCTTATGCTAGCAGAATACAAGTTTCATTTACTGGTGTAATATAAGTTTACAGGATTCTGTTTTTACATGGTTTAGATTTCCATCAATAGTGAGTTGCATATGGGATCCATCCCACCTGATGAGAGCAGTAATGACATGCTGGTGATTGTAGATGATCTGGCTTCTTCAGCTCCACAGTCAAGAGCTACTAACTCTCCTGCTTCCATCACTGGCTCAGTCTCTGACAACATGAATGGTTAGTATCTGTTTATAAAGTTGGTCTAAGAATACATGGTGTGTGTTTTGTACTTTGCATTGCAATCTGGAAAAGAATGTCCGCTTCTGATTTGTTAGGTAACTGAAATCTGATGTGTTTAATCATTCACTGCACACTTGATGCTTTTGTGGCTATATAAGATTTCGAAGGTGTAGTCATGTATATGACTTAAAAGTATGAGCTGTGATCTAGATAGCACCTGGTTCACTTCCCAGCTAATCTATGAATTTTCTGGGTGACGTTAATCAAGTCCCTATCTTTCTCAGCCTCAGCCTACCCCATCTACATTATGTGGATAATAATACTGACCTAGTAGAACATAAATGCTGCTATGGTATTGGATTTGTGATATTACTTCATAGTGATACATGTAGTAGAAAATAAATTCTGAAATATCCACAGCAGCTGTTCTTCCTTCCTCCAGGTTGGTGTGAGGAAGGCATCCAACAATGGGTTAACTCCCCCTATCGTCCAGAAAAAAGCAGGGACCATGTGACTAAAACATTTGAGTATTCAATTGGTCCCAGGCTCCTCCTTGCCAGTTCGTCCCTGCTTTTCGCCCAGGACAGAGCTATCTCTCGTCTCCTTTTACTCAAAACTTCTAATGTCTTAAAACTATTAAATTTTTAATCTTTCTTACCTCTTTAAATCTCCATCTCCTTAGTTATTTCTTGACTTCAATATTGTCTCTAGTAGGAGGGACTGAAAAGAAAGAGGACAAGGAGGGAGATAGAGATAGAGATCTTGTTTCTTAGCTCCTTTGACTCATTTGATCAAGTTGAGGTCTGTGCCATGTAAGCATTACTTTCCATCTCTTTTCCCTCCCCACCCCTGGTTCAATATTGCCCTTGATGAATCTCTACAATGTTATCAGATAAGAGTGATAATAATTACCTCTAAAACCTTTTGTTCCTCTACTTTCAGTCACCAGAGTTTTGGGGGATAGGCAATTTAAATTAAAATAAACTGCAGTTCTTGATTAATTTCTTTCTACGGGCCTTTTTTCTTAGTAAAGGCCAAGACACACCCTCCCCAAAGTAGGTAGAATGGTATAAAATGAGTAAGAGGATGGTTTTTTATTGGATCAGTTCCGTTTGATGGGAAATTAATAATTTTGATGGAAGCTTCTGGTGTTAAACAGAACTCTTCATTGAGCAGAGTGACCTAAACTCCTTGCAAACAGAGCAAGTTCATTTCCTCAGATGCAAAGCTGAGTCTCTTCAAGTAGACATCGGGTAGATCATAAATGTTGGTGTAAAATATTTACATTTTGTTAATCAGTAGGGAATAGCAGATTAACAACCGTAACTCAGGAAACCCGGACTTCCATTCAAACAATTGGCCTGTAAATTCAGCATGGGGATGCATTTTAATCCTCAAACAAGCAATGAAATGTCAAAATGGGAATAATGGGAAAATCCTCATCCACAGGCAACAAGCTGCTGTTGTCCAAACTTAAAACATTATTTATCTGTCTTGGAAGAATGAAATGCCTTAATACAGATACATGTGCTAGAAAATACATTTTGAATGTGCTTGGCGTCATAAAAACAAAGCAAATTGTGTTGTTTACTCAATTAGATTAGATTCTAGAGACCCCATTTGTGATACACCACTAAATATTTCCTCTTTTTCTTTATTCATTTGTTTCATTAAGGAATTTCGGTACAGGATACGTCTGTCACAGGGAGAGGTCATTCAGGTAGAAGCCGAGGTCGCCCGAAAGGCGGAAACAGTGGATCAAAAAGCACAGGGAAAGGCCGGAGCCGGAAATCAACAGCCGGAAGTGCAGCTGCCATGGCAGGTGCTAAAGCAGGCGCAGCTGCCGCCTCTGCAGCAGCATATGCAGCATATGGATACAATGTGTCTAAAGGTATGATGAGTGTGTGTGTGTGGGGTGGATGGAGCACACACGGGATGTTTTCATTCCAGATCTTCAACCATCCTTAAGAAGTCTTTAGTGTAGCTTAGTCCTCAGATTGCATCTAGGTATGTTGAACTATCAACACCTAAAATGGTGTAAACCCCACACACCCAGAAATGGAGATTATTGTTATTTTTAAAAAGAACAAAATGGCACTCTGTAGCTGCTCCATAGTGCTAAAATGGACACATTTAGCTTGCAAACATTTTCATGCTGCAGAATGGTTTGCCTCTGAATTTTGGCTGCACCTCAGTGATTTAAAATTATTATTATTATTATTATTATTATTATTAATAATAATCTGACAGACACAATACAGCTGCAAACAACCTACACCATACTATACATACATACTCACCCAAAACAATCTTGGAAAATGCAGACCATAAAATATACTAGGACAGAAAAATTCATACCGACAAGACAATACCTTGTAACCGACCAGACATAACGGCCATAGACAAAAAAGAAAAAAAAACATACCTCATCGACATAGCAATACCGAATGACAAAAATGTTGTTGAAAGGAAAGAAGAAAAGAGAGACAAATATACACCACTGGTCATGGAAGTCAAAGAACAATGGCAACAGGGAAAGGTCACAATTATTCCGTTAGTCACCTCAGTCACCAGCATCACATCAAAAAACTATACAAAAAAATCTTCAGAAACTGGGCCTACCAAAATACATCTACACCAACATCCAGAAAGCAGTCATATTTAAAAGGTGCTCAATTGTCAGGAAATTCCTGAATCTGTAAAAGATAGCGTGACTTGGCAAAGCCCATCATGTCTGTCTAGAAAAACCGCCACGAGCGAGAAAGAGATATAATTATCATCATCATCATCATCCCTTTCCTAGGGTGGCCCACAACGGGGGAGGGGGGGAGAATGGGATGTGGAGGGCGAAAATGGCCCCTGACCCTCCCATAGTTGCACATCCCTGGTGTAAAAAGTTCACATCTAGTCCCAGACAATTAAGCAATCAGGTAGAAGTCACCAGTCCACATTTTTGCTCTTATCAGTATGCTTATAATTAAAAAGTTCACCCACCTTGTGGGGGCTGATTAGTCTAATAAATTTCCTCTCATAGCATTATATGGTGTTTAGTCAAATTAAACATCTTTACTAAATACAAAAATTCTGCTTTTGTTGCTTTAAGCTTCCTTTTCACCATAATGAATGGACTCAGACAGGGGCATTGCTTGGCACTTAAAAGATTTGGAGCCCAGATCCATAAATATATGCAAATTTAGAAATAATTAATAGGAATTATTTCAATTTCAGAGAAGGCAAAGCCAGCCAATTAATTTCTCAACCAAACTACCTCAAATAAAACCATTCTTCAAAGAATTTGTACTCTGTGCTAGTTCATTTCATATCAGCAGTTCCTCTTCATTTACAATTAATTTGCAATGGTGTGAAAAAAATGCAAAAAATTAGGGGTGTGCACGGACCCCCCGGATCGGATCGGGACCCGGATCGGGACCTCCAATTTTGTCCCGGACCGGTTCGGACAAAATCGGAGGCCCCCCGGACCGGATCGAGTCCGATCCCGACCCAAAAATCGTACATTTTTGGATCGGCCGCCATTTTTTTTCCCCATAGACTTGCATTGCAATGCAAGTCTATGAGGAAAAAATGGCGGCGGGTGGGTAAGGGGGGGCCTAACTCCCTCCCCCCCCCCGGGGCCGTCCGCTGTGGACGGCCCCGGCAGGTAAACCCCCTCCCCCGCGCTCCCTACCCCCCCTGGGGCCGCCTGCTTCCATCCGCTGGCGCCCGCGGGCGCCAGCGGATAGAAGCGGACGGCTCCGGGGGGGGGGTAAGCCCCCTTCCCCGCCACTTACCTTCTCGGCACGTCCGGCGCCGGCGGCTACTACCAGCGGGCTCCGCGGCCTACTCTCAAGTAGCGCGCCGGGTGATGACATCACCCGGCGCGCCACCCTGGAGCAGGCCGCGGAGCCTGCTGGTAGTAGTAGGCGCCGGCGCCGGACGGGAGCCGCCGGGCCGGGCAGGTAAGGGCCCCCCTCCCCCCTCCCCCCTCCGCGCGCCCCCTCCTCCCCTCCACGCACCCCCTCCTTACCTTTCCGGCCCGGCGGCTCCCGTCCGGCGCCGGCGCCTACTACTTCCAGCAGGCTCCGCGGCCTGCTCTAGAGTAGCGCGCCGGGTGATGACATCACCCGGCGCGCCATCCTAGAGCAGGCCGCGGAGCCTGCTGGGAGTAGTAGGCGCCGGCGCCGGACGGGAGCCGCCGGGCCGGAAAGGTAAGGGCCCCCCTCCCCCCTCCGCGCGCCCCCTCCTCCCCTCCACGCACCCCCTCCTTACCTTTCCGGCCCGGCGGCTCCCGTCCGGCGCCGGCGCCTACTACTTCCAGCAGGCTCCGCGGCCTGCTCTAGAGTAGCGCGCCGGGTGATGACATCACCCGGCGCGCCATCCTAGAGCAGGCCGCGGAGCCTGCTGGGAGTAGTAGGCGCCGGCGCCGGACGGGAGCCGCCGGGCCGGAAAGGTAAGGGCCCCCCTCCCCCCTCCGCGCGCCCCCTCCTCCCCTCCACGCACCCCCTCCTTACCTTTCCGGCCCGGCGGCTCCCGTCCGGCGCCGGCGCCTACTACTTCCAGCAGGCTCCGCGGCCTGCTCTAGAGTAGCGCGCCGGGTGATGACATCACCCGGCGCGCCATCCTAGAGCAGGCCGCGGAGCCTGCTGGGAATAGTAGGCGCCGGCGCCGGACGGGAGCCGCCGGGCCGGAAAGGTAAGGGCCCCCCTCCCCCCTCCGCGCGCCCCCTCCTCCCCTCCACGCACCCCCTCCTTACCTTTCCGGCCCGGCGGCTCCCGTCCGGCGCCGGCGCCTACTACTTCCAGCAGGCTCCGCGGCCTGCTCTAGAGTAGCGCGCCGGGTGATGACATCACCCGGCGCGCCATCCTAGAGCAGGCCGCGGAGCCTGCTGGGAATAGTAGGCGCCGGCGCCGGACGGGAGCCGCCGGGCCGGAAAGGTAAGGGCCCCCCTCCCCCCTCCGCGCGCCCCCTCCTCCCCTCCACGCACCCCCTCCTTACCTTCCCGGCCCGGTGGCTCCCGTCCGGCGCCGGCGCCTACTACTACCAGCAGGCTCCGCGGCCTGCTCTAGAGTAGCGCGCCGGGTGATGACATCACCCGGCGCGCCACCCTAGAGCAGGCCGCGGAGCCTGCTAGTAGTAGTAGGCTCCGGCGCCGGACGGGAGCCACCGGGCCGAGAAGGTAAGTGCCCCCCTCCTCCCCCCCCCCCGCTGTCCACTTTCATCGGCGGGCGCCCGCTGGCGCCCGCCAATGGAAGCGGCGGTGGGCGCCAGTGGGCGCCCGCCGATCCGCCGATCCGCCGAACCGGTTCGGAGCTTTTTCGGACCGGTTCGGATTGGATCGGCCGATCCAGCTGCGGGATCGGAAATCGGATAATTTATCCGATTTCCCACTGGACCGGACTCGGATCGTGGATCGGGTCCGATCCAGTGCACATCCCTACAAAAAATTCAATTGGCAATTAAGCTTAGAAAAAAAAATAGGCCTGTGCAAGCCTCGGACCTCTGAAGGCCGGAGGCCATTTTATTTCCTTGGCCACTCCCAAGCCCCAGAAAAGTCTACAACTCCCAGCATACACTGCCTGGGAGGACTGGAATTACCGAGGCCAAGGAGCCGAGGGTAGACGTGTTGTCATTGCCACCATTACTCACTCCTTGGCACAGGCGACTGTGTTCCCAGCGCCATTGCATCCTCCTGGCGCACAGTGCCATCTCACAGGGAAGCCTGTGATCTCGTGAAATATCTTTCCGGAAAGGACGCAATGGTACCAGAAAGGACATGACGGCGCCAGGAACACAGAGTCGCCCGTGCCAAGGAGCGGGCAATGGCGGCAACAACGACACCTCTACCCTCTGCTCCTGGGCCCCGGTAAGTCCAGCCCTCCCTGGTACTGTATACTGGGAGTTGTAGACTTTTCCGGGGCCTGGGAGTGGGTGAGGAAATGGCAGATCCGCCATTTTATGTCGGATCCGTCATGAAATAGCCTCCGGCCTTCAGAGGTTTGAGGCTTGCACAGGCCTAGAAAACAACCTCCCATTGGCACCAACAGAAGCATTTTTCCTAAGCTTGATTACTGGGGGAGGGGTGTTACAGCATAGGGGGAGGATTAACCCTTTCTCAGCAGCAATCCCCCTTTAAAGTCACTGCATGCATGGCAATTACACTGAGAAAGAAAAAACTATCACTGGACACTCAGGGATCAGGAATAGCTGCAGGCCCCTGGGAAATAGATTCCGGCCCAAGACCCAAAAGGCCCAGGCTGAGCAATGTTCCTGGGCTCAAATACCTGATACTCCCTATCTTGAGAGTCCTTGAGGTGAAAAGGCAGGATGTTTTCTTTTTCTCCCCCCCCCCCCCCCCAAATCCTAACACTACTAAAGGTCATGGTCATCCTGCAGTTTTAGTTTTGTGTTCAGTTAAAAATCCATATTCTGAGTATGGCTTATTAAGAAAGGATTTGCATTTCTGTTATTGTTAGGTATGTCTTCAGGCAGCCCTCTCCAGACTCCACTTATCCGACCTGCTGGACTTGCAGACTTTGGACCATCAAGCGCCTCTTCACCCATGAGCAAAGGAAACAGTGTTTGTGGATCCTCCAAAACCTTAAAACTGACAGGTTCCTTGGCACCAGAAACCCCAATCCGAAAACAATATAAAGGTGCCCACACCTCAGGTGGGCGGTAGTAATTTTGAATCCCTGGGACCGATGTGTGTTCGTATTGGCTTTCTAAGCAGCCCACACCTACCAGCAAAAGGGTTTACAGATGATGCCTTGTTTCCATCCCATATGTGGGTGCGAAGAGAAGATTACTGCACTACTGGGGCAAGAGGTGTTCTGTCCGCACTGTCATGTGTAGCCCAGGTTTACTACATTTGCAGATTTGTGAGGAAGGAGGGACAGAGACTTGGGATGCTTGAGCTTAATTTTTCCATTAAGTTTTTTTCTGGCATCCTACAAATCATGCGCTGAAAAGATCCATCCGGCTCCCACGTAAGAATGGCTGCACGATCTCCCCCTTTGTTCGTACTCACACCAGCGCCCTCCTCTCCCCTCGTCTTTCAGGTTTCAAGTGGCATTCAGCTCCGTTCTTATAATGAGATTGGCATCTAAACTTCAGGGGTGCTCTAGAGATTCAGAGGAGCCTTCCGGTCAGTGCGCTTTTTTGGAGGGAGCTGTGGAAAAATAACTTGGTGGTTCCAATATGTATGAATGGTGAGATACCATGAAGAACAGATTTCAGGGGAAAGGAGAGAGAAGTTTTGCACTGTGTCCTAGAAAGGGTCTTTTGTCAGTATCATGCTTCTGAACTATTAGGGTACTGCTTGGTTGGTTAAATGACAGCAGGACAGATTAGAGCTTCTCAAAATGGCATTACTGTAACTCTGCATCACAGAGTGGAAGAAGCTTTAACATCACAATACCCAGGTTCAGATGCACTTACTTTCATAGCATTGGGTTTTAAATCTTTTTTTTTTTTTTTTTGCATTTGGCTGATGTGGAAATCTTAAAGATTTTAGAGTAAAAAGCCACTTTGTGTGAGATCTTTTTAACAAGAAGGAATCTGAAACGGGGAAATGTCACTGCTTTTCTTCTCATTGTGCCATAGAAGAGCTTTCTGATAATGTTTTAAGTACCACTATTTGCCATACTACAAAAGATGAGCAGTGGGGAATGTGCTGTTCCCCACTTCCATACAGTCTGTAGCAAAAGCAGTGTCCTTCATTCCAAGTCCTCCATTCGCTGTGTTCTTTTTGTCAGCAGCGTCCACGCCCAGCAGGTTCAGATTGCTCCACTGTGCTGATCTGGCACTGTAGCAAATCCCTGTGAAGCTAGTGAAAGTTGTTAGAGCGCAGTGACGCCATTCGTGCATCTCTTTGTTCTGGTACTCCATTCTAAATGCACAAGAACCCTCTGCTTTGGCATGATATACAGTCTGCATTGCACTGAGATGAAGGAGGGAGGCAGCTCTCCTGCCTTCACATTGACATTAAATGGATATTCTTTCTGGGCATTTTCATCTTTCAAGGGAGATCCAGGTTACGAGGTGAAGATCTTAGCTAAGACAGCAAAGGATTTTTCAGTCTCATGCACCTTGCCTGGCATCCCACAGTGTAGAGCAAGTGCTTCCTGTTGACTCTGCCTCTAATTTGCACACCTGAAAATAGCAGAAATGAGTTCAGTTAGATTGGTTTTTAAAAAAAACAGATTTGGAGGGAATAATTGGGTGGGGAGGGAATATTTAAGTTAAATCATGAAGATTTTACCCCGCCTCCCTCAGATTCACATGTGTATATACAGTGTTTAGAGGGAATCAGAAAAATGCCAAGCCTTTTTTCCTCTTTGAATGTGCTGTCTATTTTTATAACTGAACTTGTACATATGTATAAAAAGAGACACATCTTTCTTTTACTAACTGGAGAAAAGAATCTTAAATAAAATGGAGTGAGATAATTTTATGTAAACTCAGACTCTGTGGTTTATTGCTTCCATGGGGGAGTGTGGTGATGTGTTGAAACAAGGTGTGTGTTGAAATGTGGATGGATTCCAAAAGTTTGCAGATTGCAAATGTATCTTTATTATCTTAGCAATATTGCACCTTATGAGTATTTTCACATTTGTAAGTACTTAATACCTGCCTTTTATATGTCTAAGTAAATGACTATGTTCAGTATGATACACAGACAGTTCACAGGAAATCACAGATGACTTCTTACCACTATAGTTTTGCAGCTATTTTCTGATAGCACTGAAATGCATATTGGGGTGATGGTGGTGGTACAAATGCTGATAAATGTTGTCATACCATTCTGTGCTGGGTGTAAATGCTTGCCGCATGAATAGCATTGTACATTGGGGTTTTATGGATTCCATCAGCTCCCTTACATTCTCTTCTCCCTTCTTGCTTAAATAGCTGGGCACACATCATCATTGTAATCCCCCCCCCCCCATATAATTTAATATCCATGTGCCCATTTGTGCAAGCTTGCACTTTGTGAAGAGGTCAATGTGATCCAGGTTAAAGTATTTCTGTGCTTATGGAAGTTGTTGTCCTATGTTGATTATTATAACAAGTGTAGATTCGTTCATGCAGTCCCAGGTGTTTATTTTAGTAAAATAAGCCATGATCTCACACACCCAAAGTATTTATTTGTTCTCCCTCTGCCTGGCATGTCAGCTTTTGGTATGTAGATTTACCGTGATTCCTTCTGGCAATAATTGATTAATTATCCACTTGCTACTTCCTAAAAACTAAACTCTTGCTGGAAGACAAGGTTTGGCCTTCCTGTTCTATTGTCCTACCTGTGAATAGTTAAGTTGGTTATGACAGGGACATTTTGCCTATGGGTCATGCTTTGAATGGCCTAGAGCTCAGTGGAATAGCATCCTCATATTCCTAGCAATGTGACTCCTTATACCAGTGAAGAGAGGGCTTAGTAAGGTTGAGATTCCTATTTTGTTCACTTTATTCTCTCTCTTTTATTCTTTCTCTTCTTTTAACTGTACATTAACTTTCCATTTAACGAAGCTATTTGTCTTGCCTGGGTGTTTAAGTAGAGTCGCATATGCTATACCATGCCTCATATGGGTCTAAGCTTTAATATAGGATCTGTAAGATGGTGGTGTGGACTAGAAATTGTAGGGCTCCTGCTCTCCAGGAGCATGGGAAATTTAGGCCCTAACCCAGACTATATCCTAATGTGTGTTTCAGGTGTAGACCTACTTGTGGTGGGCTAGTGGCAAACTGCCCTATAGACAGAGATACCCTTGTGAAATCTGATGGATCTAGCCTGCAAGAAAGAAATCTGAGTGGTTAAGATTTCCTGACCAGTTTTCTAATAAAGATGTATACAGCAATTTTGGTACACGCATGCACAAAATTCATGAGAATTAGACATTGCAAAGGAGAAGGCATGTGAATGCTAGAACTATCTGATGGAGGGATACACCCACCAGGCATCCTGCTAAATAAAAATAGGGAGGGCAGAACATGCCTGTACCTTTTTATCATGGAAGTGTGGCTGAAGTATTGAAAGATTGCCCAGAATGGTTATGAGATATTTTAAGTACTTTTAGACAGCACACTAGGGCAATAGTTCTGTGCCCGATAGGACTCACAGCAGCCTTCCCCAACCTGGTGCCCTCCAGATGTGTTGGACTACAGGTTGGGATGATCTGTAAACTCTTTGGTCAGGATCAGGATCAGAACAATATATTTTCTACCACTGAATCCCAACAAGGAGTTTCAGCTGCAAGCTGGATTGATTTGATTAGGATGTTAAATCTCTAACAAAGCTTTTTGAATATCATTTGATCATCATTTATGTACCCCTCCCCCCACAACTCTCTATAGGGCTCCAGTTTGTGCATGAAGGGGCCCACAAGATAGGAATGTCATCCCTACTGAAGTGAGTGGGGAAACCCCTGCATGTATATCTGAGCTCACATGTACTTCAGAGTCTTCAGTCAGAGTATTTGATTTTTAAGCTTCTCCTTCAACCACTACTAAATCCTAGATCCTTTTCAGTTGTCCTTCCTAATAAATTACTCAAGAGTTTAAAGCTCATTATCTCCAATTCTTGGAAGAGCTGAATAAGATTGTTAAATAGGTTTCACTTGAGAATCTGTTAATCTCTTAGCCTTAACTTCACTGGACACCTGCTGTGCTACCCAGATTGTTTTAGTACTTTCTCTGACCTCTGCTTACTTTCTGATGCGATTACTTTCTGATGTAATTTTTCCTCTCTTTGATTGTATGCCTTCAGTAATAGCTGTTGTTCTGAGAATTATATTCCTGTTCTCCCTAAAGGTGACCCAGGCCATCTGGTGCTGCTACAGTACTTGGAATATCTTTATTTTTTTTAAGTGCTGGAGGGAACAATCCTATGGCCCCTAGACAGTGTCTGAGAGGCCATAGGATAATTTGGATTCCCAGCTCCAAGATCAGAGACAGCGCTCTGACCTCAGAGCTGGGAATCAGAGCTCTGACTCCTCGCAGCTGGGGTGGAAAGAACCGTGCTGCCTGCTCTCCGAGATCGGGAACTCCACCTCGGAGAAGGGGCGTTCCAGTGGGCAGGGAGGGGAGGAAACTGGAGAGGCCAGGATGCAAGTTATCCTGAGGCCTCTCCAGCCTCCTCCCACATCCCCCCCCAAAAAGCCCATCTAAGGAAAAATGCAGGGTGGAAGGATGGGGAGGCGTAGATCACTTCCACTACTCCTCATGCCCTGGATAGGATGAGTGTAAGCCTCTGAGTTCAGGGGCTTATGATCATCATAATAGGACTCCACCCTTAATTTACAATTTGTTTTGTCTATCCAATCATTAAGTCTTAATGGGAGTAATTTACAGTAAGAGTAGGACTCCTCATTTCTAAATCTTTCTTTTTCCTTCCTTCTCCCACATTTACTTTCCCAAACCATTATTGAAAGGATACACCTTGCTAATAGTATGTGACTAGCCACTTGTTTTGATCTATTGTGGGTAAAGTGTTCTTTGTAATATGAATGTTACATTTGACTATTCCAAGAACCTACAAAGACTCTTGACAAATAACAGGATGCTCTGGAATGATGTGTAGTGAACTTACTACTTTGCTTATAGCAGAACTGCTCAAATTTTGCCAAAGTCAAGGAGGAAACCTTTTTGCATCTCTGGAAATGTAACCAAGACAATGAACAGATGGGCAGGTTATCTGACATGATTGCACTCGGTTTTGTTCTTGGAACAAGAGAATGATCAATACAACTTTGGTCAATTGGTGTGTGCTGGTTCTACTTCCTGTAGGATTCTAAGGAAGCAACAAAAAAATGAAAAATAGGGGCTGCTTTTTGGCACATTGAACATGGATCATTGTTGCAAAGTCGACATTCTACCTTTGCGCAGTCATAATGTACCAAACTACGTTGGGACAGGTCATAGTAGATGCTGAGGTTCTTCAAGCAACTGTGTACATCTCCTTAGGGAGATCCCTGTTGTCCTTTGAGAATATTAGGCTTATAGCTATAGAATGCTATTTAAATTGGAGAAAGTGTGCAGTGAATTTGACAAAGTGGAATTTTACTTTCAAAATTAGCTTTGTGGGAGTTCTTCAAGGCTATGAGTTAAATGTCTTTGCTTAAGGAAATGTTTCTGTTGGGAAAAAATGGTTGGTTATATAAATGTAGTCCCAAATGGTTAATTGTCATGTGCAACTGGGGAATTAGGGTTACATCTGCAATTTTTAAACTATTTTAAGTCCAAATTGCAGATGTAGCCCTAATTCCCTAGTGGTCATGGCTTTCCTGCAAGAAACTCTATAATTTCCAGTTGTTTTGACATGGCTGGATATCTTGCACTCAGTGCACTCAGTATAAATCTGTGGTCCAAATTTTCTTGAAGGCATTTTGTCTGGTATTTGCTTTGTGCAGCAACGTACTTACACTGTGCCATGTATTTAATAAAACATTGAAAAGCTCTTAGTAACATTGACCTGGTTTGCATGTCATGCTAAGCCATGGTGGGTTGTTATCGTGGGTGGTTGCAGGGTAGCTTAGCGTGACAAGCCACTCTAAAAACCCATGGCTTGTAGTAAGGTTGTTTACTGTGTCTGGGTTTGGACGATCAGCGGGGGAAACAATGCAGTGATGCTTGTTTCCTCTGCCCCTGTGCATACCAGTCACATGACCAGGATTACCCTAAACACCCACGCTGTGGATTTCAGCATTGTCCGACGGAGATATAAGCATGTGGTGTAGTGGTTAGAATGTCAAGACTAGGGCCAGGAGAGACCCAAATTCAAACACCCACTCACCTCATTGGGTGACCTTGGGATCTCACTATCTCTCAGCCTAACCTCTGCCTCACAGTGTTGTGAGGGTAAAATGGGGCAGAGGAAGGAAATACCATGTTCACCACCCTGAGATTCCTTGAAAAGGAGTGTGATACAAATGTAACAAAGAAATCTATATGATTCAAGAAACAGTAAAAGCTGATGTTGGCTGAGCTGTCTTCCTTTTGGTCTATCTAGCAGGCTTAGCAAAGAAAAACACATTGGCATCTCAGGTTAAAACTCCAGTTCTTCCTTTCCATTTCCTCATATTGTATAAATGTTTTCTCCCCATATCACTGTTGCCCTTCATGGCTGCTCTGAATTCTGAAAGTTTGGGTTTTAAACTTCATGTCTTTCTCCTGGTTGTGAGAACCATGTGAATTATATGACATCATGAGTCTGTGTACTTTGCCAGCATTTTAACTTTGAATGAACCTCACCAACCAATGTGAATTTTTATAGGTAACAAGAGACTCATAAAATAATTTGAAACTGTTATAACAACATCCAACTTGCATGCAGTACTGATGTGCAGAAGCATGACATTATTCTACTCAACAGCTTTTCTGTGTCCCAACATAATTGATACTATATGCAGTAGGAAATAAGAAGCCACTTCTTCACCCCTAACTTATGGCAATCTAAGGGCTATTGCCTGTGTAAGTCACTTCTAGGTTTACATCTGTAAGATGGACAGAGCTTACTTCCTCATCTTCATAAAACAAAGACATAGGTATATTGAGAATCTAGAATCAAACTAGAATCGTGCCCATGTCTTTCTCACAAACAGGCATCTGAGTGCATCATACTAATAATAAGTTGCTAAATAATAAATTAAACAGAAACTAGACATCCTTCTCAGCAGAGAGGTATTGTGTGGTATGATTTGTATTCCCTGTTGACTGTTTTCATTTTGTTATTCTGATCTTTATCTGCCGGCAAAAACATGAATGACATGCTGCCTCCATGCTCCTGTGCTATTCTTCAGGATAAAGCAGATGCACGTATCACATGGGACTGTTTTTATGCAGGTACCCCATTTGTGTTTAAAATGTGTAATCGCTATGTCCAATTATCACTTAAATTAGCAGTTGTCAGTCACTTTGGTGTATCTCATAATACCTTTAAATTATGTCTTTAGAAGGCACCTTTGAGCGTTAATGCTGTGACTGTTCAGATATCTCCATTTGTAATTGCTTTAAAATGGTGCCAAGCCTGTCATGTGTTAGCAATTATACACTTATTAGTGGATGACTGGTGCAAATGAATAAATTAAATGGAATGTTCATACGCACACGCCCTCCATTCCTCACGCTGTTACCTGTGCCAGAACTGCAACGCTACTCATTCTCTGTTCAGGGAAAATAAACAATCCCTGTGCACAGTAGCTTGTGCTTCTCAGTTAAAGCAGCATCTTTCTCTAAGTAGAGGATGTCCTAGGCTGCCCTCTACTTGTCAGGCTATCCCATCCCACCATTTTGTCATAGGCATTTGCTAGGGATGTCGGAGAAATCAGAAAAGAATTCAAAAGACTGGATTTCTGTGAATCCAACCTGCAGATTCCACAGTGGCGTCTTCCAAGTCACGCAGATTCCATGGACTTGCAGACCTTTGTTTTGTTTTTTTACTATCTGGGGTCGTGTGCAAATTTATTTGTATGAAAATTACTGGAAAACGTGTCAATGTTTATACCAATTTTTTTTAAAAAAATACAAACATGTTAGACATCTCCAATTTCTATTCAGCCTGTGCTGTGTAGCACTCTCTTTGTGCGCTCTGCTCATTGATTGTACACTTGAGTTAAGAAAAATACCGATGAACATTACATGAATTGCGGCAGACTTTATTGTGGACTTTTCTAAGGGGCGGTGGAATCCAGTTCCATCAATGAGCAGCTGACGGAACAAGATCCTTGAAGTACAGACAAATGTAGCTGTACATCCTGGCATTAGCCAACACCTATGGGATTGTCGGGCTGAAAGGCAGTACAGGGTCCAGGATTTGGAGGGCCAATGGGACCTTCAGCACCCTCCCTCCTCAGGGAGTATACCATCTTACCAGCACTGTTGCCAGTTCCTGCTTTTCCTCTTCCTCCTCTTTGCTTTCTCCTGCTTGCTTGCCAATGGCATCCAGTGCGGCTCCTTCACACTACCACCCTTGTTTGGGCCAGAGTGAGAGGAGGGTAAATGAGCAAGTTGCAATGATGAGGCAGGGGTACAAGGTCCAGGGGGCTCTTGTGAGTAGGCTCTCTTTGCTGTGGTGTGAGTCTTCACAAGTGCCCAACCATGCTGTCTCTTGACGGCAGCCTTGTCTAAAAGTCACATATAAAAAGGCATTGATATTCCATCTCTGCTTTGGCCATCTCTTGGACCACTTCTACTTGCTAGTCACCCCATCTCTACCCTACTTTTTGCCTTGAGCATTAGCAAAGGCCTGCAGATGGTTGGAGCCAAAAGCTCTTCACATCACATGAAAACAGATGTTGATGGCCTCACCCCTGCCTGCACTGTTTCCTTGAGTGGCATGAACCATAGCCTGAGGCAAAGAGGGCAATAAAATGAAGCTTCATGTGTGGGTCCCACTGGGCTATCAATGAAAGATAAGCATTTGTATTGAGAGCACTCAACCTTAGGCACTACACTGATGTGTACCCAGTTCATACCTTTGCTGTGGACTGTTGGTGAGCTCTTGAAATTCAGGTAAGAAAAGGCCTTTTGTCTGATGGAGTCGGTGGGTTGTCTTACAGACTGCCTAGAAGCAAACCTGGGTTTACCACTGAGCATCCACCCAGCAAGGGGCTACAGCCAATCTAGGCAAACATAAAACATGAGAGCAACATGTGTTCCCCAGTAACTGGAATATAGAAGTATACTGCCTCTGATACTGGAGGTAATGTACTTTCAAACTTGTGAAGGTGGGGGGGTATTATTTACCAAAAATGTATAGACCAAGCATAGTATGTGGTAGACTGGCCTTGCAGCAAATGTCAATAGGATTAAAATTACTTGTTCCCTTTCCTTCCCACTGATGGCTGCTTCTCTGTAGTTTTACAGATTTGGCTACTAAAACACACAATTCTCAAGAATTTAGCATATTCAGTGCCAGTTACATTGTCTTTTCCAATTTTGGAGTTACATTGTGTTTTCCAGTTTGCACTTGCTGCAGCTTTGCTTCTCAATATGCTTTGCCAACGATCACTCAGACTCCCAACAAGCCATGTGTAATAGATAATTATAGAGACACAGTTTGTAAATAACATATTGACTTCTTGAACTGCCCTTAAATCCATGCTGCTTCTGGTGTTTACAGTTTGTGGACAATTACTGGAGCTATATTTAGTTGCCATTAACTGCTATAAATATTTTAATTCTTTTAATCCCCTTAGCTCATTATCTTTTTCTCCTTGTTTGCACAGCATCGTTCTGGCTTTGCAAGACTCAGAACTGTAGAATCATTTTCCTCTGAAATGAGTTTAGCATTTTGTGTGGTGCAGGCAAATTCCAAACCATGGGCAACTCTGCCAGACAAATATACAGTATGTGATCAGAAATGCAGAGAAACACAGAAAATGTTACGCAGCATTGGACTTGTGAAGGTGAGGCTTTACCTACACGGCTCATGAGGGCCAAACTAACATCAGTAGGTCCATTTATTTAAACCCAGTTCGGCCCCAATCGCATACAAAGCTGGAGGTGGAGTGTGGACTGGTTTTTAGTGCAAAAGCAGTGTAAAATTCCATGCCCGCATGTGGCTTATGTGCTGATATATAGTTCCCACAAGAAGAAGCGTAATTAAGCATTGTTCATTTTTGGAGAGGAACATTTAAGAAAAGTTAATGACTGCGAGAGAGTTAAATTTGTTTTTAAAGATGGGGTAAAATGGATGACACCACGAGTCGGAGAAGAAGACAAAGAATGTTAAAATGGCGGTTGTTGTAAAGGGGAAGAAGAAGCGGCAAACTGTGGGATTGCAGCAGTGAAAGGTGGACTGACAGCAGGGTGAAGCGTCTGGCAAAGAGATTTGGATTGTTTCTTGTTTAAAGGTGGAGAAGAGACATGCGAGTGAATTGGGACTTTTTGTTATTTTTTGGCTTTGTGTGGTTGTGCTTATTCTTAAATGGGATAAAAGATGGGGGAAACATAAATAAGAACAAATTTAATGGAAAATTGATTCAGAAGTAATAAGAGATGGATGAATAGTAATTTGGTGGGTTAATAGAATGAAATAATAAGTGATTTGTATTTGTATAAAAGAATTGAAAGTTTGGCTTAAAGTTGGGGAGAACTATAAGATTGGTTTATATGGGGAATGAGGATATATGTACATAAAAAAAGGGAAAGAGATCTGATTAAATTGTAAGAAGAATGAGAAAAGTGATGGAATGAAATAATAGAGTTATGAGATTGGTTCATAGGGGGAATAGAGAGTTTTTATATATTGAATGGAAAATGTTATATAAGAAAAGGAGGTTAGGAGAGAAGTGGGGCCATTTTTTCTTGTGAGTGTTTTGGGGCTGTGACGGGGGGGAGAGACTTCGAGGAGTTTGGTTAATAATGAGTGGAGTTTTGCCTGGAATTTTGTTGGGAATGCTCTGTTTGAGATATTTTTTATTATTATTAGTAGTAGTAGTAGTAGTAGTATCATACTATTACTTCATTATTATTAGTATTATGTTTAGAATGTATTTGCAATATGAATATGAATAAGAACAGACACAATGTTGTTGGGATAAAAATTGCTTAGTGATTAAGTAATGTGTATTTGTTTAAAAGAGTGGGGAGGACATAAGTCTTAAATTGTTGTGAGTTATAAGGTTATTTTAAGGGTGAGTCTTAAGAAGAAGAATTGGATATTTCCAGTTGAATTGTGATGAAGAAAGAAGAAAGAAGAATTAAGAAGAGACTGGCAGGAGTCCGGAATATTTTTTTTTTTAATGGAAGATTGGAGAATGTGGAAGTTTTTTGGACTCTTGCTGGGTTTGGGTTATTTTTTATTTTTATTTTTTTAGAATAAGGGGGAGGAAGGGAGAAAGGTTTGATTAGTCTCATAGTTTGTAGGGGAGGAAAGAGGGTTTTTTTTATGGTGAATGAAAAACTATAAGAGAAGAGAAAGGGGTTTATTTCTATTGTGATCTGTGTAAGTAACTCTTAATAATGGGGAAATAAGAATGTTAACATGTAGTTGTGTTAAAAGGGGAAGATGGGTGTGTTTGCTTTTTTTTCTCTTTTTAAGAAAAAAAATTAGGTAGTACCTGCTTTTTAAAAGGATTTATAAAATTTGCTGTGGGAAAGGTAGGGGGTCCTTTTAATTGTTGTATGTCTTTGTAAGGTTTGTTTTTATGTTTTTATGTCTTTGTAAGGTTTGTCTTTATGTTTTTAATAGTGAAATAGAATTTAAAAATTATGGAAAAAAAAGAGCGGAGCGCAAATCGGGGGTTGAGGCGCTTTTTCTGTCTGATTATGCACATTATTGAATGCGCGTTAAATAGCGAGTTTTAATTTTCCGCAGGAGTTAAAGCACCTTATGACCATGTAAACAAGCGATTCTCCACATTTCAACCACTTTAAAGCGCGTTTCATACTGCCTGTAATGCGCTTCACCACCTGTCGTTTATAGGAATTAGGCGTAAAAGCGATGGTGAGAAGATGTGCATAATCGGGCAACCGGGCATCAAGCTGGATTCTTGTAGAGGGGCCACTGGCAAGAGAGACGGGGAAGAGGAAGAGGAAGAGGCACAAAGATGGGGGAGAAGAAACCGGCAAGAAAGGGGAAGGAGATTGTCAGTCATGAGGTACTGATGTCAGGTCAGTACATGGGAAAACATCATGCGCTCAGTATATAATGGTGGATGAGGGTGTCAATCTGGAATGTAGCACTGAGGTCTGGGTGGGTGCCCGCCTAGGTCCACAGTACAGCAACAATGTATACTGGAAAGCTCGAAAGAGGGAGGCAATTTGGGCTGTACGGAGTCCATAGTTCTCACCATACATCTAGCTTGGCAAAACCAGTGTCTAGAGTGTGGGAGGGAACCTGCAGCCCACAAGCTTACTCTGGCCTGCAAAGTCTGTATGGATTCCTCCAGGGAGTAGACATAACAGCAGGCATTCCCCTGAACGCAAGTGCTGTGCAAATCAGAGACAACAGCAGGGGACGTGGACAGGTGAAGCAAATCCATCAGTGTGGCTTTGCTGTGCACTGGCCTCCCCCAGTGGGAGAAGTTGGCACACATCAAAGCAAGATTCCAGGCAACACGCCAGCCCGAGAACTAAATTACATTGGCCCCACTTCCTGATGCTGTCAGTGTACAGTCCTCACCAGTATCCAACAGCTTCCCTACCTGAGGTGGTGGAGATGCTGAACTAAGGCTTGGTAGTGTGGATCCCCAGGCTGTTAATCCTGGGTAAGTTCAGAATACATGCCATGTTGCTTATTGGGACTGGTTGAGGACTTCGTGACTGTCATGATGACAACTGTGGGGATAGTGTGACATGTCACTGGTACAATCCATGTAACAGGAGTCCTTCTTGACAGTGTTTTAATGTTGAACAGTTCTATGATGGTCTGTGGGTAGAGAGACACACTATGCTCCCATTGTCATTAACATGACTTTCTGTTGAGGTTTAGGCTAATAGCTGTTTTCCCCTCTGAAGGGAGGAGAACATAAGAAGAGCCATGATGGATCAGACCACGGGTCCATCCAGTCCAGCACTCAGCTCACACAGTAGCCAATCAGCTGTCGACCAGGGACCCGCAAGCAGGACAGTGCAACAGCACCCTCCCACCCATGTTCCCCAGCAGCTGGTGTATATAGGCTCTGATACTGGAAGTAGCACTTACCCATCAGGACTAATAGCCATTGATAGCCCTCTCCTCCAGGAATTTGTCCATTCCTTTTAAAGCCATCCAAATTGGTGGCCATCACTACATCCTGTGGTAGCAAATTCCATAGTTTAACTATGAGTTGTGTGAAGAAGTACTTCCTTTTATCTGTCCTGAATCTCCCACCAATCAGCTTCATGGGATGACCCCGGGTTCTAGTATTATGGGACAGAGAGAAAAATGTTCTCCTGTCCACATTCTCTGCACCATGCATAATTTTGTACACCTCTGTCATGCCTCCCTTTACCTTCCTTTTTCCAACCTGAACAATCCCAGCTGTTGTAACCTTCTCTCATGGGGGAGATGCTCCAGCCCCTTAATCTTTTTAGTTGCTCTTTTCTCAGCTTTTTCCAGGACCTGATATGATTGTCAACCATCAGAGGATGATGTATCCAATTGGATACCCATTGGGGAGTACCCTGCTGATGTGACTGCCATTTCTGTCAAAGCCCTAGTTGACCTGTGGAATGAACAGATGTATCGGGGTGGTTGACACAACCACTCTTAAACATCCTTCCTGCTTGATAGAACCTTTCAGTGTACTGGGGCAAGCCTGGTTTACTTGAAGCAAACAAGCAACAGAATGGATGACTAGAATGCTGGGGGAGGGGGGATTCTAGCCTGTACTCAGGCTGCCTCTACAAGAGAGGTTTAATGCTCTTTCAAGGCGCTTAAAAAAATTTACCTCTACAAGAACGGAGCGCAAATCGGGCGTAGAGGCGCGTTATCTCTCCGATTATGCGCATTATCGAATGCGTGTTAAACAGCGAGTTTTATTTTGCTCCGGCCGTTAAAGCGCATTTTGCCTATGTGAACAAGCGCTTATGCGCATTAACTACTTGTAAAGCGCATTTTGGTCATCCGTTAATGCGCTTCGTCGCTTCTCGTGCAGAGATATTAGGCGTAAATGCGCTTCAGCAATTATGCGCATAATCACCTAATCAGGCGCAAAAGCAAATCCTTGTAGAGGGGACCTCAGTCAAATTCAGCTTGAGCCCACCCCCACCCCTTGCAATGGTGATGGTGGTGGCAGCAAAGAAATGATTATTTTCCACCCCCGCCATGTCAGCCCAGTATTGTTTAGCAGAATTGTTTTGGGTGGTGCAAAACCTATTTGGTAGAAGCGTCCATGGAGATCAAAGAGAATTCTGCTGTGATGTGTGCTAAACGTTTTGCTGATAAAATTCTTCACATCTCTTCAGACGGATACTGTTCTTTGTACAGTACAAATACAGGATGTTAGTGGAAATGTGACTGATCATATTTGCTTGGTTGAGTTTCAGTTAATACAGTCTCAGGATGTGCACTAGATGCTCGGCAGGGTGTGCTCTGCTAGATTGATGATCAAGAATTAATACTTTGCTATGAAAGGAAGTGGTCCTTGCCTCCATGGAGGAGGAGGTGATTACCTGCCTTGGACACAGGTAATCTCTCTTTCTTGGGTATGATGCTTGAGTGGGTGGTGGCTGCACAACTCCAGATAATGCTGGATGAAACTGACGATCTAAATCCATTTCAGTCCATAGTCAAGCTTGGGTTTGGCACATAAACTGTCTTGGAGCTCCATCACACCAGCGTTTTATCACACCTTCGTCCTGCCTTGTTTACTATTTTGCCCCGTGACACTCATATCAAGTTGTCCTTGTCCTGCAGTCGTCTCGCCTCTTCTCCATTTTCCATGTTTTTCTAAGGTGGGGAAAGTGCAGCATTTTTTCTCCACGTGGGATAAATCTGCTCTTTCGTCCCCATGTATTGCCGTCCTCGTGCTATGTTGGAACGACCCGCTTTTATGGAGGCATGCTTGTGGAAGGCGGTCTTGCTGACAAAAGAGGAGGGCGTGCTGAATTGCTCAAATGAACAGGCTTGTGCTGAGTTGCTCAAATGGTCTTCCGCTGCTCCAACCCCTCTCTCATTGCTATTTCTCCCCCTCGAAAGGCAGAAACGGCACCTAATTGATCAAATGCCAAATCTTAAAAAAACAGTAGACAACAAAACCAGAGGGAGGGGGAAGGAAAACACAAGAACCAATGAACTGAAGGGGGAAGGAAAAGGAGCGGAGTGGGGTGGGGTGAGCGCATCTCTTGGAATTTTTCAGTGTCACTGACCATGGTATTCTTCTGGATCAGGAAGTGGATGGGGGTCACTCTTTTGTGGTGGTTCTGCTTCTGCCTAGAGGACAGATTCCAAAGGATGGTGTTGGAGCTTGGTTTCAGTGACAAGGCACTAGTGCTGTGGTGTGCACAGGATTCTAGCTTTTTCTCCAGCTATTCAACGAGCTCCATCAGATGAATGTTTTATTGCATGCTCGTTACTGGGCACTCACAGATTTTCGCAGGTCCCTTTCACGATGTCGTCTGCCTCCCGCCCCTTCTAGCCTTCTTCGTGCCACAAAAAAACACCCCAGTTAGTCCGACTTATTTTTAAAGATGGCAGTTGCCATTGTCTCCTGCTGTGTGCAGGAGAAGCAGTGCAATCAAAACGACTCGCTGAATGGGCCACGTGCACGTTGTTTCAAAAGAGGAAATAGTAATAAGGAACAAACGTGCGAACGGAGAAGCGATGGTAAGCAAATGCGACTTTCTCCCATGTGATGATGCTCAATATCTACATGAAACTACCAGATGAAGTTGTCTGGAGTGTTAGAATGAGGTGCCATCATTGTTTTGTTGTACCCAGGTCTATTTCTTCTTTATATCATTAAGTGAGACAAGGTGTTTGTCTGCATCTAAATAGACCTAAAGTGGGGAAGTGATGTGGGCAGTCAAATCCTGCCCACTCCCCAAAGTCCCCGTACACCCAGCTGCTTTCTAGATTAGGAGTTGGGAACCTTTTTCAGTCCAAGGAATGGAACATTTTAGAGAAGCTCTCAAGGGCCACAGGCAGAAGTGGGTGAGGCTGAACACCCCCTCCAATCCCATTGTATATTAGGAGGAATGTCTACCCAGAACTATGCATGTCAGCATATTTACTAGTACTCACAACTAAACAGTATGAGCTGCTGCATGTCTACTCAGAAGTAAGCAGGAAAAATAATAATTCAGCAGCAGTTTCAGATACCATCCCAACACAAAAACTTTGCATGTCTATTCAGAAGTAAGTAGGTCAAGCCTCAGAAGGAAGTGGGACTGAATAACTCAGGAGCACTAATAGCATTTCTACTCAGAAGTAAGCATGAGCATCATGTCTACTCACAAATAAAGCAGAGCAAGTCTCTGTATGGCTACACAGAAGTAAGGAGGACAAGGCTCAGAAGAAAGCAGAAATTAAACATTCAGCAGCTTCCTTCTCTCTGCCCTGCAGGGGAAACTCTTATCTCCAATCAGCTGGTGACTGAAAATAAGCACTTTCCCTTGCTTAGCACTGAGAAAGGGAGCCTTTTCAGTACTAAGCAGAAAAAAGCACTTCTCTCCAATCAACTGCTTACTGGGAATAAGAGCTTTTTCTTCCATGGCAAGGAAGCGGCCCAGGGAAAGAAGCTGCTGGGCCAGATAGAAAACTCCTGTGGGCCAGAGGTTACCCATCCCTGTTATAGATCTTTGTGCAAACCCTGCCATATCAGGATTCCTGACTGTGGGAGATCTGTAAATGTGTTCAGCCAAAAACAATTACAGAACTCTTTGCAGGGTTTTGTGCTCTCCACTTTAGCTCTATTTGTATGCAGGCAAACACCTGCACAGGGCTACGGTGGAGGTGTGGAACTGATAATGAGCTGGATAAGGGGTAATAAACAAAAATGTAAACCAGATAAGGTTAGACATTGTTAGTTAGCAGTTAACGGGTTAATGATTGAGAGGCAGGGTGTTGCTAGCTCTGGATGGAGTTGCACTCCATCTTAAAAACCAGGGTCCTAGCTTGAGGATGTTGTTTGATCTGGTCCTTACTTTGTTGCTCAATTGGCATCTATGGCAGGAAACACTTTTTACCTCTTGGATGGGTATATCAAACTATGGTCTCTCCTAGTTGTGCATAGCCTTTCTAAATTAGTCTAATCTTACAATATCCAGATTAGACTATTGTAACGCATTATCATCCAGAGCTGGCAACACCCTACCTCCCAAAATCACTGAACTGTTAACTGCTAACTAACATTATCAGACAGTCTGGAAACTCCCCTTGGTTTGGAATATAGTGGCCAGACTGTTGACTAGAACCTGTCATCATGAGCATACCATTCTTGTTTTAAAAGATCTGCACTGGCTTCCAGTGCATTTCTGGACTCGATTCAAGGTTGAGGCATGCCTTAACCTTTAAATCATAAATGGCTTGGGACAGGTGTACTTAAAGGACCAACTTCTCCCAGATGAACCTGTCATTCTCTGTGTACTCATGCTGGGCGAGGTTAGACAGGTGGTGATTGAGGACGAGGCCTTTTCAGGGCTGGCGCTTGTTGTGTTTCAAACACTTTAATGTACTGTCATTGTTGCTTGTTTTTATAGATGATTGCTTTTATTGTTTGTTGCTTTGGATATTGTTTTTAATAGAAAAGCTGACATTATTATTATTATTATTATTATTATTATTGATATATTGCTAAATATAATAAAATCCTTAAGCAATACATATATAAATATTAAGATGACATTTAGCATACAATAATAAAACACAACATTCAAAACAATTCCAATTCTAATTAAAGCAATGTACATGTGTTCTCTCCCATTGGTAGAGGTAATAAGGTAGCTCTAGGGGAAGAATTGATGTTGTTGGATTGCAACTCCCATCATCCCTCACCAGTGGCTATGTTGGCTAGGGATGATATCAGTTACAGTTCATCTAACATCTGGAGGGACACATGTTCTCCACATGTTCATCCCTGCACTAGTGGTTCTTGTGATGGCATTTCTACAACGTCCCTTGTGTCCATATTAGGAATATATGAAGCCCCCTTCTCCCAAGTCGGACCTTTTGCCCATCTAGCTCAACTTTTCCCGACCTGGTGCTGACTGGGAATTATGGGAGTTGTAATCCAACATATCTGGATGGCACCACGTAGGGGGAACGTTGACCTGGCTCATTATTGTTGACACTGACTGGCAGTAGCTTTCTGGATTTCAGGCAGAATTCCTTCCTAGCCGTCCCTAGAGATGCCTGGGATTGAACTTGGGACTTTCTGTGTGCAAAGCAGGTGCTCTACCACAGCGCCACATTGCAGTTTTTGCCAGGCCAGAAGTACATTATAGCCACTCAATATATTCCCAATTTAATAATACCAAATTACTACAAAAGTGAAGTACAAGTTGCTGCATTTGCTCACATCCATCTTTCATTTTCCTCCCAATCTCTTCCCTGTCCCTGCTGTTGATATTTTGGACAGGAAGCCTCTTAGGACAGGAACCTGCCCTTTTGCTTCAGTTACTCTGAAGTGCCATATGTACACACTGATAGCTCAGTCTGATTTGCCTTCTCTCTCTCTCTCTCTCTCTCTCACACACACACACACACACACCCCTATGATGACTCCCCCTTGCCTAGACATGTTGCCTTTGCATAGGCAGTCCCCAAATCACATTTACTTCCTTGTCTAGTCAATGGAACCTGATGTCTTGCCAGAATGGCTTGCAAGCTGTCTTGTGGGATTTGCACTGCAGTGTGCAGCTCCTGCCCAGTCCCCACAGCTTTCCCCTTTTAAGCGAGAGAGATTTCTCTGGAAGCAGACTATCAGGCAAGAGGGACTGAGAGGGTTTTTTAAAAAAAGATTTGCAAATGTAAAAATCAGAAATATGGTCCAAATAGGGTTGTTGTTGTTTTGGTTTTGAAACCAAATATAGGTAGGGAGAGGATGAGCCGCGTGGACTCTCATGCAAAAGCGAGCCGCCATCAATGCACCAAATAGGTTTCAGCAGCAGGCATATACAAGGTTGTCTTATCCATAGTGTTTACAGGCCCTTCCATAGCGATGACCTCCAGGTTCCAGAACTTTACATGCAATTAGGCCAGCCTTGCAGATTTGTATTTCCCCCCCATCCCCGCTCCCCATTCTCTTTTCCTATCCAGATTATCATCCGTTTTACACATGGCAGTGGGGAGATTCATAGAAAGTGTAGCCTCTCCTGTCCTGCCTCTATTAAAGAGCCCTTCTCTATAAATAAGACTGTGCAGAAAAGGTACCTAAGAGAATGACTGGCCCCAGGGAATCAATAAAATGGGAAGCCCAGTGGTGAAACTGTAGTTCTTCTTCGTGGTCTCTGTGCATCACACATATGGGCTCGCGCCGACGCCGAGCCCGCTTCCGGGAAACTTAACTAGCTTAGACTTTTTTGGCGGGAACCCCTCCCCCCCACCATCCTATCGCGCATGCTCAGGGCTCCCGCCTCTCCTTTACCTCAGTTCTTCTTCGACCGCTTCGACGTTAGCCTCGCGGGAGACTTCTCGGGTACGTTCGTACCTAATTTGAGAAAAGAAGGATAGTTTATAGTTAGCTTAGGCTGTTTTCTTTCTTAGTACTTTAGTTAGTTAGTTAGTTAGTTTAAATTCTTAAAAAAAAAAAATAATAATTTATTGTTAATTAATAGATAGTCAGTTAATTTAGGCGGTCGCCAGCTTATGGCGCAGACCGCTTTGTTCCGGCGTTGCTCGCGGTGCAGGGCTAAAATAGCCCTCTCCGACGGGCATTCTCTCTGCCTTGTCTGCCTGGGCGAAGCACACGTCGTTGACTCGTGCAGCCATTGCATGCGATTTTCCAAACACACTAGAAGAAATAGGGCAGACCGCCTCCGTAGTCTGTTGTGGACAAAGGCATTATCGGCCGTGGATCAACCGCGTCCCTCCATGATGCAAAAAGGGATTTCTGGGGAGAGTCGTAACCTCTCAAGCCCAGCATCTCCGGCTTCCCCCCAGTTGCGGGCGGCAGTACCGGCATCGTTAACGGGGTTTTCAACGGCCTCTTCCCCACCTCCGGTAAAGAAGGCCAAGAAATCGAAACCGAAGAAAACGTCGACGGCGACGAAATCAGCAAAGCCTACGGCATCAAAAAAATCTAGACCGTCGTCGATGCCGTCTTCGACGTCGGTAAAAGTGGTTGCCATGGTGCACAAGTCTTCGTCGGAACCGATACGTTCTTCGGCGCCGACGCATCGTTCGACATCGATTGCCTCGACATCGCAGACTTCACAACGGCCAGATGTTTCACCAGCACCTTCGGCATCGAGGCAATGGACACCTTCCTTATCTTCTATACTACGCACTCCGTCGACCCCGAGAATGCGTCCACAGCAACAAACTCTGTCACCCTCTCGTTCGTTGCCATCCCCTGGGCCGATGCCGATGCCGATCCTTATTCCATCTGACACCGAACGCACGGTACCGACACGGCTCTCGTCACCGAGTCGTCAACAGGAGCATCGACGTCGACATCGCTACCGTTCCTCGCAATCGAGGTCTCGTTCTCGAACGAGGTCTCCTTCGCGGGACTGGCAGGTCTATTCGGAGCATTCTCGCCGGTCGGAGCGTGGTCGCTACCGATTCGACCCGTATACAGGACGTCGAATCCAGGAAGAACAGTCACCACCGCCGGTTCCTCCACGTAGGACCACCTCGCTGAGTCGTTCCTCCACTCGACGCCGAGAGCGCTCGACATCGACGGCTACTCGTCCTCTGCACCGAACGCCGTCCAGATCGCCACGACACCGACAGCCTTCGCAGTCCTTTGAGGACTATGTGTCGGACTCCTCGTCAGCCCCATCGCCCCGTCCATCTGAACCATCCCCTTTGGATACTGTGGGCTCCGAAGATCGGGCATCTCCGACGATGGAGATGGGCAGTTTTACTGACCAAATGCAGAGATTGGCTCAGTCTCTAAATATAGAGTGCCAGCAGACGACTGACGACTCAGACGATGGAATCTATGACGTAATGTATGCTGAGCCATCACCCCAATTGACCTTACCAATGGTCAAAGCGCTCTTGAAGACTCTCAAACAGTCTTGGGAGCATCCAGCAACTGTGGGGCCGACTTCCAAGCGCCTTGATGCCATCTATAAGGTGCGGGAAGCACAGGCACCTTTTCTTTTTCAACATCCAAAGCCAAATTCGGTTGTGATAGAGGCGGTGCAGGGCAGATCCGGTAAGGTGCATTCCGCCCCAACTGATAAGGAGGGACGGAAACTCGATTCCTACGGGCGTCGGATTTATGCTTCTGCATCGTTGGGCATAAAGGTGACTAACTACATGGCGCTTATGGCGCGTTATCAACTTTTCCTTTGGGAGAAGATTTCATCCCTCACCGATTACCTTCCCGACGACCAGCGAGAGCTCGCGAGGGTCTTCCAGGCAGAGGCAGTCAGGTTGTCAAAACAGGAGTTGACGACGGCACGACATCTCACTGACTGTGTTTCTAAAGCCATGGTGGGTGCAGTTGCGTTACGTCGTCATGCGTGGTTGCGATCAGCATCTCTACCACAGGAGACTAAAAACAGAATCGAGGACCTTCCCTTTGACGGGGAGGGTCTCTTCAATACGGACACGGACACTACTATGGATACCCTACACAAGGCTCGGATGACAGCAAGGAAAATGGGGTTTCAACAACCTCAGCAGTCATACCGGCCTAGAAAATGGTATAGACCAGTCCCTTACCAGCCACGGCCGCAACAGGACAAGACGCAGCGTTATCAATCTGCATCAACACAGGCTTATCAGCCGCGAAAGTCAGCACCGCGTTTCCAACAGCGCAGTAAACAACCGCAGCATGGCAAGCGCCGTCTTTGACTTGGCGCTGCCTCTGTTCTGCAGCAACACCAACAAGCTACAGCCTTTCCTGCAAACCTGGGCGTCAATAACATCAGACGCTTGGGTACTAGACATCATAGCAGAAGGCTACAAAATAGAGTTCGAAGTCCCTCCTCCACTTGGCATCATAAGAATTACAACTCCTTCGGTGACGTTAGCGCAAGAGACTACCGCCCTCCTACACAAAGCGGCTATCACGAGGGTAAAGCGATGTCAACTCAAAGCAGGGTTTTACTCCCGTTATTTTACGGTGCCAAAGAGGGACGGGGGACTTCGTCCTATTATGGATCTCAGAAAGCTGAACAAATTCATACTACCCAAAAAGTTTCGCATGGTTACCGTGGCATCGGTCCTACCTATGCTGAAGAAGGGCGACTGGTTCACACTAATAGACCTAAAAGACGCCTATTTTCACATCGCCATTCATCCTGCCCATCGACGCTACCTGCGATTTGTCATTGGGCATCAGGCGTACCAGTTTTCAGTCCTCCCCTTCGGTCTAAAATCTGCGCCAAGAGTATTCACCAAGTGTATGTCAGCAGTTTGCGCGCACCTCCGATCACACAACATCGACTTATATCCTTACCTGGACGATTGGTTGATCGTTTCAAGATCCAGAAGCCAGGCGCTTGCCGACGTCCACGAGGTCATCTCTCTTCTGTCGTTGCTTGGGCTGCAGATAAATTACAAAAAATCCATCATTCGACCAGCACAAAAGCTACAATTTATAGGGGTGACCCTCGACTCTACTGTGGGAAGGGCTTTCCTCCCTACAGACAGGATAACCATTCTGCAGCAGAGGGCATTAAGTTTGCAAGCCCGCCCTCAAGCCTCAGCGTTCACAATTCTCAGGTTGCTAGGATTAATGGCGGCAGCTGTTTTCGTAGTCCGTTGGGCGCGACTTCGAATGTGCCCCCTCCAGCAGTTCCTACTCCAACATTACTCACCTATGCAAAACCCACACCAACTAATACTTACCATTCCGCGCCTGGTCAGGGAGTCCATGCAGTGGTGGTCGGTCTTGCGAAACCTTTCCCAAGGCATGCAATTTGTACCGCGGAGTCCGTCTCGTATAGTGACGACAGACGCGTCTCTAGAAGGTTGGGGCGCTCACCTCGACGACCTGCTGACGCAAGGAAAATGGTCACCTTCAGAGACTCACCTCCACATCAATATGTTGGAGCTTCTGGCAGTCAAGAAGGCCTTACGCGCATTCTTACCTCACCTACAGGGGCATCATGTCCGTATTCTAACAGACAATACCACAGTGGTGTGGTATCTGAACAAGGAAGGGGGCACTCGGTCGCGCCGCCTATTGAAACTAGTAATGGACATTCTAGAGTGGGCCATCTCCCACAATATTCTTCTGTCAGCTTTGCACATTGCGGGAAAGGAGAACACCAAGGCAGATGTTCTCAGCAGATCTTTCACAGACACGCACGAGTGGGAACTCACCACTTCCATTCTAAATCGTCTCTTCGCTCGTTGGGGCACGCCTGACATTGATCTGTTTGCAACAGCTGCCAATGCAGTATGCCCGGCGTATTGCTCCAGAGCGGGCATAGGAGCCGCATCAATGGGGGATGCGTTTCAATGGGATTGGTCGAGAGGTCTTCTTTACCTCTTCCCCCCGTTTCCACTAGTGGCAAGAGCAGTGACTGCGATCAGGCGCAACAACTCGGACGCTATAATGGTAGCCCCGTGGTGGCCAAGGCAGCCTTGGTTCGCGTCGCTACTCAGACTGTCGAAAGCGGAGGTGTGGCACCTACCTTGCCTCCCCGACCTCCTGTCTCGACAAGAGGGCAAGATTCTTCATCCCGATGTCCACTCCCTACACCTCACGGCCTGGAGAATCCGTCGTCTTGGGGAGCCCTCGACCTCCCAGAACGGGTCAAATCTATTTTAGAGGCCTCACGTAAGCCTTCAACTAGGATATCCTATAATAGAAAATGGAAACGTTTTCAACAGTATGCGGCTATTAATGACTTTGATTCTTACGCCTCAAACATGCCAAACATTATATCATTTCTTTATTCTTTGCACGCCCAAGGCTTAAAACCGGCTTCCATTAGGGTCTATCTATCAGCAATTACAGCCAACCATGGTCTGGTGAATAGTTTTTCGGTCTTTACCCACCCGATGGCGAGAGCTTTCTTAAAGGGGTTACAAAATTTGTTTCCGTCTATTCGGCCAGTAGTTCCACAATGGAGTCTGTCTCTCGTTCTCACAGCTCTCACCTCCAAGCCCTTTGAACCGTTGGCAACGATTGATATTCGCTTATTGACTCTTAAGACTGTATTCTTAGTTGCCATCACATCTGCGAGACGTGTTTCGGAGTTAGCAGCACTGCTGATAGATCCTCCATACTTACAGTTTTTTAGAGACAAAGTTGTGTTGCGTATGGACCCAATGTTCATTCCTAAAGTTTCCTCTTCGTTCCACGTAAGTCAGGATATTGTTTTACCCACGTTCTTCAACCCATCGTCAGATCCCTTGTCTTCAAAATTACACGCATTAGACGTTAGAAGAGCATTGGCTTTCTATAAGTCAAGAACTGAGTCTTTTCGAAAATCTCGTAAGCTGTTCGTTTGTTATGGAGGCGTGTCTAAGGGGTTGGCAGTCTCTACACAGCGCATTTCCAAGTGGGTTGTCGAAACCATCGTCCTGGCGTACAGGATCGTCAATAAAGATCCTCCCTTTCCTCTGACGGCACATTCTACCAGAGCGCAGGCAACCTCTTCGGCCTTGCTCCATGGGGCTTCGCTTACTGACCTCTGCAAAGCGGCCACGTGGTCTAATGCTTCTACTTTTGTTAAGCATTATCGCCTGGATGTCAGGGCTAGACAGGACTCTTCGTTTGGTAGAGCGGTCCTCTCTTCTATTTGCCAGTGATCAACCAGCATGCCTACCCACCTCCGGTAAGTCTCTGCTTGTTATTCGCCCATATGTGTGATGCACAGAGACCACGAAGAAGAAATGCAGGTTGCTTACCTGTAACTGTAGTTCTTCGAGTGGTCATCTGTGCAGTCACACAACCCACCCACCGTCCCCTCTTGGCATTGCTGTTTGTGATAGTCAATTGGTTCGTTCATGCTCGTTGTTTTAATAACATAATTGTGCCTTAGTTTGGAGGCCGAGCGGTCTCAGAGAACTGAGGTAAAGGAGAGGCGGGAGCCCTGAGCATGCGCGATAGGATGGTGGGGGGGAGGGGTTCCCGCCAAAAAAGTCTAAGCTAGTTAAGTTTCCCGGAAGCGGGCTCGGCGTCGGCGCGAGTCCATATGTGTGACTGCACAGATGACCACTCGAAGAACTACAGTTACAGGTAAGCAACCTGCATATCTTTGGTCTAATTGGCTGGGCAAGAAAAGGAAGCTATTTGAGAAGCTGAGATTTTTGCCCTCATCTCCTCCCTGCTTCCAATGAATAAACTCTCTGCCTCTCTGACCTGGAAAAACAGCAGAGCCTCAGTTCTTAGAAAACACCACCCTTGCCTGACCTTTGGAATAATTTCATCCGCCATTCCCAAGATAGTTACAATGCCTGCTGCCTGGTGTGCAGAATTCTGAAAGTGTAAACACGGGCACCACAACGGTTGGCAAGCCATCAATTTCTAGGATCAAGCAGAGGTAGTATAAACACACACACACACATGTGATTAAAGTTCAAGTTTTAAAACTCGAGGCCCAAGTGAGATGGGGGTACACAGACTTCTGCAGAAGCAGGCAGCGGACTGTACTTCTCCATAAACAGGTTTCACCAAGATTAGGAAAAATAAAGCACTGGTTGGGAATGAGAATCCAGCACTCCGGGGTTCCGCAGAAGGCCACACACCCTTCCCCTGGCCCCACTCCCAGCCCCCAAATGCCTAAGATGTAGTGCTTTCTCAGCTCTTGTGCAATTTCTCTTTCCCTCCCTCCCCCATTCTAAAAGGATGGAATGCCTCTCCTAAGGCGTAGTTATTGGCAGTAAGAGGTTTAAGCTACAATATGCTGGCATTTTGGCCCTGCCTGTTTTGCCTTTGACCCCTTTCACCACTGGTACACATTTCCTCCCCCCCAACCCCCCTGAGCTTCTCTGATATGGAATTTGGCCCATGGGCTGAAAGGGATTCTGCACCTGTGACTTAGGATCACCCCAAGAGAAGACTTAGGCCAGATCTTCACCTTGTGTCAAATCCATTTGATTAGGGTGACCAGATGGCTCGGGGTTTCCCAATCCTAACCGGGAAACCTGGGGCGAACCGGCCCAACCGGGGGGCAGTGGGGGCAAACCGAGGTGGCGGGGGGTCACGCGGCGGTGGCAGCAAGCGAGGAGCGGCGGTAGACCCGGCGGCGGTGGCGGCGGAGGAGCCCGGGAAGCAGCCGCCCCAGCAGGTAAGTGCCCTCCCTTGTGCCTCACGCTCCTTACCCGCAGGGGCGTCCGCTTCCCTCCGGTGCTCGAATCTACTGAGAAACAGGCTTCGCAGCCTGTCCCTCAGTAGCGCGCCGGGTGATGACGTCATCACCTGGCGCGATACTGAGAGACAGGCCGCGAAGCCTGTTTCTCAGTAGATTCGATTACCGGAGGGAAGCGGACGCCCCTGCGGGTAAGGAGCGCGAGGCGCGGGGCGCGGGGCACTTACCTGCTGGGGCGGCCGGGTCCGCCGCCGCCGGGTCCTCCACCGCCGCTGCCGGGCTCGTGAGGCCAGAGGCAGCGTGGAAGGGACGGGAGAGGACCGGATCCGGAAGTGACGTAATCGGCCCTCCCCCGCCTCTTCCGCATGGGCATCCGGGCTCCTCGGGGGTCATTGCCATCGTGACTAGCCCCGACGAGGCCAGAGGCCGCACGGAAGAGGCGGGGGAGGGCCAATTACGTCACTTCCAGATCCGGCCCTCCCCTGCCTCTTCCGCGCGGCCGCTGGCCTTACGAGCCCAGCGGCGGGGGACCCGGCGGCGGCGGAGGAAGACCCGGCGGCAGCGGGGACCTGGGGGGGGGGCGGACCCGGCGGGGGCGGCAGCGGAACAGAACCCGGTAGGTCCGGGCTGATGTTTTTTGGGGGTGGGTGGCTTGGTGGGGGGGTTGTTTTGGGTGGCGGGGGGGGGGACCGGGATTTTGGGTTCCAAAATCTGGTCACCCTACATTTGATCCCATCGTGGTAATCCGATATCCCTCTTGTGAATTTATATCTCACAAAACACACAATGGGCATCTTCAGACGGGGCATTTTCTCCACGATTTGCTTCTTCTTCCTGTTCTGGATTCTTTTCGGGATTTAAACAGGGTCTTTATACAGCCAATTTTTCTTTATATGTATAACGCTATATGCCGTTTGCAAGGGTGGGTGGAGTCTTGCAGGGTGTTATCGGTTGTCCACCTTTCTGGTGTAGCCCCTCCCCTCTCTCAGCGTGAAATGAAACTCACAAGTTCAGAAGTTGGCGTCATTGGATATCTGCCCCCAACCCCACTGCAAGTCAGTTATGTCTCTGTAAAATTTTTCTCATTTGTTTATATACTGGGAGAGGGGTGTGTGTTGAAGGGGGTTACAGTTCTCTTCTGTGTGTGCATGTGTGGGGACTGAATAGAAAGGTCTAAAAGTTTTCCAAGCAGCATGTGCAGAGCAGCCCGCGTCCCATTGCTAAGTGCGGATTCTTCGCAAGTTCAGAGGTCTGCATGTTCAGAAGTCTGCATCTTCAGAGGTCCGCCTCCTCTGACCCCACGTGCAAATCAGTATTGTCCCTGTAAAGGGGTCTTTGCAGCTATGATCATGCTTTCCAGCCATGAGATTTCCCTGCCATCTGAAAATGCTCTTAAAGCAACAGTAACACTTTTCTCATGTGAGTAGGAGGTTTAAATGGAAAAGGGTTGCATCTGCTCACGTCCATTGCAACCACCATCCCCTCCCCTTATTGCAGTCGACCAAGACTAGGCTGACATCCATTATCCAGAGGACCTTCTCTTCTGCAGCCCCTAGACTGTGGAATGACCTGCTGGAAGAGGTCCGCCAACTTACCAGTCTTTTAGAATTTAAGAGAGCGATAAAGGCTGATCTCTTCCGGCAGACCTACCCAGTCGAATGTTAAGACTTTGTTGATTTTAATAATGTACTAACTTTATATGCTTTTAATCAGTTTTATGTATTTTATATGTATTTTGTATTGTTTTTACTGATGTTGTTCCCCACCTCGATCTGGAGGGAGAGGCGGGCAAGAAATATTTTTAAAAATTATTATTATTATTATTATTATTATTATTATTATTGCCAATCTGCTTTTGCAATACTGCTATAAGGCAATAGTGTAGATCTAGGACTCCATCACACCTCCTTTTTTTTCCTGGTATGCATCCATGATTCCCAACTCTGTTTCATTAGCATGTCAAGTGCTGGTCACTTTCACATGCGTAGGTTGTTGCGCTATTTTGCTTTGTTTATATTTTCACCTGTGCCAGCTTGCATTTCCACTCTCCTGCTGTTGCGCTCGCCCCACCACGCCCCTTCTCCTTCCCTCTCCAGTTCATTGATTCTTGTGGTTGATAGACATTGTGATGAGTGTGGGCGCCTTCCCCCCCCCTCCCAGTTTTCTCTTCTAGCATTTTAGCTGTCATCAGCTGGGTGCCATTTCTGCCTTTAGAGGTGTGATGATGCTCCCTTCTGTGCTGGGTCTTTGCGCATCCTCTCTCCCCCTTCCCGGTTGAGTGGTTCTATGGATTGGAGGAGAACCACCCCCACCCTCCTCTTTCATCAACAAGACTACCCTTCAACATCCATGTCCCCAAGAAGGGACATTCCCATGTAGAGAAAAAAATACCACTTTCCCTGCCCTAGAAAAACACAGAAAATGGAGGGGAAGAGGTGAGATGGCTGCAGGACAGGGACAACATTGTGTGAGGGTCACGGGGCAAAACGGTAAACAAGGCAGGATGAAAGTGAGATAAAACACTGGTGTGATGGAGCTGCTAGCCTTAGGGTGCAATAATCCATTGCAAACACTGGGAGCTTTGGCATAGTCTTCAATGGGGCATGGATTGACCTTTAAACTGGTCCATATGTGCACATTCATTTGAATGCAACATCAAGTGATGATCTGCATATGTGAACGGGCCATCTCATCCCTCGTCACTGGTAGTATAGTTCAGTGATACCTCTATTATAAATCACCTAGAGAAAATCATTTATTCTGAAAGGCAATTTAAAATGCTTTAAGGCTGCAATCCTATCCATTTTCTAGGGAGTAAGAACCATTGAACTCAGTGGACTTAGTTCTGAGTACGTACACCTAAGATTGCCCTGTAACTAAATAAAGTGCAACCCTTTTCAATGAAATTGTGTTCATATCTTCAGATGCCAGTCTACAAGATTTGAGTTGTCCATTGATGAGAAATCAGGTGTTGCAAATATTATTATTTTTGTATTTTTGCTATGGTTTTATCCAGTGATGGTCAGTGCTCAGGGTGAAAATCATTGGCTTCACCTTGTGAGGGTGCCTTATTGAAAACAGGAGTTCAAAGATATTGTGACAACATAGGTGCACTTATAGATGAAATGAGGCTCACACTACTTGTGAATTTCAGAAAAGGCAAGAGTTGGAGTCATCACCTCACAATCCCAACACAAGTGCTTAATTGCTCCTGGAGCAGGGAGTGAGTTGAGCTGGAACTGCTTGTGCAGAGTATTTCTTTACACCTGCACTCTTAAAGAAGCAGATAGCATCAAAAAGTTAATAAAGACAAACATAAATGAGCATTTTCGATTGAACAAGGCACTTTCTTAAGGGAGAACTAAATCTTACAGAGTATACAGCAGCCTTAGAATCATTTTATTTATTTATGTATTTATTACATTTCTATACCGTCCAATAGCCAAAGCTCTCTGGGCAGTTCACAACCATTTCAACCATAAAATCCAACATGAGGTACAATTTAAAAGTTTAACCCCACTATAAAATAAAAGTTAAAGCCAAAATAAAATCTAGCAGCAAGGGAAAGATTTATAAGACAGTAACAGATTTAAAATAACAGAAACTGAAAGACTAAAATGCCTGGGAGAAAAGAGCACAACATAGGTGCCAGGTGAGTCTCTCTGGGAAACTCATTTCACAACCTGGGTGCCACAACAGAAAAGGCCCTCCTCTTAGAAGCCACCCACCTCACTTCCTTTGGCAGGGGTTCCCAGAGGCAGGGGACCCACTGAGAATCATCGTTGGAAGGGTCCTTGGAGATCATCTAGTCCAACCCCTCCTCAGTGCAGGCTCTGTAATGTAGGATGCAGCTACAGCAGCTTCTGCTTAAATACTCCCCATGAAGGAGTTTCTGCCATCTCCCAAGGAAATTTGTTCCACAGCCAAACATCCCTCACTAGGTTTCTCCTAGAGCTCCATCAGATGAATTATTGCACACTTGTTACTGGGCACTCATAGATTTTTGCAGGTCCCTCTCACAATATTCTTTGCATGTGCCTCCCGCCAGGGCGCCATATTTTGGAAACCAAAAATGAGGACAAAATGATCGACCCCCAAGGGGGTGTCCCCACCAGTATGTCCACCCCAGGGGGCATGTCCAACACCAAGGGGGTGTGCCCATCTGAACATAGCCTTGGTCACATGTCTGATTTTACAGCACACAATTAAGACAAATCTGTTCTACAGAACATCTTAATGTTCAAATCACTGAAATAACAAAAGAGACATCCAATGTACCTGAAATTAACTTCACTCACTCCTACTTTTGTAGCTTTTGTTGTACTTTGCTGCTATACTCCGTGTGATACATTGGCTCAATTCAGACAACACAATAAACAACTGGTGTGGGGGAAACAATTGTCAGTTGTTTTGACTATTGTGTCATCCGAATGCTGCCATAGTCATCTCAGCGCTGATCCTAATCCACACCACAGTTGATTATTTATTACCATGTTGTGTGGGGAGTACCCCCTAGTTGAACAACTGTAAAGTTGATTATTACCCCACCATTGACTATTGTGTCGTCCGAATTGAGCCATTCTCTCCTTCCCTCAAATATCTTTTCTGATTGCATCCTCACTCTGCTGCAAGCTGCTGCTTAAGAAGGCTTACTGCCGGATGACTGGCTGGCTTTTTTATTTTTTAAGTTCAATTTTTTTAAAAAAATTATGTATGATTCTCATAAGTTTCTCTACTCTAACATTAAGGTGGATCTTTTGGGTGGCAGACAGTACTTCACCCATTCACCCATCTCACTTATATACATTAGCTTCTCAAGGCTTTTGCGTTGGCACCACGTTCACATCCAGACTTTGAACTCCTGTCTACTTCCTGAACAAACACGTGACTCAGAGACCCTCTTTCTAATGCCCTGCGTTGCATGCCAGCACCGTGGGGCTAAGTTACAACAGGTGTCTCTGGGTTGTTTGTGCAGCCTCTGTTGTCTCTCTCTCTTAAGTCACTGCAGCCAAACCAAAGCCTCCAGCCTCAAACAATCAATCTCCCTCCCTCTTCCAAAGTCTCCCAATGGTCCAGCTGGCTTGAGCACTTGCACCCTGTGGCCGGGGGGGAAGGGTGCCAGCTTATTGCTTGGTCACGTCTGGTGACACTTATTTTAAAAACCACCTCCATCGCCAGCCGCCTCTGCCTGTACCAACACTGGATTCTGAGATGCTCTTAAAAGGCTCTGTGTGGCATGCCAGCCTCTCAGGGCTCAGCTACAGCCATCTCTGAGTTGTTTCTTCAGTCTAACTGTGTCTCTAAGAGATATGCCAGCCAGCCAAAGCCATAAATCTATCTATGGGTGCCTCTACAAGAGCGATTTAAAGCTCTTTCAAGGCGCATTAGGAAATTCACCTCTACAAGAATGGAGCGCAAATCAGGGGCTCAGGCGCATTTTCTCTCCGATTATTCACATTTTCGAATGCACGTTAATTAGCGAGTTTTAATTTACGGCAGGAGTAAGAGCGCCTTATGTCCATGTAAACAACTTTCTGAGGAGGCGCATTAACGATCAGGGGGTTGGACTGTGGTCATAATGTCATGCATAGAACTGCCCCTTCGCTGAGAAAACCTCCCACTTTTTAGTTTAGTTTCCTTTCCTCTCTCCTCCTGGCAACTTCCTCCTTGTACTCCGTCTCTCTGGATGGAAGCTCCAAGAAGAGGTGACCCAACGTGAACCAAAATAAAGTTTCTTTCAAGTACCCTGATGAAATATTTTTAACATGGAGACACAGGGTCAGATGGAGGTGGTTTTATGAGAAAGGGGGTAGGAAGGATGTGTGGATGTGCACATAAATAGCCATCAGCAGACATAACTTCCCCTCGCTTCTTGCTGGGTTCCTGAGCTGAGTTGTGTGTGTGTGTGTGTATGTGTATGTTTTACAATTGTTGAGCTCGCTGGGAAGTGGAGGGGGAAGGAATGAAGCAGCATCCCCCTGTCTGTTTTGGTGTGTGTGTGTGCACGAGGCACATTCCCATTTACTCCTGAGGAGGTCACGGCAATCAGGTGAAGGAGGGGGGAAGACAGGTAGCTGAACATGTTAATCAGCTCATTCCTTTCAGGTAACCTAGGAAACCAAAGGCGGGAGATTCTGGTGGGCGGGGAGAATAAAGGGCGGGAACCGATTTGGGGAGTTTCTCTGGGACAAAGAGCATTACTTTCAGCAACATTTGCATGCGATTCTCAGCATGTCAAAAACTTTTAAATGCCTTTCATACAGCCCGTAATGCGCTTCAACGCCTCCCATGTATAGGGATTAGGCGTAAAAGCGATTGAGAGAAGATGCGCATAATTGGGGAACCAGGCGTCAAACTGAAATCTTGTAGAGGGGGGCTATTTTTCTCTGACATGCACTTCAAACGTTCTGTATTGCATGCCAGCAGTGCAGACAGGCCCTAGCTCACAAGTGAACAAAGTGAAGTGGAAGAGAAGGGGTAGCAAAGCAACGGCATGCCAGGTTCCAACATCTGCAGCAACAGGGCATCTGCAATGATGAGAGCCTCTCTCTTGGCTGGCACCTCACTGTTGGTCATGAGAGGTTTTCTCTAAGGATGACCCTTCATCAGCCATGAGGTGGAACTCTGAAAAAAAAAAGGCCACTGGCCCATTCTGTTTTGTCCTGTGGGCTGCTTTGACTGACCTCTCCTTTCCCACATTTTGATCTGTGGAGACTTCACCTGTGCTGAGCTCCAGGTGCCCGACTGCCCACCAAATCTGCAACAGGAAAGGTGCCGTGCTTGCCCAGCACTTCTTAGCTAAAAACTTGAGTTCCCCTTGATGCCAAGGGCTAAAACTGCTCAAGGTGCAAGACCCTAAAGAAGAGGTTTGACAACCTGAGTTTGAAGGGTATGGCTCCAGTGATTTTTTAAAAATAATAATTTTAAAACCTCAAACTTTTAAAAAATCCCTAAAAATCAAGAGATGAACAGCTCTCCTTGAAACATGGCCCTACTTAGGAGCTATCATGATGCCAAGTTTCATCTCCTTATCTTTAAAAATGATGGTTTAATTTTTTTATTATTTTAAAACCTTGAATTTTGAAAAAATCCTAAAAATCAATGGATGCACTGATCTGCTTCAAATTTGGCATGGCTACCTAAGGGCTATCATTGTGCCAAGTTTCATTTCTTTATCTTCAATGACGATGGAGCTGTAGGCATTTTTGTTAATTCCCATTGACTATGAGGCAGAGCTGCCCTTTGGGTGGGGGGAGAATGGGGAAAATCCAGATTTTTCTTCAAATTTCATAATTCTCCCCACTTCCTGGATTTGTTACCAAAAATCCTGACATGTCCTGGTTTTTCCTGACATATGGTCACCTAACTAACCACCCCTTCTAGCCTTCTTCGCGTGACAAAAAACACCCCAGGAAGTTCAACTCATTTTTAAAGATGGAAGTTGCCGCTGTCTCCTGCTGTGTGCAGGAGAAGTAGCGTGATCAAAACGGCCCACTGAATGGACCACGTGCAGATTATTTGCTTCCTCTTTCAAAAGAAGAAGTAATGTGGGACAAACACGTGGGTGGAGAAGCGACGGTAATGCGATTTCCCCCCACCCATGTGATGACGCTCCTAATGTTTAGCCAAGACCTGCTTTCCTGCAACTTTCAATTATTGCTTCTAGTCCTGCCCTCTGCAGTGGCAGCTGGTGGCCATTGTGGTTGGTAGGGGAAGAGGGTGGAGTCAAGGAGTTGTAAAAGAATTCCCCACCCATTCTTAGACAGAGATGCAATATAAATTTATTCAGATAGATTTTAAATGGCTCCCCCTTTTCCCTCTTAATTCTCTCTGATGCTCTTTTAAACAGTGTTGATCAAAAATATATAGCTGGCTTCTTAAACGTTGACATATTTCTATTGGACGTTCCTACACTCCCATCCTAGCCATTTTATTAAAAACCCTTGTGACCTTTTCTTTTTTTAAAGGGGAGCTTTAAACATCAACTTTATATGATTTTCAACATAATAGTTAGACTACTGTTGAACAACTGGATGAATTACATGTGTTCCTGGAAAGCACTAAATATAAATAGAAGAGCAGGGGGAGAAGAAGCCTAAAGTCTCAGACACGCAGTAAACAAGATCTCCCTGTCATGGAGTTCTCCTGACCTTCACTTAGCCAGAGTTCAAGTTACTGGCAGTACTTTTTAGGAACCCTGGAGTGTAAACACAGCCATTCCTTTGGCAGAGTAGCCGAGCAAATAGAAGTGTTGAAAAGGGAGCTGAAGAAAACACATCCAGAAACCAGTCCAGTTCATAACGGCGGGGGGCAGGGGAGGGAATTCGTTGAACTTCCTGAGTGTCCTACTGAGAATACCCTTTGCTAAAAACAGTCACAGCATTGCCTGGATGCAGCAGGTGGAAAATACTTGGCTGGGCATCTGCTTGCACTGGGCAGCACTGGTGTTGGCCTCAAATACCTTTAGGCAAAGAACCCATCGTGCCTTTTGGTAGAAGAAACGCACATGCTCCTTTTGGATTTTTAGACCACACGATTAAAATCATGTGGGTGCCAGTTTGGGGCCAGATATTATTTTTCCGTATATCTATGAATTCAGTGCCTTTCAACAACTCAGTAATCAAGGGTACCAGAGTCAAGTTGTCAAGTAATCAAGGGTACTCAGAGTCAAGGTACCCAGAGGACCTTCTCTTCCATTGCTCCCAGACTATGGAATGGTCTGCCGGAGGAGATTAGACAAATTAGCCGTCTTCATGAATTTAAGAGAGTCATGAAGACTGCTCTCTTCCGGCAGGCCTATCCGGATGAATTTTAAGATGTTTTTATGATGTATTTTTTCTTGTTTTTAAAATCTTTAACTGTTTGTGATTCTTGTGTTTTATATTGTTGTTGTTCCCTGCCTCGATCCGAAGGGAGAGGCGGATTATAAATTATTATTATTATTATTATTATTATTATTATTATTATTATTAAGTATGTGCGTAAAATTGATTTCCATGCACTGGGGCAGTAAATATATATGTATGACAACCATAAGCAGCCTTTATGACTGCATTTTATGACATTTGGGTGGCACTGTTAAGACCTTTAACTTAAATATACATGGATCATGGATAGTTCGTGTCTCACCAAATTTGTAGAACTCTCTTGGTGAAAAATAAAGCAGCGTGTGCTGATTCATACCACCAAATGCACATACACAGGCTTCTTTAATGGGGAGGATATGTTCTTCCACCCACACGAAGAAGGTTTTGCTTGGAAGATTTGCCAAGAGAGAAATTAACTTTGAGCTCAAACCTGCTGAAGCTAGGTATCTCTTTTCTAGCCTTTTAATGGACAAAGTGATGCCATCAATATCTAAGCAAATTATGCCGCTTCTAATGCGACTGTGCAGTTACTACAAGATTCCCAATTCTACAATTTTGATACTGAACTGTACTACTTATGAAGTGTGCTCCATATGACTCTGACTGCCTGTCCATAAAGATTGTTAGTCGGTACCTGTGTGTCTTTGATATACACCTGGCCTGCATAAGTGATGTGGCCGCCCATATAGTATATACAGGGAATTACAATCTTCAGTGCTTAGAAGAAAGGGGTGCAAGCAACTCTTGTGCATTTCCAGACAGAGACTTTTGCACATAGTAGGCATGATTTTCCTTTATTTGTTGCTAGTCCAAATAAACAGAATCAGTGTGAATCCATGCCAAACTTTTGGGGTGGGTGGGGGATGTGTTATCTGGAAGCCCCCTCTGTGAATCATACTTATTTTCTGAGAAATTTCTTTCTGCACTTAACAATTTAATTCCTAGAATGCTTTATGGTAGAAAACAGGATGCACACGAAGTAAAGATGCCAATGAATGTTGGTTTCTCAAATAGGATGCCTACATACTAATTCCTAGATCGCTATCTAATGCAATTAGGAACACTTTAGATACCGCAGGCAGTTCACCTTTCATTAGGGAGCACTTACACCAATGTTATGTTCATGCATGACTATTTACTTTAATGTGAGTGTATGTGGCCCAGATTTGCATCAGACCATGGCATTCTAGGAGGAGGGATTTCAGCTTCGGAGATTCCACCCCTTTGGAGATTTTTTCTTTTTCTTTTTATCCCTATTCCACCCCGCCCAGTGGTATGTGGAATTTCAGAATGAAAACAAGAGGGGAGAAATTTTAATTTCCCCCATCCCAGAGTGCTACAATCCCAATCTGAATTGGGGCCATGCATTCTTACACTAAAGTAGATAATCCAGCCATGCATAGCACTGCTATGTGTGATTTGAAGAACATTTAATTTGGCCCTCAGTTACAGGAATTGCCTAAGAGGCAGGATGTAGAGAAACTAATCAGCCACAGGGCTAACCAGAGACATGTTCCTTCCTGACGTGAGGGACGAGATGGTGCCCCCTCCCTATCCCATGTTCAGAAGCTGGCTGGATAGACATTTGAAACTCACCTCAGCATCTGCAATGGGATAGTGTCCTCCACCACACCTGAGGCAGCAGTCTAGTTTAAGAGCCCAGGACAGGTTGTGTGTCATACACAGCTCAATCCTCTAAAGAGGGAACAACTGGGAAGTTCAGGAAGAGCAGACAGGAGGCTGCTATTGCTGCCCCCCCGCCAATTATCTGCCACTTGAGGCGATTGCCTCACTGTCTAATGGCAGGCCCTGATTGGTCAACTGGAGGAAGTAGCAAAAATGGAAGTATTAACTTAGCCACCAAATCAAAAGGAGACAGTAGAACAATTAAGAACAGGCTAGTTGTATGAAAGATGGTGACCAAAATAGAAATTGGTGATATTAGATGCCTTGGCCAGAGTATATTTGTCAGCAGTGTACATAGTGGGTATTTATTTATTTATTTATTACATTTATATAACGCCCAATAGCTGAAGCTCTCTGAGCGGTTCACAAAAATTTAAATCATCAACAAAACAGTATAAAAATACGATATAAAAACACAATATAAAAACACAACCAGAGTAAAAAACCAACAGTGATCCTAGGGATGGATTTATTGCAGTGTTGTCCTGGAGAATTATTGCAAGTGTTGGTGGCGCAAGAGAAGCAATCTTTGCTTCAAAGGAATGCCTGGCAGAACAGTGTGATATATATTTAAAGTAAATGGACTTTTGCTAATTATCATGGGAAAAAGGGGGAGTTTGGCATAAAGAATATTTGTGCCTTTAACTTGTTGCCCAATACAGAAACATTTCTGATGTGCAAAGACAAAGGTGGGATTATGTGGCCAAGATTATAATGGGGCCAAGAAGGAGATCTTCCCTCCCCCCCCACCCATAGATGCCAAGAGCACTGTGACTGGGAAAATAAACTATGGTGCTAAGTCACTAATGCTGTATCACTGCCGAGTGATTGGATGGGTTAATGTTTATTGCACATGATGACATTCTGATGCCTGCAATGCAAGTGAACCTAAGGAATTAGAAGTACCAGAGTATGCTTGCCAAATGGCGGTTGAGAAGGAAAACTTAGATCCTGATGTTCGGGTTAAAGGAATTAATAGGAGCACATGAAAAGGCTTTCTCCTCTGAATTTTGAGTGTGCTTCCAATGGGCAGTATACCACCCCAACTAGAACACATGCTCCAGTTCAGGAAAGATTCTGTTTTATTGCTCCAGCTTTATACCAGCCTATGCAGGATATGGTGAAGGAAATGCTAGAAGCTAAGGTTATAAAAGAGTTATAGCCTCTTGGCTGTACCTGTTGTGGTGGCAGAGAAGAAGGAGGGAAAGTTGCATTTCTGTGTGGATTACAGGAAGCTAAACCTGGTAACCCACCTGGATGTGTACCTATTTGACAGGAACAGTCCTTTGGACTTGATAGCAGCAGATCATGTATTTATTGATTTATTTTATGTATGTTTTAATTGCCCTTCCACTCCATGAGTGCTTGAGACTATTTACAATAAACCATAAAAAACACAATAATAATAAAAAATCCAACAAACCTAAAAACAATAGAGATAAATACATACATTACAATAAAACAGGAAAATCTGAAATTAAAGAGTGGCATTAAATACTTGAGAGCTTGGTGGAACAGTAAGTTTTATCAGCCAGCTCAAGCCAATAACAATGGAAACAACCTAATCTCCCTGGGGAGGGAGTTCCACAATGGTGGTGGTGGGGGCTGCTATAGAAAAGCTTCTGTCTTGAGTCCTCACTTACTTTACCTTTCTAGGAAATGAGACATAAAGCAAGGCCTCAGAGAGATGGGTATACTTACCTGCTTGTAATGACTGATCATTACAATAAATTTGTGATGGCAACACCATCTGTTAGCGTTATTTGCCTATTAACCCCTTTCCTTCCCCTTCCCCCCACAATAAATAGTATTTATCTGCCTGTTTATCAGCCTCTGCTGTGATTGTCCTTCAGGCTCTCCTCATCCTTGGTCTTGAATGGAGGCATTGCTCCAGCTTCCTGCAAGAGCAGTATGGTAGGGTGACCAGCTTTTGGAACCCAAAATCCCGGTCCCCCCCTGCCACCCAAAACAACCCCCCCACCAAGCCACCCCCCCACCCAAAACAACCCCCCACCACCAAGCCACCCACCCCCAAAAAACATCAGCCCGGACCTACTGGGTTCTCTTCTGCTGCCGCCCCTGCAGGGTCCGCCGCCCCCCCCAGGTTCCCCGCCGCCGGGTCTTCCTCCGCCGCTGCCGGGTCCCCTGCCGCCAGGTCTTCCTCCGCCGCCACCGGGTCCCCCGCTGCCACGTCTTCCTCCACCGCCGCCACCGGGTCCCCCGCCGCTGGGCTCATAAGGCCAGCAGCCGCGCGGAAGAGGCAGGGGAGGGCCAGATCCGGAAGTGACGTAATCGGCCCTCCCCCACCTCTTCCGAGCGGCCTCTGGCCTCGTCGGGGCTAGTCGCGATGGCGACGACCCCCGAGGAGCCCGGACGCCCGTGCGGAAGAGGCGGGGGAGCTCCCCCGCCTCTTCCGCGCGGGCGTCCGGGCTCCTCGGGGGTCGTCGCCATCGCGACAAGCCCCGCCGAGGCCAGAGGCCGCGCGGAAGAGGCGGGGGAGGGCCGATTACGTCACTTCTGGATCCGGCCCTCTCCCATCCCTTCCGCGCGGCCTCTGGCCTCACGAGCCCGGCAGCGGCAGTGGAGGACCCGGCGGCGGCGGACCTGGCCGCCCCAGCAGGTAAGTGCCCCGCGCCCTGCACCCCGCGCCTCGCACTCCTTACCCGCAGGGGCATCCACTTCCCTCCGGTGCTCGAATCTACTGAGAAACAGGCTTCACGGCCTGTCTCTCAGTATCACGCCAGGTGATGACGTCATCACCCGGCGCGCTACTGAGGGACAGGTCACAAAGCCTGTTTCTCAGTAGATTCGAGCACCGGAGGGAAGTGGATGCCCCTGCGGGTAAGGAGCGTGAGGCGCGAGGGAGGGCACTTACCTGCTGGGGTGGCCGCTTCCCGGGCTCCTCCGCCGCCACCGCCACCGGGTCTACCGCCGCTCCTCGCTTGCTGCCACCGCCACGTGACCCCCCGCCACCCCGGTTTGCCCCCCCGCCCTCTGGTTGGGCCGGTTCGCCCCAGGTTTCCTGGTTAGGACCGGGAAACCCCGAGCCATCTGGTCACCCTACAGTATGGAGTTTGATTGTATGAGATCATAGCTTTGCAATCGCATCCCAAAATATGGCACAATTTCTATTTCCTAGAATCCATAAACAGGAACCGTAAAAAGATCTCCAAACCTTATATGGCAAGTTGGTTACCAAATCAAACCCCAGGACTGGAAAAACTAGTGAACAATTTGAGAGCACCCTTCCATTTGAATCTATGAACTGGCTTATATTATATTTTATCTATCCACACTAGCCCGGGGTAATTATTATTTTGTATTTATGTAGTACTTTTAACATGCATATTGCTTTAAATATCTTTATCCTCTTTGTCCTTATAAATATCTCTGAAATGGGCATCACTTTAAGTCCTGCTTTAAGGCCTAGGAACTGATGACAAACTCAACATGATGACACAGAAATGCATGAATGCATCTCTACTCTCTTTAAATTTTGGCAAAGAGCAGCTGTGTGTGTATAAATCCAGATCATGTAGGTCCACATGTGTTTTGTAACTGAGCAAAACAGCATGGCGGGAAGATGTTAAATCCCTCTCTTCCATGGCCCTCATCCAGACTGGGTTCCCTGTGGCTCATATCATACAATTTTAAAAAGAACAGAGATGAATACATGTTATAACTAGTTTGCCCCCAAGACAACAGTATGTCTGAAGCAACTGTGAGTTTATGCCTGAACCCAGGGCCAGTACAAACCATTTGAATCAGAGCAGCTTGAGGGTGAACCTCTTGGCTAGCGCATAAAACAACTCTTTGATGCTCCATTTGGAATGACGACTTCCCAGAAGAGCCTTGGGCCTAATCCACACCGAGCAGGAAATAGCACTATGAAAGTGGTATATAAGAGGCAGGAGCCACACTACTGCTTTATAACGGTATTGAAGTGCACTGACAAATGTTGGGGTCCATAGACACATACTATATACTGCTTTCATACCACTTTCATAGGGCTATATCCTGCTTGGTGTGGCTCCTGCCTCTAATATACCACTTTCATAGTGCTATATCCTGCTCTCCTCTGTGGAGTGGCAATTTGCAGCCCACTTCAAGAGTGTGGGAAGGCATATCTGTTGTATAATTTCTTCTTGAGGCTTGAAGAATATGTACATGCACACACACCACTGCCACCCAGAAGTGCTTTCGGTCTGATCATATACTTGCTGATCCATAACCACTTGCAGAGGGAAAGAAAAAAGAGACCTAGAAAAGGCTGACTCTCAACCTGTCCATAATGATAATAGAGGTGATATATGTGACCTGAATTTGAGACGAAAGATTCGTTGTCAAGCCGCACACTCCAATCAAGACACTTGAGCAAGATTTTCTAACTATAGTTTATTTCTTTGCAAAGTAAGACTGCTCATGTCAACCATAAACAGTGAAGAAGTCCTTGCTCCCTCTCCCCTTTATATGAACTTCTCTACAGAATACATTAACATGTAAATCAAGTTAAACCTGTTCACACGTCAAAGAAGAATTTTACAAAGAACCAACTTAATCAGGCCTCTAGCACTAAGGTTGCATTTCTTTTAGCTTACTGTCCTGCTAGGACCTGCAATTCCACAATAAACTTTTTAGGAGCCTAAGGATCATTATCTCTGGCTCCCTCTACAAGCAGTCGCTTTGACGCCCGATTCCCCGATTATGTGAATTACTTTGCACACGCGTTTACACCTAATACCTACACACATCTCGTGTGCGGGCAGGGGCGGCTGTTGCAGTGTGTGAAGCCAGTGAGCATGGCGGCGGCGGCGGCTGAGCGTGGCCTTCCTTCCCTCTTCCCTTCTCCCTCCTCCTCCTCGGGCTCTGCCTCTCCTCTTGCCCATGTGCGGCCGCGGAGCTGATGTCATCGCTTCGGCTGCCTAAGGCACACCAGATCCGAGCAAGCAAAAAGCAGGAGAGGACGGCAAGGGAGGGAAGGAAGGTGGGTGGAAGAGACTCTTTAGGTCGGTGTGTGTGTGTGTGTGTGTTTAACCGAGCCTTTCCTAGGCAGCAAAAGAAAAAATCATCTACTTTTCAACACCCCTCTCCCCGCTTTTTGCCTCCCTCCCCCCCTTCCCCGCCCGTAAGATAAGGCGCCGTAACTCTGGAGAGAAAAAAACCTCGCTATAAATGTGAATGTGAAAATGCAAATAAAAGGAGCTAAAACCTGCCTGTACTCCTGATTTGCACTCCTCTCTTGTAGAGGTAATTTTTTAATGAGACTTGAAAGAGCTTTAAATCGCTCTTGTTGTAGAGGTAATTTTTTTAATGCACCTTGAAAGAGCTTTAAATCGCTCTTGTGGAGGCAGCCTCTGTTTATTTAGCCCCTTGGCTATAAGTCATGTATCCCTATCAGCTTCTTGATAAGGGGTGCCTCTACCAGAGTGATTTAAAGCTCTTTCAAGGCGCGTTACCAAATTTACCTCTACAAGAGTGGAGCGCAAAACAGGGGTCCAGGCGCTTTAAATCTCTAATTATTCGCATTTTCGAATGCACGTTAAATAGCAAGTTTTAATTTACCGCGGGAGTAAAAGTGCCTTATGTCCATGTAAACAATTTTGTGAGGAGGCGCATTAACGATCAGATGGTCTTGTTGTCATACGTATGTGTGGATAATTAGTGATCCACTTAGACAACTCGTCCCCTCGCTTCTTGCTGAGTTCCTGAGAGACGGGAAGCAGGGAAAGGGGGGGTGGACAGGGGGAGTGTGTTTTCATGCTTGCCTGCATGCCTGCCTCCCTCCATAGACACACACACACTTGCTACCCTCGCTTGCTTGCTGGGTGTGTGTGTGCGCATCTGAATGTTTTATATCACCAAAATGACAATGGATGATTGAGAAGAAGAGAAGGGAAAACAATTGATCTCACTGGGAAAATAAGGCGGAAGAGGAAGGAATGAAGCAGCTTCCCCTGTCTGTTTAGGTGTGCGTTTGTGCGGATCTCTACTCTCTCGCTCACTCGCTCCTTCTCTTTGGTCTCTTGCTCTCTTCCTCTCTCTCTGGCAAATGGTGGGGGGCAGAGAGAGGCAGCCAAAAGTACTTTTTAAAAGGCTGCTGGAGGGGGAAACTTCTGAGGCACATTCCCATTTACTCCTGAGCAGTTCTGGGAGGGGGGGACAAACTTCAGCTGGCGGCGAAATTGGAGGGGACAGAGGTAGCCAAACAGGTTAACCACATCATTCCACAGGTAACCTAGGAAATCAAAGGTGGGAGATGCTGGTAGGCGGGGAGAATAAAGGGTGCAAAACCTGTTTGGGCAGTTTCCCGGGACAAAGCGCATTACTTTCAGCAACATTTGCATGCATGTCAACAACTTTAAAGCAAGTTTCATACAGCCAGTATATAGGTATTAGGCGTAAAAGCGATTGTGAGGAGATGCGCATAATCAGGCAACCGGGTGTCAAACCGAAATCTTGTAGAGGGGACCAAGGACACACAACTCATCTACCAAGGCTAATAGAGAATTAGAGTTACATTCCACAGAGGGAAACATGAAAGGACCCTTTTAACTTTGTATGGAATGGAAAAACAATGCCAAAAATAGTTAATGGTTTATACAGCAATCTACTGTTGTGTAGGGAAGAGGCAACTGCTGTGTGGGGCAAATGGTTTTGTCAGCATGATTTTACAGGTTGAGCTTGATTGGCAAAGGGAGCAGGTTGAGATATTTTCACTTCCCTCCCACATCCTTTACGCACCTGTGGGTTACAAAGCCAAGGCCAGCATCAGTCTTCTAACTGACAGGCCTAAAAATGCAAATGAAATCATTTGAGTAGTGTGCCAGGTATAAATCCAGCTCCAAAATACCAGTGCCAGTGCCAGTCACGTAGTTGAGTGATAGGTGGGGAGACTTTTCAGGAAGAATTAGTACATGCAAGAAAGTTTTGAGTATTCGTTTCACAGAGTATGCCAGATCCAGACATCTGCCCCCTTCTTGGTCAAACTGTTTCCAGATATACAGTATGCGGCAAGGCCAGTGTAGAAAACATAAATCAACTATCTTGGTAAGATACAGAGAAGGGTGGCAACTGTGGCTGAAATGTTCTGTTTTAAAATGGAAGATCAGAACTGGATAGGTTAATGTTAGTTTTGACAAATATTTAATGGGTGTAGGGAGCTGATTTTAACTTGGAATCAGTCTGTATTATTTACTTGACTTCAGTTTATATGTTTGTCTTTCTACTGCCCAGGTATGTAGGAAAACTAGTGCGGGCGGAACAAAAATGTGTGGGAGATGTCTGGCAGATAACAGCTTCTTCTGTCACTGTATGTTAACGTTTGAAAAAGCAAAGCCTGCTGAAATTGGAATAATTGGAGTTGGAAAGAATTGTGTTATAGCAGGAGTCCTAGATTTTTAAAATCCCCACAAATATGTCTCCTCTTCTTTCCAGCTCTTCCCTGGGCAATTTATTCCATCTCCCAACTGGATTATGGTTCAGAAGCTTTTCCTGTTATCCCAGCTACATTAGCTTTACTGCAATATTGAGCTTAGTGCTTTAGGGCCTTTGTGGTCCTGGTCTGGTAAATAGTTATTCCCTTGTTTTTTTAAGGCAGCTTTCTATTATCTGGAAAATAAATATCCTTAGCTCCCCTTGGCCTTCCTCTCCGCTCTGGCACCATGAATCTTAAGCAATTATGCTGCCCTGGCACATCAGCTTTTTAGGATTGGACATTAATCTCACCTTCTTTTCAGTGATATGATTCAAAGAGTAGGTAAAACCAGCTCAGAGGCAGGAATTTGAATGTTGACTGACAGGTGCCTTAGGAGGAAGAGTGGACAATGGCACCTTGGAATGAAATGGGTCAGGCGGTACACTGGAAGCAGTCTCATATTCCGCGCTGGTATTGTTATAAAAGCCAAAGGGATGTTCTTAAAGTTGCAACCTGATAATCTATCCAACTCATAAATCAGGCTGTGACCCACTGTAACTGCAAGCTCCCTCTCAGCAGTGCCAGAGAGTGAGCAGCCTTTATTTGTACTGATTCCTTTATTTAAAATATTTATACCTCCTTGCCTTTTGCTAACAATGACATTTTGAGAACATTTATATTGTATCGTAGAAAATACAACATACAAATAAAGACATAGGGCTGATTCCAGAAAAACCCTACATGCAACACTTACAAATCAGGGAGAGAGGTTGAAGTCCAGTTCCACACCCTGGCATGCTAGTTTTCTACTTGCAAGGAAGGGTGGTTAGTTGGTTGGTTTTTAATGTCAGGGAGTATTGAAAAATTAGATTCACTCCCTACAGTGTATGTGTGCATGAACACTGCCTTGCAGTGCATCTTTTGCTTGTGCTGAAGGCAAAGCTGCTCCCTGAAAGAGCTACAGAAGTAGTAGACAAAGAGATAACAATTGAAGTCACTGTAAGGCAATCACCATAAAAGAGGGGAGGGAAATAAAAGACGTGCTAAAATCATTTAATGTGAATGAATCCTACTTGGAAAGCACTAGAACTGGATGCATTCCACTGTTCCTTCTCCAAAACATAACACATTTTGCTTGGCTCTAGTTCTGGCACAAACAAATAGCTGGAAATATCCGCTCAGCAGCTATATTGGTTACCTGCCTTGTCACCCTTCGAAGCACATCCTGGTTTTGATTGTCTATCTCTCCTCCTCCCATTCCAACCTGCACCCTACAATAGCCCTGCTGCTGTGGCCTCATGGGAAAAGATGAAGCTGCAATTGGTCTATCTAGCGCAGTATTTTCTGCAGCAGGGATGGGCCTGGTAGCCTGCACTGGACTATTCTTGGTGATGCGATGTCCATGCTGACTGAGGCTGATGGGACTTGTAGTCCAAAACTTCTGGAGGGCATCAGGCTGCCTATGTGTCATCTACAGCATACACCCTGACTAGGAGCTGCACTTCCTCCTAGCTTTCTGACAGGAATCTTTCCCAGCCTTACCCAAAGTTGCTGTGAATTAAAACTGGGAACTTCTGTGTGTGTAGAGTGTGTGCCCTACCACTTTTTCAATTGAAATAACATCTAGGGTACAATCCAACCTAAGTCCTACATGTAGTAGACCCATTGAAATGAATGGGATTTAGGTTAGTCATTACTAATTTAAGTCCCATTCACTTCAATGGGTCTCCTCTATGTATGACTTAGGTTGGATTTTACCCCTAAGGACTACAGTTTTTCTTTAAATAGTGGTGACTTCTTCCCTTCCTTTATTTTATGGTGACAGCTGGGCAAGGTAATGTTGCCAGCTTAACTCCACAAGCCTATACATGTCTACTCCAATGTAAGTCCCATTCAATTCAGTCTGGCTTACTGCAGTCTAAGGCACAAATGTTATCTAGAGGCATGTTTAAACACCTGCGAAATATAACAAGTTAGCGTCATGCCAGAGAAAGGCTGGGTTCACACAACATGCTAACCCACCATGGGTTTTCATAATGTCTGAATGCAGCAGATTTTCCACAGAGTAGGTTAACGTAATATCTAAACGCAGCTTGTTTTCTGCAGGGTGGATTATTGTGTTGTCTGAATGCAGCACGTTTTCTGCAGGATGGCTTGTTAACCATGCAGGGTTGTTTGTTTTTCTCAAACAAGCCACCATGAAAAACCATGGCTTGTGGTTGAGTTGTTCAGGGTGGTTAACAAACCACATTGCATGGTTAATGAGCAACCCTGCAGAAAAAAGCACTGCGTTCAGACAACACAATAACCTATGGTTCAACAGCGCACACTGGGTGAGTTAGCATGTTGTGTGAACCCAGTCACCGAGAGAGAGCGTTCATCACATTAGGCTGCTCTAGAACCTAAACATTTAAAAAATCCCCCTATTTTGGCATCTGTAGCCCGATGATGATCTTGATAATTATTGTGTTATGGACTGATAAGAAAGCTGTTTATATGAATGCTGATTCATGTGAAATGTAGGCTTTTACCTCTTTTCACATATGGGCAGATTGTCCGACAGTGACTTCAGTTGCTATGTCTGTGCCTACTACTTCTGTAGCGCTTGAGAGAAAGGATTCTGCCCCCTTCTTTCAGCACAAACAGAGATGCACTGCAAGGCACTTTCTCCTCTTCTTCCATAACCGTTTCTTGGAAGTGGAAAAGCAGCCTTCCCTTTCTCTCTCTCTCTCTCTTGTAAGCCTTTCTTGGTATCTGTGCAGGGAGAGAATTATTTTCTGCACTTGACCTCTGTCCCTCTGCTTCAGATGCAGCTTTTGCCCTTGCCCCCCCCACCTCAGAGGAAGAGTGCAAGTAGGTGTGGAGGAGGACATTTTTTGTGCCAAACCACAAAAAGGAACTATAGAAGATAATTCTTTGGGTAGAGGTTTTGCAAATCCTGACTCAGTCCTTGTAATATAACGGTTCCTTCCTATTAAGAACCATGGTGCCACATGCTCAGTCCAAGAACTTGTTTGCATGATCAGAACTGAGCTCAAGACAGAAAGACTTTTGCCTGCTCTCTCCCCCCACCCCCATGAGCATTCATTAGAGCAGCCACATTTGGAGAAAGGGGGAGGGGGGAGAAGCCATTTAGCTGTTTCTGTTGTTAAAACCAGTGGAAGTCAGAACTCTCGATGAGCTGCCGCAAATCACCCCTCCACTAGAACTTTTGACTCAGAAGCAGGGGTTGAACACTTATCTATATGAGAGATGAAGACTGGATAGTTAGCCTAACATTGTCTTCCTCAGTTGAAGCTGGTGGCTCCAATGTTAGTGGGGTGGGGAATCCATTCTGGGTTTCAATCAGCACTCTAAAGGAGCTTTCCAAGGTTCTGACCCAGAGCAGATTCACCGTCCCACTGACATTGAAGCCACCAGCCCAATGGTCTTCCTTTATTGAATTAAATTCAAGAAAAGTGCAGAGATGTGAGGCTGTGGCAGCTGTTATTACTACAACAACCTCACCCAACCTGGTACTCTCCAGATGCTGGTCTTAGCATTGCACTCCAACACATCTGGAGGGCACCAGGCTGGTGAAGGTCATACTACAGTCTTGCGTGGGGAAGGAACAGGAGAGTGCTTAATAGTGTCACATGATTGCATTGGTTCCACTGCCCTGGAGCACAGAAAAGCTCTTGAATGGCAAGTCATGCATGCCTTATGGGTGAGAATGCCACTCAGCTGTCAGTGGCGCCTGTGGATGATAATGCAGCACCATACGAGAAATTTTTAATTTCCAGATGTGAAGGTTGGTGGCAACATGTACATCCTGACCCCAGCAAGGTTTAGAATAGATGCCAGAAGGGACCAGCATGGCATCTTGGTGCTAGGCAGGTGAGCAGAGCAGCCCCTACTATAGCATTTACAGCAGCTGCACTGTGGAAAGTGTTGCTTCGAAGCCAATCGTTTCAGATGACATGAGTGAGCCATCCACTGACTGCCAGGGAAGAGGAAACAGCTTTGCTACTGAATCCCTTTGATGCAATGCTTTGTGAGTTATTCACTGTGAGGGTATTGCAACATCTGTGATGTAGACGTTCCGTTTTCCTCTTGCTCTGCATTTGCATAAAACCCTTGGCAAAGACTGCTAATGCTCGTCTGTGTAGGACGACGACGACGACCCCCCCCCAACCACCCCCCCCCTTTGCCTTCTCTGCTGAACAAGACTAATTTGGTTTGATTTCCAGGCATAAGAGATGCAGGATTCCTCCTTACAGACACAAATAGCACTAAGATGCTATTAGGAGTTTTTTCACTTTGCGCCAAGGTTTATTAACAAAATCCTTGCAATAAGAGCAGCTTCTTATAATGGCTATATTAGAAGCAGGGAACTAAAGTTATATTTTCCTAGCCTGGCTTCTTCAAAAACCTCTTTAGGGCGGGGGTGGAAAATTTGTGGCCCTCCAGATGTTGCAGGAATACAGCTACCATCATCCTTCACCATTGGCTATGCTGGCTATGGCTGATGTTAAGTCACCAACCCCTGCTCTTTGTTGACAATAATCAGCACAGCTTTTTCTTCTGTGTCAAACTCAGTGTCCCTAGAGCCCTTGGTTTACTGTGCTTTTAGGAAACCGAGCCATTGAGTGAAGGGCTGGTTCATTAGCCAGTGTGTCGGCAGAGCTGGACTATATTGTGGTAGAGAAAAACAAAGCTTGGTGTTTATACCTTGCAGTCACATAAGCAGAAAGGAGGCAGAGATGGTGCAGAAGCAGAACAGCTATATTGTACATTAGATGTATATAGTGATGCTGTTTGCAGAGAGCTGCCTCAAGTGAGCAAGCCTGGAACAGCTGCTCTGACTGGAAGCGCCACTCCTGAAGTCAGAAAAGCCATTCTAAAACCAGAAGGCACAACCCTGCCCCTCACCCCACCAGTCCCTGCTCTGCAGGGCATCGGCTAGGACATGAGCAAACAACATGGACATTGTCTCATCATGAAATATATATATATATGCACATGTCTGTTCATTACAATAAATACAGCTTCAAGTTATAAAAAAAGGTAGTGCATTAACTGTTCACTTCAGACAAGTCTAAGGAAATTTGGCCCCATGAGAGCCTGAAGAAGGCAAGCTGAGTTCATATTGCACTGGAAACCCCGGCATAGGAGTGAAGGGTAAGTCAGTGTAATGGAGGCTAGAGAAAGAGGCAGAAACTCAATGCTACACCTGCAGCTTTGCCAGCTGGTGAGGTAGACTAAAGTTGAGTGTGTTTCATCACTGCAGCCATGGCCCTACTTTTGGGGTGGGTGGGATGAGGGGCTTTAGAAATACTAGAACGAAAGCACACCATACCTTCATCCCTCTCCCCACCCATTAAAAAGGATGAAGAACAGTGCTTAGCTTGGACTTCTGAAAAACATAATTAGCAGCACAACCCTATACATGGTGCCTCAGAAGTAAGTCTAGTCAAATTCAATGGGACTTACTCCCAGCTAAGCATGCATAGGATCAGTGTTTTTCCATCCAGCTTTGCATCCCCAACACAGCTGGTAGAATGACAACAGCTCTCTCCAGTCTGCACTCAAGATAACAGTTCTGTTGCCATTCAGATGCCGTCTAAGTAGTAGGTATGCAACTGATGCTCTCCCACCCCCTCCCAAATGACTCCACCCACTGGCTTTATTACTCTGACTTCAATTGCATTAAAATGTTTGTGTTCGTTGAGTTCACTCCTGTCCTTGGTTAAAAAGTAATCTTCCAACCCCTCTGGCTGGCTGAGCCACATTCATTCTTCCACGAATGACTCCTCAGCATGGTACAGGCAGGGCAGGACAGAGACCAGAGCCTCCTCGATGGAGAACAAGTGGTCATCCTCTACCTGAGGGCAGAAGAAGCGCATGAAGTCTGCTAGCTGTAGCAGGTACTCGATATTGTGGCCTGCACGACCGCTGGAGACTATTATTTGAGCGGCAATATCCTCTTCAGATGCTGGGCCAAGATAGGAGGGGTTCTGGGGGGTTGCAATGTAGACCAGGGCCAGGATAGGTTCATCAGTCTCTTTTTCTTGGGGGTGGAACTTCACCAGCTTGGTGTCATAGCCTCCGAGCACCGCTTCACGCATGTTCAAGTACTTGAGCGAAGCAGCAATTTGATCTCCGTGGAGTTCATAGGCGACACCCCATGTGCACCCCTGGAACAAGAAATAAAATTACAAGGGCTACTTAGACATACAGATGCAGAAATGGAATCACCAACATTACTATACCTTGGAAACAGGTGAGACTGCTATTTTTATGTCAACCTATTAAACTAGGGCAAAGGGGGCCTGTAAAAACTCATCAGGGATGGAGAAACTTACTTTCCCCATCTTGAAGCATTCCTAAATTTATGGGGGGAAAAGACCTCTCCTTTTGTACTGCAACAGGACAGGTCAATTTTCCAGCCACTTTGGCTATTACTTCTCTATTTGCATCCTGCAAACACATGGAGGAAAGTGAGCAATCCCTATGCTGTCAGAAGGGCAGCAGATCAGCATCTTTGAACTATGCAGGTGCTCCAAGGTGCACCTCCAGCAAGTGACATTTGTCCATCATTCATCTGTCTCAGACTCATACTTCTTAACTTGCACCTTGCATGTCCAAAAGATTGTCTTTGTGTTGCCCACTTCTCAATGCATTTTGAGAACACAAGTAAGGAAAGTAGTGGCAGAGGTTGCCCACAAAGCAGTCACAGCAATCCTTACGAACTGAAGCATTTTATACAGAAGCAATCTTGCATGTGCTTATCTCATGGCTATGTCAGCAATATGGGTTGCAGCTGTGTCCCATCTAATTTTAAAGGACTTTTGAGGTGAACAGGAGAGGCTAAAGGCCAAGTCACTGGTTACAAACTAAAATTTTAAAAAGCAAGTATTTTCTTCCACTCTAATGTCCACCGAGTGACTAAAACAGACAGCTTTTACAAAGACTCATGGGAAGCCATGACACTGATTCAATCACATACCAACTCTTTTTCAGCAACTATTTTTTCTGTTGTGGGATGCCTCCAATGTTATTGAAAACGGAGTTTTGTCTCATCACCTGAAATTATGCCCATGAAAATGCACTGGATGTTTGCTATGTAAACAGCACTCACTGTCCAAATTGCCCAATTATCCAGCTGTTTTGGACATCCCCCCCAAGCCATGTGAACAACAAAACCTAAAGTGATAGAAGAAACTAGCCACAGTAATACTATCAACCTCATCTTCTTTCTATACAGGGGAACTAAGGGGGTGGTGGTGGGGAAGAAGAGCATGGCGGTCCAGAATTATTTTAAGAATTGCTTGGATATATCTCCACCACCACCCCAACCCAGGCGGTTGAACCTAGACTAAGCCTTGCTATATAGGTGTGCAGGCTAACTGGGATAAGGGTGTAGCAGGCATTAAATACTTACATTGTAATCTTCCTGAAGGGTGACCACTCTTCCAGGCTAAACAGGAGAGGAGAGAGATGGAAGAGACCAGTTTTAACATGCTGGTATCAAATATCAACCCAACAAGCCCCATCACCCCAAGGTGGATCGATCAATGCAGTCAAGGAGGCCACAGCGCATTGCAGGCCAATATGGGAGGCACTGGTTGTAGCCCCCTCATGCTGGCTGAGGACCATTGGTGTTGTAGTCCAGCACACCAGGAGGGGAGCCAGTTGGGGACACCTGGCATGGAAAATACCAAGTCAAGGGCAAAAGCGAGTGGATGTCTGTGGGAGGGCTCCAGGTGGCCTGCGCTCCAATCCCCCTTTGAATGGCATAGTGCCCAGATTCCTGGCTTATCCCTCTTATTTTCCCACCCAATGTTCCCCAGAGACACCCCCCCCCCAAAAAAAAACAGGCCAACCCCCGGAGCCTCGAAAGACATTATTCCCGCAACCCAGGATAAAAGAGTTGAGAACCATCGCATCACCCCGTCTGGTAATCCTTTTCCCGGCCTCGATCCTCCTCCCGCACGCCCACCTCAACCCCAATAGGGCTCCGGACGCCCGCCCCTCTCACCATCTTTTCGCTGCCCCGGTGGAAGGTGTCTCCTTGCCAGAAGCGGCGGCTGTAGCCGCGGATATAGCCCACTTTGCGGGAGGTGAACTCGAAATCGGGTCTCCACACCAGCGAGCCGTAGCCGAAGACCCAGAGTGGGGATTTCAGCGGCCCATCTTGTACAGCGGGGGATTCCTCCTGCGCCTGCGGCCCATCTTTCTGCCGTCCAGGGGGATGCTTCCCTCCGCTGGAAGGATGCGGATGCTGCGGATCCCGCTTCATGACCCCGTAGGAGGATTCCGGTAAGCAACCAGGGAGTTTGCAGCTGCACCGTTGGATCGGATCTCCGGGAGGGTTGGCCTGGTCAGGGGGCGAGGCTGGGGCTTGACACGGCGGTGGCTGGATGGCGGTAACGGCACGCGCCCAAGGTAAACGATGCAAACACATCCAAAATTTAACTGCACTGTTCTCGCGTCGCCAGCCCTTTAAATACCGGCGTGCCGGCAAACCCCGCCCAGCTGTCACCTGGCTCTCCTGCCTCGCGGCGCCTATCCTCCAATCAGCGCCTCCGGCTTCAAGGAAGCCGCTGATTGTCCCGCCTCGCGGGCTGCACGCGCGATCCGGATTGGTCAGAGAGTTCTGCCTGACGTAAACAGAACGCTCCCGCTGATTGGTCGCCTTGCTGCAGGGTGGAACAAACCGAGATGATGCAACCTGCCTGGGAGCTTTCGAGTAAAGGAGGCAGATGATTGCATCAGGCTCCGCTTACTTCGGGTGGAGCCTGGCGAGAAGGATGGGTTCGGGGTCGGTAGGAAGAAGCGTGCTTTGTGGGATGAGCATAACGAGGCGCAAGGCTCCGCATCTGCTACAAATAGCATTAAGAGGTAATGGTTTGCCCTAGTTTATCAAAAGGTGTATATATGCACATGAACACACATTGATCTTTCCATCAGTAACAAAGAGTCTTGTGGCACCGTAAAGACTAACTAATGGATTTTGGCAGAAGCTTCCAAAAGCGCATGTCAAAAAGCAATTTGTTAGACTTTAAGGTGCCACAAGATTATTTCTTGTTTTTGGTGCAATAGACTAAGATGGCTACTTTCTGGAAATTAATCTCTCCAGAATAGTGATCAGGACCCCGCCCCTTGATGGAGGGTATCTTCAAAGCGCAAAGCCATCATTTGAGGTTGTGGGGACAATATTATACAGCAGTGTTTGTAGAAGCCAGCAAAATATGAGATCTGAAAGAGACCGCCTCCCTCCGTCAGTAACAGCCTCTTGCAGGGCACGATGGAAGCAGCTGTTGCATCACGCCTTATGATGGTTCCATTTCTTTCAGGAGTCTTTTCCTTTCCCCCGTCATAATCCCTCCTCTGTGTAACATGTACAGTCCACAGTCCCTTGCTAACAAACCCGTAGCATGCAGGGCTTGCGTGATCTTGATCTCTCGGGGCAGCATGTGAGGTGTGGATGGAATTGGGCCCAGGGAGGATGCCCAGGGAGACCATGTGAGCAGAAGCAGCTGCCACCTCTGTCCTTCTCACCCTCTGGAGCCAATCTTCACCATTGCGCTTCCAAGAGAGAGAGAATGTAGGTGAGTAAGTGTAGGTGGCGGCGGCTCTTTATAGGACCTCCCTCTCTCTCTTTCTGGATGGTGCAGTGAGGAGGACTGGGCCCTGTGAGGCTGCTCAGAGAGAGAGAGAGCATTTTCAGGAACAGCAGTCACTGCTGCCCACTTGCTCAACCTTGTTTTGTGTGGGAACACAGCAGGGAGCATTGGGCCCACTGTGCAGAGTGCAGAGAAGGATAGGGGGCTTACCAAAGGCATGCTGCTGAGCCCCACTCCCTTACTGTGGAACACAGCCCTGGGTCTGGAAAGATGACTGTGCCATCGTCCCCAATTCTCAACCAGTGCTGTGCTGCAGGCTGTGTGTTCTGCATTTGCTAGGGGACAGCACAAGACAGCACAATTATGCCAGTGGCAGCTGCTATGCTGGTCTTTGTGCCAAGATCTGGTCCTGGCGGCAGTCTGAGGGGTTGCATCATCTCTTCACATATTGTTAAGAAGAAGAAGACCCTAGCTATGACTTGGGATGGGGTGGGGAGCTTTTACAGAATGAGTGGGAGAACCACAGAATGACTTTTTGTCACTTAACCAAAGGACAATAGCACACTCTCCAGTTCTGCAACACTTGCTAGATGCCTTACACAGTGTGGTGTGAAAAAACAACAAGGGGACAATCCTATGCATGTTTAGACAGAAAAAAATCCTACAACTCCCAGCATGCCCCAGTCAGTCATGATGGCTAGGGAATGCTGGGAGTTTTAGGACTTTTCTCTGTCTAAACATACATATGACTTTTTTCTGCTTAAACATGCATAGGAATGCATCCCTAATAACCTAAAGAGTTCATGCAGGAGCCCTAGCAGTTTTAATTGTGAACTGTTGTGGCTATTGGGCAGTATAAAAATGTAATAAAATAAATAAAAATATAAATAACCCATGAGAGTGTGGGGTTTAGTCCTAGGCTCTCCAACGAATTAGACAGGAAGAGGAAGTCTGGTATGAAGTGAGTAGGCAGAAGTGCAACTACTCACTGGACTTTTCCAAGCCAAGGTCGAAAACACCTAAGTCTTAAAGCATCTCTACATTAAGGGAAACCATGTTGTTTACCCAGGCTGTTGTGCTTCCTGGTTCTTGGCATGATTGATATGAGCTGATTACATGGGAGAGGGTGACAAGGTGGAAGATCCTGCTGTTGCCCAGGGCTCCTTTAAAGGTTTGAATCAAGGGAGCACCTCCCTCCCTCATATGTGTGTAAAGGAGGGGAGGGGAAGTCTTGTTTTCCTAGGCTAACTTGTACTGTGCTGTTTCCTTGCAGCTCCCACAAAAGCCAGATGTAAGACTGTGCTTTAAGTCTGCAACTCTAGGCACACTTACTTGGGAATAAGCCCTATTGAACTTAAAGGGGTGCTCTTGGTGGGTTGGCGGATCAGATCAGCCTCCCTTTGTTGCAGGGGGACATTTTACACTCTTCTTACTCTATCGCAGACATGGGAAAGTCCTTTATTGGCAAGTTCATAGCGCATACCCAGCTTTTCACACTTCTGATTTCACGCCATTAACGCTTATTCCAGCTTTTCTCTAATCTATTTTAAAATGGAGTAAGGGAAGGAAACCGCAGGAGATATCCTGGCTGATGCTGATGTTGTCAAAAGGACACATGAATTTCCATGAGTGGCCAGTCACGAGCGTACTTTTTTTGCTCGTGTGAAGAAGCTCTTTGGCTGTACGTGGTAGTACAAGGTCCTGGCTCTAGCACCCCCAGGAATATCGTCTCAGGATATTGCATCAGAGAGAGAGAGGTGACCAGCAGTTTATGTGTGGGTTTTTTTGCCAGAGGTTTATGTAAATATTTTTAAATGATTCAGAGTACATAGTAAAACAATGCATTCTGTCTGAATCATTTTTAAAATGCGTCATTTTTAATATAAAAAAGGATTTGTAATTAAAATGTTGATGTAACCATTGGATCTAAGAATTACTTAACTGAAATTAAAACCACTCAGACAGCTTCAGAAATTACACTGCTGTGTTTGAGCGGACAGAGAGTTGCATTTGGGAACTGTCAGCCTGCATTCAAATCCCCGCACAGCCATGAAACTCGCTGGATGGCCTGGGATAAATGACAATTTCTGAGTTTAACCTACTTCACAGTGCAAGTTGTTGTGAGGATAAAAGCAGAAGTTGTCCATGCACAATTCTTGTGGAAAGATCCTGAAACAATTCAAGCTAAGAGGGAAGCTTTGGGACACAATCTTTACAGAAGGCAAAATCATTAAGGGAGGTGGCTTTTCCCCCAATTATGGTCTTGCTTTGGAATTCAGCATAGCAACTGCTGCAATACAGTATCGCTACACAGTATATAATTTTAGGCAAATGTATCTAGGCTGGCAGAAATACTTGGGATTGTGGTGTGCAGGGTCAGCATCAGAGGTTGGCATCACTGGGCTCCTACCAAGGTTCACACCCCAACTGGGGGCACACAGCCAATCCCTGGAGCCTCTTCGCTTTGGCTCCTCCTCCATGCTCTTGCTGCTGATTGCCTGCTTTCTCCAAGGGAGTAAAATATATTGGTTTTATACCAATTTAACTTTCATAGCTTCCTCCAAAGAATCCTTGGCACTTTAGTTTGATGAGGGATTCTGGGAATTGCCTGCCCCTTCACAGAACTGCAATTCCCAGAATTTCCTGAGAAGAATTAAAACATCATTAAAACAGTGTAAGTCTATAGTCCATAGATACGCTCACTAGTTTGGATCTGGCCAGCAGAATAGCTGATGTCAATGGAATGTGGAAGAGCCTATTTCCCCTTTCCCTTAGAGCCCCCTCCCCTCAAAATCTGCTCCTGAGTGGTGTGGTCTGCTGCACAGAGGAAAGGAAGGAAAAATCCATGTGTGTGATGTTGAATTTCACCCACTGGGCCAGTTTGCACAGTCAAACAACCCACCATGACTTTTTTAAGCCATATGAGCTGCAGTGCATGCCAGTGTGGGTGGGCGACTACTTTGAATATTCATCCTGCAGCCACAGTTTGTGTAATCTGAACCCTGGCGGCCAAGTGGAAAAGCAGGAAACGGAACGCTCTTCGAGTAGCAGTCAGATCTCAATTCTACAATGAAACTGAAAGTAGATACAGCAGATTAACAGCCTTGAGTAGAAAAACTCAAAGTTAAGGAGAGCTCCTTGCTGGAAATCAAATTCCACCTCCTCTATTTTAGGGTGCAAGAGTGCAATTCTATGCATATCTAGACAGAAAAAAGTCCTAAAACTCTCAGCATATGGCTGGCTGGGAATTTTGGCAGTTATAGGTACAACAATGGAATAGTCTACCTACTGAGGTTGTGGGTTCTCGATCTCTGGAGGTTTTTAAGAAGAGGCTGGACAGCCACCTCTCATGGATGGTTTAATTGGTTTTCCTGCACATTGCAGAGGGTTGGACTAGATGATCCTTGGGGTCCCTTCAAACTCAACAGTTCTATGATTCTATGATTAAAGTCCCCTCTAGCTCCTTGATTCGAATGAAAACAAAACAGGAGGAATTAAAATGATGGAGGAGAAAATATATGGAATCCAATATTCCACAAAGGTTTCCAGATTTTCTCAAATTGTACTATCTTGCTACTTTCAAAGAACACTATTTTCTTCCACAGATCAGAGGATGGGGCCAAATTTACACTGGAGCACCTGTGCTGACAGAAGTGGACTTCCCCACTCCCTCTTTCCCATGTCAGCATCTCTAGCCTCCTAAAAATGCTACGCAAAGTGTCAGGAGACCCAGCTAAATGGGGTGAGTTGTGGTGTATGGGGGAACGGGTTATCCAAAAATATCGGACAGAGGGACTTTCTGCAAGCAGAACCTTTCTTCTCATGGAAGGCAGACCCTGGATCTAACCCCAGAAGTGCTTTCTTGTACTTCTGATGTTTGTTTTCCATAGGTTCAAACTTAATTTTTTAGTTACAGATAAGGCACTAGGCTGGTTCACACAATCAAAACAGCTCACTATGGATTGTTTGAGCCATGATGTGTGCCAGTCCACATTTTGCATATTGTCATGTCATCAGAACCCTACAGCAGACCAGGGTTGTGTTTAACCTTTGCATAACCCATGATGGCTGGATCCAGACTATGCGACAACCCCCAGCCAGGCGTTGAATATGCAAAATACCAGCCAGCATATGCCTCAGCTCACCATGGCTTGAACAACCCATGGGGGGTTGTTTGTGTAAACCAGATTATTGTCATCATAGTTTTTGTGCCTGTTGAGGGCCAATACTAAAGAAAATATGCCAAAATAATATTTCCATACAGTACATTGAAGATAGCAGAGAAGTAAAAGTTGAACACAGTGGTTAAGAAATAATTTGATAGGCCATAAAGGGGTAACGCTAAGGGAACTCCATGTTCTGAATGTGAGATGTAGCTGTTCTGAAATCCAGCTTTTAAAACCTTGTTTTAATATGATTTGTGAGACTAGGGGTAGCAGCCTTTAGGGGATTAATATCCACTTGATTCTTTGACATAAGGGGCTCAGTTTTTAGTCCAAATTAGGATAGGCCTATTACTGGATTGTTCTAAAAGAGAAAGAAAAGAAAGTCCTCTACCCACTACTTCTGAAGACTAGTATCTGGCAGAATTGAAGCTTCAACCTGTAAAAAAAAACCCCAAGAGCAATGGGTTCTACACCTCCATTCTAAGCATTGCCAAGGGGGTGTTAACTGGAAACTATAAAAGTAATCTCAGAACACAATTCTGGACTGACTCCAGTTCGATACATGCGTCCTATTCAATTCCACATCTTGGCATCAATTTCCTGTTCTAGAACAACCTTTCCCTCAATGATCTGAAGTCTAGGTTGGACTAAATTGCCAACTGAGCAAAATTTAAAATCTCATTGGAGGTTTGAAAAGTTTGATCCCTTGTCATCTCTAATTGGAGATATTGGTTGAATTTAATCCCTAAGAATTTGAAGTCCTTCTCCGGTTTGATCTACTTTCCACATGGACATTTAAGACAAGCCTTCCCCAACCTTGTGCCCTCCAGATGTGTTGGAGTGCAACTCCCATAATTCCTAGCCAGGATGGAAATTATGGGAGTTGCAGTCCAACACATCTGGAGGGTACCAAGTTAGCAACGCCTGCCTTAGACAACTTGGCAAACAAGGTAATCTTGGTTTTAGTGTAATTCAGTGCTAAGTTTTGCTGTTTACAATATGCTGCTGAAGTAAGAAGGTGACCTGTTTGTAGTTTTAAAAGTTTGCAGTATTACAGCATCTCAGTGAGATATGAGCTAGAAACGTTTTAAAAATCATTGTGCGATAACAACAACAATTTCAACTTTCTTTGGAACTTGTCAAAATATTCATATTATAACTTTTTAATATTGTATTGCATTCCTAAAAGTTTTTGGAATAATATAAATCTAATGAGATGAAAGCTTATGCCATAATAAATTTGTTAGTCCATGAGGTGCCACAAGACTCGGGCTGCCTCTACAAGAGAGGTCTAAAGCTCTTTCAAGGCGCTTAAAAAAATTTACCTCTACAAGAACGGAGCGCAAATCGGGCGTAGAGGCGCGTTATCTCCCCGATTATGTGCATTATCGAATGCACGTTAAATCGCGAGTTTTATTTTGCTCCGTCCGTTAAAGTGCATTTTGACTGTGTGAATAAGCGCTTATGCGCATTAACTACTTGTAAAGCGCATTTTGGACATCTGTTAATGTGCTTCGCCGCCTCTCTCCGCCTCTCGTGCAGAGGGATTAGGCGTAAATGCGCTTCTGTGATTATGCGCATAATAGCCTAACCAGGCGCAAAAGCGAATCCTTGTAGAGGGGACCTCTGTTGTTTTTGCTGAACAGACTAAAGTTAAGTATCCATCTCTGGAAAGAAGGAAGAACTGAAGACTAGAGTTTTGCAGACAGAAACTGTATTCTCCCCACCCCTCCATGCCACTGAGAGAAGGGAAGGGGGGTGTTCCTTGCTTCTATTTAGTAAACAAATCAGATTGCTCCAGGGTAAATTTCAATGTGTTACTCTCAGGTGACTGATGCATATGCACAGGTATGGGTTAGGTTTCTTTCAGGCAATGGTGAATCATAGCCAAACTAGAAGGCCATTTACAGAGCTGGTGTGATGCATGGGAACAGACTGTACCAAAAGCAATTATCTTCATTTCGGCTTCAGATATCTTACATATAAATACAACCAGGCTGAGGTTGCCCCTGTGCTAGAGAATGCTAGATGCTGATTAGCCAAAGGGCTGCATTATAAAAACAAAGTAGAACCATTAAAGGACTGTACTGTACAGAGAACATTGACACCAAGATAACCACTGGTAATTCTGAGAGAGGAGCAATGCTAAATCAACTCAGTTTGATCTGCCTTACGTCAGCTTTCCATTTGACGTTCATTCATTCTGAGGAACTATCAAAATAATTAAATACATAGTTGAAAACCACTTCCTTTTCTAAAGTTCCAGCTTCCTCAGTTCGTTGGGCAACTGCATAAAACTCTATAGAGCTAAACTAATCTACACTAAGTTTTGTTCTTTGCATAAAGCCAAACTGGCTTTTCTTTTTTATTTTTTTTAATTACAGTAAAAGTCTTCACACGACTATGAGCGTCTCTACATTAAGGGAAATCACGTTGTTTACTGGGGCTGTTGTGCTTCTTGGTTCTTTGGTGCGATTGATATGGGCAGGATTACACAGGAGGGGAGGGGTGACAAGGTGGAAGATCCTGCTGTTTCCTAGGGCTCCTTTAAATGGCAGAAACTGAATCAAAGGAGTGCCTCCCTCTCTCCCTGGCATGTGTGCAAAAGAGTGGGGAGTCTTGTTTTCATCCGTTTCCTTGCAACCCCCAGGAAAGCCAAGACTGACTTCTGAATAGATGTAAGATTGTGCTAAAAGTCTGCGATCTTGGCATGCTTACTTGAGAGTAAGTCCCATTGAACACAATAGGACTTACTTCTGAGTAGACACATAGGAAGTTCTAGCGTAAACCAACAGAAAGAAGAAAAAATAGTTTAAAAGAATCACATTGGATTTGAACCTAGCACAGCTCTAATCTAGCATAATGAAGGGTCTTGTACTTGTGGTCTTATAGAACTCTTTACATCTCCTGCAACTCAATTACTTGGAAGTAAACCCTATTGAACTTAAAGGAGTGCTCTTAGTGAGGTGGGGGATCAGATCAGATGTTGCCGCTGTGAACGTCTGTCATGAGTGTGTCTTTTTTCACTTGTGTGATGAAGCCCTCTATTTGAATTTACACAGGATACATTCAAAGTGCTGTTTTTAAAAATCTTCCTGAGCCCTGTACAACTGCTCAGAAGTCTCAAAATGGGGAGATGTCTATAGGGTGGCTATTCAGAGTTTGGGTGGAATCTTTCTGCAAGACCAATTGTGTTTTTCATGGTCCCCAAACAAAGGGCTCCAAAGATACCAAAAGCATGAAAAGGCGAGAGACATTCCCTGAGCTTGCTTTGGTAAAAGAGGCCTCAAGTTCATCTGGAAGTCCTATCTTCTGATCTGGAAGCTGCCTCATAATTTCAGATTAGTTGGGGCTAGTTTTAGGGTGGTCATGTGGTCCCTTATACAGAGAACGGTCCTATATTTGAAAGGCTACCAGAGGACTGCCTTCTCTTTGAAGTTGTCTGTTATTTGAAGGGTCTCGTGTCCCATTCTGTTTTAAAAATAATGAACCCTAAGAACTCTTGCCCACCAACAATTAGCACCTGACCAGCAGACTGAACTGAGAGGCACACAGGACGCCTGGTCATAGTTTTCCACACCACAGTGAGTTGTACTGTATTTCTATTTAACTTATAATACTTATGCCTAGATTTGCATCTATACATATAATAAACATATGTGAATTTTATGCAAATTGATCTATGATTTTGTCTTCCTTTTTGGTGATGAATTTCTTTTTTGCTAATTCATAAGTGACCACCCTAAATAGTTGTGATTAGTCAGTGATGAGGGAAAGCACTTTACATATTTATATACCTCCAGGGGCACCATCCTTCATATGTTCCAGGGATGGCCTTTGGTATTCAAAACAGATTTTTGGACTGAGCTCTGGATCTCATTAATCTCCAGCTGCTCTACCACAAACAATTATACCTGTCCAGATGCATATAGCAACATAGCCACCCATTTTGCATCAACTAGAAGTTGAAACTATGGCCTGTTTTGGATGACACAATAATCAATTGGGGGGGGGGACAATCGTCCATTGTGTTGCTGATTGGCAGCATTCGGACGACATTTTAGGCAATGGAGGGAGGAAGAGGCAACGGACAGTAAGTTATTGGCAGCATTTGGATGACTCGATAATCGACACAACTGATGATTGTTTCCCCCCCACTCCATTGGTCACTCTAGTATAGTCCATGCAACTTTAACTGTTGTGATGAAGAGGGAATATCACCAGGAACTAATTGCATACAAATGACTCTGGCTGAAATTCCCTTTTCTCTACAACTGTTAAAGTTACATGAGCCCTGACCTGGATTTTATCTGGTCAGCCTACCCTTTTCTATACAACTGTTAAAGATACAGGAGCTCTGTTTTCCTTTCCATTTGGTCACCCTAAATTAATTAATTAAAACATCTCCCAGGGAAACACTGGAGATACTGTGAGGATGGTTTTGCAGAGGCAACTGTTGCACAACATGTGGGAGTTGATTCTGACCCCTCTAGATGGATTCTGTTTGATGCCTGGTTAGCCGATTATGCGCATAATCGCTGAAGCGCTTTATCGTAAATGCTTGTACACAAGAGGTAATTGAGCGCACAACTGGTGGCCTTACCGGTTGTTTGAAATGCGCTTTACAAGTAGTTAATGCGGAGAATCGCTTGTTCACATAGGCAAAATGCGCTTTAACGGCCGGAGCAAAATAAAGCTCGCTATTTAACGCGCATTCGATAATGCGCATAATCGGAGAGATAAAGTGCCTCAACTCCCGATTTACGCTCCGCTCTTGTAGAGGTAAATTTTTTAATGAGACTTCAAAGAGCTTTAAACGTCTCATGTAGAGGCAGCCTATGGCTCAATGGCAGGGCTGCAGAAGAAGGTGAGAGACTTGCCAAGGCCTCAGTCAATGTAGGCTGACCATATGAAAAGGAGGACAGGGCTCATGTAACTATAACAGTCGTAGAGAAAAGGGAATTTCAGCCGGTGTCATTTGTATGCAATTAGTTCCTGGTGAAATTCCCTCTTCATCACAACAGTTAAAGTTGCAGGGGTCCTGCCTTCTTTTGTATCTGGTCACTCTAGTATAGTGCCTGCACTTTAACTGTTGTGATGAAGAAGGAATTTCACCAGCTAAATTGCATGCCGGCTAAAATTCCCTTTCTCTACAACTGTTAAAGTTACATGAGTCCTGTCCTCCTTTTCATATGGTCACCCTACATAGTAGGAAGAAGTGGGATATTATAAACCCCCTTGCCTGCATTTTCTCTTGTGGGGGAAAAAGCAGCTGAAGTGCGTAATATGGAATTGAGGGTTATGCTGGGGCCAGGTGGAAAGCCACTGAGAACTGCATTCGGCCTCTGGACTGCCAGTTGCTGATCTTTACCTCAGGCTTGCAAAGCAGTCCTCAGATGTTACTAGGCCACAACATGGCCTACTTGTTGACACATGCCTGTTAGCAATGTTTACCACACTGTAGTCTGAGAATTAAAGAACAAACTCATTTCCAGTTCAAAATACTTTCTTGTTTGGTCACCTGGAGGAATTCTTACCACAGCCAGACAGGAGACTGGATAATTTACGGTTTTACTTTGTTTGAGCTATCTGTTTACATTCAGTACTTTGGGAGCTTTTAGCTGCCTGTTTATACCCTACAGCAGATAAAAACACTTCTCAATAAAGTGTATGTCTTGGGTTGTTTGATGGGTTGCAATCCAGGTTTAATACTAACAGTAATGATAGTACAGGAATCTTTGAAGCCATCTCTTTCTTTTATTGATACAAATATAAATTCCCAGTTAAAATACAAGTAGGAAAGCATTTCAAAGCAATTAACATTATATTTCCTAAGCATTTCTTGGTGTTGCAAAAGAGAGCATTACTGAGTCCATTTTGCTTATCAAGACCTCTCTATAGAGAGCTCCATCACCCCAGTGATTTATCGTACTCTCGCCATATGTGGTATGTGTTTTTGCAGCACGGTACTCACATGACGTCGTCCCTGTCATATGCTCATCTCACCTCTTTCCCTCCCTTTTCCAGCGTATTTTGGAGCGGGGAAAGTCCATTTTTTCTTTCTATGTGCAATAGAGCCACTCCTCCCTCCTGTGTATTGTTGTTCTTGCGCTATATTGGATCATCTCGTTTTTTGGGGGGGCGTGTGTGTTGAAGGGTGGTCTTGCTGGCAAAAGAGGAGGGCAGGGCGGTTCTGTTTTCAGCTGCTCAACCGGGAAGGGGGAGGGAGAGAGGGCGCCTGCTCACCCCGTGGAGAAGGCGAGCGAGGCCGCCGCTGCCCGGGACTCAGTTCCATTCAACTCTATGGTTCTTACTCCTGAGAAGGCATGTCTAGGTTTCCTGACCGGAACAATGTGGGCTTCCCCTTGCCATGCCAACATTGTCCACAAACTTCTCCAAAAACTAATTGTAATACTTTCTCTTCACTTATCTTGTTTAATATGATCTTAGGGGAAAGCATAGTGTGTTGTTTTACCACAACTGCGCAGTTTCAGGCTGCCGTACTATTGTATTTGCGCAGAAAAAATATATAAAAAATTAACTGCAGGGGGAAGGAGAATGTAGGGGGTGGGGCAGGGTGGAAGATGTCACCAGCAGAGAAGTGATACAGGTGAAAAGATACATGAGCACAACAACACACAGGCGTAAAAATGCCCAGCGCTCGACTCGCTAAGGAAACGGAGAGGGAAACTGCGGATGCAAACTGGGGAAAAAAAGTGGATGTGATGGAGCCCTGAGCTGACTAGCCGAAACATAGGCAAAGAAGCTATCTCATCCCCAAATCACACCATATTTATACAGTTTCTAAAATTTGACTTTATTGCCAATATGTCAATATTAATTACTGTTTCATAAATCTATGCTCACAACCTTGACTTCTAAAAGAATATGTAACAGGGGAATCACCAGAGGGGGGGCAAGGGGGGCACCCCCATGAACAAGGAGCTCACCCCCTACTTGACCCTCCCCATAGCTGGATTCCTGTCCTTAGTTGAAGGAAAGACACTTTTCACATGTACAAGTGCATTAATATTTTATCATCTCTGTAGCTCTTCTACAGTTCAGCTGCAGCTCTTGAGCCAACAAAAGCTACACATTTTGCAGGTACTGACATACTTATTAAGAGGCCAACAGACCAGTGGCAATCCACTGAGGGGAAAGGGGAAGCATCTGATATATAGGAGAGAGAAGTCATTGAGGAGATGTGGACAGCTGCATTGCTGGGTGCGGGAGAGGCTAGAGCCCCTGTTTCCTTTTTTCTCAAGCCCCCCTTGTCAGCCAGGCTGGGAGCTGCTTGCTGCTTTGTTATGCAATTGCAGCCCCTCCTCCAATCACCGGAGAGTGAGATAACTCCTTTAATCCCAATTGCTCAATCACTGTTGTTCTTACATTGTCATGCTCCTATTCATGTTTATTACTCAGAGTTAGGACAGTGTGAATAGAATTGCAGCCTTAGATATTATGCTGAATGTTATCTAGAGAGCGACATAGCCTAGTATAAGCAAGAAACATATAAGCAAGAAACATTAAAGTTGGTTTTGGGTTGTATTTGTCTTAGCGGAGTGTGGCTTGGCTAGGGAGATGTGAATGTATCAATGAGAGGGGGCATAAAAAGCTCCTCCTGTGCTTGACAATTTGCCACTACATCACAAGGCTAGACCCCCCCCCCCCCCCATGAATCCTAGGGTGCCTCTACAAGAGCGATTTAAAGCTCTTTCAAGGCGCATTACCAAATTTACCTCTACAAGAGCGGAGCGCAAATCAGGGGTCCAGGCGTGTTTTATCTCCAATCATTTGCATTTTCGAATGCACGTTAAATAGCGACTTTTAATTTACCGTGGGAGTAAAAGCGCCTTATGGCCATGTAAACATGCGATTCGCCGCATGTAAACAACTTTAAAGCGCGTTTCATACAGCTCGTAATGCGTTTCACCGCCTCTCGTGAATAGGTATTAGGAGTAAATGTAGAGGGGACCCTAAAGAAGGGAGTGTGGGGGTGGCAGCAGAATGAATAACCTACACATAAAATAAAGGTGGGAAAATGCAGTGACATGTGGTGGGGAAAGAACCACTAAAATGGAGCAACTTGGGCATCTAACTAAGTACTATTGCATTCTTCAGTTGCAGTCAGCTCCATTGCAGACCAGGAGCCCTGCACTTGCTGACACTGCACAGCATTCACATACTTAGAGGTGCATGAAGAGAGCTGGTGACTCCTGACAGATGTGAACAGGGTGTGTGGAGGAGGACTGCAAGAGGCTCAACCAAAAAGAAACAAACTCAAGCCTGGACAGAAAGAGAAGAGGTTGCTAAGAACTTTAGAACAGCAAAATGTAGTCAATGTTGCCCCTGTGAAGAAGGCTTGTTAGATTCCCTCAGTGTGTGTGGTTGTGGTTGTTATGGACTAAGACGTAGGTGTGTTCTAATGTAATCATCTTAATAAAGAAGCCTGTACGATACCAAGGAGTCTCCAGTGTGCTGGCTGGACAGCAGGCTCATGAATGCAACACTAGAAGGTTAGGTAACTCCTTTTCCCTACCTTTCACCTTCTAGAACTTAATAGGACATCTGTATGGAATTTCCCAGGCCTTTCCCCTCTACCCAAGCTCTACAGGCCTCATTTTGGAGGTTGGAAAGGAGGAAGAATGGCTCTCCCACCCCCCACCCCCGTAAGGCATTAGACCAGGAAAAATGGGAGGGGGAGGACATAATCTATACCTTCTCCAGATTTTTTTTTCTCCTCAGAGCATTAGGATAGGAAAAAGGAGCTGGGGAGAATTTGCTTACAGTGCAAGCTATGAACATTTACTCATCAATTAATCCCACCACATTCAATGCCTCTTATTCCTTTTATTCCATATTTAGGGGTGGATGACCTCCCCGACGTTGGACTTGTCGGATGCTCGCCCCATCGCCACTGTCATCTGCCCTCGCTCTTCAGGCCACATGAGCGTTTTTTGAGGCCTGCCCCGATGAGCATTTGGCAGCTGCCCGGAGCATTCACACCTTTACCTTTGCACAAATGGGCCTTTGTGGCTGTCACTGATGCAGCAGGGGGAAGTGCGCAATTTCTGGAGCCTCCATTGTGGGCACAATGGTGGCTTCAGAAATTGTGCACTTCCCCCCATTGCATCAATGGCAGCTTCTATTGATGCACTGGGACAAGTGTGCAATTTCAGCAGAGAGGGCAGACAGCTGCTGAATGGTCATAGGGGCCTTGCGAGCACTCAAGTGTGGGTACGCGCTCTTGCCACATGTGCCCAACTGGATCTGAGGGGGCGGATGCAGGGGAGACCGTTGGACTCCTAGACTCAATCGGGCGCTCACGACATCCCTATCCACATTAGAAGGGCAATGGATTGCAATAAAAAGCACTGAGCCTCTTTTTAAGGAGCTCCATCCTCCAGAGCTTTTATCTTTTGGATCTTTAGATGACTACTTCAGAAATGCAGCAAAAATAAGGAAAAAGTCTGACGTCATAGAAGCACAAGGTTCCTCAGCAAGACTAACTGAATTAGAAACTGAGTGGGAGGAGGGATTATCTGGTAGTGGTGAATCTGATGCTTGTGAAATAGATAATTCTGAAGAGGAAAGTGTTTCAGAGCTGACAGTTGCCGGTTTAGTGGTTGAGTTAATGCCTTACTTTGTTTTTTAAAAAAGTGACCTGGGACCGATCTACACCAAGCAGGATACAACACTTTGAAAATGTTTTGAAAACTGCTTTAAAACGGTTTATAATTAACCGGTTTAAAACTGTTATAAACCGTTTTAAAGCAGTAGTGTAGATAAGCTCGGAGTGTGTCCTGGGACCCAACAGTTGTCATTACTGTTATAAACAGTTTTAAACTGTTTTAAAGCAGTAGTGTAGATCCTGCCCTGGTTCAAGTGTCATTGCACATTCCAAAGAAGAAAGTCCAATTCAGCCAGTGATAACAAAATCTAGCAAATCATGGAGACATTTCAACCCAGCACAGTACAAACTCTACTCCTGTTTGGAATATAGTGTAATAGAAAATGCTGTGTTTTGGTTTGCTTGTTTATCACCATTTCACTGGAAAAGATTATTGTACTGGTGAAAGCATATTTACTCATAAAGGGCACAACAACTGGAAAAGGGCTACAGATAATGATTCAGGACTGAAGCTGCATAACAGAAGTGCAGTCCATGAAGACTGTATGGTGGCATGGAAGAGTTACAAATAAACACAGAAATTCAAAGGAGGCTCAGTTTTAGCACCATTCAGTGACATTCATAAAGAACGTATCAAAGAAAATAGGTGTTCTATAGCCTCGTTTGCCAAAATTATTTTGTTCACTAATATACAAAAACATTGCTCAGTGTAGATATTGGAAAAGTGAGACAAGTGAAAAGAGAGGAAATGTTCTTGGACTCTTGCATCTAGTTGCAAAACACAGTCCCAGAATCCAATCTAAAGTAGATATTCTTCCTTGCAATGCAAAGTACACACGTCATCCCATTCAAAATGTATTGTTAAACAATATGAGCAGAATGTTTCTGAAGTCAATTTCTCAAGAAGTGATGGAAGCTGGCTTCTTTGCATTAATTGCTGATGAAACTAAGGACAAATGTCCATAGTAAGCTGGAACAAATGTCAGTCATTCTCCGTTATTGCTACAATAGCAATATATATATTTTTAAAAATTGGTTTCCATCTGTGTCGTTCACTGGATGTTCCTTCACTAGTGAGTTCTATAAGGAACATCTTAGTATGTTGTGGCATAGATATCAAGCATGCATAACACATGATAGTGCCAGTTTAATGAGCGGAAAGTTAAATAGGGTGCAGGTACTGATCCTGCAAAAGGTGCCACAAGTCATCTATATTCATTGTTTCAAACATGAATGTTCTCTGCCCACCCAGACAAAACAGGAGCCAATCCTGGCCAGATTTTGCCACTCTCCCAGATTTACACCAGCATTTTGTGACTCGTGCACCCAAGTCCCTTGTGCAGTTGCAACATAGGAACGTTGGAGCAGAGCTGAATTCAATATTGCAGATCACTGAATTGCACCAGCATAAAGTCACTTATGTGTAATCCTGTCTAACTTCTCTGGGCATTATCAGCAAAGGAGTCATGTTTGGCTATATCCTGCTCCACCGGAGTGTGCGGTTCTTAACTGATGTATGTAGTAGCTGACTTATGTAGGTAAGGTCACATCAGGCAAAGTCTCTCTTGTTCAGGTAAAGACTGTTTGAGCAGGGGTCATGGAAATCAGGACCACAGAAAGCTCTCAGTAAGCCCTTCTGACTGTAGCACTCACCCTACTGCAGACAATGATGTTGTCATAGCAGAGAGTTGAAACTTTGTAAGCAGGTACGGCCAGTACTACAGTTGGTCCTGTCTATCAAGAAGAGCTGACTGTGCTTTTTTAGAGGGCCTCTGTCCTGTTCTACAACCTCCAAAGGCATAGGAATATTACTGGGGACCCATCCTTTAAGTTGGAAGAGGGCAGAACATCAATTTGGGAGGGCACAGAAGGAAGTGCTGAAGGTTCACCCTTGTGTGGGGCAGCCTGTATCTCCTCCTCAGGACAGGACAGTAGGGGTGGGTATGGAGGTCATGACAGACTGTGCTTAACTGGAATGCTTTCCATTCAACTCATATGCTTTATTTATGAATAAATATGCTAAAAGTCTGTTAACAGTAAAAAGATCACAGCACATCTTGTGGCTCTGTTTGTTTTTCAGTTCACTAGAACAGTCTCTGCCTCCTCTTGCTTCATGTATTGTAAGAGGCAATGCTAAATGTTTTTTGATTAGCACTCTACTTAAGTGAGTAAAGTCAGCTATCTTCCATTCTGCCTGACACTGATATAACATTAATACTTGTGGAATCTTTCACTTACATCAGCTGGTAAATTACAAGTGTCACCTTATCTATTTTTTCATCTCCCCATTAAATACTTATCAATTCAGTCATAACTTTCCCTTCCCCCATGTATAAATTTATACTAACATTTAGAAAAAAATATTTATAGTAAAATGTATATTCCAGCTCTCTAGGGAAAATGCCCACTCAGGGTGGCTTACAATATTTTTCACACACACACACACACACACACACACACACACACACACACACACTTTTTGAACCAGTAGCTGATCTTTTAACAGCAGTTTGGTCTGCAGTGATTAGGAAGTGATAGTAGGGATATTCACACAGATGCATGGCCAACACATAGAGGGGAAGTGGGGCCCCCCACTTTCATTTGTCATACAGATTCCTGATTTACTCATATTGAGCATATTTCCATATTACATACTGCACATGTAGGCTGCCTTTGCCACCATCTGCTCAATATATAGTTGTTGGAGATGGAGTCAGCCTCCCTTGGTTATATAGGGGAAGAGTGATCCTCTGAAGACTCCTAATATATAGGTCTGTGCCATGAAAACTTCCCCTGTTGTTTTCTGCATATTAAACTTCTGTGAAAGCAAGAGCAAGCTAAACCATTGTGCATGCGGGGGTGGGGGCGTGGGGGGTGGACAGCTGGCAACTCTTCCACGCACTCCACTGTCATTTCAGACTCACATGTTGGAAGCTGATGATGGTTTGAAATGAGTGTACTGCTCATCATGGAATATGAGAGTCACAACACAAAGAAGCAACATTCATGACATTACATAATAGTCATCCCAGAATGTGTTGTCTGAGCATATGGGTGATTGTGCCACTCACTGGGTACAGGTGACACAGTGGTGTCAGGATTGCATCATGTTGCAAGCCGTGACAGTCCTGAGCCCCAAAAGAAACCTGGCCTGGAGCCAAGCATTAAGTTCAGCTGAGTCAACCTATTGTATATAGACAGGTTTTCCAGGGCTCCACTTCATAGCTGGGTGATATGGGATCTTCCCCACCTCTCTCATTGCTGCAGGCTGTTTTGGAACCAACTGCAGCTCTCAGTTCTTCAGAGTTCACTGTTAAATTGGCTTTTGTTTTGGGCTTTTATTGTTTTTAATGATAATTTTATTGTATGTATATTTTTATTGCTTTTAATATTTTAACTGTTTTATGTATTTTATTCTTGTAATCTGCCTTGAGAGGGCTTCTGCTCTGAAAAGCAGCCAACAAATGTTTTAAATAAATAAATAAAATTATTAAAATAAAAGTAAAAAAATAAGCCTCCCTGCTTCCTGATTTGTGTGGCAAAAATAATTCCTTAGGTTATATAATTCTGTTCCACCAGCAGGAACAGCGAGTGGGATGTGTAGTATTGCCAATGTTACAGATGCACATAGGGATGTCAGAATCATCTGCAACAGAACCATATGAGTTCAGATTTTTATGAACCTGACCCGTGGATTCCACAGTGGATCGGCTTTTTCCCATGAACTTGAGGACTGTTTTCCTAACCTTCGGGGATTTTGTGCAAATTTTGTCATAAAAACCATGGCAAACCACCACCACCACCCATGGTTAAAAATGCGCATTTCCCCTATAGGCTAAAGTGCAAAAATGCACATTGGGGGGGAGTGCATTTTGGGGGGAACTTGTGCATTTGTGAATTTGCACACATTTGGAAACTGACCCCCCCCCCCCCCAATTCCATTGATGAGCAGACAATGGAACAAGAGGTGCCGGACAATCCACAAAAGACAAATGGAATGGATTTCACACAATCCATACATCCCTGGTTGCACAGTGGCCAACTCCAGGTGGAAGCTGCCTGTTCTCCCAGCTGGGTACCTTTTCCCACAGCATCTCAGTAAATGGAAGTTCCTGTTAAAAGGATTAGGTAGCAGGTGATGGGAAATATTTTTACGCAGTTTGGGCCCACCATTTTTGCCTACAGCCCATCCGCCACTGGAATGCGGTCAAGAGCTTTTCTGAAATGGAATTCAGCTCTTGGGCTGAAAGAGCTTCAGCACTCCTGGTGCATAAGGGTCCACAAAACTCTTCGTTGCTTTTGCTGCAGCAGACTAAACAACGACTCCTCTGGAAATTAGGGATTATATAACAACTAGCCATAATCCCTGGGACAACCCAGCAAAGTGGGCCACTGCCAGTGTAATTATCCTGAAATTACAGAGAAGGAGAGGCAGAGGCTGAAAGAGACAATTTGGTTTACCTAAAGACCACTCAGTGAATTCATGGCTGTGGTGAAATTTTAGTCACAGATTTTGTGCCCCCCAGCTCATTCTCTGAACCATTTATACTAGCTTTCAGTTATAATTACAGGTCCCACATGGCTAAAGGTGCATTTTCCCTCCACCCCTCCAGTTCTTGTGAAGGACTTAAAAAGGAACATTGTGACCAACACATCGTCAAGGTAGCAGACATTGGCTGATTTTTACTGGTGAGGTGTTTTATTGCGACAAATTCATCATTTTCTTCTCAACTCTGTGACAGACTTGGGAGTCCCACAGAACATACTCAGCTATTATGCTGTTATGGATTAATATTTCTGTGGATTTATCCATTTCTATGGATAAATAAAGGAACTGAAAGTAGCTGCTCATACAGGAAAAAAGAGACATGAAATAGTCCTGGTTAGTTATTACATAATGCCCACTGTGGGATGCATTCATTGAGAGAAAAGGAAGTGCAGCTCCTGAGGGGGAAGATCACCTTTTTTTATGAGTCAGTGCTCACCTCAGAAACAGTCCCAGTGACATAAATAGCCACAGGATCATTTTCAGGAGAAAGAGTAGTTAAGGGGATGGTCCCTGTGTCGGCCTGGTTCTGACATTGCCGTAGCTTGCTTCTGCGGGCACCTTTCCCCATAAGATAAGCAAAACAACGTTCCACTTTCAGATAAATGCACCAGCCAGTCTTCCAGACCTTGGGAGTGAGGCACCAGTAGTGACTCATATATAGTATAATTTCCCAAGGAGGCAGTTACGAGTAAATAGGAAGGATTATTATGCCAATCACAAATATTGTAAAGCTGCCAGGCGGTTGTGGGACAGAAACAATCTCTCTTCATTGATTTCCAAACATGAGCAAGAAGCCTGTCATTTTCATTTTTTCATCTCCAACATCTATCTATGTATCTCTCTCTCTCTCTCTTCTTCTTCTGAGAGTCACATGATCCACTATAAGCTTTCACTTTTGCAGGGATGGGTTTGATCTTCTCAGTGTATTGAAGGTACTAATTCACGCTAGGCTTGAACATGCATGCTAAATTGTCCCTTCCTTGCAAGCTTCTTCAGACTGAATTGTGAGGCACTATGTGCTTTCCTTCCTAAACAAACCCATGCCTTGTTGCAGCTCTTGCATGGCACCGCAAGATGGACGGAATAACCCATCTAGCTCCAAAGCTGTGATCAATGGAAAGGGATTAAGACTTCAGATATCTACAGAAAAATTCATCAAGCAAATGTTTTAACACACATCTCATGGCAGATTACCAGGCATTAAATGTCAGTTAAATTTGTATGGCTGTGCTTGCATGGGAGCTGAAGCTGCTTCTTCGATCTATGGCTAAACATGTCTTGAGAGGATCCAAATTCCCTCCTATTTTTTATTATTATTATTGTTCCATAGGTGTGGCATTCATCTCTTTTTTTACATTTATTTATTACATTTATTACATTTATTACATCTCTTTCAAGTAGTTCAGGACAACATACATAATTTCTCGAACCCCTGCCCCCACAGTTTTATTCTCATGATAACCCTGTGAGGGAAGTTAGGCTGAGAATGAATGACTGGTCGAGGGCCATCCAGGGACCTTAATGGCTGAGCGAAGATTTGAAACTTGGTCTCCCCAGTCCTTGCCCAGCACTCTAATCGTTACACTACATCATCTGTAATCATTCAATTACTGCTGTAAAAACATTCCATGTGCTAACTTAACAAGTGGACTATGTTTATGCTATGTGTTAGTCTATAAGGCAGGGGAGGGCAACCTCCAGCCCATCTGGCCTTCGGAAGTGCTCAAGTGGAAAACTGGATTAGAAGCTGGTCCATTTGCTTCTGTATATGGGACTGGACTGTCTTGTCCTTTGCCTAAGGCAGCAAAATGTCTTGGGTCAGCTCTGACTGTGTGAGTACCATATTTGAGTTATCCATTATGGAGTGTGTTAATAAGGGATTCCCTGTCAGGATTATCTGGCTGGACTCAGAGGGTGTGTTCTCCAACTCAGAGTCCCTGAGGGCATTGGCTAGCATAGGAGAAGTTGGGTCCTGAAATAGAGCAAGCAAAAGGTACTCCTTCATTGATCAGGCAAAGGCAGAAGTCCAAGCTCCTCAAATTTACACCAGGCCAGGTCATACAGCCTATCAATGTATCAGGGGCTCATGTTGCCAAAAAAAGAGGACAAAAGAGGATACCAGTTTGCATAACAATTGTGTATACTAATGTAAATGTATAGATGCAAATTTAGGAATAATGGAACTACAATACATCTCACCATCACAGGTAAGATTGAACAAGTGACCTGTCTTTCTGCTCAGTTTGCTATCTAGGTGCTAACTGTGGACAGGCAGCTTCAAGGCTCCTGCTGCTCACCCTCCTTATGGTTCTTTATCTTTAGCCCAGATTTGGGGGAGATCTACACCTTGTGTCAAAAATAATTACAATCCGATCATGGTAATGCTATATACCTCTTGCACATTTATACCTTGTAGGACACACATTTGTTGGGTTATTTTGGACAATATGGAATAAAAAGTAGGAAATAACAATATGAAAGTGGAATATGGAATGTGTAATGTGCCCCAACAGTTATCAGTACATTTCAATACCACTATAAGTCAGTAGTGTAGATCTAGCCTTGGACTGGACAGCTCATCATAGAGGACACCTTCAAGAAGACTGACTTTTGACAGCTCTTCAAATAGAGAATGGTCATCTGTAACGTAGGATACCTGGTCACCCAGGCCCTGCGGCAACAATACATACCCATGACTGCTCACTAGGCTAGCTCTTAGCCTCTGATGCTGAGGTTCCTGGTAAGTCAAAATAGTTTTATATGAGAGGTTGTGTGTCTATCAAGTCTAGACATAACTCCATATGACGTGGTAAATAATACCTTGGAATACCAGAAATAGAAAAGATGGGGCAATTGCTTCATAATTGGAATATTACAGTCACAAATGGAACAAGTAATCTCCCTACTATTTAGTTATGTAAAGCTTGAATTACTGGTATGTGCCAAGAAGGAAATGAAAGTACCTAAATGGCGTTGTGCCAGTATGTCATTGTGGTCATTAGAAAAATAGCTGTACTGACTTAAATATCACTCTTTATTGCACTGTAGAGAGTCAGCCACAGGGGAACGTGGGGGAGGGGGATTCCTGGTGCTGGAGGTTTAGAGACACATGTTGCAGAGGGCTGAATCAGCTTTGTACTTTGCATTTCCTCCTCACCTCTTCTCCAGGGAATAGCTCATTTGAACAGCAAACTCAGCTTCTTACTTTCATGTAGAGTGAAGTACCAGGGATGCAGGTCTTTAGGATTTGAAAAGGAATGAACATTGTAGTCCTATGCTACGTGTGTTTGCTCAGAAGTAAGTCCCACTGTATTCTCTGGGAATTATTCCTGGGTAAAGATGCATTAGCGTTAAAGCCCTAGGTTGTTATCCCAGGCACACTCATTTGATAAGATATTCCTTTGATATTGATGGGGACAATTCCAAGGAGATTATGGTTCTGATTTGGCGAATGTGATTCACATACTGATCAGTCCTTATAGGATAAACAAAGCCAACTAGCAGTGTTTTGGGAACAGAAGCCTGTATCCAGCAGCCCAGGAGCCTGCACCTGTCACAGCATGTTTGCTCAGAAGTAAGGTTTGCCTGGCACCAACAGTATCATCTTTTCCGTGCCAGGTTAAGACTCCCAGGCATTTGACGACATATGATGGGGCATCTTAATGTTAGTTTTTTTTAATTGTGTCCTGATAACTTATTATTAATAGTTTTAACTGTTTCAAACTGTTTTACATTTTTGTATGATAAAGTTCTTATAGTATGTTTTATCATCTTGTGAACCCCCCAGAGAGTTTTGGCTATCAGGTGGTATAGAAATGTAATGCATGAATAAATGGTTGAATGAATGAATGAATGAATGAATGAAAGTAAGTGTGCATTGGGAATGCATCCTAAGGTTGTTATTCCAGGCACACTTATTTGGAAGTATAGTCCTTTGACACTTCAAGACTCTCTTGGAAGTAGATCAGTACTAAAAAAGGCATTTGACTTGCACTGCGTGCCTCTTTCCCCATCTGCTCCTCTCACAGCACTAATTTACTGCTGGGGTTCAGCAACTGTGTGTGTATGTATGTGCGCGCACACTACTGTTTTGGATGTACAGAGTTCTCTGTTGTGCTCACCTCCATTCTGGACCAGGCCCAATGTGTCCAGGGTCATGGTTTAAATATGTGACTCACAAACAGAAAGAGCCCTTTTAGTTTCTAGCAAATGAAATGACCTTTGATGTAACGAGTCCCTTCAGCCTCAGTGAAAGAACTCGAAAGGAAGTACATTTGGGGAGTTCTTCAGGGTGGGAGGGTTGTTAGCACAGAGCCTGATTTCCAATGGGAGAGATGCTGTGATGTCAGGATGCTTAAAATCGCACAATTTGCCTGGAAATCTTACTACACCACTAAGGCTAGGGTTTTCTCTGGTAGGGTAAATGCCAATTTGCATTATAGGACAGTGTATTCGTTTGAAATAGTAACTAGGCAAAACCTGACACATTAAAATCAGATCATGGTCACTATCTTTGTTTTATTTTAGACATTTGTTATCCTGCTCTTTGTTCCAAAGATTCCCAGAGCAGTAAAAAGGAAGAACCATAACAATGGAATCAGTAAACAGAAAGCAATTACAAAAATGTAAGACGTGGCCTACAACGTAACATATAAAACAAAGTTAAACTATACAGATCTAAGAGGACTGGGGAAAGAAAAAGCTTTTTGCTTGGTGATGAAAAGTTAGAAGAACTGGTTTCAGGTGAACGTTCCTGGGAAGCATCCAAAGCTGGTGAGAGGGCACCACCACAGAGAAGGACGGCCACTTCCGTCACCACCCACTTTACTGCAGCTGCAAAGGAGGCAAATGCAAGTTTAGGCTGCATTCACAGAACCATTGTTTCCAAGCCATGGGAAAATAGAATTTCTCCTTATTCTGCACTAATCCAGCCATCTGGAGTATTGCGACCAGTTCTGGGAGCCACACTTGAAGAAGGTCAGAGAATTATGGACAAATTGAATGAGGTACAGAGGAGGGCAGCAAAGAAAACAGACATGGAAAACAGATCTTATGATGAAAAGCTGAAGGAACTATTGCCTTTATCACACGGGCGGTTTTAAGCACACCCACTGCGACTTTGATCCAGTTCTTCAGCGTGGGACTCGCATGACGTCGTCCCCCTCGCGCTGTTCTCGTGCCCTGAGTGCTCCGTTTTTCGTTTCTGTTTTGATTTAACCCTGAACAGGTAAAGTCTGTTTCAGGCAAGTTCAACAGGCCAAGCTGAGTTATCGCAGCAATCCCGACCACGTGTGATTCAAAATGCTAGATTCGCATAGGAAATGGAGGGGGAACCCACAGAAGCAATCCGGGGAAAAAATGGTAGGTGTGATAAAAGCCTGGGTGTGTTTAGGCTGGAGAAGAGAAGACAGAGGGGAAACATAATACCTAAAGGTGGACTAATCTGTCAATTTTGGTTTCTATCAGTTTCTCATTTTACCAGACTTAAATTCAGTTCATCTTGAACTTTGTGAATTGCTCCCATCCTAAATTCAGTTCATTCTGAACTTTGAGATTTTAAAAAAAAGTTTGACTGCAAAAGCATTTTTTTTTTTTGCATTTTTTTCATAATACAGGCTTTTTGGTAGGCATTTTTGCTTAACATGCACATTTTTTGCAACCAATTTCCCTAATATAGTTGGTTTTTTTAAACATTCTTTCCCCTAATATAGGCACTTTGTATGCATTTTTGATTGGAGGACTCCACTGCAAAATTTGGAGAAGCGCAAATTTCGAAGGATAACTTAGAAGTTCATCGGACTGTGGTTTTTCTCACCTTTTGTCCCCGTGCTATGCGCCTGCGTTTCAACAGCGCATCGAGTGCTGACTTTCACATGTGCGCTATTTCAGTGCTATTTCAGCTCATGCATGTTTTCACTTGTGTGGGGTTGCATTGATAGTATTTTGCTCACTCCCCCCCAGCTGCAATTGCGCCCACTCCTATAGTTCCGTTGTAACTCTCCCTGCAGTTCATTGGTTCTGGTGGTTGTGATGGACAATTTGCCTTGCCTTGTAGCCCTCCGCCCCCTCTTTACTGGTTTTTGGTCACACGTCTATGGATTTCGTTTAATTATCACCTGTGTGTTGCATACTCCTTCCAGCTTGCCAGAACCACAACACTATTCATTCACTGTTGCCTCACATTCAGTCATCGTGCGTCTTATCATTCTGCGCTTCCCCTCCTTCCCGGTTTACTGATCCTGCAGTCTTTCGATGCTTCAGCATTGAACGGCAGGGGGTGCAATTGCCAGAGTCAGCCTTCACCAGCAGGTTGCTCCAGGGAGAAACCTGAGCCAATGTGCTTTCTCTCCTTTTCTCCTTCTCCTTCTCCTTCCCCACCCACCCCCACCCTCAACCAGCCACCATGCACAGACTTCCCTTCTCTGAGGGCATTACTCTCACATGCTAAAAATATCTTCTAGTATTGAAGGAAACCCAGGGGTGCTGCTTCTTTGGAACATAAACATTCTTCTGGCTTGCCAGGAACAATCCATAGACATCACTGACAAAACTTTCCTCAGCAAATTAACCAGCGGGCGTGTGAGCGGTCAGTCGTATCCATTGCTAAGCAGAATAATAAAATTGTACATCATCCTGAGAAGGTATGCCTTTACACCTCTGCTCCAACTGGCGCGCTGGAGAGGAATGAGCAAGAGAGTTCAACTGCAGATTACTAGTAGAGAATTGGCAGAGGGGTGAGAGATAGGGAGAATGGCAAAGGGGAGCGAGTTGGGGGAGCGAAAGTGCAATGGTCTAATTCAGTGAACTCCCATACCTACGATCCAGCGGGCATTCTGAAGAGGAATGAGGACAGGAGGAATGAGGAAATGGCGCGCTGGAGGAGAACCACCCTGCCCACTGCTTTCAGCAGTAACACCGCCCTGCATACATGCCCTTCCACAGACATCCCCCATCAGAAACATCGGGACTATCCAAAATAGCAGCAAGAACAAAACTACACGGGAACAGAAGAGCGATATTATCGTGCATAGAGGGAGGAAATGGACTTTCCCCATGCTAAGATAAAACGGAAGGGGACGACAAAACGCCGCAACAACAGCGACATTACAGCAGGATAGGTATGATGTCATGTGAGTACCACAATGCAAAACTGGACACAAGGCATGGCGACAGTGCGTGAAACCACTGATGTGATGAAGGTCAAAGTTTCAGTTTATGAACTGGTTCAAAGGTGCAAAAGTAGGTCAGTTCACATTAACAGAGAGCTCTGGCTATTGGGCGGTATAGAAATATAATAAATAGATAGATAAAATATGAACTGAACAAATTTCTCCCTGTCTGCAAATATCTGGAGGGTTGTCGCATGGAAGATGACAATATGTCTGCTGCCCCAGAAGGCAGAACTAGATCTAAGGGTCTTTGGTTACAGAGGTGTTTTGGTTTAACACTCGGATAAATGCCTTAATGGTAAGAGCAGTTCAACGAGCCAGTTACCTAAATGGGTGAGTGGACTCTCCCTCCATAGACGTCTTCAGGAGGAGGCTGGACTGCCAACTCTTGGGGATGCTGTCACTGTGGGTTTCTGCATCAAGCAATGAGTTGGGCTAGATGGCCTACAAGACCCCCTTCATCTCTATGGTTCTAATGATGTGATGACCCGGGGACCAGAGCAGGGGCAGAGAAGGGCACATTTCAGAGGACAGGCTGACGTGGGGGAAAAAACAGCCTTTAACACAGACCTTGTTACATCGCAATGACGGTAGACTGTGTCTCTGCTGGGGAGTAACGCTTTGATGGAGGTGGTAAAGCAGGAGTAGGGAATGTGCCACCTGCTAGATGTTGTTGGATCATAACTCTCTCTCACTCTTGACCATCGGTCATGCTGGCTGGGGCAGATGGGGGTTAGAACTCAACCTTGTTTGGAGGGTCACAGGTTCCCCACACTTGCTTTAGGATATGAAGATCCCCCTCCCCTTATTCTAGAGTCACTGCAATGGACAAGTCAGGTTCACATCTCAGCTCACTGCTTAAATACTCCTACCTCTCTGGCAGTGTTCCAGTTAGCAACTTGAAACTGGAGCTGACAAGATGATAAAACTGCAGCTTCTGCTAAACCAAGGACAACACTTGGAGAACAGGGACATAGAGAAGGTGACAAGAGAGGGCAGAGGCACAATGAGCTGTATGGGGTGCTGATGCTTCACCACCCACCCCTGAAAACCATATCCAAGAATCTTTTTGGCTTTGAGGCTAATTGCCTTATTGTTTGTCACAATAAGGCAATTAGTGTCTTTTAGAAGCACCTCCAGAAACAAAACCTGGGGAAATCAACCCTGAGACATCCGTAGAAACGTCCTGCACATTTCTACCATGAGGACTAGAAAACCCATCCTATTACTACAGGATTTAAATGCTCTTTCCTATTGTCTACTGTAATGCTGTGTTAGATTGACCACTGGCCATCCCTGCATAAGGTCACATTCTTTAATCTGAAGCTTGTTCTATGGGATGAGAAACAGCACCGTTCAACTGGCAGAAAAGGCAACAGTACCATAAAAGGATGTTGCCTTTGATCAAGCTTCAACAAGGCTGTGGAATGTATTGTCACAGGATATTTCTGGCTCTGGTAGTTTAGTAGGTTAAGTAGAGGTATACAATACATGCGCCTGCTCAACTAGGTTAGAAGGTTCCAAAGGACACTCACTGTCTCGCTTCTTGGCATGTGCTGATTTTCTGAGAAGCAAATTCCTCTTGGCATATATACGTATTTATAAATGGCATCAGGCAGCAGATGTATTGTGAGTCCTATTACAATTTTTTTTTAAGCCTTAACGTTTAAAGTATCACATACTTTATATGCAGACGGGCAGTTTTCTCCTCCAGCCACTATTTGTGCATTCAAAAAGAGCCCCTATAACACCCCCTCTGGTTCTAAGAAAACACCACCTGTGCAATTATATGTCATCACCATCAAAAAAGTGTAACCCAAATAAGAACTATTTCTCAAGTTTAACCAGTTCCTGAGGTCAAGTTATTGAACTGCTTTGATGATGTTGTTGTTCCCTGCCTCGATCCAGACGGAGAGGCGGGTAAGAAATAAATTGTTGTTATTATTATTATTATTATTATTATTATTATTATTATTATTGACATCAGTTCCTGCCAATGACGTTAACATGAAAATTAAGCTTAAACCTTTAACAGATAAATTTGTATCATAGGTAAACAAGAAGCAAGATGCAGTGATTATGAACGTCTCTCTACATTAAGGAAAAAACCCACATCATTACCAGGCTTTCTTCTTCTGGGGTCTTTCCATGTTTACAATGAGGTACTTTAGACAGCGACCAATGACAACCAAGTGATTTGTAATTGAAAACTTCCCCTCTCGGCAATGCCCCACAAAGTTCAGTGAAACAGCACCCAAGTGTTATAGTCCAATGCCGACTTTACACCCTGGGGATATCCCGCGATAATTTTAAATAGTGCTTTATCTCTGATCTTTTTTAAAGTGAGATTACCAGGGGGAGGTACGGGAGACACCCTGGAGCTTGACAGCATCATGTAAAGAACCTGCAAATGTCCATGAATGGCCAATCCTGAGGGTGCAATAAATCGCTCATGTAGAGAAGCTCTACTGCTGACTCTCTTTAACAAAGCAGAAGTCTGACAAGACCATTCCAAACATGTTTATTCAGAACAGAAGTAGATTCCACTGAGTTCAATGAGGCTGACCTCTAAGTAACTGTGCACAAGATTGCACCCAGATCCATAACAGATAACAGCTGTTTCATTGAAAAGACTATTCAGGGGAGCAAAAAACTGGGCTCTGCACAGAGCTGTGGCCAGGGCATAAATGGAGTGAACAGCCTGTGTCCTTGGTGCCTTGGGTATAGATGTCTCAAAAACAATAGCTAACATCCCTGAATTCTGAGCATGGTTCAGCTATTTTATCTCATCTTCTCTAGAATGCAGTTTTCCCCTTCTCCAAGAATACATAGGCTAGAGAGGCAGAACACAAGAGGTTCCCAGGGTAACGTTTAGAGAAGTTGAAATGTATCCTATGACCATATCATTAACCAACACATCACTGTCCTGCAAAGGATTATAATGATGATGCAGCTCCAGGTGGCTCAAACGCTAAAACCAAACTCCTGCACTGATCTAAGATGCATGTCAAGCTGAAATATGGAGCAGTTCAAAGGAGAAAAGGAAAGTAGGTCAGCTGAGCTGACATTTCTGTGTGCAACATCTCTGACCTCCATACAATAAGCACACGAGTAGGTGACGACTGAGCTGCAAGTGGCACATACAACACAATTATGTCACCCACAACCTTCACCTTACATTATTTCACCGATCTTTAAACAACAGGGAGATGCCTGGACCGAACTTTGTGTGGAGTTCTTTGCCCTCCAATATGGGACTCCTTTCTCCTAAACTCAGACATGGGAGGACTCTCTGTAGTTATTCAGTGGTTAGGGGAATGCACTCTGCATGTGCTCAGGGGGCACTTTTAGCCATTTTTTACTCCATATGTTCCTGGGTTTTGACATGGCGCTTAAAGTGCAATAAATCTGAGGTTTAATTAAATCGAAGTTTCTGAAATGTTATGCTCTCACACAGAAATCACACTTTTGAGCTTTTCTCCAGTGATAATAATAAGGTTTAGCCCATGATTTAAAAATGAAAAGCTGATAGTCTGTTCTAGCTAGTTTTGCAAGAGAAGCAGCTTTAAAAAATGAAAGTGCAAGAATGTGTTAACTTGGGGCACAATCCTATGCAAGTTTAGACAGAAAAAAGGCTTACAGCTCCCAGCATTCCCCAGTCAGCATACTTCTAGAAGATTAAAAGGGAGGAGTTTTAGCTCCACCTGACAGAAAACAACAAGCTTACTTTATCACCAGTATTAATTATCCAAGACATTAGTCATAGGCACTCTCTCTTACAGGAGTACCTAGTAATAGGTGTTTATCACCAAAGTTATGTTGTTATGTGTCTGAGTCTGAGATATAAATTAACAAAAAAGCTGCGAGGAAATCAACAGAAGTTTGGTCTCACCATGGGCTATGGAGGGGCATAGGAAGAAGGATGGTTAGAGAGTGAGCAGGTTGAGCCTGCCCTGCGGGCTGACTATACATCTTCAGAGCCCCGCAGTGGCTGTGAATTGGTGCTGCATCGGTTATACGATGCAGTAGCCGACTTGCAGCCACCGTGGGACAAATACATGAAGCCGCACATTAGAAAAATGCGACATTTTCTTCTGAGTGAGGTCACCACAGCCCTTCTGCCATGTGACCTTGCTCTGACATTTAGCCGGGAGGGTGGTCCAGGGCAGATGGCGACTACTGATTGGTTGCTGGAAGCTGAAGAGGGCGGGGTTTCCCCCCCCCCCCCAATACTCAGATAACTGCAGCAAACCCCAGTGCTCTCTCCTGCAATGTGGATTACATGCCACCACCCCACAGCAGTGATACTGGTGGCGAAGGAGTGGCGAAGCATCGCCATGAAGACAGGCCCCTAGATACTGGGTTGATGACCCAGTGCGAGTTCATTGTACCTGTAGCTCCAACAAAGACAGCTTATATTCCTTTGTGTGTGATAAGGGGTCTCTGAAAGAAAGAGCTAGTAAGTTTCTGTGAGGATTTTCACATCTGTAGCAGTCACAGAGTACAGCCATTCCACCCCATTTTTAGTGTTCAGAAACTATATTGAAATCATGATAGGGACTCACTTTGCCTTTCTTCCATAGCAATAGTTGTGCATGCTGTATCTGTGTAATGCATCCTGCTACAAATCCACAGGTATTCCTGGAGCGCCCTCTATTGGTTCGATTGCAGAGTACATGGATTCTTATATGCAGGAAGTTGATGGGGCTGCTGTTGTTTGCTTTGTGGTAACTCAGAATTCAAATCAACAGGAAGTCCGAAATTGGCTTGCATCCTTACAGCACAGCATAACCTCGACCCTGCAGTAGATGTATGAAGACTGGATTAGCACAGTGGATTTATTTGATAAATGAATATAATGAAATAAATATCTTATTCAAACAGAAAGGCCACTGAAGGTCTTTCAAAAGACCAAGCTAGATGTGACATGGGGGCTGTCTATGCGCCTTATTTGCCCTGCGGTGGCTGCGCAGTGGCACTGCATCAATTATACGATGCAGCCACCAACTCACAGCCACTGCAGGGCTTTTTCCTGAAGCTGTGATTTTAAAAAAGCCAGGGACTTACTCCGACTTTTTCCTTTGAAGCAAGGTCACCATTGTCCTTCCACAGTGTGACCTCGCTTCAGTGTCAATCTGGGGGTGTTCCAGGGCAGATGGCAACCTCTGATAGATCTCCAGAAGCCAGGCAGAGGGCAGTGGCAGTGGGCAGAGGGCAGTGGGCCCAATGAGCCTGATGGCCGCCAGAAAGTCTGCGCTCCTCCTGGAATGGGGATTTCCTGCCCCTACCCCGCAGCATCAATACTGCAGGGGTTTACTGGCAAGGAGAGGCAAAGTGGCATTGTGAAGACACCCCCCTAGAATATCTGGATTTCCCACAGTTTTTTTATAATGAAGTTAACAGCCTTGGAGGCACTCCCCAAATCAGATGGGGGCACAGCACTGGGAAAAGGAGGTTAACCTCCCCCCCATGAGATTTCCCTGATTAACCCTCCCCCCCCCAAGCTGGTATCTACTCCTCAGGGGAAAATATGCAGGTACCTATATAGTAGGAGTGTGCATGCCAAAAAATATTGTCGTTTATCGTTATCATCATTTCGGACCAAAACAATTATCTTCTTCATTCATATCGTAGGTGAACCGTATCGTCTTCACGATAATTATCGTGAAAAAACGATATTTTTTGCAGACTGATTTTTAAAGAAAAAAATGCCTATAACTTCTGTATTTTAAAAGCTAGAGGTTTGAAACTTGGTCACAGAGCTTATGGGGTATGCCTAAGTATGTGTATGAAATTTGAGATTGATCTCTCCAACCCTCGATTTTATATGAATTTTTTAAAGATCGTTTCTGTTCTGACAGGTCTGAATGAACGCATGTAGTGAGCTGTCATACTGATCTGTCAGAACTGAAACAATCTTTAATAAATTCATATAAAACCGAGGGTTGGAGGGATCGATCTCAAATTTGGCACATATGTGTAGCAGCTGAATAAGAGTCAATGGCTGTAAGTGAGTGAGTTTGGGTTACATAATCACAGGTTTAAGGGGGGAAAAGTGTTCCCCATAAAACAGGAGGAATTTAGCCATTTTGTTATAGGATAGGACAATATATATATATATATATATATATATATAAATTAAAATGTAAAAATAAGTATCTGTCCCCTAGTACAGAGTTTGTCCATGGAAAACCTGGCTGGTTCACTGTTGTGATTATTTAATTGAGGCCCTATATATAATTTTAGGGGTACTAATCATTACTGTACTTATTATTGTCTTTAAATATGGCTAAACATCCCACAGTTATCTTGCTATTCTATTTCTACAATTCCTTTTCTCCCATCTTTTCTTCACCCTCCTTTCTTTTTCAGGCTGGATTTTATGCACATTTACCTCAGAGTAGTCACAGTGTCTCTCTCTTTCTTCCAAACCTCACAGTGGCCTGTTTCGAACAACACACTAATCAATGGAGGGTGGGGGGCAAACAATAGTCCGTTGTGTTGCTCATTGGCAGCATTCGGATGACATTTTAGGCAACGGAGTCAGCATTCGGACGACACGATAATCAACACAATGGACGATTGTTTTCCCCCCTCCGTTGATTAGCGTGTCGTCTGAAACAGGCCAGTATCTGCAGTGCTGATTAGAGCAGGAGGGGAGCAGCTCTGGAGGGGAGATGGCCCCAATCTGACGAGCTGGGGATAAGTTACAGCAACAGAAACTGTTCCGCTCCCCACCCACCCAGTCAGCCTACCGCTTTTCTTGGAAGCTGCTCTGCTGCCCGCACTCCTCCATGTGCTCCTTCCTCCCGGCAGCATGGCTAATGCTCCCGCCTCGTGCAGTGACTAATGTGAGAGGTCAGGCAAAACAGCTTGTAGGAGGGAGTGGCTGACTGAGTGAGTGAGCAAGAGAGTGAACAGGCAGCAGCAGCAGAGGCTCCAGTGAGAAAGAAGCCATGGGCCCTCCTGGCAGGGTGGGGAGAGCAGCTGAATTCGCAGCTCTTCCTGCTCTGCTGCCTTGTGTGGGCACTTCCCCCTGCATAATGGTGGGGCCAGCTTTGTCTGCCAGCAACTGGGGTGGCAACCGGGGTGGCAAACTCCTTGTTTGGGGGGGCTTTTGCCCCTCTGCTGCTGCCACTGTTCCTTGCTCCAGCACCGTGCCGGGGGTGTTCCCAGGTGGAAGGCCTGGCGAGCTGAATGGCTGCCAGAAAGCCCATGCTGCCTCCTGCATCAGGATTTCCCGACATCACCCTGCAGCTGCAAAAGCATGTTTTTTCCCCTAAAGTGGGGACAAACTGGAGATGTCAAGGCTGCCGCCAGGTGAGGGTAGTTTTTTGGGGTGGTTGACGGGCCACTCAGAACCCACGGACTGTTTTCAGGTTGTGGTTGGCTTGTCAAGCACCCAACAATGTAACCTCTCCGAGTTTGCACATAACAAGAGATACAGTGCCTCCCAAATATTCAAAACGGCTGCCACCTTCATGCTGAGAAGAAGCCCTGAAGGGAAATTCATCCATGGTGAATTCTCGTTATGTGTGAACTGGGCCATAGAGTTGTTGGGAGGGGAAAAAATCCCAATGAACATGGCCTTGAGCTCCTTACAGAAAGAGTGTGTGGTGGTCCTACTACTACTACTACTACTAACAACAACAACAATTTGCCAACACATTTGTCATGAATTCTGAACAGAGTGATATACACAGGGGAAACATACTATCTCTGATAAAAGCAGAGGCATACAGGATCAAGACTTTCAGACCCAGCTGGTTCTGATAGGGTTTTTTAAAAAAAAAAAAAAGAAGAAAAAAGAAATTTAATCAAAATAATTATAAAAGAATGGTGCATATTACATACAGTATATTTAAATTATGAAGTGCCAATTTGCTCTCCAGGCACCATTTTTTAAAATGGTGGTAATAAGGGCCCTAATAACAAAGTGGTCCACAATGTTTAATATGTCTTATGGTTTACGGTTCCCATGCATTCTGGCAATGGAATGGTTAATCAAGGAGCCGCACTCTCTTCTGTCAAGACCTCCAGTTACAGAGATATTTATTATGGTATTTTTGTTTAACAAGAAAGGGGGTGGGAGAGTGGGAAGTTGGTTAATGCTTGAGAAAAACAGTTGGCAAGGATATAATCAGACAGGAAACAGGAAATGATGTCATTAGGTAACAAACAGGAAGCAATGATTATAACACAATGAGATCTCCTCGCTTTGGGTTGAAACTTAAGGAAAAAAATTATTCCCTACCATCAGTACAGCAAAAGGGTGCAATTTTGGTTCAGTTATTTCAGTGTCAGGGTTTTATTTACTGGGAAATAAACTTTACACAGTAGTACTGAATATGCGATAAGAGAACACAAAAAGTGCTTGCTTGACATGGTTCCTTAGAAAATCAGAAATCACCTATAAACCTAGATTAAAATAGGATGACCATATGAAAAGGAGGACAGTTTACAGTTGTATTGAAAGGGGAATTTCAGCAGGTGTCATTGATATGCATGCAGCACCTGGTGATATTGCTTCTTCATCACAACATTTAAAGCTGCAGGAGCCCTGCCCTTTTTTGTATCTGGTCACTGTAATATTGCTCCTGCACCTGCTGAAATTCCCCTTTTAATACAACTGTTAAAGACACAGGAGCCCCATCTTCCTTTTCATATGGTCAGCCTAGATTAAAAGGTTTTCAGAACAACCTACTGTAAACTCCATATTACCTCCCTAATATGGATAGGGAAATGGGGATATTATCTAAGAAAAGGAGAGGTTTTCAAAAGTAGAAATTATGAAAGCTTATGCCATAATAAATTTGTTAGTCTTTAGGTACCACAGAATCTTTTTTTTTTTTTGCAGAGAATTACCTGTTTTGGATGAAACCATAGCCCTCATGGGTTAATTAACCCTTGAGGGGCTGCAGCATGTGCCCTCCACCATTATGAATATGCAACACCCTAACAGGGGTTGCAGTGGCTTGTAGTGTTGTGTGAACTTGGCTGGGGAGGGTTATTTGAGGGTTAAACAACCCTTGCATAACTCTAGAACATTCCAAATTGGATGCTAATGAAGGCGGCAGAGAATATCTTTCCTGCTACTGACTCTAGAAAGGAATGTCCAGGGCCTCATCAACTCTGCGCCCTCCCTCTGCAACTGGATTAGCCACCCCCACCCCCAAAGCAGCGAAAGCGTTGGGTGTTGTTTAATGTGATGGCAACCCAGCACCGTATAGACAGCCCCTCTGTGTAGTTGGGGCTGGGAAAATCCATTACAAAACAACTTTGCAAAAATTCAGGTTTTCCAGAATGAAAACCCACGTTTTCTGTGGAGAGGAGGGAATGCCTTTGTGCCATGAACGTCTGTGAGGCAGAGTAGAACCAGAGTAAATCCCGTGTAGGTGGGCTCCAGGTGACCACTGCCACTTTGGGCGGTCATGTGTCCTACTTTACAGAGGAAAGTCCTCTATTTGAAGGTGTCCTCTATTTGAAGACACTCTCTATTTGAAGCGCTATCCAGTCCAAGTTCAGTTTAAAGAAGGGAGAGCAGTAGGGGCTTTGAAATTTCCCATCCACACTTAGCATCTGGAGAGGAGACTCAGCAAACTCACAGGTAACCTGGGGGCTGCCTTGATGGTGCTGGGTTGCCGCTGCTGGTGGGGGAAACCTCACGCTTTCGATACTGCGGGGTGATGGCAGCTAATCCAGATGCTGAAGGCAGCACGGATTTTCTGGCGGCCATTCAGCTTGCTGGGCCTGCCCCCTGCCCTCTGCTCAGGCTTCCAGCAGCCAATCAGGGGGTTGCCATCCACCTGGGAAGGCCTCTCGACACCAGAGCAAGGACAGATGACAGAAAGACCATAGTCAACTCACTCCAGCATAAAAGTCAGGGTAAGTCCCTGATTTAAAAATTCAAAACTTCGTGGGAAAGCCCAGTGGTGGCTTTGTGGTGGCTGCTGTGTCTAGGGTGACCAGATAAAATCCAGGTCAGGGCTCATGTAACTTTAACAGTTGTAGAGAAAAGGGAATTTCAGCCAGAGTCATTTGTATGCAATTAGTTCCTGGTGAAATTCCCTCTTCATCACAACTGTTAAAGGTGCAGGCACTATACTAAAGTGACCATATACAAAAGAAGGCAGGGCCCTTACAACTTTAACAGTTGTGATGAAGAGGGAATTTCACCAGGAACTAATTGCATACAAATGACACTGGCTGAAATTCCCTTTTCTCTACAACTGTTAAAGTTACATGAGCCCTGACCTGGATTTTATCTGGTCACCCTAGCTGTGTCATATTACCAATGCAGCACCACCACACAGCCACCGTGGCCTTTTAGCATATATAGACAGCCAACTGGTCACAGTATTTCTCCACTATGATGAAATGTATTGTATTTCTATTTAAATTATAGTAGTTATTTCCAGATTTGTGCCTGTATATTAGCATATTCAAATATGATAGAAATCTGTATCCTCTTTTGTCCTGTTCTGGGTTATGCATTTCCTCTTCTTTGGGGATGCATAAGTGGCCACCGTGCTCCGTGGGTGCTTTCCGCTTAAGGTTGCCACCATTCTGGCTTTGTGTATGAAAACATTCTGGCACCTTTTGCATAGTTCCTTTCCTCTATGATGATTAATAATAATAATAATAATAATAATAATTTATTTCTTACCCTCCTCTCCGTCTGGATCGAGGCGGGGAACAACAACATGATAAAATACATAAAACTGATTAAAACATGACATATATTATTAAAACTGCATTAAAACATCCTAAAAACATCCTTCAAACATTAAGATGGGGATGCTTCCCCTTTTGGCTGGAGACTATGTGGGCGTCGTGTGTAATCTGGTCTCTTACGCACCGCCCTCAGTGTGCCTGTCTAGGATGGTAGTTTTTGTCCACTGAGCATTGTGATGTCTGAGAAATGGCCAGGGGTGAGATGGTAGGAAATCACTTGACTGAAAGGGAGAGGAAAGGCTCGTACTGGCTGGGCTGGGCTGCACAGCCGCCGAGGAAGCAACATGCATAGGCTGACCATATGAAAAGGAGGACAGGGCTCATGTAACTTTAACAGTTGCAGAGAATAGGGAATTTCAGCTGGCGTCATTTGTATGCAATTAGTACCTGGTGAAATCCTCTCTTCATCAAAACAATTAAAGTTGCAGGCACTATATTAGAGTGACCAGATACAAAAGAGGGCAGGGCCCCTGCAGCTTTAACTGTTGTAATGAAGAGAAAATTTCACCAGGTACGAATTGCATACAAATAATGCCAGCTGAAATTCCCCTTTCTCTACAACTGTTAAAGTTACATGAGCCCTGTCCTCCTTTTCATATGGTCAGCCTAAACATGCACACACACTCTTGCGAAATGCAGCCCCGCAAAATGGCACCTGCCAGCTCCATAACCCTCTTCTCAAAGAGACGATAGATCAAAGAAAAGGTAAGCACACTGTGCATGGATCTGCATGGGTTTCCACTGCATCACAGCTCTGACAACACATCCCCAGGGGATGGTTCAGTGTACATGCACTCCTGCAAAATGAGCCTCCCTAGAGAGAGTGCCTGGCGTCTGTGTTATGGTCTTTCCAGTGGCAAGTGAAGACCTTTCTATTCCCCCAGACATTTTATGAATGGTTTCAAGCGCTTTTAAGTGTTCTATTCTGCTGCTGGTTTTCATTTGGTTTTATGATGTCGTAATGGTTTTATTGTTTGCTGCTGGTTTAATCTGTGCTGTATTTATTTTTATTTTAATGTTTGTATTTTATGTTTTGAATGTATTCTATACCTCTCAGAGAATGTCAGTTATTGGGTGGTCTAAAAGTACAACAAATACATAAATAAAACAGGCACAGTTGGATGGGGTTTCTTTGTTTGTTTTATATTCTTAGAATATGCTTATATTCTTAGTATATGCTCTGGCCAGTAAGGTACTAATTAGGTGGCAAACCTATGTGGACTGGGTAGGGCAGGGCAGGCCTCCCTCTTTCCTCTTTAGGATGCCAGGAAACTTCTCACCAAAGGGGATTTGACCACAGGCTCTTGCGGATTCTTATAAAAACTCAGTTTATATACCCACTAGACATCTGGGGTTGCCATGAATGCTTAGGATATTGAGATCTTGTGAAGAATTTGGCAATTTGAGAATCTTTACTTAGGGGTGGTTGTGGGAAAGCAAAATTTTTATCTTTGCTGCAGAGAACAGCTTGTAAATCTAGTTGGAGTGTCTAGGAAAGAAAGGCACAGAACTCAGAAGCACTGAGGGGTGTGTGGCGGCAGCAAGTGTCCCCATAGCTTCCAGTCAGCAAGGAGTCTCACTATTCTGTTTTCTGTGACGTCCAGCTCCCTCACCTCTAATCTGTATGCCCTCCTAGTCCCCTTTTAACCTTCAGGAAACCCAGGCCCTTTCCGCCTGCCATTTTTTTTAAAAAAAGAAGAATGCAGGAGCGCTCCAGCGAAGAAGGTAGGGGAAAAAAACATGGCACGTGATTGGCCCCCTCCCCCCCCGCCATCCTGGGAATGGCGATTCCGCTTCCCCCCTCTCCTGATGGCCTCGGAACTGCTCAGTGAGGCTCCGCGGCCATCGGTACCGCCACGCTTACTTGCGAGTAAGTGCGGCAGTACTGGGGCAGGCAGCCACATTCTTCCATGCCCGGGAACTTCCCGGGGGCCACAGAAGAATCAGGATTTTTCTAGTTTCCGGTTTCCCAGAAAAATCCCATGCCCTCTCCGCCCCCGGTACTCCCTGTGTCATGCGGTCACACAGGGAGCAGCCGGGGTCGATCCCAGGCAAACTGCCTGGTGTGGAAAGGGCCTCACTATAAGCAGAATCCTCCCTCCCCTAAATCTTTGATAACTTGGTCTGTCAACTGATAAATGCATTCTCCATAGCTCAAACATTATCAGAGTGGTGGGCGATGTGACCGTGCTGGACCACTGTTGTGCTGACATATAGGAATTGTCTAGTGTGGGCATACACAGCTGTTCCGAATTCTGTTTTGTGTGTGATTTATGCAATTGTGGCAGCCAGAAGCAGAAATAGACTAATGTTTTAGAAAACAAATCCAATTCCACACCCAGTAGGGTTTACACTGTAAGGGCAAAAAACAAAACAAAAAGAACTAGTGCAAGTGGAGATGGAGAAGTGAACAACATTACTGAGAATGTCAGCATGGGCATGAATAAGCCTAATCATTAAGGGATGAAATTGTGGGTTCCTATAGATTCAGAGATGCACAGCAACACCTTTGCAAATGCAGGGCAAACACTTTCTCCACTATCCCTTTTTCACACACTACTGACGCTTAATAAATTAACAAGTCTTAGAACAAAAACAAATCCTTTCTTTGAGCGCCTTCAGATGGGGGGGGGGGAATCGTATTACTTTACCATGGCTCTGCTTCCTGCTTCCCTTCTGCATTTGCAACAAACTGAAATTACAGGAGGAAGAGAGCAGTGACCACCTGGCCCATACAGTTCAATGGGAACAGGGTTCTCTAGGGGACATTTATAGTGCAACTTCACCTGCACACAGCAGGAAATCCCAACAAATATAGACTTATTTCAGAAGAGTTGGGTTTTCTGTGGCTTAATTTATGATGCTAAACCCGGGAAATGGAGTGGGAGATGTGCAGGAGGCTAACATCATCATCAAAATGATCCGTGAACATCTGTGAATGGCCAGTCACGAGCGTGTTATAAAACATTCGTTTAAAGAAGCTTTTTGTAGCAGCGATTTTTTTTACTTCTGATTCTCTGAAAAGGCTATAAACAATGCAGCTAGAAAAACAGAGAATGTAGCACATCTTTAGGACTACAGTTTGAATTAGGTGTGAACCTTGGTCTTCTGGCATGCAACAAATATGGATTGGTCAAACAGGCTGATTAAAATAATATGACAGGGCAGTGACATAACCTTTGTCAGTTTCAGCATAAAAGTTTGTGGGATTATTTTTGCAAAGATATGGAAGACGGGTGAAGTGCTGGATGACTAGAGGAGGGCTAATGTTGTCCCTATCTTCAAAAAGAGCAAAAAGGAGGAACGTGGGAATTACAGACCAGTTAGTCTGACAGCAATCCCTGGGAAAATTTTGGAGCAGATCCTAAGGAAGTCATTCTGTAAGCATCTTGAAAACAATGCAGTAATTACTAGAAGCCAGCATGAATTTGTCAAGAGCAAATCCTGCCAGACTAATCTGATCTCATTTTTTGATCAGGTAACCTCCCTTGTGGACAGTGGGAATGCTGTGGACATAATATATCTTGACTTCAGCAAAGCTTTTGACAAAGTGCCCCATGACATTCTGATTAGCAAACTAGCTAAAAGTGGGCTAGATGGAACAACTATTAGGTGGATTCACAGTTGGTTACAGAATTGGACTCAAAGAGTGCTTACCTTCTCAAACTGGGGGACAGGTAATGAGCGGGGTACCGCAGGGATCAGTCCTGGGCTCAGTGCTCTTCAACATTTTTATTAATGATGTGGATGAGGAGGTGCAGGGAATGCTTATCAGATTTGCAGACGACACAAAATTGAGTGGGATAGCTAATACTCTGGAAGACAGAAACAAACTTCAAAGTAATCTTGATAGGCTGGAGTGCTGGGCTGAAAACAACAGAATGAAATTTAATAGGGATAAATGCCAAGTTCTACACCTAAGAAAAAGAAACGAAATACACAGTTATAAGATGGAGAATACTTGGCTCAGCAGTACTACAAGCGTGAAGGATCTTGGAACTGTTGTAGATCACAAGCTGAATATGAGCCAACAGTGTGATGTGGCTGCAAAAAAAAAAAAAAGCATATGCTATTTTGGGCTGCATTAATAGAAGTATAGCTTCCAAATCCCACAAGGTATTGGTTTTCATCTATTTGGCACAGGTTAGGCCTCATCTTGAGCATTGTGTCCAGTTTTGGGCACCACACTTCAAGAAGGATACAGACAAGCTGAAGGGGGTTCAGAGGAGCGCAACAAGGATGATTAGGAGTCTGGAAACAAAGATCTATGAGGAGAGACTGAAAGAACTGGGCATGTTTAGCCTGGAGAAGAGAAGACTGAGGGGAGACATGATTACACTCTTCAAGTACTTGAAAGGTTGTCACACAGAGGAAGGCCAGGATCTCTTCTCAATCATCCCAGAGTGCAGGTTGTGGAATCATGGGCTCAAGTTACAGGGAAGCCAGATTCCGGCTGGACATCAGGAAAAGCTTCCTGACTGTTAAGAGCAGTATGACAGTGGAACCAATTACCTAGAGAGGTAGTGGGCTCTCCCACACTAGAGGCCTTCAAGATGCAGCTGGACAGCCATGTGTCACGTATGCTTTAAGGTGGATTCCTGCATTGAGCAGGGGGTTGGACTTGATGGCCTTCTAGGCCCCTTCCAACTCTACTATTCTATGATTCTATGACCTTGATATTTACTCTATCTATCTATGTAATCTAATGTTTTAAGAAGCAAATTCACAAAATACGAATAATACATTCTATTTGGATTTGTAATAATATGAACTGATACAGGGAGAGTTGTATCTTCTAGGTCAGGGCTGCTGTATTTTCAGGCTGCTATATTTTCAGAGATTTCTATAGTCTCCAAGCAGAGAGTCAGAAATTAATTTTATCACACAAGCCTAATCAACTCATAGGTGTTCAGGTTGTTTAATAAAACTGGCAACATGTAGCAGTAGAAGCTTCATAATTATGGAGCATCAGCAGTCAGGAATAAGCTTGGGGCATTGCATACAAAAGCCAAAGAATAGTGTAGCATTGAAGAGAGACTGAGGGTGCTTCCAGATGGAGGGCTCCTAGTGCTGCCAATTAAAAGACATTGTGCAGCTATTCCATTTTCCTCACCTTAGTTTTTTGTGTAAAAACAAACAAACAAACATTGGGAAAGCACGGGAGGGTTACAAGTGGAAGATATATTCATCTGGACCCCCCATAAAATTCTCTCTCTTGCACACACACATACACAGGGGGGTTTGCACAACATAATTATTTAACCCACAGTGAGGCCACAGTGCATTTGCAGTCATGTTTGCAAACCTGGCAAGCATGGGTTATGTGAGGGTTAAACAACTCTCGCATAAACCACGCTTGCTGGGTTCATGCAATATGACATCCCACAAACAGGGTTTGGATGTGCAAGGTAGCGGCTGCACATGCACCACAGCCTCACTGTAGGTTAAATAACCCATGACGAGCCACACTGTGTTGTGCAGACCAGGTGACACACACCTTTTGAAAATGAATTTATTTTCCGTATGAACAAAACAGAAAAGTTTTTACCATATCATAACATTTGGTAGCACACCCATTGGATGCATACTATTGAAAAAAATATAGATACAGCCCACTTCATTTTACTTATGGCTATGTATCACTCACCCTAGACATTGCTACTACACCAAATAACCCTGCAATTCCATTTCTCTGAACAGCTAAACTAAACACTAGGACCTGTCCTTCCAGTTTTAAGTAAAACCTTATCCTGTGCTGAGATCTCAAAACTTCAAAGGTTCATGATCTAGTAAGCAACTGATTATATAGGCAGCTTTGTAAAGGCAGACTCCTGCTCATATGGTCCTATTTAAAGCTATGACAGTTTGCACTTATTTCGGCAAGAGTCTTCTCTTTGAGAGTTTGTGCTGGTTATTGCTGTTTCGTATGCATAGTTATTTTAAAGTTATTTCCTGTCTGTTTCGTAGGAGCATGTGTGAATACATATTCACTAATTAATCTATATAACTATTTTTGCAGGCTGCCATAGATAGAGGACTCAGCCCTGTCTCTTGTTATAGTTTTGTTTCATCTTGAGACCCAAAAGCCAGGTTTGGGTCCCAGACCTGTTTGCCTAAGTTGTGGGAACAGCTTGCTGACTATTTTCCTGTTTGACTATTTTTTGTTTGAGGCAGGTCTCTGTCTCTCTCTCTCTCTCTCTCTCTCTCTCTCTCTGTCTCTGTGTGTATTTGTAATCCATGCGTTCAATTAAGAGAAGCATCTGTTGGGTTTATTTCACATTGCCAAAGAAGGACTGCAAATCAGGAGCATCTGCTTAGCTTTTTGTCAATGGCTTGTTTTTCATAATTTGCTCTACAGGGTGAGCGTTTGGGGGGTGGGAGGGATCTTTTTATTTCTGCATTCCATCTTGATTATTGTTTGTCTCAAATGGTAGTCAAGGAGACTGATTAGAATTTTTAACTGATTTTACTAAGAAAAGAATTAAAGAGGGAAGCACACACACAGTTTTAAAAGAGGTAAACAAAATGGCAAGAACAAACTAAGACTCTCTCATTATTTTTGTCATTATCAATGTCATGATCAAAATTCTGGGTTTGTAATTTCAGATTATTTTGAAAATTATTTTGTTTTAGAAAAGATATTCCCCATAATCCACATACCAACACAGTAGTTGGATTTAAGATGATTTAGTTCCACTGGATTCATGGGCTTAAATCCACATATTGGTAATATTGATAGCATTTGTCTTACTAAAACATACTTTAAAATAGAATACAGCAATGGTCTTAGCAAAGCATTCTTAAATTCGGAAACTTCCAAATTGAGATTTTTATTTTTTCTTTACAAGTGATGGGTTGACTTGACAGTGCCTTTGCCACTCATAATCCACATCGGGATTGGTCTAACCTTATGCTGCCACTAGCCCAGAAACTGTGTTGCAAAACCAGCAATGACAACAGAAACCCCTGGGTAATTTTTCCTATTACTTCTGCCAAGACACCACCATTGTTGGGAGAAGCAGCAGTCTGGATGCACTTTCAAATAAGGGCTGAACATACTGATTTAATGCTGAAAACAATTCTATAAATTATGGAATCTTGTATGCACTTTCAAAATAGCAGGCCTTGTTAACATTATCTTGCACATGTTTTACCCTACTACTTTGTACCCGGTTGAAAATGCTTTGAAATAGACAGTAATGCTGATACATCATGAGCTCCAATTAGAATACAGAACAGTAAGAAGTTAGCAAGGGAACTTGCTTGCTAACAAAGTATAAAACTGAGGTGCATTTATTAATCTCCAGAATGGCCAACATTTAAAAATCTGATTACTTTCTGTTGCCTTTTCTACCAAAAACAGCACATACGAGACAGGATTCATTCCTATTTTAAGGACTTTTTAAAAAAGTCCTAGTTAGAACTTAATATTTATATCAAAGAAGTTTAGCAACTGAAAAGCTACACTGAATTAATTTATCAAAACACCAATATGAACTTTCTACAGATTATGCTCAGCAATACATTTTTACTATCTCAAGGGCTACCAGACTGCTTAATTTCTACGACTAAGATTTTGTGAACCTTGCAAGGTGAATCCAAAGTCATAGATAGAATAAGAAACCACACTAAATTTTGTAGTAGCAGGAAGGTATTTTCATTATTTGGAGAAAAAAAATAAAATTCAAACTTTGTCATCACATAAAAACATTACATAAGTAATAAACATATTTACACTTCTGTTTTTGATTATAAATATACATTATATACAAAATAATGTTACAAAACGTAGAAAGTTCAGTGCTTCTGATTTTCTTTTTAAATTATTGAAATACTAGGCTTCAAAATAAACTACAAACAGACACTAGTATAAACCATATTATTGATTTCTGAAGGTTGTCTTCAGAATGGTCTTGAATGGTCAGACCAAAAGGTCAGTAGTGAACATTCCAAGCAATACATCGCTTGAACAATTCAAGGCTGTAAGTGGACTAATCCAATGCTGGGATTTACAAGGTCAGGAACATTGCTCTTCCACCACAGAAAGCACAATCCCAACTTCCTTGAATGAAAATTTGCTTCCTCTCTCTGCTTCCGCCATATTCTCTTTCCCACAGTACTTGTTTATCACTACAAACATCACAGCACTTCCTATCTGAAATGATTATTATTATTGCTGTAAATGTATAAGATAGTCTCTGTGCACTGAGTTTTCCAGTTCAGAACAGCTCCTTTGGATTCAAAACGTAAGGTTACTCCTTTCCTTGTAGCAGTGTGAAGGAATGAACAACTAGGACAAACCAAGAGAATTAAGGGTTTCCCCACATTATATCCCCCAAGAAGTGTCCTTCATAGCTTAGTCTTTATTAGACATTTGGAAAAGGGTTGAACTGTAGATAGTGGTGGATGTTCTGTAGCAAGGAATAAAAAGGCAGGGCTCATAAACCCTTCCCTGGCTGTAAAAAAACAACAGTTTAGACTTCGAGATAAGTTGCAGTTGAAATGGTGGCACCAGACTCAGATATCTAACACAAAATCTAAGTCCTTCCTAATGCATAATGAAGGAGAAGAAACACTTCTTTTCATAGTGACTAGTAGTGCAAAAGGCATGAAAATAGTTGATTGATTTTAAACGCACTTGTAAGGCTTTCAGTGAGCACTGGGATTAAACTTCCTCATAGTAAGCAGAAGGAGGCAGGATTCTCCTTCTTTTCAGTTTAAGTCCATGGATGTCCCTGTGGTTCAGAAATAAGAACAAATCCCAATTTACTGCTCAATTCATCAAAGCATCATCCTATGAGATGAAATGCCAACTCAGTATCCGTCTTCCCTTACATTGTCTGTGAGCAATATATGGAAGGGGGAAAGGGATGTAAAATAGAGGAGCAACAGGAGGGTATTGATAGCCACTCCTAGCCAATACTGTTTTGAGTATTACTGGGGTGAGGTGGGGGAGGCAGGTATGTCTTGATTTGGGCTCTCTAGATTCTCAGACACGCTTTAGGCACTTTCAAATCCAGGAAAAAAATGGTGACCTCATTTTATTTGTATCCATTATCTGCATAGAAAAATATGTTTCTCCATTCATTCTTCTCACAGTATTGTTGGTATACTCTGTGAAAATGGCTGAGTGTCTTTTGCACCAACTGGCACCTCCCAAGATTGAAGTTCTGGAAAGTCACACAAGTCCATGAGCAACTGGCAGCAAGGTAATTTCAAAGGCTAGAAAGAGACATTATTTCGGTTTCTCCCCTCCCTGTAGTCAGTTACATTCCTCCTATTAAACTTCAAAATAAGGGAACAGGGGGAAAAGGTCTATTGCACCCTTTAAATTCACAGTCTGTCCAGTTCACCCACTTCCATCTTCTCCTCCTCCTGAGAGCAGCAAATTGCATATAATAAAAAAAAATACAAGTCCAATCCAATTCTGAATTGTAAACAATGTAGCAGGAATGTCCACCTTGTGGAATCTCCAAAACTGAGGTGCAAGCAGAGTAGCCTTCATCTTTATACCTATCAACAAACAAATTGGGAGAAAAAGGAATTAGAAACAGGCATAGTGTGTTGTTCAATGTAAATTTCAAATTAAATTTAGGCAAATACAAACATAGTACCTCCAACTCATCCCCTAATGTATTTTATGCACTCTTTTAGTTACAGCAAGGTGTTTGTGATATGCATGTTTCACCTTTTCCTGTTAATCTCTTTATTTACAATAGACTTTATAGTTCACTATCTGAATTCACTGAGTTTTCATGTATTTATTTTCTGTGTTTAATATTTCCAGCTCCACTGGATTGGATCCAGATATGCTTTTGTGAGACCAGAAGGCATTTCTACTGGTGCAGTGAGGTTCCCTGATTTTCACCAATTTCCTCATTGTGCCATATTCTAGGCCATTTAGGAGGTCTCCCAACTCTCTGGAGCACTTTTCAGAAAGTGCAGAATGCTGTAATAGGGAGTGGAAGGTTGGAAAGAACTATTCCATGAGCAGAATTCTGTTCACAGAAGTTAGGATCCAAACCAACATTTTGAGTGTGATTTTCAGACCTTTAAAAAACACTTCACTGATTTACTTCACTAATTTCTCTATTTTCCTAAGTTTTGTTTACTGGGGTTAACTAAAGCAGCACTAAAGAGTTCCATTTTTTACCCACTACTTATTTTAGGGTGCCTCTACAAGAGGCATTTAAAGCTCTTTCAAGGCGCATTAAAAAAATTACCTCTACAAGAACAGAGTGCAAATCAGGCGTAGAGGCGCGTTATCTCCCCGATTATGCGCATTATCGAATGCGCGTTAAATCGCGAGTTTTATTTTGCTCCGTCCGTTAAAGCGCATTTTGACTGTGTGAATATGCGCTTATGCGCATTAACTACTTGTTGGATATCCGTTAATGCGCTTCGCTGCCTCTCGTGCAGAGGGATTAGGTGTAAATGCGCTTCTGCGATTATGCGCATAATCGGCTAACTAGGCGCAAAAGCGAATCCTTGTAGAGGGGACCGAGGTCACAGCAGATATATGCAAACGATGTTGAAAGGCCAACATTGCACTGTTCCCCCCCCCCCTCCAGATTTTCATTATGAAAGATGTCACATTTCTATATATTAAGCACTGCAAGGTAACATACCTCTGTAGCTATAACACACTCATTTCGCTCCTCTGTTATCACAAAGACAGACTGGTACATTGAATCACTTGGAGAGCATATTGCTGATATTCTACACTCTGGCTTTTCACTATAGAAAAAACAGATAAAATACATGGTAAAACTGTGAGCAAAGTATTGAATGTATTAAACTATGAGGAAAGGATCTTCAGGAGTAGCTGCGGTTGAAGGGAGAGAGCATAGTGTGAAAGACTGCATATATTTAATAACACCAGTTCCCAACACATTCTAGCTTGACACTATACCATGACCAAGCAATGGAACCAAGGCTGGAGCTAGACATGTACAGGGTAGCTTGACTCCCAATAGCATTCATTACATTATATTGGATAAAGTAAACCAGCTGCAATCTGTGACACACTTGAGAGGAACCAAAACTACCCCTACCCTCAAAAATTTTAGGGTCACCAAGAACAAGGAATAGTTTTAGCCTGCCAGTCAGACAGTTTCCCTGCCACATAGAGCCCCCCTCCCCTGCTTACACCTCCCCATCACATGGTGAGCATTTCACTAGTTATTAATATTTATCATAATAACCATATCATTCCCATTTTAGAAAGGGGCAGATAAAGGGTGATTCCAGATGGAAGACTTCTAGAACTACTAATGAGAAGTCATTATGCAGCTATTCCATCTTTTCCCTCTTAATATATTTTCTGCAGTAAGAAAACAGATGGAAGTGGAGGAAAAATATGGGAGGTTTATGAGTGGAATATGATGACGCCAGCCCCCCCCCCAAAAAAATTCTGTGATGAGGCAGAGTGATGGTGTGATAAAAGCCCTGTCTGGACCCACTCAAGACAGAAAAAGAAAGGGATAGATATTTTCCCAATGCCACTCTTAGTCCTTCGTTTAACATGCACTAGAGCATAGTAGGTATCTACAATTTTGCACATCTTTCAAGTATTTTATTCAAAAGCTAGAGTTAGGAATTGTTCTTCTATATTTTGTCCTTCCCTCTCCATTTTCTCACACACGACTCACAAGTCCGCTTAAATCAGGATGAGTAATTCAAGTGTCATTGACCCTAGGAAATGTGTTTTTACGAAGTTAATATACTGACAGGTGCAAATGACAGCCCTTACTCTAACTGTGGCACTGCTTTGGTTCGGGAACTTGTGGGTCCTGATGTACAACTGTGTTACGACTGAACCTAAGGTGGGCCATGACAGGGCCATTACCACTATTTTCCTTTGTTTTCAGAAGTTTTATTTTAAGAGGAGAAATAGAGAAAAGGACCAAGGGGTGGGAAGAGAATGAGAAACACCAAGAGAGTGTGATAAATGGGGTAAAATATTAGAAGTGGATATGATGTCGCAGGCTGGGGTTAACAATGGGTCCCAAATTTGAATATACATTACTGACAATAGCAAATATACGACCAATAAACAATGGTCATCTGTGTTTCTGCTTTTGTCACCTGAAATATGACTATTCTTACCTATCTGCAACCAATAGGTTATTCTGAGCTAATTGTTTTGTTTAATTTTTTATGCTCAAAATAAATGAATTCTTATTCTAATTAGGAAGGGAAAACACATCCAGAACTTGACTGATTGCCAACTCTTCTCTGTTACTCATGAAAGAAGTGTACTGTACAAGGAAATCAAAGCTAGAAATTTTCCATTCTTTGTCACACTCTTAAGAATCAAACTCATTTTTAATATGCTCCCTACTCAAGTTCCTTGCACTCATCCTGAAGCTTCCTTCTTCACCACTTCTAACTGTGCAGGGAAATTAGGCTTATTAAGCAAGTGTTCATACCTGCGTAACCAAAAGGGTGATTTCTCTCCTATACACTTTTCACTTTTATGGTATTTATCTTCCTGAGCTCCTCTACTTGTCAGCTCCTTCACCAGGTTATAATCCAATGTATGATTCTTAAATTTGTAGTTTGATTTCTCCAGAACACAGTCTACTTCAAGGTCTTTGTTTTTATTAGTGTTTTTAAGTTGAGAAGCTGGGATGAGATTTTCCTTCTGGAAGTCAGATAGGTTGTTCATGGTTTCTGAATTCTGTTCTGGGTGCCTTTGCATCTGCCGGATAACTATAGCTATCATGCAGCACAATATGAGAAGAGCCACCAGGCCAACTCCCATGGATATAGCTACCCATGGAACTGGTTTAGGAAGGTCTGGAAGAGTTACTGGAAATTCGCAATGGCTTCCCATGTAGCCAGGGGGACAGTGGCAAGCAAAACTGTTAGTATAAAGTCCAACGTAGCATGTTCCCCCATTCTGGCATGGCCTAGAGGCACATGCATCTTTAGGTTTGATATCACAGTTTCTGCCAGTGAAGCCTGGCAAGCAAGTACATCTGTAATCATGTGAAGCCACAAGGTCATGACAAGATCCTCCATTGGAACATGGATTTCTGGAACACTTGCTGATGTTTATCTCACATTTCTGACCGGAGAAACCAGGACGGCAGCGACACACATGGTTCTGGCCCGCAACAAAGCATTGTCCACCTGTAAAGAAAAACACATTAAAAGCTCAATTATTTAACACCCATTGTGTGTTGCACTGAACATATTATTTATTATTTATTACATAGAAGTGACACAGTTTCTACTCAGGAGCTTACAATATATTAGTATAACCAATAGGAAAAAAACTAGAATCTGATGCAGAATAATCAAGCATAGACATGAGGAACATATTTTGTACTACATGCTAGGAGTTTATGTGAGGTGCCTGGGGAAAATACTGTGGAAGAAGTGGAAGGATTTAAGGAAGGATTTAATCTTTGAAGGCATGCTGGTTTGATGCACTGGAATAGAAGGCGACTCTTCCAGAAACAGGGTGTAGCCATACAGAAGGCACAAAGGTGGGGGTATATACAGGACCGGCTTTAGGGGCGCAGAGCTGAAGGGGGCGCCAAAGCTGTTCTCCATGGGGAGGCATCAAAGGCACTCCTCACCTAGGGTGCAATTTATTTTACGCCTGGCCCTGGATATGTAGAAGAGAAAGGGGATCCAGTAACAAATGAGGATGCATGGAGAAGCAGGAAAGGAAATGATGAGAAAAATATAGTAAGTAGCAGAGGTTAGTTTAGATCTAACAATCTGAGCTTCCAAAACTGTGGTCCATATGCAACCCAATCGCATGCCAGCTTCAGCATTCAATCCATTGTTTGATCCTCAACAGTAAACCAGAGTTCCCCATTACAGACGTTAAGGGGAACTCTAGTTTAAACAAATCAACACTGAAGCAATGAGGCTGGCATGTGAGGAGATGAAGGTATGGGTAATGTGGGAGAAGTTTGTGGCCGAACCACTGGTTCCTGGTTATCTCATCATTGGTTTAGCAAGCCATGATAGTTACTTTTGAAAGGGCCCAGCAAGTTGGAAAATTTAGATGCAATTACTATGAACTGAAATTGGCCCAGAATGCAACAACAAATCATGGCAGAGGCTTAAGAAAATGGGATACGCCAACACTGCACTCATAGTTAAAGATTTCACTAAGGGCCAAACTACATGTACTGCTAAATGTGCCACTTTAAGTTATGTGAATCTTTTTAGAAATGCAAACCACAACTGCAGAGGGGTGTGTGTAGTCCTGAGGAATCACCTGCCACCCCCACCCCAATAAGCTGTGATTTGCATTGTGAGGGAAGCTCCCATTGCCACCAAAGGGGGAGGATTTTGTTGGGACCACAGCAGGGAGGAAAAGGGGTTAAATACTTCCCCCTGCCCCCAACAATTTCAAGACTAATCAGGTCCCCTGCATCCTATGACCTATGAGGAAACTTGGAGAGTGCCTTGCAGTCCAACCCCTTTGCTTGGTGCAGGGAATACAGAGCTAAAGCACCCTCAACAAGGTTTCTGCTTAAAAATCTCCAGTGAGGGAGAGCCCATTGCCCCTGTAGATCAAGGGTCCCCAACCCCCTGTTAGGAACCGGGCCACGTTCTCACCAGTGTAGGTTGCCCAGATTGCCTAGGGTTTCCAGGTCCTGACTGGGAAAATGGGCAATCCAGGCAGACTGGGGGGCAGCGGGGGCAAACCGGGGCTGCGGTGGGCCATGTGGTGACGGAGGAGATTGGCAGCGGCGAGCGGCAGATCCGGCCTGTTTTTTGGGGTGGGTGGGTGGGTGGCTTGGTGGTGGGGTTTATTTTGGGTGGGGGTCAACCCGCCACCCCCCCCAAAACAAACCCCACCACCAAGGCACCCCCCCAAAAAAACCCAGCCGAACACCCCCCCCCCCCCCCCCCCCCGGCTGGTCCGTGGAAAAATTGTCTTCCACAAACCGGACCCTGGTGCCAAAAAGGTTGGGGACCACTGCTGTAGATGATTGGTTCTAGGAACAGGCAAACAGATTTATGTGCTATCAGTTTTGGTTTTATTTAAATAGAAATTATCTCAGATGCATTATGTTAACCTTGTAATTTACAAAAATACTCCATGAAATCAATGGTTATGCTGCAATAGAATTGTGTACTTCTTACTGCACTTTTAATTTCTCTGTTCCTTGAACTAGGCTGACCAGATAAAATCCAGGTCAGGGCTCATGTAACTTTAACAGTTGTAGAGAAAAGGGAATTGTAGCCAGTGTCATTTGTATGCAATTAGTTCATGGTGATATTCCCTCTTCATCACAACAGTTAAAGGTGCATGCACTATACTAGAGTGACCATATACAAAAGAAGGCAGGGCCCCAGCAACTTTAACTGTTGTGATGAAGAGGTAATTTCACCAGGAACTAATTGCATGCAAATGACACTGGATGAAATTCCCTTTTCTCTACAACTGTTAAAGTTACATGAGCCCTGACCTGGATTTTATCTGGTCACCCTACTTGAACTGTCTACTACAATCTAATGAAATGGTCATATACATATGCAAACACAATTGCAAGCCACTCCCCCACCCTCATGCATGGTTTGAAAAGCAGCTTGGAAAGGATTATTTTGAAAAATCACTGGAAGGAACAGGCTGCTTTTCTCCACTTTGCACGGGCCAATTTTGTTTTGTTTTTAAATGTGGAGAAAAAACATGGAGTCAGTTGGAACCTCTGAGCTCAGCAGAAAATGCATAGTATACATTATAATAGAAGGAAACTGACAGAACAAGAGAAAAATCCAGAATCAGATTAAAGTTGCTTTTATTATTTTGCTTAAAAGAAGGACTCCTTCCGGTGAATGGACTTACCATTAGCACAGGGGTTGTTGGTACATCTGTCTTCTTTTTTTTCACAGTTGGATCCTGTAAAGCCCATGGGGCAAAGGCAAGCATAGCTGGGTCCGTTTTCCCTTTCCAGACATGTGCCACCATTAAAACATGGAGAGTCAACACAAGTCAAGACACTGTGTTCACAGTTAACACCATCATATCCTGGGGGACATGTACATTTGTAGTCTTCCCCTAAATCCTGCAGAAGAAAACAAAAACAAAAAAGGCATTTCAATTTAGCTCCATAAAACTGCTTTTGCTTTCAGGCAAATTTTCTTTTCCATTTCCTGGGGGATATGAATTTCAGAGATAAACCCAAAATAATTTCAAGTAGAATGGAGTCAAGTTTGATGTGCTCATGTGGTAAGTTAAAATACAAGTAAACCACACAACTAGCTGGTTAAAACTGTTGTAATGATGAAAGCAGTTAATGAAAGATTTCATCAAGAAGTATGTACTCGGATGTTGCCTGTTTTGCCTCCTCCTTTGTTACAATTTCTGTTAAGAGCAAATGTCATTATAACCAAATTAGAACTCTTCATTATATCATAGTGAAACTCTCTGCTCTGAATACAGTTATTAAAAGATCTTGTATGTGAACAAAAGAAATATACACCGTAAAACTTTCTACACCAGACGAGTGTAGAGGGCAGGAGGGCCAGCGATCCCGGAAGTGCCTGCTTCCGGGATCGTCGCATTAATACACACTCATTGTGCAATGACCTGGGCTCTTCCCAGGTCACTGCACGTCGCAGCTGCCATTTTTTAAAAAAAACACGGGAAGAGCGCTTTTGCACTCCACCGCGAAAGGTAAGTTTAGAAAAAACCAAACGCGCACGAAATCTGATCCCCTTCTCCCCTACCCTCCTGGGGATGGCGAACTTGGCCCCCGTCCCTTGATTGGCTCCATGCCCATTTGTGCTGCCGCGCTTACTCATGAGTAAGCACGGCAGCACCCGGAACGGGCGCCCACATCTCCTACGGTCCAGGGAAGTTCCCGGGACTGCAGAAGATTCGAAATTTTCCAGGGTTGCCTTATCTTTGGAAAATCTCGTGGTCCCCCCCCCCCCCCCCGCCCCTGTGCATCATTTGGACTCGCAGGGACCAGCCGGGGGCCATCCCAGGCGAAACGCCTGGTGTAGAAAGGGCCTAAGTGGGGATATACAAAAGAGACTGAGTTTATGCTAACAGTTCATGCTGATCTATTACTGGAAAGAGTACTGAAAATGCCCCTGTAGTCAATGTAAGTTGACCAGCTACTGTTAAATCATATTGAATTACTACTGGATATCCTAAGGAACCGGGGCCTATCTTCATGGCACCACTTCACCATTCCTTCCCCGTGAAACCCTGCAGTATCTCTGCTGCAGGGTGGGGGCAGGAAATCCTCATGCCAGGATGGAGCATGGGGTTTCCTTGTGCTCATCTGCTACTGGAGCTCCTGCCCTCTTCGTGGCTTCTAGCAACCAATCACCAGTCACCATCCACCCTGGAGCAAAGTCACATGGTAGAAGGGCCGTGGTGACCTTGCTCTGAAAAAAATGTTGGGTAAGTCCCCACCTTTTTTAAGGCTCAGCTTCAACGAAAAGCCCCAGGGTGGCTGCGAATCCGTGGCTGTGTCATACAACTGATGCAGTACTGATTCATAGTCACTGTGAGGCTTTGAAGATGTATAGACAGCCCCCAGCACTAAGGGGATAATGCAAATTATTTGGATACTCAGAATAACTACAACTCTCTTCCCAAACAAAAACTATTGGAACTAATGTCCTCCTCAAGTGTAAGAACTTCCATATTCCCTTAGTCATTACAAAGAACTACAGGATAGCCATGATATTTTCTTTAGAATGATTTGTCCTTCTTTTTCCCTAATAACACAAGAGGAATTGTTAACTTTCTGTGGAACTGTACATACACTAGGGATATTGGAGAAATCCATTTGTGGGGAAGAACTTGGTGGATATTTGCCAGCTTGGCCCCCTGGACACAGTCTCACTCATTCATGAGATAGCTTGACTCATTGTGCAACAAGGCAGGCCAGCATGCAGTTTTTCAAGTTTTCTTTATTAGTAAAAATCGATCACTTACGCCTGCAATTTTGCTCAAATGGCGCTGTTTACAGCCACAATTTTGTGCAAATCACGATTTCTATAAATATTTGCAGCTGTGATTTTACACAAATTACGACTTGCAAATTAAAAAAAGCCGGCAAGATGCCCCAGTTCAGGACTGACCTGCTACTTGACTCGCAAATGTTAGCCAAGTTGGGGGCACAGTGGGGATCCATTGGGCCCTAAAAGGGTTGAATTCCCCTGTGACGGCCATCCTTAACATACACACACTAGTAAGATGAAGTTGGAAAGGCTGAAAGTACTACTGGTGCAGTTACTGTGTAGATCAAAGAAGGTGTATGACACAAGAGAGAGTGAGATGCATTATATAGTATAGGGTGACCAGATAAAATCCAGGTCAGGGCTCATGTAACTTTAACAGTTGTAGAGCAAAGGGAATTTCAGCCAGTGTCATTTGTATGCAATTAGTTCCTGGTGATATTCCCTCTTCGTCACAACAGTTAAAGGTGCAGGCACTATACTAGAGTGACCAGATACAAAAGAAGGCAGGGCTCTGCAACTTTAACTGTTGTGATGAAGAGGGAATTTCACCAGGAACTAACTGCATACAAATGACACTGGCTGAAATTCCCTTTTCTCTACAACTGTTAAAATTACATGAGCCCTGACCTGGATTTTATCTGGTCAGCCTAATATAGTAGTTTTATTTTGTAGGCCAGGGTCAGAGCCATAATGGGACCTGAGTGTGTGTGGGAGCTCCATGGGAGCTCCAAGGCCCCTCTATGTCACATCAGGGGTGCCATCTTTGCACCAACTGTATCTACACTATTTTAAAAATGATACCACAATGTTTCAATGTTTTTTCTTCTTTTCCAGTGGCCCGGAAAAGTTGCCAAGATGAAATCCACCACCTCATCACTATCTCAGCCTAACCTATCAGACAAGGTTGTAAAGTATAAAGCAGGATAACCTCACACATGCTGCTCTGAGCCCCTTGGAGGAAAGGCAGGATATAAATATGATAAATGGAAAGCTACTAGGTTTCTCTTTCCACAACTTAACTTCCAGTTTACAATTAGTCCTTACCATGCAATTGCCTCCATTCTTGCAGGGGTTACTGTCACATTCACTGATATTCCGTTCACAATCAATGCCAGTAAAACCCTCTTTGCAGGAGCAAGTGTAACTTCCCTGGCCAGTATTCATACAAGTGGCTCCATTTTTGCAGGGTTTGTGATGAGTGCAGTAGTTCAGATCTGCAAGGACATACAGGCATAAAAGAAGAGAGGAACCTCCAGTTAATGGGATATTTATGTTTTAACAAATAATAATAACACAAAAGATGAGACACTAGAAACAGCAAAACATAATTACTTTGATCACGACATCTTTAATTTATTGTCAATAGAAACAATGAGAATTGCTTAGCTTGGCTTAGCAGAATGAACCTCTGGGACCAGGAAGACTATTCAGCATGCTTAAAATAAACTTAAAATAAACTAACTACTTTGGTTAGTTCTCTGCAGCACAGATCTCAAACTCTGCCACAATGAGCAAGTTTAACGGCTTTCCATATGTAATAAGACAAAGCACAGAGATAGCTTACTGGTAGCCCTCACATTTGTCCTAGGTCCAATGCCTGATATATCAAAGGGTTGAGGGAATGAGATACATATAATACATTTAATGATAGCAGGCCGGTCAGCATTTTACCTGCTAGTGAAATTTAAATAAAAACTGGGAAGGGTCAATAGAAGCTCACATACCCTGTAATAACTGTCCATGTATTCTCAGGGAAGCTGGTGGCTGCAAAGCACACCATAAAAATGATTTATCACTGAATTCTGAAGGGCCTAACTCAGGCCTAACAAATCATTAATTTTATTAATGCATTAAGACCCAACACTATCCTTTGTATGTGCCCAAACCTATTAACAATTGGATTTAAATGTGCATTTATCAACTTGAAAAAGATATAAGTCTGTATAGCATACATCTCATGAAAACCAGTATGTATGAGTTAGCACACACCTTGAGTCTATCAATAGAACAGATTTTGAGTGTCATCAGATGGGGTGGGTGGGAATTGTGTTTCCCTACTGTTGCACGGGGAAGCAAGAGGAAGCAAGCAATGACCACATGGCCCATTCAGTGGGCGTTTTTATTGTGCTGCTTCTCCTGCAAACAGCAGGAAATGGTGGTACGTTTCATTACAACGAAACGAGAAAAAGGAAAAAGGATTTTCCGGATATTTTTTGTGACGGAAAAATGAGCAGAAGGAGCGGGAGACAGGTGGGAGGTGGATGGCGTCGTGAAAAGGACCTGTGAAAATCCGTGAGTGCCCAGTAACGAGCATGCTACAAAATTCTCGTCTGATGACGCTCTTTGGATAGACTTGGGGTAGCATCCAATGGGGTGATGTGCCCCCACCAATTCCGTTGTGCCCTTGCCAATTCCATTTTGCAAGCAGACCCACCCCTTCCATAACAGAGATTTAGCACTTCTGGGAGCCACTGGAAACAAGTTTTTCCATTTGTTTCTGGAATGGGGCAGGTCGGCAGAGCTCACAGAAGGGTGCTCCCCTGACCTGCCCCGATTTGGAAACAAGCATTTTTGCTGGTTTCAGGGCTTCCTATAGGAAACATTAGATCTCCATTGCACAAGCAGCGAGTCCTGCCTGCACAATGGAATCAGCAGGAGGGGCCGCTCATACAACGACCCCATTGGATACTGCTTTTATGTGTTCAAGAACAGTTAAAAAAAGTTACTCTTTAGGACACACTACTCATGATGTTGTTCAACCACACATTGTTTGTCCTTAATATTTTTTTATTTCACAAAATGTACCTGTAGAAGCTGGAAACTAAAGCAGAAGACTAATGTGACAAGATAGAGGAGGGGTTTCTTAATTCTATGGGTATGTTCAGACGACACGCTAAGCCATGGTTAGGCTGCTAACTCTTTTGCAGCAAATGGTTAGTGAGTGTGTTTAAACTGTGGTTCACGCAACACGCTAAGCCAAATGTTTCGCTCAAAATGCTTAACCACCGTGGTTTAGCGTTCATCTGAACAGGGTCATTCTCTTTATATGATTTTTGTGCTAAAAATCATTCCCTTTGGCTGTTTTTTGCACCATAGGAAAATATATACAGTTAGTGTCAAGGAATAAAATGACATCTTGTGCCTCATTATTTTTTTCCAAATTTCTGTTCCTGTTATTTTGCCTAAACAAAGGTTTATGGATATTTTTATTTGAAAGGTTATAGTTAATCATGCAGGTCTACAGAATAAATAGGAACACTTTATAGGTGGCATAACTACTCTAAAGTAAGTGGACTAGGTATGTGGTTACTAAATGACCAGAAGTAGGGGGGTGGGACGGTGGGACCCCAAACATTTTACTTGTTCTGCTTATGAAGGACATACAATTCTTAATTAACTCATGACAGTCATCATAAGGATTCCATAGTTCCCAAATAACTTGTAACCTCAGTTTAAAAATACAACCATCACTGTGGAGAATTTACAATTATTCAACGGAGTCTACATCAGAGATCATAGAAGCATCTCAACTGTATAGTCAAAAGTGTCCTTAAAATAGAACCTGGAATTTCATTTTTGTTTCATTTATTTTAAACTCTGCATTTGTTGTATCAGGTTACTCACTGATGAGTAGAAGTAAGGAAGAGTTAAAGTCCATTACTTTTGATGGCAAGTGTTTAGGAAAGTGCCTCAGTTAAGGCTATGATAGCTAACTGAATGCAGAGTCTTGGTATGGAACAAGAGGTAAGACTGAATGCTGAGGGCATCAATCCATTATATAAAAAAAGGTTGATATCCAATATTGCACAAGTGCACTTCTGTGCATGCAACAGATCTTTTCTTTCCTTTCTTCCTCCCTGTAGCCCGCGGCACCCTCAGTCTGCTCTGTAAGTCACCAAACCCCCAGAGCAGTTTTCAGGGTATGGGGGCTGCAGTGGGGAGGGGGAGGGGGAATTCATTCTGCTGATGGATGCTGTTCCATCGGGGGGGAAGACACTAGTTGAATATGACGCAAAATATTTACAGACTCTTTGGAAACGTAGACCGCTAATACACAAAATAATTTAAGAGAAACTTTGAAATTTGGTTACAAATGTAACATTCATTCAAGATAATAGGATTTAAATTCTGTGGTTTAGACTTCTTGAAAGTAATGAACAATATTATTATTTTTTTACAATTAGACCCCTCCTCCCCAGTAATTAATAAAGAAAAAACTCACATTAAAATTAAAGCACTCTTGGCATAACTCAGTCAACTAACCTTGATCACAGAACAGGCCACCCCAGCCTTCATCACACAGGCACTTCCCTGGTTTTGTACAGGTCCCATGGCGACAACCCACATGAGGGATGCATTCATCACAATAACGGCCCCTCCAACCACTACGACAGCTGGAAATAAATTAATTGAAATGTTTAAACAACTGTTAACAAGACTCTGGGCATAGAAGACAAGGAGACAGTTGATAATAACTGAAATGGGGAAAATGAACAGGGAAGAAAAGTGGGACTTACATATTGTTGTTTGCACTGAAATCTAATACAATGACTACTTACATGCACTCGCCTGGATTTCTGCAAAATCCACTTTTCTCTGAACATCCAGCTAGACAGATCACTGCAAAAAAGGGTCCAAGTTCAAACCTTTGTTCAAAAATGATTGGAATGCATTTCAAAACATTTATGACCACATCATTCCTTTAGTCACTGCCCTTCCTTCAACTAGCCCAAGACAACGTATATTTGTCTCATTATATCTTCACAACAACCCTAGCAGCAGTGACTGGCTTATGTTAGGCAGAGAGTAAACGGGCCAGAGTGTTATTCCCAGCCAAGAAGACAATTTGTATTTTGTTCTAAAAGGGGGGGGGGGGGGATTATGTTCCAAAGAAAGTCATATGTCAAGCTCAGAATTATGTAAATTTAAAAGACACCTAGGATGAGGAAGGCTACAGCACAACTATTGTTCGTAAATACAAATTTTGTTTAGGCCAGGTTAGGTTTTGTTTTCACAGCAAATATAAATTTGGTTTCCTATGGTTGTATTTTTAAAATGTCTACAACTGTGCTGCCTCGTTTTATCAGGATTGGTGGTAACAGTGGTATATATACACAACTTTTAGCAATGGTACAGCTCTAAACTAAACTAGCTTTAAAATGCCACTTGTAAATACACTAGCTTGTTCTTTCATACTAAGGAGCTGCCTTGATATTTGGAAGTATTTAGAAATGTAATGTAGATGAGGTTTTATTAGACCTGAAAATACTTTTCTTTTCAGCTTTTATGTAATGTGGTTTCTTAAATCAATGTACTAGCGATACAGTCACCATCTGCAGCAAGGCGATCAGAACTAAGAGCAAATGGGGAAACAAATAATGTGGAGCATAGATGCAGGAAATTGTGTAATTATAACTGAAGCAGGTGAGAGAAGGAGCAAAGGTATCACTGATATGGGCCTTATATTACCACCCAACTTATTTTGTATGTAGGGAATGGGGTGGGAACAAGTGTGGCTCCCCATCCATTTATTTCCATCTCTCTCCATACAGGTAAAGAGTGGCATTTCCTCTACTGACTTGCTTGGAAGATTTGGGAAGGCTCTGCAGCCACTATGAATGATAGCACCTTTGGCTAAAGTTAATTTTTAGAACCATTAAACCAGAGCCCAGGAAACTGTCAAAGGCCTTGCAAATGTAGGAAATGGTCCTAGAAAAGAAGTGATACAAACTGGTAAGCTATCTTCAACCAATGTCTGTTGGACCAATTATAAACAGTGTCAAGTGAAATTTGAGGACAATCTTTATATAACTGAGAAGTACTTCAATGGGGGGCCATCTACACAAGCCATCTGTGGTTAGGCAGGGCTTTCTCAGTGGTGGTGCCCCAGTTGTGAAACACTCTCCTTAGAGAGTTGTGTGGCTCCTACTTTTGGCTCCAGGCAAAGACCTTTCTTATTTTCCTGAGCTTTTTAGATGCAAATTTAATCCTGTTGATTCTTTCACACAGCTTTTACAATATTGTAGCTGGTAGTTCATTATTTTTTGTAGTTACATTTTAATTTTCTTCCTTTTGTAGTCCACCCTGGAAATATGATTGAAGTGTGGTATAAAAGTGCATATAATTAATTAATATTGTTTTTTCTACCTGTTCTGAGTACAAATACTTATGCCAGAAAACAAACAATGTATGTGCTTTTCCATTTCATGATGAATGAGACACTCATTGCCACATTATAAACTGCATTCCCCGCCCCAAGACAAGTGTAAAACATTTTATGCAGACTCTGGCCTCCTCCACACGAGACGTTTAATGAGCCTTGAAGGCTCATTATAAATTTTACCTACACACGAGCGGAGCGCAAAACGGGCGTACAGGCGCGTTATCTCCCCGATAATGCGCATTTTCGAACGCGCGTTAAATAGCGACTTTTATTTTGCTCCGGCCGTTAAAGCGCATTTTCGCTGTGTGAACAAGCGATTATGCGCATTAACTACCTGTAAAGTGCTTTTGGGGCATCTTTTAATGCGCTTCGCCGCTTCTCGCCGCCTCCCGTGCAGAGGGATTAGGCGTAAATGCGCCTCCGCGAAAATGCGCATAATCCCCGAACCGGGCGCAAAAGCGCATCCTTGTGGAGGGGGCCGAAGGCCTCCTCCACACGGGGCGTTTAATGAGCCTTGAAGGCTCATTATAAATTTTACCTACACACGAGCGGAGCGCAAAACGGGCGTACAGGCGCGTTATCTCCCCGATAATGCGCATTTTCGAACGCGCGTTAAATAGCGACTTTTATTTTGCTCCGGCCGTTAAAGCGCATTTTCGCTGTGTGAACAAGCGATTATGCGCATTAACTACCTGGAAAGCGCTTTTTGGGCATCTTTTAATGCGCTTCGCCGCTTCCCGCCGCCTCCCGTGCAGAGGGATTGTGAGTAAATGCGCCTCCGCGATAATGCGCATAATCGCGGAACCAGGCGCAAAGGCGCATTCTTGTGGAGGGGGCCTTATAAAACTGCAATGTGCACATGCACCAAACATGTTTGGGTTGTATCTTCAAAGATGATGTGCCAGGGAACTGGAGACGTGACTGTCGCTCTCAGCCATGTGAACATGAACATAAGAGCTGTGCTGGATCAAAGGCCTCTAGTCCCACATCCGGTTCTCAGTTTCCAAACAGAAGCACCAATTGGAAGCCCACAAGCAGGACTTGAGAGCCATAACACTCTCCCCCACCAGCAACTAGTATTGAGAGGCATACTGACTCTAATACAGCCATACTGAATGAGGCAGCAAATACATGCTTGCATGACATATGAAGCAGTGCTTTTGTGTTGCACTGGTTAAACCTATCAGTATTTATTGTAGTCAAAACAGAAAGTGAAGGCACCATCACCCAAACACTCAGGGACATGCAGTGGACACAACTCAGAGCTGAGGATTGGCTGCAGCTTTCTGGTATATGTCTGCTGCATGTTTGGAGACAAGTATCTGCCCTTCTCTCTTTATGGGTTTACATCTGCAAACTCAGATACAGTAAAACGTGACTCAGTTATCTGAAGCATGGAACTTGTCACCACTTATACAATAGGTGGGGCTGGAGCAGTGAAGGACCCAAGACTTTGTTGGTTCTATTTCCTTTCCTTAGGTTCTAATATTTTTATTGTGTAACAGAATATACTTGCAGGAAGGAGGAAAGAAACTTGTCTCCATCTCTATAAGGGCTCAATCCTATGCAGGGTTAGAAAGAAAAAGGTCCTACAACTTTGGTGATAAACACCTATTTTCTTTAGTATTACTAGTTACTCCTGTAAGAGAGAGTGTCTATAACCAACTCCTTGGATAATTAATACTGGTGATAAAGTAAACTTGTTGTTTTCTATCAGGTGGAGCTAAAAAATCTCCCTTTTAATCTTCTAGAAGCTTGCTAATTGGGGAATGTTAGGTGTTGTAGGCCTTTTTTTCCTGTCTAAGGCCCTTTCCACACCAGGCATTTTACCTGGGATGCCTCCCCCCCCCCCCCCCTCCTCGCTGGTCCCTGTGCACCGATGGTGTGTATTAGGTACTTCCGAGATCCTCCTCCCTCCCTCCCTCTACTCCCCTATGGTGTAGAAAGGGCCTAAGCCTGCACAGGATTGCACCCTTAATTTCTTTCAGAAATAAAATAAACAAAGGGTAAGGATGATTTAGAGGGGTGAAAAGTTCAAGGGGCTTTGAGAAGGGCTTGCTTCGGGCTTGCTTCAGATAAGGCTTTCACTGAAGCTAGTTTCCTCATATATAACCGCCACTATGGTCGCCCTTCCCTCGCCTCCGCACTGAACGCGGCGCCTCTCCTGAAGAGATAGGAATAGAGGCGCTCCACACCGAAGGGGCGCGCACCTCAATGAACTACGCTAGCATTTCTGGTTCTCTATTGAACACCGAGGGGCTCATCACGAGCACGACGCTCTCGCCCCCGCATATGGCGACCTCCAAATGAAACCCGTTGTTTCCTGTCTCCGTGGTTCAAGCAAACTCCTGCCAATCCCGACCCCCATCTCTGCCCGGCCTTTTAACTCCCGACGTAAAGCCTCACGCATGTGCAGTCGCCACTGAGACCTCACGCGCGCCCAGCTCGCGACAAGTGACAACAGGTTTGTATTCGGTTGTTGTTGTTGTTTTTAAAACAATGTACGTGCCCTGGAATTTGCACACGCCGTTGTTGGTGTTGTGAATGCCCGCGAGCACCAGGGGGAGCTGTCGCCTTTCCCTGCGCAGTGGAGTTTTCCCTCACGAGGCGTTTCCCGCCTAACGTCCCCTGTTCTCTGTGGGAACTGGGGAACGGGGCGAGCGAGGGGAAGTCCACTCACCGTCGTTACAATAGTCCCCGGTCCATCCCGGCATACAAGCGAGTCTGCCGTCAGATTCGCAGATGTAGTGGCCGAAGATGTCGTCACGGCCCTTGCAAAGGCGGGAGCAGTTGTCCCCGTAGTAGTGCTCGTTGCACACCACTCTGTAGGAATAGCTCAGCTTGGCCTGCTCGTTGCTCTGCTCGTCCTGGAACCATTCCTCGCCCACGGCCAGCGAGCGCTGGATCGCCATTTCGCTGATGAGCCATTTCTCGGGTAGAGTCTCGGAGCCTGCGACACGGTAAAACACCCGTAGACCTCAGGGTTAGTCCTAAAATGGAGCCTCTCCTTCCCCTAGATACCGTTGGAGAGGGCGCCACCCCCTCCTCACGCATGAACAGAAATCCTCTGCAGCAGGCAGTGACATCCCACCACATACAAAGCCCCGGATGGATGTAATGCCATTCAGGTTTTTGGTATGTAGCAGACTTAACCACGGAATCTTGAAGGTGTGACGTAATCACAACAAAAATACCTCTGTACATGTGCGAGGTACAACTCACCATTGAGTAACCACAGCTGTGAAACCCTTAAGAAAAAGAGCGGGCTTCCAAGCAATGGCACACTTTTTAGAAATTAATCACTTGTGCCCTCCAAGACTCTTGTTACACTGCCAACCATACGCACACCACCCAGGAAGTGCCACTATACTACATAATTCTGTAATTTTTAGTTCTATACAAGTTTGCTTTCCAGGCTATGGCTGCATCCCCTTCCCACACCATTTCCTAAAGCATCATCATACAATTATACATTTACATTTTCTACAGTGGCCTCTGCATTTTCAGAGGTTGGTTGCCACTTTGTGTGTGTGTGTGGCAGGGCATCTGTGTTTAACAGCTTCAAATCCCACAGAAATTCAACGGGTTTTCCCCCATGTTCCATGCTGGGAAATGCTTCACTTGCTGAATTTCTACCTTTCGTAATTGCTAAAGTCACAGGGGCCCCACCAGAATCAGGCAGTAATCATGCTCACAGGTCACCCCTTGACTATTTATATGACAAGCACACTAGGCACTTAACGATTTCTCGCTGTCCATGCAGTGCTACAATGAAATTGTCACATAGCATCATGCCAACTTGTACTGATGTACCCAGTGGTACCACACACCAGATCCTTATTAAAACCATTCTCACATTACACTCCAGCTGGTGCTTCCTCTCCAGTGTCACCCTAATGAGCAATGGCATCTAACATCCATCTTCCAGTCCCCAATATGCAAGCCCAGAGTCTGTGTAATAAGATTCCATCAGCTAGTGCCTTCATTTTTTTCCAAAAAAAGCAAGCAGTGCTTATCCCAACTGGTTGCATATACTTAATTCAGAATAGTGAAAAATTTGAAACAAATGGTAAGAAATTCTGGTGATTTCCAAGTAAAGAGAATCAACCAGGCCATCAGTGTCAATTGTGACAATGTGTAATCAATGTTGTTAAATTGCAGAAGAATACTGCATTATACAACCCAAGTAATGTGCCAAATAATGTTAATTAAAACATTACTCAACCAGGAGTATTTGGAAGTACTTGGAGTATGTAGGACACACTGTACTAATGTAAAAACACTGGTTTCTGTTGCCTTTAGTATCCATTATTGTTAACCATGGCCCTGAGAGGCTTTGCAGAAAACCTTTCAAAGTAAGAGCTCTGCTGCTGTTGAAATATCCTTTTCCTTTATGTCAGAAAAACATCCCAAAGCCATTATTCCTTTTCCAAAGGGCGGAATTTGAAAAAGGTGTAAAATACAGGAAAAGGCAGTCAGGACTTTTTGGCAGCCTTGTAGTTTTCTCACCAAAGAGCTCCTTTCTTTCCCACGCCAAAAATAAACGGGAGGAAACGCAATTGTGTGGAGATTAAGTCGGGGACAAAATCAAAGCAAAACTGATCGAGATGTAGGGAACAGCTCTTGATTGCAAGCTAAAGCAAGCACCCAAAAGATATTTGAAAGAGCTACCTGCAGCCAGGTTTATTTATTTAGCGTGGGTGACAGCTATTTTATAAAGATGCCGACACCCTTAACTATTTTGGGTTAAAACTAGTTTTTAAACATAAAGCAGGAGAATTTTGAAAAGCTGTCGCCCCCTAGCGACGACGGTGTCACATGCCATATTCACCTGCTGGATGGTAGCCTTCTGGAGCGTGCCAGGCTTGGATGATCAATGAGAAAGTTCCCTGTGAAGGAAAAGAAGGAGTGAGTGGAAGGTACAGAACTTAAGACAAGCTGAAGCTGTTGTGAAAAGTGATCGGAAAGTGGGTGCTGGCCTCAGAGTTTAAACAATGGGTGAAATCAGAAAACCTCTACCTGGTAGTGCTGGTAGATATACATTTCAATTAATCTAATTGCAGATAGCATTACTTTGTCCGAGTCAATGAAATGGAGCTTCCTCTGTCAGGACTGCTTTCATCTCCAGGGAAAACGTTTCTCTTATCTCTCAGTGTGTAGGAGGGAATTCTGTCTCTTTCTTTCCACTCACTCTCACTCACGCACCTTTTCCTCCACCCGAGGACGAGTTTTGCTGAGTGCAAATTTCTCATTTGACCTACGTGCACAATTTCCTTTGACTTAAGCAACCCTTGCATTTCTAAATGCTTTTGCAATGGCCTCGCTTGCCCGTCGCTGGTTTTGTTTTGGTTTTCTTCCCCCACCCCCCGTTGTTGTTTTTTACTCGACGCCAAGTTATGGAAATAAGCCTTCAAAGACGTTGTTTATGGTACAGCTGAGCGGTGCTTTAACCTCCCCTCCCCTCCGCAGGCTGTGAAGGTGAGCGCTCACCGGCCAGGTGAAGTTAAACGGGAGCTTGATGGGGCTGCCGAAGCCCTCTGTCTCCTTGACGGCGAAAGAGTCGATGCCCAGCACTGGCGTGGTGATGCGCCCGAAGGTGCAGGTGCCCGGGGAGATGACGGCCTGAAAATGCTTCAGGCAAACCCGAAAGAAGGTCCTGCAGCCGGCCCCGCAGGGCTCTCCGCTGGCCAGGGAGCCTTGGCCGTTGACAAACTCGCGCAGCTCCAGTTGGAAGACGCCGGAGCCGGAGACCCTCTGCACAAAGAGGAGACACACACACACACACACGCACACACACACAAAAGAGCCAAATCAGAGCTTATCCCGGCTTGTTCCCTGGAGGGGCCAAGCCTCCCGGGAACCCCCGCTCCTAGGCCGGCGGCGGCGGCGGCGGCGTGGCCATTACCTGCAGCAGAAGCGTGAAGGCAAACGTCAAGCCAAAGAGGCGCCCGGCTGCCATCCTCGGGTTGGCTTAGCTCAAAGCTTCTCCGCGCTCCTCCTGGGGTCTGCTTGGAAGTCGCTCAGGTAGTACTCCTCAGGTGGCCCAAAGATGCGCTCCTGCCTTGAGCTCCAAACGCGCGCTTGGCTCTCCCCTTCCGAATACACCCCAATCTCAATCGGAAGGGATAATCCAGGCAAACGGCGGGGGCGCGGGTCGGGGGGACACACTTTCAACCATCCACGTCGGGGGATTAATCCTGTCGTTGGCGAGGAAACTTCTCGCGAAGGTCGCCTTGATAAACTCCTGAGGCGCGCGAGAGGAGGGACGCGCCGGGGTGTGTGTTTCGCGCTGCACAGGCTCCTCCTTCAGCCAGGCTAGCGGCGCTCATCCAGTAAGTGGAAAACTTGCTTCGCTTCGAGCTGTTTATATAGCTGCCGCCTGTCCTTGCAAGCTTATTATGTAAACTGCCAGTCAGACTCAGGAGATCCCTCCCCCTTCCCCCCCTCATCTTTCTGGAAGAGGAACCAAATGTTGCCGAGATCTCAGATCCAGAATTAATGGCCCTGCTGCTGCTGCTGCTTCTACACTGACCACCAAGGAGCCGAGCTGATTATTAACAAGCCAAGCATCTGTTGAGATATTTACGGCGCTCACAACGGAGGCGATTCCCTTGAAAATCAGGCGCTCTTGAGTAGAGGGAAGGAAGATTCAACCAAGCTCAAAGATGAAAAAGATGTCATTTTAAGAACTTGAGCCTGCCATTCTCATCCAGTTTCGAAAAGGAGAGACATCCGAAGTTTTCTAAAGACTTCCTGGCCAAAGCACTATAGGTGTGTGTGTGCGTATGTATGTGTACACACTGATGATAGCAGGTAGAAACAAGAAATGAAGTTGGTTCTTGAGAAACCGAAAGACCTATTTGCTTGCGGATTTCCCCTCCAGTCTGAATATATACACCCTGCCTGTTGGGCAGGTCACTCCGATTAACACGCCTTAAATGCGAGGTGCACATGCGGAAAGACCTTCCTTGTCTTAATCTTTGTTGTGGGCATTTCTGACTCCAATTAGAGCAGCCAAACATTTCAGAGTGGGAACGAGGAGGGGCAAATAATGGATTGACGTTTGTTCTGTCTCCTCTCCAGATGGAGTTTGATGAATTCAACCAAGTTGATGTTTTTCCAGTGCTTGTAAATCATTTTGTGCGGTCTTTGGCAAAGAGATGAATTATGAGATTCATTTTGTTTCAAAAACCCTGCACCACCGAATAACCACTCACACATTCCCTGACAAGATAAATTCACCTCTCAGGTGAGGAGGTGGAGGAGAGGCACTGCAAGTTCGAGGAAAGGAAAGCAGATGTGGCCCTATGACTTGGTTCTCTTGAGACGGAAGAGCACACCATGGGTGCAATCCTTTCAGACAGACAGCACAATTCTTCTCAGAATGAATGGAACAGGATCTCTGCCATTATCACCCCCTCTAACTTGTGCAAAACAGTCCTTCGAGGCTCAGATTGTATCCTGGCTGTAGGCTGGTGTGTGCCAATAAACCCCTTGGCCTTGGTTGCAATGTGTGCTTATTGTTGTGTCGCGTGTCCCTCATTAAAGCCAAGCACAGAGAAGGCCTTTCATGTGGCTTTTTATTTCAGCTTGTTAAAAAGGAGGGGGGAAGAGAGCGAGCGAGCAGGGAGAAGATAAACCTTCAGCTGTATGATAATGAGGTCTTGCCACCTTTATGCCAGCCCCTGTCCAGAAGGTTTATGCTGCCCTTCACCTGTAAAAAGAAGGGAAATAACCAGTTGGTGCGTTATTTTTGCAAACACTCTGGTCAAGAGTGTAGCCATTTCTTTAGTGTATGTAACTTATTCCCCAAAAGGCTTTAGAGAATATTCTATTTCATTTTGATCCGGAATAAACCCAGACACACATGTACAGGTGTGGATTTCTGCCTAAACCAGATGGATTTCCATCAACTTTCTTTCAAAAGAGACTTTTGTGTGGAATGATCACGACTGCATTGCAAGATACTAGGAGAACACAACGCAAAATGTCAATTTAGATATGGTCTACCAACAAGGATGGGTAAAACTTGTGCATGCCAGATGGCTGCTGGGGGGAGGGAAGGGGGAAAACTACTTGCCTCGAAATGGATGGAAACTTCTGCCGTTCTTATTTGACTCTAGAAAGTTGTCTTTTTAAAGCCCTGAGTGTCTGTGAATTGCTCGGCGTCGGTCGATTTAATATTAAAATGCAAAAATGATAACGCACCACCTTGCCAGAGTGGTTTCACTTGCGATCTCTTTCACTGTTTGAACCTGTAGGGATTGAGGACTTCAACAATCCCTTCCCCCAGTCCATTGGCACTGCACACATATCGCTGCTACACATCATCATGGGGCTCCCCTTTCTCATCGTGATAAGTTAGTAGAAAGTTTTCGGGTTTTTTAACTTCTAAAAAGTCACCCCCTAGAATTGTGTTTGGCTTAACCCTTTGCCCGAAGTAACGTTACCTATGTGTACGCCCTCCTCTTGATGTAGGAAAGCAGCCCTGGCGTGCCCAGAAAATAGCTGCCAAATTTTTGTGAAATTTCTGTGAAATTTGCTTCCAAAGTAACACGCGCGGGGTGTAACACGCACGGGGTGGCAGCCTGCCTTGGGTGAAATGGCCTGGTGAACAAGTTTGGAAAGGAGGAATGTTCCCGGGTAAGGCTGCTGCTTGCTGCTGATCTCCTGCCCAGCCCGGGTTCCCGCTTCGCTACCAACAGCGTCAACTGTCAAAATCAAATCTGATGCTAATCGCTTCGGTAGGAAATAAAACGGGAGGCCAGATAACATCAGTGCTTGCTAAATGGTAATGAGTGCCTAACCTAGGGGGAACAGAAGGGCGCTGGGGCTCTTTAATTCACGATTGAAAGGCTAGCTGGGTATTGCAGGCTCTAGCAGATGCTAGTATGTGTGTGTTTTGATTTTTGACTTGTATTGGAGGTTTATGAGGCTAACCAGAGCCACCCCACGCATGGCCACTTGGTCCAGCCGCCATCTGGCACAAGCCAGGAGCAGGGCATCGCATTGGTGCTGGAGATCCACAGGCAGCATCTACCAGATGGACTCGCTCTATTCTTCCCCAGCTAATGTAGGTTAAAGCAAGGCAAGCGGATCTCTCGCCTGCCTTTCACAGCTCTGCCAAAGCGCCCTGCCATCCGCCCGACATGCACCTTCACAGATAGAGTTTCACGTCGAATCGGCACGCTCCGGGCATCAACTTCCCTCCCTTGATCAAAATATTATGATGTGGGCGGTGAATGGTCCAGCCCCCTGAAACCTAGCCCCTTTCTTTTCAGCCTGCGGCTCGCCACGACTTTTCATTTCCAACCCTTTCCCAATTGAAGCCCTCCCTCCCCCTCCCCCCATTCTCCTGCCACAGAATGACTACTGCAATGGCATACATTACACACGTTACTCAATCGCATCTCTCCTTCTTCCTGGTAGAACGACACAGATGTGAAATCTTCTCGAAGAGCCCAGGGCAATATATTGTGTTGTGATTGTAGCTATTAAAGAGGTTGTAGTAAAATAATAGATAGGAACTATTATACACCATCTGTTTTGTGTTTACCACACACACATACACCTAAAGATAAAAAAAAACGCAGTAAGTACCATAAAGGCAGCTGGGACCAAAAGTTTGCAGAAGGTAGGTTTGAAAGATAGTCCTTTATAGTTATTTATTCTTTGCCTATATGGTACCAACCATATGGAAGTGTTCAAGATGGGAGTGCTCAAGATAGCACCTGCGTGGGTTGTCTCAGCTGTTTGTTTGCTTGCCCTGATCTAAGATCACGCTCTTGAATCCCTCATCAATTAATCCAAAATAATCCCATATCCTCCTGATTCTGCAGTCGCAATCAGTAACAGAGACTAAAATGAGGAATGTCACCCAATTAAATTTATCTTAGATTTGCAGGCCAATACTCAGAAGTAAATCCATTGAGTTCAATGAGACTTATTCCTAGGCAAGCGGATATAGGATTGCAGCCCAACTGTATGACTTCTCAACAGTTTATTAAGCTTGTAATACTATCCACTGTTACTTGAGAGAAAGTCCCAATGAAAACAGAGTGAGCGTAATTCTGTGTCAATATGCACAGGATTGTACTGTTAGACAATTAAATTTGCATAAATTTGCATACAAATAAAAGTTCTGAAGAATGAAGCATTCTTTGTTTTTGGATAAGGCATTCATTCATAAGCACCATTTTAGAAGAAACATTCCACACAAAAAGTGAAGGTAGCTGTGTTGGTCAAAGGAACAATTCTGAAAGAAAAATACTAAAATCCGTATTAGCATGATACCTTTACTGGACTTTAGCATTCTTCAGTGTGAGAATGTCTTTCACCTGCAGTGTGTGTGTGTGTGTGTGTGTGTGTAAAGATCTATATTAAAAATAACAATGAACATATTTTTTAAAATTGGGGTGATTCATTAGGGAATACCTTTTTAATAAATCAAAAGTTTTCTTCTATGAATCTACTTAATTGATTGCCACCCTAAACACTGCAGTCTTAAATAGAGCCCTCATAAATATGCACAGCACAATTATATACATGCCTACACAGAAGTACACCCCATTGAATTCAATGGGGATTATTCTTAAGTGGGGATAGGACTTCAGCCTTAAAGAGAGAATAAAGAATGTCATTATTCTTTTGCCACCTTGACTATGAGCTTGACAAGTTGAGTAAAAGTTGGTAAAGGCTATATTGAATGTCCCTTTAAAAATCCTGGTTGGAAGAGTGTTTAATCTGGATTAGGTTTGTCTGATTTGGCCTTGTAAATGCCATATAACTGCATTCTATAGGGTTTACACTTATACAATTTGGATAGGAGTTACGGATTACTTATAATCCCCAAAATATAATTTCTTTGCAACCTCAAAATTCTAGCATCTGCTTACTTCTAATGAAATAATAGTCCTCATAATTAATGATTTTATTCAAGTGTGTCTTTGGAGTTATTGGAACACCCAGTACTAAACACTGGAGGTTAAAGATCAGGATTTAGTTGTATTTATAGTATTCTTGTTGAAATCAGTGGGATTTAAATTTGTCATGACTAACAAGGGAGCATTCCAGTTAGTTATAAACCCTGATTGTAAGCATAATTACATGGAAGTCTAATGCTATTAAAATACACAGGACATACCTGCAAGTCTATGCATGTGTTTAGGACTATTAGTATTTATGTTATTCCTACAACATCCTTTTGCATTCTACTTTACACACTATGTAAGATTTAATACCTGATTTAGGCTGCAATCCTTCTCTAAATTAGGTTGGTTGAATATGCATGACATCAATCCAGAAAAAATCTCTTATACTCCATAGAAATCAATGGAACTTAAATTAGTTATACGTTTTTCTGCATTATGACCATCAACTTCAGTGGGATTTGAGATGACAAATTATACAGGATTGTAGTCTTAAAGGTTCAAAGCTATAAATATTAAAAGCTGCCTTGTACTGAGTCGGAACACTGGTCAATCAAGTCCGTTATGTCTACTTTGAGTGGCAGCAGACCTCCAAGGCCTCAGGTCATCAAGGATGTGGGAAATGGTAATGAAAATCTGCTATCAGACTGCTTTGTGCAGTCTGATCCTGTATGTGCCTACACAGAAGTAAGTCCCTCTGAATTAAGATAGATTTGCTCCTAGGCAAGGGTGTATAGAACTGCAGGAGTGTTGCGTAACTCTAAGGGTGCAATCCTATGCACGTTTAGACAGAAAAAAGGTCCTACAACTCCCAACATTCCCCAGCCAGCCATGCTGACTGGGGAATGCTGGGAGATGTAGGACTTTTTCCTGTCTAAACATGTATAAGATTGCGCCCTAAGCATGTTTACTCAGAAGCAAACCCCACTGAATTCAATGGGACTTGCATCCAAGTAAATTTGTTTAAGGTAGCTGTCTCAGTGGAATAATAAGTACTGTTGAAAAATTGAATTTGTTGAACCTAACCTCACAGGCTGGAAGTTTAACAGGTGCTTTTCTGGCAAATGTACAAAATGAAGATATATTGTATGGTCTCCACAAGATGAAGTAAGTAGGACCGTTTACTGTGCAGATTCAGATTATCTAAGGCACTATCTTTTGTGGAAGCTGGTTGTCAAAAGCTATACCATTGTTCAGTGTTTTGTGAAACAAGGTTTATTGCAGGGGTGGGCAACTTGTGATCCTCCAAATGTTGTTAGATGGCAACTCCCATCATCTTTAGCCAAAAGAGCCAAGGTTGAGGGGCCACAGGTTACCCATCTCTAGTCTATTGCTATGTTAGTACTTGACTGCACCATGCCAAAAAATAAATAGATTCAGGCACAGTCCAGGGAGATACTTCAGAGATGCCCATGAGGTCTGGACATAAACCTCCCTTTACTTCCCCAACCTGTTGCCCTCTAGATATTTTGGGCTTCAATTCCCATCAGTCCCAGCCAGGATGGCCAATGGCAGGAATGCTGGGAGTTTTAGTTCACTAGTAGGGGGGGAGGTAGCACTACAGCCATGTCACAAACAGATTTTGAAATACCTCTGAATTGCCATGTGGGAAACTCAGCTGCTGTACAAGAAACACAAGTTCAAAGTCCCACTGGCCATGCGGAGGTAATTGTGCAGTCAGCGGAGGAGAAAGTCAACAGAGGTGAGAACTTAGAAAATGATGCAGAAAGAATTAACAGGATGGAGTCAAAATTTGATCATATAAACTGTTAACCTGAGCACTAAACATAAAACCATTTTGCTATTGGCTTGGGTACTCAGCTGAAGTGGATCAAAGAAGAAAGAAGCTCAGAAGTTTCAGTCCATGACAAGATGATGTGATTTGGCCACAAAAGCAGCCACCTCTATGTAGGCCAGGAAAGTAATGCTAGCAAGTATGGTCTTTCAAGGAAAACTGGGCTGCTTCCAAATGGATATGTGTATTAATGCTAGGCTGTGGCACATAGAATCAGTAGTCCTGACAGGGGAATGGTGTCAATCAATCCCTGTACTGATCACTGAGAGTCCAAACAGACTACTAGGATCAGCACAAAGGCATAAAAACAGTGTTTGTAACACCAGACACATCTTTTTCAAAGGTATTTCCTAATCCAAACTGATGCTATCACTGCTTGGAGAAGCAGCCCTCCGAAAGCCCTCCATTCTGGCAAAGGGCTCTCTGCTTGAACTTGCTCTCTGCCGGCTGTCATGTACTGTATTGCTAGGGGCTAATTTGATCTAGGCTGCTTGTTCGTAGAGGGCATTCCTTTAATTTGGATTTTTGGTCCAGCTCAGCTCAGTGGCAGCAAATTTGCTTGGTTTGCATGCAGAAGGCCTCTGGTCCCTTGCATCTCTGTTTCTCAAGTAACAGGGCTGGAATGGACATCTCTGCCAGAGAGCTCTGGGGCATGGCTGCCACTCAGAGAAGTAGCTTTGATGGACCAATTGCCTGACTCAGTAAAAAGTAGCTTCATATATTCAGTATTGTGGCAGCACCATTCTGTTGAAAAGTACAGGTGCATCCAACAGACTGGCTGCGTTCCGACAACACGTTAGTCAATGGTGGGTTGAGTAGCCAACGCACAGTTGGTTATTTTGCAGGTACTCCCCACACAACATATTCCTACACAACTGTTGGTGGTTGGGGCTGGTGTTGAATGAATAATCAATCCAGCGTTTGACTGACACAGCCCCCTCCTCTCCCTGCTCCCGGTGCTATCCCAGCAGCCATTGTGAGTTCTGCTGGCTGGACTAGAGTGGCAGTCGCCGCTTTAGTTGCTCTTGCCAGGGGACTCTGTAGCCAGCTGAGATAGTCCACTCAACCCTGCAAAATAGTCCACTGAGCCCAACAGACAATACACTAACTAACGGTTGTGAGACTAGTCAATTCTGCAGCAGTTTGTGTTTCTCAATTGGTTATTTTGGCAAAATAGTCAACAGTAAGGTGGTTTTTGCTTGACAGACAATACAATAACCAACCGTTGACTGCTCAACTCACGGTTGAACTTAAACCACCACTGACTAACGTGTTGTCTGAACGCAGCCACTGTCTGCAACTGTTTTGTGTTGCTCCTGTCCTAGGGCTCTTTTGAGGATAGATCAGGATTGGGGGAAGTTGTGGCCCTCCAGATGATGTTTAACTCTATCATTAGTGGAACCCAAGAACATCTGGAGAGCTACAAGTTCCCCATCCTGGGATAGATTATAAGTTTTCCATGCATAACTCTGTACAACTGAAACAATTGGGATTAAATTGATTTTTCGCACACATGCTTCAGTCAGACTGTATCACAGTTTGAAGCATGATTTTCAGGTGGGCAATTTCATTTCCTCCCACTTTTAGATCTCCCAAAGTGACAAAGAGTTCCTCATCCAGGCTATGCAGTGAACAGAAGTTTACTTCCTTTATTTCTCCAGTATGGAAATCATCTTCTTGCAATAGTTACATTTGAACATTTGGTTGTATTTTAGATTGTTACCTCCACCTGCTTTGGCTTTCTTTCTCAATACTACTTTTCTGTTTCCTTGTGGATAGTTACGGTGCAATAAGGCAACTGGCGATACTTAAGGCAACTGGTTATGCTTAAGGTTTCAGCACACCCAGGTAGCCAGATTCTTCCAGGATAGAGAAAATAGCTCTGTAAACAAATCATCGGAAAGGAGTTAGCTAATTGTCTTTCATTCAGGAGAAAAAAAGGATTAAACATGTGTATGGGGTGGGGGCATGAGATTGCTGCTCATCTGGTAGATGGAGGCCTCATCTACACAAAGCAGGATATTGCATTATGAAAGCGTTATGAGAGTGGTATATAAAAGGCAAGAGCCACAGTACTGCTTTATAGCAGTATTGAAGTGCACTGACAACTGTTGGGGCCCATTGACACATACCATATACCGCTTTAATACCACTATATCCTGCTTGATGTGGCTCCTGCCTTTTATATACCGCTTTCATAGTGCAATATCCTGCTTGGTGTAGATGAGGCCGGAGATCTCAGTCTGGCAAATCTGGGGTTAAGTCTCACCTCTGCTACTGATTTACTTGATGGCTTTGAGCAAGTCACCTTATTTCAGTTTCAGTAGTACATGGGAATTGTACTGAGGTTAGGATTGGGGTGAGAATACACAAAATGTCTCTGTAAACCAGTGTAGATACAATAACTGTAGTTCAGCCTTTCCCAAGCTGAAGCCCTCCAGAGATGATGGGACTTGTAATCCCATACCTCTGGAGGGCATTACCTTGGGGGAAGCCAGCTAGCTGGTCACTGTTTTCGTTCACCAAATAAATAAAGCTTGACCATTGCATCAACTGGTGCCTATTTCTGTCCATCCCCTACTCAGATTCAATGCTGCAATCTTCAAGTTGCTTACTCCTGAGCAATCCCTGAAAATAAGCCAGTATTTGGAATATCGCTATGTGCTGACTTCTTTTTGAGCCTTGCCCTATCAAAAACCCTGTAGAACCCCGCCCTCATCCCCCCTGTTCGTATTCTTATTTTGCGATAAGATTTCCCCTTACAAGTACCTAACAACAACAAAAATATGCCTTTCTGTTAAAAACTGCATATTCACTGCAGCGATTTTGGGTCCTGAAGAACTGGAGTGGGAAAGAAAGAAAGAAACACACACACACACACACCCTTTCCCATTTGCTTGTTGTGTTTTCAGCAGCCTCAGAATCCCCACCCCCACCCCGCGCCCGCCGGGAGTATCTCTCTGCGGAGAGAGGGGGCGCCGAGGGGTGTTAAATGTGGTCGATTTGGGAGACAAGTGTTTGGAAATGTTTCCTGCCTTGCACAGAAGGAGGGGAGATTTGCAAACTGTTGCTGCCACATGGCTCCATTCTCATTGTAATGAGGCCGGCGCGTGCCTCATCTGCTCCAGGGGAGCTGCCACGAGCCAGCCAAGCACGCCACGTGCCAACTGGGACAACAAGGCCGCGGCCGGCCCAGCCCCGCCGCCTCCCCAGACACCCGCCGCCGCCGCCGCCGCCGCCACCACCACAAGAAGGCCGGGCAGCGCACAAAGGACACCTGCCTGCCTGCCGCACCCCCGAGCAGCCAGCTTTCCTTCGGAGAGGAGCCAGCTAGCCTGTCTTTGGACCGGGCACGTGCCATCGCGCTAAGGCCCAGCGCGCGAAGACAGTCGCGTTGCTGCATTTAGGAGGCCGCCCCGAGCCGGGCTGGTTGTGGGGCAGGGAGGGGTGGGGAGGGGCTGGGGCGACGCCGGAGGCGGAGCGAAGCGGAGGCGGGCGGCGAGGTGAGCTGCCTTTGACTGGAGACAGTCCGAAACTATAGCCGCCGCCCCCCACCCGCCTCCTTCTCTTGTCTCGCGGCTCGTTGCGCGCTTTCTTTGTCCTCCTTCCTCGGAAACTCGCGTGGACATTTTAAGGCGTGTTTGTAGGTCCCAGTGTAGTTTAGGGGCTCGACTGTCGGACTAGGATTGGGGAGATCCGGGTTCTTGTCCTCGACTCGACCAGGAAGCTCACTGGGTGATACTGGGCCAGTCCTTGACTCTCAGCCTAACCTCCCTCATAGGGTTGTTGTGATGATCCTATGAAGAGGGGAGGATGGGTATCTTCGAGAAAAAAAGGTGGGATATAAATGTACCAAAATAACTAAATAACTAAATAACAACACGTTTGCAGCCGAATCCTCTCAATCTTTCCCACTCACTTCAGCGAGACTCACCCGCATGTAAGTGACTGCAGCCTTGGAGCACTAGGACAGTCAGAGCGCTTTGGATCTGCAGAACGCTCCCCCCTTTTTTCTTTTGTTTTATCGACTTTCTTGTATTTCATCTCCGAGGTAATAGGCAGGTTGCTCCGACCCCCATTTTACAGATGGGCAACTGAGTCTGGGCGAGAGCGCCCCGTCCAAGGCCACAATGGTTTGGAGGCGGGCTTTGCAACCCTATACAGTAGATCTATAAAGTAAATGGCCGTTTTTTATTGCCAATATTTGGGGCCAGAGTACTTACAGAGGGCAGGAATGTGTGCGTTTGAAAACGCGACCTACCAGTGGCATATTACTGTCGCTACTGCTTCGCATTGATGTAGCAGGATTCGTGTGCCAGGCGCTGGCTGTACACAACCTCCTGAAAGCAGAAGGCGGGACTTGCATCCACAGGACCCGAAGATCCAAGCTGACTCTCTACAATGATCCCCAAGCCCATTTCCTTCCAGGTTTAATAGGATTTACATCCAAGCCACATGTGTAGAATTTGGGCTTCCGGCGAATTGCACATTACTTGTACTAGGCGCTGCACGCAAAATCAAAGTGAGGGTTTGTTATCTACGCTGGACTATCCCGGCGCGGTCACTGCCAGACCCCCCCCCCCCCCCCCAATATGTATCTCCCCTTTCCAAACAAAACTTGGAGCGCCAAATGGTAGCAAGTGAAGAGAAAGCTGGTTGGGTGTGGAGCTGGGTTGGACTGGACTCCGTTAACAATCCATGGGCGTCCGTCTTCTCTCGCTATTCAACGTTTAACCCATCAAACAAGGCCTTTTTCTCTGAAAAGGTATAACGATTACTATTGACTCCTCGGTGCCAAATCGATGGCTTCCTTTCCATACAAATGCCTGTTTATGCCTTGACGTTCTCTCCCATCTGTTTGGTAGCGAACACCTGCCATTCAATAAATCGATTTTTCAATTTAATGTAACAGCTTCGCAGGACATTCTTTCTCCACCCCCCTCCCCTTCCTTCCTTCTTTATTTCTTTCCAGGCCAGATGCCGCAGCAGCTCCCGTTCTCCCCTCTCACTCCAAGCTAGCTCGGGGCCCACCGACCCCATCGCTTCTCCATAAGCAGAACCGGAACAATCTGCCCGTTTGCGCCCAACAGGCGACGCAAGCAGAAGGTGCTACTGACAAACGGAGCTGGCTGGCTTCGGCTCGCTTCCTCCGATCCGCTACTCTTTTTCTGCAGGTTTTTCAGAGCTGCCCAGAATTCCTGTCCCCATCGCCAACCCCTAACAACTTTGGTCGGTAATTAATATTTTGTTAAAGAGATGCCGGGACGCCAACTTGCTTGGAAATCTATCTATCTATCTGAGCTTCCTAACGACGCTGTCGCCTAATGCCAGCGTTTACACACAAACGAGAGAAAGGCACTCTGCACATGCACAGAATGCTCTTTTTTTGCTACATATGTTTCAGGGCATTCACAGAGATTCTGGGGCTGAGCCTGGGCTCAAATTAAACCCTAATGGACTCCCTTTGGTTAATTGGGGTGTGAGGGCGGGGCGCTCTGTGCAAAACAACATGTAAGACTTCACACCAACTCGTCTGTCCTGGAGGCTGGAGATGTTGTTTTACATAAGTATGGATTTTAAGCACGGAGAAACAGGACCATCATCTCCAGCTACGATCTTCAGGGAAACCAGCATTCTGACGCATGGGACCTCCCCAGGGATGAAAGTTGGACATGAACGACTAGAGATCGTCCTGGAAAATAGGAAAATGAACAGCTATTAGCCAGTGGAGGCTGGTGGCTATGATGTCAGTGGGGCTGTGAATCCGCTCCGGGTTTCAATCCGAACTAGAGCACCTTGGATAGCCCCTTTAGAGTTCTGACTGAAACCCGGAGTAAATGGGTTCAGCACCTTGGACAGCTCCTTTAACATTCTGGCTAAAACCCAGAGTGGATCTATAGCCCCAATGACATTGGAGTAATCTGCCTCTATTGCTATTAACATAAGATCATACAGCCCCATCTAGTCCAGCATTCTGTTCCCACAGTGGCCAACCAGATGCCTCAATGGGAAACCCACAAGCAGGACACGAGCACAATAGAACGCTCCCTCTCCTCCAGCAATTGGTATTGAGGAGCAAACTGCCTCCAATACTGGAGGTAATACTGGAGTAAGCACGATACTCAGGGAACAGGTCCGAGGATGACAGGCAGTGAGGCCCCAGTTAGCAGTGTTGAGTTTGGACCTGGCGATTCGGGTTAAATTCACCGACTGACAGCCTCAATTTCCATCTGCAAAATGGGAACAATAGCGATATGTTACTATCAACTGTACAAGATCTTGTGAGGGTAAATACTGTCGAGGTCGTAAACGTTTTGCATAGCAAAATGCTGTAAAAGGGAAATTAAAAACAAATGAAACAAAGTATTGTTAGTAAGAATACCACTTCCAACCCTACTAACTACTAATCTCTCTAAAACCTGAAGACGAGACGTTTTGTGCTACCTTAGAAACTTGTTGACTCCGAAGGAACTCCACTAAGGGCTCATTCCTATGCATGTTTAGCCAGGAAAAAAGCCCTACAGCCATACTGGCGGGGGCATTTGGGCAGTTGTAGGGCTTTTATTTTCCAGTCTAAAAACGTTTAGGATTGCACCCTAAACTCAGTGGACCTTATTCTCACGCAAGTGTGCATAGGAGGAATGTGTAACCTAGTTGGCTTACTTTCGATCTGCGATGTCTTTTAGTGCTAGTCCTCCAAACAATCCTGCGTATTTGGTTATCATCATTCCTGTTTTACAGATGGGGAAAAATGAGATAGAAATTTGACCAAAGCCACCCACTGACTCCCTGGCAGAGACGCGTGGGTCGGAATACAGGTCCAAAGTCCAGCCCTGTCTGCTCTAGGTCGCTCTTTTGTCAGAGACAGTGGAAGCTGGTGGCTCCGATTTCGGTGGGGCTGTGTATCCATTCTGGGTTTCAGTCAGAACCAGCCAGAACTCTAAAGGAGGTATCCAAGGTGCTGAACCTTCCTAAAATAGTTTCAGCACCTTGGATAGCTCCTTTAGAGTTCAGCCTAGTTCTAACTGAAACCCAGAATGGATTCACAGCCGCACCGAAATTGGAGCCACCAGCCTCCACTGGTCAGAGACATATTGAGATGTGACTGATCTCATCCCCCTCCGTATTACTAGCACTCCGTATTACTCGGCGGGGGACACTTCGTTAGACCGTTACTTGAAATGTCCGCGGCTAGCTGCGAGTTAGCCAGCCTTCACCACTTGGGAGACCACATGGGTGGGAGTGCTCGTTGTTCTTTTACTTTGTACACCAGCTTCCCTCAACTTGGTGTTCTGTCGTGCTGGACTTCAATTCCAAGCAGCCCCAGATAGCATGGCTGCCTGGAAGAATGCTGGGAGTTGTAGTCCGACACAACTGGAGGGCACCAGGTTAGGGGAATTTGTTTTACACCCAGCGTTCTAGACCAGGGGCCAAAACGTATTCTTTTTTACTCTAGAGTAGGCTCAGCCCTCCCCCTCCCCCAATCCGGATCGCCACCCTAGGGTGAGGAAAGGGACTCAGGAGGGCTTTTAGGATCCGGATCGCCCCCTGCACCACTCTAGAGTGCTGCTGCTGATAATAACAACAAAGATGCTAGACACAGATTTAAAGTCCTATGTGTTTTGAGACCATGTTAACACCGGGATGGGTCCGGAGCACTCTGGCCTGGGTTGCGCTGTCTGGACTCCTCCCCATCCCCTTGCCAAACCTGTGCGAGGTGTCTCCTCCAGATCTGGCTGTATAATCCAGTGGAGGTTGGTGGCACCTATTTCAGTGGGGGCAGTGAATCCGCTCTGGTTTTCATTCAGAACCAGACAGAACTCTAAAGGAGCTATCCAAGGTGCCAAATCAATTTTGGGGGACAGGGTTCAGCACCTTATACAGCTCCTTAGAGTCCTGACTGGTTCTGACTGAAACCCAGAGCAGATTCACTGTCCCACTGAAATAGTCGCCACCAGCCTCCAGTGGCATAAGCGCTGGTCGCTCCTCCGAGGCGCTGTGATGATCACAATTCCCTTTTGGGCAGCATTAGCTGCTGGATGATGCGCGCAGTGCAGGAGTTTGTTCCTTTTGGGCGACGCGGCCCGCTCAATAGGAGCAATAATGATGCCTTTCTTGGCGCCGGATTATCTCCCCGCCAACCCTCCTGGTTATCATCGCTCGTGACTCCTCTCTTCTGTCTTGTTCTTGCCGCTCGCTCCCAAGTCTGCCGCCCTTTATCTGACAGCTCGCTAAACACGGGGACAAAAGAGGCAACGTGTTGAATGGTCGTCGGGGGAGGCTGCCTGCCGGCGTGAGAGGCTGCCAACAACTCAGGTAGGGCCGCCCCAGCAGCAGGGGGTGTCCAGCTGGGCAGCAAAATTCAGCTGCTTAACTACAGGCTTTTTGAAAGTTTCTGCAGCGCCAAAAATCAACGCGGAGCGCAAAGCTCTGGTGGATCTGGCTTTTTGTTTACCCCTCCCCCCACTTCCCTTTGGAAGTCTCCCATGGCTGATTGGCTACACAGAACTTCAAAAGAGGCCCCTTGGACGATTTGATTGGGTTACCCCCCCCCCCTCATAGGTGACCCCCATTGACGTGCATGTGACTTCCAGGTCACTCACCACAGGGACTTTTTCTAGGAGGTGACTGTGCAGTGTCTTTCAATAGCTGATGGAGAGGATGAATTTGGAGTAACGAAAGCATCACATGGCTTTACACAGCTTGGGACAGCAATACCTGATGGAATGCGTCTCCTGACATCATCTAAGGGTGCCTCCTTCAAAGAACTTGGAAGGTGGCTTCAGGGGAGAGAGTCTTCTCAGTGGTGGCCCCCCAACTGTGGTATGATCTCCCCAATGAGGCCTGCCTGGCACCAACACTGTTATCTTTTTGGTGCCAGGTTAAGACCTTTCTCTTCTCTCAGGCATTTGGCAGCATATGATGAGGTTTTAATCAGATCATTTTCTTTTTATTGATTGTTTAAAATTGTTTTAGATATAGTCTCAGTTGCTGTCTGTTTATATTTTTGTACTTAACTGATCTAGATGGAGAGGCGGGTAAGAAATAAATCGTTATTATTATTATTATTATTATTATTATTTTTAAGGATTTAATCTTTGTAAACCACTCAGAGAGCTTCAGCTATTGGGTGGTATAGAAATGCAATGAATGAATGTATTGAATCCCATTGCTGTCAAGTTAGAGAAGCAGCCTTAGTCAATTGGTACACATTCTCTAGATGTTTTGGACTGCAACTCCCATCAGCCCCAACCAGCATGGCCAATGGTCAAGAATGCTGGGAGTTGAAGTCTGAAACATCTGCAGTCCATCAGTTTGGGGGGGGATTTGTATAGACGTGTGTTGGACTACAAAGCCATTTTTCTAAGCCAGTGTGGTCACTGGTCATTCTGACTGGTGTGTGTGATGGAAGTTGTAATCCAACACATCTGGAAGGCATCAGGTTGGGGAAAGCTGCATTATAGATATTTTCTACACAAGGTATATTTTCTCATGTCACAGTATTGTCAGTAGAAGATAGTCTTAAGTCCTGTGACCCCACTTATGGCTAGCAGTGCAATCCTATGCATGTTTGACAGAAAAAAGTCTACAACCAGTGGTTGCTGGCACCCATTGGAGCTGGTGGGGCAGAGGGTAGGACAGATACTCAGTCTTCTACTGAGATTGGGCAGTGGAAGATCATGCTGTGCATTCGAGCAAATGAACCTGGTTGTGGCGGGATTTCTTTGCCACATGGGTGGAAAAGAGGCAGTGGGTCGCCACCCCATTAGTCCCAAATATAGAGGTCTTTGCCTACAACTCCCAGAAAACCTGGAAGTTGTATGACCTTTTTCTATGTAAAACATGCATAGGATTGTTCCCTAAATGTCTAAACAATTCTACTATAGTTGGGAGAAAGGATTGCTAGTATTCATGATATGCCCACATACATGGGTTAGAGAAGAATCATAGAGCAGAATCATACTACTGCTCTCCAGAGCAAAGAAGAAGAGGCTTCTGTAAACATCACTGAGAAAGTAAGCAAACACCTACACACAAGGAGGAGATATGAGCAGGCTCAAGGAAACCCAGGTGTTGGCAGCATTAGTGCTGTGCTGAAGATTTCTCCCACAAAATTTTTGACCATTCTCATCCAATTTGATAGAAAAGAAATTGCTTTGGAAAAGAAATGCAAAGGAGAAGAAATTTAGGTGAAATTCTTATGGCATTGATTCAGGATTCTTCTACTTACCTTACTTAGGAGACAGCTGAGATGTGTGTGTGTGTGTGTGTGTGTGTGTGTGTCCTGTCTTTCACTGTACAATAATCTCTCTGACAGCCTGTAGTCTCCTTGGTTTTCCGCACTTCCCGCCCAGGGGAGGACATCATGAATTTATTCCTCCCATAGGGGCCTTTTCAGATCAGGAAGTGCAGGCAGCCTGGGAGACTGTAGAGCAATGGTGAGATGTGTAATAGAAAGAAAAATATAGACGGTAACCTCAGCCACATTACAGTGATTAGTTAAGGTCAAAAACATCACCAAGGCACATTCAAAATAAATTCTAAAATTCTCTGAGAATGAGGCAGAAAAATAAAGGCCTGTTTCACTGGGAAAGAAAACTTTCAGGAAATTCGTGAGATTTTACTTTTTTTACCTCCTTGAAATAAAAGGACACTTTTCAGATTTTTCACCACATTTTCTTCACCATGATTTTTTTGTGGTGGCTGCCTCCCCTCCCCTCAATGCCCTGGAGTGATACTAGGTATATGGGGCATTGTATAGGATGCAAAATGGATGCCAGGCTGCCAACTCAGTTGATGGTGTTGCCACTTGCAGTGGCAATGGGGGGGGGGGGGAACCCAAACCCTTAGGGAAAAAAAAAGAAAAGAAAGAAGCTGTTCTGCAACCCTTGCCAATGGTGAAGTCTATCTGTGGGGAATTGTTGGAGAACTTCTCCTCTTCCTGGAGAAATTCAGTGAAATTGTCCCCCCGATTTCTCTGCCCACAAATAGGGTGGAGAATTTTGAGAGGCCTCTTGTGCACAGCTCTAGGCAGAACACATGCAAAAATCTTTAGAAAAAGAAATCTAAGGGGGCAACCTAACTCCCCAAAACAGCCCAAGGAGGACTGCACATGCTCAGTAATCATGGGATGCTGATGGGCTGTTGGATGGGTGGGTGAGTGGAATGGAAAATCACTGAGGGATGGAATACAGCAGTGGAGCCTAGCGGCTCTGAAGTTAGTGGGATGGTGAATCCACTCTGTTTCAGTCAGAATCAATCAGAACTCTAAAGCAGTTTTCCAAGATGGATAGCTCATTTAAAGTTCTGACTGGTTCTGGCTGAAACTCAGAGTGGATTCACCACTCCACTGACATTGGAGCCACCAGCCTCCACTAGAATAGAGAAGCTAGCATCCTGAACAGGAATCATTCCACACCGCAACTTTTTGTTGCAGGTCCCATTTGTCTCTCGAACCAAACTCTCAGCATTCTTACAAACTATGATTATTGGGACTCTTTGGGAGAAGTCATAACATTAATATAAAACCAAGACATTTGCATTGGGGATTTGCCCCATAAGGGCTCACTGCCAATCTATGTCAATGGTGAAACACTCAGATGAGCATTTCATCTCAAGCAGAAGGAATAATACCACCACAGTCACCCAGTTTGTGGGCTGGCGGGGGTGGGGTGGGAAGAGGCTGCCATGGTCCATAAAACTTCAATTCTCCCAGGCATTTGATAGTATATGATGGGGCTTTTAAATGTTTTATCAGGTCCTGGTAGATTTATCGGCTTTTGTTTTAAACTGTTTTCAAAGTATTTTATATTTTTGAATGTTAAACATTTTATATTACATTTTATCATCCAAAGAAATTTGGCTATTGGGCAGTATAGAAATGTAATGAATGAATAACTGAATTCCTATTATTGGATAACACAGGAGCTACTTCGCATTTAAACAAAAAACAAAAAAACTTCCAGTTGACTTACTTTCTACTGCTCCTGTTGGATCACCTAAATCAGGAAGAACCATGAAAGCATCGTGAATTCTACCATGCCAGTGCCCAATTTTATCCAGCAGTTAATTTCTAAAAAGAGAAATGCCAGAGCCAGAACCTGCCTGGAAGTGGTGGAAGGAATAGTGTTCTGTATGTACTCCGAGGCATTTTCTTTCCTAGCACTTTACATGTTCCACAGCTGTGGGCAGGGGGCCCTGGCTCAAATTAAACCAGTGTTATCCAGTAATAGGAATTTAGTAATTCAGCAGAAAAAAGTAATTGAAATGTCACAGAATGTTGGAGCAAGTCATCGTTTGAAATTGTCTGTTGATCTTGCGTGTGGAGAAGAACAGTGTGTGAGCTCAGGTTTACTGAGATTTTCTCAGTTTGCAAGTTTTTATTCTAAAATCGGAACATCTGAAAGGATAGGCCAAGAATGGGCAAAAATGAACAGAAATTAAATAGATACTATAAACTCCAACAGTTAGCTTGCCATCTGGCTGCAATGCTTGACACGGGATTACTATTCATTATTTATCCCCAGTCATTAATAATAAATCATGAAACCTATATCCCACTGTATACATTCACGTTTGCTATGCATTCACCATCATATTATGTATATATATATATATATATATATGCATAGATTTGCCGAGCATCTTGGGGATAGGTGTGACTTCTAGTGTTGCAAAGGTCTAATTTTGCATTGCTTGACCTGCAAAACCAGCAGAGAGGGAACGAACGGCATCAGAGAACAATGCTATTCTGATCTACCTTGAGCTCACAGTTAAGTCCAACAATATTCTGTCCATTGGACCGCACTGGCAGGGCTGGTGTCAAGGATTGCCATGGTCAGTCACCTGCCGAGGGCCCACACCCCAGCAGGGAACTTACTGGCCACAAACCCCTGGACCAGCTCCTCCTCTTCATCATTGCAATGTGCTTGTTCACCCGCCTCTTGCTCTGTTCCAGACAATAGTGGTGGTGGTGTGAAGGAGGAGCAGTGAATGCCACTGCCTATTTGCTCATTGGCACTCTGCCTGGCAAAGAAGCAGGTGGTAGCAATGATGAGGAAGAAGAGCAGAAAGAGGAGGAGCTGGCAACAATGCCAGTAAGAAGGTAGACTCACTGAGGGAAGGGGTCCACTGAGGGTGCCTTGTCCATGAGCCCTCCAAGACCTGCAGCTGGCACTGCATACTGGCTACCACCTGCCATCTTTCATTTGCCCATTGCCTTGGTTGATGGATTCACTGGGTGATCTTGGGCAAAAAAATTGTTCTTACTTTGATTTTATTTGATATTCGACTCCTCGTAAGAGGAGGAGCCATGCTTGATCAGACCAAGGGTCCATCTAGTTCAGCATTCTGTTCACACCATGGCTGACCAGGAAACCACAAGCAGGACATGGTACAACAGCACCCTCCCAGGATTGCCAGAGTGATTTAAAAAATACATAAAACAACCCTCCCCCTTAAAACATTAAACAGTAGAGTAGGTGGCATTTCAGTGTTAAATCAAAGTTAAAACTAACTCTGAAGGTTGGCACAAATAAAAAAAGTCTTTACCCAGAGCTAAAGGTAAAACCCAGCACCAGTTGAGCCTCTGTGGGAGAAAGCTGTAGATGTGGGGTACCACAAACCTAAGCACAGACAAGTATATCTATACTATATAATTGAAACGAATATAACTGACACGGCTTCCTCCAAAGGATCGCAGTTTTGTGGGGCTGCTCAGACTTCTTTTAATTTTAATTACATTTTTATTATTTTCGCATCCTGCCATTCCTCCAATGAGCTCAGAGCAGCTTCATTAAAGATTGCTATCCACTTCCTAGAACTCTAGTTCCCAGACTTCCTTGGCTGGAAGCCATGATAGATATGCAGGTCTGAGCCAGGTTTGGATTTGAAGTGCTGGATTGTTCCCACATTCTCTATGGTAATCTCAGCATAACCTGTATTTGCAGAAGAAGGTATCAAATCTACCTGTGGCAATATTACTTCTCTGGGACAAGGATGTGTTTAGTGGCCTCCTATCCCTTTTTAAATATCTGACTTGAACTTCATAGGGGTGCATCTTTATGTTGCCTCAAAAGTCTCCTTTCATTTTTGATACCTCTCAAGCACAGGGCTTTATGTAAGTAAACAAGCACTTAGTTTCCTCCTTACAGCTCTATAGCTAAATATTGCCTTGACAGGGCCAGGAAAGAAGATCAGTCATGGGTGCTTTGCTTCAAGATGGTAAAAAGGTATATAAATATAGCTCTATCATCCTGACACTGGGCAACATGCAGGATTTAAAAATACCTGCTTTGGCACTGGCCTAGTTTTGTGCTGAGTGAGAAGCAGAAAGTTGGCCTGCATCCCATTTGCAATCACATTCTGCCATCACCTCCCTCTCCCTTCCCCCAAATTAACAAGAACTTGTAGGACATTTTCCAGAGTAAAACTCAGGAAGTGGAGTGTATAAATAAAATACAATTACTAACCCAAAGGTGCTACTGAGTGTCCTGTCTCAGTTTGCTTTTGTTTTGATTTTTTTTAAAAAAAAATTCAGCTCAGCTGTCCTTCCTGTATTTCTTCCCTCTGTTTTTCCTGTCATGCCCAGTTACCACTTCTCTATTAAGCTTGCTGAACCTTTTCTCATGTCACTTTCACATTCCTTTTCTGAAGGAATCCACGCTGGTCCCTTCTGATGGTCTCCCCCTTCTACCTGGCCCTCTGTCTTCACAATGCTCTGCCCCTTGCTTGTTCAGTGTGATTCCAGTCAAATGAGATTCTATTAAGGACACCTCATGGGTTGTGGAGCGGAGCTATTGGAATGAATGGGATGGCAGTTAAGTGAACAATGGATACAACCCAGTAACATTGTGCATGTATTAGAAAAGAACACTCACCTGAATTTTCCTCCCCACAAATACACAAGCACATACTGGGAAGAGTCTCTCATGGCATTCCAAAGTGAGGAGCTGGTGTTTTCTCTAGAGAATAGGCCTGCACTTAGCTTAATTGCTAAAGGCAGCTCTTTAATGGACATTGATGGCTAGGAGATGTTGCATAAATGAGCAGAATGAGCAACCTGCCTGGGTGGGGCTAGAGAGAAAATGTCTGGCAGGTGGAATGCTAACTATGTGTCAGTAGCCGTCACAGGTGATGGAAGATAGAGTTTTGCAGTTGGCTGATGAGATGGGGTGTGCTGTCTGCTTCTGGGGAAATGATACTGCTCCAAAGACTAGCATTATCTGTCTTGGTGCTGGCCTGCTACCCGCTGTTTAACTGATGTATATGTAAATAAATGAATATTACAAAAACATTCACAAGTCTCCAGTACTTACAAGGTAATTCTAGCCTTAACAAAGGTTGTTAATACTCACTTCCTGCAATCGGAATGTGTATGCATGTCTTGGTTTATTGTGCTTTTTTGTCCCCCTTTCATGACTTTTTTTTTCAATCAGGTGCAAAATGGCTGAAGAATGGAGATAGTGAGCTGAAGAGAGGGTGGACATCAGAGTGCAGAAGTAGCAGTAGGAGGGGGTAAGTCTAGAAGAATGTGTTATCCTCAGTGATAATTCTTGTATCCATTGCAATAAATGCAATAAATAATACTTGATTGGTCCACTTCAGAAAAATGAAACAGGAAACTTTTTGGAGGATCAACTGCTGAACACACACACATGGGTATCTATAATTACACCTGGGTTAAGTGCAATATTAGCAAAACAGCTAGCACAAGCAACACCTAGCCTAAAGAATTCATAAGGCATGCAATGCCTTGTGGAAGGGCTTGTGGAATGAACAGCCTGGGCAAACAGAATTAAAGTATTGGATGTGATGGAAACAGGCGTCTGCAAGCAGCAGAAACTTTGTGCTAGCAGAATAGCACCACTGGATGCAACCCACTATCATTGGGGTAGTCACACATAACAGTGGCAGATCCTGAGTTAATCAACACACAATGTTCAATAGCTAGTGCCAGGCATGTTCGTCAGCCTTTTGGAATGTTCAACGTGACATCCAAACACATACACTATGGCTGAATTCGGACAACACGATAGTCAATGGTGGGGTAATAATCAACTTTACAGTTGTTCATCTAGGGGGTACTCCCCACACAACATGGTAATAAATAATCAACTGTGGTGTGGATTAGGATTAGCACTGAGTTGACTATGGCAGCATTCAGATGACACGATAGTCAATACAGCTGATGATTGTCCCCCCCCCCCCCGTTGCTTAATGTGTCGTCCGAATTCAGCCTATAAGTTATCATGGGCTAAACAACCATCAGTTAACCTACAGTTAGTAGTTGTTAACTGTGGGTTGTTTCACCCATGATTAACCTACGATGTCCAGATTTGGATGTCACATAGATGATCCAGCAAATCGTGGGTTAATTATTTAACCAGTAATTTGCTACTGTTATGTGCGAACCTGCTCATTGAAACTGAACATTTTGGCTAAGCTCTATGCATGCCCCATTTAAGTTGAGTATTCAAGACTATGACTGAGTTGGAACATGCCATAGGGTTTGAGCCTATCTACACTACTGCTTTAAACCAGTTATAACAGTTTCAAACTGGTTAATAACCATTATTAACTGGTTTAAAACGGCCATAAACCATTTTAAAGCAGTAGTGTAGATAGGCTCTTTGTTGCCTTAGAGGTGCTTCATACACGATAACTTTCCTACTTGAACAGAATTTCCATGTAGGAAATTGTGTGTTTATGGCATCTACTCTGTCATGGATACAAACACAAACACGCACACATGTCTATTTCATTACATACATTGGTGGGGGGGGGGGGAGTGGACATGGTAGCATGCAGCTTCCCATTGCCTGTACTTGCCAATCTGATTTTGTCAAATTGGTGAGAAGGTATATACACAGTGTACATGGCTTTTCCTCCATGAAGCTGATATCCAAGCAGGAAAAATTGCCCAGTGTGGAAGCCCTTTATTGATATTATTCACAAGGAAAAGCCAGGCACATGCTTAAGAATGGGGCAATAATGTGAGCTTGTAAGAATGCAACTGTGTCAATTCAAGGTTACTCATTAAATAGACTTCCTCTCTAGCTGCTTACAGATGTGGGAAGTGCTAGAATTAGTCTACGTGAAAGATGGAATATTTGGCAGCAATAGGGATCTTAAAAAAAACAACACAACGGCAAATAACAAGTAAGGGAAAACAAGGGGTGTGAATTAGATGCTCCTCAGTAGAGTCTCTTTCCCCTCTGAGCTAAAGGAAAGTGTAAGGGTATTTCCTGAGAAGGAAGAATATCACATTAAAAATGTCCTTCCTTAAAAAAAAAAAAGTAGATACAAAACTCCCTAAAAGTTGAAGATTTCCGGCTTTGAAAGTGTCTGGTACTGTCCAAAGGGACATACTGATTACAGCCTTCAGAGCACGTAAGTCGGCAGACTCTGGGGCACAATGAGCACTTTTTCACATTACAAACTCAGAGCAGAACAGCATGTTACACCAGGAAATATGGGCTCCATGTTTGCTGGAGAGTTTGCTGAATAATTTGCGACTTGCCAAAGGTTTGGGTTTCTGCAAAAATGTATTTTCTGAATGTGGGGGGGGGGGGGGGAGGCAGAAATGGTGTTTGCAGGAGAGAATCAGTGGCCACTATTTTCCCCATTTTCCTGGCAAAGTTTTCTCTGGCGATCCCCCTCCTCACAGGCAACAGCCCCTGGTAAGCTTACCTGGCTGCAACGGTAGTGTTCCGAGCCAGAGGAGACTGGTGGCTCTCATGTCAGTCGGGAGGTGAATCTGCTCTGGTTTCAGTCAGAAACAGTCAGAATTCTAAAACAGTTTTCCAAGGTGCATTTTGGAGAGCTCCTTTAGAGTTCTGACTGGTTCTGACTGAAACCCAAAGCGGATCCACCACCCCACTGACATCGGGGCCCCCAGGCTTCATTGTTCCAAATACTGCTGGGCAGCTGGTTCTAGTAGCTATGCTTTCCATTTCCCCGCAGTGTCCAAGAGCATGTGAAAGTGGAAAGGGTGTCTAGATCCAGCTGCCTGGTATTATTATTATTAGTATTAGTATTAGTATTTATATCTTGCCTTTTTCCCAGGGCTGGGACTCAAAGCGGTTCACAAAGTTTAAGCAAGCTGGTATTGCTTGGATTGACAGGCCAGGAGGAGCAAAAAAAGTAGAATGGCCAAGGCAGTGGACATCATCAATGGGCCCTGCAGCTTCCTAACGATGCCAGGTGTTAATGTTGGCTCTGATTTTCTCCCAGCTGAGACCAGATAGAAGCCTCCATGTTCACATTATTCAGCAAACAAAGGGTTGTTTGGAGCTTGTGTTTGCTGGTGAAAAGTGTAGCTCTACCCATAGTTCTACAGCCCAATTTGAGGCCATGGTAAATTTGTGAGTGTGATTTTTGAGATGTAAGAATGTTGGAGAAATCTGCAATGGAGTCAGACAAGCTTGGATTTCTATGAATCTGGCCTGTGGATTCTGCAATAGACTGGCTTTTCTTGAGTTGCATGGATCTTGCACTTACGGACTTTTTTCTTTTCTTTTCTGAATTTTACACAAATTTAGTCATATAAAAATACCTAAAATAAAAAATCCATCAGCTGAAAATGCACATTTTCCCCTTAGGCCAAAACATCAATTGTTTTGTGCACTTGCAAGGAGAGGTGGTGGATTTGTGCATTTTTGCAAGTGCAAATTCACACAAATCCGAATTAGCACAAATTTCGGAGATTGGGGGGAAAAAATCTGATTCCATCAACAAGTAGACAACACAACAAAAGGTACCTGGCAATCTGTCAAAATGCAGACATAATGGATTTCACAAAATCAATACATTCTTATTGAGAAGTACAAATTCAGCAATATTTATTGAATCATTCCATTAAAAAAAATGTGCTAAGTACTTTACAGGCCTTTACCTGGGATAAAGAACTGCCTTACTCAGTCAGATCAATGATCAGCAAATTAAAACCACCTCAGACAAAGGTGATAAAACCATACAATATATACAACAGAACCAAATAGTCTTAACCATCAACACAACGCAATATCTCCCCCCCCCCAAAAAAAACAAGCAACAAGGTGATCCAGGAAATAGGACATAGCAGCAGATCTCACGTAGTAACTCTCAAAAGGCCTTTCTGGAAAGTTTTTTTACATGGTTTTTTAAAAACAAACAAACATGGGATTTAGAAGTCAGCAGCAGAGCGGCTGTATGGAGTAGGGCTGTGCACGTATCCCCCAATCCAATCTGGATCCCGATCTGGGATGTCCGGATCGGGCGCGATCTGACCAGTTTGGGATCAAGCCCAATCCGATCCACCTCGGATCTGGATTCGGATCCGCTCTGGGTCCATGCAGAGCCCTCCTTCTTGCTTTTCCTACTCCCTCCCTCCCTCCCTCCCTCCTTCCCTCCCTCCCCCCAATTGCCCTGCTTACCTGCTGCCTCCTCCGCCATCGTCCTGCCGTTGTCTTCCATCCTCGCTGTGGGCCACCGTATTTCCTGGTCGCGGCGGGTGATGACATCACCCGCCACGACCAGGAAATGCAGCGGCACACAGCAAGGACGGAAGATGATGTGGAGGATGACGGGGGACAACGAGGAGGAGGCTGCAGGTAAGCAGGGTGATTGACGGAGAGAGGGAGAGAGCGGGGAGAGCAGGAGGGAGGGCTCTGCATGGACCTGGAATGAATCCAGATCGCAGATCTGATGTGGCCTGATTAGGGCCCGATCTGATCCAGTTCAGATCGGGGCTGGATCAGGCTGTATCGGGCCAACCCGGTCTTGATTCGGGATCTGGCTCCAGATCTGGTCATTGCCCTAGTATGGAGTCTATAGTATCAGGGCTACAGAAAAATCCCCAGTTCTGGTAGAGGCTGATCCTTTCAAGAGGAAACAAATTTTAAAAATCATTTGATGAACACACCCATTTTCTTTTTGAATGATTTTTTTAAAAAATGTGTCAGCCTGTGCCCAAACAAGTCCAGCTTTTTACTGTTTTTTAGCCTCAGTATGTTGATGGACGTAAGAGAAGAATGAACAGCCTTCACCCTCATGAAATGCAGAAACTCTACAAGATCCCCAAAGTACAGTGAATATAACCCAGCAGCAGGAAATTCCCATCGTTAGGGGGTTTGCTGATCTCACTTTCATTGGAAAATGGCAGTTGCCAATTGCATCATATCAATGAATATGATGCCCAAACCAAACATGGTATAAATTAGCCTACTCTCATTTGTTTCATGAAGAGTATTGTTCCTCTTTTATTCAATGACCTTTTTGTTCCTTTACATCCTGGACCAAGCAAATGTCATGGTTCTAGCTGAGCCCTGAGCGCAGACAATAGCTTATTCCGTCTATTCTGCTCACAGAGCTGTAGGAACGGTTAGCCACTTTGTCATGCAGAGACTGGAGGTTGTTTAAAGCAACTTTTCCCACCATTTAGAAAGAGGCTGAATCCTGAGAGGAAAACCCTGTCATAATAATAATCCAGATCCCATTGAAGGTTTTTTCCCTTTTCAGCTTTATGATTTGGGTGGGGCTGGAATGCAGTGCGCTCACTAGCATTTTCACTGTTGATGCAGGGAAGTATAATATATGCTGGGGCCTTCATTTGCGCACCACAGAAAACCAAGGGCATCTTATTGTAAGGGTCCTAGAATTAGGAGCATGGCTGTGTTGCGAAGCAATAGAAACTCATTGGTTATGAGGTGGATACCCGGCAGCTTCAGGTAACTAGGGAATGAGCATGTGTGTGGGTGAGGACGGATGGGGTGACAGTTATGGGGGTAGTTGTTTTTTATTTGGGCCAGTCAGACAGTGCAATACACCTGGACTGTAGGAACAACTTAACCAGGGCAAATTTGTTTGGTGGTCTTCTTTCTTTTTACTGTTTTATTCCTATGTTCACCACTCCAGAATCTATTTTAGATATGGAGTGGTATATAAACATTGCAAATAAATAAATAAACAAACAAACAAACAAACAAACCACCTCCTGACCTAATATTACAGGGGTGGCCATAATGAGAAAAAGCTTACTATGCAGTGGGGCATTTCTATTTGCTTTCATAAGTTTATGTTTTGGTACATTGTTAAAGAGCAGAATCTAACGGATGTTGGTTTTATAAGTGTGGTTGCTTCATGTGAGACATATAAATTAATTTGCTATATAATTTACTTTTCGTTTCTTTTTTTAACCTACACAATTTTAAAGGAATCAATGTGCTTAAAAAAATAATAATCAACAGATGTAAAAAAAAAAAGTCAGTATAAAAATAGAAAATACAATAATGCAGAATTGCATCTAAAAATATTGGCCAGCCAATTATAAATGAATAGGTGGCACATGAGAACACTATGATACTGCTTATGCACAGGAATCTTAATAATTTCAACAGGACTCCTGCAGGAAATCACCTGTAGATTATACTTATAATAAATTTAAATAGCTTGCATGCCTACTAGATGCCAAACTTCTTACATTGCTTCTGATTGATGCTCATGGTCAGGTTTTGTTCAGATGCTATACTTGGTGTGTGATAATATACGCACATGCTGTGCAGACTGGTGGCTCTGATATCAGCGAAATCCGCTCCGGGTTTCAGTCACAACCACTCAGAACTCTAAAGGGCTTATCCAAGATGCAGAATTACTTTTTGAGCCTTGACTGATTCTGACTGAAACTTGGAGCGGATTTCCTGCCCCACCGACATTGGAGCCACCAGCTCCCACCTCATATATGGTTCAATTGCCACTCAGTATGCACTTGGCTGGACCCAGGCAGGTGCTTAAAGTGGCTTAAAGGATCCGGTGAGTGGCTCCTGAAGGGCTCTCAATCAAAATTTGCCTTTCAACAGCCAATGCCTGTATCCTCCCCACCCCCTAATTTTAACAATGGGTCTGAGAGAAACACATGCCATTTGAAACAGTCTATAAGGCTTCAGTGTTGTACACACAAAGTTGGGTGTAAGCCCATTTGAGACACAGTGGGTCTTACTTTTGTGTAAAAACATAGGGGATAGAGTTACGTATCTACATCTGCTGCAGGTTTGCCAACGCCCCCAGGTGAATTGTGCCTTTAACCAGCTGCATGGCAAGAAGATATTCAATGCATGCCACCTTTGCTGATGTGAGTTGGTGTTGAACTTTTGGCAACCACTCCACTCCTAACAGCACAAAGCTACGATCAGGAGGAAGGAGGTAGTCCTTCCAGCCACACTCTTGATTGATAAGAAGAGGGTCGAGTATTCAGTGGTGCAGCTAGGGCAGAGCCTTGGGCTGCCTCTACAAGAGAGGTTTAAAGCTCTTTCAAGGCGCTTAAAATTTTTTACCTCTACAAGAACGGAGCGCAAATCGGGTGTAGAGGCGCGTTTTCTCTCCGATTATGCGCATTATCGAATGCACGTTAAACAGCGAGTTTTATTTTGCTCCAGCCGTTAAAGCGCATTTTGACTATGTGAACAAGCGCTTATGCGCATTAACTACTTGTAAAGCACATTTTGGTCACCCGTTAACGCGCTTCGCCGCCTCTCGCCGCCTCTCGTGCAGAGGTATTAGGCGTAAATGCGCTTCAGCGATTATGCGCATAATCGCCTAACCAGGCGCAAAAGCGAATCCTTGTAGAGGGGACCTTGGGGACAGAGTCCATGCCTCTGCAGCCTATGCCCCCTCTCCAAATGAGCATCTAGAGTGCAGAAGGTGCAGAAACAAACTCCATATTATTCGAGTAGTCATGATGGCACCATGATTTCAATTAATTTTGAAATGCAAAACTGCACATGTGCAGAGTGTCTATTTGTTTTAGCTCGGCAAACAGTTTTGTTGCTGTTGTTCTAACATATCAGGAATGTAGAAACAGTTTTAAAGCATAGAATAGCAGCTGGAGGGGCGGGGAAAAGGAATATTAGTTGTGTGTGTTTCACAATGGAAATAATACAAATGGCCAATCAAAGCCCCCTCCCCTCCCCGCCTGACCATTATGTTCAGATTCTAAAATTACCCATCTGTACCACTGGGAATGTTACCAAAGTGGTCTGTCTCACCAAGAGAAACATTTTCTGCATTTGCCCCTGGTAGCTGTGCCAACAGAGGAAGGATAGGCATGCTGTTGTTCCCTGCAGATCTCACCAATATGCTGCCAACCTGAGTACATCCAAAATGGCACCGGCTGCAGGAATCGTTAGGCTGCAGAGGACTCTGAATTAGTAAGGCCCAGAAGAGCAAGGCAAGAAAAGTGGTATATTATTAGCATCCAGATGAGTAGCAGGGGCCTTCTTGGATTCCAGTAATTATCCTGCTCGTTTGGTGGGCCAGTCATCATGAGCTAGATGAGAACAATGAATGAGCATATACCGCAGGAAAACAAAGAGGGAAGTGAGATCAGCATTACAGTATATTGGTTGGCTAGGAAGTGAGACCGGATGCTGACTTAATCTCAGAGGGTATGAATGAAATTGCCATGCTGGGCTGGGGTTAGGAACCCGCTGAGGCACCTGGCCAGTAGGTGGCCCACTGCTGATCCCTGGAGTCTCCTGGCCCCGCTGCTCTTCATTCTTGCCATCACTGCATGCATACCTGGCCTCTTTGTGAGGCGATCTGGGTTAAGGCAAGAGGCGGCGGCAAGGGAATGGACAACAGCAGCGGTAGCGAGGAGGAGGAGGAGGAGGTAGACCCTGTTTTAACCTTTAAGGCTTTATATCAGAGTTGCAGAACCCCCAGTCCACCTGGCTCCCCAATTGAGCCTGTGGAGCCTTCTTGGGTTCCGCCAGCCCCCCTCCCTGGACAAATCAGAGATAACAACAGGGATTGCTCTGCTTGCTGATTTCCCTCCCACCAGGCGTCTCCCAGCATGGAGGAAAAAAATGGGTGGTGGGTGGGCCTTTGACATTGGTGGGCGTGGCCACATCCACTGACAACACCTGGCAACCTGTCCCTCATCCCAATGCCATTCTGTACCCCTGCTCTAAACGGCCTGGGCCCAGGATTTTTTTAAAAAATAAAATGGCCAGCATCTTCTCTTATTTGAACCCCCTAGGACATATGTTATTTATTCATATCTTTATTGTCCACATTTGCTACTAGCTGCTTTGGCTGAAGTTCAGAAAGAGCAGGATATGGATGGAGGGAAGGAGGGATAAATGAACACATGAATAAAACAAAAATGCATCCTTGGATATCTTCTACATTTTCTGCTAGGCTGTAGCATTGTTCTTGCTCCTACACCAGCCGAGCCTTTGGAAGCTGGCATGCACCATGCATTCAGGGGCAAGTGTTTATCTTACATCTTTTACGACAGATGTCAGAACGTTTTCCTCCTTATTTGTGCTCCATCTTTTTTTCTCACAGTCCAGTCACGGATGACATCACCAGCCTTTCCTCCTCAGCCCTAAACACAGTGTTTCTGGAGCAAACCACTTCCTGAACCAGAATTTCAAATTCAGGATAGTGATCGGTTGGGGTGGGGTGGCGGTGGCGGTGTTAGGGAGAAGTACATGGAGAGTTTGTTTCATGCGGAAGCATGAAATGAGAAATGCAGACTCTCACATAGCAACCAGCACCAAGCTTATGGTAATTAATTTCAAATCTGTTTAGAAAAAGGTCCCTTTTATGTTGGGCTGGTGCATTAAGTGGCTCAAGAAGTACGGAAAAACAGGAACTCAAACAGCCTCATTAGGAATTGACTCTGCTCAGTAATTAGTGGCTAGGAAAGAAAACAAGGAAAAGCAGGTGGTGAGTGAACTGAATGCGGCCATGTAGCTTGGGACAGAAATGCTCATTAGGGTAACGAAATGATGCTTAAGAAGGAAGGGGGTCGGGAAGAGAATATTTCTTCCATGATCACAAGAACCAGGACTGCGTGGACTTATTACATGCTTAGCAATAAAACAGCAGCCTTTAGAGTCTGTTGGATGTTGCCAGCGTGCGATTTAATGAATAGTGAGGCAGCTAACTGGGGTACTTGAAAAGGCATCTTTGTTCTGTTGAGTCCAGGTTCCTCTTAGTAGAATCATGTTAAAAGTAATTAGCGAGCGAGGCTGCGTTTTGCCAGGACGTCCAGAAGAGATGACACCAGTCATTGATATCAATTACATTTAATTAAACTAAACTAAATGGGGTTGCTAATGCAAGACTGTAATCCTCTAGGGTGGCTAGAGGCAGAGGCAGACAGGGCTCCTAGGCTGCAAACAGTTGAGTAGTGGAAGAGGGAATCTTGCCAGGAGCAGAAGGCATGAGGAAAGCTGCTTCGGCTGAAATCATCACTCCAATACAGTAGTTAGGAAAGGTAAAAATACGAGGCTGTAAGAAGAGCCATGCTGAATCAGACCACAGGCCCATTAGGGTGACCATATGAAAAGGAGGACAGGGCTCCTGTATCTTTAACATCTGCATAGAAAGGTGCTGTATACATACAAATGACACCTGCTAAAATTCCTCTTCATCATAACAGTTAAAGCTGCAGGAGCTATATTAGAGCAACCAGATACAAAAGAGGGCAGGGCTCCTGCAGCTTTAACTTTTGTGATGAAGAGGGAACTTCACCAGGGGCTGCATGCATACAAATGACACCTGCTGAAAGTTCCTTTTCTATACAACTGTTAAAGATACAGGAGCCCTGTCCTGTTCGTAATATGCCAAGCAGGTGCAGCAGCCTTCTCCCTTCCCCAGCTCACCCACCTCCAACCAGATCACTGCTTTTTTACCAGTATTCACAGTTGTAAAGCAGTGATCTCCTGGCTGCTTCAGGGTTGCTGGGTAAGGGAGAAGGCTGCAACCTCTTCTCGGCATCAGTGTCCCTGATGTGATCAGTGCTTAGCTCTAATATCGCATCAGAAATCAGAGATAAAGGAAAGGAGCCCCTTGGAAACACTAGCAAGGGAATCCCTTGCTTATTTCTGATCCCTGGCGAGAAATCGGAGATAAGCAAGGACTAGGAAGTACCGCTGTGGCAGATGCAGGGAAGACCAGCCAGTCGCCAGATATGGCTTGGTGGGCTGTATGGAGCCCCTGGGCCACACTTTTTGCATCCCTGCTTTTGAACCTGGTCCCATGGAGATATATAAATAGGGCTCTAAACTGACATTTTATATTTGTCTGTCTTCAATAACAGTTTATTTTTCTTTTGTGATACATGCATGGTCACATCTGCACCTTTGGGATTTCAATGTGTCTACAATCCACGAGCCAGTTAAGGCAAAGCACTGCTTGGACAGCAACAAGCTTAGTCCCACACTGTAGGCTGTTCAATTGTCCACATGTGTTTGACCAATCAGAACTAACCTACATCATTCAAATTGGGGGTGGGGGTGTACAATGACTGATATTTGGCCATGCTAGAGTTGACAACATTTGGGCCACCCTCTGTAGCTGTGCCTTTAACTACATCTTGATCTACAGCAGTTAGCAAGTGATCATGCCCGCCGCCTTCTTTGACAGCAAATTGCAGTTCAAGACACAGCTACAGGGGTTGGTTGAATGGTTGGCAGTGCTAGGCCTTGCATCTGCAGGGAGCTAGGAAATTGGGAGCCAGGAAGGGGACACTGCCCTCCTTATGAGCTGCTTCTCTCCCTACCTGTCAGTTTCTCCCACTGCTACCTGTCCCACTTATACTGCCCAAATGCTTTGTCACTGGCATCACTGCCCAAAGGCTTTGCTGTTATTGCTCATTGATGTTTATTATTTAGATGTGCATACATATATTAATACATGTATGTACATTTACAGTGCTAAATATTAAAGGGCAACAAGCTTAATAGGCTAGCAACTGACCCCCCAAAAAATACCCCCCCCCCCCAAAACTGGCCTGGCTATCTCTTGTGCTTTTAATAGCAGCTTGCTGTTCAGAAACTGTAGGGGAAGCTTTGTAGTTGTTGCACAGCATGGGGATGTTATCGCCTGGAAATGTCAGCACATCAAGCTCATGTTAGAGGCACAGCTACAGTGGCAGTTGAAAAGTTGGCAAACCAAATATATGCACACATGCTTCTGGGTACACTGGACAGAAAAACAAATATTTAGTGTTGGTGGTGCACCACAATAGAGAGCATAAGGTAGGGGACAGCCTTGAAACTTCTCAGTGAGCAGGTTCAGAGGTTTGGGTTTGAAAACGAAATTAGCCCTGTGAAGGAAGGGGCCAGAAAGGCTACAGTCTGGCTGGAGTGGCCAGTCTTGGCCTACCTTGCAGGAGTGGGCTAATTCTAAGGAGAAATGTTACAAGACTTCAAACTGTTGGTTCCCAGTGAACATCACAAGAGACTATCATTATTAAGAGTTTTTTGCAGATTTCTCTTATCAACCCCCTGAAGAAGGCCTTTTAAAAAAAACCACATAGGCCAAAACACGTTGGACGTGAATTAATAAAGTTTCTCAGCATTCCCAGAACACCTTCCCTCTCCTCCTTTTGATTTTTCCCAGCACCCACACCCGGCCCTCTCACTCTTATTTTGGGAGGCTCAAGCTTCAAGGTCAGAGTTAATTGGAAGTGAGCTGCAAGAGCTTCAGCTGTGGGAAATGGTTGTTCGCAGGGAGGGGGCTGGTGGTATGAGCTGGACAGAAGAGGATTGGTTTCGGCTGTCACGGTACCAGCTAACCCAGAAAGGGATAAAGGGAATACCCACTGGGTGAAGGTCATCTTCTCCTGGACTGGTACGTGGAAGGAGGGATCCCTACTCAGCAAGGTGATGCTGGGGAATAGATTTATTGCTTTCAGGTCTGGCACGTTCCAGGGAAAGACTTCTCACCCTTTGGGTATGATTTAGAGTGAGTTTTATTGTTTTATTACTACTAATTTCTACCTCAAACTTCATTCTACCCCCCCCCCCACTCCCCAGTACCCCTCCCTTTCTTTCCCAGATTGCATTTTAACAACTTATTGGATCGACTGGAGCCTTACATGGTTAAATATTAAGGATCTCAATAAATTGCTTCAGTCCTTAACTTGTGTGGTTATTTCAAATGGCTGGCTTGGGGCTACTTGGCCTTGGGATAGGGAGGTGGGCTTGGGCGGGGGGGAATTCAGCGAAAGAGTTCCACATCTTCCTGGAAGGAAAGGGGTCTCTGTCCTTCACAAGCCCTATTTGGCACATCCTGTGCCTTTAACAAACACAAACACAACACTCAGAAGAGGGCAAATGTTCACCCACTATTTATTTCAATGCACAGAAAAAAATCATGTGATAAATGCCTGCATGTCAGGCCGTTGTAAGGCGAGTAATAAACAAAACCTCAAATCAAACAAACTTAGCACCACACTACATGGAATAATTTGAAAACAATTGGTAGAACATTTTTTTTTTAGAAAAAAGAACACTGCATAAATCACACCTAAATAATCAAATGCCTCTCTGTAAAAGGAAAAACAACCCTTTAATGAGAAAAGTGATCTGTTCACGGATATCCCCTGGGCAGATACAGAGGCTAAAACGGTTGTATATTTTTTTGCTGAGAATTTCTTTTGCGCATCACCAGTAATAACAAATAATATCTGATCATAAAGCATGATTATTTACATGCTGTGTATTGTCACGTATCCTTTCAGGATACTGTGCTTTTTGGTAAACAAATTTTGATTCATCAGAATGGTGGTGACCTTGCAGGACTCGAAAGCATGTTCTGGAATTGCTCAGAGACTGTTTTAGGTTGCAGAAAACAGATTCACCATTGCCCTTATTATACCTGATTATGTCAACGGGGTTACAATGGAAACATGCATTGTATTTATTTCAGGGCAAGCTCCTGGTATGAGATAGCCCTTGGCTAAGTCTTTGCTGGAAGGCCTTCTCCTATGATGATGTCCCACCGGTAGATTTTCTGGCAGTGGCAGTAGCATGACCACTTATGAATCATCTGAAAAAGGAAATGTATCACCAAATAAAGGGATACATATTTGCATAAAATTTGCATGTGCTACTTTAGATGCAAATTTAGAACTAATTACTATAATTTCAATAGAAAAACATTACACCTTGCCATAGTGTGGAAGACTGTGAGCAGGTGACTTGCGTGCCATGTACCTTCTGCTGTCTAAGTATTGTGGATGGGCAACATCAAGGCCCAGCTCTTCATTCTGATAGTTCATTATCTTTAAACTGGACAGCCCTTTAAATAGAGGACTGTCCTCTGTAGAAGAGGCCACCTGGCCACTCTAGGTGGCAGCAGATACCATCAGCAGTCCGGTGAGTGCTGAGTGGTCACTAAAGGGGGTAAAGAGCAACTCTATACTGGGGACATTGTGGGAAGTTAAAATGGCAGCTTCCAGACCCCTATTGGGGGGGTGAGGGCTACTTGGTATACATCAGAGGTCCTGGCAGTAGTCCAAGGAAGCTATGTGTTGGCCTTGTTTATTGCCTGAGATGTATTAATAGGGATGTGCACTAGATCGGGTCCGATCCACGATCCGGACCCGATCCGGCCAAAATCAGATAAAATTATTCAATTATTATCCCCGCATCTGGATCATCCGATCTCATCCAACCTGATCTGGATCGGAGGATTGGACCTCCTCCCCCCACGCGCTCCTTACCTGCCAGGGCCATCCACTGCCGTCCGCTGGCACCTTCTACTGAGAAACAGTCTTCGTGACCTGCCTCTCAGTAGCGCGCCGGGTGATGACGTCATCAGCCGGCGCTTTACTGAGAACTAGGCCGCCAAGCCTGTTTCTCAGTAGATGGGACCAGCGGACAGAAGCGGATGGCCCCGGCAGGTAAGGAGAGCGAGTAAAGGGGAGGGGGCTTACCTGCTGGGGCCATCCACTGCCGCCAGCGGGCGACAGCGAACGGCCCTGGCAGGTAAGGGGCACGAGTGGGGGGAGGGACAGGGAGGGGGGAGTTAGGCCCCCACGCATCCGCCCCCATGTTTTCCTCATAGGCTTGCACTGGGGGAAAGCACCTAAAATGGTGTCCGATCCGAAAATCGGACTTCCGATTTTCGGATCGGGATCAGGTTCTATCTGATCCGGAAAGCCTCCGATCCGACATGCCAACCCCGGTTCCGATCCTGGTTCTGATCCGATCCAGGGGGCTCCATACACATCCCTAGTATTAAGCCCCTCACCTTCTGCCCAGACACCCATTTAGTTTGGTTACTGGCCTTCAGTTTAACCTTGTTGCATGGTCCATCCAAAGCTTTTCAAATAAATTTGTGCCATAACTTTATGTGAGTGACAAAGGACACCAAGTGAAAATGTGAAATAATTCTGGCTGCCTCTACAAGAGAGGTTTAAAGCTCTTTCAAGGCACTTAAAAAAATTTACCTCTACAAGGAGGGAGCGCAAATCGGGCGTAGAGGCGCGCTATCCCTCCGATTGTGCGCATTATCGAATGCGCGTTAAATAGCGAGTTTTATTTTGCGGTGGGATGTGAAGCCGGCGCCCTGCCTCCCAAGTGCTGCTGCTGCTGCTGCTACTGCTGGCTCCCCCGCTCGGCTCCTGGCTCCGCTCCTACTGGGCTCCCGCTGACCTCTCGCTCTCGCTCTCGCTCTCGCTCTCCGTCTTCTAGCTCCTTTTCCCCTTTTTCTTGCCCTGTTTCCCCCCCCCCCCCCGGTGCGCCCTGCCTCCCGAGTGCTGCTGCTGCTGCTGGCTCCCCTGCTTGGCTCCTGGCTCCGCTCCTACCGGGCTCCCGCTGACCTCTCGCTCTCGCTCTCCGTCTTCCAGCTCCCTTTTCCCTTTTTCTTGCCCTGTTCCCCCCCCCCCCCCGCTCCATTTCATTCAATCGCCCCGTCAGTTCCTTCGCTCTCCAGCATAACAACTCGCAGGGACCTGCCTTAAAGAGACAGGCGCCCGTCCTACCTCCCCCCTCCCCCCTCCCCTCTCCCTGCCTGCCTCTCGTGCAGAGGTATTAGGCGTAAATGCGCTTCAGCGATGAAGCGCATAATCACTTAACCAGGCGCAAAAGCGAATCCTTGTGGAGGGGACTTTAGTTGCCCAAACAGTCTCATAATGGAGCAACCATGCCCTGAAATGCTGTCTGTCCAGTACATGTTAATGTTTTCGTTATTTTTCAGTGTGCTGATCACAGAAATGAATTATCACACCTTGGCATCACTGGGCAATTAAAAAAAACAACAAAGAACACCCACAACAATATAGCCACCCTATACAGTCATCATGTCCTGCTTGTGAGCTTCCTGTAGACTTCTGGTTGGCCACTGTGGAAAACAGGATGCAGTAAGAGATAGGGCTTTGGTCTGATCCAGCAGAGTTCTCCTTACATCCTCCTCGCTTGCCTCCTTTCGCTCTTTAAGGGCAATGGGGCAGAACCAGACACTTTATTGGAAGCTGCTAGGAATGGTTTGTTGGTAAGTATGAATTGCAGCAACATGAAGCATTTCAAAGATTGGAAAGTATCTCTGTGTGATGTGTGTGTATGTTGACACACACACACATCACACACACACACACACACACACACACACACACAAATACCAAGGTTCTGACCTCATTTTGCTGAGAACTGTCAGCTCTGCAAATTTCCTCCACACAAGTCTCTTCTTCTGCCAGGCCGATATCGCTTTGCTCTGCCCTCACAATATGTCTGCAGGCCCTCACAGCAGAGGGTCAGAATCTGGCTTTTCTTGAAGCTTGCAATGGAGGCAACCAGTTATGCAACTGCATCTCCTGATGTTGCTAATGGCCTAATGGGGTTCTCTTGAAAAACACAAATAGCCTCATGTTCTTTTAAGTCTGGGAAAAGAGCGCTGTAAAACATTTCAAGGTTAAAAACAAAACACCCCCCCTACCCCCGCCCCATTCCCAAGCTTGCATGTTTCTTCCTCCTCATGTTCCTAAAACCAGAAGCAACCGGGAGAAAACTGGAAAGATCCCTGTGCTTGCACTGCACTGCATGCTTTCTTTTCTTTTCTCTCTCTTTTTTAAAAAACTTAGCTACATGAAACATTGTTGGTCTTTTTTTTTCTTTCAATTTCAGGAAGTCTCTTGATGCCCTTTGCTTGATTTTGTTTTGCTTGTTATCGGGACAACTAATATTTTTTCCTGTTAGGGGAGAAAAAGATTTTCCCAAGCAGATTAAAGATGTTTTTCAAAGTGTATGAATGGTGACATGGTTCACTTTCATTGCTCTGTTTACTTTTAAGAATGGGGGGGGGGGGGGGAAATCTCACTACCTTGATTTATTGTAATGTTACGCGATGTCCATCCTGGAGCAAAATGTGAGCTGAATCGAATAGTCCCTCCTTGTTTTTGACTCAGTTGTGGCTTCTTATCTAGTAGAATTCTATGGGTTTGCAGAGGAGGAAAAAAGAGGATATGATATAATTGTGCTACAACTTGTATTGGTGGCTTCAGAAAAAGAAGGAACAATAGAATTCGTGTATGGGGGGAGGGTATCTCCCTGTTAACTTGTGATAGTGGGACAATGGTCTCCAAATAAAAGCTGAGCCAAATAGTTATTTAAGGCCAGTCTTCCTAACCTGGTGCCCTACAAATGTGTTGTACCACAACTTCCATCATCCCCATTGGCCATACTGGCTGGGATGATGGAGCCTCCAGTCCAACATATCTGGAGGGCACTAAGTTGGGAAAGGCACATCAAGGGTACGATGTATCTTTGGCCTAATCCACACTAAGAGGTTATTGCACTATGAAAGTGGTATATAAAAGGCAGAAGCCACACTACTGCTTTATAGCGGTATTGAAGTGCACTGACAACTGTTGGGGCCCATTGACACATACTATATACCGCTTATATAGTGCTATATCCTGCTTGGTGTGGCTCCTGCCTTTTATATACCGCTGTGCATCGTATCGTTCAAATGTCCGATAACGATCCGATAAGGTCGTTATCGGATATCCAATTAATGATAACGATAAACATTCCAGGAGGCCCTATCTGACCTGATCCGAAATCCATATGTCCGATAACTATCAGACATATCGGATTATCGGACTGCCACTTTAGGGCCGGCTCTCTCTCCCTCCCTCCCTCCCTCCCTCCCTCCCTCGCGCTCTTTACCTAGGCCTTCTGGGCTGCCGTCCGCTGCCCTCCACTGCTCCAGACTACTGAGAACTAGGCTTTGTGGCCTAGTTCTCAGTAGAGCGACGACACTCCAGGTGACGTCATCACCTGGCGCGCTGGCATTCTACTAAGAACTAGGCTGCAAAGCCTAGTTCTCAGTAGTCTGGAGCAGCGGAGGACAGCGGACGGCAGCCTGGAAGGCTGCAGGTAAGGAGGGACCCCTCCCTCCCTCCCTGTGCTCCTTACCTGTGGCCTTCCGGGCTGCCATCCGCTGTCTTCCGCTGCTCCGAACTACTGAGAACTAGGTTTTGTGGCCTAGTTCTCAATAGAGCGACGACACTCCGGGTGATGTCATCACCCAGCGCGCCGGCACTCTACTAAGAACTAGACCGCAAAGCCTAGTTCTCAGTAGTCCAGAGCAGCGGAAGACAGCGGACGGCAACCCGGAAGGCCGCAGGTAAAGGGGGACCCCTCCCTCCCGCTCCTTACCTGCAGCCTTCCCCCCCGCCAGTCCGTAGTACTGCTAAACAGAGAGGCACAGAATTAAAAATCCAAACTATAAGCAGTACATCCACAAAGGTATTACTCCCCAAAGGCTTGCTGAAGCAGAAAGGTTTTTGCCTGCCTCCGAAAGCACACCAAGGAAGGAGCCAGTCTAGCTTCCCTGGGAAGAGAGTTCCAGAGCCCCGGGGCAGCCATTGAGAAGGCCCTCTCCCTCGTTCCCACCAGGCGTGCCTGTGATGTGGTGGGATGGATAGAAGGGCCTCCCCTGAAGACCTCAGGGGATGGGCAGGCTCATAAGGGAGAATACAGTCTTTCAGATATCCTGGACCAGAGCCGAATAGGGCTTTGTAGATCATAACCAGCACTTTGTATTGTGCTCGGAAACAGGCTGGGAGCCAGTGGAGCTGTTTCAACAGGGGAGTTGTATGCTCCCTGTAACCAGCCCCGGTCAACAATCTGGCTGCAGCTCTTTGAACCGGCTGAGGTTTCCGAACACTCTTCAAAAGCAGGGTACTCTTCAAAGGCAGGGTATGCTTCAAAGGGTACAGAACCTTAGGCCCAGGGGCCACGTCCAGCCCTCTGTGGCTCTCAGTCTGGTACTTCAAGGTTCTCCAGAAGGCCATGCCCCTTCTCTTGGCTCCACCCCTTCCTCCCCAACACTAATCATTGGGTGTTTTCTCAGCTTTTGTGCAGTTTTCTCCCCATTCTAAACAATTGAAATGCCTCTCCTAAGGCTTAGTTCCTGGCAGTAAGAGCTTTAACCTAAAACATGCTTGTATCTTTGGTACTTTGACTCCACCCCTTTTGCCTTCTACTCCGCCCACCACTGGAATATAGTCCCTGAGAGCTTCTAGAAAATGGAATCTGGCCCTTGGACTGAAGGAGGTTCTCCACCTCTGAGCTAGCGTATTCCAGGAAGGTGCCACGTTCCTGCCCCTGCCTTTCTTCTGGACTGGGGAGGAGTGTCATTAAAAGCCATTATTATGATGTACTGGCTAAAGTGCCAGACTAGGACCAGAGAAATCCAGAATCAATTTCCTAATCAGCCATGAAGCTCACTGGGTCATCAGTCAGTATTCTAACCTACCTCACAGGATTGTTGTGAGGATAAAACGGGAGTGGAAAGAAGCACGTGTGCTCCCTTGAGCTACTTGGATAAAAAGCAGGATAAAAAGAGACTAATTCATCATTTTGACTCTTAGGGGGTGTCTACATCAGCATTTTATTGCAGGATTGTATCTCAGTTGTCACTTACGGGCCACATGACGTTCACCTGCATTCGCAGCTTGGGGGGGGTGCTTCTGGATCCGTTGCTCCAAATGACAGCCCAGATAGATACGACAGCCAGGAGTGCCTATTATCAGCTTCAGCTGATACGCTAGCTGAGCCCCTTCCTAGAGTTGGAAGACCTAAAGTCAGTAGTGCATGCACTGGTAACTACGAGGCTCGACTTCTGCAATGAGCTGTACTTTGGGCTACCTTTGTACCTCGTTCAGAAACTTCAACTAGTTCAAAATATGGCAGCCAGGTTGGTTACCGGCACACCTAAGGATCACCATATTACACCAACATTAAAATCACTCCACTGGCTGCCAATTAGTTTCTGGGTGAAGTACAAAGTGCTGGTTATTACCTTTAAAGCCCTACGTGGTTTGGGTCCAGGTTACCTGCGGGATTGCCTTTCCCCATACAATCCGCTCCGCACACTCAGATCCTTTGGGGAGAATTTACTTCAGTCAGCCAAAACTAGGCTGACAACTGTTACCCAGAGGACCTTTTCTTCTGCTGCCCCCAGACTGTGGAATGGCCTGCTGGGGGAGATTCTTAATACTCTCTCCAAGTTTAAGACAGCCATAAAAACTAATTCTTCCGGCGGGTCTACCCAGATGAATTTTAAACCTAAGAATTTTAAGATGTCGTGATTGCTATTTTAATATTGTATTGGTTTTATTTGCTCTTTTAATCAGTTTTATGTATTTGATTTATATTATATTGTATTGTTCTATTTAATGTTGTTCCCCGCCTTGAACCAGAGGGAGAGGTCGGTAAAAAATAAATAAATAAATATTATTATTATAATTTTGTGTGGAGGGAGTTTTTTAACCAATGGTTGGTTATTTGGCTGAAATAAGCAATGCAAATAACTAATGCTGTTGGCTATTTGAACTACCATTGGTTATCGTGCTGTGTGGAGGGCACCGCTGGTTATTTCTTTGGCCACTGTTGGTTATTTTGTCAGCCACAGAGTCTCAAGGCAAGAGCGGTCAAAGCAAGGCAATAGCGGTCCAACTGGCAGGATAGATTTTGGCAGCCATGGCTGATGGGATACTAGTGGAAGGACTGAGGGGGCAGAGAGGGCAGGGGATGAGTGAGACAACTCAGCATGAACTAGTAGTCAACTCAATGCTGATCCTAATCCACACCACATTTGATTATTATCATGTTGTGTTGGGAGTAACCTCTAGATAAACAACTGTTGAGTTGATTATTACCCCATTGTTGACTATCATGTTGTCTGAACACAGCCACTGGCACCAATGGACATTCAAGGCTCTGTGGAAAAGATCCAGGCCCCTGAGAAACAGATTTGGGGTGCAAGCCCCATTGGCCCAGGCCTAGCAACACCCATGCATGGCACAGTGAAGCGCTTAGCAAAAGCTATAACTCCCCAACCCGCAATGTGTCCTTCTTCCTAAAGCTACATGCTTCTCCTGTCCAACCCCACTCTCTCATACTTTGGGAATTGTTGTCCTTGCATGTGAAGGTGAAGAGCCATGCCTTGAATGAAAAATCCAGACAGAGTTGGACGTGAGACAGGATCCAAGTATAACAAAGCTATCCCACTTGTCTGCTCACCAGCCAGTTGAGAGGAAGTGACTGGAGTTGTACTGCCCCACTGACACTGTGGATGGAACTCCACAAATATGTTTTTCTTGGCACCAACTCTCAGAGCGAAAAGACTTGCACGTGCCACCTGCTCCATCTTAACTGTCTCACCAGTGAATGCAACACACACTTCCTCTTCTTCTGAAGCAAAGTCTGATCAGCGGGTCTTCTGGGATGCCTTGGTTTGCAGTTCCTTGTTCTCCTGGTGAGAAAGAAATGTTAATCTAAATTTCTTTTCCATCCTATGGCTTTGCTTGGAAGCACAGTGTGACAAGAGCAATGGGAATTCTTGTTTCTGTCTGAGTGGAAACTTCACACTGTGGCTGCCTGTGAACTACCAAGCCACGTACAACATTCTGTTATTATCCTATAAAGAGCTAAACTACTTGGGACCAGGATACCTAGCAGACGCCCTTCCTTTATACATACCCAGGCAACCTTTGAGATCCGCAGAGGAGGACTTGCTGGTCATTCTGAAACAAACGGAATGTTGCCATGAAGAACCTCAACGGCTGGCTTTTCTGTGGCAGCACCCACCATCTGGAAAAACCTCCCTTGTGCGGCGCAAAAGGTGGAAAATGCAGCATTCTTTAAATGCTTTCTGAAAACACATGTTTTCACACAGGCTTTCCCTGGGATGTTACTGCTGCTGAGTTTATTTTGGTTTTATGTGGTATTTTTAAACCTTTAAACCTTTATATTATGTTTTGATTTACTGTATTTTATGGTTTAATTTATTGACCAGAGAGCCTTGGCTATTGGGCAGTATAAAAATTATTTAAAAAATAAATATTATATGGTTTACAGCAGAGGTGAATGACTGTGAGCATTTGTTCTTGGTCTCCTATCCAAACAATGACCAAAGCTAGCTTTTATATCATTTGTCTATTTTTATATCATCACTGCATCCAGCACCTTCAGGCCATACACTGGGATCAAGTGATATTCTTTAATAACTGATGCAATTATATGAGTTCTTTCTTAACTATGAAGAAGATGGTTCATAAATCCTACCCAATTAGTAGCCATTCTGGCATTTCCCAGTATGGACAATTCATATCACCTCATGTATATTTAAAGGTGCAACCCTATGCGTGTTTAGACTAAAAAAAAAGCCCTACAACTTCCAGCATGCCCCAGCCAGCATGCCCCAGTAGGCATTTTTCCTGTCTAAACATGCATAGGATTGCAACCTAAGTGTCTTAGGCTGTAATTCTATACACCTATCACACTCACCTGGGAGTAAGCCTCATTAAACTCAATGACAACGACCTCTGAGTGGTCATACATAGGACGGTGTGGTTAGACAGCTTATCCTTTTCCACTGGTGATATTAACATTTATTCCTTCAAATCATGAATTCTGAGGTAGCCGACCCCTTTTTGGCAGCACAGTTACTTATTATGAAAATGGTAAATATAAGCATAGTGTTTGTGTTGGAAAGAAATTGACACTGCTGATCAGGGGGAGCTCAGGGGCATTGGGGGACCCAGGAGGACACCTTGACTGATGCTAAGCTAACTCTATGTGAAAAGTGGCTTTCCTTCAAGCAACCATATAGATCCAGCACTAGGAGAGTAGGTGAGGATGCATCTATTTGTCTCGGGTTGGGCTTGCCTAGAGATATACAATTTCCAGAAATGTTGAAGCCATGCTGGGGGTGGGGGGTGACACACATTTTTTTTCCTGTTTTTCCCTCCGGGGAGAAAAAGCTAAAATTATGAGAAAAATAGAAAAATAAGCAATGCTTATTTTTTTAGTCACTTTGTTGCTTTAGGACAGCATTCTCCAACCTGGTGCCCTCCAGATATTTTGGACTTCAACTCCCATTAGTCTCAGACAGCATGTTTCAGCATGGCCAATGGTTAGGAATGCTGGGCTTGTAGTCCAAAACATCTGGAGGACACCAGCCTTTATGCTCCTAAAAGTTATGTTATGTATAACTTGGTTTGTTCATAAAATTAGCATTAAAATTAAAAACATTTAAAAAGAAAATTCACTTGGTAAATTTGTAGTTATTGGGTTCCATCACACCAGCGTTTTATCACATTCTCGTCATGCCTGGTTTGCTGTTTTGCAGCACGGTACTCACATGACATCGTGCCTGTTCTGCAGTCCCCCCGCCTCTTGCCCCTGCCTTTCCATGTTTTCCTAGAGCGGGGAAAGTCTGGCTTATCTCCTCCATGCGGGATTAAAATGCCCTTCTGCCCCCATTTATTGCCATCCTTGTGCTATGTCCTTTGTTGGGGGCATGTGCTTTGAAGGGAGGTCTTGCTAACGATAGAGAAGGGCAGGGTGGTTCTCCCTCCAGCATGCCATGTGGAATGAATGGGCTTGTGCTGAGTTGGTTGGACTTTTGCTGCTCTAACCCCACTCTCATTGCCTGCCGATGAAATGTTAAATTGGTAAAACGCTAGACAACAAAGCCAGAGTGGGGGGGGGGAAGGCTCCCATGTCAATCACAATGTCACAACCAATGAACTGGAGGGGGAAGGAGAGAGGGCGGGGTGGAGTGGGAAAGTGAACACGTGAAAGGACATACCACAAACCCATGTGATGCACTCATGAAACAGAGGTGGAAATCGTACAGGCAAACCAGGAAAAAGAAGTAGGTGTGATGGAGCCCATTGTCTGGATAAACTATAGTTTAAAATTTAATATGCCAAACATAATGATTTTATTAGCAAACCAAGTTATTCAAGATGTATTTTGGTTCCTATTTTATATCTGACCAGAGGGAACTTCAGCATGTAGCCCCTGAAACATCTGAATCATCTTAGAAGCCAGAAGAAGCAGGAAGAACTGGAGGTAAAGGAAGACAGATGTACAGCATCTGTTCCTGTTTGTAAGCAACTTTACAGAAATTCCTAAACCCATTCCTGTTTGTGGAGTGGAGTTTGTGGCCCCCTCCACAAGGATGCGCTTTTGCGCCCGGTTCGGCGATTATGCGCATTATCGCGGAGGCGCATTTACTCCTAATCCCTCTACACGAAGGCGGCGAGAGGCGGCGAAGCGCATTAATTGATGTCCAAAAAGCGCTTTACAAGAAGTTAACGCGCATAATCGCTTGTTCACACCGCGAAAATGCGCTTTAACGGCCGGAGCAAAATAAAAGTCGCTATTTAACGCGCATTCGAAAATGCGCATTATCGGGGAGATAACGCGCCTGTACGCCCGTTTTGCGCTCCGCTGGTGTGGAGGTAAAATTTATAATGAGCCTTCAAGGCTCATTAAACGTCTCGTGTGGAGGAGGCATAAGGAAATCTGGTCTCTTCATCACAACAGTTAAAGGTGCAGGCACTATACTAGAGTGACCATATACAAAAGAAGGCAGGACCCCTGCAGCTTTAAGTGTTGTGATGAAGAGGGAATTTCACCAGGAACTAATTGCATACAAATGACACTGGCTGAAATTCCCTTTTCTCTACAACTGTTAAAGATACATGAGCCTTGACATGGATTTTATCTGGTCACCCTAACTTGTATTCACACACATAATTAAAAAAATCCGCTGCTTGAATATTTGAGTTGATTAATATCAGTTTAAAGCAAAATCTCCACTTACCACTCATAGTGCTATGAAAAAACAACTTCTTTTCGCTACAACCGTCAAGGGCTAGAGAGAGCCAGTGTGGTGTACTGGCTGAAGTGATGGTCTGGGAGCCGGGAGATCTGGGTTCTAGTCCCCACTCGGCCATGGAAACCCACTGAGTGACTTTGGGCCAGTCACAGACTCTTAACCCAACCTACCTTAGGGTGACCATTTAAAATCCAGGTCAGGGCTCATGTAACTTTAGAGAAAAGGGAATTTCAGCCAGTGCCATTTGTATGCAATTAGTTCCTGGTGAAATTCCCTCTTCATCGCAACTGTTAAAGTTGCAGGGGCCCTGCCTTCTTTTGTATATGGTCACTCTAGAATAGTGCATGCACCTATAACTGTTGTGATGAAGAGGGAATATCACCAGGAACTAATTGCATACAAATGATACTGGCTGAAATTCCCTTTTCTCTACAACTGTTAAAGTTACATGAGCCCTGACCTGGATTTTATCTGGTCACCCTAACCTACCTCATAGAGAGAGTTGTTGTGAAGATAAAATGGAGAGGAGGAGGATTATGTATGCCATCTTGGATTCCTTGGAGGAAAAAAGGCAGCATATAAATGCAATAATAAATGAAACAATTAAAATAAAGTTACAGGGCATTAGAATTTGGGATTAGCAAAAGCCGGAGACTTTGTAGAAGTGGGAACTGGGAGTCATGGTCTGATTCAAAAAGGAAACCTTATAATAGAAGAGTCAAGTAGATCACTTGCATTGTTCTCTTGGTTTTGTGTAATCGGAATGGTTGTGGTTATCCTTGAAAAGTTGCTGCCAAGAAGTTAGTATCAATTTAAACATAGACAAAAAAAAGGGGGACTTTTCAAAACATACACACACACTCTTAAGAAATCTTTCTTTGCTAAATAAGCCACCCATAAAACAAACAGGAGTTCAACACTTTGAAATCAGATTGGGCATGTTCTTCAACCAATGATTCATTCATGTAAAAATCTACTGGAACCCTTTGCAAGCGAGGCAATGGAATGGCGACCAGTTTAGGCACAGAACATCATCAGTTCACTGCCGGGAAATGAGGAAATGTTCCAGTATGCAAGCAGACAGGCTGATTCTCAGATGTAAGGGCAGTCCCTTTGTACAAGGCAGTACCGCCAGATTCCTGACTTTATCCCTTGTTGAGAGAGGCAAAAGTTTTTCTCTTGTATTCTGTCTTCCACCTATTTCCAACTGTGTCTTGTGCATATGCTACAATACAATAACATTATTAATGAAGAATATCACAATTCCCCTGCAAACAGGTCACATGAGTGATGTTATGTTAAGTGTATTGGACTTGGAGAAGGCTTAAGTCCCTATTCAACCACAAAGCGCATTGGGTGACCTTAGGTTTGTCTAGGGTGACCATATGGAAAGGAGGACAGGGCTCCTGTATCTTTAACAGTTGCACAGAAAAGGAAATTTCAGCAGGTGTCATTTGTATGCATGCAGCACCTGGTGAAATTCCCTCTTCATCACAACAATTAAAAAACTGCAGGAGCCCTGCCCCCTTTTGTATCTGGTCAAGAGGGCAGGGCTTCTGCAGCTTTAACTGTTGTGATGAAATTCCCTTTTCTATACAAGTGTTAAAGGTACAAGAGCCCTGTCCTCCTCTCCACATGATCACCCTTAGGCTGACCAGATAAAATCCAGGTCAGGGCTCATATAACTTTAACTGTTGTAGAGGAAAGGGAATTTCAGCCAGTGCCATTTGTATGCAATTAGTTCCTGGTGAAATTCTCTCTTCATCTCAACAGTTAAAGTTGCAGGCACTATACTAGAGTGACCATATACAAAAGAAGGCAGAGCCCCTGCACCTTAACTGTTGTGATGAAGAGGGAATTTCACCAGGAACTAATTGCATACAAATGACACTGGCTGAAATTCCATTTTCTCTACAACTGTTAAAGTTACATGAGCCCTGACCTGGATTTTATCTGGTCAGCCTACCACACTCCCTCCTGCCATCAGGATTTGCTGCAATGCTGTGGGGTTTTGGGAATCAAGCAGCAAAGCATAGTCATAAAGACACCGCCCCATGAAAGTGGTAGATTTCGTGGGGATGAGAGGTTTTTAGCTCTTTCAGGTTCAGCTCATCAGTCCTGTCAGCAAACCTTCCCAGACCCAGTGCCCTCCAGATGTATTGTGTTACAGCTCCCATTTTCCCCAACCAGCATAGCTGTGCTGGCTAGGAATGATAGGAGTTGTTGTCCAACATATCTGCAAGACACCAAGATAGGGAAAGCTGCAGTAGGTAATGGCACCTCTTCTCCCTGGGAAAATAATTTAACGATATGTGCCATTGTTTCACAGCATCTTTAAAATATTTTATTGGGCAACAACCAGTGTTCACGATGTACAACTTCCAATTTTCTCAGAGCTCCTCCTCAGGACAGATCTCTTTCTCTGTATACACACACACACACACACACACACACACACCCCATGATATGATTTCAGTTGAAATATATGAAATGACTTGGATGTCAGATGTTCCTGTTCATGCATCTCCAGATGAACTTATGTAGCTTCCTTACACTGAATCAGATGATTGGCATATCAAGCTTAGTATTATCTGCTCCAGCCTTTCCCAACCCGCTGCCCTCGAGATGTTTTGAACTTCAGTTCCCATCAGCTCCACCCAGTTGGTCAGGAATCCTGCTGGACAGCACCAGGTTGGGAAATTTATTTATTTATTTATTCATTCCAGGACAGGAGTCCAACCAAGTACCACAGTAAAATTCATATAATAAAATTCATAAAATATAACAATATAAATCCAATCAATTCTGACACACAGGTCTCGAGGTGTCAGTCCTAGATCTTCTCCAGCCCTGGTACCTGAAATCCATTAAATCACAACTTCAGAATATTATTTGCGATTGAAAAACGCAAAAAATGTATTTAGAAAGAATTTAATGAATGCCACATTGGAATTAGCACCTGCATAATATGCACATCAGGTTGTCCTGTATTCTAGGATACAGCCTGGAAACACCAACGGACATAATCAAATTTAGAACAGAGCAGAATTAAAAATACAAATGCAAAATCCTTTCCCCTCCCCTCAGTGTTTTGCTGGTGGGAAAAAAAAAGAAACACACAAAAGAAGAAAACACCTGCAGAAAATCCCAGAAGGCCTTGCTGCGTTCCTGTTGCATGTTCTCTTGTCGCTGGCAGAAGCGAGGACAGCTTAGCCACAGGAGATAGGTGGTGAGATAAAACCTTTGTGTGGCCCACCCCCGAAAAAAACACACACATGCGGATGTGCCAGATCCCAAGGCCTCTGTCCATAGAACCAACCCATTTGTAAAATGTTCGCCTGGCATCCCCTCCTTGTTGGCAGGCTGGCTCCTGCAGCTGCTCTGAAAAAACCAGGCACAGCCGAGGAAAGAATAGGGAATAATCATTAAACCACCACCGCCGCCACCCTGTCATGTGTGGGGTGCTTTGAAAGGGTGGCATGGCTGCTTTTCCCAGGCAACAGCAGGGCTGCAAGGCAATTTCAGTGAGCAGGTGACCTGGTCTGGGCAGTAGCTCTGCCAGGCGGTGTAGAGAGATGCTGCTGCTGCTGTTTACAATCAACAGACAAACTATAAAAGGAAAGAGGAGGGAGGGGGGAGGAGGAGGAGGACAGGAGCAGCTGAAATCTCCATGGAGACATTTTAACCTGCTGCAATGGATGCCTTTGGGGGATTGGCACTGACCAGGCCCTTAGGAAGAAAGCCCGGCTGGCACAAGACTTACAGGAGCCTCATTATTACCCACATGGCTCAAGCTGAGAAGTAAATTTGAGACGGCGTCATCTTTGGCACAAGAGACAAATGGCGTCGGAATAATATTAAGGCTGGACCACAAGATGGTCACAAAATGGAGGGTGAGAGAAAACAAAGAGAGCTCTAGACGCCGGGCGTGGTGGTGGAAGGAAATAGGAGAAGGAACCCTCAAAAGGTCAGCTTTAGTCTGGGATCTGGGACGCGATTGTAGCTCAGTTATTTGCTCTTGTTGGGGAGAGTGATGACTAAAAGAGTTCTTCTAGGAAAGAAGGGACCACTACAGCGAACACACCTATTTGCTGTTGCTGATTTATAGAATGTTTCACATTGGTATAAATGCTCACTGTTATTTCCTGAGATTGAGAGAGATAGTAGTGATGTGCCTCGGTCACAGTCTGAGTTTGCACATACATGTTTATCCCTTGATGCCGGCAACAGGAAAGTTCTATTCACTCATGCGAGGCTGGGGAGAGCAGGTTTGGGACTGCTGATTTAGCCCCCTATGTCCTGTCCCTGTCCTTGCTGCCTACCACATGTTAGAGGGGGAACAACTGAAGCGGGGAGCCTACATTAAGAATCCCGATCATGCAGGGAAGGAAGCTGTAGGGTGACCATATGGAATGGAGGACAGAGATCTTGTACCTTTAACAGTTGTATAGAAAAGGGAAATTATTATTATTACTATTAATATACCGCCTTTTGCCCAATGCTGCCCTGTTGACCAGATACAAAAGAGGGCAGGGCTCCTGCTGCTTTAACTGTTGTGACGAAGACGGAATTTCACCAGGCACAGCATGCATACAAATGACACCCTCTGAAATTCCCTTATCAATACAACTGTTAAAGGTACAGGAGCCCTGTCCTCCTTTCCATATGGTCACCTTTAATTACTATGCTGACTTGCATCTCCCATAATTGTCGGCCAGCATGGCCCCAGATTGGGGAAGATTGACCTAGACCATATATGTGCTGCTTTCTTTGGCTTGGTTACATAATCAAGATTCAGATGATGCCATTCCTTCAGAGCTCTTATTTACTGCAAGGGACTCAGGGAAAGTTTCAGCCACAACACATTACAATTAAATTCATCACGTTGCTCTGTCTTAAAGCTTCTTGTATTGCTGTGTACTGTTATTGTAACTGAATTGTTTTTAGTATTGTGATTTTAATATTTGTACGTGAATCCTTTAGGGTTGGTAATATACTCAGCAGTATAAATAAATAAATAAATAAATAACACATCCTTGTTGACTCTCTCAAGGCATTCACACAAGCCACTTCATCATGGATAACGTTCAATCAGCTGCAAAGGGATAGTAAGCACCTACCCATGGTAAGAGCCCCACTTCAGTGCTGGATAACCATGGCAGTGGCGGTACCACAGCTACAGGGCAGCTGGATCAAACTTAGGGCTTTGATTCAATGATGTGGGGCTGCATGATTCTCAGGTTCCCAGGGAAATGCAGTGGTGGTCTAAGCAAGTTTTTTAAAACAACAATGTTAGTATGAAACAAGGCCTTGAACTGAAGCCCACCAGAGCTTATCATATCTGCCAGACCAGGGGAGCTTGCAGCCTGTGACCCTTGGCTGCATGCAGCCCTTGGCCTAATTTCAAAAGCCCTCTGCACGCAAACAGTTCAGAGCTCTGGCAAGTGCAATTCGCTCTTTCCCTGGCAGTCCACTGAGTGGGAAGAAAGAGGGAGATAGAAAATGGGGTGGTATGAAGAAAGAAGGAGTGGCCCATATGCTTTGGGCTCTCGCCCTATTTTCTCCTGACAGATAAGCCTTGAGGGAATGTGGCAGTAGACAGAAGAGAGGTTGCCTGCTCTCTTTTGGTAGGAAGGGCCATAGCTCGGTGGTGGCAGAACACATGCTTTGCATGCGGAAGGTTCTGGGTTCAATCCCCGGCATCTTCAAGTAATGCTGGGAAAGAATTCTGCTTGAAACCCTGGAGAGATGGATCATCTATCCCAATACTGGGATAGATGATCCCAATACTGGGATAGATGAACCAATGGTCTGACTCAGTATAAGGCAGCTCCCACTCTTCCTACTGGAGACCTGCACCCGATTTTGATATGCTAAACCTGTTTGGAAAACATGGACTGTAAATATTACACGGCCAAACTATTGGTTAGGTTACTATAGATTGGTTAGGTTAGGATCCTGTGATTTCTGAATGCTCTCTTGCCAGACAAGCCTAAAATTACCATTGCCAACCTCCCCAAATCCTCCATCTCCTGACAACCCCCTGCTTCTATCCTACGGTGGCCATGTGTTTACAGAGGACAGTCCACTATTTCTGAGAGTTGGCAGAGGACAGTCCTCTATTTGAAAGTGTCCTTTGCTTGAAGAGGTGTCCAGTACAAGTCCACTTTAAAGTCAAAGGACCAAAAGGAGGGAGAGCAGCAGGGGCCCACCAACAGTTAGCACATGGACAGCACAGGTATATAGTACAAAGGTCATCTAGGTCCTGCCTTCACGGTGCCCAGTTGGTGCTGCATTCCACCAAAACCCCACAGTTTTGCTCCTGCAGGGTGGTGCCAAGTAATCCTCATGCCAGGACACAATGCAGCTCTTCTGGCAATTGTCCAGGTACTGATGCCCCCTTTTCCTGGCTTCCAGTGACCAATCACCTTTACCTTCTGCCAGGACCACCCCCTGGATTGGCCATGGAGCGAGGTCAGACGGCAGAAGAGATGAGGTGACCTCACTCCCACCAAAAAAGTTGGGGTAAGTCCCTGACTTTTTTACTGCACTTCGTGGAAAAGTCCCACAGTGGCTGCGAAACTGCGGCTGAGTCATATAACTGATGCAGTGCCGATTTGCAGTCATCACGGGGCTTTGAACACATATAGACAGCCCCCTAGTCAGTCTTCTCACTATGGTGAGATGTACTGTATTTAGAGTTATTATTTCTAAACATGTACCTATGCATATAAATTTGCATATGCAAATATCATCCAAATTGGCTTCCTCTTTTCCAGCATTGCATTTCCTCTTTTGGGGTGGAGCCTGCCAGTTGGGCACCACTTTCAGAAGATTTGGCCCTGTGTGGCTAAGACTCTTCTTGCAACACGGAGCTTGAGAAGGAGCAGAACTGCAGAGCTGCTGCTGCTGAGACAATCTCTGCCCACTTCTGCAGCTTCAAAGCTGAGGGACGGGGGATGGCTAGCTGTTTGCCATGCTCATCACTGCACAGTGCCCCACTTTCCATGACTAGTGAAATGGCTGAAGCCTGTTTGAGGCATACCTGAAGCAGCGTGAACTGGAGCCCCTCCCTTTTAGGGCCAAATAAGATGTTACATTAATGCACTATCACATTTAATGTGTTTCTGTTTATTTTTTCTCTTTTAAATGGCAGCTAGCAGAATGGGTAGGTGATCAGGCCACAGGGAGTGAGTCTCAACTCTTCCCCAAATCACAGTCTTGATGAAAATACACACACACACACACACACACACTGCTATTTGCCACTGGAGGGAAGCTGCTATTGGTGTCAATGATAAGTCCGAGAGTAGCCTTCCCCACCAGGAGGCCTCCAGATGTGTTGAGCGCAACTCCCATAATTCCCAGCCAGCATAATTCCCAGCCAGCAGGTAACTGCTGGAAATTGCAGTCCAACACATCTGGAGAGGACCAGGTTTGGAAATGCTGACCAAGTGCATTAAAAAAACAAAACATCCCAAATGAGGCACAAGTCAGCCTTCCCAATAACTGGACTCCAGTAACCCTCCTAATGTACACATTACTCTTCTGCGATGAACTCTGCATCACATGGGCATGGAAATCACCGAATCCACCTACAGTAAACAAATGAAATGAAGAAGTGACTTATTGTAAAGTTATTCAAACTTATATCTTTAGAAGAAAACAAATGCTCACAAGATCACTGAGGATGGGCAGAGTGAGAGGAAGGCATGGCTTAGCGGAGTCACTCCGGTGACTTTTGTCAACTGGCAACTTCATTGATGTTTTCAGTTTTATACAGAGAACCCCAAGCTGTAGTAATTAATTTCCCCTAAGGCAGAAAGGTTATGCAGCGACAACAAGTTCCTTATCGTATGTGGGTTGGCTCAGGACTTGGATTACTTATCGCAGGGTTAGTTAGAGCTGTTGTTTATCTCTTTACAGTTAATAATGCTTTGGTGGGTTGTCACCTGTCATAATAAGGAAATTAAACACTATTGCATTCTCCTGGCATATTTGCTATCTTTCCAACTGAATGTGACTGGTGGGCAGCTGGTGCCCTTCCAAATGTGTTGGCCAACAACTCCCATCAGCCCTAGCCAGCACAGCCAATCTTGAGGGACGATGGGAGTTGTAGGCCAAAACATCGGGATGGCCACACGTTGTGCACCCCAGCTGTAGAATTTTGAATGGAGGAACTCCTAAAATATTATTATTATGCTGCACTAAGAATTCTGCTGGGGGGAGAGGGGCAGAGATAGTGCTTGCCCTAAAGCAGCCTTCCCCAACCTGGTGCCCTCCAGATGTTTTGGACTACAACTCCCAGCATGCCTGACCATTAGCTGTGCTGGCTGGGACTGATAGGAATTGAAGTCCAAAACATCTCAAGGGCACCAGATTGGGAAAGGCTGCCCTAGAGAATGGGCAAAGAGGCAGAACACCAGTGCTCCAAAGTTCTACTTAAGGGAGCCAGGGGTGACCTTAGACTTGCTGCCAACAACTGGCACCCTAGGTGAACCATGCAATCAGCACCCCCAAACCCCAAGGGCAGATGGTAAACAGGGAAATATTTTGCTCCAATTTTCCATTTAATGACGAGGCAAACCACGCTCCCCACCCCACATCTTCAGAAGCAGAAATATCATTTATAATAAAGTGTGGCCAAAACATCCCCCACTAAGAAATGTATTGGCACAAAGGGTCTGGTAAAAGCAACAAAGGAGACAAGCAAGGCCCTAGAAGAGGGTCCATGGAAGAAGGGTCCCAGTTGCATCCTCAGGGCGACATGCCAACAAGGTGCAGTCAGCCCCTTTGGTCATTCTTCCAAGGGCAAAGGAAGAAGCTGCTCTTGTGGGCGGGGAGGGGGAAACCTCTTACTTCCTGTCTCCAACTGGGAGCAGCAATGGAATATGAGGGTATCCCAGGCAGGTGGCATGACTTGGAGGGAATCTACACCAACCGTTTATGCAGGATTGTATCAAAGTTGTCATTTATTGGCCACATGACGTTCACCTGCTCCCCTGCAGTGATCTTGGCTCCACCTCTCAATTATTCAGGATTATCGCTGACTGCTTTTGTCATGGTTTTTCCGGCTCTCTCGCTACAATCCCTAAGTCTGCGGCTGGTGTGCCCTCCCCTTTGTGAAGCTGTTGCTGTTTGGTGCAAGTTCCTGGCTCAGCAAACAGTCAACCAGCTGCCAGGGACATGTCCAGCGGTTTTGGAGGAGTGTGTGAGTGGACCCAGCCACCATTTTTGCCACATGTTTTGGATGTGTATCGGCGTGTTTTGGCACAGAGGGTTTTTTAAAAAAATACAAACATCTGTGCGCAGCATCGCATGTTCAATGGATTTCCTATCCACCCCATGCGTTGCTGTGCATTGCGTTCATGCGCAATCATCACGAGTCATAAAACCCCCCAGCCCTATCTGCATAGCCCCACCCACTTCTGCCGATCCATACGTCCTCCCGCAATGGCACTCCTGAAATTGTGGAAAACTTCACTCGCGTGTGCCCCGTAAGAGCTGATTGCGGAAGTGGGAAAAGTCACAATCACCCCTCCTTCCTTGCAAAAGGGCTGTTGGCCTCAGCATCCCCAGATGGCCCTGCTCACCTTCACAGCCCTCAAGTTCCCCGCCCTCTCAAACTTGGTGCCCAACTTAGCTTGTCCCCCCAGCGGGCAACTGCCTAGACAGGCCACCCCTGAAGAGTGCTCTTAAGGGGTGCAGAATGGTGTTTTAGCAAGGCTATCAAAATTGTTTTGTTGGCTCAGAAGAAAGAAAGAAAGAAAGAAAGAAAGAAAGAAAGAAAGAAAGAAGAAAGAGGCAGGCTAGGAACCAAGGAGAAGGAAAAACCTCCTATCTCTATCATCTGAGGCACTGTGCTGTGCAATTTAATAAATCTAGGCTGTAACCCTTTGACCTCTTACCTGAGAATAAGCCCCTTTGAACTCAATGGGAATATTTTCCGGAGTAGACATGAATAGGCTGTAAGGCTGCAATCCTGTGCACACTTTCCTAGAAGTAAGACTCCTGAATACTTGCTTCTGAGTAAGCCTACATAGGATTGCACCATCAGTAATTTGGGTAGCTGAACCTTCTTGTCTAGAATGGAGTGTGCCAGAAGTATGAATGAATGAATACACCATCTAAAGTGCATGAGTTGCGCTCATGCATTACCAAACCACTAAAAAGCATTAGTCTATATTTGTGGGGGCACAATCTATAGTTCCCCTTCTCCTAAACAGGAAACTATCACGCAGTACTCCATAAATCTGAATGCTGTGCCTTCAAAACTTCCTTCCCACTCTGTGACCAAACTGTGCTACTTAATGTTAATAAATGATTCAATGGGCCTGCTCAGCCAACACACTCAGCCATGGTTAGGCTGCTAACCATTTTGCAGTAAGTGGTTAGTGAACATGTTTAAACCATGGTTATGTAGCCACCATAGTTAGGAATGGTTCACACGACACACGAAGCCATAATGTTTAGCTTAAAATGCTTAACCATCATAGTTTAGCATGTTGTCTGAACAGGGTCAATATGAAAACAAACAAACACCACCACTTGTTTTTTAAGCAAGGAGTGGTATTTCTTTACACATTGCTTGATGGTAAATAAAATCAAATGTTTTTAATTTGGCATCATCCGCTGACCCCAGCAGGACTCACAGAACCCTGTATGCACTTCAGACATTGGAAGCAGAACTGATGGGAAATGTGACAAGAAAGCTGTGTGGCTCAAAATGTTGGAAATGCACCCCCCCCTTTCTGGTAGCTGTTATGATATGTTGGACGTAATTAACAACTAACTAACTTAACTCCCCCATCCTTACCAGGGTTTCTTCTTCTGGAGTCTTTCCATGTTTACAACAGGCTCCTTCAGACGGCAACCACGTGATTTTGAATAGAAAACTTCCCCTATTGGTAATGTTACTAGATATTGCTGTTTAATGAAACAGCACCATCTAGAGGCAGAATTATAGCACTACGCCAGCTTTACACGCTGGGGACATCCTGCAATTATTTTAAATACTGCATTATCTCTGGGCTTTTTAAAGCGAGCTTACCAGGAAAAAGCGCAGGAGACGTCCTGGAGGTTGACAACATCATGTAAAGGACTCACAAACTTCCATGAGTGGCCAATAACAAGCATATAATGAATTGTCATTGTAGAGAAGCTCATAGTATGCAATTTTAGCATGGTTTGTATCTTCCACATCACTCAGTGGTCCAGAGAGATACATGCATGATTTCATTATTTTCTTTGCTACTGGGATCATCTAGGAAGATAAGTTCTATGGTGGGGAAAACGAGACTAGTGAAAACAATAACTGAAATTGGGAATGACTTTCTTCAGTGTTTCCATTTATATTCAACAGAATGAGCAGCAAGTGAGAAGTAATGGAGAAAGATTTACTACTGAATTATCTAATCAGAAGAGCAACTTCTCCAAGCTAGTATACTACATAAAGCCTCCTCATGGTAGGCTCAGCTTTTCCCCAATGGTCTGCTGAATAATAATATAATATATAGAATATTAGGATATTACCCTTCATTCATACAAGTTGTAACCACAATGAGCTCGCATTTAGGAGATAAGCCTCCCCATTTCCAGGAGAAACTAGGGTTTTTATGGTAATATGCTCATGTATAAATATTTGCTTGGCTGCAGGAGAATTTGGAGAAGAAACAGGTTTTGTATGCCAGGAATAAACACACAGTCCTTTAAATATTTCTTCAGAAATAAAATGCAACTTCCAGCAAGTTTGGGGGAAACTATGTGTTCATTTCTGGTCATTCCCAGGGTGTTTTCCTTTGATCAACCCACAGCATCAATAAAGGCCACAAAGAAAGAAGTGGCAAACTTGAGTAGACATCTCCATACACTGAAGGACAAGGGCCATGTCTACACTGGAGATTTTTCCCGGGGTCATCCTGGGGTCATCCCTGTGTGTCCAAGTGATGCACAGGAGATCCCAGGAGCAGGCAGGAACTACCCCTCCATTTCCCCAGGATAACTGGTTTTCCAGTTATCCCGATTTTCCCTGTGATTCTGGGACGAACCTGAGGACCGTGGACGGTGTGGGCACCCATCGTGGCATCTTCCCTCTTCCCGGCAAGTAACGGAGGTCAGCAAGAGGGAAGGAGCCAGTCCGGGGGGAGTCCAGGGGCATTGGGGTTGGGGGGAGCACAAAAACTTACTTTTTCAGAGGAGCGCAATTGCGCTCCTGGCTCCTGTGGCTTAAACCCCCCCAGCAAGCATGCCATCCCTCTCCCCTTCCAGGATGTTGTGCTTCCATCTAGAAGCTGGGGGATGATCCTGGAAGCAGGTAAGTCCAGGATTGCCCCTTCCTTCTACACCCTTACGTGTAGAAAGAGCCAAGAGTGAGGAGTTTGCATGCAGATACTACTGAGGTTGGAGCTCCTTTCTTCATAGGAAATCAGGCTACAGCACCCTGTGGACAAGGGCAAGTAATGACCTGAACTAGTGGCCACAAACATCCCTTGGAAAAAGGCCTGGACTGAATGGGGCATAAGGACTTACTTAAAAGATCCTGCTAGAAATCAATCATCTCCTTGGCAGAGCTCCCACTTGGCATGCAGAAGGTTGCAGGTTTAATCCCTGACATTTCTATGTAGGGATGGGAAAGACCACTGCCTGAAATCATGGAAAACCACTGCCAGCCAGTGTAGACGATACTGAGTTCGATGGAACAATGGCCTGACCTGGTATAAGGAACTTTTCTGTGTTCCTAATAAAGGAAGGGAACTGTCCCACTTAGAAGTTCTTCTGATCGAGACGATAAGAATCCTCTGAGCAGCTCCCATTCATTCCAATGGGGCTGACACTGGAAGACTTCTCCATGGATTGTGCCCAGTGTCTATGCTGAAATATGATCAAGTTGCTTCTACATTATTGGACTCTTTGCTATTCCCAATGGCTTTTTGATAGAAATGTTGGTTGTTCAGCAAAATCAATGACATATGGGCAAGATCATCTGTAACAATGGCATAAAAATGCCAGACGAATAAGAACATAAGAACATAAGAAGAGCCCTGCTGGATCAGACCAAGGGTCCATCTAGTCCAGCATTCTGTATCCACAGTGGTCAAACAGCTGTTGACCAGGAACCCTCAAGCAGGGCATCCATTTTAGGGTGCAATCCTATGCCTGTTTAGACAGAAAAAAGGTCTACATCTCCCAGCAAGTAGTCTGGGAGTTGTAGGTCTTTCCCCCCCTGTCTAAACAGGCATAGAATTGTGCCTTTAGTCTGTTGTAGTAAGAACAACTAAGAATCATGAGGCACCTCTTAAAGGTGAAGAAATTACGGAACCTTATGCAACAGCATATGTATCAGGGTGCTTGCTAACACTACCAATGAGCAGATATTGTGCAGCTATTCTGTCTTTGTCTCCTTGATGGATTTGCTCTGGTAAGAGAAAACATGAAAGACATTCTGGGAAAACATGGGAGAGTTACAAATGGAAGATGCCTTTGTCTGGATTCTCTGTAAAATTAAGGTGACCATATGAAAAGGAGGAGAGGGCTCCTGTATCTTTAACCATTGTATAGAAAAGGGAATTTCAGCAGGTGTCATTTGTATGCATGCAGCCCCTGGTGAAGTTCCCTATTCATCGCAACAGTTAAAGCTGCAGGAGCCCTGCCCTCTTTTGTATCTGGTCACTCTAGTATAGCTTTTTAAGATACAGGAGCCCTCTCCTCCTTTTCATATGGTCACCGTAGTAAAATTCCATGTTAGAGGCAGGGTGATTGCACAATGAAAGCCTCATCTGGAAGACCCTTAGGGTGCAATCCTATGAAGAGAGTGGGCAGCCTCCAAACTTGGAGACTGCCGAGTATCTGATGCAGGGTGGCTGGAGTGTAGATCTGCCCTCAGCCTTGGTCACCCTGATGGATAACCTTTATTGAGAGAGGGACGAGAATTACAACTTTATAATAACTGCTTTCTTGGAGTGATGGAATACATATAAGGAATGGGTAGGACAGAATGTAACACAGAGATATCTGTGCAAAATGATGAATTATTTAATTTAGACAAACACAATGGAAATTTTGATATATGGTGAATATATTACAAAGACTATTTATTTATTTATTTATTTCCTCTCTATATCACCCAGAAGATGCAGCTTTATCATATGATGAAATAATAACATTGGTATAAAATTATCTTTCTTTCAATCCTTTCAAATTAGACATCCCAAAATGAAGGTTGACTAGAGTAGGCACAACTTTGAAAAATTAGCTAATGGAGAGACTTTAAAAGCTTTATCTAAAATTCATTGCATCCTTTCAGACTTGTATATGGATCAGAGTCAATCCTGCATGGTGAAATGGGGGGAAAACATTTGTGCAAAGCAATATATTGTGTCAATTTCCAGAGGGGTCACTATAATAGTCTATTGCAGCAAAAACAACAAAGAGCTTTGTGGCACATTAAAGCTAACACATTTATTCTGGCAGAAATATCTGTGGACATCAGATGTATGAAGTATTAACCTCAGATTAGCTGATCTCTAGATACACATGCTGGGGTGTGTGTGTGTGTAAATTGTGTTGTCAGAGGGATTTGTAATGCAGAAACTGCAGAAAATAATTACCTTAACAGATGCTATTCACAAAAGTGACAACACAGACATCATTGCAATGGTGAGCCTATTAAGATATATACTGTTTTAAAAAAAACATTGTCCTTACTCAAACTACAGTAAATAGAGCTGAATCTCTTGATGAATTACTCTTCACTAATTTCGCCTTGGATATCTATCTCCCTATGAAATTCTTTTGTTCAGGAATGGCCACCTAGAGGTCATTGGTAGAGTGTCCTTGGAGGTTGAAATGCCCCCCATTGCCATCCCACTGATGTCAGAGTTATATCCATTTATTCTATTGCGTAGAGACTAGCTTGTTTGTCCTATGTAGAATGCAGTAGGCTATTGCTGGCAAATTATGGTATATGTCACCTTGGAAGACGAGCAGGTATGTTGTTGTGTGGCATTTTTAATTCTTGAAAGACTCCCTATTCTCACTCTGGATAGTAGAGAAAATTGTCTTTCGATGGCCTCTTAACACTATACAAGTTATCTACCAAAACAGTCCCAGGAAGGTGTTAGTTTTGTGCAAACCTTTAAGGTGCCTTCTTTCTTTTATATGTGGTAGTGATTGCAGAAACAGTTAATGACATATTGAAGTTCTACCTTTTCACCTAATTGCTTCCCCCCCCCCCCGCACCCCAATCTACATAAATTTGTTATCTTTAATAAATTTACATGATCCAATATTATGCTTTGAGCCTTGATCAGTATTTTCAAAACAATGTGGTTGCTGCACCTAAAAAAATAAAAACAAGTAAGGAATCTTTCAGACTTGCTTATCTTGATTAAGTTTATAGCTTAATTGAATGTAAATTATGTCAGGAGTTCAGTCTCACTGTAATCAAACATGATTAACTTTTGTTGGGTTGGGCACATTACAATATGAATTGTCTTGATTGGTTGAATGAAGTAAGAGATAAAACCTGTTAACACCCCCCCCCCCCAGCTGCCCTTCCATGATTAGTTAATTCCAATTCAATATACACAAAAGTAAAGTTTCATGTTCAGTTTCAGTTTCCTGCTTTGAGTAGGTGATGTGTCATGTCAGTATAGCAGTTATGCAAATGCCCATAGAAAAGGGCATATAAACAGCAGGGCTGGGGGAATAAATTAAAACTGAAAGTGAACTCTTGAAGAATTTTATGCAATATAACTCTGCTTAGAAGAATAGAAACTCAGTATCAGCTTTAAATATTTGTTATTACAGTTTCCTTCTTGGAATTTTATGGTGTGATTCTTTTACTATTTCCCTAGAAAAAGAAGAGGGTATTTTTAATGAAGGCATGTTGACACACTGTGGGTTTTCTGAGACTAAGTTCCGTTGGACATATCATAGAATCATAGACTAGTAGAATTGAAAGGGGCCTTTAAGGCCATCAAGTCAAACCCCCTCCTCAATGCAGGAATCCACCTTAAAGCATACCTGACAGATGGCTGTCCAGATGCTTCTTGAAGGCCTCTAGTGTAGGAGAGTCCATGGCCTCTCTAGGTAATTGGTTCCATTGTCGTACTGCTTGAACAGTCAGAAAGTTTTCCCCCATATCCAGCCAAAATCTGGCTTCCTGTAACTTGAGCCCATTATTTCACATCCTGCACTGTGGGATGATCAAGAAGAGATCCTGGCCCTCCTCTGTTTGACAACCTTTCAAGTATTTGAAGAGTGCTATCATGTCTCCCCTCAGTCTTCTCTTCAGGCTAAACATGTCCGGTTCTTTCAATCTCTCCTCATAGGGTTTTGTTTTCAGACCCCTGATCATCCTCGTTGCCCTCCTCTGAACCCCTACCAGCTTGTCTGCCTCCTTCTTCTTCTTTACATTTATATACCACCCCATAGCTGTTCTTGAAGTGTGGTGCCCAGAACTGGACACAATACTCAAGAGAAGGCCTAACCATAGAGGGGAATAGAGGGGAACCAGTACCTCACGCGATTTGGAAGCTATACTTCTATTAATGCAGCCCAAAATAGCATTTGCTTGTTTTGCATCCACATCTCACTGTTGGCTCATATTCAACAGTGATTTACAACTGCCCTCTTCTGAATCTGGTCACTCTAGTATAGCTCCTGCAGCTTTGACTGTTGTGATAAAGAGGGAATTTCACCAGGTGCTGCATGCATACAAATGACACCTGCTGAAATTCCTTTTTCTATACAACTGGCAAAGATACAGGAGCCCTGTCCTCCTTTTCATATGGTCACCCTAGTCCAAGGGAAAGTTTGATCCACTGCCAGATGTATTGGTTTTAAAGTAGCAAGTAGGGTGATGAGTTTAACAGGACCTTTCATTGCATCTTCAGAGACGGAACAAGGTAGGTTGCAAAGAGTTCCAGCTCTATGATTCTGTGATTCAGCCCTGGGTTGCAGTATGCCAGGATTGGGATGTATCTTGCATTTCTGAGCTCTTTCCAAGTTAGCCTTGCTCTCCAGATGTGCTGGACTGCAACTTCCACAATTCCCAGCCAGCATGGCCATTGGTTGGGAATTACGGGAATTGTAGTGGAACACATCTGGAGGGCTCCAGTTTGGGGAAGACTGTTCTAAGTGATCGCTGTTCCTAGGGTAACAAAACATCTGCATCTGTTAATTAAAATAGTTTGCATAAAGTTTTGAAAGCAGAAAAACGGCTGAAAAAGCGATTTTCTTAAACACATTTAATTAAAGCATAACCCCTCACACAAATGTTCTGTTATCATCATGTATATTAATTTAAACATTGCCCCATTCTTCAGAACATGACAGAACCATAGAACTCCAGGGAACAGATAGCGGGACTTTAGAGAGAGCTGGTGTAGCATAGTGGCCAAGAGACAGAGCTACAAATCAGGAGCCATCTGGTTCAAATCTTAGCTCTGTTGTAAACAAACTAGGTGGCCTATGGCAAGCCACTCTCTGCCAGCTTCACTCTACCCTACCTAACCCCTTCCTTCTATATGAGGGGAAATTATACTGGCTTACCTTGCAGGGTTGTTGTAAGGACAACAGCTAGATAATGCATGTGAACTACTATAAACACTTGAAAGCAGTATGCATATATTAAGTATTATTACAGACCACCACAGTTATGTAGGTCACAGCTGCACCATAGCATGTACCTTACATAAGAACATAAGAGGAGCCATGCTGGATCAGACCAAGGGTACATCTAGTTCAGCATTCTGTTCAAACAGTGGCCAACCAGCTGTCGACCAGGAATCTACAAGCAGGACACAAGCGCAACAACACTCTCCTGCCTATGTTCCCCAGCAACCAGTGTACACAGGCATACCTCAGAAAGAATCCTGCCCAATACTGAAGTAATGATGGAATACAGCTTTAACGTGGAATGAGACAGAGCTAAATGCCATTAGTAAGAGTAACAATGAGACTACAATGGCAAAAATGGTAGCAGCTGCATTATAGGGATTGGATTGGATTCTAAATGCAGAAGAATGGTACACCAAAATATAGTCTCACCAGCAAAAGTAGGCAGCTGGTACAGCAAGGCGTGAGACTTCCTATCAGTATACATGGCTGCCCTTCCTCGCTTTCAGGGAAAAAAAGATTCAACAATAGCCAAAAAGCCACAGCAATATTGCTCCATCTTTATATATTAAACCCAGAAACAGACACGTGAAAAAGTCCACTACTTGACCAACGTAATTGGAAAAATGAGCTCTACAAGGAAAAACTCAACAACATGCTGTATATGATCCTGCATATGATCATATTTAGTAAATGTTCTTATTGCGTAATTTCAATTGAAATAGCAGGCTTGACATGTCATTGTCATCTGTCTCAGAAAAGAATGCTGAATGTTAAGATGATAGATTAGACTGTAGACAGTTGTTTTTAAGAAAGTTGAAAATGGAATGACAGAGCCATTGTTGCCTGTGGTGCACATATTCATTTATTTTGTCCTGACATCAAGTTTGGTAAAATAGGTTTCACGGGTTGTGGGGGTGGGGTATTAAAATACCACAAAAGCTTGCAAACTGTCTTTGGCAAGATATGATAATAGAACAGAAAAAATGAATTGGCACGCTCCATATCTTGAGCGGTAGGGGGTTCCAGGGAAATGGTGCAACTTGGGGGATGTCTATACATGGAGAAAGCCCTGTGGTGGCTGTGAATCTGCACTGCGTCAGTTATATGATGAAGCCACAGATTCACAGCCACTGTGGGGTTTCCTGTGAAGCTGTGCTTTGAAAAAGTTGAGGACTTACCCTGACTTTTTCAGTGGGAGCAAAATCAGTATGGCTCTTCCGCCATTTGACCTCACTCCAGGGTCAATCCAGGTGGCAGTCCTGGTGGAAGGCAACTGCCGGTTGATCACCTTCCACCAGGAAGAGGGTGGGGGGCAGCTCTGGTTCCCGGATGACCACTGGAAACCCCACACTCCCTCCTTGGTGTCAGGATTACCCAATGCCATCTCGGTAGGTAAAACCGTGGGGTTTTGAGGGAAGGCGGTGCCAACCCAGTGCCGTGAAGACAAGGCCCTGGTCTCATAGGGGCTCCCTTTAGGCAGCCACGTTGTATTACTTCAGTTTTAAAGCACACCCTTAACATTTCTCTTCTCTACCCACACCCCACTCCACTTCCATTCCATGTTTTACAACTGTGTTTACATTCCTGATATGTTAGAATGATCACAAAAACAACTCTGATTAAAAAAAAACACCCTGCAAATACTCTGAGCATGTGTAGTTTTGCATTTTAAACTCACTTAAAACAGTCCTGTAATGACTATAGGAATAGTGTTTGCTTCTGCTGCCCTGGTCACCTGCTGTTCTCTGGGTGGTCATTTGTGGGGGCCCATGGTCTGCAGGGCCCTGGAGTTTGACCTCAAGGTCCAGCCCTTGGTGCACTACTGTTCCAAGGGAGCATTACAAGGTCAGCTTCCTTGTGACAAGAAAGTACCTGAGAATAGAGGGGAATTTCACCAGGAACTAATTGCACACAAATGGGACTGGCTGAAATTCTCTTTTCTCTACAACTGTTAAAGTTACATGAGCCCTGTCCTCCTTTTCATATGGTCAGCCTAGGTATGGAGCAGACATGAAGGAAGATGGCATAGAGGCAGATAGAGCTAGTCTAAAAATAGCATAACTCCAGCTGCCCACGATCCTAAATATCCAGAAATAACTTAGCAAGTTTTCTCAGCTAGCTCCAAAGCTTTTAATGAACCTCTAACAGTTCAGCATCAACTAGCAGGCAACTGAAGTACCTTGAAAGGGACTGCTATCTTGTTATTCAATGGGGGTGACACAACATGCTAACCCACACTCAGTGGTTGAGTGTTGGTTAATTTGAGCCATGGGTTGTTTGTTGAACTGTGTATTATCATGTTGTCTGAACATAGCCAGGGTGGCTTGTTAACCATGCACTGTGGCTTATTTTCTGGCACAAGCTAACTTGAGAACACATGACCACACTGCATGGTCAATAAGCCACCATGGCTGTGTTCAGAATACATGACAACCTACCATGCGTAAAACATGAGGCTTTAAGACAACTTGCTAACTCATGGCTCAACAAACGACCCACGGTTCAAAACAACCATGTTGTATGAATAACTCCCAATAAAACAACTACCCCTTCTTTTCCTGTATTCAGTTTTCGCATTTGGCTTGGCAGCCCAAATGGAATAATCTCTTTTTGTTGCTGCTTCCCTGCTCCCTACTATTGCCCCCAGATTTTGCCCTGCTGAGTATAATAAAATCAATCACGATGACTTCGTGGATGGCTACAAAATGATGATGACCCTTTGAGTTCATTGTGTAAATTAAGTTTTTCTTCTTCTTTTTCCTATATGGAAACACCACTGCTTTCCCATATGGCCTTGGCAAACCTGCCACCCGCTTTTTGGGGGCTCTAAATTTAATTTCCCTAATTGAATTTGTGTCCTTTTTCTTTTTTAAAAAATCAGCTGCCGCTTTGCAGTATTTTGCGAGTCCCCCAAGGGGATCAAACCATGCTTGGTAGGTCTGCTTCCACCCAGTCTCTCATTTATCATAGTGACAACTCACACTGTGAAGAGCAGCGAAGGGGTGCTGTGGATGGCCAATGCCTCGCCCTTTGGAAACATCCCTCAGCCCTCTCCAGGCATCCTAATGACTGAGCTCTGCTAGAAAAGGAGCTCTGTGTTGCTGAACCAAGTCTGGGTCGAGGATGCCCCCACTCCCTTTCATGAGAGAGAAAGAGAGAGAGAGTCCCCTGGGGTCCAAAGAGATGGGACGAGCTGAACGCAGATGCATGTCGAACAGGGAAGCCTTGAAATCAGTCAGGATACTCAATCTGAGTTCAGATTTCATGCGCTGAGGGATTAACACATCTACAGGCCGGGGCCCAGGGGAGGATGCAAGCTTGCTGGCCAGCAGGCTTGAGGTGATGCCGTGGGGAAGCGGTGTGGGGGAGGGGGGAAGCTTGCCTGCATCTGGTAGCAGAGCGTGACGCCTGCGTCGCCTGCTTTTGTCCTCTTGAAGGATTTACAATTGTTGCATCTCCGGCTCCTTCGGCACTGACATTCTGGGCCATCCTTGCATCGGAGTCTGCAGCTGCCAGAGTAGGTTCTCTGGACAGCAGGACAGCAGGTGTTTCTTCCAATGCAGGGAAATGCAGGCATGTGGAGAAGCTCATTGTAATGTTATCAGCTCATCTCTAATTAAGGGCATAGTGAAGTCTCTTGGAAAGCTTCGTCTTTCTGTAGCAGGTTGCTTGTGAGAGAAAGAGTTTCCTATGTTGGCATTCCCCACTCCCTGCCATAACATTTCTAGATCTATATAATCTATCTATCTATCTATCTATCTATCTATCTATCTATCTATCATCTTCTCTTGCTCTAAAGCAAAAATAATACAATCATCACAAAATACAATTAAAAAAACCAGAATACCCAACAGCAGTAATATAAAATTTTAATTTTATAACAGTTGGAGAGGGGGAAGAGAAAACTTAGTTCTATGCTTCACAAGTCAAATAATACACATGGGTAGGCTGACCATATGAAAAAGAGGACAGGGCTCATGTAACTTTAACAGTTGTAGAGAAAAGGGGATTTCAGCCAGTGTCATTTGGATGCAATTAGTTCCTGGTGAAATTCCCTCTTCATCACAACAGTTAAAGTTGCAGGGGCCCTGCCTTCTTTTGTATATGGTCACTCTAGTATAGTGCCTGCACCTTTAACTATTGTGATGAAGAGGGAATTTCACCAGGAACTAATTGCATACAAATGACGTTGACTGAAATTCCCTTTTCTCTACAACTGTTAAAGTTACATGAGCCCTGTCCTCCTTTTCATATGGTCAGCCTACACATGGGCATCTAAAGCCCCCATCCCATAAGGCCATTAAGCCCAGAGTTTAAAATTACCTAGCTGCACCACTGAGGGAGCCTGTTGAATCTCAGTGGAAAGGATGTTCTGGACCGCCACAGAGACGGCCCTGTCTCTCATGCTTACCCATGGTACTGAAAGCAGGGCCTCCCAAGCTGCCCTTAATACTAGAACAGGCTTATGAGGGAATAAATGCTCCCCTGAGGTAACCAGGTCTGGGACAATTCAGAACTTTAAAGGCCAAAACCAACATTTTGATTTGAGCCCAGAGGAAAATGGATGCACAGTGATGCACATTGGAGCAAAACAACAACAAAAACCCAACTTGAAGTATTACCTGATGGGAACTGAGCTGGCAGTGACCGAACAAGAAAGAGATCTTGGGGTTGTGGTGGACAGCTCAATGAAAATGTCAACCCAGTGTGTGGCTGCTGTAAAGAAGGCAAACTCCATGTTAGGCATTATAAGAAAAGGAATTGAGAATAAAACTGCCAGCATCATACTGCCTTTATACAAATCTATGGTGTGACCACATTTAGAATACCATGTACAGTTCTGGTCACTGCTCTTAAAACAAGATAATATAGAGCTGGAAAAAGTGCAGAAAAGGGCAACTAAAATGATTCAGGGGCCGGAGCATCTCCCCTATGAGGGAAGGTTACAACAGCTGGGATTGTTTAGCTTGGAAAAAAGGAGGCTAAGGGGAGACATGATAGAGGTGTACAAAATTATGCATGATGTGGATAGGGAGACGTTTTTTCTCCCTCTCTCAAAATACTAGAACCCAGGGTCATCTCATGAAGCTGATTAGTGGGAGATTCAGGATAAATGAAAGGAAGTATTTCTTCACACAGCACATATTTAAACTTTGGAATTCGCTACCACAAGATGTAGTGATGGCCACCAATTTGGATGGCTTTAAAAGGGGATTGGATAAATTCCTGGAGGGGAAGGCTATCAGTGGCTACTAGTCCTCATGGTTATGTGCTACCTCCAATATCTGAGGCAGTAAGCCTGTGTGCACCAGTTGCTGGGGAACATGGGTGGGAGGGTGCTGTTACACCATGTCCTGCTTTGTTGGTCCCTGGTCGACAGCTGGTTGGGCCACTGTGTGAACAGAGTGCTGGACTAGATGGACCCTCGGTCTGATCCAGCATGGAACGTCTTGTGTTCTTATCTGAGATATATTATTTTCTAATCTACAAGCACCAGACAAAATGATCTCCAAGTACCTAACTACCATGTATTCTGAGCTTAGCCATGTTTACTCAGTTCCACTGATTTTAATGGCACTGACTCCTAATTGTGCATAGGATTCCAGCCATAGATGTGCATTTCCTTGGAAGTACATAACTTTACATTTAAGTACTATGAAATGATAAACTTGTTCAGTGTCTTAAGGACATTTGGTCACAATTATTAGTTCTAAAATTCATCAAATTGTTAGATGTTACCAAAGCAAGAAAACTATGATTCTTCAGTATTAGGTACAAATTTAACCCATACTAGTAATGGGGTTGCAGAGAGAGAATACAGATATTATACATATTAAACAGATATCATTGGAATGCTTTTCCAGAATGTCTGAAGTGCTTCAGACAGATTTACAGACTGATACTATATTAAAAAACATGAAACCAGTATGCTTGGCATCTGACTTACTTCAGATGGATCAGAACTTGCAGGAGATGATCATTGTATCATGTAATTGGCACAATAGTTCTCTAAACCAGCCTTCCCCAGCCCGGTGCCCTCCAGATATATTGGACTAAAATGCCCAGACGTATCATTTTTTCAGGTACTATACCAGGTGCATTTCTGCCTCTTATTGGCTCCACAAATGCTTATCTGGCAAAAGCTAAAAGAAATAAAACCTAAAGTTAAACTAGGAGAGGGGGTTAGAATCAGGCTGGGAGGTGTAGCGTTGTGTTTTGGAGTTCTTTGACATGTTCCTTCTCAAACGTTTCCTGAGAACAAATCAGATACAAATCACAAGACTATGTTGCAGCAATTCTTTACAAAGTTTGCCCCCTCATAATGAACGAGGACTCAACTAGAATAAAGGAAACAACATTAGTCATTAGCTATCGCTACTCAAATGCCACCATAGATCTCTGAAACACCCTCTTCTTCCTGATTTTCTGTAGTAGTTGTAAACAAAGTACACATATTCTTATACCAAGAGAAAAATTAAAGATTACAGGGAGGATAAAGTTGCAAGAGTGGAAAATATGTTATTTCACAATCAACGTTAAAACAGCAGACCTCTGAAATCAAAAATAAAACAATAAGTGGATGACTTTTGGGATGAAAACTTTGCAAAAGGTATCTGACTGAACATGTGCTATTTATATCCCCTAACTAAGAATGCTGATCTTATTTACCAAAATATCTGGGACTGAGGGTAGTGAGGAGAGAAGTGGAGAGGAATTGCTAACCAAAGATACTCAAAGGGACAGAATTCAGGAAATCCTGAATTGTTCAACATTAGATTTCTGTCACTGTTGATGGGGAAGTTTCATAAGGTGTATTACTGGTTAGATGAGTCTTCAAAATGTTTTATAACTCAGCTGAAGCTGAGAAAGAATCTGACATTCCCTCGATGTCAGAAAGGTTATCAATGACAACTAGTTATAATGGCTGTATATTACTGCCAGTATCAGAGGCAGTGTGCCTCTCAATACCAGTGGCTGGGAACACAAGCGGGAGGGTGCTATTGCACTCACGTTCTGCTTGTGGCCTTCCCATTGGCATCTGATTGGTTACTATGGTTGGACTATTGTTATTGTTGTTGTTGTTATTAACATTTCTATACTGCCCCATAGCCGAAGCTCTCTGGGCTTGTTTACAAAAGATTAAAACATTAAACATTAAAAATCGATATACAAAATTTAAAAGCGTAAAAAACCAAAATATGGAATGCTTCATGGATTTGTGTAGATAGGCCTTTTGTCCAATCAGGCAGGGTTTTCCAAAGAGCGCAATCCTGTGGGGAATTCAGAGGCTTATGGATATCCAATGCAGAGCAGAAGGAGTGGTGATGGTGACTGTCACCTCTGTGCTCATCCCTCTCTGCATTTCAGCTAAATGGGTTTTTTCACCTATCTAGCTGAGGGTTCAGGAAGGGGGAGCCGGAGGATTTCTTGTATACCAGCCTCCCAGTCCCCTCTCTTTTCCACCCAGGGAATGCCTAATTTACCTTCCCTTTGAGCATAGCCATGCACAGCACATTTCATTAGGGTGTGCACTCAGGGAATTTTATTTATTTATTTATTTTTTAAAGGCAAACGTTTATTGAATACTCATTATTTTTATTCCTTCATTTATTAAACACTGTTCTATTGATGCCCTATTCTGTGTTCCCTGACTACAGAAGGACCATTGCAGGTGAGGGGGAAGGAGAATGAGGAGACACTCCTCAAGCCTGAGCATTGGTGGGACTTTGTGGTGACAGTGGCAGGAAGAGGGTCTTACAAGATGAGATTAGCCTTCAGGTACCCTCCTCCTGGCTTCTTTGAAATGTGGTTCCCAGCAGAGAGACATTATTTCTTGAGACACACCAGGCACACCCCTTGTGCATGCCTATGCTTCCAAGGTTGCTTTTGTGAGTTTGGAGAGGCAACCGGCACAGTTCTCTCCACATTGGCTGCCACAGGAAGGGACAGAGAGCTTGGATTCTGCTGACTCTGACCTCGGATCCAGGAATCCAAACTATCCCATGCCCCCATTAGATACTGTCTAGGGGCCATAGGATTGATCTCTTAGTCTATTTTATCATGGGGTAGATACTGAAAATAGCAGCGCCCCCCATGTGAACAGTTTAATGCAATGGGGAAGAAAGCTCCTCCTGCAGATATGACTGAATGTAGTGCTGTTGGAATAAATGATAATAATAATAATAATAATAATAATAATAATAATATTTGTTTCTCAACAGGAATCTTAAAATTATATAAATGCTGAATGGTGACCTTAAACACACTCCCTAGAGATATTTTAATTAATAATTATTGGTTCTATATAGCATGACTATATGTTGATATTATTGATTAATTTATTAGGCTGACCATACATTCGGTTTCCCCCGGACAAGTCTGGAAACAGGGTGCCAAAATGGCATCCGGGGAAAATTGGCGTATTTCCACCCAAGTCTGGGAATTGCCACCTTCCCAGGGGCCATCCTGGGTTTGTACTTGCCCTGCACGACCGTGTAGGCCAAGAAAAGCCTCAGATTGGCCTGGGGGAAGGGCTAGAAGTCACGCTTTGGCACGTCCAAAACTTGACTTCCAGCCTCTCTCCCAGGGCTGTCTGAGGCTTGTACTTGCCCTGCGCTACTGCACTGGCCAAGGAAAGCCCCGGATCAGCCCAGCAGAGGGGCTGGAAGTCGCGTTTCAGCATGTCCAAAATGTGACTTCTAGCCTCTCTCCCAGGGCCGATCTGAGGCTTTTACTTGCCCTGCACGATAGTGCAGGCCAAGGAAAGCCCCGGATTGGCCCGGGGAAGGGCTGGAAGTTGAATTTTGGATGCGCCGAAACGTGACTTCCAGCCCTTCCCCCAGGCCGATCTGAGGCTTTCCTTGGCCTGCTCCGTCACGCAGGGCAAGGACAAGCCCCAGACAGCCCTGGGAGAGAGGCTGGAAAGAAGCGCTGGAGGCTGGAGCAGCAGGAGCAGCAGGACAGAGCAGCAGGAGCCTTGGGTAAGGAAAGGTGTGTGTGTGTGTGTGTGTGTGTGTGTGTGAATGGGTGCATGGTTGAATGGATGTGTGTGCATGTGTTTTGGGGTGGTTGATCCTGAGGAACTTTGTGTGTTTCTGTGTGTGTTGGGAGTGTGTGATGGGTGAATGGGGTGCATGGTTGATTTCTATGAATGGGTGTGTGTGCTTGTGTTTTGGGGTGGCTGATCCTGAGGGACTTTGTGTGTTTCTGTGTGTGGTGTGTGTGTGTAATTTTGTGTGTGTAAGTCATGGGGGATGGTATGGAGTTGATATTCCTATTTATGGGAAATATATTTGAGTGAATTAATTTTCTAAGAATATATTTAGAGATGACTTGAGGAAATTGGTTTAGCTTTCTGGAAAACAGGTGTTTTGCTGGGACAGAAAACTGGCTTCAAAGCAGTACCTTCGTGTGGTTACCTCACCCGTTTGCTTTTCTTTGATTGCTTTGTTGGAGGAGAACATTGTAATATATTTATGTATGAATTTACTTATTAGCAATATTTATTTACCACTTCTTCTTTGAATAAATTGTGAATCAATTTAGAAAAAGAATAGAAAACTGCAATGGTATCATATTAGAGGTTTATTTCAAGACAGCTCATGGCTGTGTGAAAGGCAAAGTAAATGGATGCAATTTCGATGGATCTTCTAAACATCATGATAACATAAGTTATTATCCGTCTCTATTGGAGGATGATAGTTACTGGCCATGGTGTTTTTACTTCATTTATGTGATATTTACTAGTGCTGGCATTTGTTTTATCCTTTTAGTAACTGTACAGAAACAGATGATTCTTGTTAAATATAGTATTCTTCCCCAAGCTGGTTCTCTCCAGATGTGTTGGATGCAACTCCCAACGCCCAGTCAGCATGACCAGATAGGAGTCATAGTCAAAGACATTTGGAGAGGATCGAGTTGGGGAAGGCTGAAATACATAGAGTTCTAAGTTTTCTTTTAAAAGTCATATTCCTCCTCAGTTTATTCATCTTCATAAGATCATATCTAGCTGAGCTGGAGTCTAGTTCCACATTGAATATTGTATCTTCTATATGTTTTCTCAATTAATTCTCTAAACCCGTGTTAGACTGTTAATGAATTTTCCAATTAATTCACCGATCTTTTGGAACTAACTATTAGCTCTTGCACCATTTGGCATGGTGGGAGTGGGTGGAGAAGGGTTTTTCACTTCTCGTGTTTTTGCTAGTTATTTCATATCATCCACCTGAATTTTCTGAAGTCTGAAAGCCCAAAGTAAAATTGTGAAAAGTCCTAAAGAAATTTCCATGAGGATATTTCCACTGGAGTTCTACTGATGAAAATTCTGACCAGCAAAATATCTCAACCTATGCCAATATGAGCAAGATGGTCTCTTTTCCTCCTCTTTTTCTGCAACATTTTTGTCATTAGGTATTGCTATGTCAATGAGGTAGATGTGTTTTTCTTTTATATGTATGACTGTTGTGTCTGGTTGCTTGCAAAGTACTGTCTTGTCCCAGAATTTTCTGTCCCAGCATAGCATGGCTTGGCTTGTTTGAGTGTGTCTGGATCTCCTAAGCTCTGGGGAGCACCTGCTGGTTGCATGATCTAGGAGGCCAGGTTCTGTGAATGCATAGTTGTCCCTGACAGGAGAGCCTTGCACATGCTAGAGTAAGGTGAACAGATGTGAAGAGGCTGCAATCTTACATTCATTTATCTGGGAGTAAGCTTTATTGAAATCAACAAAAGTTTTTTCTAAAGTTTCTTTGGGCAGTTTTCTTTGAGTCCCTGACTGGGATTTCTGTTCACTGCACACTGATGCCCTTTCCACACCAGTCTGTTTGCCTGGGATGGCCCCAGGCTGATCCCTGTGCACCGATGGTGTGTATTAGGTACTTTTGGGATCACCCTCCCTACCTCCCTGTGCACCGATGGTTTGTATTAGGTACTTCCTGGATCACCCCCTCCCTCTACACTCCTATGGTGTAGAATGGGCCTGAGGCAGTGTAAATTCAGGATATACTTGGATAAAAGGAGGGAAAGATCCTTGTCTAGCATTGTGATCATGGGCATCAGTTCTGGCCTTTCTTTGTATTGCTACTGACCATGGTCTCGTTTACATGGCTAATGACACATTTTTAGATTAGTTTCTCACTAATAAACCAGAAGTTGAAACAAGCTAAGAGGTGAGAAGTGCCTGCAACAAGCCTTTAATCCATTTTGTTCCATTGCTAATGTTTGCAGGGTAATCGTATTTTATTCTCTTCCTGCATGCTAGGTTGCTAGTTTGTTGTACTAGATTTTTCTGCACTTGTCAACTGCTTCATTTGTTCAGTGATAGCAGTATGCTGAATCTGTGAGTATGGATATGAGGAAAGTGATGGGGAAAGAGTGTTAAATCTTAGGAAAGTTGGGACTATGGTCATCCTGTGAAGGATTTGCAGTCAGAAAACATATTTGAGGGAAGGGGAAACTATCACACAGAGCATAGCAAAAGCTTCAAAGTACAGCAAAAGCTACAAAAGTAAGAGTGAGTAAAGTTAATTTCAGATACAATTTCTTTATTTTTGTGATTTTAACATGAAGATGTTGTGTAGAACAGGTTTGTCTTAATTGTATGATGTGAAATCAGACATGTGACCAAGGCCATGTTTGGGTGGGCACACCCCCTTGGAGGATGGCCATGCTGGTGGGCATGCCCCCTGGCGGCGGTCATGTTGTCCTCCTTTTTGGTTTCCAAAATATGGTCACCCTAACCTTATTTGAATTATTATTTTATCATATGTCTGACTTGCTTCTCATGGCTGAGTGCCAAAGCCTGTTTGGCTAGTGCAGAATAATTTGCATTTGTACTCTGTTTTTTGTTTATGAAGAGAAAATATGATATGGGGAAAATGAGATCTTGGGGGGAAAAATCATGGGGTGTTGAACCATTATAATTATTTCCCCAATGAAAATAGCCACAAAGGCTATGTGTTGTGTGAAAAAGTTTTGTGGGAACTTACTTATCTCTAGCATGGAATATAGCCCCCATGCTGGGTTGAAATATATTGCTGTCATCTCAGGTCCTCTGCGATCTCATATCTAGCTCTATGGTAAATCTTTTTTGTGGGCAATTATCTTTGAGTTCCTGAAAAAGAACTCATTTGCTTGACCATGCTGAAGATCAGTCATTTTGTCACTTGATGGGAACAATAAAACACAAACAAATACCATTCTTGTAAAACAGTGTTTAATTGGATTGCTGGAAAGACATGTTGCCTGGAAACAGAGTTTAAAAGAGAGGTGCTATCTCAACCTGAACTGAAACCCCATTTCATAATAATGACTTCATCAAGATGAGCAGAACATTTACCTTCTGAAGCAGGAGTGTGGAATCTCAGGCCAGCCTGCCTTGTAGGGGAGATTTAGCTCTCTAGGAGTCATGCCCTCTTTCCCTGGCCGCATATCTTTTCCTCCAACCACAAGCCTTTGGTGGTTTGCCAGCTTTTGCGCAGTCCCCCCACCCAATTCTAAAAGGCTGAAATGCCTCTCTTAAGGCTTAGGCTGTTTCTACACTGGCCTTTTTTGCCTGGCACTGTCCCTGGGTTGTCCCTCTGCATGCAAATGACAAATAGGGACACCCGGGTGGGGTGGGGGATGGGCACGGACTTTCCCTGGGAAAACCCGATTTTCCTGTGGTCCTGAGTACGTCCCAAGACTGGGGGAGGTGTTGGCGCCCATCCCGCCTGGTGCCCATTTACTCGTGAATAAGAGGGCACCAGAAACAGGCATGGAGCCCATCAGAGGAGGAGGGAAGCAAGCCTACCATCCCCAGAATGGCGGTGGGTGGGTGCGTGGGCCAATATCAGGGGGGCATTAAAAAAAAAACCTTACCAGTTCAATGGAGTACAAGTAGGCTCTTCCTGCCCTTTCTAAAAAAAGGCCTTAGTTTCAGTCAGTAAGAGCTTTAAACTACAATATGCTGGTATTTTGGCCTTTCTCCCCACCCACCACTGGAATGTGGCCTCTGAAAGCTTCTTTGAAATGGAATTTTGCCCTTGGGTTGAAAAAGATTCTGCACCCCGGTTCTCAAGGTAACAACTCCTTTCTAAGCTGCAAGTATAGTCCCTCTCTTGATTTCATTTGGCACGAAGGGCTTGAACTATCACTAACCCAGTGTCTGTCCATGGTAGTAGCTCTCTAGCTACTAGACCTTATGTTAAGGGTGGATTAACACTGCTATTTTCCTCCGTCTAAGCCTCCCCCAATCTGGTGCCCTCCAGATGTTTTGGATTACAAATCCCAGCGTACCTGGCCATTGGTCATTTTTGACTGGGGCTGATGAGGGTTTGTTCAAGTCATCTGGATGTTGGAGAAGGCTTCCCTTTATAGTTGTCTATGTGAGTATGGGAGAAAGCTGGCTCTAGCCAGCTCTTGTTAGTGGGTGAGGCAAGTGGTAAGCCAACAGGCCTTTCTGCGATGGCAACTGAAATACACTTTTTCTAAGAGGTGTGATCACAGCAGTGGAGGCTGGTGGCTCTGATGTCAGTGGGGTGGTGAATCCGCTACAGGACTCTAAAGAGCTATCCAAGGTTCTGACTGAAACCCCGACCAGGTTCACACCCCACTGACATCGGAGCCACCAGCCTCCACAGGATCACAGACATGTCAGCATATAGTGAGATGTCAGGCAGGGACAGGCCAAGACACTGGGAAATTCCCCAATGCAATGCCTATTGGAATGAATGAGAGACACGTGAGAGCCTTGCTACTGTACAGCTCTCATTCATTTCACGGGGCTTGCAGTGCCGGTTCCAGGTTTTTGAGGGCCCTTGGGCAAGGTGTCCTTAACAGCCCCTTTCCCTCAGTGAGTCTGCCTACTCACTGCCGTTTTCACCAACTGCTGCTTCTCATCATTGCTACCACTTGCTTGTGGGCTGTGACATCTACTGTTCTTCTTTCTGGCAGGTTGCAATGAGGAAGAGGAGCAGCAATGCTAGCGGGCAGTAGTCAGTGGGCCCCTGATTGGGTGCGGGCCCTTGGCAGGTGCCCACACATGGTCACCCTGGGGGCTTGCATAGGTTGGCTGACCATCTGAAAAGGAGGACAGGGCTCATGTAACTTTAACATTTGCAGAGAAAAGGGAATTTCAGCCAGTGTAATTTGTATGCAATTAGTTCCAGGTGAAATTCCCTCTTCATCACAACAGTTAAAGTTGCAGGGGCCCTGCCTTCTTTTGTATATGGTCACTCTAGTATAGTGCCTGCAACTTTAACTGTTGTGATGAAGAGGGACTATCACCAGGAACTAATTGCATACAAATGACACTGGCTGAAATTCCCTTTTCTCTACAACTGTTAAAGTTACATGAGCCCTGACCTGGATTTTATCTGGTCAGCCTAGCATAGGAGAATGCACTCATGTACCCCTTGCATAGGGGATGGCAACCAAAATTTGCTGCCTGAAGTAACCCCTTCACTTTGGTTGATTGGGAGGCTATCTCTGTGTGCAGAATAGGAGCCTAGTTCATGCCAACCTTCCTTCTCACAGACTGCGTTCGCACAGTATGCTAACCCACACATGGGTTACTGTGTTGAAACATGGGTTACTGTGTTGTCTGAACCCAGGTCATTTTCCATGGGTTGGCTATTTAACTATACAGTGCGGCTTATTTCTCTTGAACAAGCCACCTTGAGAATCCACAGTTCAACAAACACACTAACCCACGGTTAAACAAAACCCCACACTGAGTGTAGGTTAGAGTGTTGTTTGAACAGGCCCATAATCGTATTAGCCATTCCCTGCACAATTATGGGGAAAAATCTGGTAGTGTGACCAGCCCTAATTGGTTAAGTGTTTCCAATCTAGGTAGAGCAAAACATCATTCATAATCTTTCTGTAAGTGAGCAGATGATCCAGAGGTTCTAGTATGATCCCTCCAGTTGAAATGCAGGAGAAAATATGGAAAATCAGTGAGCCTGGCTAATTCGAGCTTGTTTGAGAGGAAGCCCATCCACACATGACTGGAAAAACCACTTCTTCCTTCTAACAGCTCTTGCCACATCCACAGTTGCGCAGCAATAGCACTATTGTGGGCCCCTGGAAATTCCAAGTCTGGCTTTGACTTTCTGCTTCACCCACCAAATCAATGTTGGTAGGGAGAGTTGTTCTGTGTGTAGGACAGAACAGAGGGGATAAATGTCTTGCCCATTCTATCGCTGACATTCTATTGAAGTCTTCCCCAACCTGGTGCCCTCCAGATGTGTTGGGCTGGTAATGATGGGAGTTGCAGGTCAACACATCTGGAAGGTACCAGTTTGGGGAAGGCTGCGCTGCTGGGTCTTTCCAGATAATCTATTCATTTGTAAGAATATGCACCATCACCAGGTTCTCCAGTAGTACCTGGGGATTAGATATAGTATAGATAAAAGCAATTGTTCTGGCTCAGCAAGGTGATCTAACATTGTGCTCAGGCTTTTATGCAAAGACAGCCTTGCTCAATGCACTCTGCATGTGCAAAAGGCTGCTGCACTAGGTTTAAAAGCCTTCAGCCAGCACATGTGGTTGGGCACATTGTGATTCTTACTGGTTCAGGTCCATATGTACCTTAACAGATGGTCTGCACAATCATCTCTGAATCAGCTCTGAGACCGCTGATCACCTGATACGTGTTGTGGAAGGGAGGACTGAATTCAGGCCCCCTTCCCCTTTTTCTGACTCTGGTAGGTGATCAGGATTGCTAGAACTGAACCATCTTGTGTTTTCTTGGTTTTATGATAAGTTTTAATTAATTATTATTATTAATTATTTCTTCTTCTTCTTCTTCTTCTTCTTCTTCTTCTTCTTCTTCTTCTTCTTCTTCTTGGAGCCTGATAGGTGGTGGGTTTAATTTATAAGTTTAATACCTATATCAATAATTCTGTTGAGACTTTGCGCATCCTTGCTTACAGCAGCACAGGCGCCTCCACTCCTTTCTCCCTGCGCATGGGATTGTGCCCAAGGTAGGTGTACAACACATAACCTAACTCTGTAAGTGATAACAGAAAGATGCCATAGGAGTGCAGGGGCATTAACCAGCCAAAGTGCAGCACTTCTCAGCCTGAAATCCTATGCATGCTTACCTGGGAGTAGGCCCACTTCTGAGTAAACATACATTGGATTCAGCTGGTAGTCAAGAGTAAGTCACATTGAATGGAATTGAACTTACTTCTGATTAAATATGCATTTAGGGCACAATCCTATGCATGTTTAGACAGAAAATACTCCTACAACTCCCAGCATTTCCCCAGCCAGCTTGCATAGGATTACACCCTTAAGCACATATATAAGAGCCTATAAATTAGGCTGACCAGATAAAATCCAGGTCAGGGCTCATGTAACTTTAACAGTTGTAGAGAAAAGGGAATTACAGCCAGTGTCATTTGTATGCAATTAGTTCCTGGTGAAATTCCCTCTTCATCACAACAGTTAAAGGTGCATGCACTATACTAGACTGACCATATACAAAAGAAGGCAGGTCCCCTGCAACTTTAACTGTTGTGATGAAGAGGGAATATCACCAGGAACTAATTACATACAAATGACACTGGCTGAAATTCCCTTTTCTCTACAACTGTTAAAGTTACATGAGCCCTGACCTGGATTTTATCTGGTCACCCTACTATAAGTACTTATCATTCCAGGTGTGTGCTTCTTTCCACCAACCTCTTTGGGGAGTGATATCTAATGGAGAAACTGTTGCAGTGTGTGAACACACAGAATGATATCTGTACAAAGAGAAATGGTTCTATCAAACACATTCTGACCTGAGTGTTTCAGCAGATGGAAGGTTGGGGGAAATAGAGGGATGGATGGACAGTAAATTTTTAGATGATGTTTGGCAACATATTCAACCTTTCTTTTTGCCCCTTTGATATACTCTAAAGCAAAGAAATAACACAGAGTCTTTCATTGCAAAGGCTGTTTACAAAACACTTGTGTTTTCACTCCCCACCCCCAAACTGACAGCATAAGCAGTAAGCAACTTTTGGCACATTCCGGCATAAGCAAGCACATTTCTTGGGCTGACTAGAAGCAGAGTCACAGAGATTACTATAATTTAGCAATATATAGAATTGTACAACAGTGGCAATAAAACAACACAGCTGTGCTTCTGGTGAGCTGCAATAAAGTTTTGGTTGCAAAAGCGTTTCTATACTGGAGTAGAATAGAACACAGCGAATAATCTAGTCGTAGTACAATGGTTTCTGGCTATTGCTTGGCTGAGTAAAATACAAAGGATTACCTTATATACTATTTCAGATAGTTGGTTCAGCCACTGTTTATTTGGAGTAACAGACTTTCTAGGACATCTGTGGTGGCCAAGTGTCCTTTTTATTTAATTTTTATTTTTACAGAGGACAGTCCTCTATTTGAGGGGGCTGCCAGAGAACTGTTGTCTATTTTGAAGTCTCCTCTATTGGAAGGGCTTTCTGGTCCAAGCCCATTTTAAAGATAAGAACCATGAAAAGGGAGACCAGCAAGGGCCTGGAAGTTGCCCATTGACAGCATCTGGAAAATAGACTGAGGAGGCATACTGGTCACAATCTTCCACACTATGGTGCGATGTACTGAATTCTAATTCAATTACAATTATTATTACTATATATACACCAGTTGATTCCTCGTGAACACAGTTCATGGAGAAAAATCAAATCTACCAAAAGGTTGGATTGCTTTTAACTGTAGGTGTCTCTTAACCCCTTCATAATTTGTTTGCAGGCCATATGTTACTGGCATATCATTGTACTTTGACCTGCACCTGTGTTTTAAAAGCTGTACATAGACTTTTTTTGTGTTGCTATTTTATTTTGCTCCAATTTGCAATTAATTATGTTTGTGTAATTACACATGACTTTTTATGATACTAAAAATAAAACATTATAGTACATTGTTATAGAAGATAACCTAATTCTTTAAAAAAAAAAAGACTTATGGACATGAATGAACTCCCGACTTTGAATTATAGTGAATTGTTATTTGTAGAATCTGCATGTCAAGAGTTTTCCAATGAAGTGTGTTTCATGAGAATCAGTCAACAGCAAGGCAGTCAAAAAGGGAAGACCAGCTAACTCCTGACTTTGAATTATATATATAAGATATGCATATTCCAATTTTATGCAAATCTGTGTTCACTTTTGTCCTCTTTGGTTTGGTGATGCATGTCCTCTTTTCTCGAGATTCACAAGTGGCCACCATACAATGTCATAGTGTTTGTGTATGTGTGTTTGTGAGTTCTCTCTCTCTCTCTCTCTTTCTCTAACACATTAATTCTAAGAGAGGTCAGCAGTGTTTACTTGGACTTGCAGACAGGCTTTTAAATGTCTCAGGTGGAAGTCCTTCCAAGCTACACCAACCAATGGTGCAGCCAGGACTATATCTTGGGGCCAAAATCCGGGCCCCACAGTTGAAGGGCCCCCTAAATGACCACCCAAATGAGAGTGGCAGTGGTGAGGACAGTGGCAAGTAGGCTGGCATCAGCTCCTGGGCTAACATGGGCAGGCCAGCCAGGGCCCACAGGCTGACACCAGTTGCCACAGCATCCTCTCTTATTTTAAAAACATTTTGTTGTCAGGGAGAACCTGGCCAGGCCTGTATAGGTTTATGGATGTGAGATATCTATAGCTATATCTATCATCTCTGTCTGTCTATCATCTATCTATCTATCTATCTATCTATCTATCTATCTATCTATCTATCTATCTTCTACAACCAAGTGGTACTTATTCCCAAGTAAATGTGGTTGGCATCAGGTCAAGAGATGTGAACTCCATTTTATTCCTGGCGTCATGACAGTGCTATAATTTCAGTGAATTTAAAATGTGAAACTGCACATGCTCAGAGTATTATTGTTGTTTTAAATCAGAGTTGGCAAATAGGGTTTTATGTTTTTTGTAGAAGCAGTTGTAAAGCATGGACTGGAGGCATAGATATGTGTGTGGAATGGGGCATGGAATAAGAGAAATGTTCATTGTGTTCTTCGCAACTGAAGAAATACAAATGACCATCTAAAGCCCATCCCCACTCCACCCTGGCCATAAGACCATTAAGTCCAGGGTCTAAACTGACCTAGCGGCATTCCTGCTGCAACCCAATCGTCTTCCAAGTGCAGGTGGCTGGACAGAACCTGGAACATTATACATGTAAGGCATGCGGTCTGCCACTGAACGCTCCTCTTTTCAGTCAGCTTCAGCCTCCGAGATGACTGCATGCGACCACCACAACATGGCTGCAGTAATGCAGTTTAATAATACTGGACAAGTTGTTGTAGCTTGAGGTAATGATGAAGGCCAGGAGTGTGATTTTGGTGGCAATTGGTTGGTGTTCCGATGTAACTCAAATTACTTTAGTGAACTCTCTCCTGGTGTGTGAAAAAAGAGTTAGAGGTGGAAGGCAGATGTGCCTTAGTGAAAGGCACACAGGGTCTGTAATGGTTCATATCTTCATGTCTTAGGCAGGTGCATCACATCCCACAGCCTCAGGCAATGCTTCTGGCATGACTAGCCACTATTGTCCCCGAAGACTGAGAGGGACGGGGGTGTTTGCACCATACGAAAAGCTCCAGGTATTGACAATGCTGCTTTCCCCCCTATTACTAGGGAAGTTTGTTTCTAGAATTATTATTATAATTTACTTTTAATACAGAAGATTTCTCTAAAGCAACAGTTTCTGATGCTATGGATACGGGAGGAAAATAAAATGTCAAGCGAGAAGAAGAAAGAGCTTGCGCAGGAGAAGTTCTTTCCCAGGGCTGGCATCAAGGGTGGCGGGGGGGGGGGGGCAGAGCATCAGCCAAGGGCCCATGGATTTGCTCCTTTTCAGCACTGCAGCCTGCTTGTTCCCTGGCCTCTTGCTCCAGCCCAGTCAATGCTGGTGGGTGAGGAGGAGCAGTAGGCCCCACAGCCCACTTGCTCCCTGGCTCTTTGCCTGTCAAGCAAGCGAATGGAAGCAATGATGAGGAAGAGGATGAGAAGCAATAGTAGAGTGACCAGATAAAATCCAGGTCAGGGCTCATGTAACTTTAACAGTTGTAAAGAAAAGAGAATTTCAGCCAGTGTCATTTGTATGCAATTAGTTCCTGGTGAAATTACCTCTTCATCACAACAGTTAAAGTTGCAGGGGCCCTGCCTTCTTTTGTATATGGTCACTCTAGTCTAGTGCCTGCAACTTTAACTGTTGTGATGAAGAGGGAATTTCACCAGGAACTAATTGCATTCAAATGACACCGGCTGAAATTCCCTTTTCTCTACAACTGTTAAAGTTATATGAGCCCTGACCTGGATTTTATCTGGTCACCCTAAGCAATAGCAGCTGGTGACAATGGTGGTGAGAAGGGAGACTCACTGAGGGAGAAGGGGCCCATTGAAGGAATGCTGCCCAAGGCCCTCAGACACCTGGAGCTGACATTGTTCTTTCCCCACAGCCCTGCAAATGTTTAGCTAGCCCTTTCACATTAAGCACCACCCTCCTAGAAGCCATGGGCATATCTCTTCCAGGCCTGCTTGCCCTCAGAGTCTGTGCTTACGCTCATGCTTGTTTCCCACTGCTGGCACATTGCATCTCCACCTTATTTAATGCCTGCTGCTAACAAATAATGTTCTGCCAATGTAGCAGCATCTGAATGACTATTGAAGCCCTCTCCAAATACATCCGAAGAGGTCAAGAGCATCCTAATGATCTCTCTTCTCCTCCTGTGCCCTCCCCACCTTGCCGTTGCCAAGCAACCGCCTCCCAATGCATCAAGAGTGCTCGATTCTGAGCTCTAGATTCTATTTTGCTTAAGGCAGGTGTGTTGCACCCCCTCTGTTTACCCTGTGGGAAAGGTTTCAAAGACCACGTGGGTCGGATTTCTTTTACTGGATTGTGTGTTTCCGTGGAACGGAGAAGCAGGAACAGCAGCAAGGTTGCTGGTTTCAACGTGGGGTTAAGTTGCACCAGGAGTGATTGAAGAAAGCTTGTCTGCAACTCAGTGTCGCTGAGTTAAAGGAGATTTAGCCAGCAGCTGACCTGTGGCATCCGCATTGACAGCAGTTCACCTGCTTAGTTCCTTTGTTTCTGGCTGCAATTGAAGGCACATGAGCAGAGCTGGGGGGAAAGGAGACTAAATGTAGAGAGGGGGCCAGTGGATGCTGGTGGCTCTGATGTCAGTGGGGCAGTGAAATAGTTCCGAGTTTCAGTAAGAACTCTAAAGGAGCTATCCCAGGTGTACTGGTTCTGACTGAAACCCAGAGCAGATTAATTGCCTCACTGTTTCTGTCATGTTTCTCAGCCTTAACTAGGGATGGACAAATTTGTCAATTTCATTTTTCCGTTTGGTTTGTCTCAAACTTAGAGAAGCTTTCTAATTTTAAGTTCAGTTTGCCCAAACATTGAGTCTTCTTCTTCTTCTTCTTCTTCTTCTTCTTCTTCTTCTTCTTCTTCGTTTTTAAGTTTGCATTAAAATTTATACACAGTTTTGTATGCATTTCTCTTAATGCATGCATTTTATATCCAGTTTTGCCTAATATGCAGATTTTTGAGAACTCTAGTTATTGGGTAGTTATTTATTGTCATCAATAAATAAGACAAAGATTTGTGTCCTTTCTCTTCAATTGCTGTTTCCAGCAATAAAACAATTGTGACGGGGCCTGAATCAGTAGCATTCCTGCGCAGCCAGAAAATGCAGAAGGCCTTTCAGTGTTGGAAATCTCCATACTAATCCTGGTTGGTTCCAGCAGTCACATTGAAAAATGCCTAACAAGTACGATTGAGGAAAAAGCATGATCCAACCAAAAATTCAGGAAATTGAACCAGTAATGCGATGTGACAACAGCTGTGGTGGTGGTGGTGGGGTACAACAAGGTGGTGATAAGGAGGGGTGACATGGTGGGAAGGAGGGACCACAGTGTGGCAGCGCATGGGCTCTCCTGCCTCAGGCAGTGGGAGAATTTGCACCAGAGCTATTGAGTAGGTTTCTCTCTCAGGAGGCGGGTGGCATAGTGCACTAGCTGAAGCTTCTGAGCCATATAATCTTCAAGGGGAGCCCCATGAAAAATGCATGTCAGTATTTTACGCAGGGATAGGGGCTATATGGAGTGGATGGAGAGGACCCAGTTAATATGTATAGGAGATGGTAACAGCAGCAGCATTGTTGCCTGTGTCCATCAATTCTTGCAACTCCAGTATATGATAAGAGTATATAAAGCTGTGATAACTCTTGCTGGCAGCACAGAGTACTAAGGTTCGAGCTATTAATAGGCACAGGGGTATTCTTTATTTAAGGTTTGTAGTGACTCAGTGATTGCCCCATCTAATGGCTGTTCATCCACTGGAGGAAATTACTTGGTGGCCACAGCCCAGTTGTCTTGGACACAAATAATCACAAATAACAGATGGCACTTTGGACCCTCTCACTGGCACTTTTTGCAGAAGCCACGGCATTAGTAAACATGGAAACCTTGGAGATGGGCTAGTCGGAGTTGCTGGAGTTAGGGTATCTCTTTCAGATGAAAAGACAACCCAAACAGAAGAGGTGGATAGGCCTTGGGTCTGATCCAGCACCACCCTCTTCTATAAGTTCCTCACCACATATTGTGTTCATCTCCCGAGGCATTACTCCAGATGCCTTCCTCCTGTGAAGCATGGCAGGTGTCCACGAGGAATAGAGCTTTTTTCTGTAGTGTCACCCATTCTGTGGAATACCCTGCCATGTGAAATTTGTCAGGTCCAGACACACCATTGCCTCAGAGGGGTGGGAAAAGCATGGCTATTCAAATGGCTTTTGACGGAACACTCCTTTAGTTTGCCTTTATTTTGTTTAATACTATCCCAATTTTCTCTGCTGTTCCCAGAAATCATTATTATTTTTTATTTATTATATTACTATTGGGCTTTTTCAGTGGTTATTTTTAGGAATATTTTGTTTTTAGTTTATTTTATTTTAATCTTTTACCTGAGTTGCTTTTCTGGAAATAAAGCAGGAATCAGGATATAAGTTTAAAAAATAAATAAAATACATAAAATAAGGTGGTGGTGGTGTTAGTGGTGGTGGTGATGTTAATGAAGTGGGTTATCCCATATTATGCAATGCAACTACTGTATACTGTGAGGTCATTCCATTGAGACATGGTGTTTCTGTGGACATTTGAACCCTGGTCCAAGTCTATCCATTAACACCGCTCTGGCTCTGTTGGAATAGGTAAGTACTGGCATAAGAACATAGGAGTCCTGCTGTGTCAGAGAAAACCTACTGTTTATCCTGCTCTATTTATCTATTTATTTATCTAAACCTATTTATTCTGCTCTTCCTCCAAGGAGCTTAAGCTGTGGATGGAGATCCCCTGCCTCCATCTTTCCTTATTACTTAGCCTTCCTCCACCTGGTTCAGTAAACTACCCCTACCCCATAATGCCCAGCCAATGGCCATGCTGACTGGGGATGACCACATGGGCAATATTCCAATATCATCTGGTCTTGATTTCCCCACTGCCCCTTCTGCGAAGCTGATGTCACCACTTTAGATTTGTGGCTGATGTAAGGACCTCTTCACACATTTTAGCCAAACCAAGATTAGCTTTTCACACATCTGTGCTAATGGTGCTTTTTTCAAGCATTTGCAAATGGCATGCTAAGGAGCTGTGGACTGGCAGCGGGTGGCATCCCCCACCATACCTGAAGGCAACAGGCTAGTGCAGGGAGCACAGGGCTGGCTGTGTGGCCCACAGCTATCTTCTCCAACACTTTGCTGCCACTTTCCAGCATCTGCCGACTATGGCAATGACCACACTCTGCCTAATGATAGGGCTGGTCTCATTTCTGATGATCTCGCCTTGTGTGTTCTGTTCCCCTTCTCTGAATTGTATGGATAGAGTTTGCCTGTAGGACTTTGAGCCCACTATCTTTCATCAAACCTGGAACTTACTTTAAACTAAAAGCCCTGTGAAAGGGTTCTTTCCAGCCTGCAACACCACACTTAAAGGGTGGAAGGTGGCGCCTGTCCTTGTTGACGGATCTCAGTGTGTTAAATTGGGGATCACGTTCTCGGAGTCCTCTGGGTTTGTTTTAGTTTGACTCATTAATCTAACTGAAGCCTTGCTTGCCTCTGATAATACAAGGATTAACTGGACAGCAAAACAAACAGAAGCCTGAATAACTGCCCAGGTTATCGCCTTTTCCCTTCCACCAATAAAATTCAGGGGAAGATTAATAAAGGGGGGTACTAAATCTTACTCTCTCTGTCTGACTGCTTTATCGCTAAAATTCCTCGCAGGATTTCATTGTTGGGGATATTGATCAGACTGTCACAAAACACATAGAAATGAGCACAAATAGTTATCCCAAGACTGATCTCTTACCTGTTGTTTTAAAGCTCTGATTTTAAAATTTTCCATTTAAGCAAACTTGTAAAGGTTTTGACGATAATACGTACATATGCATTCTGAATATGCTGAAAGCAACGAAGTATTGCTCTTAGAAACCCTTACGAGACCAGTCTCTTTGTAGTTTTCTTATTTATTTTTTTGTTTAAATCAGGCTGTGTAGACTCCAGGAAATGGATTACAGTGGCAAGGTCAGCTTGAGATAAACACGGGCCTAAATTGACTGCACAGTTGTACAAAGCATCCAGAAAAATGATACCTTAGAATTCATAGAGAGAATGAAGCTGAAAATGATACCTACCTGGATTCTTCTCTACTAATTCCTGCCTTCTCCTATATGTCGTCACAACAGTTTGTTGTCTTGTTGTTGTTGTTGTTGTTGTTGTTTTGTTATTGAATTTTGCAGAGGTTTACATAAGCAAATGGCAGATCCTTTCTCCCAGAAGTGTACAGTCTCTGTGTGTATACGTGTGTGTGTGAGGAAAACAAAGTGAAGGGAGATGTGTAGGCAATCCTGGAAGACCAGAGCAAAGAGAAAGGCAAGGACAGTGAGGGATGAATGTGAGCAAATTCCAGAACGTAGGGGAAGGGCTGCAGTTCAGTGGCAAACACCTGCTTTGTATGTAAAAGGCTCCAGGTATAATCCCTGGCATCTCCTGGTGCATCTGGACAACAGCCTGAAACCTTGGGGAGCCGCTGGCTACAGCAGCAGCAGCATCGCAGGATGTGTGGCCAGCTGGAATGCTCTACAGCTATTGGCCTTGGCTTAATGAAGCACTGCTGTGAGTAGGGATGCTGGAGAAATCTGCAATGGAACCAACTGAGTTTAGATTTTTATGAATCCAACCCAGGGATTCTGCAGAGGACCGACTTTTCCCTCATTGGGAAGATTCCACAGGCTTGAAGATCATTTTTGCGTAAATTTTGTCACAGAAAAATATGCAAATAAAAAAACTGGCCAAATATGCACGCGCGCGCGCACACACACACACAAATGCCAGCCAAATGTGCACTTCCCCTATAGGCTAAAGCATGAAAATGCACTTTTGGGAAGATTTGCACTTTTGGGGGGGAAGTTGTGCAAATTCACACGTGAGCAAATTTGGAAACTAAATTTTTTTTTATTCTGTTGGTAGGCGGACAACAGAACGAAAAGTGTCTAACAATCCATGTGACACAGACGGAATGGGTTTTACAGTTTGTACTTCCCTAGCTTTGAGTCACATTGGAGCTGGTATGAAAGGAGCACAGTCAAAGTTTTATGTTCTGCACCCCTGTCCAACTTCTGGCCATTTTCGTTTTGAAGGTTCAAGCTTTTATTTTGCACATTTTCCAGTTTCCATTTCAATTTAATTACTTGAATATCTAGAGGGCACCAGGTTGGGGGAGGCTGGTGTAAAGCCTTGGGGGGGTCATCCTATTGTCAGCCAATACTGAATTAGGTGGACTGATGGTATGACTCCGTATAAGGCCATTTCCTAGGGACACAGATGTGGTCTTCCTTTTAGCTGGAGATGAGGACTGAAGGTTTCACAGAGAAGTTAAATCTTCCAAATGATACAGTTAGTGGGGTTTTAGTTGTAACAAGTGTAGGAATTTCACAGGGCTCACTGGTGTTAGATGAAAGAGGAATGGTAGAACTGGAATTGCTTTGCCAACGTTTGAAGTTGCCAAGGCTACAATCCTAGGCACATTTATTTGGGAGTAAGGCCCGTTGAACACATTGGCTGAATTCGGACGACACAATAATCAACTGGGGGGGTGGGAAACAATAGTCATTTGTATTGACTATTGTGTCATCCGAATGCTGCCATAGTCAACTCAGCGCTGATCCTAATCCACACCACAGTTGATTATTTATTACCATGTTGTGTGGGGAGTACCCCCTAGATGAACAACTGTCAAGTTGATTATTACCCCACCATTGACTATCGTGTTGTCCGAATTCAGCCAATGAGTCTTATTCCCAAGCAAGCATGCCTAGAATGGGACTGCATGTCACTGTTTCTTAAAAACATTGCTTTTATTGTAGTTTTTGGACCATGTAAGCCACTGTGGGTATTGCTTGAAATCAGAATTTGAATATTAACATGTAGGAAACAAATAGATAACTGTAGAGGGCTCTGAATAAGCCAACACAATACATACAAACAGTGTCCATGTATATAGCACAAATTGCACCAAGGCTCTGGGTATCTGGGCAGGCAGCCAAGGGGCAAAGTTTATCACTGCTGCCAACCCTCCCAGGTTCACTGATTTCTCCAAGCTTCTCTGTTGCCAGGACTGTTTTAAAGCCTAAACCAGCTTTCTACAACCTGGTGCTCTCCAGATGTGTCAACTGCAATTCCCATCTTCCCAGCCCACATGATGGAAGTTGAAGTCCAACACATCTGGAGGGCACCGGATTGGGGAGGGCTGGCCTGAGCTGAAAGTGAAAGGTTTAGATTGCCTTTGCAGCTCCTATGGGAGCTGCAAAGAGAAAATGCATTGAGATGGAGAGGAATAGGGGACCGCCAATGAGTGCAGCAGACGTGGTACCCAAAGGCCAGTGAGTCAGGCAGCAGTAGTGACCCTGGGGAGAGGAAGAACCCAGGCTAGCATGACAAGGGGTGTGAGAGAATTATTGACAAGTTGATGGTTTGTAAATAGGTCAATTTTACTGCAAATGGCTCCTAGGAAGGCTTGTTGATGGACACACTTGCTCCAACACTTCCCATTCTATTTTTGACAAATGACCTAAAAGCCATCATCGTTGTTGACTCTTCCCACCTGGCTCACAAATAACATAAGAGGAAATGCACTGGGGAAGTCAATGGCATTTCATTGCTGATGAAGCTGGGAAAGTTTAGCCTCTCCGCCAATCCCTGTGGCCAATTGCACTCGATTGTCAGACTGGGGTCCTGCGTACTCAATGGGCGGCAGGAGGCAAGCGTGGCCAGGAAGCCAAGTAGGAGCCAAAGGAAGCCTATAGCTTAGCCAAAACTGGTCTTCGTGACCTAGTCACAGAGCAGCTTTCCCTGACCCGGTGCCTTCTAGATGGTTTGAATGCCATCTCCCAGAATTCCTGGCCATTAGTCATGTGGCAGGGCTGATGGGAGTTGAAGTCCAAAAAATCTGGTGTGCACCAGGTTGGAGAAGACTGCACTAAGGCGATAAAGCTGTGCCAGTGCACCACTGGTTGCTCAGACCAGTGGACAAGACTTAACTGGAAGCTTTGATGGGGATGAAGGAGAAACAATTGACCAGCCTGTTGGTGTAAGGAGGCTTCCTTGCCTGCTGTGGCTGGTATCTCTGCAGTACTTTCCTTTGGTCTGTTGCTGCAGAGGGTGAATCCCTGCCTGACATCTCTTAGGCCATCATTCAAGGCCCACTGCAGGCTCAAGCTCTGACTCTAATATTCTTCTAAATGGCCTGGGGATGTCACATGAGACTGCAATACTACACCCTTATATGAATTACTTTTCATTGAAAGCCAAGTGTGATATAGCATCCCTACCCCTGCAATTAAGGATGTCTTCCCCAAGGGCCCTCAAAAACCTAGAGCCCGCAGTTGAAGCATCAACAGTTGTTTGGGCCTCATACATTCCTGGTCAGTGTGATCCAAGAAGTGATATGCCCTATCTTTTGTGCTCATTATTACCAGGTCCAGCATCAATGATGGCATGGTCGGCTAGTTGTTGAGGGCCCAGAGGCTCAAAAGGGCCCAACCTGTAGGCGATTTCCAGAATAGAGGTTCGAGGCACAGCCAAGCTTAAAACACAAGAGAGCAGTCAAATAGAAATGTAGTCCAAAAAGAGAGTCAGTAGCATGAAGGTTCAGTTGCAAGGCAGGGTCAAGGAAACAAGAGTACAAGATGCTAGTTTTAACAGAGAGCTGTTATAGCCAGAGCTTCCAGAGCCCCACCCAGGGCTTAGCTGCAGTTCATGTCAGGCTTATGTAAAAAGTCCTCTTCTTCGCCTTTAGGTGGTGGCCTTCTGGTACCAGCATGTTCTAAGCCTAGGCAGATACTTTACCTTCTCCTCAGTTTCTGTGGGAGGTGTATGGTTCTTCTCAGGAGCCTCGTCCAGGGGTTTCTGAGTGTCCACCAGTACTGGAGGATGTGGCGTAGCTTCCCTGGATGTGCTAGGTTGTTGGACTCTACGGTCTCAGAATCATCATCCAATGGATCATCATGGCCTGGGTTGGTCGGAACCGCAATACCTGACAGAATGCCTCTCCTGACCTGAACATGCCCAGACACTATGATCAACAATTACCTCCCTCCCCCAATGAGTGCCACCTCCAAGGAAGGCACTGAAGGTAGCAACAAGGGAGAAAGCCTTCTCAGTGGTGGCCCCCCAATTATGGAATAAGCTCCCCACTGAGGCCTGCCAGGTGCTGACAGTGTCATATTTTCGGTGCCAGGTAAAAACCACCCTCTACTCCCAGGCATTTAATGGTATATGATGAGGCATCTACATCTGCTGTTTTAGAATAGGTCTATTGGGGGGGAAACATTGTTTATTTAAATTGTTTTTAGCTGTTTACATTATTTTAATTTTTCTATGTTAAAAATTTTAGACTATTTTTATTAGGTTGCATTTCTATGAATGGTTGTAAACTGCCCAGAGAGCTTCGGCTACAGGGTGGTATAGAAATGGAATAAATAATGACAGCTGAGAACCTGACAAGATGATGCACAGGGTTAATGGACTCTGTGGTCTCAGAATCATCATCTGATGAGTCATCCTGGCCTACGTCAGGCATGACAGCTGGGAACCTGACAGCAGGGCCCACAAAACCTTTTACCTTCCTTTTTTTTGTGGCAGTGAGCTGAACCAACCAGACACTGGGGGAGGAATGGCCAATGAGGGCCCAGGAGCGATGAAAAGACTACCTCTTCATCACTCCTGTGCTCTTATTGACCATTCCCCCCAAAGTGGTGTGTAAATGCGGAGGGCATTGGCAGCACTATGTCGAGGGCCCACTGGAGGCTGGTGCTGGCCCTGATCGTTATTGCTACGGGGCAGAAAAGTTTTTGGCAAGTGCTTCTTTCTCTTTGATCCCTCATGTAGCCTGTTTCCTCCCCTTTCACTGATCTGTTTGCTCCCTGATATGGATGAAGCTGTGAATTCTTTCTCACACAGGTAACGAGATGAATCCACAAAACAGGCAATTTTATTACTCTTATCTTAGCTCAAAGAGTAAATGCACAAATGTTACTGCTTTCTCATAGTAGCTTGGGACTTCCACTTCGGGTGCTAGCTGAAATCAGGAAGTGCTACAGCTGGTGGAAATGCACAAGTCCTGCATCCCTCAAGAGAAGACCTGCAAACTGGGGCAGCTCTCCAAAGCTGGTTTGTTTTGTAACGTGTTCGAGCAGTAACACTCTGGTTATTCCCAGAGCCAACAGCCTAAGCTCACTCCTTCACTAACTTTACAAGAGATGCTCAGGCACACTCAAGGAAGTAAACAAAAGGGACTCGTGGGGGCTTTGACTCCATTAAAAAAAACATCAAGGAAAAACACAGTTTGCCAAATGGAAAAGGATTAGGGAAGGAAACTTTATTGTCGAATGTTCAAGGGAATGTTACAAACAACACAGACATGTGAAAAACAAAACTGGAGGACAAACCTAAGAAATAATTTCAGCAAGGAATCCATATACTTCCCACAATACCTTATTAAGTAGTATCTCAACCGTGTGCTTGTATGCGCAACGCAAAATATCCGTAAACATGCATGCTACCAATATTATCCTGACATGTAAAATGTAAGCATTTTAAAAGGTGGTATATAACCACTTTGTACCTGGCTTGATTGAATGTAGGGTGTGCAAGATTCTGTTCCGACTCTGATTCAGAAAACAGCCCAATTTGCCTAGAAACAATTCAAACCAGTTTTGCATTTCCCATCGACTATCACTGGAAATCAATGAATGGCTATAACTTTGTGATATTTCTCAAAACTGGATGATATCGCAGGTACAATATACCCTTCAGAAGGGATGATGCATGTACGACATCATTGCACTGGTTGATTCTAGTCTCTCTTTTAGTTACCAAGGAGGCAATGTATTAAATTCAGAGCATCACAGTCTCATAAAACATAATGGGTGTCTCTAATTTCCATATTCCACAATTAGAGAGAAAATAAGTTGGAATTGCCACAAAAAGTTGCAGCGTGGAGTGCTGCTGTTCAAGTTCCCAGAGACACCATTCCATTTCCCCCCGCCCCCAACAGTTAGTCAGCATTCCATGACCACTGAGCATGCTCAGTCTTTGTTGGGTTGTTTTCCTGTTGCTTTTTCCCTAAATATTTTTTGTACTTCTACAAAATCTTGTGGTTCCCTCAAGCTTGCTGATCCTCATGTGTGGATGTGGTGCTCCTTTGGCTATGTAAGCAATGGCGCTCACCGCCTGAACATAGATGGAATGAGGAGGGAATGAGGAATTATGATGGAAATACTTTTATTTCCATTACTTGCACCCCAATTCTTTGTTGTTGTTTTGTTAAATCTCCCTCTTCCCCCAATTACTGGGGGGGGGGGGAATTCTTGCTTTTCTTTTTGGACTAACATTTTACAGGATTAAGGATTAAGCAGGTGTGAAGTAACTTCAGTTTAACTGGGTACTTTGTTTTTCTTGTGTATGTTTTGATTGATGTTTAAGGGCCAAATTACACATAACATTAAACACGCTTTTAAAAAGCATGTTCAAGCTGATCAGTTTTATTTTAAAAAGGCCCTGATCTAAATTGTGCTCCTGGTCTGGGTTGGAGGCTATGCTGTTTCCCTAATTGTCCCCAAACCGGCATAGGCCTCAACCTGAATCAGGAGTGCAAAGCAGGCTTGATTAGGGTGACCAGATAAAATCCAAGTCAGGGCTCATGTATCTTTAACAGTTGTAGAGAAAAGGGAATTTCAGCCAGTGTCATTTGTATGCAATTAGTTCCTGGTGAAATTCCTTCTTCATCACAAATGTTAAAGCTGCAGGGGCCCTGCCTTCTTTTGTATATGGTCAATCTAGTATAGTGCATGCACCTTTAACTGTTGTGATGAACAGGAACTAATTGCATACAAATGACACTGGCTGAAATTCCCTTTTCTCTACAACGGTTAAAGTTACATGAGCCCTGACCTGGATTTTATCTGGTCAGCCTAGGCTTGATTAAAAGTGTATTTAATGTACCATGTAATTTGGCCCTAACTTTTACCTACCCCACGCACTTGGGAATAATCCAAACTTTCTTTTATGTAACATAAACCCATTTTATGATTTCCTTACTTCCAGTGGGCAAGATAAATAACAGCCCACTATTACAAATAATTAATCCTTAGATGCAGTAGGAGTGGGCAAGATGGGCCTTTGTAATCCCTCGAGTTCCACCCATCACTGATTTTTCTAAATGGCAGCTCTCTAAAGGTGATAACCCCTCATATCCTCACTCCTTTCCAGGACTGATGAAGGCTAGTTTTATAAGCTCACAGTGGATTTCACTCTATTGTTACAAAAGCACTGCTCTCCCTGGAACAATAGCTGTGGTGGGGGCCAGGGGTGGTGGAAGAGAAGGGGGAGAGCTGGCATCACAAGTTCCAAACTACAAACAGGAAACACTCTACATGTCTTCAAAGCATTTATAAACACTGGAAGTTGAGCAGAACTGAGGAGAGCAACTGTGCCAGACCAAGGGAGCTTGTCCAAAAGCTGCATATGCCGTTAGTGGAGCAGAAATTTGCAAGCAGTCATCTATCCTGTTTTTGCACAAAGGCACGCACATGAGCCAAACATAAAGCCTTACCTGACACTGCACGCTGAACTTTCAAAACCCTTTTATATCCACTGAAACTAGGGGCAGAGGGCAAGCCGCAAGGGAGAGGGCAAGTTTGGGGACCTTCAACCCCCTGATGTCAATTCTCAATTAATTGCCCCTCTTGAGTCATATATCTAAGTATATTTTCTTGCCCTATAGTTCAGGGATGCTTCCAGACAGACAGCTCCTAGCAATACAAGTCAGAAAACATTGTGCAGCTATTCCGTCTTTTCCTCTTTGAAAAAAGACAGAAGTGATGGGACAGCATGAAAGGCTTACAAGTGGAAGATGACGACGTCTGGGGCACCCTGCAAATTTGTGGGACCGAGACGGGGAGATTGCACAATAAAAACCTTGTCTGGAAGGAATTCTATTCTCATTACTAGACACTTTATCCTAGGCAGGATCTACACTACTTCTTTAAAACGGTTTATAACAGTAGTGACAACCGTTGGGACACAGGCCACACTTCATATACAGTTTTCAAAACGTTTTCAAAGTGTCATATCCTGCTTGGTGTAGATCTGGCTTAGTCTCCCACATCTATGTTATATAAGTGGGTGCCCTGGAATGTGATTCATTCACAATTTCACCATATAAATTACATAGCTAGGTTTATGAAAATCCCAACATCTTGACAAAAAACAGTACCAAAGGCTGAAATCCCATACATATTTACCTGGATATGTCCCATTGAACTCAACAGGCTTACTTCAAAATAGGCATGTGTAGGATTGCACTGTAAATCAGATTGCCCATCCCCCAACAATAACCCAACTTTGATACCTCTAGTCCTCTGAATTGTTTTTGAAAAGAGATCTAGAAGCCTCCCATGAAAATCAATAACATTAATTTGTTGGACATCCTGATACATCGATATGGAAGTATGATCTATTGATTTCAGTAAAAATAACTTCCGAGTGTGTTCTGAATTGTGTTAAAGTGCCAATGCGTTGGTTCAAAGTAACTTGCAGTTTCATACCGGAGCAGTTGAACCCACTCTACTGTTTGTCCTCTGGATTTCCCCTGCTTCTTTGTTAGTTGCAGATATATGAAAAACAACAAAACCTCACTAATTAGAGAAGGGGGAAACCTTTGTTATTGTCTCTGAGCTTCAGTAGCATAAAGTTCCAGGATTCCTTTATTCCCAGCTGCTGGATTCAGAAAGCTTTTCCTTTTTAAACTTCCTGTTCACACAGGGTGGGGGGAGGAAGTGGGAGAGGGAAGTTAGGCATTGAAGAAAAGGAATTAACCATTTCCCTTCTCTGACCTTTGGAAATATCTCTATGTGAAAGTGGCAGCATGTGTGTCTGAGAATTATAAATGAGGCAACACGGGAGCGGTGGGGGTGGGGAGATAGAGGGAAACATAATGGAGACATTGGATAAAGCTATGGTGACAGGAAGTAACTAGATTAGGGGCAGGAAGTAACAGAGGCCTGACAAAGGAACAGCATGTGTGTGTGTGTGTGAGAGAGTGTGTTTTGTGTGTGTTATCTCCTCTTCTGCCCAAGATTGTAGGGTGTTGGCCACATCCAAAAGGGGCATTTTTACAGCTCCTTTTTCTTGTCTGTTTTTTTAAAAAAGCAGATCAGGGAGAAGGCTGGGAAACACTACATTCTTTTGTGTTATGTGACTCACTCCTTCCTCCTTTAGTGTTTCTATCTGTGTTCTCTAATGCAGATACATCTAAGGCAGAGGACAAACTGGCTCCATACTGCGATTATTAGATGTGAGAATTGTTTGCCTTACCCCAGAATACAACTTTGGGGGTGGGGCTGGAATCGGAAACCATGGTTAAACATTCAAGGATTATAAATATAGAAAAGCAATAATGTGTATGTGTATGTAGGGAGAGGGGAGTGTTAGTTATGACACCAAAAGGTCTCTTGCATTTCAGCATTCTGTAATATAGTCATAAAGTCCAGCTCTGGCAAGAACAGCTTTCCTCAACTTGGGACCCTCCAAATGTGTTGGAGTGCAACTCCCATCATTCCCAGCCAGCATGACCCATGGCTAATTCCTAAAAGGCAGATGTGGATGCGAATTCATAATGAATGCATTCTCAAGCTGCTGCCTCTGAATATCTCACCTGGAAAGCTGGAAAGGGGCTCCACCTTCTGGTTTCCACGCTCAGGGAATCACAGTAGTCTTTACATATGAAGTCCTGTATTTCATGGTGAAGACAGGTTAACAACCTTAATTCAGGTAAACCTGAGCGCAGATCTCTGCAAACTAGGGTAGAAAACCTTCCTCCCTGTACATAGGATGTTTCCAGATGATGACAAAAGATTAATTCCTTTGGTTAACACAATCCTAGACCGTGTTCAGTAGTGATAGCACACTATTTAGCCCTTATGCAGTTGGGCTTATCCAGTTCCAGCCTTTTGAGTGCCCTTTGACAAGTCATCCTCATTGGGGGACCTCCCTCAGTGAATCTACCTTGTCACCACCATTGTCACCAGCTGCTATTGCTCTGCACCTTCTTACTCATTACTGCCACCACTTGCTTGCTTGACAAGCAGAGAGCAAGTAAGCAGTGGCATCTTTCTCACCACTACCATTGTCTGGGCCAAAGCAAGAGGCAAGTGAACAAGCAGGCTGAAATGATGAATAGGATGAGCACCTTGAGGGAGCTCTTGCTAGTGGGGCCCCTGCTGGGGTGCAAGTCCTGGGCTGGTGCCCAACCATGATGCTGACCCGGTCTAATTCCCATGCAAAGAACAGGCAAGGCAGCTCCAGCAACTATTGTCTGTTGTCTGCCACCCACCCATTATTAGTAAAACAAACCAGAGATGGACTGCCACCGCCCACCAGCACTCGTCACAACACAATAGAGACTCCAGAGGAGCCTACAGAAAATTATAAGCTTTGTTAGCTTCACTGGGTTTCTTTGATTCAATGTGGGGCTTGGTGGCCTGCTCCCATGGTGAAATTGACATGGTTTTCCTTCCACCTCAGCAGAAACTCTAGAAAAAGCCCAGTTTGGGGAACCCACAGGAGTGCCACAGCTTGGGATGAATGTCATCTGTATGATCAAGAAGAAATGTCTTTAAAACATTTCTATGCCACCTTTCAGTTCAGGAATTTCCAGGGTGGCTTGCAATAACTGAAACGCAATAAAACAGCAATAATCATTGACACAGTTTACAACATTAAAAGGTAGCACTAAAAATAACCACAGTAGAAATAAAACAACCCATCAGAGGTTTAAAGAAAAAAGGCTGGTTTAAAAATAAATAAATAAATAAATAAATACAGGTCTTTGCCCAGTACTAAAAGACTATGGCTGAATTCGGACAACACATTAGTCAATGGTGGGTTGAGTAGCCAACTCACAGTTGGTTATTTTGTGGGTACTCCCCACACAACATATTCCTACACAACTGTGGGTGGTTGGTGCTGGCGTTGAGTGAACTAATAGTCAACCCAGCATTTGACTGACACAGCCCCCGCCCCTCTCCCCACCCTCCCTCCTCCCTCAGTCCTCCCAGTTCTATCCCAGTAGCCTCTGCAAGTTGCACCAGTTGTAGCAGAGTGGCAGCCGCCGCTTTGGTTGCTCTTGCCGCCTGCCTCTATGGGCTTGTGTTTTAACCCACTCACCGCACGCCAGTAACACACTCACCCCTCCACACAACACTTTAAACACCTGGCTTCGAGCTAAACTACTTGCAAGCCAGTTGTTTCTCTCAGTTGCTTATTTGGGTGGAATAGCATACCATCAGTAGTTTGTGAGTGGCGTGTTACCCTCCACACAACACAATAAGCAACACAACTGACGATTGTTTCCCTGCCCCTCAGTTGCTTAATGTGTTGTCCGAATTCAGCCATTGATGTAGATGCCAGGTGAGGCTTCTGGGGGAAAGAGTTCCTCAAGTGGGGTGCCACAACCAAATAGACCCTCTTCCCTTGTTGCTATTCACCTTGCATCAGGTGGTGAGGAGTGAATGAATGACATCAGTATTAGAAGAAATGTAATGGTAGATGTAAGAACATAAGAAGAGACACACTGTTCAGACCAAGGGTCCATCTAGTCCAGCATTCTGTTAACACAGTGGCTGACTGGCTGTCGATGGGAAACCCACAAGCAGGACATGAGTGCAACAGCAAGTGGTGTACACATAAGCATACTGCTCTGATACTGCAGGTAACATATAGCCATCAGGACTAGTAAGCACTGATCACCTTCTCCACTTTTATCTAACCCACTTTTAAAGCCATCCAAATTGGTGGCCATCACTACATCGTGTGGTAGTGAATTCCATAGTTTAACTATGCACTGTGTGAAGAAATACTTCCTTTTATTTGTCCTGAATCTCCTGCCAATCAGCTTCATGGGATGATCCCAGCTTCTAATATTATGAGATAAATCAATGGATCTAAAGGAGATTTCTTCAATAGAAGCCTCTCTACTGCTTCCATTAAACTCATGGGGGATTATCCCTTCCCTAAAGGAGGCATTAATCACCTCCAATTTCTGCTTCTGCCAATAACCTACCGGTAGTTGAAGATGTGAGTCACCTTTGACTACTTTGACTTTGTTTTAGGAAAATGACTCTACTATTCCATGACTCTATGGCCTGTTTCGGACGACACACTAATCAACGAGGGGGGGGGGGGCAATCGTGCCGTCCGAATGCTGCCTCCATTGCCTAAATGTCGTCTGAATGCTGCCTATGAGCAACACAATGGACGATTGTTCCCCCCCCCCCCCCATTGATTAGCGTGTCATCCGAAACAGGCCTCCAACTAAATTGATGTTTATAGCTACTGGTTTTGTCTTGATTGAAGCTTGTATTTAATATTAACAAATGATCAACCAGCTGCCCATGGGAAACTATTTAACTCAATAGCCGAAGCTCTCTGCAGGACATGAGTACAACAGCATCCTCCTGCCTAGGAATTGTTCCCCAGCAAGTGGTGTACATAGGCATACTGTCTCTGATACTGCAGGTGACATATAGCCATCAGGACTAGTAACCACTGATAGCCTTCTTCTCCAGGAATTTGTCTAACCTCCCTCCCCTTTTGAAGCCATCCATATTGGTGGCTATCACTATTAGTAGGCTGACCATATGAAAAGGAGGACAGGGCTCCTGTAACTTTAACAGTTGTAGAGAAAAGGGAATTTCAGCCAGTGTCATTTGTATGCAATTAGTTCCTGGTGAAACTCCCTCTTCATCATAGCAGTTAAAGTTGCAGGGGCCCTGCCTTCTTTTGTATCTGGTCACTCTAGTATAGTGCCTGCAACTTTAACTGTTGTGATGAAGAGGGAATATCACCAGGGACTAATTGCATACAAATGATACTGGCTGAAATTCCCTTTTCTCTACAACTGTTAAAGTTACAGGAGCCCTGTCCTCCTTTTCGTATGGTCAGCCTAATCACTATGTCTTGTAGTAGTGAATTCCTTAGTTCAACTATGCACTGGAAGTACTTCCTTTTATCTGTCTTGAATTTGCCACTAATCATGGGATGACCCTGGGTTCTAGTATTCCTGGCTTGAGCTCCTAAAAGCTTTATAGGTCAAAAATAGTGCTTTGAATTTTGAGTGATGAAGCAGTTTGGCTTGGGCTTAAAACAGCTGCCAGCATTACTTGCAAACCTGTGACTGATTTCAGTTATTAAATTATAGTTTTATTTTTACTGCACCATTCCCATAGGCTTAAACTGGAGAGAAAGGGTCTCATCCTCATCTAACATATAGTACCATTGCTTACTTTTTACTGGCCTATGTTCCAATACCTTTAATAACAGCTTGCTCTGCAGACCTTGTCAGGTGATAATGTTCACCTTCATCTCCTGAAAAGCCACCTCATGCTGATTTGTGCAGCTCCAACAGCTTTTAAAGGCACAAGAGCAGACCAGATCTACACCAAGCAGGATAAACACTTTGAAAACGTTTTGAAAACTGTATATGGAGTGTGTCCTGGGTCCCAACAGTTGTCAAAACTGTTATAAACCATTTTAAGGCAGTAGTGTAGATCCTGCCCAGATCAGATTTTTCTAATCAGTTGACAATCCTACTATTTAGAAAGGATTGGAATAGGGTTCTTTTTTGAGGGGGGAGGTTACTACTTAGGAAACAGTAGTCTAAAGATTACCATTCACAGGGATCTGCCTAATGGATAAATGTGCTTTCAATTGGCATTATAATCAAGTGGACTATGGGGTTCATCAGATGAGAGTTTTATTGCAAACTTGCTACTGCCCACTCACAGTTTCCTGCACGTCCTATGCATCTCTTGCTCCTTCTTGCCTTCTTTCCATCACAAAATAGACTTCCAAAAATCTGGCTTTGGGGGGAGGGAACAGAATGTGCCATTTTCCGCTGTGTGTAGGAAAAGCGGCACGATAAAAATGGCCCCTGAATGGGCCACGTGGTCTTTACTTCCTCTTTCTTCTCTAGGAAGAAAGCAGAAGTATTGTGGGGCAGGAGCATCGATGGAGAAGCATCGGTAGGGAACCATGATCCCCCCATCTGATGATGCTATATAATGCCAACTGATCAAATGTAAACTTTAGGTGCCTCCTTTAATACTATTGGCTTGGATCCAATGGTTCCCTAGTGAGAGTGGAAAGCACTGCTACTCATGTAGGGGAAGGAGGAAGACCTGATTTCCCCCCTCTGGATACAGTATCCCCTGCCACATTGGATGCCATTATGGAGGGTGTCCGAATCCTGAGGAGCAGTATTTCAGGGGTTCAAGGGGCTTTAGCAGGAAGTAGGAGATAGGAAAACTCTTATCGTCACCATCATCATCATCATCATCATCACATTTGTTGTTGTTGTTGCATTAATAAAGTAACTAGGTGTTGTGCAAGGATAAAATTGAGAAAACCCTGCCTGTAAATACACAATCTAATATTTTTTTAAAGGCAGAGAGAAGAAAATAGCTAGAATAAATTACTCTATTCACAATACATATGAAACAATCTAGAATGTATGATGTCTCAGCAATGTAGGTTTTGATTGCCACCTTGAATAACCTCAAAGACATTCACTATAGTGGTATTACTGCTCACCCGTTTCTCCTAAGAAATCTCTATATGGCTGCACATGCAGCACACAGAACTGGAATTCAATTAATGTTTACCACTAAACAGTGCCACAGTTCAATAGAAACACAGAGGCCAGCCTCAAAGTTTCATGCCCTTCCTGGGAACAGCACGATACAAAACAAGACTTTAGTACAGTTCACCACCCCAGAGACATTGTTGTTGAGGGAACTTGAAGGTGGGGAAAGGAAGGACTGTAGTTACTTTCAAAAGCTATCCAAGGGTGCCATTCTATGCATGTTTAGACATGCTGACTGGGAAGTGCTGGGAGTTGTAGGGCTTTTTTCTGTCTAAACATGTATAGCATTGTGCCCAAAGTCAGGCATTTTTGCAAGGGCAACACATACAGTCCCTCCTCCTGCTCCTCCAACCTCATCTTCTCTCTAATGTCTTTTCTGCCTACATGTTCTGTGTCTAAAGAAAATTGAAGACTCAATGGTAATAATTTCTGAGATAAAACAGAAAAGATTCTATGTATACTTGCTAATCATTTTCCCCCTGTGTAGGATCTCATATTCTACGTGGGATGTGAGATCCTACACAGCTTGGACGTGCACAAAATACATGAATCATTGTTACATTGCTCAGTGACTCCCATTCTGTTGCTCTCTGTTCCACTGCATCCTAAGCTTACCACCCTGAGCCAAATGATGATGAAAGATCAGCGTCAGGTCATTTTATTTTGAAAATTTATTGTTTGTTTACACCAACTTAGGAATTTGCTATTTTTTTCCCATTGGCACTGCAATGGAATCTGAAAGGTGTAGAAAGATCTTACCAGAGCTTAGAACTGATGGCTTGCAGAGGGCTTTTCAAATGAGGTTGATATTACACTGAGAACCATATGTGGCTCTAGGGCCCTAGGTTGCCCACCCTTGCTCTATAGAATTAAGTGGGAGGGGAACCACATGTTAATTTTTTCAACATGCTATGAGCTGTGGAGAATGAATGTCATTTGTCACTAATAGTATCACTTCCAGCCACTATCGGTGTCTGTGACATTTCCACAATTACATTCCTCTCTGCACTCACTGTCGCAATTGTTGCACTAATTGTGGGATGGGGAGTGGGGAGATTCCATCTAGCTTATGACAAAATATTGTGGTTCGAATGCTAGGAAAACATGGCATTTTCTGGCCATTTTCTTGCACCACAGTTATGGCATTCCCTCCCCAGAGTGACTTGCCAGGCACCGTCTTTTCTATTTCTTTTCTACGTCAGGCTCAAACATCTTTATTGGCCCAGGGATTTTAATATTGTATTTATTTTATGCCAAATTAAAAAACAAACAAATTTCTAGACCTTGGCTGTAATTATGCTCTTTGTGGTGATTAATCACTCTACCTATATGTTTGGTTGATTGTTATTGATTATGCTGGCTTTACGTAAGCTGCGGCTCTGAGAACCTTATTGGCTGAACAGCAGGGTAACAATATCTAAAAACAAACAAATATCTGTGCAACAGAAGAAATGCTGCCTTGAAAACAGATGTTTGGATTTCCTGCAACAAATGAATAACAGCTATGCATATATTGTGCTGGTTTATGCTCATATCTTGCTATTGCCAATAGTAAGCCTTGTAACATCTGACTGATGAGGGTGATCTCTGTTTAGTAGTTCACGAACTTTCTAGGTCAGCTCAGCTTTCAGCGGAACAGCAGGGGACTTTGACCCCGCTGCTCCTGGTGCTTGTGACACCACAGCCTTCGCCTCATCCGACCTGTTCTTGCTCAGCTTCATCTCTCTTTGTCCCTGCCGTGTATCATTTTGCCTCTCTTGGCCTGACACTGTTGCTGTTTGTGTGATCGGCACTCTTCCACTTCACAACCCTGGGAGTTACTACTGTAGGCATTCCTTTGTCCACCCAGTGACATCGCCATTTCTGGCCTTATTATGCGGGGAAGAGCCACAGCTCAGTGGTAGATCCCTGTGCACGACATGAAGGTTTCCGGTTCAATTCACAGCACCTCCAGATAGGGCTTGGAAAGACCACCTCCTGAAACTTGGTCCTCATCTTCATGGCACCGCCATTGCCGCGCAACAGCGGCGGCAGGCACTGCACCCCATATTGGCGCTCCTTCCGCCCATCTACAGTGGAAGGAGTGCCATGGCGGGCTTTCCTGCTGCTGCTGCTGCCACTGCCACTGCTGCCGCACCTGCCCAGCAGAGCAGCAGCAGCAGCTGTAGGGGCAACTGGGAGCATCAGCCCCCCTCTTCAATCGTAAGTTTAATTTTTGTTTTACTTTTTAAAATGTGGGGAAGGACTGTGGAGGCGTGGAGGAGGTGCAGCGAGCTTATGGCTCGCTGGTCCACTCCCTTCCCTGCCCAGCCCATGGCAACCAATCAGTGGTCGCCATGGACTGTGGCAGGCCTCCCAGAAGCTCTGGAGCAAGGGTGACGGACGCAAATGCCGTCGTCGTCTCACTCCAAGCTAAAAAAGTCAGGGTAAATGCCCGGCTTTTTTAGAGTGGAGCTTTGGGGCTTTGCTCCTAGATGGGTTCGGAGTGGTGGCAGCGTCATGTAATCCACCTGCCGCCACTCCAAAGCTACTGCGGGGAAAAGCGCCCGTCTAGAGATTCCCTCGGAGAGCTTCTGCTAATGAGTGAAAACACTACTGGACTAGATGGACCAATGGACTTGGTATAAGGCAGCTTCCTATGTTCCGTCCTAAGTCATTGGAATTTGTTGAATTTCCTGGGGCTCCCTGGCCTGGACCTCTGTATGCTGGCCTTAACTCCTGTACTGATTTCTACTAGGTGAAATGGTCAGGGGTGGGAAATTTGTCAGTAGGGTGCCAATTCTTCTGCTGAAAGTAATATCTTATGAATTGTTCCACTATGTACCTGACCTGGCATATGCTGGATCCAGACTTTCCTCGACTACCCAGGCTACATGGAGTATTCTCCCATTTTAATATTCAGGGTGAAAAACAGCCATTTAGGTAGGATAGAATTATTTCTCCAAAATACTAAGATTGTGCAAATATCCAACTTTTTTCCAACCCTGTATCTCCTGGTTCCTGTCCATTGGATGCCAGGCTTTCTTTCTGCTTCCTGGGTTAGTCACTTGGGTGATCCCACCCAATCAGGGATCACTTAATGAAAGGGACTGACAATACACCATTATAAAGTCAATGAAATTTGATTACATGATGATATCACTGGAAGGTAGGGAAGTCAACTGAGAGTGGGAGCGGAAGAGGGGCACTATAAATCAGTGGATGGATATTTTTGCAAGGAGTGCTGAAAAATTATTGAAGGGGGGTTGCTATATTGCCAATAATGTTCACTAAAAACAGTGTTGGTTTTGTTTCACCCAGTGTGGTGTAGTGGCTAGAGTGCTGAACTGAGAGTCGGGGGATCTGGGTTTTAGTCCCCACTCGGCCATGGAAGCTCACTGGGTGACTTGTGCCGGTCACAGGGTGCCTCTAGATGGGTGCTTTTCCCCACGGTGGCTTCAGAGTTGCGGCAGGTGATTTACATGACACTGCCGCCACTCCAAAGCCATCTAGGGGCAAAGCCCCAAAGCTCCGCTCTAAAAGAGTCAGGCATTTACCCCGATTTTTTTAGCTTGGAGCAAGGCGAAGACGGCATCTGCCATCTGTCGCTTTTGCTCCGGAGCTTCTGGGAGGCCTGCCACAGTCTATGGCAACCACTGATTGGTCGCCATGGGCTGGGCAGGGAGTGGACCAGCGAGCCATAAGCTCGCTGCACCACCTCCGCTGACCTCCCCCACCTTGTAAAAAATAAAATAAAAAACTAAAACTTACCTTGAAGGAAGGGGGTGGATGCTCCCAGGTGCCCCTAAATCTGCCACTCATGATTTGTTGGGCGGGCTCAGCAGCAGCAGCAGGAAAGCCCGCCGCGGCGCTCCTTCCGCTGTACATGGGTAGGAGTGCAAATGCAGGAGGCGCCACTTGGCGCCGCGCTATGCTGCCGCCCTGACAGTGTGAAGTTGAGGGCACAGGCTTTCAACCCAACCTACCTCACAGGATTGTTGTTGCGAGGATAAAATGGAGAGGAGGAGGATCATGTTTCTTGGAAGAAAAAAGGTGGGATATCAATATAATAAATAAATAAATAAATAAATAAATTACTTGGAACAGAGTCTGACCAAAAATAGGTGATGAGATCAGACAGGATTGCAACTGTGGAATAACTGATAGAAGTATCATCTGAAAGATTTTACAACCAGCTACATTTGAGTAAGCTAATAAATAAGCAAAAAGCACAACAACTGAATTAAAGATGTATGCCGTCATTTGTGCTGTCTGCCAAATTGCACCTTCATTAGAATGGGATATTCCTCATGGGTCTTTTACAATCTAAAAAAAGATTAATTTTTAAATCTCTTGGAAGCTCTCTAAAAACTGCTTTATTTACCTACCTGGGAAGGTAAGAGAACTGACTTTATGTAGTGAAGAAAGAGTGATTCCAAGGGAGCAGAGTGCAAAGTTTTGCCTTGAATCTGCCCCCTCCACTTACTCTGTTGTCAAACATTTTATGCTGCATACTGAGGAGAGCCTAATCCTAGGGTGACCATAATTTGAAAACCAAAAAGGAGGACAACATGGCCGCCCTTGAGGGGGCGTGCCCACCAACATGCCCAGCCCCCAAGGGGGTGTGCCTATCAACATGCTCAGCCCCCAAGGGGGTGTGCCCACCTGAACATGGCCTTGGTCACGTCTGATTCTACAGCTCATAATTATGACAAACCTGTTCTAAATAATATGTTAAAGTTAGAATCACTGAAATAAAGAACAAGTGAAATATCCAATGTATCTGAAATTAACATGTATTTTTAGTTGCTGTACATCAACAGAAAATAAAATCTATTATTTTCCATTTTTCTAAAGAAAACAGGTCCTAGATTAGAAAAAAAAATAGCTAAAGAACACTGTGGTTAGGAAGGGGTACACCAGTGCTAGACTAAACAGAAAATGGGAAATATGTGGTAAGGAAAGATTAGAAAGGTACACAACAGGTGCAATCCTCTAGCCAGAAAACAAATCCTATAACTCCCAGCATTCCACAGCCAACATGTATAGGATTGTGGCCTAACCAGAAGCAAGCTCACTGAGTTTAATAGAACTTATTCCCAGGTAAAGGTGGAGAAAGAAGAGAGAAAGAATGATTGAGCCACTGTAGCAATCTTTTCTCAGCCTTTTAGTGTGATTTCATTAATATTAAGAAAGGAAGAGTGTCTCTCTTTAAAACATTGTAACACTTGAGATGTAATATAAACTAAAGGTTTTGCTCCAGAAATAGCCTTTTGCAGATTTTATGTGTACACTATTGGGAGAACTGGTGATAAGCATCCACAGTATGGCCTCAGTTAGGGTTTAGTAGAAACTCATAATAACTATACCTCTATCAAAATATCTAACTACAAGTTAAAAGATTACAGAGTTTACATTTTATTTATTCCATTTATATCCTGCTATTTTTCCTCCAAGGAACCTAAAGCAGTGTACATAATCCCCCTCTTCTCCATTTTATCCTCACAACAACAACCCTGTGAGGTAGGCTGGACTGAGAGTCTGTGACTGGCCCAAAGTCACCCAGTGAGCTTCCATAGCTGAGTGGGAACTAGAATCCAGATCTCCCAAATCTCTGTCCAACACTTTAGCCACTACACCACAATCCACAACTCAGACATTTAATATACTAGCAACATTAAATGGATAGTCAATGTGAAGTTCAGGTTAATTCTGGTTAACTTTGTATGAATGCCTAGACAGCAGAGCATAATCCTACTCAGAAGTAAATTCAATTGAGTTTACTGAACACAAAAGAAGAAGAGCTCCCTATGCTTCTCTTCACATTTGTTCACCTTTCTCTAGCAAGTACAAACCCCTCATGTCAAGGAGGACTATACACCCACCATAACCTGGCCTCATGGATCATGTAACCAGCAGATACAGTCTAGAAAGATGCTTTCAGAGCCAAGGAGATCCAGACACAAGCAATTCAAGCCAAACCACACTACATACCCACATATTACCTTGCCACTAGTCCAAACATGGCTGCTCACATCCCTTTTTGCTGCAGTACCACTTCTGTCACCTTGCCTGAGCAGCTTGGAAGAAGCAACAGGTAAAGGTCTCTGGCACTCCAATGAATATGTCAACAGTCAATCTACTGGTCATAATTGGCTGAGCAGCTCTCTCTGCATAATCAGGTACTAGCTTACAATGGTGTAGTTAAGCAATTTTAGATGCTGAGTGTCATAGTCTTATAGCCCCCTTTATAGCTAAAAATGCATTGCTTCACTTCAAATGGCAGGTATATCTTCCACAATGACAACTGCTACATTTCTGATACTAGAGCAAATATATATATATATATATATATATATATGACGATTCCACACATGTGAGGAGTTTCACATTTTAAACTCACTTAAGGTGCAACCCTATGCATGTTTAGTCATGTTTAGCCATGCTGGCTAAGGGATTCTAGGAGTTGTAGGATTTTTTTTTCTGTCTAAACATGCATAGGATCTTTTTTTGTTTAAGAGTAATTTTTATTTTTTGGGCATGGAGCTTGCATTCTGTTTGTGTTCCTGTTGTTGAGTCGCTCCTGCCTCGCCTCTCGCCCGTCTCTCGTGTCACACCTCACCTGCCTCTTGTGCCCTGGGATCGTGCTGCTGCTGCCTTCTGCTTTTTCTTGTTTGGCGCGCATATGCACGCTCCACCTCTTCCAGAAGTCTCAAGTCTCACTTGATGAAAGCCCTGTGAGACTTGAGATTTCCAGGACAGAGAGGGCGGGATCTGCACAGGAGGCCCGGCAAACGTGTGCTCGGCTCGCCTTCCCCCCCAGCCAATTGATGCCTGAAGGGTCTCTTAACGCTTGCATTAAGAGATCCTTTAGGCATCAATTGGCTGGGGGATGGGGCGAGCCGAGCACACATTTCTAAGGCCACTGGAAACTGCAGATTGCTGCTGCCATTGGCGTGGCTGGAGAACAACTGCAAATGCACAGATATTTCCCAGCCAGCCAGGCTAATGGCGGCAGTGATCTGCACAGTTCCGGAGGCCCAAACGTGCATCTGGCTGACCCCCCCCCCACCCACCCAGCTAGGGTGACCAGATTTTGGAAAGCAAAATCCCTGTCCAAAACGACCACCCCACCAAAGCAGCCTCCCCCCTCAACATAAAATAAAAAAATTAAAAAAGCTGCCCGCCATATGGCTAACAAGCAGACACCCCCGCCACCCCCCCACCCGAAACAACCCCCCCCCCAAGTCACACACCTCCAAAAACCCAGCCCAGACCTACCTGGTCCTGCCACCGCCGATCTCCTCCACTGCCGCGTGACCCCTGCAGTCCCCTCACCCTTCTTGCCCTGCTCCTGGGCTCCCTGGAGGTATCTGAGGAACAGCAACAGCAGCAGCAGGCAAAGGAGGAGGAAGAGACTGCTTTAAAATGCCGGCGCTGCTCCGGCCCCCGCAGGAAACAAGTACTCAGGGTTAGGGAGCGTCAACAAATTCCTTGTCTGGTGGCTAAAGCAGTTAGCCACCAGACAAGGAATTTGTTGACGCTCCCTAACGCTGAGCACTTGTTTTTTATGGTGGCCTGGGAGTGGCCGGGGAGCAGCACAGACAGGAAAGAAATGCTCAGCATTAGGGAGCGTCAAAAAATTCCTTGTCTGGAGGCTAAAGCAGTTAGCCACCAGACAAGGAATTTGTTGACGCTCCCTAACGCTGAGCTCTTCTTTCTTGCGGAGGCCGGGGAGAAGCGCGGGCATTTTAGGGCGGGAGGAGAGCTGATCCTTTCCCCGGTTAGCCCCCGCCACCCCCCTGTCGGCCCGGATTGCCCCAGTTTTCCCCGTTAGGACCAGCAGGTAAGTGCCCCGCGCACCCCCCGCCCCCCACCCCCCGTGCACACCCCCCGCCCCCCCCCCCGCCCCCCGCTCCTTACCTGCTGCTGCTGGGACGTCCGTTTCCCTCCGTGCTTGGAATCTACTGAGAAACAGGCTTCCTGGCCTGTCTCTCAGCAGTGCGCCGGGGGATGACATCATCACCCAGCGCGCTACTGAGGGACAGGCCGCGAAGCCTGTTTCTCAGTAGATTCCAAGCAACGGTGGGAAGACCCAGCAGGTAAGTGCCCCGCGCCCCCGCGCCGCCCCCCCACCCGCCGCGAGCACCCGCGCCGCACCCCCCCACCCGCCCCGCGCTCCTTACCTGCTGCTGCTGGGGCGTCCGTTTCCCTCCGTGCTTGGAATCTACTGAGAAACAGGCTTCCTGGCCTGCCTCTCAGCGCGCCGAGTGATGACGTCATCACCCGGCGCGCTACTGAGGGACAGGCCGCGAAGCCTGTTCCTCAGTAGATTCTGAGCACCGGAGGGAAACGGACACCCCAGCCGGTAGGTGCCTCGCGCTGCCAGCCTCCCGCCACCGCCGCGTGACCCCCCGCCGCCCCGGTTTGCCCCCGCCGCCCCCCAGTTGGCCTGGCTCGCCCCAGGGCCATCTGGTCACCGTTTTGGGGGGCTAAATTTCCGGATTTGGCCCCCCAAAATGGTTTTTCCGCCCGGATGCGGATTTGCACCCCATTTCCCGGGCATGTCCGGACAAATCCGGGCGTCTGGTCACCCTACCTAATCCTGTTCAAAATCTCTCTCTCTCTCTCTCTCTCTCTCTCTGTCTCCCTCCCTCTCTCTCTCTCCCTCTCTCTCTCTCTCTCCTCTCTCTCTCTCTCTCACACACACACACACACACACAGAAAGAATACTGTTCAAATGAGTTCAAATCACAATATTCCTTCCCAATCAGCCTCCTGTGAAATGCTCGAGCTTCCGTATCCACTTGTGCAGATGTGCTTTCAAGAACAGCCTGTTGGGTTTTATAGGTTGGCTGCCGGTTCCTTCCTGACAAGCAGGAAGCTAGAGCAGTGCTGTGTGTACGGTACACTGGGGAGTGTGTAGAACGGCAGAAGGAAAGACCAGAGTTGGCTTTCTGGTGACTTCTCACTCTGTACACACTTTTTCCACACTTATACATGAGCTTTTTAAAGCTGAACTATGGTCATTCCCACATTTGCTTTGGAGAACCTTTCCAGACATTGTCCCCAACAACATCTTATTTCTGAGCCATTAAAAGGCCTTCTATTCAGATGCAAATGAAGCCCTTCCTGACAACAAATGTTGAGTAATTTTGACGTCAATACAGGAGCTGTAGCCGGACGTTCCAAGAATAGAACTGCCATTTGGGAAAGGAGCAGAAAGGAAGCAACTGCAGATCCTTCACAGGATCAGTCCTTTGGAAGACAGGGAGCTGCGGAAAGATGAGCCAGGGTACCTCTAGACAGCCGCTTTTCCCCGCAATAGCTTCGGAGTGGCGGCAGATGGATTACATGATGCTGCCGCCACTCCAAAGCTGCTGCGGGGAATAGCCCCAAAGCTCCGCTCTAAAAAAATTGGGCATTTACCCCAACTTTTTTAGCTTGGAGTGGGCTGGGCAGGGAAGGGGATGGACCAGCGAGCCATAAGCTCGCTGCACAGCCTCCGCAGTCCTTTCCCCATTAAAAAAAACCAAAACACTTATCTTGGAGTGGGGGGGGGCGATGCTCCCAGCCGCCCCTCCTGATGGGCGGAAGAGGCGCCATGAAGAGGAGGGCCCAGAGAGAGAGAGAGGTAGCAAGCAACTGGATTTAGGGCCAATTCCTTTGGAACATTACATGAGGTTAGAGGACCAACCACATGATTGCAGAATGTCGAAAATCATGGGTCTGAAATCACAGGTTGACAAGTGTGTCATATACAACTTCCATCCTCAAATCTGAGTACTTGCAACACCTGGGGAAGTTGCAACCTGATTAAGAGGAATTTTTATTTTATTTATTTACAATATTTATATACCGCTCCCCATTCAAGAATTTCAAAGAAGTGAATAAATAAAATAAAAACAGAATAAAAACACATTAAAATACATTTTTAAAAGAAACAAAGTGCAAATAAAACTACAGCTGGTCATTAAGGGAAGGCTTCCTGGAACAACGTTTTCAAGAAGTGCCAGAAGGAATACAATGTTGGTGCCTGCCTAACCTCCAGAGGCAGGGAATTCCATAGGAAAAGGGGCCACCACACTGAAGGCTCTTCTCCTGGTGGACTTTAATCGGACCATAGGTTCATATGGAACCACCAGGAGCATGCCCTTAGATGACCTCAGTGACCAGGCAGGTTGATAGCGGAGAAGGTGCTCTCTCAGGTATCCTGGTCCCAAGTTGTTTAGGGCTTTGTACACTAGTACAAGAACTTAAACCTGGCCCTGTAGCAAATAGACATTCAGTGCAGTTCCCTCAGCAAAGGAGTTGCATGCTGGAAAGGGGCAGCTCCCAACAACAGCTGAGGTGCTGCGTTCTGCACTAGCTCCAGCTTCCAGAGCAGCTTTAAGGGCAGCCCCACATAGAGTGCATTGCAGTAATCCAGCCTTGAGGTTACTAATGCCTGTACCACTGTGGCCAAGCTATCCCTGTCCAGGAGAGACTGTAGCTGGCAAACCAAACAAAGCTGGTAAAAAGAACTCCGAGGCAGCATGGCCACTTGAGCCTCCAGTGACAGAGATGGATCTAAGAGTCCCCCTAAACTATGAACCTGATCTTTCGGAGGGAGTGCAACCCCATCCAGAACAGGCAATGAGCCCATCTCCCAGACTCGGGAACTACTCACCCACAAGCCATCCATTTTAAATCGATGAATTGCATGACTTCTAGTCATTTAATATATTGACTTGCATATAGGAGGTTATATATATATATATATATATATACACACACACACACATATAATCTGAAGGAAAAGACTTTTGTGTTTTTGATTTTAGATGATGCACACATGTAGCATACATTTTAGCAAAGGCACCTCCTTCTTTGTGTGAGAAAATGGAGAATGGCACTTTTAAGATGTATGGTACTTGCCCTCTGCAGTTGTTATAACAGGGGTGCAGAAGTTTTTCAGCCCAAAGGCCAAATTCCATTAGAGAGAAGCTCGGGGGGGGGGGGGCGAGCATTCCAGTGGTGGGTGGCAAATGCAGGTAGATCAAAAGCAAAGGGGTGGGGCCAAAACTCCCAACATATTTTAGCTTAAAGCTTTTACTGCCAGTAACTACACAGCAAGGCGAGAGGCATGTCAGCCTTTTAGGATGGGGGCGGGGGGAAACTGTGCAACAGCCAAAAAAGCACTAAATGATTGGTGGTCTGGGGAAATGGGGTGGGCCCAGGGTAAGGGGGCACAGCTGTCTGTCTGGAGAACCTCAGAAGGTGAGATTTGGCCCGTGGGCCCATGGTTCTGCACCCCTAGACTAAAGGCAGCTAAGCTTTTCCTCTCTGCAAGCAGCCGAGGAACTTGAGAGCAAAACATGCAGCGCTTAGAAAGTCCGGTCACCGTTGGACAGTGTTTGGAATGCAATGACCCCTCTGCTTGTTTTCAGAGGTCCTGACACAGCTGTACAGAGATCACTGTCATTGTAGCTGAATTTCCTGATTTTCTTGCTCATAAGCAAAAGTGAAAATGCCTCCAAGGCATACTGCTTCTCTCAACAGCACATCATTAAAACGCTGCTATATTTCCATAGGTACTGTGTTAATTATGCAAAGATCTCCAAACACTATTTATGTATTATTTATTTAACATTACTGAGAGTGGGGAAGCATCTATTCTGTCTTGTCTTATCTTACCACATTCAAAGTGCTTTACAGTAATAAAAGTCCCAAGCATTAACCTACTCATAATTAATTATATTATATCCAACCACTCAATGATTGGTGGTCTGGAGAAGGCAACTGGTATTTATTTACTAATTTTTGAATTTTCTTAACCTCCTTTTTCTTTTTGCACTCAAGGCAGCATGCAGAACCTGACCAATGTAGTTAAAGATACCAATGATTGAGAAAAAGCAAGCTCTCAATATTAAACAGCAACAGCAACAGCAACAAAAACTACCACGAAGCTCTGTGCTTGAGGCTAAACTTTAGATGCCAAACATTCTTCAGGCTGCATGTTGTTTGTTTATTATTTGTTTATTTACTGTATACTGTTTACTGTTGTTCAAATTCTTGATCAGAATTTGGGCTTCTCCTTTAGCCTAAATCAAAATTGTCATTGCAGTTATGCTAATGGAGAAAACCACCTAGAAAACATTGCCAGACTAAGTGGACTATATCATAGAAAATCTTTTACAATATTACTGTTACACACAAACACAAACACATAGGGTTGGATCCAGACTTAATCATGCTTTGAATAGACCTGTTTAAATCAACGGAATTTAAGTCAGTCATGACTTACTTGTTGATTTCAATGGGTCTAATCATGCCTAAATCTGGGCCCCCTCCACAAGGATGCGCTTTTGCGCCCGGTTCCGGGATTATGCGCATTATCGCGGAGGCGCATTTACGCCTAATCCCTCTGCACGGGAGGCGGCGAGAGGCGGCGAAGCGCATTAATTCATGTCCAAAAAGCGCTTTAGAAGACGTTAACGCGCATAATCGCTTGTTCACACCGCGATAATGCGCTTTAACGGCCGGAGAAAAATAAAAGTCGCTATTTAACACGCATTCGAAAATGCGCATTATCGGGGAGATAACGCGCCTGTACGCCCGTTTTGCGCTCCGCTGGTGTGAAGGTAAAATTTATAATGAGCCTCTAAGGCTCATTAAACGTCTCGTGTGGAGGAGGCCCTGGTTACAGCCCTATATCAGGAGAAGTGAAGAGACTTTTTTTTCATGAAACCAGATTCCTCATACCTGAACTTGCCAATCATTTAGCTGTACTCTACCTCAGGGGACAGTCAGCACTTCACATCAAACTAATTTTTAAAAAATCTGACTTGACTTTTTGACAGATGCAAGGGGGGGAAATAGTTCCTTTGAGCTTCCTGCTCACATCCCCTGGCGTTTTAAAATAGCTATGACCTGTGGAAGCCCCTATGTGCTGCTGGGAGCATTCAGCAATTTTTGTTTCTCTTATGCCACAGATTGTTTGTGTTTAAATGCAAACTTGTAAAAACCTGAGCCTGTTAGATGCCGAGATGAAAGGAAACTTCTCCAGAAGCTACAGCTGTCCAGTAATGAAAATACAGAGGTGTAGCTACTGAGCAGTTCAGAAAGGACCGCTCTGAAGCGGCTTCCTCCCAGCAGTGTAAACTCCAAGCCCACGTAGGCCCAGCCTCTCTCCCTGAGCATTTGTTGGGTTTGTTTTTACTTGGAGATGGAACTTGGAAAGGACTCAGGCCTCTGCACAGGAAGCACCTGCTTTTCAAGTGACGACTGTCTTATCTGACCCAGTCACATCAGGTGGCTTCCTTGTTTACATTAGCAATGGCTCCCAGCGGCCCTCCCGCTTCAGCCGTCATTGGCTAATTTGCTCGCTCCTTTTTCCAGCTTGCTCATTGATCTGAAGAGAAAATCACTCACAGACTTTCCCAGCAAATAAGCTGCGGCCTCCATTTCCTTTTTTATTTTATTTTCTTTTTCTTTTCCAGGAAGATAATAGGGTCAGAACTCTCACAGTCCTTGAAGGGAGTGGCAAGACACAGGAGGGGGTGGCTAGGTGTCCTCTTCTACAAAAGACACTCCTCTATTTGAAAGGCTGCTAGAGGACTGTCCTCTATTTTGAAGGCTTCCTCTGTTGGAAGGGCTGTCCTGTCCAAGTCTGGTTTAAAGATAAAGAACCATCAGAAGGAAGAGCTGGGCCTTGAAGTTGTCCATCAACAGTTAGCACCTGGACAGGAACCTGAGCAAAGCATACTGGTCACATGGCCACAATCTTACACACTGTGGTGAGATGAACTCTTTTTCTATTTAAATTATAAAAAATATTTTGAAATTTGCATCTATGCATATAAAGTGGCACATGCAAATTTTATGCAAATAAGTGCCTTTTTTGTTCTCTCTTTTGGTGACATTTCTGCTCTTTTGGAGTTGATTTGCAAGTGACCATCCTAGGCCCATCGCCCGTTATCCACACATAGAAGATGCCCAGACTTTGTGAAATGTCCCGATGCAATTCTATGGGTTATTATGTTATTTATTCATTCATTTACTGCATTTCTATACTGCCCAATAGCTGGAGCTCTCTGGACAGTTCACAGAAATTAAGACTATAAAATACAACTTAAGTATAAAATTTAAACCAGAATATAAAAGTACAACCAGAATAAAATCGAGCAGCAATGCAGAAATTTAAAATACAGATTTAAAACAGCAGAGCTAAAAGACTAGGATGGTAAAATGTTTAAATACTAGGAAAATAAAAAGGACTTCACCTAGTATCGAAAAGAGTATAAGGTAGGTGCCAGGCGAACCTCTCTGGGGAGCTCATTCCATAGCCAGGGTGCCATAGCAGAAAGGCCCTCCTCCTGGTAGCCATCCACCTCAGTTCCTTTGGGTTAAACGGAGATCCTGGGAGTCAAGTGCTTAATTTTCATCGAGTCACTGGTGGATGGCTAGCCTCCATTGCCCAGGGTATGTATAGATTGCAGGCTGCTTCCCTGGAGACAACGCTGCATTATGCTAGTAGTCCTGCACTACCAATAGAGATCTGTTGCAAGAATTTCATAGCCAGGTAATGTAGAGAAGGGGAACCTCTGGCCTGTGGATGAATTTGGCCTGCCAGGCTGGCCCATCGGCGCATGGTGGGAGAGCTTTATGGAAAGTGGGCAGGGCTTCAGGGGAAGGGTCTCTGCTCTGATGTCATCCAACTCCCAGAAGGTGAGTCAGACAGGAATTCAGATTCCAGGAGCTAAACTGTTTCCCACTGCTGATTTAATAGAAGAGGGCAAAGCTAGCTTTGGTGCCCAAAGAAAAATATCTTGCTGTTAGAGATAGCAGGGGACGAGATGGTGGTTTAAAAAAGAAATCTCCAGAGACTTCTACAAAAGCGCTGGATCAGAAGAGCATGCAGCATCTTGGGATAGGGGAAGGAGGAAAAACAAGGGCAACATTTCCCCTCACACTGCTGCCATCCAAAGTGGGGAGAGACAAGCTGGCTCAAGACATTTTGCTGCCTGAAGTGGAGCCCAAATGGTGCCCCCCAATCAATTTCCTGCCTACATCTATTCCTCCTCTCCCCCCCCCCCGCCCCCATAGTGCTGCTTGAAGCTGATTGTTTCACCCTGCTGCATAGCAGGGCCAGCCCTGTTAATATGACATTCCAGTGTTGTCATGGGCAGCATTCAATACATGCCCATGATACTATTGCAACCTCCACTCTCATAATGTGCAGGATAGCTATGCTTGCTAGACTAAGGAACCATTAAGACCCAGCAATTGCAGTTAGTAGCGGGAGTGAAAGAAAACACCAATGGCAGTCTGGGTGGAAGAGGGATTCGTAATAGCGGTGCAACGTGCAAGGGTCTTTTTCTGGAAATTGGGTGTCAAATTTAACCCAAATCTGAAAATCAGTGCAGGGTGTATGTGTTAACAAACCAGTACTAAACCTGAATCTTTAGCAATGCATTTACTTAGAAGTAAATCCCAATTACTTCAGTGAGATTTATTCCCAGATGAGTATGTTGTATAGGATGCAGCATAATAGCTCAGTCCTTACTTGGAGAGTAACTCAAATTACATTTAGTGAGTTTTCCTCCCAAAGAAATGAACACAGAATTGCAGTTTAAATATCTCAGTTGCCAAATTGGACTCCCCACCCTTGCAGAGAAACTAAAACCTGTTGGCAATTCAATAATCTGGTGGGCGGGTAGTCCCTTTGTGGGTAGTAAGGGTGTGTGTTCCTGTTCTAATCTTAGAAAGTGAAGGAATTATTATAAACTTTTCTACCTGAGGTACTTATTGTACACTCCTCATTCCTTTCTCATGCCTGTTTACCAGTTCTTTAGATGATGACATAACCCTCCAGTTTCGCTTCTGGTTTTGTTCTCATTTTTGTTCTTATTTTTTTATGAAGTGGGGGAAATTGAGTGTTATTTCTGAAAGTGAAAGAAAAAGTATTTCCTATGTGTGCAATTGCATTGTTCTGCTATAGCACAGCACCACCTATAGGTTATGTGGCAGAAAATCAGGGAAGGAAATGCTGTTTGCGTAGAGCTCGGATATCAATTCTGCGACGAAACCAAAAGTAGATACAATGGATTAACAGCATCTTGTAGAAAAGCTCACATTTTTCTAAGTAGCTACTGGCGAAACACTGGGTCCTAGGCTTGGTTAGTAGCTCTGCCTTGTTTCCTACGTGTATCTTAAACCCAGATGTACATTGCTTCTCTTGTGAAATCCAAAAAACATATAAAACTTTTCTCTTTGACTACCACAGCCATGAAAGGAGACCATGTGTCCTACTTTACAAAGGACAGTCCTTTATTTATTTATTTATTTACGATATTTCTATACCGCTCAATATCTAAAAAAGATTCCAGAGCAGTGAGCATAGATATAAACAGTAAAAAGAAAGATTTAAAAAAGCAAATTAAAATCGTTCAATTTAAAATAAAGGACCAGAAAAAAGTAGAAAAAAGTGCCTCATCAGTTGGGGAAGGCTTCTCAAAACTGAGTTTTTTTCAGGAGGCGCCGAAAGCAGCCTAGTGTTGGCACCTGCCTGACCTCCAGGGGCAAGGAGTTCCACAGAGAAGGGGCCACTACACTGAAAGCTCTTCTCCTGGTGGATTCCAATCAGGCCATGGGTCCATGTGGAACCACCAGGAGCATGCCCTCAGATGACCTCAGTGATCGGGCAGGTTAGTAAGGGAGATGGCGCTCTCTCAGGTATCCGGGTCCCAAGTACCAAAACCTTAAACCTGGCCTGGGAGCCAACAGGCAGCCAGTGTAATTCCCTCAGCAAAGGAGTTATGCTGAAAGGAGGCAGCTCCTGACAACAGCCAAGCTGCTGCATTCTGCATTCCAGCTTCCAGAGCAACCTTAAGGGCAGCCTCACATGGAGCACATTGCAGTAATCCAGTCTTGAGGTTACTAATGCCTGTACCATCATGGGCAAGCGCTCCCTGTCCAGAAGAGCTTGTAGCTGGCGAGATAGCCAAAGCTTGTAAAAGGCACGCTGAGCCACCGCAGCCACTTAGGCCTCCAGTGACAATGATGGATCTACAACCTGATCTCTGAAGTCATTCCCCTCCATTTGAAGGGCTCTCCAGTCTAAGTCCAATTCAAAGATAAAGAACAATAAGAAAAGCGAGCACCAGGAACCTTGGAGTTGCCTATCCAGGAATAGCACCTGGAGAGCAGACTCCAGTCTTTCCTAGTCTTTCCAGCAGTCCCAGTCTTTCCCACTATAGTGAAATGTATTGTATTTCTATTTCAATTGTAGTAATTATTTCTAAATTTGCATCTTTAAATCAGCACATGCAAATTATGCAAATTTGTGTTCTCTTTTGGGCTAAATTTAGAATTTCTGTATTCTTGCATTTCAAGAGCTGAGCTGAGTATGACTGTTTTCTAGGTAATGGGGGAAGACAGACTCTCTCTCTCTCTCTCTCTCTTAAAAATCATAGTGATGTCCTTCAGTCTGGCTTAATGGCTTAGTCTTGCCCACATGTTGCAAGGGGACAATCTCCCTTTAAAAAAGAAAAGAATAAAAGCGTCAGATGAACTTTTCTGTGGCCCCCTCCACAAGAATGCGCCTTTGCGCCTGGTTCCGCGATTATGCGCATTATCGCGGAGGCGCATTTACTCACAATCCCTCTGCACGGGAGGCGGCGAGAAGCGGCGAAGCGCATTAAAAGATGCCCAAAAAGCGCTTTCCAGGTAGTTAATGCGCATAATCGCTTGTTCACACAGCGAAAATGCGCTTTAACGGCCGGAGCAAAATAAAAGTCGCTATTTAACGCGCGTTCGAAAATGCGCATTATCGGGGAGATAACGCGCCTGTACGCCCGTTTTGCGCTCCGCTGGTGTGTAGGTAAAATTTATAATGAGCCTTCAAGGCTCATTAAACGCCCCGTGTGGAGGAGGCCTGTGTTTATCCACTCATTTATGACTTAATTTTAAGAGGTTTTTATTTTGTTAAAGCTTGAACTGCTTTGGCTTTGTGGGGAGAGTTCTTGATGAAATCACAGATTAGCAAAAAGATTCTCCACTTACATAATTATTGTTAATGAGCTTAACCCTGGCAAGGAAAAATATGTTTGCACTAAACACAGTGAAGTGCTTCCAAAGTGACCACTGCTCGGGGGGGGGGGGGAACTTTGTCACTTCACTCTCACTTAAAAACAAACCCAACAAATGTATTGATCCCTCTTTATTGAAAAATGACCTTCACTAGTCAGGGAGGCAAAATATGACAAGGCCTGAACTGAATCAATTTGCTCAAAATGCATTTGCTGTTTCTGCTATGCGGGCCAGGTAGTACTGAGGCAAAATGCCCACCTGTTTATCACTCCATTTGTGGATAGTAAAAGGGAGGGGGATTTTGTCAGTTTTGGGGAGTGCTTGGCAAAAATTCTCATAAGGTTTCAGGGGCTTACCATTTTGCTGCTGGCAGAGTTGGTGGGACCTCCCCTCCGCCCCTTTTATAAACCTATTCTGCAGCTGCTGTGTTGGTAGCAGCAGTGGAGCTCCATATAGCATTACTTTATCTCCCATAAACAACCCTTGGAAAGATGCTACTCAGTGGAAACAACTTGGAGAGCTCCTTTAGGGTTCTGACTGAAACCTGGAGCAGATTCACCACCCCACTGACATTGGAGCCACCAGCCTCCACTGATGCTACTACATCATGGCGTAGCGTCATTCCATGAGCCTTCTGGGGGGAAATGCCAGCCTCCATTTCCCACAAGAATGATATTATGAGTTTTTGAGGGGCCTTCTTCAGAGAAGTAAATGGTGCTGTGAAGAGCCTCACCACCACTTCAGACAGCTGCAAAGTATCATGACCCCCTCCTAGTTGCTGCCTTGACAGTGCCGCACTGACATCGTATTCCTCCTGAACCTCACATTTTCCCTCCTGCAGGGTTGTGCTTGGTAATCCCGATGCCAAGGAGAGAGTGCAGGGTTTCTGGTGATCATCTGGGTATTGGAGCCACCTCTGCCCTCTTCCTGGCTTCCAGTGACCAATCACCAGTTGGCATCTGCCCAGACCACCCCCTGGATCGACCACAGAGTGAGTCAGATGGCGGAAGAGTCAGGGTGATCTCACTCCCACTGAAAAAGTCAAGGTAAGTCCCCAACTTTTTAACTGTGCAGCTTTGCATAAAAGCTCCACAGTGGCTGCGAATCTGCAGCTGTGTGATATAACTGACACGGTGCCGATTCACAGCCCCCACGGGGCTTTGAGCGTGCATACACAGCCCCCCTGATGAGAAAAGGTCAAAAGCAGGGGTGGGGAACCTCTTTCATCACAAGGGCCAAATGGATAAGTTCTTGGAGACAAAGGCAGAAGGGGTGGGGCCAGAGATACCAAAAATACTGGCATATTTTAGTTTAAAGCTCTTACTTGCAGTAACTAAGGCATTTCAACCTTTTAGAATGGAGAAAAAACTACAAAATCCAGGAAATCCCCAAACGGTTGGTGGTCAGGGAAAGCGGGTGAGGCCAAGAGTGCAGGGGCATGGACATTTGGGGAAACTCAGAAGGCCAGATTAGGACCCCGGGTTCCCCACTCTAAGTCAAGAGGAACCTAACCATGAGAGAATGGGAGGAGGAGGAAGAGGGGGATGAAAATGGCAACAGTAGGGTGACCAACTGTCAGGATTTCCCCGGATTTGTCCTGGTTTTTGTTCTATCCTGGGTGTCAGGGGGGATTTTCGGTAATTTTCTACAATGTCCTGGAAAGACACGCTTTCCCCTTTAAGGCTGCCATTAGCGAGGTGGGAGGGAATGATGTGCTTTCTGGAGGCGGGTCATTTCCCTCCCATTGTTCCAATCACAGCCTTAAAGGGGAAAGTGTATCATTCCCAGACATTATAGAAAAGGCCCCGATTGGAGCAGTGGAGGCAGGATTGCCACACTTTCCCGTCCTCTGCTCCAATTGGGGCCTTTAAGGAGGCAGGAGGAATGACGCACTTTCCAGAGGCCAAGAAAGCTGCTTTCCCACCCACCCTCCCAGCGTGTCCTCTTTTTTGGTCTCCCAAATATGGTCACCCTAGGCAACAGCCATCGATATTTGTTTCAAAAGGCTTTAAGATGAAGGCCAGCCCTGATCCCATTAATTGATCTGGTTGAAATATGAATAAATGAATACTGGTTTGCCCCCATATTGATTGGGTTGTGTGAAACCCCTGCATGGGCTGACGGAGTAATGTAGGCTGAGATGACCATCCTGGATTATGGAAATAAGGGACAGGATCTCTCTTTTCCTCCTGTTCTTCCTTGGTGCCCTATGGCAATTCTTGTCATGATGCATTCTGAAGTAGCGTGAAAAATTCCAACCGTTTTGGCTGTCCCAAAGCCCATGAACAGCAAACCTGTCCTGTAACTGCACTGTGCTTAAAACATATAATCTTCATTTTAAAAGTCAATCCACTACTAGGCCAAAATGCTTTTGCAAATCAGTTTCAGTGGACTGTGGCCCAGGTTGTCTTCTCTGATCGATTCAGGACATATTGTATTATAAGAAAAAGGACTCTACCATTGTTTTGGGAACAATTGAAGAGCTGCTGAGAAAGAATTAAGAGCTAGCAGTGGCTAAGAGAACGATAAAGCTGTGAACTGTGAAGACAGCAGTTCGAATCTCTCCTATGTCGTGAGTACCACTATTTATCTTCTTCAGCAATATAGGGGTGATAATAATATGGGCCTACCTTACAGGGTTGGAGGATTACTGAGATAACGTATGTGAAGTGCTTTGAAGACTGAAGCGTTACACCAATGTCTGAAGTATTATATTAAAACTGCCCTGAGATTTGTCAATTAAAATTCGCAAACCCCCTTTCTTTCCTCCTCCTCTCCCTCCGGTGAGCTTAACGACTTCCTAAATACGTCATTTCGGCTAAAGACGATGTGTGCCGCAGGCCTCCTCTAGGCTTTAGCGGGGGCGAAGTCTGGCTGGCTGCCTGACAGCACCGAGAGGTATTTTTAAAGGTATTGCCATCATTCTTCTGTCATTCGGGAAGCCGCTTGCTCTTCCACAGCAATTCCCCATATCTTATTCCAGCTCCGTCTCACGGGCACAGCAAGAGACAGGACGACAGGTTCGTAGCCTCCTCCTGATCGAGAGTGAAGCATCTATGCCTGACTTTGTGCCAAACGTAATGCTGTCTGGCAGCTGCCTCTGAACTGTCCTGTAATATAAATGCACTTATCAGCTGCATTGAAATGGACTGAGAGATAGCCAGATAGGGCTGATAGCTCTGGAGAAATGGCGCTTTCTGCACAAAGCATTTCATCTTCGCTTCCTTGGAAGCCATCGACATTTCCTTAAGGCACACATGTGTGGATTTGCAAAGCCATCCTGGGATCCATGTTTCAGCATTTCTTGCTCTCCAACAGCCCCCACTCCACCCCACCCAATCCCAGTTCTTAATCAGGTGGTTCTTTTGATTATCAAAACTCTTCTCTCCTGGAGCAAAGTTTGATAGTGTTTATTGCACCATGTGAAGAGGAACAATGAGAAAATAATGTGCCTGAATATTCATTATGCTAATCAAATGTTAATGAATTACAGAGACATGACAGCCCAGCTTGGTGCTTTCTTTCTGCCTTGCTTTATCTTTTACCGTCTGCAGAAGGGGGGAAAGGGGGAATTGTGTTTCGTGGACAAAATGCCAAATTAAAGCTACTGTTTATTTAAGAGGACTTGGAAAATAGTAAACATTGTCCAAAGGACACGAGACAGCTGGGGCATGGAGTGTATTCAAAGACTTTTGATTTTCTTTTCTTTTTTTCGTATTGGTACTTCATTTTGTTAGAGGATATGGGCCTATTAGAGGAACAGTTGGACAAAGCTAGAGTAGGAGGATGCCTATATAGTGGTGGGTTGTAGCACGATAAGCAAAACCCCTAGTCTTTTGCTACTTTGAGATGGTGGCAGCTAATTCTGACACAACAGCAAAAGTGCAGGGATTCCAGTAGCCAGGTCCCCCCCACTTGCCCTCTGCCTGGGCAGAGGCAACCAATAAGGGTTGCCATCTGCCCGGCCATGCCTCCATCGTGACTCTGGAGTGAGGATAGATGATGGATGTGCTGTACTCGCCTCGCTCCAGAGGAAAAAGTCAGGGTAAGTGCCCAACTTTTTTGCTTTGCAGCTTCATAGGAATGCCCTGCGATGGCTGCAAGGTGGCTGCCGCATTGTATAATCAACACAGCACACCCATCCAGGAGCTTCCTGTGAATATAGACAGACCCTAGAGGTGTTCAGTGGACGCTGGTGGCTCCGGTGTCAGTGAGGTGGTGAATCCACTCTGAGTTTCAGTCAGAATCAGACAGAAATCTAAAGGAGCTAATCCAGGTTCACCTTGGATAGCTCCTTTAGATTTCTGACTGAAACCCAGAGCAGATTCACCACCGCCCTGACACCAGAGCCACCAGCCTTCACTAGGTATGTTATTTATGAGGGCCCATGTTCAGTTCCCAAGAACTTTGTTTGAAAAACCATACCCAAGATGATGAGAAGCTTCTGCCTGATTCACTTATTAATGAATTATTCATTTTATCTGTCACTTTTATCCATCACTTTTGGACCTTACTTTGTGTGACCAGCTCAGGATTTTCAAGACAGTTTCACCTAGTGCATTGTTAAGATGTAGTAATGCAGTGTGAGGAGAATGTGGTTTTTTCAAACTGCCTGTATGACATCCAGAGGGAAAACCCACCAGGGTGGTGGTGGTGAAGTGAAACTGGTCACAATATACTGGTGCACATGCAGATGGTGGTAAACACAAGCCCACTGCCATGTCACTTGAGAAGCAGCCTTGAGAGAGCCCAGAGAGTTGGCCCTGCGGTCAGTCAGAGTGACTGCACTGGGTCATGTTAACCGCCAGTTTGACTTCGTATAGATTACTGCAATGCATTGTACACAGGGTTGCCTTTGAAGATGGCCGAGAAATATCAGTTATACACAATATCATGGCTACGGTGCTGAGTAGAACTGGGTGTTATGATCATATTACACCAGTTTTGTATCATCTTCACTGGCTCCCAGTTCATTTCCAGGCCCAAAACAAAGGCCTGGTGTTGCCCTATAAAGCCCTTCCCAGCTTGGAGCCACAGTAACTCAAGGAGTGCTTCTTCCTTCATATTCTTACTGTTATCAGAGGCACTACTACAAGTGTCCTCACAAGCGGTGGTATGGCAGCTGGTTACTTGGGAGTGGGCTTTCTGTGTAGTAGAAACCCTGTTATGGAATACCTTCTCCCAGAGAGGCCCGCCTGGTACGAACTTCGTTATCTTTTTGGCCTTTGAATCCTCTGTATATTTCTGCTGCTATGTTTTATTTTTCAATAGTGTTATCTTTGCGATATGTTTTGATCTTCTTCTTGTTGGGATGTCTCCAGGTTTTTGAGGGCCCTCAATACTGCTCCTCCCTCAGTGAGAGTACCTCCTCACCACCATTGTCACCCATTGCTATCACTCTTTATCCTCTTTCTCATCATGGCTCCCACTTGTTTGACAGGCAGAGAGTCAGTGAGCAAGTAGACTGTGGCATCTCCTCCTCCTCCTTCTCACCGCCACTGTTGTCTAGGCCAGAACAAGACAGAGACAAACAAGCAGGTTACAATAGTGAAAGAAGGGGAGCAGCTCCAAGGGGCTCTTGTCAGTGGGTCCTGCTGGAGTGTGGTCCCTCAACAGTTGTCTGACCATGCCTATTCTTGATACTGCCTCTGATGATACCTGTTATTTTAGCCTCTGCTTCTTTTAACTGATTACTGCTTTCAATTGATAATTTTATTTGCTGCGTCTGATTTGGTGTATATGGATACTATTTTGTGAGAGCTATTCGCCCTCTGGTGACCAATACATCTTAGGAATGAATACAGGCAGCTCCTTATAGAAAGAGAATCTGGAGACACTTGAGGGGCCAAAATCCTCAGTAGGAGAGCCTTCTATGCTTTGTAGGCCAAAGGTCCCAGGTTCAGCCCCTGAGTTAAAAGTCTCCTAAATACATGGGCTGGAAAAGAACTCTGCCGGTTGCCTTGGATAGCTGCTGCCAGTGAGGGTAGAGAGCACTGGGCTAGATAGACCAATCTTTTCATCATCTCCATAGAGCAAGGAATGCATTCATTTCATGGTGAAATGCACAAAGAATCTTATACAAGGATGAAACAGAGCATAGTTGCCACATTTAAAAGTCCACATTATTTGTGATTGTAAGACCGATGCAATTTCACTCCATCGGCAATGTAAGCAAACAGTAAACCTCAGTATAACATGCATGTGATCAAGGCTTTGGGACTGCACCTGAAACTTGAGATGCCCCAACCTTTTGTGTCTCCAGTTCCAGATAATGCCCTGGTGTCAAATCCTTTGTATTATGGATGTGCAACAGAGAAAAGCCAACTAAGATAAAACACTGTGTGATGTTGAAATTTGACCCATCAGGCACATCCTTTCTCCTCTAACTCTCCCTCTCTATGGGCATATTGCTGTTTTTTTCCACAGGTAGAGTGTGCCTTTTCATTCCTAAGAAAACACGCATGAAAGCACTCGGGGTCTTGGGGACTGGGAAGCTGTCTTGACGTCATTTTGCCCTGAGGTGGCTCCAAATCTGGGTTGTGTCGGTTATATGACACAGGTGCAAATTCGAAGTCACCCAGGGGCAAAGAGGTGAAGATGTGCTGCTGAAATGTCAGGGACTTACCCGACTTTTCCAGCCAGAGCAAGGTCAGCCCAGCTCTTCCGCCAGTCTGTCCTTGCTCGGAGTCACTCTGGGGGCATTCTTGGGAAGAAGGCGGATCTCCTATTGGTCGCTGGAAGCTGCAGGAGGGGGAGGGGCAGGCAAGCGTAATGGCAGCCAGCAAGCCCCTGGGTTACTTTTGGATAAGGTGCAATTTGGATTGACAGCAACATTCAATAAATTCAGAGTCGTGGACTGAGGGCTCCACCTCCATTTCATTAGAGCATCAAATGCTGGTCACTTTCGTGTGTGTGCGATGTTGCACTATTCCGCCTTGTTTACCTTTGCAGCTGCACTGGCTTGCGCTTCCTGGTATTGCCACTGTACTGGCAAAATCTCTTTTCACTTGTTCTCTCTCCCGCTACTGTGCTCGCCCCACCCTGCCCCTTCTCCTTCTCCCTCCAGTTCATTGGATCTTGTGGTTGATGGACATCGTGATGGACATGGGCACCCCCACTTGCACTGGTTTTGTGGTCTAGTGTTTTAGTGATTTAGGGTTTTATTGGCTGGGAAGTTGAAACGGGTGGATGAAAGAGCAATGATTGTGGGATTAGAGCAGCAAAAGTCCGTCTGACTGACCCAGCACAAGTCCATTCGTTCTACCGACTCAACACGCATCCCCGGTGAGCTGGAGGAGAATCGCCTCCGCCCTTCAACGAACACACTCCCACAAAAGTAGGAGTTCCGACATAGCATGAGGATGGCAATACACGGGGACAGAAGAGTGGTTTTATCCCGTGTGGAGAAAAAAATACTGCACTTTCCCCGCCCTAGAAAAACACGGAAAATGGAGGGGAAGAAGCGGGACAGGGACAACGTTATGTGAGGGTTGCTGGGCAAAATGGTAAATAGGGCAGGATGAAAGTGTGATAAAACACTGGTGTGATGGAACTCAGAGAGTTTTTGAGCACCTTTTGAGCTCTATAATCTGTTTACCGCATTCAAAACGAGCTGCTGTGATGCAAACAGGTTAACATTTTTGGCAGAAAGCAAGGAGGGCAGCACAGGAGAAACAGAACCTTAGCCTGCACATCTTCCCTAACTGGAAGAATACTTCAGCTATTTCAGTTTTACTCAGTACTGCCCTGTCCTGTCCTGAAAAAAGGGACATAGTAGGCCAGCTCTTAATGTGGGGCAAATATTTTTTCTAGCTGGAGGTAACAGGCTGATTTAGACTCTTGAGGGTAGCTGGCAACTAATACACTTCAAGTAAATGGCTATCCAAAGTGAGGATAAGCCCACACTGCAGGGCTTGTGTCAGCAGCTGACATCCTTGGCCACTTATCAGGGCCCTAGTTCCCTGGCAGGGTCTAGTGCTGATGCCTGCCCTGGGTAACCCTTACATCCCCCCCACCCCTGTCTTGGCAATCCAGGCAGCACCAGGCAGCTGAGTTTAGCTACCATTTAAATTTCCCATATTGCCCCCAATGTAGTGTTGGGCTGGAGGTTTGTGGGGAATTTAAATGGCAGCTAAACTCAGCTAACTGGTGCCGCTCAGAGTGTTGCCACTACTACTGCCAAGTAAACCTTCCAAGGTCCACCGAGAGAAAAGGGAGCCCACCAAAGGGCATTTGACCAGGGATTCCCTCAAACCTAACGCTGACCTTGTCATAGCAGCAGATCCAACCATGGGACCTTTTGCTTCTTTGAAGGCCACATTGCATAGCTCCTGTTCCCTTCCACATCTGTGGGCTGATTCCTTTGATAGATTTAAATGCATAGCTGCTAAGTTGTGCATGATATCACGATCATATTACACCATATTACATATTTGACTTGTTGCCAAATGCTTTCTGGGTTCAATTCATGGAGTTGGCTTTAACCATTATAGCCCTAAACAGGACCTGGCTATCTAAGGGACCTCCTGTCTTGTTATGAACCTGCCTAGTTACTAAGATGTGCAGGAGAGATCAGCTGCCCATCCTCTGATTCACTCTGAGGATCCCTGCGTTTGCCACAGCAGGAGAGCAGCAAGCAGGGCTCTCCAGAGCATTACTCTAGTGCCACTTTGCTGAAGCGAGGCGGTGGAGAAATGCCTCCTGGTGGAGGGAGGGGGCTGTGTAATTTGCTACTCTGCCACCTGAGGCAGGGGATTCACCTGCCTCATGGGAGGGCCGCCCTGCTACTCTTCGCCCAGTGGTATATCCTTCTGCCCTCCTTGTCTTTCCCCCTTAATATAGGGTAATCATATGCAGTAAAGGACAGGGCAATAAGAGAAGCCAAGACTCCTGTAACTTTAATAGTTGTGCAGTAGAGGGCATTCAGGAAGGGGTGAGAAAAGCTGCACTTGCTACATTATTTTTGCGACACCAGAGCTTCTATTGCATGTAGTCATCCAGACCTAAAACCTTCTAGTGCAACAGACACTCACATACTAAGCAAAGTATCTCTACGACATAAACTTGATGCCAAGGCAAAATCAGATGGATGAGATGGATGCTGCTCTTCAAGTCCTACACAATTTCCTTAACCTTCAGCCTGTCCATAGAGCAGCTTCTGTAGTTCTGGATGGCTGCAGGAGCACTCAACCATGAGTGTGACCAGGAAATGTATGATAACAGGCATTTCATTTTTACTTCCAGGCTATCCCGACAGTATGGTGGGAAGAAGCCAACTCTGGAGACTGTCTAAATGCACTCTGGTCACATGATAGTCCCTACCAGCTATGTGAATTGGCAGGAATCTAGATTGGGAGTGTGACAGATCTATGCCACATGGATTGGAAGAGCTAAAAGAGCAAACCTGATCCACAAATATACAAACATGCTGCTAAATATCTCTCAACCTTCTGCATGGGATCCATATGTCTTTTAGAGGAGGCTTATGCTGCCTCAGTGGATAAAGAAAAGCTTCACACTTTCCCCCCACCCCAAAAGCAAGGCCTTTGTGAGACCAAGCATCCTTCTGTCAGTGCAAGCTCGGCTTCTTTTCATAGCATCATTCAGAAGAGAAATCAGATCTATCTTTGATCGGCTAAGGAATTATGCTTCCAGATGGAATTGTTCCAGCAAGGCATCCTCTCAGTCGTGTTGTCCTAATGCTTCTAACCTCAGGATGCCTTTTGGCTCCGAGTGCAGTAGGAGAAGCATACAGGCATGCTGCTACAGCCCCTGTGAGCCGCCTGAATAGAAACCAGAACCAGTGTAAACATTTTAGCCACCGAAAGTTTGCTTGGAATGCATCGAAGCGCATGATGGCTTTCCATTGCTTTGCCTGCGCGTTTCCACTTGCCTCTCTGAAGTTCTTTGTGCAGCTCCCCCCCTCCGCCCCCACTTGCTGCACTCTTGAGTTATCTGTACTTCTGTGTTGGGGCTCTGCCTTCCTCCACTCGCTATGGGAAAGCACGACACTTAGAGGTCTGCTGTAGGAACTCCCTTTCTACAGACAGCCTCTCATATTTATTTTGGCTTAGCCGAGATGCCGGTGACATCTCAGCAGAGTTCAGGGCATCACCAGAAACTGAATTTCTGGAGCTGTTTGCACTAAAATAACAATAGCGACAATTCCTACTCAGCATGCCACCCTCCACCCTCTGAACCCCCCTCAGGAAGGCAAAGAAGGAAAGGGAACTGCTTCCTCTGACCTTTGACCTCTTACCTCTGAAGTCATGGTATTCCCAGATTGCTCTTTGATTACAATAAGTAGGTAATAATTGGAGGCCTCTTTGTCGCTTTTCAGCAGGAAAGAAAGCCATCACAGAATTGGATGCTGTTTTGTCTTAACCCCTCCCAAAAACTCAGGAAATATTTCTGAGGTCATGAGACTATGAATCGCTTGACAGTAGAGGAGTTCTGTTCTTTCACTTAGGGCTTAATGGGGCTTTCCAGGTGAGTGTTTTTTTAAGGCACATAAATGTGCAGTTGTTAATCTGTACCTGGGGAGATCCAGGCGTATTTCCCTGAGCTCACACATTTGATGCAATGCTCAACCAGAATATCTTGTTGAATGGCAAAATGCAATTAGGAGGCTGCCTTCACAGCACCAAGTTGGTGCCACTCTGTCACCAAACCCCGAGTTATCACTAGTGCAGGGTGGTGGTAAATAATTCCCACTGGGGGAGGTAGTGCAAGCTTTCCGGTAGCCATTAGGCTCACAGGAACCGTCCCTCTCCCTCCTGCAGTTTCCAGCGACCAATGGGAGGTCGCCTTCCAACCGGGAATACTCCTGGCATAGCGCCGGAGCGAGGACAGATGGCAGAAGAGCCATGTTGGCCTCACTTGGGCAGGAATAGTTGCGGTAAGTTCCTGAGTTTTCTCCTGCAGATCTTCGGCTCTTTGCCCTGGGGTGGCTCTGAAACGACAGCTTTGTCATATAACCAATGCAGCACAGATTCAGGCCGTTTCTGCACTGGCCTTTTTACCCGAGACTGTCCCTGGGTGGTCCCTGTGCGTGCAAATGACACACAGGGACTCCCAGGGGCAGGGGGTTTGGGCATGGGTTTTCCCTGGGATAAGGGATCCCTGGGAAAGCCCGATTCTTCCCAAGGTCCCAGGAACGCCCCGAGACTGCGGGAGGTGTTGGCGCCCATCCTGCCTGCTGCCTGCTTACCCGTGAGTAAGCGGGCATCAGAAATGGGCATGGAGCCACATGGTGCGGCTCTGTGCCCATCAAGGGAGGGGGGGAAGCAAGTCTGCCATCCCTAGGATGGTGGGGTGGGGGGTGGGCCAATTTTGGGGGTATTATTATTATTTTTTAAAAAGGACTTACCTTTTCGTTGGAGAGCAAGTGCGCTCTTCTCAGTTTCTCCCAAAAACAAAATGGTGGCGCGACTGTGCGACGGCCCAGGAGGAAGCCGGGTCATTGCACTTTCTATGTGGATTACAGCGACGATCCCAAAAACAGGTACTTCCGGGATTGTACCCTGTCCCTCCCTCTACACCCGTATGGTGTAGAACAGCCCTCAGAGCCTCCCTGAGGCAAAGATGACATTTAAAAAACCAAAAAGAGGAGAGCATCCAAATCAGGACAAAAAAAGGGAGAAACAGGTTCTCAGGATGCTGAAATACTTTATTTCAAAGCCCAACGTGTTTCAGCCTGTATTGTTTTTTAAGGCCTTCTTCAGGGGGCTGTAATATTAAAAATGCATTAAATTATGTTTGTAGGGATAACACATAACTTATACAAATAAATCTGTTTAGGGGTTAATTAGGCACATTGCCTCAAAGGCCTATGCCCATATTTAAGTATTTATTAAAATATATATATTATTACAATATGAAGACTCTAATCTAAAGTGTGTCATTATATCTCTGGTTCATTAACCATGTAAACGAGACCATGGTCAGTAGCAATACAAAGAAAGGCCAGAACAGATGCCCATTATCACAATGCTAGACAAGGATCTTTCCCTCCTTTTATCCAAGTATATCCTGAATTTACACTGCCTCAGGCCCATTCTACACCATAGGAGTGTAGAATGAGGGAGGGTGATCCAGGAAGTACCTAATACAAACCATCGGCGCACAGGGATCAGCCTGGGGCCATCCCAGGCAAACAGCCTGGTGTGGAAAGGGCATCAGTGTGCAGTGAACAGAAATCCCAGTCAGGGACTCAAAGAAAACTGCCCAAAGAAACTTTAGAAATAACTCTTGTTGATTTCAATAAAGCTTACTCCCAGATAAATGAATTTAGGATTGCAGCCTCTTCACATCTGTTCACCTTACTCTAGCAAGTGTAAGGCCTTCCTGTCAAGGACAACTATGCACTCACAGAACCTGGCCTCCTAGATCATGCAACCTGCAGGTACTCTCCAGAAAAATGCTTTCAGAGCCTAGGCGATCCAGACACACTCAAACAAGTCAAGCCAAGCCATGCTATGCTGGGACAGAAAATTCTGGGACAAGACAGTACTTTGCAAGCGACCAGACACAACAGTCATACATATAAAAGAAAAACACATCTACTTCATTGACATAGCAATACCGAGTGACAAAAATGTTGCAGAAAGGAAGAGGAAAAGAGAGACCCAGCAAAGGTTTTAGAAAATCTTGCTCATATTGGCATAGGTTGAGATATTTTGCTGGTCAGAATTTTCATCAGTAGAACTCCAATGGAAATACCGTCATGGAAATGTCTTTAGGACTTTTCACAATTTTACTTTGGGCTTTCAGACTTCAGAAAATTCAGATGGATGATATGAAATAACTAGCAACTACAGGAGAAGTGAAAAACCCTTCTCCACTCACCCCCACCATGTCCATTGACACAAGAGCTAATAGTTAGATCCAAAAGATCGGTGAATTAATTGGAAAATTCATTAGCAGTCTGACATGGGTTTAGAGAATTAATTAAGGAACTATATAGAAGATACAATATACAATGTGGAACTAGACTCCAGCTCAGCTAGATATGATTTTGTTAAGATTAATAAACTGAGGAAGAATATGACTTTTAAAAAATCTTAGAACTCTATGTATTTCAGCCTTCCCCAACCCGATCCTCTCCAAATGTCTTTGACTATGACTCCTATCTGGTCATGCTGACTGGGTGTTGGGAATTGTATTCAACACATCTGGAGAGAACCAGCTTGGGGAAGGATACTATATTTAACAAGGATCGTCTGTTTCTGTACAGTTACTAATAGGATAAAACAAATGCCAGCACTAGTAAATATCACATAAATGAAGTAAAAACACCATGGCCAGTACCTATCATCCTTCGATAGAGACGGATAATAACTTTTGTTATCATGATGTTTAGAAGACCTATCGAAATTGCATCCATTTACTTTGCCTTTCACACAGCCATGAGTTGTCTTGAAATAAACCTCTCATATGATACTATTGCAGTTTTATATTCTTTTTCTAAATTGATTCATGATTTATTCAAAGAAGAAGTGGTAAATAAATATTGCTAATAAGTCTAGGCTGACCGTATGAAAAAGGAGGACAGGGCTCATGTAACTTTAACAGTTGTAGAGAAAAGGGAATTTCAGCCAGTGTCATTTGTATGCAATTAGTCCCTGGTGAAATTCCCTCTACATCACAACAGTTAAAGTTGCAGGCACTATACTAGGGTGACCATATACAAAAGAAGGCAGGGCCCCTGCAACTTTAACTGTTGTGATGAAGAGGGAATTTCACCAGGAACTAATTGCATATAAATGACACTGGCTGAAATCCCCTTTTCTCTACAACTGTTAAAGTTACATGAGCCCTGTCCTCCTTTTCATATGGTCAGCCTAGGTTAGTGATAACCCCAGAGAATGACAGTTTCACTAACCACACAGCCTGAAGTGTCATCTGAACAGGCCCATTATGTGTGTCATGGAACTCCCCTGACCCCAGGGAAAACTATGCTGACATGGGTTGATTTGGAAAGGAGAATTGTATGGAAGAGAAAGGGATAAATGTGCTCTCCCTGCTGCCTCTTCTCCAGTCCAAATCATCCCCTCCCACAACAGCTTTTTCCTGAAGAGAAGAAGATGAAGAAGGGAGGGAACTACTTGGGTCTGAGTACAGAAAAGTGGCTGGTACAGTTTTTCAGAGAGCTGACCAGGCCCAAATGCTTGGTTCTAAGGGGTCCTCACTCAAAGCCAGGCATTGTGGGAAGGGTGTCCCTGGAGGCTTCAATGCAATTCAGAACTCTGATCAGCTGTATGCATAGAGGTCTCTGGGTGGAGCTACGCTGTTATGTAATGTTGGGGGGCGGGGCTACTTGGTGCAGCCCCTTCCCAGCTCAGTCAGTCCAATCCTGTGTTTTATTGCATAGTTCATGCCCTTGCTCTGGCACTGCAACTCGACCCATTAATCCTGTGCTGGTGAAGTGAAGTAGCAGCCATTAGTTCTGAGACTGTGCCAATGATTTGGGAAAACCATGTGCAGCACATCTCTGACCCGCAAGGCTTTTGCACAATCTATTCCATCCCTGCAGGGATACATTTTTGTGGTGAGGAAGTGAGTGCCACACCATAATCTTAGAATTCTCTCCCTGCTAACATTCACTTGATTTATTTCTTCCTTTAAGGGCCAAAATAGACATTACTTGAAATGTGTGTCTAGCAGCTACATCTTTTTTCATTTTTATTCTAGAGTAGGCACAGCATATTTTATTTATTTATTTATTTATTTATTTATTTATTACTCATACTTCTATACCACTTTTAAGTTTTGTTTTTCCACAGCAGCTTAAAAAACAGAGCAAAAATTAAACCATAACACAAAATTCAAAGAAATCAACAACAACCATCAATATTAAAAACTTTCATAGATGCATTCAAACCAGATACATCAGTCAGAGATATAATAATAAAAAGTAAAACTTCAGCATCAAAGACTAAAATGGCTTCGTATCCATAGGTGATTCCACCCACCCACCCCAAATCTTAAGGGCTGCCTTGAAAATTAACAAGGAAGAGGCCAACTGTAAATTCCATGGATGTGACTTCCTTTCTGCCTTATTCTTTGTCATTGGCTGGGAAATAGGTAATCCAGGTGCTGGGAGTATCTAGGGCCCCCTCCACAAGGATGCGCTTTTGCGCCCGGTTCGGGGATTATGCGCATTTTCGCGGAGGCGCATTTACGCCTAATCCCTCTGCACGGGAGGCGGCGAGAAGCGGCGAAGCGCATTAAAAGATGCCCAAAAAGCACTTTACAGGTAGTTAATGCGCATAATCGCTTGTTCACACAGCGAAAATGCGCTTTAACGGCCGGAGCAAAATAAAAGTCGCTATTTAACGCGCGTTCGAAAATGCGCATTATCGGGGAGATAACGCGCCTGTACGCCCGTTTTGCGCTCCGCTCGTGTGTAGGTAAAATTTATAATGAGCCTTCAAGGCTCATTAAACGTCTCGTGTGGAGGAGGCCTAGATTGTATGCCTATGCATTTTATTTCTGTTCATAATCTAGTATATACTTTAGGCTCTTCAATAAATCATGAAATGATAGTGGAGGTGATATATCAAAATGACACCATTGTTATGGCAGAATCATTACCTTCTGAGACCATAGATCACTGCTGTCCTACCTCCAATTCGTCAAGGTGTCAGGAAAGTTAAGTTGGTCCATTCCTGGAGTCTTATGCAGCCAACTTGACCACTCTAAGGGATACAACTGTTGGGCCCTGGAGCTTTTCTATTGATGTTTTTGTTGTCCAATAGCAGACTGAGCCTGTATATTGACACAGTTGATCCTAAGTGCCATCTCCCATGTCTTTCATCACCAGTAAATATGACTAATATGCATAACAATTGGCCGTTGTACTCATTCCTCCCACCTCCTGGACAATGTGCTCAAAATCTCTCCATGAAGAAGGAATTGCATAATATGGGATAATTAACCCTTGAGGAGTTGCAGCACATATCGCCTACCATTATGAATATACAACCCCTAACCAGGGCTTGTCAGGGATTGTGACGTTATGCAAACCTGGCAGCCGAAGATTATTTAAGGCTTAAACAACCCTTACATAAACGCTGGTCTGATGTAGGGTTACGTGAAGGTTGTTTAGTCTTCAAATAGCCCGTTAGCTGGGTTCTCACAACATGGCAACCCCCGGTCAGGGGCTGCATATTTATAATGGTGGCCAGCATGTGCCACAGCTCCTCAGGAGTTAATTAAACTACGATGGGTTGTCCTGTCATGTGTACTAGCCCATTTCTTGGTCAATATGCATACTCTCCAACAGATCCTTGGGGATGTGCATATCACAACAATGTTTTGTAAATTCTCTGGTCAATATGCATAATCTCCTAACAGCCTTTGGGAATGTGCATATTTCAACTGTATTTTATACATTCCCTGGGCAATATGCAAAATCTTTAACAGGCCTGGGGGGAAGTGCATATCTTGACAGAGTTTTGTACATTATCTGAGCAATATGCATAACCTCATTTTAGGATGTATGAAAAGGGCTCCCATAAGTCTCCAATGCTCTTTTATCTAAAGGAAACTAAGGCTGCAATCCGATAAACACTTACTTGGGAATAACTCAGTGGGAGTGATTTTTGAGTAGACACGCATAGAATTATGCTGTAAACCATGTAGTGGTACTCCTGGATTTCTCAGTGTTTTAATAAGGGTGGAGCCCAACATTATCTTAAAAGCATTGTAAGCCTTTAAAAAACAAACAAAAAACAAATATGGGTTACTTTTTAACAGCCAGGATTGAGTAGATAGATGAGGGGTAATCTTCATCAGTTTTCTTAGAAAAGCAGTCACTTTTAATAAAGATTTTGTTTCTGTTTCTTTATTGTGTTTTACATTGCTTTTATTGGCTCCTGTTTTATCTGGACCCTAGAGATAAGGGGTGCTTTCAGATGGAGGGCTCCTGGTGCTAAACATCAGAAGGCATTGTCCAGCTATTCCATCTTTTCTTTACAGATTTTCTTTTCTGGTGGGAAACCATAAGAGGGTTGCATATGGAAGAAAACGTCATCTGGACTCCTTATAAAATTCCATGAATGAGGAAGTTTGATTGCACAATAAAAGCCACATCTGGAAACACCCAGACAATACTGTGAGCCCATTCTCTGCTTTATATAAAGCAAGCATGCCTGTTTGTTTCTTCAAAGGTTTGGAGGGTTTTTGAATGTGGAACCATACCTCGTGCAAAGGAGCACTGGTCTTTCTTCAAACATCACAAGATCCATATCAGGACAAAATTAGACATGACACTAAATACATCTTTGCATTTAATGTGCACATTTTAAAAATGCAAATAGCTGGAATTGAGCAGGAGGGTGGGTCATTTTCAAGACTGCAGCAAACAGGGAGGGGCAGTTTAAACCCCCACCCCCCCCGCTGCAGTGCTGATGAAATTCACTCCTCTAAAGCTGCTATTTTCATTGGGCAGAAAGCTCTTCTTATCACCTGGGATTTCAGGAGAATGGCTCAGGTTGGACATAAGGTGAAATCCATTCTGGAGAACTTCAGATATACTCTATATGTCAGTTTCATACTATTGAAAGATCCCAGTTCCTATGTCCTAGAGCAGTGTGGTTGCTGTGGTGTAAGAATATAGAAAGCATTTTGGAAGGAAGAGGAAGAACATATGGGAAGGACCATGCTGAAGCTGCCTCCTTTTTGCCCTCTAAGTCTACCAGGTTCTTTCCATGTGAAGCTGCTCTTCTCACGTGTATTATATATTTGTTGTACATTAGTGGGCTGATGTAGGCTAGAGCCACAGAGAAGTGTCAATCAGAAGGTGAACCAATGAGCCAAATTTGGCCCTTGAGCTTCCATTTCTGGAAAGTTCTCAATCCATTCATCCTTCCCCCTCCTGCCCGTGCACCCCTTCCCCTCTGTAAGATATGCATAAGGAAGCTTGGCTATTTAAAGAAGTTAAATCCCTGAGCCATCGAAATGTGCTGCAACAGAGCACAGTGCATAACCACCGCAGTGAATGAGCAAGGTGTCAGATTGCCTTTGCAAGCATGGGCTTATTTCCCACATCCCTCACCGTTGTCTTCCTTGGTGAATTGTTTGCTTTGTCCTTGGCCTTAATGCGCTGCAGCATGTTCCAGCTGAGGAAAGCGAGAGCAAGATCGTGGCAGCTCCACTAGGATTTGGAGACCAGGAGGGAGTGGCTTTACAAAATATACAATAACCAGTTCCTAGAATTGGCAAGGACCCAAAGGGACAACTTCTGGAGAAAAGCTGAAAAAGACCACATTTCCCTGCATTCTCTCTTTCTTCCTGTCATGTCATAGTCGTGAAAAGGTAGGGCAGCAGATTGGGCACCAGACTGGAAAAGGCTAGGGGAACAGCCACAGTGGACATAATGGTGAAATAAGGACCTTTTGATGGGTGTAGTACATCCATAGGAAGATATTCTTTATAATGTATGTGAACTAATATAAGCAGTCAGACAATGGCTGAGTTCACACAACATGTTGATTATCATGTTGTCTGAATGCTGTGTGTTTTCCTCAGGGTGGGTTATCATATTGTCTGAACACAGCACATTTTCCGTAGGATGGCTTGTTAACCATGCAGTGATTTACTTTTCTCAATAAAGCCTCCTTGAGAACCCATGGCTGCTTGTTGGTTTGTTTATCGTGGTTAACAAGACGCACTGCATGCTTAATGAGCAGCCCTGCGGAAAACATGCTGTGTTCAGACAACATTATAACACACCCTGCGGAAAAAGCGCTGCATTCAGACATGATAACCAATGGTCCAACATACTGGGTGCTTTAGAGTGTTGCATCAACCCAGCCATTTGCAGGAGCGCATGGCTTGAGTCTTGAGCCTCTGCTTTGATCCAGCAGAAGCTCCCCCTGGTAGAAGGCGATTTTGACCGATTTCTCCCTCCCCTGCAACCCCTTTGTGTCATCTCCTATGTTGTGCCCACCTCAACTCTTCAAAGCAGATTTTGGGGGGGGGGAGATAGGGGGCTGCAGGGGAGATGGGCAGTCAGGGAAAATGACCTTCCTGCTCCCATGAATGGAGTTCTGCTTATGTGAACTCAGGCTCCAAGCTCATGTCACTATCCTTACCTATCCTTACAGAAGGGTATCATGGTTATGTACTTAGGGTTATGACGAAATTACTGATTTATGTTGTTAGGTATAGGAAAAGCTAACTTGGCTGCATGCAAAAGTTGCATCCTGTTGTTTTCCCCTAGATCTGGTTAATAGGTGGAGCTGTGAGTTAAGACTACGGCTTTGCATTTCTTCGGATCCTAATCCCAAATCTGAGGTGAACCGGGGTGATTTGGAGGGCTTTGAAACAGATGTGAGGTGAATCAAAATAGATCTGAATTGGTCCGAAGCGAATCGGCATGGTCTGAATTGATTCGAATTGATTCAGATCTTTTTTCAAGCGCAGGCAGCCTGTTTGTGCTTGCAACATTTCTTTTGTTAAGAGTAGGGCAGAGGAGGAGTTTGGAGGGGGAAATTAGCTATTAAGTGACAGCTTCATTCCCCAATCCTCCTGAAGTCTCCCAATTCTCTCCAGCAGCTTCCAGTCACAATGGTGGAGGAGGGCTTAAGGACAATCAGGAGATCAAGGCTAGACTTGATAGGAGTAGGGTGTTTTGGGCTGGCTAGCTTAGGTTTCTTATTGGTGTGTGTTTGGGGGCATTGGTACTTGGATCTTTCTTGAGCCTTCCCCCCTTCTCTCACTGTCATCTCTTGCCTCTATTTCTCTTTCTGCATATATATATATATATATATATATATATATTCTAGTTGTTAGCCTTTAGTGTGTTTGTTCCAATCCTTCCTTCCCCTTCCTCCATTTTCCCCTGAAAAAGCAAATTTTACCAGTTGATTACACAAATACCACTGCACCACTCTGCCTGGAATTTGGAAGACATGAGAACCTCCACAGTGTCTGTAAGGTTTCCACATTTTATGTTTGTATCATGAAAAATGAAAAAAGTTATAGCACTTTGCTTTGAGTAGTTTCCCTTATAAAAGCAAATTTTACCAGTTGATTGCACCAATATCACTTCACCAATCTCTCTGGAATTTGGAAGATATGAGCACCTCCACAGTGTCTGAAAGGTATCCAAATTTTGTGTTTGTATCATGAAAAATGAAAAATGAAAACATTATAGCATTTTGCTTTGGGTCGTTTCCCTAAAAAAGGCAAAATTTACCAGTTTGTTGCATCAATACCACTGCACCAATCTGTCTGACATTTGGCAGACGTGATCACCCCCACAACATCTGTAAGGTCTCCAAATTTCATGTTTGTATCATGAAAAATCAAAACGTTATAGGCATTTCTTTTTTCCAGGGCAAGTCTATGGGAATATGAGAAATCCAAATCTCGATTCGGAAGTCAGAATCTCGATTCGGATTCAAATCGAATCAGGTCCAAACAGTCCAAAGTAAATTGGTCCCGATTCGGACACTCCGAATCAGGATCCAAAGTGAATTGGGTGGTCTGTGCACAACCCTAGTTAAGACCACCCCTGTTAATTTTTTCAATAATATTTTGGGTCCAGTGTGTTACTGTAACTTATATTTTAAAAAGAAAATGTTAAAGATTAACTTTCCTTCTAACAATGTAGAGTAGCTTTCAAAACATTTAATAATCAGTTGTCTTAGATTTCATTCCATACATATAAAAAGTGCCTATACTAAGAATTTATGATATGCAAATATATTTCCTATTTTCCTTTGCTTCTCCATGCTATAGTCTTCATTGTGGAAATTCTGTAGTCATATCCCCATGTTTACTGTCCACTATTTCCTTTTGCTTGTGGCAACGTATAGATCACCCTCTTTGTTCTTCATAATGCAGAAAAATCTCATATTTTTGACAAGAAAGTTCCATGTAGACTTCTGTTGCTTTAAGCATGGCTATAGTTATTTCACTGCCTTCTCTGGGTTTGTTTTTCTGTACCAAGCTAGTTCCCAGGTCCTATTTATCCAATAGGCATTATACTTCATGCAGGGAACTATAAGACGGAATTCTGGTCATTCTGTGAGCGTGCAAAATGGAATCTTTTTCTCATATACTCTGTCTCCCATTCTTTTACGGGAACCTGGTCATATGTAGGATTGTCCCATAATCTAAGATTTCCCATTATCCTATTACTTTTCAGTGCGCAATTTATCATCTTAAAATTAGGAAATGAATGTCATGGAAAACGGCCTGGCATTTCCCAGTATGTTAACACCATTTCCAATTTTTCCTGCTTGAATTCAAGAAGTGTCCTTGGTACAGGGTTCTGAGTCATTAGCCTCCCTTGAAGTTTCTTGTTTGTGCTGATGACGCATAGTGACATAATAAAGCCCCTCTTCAATTAACCCAGCTGTTCCCAACATGGTGCCCTCCAGATATGTTGGGCTACAACTCCTGGTATCCTCAGTCAACTTAGCTGGGGATGCTAGAGGTTGTAGTCCAACATATCTGGAGTGGCACCAGGTTGGGGGAAGGCTTAATTAACTACTTCTATTATTTATCGCTGCTCTGGAGTGAGCAATAATCAGCCATGTTCCTTATCAGATAAGAATCTGCTACAACTGCTACAATTTTAGCTTATAGGTCCCAGTGGGATTTTTGCAAAATATTTTTCATGACTTCAGCCCTGTTCTGAATGTACAAGTGTTCCCATGATCTAGGTGCATGCTCAGCACTATTCCACATTGCTACCTTCTCTACACTGACTCTAAAGTATCCTTGATGAGGCCCAAAGCTCATCCATCTTCCCCCATGTCTCTGCCTGTGCCTTCTCCATCAATGTGGTGCTCTTGCATCTCAGCCATTCTCACATCTAGGAGAGCACTTCCCTTCTCTGCCCCCCAAAATGTATGAAGTTTCCAACACCACAATATTCAGTCCTTCTCAAGCAACCATTTTCCCTGCAGAGCCAGACAATAGTGTGTGTCATGGTTGCCAAGCAACAAGCAACACTATATTTTCATGCTCCGTCCTGCTTTGTTGTTTGAGGCCCAAGTAGTCTCAGTGGTCTTTCACTGGCTTTGGCTGGTGTAGCCCCTTCAGGGCAAAGATAGCTTTGTCATAGTTCACCATGCTCTGGTACCTGCCAAGTAAGACTATTGTGGCATATTGTAAATGGGCTGCCTTTCAAGATTGTCCAGAAACTACAGCTCAGAACTAATGGAGCGGTGAAATCCAGCTCCTGGTCCATTTCTGGGCGCTATTCAAAGTGCTGCTGCTGCCCTTTAAAACCCTTCACAGTTTGGGATCTATGATTTGGCATGCCTGAAGGACAGGTTTCCTGAGTATCAACTTGCCCACTGAGGTACAGCAAATGGCAACCGGGAAAGGGCTTCTCTGTAGTGGTGCACACTTTTGTGAAATGCTCTCCCCACCCCAAGACAGCTCGCCTGGTACCCATGTTGTTATCTTTTCAGCATCAGGCAACTATATATATATATATATATATATATATATATAATCTTTTCCCCAGGTTTTTTAAAAAATAACACTCTGAACTGATTGATTTAGAAACAGTTTTATACTAATAGGGTGACCATATGAAAAGGAGAAGAGAGCTCCTGTTACTTTAACAGTTGTATAGAAAGGGGGATTTCTGTAGGTGTCATTTGTATGCATGTAGCACCTGGTGAAATTCCCTCTTCATCACAACAGTTAAAGCTGCAGGAGCTATACTAGAGTGACCAGATACAAAAGAGGGCAGGCTCCTGCAGCTTTAACTAGGGTGACCAGATAAAATCCAGGTCAGGGCTCATGTAACTTTAACAGTTGTAGAGAAAAACAGTTAAAGTTGCAGGGGCCCTGCCTTCTTTTGTATATGGTCACTCTAGTATAGTGCCTGCACCTTTAACTGTTGTGATGAAGAGGGAATTTCACCAGGAACTAATTGCATACAAATGACACTGGTTACAATTGTTAAAGTTACATGAGCCCTGACCTGGATTTTATCTGATCAGTCTAGCTTTAACTGTTGTGATGAAGAGGGAATTTCACCAGGTGCTGCATACATACAAATGACACCTACTGAACTTCCCCTTTTTATACAACTGTTAAAGATACAAGAGCCCTGTCCTACATTTCATATGAGAGACATCTTGACAAAGGCACATTGGCACCGCAACCCCCCCCCCCGCACTTGACCTCCTTGGGGCTTGTCCCCACACCAAGGAGCGGGCAGGGGGTTTGTAGCCATCAATGGGAGGGGAAGAAGAGTTACTACCACCCCGTGCTCCGCCACACAAGCGCCGCTGAGCCTTGTCACATCCCTCACCAGTTCCCCCTCCTACCTCGTGGGGCTTTCTAAGCCCTCCCCACACTGGAGGAGGCGCAGAGGCACGGAAGTGGCCATTTGGCTCGCTGGCCTGCCCCCTCCTTCCTGTCTAGCCGATGGCAACAATCAGGAGTCGCTATCGGCCAGCCATGCCTCCGCAGCAACACCAGAGCAAGGCGACAGATGTAGATGTGACGTCATCGCCTTGCTCCGCAGAAAAAAGTTGGGGTATGTCCCCAAGTTTTTTCATTCGGAGCTTTGGGGGAAAGCCCTGAATGGCTCCGCAATGGCTGCTGCGTCATATAAATGATACAGCACCAGTGCGGAACCACCTTCGTATAGATGCCCCCATGGTCACCCTATATACTGAGTCAAACTATTGGGCTATCTAGCCCAGTATTTTTGACACTGACTGGCAGGTGCTCTCCAGGATTACAGGCAGATATTTTTCCAGGCCTACCTGGAGATGTCAGGTATGGAACCTGGAACCTCTGCTTGCCAAGCATGTGCTGTACCACTGAGCCATGGCCTCTCTTTGCTGCTTCAAACTTGCTTTTAATTTTGTTGCTATATTCTGCATTTTTGACATTTATATTGCTAATTATTTTATTTTACTTCTTGGGTATATTGATTGATTGATGGGCTACATGTTTCTTAATAAATAAATAAAATTATAAATAAATAAATAAAATAACATAATTCCACAAAAAAAGAAAATTAGCTCTTTTTGAACAATGTCAGCAGAAAAAGGCTTAATATTAGTGTCCGAAGTTGCTCTATTTGAAATCAGTGAAGTTCAAATTATGTTGATGAAATTAACTTGATTTATATCATCTGAGAATCTGGCACAACACGTATGTTTTATAATATGATTGGGTGCTGATGAAATGTCTGAGTGGGTTTATGGTCTTCCGGTGACATCAAGAAGACAGGCTTCCCATTCAGTTCTGATTTTGCATTTTAATGTTTCCAGTTTCCAGTAAAACATCCCCACATTCCAAGAAACTTGAAGAAATATGTGAGAAATGGCCACCCACCCACCCAGGAAGTAGTTTCATTATGAGACAAATAAATAAATAAATAAATTTGTGTGTGATCTATCTCATGCACACGAACAGTGCAGGCAGGTTGCGACTTGCTAGCTTGGTAAGATGTTTGTATTGTGTGACACGGTAGATGATTTCATTCATCACATCCTCTAAACAACAGACATGATTGAGAAGTACGAGTGTTTACCCAGGAGCGGGAAGTGAGAAAATCCCTTTAACTCCAAAAATGACTCAGAAAAACCATTGTATATCTATAGGATTTCACAGTTTGATTTATTCCAGTAACATCTGGAGCTCACTGATCCTGTTTTCTAGAAAAGCAAGTTCCAGAGAAGAAATAGTCACTACTTCACATTGGTTTCTGCTAAGAATATTTACAATACATTCTGATACAATCAAGACGGTCATTTGCATATATGACATGTAAGCATGCACAAGAATAGAACATTTATACTGTTGATCATTTGTTAATATTAAATATAAGTTTTAATCAAGACAAAACCAGTAGCTATAAAGATCACTTTAGTCATTTTCCTGAAACAAAGTCAAAGTAGTCAAAGGGGACTCACATCTTCAACTAGATTATTGGCAGAAGCAGGAATCTTGGAGGTGAGTAATGCCTCCTTTAGGGAAGGGATAACCCCCCATGAGCTTAATCATGATTACGGTTACGATGCTAAACACATTCACTGGAGAGTAAGCCTCATTATGCTCAATGGGTCTTCCTTCCAAGTAAGCATACAGAGAATTGTGCTGTATGGTTGTAACCCTATGAATGCTTAAGCAAGCCCTATTGAACATATTGGGACATCTGAATAAACATCTATAGGATTGTACTACATGTTTCATTAAAAACAATGGGATGTTATTAATTTTAGATGGATCAGGCTTTTAAATTTGTATCCAAATTTACATGTACAGATAGATGTAAGCTCATAATGACAACTAAACAGCCAGCACATAAACTCAACATATCAGTTCCCAAAGCATCACAATAGCTTCCTAAATATTTGCCATTCCCAAAATGAAGACGTCAATGTACATTGTTTCCCTCTTCAGTACTGAACTAATCCCCAAAAATTATGTCCTTCTGCTAAGGACCTAATATCTTGAGTCTTCGAAGAAAAACTCATATATGTATCACCTCATACATGTTCCCCACGAGTCTTCTTAGAAACATTTTTCAAATTGTTTTTTTTAATTAAATGAGCTATATTATATACTATTATCATAATGGCTTAGGGCACAATCCTATGCATGTTCAGAGAAGAAAAATAGTACTACAATTCCCAGCATGCCACAGCAAGCATGCATAGCATTGTCCCCTTAATATACTAAATAATAAAAGATGCAGATATACCGGGTACTTAGATTATAAAACATCTACTCTTCTAAGAAAACACAAAATAATAGAAGCTGGGAAATCTGGACTTTATCGTATTTATCTAGGGTGTGTATATGGCAGCATGTCTGGCACTGAGAATTACATACTTGCTTGCAAGTCGACAAGCTATTTTCTGACACTCATATCAATAGTATTCAGCAGTGGATAAAACACCCAAACCCATGGCAAATCCTTTCCCCATCAAACAACCCCCTATTTTTTTTGCCTACAGAAGCTCAGAGATGAAATGTGAAGGCAGAGGAGAAATGGTGCCAAACTGCTCCTGCAGGCTGAATCCGCTCCTATCAACGCCAATCAAAATACCACCCCACTTTCATGCACCTGAATCACTAGTCCAGGGGCCACAGCTCAGTCCTAGAGCACATGCTTTGTAAGTAGAAAGTCCCAGGTTTGAGACCCAGCTTCTCCAGGGAGGGAATCCTGCCTAAAACATTGGAGCACCACTGCCAGGCAGTTTTGACAATACTAGATGAACCAATGGTCTGACACAGTATAAAGCAGCTTCCTATGTTCCTACATAAAACAGATATACAAAATATTGGAATATGGAGACATAAATTGTGGGAAGTTGGTGAGCACATCATGTAAAATGCAAATGAACCAACACTAGTGGCTGGAGTAGTGGCAAATAATATAAGTCACGTTCAGGGTACAGGTAGGCACTTTGGCAAATAAAAGAAAAGTCATGTTCTGGGTAGAGGTAGGCACTTTGGCAAATAATATAAGCCACATTCAGTAGGTAGGCACTTTGGCAAATAATATAAGTCACGTTCAGGGCCTGTGTGTTATACATCCATCAATTGATTATTTTACTAACGAGTTAAATCACCAGGCCTACAGCCAGGCAAAAACTTTGCGGCAGAGACCTAAAGGGGCAACAAAACATTGCAGAATAACCCAGAAGATAAATACAGGTAGGTTAATATATTTAATTATATTTTATTGTATTACATGTTAAAATAACATAACATTTTATATATTTTTAAAATAAGATCATTGTGCTTGTCAGTTGCCCCAGTGGCTTTGCACTCACAGGCCAGAGCATTAGAAGATGGGAGCAAGTTTACTTCTTAGAGCTTTTCTACACAGGGCAGTTAATTGGCTCTTAATTCACTGTAGCTACTTTTGAACAATGCAACTATACAAGAGGAAATTGTGCTTTCTTTTGCTTCCACAATTAAACGCTGCATTTTCCCTGCTCAAAAAAAAAACTCGCTGAAAGTTGCTGTTTAAAAATAGAAGCAAAACTGGGTCACAATGTCGTCTAAAGAACCTGTAAACAATTGTGAGTAGGGAGTGATGAGTGCACCATAAAGGTCTTGTGTAGAAAAGTCCTTAGTGAGTAATGGGAGTAGACTAGTAGGAGTTTTTCTTATATTGCCACATGTGAAAAGACTTCAGGCTTTCTTTAAAAAAAATAAAAAAATAAAAAATTCAGGGATGGTGCCTGTAATGTCTCTAGGGAGGAGGAAGACCGCTCCAGCCCCCTCCCCCAGCTGAGGCCCTGAAAGTCACCTTCTTATAACTATCCAGTATTGGGGCTACTGTGGTGCAACCTTTTAAATTCTATGAATTACTTCCTAAAGGATAGCCACCCACTTTAAGTCTATAGGAGCCTTAAAATCAAGCAGCTTTGATTTCCAGTTTATTTATGGGGAAGAAGAAGAGAAGCAAAGTGTTCACTATTGAGGTTTTGTATTTCATTTTCTGTACTTAATGTTATGACTCTAATCTGAGTGGCACACCAAGAATAAAACTAGCACCCATGAGTTTACAATCATATTAATACGAGCTTTCCATGGTGTGCTTATTTGCAATGCCATATCCAGAATTAATGTATGGAATGCTTCGCCGTAATCAAACATTTCCACTTAAAAACAAAACAAGATGCCAAATTAAAATTGGTAGGAAAGAATATTTCCTGTTTATAAAAATATCCTTCCTGAGTGGAAGAGTCCTCTTCCTGCACGCACTTGTCCCTGCATATCATTCAAAATTCCCAAACCAGTTTCCGTGAGGTTGGATGACTCTGGTCTCACTTTGAAAGCTTGTTCACATCCTCCAGGAATGACCATAACACCAACAGACTACTGTCAGTACTATAACGGTTCATGATGTGTTTTTGTTCATGAAAATGCCACTACATTAAGACTGTAATTTTACTCTCCATGAAACCATCCACCCAACTGCTCACTTGGTACAGTGAAATCCCTTTCATGTGGATAAATAAGAGAGGAAAGTATTCTTTCACACCCCCATCCTGGGAAGAAGGCTCCATCTTCATGACAACCAGTGCATGGGCAGGGCATTGTGGTGTGCCAGATTACAAATAAATATACTCCTGCTGCCTTTTGCATGCTTATTTAGGATGCTATGCCATGTCAACTGGTATATATCCACGAGCAATGGGAGCTGCTAACCCAGGCTGCTTATGTACATGCTGTCAACTACTTCTCTTCCTGGTTCAGCAGTTGCAGCTCCATCTGTGTCCTCATGGTCTGTGACTGGGATTTTCACCTCCTTGCAAGTCAACCTCTGCTCCTCAGCAAAACGTTTTGGCCACATCTGCACAGCATGTCTGCCATGCTCCCATTTCAGATGAAATGGGGATGAGGGTGGTAAGAGAACTACCAACGGTTCCTCTTTAGAAAGGGGTGCTTTGTGCTAACATTGTTTTTGAATCCTGCTGTCCTTTGACCGAATCAACATCTGGATGAACCCATAAATTAACATAATAGTCACAGTGATGGTCACCTGCTTCACATACAGCACAAGCAGCGTATCTTCAGCAATCAACTTAAAGCTGGTGTTACCTCTCTGATTATCCCTGTCCAATTAGGGATGTGGCTGATCCGCCAGCCCAAGCTGGTAGATGGCACTCCGTGCCAATGAGGAAAACTGAGCCTCAAGTGACGGAGACGGCTTCAGGATAACCTGCAGCTATGAACCTGCACCTTCAAGGAGAGTGCAACCTCATCCAGAAGAGATTGAGCACCCTCCATCTGGTCAGAGAAGCCACCCCCTGAGAACATCTCAGCCTTGTCTGCATTGAGCTCCAGTTTATTAGTCCTTATCCAGTCCATTGTCACAGCCAGGCACTGTTTTAGCACATCCATGGATTAAAGTGATTTCACCTGAGCAAGAGCCAATGGGTACAACCAGGGCTAACTGGGCATCACACACAGCAGCAAGTGTGGGTTTCAGGCCCTTGAAAGGCCACTCACTTGCCATGCACCAGAAGCAAATGTGGTCTCCTGTCTAGGTGTGGGAAGCCAGGAAACCAAGTGATTTCAGCCAAGTAGGAGCCAGCTGCAGTCAAGTGGAACCAGCTGGAGGTTCTATAACCAAATTATTTCAGCGGAAGGTGCCTGCCTTAGGTAGCCAGGACCTGGGTGATTTGCACAGCAAAGTGGAGGTACAGGAAGACTGAGGGTGCCTCTACAAGAGAGGTTTAATGCGCTTTGAAGGTTCATTAAAAAATTTACCTCTACAAGAACGGAGCGCAAATCGGGCGTAGAGGCGTGTTATCTCCCCGATAATGCGCATTTTCGAATGCATGTTAAATCGCGAGTTTTATTTTGCTCCGGCCGTTAAAGCGCATTTTCCCCCTGTGAACAAGCGATTATGCGCATTAACTTCTTGTAAAGCGCTTTTTGGACATCTATTAATGCGCTTCGCCGCCTCTCGCCGCCTCCCGTGCAGAGGGATTAGGAGCAAATGCGCGTCTGCGATAATGCACATAATCGCCGAACCGGGCGCAAAAGCGAATCCTTGTAGAGGGAGCCTCAGATCTTGAAGCTCAGGGTTCTTATAAGGTTCAAACAAAGGCTACAAATGGACAAAAGACTTTGGGTCCCAAAAGCAGTAATAAAATAAAAGTAAGGAGAAGCTATCGAAATGCAAATAATAATAATAATAATAATAATAATTCCTGGGCAGAGACAACAGGGGCTTTAGTCCACCAGCAAAAGACTGAGATGACTTATCACTAAAGCCACCAAGGGTCCCGAAAGAGCTTGCTTGGGATGTACACGATTTAATCAAGACAGTGTTGTGCCTCAAAATTGTGATGCGTAACAATTGGGGAATTCCCGGTTGATGAATAAGTCATACCTGGAGGGAAATCACTCTGTGCCTGGGGTGTTTGTGCATATCTTTTTGTGATGATTGTGCCCAAACTAATCATGGGGCAATTCATGAAGTGTTATTTGACTGGTGTTGGTAAATTGAGACCGGAGTGCAGGACTTGGTATTGCTGCCTCTATAGCAAGAGGGCTCACTCAGCTGTCCTGCACTGTCTCCAAGCCATTGACACACTTAGCTCTAAGCAGAGTTTCTTGAAGTGAACACACCATATTCTGCCAAATACGTCTGCGCGTGTGCGTGCTCTAGTGCCAAGCAGCTTGCCCATATTGGGAACAGGCACTCATTTAGAAGGGATTTGGAAGTGGTTTGAGAGATGTTTCATGCCATGGCATGCACACCTTTCTTTTATTCTCTTGTCACTTTTGATCAAACGTGTTTTGCAGTTTTTTCAAGCAATACAGACACCTACCAAACATGTTTTCCAGAAGCAAAAGTGGGGTATGTGCATACACCCCAGCAGCATGTAACAATATTGTTGGAGTACATCTGGGGCCACGGGGGCAAGGCACTTAATTTGGCATGCAAACGGAAACTTCCTGTGCATTTGGTCGCACACCACAGCAGATGACTGGGAATACGCAAGGTGTCTCAACAAAAGGCACATCGTCCTCTAGGTCCCAACGGGCTAACTGCAGGAAGCCTGCCATGCAGCTTGTGCTGGGCTCTCAGGTCTCCAGTTATGGGAAATGGTTCTCCTGGGCCCCCCACTCCCAGCTAGTGCAAGGTGAAGCCTGCTACTGTTCATTTAGGGACTCATCAGATGGGGTGGGTGGGGGGAAATCGCGTTTCCTTACCGCGGGTTCTCTTGCTGGCTCTCTTCCGCTTTCAAAACCAGCACTTTTCAGGGAGAGGAGATCAGGGACCACATGGCCTGTAGATTTCAATGGATTTCAATGAGGACAGCACCCTCTAGTGGGCAGTTTATAATACAACCTCAGAAGTGTCGGATTAAAACTTTTTTATTGTCACTCTGATGAGCCCCTAAAACTGAGAAAAGGAGCGGGAGGCACACGGGAGACAGATGTCATCGTCAAAAGGACCCACAAAAAGCTGTGTCTGGCCAGTAACGAGCATGCAATAAAACACTCGTCTAATGACGTTCTTAATCCAGGCAAGATGGAAGTGTTGCAAGCCCATCCAACTGTCAGCTTGGATGATGGTGTACAATTGGTCTTAGATGGGCTAGCGCTCCCCTTGGAAGGGCAGGTTTGCAGTTTGGAAGTGATCCTGGATCACTATGAGGTTCATCAGAAAGGGTTTTATCGCATGCTTGCTACTGCCCACTCACGGTTTTTCGCGCGTCTTTTCGACGACGTCTGCCTCCCGCACGTCTCCCTTGCCTTCTTGCCTTTTTTCCGTCACAAAATGGACCCCTTTTAATCCGACTTTTGGGGTGGGGAACGGAATGTATCACCATTTCCTGCTGTGTGCAAGAAAAGCAGCGCGATAAAAACAGCCCCTGAATAGGCCACGTGGTCTTTGTTTACTTCCTTTTTCTTCTCCAGGAAGAAAGAGGAAGTAATGTGGGACAGAAGTGGGGGCGGAAAAGTAACAGTAGGGAACTGCGATTCCTCCCCCACATTTGATGATGCTCTTTGTGTGCTCTCCATGGAGGCTCAGGTATCATCACTGGCCAGGGGTGCTTTTGATCAGCTGAGATTGGGATGATGGAAGCAATGCTCTTGATATGCACAGTTAGAGACATCTGAAAATCTGTTGCAAACCAACCCTGAAGTGCCAACACAACACAGTATCCAAATGCAACGGTCTTCTCAGTATTTGGATGCATGGGAGGCTCCTGTTTCCTCCTTCCCCGGGCTAATAAATTCTCTCTCCTTTCCTGCAACAGAATTGAATGCCAGCAGTAGCGTGCCTCCAGTGGTGAGGTCACCTTCCCACTCTTGAGTGTCTGCTGAAATGAATTGCTGATTAATCTGCTATCTTTCCTTTAATCACAATAATTGTTCTTTTCTGTAATTTCTTGCTGTTGTATGGAGAACTGGTGACCTCATCATGCTGGCATTTATCACTTTTATTGCCATATAGTGTCAGATGTGATTAGCTAGTGGAAACCAGCTCACATTAGGTCATGTTCATGCGGAATATCTGGATAATAGATGCTTGCGCTCCCACCCCCATTTATTCTGGATTTCTGGACAACCACAGTGAGACCATCATAGAAGGATTCTGATCCATAATTGTGTATTTCAATTTTATTAATTTGCTTTTTTTATTTTGTACTCATTTTCTCCTTTTTAAAAATTGATAGTTGCTTTGCAGGGTGGTCTTTCTTGGCCAGGGTGAAAGATATAAATTTCAGGAAATAAATATGTTAATCTCAGTTGGAAACGTTCCTTGCAGTCCAGTATACTTTGTATGGGCTTAAGCAGCCAACCTTTTTTCAAACAGTAAAGGGCACAGTATATGTCCTGTTAATTTCAGTGTGGAAAAGTATTAAGCATGTGTTTAACTCTCTAACTGAAAACAGTGGGATCCTGGAAGCGCTTCACTTTCAATTGATCGTGCCCAACAAGTGGCAATATGGGATTCGGCTGTCAATGTAGGTACATGTTGGTGATTGGAGTTGCCAAAATAGTTGGTATCCTAGCCAACTGCAACAGAATGGATGCAATGCATTGGGTAAATCATCATGGTGGAGAAAGAAGGGTGTAAAATGATGATTACTTGGCATGTTGCATGATGATTACTTTGCTGCTTGGCTTCCCATCAAGGAATTAATTCCGCCCATGCCCCCACAGGTCAATGCCATTAACATGGATTGCAGACAGGGAAACTTGGATAACTTGTATGGTGAGTTTTATTAGCTGTTAGAGCCAGACAGAATTGGATCATATAGCCAATGTGTGGGTGGGGTGGAGGGAAATTTACCTTGAGGATGCTCATTTAGATGATGAATATAATATCTATTCTAGACCAGCTTGAAGATGTTTTTTTAAAGGGTTAGATACATTTGTGGAGGATAGGTTCATCTTGAACAACTGCAGCTATTGATCATTTTAATGGGCAGAGTATAAATGTCTTAAATAAATACATGATAGTTGATAAAGCCTCTACATTCAGAGGTGATGCCAGGGACAAACAAGAGATGACCACTAGCATCATTCCTAGTTTGGGACTGTCCCAGAAGCACTGAGTTGGTCACAGTTTGCTACAGAATGATAAACTAGATGGACCTTCAGATGTTACCAGCAGACATCTTGCTCAGCAGCCCAAAACTGACAGGCGTCAAATCAGAGCTGAAACAAAATCCTGCACAAATGAGAAATCCAGCAACATGTCAGCTTCAAAATCCAAAATGTTGAAAATGGTAAAAATTGCAGCTTTGAAATTCAACTTTGAGGAACGCTTTAAAAATGAAAACACCCTCAATATTAAGTCTTGTTGAAGAATTTTAAGGTACAAACTTTACACACATTTTTGCAAGCAAATCTTTCCTGTTAAGTTTGTTCCATCTTTTCTGTTAAAAACTCTGCAGCCTTGATTAGTAACTTGGTGGTGATGCATAGGAAGGAACTGAATGTTAGCCCATGCACCTCCCAGCTGCATTCTAGGCTAACAGAACCAAACAGCAATGGGCTTCTTGCAAGTAATATCAGCAAATACCCAAAGTTAGAAGAAATCAGGTCTGTGGAGGCTTACCCTGCAGAAGTCACCTTTTTAGTGCAGAATGGTAATACTATGCTGACTGATGTCGATGAGAGTTGTAGTCTAAGACATCTGGAGGACACCAGGTTGGGGAAGGCTAATCTAGAGCCTATAGGTTTCTATTTCCAGTTTTAATCTTTTGGCTCAGCTGACAATCCACCAGCTGTATACAAACCGTGCTTTTGGAGTTTGCCCCAAAGTCTAACACAAACATTTCTCTACTGACTGTAATGCTTTTGACCTTTGTCTTGCTGACACAATGATTGTCAGCTGAGGTGTGGAGCCGAAGTTTCATTTTACTAGAAACACTCTTGTTAGCAACATTTACTTTGTACCAGTGAACTTTGCTTCTACTCCTGGCACCTGAACTTTCCCAAGATAGGATGGAAGGAAGCAAATTTCGGCCCTTGGGAATTCGGTGGTTACTAAAGGTTTTCCTTGCAAAGCTCTTTCAGACACAAGCCAGAGTCTAGAATTCACTGAACTCTGTAGTGTGAAAATGTCATGAAAATGTCAGGAGATTTTACATTTTCCCCCCTCTGATGTTTTGCACCTAACAAAGAAAGTAAGTAACCCAAGCATAAATTGACATTATATTAATCCAGTGTAGCAGCTGTGAGAACTAAAAAAATGAGATTTTTAAGTTTCTGCCTTGTTTCTACTATTACAGAAAATGGATTTATTACTACTGTTACTGTCCTACCACTATACTATTACTGCACAATTTAAAAATGCACACACACAAATATATATTACTTGAAGAGGGGTGAAATTTTGCTAATCTATACCTGCAGCCCTGTCGCTATGGAAGAGGGATGCTTCCGAATGTTCCCCGCTTCCGCGATCGGCATTCACGGGGCACACGCCACTGATCTTTACCGCAATTACAGGAGTGCCGTAGCGGGAGCATGTGTGTCCCGTTATGGCGCTTCCTCATGTGTTTCTGAAGAAGTGGGCAGGGCTAGGCAGATGGCTATGGGGCAGAGATTTATTTTATTGACTTGTGAGGGATGCGCACGAGCGCAGACCCGCAGTAACACATGGGGGTGGGATAGGAACTCCGTCAAATATGCGCTCCTGCGCAGAGATACGTTTGTATATATATATATATATATATATATATATATATAAAACAGTTGGCGGTAAAACACGCCGATACCCATCCAAAACATGTGGCAAAAATGGCAAACAGGTTCACTACCACACACCTCCAATACCTGTACACATACCTCTCACAGCTGACTGGCTGTTCACTGAGCCTGGAACTGCGGTGAACAGCAACAACCTCACAAAGGGGGGGGAGGGGGGACACCGCAAACATTCCTCGGAATGGAAGCAGGAGAGCCGAAAATACCGCAACAAAAGCAGCCAGGGATATTCCGGGAAAACCGAGAGGTGGAGCCAAGACCACCACACGAGCAGGTGAACGCCATGTGCCCCGTTAGTGATGACTGCAATACATTCCTGCAATAAATGGCTAGTGTAGACTCCCCCCTAGGTCTCATTATCAGTGATGTTACGGGCCCTATCCAATAAGTTCCAGCGATAGTCAGACAAAAACCTACACACCTCCATCATGGTAGTATCTCTGGTTGTGCTTCTTGGGAGGATTTTCAAGGTTTAGCAGGTATCTTGGGGTGGGTGGGAAGGATGGGCAGACAGTGTTAAAGAACGTTTCTTTCCGGTGCAACAAGATGAGAATACGAAGGCTTCTGTGTTTGTGAACTAGTATTGCCTGTCTGAAAAAGCCCATAGAATGCTTGGCAGCAGTAGGCAGATGGTCTCAAAGGACTGATAGGGAATGGACAAGATGGAGACTAAAAGAAGCTGTGCTTAGCAAGAACCATTTCCAGAGTAATTGCTGACTAAGGACATAATTCTATGCATGTCTATACAGAAAAGAGTCCTACAATGACCAACATTTTCTGTCTAAACTTGCATAGTATTGTGTCCAAAGTATGTTAAGGCATTTCATGGCAAACATGAGGGCTATTAACTTGTTATATTCTAAATACAACCAATCTCAGCTTCCTGAGAGGGAGGGAAGCCCCTCCTCCTCCTCCTGCTTCCGGCAACCAATGAGAGATCTCCTTCTGTCCAGGAAAGCCCCCTGGCGCAGCGCCTGAGCGAGGACAGATGGGGAAGAGCCATGCTGACCTCGCTCGGGCAGAAAAAGTTGGGATAAGTTCTGCTGCAGGTCTTTGATTCTTTGTCATATAACCAACGCAACGTGGATTCGGAGCCACCCTGGGGCTTCCAGAGTGTATGGGCAGCCCCCAGGCTTGCAGGATAAGCGTTGTTGGTTGTTGTTTTTACTAGACCGCCAAGACCCACCAAATGGAGCCAGGCGCAAAAGACCCACACTTAGAATTAAAGGATTCTAAACCCAGGAATTGGTTTTGAATACACAAACTGAACTCTCATTCCTTCCATACAAAAATGCACTCTCAGTTACCCCCCTCCCCCACTACCACCGCTTTTCTTCATTTCATTGTATTTGTGTGCGTGGGGGTCATTTTGTTGTTGCAATTGGGTGTCAGAAATTGTTGTCCATCTTCTTCAAATAACAGAGATCTACCAATAGTAGATTCCAATGTACCATCTGCCCACTCTTCATGTCAGTGGGGGCTGGCGGCTCTGATGTCAGTGGGGTGGTGAATCCGCTCGGGTTTCAGTCAGAACCCTAAAGGAGCTACCTCTTGCTCCATCTCAGCCAGTCTCAGCTATAGCTGGTATGATTTCAGAAGGAGAGTGGGAAGCGATCCCAAATCCTTCTCACCTCCATACTGGCATCCCTCCGGCTCACTCATGCCAGGCAGCTGGCATGCCCGTCTCACACTTTCCATCCTCGCAGGCAGCCCCTCTAGTCCTGCTGATTAACGCTGCATTAACCCCGTGTTCAAGGGAGCAGTCACTAAGATCACCACCGTTTCAACTTCAATGGCATCGTTGTGGGAGACCTTTAAAGGTGGATATGTTTCCTCCTCCCCCCCCCCCTTTTGTGTTTGTACTGAGAAATGTTGGCAGCTCCACGACAGGCCGCAGCATGAGTCTGTAGTGGTTCATGCCATGTAGCCTTTAATTGGGCTGCCATGAAACAAAACATAAACAAGTTGATCCTGTAAGCAAAACCTGGATTGTGGCTGCTGGTATGCTAGTGATGATGAGCAACACATATAAATATTGCAGCAAGGGCGAGTTCCGTCCCATGGAAGATGTGGAAGGTGGGACTGCACTTGAATGCAGCTGAATGCCTCAGCTGCACATGAAGCGCATTTCGTTGGGCGGCCTGTTCCTTTTTGTGCAAGCAAGACCTGAGGGGAGGGGGGAAATCCTCCAGATTCAGAATAGTGTTTCTCTCCCCCTCCCCCAAGCAATGGGACATAAGAACACAAGAATAGCCTTGCTGAATCAGATCCAGGGTATCTAACCCAGTATTCTGCTTCCAACAGCAGCCAGTCGGCTGCCTCTGGGCCCTCACAAGCAGGGCTAATCATCCCTAGCACCTGGGGATATTGCTTCTATATATGGATTACCCTCTTTTTGTTTGTTTTACCAGACTTTCTCCTGTATCTAACACAGCGTTCTCCAACCTGGCACACTCTAGATGTGGTGGACTGCAACTCCCATCATCCCCAGCCAGTAAAGCCATTTGTGCTCCAATAACGTCTGAAATTCAAAACTTTAGTGGGCAAAGCTGTTCCTCTCCCTTCGTCTCCATCATGCTTCACCTAGGACATTTCTGTGTGTTCTGGGCTGCTGTTAAAGACACTGGAGCAGAGCCATTTATAGAAAGAGAAAGAGATAGTGACAGATTTCCACCCAATTGGGAAGTTCACTGCCTCCTTTACAGAGTGAACTTTTAGTTAGAAATGAAAGGAATGGCGTGGGGTTGCCAAGTTCAGGCCCTGAGATAGCATGTTTCTAGAAAAATGCCATTCCTCCCCTGTAGCAGAGCCATTGTGATCTGCGGAGCTGTCTAAAATGTAGCTGAGAGCATGTTGCAAGCACTTAGCACTTCCCATGTACTTGGAACTGTACTCTAATCCCAATACCTTTTATTATTTTTTTAAATGGCATTTTTAATTATTAGAGCAATTAACGCTCTAATAATTGTAGGCTTTTGGCGTTGGCTGGTAGGAGCAGTTTAGGGAAGTTCCAGAGGTTCTGCTTTTGCCTTGGGAGAGACTGAGGCCAGATCTACACCAAGCAAGATATAACAGTTTGAAAGCAGTTTGAAAATGGTATGTGGAATGTGTCAGGGGCCCCAATGGTGGTCAGTGTACTTCAATACCATTATAAAGCAGTAGTCCTGCCTGATTCTGCTTTGGGACTAGCACTGCCTGGCTATATGGCTGCTTGTTCAGTCTATCCCCTCAAGTTATATGTTTGCAAACAAACCATTTGCTGCAAAGGTTGCGCCAGATCTCCAGTGCTCACTGCCCACAGAATACTGACAGTGGAAGGCTGCCTTGGAACCTTCCATCACTCAAGATAGTGGGAAGCATGAAAATGTATTAACTCAGCCTGAGATATCTTGTGATGCTATTTGATGGAGATGTCATTTTTTTTCAAATATTAGATGTTCTTCCAAAATCGGTGTGTGTGTGTGTGTGTGTGTGTATCTTCTTTAAATCCCAAATTCTTGCCTGATGTCTGATCCGCTTCCTATGTGGAAAATCTGTGTTTTCCTGAAATGCATGTGCAAGGCAGAGGCACGATCCACCTAGTGTCTTGATCAAATTAATTCCAGAATAGCATTCCCTAGGGAAATGCCAGGGAATCCCAAACACCATTTCCTAGGGAAGGGCTTAAATATGAAAGGGATTTTGACAACTCACTGCTCTCAAGTCCCCTACCATTTCCTCAGGAAATTAACACTAATGGTCTCACAAAGTCAGCTTAGTCCCCCACTTCCTCACCACCGGAACATTGTCCGGAGCGATGTGATATTTAATCATGAATCATGCTGTTGCCCCAGTAAATGTTATCTCTCGGAGCCTTGAGGCTGTTCCACTCATTTCAGCTGACCAGGTTATAAGTTTCAGAACTCTTGTTGATAGGTGTACAAGGCACCATCATTAGCATCATCAGCTTATCTGAATGCTGCCTTTCCATGGTAAAAACCATGCCCAAAGTGGCTTACAGCAACTTCAGAAAAATGTACATAATAAAATACAACAACATTTCCAGAAAATTCACTAACAGTTAGAAGTCATAACAAGATTTAAGTAGACTATGGTTCTCACAATAAATATACACTAAGATTAAACAACCCACTAGTAATTCATATGAAGACCTAACAAAAGAAAAATGCATACACACAAAACATCTAAATAGTAGCAAAAGCAATACATCTCACCCGAAGCTAAGGGCTTTACCACATATTGCTTTTTATCTTGCAATTTACCAGGGCTTCTGCTTCTGGATTCTTTGTGGGATAGATCGGCTCCTTTACAGGGGTGGGCACGTGCTTTGAATCAAAGACTTCCTCTCGGTAAATTTGATGTGTTTCATTATATAGCCACTAGATGGAGCTGCCGATATATTGCATTAACGTCTCTTATCGCTTTATCTCCAATCTTTTTGAAAGTGGGATAAAGGGGGAAAGCACAGGAAATGTCCTGGAAGCTGACGATGTCATGTAAAGGACACATAAACTTCCATGAGCGGCCAATCACAAGCATGACATAAATCACTGGTGTAGAAATGCTCCAAATGTTGCTCCAGCCATAAACTCTAAACAAGATCCAGCCTGATGGTCTTGAGGGATTTTATGCAGCAGTAACAGCAGCTTCTGTAGCCACATTTGAGCTGTTGAGACAATATGCTTTTTTTGAAAAAATGCTGGATCAAGCAATTCGGTTGCATGCAGGAGTCTGAATTCTTTTGGGGTTACAGATGCTGCAAGAAGAGCCATTGTTGTTCTGTGTTGGAGCTTCCAATTCCTAATCCTAGCTAAAACAATGAGGGTTCGAAGGCGGGCATAAAAATAAAATAAAAAAACCAAAATTTGCATTTTGGGTGAAAAGATTAGGAGGCTGTGTGTGCTTTCATTGTATTTTGATATTTAATGTACACTTTCTTTCTAGGGGCCGTAAGAGGGCAGAAAAATTCTAAAAGCATTATAGCAGATGTCACCAATATAACAGTTATACAAAAAATAAAATAGGGAGCACATCTAAGCAAACTTCTATGAACCTCAGGGGAGGGAAGAGATGGAAGGACATTTTTCTCTACAGGACCCCCCCCCCCTCCACTTTCTCCTCCACCAGAGGCTCTGTGCCTTTAATAATGGCACAGCAGACAGAAGGTAAATGAAAAAATATGTAGCTTTGCCTGTTGAACCTCTGCCTGCCATGCAGCTGTTAAAGATTCAGAATCACTCTTGGGGAATAAGATGTAGCAACCCTAGTAGCCCTGACACCTTTTTTCCGGATAGCTCCCATGATTACAAAAACTACATGCTAGGTTATTTTTCTCACCGCCCGAAAGTGTGAATTGCTGAATTTCTGCCTGTTGTGCAGTTGTTAAAGGCTCAGGAGCCCTGCCAGAAACAAATAAGTGTCCCAGCATGCGTTTGTATGCAACCCATCCTTATGGCGGTGATTAGTTCTTGATACAAAGAGACTTCTTCATCGCTTTTCTGATGTGCTCTGCCAGGTGGGATGCTTGAAGATCTTAATCAGAGTTTCCAATAGTGGAATCATACCACCATGCTCCCCATTAACCTTTTCTGCACCTGGCTCCTGTTTCTGAAAACTTTCCACAGTGCCAATCCTACAACGTGACGTTTACATATCCCATATGAAGCACGGAGGGGGTAATTGCAGGTTTTACAAAGAAATAAGAAATTCCATGTTAGGCCCAATAATTCAAAAACTAGGTATGAATGGGCAGCAAACTCTGATAAGCACTTTATTACAGGGTAAGGACAAGACGCTTACTCTGCAAGTGGCAAAATTTGTTCATTGTATAATAGTCTGTAGAACTCAAATATTTAACAGCCAGCCTTTATAGATTTTATTTTATATGTATTTATATAAAATATTTATATAAAATATTTATATTTTTTTATTTTTATTATTAATTTTAATGAGTGTAAATGAACATTGTATCAATGTTTAAATGCTATTTGCTGATGTTTGGCCTTTTGGCTGCGAATAAAGTTGTTGTTGTTGTTGAATAGCAGCGACGCATCATATAGTAGAGTTCGTTATAAATAGTGTGGAGCATAGTATGCAGCATAGTCTTACCACTGCAACTTGAACGTTGTATCAGTACTCCACCTCAGCCAGACACTGGTGCAGTGATGCACCTAGGCCTGGACTTTGGGGTCGACACAGTTGAACCCCACCCCCAAATGACCACCCGGAGAGTGGCAGGTGATGAGGGCAATGGCAGATAAACCTGGGGGCTGTCTATACGCTCCAAAAGCCCCGAGGTTGCGCCACGATGGCGCTGGATCAATTATACGACACAGCAGCCACCTCGAAGCCACTGTGGGGCTTTCCAGAGAAGCTGCGAATAAAAAAAGTCAGGGACTTACCCCGACTTATTTCTCCAGAGCAAAGCAAGTATGGCGCATCTGCCATCTATCCTCGCTCTGGAGTTGCGGTGGAGGCGTGGATGGGTGGATGGTGACCCCTGGTTGGTCACTATTTGCCCAGGCTGGGGGCAGTGGCCCAGCCGCTTCCTCCTCACAGCCCAGGAAAACTGAGGGTGAAAGCACAGCAGCCACCAGTGCTTTTCCACTACCAGATGCACCCAGACCAGGGGGTGGTTTTGCTGATGGACGAGACCTGATGGAATGCGGAGGTAGCAGGGCTGCTCTTGTTCTGGAACCAGACCTGGGATGGAGGGTAAGAGAAAGGGGGGCATCTGCCCCCCCCCCAGCAGGCGCTCCCCTTCCTCCCATGAGGCCTCCCTCCCTCACCTCAATCTTGGCTTCGGGCAGCTGCATGAGCTCGGCCAGGAGCTCCAGGGTGCCATGGGTAGGGAAAGGCAAGCTGGACCTGGCGCTGTATATCCAGCCCCCATGATATCACCACCTGGGACAACATAGGTGTCAGGGCCCAGTTTCAGCACTGCACTAGGCCTTGTAGTTATAGCTAAGATTAATTAGAAGTAGTCTGGAAAGGCTGAATAGGCCCAACCCTTTCCAGCCTACTTCTAATTAAATCTTAGATATAAACTACAAGGCCCACAGCAGTGGGACCTGACATCAGGCATGCCAGGGCCCACAGGCTGCTGCTAGTTGCCACAGCATCCATTTATTTATTTATTTATTAAAAAACACATTTTATAGTCAGGGGCAGCTGGACAGGCATGTACACATTTACAGATGCTCATTTTATTACTTTTACTTTTAAAATATCCTTTTCTACAACAAATTGGTGTTCTTTTGCCCAAAGTAGATGTAGGTAAGCATCAGGGTGGCAGAGAAAATTCCATTTTATTCCTGTAGTCATGATAGTGCTCTGATTTCAGTGCATTTAAAATGTGAAACTGAACATGCTCAGAGGATTTCTTTTTCTTAAAATCAGGTTTGGTAAACAGTGGTAGTTTACTCTAACGTATCAGGAATATAGAAGCAGTTATAAACCGGCAAAAAAAAAAGGGGGGGGAGAGAGAAGAGAAATGTTCGTTGTGTGCTGCCCCCCTTGAAGAACATTAAGGCCAGGATGACAAATTCCATGGCAGCACCCCATGCACTGGGGAGAATATACAGAATGTTTTTCACATGTGAAGAACAATTGGCTTTAAAACCATCTTGCACTATATGCGGACCTTTTCTTAAGTTACGATTGCAGCATGGGAACTGCAGCAGCATGGCTTCTTCTTGTACCATTTGAGTCATGGGAGAAACCACACCACTGTTGCCCCACTGTCTGAGAAAGCTAATCCTGGCTAAGGAAGGAGCCACGCTGTAAAATTTTCCCATGCAACCTAGGGAAATCTCACATTTCCCTAGTAGCCTGAGAAGAAGCCGTGCTAAGGCAGCTCTCGTCCCAGTAATGTAACATGAAAATGGGCTCTTGTGTGCACGTTTGTTCATTGGTATTAGTGTAGCAAGAGAGGAACTTGGCTGCAATGCGAATTAGACATTCAGGCCTTGCAATCCGATTGAAGCAAGAACTGCTTTAAGCCTGCTAAATGCAGTGAACCTAGAGTAAGCTGCATGGAAGACTGTGGGACTTGCTTCCATGTCAGCACACATACAACCTGATTAAAAGCCTCACATGTGAAAACACAGAAAAAGTTAGCAACATCCCTTGCAATACATACCCACTATTGTGCATAACTGGGACTCTTACCATTCCTAGTCAGTATCTCTTGGTAAACAAGTGTGAATGAATCATACGCCATTTGCCTCCAATGAAAAAAGGAAGGTGGCTTGCTTGGAAGACCACCAGAATGTGCATTCCTAGGTAGCAAAGAGATCTCCCCGGAGCTGCAGAAAAATGAGTGACTCCCTTACCTTCTACATGGGGCCCCAGAACAAAAGAAAGCCATTAAATATATTTATTTTATTTATGTAAAATTATGTTTAGGGTGCCTTTAAGGGTAGACCCTTCCAGGGTTCCTTATCAACCATGAATCCCCACCTGAACAACTCTGGTTATTTATTCAGATTGACCTCAAGCCTTATGGGGCCCAAGTCATGGGGGTGAGGGTGGGGCTCTCAAGCCATGTAATGCAGCTCCTCTGTTAGGAAGCCAGAAATTGGGCCTCTAGAACCACCTAGTGGTTAAAGACCTGCCACTGCAGTTACTGGTTTATATCTGAAGGCAAGGAATTGGGTGTGGCACAAAAGCCCCTTTTTGCATAAGAAGACAGATTATTTACATGCCTTTCATATCAAGGCCCCATTCCACATTTTCCTTCATATACATTAAGATTCCATTGTTTTAAACGTTTTCTCTGCTTAACCTTCATGGAACAAAACCAAACAAATTGTTGCAAATGGATTTGGAAGTATTTGACTACCCTGAGCCACATTCATATGGTAGTGAAATGTCCCCAGAGCAAAGCCATAGGCCAGATCTACACCTCATGTCTTATGGATATGATCCCATCATAGTGATGTTATATCCCTCTTGTGAATTTCTACCTTGCAGCATACACAATGACATCTGTTGCAGAACCTTAGATAATACGGAATAAAGAGCGGGAAATAATGCTAGATAAGCAGTGAACGGAATGCTTAATCATGTGCCCGAACAGTTATCCGTGCACTTCAATACCAATAAAAAGCACTAGTGTAGATCTAGCCAAAGTTACAGAAGTGGACTTAATTCTGCTTAATTGCATTTTGGAATATTTTGATCCCAAAACGTTACATTAGTTGGGGGGGGGGGGGGGAGTGCATCGCAATGGCAAAAATGAATAAAAGACCATTACCTGCTGCATGACGGGTGGTGATGGTCCCAGATCTTCCTGCTTTTTGGAAAGAAAACTCTGGATGGGCACTTAAATCCACTTTCCTTTATCAGTGTTTTTTTCTGGAATGTTTTTATCCCAACAGATTACAATGTCTGGAATGAAAATCATCCAACAAGTAAGAATTCAGTTGTGGGGGAAGTTGCCATTTTTTTGTTCCAGGTGCCTGTTGAGTACAGAAAGAATGTTGTAAATCAGATGTTGCAGCTAGCCCCATAAACCCTATGTCCCCAGACTCCCCCAAAAATCTATGAAAAAAGAAAAGAAAAACACTTTAGGAATGGGCTCTATGGTTCCTGCCACAGCCTGTTTCTAGAACATCCTAAGAAGCAGTGCTTGAAGGCCCCTACCTACACCATAGGATGCTCTAGGGACAGGCAAGAACCATAGAGGCAGGAACCATAGAAACCTGTTCCTAGAGTGTTTTCCTCATTTTTTCTGCAAAGGTTCCAGGTAATAGAGTGTGCCATGTTAGATCCTTCAGGAAGAGACTGGACTAAAGGAAGGAGAAGGGCTAGAAGCTAGGATTCTTGGATCGATTGAGAATTGAGGTTCCTGGGAGGAATGTTGGTTTTATCTGATCAAAGCAGGTGCCAGGTCTCTGAAACACTCTTGGGCAAGTGTTGGATTTGATGGAGTGAGCAGTGGTTGGTGTGTTTGCGGAGAGTGAGTTGTATGTGCATGTGCATATGTAGGGTGACAGGGCTCCTGTATCTTTAAAAGTTGTATAGAAAAGGGTATTTCAGCAGGTGTCACAACCGTTAAAGCTGCAGGAGCTACACTAGAGTGATCAGATACGAAAGAAGGCAGGGCTTCCACAGCTTTAACTGTTGTGATGAAGAAGGAATTTCACCAGGTGCTGCATGCATACAAATGACACTGGCTGAAACTACCCTTTCTATACAACTATTAAAGATACAGCAGCCATGTCCTCCTCGTCATATGGTCACCTTATGCATGCGTGCGTGTGGTGTTCTCACCACCACGACATATGGTTGTTGTAGCTCTTGAGGTTATGTATCCCTTCTGTAAATGGCAAGTGGCTGAAAGTTGGGGCCACTGTTCGTCACTGGCATGGTAGTAATCCCTTAGGACTACATTGTAGGCCTACCTCTGTGTAAATTCTGCACTGAAGGTAAAATCTACCCCAGTAAATTAAAAAAAACGACTGTTTGAAGAAACGTAAGAATGCAACAGTGAGCACCTAGACAACAGACTGAATAGACACACAGGTCACCTGGTCACCATCTGCCCCACGATGGTGAGATGTATTATGTTTCTAATTTTTGTAGTTGTTTCTAAATGTGCATCTATACATTTAAATTAGCATATGCAAATTTTATGCAAATCTGAATTCTCTTTTCTCCTCTTCTTTGGTGGTGCATAAGTGGTCAGCCTAAAACCAAGGGCTGACAATACATAAATGTACAAGTCTTGTTTAAAGATCTTATAATTACCTTGGTTTTTGAGGAAAACTCATTAGCATCAATGAGGTAGAACAATGAATTAAAAGGATAAGATTGTGACAATTAGTCCCACACATGATGAAAAATGGTATTTGGCTCATTTTAGGAATGTGACTGATACCTTTCCTTCTCCTGAAAGTAGTGCAATGTAAACACTATCCTCACTGTATGATACCTCTTGGCAGTGAGTTCATTGAACTTCTTTAAACAAGCAACTGATAGCACAATTGTTTCTGGCTACTCACGGATGTCCATGGGCCTCCTGTGCGTCTCCCACTCCTTTTCTCAGCTTTAGCGGCACAAAATAAACCTCAGAAAAATGACTTTTCTGAGGTGGCACTATAAAATGCCCACTAGAAGGCACTATCTCATTGAAATGTATAAGCCACATGGTCACTGCTCTCTTCTTTGTGTAATTGTGCTTGTTTCAAACGTGAAAGAGAACCAGGAAAAGGAAACATAATTTTCTGACCATCTGAGGAGAGCCATTGAAACACTGCCTAAGAGATTTGTTCTGGGTCAGGTTACTGGAGCCAGCAGATTTACTCGGAGATTTCCCAATATTTAGTGTTCTGTTAATCTGAATATAGTAAATGAACCAGTTTTGCAATGTTAAATACTGTCACTTGTGGGCATAGTCCTTTCACAGTTGAGCATTTTAAGTCCCACTTATTTCGGAAGGAGAGATGTAAGCACATACTTAATTTTCCCATTGAGAGCAATGGGCCTGAAACTTCCTGAATTTTGTCCGGATTGAAACTAGTATTACTATGATAACAACATTGTAGCTGTACCATGTGGGGGATCAGAACAGCCTCTGCAGGACAAGAAATAAAAATGGGCACAATCCAGTCAACTACCATTTCTTTCTTTCTTTCTTTCTTATTTATTGCATTTTTATACCGCCCTATAGCCGAAGCTCTCTGGATGGTTCACAAAAATTAAAACCATGAAATCATTTTAAGAAATATAAAACAAACCACAATCTAAAAACACAAAATAACATACAATATAAAAACACAACCAGGATAAAACCAAGCAGCAGAGATTAATACAGATTAATTCAAATTTAAAACAGCAAGAGTTAAAATTGAATTAATTTAACTGTTAAAATGCTGGGAGAATAAAAAGGTATTCACCTGGCGACGAAAGGAGTGCAAAGTAGGCACCAGGCGAACCTCTCTGGGGAGTTCATTCCACAGCTGGGGTGCCACAGCAGAGAAAGCCCTCCTCCTAGTGGCCACCTGCCTCACTTCCTTTGGCAGGGGCTCACGGAGAAGGGCCCTAGACTATGATCTTAGGGTCCGGGCAAGTACATATGGGAGGAGGCGTTCCTTTAGATAACCTGGCCCCAAGCCGTTTAGGGCTTTAAATGTTAGTACCAGCACTTTGAATTGGGCTGGGACGTGTACCGGCAGCCAGTGAAGCTGGAATGTACTGGCGTAATGTGATCTCGTTGGCCAGTCCCTGTTAGCAAACGTGCTGCCCTGTTTTGCACCAGCTGAAGTTTCCAGACCATTTTCAAAGGCAGCCCCACGTATAACGCATTGCAGTAATCCAAACGAGAGGTTATGAGAGCATGGATAACTGTAGCTAATGGAACGTTAGTTAGTCTGACTAAGTTCCATTATGGTGCTTTCAATGTGACTAACTGGAATGTCCCCAGTATATTTACAGGCAGATGAAACAGACCCTGAGTCAAGAAATTAAAAATATTTATTGCTCATAATACTGTTAATCCTAAAGATGAACAAGTCCCGTTCTGCTAGCAGATAATTCATGCAACAATAAACTTGTTTAATTTGTGCTCCCTTGTCTGCAAATACTAAGAGCAGAACCTCTTGGTATGTTGCAGGGTTCCCAAACCCATGTGTACCGTCTAATACAAATGCAAAGTTCTGACTCAGCAGTCGGGTGGTCTTGTATCCAACATTACAAAGGACTGAAAGGCTGTTTGGTCCAGGTCCAATTTATATATGACTGTAAGAATGGAGAACAGGAGCCCTGAGGTTTGCACCAGTAAAGCCGTTCTATCCTTAACCGCACACAAACAACAGAACAAAATAAGTTTAAGGAAAATTATGTATAGAAAAACATATAACATAACCGATTCATATATAACAAATGTTAATATAAAAACTTAATATGTCATGTAAAGTTTAAAACAATAGATTAGCAGTCCGACAAGTTATCGTACATACATAGTTGCAATACTGATTCCCCAAAAAAGGCTATATAAATATAGAATGCCTCTATCCCATGCATTTTTATATACATAATTTCCCTTAAACCTATTTTGTTTCGTTGCCCTGAGCTTAGCACTTGGACAGCAAACTGAGCAAGCACACAGGACATCTGTTGACAGTCTTCCCCACCGTGGTGGGATGTATTGTGCTCCTATTTAAATCGTAGTCATTATATCAATATGCAACTTTGCACGTGCAAATTTTATGTCAATTTGTGCCATTTTTGTCCTCTTTCTTGTTGATGCATTTCCTTTTTGGGATGATACGTAAGTGGACCCTACATAGCAGACAGGATTGCTCCTTCCCTTACACATCAGTTTTTCTCTCTTGTAACCCTTCTCCCATCCTCTCCCCACCCCCCATTTTTCTTCCAGCTGGGCTCAAACTGGAAATAAGCTTGCCCAAGAGGGAAAGACCTGCAGAAGACATTGCTGCAGAAAGCCAGTGGGCAGGAGAAGCAGTAAGCACACCCCTTCCCACTCAGCAACTGGTGCAGGGACCTCTCTGGCAGGCAGATAAATGTTGAGCTCGTGCCATTCAATGCACATAAGTGGTTTTCTGTGCACACGTCCAGTCCTTGCAGAGCACAAACAAAAATACCAGCTGAAAAGAGTCAAAGAAGCCCTTGATGTGGCTGGGTGTGAATTGGGCCTCATTCATTTTTCTTCCCTTTACCTCTCAAGAAACAAGATTACCCTATAGTTCTGAGTTTCTTTATTCTAGAACTCCCTGACCAGACAAAGAAGAAGAAGGATGCAAATGAACTCTGCTACATATCTGTGCTCTAGCACCATCTAGCAAACTCCCAGGGAAACTTGGATTTACCTCAACTTGGACATCGCTTGTGCTGCAAGATGCTTTGAGTCACATCTTAAATGGATGTTTTATAGCATGCTTGTTACTGGCCACTCAGAGTTCACAGGCCATCAGCCTCCGGTGCATCTCCCACTCCATTTTCCAGTTTTAGCACTAAAAATGAAATCTCAGAAAGCCTGACGCTTCTGGAATATAGCGATACTTGTCAGGTTTTCCTGCCATGTGCAGGCAAAGTTGCGCTATAAAATGCCCACTAGAGGGTCCCATTCAACTGGATTGAGGCCGTACAAGCTACGCATTTGCTGCTCTCTTCCTCGTGTAATTACAGCTCATTGCAGAAGCAGAAGAGAAGCAGGAAGCAGAGCCACAGTAATGGAACACAATTTTTCCCTGTCTGCAGGAGCTCATTATCTGATCTCAACTGAGGATGAAGCTGCATATTTTGAGGAAAATATGCCGTTCAAAATCCCATACTTGTCTCATAACACTTATGTAGGGGCTGGAGGCATTTGCAGGGGGGAAACAAATGGGTGGGTGGGAGTGGGAGAGATGGGCTCCCTCTACAAGGATTCGCTTTTGCGCCCGGTTCGGCGATTATGCGCATTATCGCAGACGCGCATTTACTCCTAATCCCTCTGCACGGGAGGCGGTGAGAGGCGGCGAAGCGCATTAATAGATGTCCAAAAAGCGCTTTACAAGAAGTTAATGCGCATAATCGCTTGTTCACACGGGGAAAATGCGCTTTAACGGCCGGAGCAAAGTAAAACTCGCGATTTAACGCGCATTCGAAAATGCGCATTATCGGGGAGATAACGCGCCTCTACGCCCGATTTGCGCTCCGTTCTTGTAGAGGTAAAATTTTTAATGAACCTTCAAAGCGCATTAAACCTCTCTTGTAGAGGCACCCAGAGAGAGAAAGAGAGAGAGAGAGAAGGTGCTTAACCCTTTCCCTGCCTACCAATCCCCCCTGCAAGAGCCCCCTCACTGCATTTAGACTGGTTTTCCCTGGAGAGAGGCTTCAAGACCAGAAGTATGCGTAGGTCTGTATATTAATGGCTTCAGTCTCCTGCTCCTCCCACCTGCTGATTCTCCTTTACAAATATGTCTGGGAACAAGCATTTGCTGAGGCAACATAGAATTCCACCTTAGGAAATCCCAAATGTACATGCCCCAACTGTTACAGTGGATGGGAGAGATGGAGGATGGCAGGGGAGGAGAATGTAATTGCATTCCCATTACATCAGGGAATGTAAGAGCAGGGAGCGGATACCCAGGTTGTGGCAACTGGTAGAGTTACTGAAGTTACTGCCCAGACCAATTGTAAAGGCTCATGCTTCTTTCCTTTGTGTGAAAGTGGAGCACAAACAGTGACAGAACATGGGGAGACATATGGTGTGGATTGTGCCTTCTCTTTGTGGGAAAATTTTAGCGGGACTTGCGTACTTGGAACACACCAAGGATCACTGCTCAATGCTCTCCTCCTTCAGGGCCATCAGCAGCACCTGCCACCGCTAATACCAACCTATGCCTCCTCCTGCTCCCCAGCCACCAGCCCCACACTGTACAGTTGGGTCTGTGAGCCATTCACTGTGACCCAGTTACCCACAATTTTTACTTTGGTTCAACTAATAGGTTCAGGCAATGAGTTTTTGTCCTTTTCCGACTTGTGTGTTAAATATAGGGGCTCCATCGCCCCTATTTTGCCCCCTGGTTTGCCTCTGCGTTTTTTACCTATGTTTCATAAGTGCTGCAAGTGCTCCTCCCTTTCACGATTGTAGCTATACCAATGAACTCTCTTTTCACTTGTTTGCTCTCCCGCTGCTATTGTGCCCGCCCCACCCCACCCCTTCTTCTTCCCCCTCCAGTTCATTGGTTCTTGTCGTTGATGGACATTGTGATCGACGTGGCAGCCTTCCCACCTCGCTCATTGGAGCTCCTATGGGAATTAACCAAAATGTTTACATCTGCGTAATTTTTAAAGATAAAGAGATCAAACTTGGCACGGTGGTAGCTCTTAAGGAGAGCTTTAGCCATGACAAGTTTGAATCAGATCAATTTATGTCTTGATTTTTAGGATTTTTTTTAATGGAAATTATCCCAAATGCTTACATCTGCGTAATTTTTAAAGATAAAGAGATGAAACTTGGGACCTTGAGATGAAACACGTATAGAACTGACTTTTAATAGTGTGGTCACTCAGAAGCTTTTTTTTAAAGTCTAAAGCAGCAAACTCGAAAGAAGTGCTCTGCAACTCTATGCTTACTTTTGAGGTCTCCTGTTTACTCAGAAGTAAGTCTCTATTCTATGGTGTTTACTCAAAGGTAAGCATGTATTGGATTTTAGTAGACTTCGATGTAAATGCAGTTGAAATCAATGAGATTTGAGTAAGGGAACTATTTTATGAACTGGAGATGCACAACTTTGCACAAATGCAAACTTGTGGAAGGTCGCATTGGTGGACTATCAGGAAAAGGGTTTAAGGGGGGAAATTTAAAAACTCCTAAAAAATCAAGGGATGAACCAATCTGATTCAAACTTGTGTGTCGAAAGCTCTACTTAAGAGCTCTCAAGGTCCCAAGGTTCATCTCTTTATCTTTAAAAATGAGGGACCTGCAGGCACAGAGGGTGGGGTTGGAGCAGTAAAAAGTGCATTCATTCGAACGTTTGACAAGGAGGAGTGCTGGAGGAGGACAACCGCCCTGTCCTCCCCTTTCACCTTTCGTCAACAAGATTCCATTCAAAGCACATGCCCCCAACAAAGGAAAAAGCGAGGGGACAGCACTAAATGGAGGCTTAAGGGCACATTAAAGTCGCTTGGGGAAAACAATCCAGACTTTCCTTGCACCAAAATAATATGCAAATCAGAGGAAAAGAGGGGACATGGAACAATGTGCATGTCCTCCTAAACTACCTACCGGCTTCTTCGAAGTTAACACACGGTCAGCGCAGATGGATCTTCAGAGCCCTTATGACAGCTAAAAGACTTATCACGTTGAGACAAATGCTAATCTCCCATAATGCAATAGATTGAGGACCTAATAACACTATCAACATTTGAACGGGTGTTATATAGGTACAACTTGTGAGTGGATAATACTTGAATATTTGGTCTGCTTTTCCTATGTATAACTCCCCCCCCCTCCTTTTTTTTAATGAACAGTACACTTGATGGGGAAATGATGATATTTCTATATATGTAATGTGTGGGTTTTTTTTTCTTTTTTTCTTTTTCACAATGTATTTTCTGTTCTGTTTTGTTTATTTCACAATAAAAAGGGGGAGGAGCAACAAATAAATAGTCATAGGGGATGGGGTGGGGGGTCAGCAGGACTGGGACTGCAGCAGCTGGGGTGGGAAAGTTTAGCTCTTTCTCCCCTGCTGTGGTCCTGATTTATATTTCCCCTTAACACTGTTATTTGCATTGAAAGGCATTTGAAATCAGTGGGAGCCTTCTTCCCAAGGCAAATAGCTGCACGGGGTGGATTTTGGGGAATAGGAATTGCATCAGGGTGGGGGGAGGGTTGAACTCTCTATCGGCGCCCACTGCAGTCACAATCCTGTTCTGCCCCTCCATCCCATGGCACCTATTGACTTTTTAAAAATGCCCTTGAAATACAATAATGCATTGAATGTCATGTCTCGTTCTGCCCATAGATTTGTTATCTTGATAATACTATTATGCATTTGTGAACAATGCTGCTGATTTCTTACAAAAGAAACATATTGGTAGTTCGTAAAAGCTTTGTGTGTGTGTCTTTTCCTGAACACTCAAAACTTGAATCAGTTCCTGCTCTTGATGCAATGCTCTGACCACAATGAAGAACTACACAGGATCTTGCCCAATATCTACACAGTTTACAAAAATGATTCACCCTTATCAAAATAAATAGGCTTTGGACTAATGAGGCAACAGAAACAGCTATAACGTGATACATCCCATATGTGAGGGAAATTGACTAGCGCTGCTGATAATTGAAAAAGCAAGCCTGCCGCATCTGTTGTGGTTAAAAGAATGACTTTCTGGTATGAAGGAGTATGGCTTGGGTTGACTGGGTTCTACACAAAAATGGGCAGGGACTCCCAGCCCTCCCAATGAGCTCCATCACACCAGAGATTTAATGCACTCTCGTCACGTCTGGTATCTGGTTTTGCAGTGCAAGACTCACATGATGTCATCCCTGTCCTGCACCCATCTCACCTCTTTTCCTCCATTTTGCGTATTATTTTGGTGCGGGGAAAGTCTGGATTATTTTCCCCAAGTGGATTTAATGCGCCCTTAAGCCTCCATGTAGTGCTGTCCTTTTGCTTTTTCCTTTGTTGGGTGTGTGTGCTTTGAATGGGGTCTTGCTGACAAAAGGGGAGGGCTGGGCAATTCTCCTCCTCTAGCACTCCTCCTTATCAAATGAGGGGACTTGTGCTTATTCAATTGAATAGTCATTTTACTGCTCCAACCCCATCCTCATTGCTCATAGAAATGGAGCCCAACTGATAAAATGTTAGATCAGTAAATCGCTAGACAACAAAGCCAGGAGGGGGGAAAGGAGCCCACGCCCATCAGAGTACCACAACCAATGAATTGGAGGTGGAAGGAGAAAGGGCAGGGTGGAGTGGAAAAGCAAACAAGCAAAAGGGAGGTTTCATGGTGCAGCGTAATCCCACAACCCCATGTGAAAAGGACCATTAGCTTGACACTCTTAAGAAACGGAGGTAAAAACCGTGGAGGCAAACTAGGGGGGAAATAGGTGTGATGGAGCTCAATGTGGAGGCAAAGGGGGCTGTTTGAGGCATCAGAGCCACCCCGACCAAGACTTATCTTGATTAGTTATCTCTTTACACCCTTCAGTCACCTTGTTCTACCCACAGTCATGGTAAGCAGACATTTGGAAAATGATGGTTTTCCCATCATTCAAATGGATGAAGAATTCTAATCCATATCTGCAGCTGTGTACACAGTATTAGGGCAGTGGTCTTATTACTATAGAGCTGGGGTGTGTATGAACCTTTTTCAGCCCCAGGGCTGCTCTCAGGTCACATTCCAGTGGTCGGTGGGGCTAAATACAAAAGGATCAGGGCCCAAAATAGCAAAAATACCAGCATATTTTAGCTTAAAGCTCTTACTGCCTGTAATTTACATCTTTCAACCTTTTAGAACAGTGATGGCGAACCTATGACACGTGTGTCAGCACTGACACGCATAGCCATTTCTGATGACACGCGGCCGCTGAGGCGGCCGCATGTCGAGAAGGATGTTTCATCCTCGAGTAGCCGAGGATGAAACATTTGCTGCTCCTGAGGATGAAACATTTGCGACTAGAGTCTGTTAGACTCTAGTCGCAAATGTTTCATCCTCCCCTATTAGACACTCTGTGCCGGAGGTCTGTAGGCCAAAACAACAGAAGTCCGGCACAGAGCGTCTAGTTCTGGGACTTCCGGTTAAGCCGGGATCTTTGCCCTCACTTCCGCCGGCAGAGCAGGGAGCAGCGGAACGCAGCGGGGGACGCATCTCTGGGGGCCCTGCCATTACCAGTAACCAAATAACAGTTAGCCACAGCAACCATTATCTACTGTTCTGGGGTGTCATGGATTTCTAATCCATCATTACTGAGATAAGTGAGGGGGAGGCTGGGAGAGGCGAGGGCCTGTGGCGTGCTATGGGTGCCGTTTCCCGCCATTAGAAATAGCGGCAGCCATTTTAATTCACATAAGGAACACCATCTTGCTCCATAGTGCAGACTCCATTTCACCACTATTACTGTTGTGCATCCTTATTAACCCCTATTTCTGCTTATTACCCCTGCCCTTTCCTAAAAGACAGTTACATGCACCATTTTGTGGTTAGTTAGGCTAGTTAACCCCTAATTGCCTGCAGGCCTAACAAGCTATCTATAATTCTATCTTCTGTCACTGCCCCCCTGATGGAGAACCCAAAAAATAAAAAACTAAGGTTAAGTAAAGGAAGTGGTAGTAGCAGTGGCCGACCCTTTCAAGAGACATGGACCGAGATGCATGGCTTTATAGAAAAAAATGGCAGATCATTTTGCGTTCTATGTACTGAAACGGTAGTAAGCAGAACGTGGAATATAAATAGACATTTTGAAACTAATCATTCCCAGCTCTTGGAAAAAAAGTGAGGATGAAAGGAAGGAATACATTTCCAGGCAGCTACACCTTTATAAGAGCCAATCTAATTCCATCCTTAAATTTATGAAAGGCTCTACAAATTTAACATCTGCAAGTTTGAGCATTGCTCACTCTATAGCTCAGCATGGAAAAGCGCTCAGTGAGGGAGAATTTATTAAAGAAACTCTCCTAAGATGTGCACCAGTTCTATTTCACGATATGCAGAATAAAGATGCAATTATTAAGAGAATATCTGAGTTACCACTCAGTAGAAATATCATAAAAGACCGAATAATGAGACTGAACACAAACGTACAACATCAATTAAAGAGAGACATAAGGAAGTGTAAATATTTTTCGATCTCTCTTGATGAAACTACTGATGTCACATCACATGCTCAGTTGGCCATTATTGGTCGATATTCTGATGGTCTCACAATGAGAGAAGAGTTGATAAAGTTAGTATCAGTGCCAACAAGTACATCAGGAAGCGAAATATGTAAGGTTGTTATACAAACATTTCGTGACCTAAGCATTGATATCTCTAAAGTTGTGTCAGTGACGACAGATGGGGCACCAAATATGGTGGGGAAAAAAGTCGGATTTGTCAAATTGTTTACAGAAGCTATTGGACATCCGATTGTGCCTTTTCATTGTATTATCCATCAGGAGGCTTTATGTGCCAAGGCAGGATTCACCGACTTAAATGACTTAATGTCAGTTGTTACAAAAATAGTTAATTTAATAGCTGCTCGCCCCCTTCACAAGCGAGAATTTTCGGCACTTTTACTGGAGGTTGATTCCACCTACAGTGGACTGCTGATGTACAATAATGTAAGATGGCTGAGCCGAGGCAAAGTTCTTGAGCGCTTTGTGGAGTGCTTTGAAGAAATTAAGGTATTTCTTGACGATAAGGATCTGGGAAACTTTCCTCAGCTTAATGATGATAAGTGGGTCAACACCCTGATGTTTTTTTACAGATCTCTCTGTTCATATTAATGAACTGAACTTAAAGTTACAAGGTTTTGGCAAAAGTATTGACGTTATGTTTGGATACATAAAAGCTTTTGAAAGTAAAGTTAAAATTTTCAAGCGAGATGTAGAAACTAAAACTTATAAGTATTTTCCTCGAGTAACAAAGTATTTTGAGAAGGCCAGTGCAGCTGTACAAAATGAAATGGAACTCTTGCATATGAAGTACCAGCATGTTTTAGACTCGTTACTTGACCAGTTTAGTGATAGATTTAGTCAATTTAGAAGTCTAGAATAGGCTGACCAGATTTTAAAAGTCAAAATCCCGGTCCCCCCCGCCCCCCCCACCCAAAACAACCCCCCCCCACCAAGCCACCCCCCCAAAAAAAACCCCAGCCTGGACCTACCGCCGGGTTCCTCCGTCGCCCGCGCGGCCGCGCGGGGTCCTCTGTTACTGCCCGCGCGGCTGCGCCGGGTCCTCCGTCGCCCGCGCAGCCGCGCAGGGTCCTCCGCTGCTGCCCGCGCGGCCGCGCGGGGTCCTCCATCGCCGCCCGCGCGGAAGAGGCGGGAGAGGGCTGGATCCGGAAGTGACGTAACCGGCCCTCTCCCGTCTCTTCCGCGCGGCCTCTGGCCTTTCTGGGGCTCGTCGCGATGGCGACGAGCCTCGAGGAGCCCGGACGCCCGCGCGGAAGAGGCGGGCGTGGGCGTCCGGGCTCCTCAGGGCTCATCGCCATCGTGATTGAGCCCCAAGGAGGCCAGAGGCTGCGCGGAAGAGGCGGGAGAGGGCCGGTTACGTCACTTCCGGATCCGGCCCTCTCCTGCCTGTTCCGCGCGGCCTCTGGCCTTACGACCCCGGCAGCGGCGGCAAAGGCGGCGGAGGAGCCCGGGAAGCGGCCGCCCCAGCAGGTAAGAGCCCCCCTTTGTGCTTACCTGCAGGGGCGTCTGCTTCCCGGGCTCCTCCACCGCCTCCGGGTCTCGCTGCCACCGCCGCGTGACCCCCCGCCACCCCGGTTTTCCCCCGGTTGGCCCGGTTGGCCCGGTTGGCCTCTGGATTCCCGGTTAGGACCGGGAAATCCCGAGCCACCTGGTCAGCCTAGTCTAGAACAGACCATGAAAATAATTAAGTATCCTGATGTAGTAGTCTACAGTAGTTTGGAATTAAATGGTTTCCAATGGATGCAAATTGATGATTTGGAGATGCAACTTGCAGAATTTCAAGACAGTATCTGGGCTCAGGTGTTTGTCGACTTGAGGTCAAAGCTTGAGAATCTGGAAAGGTGCCGCTTGGAGAATCAAGAGGAGTGCCACTACGAACAGGAAATTTGGAGTGCCTGGAACCGACTACCAGACACTTTTAGTACCCTGAAAAATATAGCAATGGCTTTACTCACAATTTTCCCCTCTACATACTTTTGTGAGGCCTTATTCTCAGCATTAAATAATATCAAAACCAACAAAAGAAACAGATTGACAGATGAAGTTAGTAGCGCTTGCTTGGGCCTGAAGTGTACAAAATACCAACCTTCAATTGAAGATTTAGCCAATGAAATTCAGCAACAAAAAAGTCACTAATAGGCAGGTTCGTTAAAGAATTCCCCCTCCCCCTCACTTATCTTAGTTCACGGCACCCCACACAAGCTAAATAATATCAAGACCAACAAAAGAAACCGACTGACGGATGAACAAAGAAGTCACTAAGCAGGTAAGTTAAATAATTAGTTTTTGGTTTATTAAATACAATTATATATAACAATTATACATTTATGTTATTTAAACTATAAATATCGCAAAATAATGTTTTTTCCTCAAAGTGACACACCACCGGAGTTATGCTCAGTTTTTTGGCAAAGTTTGACACACCAAGCTCAAAAGGTTACCCATCACTGTTTTAGAATGTAGGGCGGTGGGGTGTGTGGAATCATGCAATAGCCAACCATCAAATGATTGGCGTTTGGGGGAGAAGTGCTGGAACCAAATAAAGAGGGTGTGGTGTTTTGGGGATCCCCAGTGGGCCAGACTAGAATCCCAAGTCTGCTAACTTTGGCCCCAGGGCCCGAAGTTCAACACTTCTGCTATAGATCAATTAAAGCAGAGGTTAAGTGTGTGATCCCTTGCATGAGTGGTGCTTGATTTCCTTTGATTTGCGAGTTTTCAGGGGAATGTATTTCTCTACAAATACTCATCTTCCAACTTTTGTTATGTCATAGATTTAAAACCTGTCCTTTGGGGTATTTACCATCACAGAGTGGCTTATAGTAACCAATGTCAATTCAAACCAAAACAATATATATGTACATTCAATAAGTTACAAAATGAATCCTAAGATTATCCAAAAGCTGATTGATCCAAAAATTCTCCTAAAATCCAGTAGAGAGGGGGCGGGTGATAAATAAATATATTATTATTATTATTATTATTATTATTATTATTATTAGAGTTCGAAAGTCACGTGGCCACCACAGAAAAGGTCTTGTCCCTTGTATCTACCAGCCTAGTTTTTGCAGAAGGACAAGCGAGCAAGGCTCGGTCAGGTTGAGAGTAGCACAGGAGATCCTTCAGATGAGCTGGCCCCAAACCGTTTAGGGTTCTGTAATTGCTTTATGCATTTTGGCTGGTGGAGACAGTAGCATGCTCTGTCCCCTTTGTATCTAATTTCCCACTGGCTACCAATGACTACTGGGGAAACTCCAAACCATGGTCTTGAGCAGGAATGGGGAATTTGTGGCCCTCCAAAAGTTATTGGATTACAACTCCCATCATCCCTCACCATTGGCTATGCTGGCTAGGGCTGATGGGAGTTGCAGTCCAACAATACCTGAAGGACCACACATTCCCCATCACTGGTTTGGAGGATAGGGAATGAGTTCTGGACTCACTAAGAGCCTTTCAAACCAAGATAGCAAATATGTGTGAACAGAATGCTAGCCTAAATAGGCCTTTGGTCTGATCCAGCATGACCTTATGTTTTAAATCCCATCCCCTGGTCTGTCATTGCCCAACATTTTGCAACTTCCCTGTGATACACTCAACCTTCTTCCTTCATTGGTGGAGACTTCTTTAGCCATTTTTTAAGAAAATGATGATGATGATGATGATGATGATGATGATGATGATGATGATGATGGATTTGTGTGCTATTGCATATGTGCATCCATTCATCAAAAACCCTTGCTAATTTCTTTCACCAGAAAACTAAATCTGGCAATGGCACAATCCTGTCTTAAGGTTCTTCTAGGTTTTTCTGAATGGTGCATGAGTTCCATTAGGGATGTGGGTGTGGATGGCGTACACCTGCATTGGGAAAGACAGGAATAGGAATACGGTGACAGCAAGGGACAAGAATGAGATGAACTGTTTAGATGCACTCTTTCCTGGCTGCACTGTTAGTCAACATTTCTCACTGATCTCTCACTGATCCCTACACGACAAGTGATTCAGACTTGTATTCAACCTGGGAATCTCTCTGTTCCTCAAATCGTATTGCGTCAGTAATCAGTGTAATCTTTGTATACATGAACAAAGAATGGGGGGGAATTCCCCCTGCTTTTCAAGATCTGCATTTTTCTAAAGTTTAAAGTTAGCTGCTTTCTGCCATTTGCAGAGTTCCTTCTACATTAGTCATTCTCTCCAGAATTCACATCAAATAGTAGTCATTCATTCACTGGAAGTGATGCTACATTGGCCAAAATTTAAAATGACAGTGCTTTCTGCCATCTCTGCTGATAAGCCCACCAGGGAGTCTTGCTGAAGCCAAAGGTGGAGGGGGGGGGGGGGGGGGGGAATGACCAGGCATCAATTTGCTAGGGGAGCAGCAGGGGTTCTGACCTGAAGTTGGCTTTGCTTGGGTATCTCCGTTTCAGTGCTAAATCCCAACTGGTTACTACTGAATAGGCTGACCAGATAAAATCCAGGTCAAGGCTCATGTAACTTTAACAGTTGTAGAGAAAAGGGAATTTCAGCCAGTGTCATTTGTACGCAATTCGTACCTGGTGAAATTTCCTCTTCATTACAACAGTTAAAGCTGCAGGGGCCCTGCCCTCTTTTGTATCTGGTCACTCTAGTATAGTGCCTGCAACTTTAACTGTTGTGAGGAAGAGGGAATTTCACCAGGAATTAATTGCATACAAATGACACTGGCTGAAATTCCCTTTTCTCTGCAACTGTTAAAGTTACAGGAGCCCTGTCCTCCTTTTCAGATGGTCAGCCTATTTAAATGGAAATTGACCTTGGGACCTTCTGCATGCAAAACCAGTGCAGGCTCTTCAGCTGCACCCTGGCCCCTTTCTAGGTGGCCTTCTTGTCTCTTGGCATCCAATCCCTGTAGGCTCCATCTAAAAAGAAAAATTCCCGAATTTCTCTACTGAAACACGGCAGCTGCCAGCACATAGATTCCCGCTCCAGTCTCAGGGATTTCTGGAATGACGTGTGTTGTTGAGAATCAATGACCCTCTCATTCACTTAGCTTTTGTCTGTGGTAAATTGTTTGTATTCTTGGAAACACTGCAAACAGCCTTCTGGTACTATGATTAGTTCAGAATGAGTGGCTGGCTTGCAGCTCTGCTAGGTCTTCATGGCCTCCAAGGCCTTGCACATAGAGGGCCGCCAGGCTGCAGCTGGGAGAATTCGTGTGCTGGGTCCTCAGAAATGTTTTTGAGTGGGGGGGGGGGCACAGGGATCCCAGAATTAAGCCCAAAGTTCCATTCGAACGGGATTTAAAGTGCACCATTCATGAATATTATAGAATAGTAGAAGAACTAGAAGCCCACTGTTCAGGGCTTAGCCGGTTCACTCAACTCTCTCTCCTTCCCCATGTTAGTTCTCTGCTCAGCTCCTCCTTCCTCAGCAAGCCTCTGCTCCCAAGACACATCGTGCAAGGTGGTGCTGTTGGTTGCTGGAACCAAGAAAATGGGCCACCCCTTTCCATCTTCTTTGATACATGAGCAGTCTTTTTTGCCATATCATTCTGTAGCGGTGGGCTCAGCCTCCCCCTGGCTAATCTTAGAGAGGGTGAAATACCAACAAGGCCCCAGTTAGTATTTCGCTGGTCAAGCTGGAAATGATTCTGTTGCAGCTGCTCTGGTCTATTCCCTCTCCGGTGCTTTATTTGCCCGTGTCTGCCTGCCCCAAGGGAAATGCTTGCTACTGCAGGGGGAGGGGGACTAGTCCAAGGGGAGGCATGTGCAAGAGTAGCTACAGCCATGCAGTCTCCTGCTTGACCCTGCTTGGAAGGTAAACACTTGTTCTTTGGGTTGCAGCCTGGCACCTCTAGGCATAGTCCTCTCCTGCGCTCATTGGTTGGCGCCCAGCTCTAATGTCTGATCCCCTCCAAAATGTCATGTAGGAAACTCTTGTGCATTGTCATAGGCCTCATCTACAAGAATTCGCCGTTACGCCTGGTTAGGCGATTATGCGCATATTCGCAGAAGTGCATTTACACCTAATACCTCTGTACGAGAGGCGGCAAAGCGCATTACTGGACGACCGAAACGCGATTTAAACTGTTGACCTGCAGAGAATCGCTTGTTCACATAGTCAAAATGCGCTTTAACGTCCGGAGCAAAATAAAACTCGCTATTTAACGTGCATTCGATAATGCGCATAATCGTAGAGAAAACGCGCCTCTACGCCCGATTTGCGCTCCGTTCTTGTAGAGGTAAATTTTTTAATGCGCCTTGAAAGAGCTTTAAATGCCTCTTGTAGAGGCAGCCATAGTTATTTGTGTTCCAGTAACTTCCAGTTTGGATTACTGCAATGTGCTCTGTAGGGGACTACCTTTGATGACAGTCTGGAAGCTCCAGTTAATCCAGAACACAGCTCTAGACTGCTAGCAGGAACCAGGGGGTGGGGTGGATCACATTTTGAAACAACTTCATTTGCTTCCTGTTCACTTCTTGGATGAATTCAGAATGCTGGTGTTTACTGTTAAAGTCCTATAAGACTTAGGGCCCAGGTATCAGGGCCCAGGCATGCTGAGATCTATCTTTGAGCATCATCTCTGGGTGGTCCCATCATCGGAAATAAGGAGGGATGGCAACCAAGGGGGAGAGTCATTTCAGCCCCCTAAGAGGATTGCTGGGCCTCTAACATAAGAACAAAAAGTCATGTTGGATCAGACCAAGGGTTCACCAAGTCCAGTATTCTGTTCACACAGTGGCCAACCAGCCACCCACAGGAAACCCACAGGCAGGATATGGGTGCAACAGCACCCTTCCACCCATGTTCCCCAGCAACTGGTGTACATAGGCATACTGCCTCTGCTCTGCTACTTGAGGTAGCACATTGCCATCAGGACAAGTAGCCATTTGTAGCCTTCTCCAGGAATTAATCCAACCCCCTTTTAAAGCCATCAAAATTGCATCTTGTGGTAGTGAATTCCATTGCATAATAATGCGCTGTGCGAAGAAATAGCTCCCACCACTCAGTTAACTTTGCTCGCATTTCAGCACCAGGTGAAGACTCCTCCCCCTCACTCTACTCCCCAGGTTTTCTTGTACAATACAATCCTATACATGCCTACACATTAGGTTTAGTTGTGTGTGTTTTAATTTATTTCCTCTTTTCCTCTGTGTCTTGTCTTTTCCTTCTATTCTGCCTTTCTGCCCATTTGATTTTCTCTTTCATTGTGAGGATGGATGGATGAAAAAGCATGAGTAGGTGACTGAGGCCCTTTCTACATCAGAGAATAATCCTGGGGCCATCTCTAGTTGTCCCTGTGTGTCTAAACCAGGGACGACCTGGGGACGACCCCAGGATAACCCCAGGATAGTGGAAACCGGAGTTATCCCGATTTTCCTGCCATCCCAAGACATGAAATGGGCACGGAGCCGCACAGGATGGCTCTGTGCCCATGGGGGGGGGAGGAAGCAATTCTGCCGTCCCTACGGTGGCGGGGGGCGCATGGGAGTTCTCTACCTTTTCCACTGCGCTCCCGCTGCTCCCTGTGCTTTAAAAAAAAAACAAAAAAAACAAACAAAATGGTGCCTGCAACAGGCATGACATCCCTGTTCCCTTCCGGGACATTGCACTTCCTGTTTGGATGCCCAGGGAGGATTGTGGAAGCCTGTAAATCCACGATCCTCCCCCTCCTTTCCTCTACACCCTTAGATGTAGAAAGGTCCTGAATGTGTAGAAAATTCACCCAATGTCTTTAATAGGGAGATATTTTTACCGAAAACCAAACATTGAAGGACATCACTGATGGGAAGGGAAGCTGGGAGGTTGTGAAAAAGCCATGTATAATCATGCTTGTTGTATTGACTGACACATTTAGGTTACATTTACTTATTTATTTATTTATTTATTTATAATATTTATATACTGCTCCCTATTCAGTAATTCAGAGCAGCGGACAAAATAAAATAGAATAAAAGCAGAATAAAAACACATTAAAAGTACACAGGACAGGCAGCTCTGGCAACTTGCACAAAATTTGCTTGAGAAATGCTGCACGGTTAGAGCCTCTGTGCATGGCGCTCTGGTTCATCTGCTGGAAAATATTGCCATTTTCTCTCCGTTTATCATGATCTTTCCCATCTGGTCACTATTATTGTTGTTGTTATTATTATTATCTTTATTTGTATCCCACCTTTTGCCCAATGCTGGGCCTCAATGCGGCTTTACAAAATTAAAACATACTCAGTTAAAAACTATAAATAAGAGATATACAAAAGTTAAAAATATAATTAAATAGGTTTCAATATTAAAATATTTCAACATTTAAAATACATATTAAAATTTAGAAGTCTAAACATAGATGGGGGTTGACATTATTCACCAAAGGCCTGCTGGAAAAAGAATGTTTTGCGTGCCTCTGGAAACACATCAAGGAGGGAGCCAATCTAGCTTCCCTGGGAAGGGAGTTCCAGAGCACTGGCAGCTAGGGGTGTGCACGGACCCCCCGGATCGGATCGGGACCCGGATCGGGACCTCCAATTTTGTCCCGGACCGGTTCGGACAAAATCGGAGGCCCCCCGGACCGGATCGAGTCCGATCCCGACCCAAAAATCGTAAATTTTTGGATCGGCCGCCATTTTTTTCCCCATAGACTTGCATTGCAATGCAAGTCTATGAGGAAAAAATGGTGGCGGGTGGGTGAGGGGGGGCCTAACTCCCTCCCCCCCGGGGCCGTCCGCTGTGGACGGCCCCGGCAGGTAAGCCCCCTCCCCCGCGCTCCCTACCCCCCCTGGGGCCGTCCGCTTCCATCCGCTGGCGCCCACGGGCGCCAGCGGATAGAAGCGGACGGCTCCGGGGGGGGTAAGCCCCCTTCCCCGCCACTGCTTACCTTCTCGGCCCGTCTGCTCCTGTCCGGCGCCGGCGGCTACTACCAGCGGGCTCCGCGGCCTACTCTCGAGTAGCGCGCCGGGTGATGACATCACCCGGCGCGCCACCCTGGAGTAGGCCGCGGAGCCTGCTGGTAGTAGTAGTCGCCGGCGCCGGACGGGAGCGGCCGGGCCGGCAAGGTAAGGGCCCCCTCCCCCCTCCGCGCGCCCCCTCCTCCCCTCCACGCACCCCCTGCTTACCTTCTCGGCCCGTCCGCTCCCGTCCAGCGCCGGCGACTACTACTACCAGCAGGCTCCGCGGCCTGCTCTAGAGTAGCGCGCCGGGTGATGACATCACCCGGCGCGCCACCCTAGAGCAGGCCGCGGAGCCCGCTGGTAGTAGCTACTAGTGCCGGACGGGAGCGGACGGGCCGCGAAGGTAAGCGCCCCCCTCCTCCCCCCCCGCTGTCCACTTTCATCGGCGGGCGCCCGCTGGCGCCCGCCAATGGAAGCGGCGGCGGGCGCCAGTGGGCGCCCGCCGATCCGCCGATCCGCCGAACCAGTTCGGAGCCTTTTCGGATCGGTTCGGATTGGATCGGCCGATCCAGCTGCGGGATCGGAAATCAGATAATTTATCCGATTTCCCACTGGACCAGACTCGGATCGTGGATCGGGTCCGATCCAGTGCACATCCCTACTGGCAGCCACTGAGAAGGCCCTCTCCCGCGTTCCCACCAGGCGTGCCTGTGATGGTGGTGGGACTGAGAGAAGGGCCTCCCCTGCAGATCTCAAAGCATGGGCAGGCTCGTAAGGGAGAATACAGTTTTTCAGATAACCTGGACCTGAGTCTGATTCATGTTCATCATACTTTCAAGCTCATTTTTCTACCTCTTTGCCCCTGGGCATAGGCCAATTGTCTGGGGCTGATTCCAGATGAAGCTCTCATGATGCCATTGCCCTTCCTCATTCACAGAATTTTACAGGTGGTCCCAATGAGGACAGCTCCTGTTTGTAAAGCTACCATGTTTCCCTACCGCTTCTTTCATCTTTTGTCTTACCACAAAAATCCATCAAGGAGGGAAAGATGGAATAGGTGCACAGTGCCTTCTGTTTGCTAGCATTATGAGCCCTCTGTCTGAAAGCATTCTGGGTAATGCCCCATGATGCTCCAGTATCAATTTGAAGCAGTGTGGGAGAAGGGGTATGTGGCATAGTTAGCCCCAATGGGTTGGCTCCAGATCAACTGTGCTGGTGGAAGTGGACTTCCCCACCCCCTCCTTCCCATGACATCTCCTAAAAACCTCTATAGATGCTACAGAGAGAGTCAGGAGACCCTGCAGAGTGGGTGACCTGTGGTGTGGGCAGGGAGGAGGATCTTAAAAAAATCGGACAGAAGGGCTTTCCGTGAGCAGAGCCTTTCCTTTCTCAGAAAGTCCCTTCCTCTCAAGGAAGATGGATCCTGGATCCAACTCCATGTCAGCAGTATCAGCTCCCAGGGATGGGAACAACCATATCATACTCTCTCCTGTAGGGCTTCTGCCTTGTGAATGTTTCCAGAGTGTTGTGAGATACAAGGCAAAGCTTCCTCTCTTCCTCGTAACATCTGTACAGTTATCAAGGATTGGGGCTTTTGATAGTGTAGCAGGAAGAAGATTGCTCCTGTTGCTCCCTAGAAATATTTGTCCATTCACAGCCCTGGAGACCTTTCTTTTCTTCCCATCATCATAAGGGTCCCTGCTGCCACTGCTCCTGGATACAGATGATGGGAAAGATGAACAATCTGAGCAGGAATGACCTAGAATGCAATCGTGCATGAAAGCCTGAGGCCCTATAAAGTCAGGCCAACAATTATCCCAGCAATAGCATTAGGGGATTGGCAGGACCCTTTGGCACAAATGCTCTATGGATGCCTGAGAATCCTGGCTGAAATGCTGAAGAGAGAATGGAGTCAAGTCTGAAGACCATCATGGGGATTTCAATGGGAAGAAAGAATTCAACCAAGGAGCCAAACTGCTACTGCATACTCTGGAAAGGTATGTACACATGTATATTTCTGATTGATTGATTGATTGATTGATTGATTGATTGATTGATTGATACCACACCTATCTACCAAGAAAATTACACTCAAGGCAGCTTACAATCATAGATAAATAAAACCTGGATCAAATCAATAATAAAACAACTACTTTAAAAGCACAATTAGAAATAGCACAACAAAACAGCGTCCAACCCAACAGACCACCTTATATGCCAAATGCCTGCTTGAATGCAATGGACAGCAGAGGGAGCCAACAGCCTGGGTGTAGCCACCAAGAAGGCCCTCTCTTCCAGGTCCCCACTAAACATGCCTCTTAAGGCAGCAGCACTGAAAGAAAGCCTCTCATGTAGATCTTAAGACCCTGATAGAATCATATGGGAGAAGGCAGTCTTTCAGGTTGCCTGATCCCAAGCCATATAGGGCTTTACAGGTCGTAACCCGCACTTTGAATTGTGCCCAGAAACAGTGAAGCTGTTGTAACAAGGGAGTCGCGTGCTCCCTGTAACTGGCTCCAGTCAACCATCTGACCGCAGTATTCTGGACTAGCTGAAGTTTCCAAACAGCTTTCAAAGGCAGCCCCAAGTAGAGTGCATTACAGTTATCTAAATGGGACGTAACTACGGCATGTGTGACCATGGCCATATCAGACATCTTGATGAACGGGTGCAGTGGCGCACTAGTCTCAGCTGCAAAGATGCACTCTTGGCCACCATCAAAACCTGGACATTGGATATCATCAGCAAACTCCAGACAATCTCTCCCAATGCTTTCATGTATACGTTAAATAGCATGTGGGATAAGACAGAACCATGGGGGTCATTTTGTTGAACAGGTATCCTCCAGCATTACTGAAATCACCCATCCAAGAACAATATAACAGTGCTTCCCAGTTCCATCTCAGACAGATGCCTCAGAAGGATACCATGGTTCATGGTACCTAAAGGAGCTGAGAGGTCCAATAGAACCAACAGGGAGACACTCCTCTCATCCAGTTCCTAGTGTAGATCATCCACCAAGGCTACCAGCCAAAGTAATCTTTTCTCCATAATTAGCTCTAAAGCCAGGTTGAAATGGTGCTCGAGCTCCAAAGCCTTTCTGTAATGTCTTTTGCACCAAGCAAAAGTTGGTGGATTTTGCATTCTGGTGAAAAATTAAGTAGATCTTGCAACCTACAAGTCTGCCACCCGTGTTTAGAATACAAAAGTGAGAAGAAGGTAGGTTGTGTTTAATCCGTTTGATTTTGGTACACATTGAGAATTGGCCAATAGTTAAAAAGGTAGGAGAAAGGCAAGATTATGCTCGGGTTCATATTTTTCTTGCTACGCAGTTTGCCTTCCTGCAGACATGATGGGCTTTACAATGTAGTAGACTGGTCACAACCCAACACAGCTCTGGAAGCTCATTGATGTCAGTAGGTCTAGAAGTGGTTAGATTGGTGCATATTTGTGGCCTCTGTCTCTTATGACACTGTATGGTCCTTCACTTTCCTAGAAGCATCCAAATGCAGACATCTTTGTAGCATGTTTTAAACTTTGTGTGGTAATTAGGCCATTTCCATCAGTTCCGCAAGAGACCTGTGTGAGCCAAGGCTTGGCAGGATGTAGCTGAATCTGTATTAGATGGGGAAGGAGCAGGTGGCCCATGCCCTGGAGCTCTATAGTTTTCCCATTCTGGCCCTTGGAGAGTGAGTCGAAATACAGAAAGACTGGATGTTGGCTCCGGTCATTCATTTGTCAGCAAATCGGAGCAAACTCCAATTCATTTCTATTTCCCATTCTGTGACAAATAATAGACAATTAAATATTGCATAACTTTGAAGACATGTAGGACTTGCCAGTATTGTTCAGCTAGTTACTGTGCTTTCATTCGGACAGATTCTTGTTGTGGCATTTTAGTGTGATGATGATGGTGGTGGTGATGATGATGCTTAATATTTGTAGAGTGCTTTCAAGTTTGCAGAGTGTTTCGTTTGCATTATCTTGCTGTAATCCTTGCCACAATCCTGCAAGGTAAGTCAGTATTATTATCTCCCATATTGCAGGAGGAGATCCTGAGGCTGAGAGATAGAGTAGCTCACCCAACGCTGCCTAGTCAATCCATAGCAGAGACAAGATTCAAACTTAATTTGTAGCTCAGTCTCTTAGTCACAACACCACACTAGCTCTTAGCCATGGTTATTTCATATCCTGTGAAAGACTCACAAAGTTTACCTCCAGAACCAGATCTTTCCCGCTTTCCTCTCTTGTAGTATGGGAAAGAAGAAATGGGAGAGGAAGGTCTTTTTGGCTACTGCTCTCTTGATTAATCAGAGAATGTGGTCTGTTGCTTTGGTCAGTCAAGACCACATCATATATTATATTGAACTAGATACCTTTTGTCCAAAAAAGTGTCTTTCATAACATTTGAGGGGTGCTGTCTGTGTAATTTTAACTATGAATGCATGGATTAGAAAGATGCTCTATCTGGTAGCCTTCCCATGTTCTTTGTAATTGGTTGCTCTGTACAGATGAGTATATCTGCACTAAACTGTGTGAACAAGTTGAAACTTAATCCAGACAGGATGGAAGTGTTGTGGGGCCATCCAACTGCCATCTTGGATGATGGTGTACAGTTGGTCTTAGATGGGGCAGCTCTCCCCTTGGAAGCCCAAGTATGCAGTTTGGAAGTGATCTTGGATCACTATGTGTGCTCGCTACAGAGGTTCAGGTGTCATCACTGGCCAGGGGTGCTTTTGATCAGCTTCAGCTGGTTCACCAAGCGCAACATTATCTAGAGAAGACAAATTTCACCCAGAGTGGTGCATGCATGCATTGGTTTCATACAGGCTGGATTACTATAGTGCACTTTACCTGGGGCTGCCTTAAGTGCAGAAACTACCATTGGTGCAGCAACCAGAATACCTGTAAGAGCTGGGTGTTTTTGGCCGTATTACACCCATTCTGCACCTGTCACACTGGCTGTCTACTCATCTCCACCTTTTCATTTGTATGCCACTTTCCAAACAATGTCCCCACAGCATCTCACAACACAAGAACAGCAATACAAAAGCAAGAATGCATATCAATGCTTCAGTTGCGATAATACATCATTTTAATAACAATCCAAAGAATTCATTTCACTACAACGAACATGAAATTTAAAACTCATTATAAAATAAGCAATATTAACCTACTCAGTTCCAGGCCCAATTTAAGGTAATTTTTTTAGCCTTTAAAACCCGAAGAAGTTTGCAACCAGGCTTTCGGATGGTCCACCTACATGTGATGCATGTTCCTATGTGAGCCTTAAGATCAGCATCAGATGCTCTGCTCTCTGATCCACCAGTAGGAGCTATTAGGTTGGCAAATGCTAGGGGCTGGGCCTTCTCAGTTGTGGCACCACCAATCTGTGGAATACCTTTCCATCTGTGGCACATGGCTCACTCTTTGCTGGCTGTTAAAAGAGACCTAAAATCCTTTAAAAAAGCTTAGTGGTAAGCGTCTTATGGGTGATTTTACTAGACTATTTTAATACTGTTTTTATCTGCTGCTGCTATTTCAATTTATTTCATGTTGTTTTGTTTTATTGTTTCAAACCATGTCCTTATATTCTAATGTTCTGACAGTTGGTTTGTAAGCCACTTTAGGAGGGTGAATATCCTAGAGGGAGGGATTGAAAACTATTAAATAAAATAAACTGATGTCAGTGGGGCTGTGAATCCTCTCTGGGTTTCAGCCAGAACCAGTCAGAACTCCAAAGGAGCTATCCAGGTGCTGAACCCAACCCCCAAAATAGGTTTGATGCAGCCCACTGGCACTGGAGCCACCAACCTCCACTGAAATAAACATAAACATAGCTGTGAAGCAATCAGAGCCATTTCTCCCTTACTGCTGCTGTGGCATTAGCCCAGATCCAGGATCTATAACTTGATAACTTTACAGAGATGGAGTGGAGGAAGTTTCACTGGGTGGGAAGCCAGGAGTTGTTTGCTGGCTTCCTTGAGTCCTTTACCAATTGGTTGGTTGGTAACACCGACTACCTCAGATCAGAATCAGCTTTTGGTCTACTGCTGGAGTCTCAAATGTGGTGGGCCTCACTTGGTGCCCACCAGGCTCCCTGCCACTCTTGATTTTTATTTTATTTTTAATATATTTCCCCCATTTTTTTGTTCTAACTGGCATGCTGCAAAATGAAGAGCTCCTCTCCAGCACCATCCTCCTTTAGGTTCCCATGAGTGGCATTGTGATCTGGAGCTCAGAGTCAGACTCCACCTCTGCTTGTACTTAGGCTCTTGGGCAAGTTATGTTTCATGTAGCCTCACCAGTTTGCCGTCTAGGAAATGAGTGTCATTTTATGAATGGGCAAGCCCTCCCCCATGACAGCCATTTTGTGAGAAAACCCACAACACATTCTCAAAATTCCAAGTATGCCCACTGACCCAGGTCTAGTGAATTGCACTTCTTTAAAAATTGTGCATTTTGTTTCTGATTAAGGGCCATTTGAGAGCATATAGGGCTATGAATCCAGACCAGGGGGGCTCCCAGAATCAGTTAGAGGGCCTCCGTTCTGAACCAAGATCTGGAGGCAGTAATAGAGTAGATGGGGTTAAATAAACTGAAGTGGAGTTCAAAGAAAATAGAGGTGAAGGTGGTGGGAAATCCCAGGGTTTTAAAGGTGCATTGATGCCTCTGATAGATGGGGCAGTAATTTCCTCCTCTCAACAGGTTCAAATCCAGGGGGGTGAGGGTTCCTCTATCTTGAGTCACTTTTTGCAATGCAAATTTCAGGTGCATGGGGCCCTTAATCCAGATTGGGACTTCAAGGGGGGGGGGAGGCAAAAGATTAAAGCCCCACAGTTTAGGGCCCCAATCCAGATTAGGGCATCTGCACCTAATTTTAGAATTAAAAGAAAAAGATGTTGCTGCTACCTCTGTCTTTAAAGTAACGCAGAGATAGGGAACTTGTTGCCTTCCAGATGTTGTTGGACTGCAACTCCCAGCATAGCCAGTGATGGGTGGTGATGGGAATGACATCTGGAAAGCTATGTGTTGTGTACCCTTGGAGTAACATGTAGTTTGACCCTTAGGACATCATCTTTCAGAAGCAAGCTTGAACCGTAATGGCTCTGAGGCTACACAGTGTTATCTCCAAGAAGTGTTTCTGCACAGCCTTCTGAAACGGGTGCAAAACCTCTTTATTCCAGAAGCAGGTTGGTGGAAGAAGCTTCTGCTTTGGCTGTAACTTCCTTGTGTGTTTTTATTTGAGTTTCTTATTTTATGTTGTTTTTATTTACTTCTGTGTGAGCTGCTTGAGGTATACGATGACAGCATAAAAATGCTCAAGGTCAAACAGAAGAGAGAATTTCCTGACCAGCTGAAAGTAAAGAAAATAAGAAATCGGGGGGAGGGGGAATGACCAGCCAATTTTTCACAGGAAATCATTGCTATCCCATTAAAATAATATATAAAACATAGCTAAAAAATTCACAAAAGGTAAAAACATAAGAAAATTGGTGGACAAAAAAATTGAACCAATTTCAAAATCCAAAACAATATACAAAAGCCACAATAATATACAAAAGGTGTTGAAGGACAGATAAAGCATATCATAACCCTGTTATAAATTTCCAATCTCAAGTTACAAGAGCAATCTATTAATGTTTATATTGTTGTTTGCCAAACATGTTTAGACTGAATAGTTTCCCCCCGGAAATTGACTAAACATCAAATGACTGCTTCAGCATGGATCCAGAGAACCCAATATCCAAACTAGTACCACTCAGGATATATGCTTTTGGGGAATAAAGTTTTTAAAAAATGTTTTACATTTTACTATTCCTTCCTCATTATTTTCAGAGATCCCATCAATTTTACTTCAAGTAAAGCTCACCATATAGAGTGGGTGCTGTGAAATACTCCTGAAATGTCTGACATTCAAATGATGAAGCAGCAAGCATCTATAAAAAATGAATTAAATCAGAATAACATTTGAGTTTTCCCCATATATTCAGAATCTTAAAGTAACCCAAATGGTGAGCTCACCACTTTGATTCCCATCCAAGGAAATGATCCCCACTATCAATCCTCCTGCCTTTCTGGATCCATACTTGGAAGACTTACACATATATAACATTTCTATGGGGAAATTCGCCAGAAGTATATTTACAATTAGCAAACAGACCTGGTTTACAAGTTATGGTGGCATGACATGTCATGTTGGTAGAGATGAGCAGAGTGCGTGAGGTCTTTCCACTTTAATGTTGTTTCGTGATGTGTGAACGCAATACTCTGAGTTGTTTATGGGTTAAACAACCCAGAGTTAACCCAGCAATTCCCCAGGGTTTGTTGTTGGGTTAACTTTAGTTGTTTATTCCACAAATAACTCAGGAATGGGGTGTTCTTGGGTTGTTCATTAAGTGGAAATGATGAGCTTGTCCCGCAATTCATGGGTTAAGCAACCCAGGAATTGCTGCTGTGACCTGCGAGCTGAGTCATTGCCTCTTGTCAAGATAAGCTGTGCCCTATTTGCTTCCTGTGGGCAGGTAAACTTAACCCAAACCAACAGAAATCAGAGCCAAGATTCAGCTGTTGTGTTTCCTTCAAAACCTGTCCCGTTCTCATTGACTGGCAAAATCGCATAAGGAAATCATTAATCATTCAGCTGATACCTGTAGGGTTCTTCCTACTTTACTACTGATTGAAATGCACAAATGCTTTGCTTCTGTTGTTTATTTTTATTTTTAAAAAAACTAAAAAAAAAAAAAGGCTGAACTCTTCTGCCCTCTCTTTGTTTCTAATCTGTTTGTTAGGGTGGAACCCTGGCTGGATATGGTCATCTTTCCTCCAAAGACAATTTCTCAGACACTTAACCAGGCTGTCGATTTCACCCCTGCCTCTAATTGGGGTCCTCATCCCGCCGTGTTAAATTGAAACAAAGGAGGGACACAAGGACAGCCCCGTTCTGAAAGGAACAAGAGCCGTGTTCTTGGAGCCTCAAAAAAGTTTGCCCGCTCGAGGTGCCAAACAAATGCCAGCCGTGATCGTTTACTGCCATGAATATTCAAGCCCAGCTGCCAGCGAGAGGGAGCAGCTGTGCTGGCAAAAACTGGCACATCCCCTTCAGGGTGCCTTGTACACTGACCCTAGCATCTGGGTCAGCTTAAGAAGAAAAGCCCTCTGTGTCCTAGGCTGATAAAATGGATGCCTCAGGCCAACGTTACTTTGTAAGCGAAAGGTGTTTTTTAAAAAACAAACACACGCACGCACACACCGCAAACAAATCCATGATCACATAGTGCCCATCCACTGCTGAACACCTGCTTATCTGTAACTCAGGTGTATCATATCCCTGTCAGATTGGACCATCATGGGTGGAAGGGGCAGGTCAGGTGAAATAATAATAGAAATCTACAGCTAGAATCGAAATCATACTGATTTGAGGACAAAGTTTCAGTTTTGGCAAAGACCATTCAAGGCCGAGGAACAAATATGCTATTTATTTATTTATTTATTTATTACATTTTATACTGCCCAATAGCTGAGGCTCTCTGGGAAGTTTCAATTAAAACCACAACATACAAAAAGTCAAGATTTTAAAATTTTAAAATAACATATAAAACCAGAATAAGTTATAGTCCAGGGAAAGCTTGTCTAAAAATATATGTTTTCAGGAGGTGTTTAAAGGATGCTACATTTTCTGCCTCCCGAACCGCATGAGGGAGGCTTTTCCAGGTATATCTCAAGGTGTGGTGATGCCATGGCGGCTGAAAAACTTGGGATACGGCTAGGTTTTAGCTTCAGGAATGCTATCAATTGTGGGGTGGCTAAGTGGCTGAACTCCTAAGAAAAAGAGCAAATGTCTGTGGTTTTGTCTTTTGTATTAACAAAAAGCATCCGGGCAAACAGAACCACTCACTGCTCCAGATGGCTTAGGGGCAACTGGCAAAGGCTAGGGATTGTGGGCAGCAGCGGACAGATACCAAGTACCACATTTCATTCAAGTTCAGCACTTAAACTTAGGGCTGGTTCATTCTTTCAGGCATCAGTTCAACAACTAATGAGTACAGCCTCACACAGTGACTTTTCTGTGAGAGAATGAATCTGTACAACAAAGGAGATCAGGTCTTCTTGGTTAGCCAGAGGTTTGAATAAGGATGTTCCACTGGATACAAATGTCGGAGGATTGACCAGGACGCCAGCAGGTCCCCAGAATGACTTTCTATGTCTACATGTCAGATTTTGTCCTAAGAAACCAGGGTTCAAAGTTACCGTCAATTCAGTGGGCCAGTTTGCACAATCACCGCAGCCACAGTGGTTTGCAATATGTGCCGGTGGCCATTTTGAATATTCAAATCCCAGTGCGGAGTTGCCTTGGGTTGTCGTGTCATCTGAACCCAGGCATCAGGGGTTGTTTGAGGGTTGAACAATCTTCAAATAACCTTACAACAGCCCATGGGAACAGTAACAAGAAATATCGGCTACAATCCTAGAAACATTCATTATAGAGTCCCATCCTATTAAACACAACAGACATAAGATTGCACTGACAGAGCTGGAAATCTTTTAGAAAGGGGGAACTAAAATCACCAAGACATCAGACTACCTTTTCTCGGAGGGAAAGCTAAAGTGCTTGGGATTGTTTAGTTCAGAGTGGGGTGGGGATGGGACATAATAGAGGTTTACAACATTATGAACAGCATGGAGAGAGTGGACAGAGAGAGATTGTTCCCGTCTCTCAACATACCAGCAATGCAAGCCTATGTATGTCCATTCAAAAGTAGGCCCCATTGAGTTTAATGGAACTTACTTCCAAGTAAGTGGGCATAGGATTTTATCCGAGGTGTGTGTCCAAATGAAACTGATCAGTAGTTTATTCAAAGGTCCTCCTTATACAATCTGTATTGAAATGTACTAAAGGACTTCACTGGAATTCATTGCCAAAATTGAAAGTGGTTATCTTATTTATTTATTTATTACATTTGTATACTGCCCCATAGCCGAAGCTCTCTGGGCAGTTTACATAGGATTAAAAACAATTAAAAACAATATACAAAAATTAAAACAGCAAAAACATACAACATACACACAATCTGTACATTTAAAAACCACTACAACACTTCAAAAAGCTACAAAAAAAAAACAAAAAAACAAACAAACCCAGGCTCCTCAGATATTGCCAAATGCCTGAGAGAAGAGGAAAGTCTTGACCTGGTGCCGAAAAGATAACAGTGTTGGCGCCAGATGGGCCTCGTCAGGGATATTGTTCCACAATTGGGGGGCCACCACAGAGAAGGCCCTCTCTCTTGTTGCTGACCTCCGAGCTTCCCTCGGAGTAGACATTCGGAGGAGGGCCTTAGATGTTGAACGTAGTGTTCGGGTAGGTTCATGTCGGGAAAGGCGTTCCATCAGGTATTGTGGTCCCAAGCCGTGTAAGGCTTTATAGGTTAAAACCAGCACCTTGAATCGGGCTCGGAAACATACAGGCAGCCAATGCAAGCGGGCCAGAGTAGGTCTTATATGCTCGAACCTACTGATTCCGGTTATCAATCTGGCCGCTGCATTTTGCACAAGCTGCAGCTTCCGAACCACCTTCAAAGGCAGTCCCACATAGAGTGCATTGCAGTAATCTAACTTGGAGGTTACCAGAGCATGGACAACTGAAGCCAGGTTATCCCTGTCCAGATAGGGATGTAGCTGGGCCACCAACCGAAGTTGGTAGAAGGCACTCCGTGCCACTGAGGCCACCTGCGCCTCAAGTGACAGAGATGATTCTAGGAGAACCCCCAAGCTATGAACCCGCTCCTTCAAGGGGAGTGCAACCCCATCCAGAACAGGTTGAACACCCTCCATCCGGTCAGCGGAACCACCCACTAACAGCGTCTCAGTCTTGTCTGGATTGAGTTTCAGTTTATTAGCCCTCCTCCAGTCCATTGTTGCAGCCAGGCACTGGTTCAGCACATCCACAGCCTCACCTGATGAAGATGAAAAGGAGAAGTAGAGCTGCGTGTCATCAGCGTACTGATGACAACACACTCCAAAACTCCGGATGACTGCACTCAACGGTTTCATGTAGATGTTGAACAGCATGGGGGACAAAACTGACCCCTGCGGAACCCCATACTGGAGAATCCACGGGGCCGAGCAATGTTCCCCAAGCACCACCTTCTGGAGCCGACCCCCCAAGTAGGAGCCGAACCACTGCAATGCAGTGCCTCCCACTCCCAACTCAGCCAGTCGTCCCAGAAGGATACCATGGTTGATGGTATCAAAAGCCACTGAGAGATCAAGGAGAATCAACAGAGTCACACTCCCCCTGTCTTTCTCCCAACATAGGTCATCATACAGGGCGACCAAGGCTGTTTCCGTACCAAAACCAGGCCTGAAACCCGACTGAAATGGATCCAGATAATCGGTCTCATCCAAGAGTGCCTGGAGCTGGCTCTCAACCACCAACAAAATCCCTAATCTGTCCCGTTGGCCCAACACAAGGTGCAAACACTCCAGACCAGTAGTCACATGGACAGGGAGCCCGCAGAGGGGGATGGAATTCCCACAGACCACAGCAACCCCCCCTCCCCGGCCCTCAAGTCTACCCTGATGCTGAACCAAGTACCCCGGTGGGCATAACTGGGAGAGACTAACTCTCCCCTTACCTGGCAAGTCCTCCTCACAACGCCATATCTCCCTCTACCCGTCACTACACTGATGGGGCACCCCTCAGATCCCCCCACCTGGCCCTGTATCCTCCCTCCCAGGCACATAGCTCAAGCCTTGGGAAAGGGAAACAAAACAAAAAACAAACAAAGACGAAAACAAAAAGCCAGCAGGCAGCAGGCAGCCCTTCCTCTCCCCCGGGCAGCAGGCTTCCCTCTCCTGCAGGTTACCTGCTTAGATGGCAGCGTACATGCTGGGTGGCCCAAAAGTAGGTATACAGTTGTTTAGAATGTTGATGGGAGGGGGGGGGGAGATTGTGTGAGTAGAAGATGTGTGGGTGGAGTCAGAATGACAGTTGGGAAGAGTGACAGGTGGTGACAGGTGTGGAGAGTGAGGCCCAAAAGTAGGTACAGTTTTTTTAGATTTTTAGTTTTTTGTTTGTTTTACTGATATTGTGAATGATGGCAGCGAACATGAGTCAAGAACAAAGAAAGTGGATTCTAAAGCAGTACTGGAAGACTGAAAATGCTGAGTGGGTGCGCACAGCATGGCAAGAAGCATCTGACACTCCTCCACCAACACGTCTGACAATTTATCGTCTTAGAGATATATTTGAAGCAACAGGTGCAGTGGCTAATGCACCGAAATCTGGACGTCCTAGGACGTCTATGACAAAGGAAAATGAGATGAGAGTCGCTCTGACATTTGTGAACAGTCCAAAAAAGTCCACACGACGTGTGTCTAAGCAGCTATCCATACCTAGAACGTCCTTGCAACGCTTAATGCGTAAATTGAAATGGAAACCATACCATCCAAGACTATTACATGGTCTTCTGGAGGACGACCCAGACCGTCGGTTGCAATTCTGTGAGATGATGCATAACCAAATCTCTAATGAACCAGACCTTCTTGATAAGATCATCTGGTCAGATGAGGCTTCTTTCAAGTTGTCAGGCCATGTGAACAGGCGTAACTGTGTGTATCGGGCAGATGAAAATCCTCATTTGACTATCACATCTCAACTGAACCAGCCAGGCATCACAATGTGGGGTGCACTGTCCAGCAAAGGTGTTGTAGGACCGGTTTTCTTCCATACAACTGTGGATAGTAACAATTACCTAAACATGTTACGCGATGTGGTAGTGCCACAACTCAGAACCAGGGCTAACTTCGCCGAACTGCTCTTCCAACAAGATGGGGCACCTCCTCATTATGCTTCTGCAGTAAGGGACTATCTTGACAACACCTTCCCACAGCATTGGATCGGACGACGTGGCAGCATTGAATGGCCGCCACATTCACCCGACTTAACACCAATGGACTTCTTTTTTGAGGGTGTAGTAAAGAATAAGGTTTTTAAGAGGAATCCCCAGGCAGTGAATGAATTAAAAGAGTTCATCTCGGAAGCATTTATGGACATTGATGCAGACCGGAATTTGTGTCGTACTGTGTGTCACAGTGTTCTGAACAGGTTCGAGGAATATTGCAACGTTGATGGAATACATTTCGAGCACTTATGAGATTTAACAGTGTTAAACAAATGTAAATGTAATAAACAATGTAATGAAATGCAAATAAACTATACCGTATACCTAATGTAATAAAATGCAAATAAACTATACTGTATACCTACTTTTGGGCCACTTGGTATATATAATAAAAAAAAAAATCATGGAGATAGATCAGTCCATGATCATGAGATAGAGAAATTAATGATTATGAGATCTGGGAAGTTCATGAAGATGTATCTGCCCATGATTACAACTAAACAGAATCTCCACATACAGGTAAAATGTCCTCTATTTTAAAGAACTGGCAGCGGGCAGTCCTCTATTTGAAAGTGTCCTCTATTTGATGGGCTGTACAGTCCAAGTCTGGTTTAAAGTCAAAGAACCACAAGGAGGGAGAGCGGCAAGGGCCTTGGAGTTGCCCATCTACAGTTAGCACCTGGACAGCAGTCTGAGCAGGCACACAGGTCACCTAGACAGTCTTCTCCACGGTGATGAGATTCTCTTTTAACATTATAATTATTTTAAAATTTGCATATATATGCATGCACATCAGTGTCCTCTTTTGTCCTCTTTTTTGGCAATGCCTTCCTCATTTTTGCAATTCATAAATAGCCATCTTATATACAGGGCAGTATACATCTAAGCACCAGCTGCTGGGGACAAGCAAGAGAAGGCCATACTTGTGAGGACCTAAAGAGATCGGCTGGCCTTTGCTGGAAACATAATGCTGTATCAAGACTGCAATCCTAATCACATTTATTAGGGGATAAGCCCTATTGAGCTCAGTGAGGCTTACTTTGGAGTTAACATGCTTAGGATTGCACTGCAAGTGGGCCATGGTCTACCCAACAAGGCAATTCTGATACCTCTCTCCATCACTTGAAAATTACATGGGATAACCACTCATATAAGTGTCCGCAGTGCCTAACAGCTCTAAATGTTATCTTTTCCTCCTGCTATAAAATGGGCTTTTCTACATAACATTGCTAATCCACTGCATATACTTTTGTTTCTGTCGCAGAATTGAGATATGAGCACTACATGAGGAACATTTCCTTTTCTGCTTTTCTGCTACATAATCTCTAGGTGGCACTGTGGTATAGTGGAATATCACAGTTACACAAGTCAAAATAGCACTTTCTTTCACCATCGGAAATAATACCCCATTTTTAAAATTCTCAGAAGGTGCTGTTTATAAACAAAAGTAAAACTGGATGGTCATGATGTCTGCTAAAGAACCTGTAAAGTTCTTTCCGAGAGTAGGGAATGACAAGCACACAATAAATGCCTTGTGTAGAAATGGGTGTGTGTGCATGAGAGAGAGAGAGAGAGAGAGAGAGAGAAAGAGAGAAAGAGAGATCCCTTGAACGTCTGCACGAATGTTTTTCCACTGCAACAACAAGGGCTGGAAAGCTGATGCTCTGTGCACAACAGCCTTCCCAACCTAGTGCTCTCCAAATATTGTGGACTACAAATCCCAGCACTCCTGACCATTAGTCATGGCTGAGGCAGATGAGAGCTGGTCCAAAACAACTGCAGGACATTGGGTTAGGGAAGCTGGATATAGGAAAACTGATTTTTGAAGTGACATTGACATAAAAATATCTTGGTTTAGGATAACGTTCTCTTGAATAAAAAAGCAACCACCTTTATTTAAATGCTGTTGTGGACATCTGATTATGTGGATTACATATTTAGATACAAAGAAGCTCTTTTAATATAAGTGACACCAAACATGGGAGCATTCACTTACAGGAATCCAATTCACCACTGATTGCAGGTTGTTGAGGCTGGTGTAAGAGGGTTTGAGGCTAAAAGGGAACATTTGTAGGATGGAAACAGCCTTACTTGCTTGTTTGCTATATTTTTTGATCTGGGGCTGCAAGGGTCCTTCCTTCTTCTGGCTCCACTGTTGGATATTCTGCCTCTCAGTTCATTTCCACATCAGGCCAACAGCGTTCCCAGGAGACACTGCTACAACAATTAAGGCAACTTCATTACAGTCAGTTTGATTTCTCCAGCTGAATCTGGACTTGATTAGTTCTTTTCAGGAGGGTGAAAGTGCAGAACAATACTGACAGGTTTGCCAAAAGCCCGTTGGGCCTTTAACATACTTGTATTGTGACAACCCCCCTCCCCCCCAAATGCCGTGGAAGAACAGGACAAGCCTGTAGCAATGGCTGAGGTCACTCTTTGAACTCTGGATTATCATTATGTGAATGTACAACAAGCTCATTTCCCAAGTTGTTTGCTGGTGGCAACAGCTTTTGCTACCAAAACTGCACAAGCCTTAAGACATCCACAGGCAGCAAGGTCTCTCAACCATCACTTCTTACAGTGCAAGCCTATGTATGTCTACTCAGAAGTAAGACCAATTGAATTAAATGAGACTTACACCTAGGTAAGTGTATACAGGATTACGTAAGGGTGACCATATGGAAAGGAGGACAGGGCTCCTGTGTCTTGAACAGTTGTACAGAAACGGGAATTTCAGCAGGTGTCATTTGTATGCATGCAGCACCTGGTGAAATTCCCTCTTTATCACAACAGTTAAAGCTGCAGGAGCCCTGTCCTCTTTTGTATCTGGTCTCAGTTTTCTTTCTCTCTCCTGCCCTCCCTAAAACCAAACAGTACTTGTCTTTAGTCATTGTAGGACAACCTTGTAATACTTATTTGCCTGGTCAGCTGTGATGAGTAAGAATTTTCTTGAGATGACCCAGGTAGGGAAGCTTACCTAGGCCGACCAGATAAAATCCAGGTCAGGGCTCATGTAACTTTAACAGTTGTAGAGAAAAGGGGATTTCAGCCAGTGTCATTTGTATGCCATTGGTTCCTGGTGAAATTCCCTCTTCATCACAACAGTTAAAGTTGCAGGGGCCCTGTATTCTTTTGTATATGGTCACTCTATTATAGTGCCTGCAACTTTAACTGATGTGATGAAGAGGGAAAATCACCAGGAACTAATTGCATACAAATGACACTGGTTGAAATTCCCTTTTCTCTACAACTGTTAAAGTTACATGAGCCCTGACCTGGATTTTATCTGGTCACCCTAATTACCCCACTTCTTTTAGGCAACAAATGTATAGGCAGATGGACCAGGAACATTTGTGTATCAAACTGCAAGGTTGCAGTAAGCATTTTGTCTCTTTGGACTCAAGCCAGATACAAGCTGGTCCAGGATTGCATAAAGGGCTTGACTTTGATGTGTAGGGCAGCCATCTTCTTTCCTTGAAGTCTAGAGACCTTCCCCATGAATGTCTTCTGGCTGGACAATGTATGCACAGTACTGCATTTCCCCCCTCCTGCAGAACTTATAACAACTTGGGAAAGTGATTTAGGCTGCAATCCTATACCTACTTACCTGGGAATAAGCCCCACTGAAGTTAGTGAGGTTTTCATCTGAGTAAACTTGTATAGGTTTGGACTGTGAGATTTGGAAAACCAAGCAGAGGATGCATAACAACATAAGAAGGGCCATGCTGGATCAACCCTTTCTACACCTAAGGGTGTAGAGGGAGGGCCTGGGGGCAATCCCGGACTTATTGGCTTCCGGGATCATCGCCCAGTTTCCACACAGGAAGTGCAACGTCCCAGAAGCCCATCCCCCCTGCCCCTGGGAGTCCCTGTGTGTCATTTGGACACACAGGGAGTACCCAGGGACAACCCCAGGAAAAAAAGCAGGTGTAGAAATGGCCCAAGGGTGCATTGAGCCCAGCATTCTGCTGACACAATGGACAGCTTGTTGCCTGTAGGAAACCCACAAATAGGACATAAGTGCAACAGCACCCTCTTGCTCATGCTGAGAGGTTAAAACACACACCCTGACCCAGTGTTGAAGCTGTGATTAAAACTGGAGCCCACCCACCCACAGTAGCCACCTTAGCATTAAAAATTAGGGAAATCCAATCATGGATGTCCATTTCACACGTGGCTTGGCCTGTTTCAAAGGCTGTCTCTACATGAGGCGTTTAGCGTGTACTCCTGATTGTTCACTCACAGAAGTTCATAGGTCCTTTTCACAATGTCGTCAATCTCCAGTGCCTCTCCTGTTGTTTTCAAGCAGGAATCCACCATTTTATAAGTCACCAAAAATGTGGTAATAAATCTAAATCGTGCAATATAGCAGTATCATCTGCTGGCAGTATAAATAAAACATATGGGAAGGAACCAGCAAAAACACATGTGTCGTGCTGATCATTAGGGCTATGCATCCGCCTTGGGCCAAACTCCCAAATCTGAGGTGAGGCAGACGATTCGGGGCAGTAGTGGGTAGGGTGACCAGACGCCCGGATTTGTCCGGACATATCCGGGAAATGGGGTGCAAATCCGCATCCGGGCGGAAAAAACCGTTTTGGGGGGCCAAATCCGGAAATTTAGCCCCCCAAAACGGTGACCAGATGGCCCTGGGGCGAGCTGGGCCAACCGCGGGGCGGCGGGGGCAAACCGGGGCGGCGGGGGGTCACGCGGCGGTGGCGGGAGGCTGGCGGCGCGAGGCACCTACCGGCTGGGGCGTCCGTTTCCCTCCAGTGCTCGGAATCTACTGAGAAACAGGCTTCGCGGCCTATCCCTCAGTAGCGCGCCGGGTGATGACGTCATCACTCGGCGCACTGCTGAGAGACAGGCCAAGAAGCCTGTTTCTCAGTAGATTCCAAGCACGGAGGGAAACGGACGCCCCAGCAGCAGCAGGTAAGGAGCGCGTGAGGGGTGGGGGGGGGGCGCGGGTGCTCGCGGTGGGTGGGGGGCGGCGGTGCGGGTGCTCGCGGCGGGGGGGCGGTGCGGGTGCTCGCAGCGGGTGGGGGGGCCGCGCGGGTGCGTGCGGCGGGGGGGCGGCGCGGGGGCGGAAAGGCTGGTGTGGTGGTTGAGGCATGCGAGGCGGGTGAGGTGCGAGAGGCAGACAAAGCAGGTGTGGTGGGCGAGGTGCAATAGGCAGCTGTGGTGATCCAGGCAGGCGAGGCACGAAAGGCGGGCGCAGTGTGAGCAGGTGAGGTGAGCGAGGCGGGTGTGGTGCAAGAGGCAAGTGAGGCGGGTGCTATGCAAAAGAGGCAGGAGAGGCATTTTCTTGATTAAGGGGCCCTTCAGGCATCAATTGGCTTGGGGGGGGGTCAGCCAGGAGCACGTTTGGGCCTCTGGAACTGTGCAGATCACTGCCGCCATTAGCCTGGCTGGCTGGGGAATATCTGTGCATTTGCAGTTGTTCTCCAGCCATGCCAATGGCAGCAGCAATCTGCAGTTTCCAGTGGCCTTAGAAACGTGTGCCCGGCTTGCCCCTCCCCCCCAGGCCAATTGATGCCTAAAGGATCTCTTAATGCAAGCGTTAAGAGACCCTTCAGGCATCAACTGGCTGGGGGGGAGGGCGAGCCGAGCACACGTTTGCTGGGCCTCCTGCGCGCAGATCACCGCCGCCCTCTCTGTCCTGGAAATCTCAAGTCTCACGAGGCTTTCATCGCGCGAGACTTGAGACTTCTGGAAGAGGTGGGGTGTGCGTAGCGCGCCAAACAAGAAAAAGCAGAAGGCAGCAGCAGCAGCACGATCCCAGGGCACAAGAGGCAGGTGAGGCAGGCGAGGCGTGACACGAGAGAGATGGGCGAGAGGCGAGGCAGGAGCGACCCAACAACAGGAACACAAACAGAATGCAAGCTCCATGCCCTAGAAATAAAAATTACTCTTAAACAAAAAAAGGTGTAATCCTATGCATGTTTAGACAGAAAAAAAATCCTACAACTCCTAGAATCCCCTAGCCAGCATGGCTAAACATGACTAAACATGCATAGGGTTGCACCTTAAGTGAGTTTAAAATGTGAAACTCCTCACATGTGTGGAATCATATATACGGTATATATATTTGTTCTAGTATCAGGAATGTAGCAGTTGTCATTGTGGAAGATATACCTGCCATTTGAAGGGAAGCAATGCATTTTTAGATATAAAAGGGGCTATAAGACTATGACATTCAGCATCTAAAATTGCTTAACTACACCACTGTAAGCTAGTACCTGATTATGCAGAGAGAGCTGCCCAGCCAATTATGTCCGGTAGACTGACTGTTGACATATTCATTGGAGTGCCAGAGACCTTCTTTACCAGTTGCTTCTTCCAAGCTGCCCAGGCAAGGAGACAGAAGTGGTCCTGCAGCAAAAAGGGATGTGAGCAGCCATGTTTGGACTAGTGGCAAGGTAATATGTGGATATGTAGTGTGGTTTGGCTTGAATTGCTTGCGTCTGGATCTCCTTGGCTCTGAAAGCATCTTTCTAGACTGTATCTGCTGGTTACATTATCCATGTGGTGGGTGTATAGTCCTCCTTGATATGAGGAGTTTGCACTTGCTAGAGAAAGGTGAACAAATGTGAAGAGAAGCATAGGAGCTCTTCTTCTTTTGTGTTCAGTAAACTCAATTGAGCTTACTTCTGAGAAGGATTATGCTCTGCTGTCTAGGCATTCATACAAAGTTAACCAGAATTAACCTGAACTTCACATTGACTATCCATTTGATATTGCTAGTATATTAAATGTCTGAGTTGTGGATTGTGGTGTAGTGGCTAAAGTGTTGGACAGAGATTTGGCAGATCATGGTTCTAGTTCCCACTCAGCTATGGAAGCTCACTGGGTGATTTTGGGCCAGTCACAGACTCTCAGCCCAGCCTACCTCACAGGGTTGTTGTTGTGAGGATAAAATGGAGAAGAAGGGGATTATGTACACTGCTTTAGGTTCCTTGGAGGAAAAATAGCAGGATATAAATGGAATAAATAAAATGTAAACTGTGTAATCTTGTAACTTGTAGTTAGATATTTTGATAGAGGTATAGTTAATACAAGTTTCTACTAAACCCTAACTGAGGCCATATTGTGGGTGCTTATCACCAGTTCTCCCAATAGTGCGTGACACATAAAAATCTGCAAAAGGCTATTTCTGGAGCAAAACCTTTAGCTTATATTACATCTCAAGTGTTACAATGTTTTAAAGAGAGACACTCTTCCTTTCTTAATATTAATTAAATCACACTGAATAGGCTGAGAAAAGATTCCTACAGTGGCTCAATCATTCTTTCTCTCTTCTTTCTCCACCCTTACCTGGGAATAAGTCCTATTACACTCAGTGAGCTTCCTTCTGGTTAGGCCACAATCCTATGCATGTTGGCCGTGGAATGCTGGGAGTTCTAGGATTTGTTTTCTGGCTAGAGGATTGCACCTGTTGTGTACCTTTCTAATCTTTCCTTACCACATATTTCCCATTTTCTGTTTAGTCTAGCACTGGTGTACTCCCTCCTAACCACAGTGTTCTTTAGCTATTTTTTTCTAATCTAGGACCTGTTTTCTTCAGGAAAATGGAAAACAATAGATTTTCTTTTCTGTTGATCAACCACAAAGAAATTTGTACAGCAACTAAAATATATGTTAATTTCAGATACATTGGATGTTTCACTTGTTCTTTATTTCAGTGATTCTAACATTAACATATTACTTAGAACAGGTTTGTCATAATTATGAGCTGTAGAATCAGACATGTGACCAAGGCCATGTTCAGGTGGGCACCCCCCCTTGGGGGCTGGACATGTTGGTGAGCACACCCCCTTGGGGGCTGAGCATGTTGATAGGCACACCCCCTTGGGGGCTGGGCATGTTGGTGGGCACACCCCCTTGAGGGCAGCCATGTTGTCCTCCTTTTTGGTTTTCAAAATATGGTCACCCTAGTAGTGGGTCACTCCCCCTGCAAACATGAGAATACCGCCACCACCCGCTGGACTTATCTTTGCTGTCTGTCCTCCATTAGAACCGAGATTTAAAAGAAAGATGAGGGCTCTGTAGTTTTCATAGATCTACAGCTGTAAACTATGGCAGCCATAAAGGGCTGGTTTCATAGTTTGCGATAGTAGATCTATGAAAATGAGAGAGCCCCCATGTTTTAAATTGTGGCTCTAATGGAGGAGGATAGACAGCAAAGGTAAGTCCCATAGCTGGCGGCAGCTCCAGGTTTGGGGGTGAGCGGGAAGGGAGGGAAGGATGGGGCAAGTGAGTCTTCTCCCAAAAGCGGTCTATGACCCCCTTGGCAAAAGTGAAGTACAAGCTGAAGGGGAAGGATTGCAATTTGAGATTGATAAACAAATGGTCAAGGAACACCTACTTTCTTTGAATGAGTTCAAATCTCCAGGGCCCAATTAACTGCATTTTAGAGTAATAAAGGAGCTAGCAGAAGAACTCTCAGAACCACTGCCTAGTATCTTTATGAAACCATGGAAGATGGGTGAAATGCTGGATGACTGGAGGAGGGCTAATGTTGTCTAGGCTGACCATATGAAAAGGAGGACAGGACTCATGTAACTTTAACAATTGTAGAGAAAAGGGAATTTCAGCCAGTGTCATTTGTATGCATTTAGTTCCTGGTGAAATTCCCTCTTCATCACAACAGTTAAAGTTGCAGGCACTATACTAGAGTGACAGATACAAAAGAAGGCAGGCCCCCTGCAACTTTAACTGTTGTGATGAAGAGGGAATTTCACCAGGAACTAATTGCATACAAATGACACTGGCTGAAATTCCCTTTTCTCTACAACTGTTAAAGTTACATGAGCCCTGTCCTCCTTTTCATATGGTCAGCCTAATGTTGTCCCTATCTTCAAAAAGGGCAAAAAGGAGGAACCTGGAACTACAGACCAATTAGTCTGACAGCAATCCCAGGGAAAATTTTGGAGCAGATCATGAAGAAGTCAATCTGTAAGCATCTTGAAAACAATGCAGTAATTACTAGAAGCCAGCATGGATTTGTCAAGAACAAAACCTGCCAGACTAATCCGATCTCATTCTTTGATTGGGTAACCACCCCTTATGTACTATGGGAATGCTGTGAACATAATATATCTTGACTTCAGCAAAGCTTTTGACAAAGTACCACATGACATTCTGATCAGCAAACTAGCTAAAAGTGGGCTAGATGGAACAACTGTTAGGTGGATCCACAGTTGGCTACAGAATCGGACTCAAAAAGTGCTTATCAATGGTACCTTCTCAAACTGGGCAGAGGTAATGAGCGGGGTACTGCAGGGTTCAGTCCTGGGCCCAGTGCTCTTCAACATTTTTATTAATGATTTGGACGAGGAGGTGCAGGGAAAACTTATCAAATTTGCAGATGACACAACATTGGGTGGGTTAGCTAATACCCTGGAAGACAGAAACAAACTTCAAAGTGATCTTGATAGGCTGGAGCGCTGGGCTGAAAACGACAGAATGAAATTTAATAGGGATAAATGCCAAGTTCTACACCTGAGGGAAACCAAATGCACAGTTACAAGATGGGGGATACATGGCTCAGCAATACTACAAGCGAGAAGGATCTTGGAATTGTTGTAGATCTCAAATTGAATATGAGCCAACAGTGTGATGTGGCTGGAAAAAAGCAAATGCTATTTTGGGCTTCCAAATTGTGTGAGGTACTGGTTCCCCTCTATTTGGCACTGGTTAGGCCTCATCTTGAATATTGTGTCCAGTTCTGGGCACCACACTTCAAGAAGGATGTAGACAAGTTGGAGGGGGTTCAGAGGAGGACAATGAGGAAGATCAGGGGTCTGGAAACAAACCCCTACAAGGAGAGACTGAAAGAACAGGGCATGTTTAACCTTGAGAAGAGAAGATTGAGGGGAGACATGATAGCACTTGAAAGGTTGTCACACAGAAGAGGGCCAGGATCTCTTCTCAATCATCCCAGAGTGCACGACATGGAATAATGGGCTCAAGTTACAGGAAGCCAGATTCCGGCTGGACATCAGGAAAAACTTCCTGACTCTTAGAGCAATACGACAATGGAAGCAATTACCTAGGGTGGTCGTGGGCTCTCCAATCCTAGAGGCCTTCAAAATGCAGCTGGACAGCCATCTGTCAGGTATGCTTTAAGGTGGATTCCTGTATTAAGCAGGTGGCTGGACTCAATGGCCTTAGGCCCCTTCCAACTCTACTAGTCTGTGATTCTATGACGACTCCTGGTTGGCCCTGCATCCAGCTTTCCAGGGAGCCTACTGATCATTAACCTGTGAAGACTCTGGAAGACAAAGTCCCAGTAAGGCTGCTGGATTTTAGCTTAATTTAGAGAAGCCCAAAGTTACTGTAGAAGCCTAACTAGCTGTAGATCCATCCCTAGGGAATGAATATGCACTATTTACTTCCCAGTTAATCAACCCAACATTTTTTTAAAGTTCTGGACATCCTACTACAATGATCATCATGTTTCCAGAAGACCGAAGAATGCTGTACAGCTTGTATTTATTTCAATGCTTCTTTCATCAATTCTTCACAATTTGCTGTTAACAGATAGCAAATCTTACAAGATATTCCTACAGGCTAAAAGCATAAACTAAATGCATACACATGTACATTCGCTGTTGTTCTTGTCCTTCTGTGTGTACTTTTCATGCTGTCAATGCTTTGGAACCAACTCCACCTTCCGTTACTCCAGAGGCAGGGGATATGAACAGTCCCATGTGTAGACTCTCCTGCCCCTGCCTTCCAGCAGACAGACCTTCTCCTTTACCAAAAATTAATCAGAAGTCTTCCCCCAGATCTGAAGCCGGTGCTTTTTAATCAAACCAATTTGCCACTAAAAATGTGGCCAGCTGGAAGAAGGCTAGTAATTAATAGGGATGTGCACTGGATCGGATCCGAATCCGATCCAGGGGGAAATCGGATAAAATTAGCCGATTTATCCGATTTCCGATTTCACCGCTGGATCGGCCGATCCAATCTGATCCGATCTGGAAAGGTTCAGCGGATGGATCAGCGGATCGGCGGGCGCCCACTGATGGAAGCGGACAATGGAGGCAGGGGGTGGAGGACGGGAGCAGACGGCCAGGAAAGGTAAGCAGGGGGGAGGGGGCCCGCGGCGCGCTTACCTTTCCTGGCCGTCCGCTCCCATCCGCCATTGGCCGCTACTGCGAGCAGGCTTCGCGTCCTGCTCCTAGGTAGCGCGCCAGGTGATGACATCACCTAGCTTGCTACTCAGGAGCAGGCCGCGAAGCCCGCTCGCAGTAGCGGCCAGCGGCGGATGGGAACGGATGTCCCCCGAAGGTAAGCAGGGGGGGAGGGGGGAGGGGGGCCCGTGCGCACGCCGCTTACCTTCGGGGGACATCCACTCCCGTCCACTGCTGGCCGTTACTGCAAGCAGGCTTTTGGCCTGCTCCTAGATAACGCGCCAGGTGATGACATTACCTGGCGCGCTACTCAGGAGCAGGCCGCGAAGCCCGCTCGCAGTAGCGGCCAGCGGCGGACGGGAGCGGACGTCCCCCAAAGGTAAGCAGGGAGGGGGGAGGGGGCCCTGCGCGCATGCCGCTTACCTTCAGGGGACGTCCGCTCCCGTCCGCCACTGGCCGCTACTGCCCCCCTTCACCCACCCGCCGCCATTTTTTCCTCATAGACTTGCATTTGGGGGAAAGCTTTCTTTCCCCCAATGCAAGTCTATGGGGGGGGGGGGGGAATGGCGGCCGATCCAAAAATCGGAAGTTCCGATTTTTGGATCGGGATCGGACCCGATCCAGTCTGGGGGGGGCTCTGGTTTTGTCCGATCCGATCCAGGACAAAATTGGAGGTCCCGATCCTGGTCCCGATCCGATCCGGGGGGTCCGTGCACACCCCTAGTAATTACCAAATGCCACAGTGGGTGAATAAACCAAGCTTCCTCTAGCTGGCGCCCTCCAGTTATGTTGTACTACAACTACCAGAATCCCCCTGCCAATAAATCTGGAGACCAGGGATAGCTGTTTACATTATCTGACAGCAGCTGTCCATGGTTTCAGCCAGGAGTCTTTTCCAGCCTCTCAGCTATTTATGGACTGAAAAATCTCCAATTCAAAAATCATAAACTCACTATTTTTCCAGCCTGTCCTGGCCTGTATGATGACACTCATCTACTTCACAGGGTTGTTGGAAGCATCGTTGAGAAATGCATGTGAAGTGCTTTGGATACTGTAAAGCACTATATAAATGCTATGTTTAAACAAAGAGATGGAATGCTTGCTTCACTAAATTTCTTCCTGGCTGGTCGTTCTCAGGCAGAAGAATTGCCCCCCCCCCCCCGATATATGTGATATGTCTTTAAGATATATCCACTCCCCCGCCCCAAATCACTCTGGCTATAGGTCAGTCAGCCATGTTCTCCAGGCCAGAGGTCCATTCCATTACCAGAAGCCCCTGCCAATCACCAGGAATGCTGGGAGTTGAAGTCCAAAAATCTGGATATCTACTTTCTGTCCATCCCTGATCTAGGCTGAGTTGTAACTGGAATAAAAGTTGCTGTTCTGTTAAGACTTTGGTGCATCTGCCCGATTCCTGGAAGCTGAATCACATAAGTATGTGTGCGCCCCCAAACCCAGCTATGAACATGGACATTAGAAAGAGAGGCTGGCCAAGTGAAACATGGAAGGGGCGGTACAGTCAGCAGTTTCAGCTGACAAACCAAAAGGTGTACAAAGACATCATCAGTGCAACTTGCTCATAATACTTGAATTTGGGGTCATCTACACTGATCAGCAAGGGGTTTCAGAGTCAGGACAGACAATAAGAACATCTTTCTTCACATAATCTTATTAATTCATGGAATTCACTGCAACATAGGGTGGGCGCTGATCCATTGACAAAGAAAAAGACAAAAGAGGAGTGTGATTTGCATAATATTTGCATGTTAATTTATATGTATAGATGAAAATTCAGAAACCCTTACTATAATTTAACTGGAAATACAATGCATCTCACCATAGTAGGGAAAATTGCAATCAGGGGGCTGTCTATAAGTGGGGAAAGCCCTACGGTAGATGTGGATCTGAGCTGCGTTGGTTAGACGACACAGACACAGCTTCGCAGCCACCATGGGGCTTTCCTGCAATGCTGCAGCTTGAAAAAGTTGGAGCAATGTTGATACTTGGTGGAAGGCAACTGGCAATTGGTCGCCTTCCACCAGGAAGAGGGCAGGACGGCTCTGGTACCTGGATGGCCACCCAGAAACCTTGCGCTCTCTCCTCGGCATTGGGATTACCCGACACTGCTCCAGGAGAGGGAAAGTGCAGGTTTGAGAAAGAGGCAGTGCCAACCCGGCACTGTGAAGACAGCCCCCAGGTGACCGGTGTGCCTGCTCAGTCTTCTGTCCAAATGCTAACTCTTGATCAACACCTTCAGTGCTCCTGCTGTTCTCCCTTCTTATGGTTCTTTATATTTGAATTAGACTTGGACAGGACAGCTCTTAAAATAGAGGACTATCCTCTGTAAAGTAGGATCGATGACCACTTACTGCTACCAGATGCGATGGCCACTAGTTTAGACAACTTTCATAAAGGATTATTAGACAACTTCATGGAGGATAGGCCTATCACTGCCATTAGTTATGACAAGTGATCAATGGAACCTCTGTATTCAGGAGCCTTCATGCCTGACTTGCAAGCTCTCCCAAGGCATCTGGCTCTTAAAAGCAGATTAGTGGTAAAGTGATCTAGCAAGGCTATTTTTCTGTCCAAAATCTAGCCACAATTCATGGATCATTCAGAATGGATGGTCAGACATGCCATCTGGGACTCCCTGGCCTATGAATGTTCTGACACATATTCTGCAATGTGCCTTATACACGTGTATATTTGTACATGCATAAGTACCTGTGCCCATGATCAGGAACCCTGCAGAGATAAGGACCAGATCTACACCAAGCAGGATATAGCACTATGAAAGTGGTATGAAAGCAGTATATAAGAGGCAGGAGCCACACCAAGCAGGATATAGCAGTATGAAAGCAGTATGAAAGCGTTATATGGTATGTGTCAATGGGCCCCAACAGTTGTCAGTGCACTTCAATACCGCTATAAAGCAGTAGTGTGGCTCCTGCCTCTTATATACTGCTTTCGTAGTGCTATGTCCTGCTTGGTGTGGATTAGGCCAAGGGTGATGGATGGGATGGAACATGTGGCACACACCCTACATGGGGTTCTTGATCATTTCTTGAACAAGTGGAATCCCCAGCTGCACTAGAGGCCTTTTTTATAGCATGTCATAGGTCTGTGACATAGGAACATAGGAAGTTGCCTTATACTTCGTCCATCTAGCCCAGTATTGTTGACACGGACTGGCAGCTTTACTCTCCAAAGTTTCCGGCAGGAGTTTTTCCAGCCCTACCTGGAGATGTAAGGGATCGAACCTGGGACCTCGGGCACACAATGCATGTGCTCTACCACCGAGCTACAGCTCTTCCCTGACAACATTGACCGTACTGCTTGGCTGCAAGCCATGACCCTGAAAGAAAAGGGGTGCAAAATTGCAGTGAAGAGTAATGGACAAAGGCCTTCTGAATCAAAGTATTCTCTGTCTCATTCATGTGCAGAAGCATATGTATGTATGTAGGCTCACTGAAATCGGCTAGTAAGACACAAAGCAGCACTACTCCAGCATATTTGACACCGCCTAAGAAGAAAGAAGTCGAATTCTGCTCTGACCTAACGGTTGCATTACACCTCTGAAAAAGGGCTCCTTCCTTCTTAGGCCATCCCAACCGTGGACCAGCTAGAAGCAGATGCTTTGTCCTTGAGCGTTATTGGGCCACTCGCATTTGGGCCGATGCCATGGACTCCATCCATAAAGGACCCCAACAGGGCTTTGCTCGTTTTAGCACCAAGCTCCCAGTCGGTGAGACCAGCACGGTGCCTCTGTCCTGATCCTCGCAAATGAAATTAGGAAAATGGGCTGCCTCCCTTGCATCTGCTTCTGCGCTGCACGAAATGGCATTACACAGAGGGTTCACTGGCTGGGGAAAGTTGCAAATTTAATTTTCTAGTTGAATTAGCTGTGCCAATCTGGCAGTAATTCTTTCCCCCTTTTCTTTTTTTAAAGTCCCTAAAACCATAATAACCCATTTTTAAAAATAGAATCTGAAAACAACAACTGAACTCCAGCTACAGGATCAAAGAGAAGTAGGTGCTGGCCCCAAAAGGGAAGAATTTCAATGGATGTTCTTTTTTTTTTTTTAACGAGTATTCCCAGATTTTAATGAAGCTTTAGGCCCCCTCCACAAGAATTCGCTTTTGCGCCCGGTTAGGCGATTGGGCGCACTATCCCTGAAGCGCCTTTACGCCGAATACCTCTGCACGAGAGGCGGCGCTCCCCTCCCCTTCCCTCTGGCAGGCTGTGTCAAGTGTTGGAGAAAAGTGGGAGGCAGCTGTCGAGTTGGGTCCCAGAGGGCGGCGGAGCTGCGAGAGTTCCAGGGAGAGCTGAGCCGCCTCCTCCTCCAAGCCAGGCCGGGCGAGGCTGTGGCGGCAGCGGCAGCGGCAGCAGCGCCTCTCTCCCCTGCGCTTTCTTCCCAGCTAGCTGCCTCCTGGCGTCTGCCGCCTTCGCCGAGGAGAGCGGTCGCTTGCCGAGCGAGCGAGAGGAGCAGATGTGCCAGACGGGCACGAGCCGGTGGGGCTGAGCTTCCCCCGAGGGCGGCGCCGACTGCCCTCCAATGTGGCCGGAGCCCCCTGCAGGGAACTTCGAGGCTGGCTCCGGAGGCTGGGATCGGGCTGCGCGACGCTTCTCACCTCGCCGGCTTCATGTTCCCGGCAGCCAGGCGCTAGCTCCCTCCGCCGGAGCCCCGGGGTTGCTGAAGTCAGGTCGGGGCATGGAGCGATCGGAAAGGGGGTGAGGAAGGAAATCTGCTCTCCCCCTTCTCGCCTCGCCAGCTTCAAATCATGCCCCGGGGTTGCTGAAGTTCAGGTTGCAGCCGGGGGAGGGCTTTTGACAGCGGCGGCAGCAGTCAAAATGCGCTTTAATGGATGGAGCAAAATAAAAGTCGCTAATTAACGCGCATTCGATAATGCGCATAATCCGGGAGATAACGCGCCTCTGCGCCCGTTTTGCACTCCGCTGGTGTGAAGGTAAATTTTTTAATGAGCCTTCAAGGCTCATTAAACGTCTCGTGTGGAGGAGGCCTCAGTCTGTCCTTAGCCTCTGAAGAAAAACATTTTTCTCATTACTGGGAGAGGTAAGAGCTAGAGATGTGGTGATCCCTGTCCAAATGACTGTGTGACAAATGGGTAATTTCAGGAAGGATTTTATGAAGACAGTATTCTGTTAACTAGGTTGGATTTTTTTTAAAAAAAAATGAGATTGGAGTAAACAGGGCAAAATCTTTTGCGAAGTTTCATTCATGCATCTGAACTCTGGTACCTCCCATAGTACTGGGCTGGTTCACACTTGCATATTTCTTCTCATGTACTTGACGCTGTACAACTGAATGTGTCAATGACTGCACAAGAAAACATTGTGGCTGAAGTGGTGTAGATTTGACGTACAGTAGGAGTGACAGCAGTAGGTATTCAATTCATCCATACATGAGCTGAGATTTAAGCCTGTGTCCCACCTGTCCAAGCCAAATGCTTTCGCCACCGGTTGACCTGCCCTAGATCACTTAAACTAGGGATGCACAACTTTTTTAAACCCTGAAGGCCACATGCAGTGTTAACTAGGGGAGCAGGGGCCTCACAGAGACAAACATGTGCACATGGGCAATTGGTTGCATCAGGGTCATTGGGGGAAGGGGAAGGCTAAAGCCTGCCCCCCTCCCACCACAACCCCAATTGGGATAGCAGCCCCAAGAGCATCAATCTTTTCAGCCGATCAGCTGAGCTGCAAAGGAAAGTGTGTGGAGCACCTTCAGTCTCGGTGGGACACACAGAGAGCAACGGAGGTTATGCTTTCCTGTCCAGTGTTGTAGTGGTACGTTTTGAATTGCAGGCGCTCATCATGACAGTCCCCCTAGCCACGCCCCCAAGGAGAGTCCAAGCATTCAGGCAGCTGTGTTGATCCATAGCAACAAAGCAGTCCTAGCAGTTTTCATTTCCACCAGCAGCAGGTCTTTTGTAAAGCTAATGAGTGTTAATTGCCCTTTCAAGACTCAGAGCCTATCTACACACGCAGGATAAAACACTTTGAAAACGTTTTGAAAACTGTAGATGGCATGTGTCCTGGGCCCCAACAGTAGGCTGACCATATGAAAAGGAGGACAGGGCTCATGTATCTTTAACAGTTGAAGAGAAAAGAGAATTTCAGCCAGTGTCATCTGTATGCAATTAGTACCTGGTGAAATCACCTCTTCATCAAAGCAATTAAAGTTGCATGCACTATACTAGAGTGACCATATACAAAAGAGGGCAGGGCTCCTGCAGCTTTAACTGTTGTAATGAAGAGGGAATTTCACCAGGTACGAATTGCATACAAATGACACCAGCTGAATTTCCCTCTTCTCTACAACTGTTAAAGTTACATGAGCCCTGTCCTCCTTTTCATATGGTCAGCCTACCCAACAGCTACAGTGGGGATTGTAGCTAAGCTCGGAGAGAACGCTGAGAGCCGGTGTGGTGTAGTGGCTAGAGTGTTGGGCTGCGAGTCAGGAGATCTGTGTTTTGACCCCACTTGGCTATGGAAACTCATTGGGTGACTTTGGGCCAGTCACAGACTCTCAGCCCAGCCTACCTCACAGGGTTGTTGTTGTGAGGGTAAAATGTCAAAAAGGAGGAGTATGTACACCACCTTGGGTTCCTTAAGGAGGAAAAAAGGCAGGATATAAATGTAATAGAATCATAGAATAGTAGAGTTGGAAGGGGCCTATAAGGCCATTGAGTCCAACCCCCTGCTCAATGCAGGAATCCACCTTAAAGCATACTTGACAGATGGCTGTCCAACTGCCTCTTGAATGCCTCTAGTGTGGGAGAGTCCATGACTTCCCTAGGTAATTGGTTCCATTGTCATACTGCTGTAACAGTCAGGAAGTTTTTCCTGATGTCCAGGTGGAATCTGCCTTCCTGTAACTTGAGCCTATTATTTCTGCACTCTGGGTGTGCAGGAATAATAGTCCTGCACTCTGGGATGATTGAGAAGAGATCCTGGCCCTCCTCTGTGTTTGAAGCATGCTATTATGTTTCCCCTCAGTCTTCTCTTCTCCAGGCTAAACATGCCCAGTTCTTTTAGTCTCTCCTCATAGGGCTTTGTTTCCAGACCCCTGATCATCCTCGTTGCCCTCCTCTGAAACCTTTACACCTTGTTTGCATCCTTCTTGAAGTGTGGTGCCCAGAACTGGACACAATACTCAAGATGAGGCCTAACCAGTGCCAAATAGAGGGGAACCAGTACCTTGTGTGATTAAATAAACAGGGACATCTGAGGGAGATGAATGAAGAATTCAGTGTCCCCGCTAATAAGAAAGTGCCAGCACTGAACTCCCATGAGCCCTAGCTAGGCTGACCATCTGAAAAGGAGGATAGGGCTCATGTAACTTTAACAGTTGTAGAGAAAAGGGAATTTCAGCTGGTGCCATTTGTATGCAATTAGTTCCTGGTAAAATTCCCTCTTCATCACAACAGTTAAAGTTGCAGGGGCCCTGCCTTCTTTTGTATATGGTCACTCTAGTATAGTGCCTGCAACTTTAACTGTTGCGATGAAGAGGGAATTTCACCAGGAACTAACTGCATACAAATGACAACGGCTGAAATTCCCTTTTCTCTACAACTGTTAAAGTTATATGAGCCCTGTCCTCCTTTTCAGATGGTCAGCCTAGCCCTAGCTCCACTATACCACTGCTCCTGTCTTAAACTTATGCTAGGCATGAAAAATAAAACAAACCTGAGCTCAGAACTTCTCACCCCATACCAATCTTTCTTCCTTCCCCACTCAAGGCAGTCATTTACCTGATACTGCATTTTAAGCTCAGCTCATCAATTGTGAAGAATAATGAGGTGAGGGATGAGGAAGATCCTCAAGGGTCACTATAAACTGAGGATGAGGTCTGCCATCCCTGCAACTGTTTAGCTCAGGCTTCCCCACCTCCCCTCCTCCTGGCTGATGGGTTTTGCAGTCCAACATATCTAGAAAAGCTCCAGGGTGGGAAAGGCAAGTTTAACCAGTATGAAGTTTCTCCAGTTCCTTTCTAGTACAGAAGCAAGACCATAAGATAAAGAGCTTTCCTACACAAGGCATTTATTGTGCACTTGTGATTCCTTACTCCAATTCTTTAGACAACATTGTGATCCTCCAGTTTCACTTCTTTTAAAAACAAAAACTGGAAAGTGCTCTTAGAGTGGAGAAAATGGCATATTATTTCTGATAGTGAAAGCAAAGGTGTTTTCCTACTTGTGTATTTGCTCTATTTCCCTATGCCACAGTGCCACCTAGAGATTATGTAGCAAAAAAGCAGGAAAGGAAAAGCTCTTTGTGTAGAGGTCGGATTTCAATTCTGTGACGAAACTGAAAGTCATCAAACAGGTGAAAGTTGGTATCATTGGGTTTTATACATAACAGAAATTAAGAAGGCAGTTTCTGGACTGAACTGACAGACAGACACGGGCTGTCTGTCAGTTCAGGAATAGGAAAAGGTGGCTGCGGTGGCAGTACTTTAGTATAGCATTAGATAAGGAGCACTTCTTTTCTCCATTTAGGAATATATAATAAACAAAGCAAAATGCTCAGCAGATGAGAGTTTGGCTAATCAGACTGGATCAAGTCATTATTAGCGAAACAAGAAAATTGCTAATCTGCAGCCAATTGTCATATACCTTGCAGAATTAGGTCTGGAACACACCAGCCATTCATATTCATAGCAAGTGCATACTCCTATCTATGAAAAAGGTACATTTGGAAGGTGTCTGAAGTTGCATGACAGCTGTAATGAGCCAGATAGCAGAAATCCCAACACTGAATGAAAAAGAAACGGTGCCTGTTCAGCATTTCCCTACCTTGTCCACAAAATACAGAGATCTGCATATACTACAATGCATGGAGTCACTTCACTGCCTGAGTTGATTGTCATAATGAAAATCTGAGTAGAAGAATTAAGTTGCCTCGACTGACCCTCTGCAACTAAAATAAACACACAGTCCGTCTTGTTAGGCTTCTCCAGTGTGTGTGTAAAAAGACAGGTTGTACAGACACAACACCACTTGTATAAACCTTCCTAGGAAGGATTAGCAGACTTTATGCTTTCCCTTTGAAGTGACACACTGTAATATTATTATAATACCTACTACAAGAGGATACAATTAGGATGAGAAATTAGCAGGCGAGAAGCCAATCAGCTTTTATTTGTTTGTTTATTATATATGTAGTGCTGTCATGTAGACAGCATCGGTGTTTCTTTACATATAGGTTTTTGTGCTGCCACAAGGAAGGGAGGCTTTAATTACCAATTTCCTTCCCCGCCCCCATGGCCTGTTTTTCTTTAAATTAAAAAAATGCAATGAAGCTAGTAATTCAACCTTAATTATTAGGAGCTCCCCTTCCTAACATTGGGGCAAGTAAATGGCTATTCCCTTAGTTGTGATAAATAGGAAATCATCAAAAGGGAAAGTCCTGAAAACAAACTTTTCATGAGGCCTGATTAGACAGGGTTCCTCTGAGTGTAGGATCTTTCTATGCGTACAGACGTACATGCGGAAAACTCATTCTTACAGGCGGGATGGGGCAGTGGACAGGCATCTAAACGTAACAATTAGCATATGCAAATGTCATCCAAATCCAGGGCCAGCCCTCCCATGAGTCAGGTTGAATCCCTCCTCTCAGGCGGTGAAGGAGGAGAAGCAGGAAACTGCACACTCCTCACCCCACCCCTGCCAGGACGACCTGACAATGGCTGAATTCGGACGACACAAGAAGCAACTTGGAGGGGGGGGGGGAAGGGAAACAATCGTAAGTTGTATAGACTATCGTGTCGTCCGAATGCTGCCATAGTCAACTCAGCACTGATCCTAATCCACACCACAGTTGATTATTTATTACCATGTTGTGTGGAGAGTACCCCCTAGATGAACAACTGTAAAGTTGATTATTACCCTACCATTGACTATCGTGTTGTCCGAATTCAGCCATTGTTTCGAGTGGGTGCTCCATAGAGCCTCGCCAGCTGCTCTCGCCTGTCCTCTGTTTTGCTCTGAGTCTGAGACAATCCTAAGAGCAAACAGAGGAGAGGTTGCTGGCAAGGGCAGGGGGGCACATGTGGCAAGGACTGGGGGGGGGGGGGCAAGCAATGGCATGCTCTCCTGACCCAGGTGGTGGGAGAGTTTGCTCTGACACTATGCTAATCACTACCCTCTTTGGCCTTCTTTTTTCGTGACGCATTTCCTCTTTTCTTTTTTTTTGCCAATTCTTAAGTGGTCACCCTATCTGTGAGCAACTCCCCCCGAATGCACTTCATCCCGTATATGATGGCCCATCATCATTTTGATATAATTTATGGATTTGCGGCCTCTCTGGGACTGCAATAATAGTGGGGTTGCCAGGCACAATGCCTGTGTTAAGTCTCAGATTGTGGCGGTCCAGTATAAATTATGAGTTGTCCCCAAAACATCGGTCATGATCATAAACACTTCATTGCATTCATCTTGCTTGTCCTCTCCATAGCCCTGTATCCCTGTTCTCATTGTACACAGGAAGGACGGACATAGAGAGTTTGTGTCTTCTTACCCAGGGTCACTGACAAGTCTGTGGTTGAGGTACGAGTTGAACTGAAACCTTCCCTCTCCAAAACCAAGGCTATAAACATACAGTCTCATATTTTGGAGAACATAAAACTTGACCATCGCAACAACCCCTCGAACAAGACAAGTGCTTCTGAGACCTAATTTAAATGCTTTGTGATCAGCAAGTCACACCTCCAAGCCAGAACTGACTACACTAAAGCACAGGGTACGAGAAATAATCGCAGGCATCTATGTAACTACAAGGCAATACTAATGGAAGTGCCAGGCAGAAAACAACTGCAAGGAAGGCACTATTAAAGGTGGCTCAGCTGCTTCTAAATTTAGCTTCACTTCTAATGACTGACAAGGCTTTGGACTAATCTTATATGAGCACAAAATCCACTAAAGCAAAAGGCCTCAGACTTGAGTTGCTCTCTCACCTTCCATAGGCTGTGTGCCTTGCCAAGCCTGTTAGTCTGGCTTTGTTAGTGAGATAATTTCTGGTCCACCCTTTAATATAAAAATCCCAGGGCAGCATGCGATCAATCATAACGTTAGAACCAAACAGCATAAAAACAAAAGCAAAGATAAAGGCTGAGAAACAGTGGCCATAACATGAATAAAATCCAGCAGAGTCAGACCATAACATTAAAATCAGTTACACCTGGTGGTAAAATGTATGGAGATGTTTTTAAAAAGCCTTTGCTTGGCACCAAAAATACAGCTCAGGTGGCATCAGGTAAGTTTCTCAAAAGATCGCATTCTATAGATGTGACTCGATGATGATGATGATGATGATGGTCCCAAAGGCCCTCTTCTCTGGTCCGTCTGGTGTCCACCTAATCTCAGGTGATGTAGAAGAGGCCGCATGATGGATGGAGGGTTCAGGCATGCTCATGTGGAATACGGTGGTCCCTTGAGTAGCCTGGAAATTTAGGGCTTTATAAGTAATCATCAGCTCTTCAAATTATGACCAGAAATGGACTGGCAGACAGTGTAAGTACCAGCGAGACGTGTGCTCCAGAGCTGGTCCCAGCCCAGCAATTGTGTTTTCTACTAACTAACATTTCTGAGATATCTTCAAAGACAGCCCCACATATAGCAAATTGCAGTAATTCAGTTGAGAGGTTACCAGTGCATAGATAACTGTAGACAGTCTATCTCTATCCAGGAAGGAGGGGGGGGGGGGGTAACAGCTGTCACACCAGCCAAAGCTGGCAAAAGGCATGGAGTGACTCTTGGGTATCCAGTGACCATACTGGATTTATCAGTATCCTCAGGCTGTGAACCTGATCACAACTCCATCCAGAACAGGTTGATCACCACCTCCCCGTGTACATAGACCAACTCCCAAAAGAACCTTCATCTTGTTGAGATTAAGCTTCAGTATATTGGTCCTCATTTATAGCTATGTACCGAAATTGGACATGGTTGCTGTTCAGCATTGCATCATCATTTCATATTGCTAAAAACACCAAAAATATACTAGCATTTTTTTTAAAAAAATCAACATTGCCCTATCCTGTCTGAAGGCTTATAGCATTTAAAACAGCTGACCAGCAAACAAACAGGAGCTAGTGCTGCACGATGGATAAGAGACTGGGCTGTGAATTAAGAGTTTTCCGGTTCAGGTTTTTGACTCTGTCTTCACCACACAAGGTGGCCTTAGGCAAGCCAGTCTTTGGCAGCCTCAACTCCCCATCTGCGGTACAGAGACAATAATCCTGGCCTGCCTTATAGGGTTGTTGTATGGATGGCTGAAAGAGTGTTTTAGCATTCAAAAAGCCCAATACAAATACAAAAGAGTGGTATTGTTGCGCTCTCTCCACCTCACTGTGTGGTGAGATGTTCGGGAGCAGCACTACCCACATTTAGTTTTTCATCTGTTATTTGGGGTTTGGGGTTTTTTTTATTTTTAGAAAGATACACTTAGAGGTGTGGAGGCAACATGGACTGGGCATCAGAGGTTCATGTCCCACATCACAGCTCCAGAAAGAGGCACCGGGACTGCAAGATGCTCACAGCCCCCAGCTTCTGTCTGTGCCTTTTTTATACCTTCTCCCTCTCAGACAGACAGATGCACATTCCCTACATCAGCCCTCTCCCATAAGTATGGGGAGTGGGGTAGGATGGCTCTCCCCTTTGAACACTCAAAACAAGACCAAGTATTTCCTAACCGCTAGTTTCCATTGGGGAAACATCTACCAACCATCCTGGGTCGCTAACCGATAATCTGTCGAACAAAAGGAATGGCCACCAGTGGCCAGAACAGAATGAGAACTGGTTGAATATACACTTGACCACACATTCATTTTCATACCTGAATAGCTTATTGCATGAAAGCACTGCAAGATTCTTGTGCTCAGGGATGTCTGTTGCCAGGAAATCCATTCCTTTTCTGTTTGATGGAGTTCTGCGACATGCCAACTTGGTTGACTTTTGTGGGGCAGCCCACAGCTTTTTCCACAAACTCCAAACACTTTTTGCATATTTATTTATCTGTGGGGGGAAGATTTGTACAAATTTCTGCAACTGCATAATTTGCATGAATTGCAGCTGGAATTTGTGCAAATTTTAAAAACAGGGGAAATCTGCAAACTGGCCCGACTCACTACAGACCAAGTTTGGGTTCCACAGCAGAAAATGGACCAAAGTGGGGGAGGGGGGCGTGAACCAAGGAAAGCTGGTCGAGCTCCCCACCACCCTCAGACAGATTCCTCTAGTGTCTCTACTTGGACTGGAAGGTTCCCCCAAGCCTGCTGCTGCCTCCCTCTTATGGATGGATGGTGACATTTTGGCTTCATAAGGATCCACTCTCCTGGAATAAATCCAGTATGTGTGTGTGTGCATGTGTGTGTAAATGTACAAACAGACAACACACACACACACACACACACACATTTAGAATTAATAATATTTTGAATAGCAATATATAATACATTTCACCATAGTGGGGAACTCTGTGACCAGGTTCCCTGTGTGCCTGCTTAGTCTGCGGTCCAGGTGCTACCTGTAGGTGGGCAATTTCAAGGCCCCTGTTGCTCTTCCTCCTTGTGGTTCTTTGACCTTAAGCCAGACTTGGATAAGGCAGCCCATCAAATAGAGGACACTGTAAAATAGAGGAGTGTCATGTGAGAGCTCTTCAAATAGAGGACTGTCCTTAGTAAAGAAGGCCACCTGGCCACCCTGGCACTGGCCAATCATCTAAAGAGCACCAGATTGAGGAAAGCTGATATGTAGGATGCCCCATTAGGTTCAGTGGGGCTTACATAAAGCTAAGTGTGTGTCGGCTTTTAACCACGGTGCACAAGTGAAGTGCAATCTAACTTTTGCCCATCCCAGCTAAGAAAGAGAGAGACAAGGCACAGTGAGGTAGACTGACAGAGGTTGTTCCAACACAGAACTCCAGCTGGGTTCAAATTCAGCCAGAGCTGAGATTAATTCATGCTGGGGCTCAGACTCTCATTCAGATCTGTCAACTGTCACATGGCAGCAGCCATGCCGTCACGCTGAGGCAAGGGAGGGACAGAAGCAGGGCCACCACAAGGGCTCTGCTGAGACATCAGCCATGTTTGGCTCTTCCTCACCTCAGGTAGTTTCCATTCCAGCTGTCATCATAAGACCTGTGTGTAACTTAGAACTACATTGGTATTTCCTCTTCTCTACTACTTCTTTTCCCTCTTCTTCCATGTCTTTTAGACTTTAAATCTGGTAGGTACTGATCTTTATAAGCCACTCTGGGAGCATTTTTCAGCTGAAAAGTGGGGTAAAAATGCTTCAAAATAAAGACATGCTAAAAGGCATCTAGGTACATACAAAGTGCAATACCTTTTCCACTGGGTAACCCCAATGAGCCCTCCCACTTCTATGATTATGGAAAAGGACTTCTAGCCCATCTGAAGTCTAATTTAGAAATTAAACAAATTTTAGGAATGAAACACTGGGGAATTTTCCTCACAGGAGAAGAATTAGAACAGCCATGTTGGAGAAACTCTGGTTCATCTTTATCAAGGACTCAGAAGAAAACAAGAAATGTGGAGGGTGTTATTCCTTTCTACAAATTGTGTATGAGTTTCACGGATTCAATTAGAGTTCATCGTGGATTCAGTAAGATTTTTATTTACCTAGTGGAGTTCTTCCTCTTCTAGGCCTGGGCCAGAGAGGTCCAAGGCGGGCAGTAACTGCAGATTAGTCAAGGCATACGAACTGGCAGTAGACATACCACAGGACAATGAGAGCTCCAGGAAGAATATGGAGCCTGTGTTCAGTTATTAAAAGTTTAAATGAGAGGAATGTGTAAGGGTCCCCGCCGCCCCACTGCCCAATCCTCCTTCATAGCCTCTGTAATAATTAGAGCTAGTTTTTTCATTCACTGTTGACCTGTTTGTGCAAGTTTATTTCTCTCGTTCAATATTTGCTTTGCCGAAATTTGCCTGAAAGTGTCTGATTCTCTCACAGTGTAAGCCCTAAGCAATGTAGAAACAACTTGAAACCTGTTCACAAGCTGATTATTATGCAGATCAGCCAACATTATCCTTTCACTCATTACCTCAAATGCTTTCTGCCATCTGTTGGTAAGAAACCTGCATCTGGCAGATTACCCAATGATTAGGGCTCCTCTGGTAATTGGGGTAGGAGCTCCGGGAGACAGGCCTGGCAGCAAGCGCAAGGAAAATGACTGGCACAAAAAGAGATGGATCGTATATAGACTCTGTTAGACTATAAAGACATTACATCCAAATTTATGCCACTGAAGGATTCTTCCTGGAAATTATTAGGAACAAGATCACCTATATCAATATCTTAAAATGCAAGCCTTCCCTGCAGTGATCCCTGACTGGATAATTCAAGATGAGCAACGTGTTTCCCATGAAAAATATTCCTGCTCTTGTTGGTCAAGTCTACAAGTGTACACCCATTCAGAAATGGGTGGAAAGCATTATTAAAGATAAATCCATCAAGCTTATTATGGAAGTACAAATCTTGCTCAAGGAGAATCAACATAGCTTCTCAAAAGTCAAGTCCTGCCTCACTAATCTTTTAATGTTCCCTCACACCATTTATGGCACAATCCTCTGCCTAGCACTGGTGTCCTACCATGCAGTTTTTTTAGCACCAGGAAGTGGGCTTTTGATAAAATGGCAATATAATGAGCAAAACTCCCTTCCAGAATATTACACAACCGAACACCTCTCTCTCTCTCTCTCTCTCTCTCTCTCTTTACATTTCTATTTTAAGCTGTCTTTTTAAAAGTTGTGCTTGTGTGCGTGTGCACTTGTCTTTTTAAAAACCTCAAAGTTACATTTTTTAAAACCTTATTGGTTGGGCAGAGCAATCCTATGGAGGAGGGAGACTGAGAAACCAAGGTGGAGAAACCGCCTTTGCCTATGCTCTGCCTGTAGGTATGGTGATCACAGTTTTTCTTTTTTTAACCTTTTATGGGCATTTTAAAAAAAAACCCCACTCCTATTGCTCCTAATAGTTTTTCAGGACTGGCATAGTTTTGCCCCCTTTCTGGGGGCACGTCATGGGAATGGGAGGGCTTTGGATCCAGCACATCTAATGACTCCCCCAACATTCTTTTGCCCTTTCTTACATCCAGAAGAGTACCAGCTGACCTTCCTTGTCACCATCAGAGAGGGAGATCCCAAAAAAATCCTATGGCCACCAGGATACTCTGGTGGGTGCTGTTGCACTCATGTCCTGCTTGTGGGTCCCTGGTTGACAGCTGATTGGCCACTCTGTGAACAGAATTCTGAACTAGATGGACCCTTGGTCTGATCCAGCACAACTCTTCTTATATTCTTATGACATTTGATTGTGCCCTAGGTAAATATTTGCTTTATATCTCTTATTTCTGCACAGAAAGAAAAGGCAGGAGAAAAGGTAATCCATAACTAGCATCACTATATATTTACATACACACTACGTGTGTTTATATACACACAGAGACCGAATCCTGACAAGACAAAGACTCTATGGGTGGGTGGTTCCCAGGTATGGGAACTGGGGAGTTTACCAATTCTAGACGGTGTTGCAGTCCTCAGAAAGGACATGTATGTAGTTGGGGGATGCCCCTGGATTCATCGTTGTCATTAGAGGCTCGTGGCTTCTGTAGTAAGGAACACCTATTCCCAAAACCAGCTGGTATGTCTGCTACGCTCTTTCCTGAACAGGCATAGCCTGGCTCCTATAGTACAGACAGTGGTGTCCACACGTTTTAGATTACTGTAATGCACTTCATGTGGGGCTATCCTCATGCTTGGCCTGGAAGATGCAGCTAATGCAGAATGAATGCTGAATGCAGCATCTGGCTCTGCACATCTTACATTGGGGTTCAAGCAAAGGCACTTGAAGTCTATTAGCTACCCTGGCATATTCAAGGTATTGCTGCAGACATGTAAAGCTATGAGCATCTTGGGACCAGGGTACCTGGCAGGTCACCTGTCCCAGTACAGACCTATGATCATCGGAAGAGGCCTTGCTGATTATACCACAAACTGCAGATTATCATCTCACAGAAACCCAAAAGCGGACGTTCTCTGTGGGGGTGTGCACCTTATGGTATGTCCTCGCTCTAGGGACTTGGGCGGTACCAACTGTAGCAAGCTTTAGGCACCAATTCAAGACCCATCTCTTTACCCGGGCCTTCCCTGAGTGTGCTACCCAATTTGTCTGCAGTTATGGTGTTGTGTTGGTTTTAATGTATTTATTAATGTTTTATATAAATGTTCTAGCAATTATTATGTATTTTAATTGTATTTTACTATATAGGGTAATGTATTTTAATGCATTTAAGTTTTCTTGTAAACTGCTTAGAGATACTTTTTAAATGTGGTAAGTGATATATAAATCTATTAAATAATCAAATAATATGATTATTAGGGAGAACTAGACAAAATTGCCATAAACTGCTTTGATGATCCAGTGTTATGTTGAAGCTGTGTTTACCTATGGTAATTCATAATTTGTTAGTATTGTTTTGTAATGTTTTAAATCTTTGTAGTTTTGTATATACTTTTGATGTGTTTCTCATGGCCTTTGTTAGCACAATAAACTTTTGAGTGTGTAGGTGAATATGATTCTTAATATTTCTTAACTCCTGGTGCTGTGTATGACATTATGAAGTCCTATAATACTGTTGCCAGTGTAGACATGGGGACAGGGCTGACATCTAGTTCCTGTTCCTGTAGCTCTGTAGGTCTGGTACCTGTAGTATTTTTCTTGTTGCTGAGTAGTTGTTTTAGGTTGGGGAGGTGAACCAGATGGGTCTGAGCAGGGCTTGCTACCATGATCCCACTCTTCCCCCCACCCCCAGCCCACATTCACACACATGCTCACTCTAAGCACCATCATCGATATGAGCAGGCTTACCATGATCTGCAACCAAGAAAGACTCATCTCACTTTGGCCATACACACCCTAAAATGGAAAAATTCAGTTCAATGTAAATAAGTGTAAAATGATGCACACTGGTACCAAAAAAAAACCAACCCCACCCTCCTGTCTTTACATATATGGTGATGGGGTCTGAGCTGGGGTGAGTGACCAGGAAAGGGATCTTGGGGTTGTGGTGGACAGCTCAATGAAAATGTCGGCCCAGTGGGTTTTCTTTTTCCCCTTTTTCTCTAAAATTGTATTAGCCAAGCCTTTTGTAACAGCCTATTATGTCCCAATTGTTAGGGGACTGTTCTTTATTGTTATATATGAAATAAAATATATATATATTTTAAAAGTAGGTGGCTGCTGTACAAAAGGCAAATTCCATCTTGGGGATCATTGGGAAAGGAATTGAAAATAAATCTGCCAATGTCCTAATGCCCTTATCTGTGTACAGTTCTCACATCTCAAAAAAAAAAGGATACTGCAGAGCCAGGAATGGTGGAGAAAAGGGCAACCAAAATGATTGAAGGGCTGGAGCAATTCTCCTATGAGGCTACCTCCACAAGAGAGGTTTAATGCTCTTTGAAGGCTCATTATAAATTTTACCTCCACACCAGCGGAGCGCAAAACGGGCGTAGAGGCGCGTTATCTCCCGGATTATGCGCATTATCGAATGCGCGTTAAATAGCTACTTTTATTTTGCTCCGGCCGTTAAAGCGCATTTTCGCCGTGTGAACAAGCGATTATGCGCATTAACTTCTTGTAAAGCGCTTTTTGGACATCAATTAATGCGCTTCGCCGCCTCTCGCCGCCTCCCGTGCAGAGGGATTAGGAGTAAATGCGCCTCCGCGATAATGCGCATAATCGCCGAACCGGGCGCAAAAGCGCATCCTTGTGGAGGGGGCCTGAGAAAGGGTTACAGCACTAGGGACTGTGGAGCTTAGAAAAAAGGCAAGTAAGAGGGGACATGATAGAGATCTATAAGCTGAATGGGAGGAGATTCAGGAGAGATAAAAGGAAGTACATCTTCACACAGTACACCGTCAAACTGTGCAATTTACTACTGCCAAGACATAGTGATGGCCCAACTTTAAAAAGGGATTAGATAAATTTGTGGAGGATAAGACTATCAACAGCTTCTAGCTATGATGGCTAAATTATCTCCAGCAGCAGAGACAATATGCCACATGAGTGAGCATGAGGGTGCTGCTGTTCTCTTGTCCTGCCTTTGGGCTTCCCTTAGACATCTGGCTAGACATTGTGAGAACAGAATGCTGGACTAAATAGGCCTTTGGTCTGATCCAGCACGGTTCTTCTGATTACAGAAACATAACAGACTGCTTAAGCACCCATTCTTATTACAGGAGACCTACAATGTAATGACAGATATTCAAAAAAGTGGCATTGTGGGCTATGAATATACTTGGAGAAAATATTGAGTATGGATATGGATATGTGATCAATCCCAAAGGCTGTCAAACCCTAGTAGATATTTGCTGTTTCCTATGACAAGCACTTCTTATGCAATTCAGCAGAGCAGTGCAAGAGAGAGAAGTGATCTACACTAGTAACTTGGGGGAGGGGGAAAAAAACAAGAATAAGAGATCATCGTTCTCTCAGGTAAATTCATCCAGCATAAAACATTGAGAATTTATGTACTAGCCTAGAACAAGATAGCCTCCGCTCTCCGTTGGATCTCGGCTCTCCGCTGGGTATCTGGGAACAAGCTTGGGAGAGGATGACAGTCGCCTTCCTGCTCAGCTCAAATTTTAATCAGAATCAATAAAGGGCACCTGCAGGCCGGGACACACAATTCTCATTACGTCGAGCACATAAAGCCCTTAATTCACCTCTGTATTATTGAAAAACAATACAGCCACTAGGAAGCCAGCAGGCCGGCCTCCCCTATCAATCGCACCCCTCTCAGAATTATTTTCTTCTTTTCTTTCTGCTTCCCCAAGTCCCATTTCAGAAAGTTTCACTCTCCACCCCCACCTGCTCTTCCCATATTAAACATTCATGCCAGAGTGGAACTCGATAGGAGTGGCGTTTCTTTACCAATGCAGCGAGTGTCGGAGCAGAAGGAGGGAAGGATTGATGGGGGGGGGGGGGGAAGAGGTGGAAATGGTCGGCTGGTTAGCCTGCTTCTGACAGAGCAACAGAGAGGAAGCGGGGAAGAACATCTGGTAGGCAGAAACTTGGCCGAGAGTGAGGTCAAAAATAGGCCTTGAGCCGAGACAGGTCACTTTATATGCACTTTGAGCTTGAGCGGCAGAAAGCAGAGGGTATTACATTACACACTTTCTCTTTACGCCTGCCAAGGTAGCGAGATCTGCTAGGTACTCGCAGTGCATCCGGCCACAAGCGTATTTTGGAAATAGCACGACTGTCTTCAGTGGGCACAGCATTTAATTTAATCAGGCCCTCGACAGGTTCCGAGGTCCAGGCTGCCATGCCTTTGTTCACTACTTTGTAGCAGGTAACTGAAGATGGGCATACACAAGCTGATAAGCTACGCCAGCACCTTTGCTCAGGTATCACCATATCCAATGAGTACCTGAAATCAGAAGCGGCAGAGGGCTGAAGCAACAGGAGAAGTATCAATAAAGCACTCAGCCATATGTTTAGCAATTAACGTTATTACAAAATTCAGAAGACATAAACGAACCATCAGGTTTGTTTGTTTGTTTGTTTTAATGCATCACTTCTTCCCATTATGGTCTCAAACCAACAGCCAGTGTAGCGCTCAAATGTATACTCATCTGTTCAGCGACTTAATTTTAGTACATCTGTATTCTACCCAAGCTCAAAGCACCAATTTCCCTTTATAAGAACCTGTGAGGCAAGGCTAGGGAGACAGATTTGTTATTGGTTCAAGGCTGCTCTTATGAGCTGAAAAAACCTTGTTCTACACTGCTATTGGAAAAACCCTTGACCCGTAAATCCATATGACCTCACATGTGATCGCACTTGTGAAATGAATTATTTGCATACAACTGAAACCTCTGAAATGGGCTGCTTTATTGTCTGTATCCAAAAGAACAGCCAGTCTTAGGAGAAACAATGACATCTAGTGGCTGGTCACAACATTTTACCCCAGTTCAGCATTTTCAAAACAAATATGTATTCTTGCACTGAAACAATTTCAATTGTCCCATTAGTACAGAGTTACCTGGTACCTTCTTTATACATCACTTGCTATTGCTTAGTAATGCTACAATGTTTTCTGAATCTCTTAAAACTGCATAGCAAGGTTTATTTTTGCTTTTGGGTGTGGTGGTTGTCTCCGACACAAATATTACAGGAAATGGTAGCATCTGTTTTGACCAGTCAGTGGTTAAAAAAAAAAATCTAGCAGTACAATCCATAAACATTTCAGCCCTACAACCTTACCAAACATGTCAACCAGCCCTAATTCTGTTTGATGAGGAGGTTGGCTTAAATTCTATTTGGCCTGTTCAAAATGCCTACTACTCGCCCACTAAACAAAATTTTCCACACTGGTGTCAGTGATGTTATGCTTAATGCACTGCACACAATTAGGGGCAGAAAGTCTCTTTTCCATTGAGAAGTAAGTCATGTATAGCAGGGAGATGTATCTTGTTTTTATTCTATTCGTTTCTAAAACTAACATTTTGCCAGTGATAATACTGCACCAGTTGCTGGGGAATATGAGTGAGAGGATGCTGTTGCACCGTGTCCTGCTTTGTTGGTCCCTGGTCGACAACTGGTTGGCCACTGTGTGAACAGAGTGCTGGACTACATGGACTCTTGGTCTGATCCAGCATAGCTCTTCTTATGATCTTAACAATAGATAATTAATCAAAAGTAACCTCTTTGGTTTCTCGCTCAGTCATCTGTGATTATTACAGCCTTGTTCTTAATATTAAGCACAGCAACCGTGGGGAAAACTGACAGGCAAGACCAACAAAGAACAACCCAGCCTCACCCATAGGCCCTTCAGTTTGGCTCAGCAGTGTGCACATACCCATCATATATCAAGGGTGTTGAACCTCAGGTCAGTGGGCCAAATCTGGCCCTCTGGTATTCCTGAGATAGCCACACCCCCTTCCCCTGAAGGCTGATCATTTGATGGCTTCCCAGCTTTTCCATGTTTTATCCCCATTCTAAAAAGTTGAAATGTTTTCCCTAAGGCTCTGTTATTGGCAGTAAGAGCTTTAAGCTAAAATATGCTGACGTTTTGCTATTCAGGCCCTGCCCCTTTGTCTTTAGCCCCTCCTCTTTTGCCTTCAGTCCCACAACACCAGCGGTCAAAGGAACTTTCACATGGACAATGTGCATGGAGGTGGAAGGGGAGAAAGGGCAGGGGGTCTCTGCCTAGCCAGACAAGCAGCATAGGGGGGCATGATGTGGGCTCTCCCATGGTGGTAGTTGGGTCCTTGACACAGCTAGATTTGAATGCCTGATGAAAATCAAGAGCCATAGAGCTTCTCTAAACAAGAAATTTATAACACACTTTTGACAGGCCAATCACAGAAGTTTGCAGGTCTTTTACATGACATCGTTAACAACAGGACATCACCCGCACTATCCCTGAAAATTGTGTATTTGAAAAAAAGCTCAGATGTGTAATATCCAGAAATAGCAGGGACTCTCCGCCACTAGATGGCTGTCTCATTAAAACACAATGGGGCCTTTCCGAGAAGGGAATAAATAATGTGGTCGTGTGTGAAGGAGCGCATCGCGATGGTGGGATTACTACGAGGAGGAAAGCCACGGTAAGGCGCAGGATTTTTCCTGTGTGTAGAGAAGCTCTTATTCTGGTGCTGGAATCCTCTAAGTGACTGTTCAATACTAAGAGGAGATGGGATGCACTTCCAACTACTTGGGACTGAGGGTTGTTTCCACCTGACGAAAGTTATGTAGCAAAAAAGTAGCAATAACTCCATGACGTTTGTTAGACCTGAGCACAAATGGTAATTTTCAATTAAGGGGTATCTGACTGATATAGATCTGTTGCTCTAAAAATCATAACTACCCGTGTCCTATTCACCAGTACAACTTGGATATTGGAGTGTTGAAGGATAATTATTAGAGGAATGTCATCTTTAATAATAGCAATGGACTTGAAGAGGAAGAAATGCTGAGTATATCTGTAAGACACTGTTGTAGAGAGCTTGTAAATACATTAGCATGGGATTTTGCCAAGTATGAGTCTTGGGTTGCATATGAACATTAGTGTCTGAGCAATAAACATTACAATAAATATTTTTAATTACAATTAGTAGATACATTGGACTACAATTAGTCCAATGTCAATCACTATAACAGAAACCAACTCAGAAGCCAGCCAGCTATATCAGGGATTTTTAATATACATTTAAAAAACCCAAAATCTTAATGAATCACTGAGCCATACCCATGGAAAGAACTTCATCATAGAAACATTCTGGAACAGATATAATCCAACTCATTGTTAATGGCAATTCAGAACTAGAGGCAATGGGAAATATGGTTCTCAATATACAGTACATTTGACTCATATTTAAACTTTTAAGTTCCTTAGTTGGCATTCCTTGTTACCTAAAACCTCTTCTCCAGTACATAAAGGTAAATTACACTCTTTAAGAAAAAACAAAACAACATTCAGCTCTGAACCCACATCATGTAATTTTCCCATAGTCATTTAAGGAACACAAAAATTGAATCAAGGATGGTCCCTAATCTATCTGCAGGGTTTATGATTGATGATGGCACATGAGCTTCTATTCTCTGTTTTAAGGTAATGAGCAACTCAAATGTGCAGATGGTAGTGAATGAGAGCTACCCTTTTAAGATACTAGAGACCAAGTGCTGCTCTAACCAGGGCATGGGAATACTCAAGTGAGGGATTCAAAATTAGCATGGACTTCATCCCAAATCTCAAGTGCCATAATTGATTCTATTTACTTGGAACAAATTGAAGAAACCTTCCAGGAAATTTAACAGTTTACAGCTACTCAAAATAAGCTTTCAGGAAATGAGGGGGGGGGGGGGGGAGTACAATGTAATCCCAAAAAGACAAAACTAAAAACGTAGCATTTACATGGAATTGTTTTGCTGGAGAATTACAGACTCTGAGAGGTCCATAACACATTATTTGCATGTTCAGGAACAGAATTTTGTGCACAATGTCTCTCTTTTTATGTTTCCGACACAGAGAATGGTCTCAATCTTATTACCGAGGACAACAAAAGGAGAAGCTCAACGTCTAAAAATAATACAAGTTTATGCAACTGGATACCCCCAGCACTGCAAAATTCTTCACAGACATATGGGAATAACTCAGACATGATAACACAAGCCATTAATTTTTAGTCCTCTCTTAACAAGATAAGTATTTATATGAAGCATGTTCTCTAAAGAAACATCAGTTAAGAGTGCTTTGCAGAGCTCCAATCCCTGGAAGCCAAATAAACTATACCCATTCTGCAGAGCTAACTTATAGTAAGAGTCAGGTAATACTTTTTCAAACCTCCGTAGAATCCTTATGTTTAAGATGCCTGGAGGTTGGCTGCCAAGTCTCATGCTTTGCAGGCAATTTCATGCTCTTCAGTGGGAGGGAACATGTTAATCCTACAACCAGCTCTGCATCTCCTCCTCATACCTCTGTGGATCAATGAAAGGCTTGTCAATTGATCGGATCATCAGTTCTCCACAATAGACACATTCAGCTGCTACAATATCATCAATGTCAGCTTTCGTCTGTTCCCGACTTGGCTGGCCTTTACCTTGACTAGCAGTATCTGCGTCCTTGAGGCGATGGTGGGATTTGGAGGGTTGGCTTGTGGCAGAAAGCTTCTTCTGAAGGTCCTCCAGCTTAGCCTGCTTATAGGCAGGCAAGTTTGGATAAACCGCCTGGAGCAGGCAATCATAGTGGAACATGTGGCCACAGAGAAAAAGATAAAAGGGGCGATTTAGGAGTGGAAAGTCACATGCAGCACATTTTTCCTGGGGCTCCACAGAGCCATATTTGTTTCTCATTTCCTGAATGTCCTCCCTGATCCTTTTAGCACTCTGTGTCGCTTCCTCCATCTCCGTTTTCAGCTCCTCTATGTGCTTGTTGTAAGCCTCCAGAGAGTTGCAGATGGCTTCCTTGAAGTGATCAATAGTGACAAAGTCTGGGAAGAAGGGCAAGACATCTTCGATCTTCAGTAGGTTGCAGCTAGAAAGGCAGGCCATGGCCTTCTTGACGTCCTTCTCTTCCTGGACCACATGACGAGCGATCTTCAGCCAGAGCTTCTTTCTCAGTTCCTCATCCTCTTCAGGGAGGTCTGCACAGGACTTTGCCATATCTACATCCACCTGAGGTGGGGGGAATCAAGGGGGGGAAGGAAGTCGTTACCATTTCCCACACACTCTTGTCACAAAATATACTGTTGTGGAAGGAGAAGCACTAAGAGGAACCACACACAGCTACATCAAAAAAAAGTGTACAAGAACAAGATGTTGTCTGTCATCTCTTCCAGCCAATATTGGGTGTTGCTTTTAGTAGCTAGGGATCATTTTGAAAGGTCAGCTGGCCAAAGATGCAATAAGACCAAACAATTCAAGAGCAGTTGCCCTTCCACATGGGTCACTCTTCCCCCCCCCCCCCCCTTAACCCATACCAAAGACTGGGATATAGAGAGAGGGGATTAAGAATGCAGTAGACCAGTTGGACATTCTCCATGAAAGAGAAAGTGAACCCAGGCAAACCAACACTGCTACATATGGTAAGGGTATATCATTAATTCCCTAGGAACCCTCAACCTAGGGACATTCATGCCTCAAGAGCTATTTCCTCCCTGTGCTTCATCAGCAGGCAGTGGTATAGCTGGCATGCAAATAGCTGCTTTATTATGGTTTTTTCATTCTCCGAGGCATTATCCAACTTAGCTTGAGAAGGCAACATGCTACGAAACATTCAAGAGCAGCTGTGCCTCTCCTGCATCACCCAACCCCACATTTGCAGCTAAGGCTTCGGGAACCACACAAATCTCGGCCTCAAGTGTACCATGATTTGCCCCCAGACCTTGTACTCCCTGCTAGCCTCATGACACTCACATACACTGGGGAATGCAAACACCAGGGAAATTTCATTCCAACTTTCATAGTTTTAGAGTCACCAAGAAATATTATAGTAGAAGGTTTAAAACCAGAAAATGGAATCGTACTTCATAGGACACATGATTAACTTGCAGAACTGACTGCCACAAAAGTGCACAAAGGCCTCTAACTTAAACGGCTTTTAGAAAAGACAAGTAGGAGCTGCAATGAAATGTTGCAGTATGATATGCTCCTGATGAGGGTTCCAGCCAGCCAGCCAGCCATTCCACTGCTGCCATGACATGTTTTATTTCTCCTTTTCAACTGAATCTCAACATTCCATGGCTACTGAATCTGACTGGGGGGGGGGGGGGTGTTTGGGAGTGACTGGTTCCCTTACATTTTGGCTGTTTTTTAAAAGCAGTTTTGTGTTCCACACAAGCCCCTCACTTCCTCCTCGTGCTCTGTTCCTACTCATCTCGGTCCTTCCTTTTCACCCTCAATTTTTGGCTTTCACCCTCAACCTCTTCCTCCACTAACAAGCGCAACCTTCTTCCTCTATAGTTTAAAACCAGCTTGTGGTCCAAATATACTTCAATTTCTGCTTCTCCCCTTTCTTCCATGTGACCATGCACATGTGCATTCTTGCAGTTTTTTGGAGGGATGGGAAGGAAGGGAGTTACCCTTTAAGAGTTTACTTTCTCAAGATTTTTTTTCTACTTCTGAAAACCTCAGGATTCCCCCAGGTATACCGATACCTCCCCTCTTTTTCCAGGGTAGTGTCGATTTGGTTGCAAAACAATTAGCTCACATCCCTGCTCTAATTCTCAAAGGGTTAGATACATCCATGGAAGATAGGTATCAAGGGCCATTAGTCCCAAGAACTAAATGGAATTTCCTTGACAAGAAGCAGGATATCTCCAAGTGCCACACATTGGGATAAATAACAGGAAAGTTACTGCTTTTACGCCCTTCTTTGGAGCTTCCCAAAGGCAACTTCTAGCTACAGTTGAAAAGAATGTTGGACCACACAGGACTTGAACTGATCCAGCAAGTCAGTTCTTACATTACAGAAATCAGATACTTTCCAGACCATGAATATGACAACAAGGCTGCCCAGGTCATGCTCAGCTTGCCATCAACATCAGAGTCTCCTCCATCTTTTTAAGTCTTGAAGAGTCTCTAAAGCAGCCTTCCTCAACTTGGTGACCACCAGATGTTTTGGACATCAGTTCCCACAGCCACAGTCAGCATGACCAATGGTCAGGAATGCTGGACACTGTAGTCCAAAACATCTGGATGGCACCAGGTTCAGGAAGGCTGGTCTAAGGTCTTGAACTTGAAAGGAACAAGGCTCATTGTTCATGTAGCAGCACACCTACCTGCAAGGCTAGATCCACAGCTTCCTCATACATCTCCATGACTTTGTATACATGGACACATGCTCGGTGGTGGCCATGTTCTGCACAGAGCCGAAGCGCATATTTCAGGTCATAGTAGATATTGTCTGAGTAGGTTCCAGCATGTTCCAGGTATGACAATAGAGAGTCAGGGCGACTCAAAGCATAGAGTGACAGAAGGTAGTTGTGAATGGCTTGCTGAGTTTCCTTCAACTCACTGACACAGAACTCCATGTATCGTATGGCTTCGTTGATCTGCTGGGTGCTCCCACTCTGACTGTAGTTGACAAGGGCAGGGATGAGCAGTTTCGCGTCCAGTTTTGTGCCCATTTCAATCCAAGCATCTACCACCTTCTTGGGGATATGGTGGATCAAAATGGGAGAAAACTTGTAAAAGAGCTCTTCATTCTTGATTTTGGACAGGACTTCTAGTGCTTCATTATAATTTTCATGCTGGCAGTAATGGGCTATCACCCGCTCATAGTCACGCATGATGACGGCAAAGTACACCATGTGTTCTGTGTCCCCGTGGCTCGCCAACAGCTCGTGAATGGTTGCTCGGTTGTTGAACAGGCAATCTTTGTTTCTGGGGCTGCCCAAGAAGCTGCGGAACTTGTCCCGGGTCTTCTCATAGAGGTCCCGTTTTGAGGCATCCCCTTCCAGCACACCCAGGCGATTTAAGTATAGCTCTGTTAACCAGGTCGTCAGCAGGGTTGCCTGAGTTGTTTCAGATGCCTTCAAGCTAGCCAGTTTCTTAATCAGAAACTCCATCAGTGCCTCTTCCTGCTTGGCTTCAATAAACTTAAGGGCAATCTCCTCAAAGTAATTTTGGGTCAACGCATAACACTTAGCACTATCCAGGTATCTCCTGTTCTGGAAGCAGTATTCTGCCTCCTTTGCCAGCACAATATCTAAGCACTCAGGGCGCTCTTTGCAGTATTCTTTAGCCAGATCAAACTTATTGATATTCATGTACATCTTCCATACATCACGGGACTCTCGTTGTACATTGTATCGAAACACAACTTTTTCCGTGTGGATCCAGATTTGCCCAAATGCAGGATCTTTGATCATACGCTTCAGCGAGCCAAACTTTTCCAGGAACACATCCTGGAAGACAACTTGTCCATTCAGAGTGCAAACAGCCTTCACACTCTCAGGAAAGAGCAGCAGAAAATGGAACTGCGTGAGCACTATGGAGATGGGCTTATTGGCTACTGCATCCACGTCAGAAGGATATTCCCAGACCTGCTCATCACTCAGAATAGAGTCAGGACGTCCATAGTCCAGTGATCCATAGAGGACACCATTTCCCATCATCCAAGCAAACGCACTAGGGGAAGAACGAAGCTTTGGCGTGTAAAATGCTATTTCACTGTAGCCAAGGCTAGCTGGAAACTCACGGAAGCCAGGCAAGTGATCTGCAGGCATACTAAATATGGAACCAAAGGCCTGCTGCTCGGATCCCTCTGGAATCTTGCCAACAAACTGGAAAAGCCTCTTGTGAGTGGTGGCGATGATAAAGCATTTCCCATCAATCCCTCGTTCTATCTCAAGACAGCAGACCGGGGCGGGCCCTGCCTCCTCCTCCAGGCTATAAATGAGGCGGAAATACTGGTCATGGTTAGTGCCAAAGAGACTGCCTTCACTCACAGAAATCTCAGCCTCGTATATGTGGCCTTGGGATGTTCCAACCAAAATGGGGCCTGTGTTCATTTCCGAACCAAAAAACTTGTTCCAGCCCACACTTTCAATCAAATGACCCTTCCAACGGGACAGGGGTCGCACCTTCTGAGCATTTCGGTTCAAGTAGAGGCATTCACTGGTATTCAGGGCAATGATAAGGTGAGAACCTGTAAGGGAAAAGGAATACAGCACCATGATGAAATAATGGACAGAGAATCACAGCAAGGAATAAATAATCCCCTCTCCCTAGATGCCTGAGAATACTTTCAAAAGGTTCTGCATTTAGATTTGACAAGCACAACATAGTCAAGACCCCAAAGTCATGATACTTTTAATAAGAAGAGCCCTGCTGGATCAGATCAGAGGCCTATGTAGCCCAGCCTCCTGTTTCCACAGTGGCTAACTAAGTGCCTTTGGGAAGCCCATAAGCAGGATGCAAAGGCATAGCCCTCTCCTGCTCTTTCTCCCCAACAATTGGTATTCAGAGGCAGGGTGTCTCAGATCCTGGAGGTGGTATACAGCAATTATGACTAGTAGCCACTGACAGGCTTATCTTCCATGAATCCCTTTTAAAAAGACCCCCAATAAGAACATAAGAATCATATTAACAAATATCTAGCATATCATATTTACTTCAATGGGAACAAGGTCAGAAAAATTGTCATCATCATCATTAATCTCCTACTTGCCCTCTGGCAGTTCATGGGAGAATCTTACAATCTGTTAAGAGTTTTCATCTAAATTGGTACACTCAGAATAATATACATTAATATATAATACTAATTAGAATCTGGCTTATTTTGGTCTCCATAGATATCGTATTTGCTATAAAAGGAAATGTGCAATAACCAACCTTTAAAACCATTACAAAGATACCTGCTCATAAATTACTTTACAGTTCTTACTAAAGTGAAAGCATGTATCCGTAGCCTTCAACATTATCACCTTCACTCAAAAACAAGTTATTTTGATAAAGATAGCAACTGTTCGCATTTCCATGCCCCTCTGCTAGCTCTTCAGACAACAAAATATGGAAGGACAGTCAGACAATCCAGGAAATTATCAGAGTATCACCGCTGTATGAAGATCCCATTTGAACCAGCAAATGCTTACTGGAATTACACCTTTATGTCTATACAGGATGGCTGAACCAAAATATATGCATAAGGAGGAGGAATTAGTTAACTAACAGGGAGGCAAGACATTCATAAATGTAGGCCATTGTCATTGCTCTTAAATCCTTAAGGCAAAAAAGGTTATATATTTCGTTACTATAATGGTGAGAACTAGGGATGGTTCTGCTAGACAGAAATAACCAGAACATTATGTTTGTGGATTTTATTGAAGATGTCAAATAGCATATGGCTTCCCCTATTCTCACCTCACCTGTGTGGTCCAAGAACAGCTTATAAACTTTGGCTTCATCCTTCCGTCCAAGCTCTACCTGATTAGGCTCGTCTGCCTTGGCCAAGTCAAGTCTACATAACAGCGGAAAGAAAATAAGTTGTTGAAAAGTAGAAGAAACTGAATTGGTGGAAAGAAACATTGCTGCTTGACAGTAGAACATGAGCTCATTTCAGACATAACTTTTCCTACAGGGACCTTTTTGTTAATTCTTACTGGGTCTATGCAAAGTCTCAACAAACCAGACAAATAATTCAAAAAGCATGAGACTGAGAACTTTGTCACATTGCATTGAACAGTCTAGCTTCACTAAGTGACTGCGTTGGGGAGCTGATACTACTTCTATGAAATTGCTGTGATAAAGTCCCCCTTTGAAGGATAGTAGATATAAATTATACATTTTCTTTCCAATGTGGATCCACCTTGGAAAATGCATACATTCCTATAATGGCCACATAAAAATACAGGACACCTTTCTGGGGCAGAGCGGAGGGGGTGAAAATGTATCTGAACCTTACCATATCATATGGAAATGTATAAGTTTTTTGCAAGATCAAAAATCAATTGTTATAAGAAAAAAGGGAGAGCTTATTTATATTTCATAATTGTTTCATTGCAGTTCACAATATATTTCTACACATGCAGTAAACTGACAAAAACGACATGATGACTAGGATCCAGAGAGGCTTGATTCTTCCTCCCAGTAGTAGCAGCATCTCATGCCTCACGGGAGCTGCTCCAATAGCCCCCATCCTTCAGGGAATACATGTAAAAAATACTATGCATAGCTTTGGATCTCAGCCATTATATGGTTAGCTTCAACTTAGTAAAGTAGGAAACCGAAATATTTTATAAATCATTATGCTTTATAAATTATAAATCATTATGTTGCAGAAGAACCTTTCATAAGTAAAGGTATGTATAAAATGCAACTTCCTACATTAGGATGTAATGTACGTTAGTACAGATTTTTAAAAAATATACACATTGAACAATAGAAAGCTCTTTTTCAGTCTTTTTAAATCATGGTTTGTGTTTTACAAAGAAGAAACAGAGTTTCCACATACCATGGTCGAAGTAGTCTTGACTACTTCCCTATAATGCTTCAGAAGAGGATCTTTTTATTACATCTTGGAATGTATCACCATCTACTACCCCCTCCATGAACCACCTTGCATAAAGTGAAATGATAAATCCAATGGGTTTACTTTTTATAATAGGAGGGACGCAAGTACGCAATTGTTCAGTCCCAAGAGCCTTACCAGAACATGGTTTTTTTATACACTTAATATATTGCGACCAATATTTGCATTATCATTTGGCACAACATGGCATGGCTGAATGGGGTACACCTCTGTGAATTGAGGCGCACAATTCCTCATTTAAAATCTGAAGCGATAATTCTAAGGAAGTTCTCTAATTTCAGGAAAGATTTCTTGTGCTGCCCTTTTTGCTGTTCAAAGACATTTGTCCTTACATTTAGAAGATTTCCACCATTACCATAAATTGAGAAATAGGACTTGAAAGCTGAGATTCTCAACATTTCAGTAAGGTGTCATGGACCATAAAATATTTTCTACAATCATTAAGTGCCTGCTCATCTTGCCCAACCCTGATGAACTTACTTTAAGCTCTCCATAAAAGGACTGGAATAATAAAAAGACTGTAGAAGTTACCTGAAAAGTATGTCTTTTCCAAGGCTCATACACAACTGGTTAGAGGAGACAACCAGGCTGTTAATCTTTTTGGGAGGGGTGAAGTCAATCCTCTGTTTGTTAAAAATTGGTGTCTCCTTTTCCAGTCGAGCATTCACATACCCTTAGAAAAAAGAAGAAAAAAGAAACTACTAGTTCAATGAGAATAAGAGCATAAGAAGAGACGAGCTGGATCAGACCAAAGGCCTATCTAGTCCAACATTCTGTTCACACAGTGGCTCACCAGATGCCCCAATAGGAAGGCCACAAACAGGACATGAATACAGTAACATCATTCTGCTCACGGTCCCCAGGAATTTGTATTAAGAGGCACACTGCTTCTAATACTGACAGTAATACATGAACATACAAATAATAATGCAACCGAGTATGCTACAGCACATGGTGCAAGTAATGAACAAGATACTATCACTCTCATAAGAATCTCAGTGTGACAGGAAATATATAGTAGCATTACTATTATTCCTGATTCTAGTGAGAGTAAAATGATATTCTCTCATTCAGTCTACATCTATCATAAATAAAAGATGACAACTCAAAGTACAAATTAACTTAATTATGTTTTCTCCAATGAACCAATATGTGTGCCCTTTCCCTTCAGTTTCTATCTTAAAAACTTTCAATCAGTGGCAGGAAGTTGCAAAATGCACTTTAATGACAGTTAGGAACAATTTCACAGAACACCCTGTAGTATATTCACTGAGACTTTAATCCCTAGATCGTGCCTAATAGTTTTCCAAGCATATGTGGATTGTATATTGGCAAGAAATAAGTGAAAATACCTTCCACTTTCATGTATGCAATATCCGGCATAGGATATTATTAGTGTAATTTTACTAGTTAGATGAACAGCTCTAGATGGGGCCACACTCCCACTAAATGAGCAGGTGTACCGCTAGAGGGTAATCCTGGATCCATAAATTTTATTGGAAGTTCAGGTGGCCTCCATGGTGTGGGGTGCCTTCTTCCAGCATTAGTTGGTAGCCCAGTTGTGACCCTACCTGTATAGGGATAGCCTAGCGTCAGTGGTCTATGCTCTGTTAACTTCTAGGTAAGATTACTGTAATGTGTTGTATGTTGGACTGCTTTTGAAGACTGTTCACAAATTGCAGCTAGTGCAGAATTTGGCAGCCAGGTCATTAACTGGGACTAGGCGATGTGAATATATAAGCTCAGATCTGACTCTCCTGGACTGGTTGCCAATTGGTTTCCAGGTCAAATTCAAAGGGCTGATTTTAACTTATAAAGCCATACATGGCTCAGGACACCAATACTTCAAGGAATGCCTCTCTCCATATGAACCTACAAAAGCCCTTCTCTGTGTGCTCCCTCCAAGAAAAGCTCGCCGGGGGGGGGGGGGGGGTCAGTTGAGGACCAGGCCTTTTCTGTGATAGCCCCGTGTTTATGGAACACTCTCCCCAAGGAAGCTTGCCTGGCGCCAACACTGTTTTATACTAATTCCCCAGGCATTTGGACATAGAATCATTGGACAGGCCTATAAAGCCATCGAGTCCAACCCCCTGCTCAATGCAGGAATCCACCTTAAAGCATACCTGACAGATGGCTGTCTAGGTGCATCTTGAATGCCTCTAGTGTGAGAGAACCCACTATCTCCCTAGGTAATTACTATGGCCCAAGTGTTTGTGGGCTGCTTTTGTGATGTACATTCTAGGCTGTGTGCTGGGGTAGATGTTGTGTATTTGTGGAAGAACACTTTTCATATTTTATTGTTTTTAAATTATGTTTAATGGTTTTCATTCTTATTTGTATTCTTGTGCTAATTTATGGTTTATATTGATTTCCTCATCCCCCACCATTATATCTCTCATGAATTTCTGTATTATGTAAGTCACTTTGATGCTGCTTTTTGTGGTGGGAAGTGACACATAAATTTAATTAATAATAAACAATAACAGTCCTTCAAAGTTTGGGGAAATTAAGACTGTGTCTTTCCAAGCATTTATAAATCTTTCCCATAGCAAATACGTCTCTTCCCAAGATCAGAGAGAAAGTCATAGTTTGTCATTGAACTAGAAAATAGTGTTAACATGCTTGCGGAACAAGACACAAATGGTACTCATTAAGAGCATGCGGGAACCATCTCTATTATGCACAAACAGATAGTATCAGCGCTTTGGGACGCCACTGTGATGTTCAGCTACTTTAGAGGTCCTTGTATATAAAAGATTGTAAGAATTTGTTTATAAAATGCCAAACGTTCCAAGAAAGAAGTTAAATAGACTCACAGTTGTGTTGTAACCGAGTAAGTATAAGGGGGGAGTTCATGTGTGAATGCTGATTGGCTGGTGACGGGGGGAGTGCCTGGATTGGCTAGCTGTGTGAGAATGGGAGGAGTTAGAGAATAGTGTCTCTCTCTCTCTCTCTCTCTATGTTTGGCTGACAAGAGACAGGGGGAGAGGGAAGTTGTGGTTGACTAGATTAGAGGCTAGGATGGGCCAACGTGTTTTATTATTTTGGTGGAACTAGATTGTGGGAAAGAGTGTAATATAGCTTAGAGTAGATAGAGTAAGCAGGAGAAACATAGAACGTGAGAGTTTCTATTTGAAATGTTATGAACAGAAAGTACTGAAACCATTAAGCATTGTGCCTGTAACCAATACGCTGTTGAACTGAGGAAACCATCACGCTTATTGACATATATATACTTCTGTTAATAAATTCTGTTAATTACAACTGGTGTGGTCATTAGAAGTGTACTTGAAGAAGTACTGGTGGCAGCGGACAGAAGAAGGGGGTTTGAGGGCTAGGGTGCTGGGCTGTGGAGCTGTGGGGCCTAAAAGAATAAAGATGGGACAGGAGCAGCAGCAGTAAGCCTAAACCTTCCAACACATCATAAGCACAGGGGGGGTTGAAGTAAGCCCTGAGTGTGAGTGGCGTGGACAGCCCTGTTATGTAGCCCAGTGAATGTCACAGGTGTAGGCAGGGCGTCACAAGTGGTATCCCAACAGGGCTGTCCATGCCACTCGCACTCAGGGCTTACTTACATGAACTCCCCCCTTATACTTACTCGGTTACAACACAACTGTGAGTCTATTTAACTTCTTTCTTGGAAAGTTTGGCATTTTATAAACAAATACTTACAATCTTTTATATACAAGGACCTCTAAAGTAGCTGAACATCACAGCCACATCTGTCCTTCACAGACCGATTTTTCCTAAGCCTGCATTCCATGTAAACTCTTCTGCCCTGAAAGGAAACCCTAGAAATATTTAAAATAAATAATATAAATAAACAAGCAATAATATAAATAAACAAGCAAGATCACTTCAGGGTAGACAACAACAAAAAAAGATGATCAGTTGTGGGTCCCTTCCTAAGTTAATTAATATCAGCTTCACTGGAACTCTGTGTTTGTGCACAGGGGGAGGGGTTGTCACTGACACCAAAGGAACTTCTAAGCAGCACAACAAGCCTAGTAAAATATTCATTTGCAACATGTAGTTGGAAGAAACTGACACGAACTACAGCAAACATTCATTCTTAAAGTTCCAGATCATACTACAAATATGGTTTATTCCATGTTTCACTGTTTGCAACATTGTCCTATGCCACTCCACTTGTATGGCCATGAGTCCCTCACCATCTTCTGAGATGGGACGCTCCCATTAGCAATCAGGCCTGTTTGCAATCAGCTGTATTCAAGTTACAAATTGATCCAGGTAGTCTCTTGGAAAGAGATTGTGGAATGAAACACTGCTCAGATCTTAAGAGAATTACAGAGCAACTTTATGCATGTCTACCCAGTCATTAGCAGCACTGAGCTTATTCCCACTTGTGATCAATTTCAGGTGCAACCCTATGCATGTAGACAGAGAACAGTCCTACAACTCCCAGCATTCCCCAGCTGGCCATGTTGGCTGCAGCATGCTGGGAGTTGTTGGACTTTCTCTGTCTAAACATGCATAGGATTGCGCCTTTTGTGTGCTTGATACTACAGCCTTAAATTCTATCGATTAGGAATAGGTCTGGGCCTTTAAAATTTCAAATACTGGAAGAAACCAAGAGTCTACTAGAAAAGTATGCACCTGCATGAAGCTCAATTACAGTTTGAATGAAACGTGTAAGTAGAGTTTGGGTGTGAAAACCCTGATATGAAGGGTGCAATCCTATGCATAGTCAGACAGGGAAAAAAAGTCCTACAACTCCTAGCATTCCCCAGCCAACATGGCTGGCTGGAGAGTGCTGGGAGTTGTAGCCCCCACCCCCCACCTACACATGCATAGGATTGTGTCCTAAACCTCGGGATAGTTCTCTGTATAACGTCCGTTAAGACACACAACCTCCGCTGCCCCGAAATCACTGGCGATCATCAGAGATCCGTAGACAGCAAGTTAACAGGCGGACTGTGCGCCTAGTCCAGTGGGAGGAGGCGAAAGAGAAACTGCACAGGCCCGTCGGCAAAAGGCAACAAGACGCTGGGGGGGACGGGAGAGGAGGAGGCTGCAAACGCACTGGGCCCGCCCAGCCCAACCCCACTTTTTTCTCCTACCCGTATTTGGGATGCCCAGGCTGGTGCGGTTCTGCTGCGAGGAAGCGGAGTGGGAAAGCGAGTCGACGTATTGGTCCAGAATGGAAGCCATGGCGGCGGCGGCGGCTCTTGCTCCGGCAGGTGCCACTCCCCGTCCCCGGCGGGCTGCACGGCCTCCCCGGCGAGCGTTTCAAAGCTCCCGACCCCGGCGCTCCGTCCTCGACCCTGACACGCCCGCCGGTCCCTCTCCCGTCTATTCACGGGCGCAGCGCTCAGCTGACCCTCGCTAAGGCAGGGCCCGGCCAGCGGTGACAAGCAAGCGGCGCTTCCGGTTTCCGGTTGAAAGTCTGAGCATAGAGACGCTTGCGGGCTGCAATCCTTGGCGCGCTTTCCAGGGAGTAAACCCCATTGAACACAATGGGGCTTACTCCTGAATAAAAGTAGAGTCAGCTGGCGTTTTGCTACCTATTCCTCCTCCTGCTGCTGCCTTACCGTAGGAGGGAAGAAATTCCACAGAAACACCAATGCAGTTTTCTTACGTATTTCTCCTCTAGCCCAATCGGGGGGGGGGGGGGGGGATTTACACAGCACACTTTTTTAAAAGGGTCCTGAAAAATAGCGTTCTCTCCCCTCCACACCCCAATACACGAGGACGCGGGTTTCAAACTGCACGATGTTCTAGCCTCTGGAGGCTGGTGGCTCCGAAAGGCGGTGAATCTACTCTGGGTTTCAGTCAGAACTTTTAGAAAGCTATCCAAGATGCTGAACCCATTTGGGGATAGGGTTCCGCACTTTGAGTAGCTCCTTTAGAGTCCTGACTGAAAGCCAGAGCAGATGCGTTGCCCCACTGACCTCAAAGCCGCCATTCTCCACTGGTTCTGGCTGCTGTTGTAGTTGTTGGAGAAGGGAGGGCAAGATGCTGTCAAATCGGGAACAGAAAACGCTCGCAACGATGGGCTTTCTTTGGTTTGGGTTTGGGAGCCATTTGAAATTGGTCCAAAATTTAGACAATGAGGCAGAGTGATGGTGTTTATAAAAATCCTCATCTGGAAGCTTGGTAGCCTTAGAGTGTTTCTGTTAATCTGGTGTATCCACTTTCCATTTTATCACAGAATTGAGATCCGCGCACTACACCAGAAGTGTCTCCTTTTCTGCTTTTCTGCTATAACCTCTAGGTGGCACTGGGGTATAGCAGAATAATGCAAATATACAAGAGGAAATGCACTTTCTTTTGCTTTCACAATTAAATGTAGCATTTTCCCAGCCGGATAAAACTTTGCCAAAAGTGCTGGTTAGATACAGAAGCAAAACTGTGGAGGGTCATGATTTTGTCTAAAGAACCCATAAACAACAGTGAGTAGTGAATGATGGGTGCACAATAAATGCTTCATGTGAATAAACCTCATTGAAATTCTGAGTAGACATGCATAGGAGTATGCTGTTGCAGCAAGACCCTGTACATTTTTATTTGCAGATAAATGTCAGTGGAACGTGCACTCAAGTAAGTTTGTTTGTAAGCTATTCGGTTTTGCAGTTAAAAAAGCACATGCCAATGGTGGGCACCACTCCAAAATGAAACTCTCTTTTAAATTTTCCAAATGGAGGACTGTATTAAAAGCGAAGGTCCAATACTTAACATCTTGGGAAAAAAGCCTATTTGTACCCATCTTTTTCCCATGGATTGCTGCTAGCGAAAGTCAGTACTTTGAAAGCCCATCTGGCTCCAGTTTTCCCAAGAGAGCCTTGAGAACAAGACAACAAGCACACTGGTGCTGAGTGCCTGAGGGGAGAAAACAGCAGCTTTCTGTTCCTAGTATGCTTGAAATGCTTATCTTATTTTATAGTCAGATTGAAAAGTGTATTCTGTGGCAAAATTAATAATAAGTAAAGTTGGATGGTTTCATTCTGTTCATAAACCTCAGTAGTTGAAGAATATGTACGGTGTCACTCTCTCATCTCTATCGCATAGCTAAGACAGGCCCTATTGTTAGGCTAAGTGAGGCAACTGCCTCAGGTGGCAGATGCTAGGAGGCAGCAGTGCCATTCTACTCTCTTAGGAGATAACGCTCTGTGTGCCTCACAGTCTATCTTACATCCCCTAACCTAGCCTGTTTCCTCAGGTATGATGGAGGCTTCCATCCTGTTACCGGTGTTGAAGTAAGGTTCAAGGGCCAGTCCAGTTGGTTTCTGTACCTGGAATGGAAGGTACATCTTGTCCTTTGCCTCAGGCAGCAAAATATCTTGGGCCAGCCATGCTCATAGCCATGTTGATCATTTGTTTTCAGAGTGGTGTTGCTCCTTGTCAGTCACCGTTCCCATGTTTTGAACCGACTCATTCCTATCCATGGCTTTGTGCATCTGTACCTGGGGGATGCCCTAGCTTTTTTAAGGCTATTTTTCACTGCATACCTATATGATTTCTTTTTAAACCAGCATTCCTGCACAGCTGCAAAGGGGTGCATGCATACACAGGACAATTACTGTTGGGGGAGGCTTTAAAACTGCAGAGCCTTTTTGCAACCTGCCTGCAAGTATGTTTGGGCTGCTGGGTCTCCTTCAAGCACTGCAGAGAAGTACAATGAAAAAAATAGGAAAGGAGAAGGGAAAAGATAAATGAAAAAGAAATGAAGCACAGTCTCTTTGTCTGGTGGAATGGGGGCTAGCAAAGGGTCAATCTCTAAAACAAAAGGTGTTGCATTCTGCTCTGAGCTGACCTTCGCAGTGGGGGAATGGATTTTCAGGCCAGAAACTTATGGGTTTTTTTCCAGGCTATTTTTCACTGCACACCTACCTAGCTATGCAGTTCTGAATTACCACATTTTATTTTTTAAACCTGCATTCCTGTACAGCTGTGAAGATGTGCATGCAGTGACCAGATTTTTTTTAAAGCAACCTGAAACAGCAGCATGACCTTCCACTCCTGCAATTGCAACTCTGTGTGATGGCTTGTGGCATGTGCCTGCAGTATAAGCACAAACAAGAGGGCTCCCACGCTAACCATCTATTTGTGCAGCTAGTATTCCAACTTTTCTTTACAGAACTTTTCCTGGTAAGAATAATGACAAAAGAAATGATGGGAAAGCATGGAAGGGTACAAACTGAAGATGTCAAATTGAAGATCTCATAAATTTCCATGAATTGTACAATAAAGGTCTCATCTCAAAGCACCCCAGGTCTCTTCATCAGGCAAGATATTACAGAATGCAGGGGCGGAGGTGGGGACAGAAAAATAGGGTGTTTTTATGTTGGCCATGAAGTTTGCATGGTCAGAATTTTTATATATACATTAATACAGTATATTAAACAGGTGAAAAAGCAAAACAATTAGATAGTTTGTCAAAAATTGGTAAATTTCACCTCTTGATCAGACAATAACAAGAATAACATTTATATCTGTCAATATCCAAGCTATACCTAGCCTTCATAAAGACAATAAAAGGGTGCCAGATATTGGAAAAACAGGGTAGTCTGTTCTCTAACACTTCTTAACCAGGCATATTCTGTTAGCTTAGTCATCTCTACAACCTTCCAGACTTTATGGTGATAACATTACTCCTCCAGTTTCTGGCAACCAAAACTTGAACATCAATCAAGAGATTCTGAACCATCCTTTTATGTATGAGATCTATCTATTCATCCACATAACTGAGCAAGACTGTTAGAGACTCACAGGGTTTAGAAACATGTGAAGTTGTTGATAATGCATATACAACTTTCCCCCAAGATAAAGGGCTTTCCCACCAAATACGCATAAAATTAACTTTGTCATTTTCACATCACCAACACTGTTCTCTGTAGTTCTCATAAATATGACTCAATCGCCTATGAGTCAGATAGTATTGATAAAGTATTTTATAATGATTCTCTTTCATATTAATACAGAGAGAACATGCTGGGCCTTGTACAAATATTTTTCCATATCTGTGATGTAACTAGATAGGAAGGACCGATTGCTCTTTCCTATCTAGTTTTGAAGCTCTTACCCTTATTTTTATCTCTCTTTATACTTAACAGACAGATTTGTGATAACAAACCTTTCCACTTTTTTCATTCATAAATTAATTGTTCAAAAGTAGTTAAACCTGAATCTATAGTTAAATCTGAATCTATAGACTTTACATCTAATCCAGTTTGAAACTCAACCAATTAATGTGAAATTAATTATCATTATAAATAAATGAGAAATTCTTAAAATTTTCCCAAACTAGCATATAGCAGTAATGCATGGATTGTAATTGACTAACACCTGTAAATTGTTGATTTTCTTTTTACTCCACCACAGCAATGTTGCAAGGAGAACCTTAGCACATTTTTGCTCAATCACATACCATGGTGTACTAGGACATATGTTCAGCCATTGTGCAAGCACCTTTAAACGGGTTGCATAATAGTTTGCTTTCAAATTAGGGACTTTCAGTCTTCCTTTCTCATGAGATTTTTCTAAGGTCTTTCCTGCAACTCTTGGTCTCTCCCCTTTTTTTTAGTACTGTTAATTACACTTGTATCATCATACATTTTAAAAAAAAGTACCTGCCTATCCAAGAGATTCCCACAGAGGAGATTTTTTAAAGGCTGCTACAACAGAGTCAAACAATGGCTGATAATTACACTGATATAATTTAACTATCTCAGAAGTTAAAAGAGCTCTAAAGAAGATACAGCACCTTGGATAGTTCCTTTAGTGTTCTGACTGGTTCTGATTGAAACCCAGGGTGAATTCACCGCCCCACGGACGTTGGAACCACCATGGCTTATTTTTCCTCCGTGATTGTGCAAACTCAGTCAGAGTATGGGAAAAGGTTGCATACATTCAAATTCAGCTCTACCAGGTGCTGTGATGGTTCAGCTTGCACCCATGGCTGTCTCTAGTATTTCTAGAAGGAATGAAAATAAAGGGTTGTTCCTTTATTAAAACCCAGCTGTAACTGTCCACTTTACTTAACGAAGAAGGCTTGTGTCATGATAATATGTTTCCTTAGAAGTTTCCTTTCCACTGTGTTCCATGGGGGTTATTTTCCCATTGCAGCTAATGCAATGTTAGTGGTTGCAGCTAATGACACCATAGGTGCCATCATTGCTATTTTTGTCCAGTAGGTGGCAACATGTACCAACAAAGACTAATAAACGTATCTATAAATTCTCAAAGATAGAAAACCACCTACCTATCTGAAGAGGATAATTTGGCCTACGCTTAAAACAATACAATCAGACTAATGTATGTGTTTGTTTTCCTGGAACATTAAAAAAAATCAACTCCAGAAGCAGTTTCAGACATCAACTGTATGTTCTTAAAAACGGAAGTATCCAGGGTTTTGGTAAAATTAGGATTAAATTGCACATTATATTAATTGCATAGTATGTAGTTGAGCTTTACTTTAGAGTAACTGCATGCAGGACCAGCGCGCCCTGGCATGAGAAGATTAAACCTTCTCCCCCCCCCCCCCCACTATTTGATTATTTATTACCATGTTGTGTGGGGAGTACCCCCTAGATGAACAACTGTAAAGTTGATTATTACCCCACCATTGACTATCGTGTTGTCCGAATTCAGCCAATGTGTAGTTTGACATGCAGATTTGAAAAATGGTGTACACATTCTTCTTTCCACACATTTCAAGTCTAACTGTTCAAAGTTACTTCATTTACATGGCATGCAATATACATATTACCAATATGTGAATTTATTATTAGGGATGTGCACTGGATCGGACCCGATCCACGATCCGAGTCCGGTCCAGTGGGAAATCGGATAAATTATCCGATTTCCGATCCCGCAGCTGGATCGGCCGATCCAATCCGAACCGGTCCGAAAAAGCTCCGAACCGGTTCGGCGGATCGGCGGATCGGCGGGCGCCCACTGGCGCCCACCGCCGCTTCCATTGGCGGGCGCCAGCGGGCGCCCGCCGATGAAAGTGGACAGCGGGGGGGGGCAGGAGGGGGGCACTTACCTTCTCGGCCCGGTGGCTCCCGTCCGGCGCCGGCGCCTACTACTACTAGCAGGCTCCGCGGCCTGCTCTAGGGTGGCGCGCCGGGTGATGTCATCACCCGGCGCGCTACTCTAGAGCAGGCCGCGGAGCCTGCTGGTAGTAGTAGGCGCCGGCGCCGGACGGGAGCCACCGGGCCGGGAAGGTAAGGAGGGGGTGCGTGGAGGGGAGGAGGGGGCGCGCGGAGGGGGGAGGGGGGAGGGGGGCCCTTACCTTTCCGGCCCGGCGGCTCCCGTCCGGCGCCGGCGCCTACTATTCCCAGCAGGCTCCGCGGCCTGCTCTAGGGTGGCGCGCCGGGTGATGTCATCACCCGGCGCGCTACTCTAGAGCAGGCCGCGGAGCCTGCTGGTAGTAGTAGGCGCCGGCGCCGGACGGGAGCCGCCGGGCCGGAAAGGTAAGGAGGGGGTGCGTGGAGGGGAGGAGGGGGCGCGCGGAGGGGGGAGGGGGGCCCTTACCTTTCCGGCCCGGCGGCTCCCGTCCGGCACCGGCGCCTACTATTCCCAGCAGGCTCCGCGGCCTGCTCTAGGATGGCGCGCCGGGTGATGTCATCACCCGGCGCGCTACTCTAGAGCAGGCCGCGGAGCCTGCTGGAAGTAGTAGGCGCCGGCGCCGGACGGGAGCCGCCGGGCCGGAAAGGTAAGGAGGGGGTGCGTGGAGGGGAGGAGGGGGCGCGCGGAGGGGGGAGGGGGGCCCTTACCTTTCCGGCCCGGCGGCTCCCGTCCGGCGCCGGCGCCTACTATTCCCAGCAGGCTCCGCGGCCTGCTCTAGGATGGCGCGCCGGGTGATGTCATCACCCGGCGCACTACTCTAGAGCAGGCCGCGGAGCCTGCTGGAAGTAGTAGGCGCCGGCGCCGGACGGGAGCCGCCGGGCCGGAAAGGTAAGGAGGGGGTGCGTGGAGGGGAGGAGGTTTGGGCGAGCGGAGGGGGGAGGGGGGCCCTTACCTTTCCGGCCCGGCGGCTCCCGTCCGGCGCCGGCGCCTACTATTCCCAGCAGGCTCCGCGGCCTGCTCTAGGATGGCGCGCCGGGTGATGTCATCACCCGGCGCACTACTCTAGAGCAGGCCGCGGAGCCTGCTGGAAGTAGTAGGCGCCGGCGCCGGACGGGAGCCGCCGGGCCGGAAAGGTAAGGAGGGGGTGCGTGGAGGGGAGGAGGGGGCGCGCGGAGGGGGGAGGGGGGCCCTTACCTGCCCGGCCCGGCGGCTCCCGTCCGGCGCCGGCGCCTACTACTACCAGCAGGCTCCGCGGCCTGCTCCAGGGTGGCGCGCCGGGTGATGTCATCACCCGGCGCACTACTCTAGAGCAGGCCGCGGAGCCTGCTGGAAGTAGTAGGCGCCGGCGCCGGACGGGAGCCGCCGGGCCGGAAAGGTAAGGAGGGGGTGCGTGGAGGGGAGGAGGGGGCGCGCGGAGGGGGGAGGGGGGAGGGGGGCCCTTACCTGCCCGGCCCGGCGGCTCCCGTCCGGCGCCGGCGCCTACTACTACCAGCAGGCTCCGCGGCCTGCTCCAGGGTGGCGCGCCGGGTGATGTCATCACCCGGCGCGCTACTCGAGAGTAGGCCGCGGAGCCCGCTGGTAGTAGCCGCCGGCGCCGGACGTGCCGAGAAGGTAAGTGGCGGGGAAGGGGGCTTACCCCCCCCCCCGGAGCCGTCCGCTTCTATCCGCTGGCGCCCGCGGGCGCCAGCGGATGGAAGCAGGCGGCCCCAGGGGGGGTAGGGAGCGCGGGGGAGGGGGTTTACCTGCCGGGGCCGTCCACAGCGGACGGCCCCGGGGGGGGGGAGGGAGTTAGGCCCCCCCTTACCCACCCGCCGTCATTTTTTCCTCATAGACTTGCATTGCAATGCAAGTCTATGGGGAAAAAAATGGCGGCCGATCCAAAAATTTCCGATTTTTGGATCGGGATCGGACTCGATCCGGTCCGGGGGGCCTCCGATTTTGTCCGAACCGGTCCGGGACAAAATTGGAGGTCCCGATCCGGGTCCCGATCCGATCCGGGGGGTCCGTGCACACCCCTATTTATTATGCAGTGTGGGTCGTTATTTAGTATTAAATTTGAATCCATTGCATTTTCTTTTCTTTTACTGCTCAGTGTAAAACACTGGATGGGTAACGTGGCCCTGCAGATGTTCTTGGACTGCAACTCCCATCAGTCCCAGCCAGTACAGCCAATGGTGAGGCACAATAGGAGATGCAGTCGAACAACATCTGGAAGGCCCCATATTCCCCCCTCCTGCTATTGAATAAGGGTCCATTTTATCAATGAGTTTCAATATTGGTGAGTGTAATTACTATATTTGGGACCAGGTGTTCAAAGTCGTAACATTTTTGCCTTTGATTACATCGTCGACTTTTCCATCTATGTGATTTAGGAAGTCAGGGCCCATCAAGCAGAGTAGCAGCTTTTTCACACTGATTGTACAAAGTGTCTATATCCAAGCTGCACTGCACTGCATTACATTTATTACTTTTCTATTGCACCCAACAGACAAAAATCTCTGGGCAGTTTACAAAGATTAAAGCCATTAAAATCCATAAAATAAAACCAATGGACAAAAATATAACAATTTTAAAACAATCAACAGTAAATCCCAGGAAGAGCCATTAAAAAATCTTACCATATGCTGTCAAATGCCTGGGTGTAAAGGAAAGTGGCACAGAGAACATGACAATGTTGGTGCCAGGCAGGCCTCACTGAGGAGCTTGTTCCATAATCAGGGGGGCCACGACAGCGATGGCCCTCTCCGTTGTTGCCACTTGGAGGAGGAACTCACAATTAGAATGGCAGACTTGCGATTGCAGACTATCTAGGCAAAGTAATGCCTAAACTTCTTGAAATCAATGGGCTCTTACACGCACTTCACTTTGCATAGGACTGGGCTGGAAGTCTTTAACGAATAAGAGCTAGAATTACCATTTAGCTCGGGGGGGGGGGGGGGATGGACTTTTTTTCAGCCTAAGGGCTGAATTCAATTTTGGAGAAACTCTTGGGGGCCACATTCTACCACTAGGTGGAGCTGAAGGCAAGGAGGCGGGACCAAACACAACAGGAGTGGGGCCAGAATTACAAAATGGCAGCATGTTGTAGCTTAAGTTCTTACTGCCAGTAACGAAGCAACCTTTTAGAATGGGAGGGGGGAGAGAGAGGATTGCACACAAACAGAGAAATCACTGAACAATTGCTGCTTGGGGGAAATTGGGTTGAGTAAGGAAAGGGTGTTTGGCTTTCTGGGGAATCCAGAGGGCTGGATTGAGACCCCCCCCCCCCCGAGGGTCAGACTGGGATGCCGGGTCTGAGATTCTGCACCCTTGATTTAGCTAAATATACAAAAGAGCAAGTACCTCACTACAAGCGACTGCCCTGAGTTGGGAGAGACCCACTCCTGCTCCCTATATTGGTCACCATCACCAGTTTATTTGTATGCCACTTTCCATGGTAAAACCATGTTCAAAGCAGCTTACAGTAGCATCAGAAACATACATAAAATACAGCAACATGTCCAGATAATAATGATTATGAGTCACTAAACATACACCAAAATTAAACAACCTATTAATAATTCATACAAACACCTAATAAAAATTAATATTGTGCACTTTGAAAATATTGACATACGGGCAAGAGAGGAATAGCCTCCTGGATTGTTCTTCAGTAATCATATTAATACATATTAACTATTCTGAGTTTTATATGCCACCTGGATAAGCCAAAACATTCATAAGTGCCAGTTAATCCATCATTAGTCATGGAGATGCTCAGAGATAATCAACTTGGTGCCCTCAAGATGTTTTGACTACAACTCTGATAATCCCTCACCATTGGCCATGATGGCTTGGGGCTTATGGGAGTTGTAGTCCAAAATTCTGGAGGGCGCCTAGCTCTGCAGGCACATTCTAAGCCATGTTGCTGTATCACTATCAGAATAAAACAAGCAAACAAAACCAATTACCAAGCATTTTAGGAGCTCTCTCATGGATGGAACACTGTTGACAGATACTCAGTTCCTCTGCAACAGGTTATGTATCTTAATAAAACAGCTATTAAGGAAAAGACAAATATTCATTTCAAAGGGGAGTGGGTAGAGACATGTATGGTATTCACATTCTCTAGTTTAGCATCTGTCACAGAGATAAGTCATTTTGATATGTTGTTTTTGAGTTTTTGAAACAAAGAAAGAGGGGTGATGATTTGATATCAGTGTTCTCCTTCTCCTTGACAATGGGCTTTGGAAATAGGAATTGGTCTTGGGCCAGCCACCTAAATGGCAGCCATCCGCTTTTAACATGATACAACAACACCCCTTGCTACCGTGAGAATTCAGTGACATACAATTTCTAAAGTTTCATGTTTACAGTTACATTCAATGGGTCATTACATCTTGATCTCAGGGGTTTCACCTCATGACCACCTTTTAAGAAGTGGGGGCAGTTACTTTTTAGATGAGGGAGATAGCTTCCACACACACAGTGGACTGAGATGAGCTGTCAGAGGCAGTGATGAATCAGCATTAGCGGGCTCACTCAGTAATTAGATAATAAGTATATGATTGGCAAGGGAGGGGTATGTCTTGACTCTAGAAACATCTATCTTGGTTTCACCACATCCCATTCATTCTGACAGTTTTACCCATGCTGTCTCTCTTGTTACATCTGCCAGATCCTGGTCCTGTCACATGCAGCTTCTATTCGCTGAACAAGACAGGGTATACAGGACAGAGACTGGCAGCAATTTGCACACTCACCTAGAAGTTAGTCCTACAGAATCCAAGTGAATTTACTTCCAAGTCAATTTTCACAGGATTGGACTGTATAATCCTGTTCAGACGACACACTAAGCCACGGTGGTTAATCATTTTGAGCTAAACATGATGGCTTAGCATGTCGTGTGAACCATTCCAAACCATGGTGACTTCATAACCACGGTTTAAACATCCTCACTAACCATTTGATGCAAAGGGTTAGCGGCCTAATTATGGCTTAGCATGTTGTCCAAACAGGCCCATTATTTCATTTAAAGAGACTGAGCACTGATTGGTTCATCAAAAGCCCCATACTTAATTTGAATCCCCAACCTAGTGTCCTCGAGATGTAATGACCATGCTGGCTGAGAATTATGGGAGTGGCAGTCCAACATATCTGGAGAGCACAAGTGAGGGGAAGGTTGAGTATGATACAAGAGAGGGCCTACTTGGTGACCGCTCCCGGACTGTGGAACTCCCTGTGAAGGGAAGCTGGCTCCTTCCCTGCTGTTTTATCACTAGCAGGCACAGACCTTTTTATTAGCATGTAAACAGGTCTGTTGGATGCTGTTTTTTATTCTCTCATAGTTGTGTTTTAATTGTGTTTTAATGCATTTGCTTTATTCTTGTTTAATCGAGTTTTATTTATGATTGTAAGCTGATTTGAGTGCCATTTTTCTTGGTAAAAAAGCAAGGGACAAATAAAATAAATAATAAATAATCACAATAATTCTGGTTGGTGGATATTGGGTTTCCAAGGCAAAGTAGATCCAACAAGCCTGATGTCTGCCCATGCTCTAAACAACTTCCAAGTGATTGTATGCCTCCATTTTAACCCTCTGTTTTCCTGCCTTGCAATACAGAAATAGAAATAGACATTGCCACCCACAGGTGCTGTGTTACCTTATCATGTGCTAGTGTTTGTTTAGCTTCTTCTTGGCTCACGGAGCCCATTTGAATTTGATGCCTGGGTATACACCATTACTCTTGTTAATTATTTCATGATGTCTCTCGCCAATCTTTCAATGGTTTCCTTTTAGTATAAATCAAGTAACATTAAGGTAGTAGTATAAACATATGCACATCAGCAGTGAGTAAAGGTTGCTGGAAAGCACATTCCCCTATAGCCTTTAACCAGGGCCAAAATACAGTATTATACTTTACAAGTTCCTTGATAAAGACAGCAATAACATTGGCCACACCTTGAATACCTGTGTTTGGGACTCTCAGAACTTCTTACTTCTGCTATTGGTTAGGGTGACCAGACGTCCGGATCCCCCCGGACATGCCCGGAAAAGGGGGCCAAATTTGAGTCCGGGGGGGGGGGGGGAAATTTCAAAATATCCCCCAAAGTCCGGAAAATTGGGCCTCTCCCGTGCCATCCGGGCCTTGATCTTGGCTAGCACGATTGCGCTGGCCAAGAACAAGGCCCAGATCGGCCGGGGAAGAGGCTGGAACGACGCACACCCACACTTCCGGGTGCGCGTCGTTCCAGCCTCCTCCCCTCCGACATCCGGGCCTTGTTCTTGGCTAGCGCGATTGCGCTGGCCAAGAACAAGGCCCAGATCGGCCGGGGAAGAGGCTGGAATGACGCACACCCACACTTCCGGGTGCGCGTCGTTCCAGCCTCCTCCCCTCCGCCATCCGGGGCTTGTTCTTGGCTAGCGCGGTTGCGCTGGCCAAGAACAAGGCCCAGATCGGCCAGGAAAGAGGCTGGAACGACGCCCGTCTGCACTTCTGGGTGCGCATCGTTCCGGCCTCCTCCCCTCTGCCATCCGGGCCTTGTTCTTGGCGAGTGCGGTCCGGCGCGCGGCGCAGCCCGGCCCAGCACGCGGCGCATCCTGGCCCGGCCCGGCGCACGGCCCGGCCCGGCCCGGCCCGGCCCGGGGGGTTGCTTGGAGGCACCTGGTCCGGTGGGCGGCACGGGCGTTGCTGCCTACCCTGGCTTGATTTGTGGGTGGCCTGGCAGGATGTTCGGAGGCACCTGGTCTGGCAGCCGGCATGAGCATCGCGGTCTATCCTGCCGTGCGGTGCGGCATGGCATGGCCTGGTAAGTGGGGCATTATGGAGCATGGGGTGGCCTGGCTGGCCGTGGAGCATCCCGGCCTGGCATGCGGAGTTTCATGGCATGCAGAGTGGCCTGTCCCAGCCTGGAGCACGGGCATCTTAGCCTAGCCTGGTGCGCAGAGCTGGGGCTGGATGTTATGTTATTTTTCTTGTTGTTACTACTATTATTGTTGAGAGCTGCTGCTACTGTTTATAAACTTTTTAAAAGCAATTTGCTGCTCTAGTATGTATGCGTGTGTAGGGGGGTATTAAATTAATAGAAGACCAAATGAACTGGCTTTAGCTGCGATTTAAATTCAATGGAGTGGGGGGTAGATTAGATTTCATTATTGGCAGCATTGATGAAATTAGTTTTCACTTATTTTCCATATATTCCTTGAGTACTGATTTTGATGAATTAATTGGGGGGGAGGGTACATGTGGATGTTTTTTAAAACTATTATTAGATTTGCCATGGGTGAGTATGTTGGGGTATGTGGATATTTATTTTATTTTTAGCCTTGGTTAAGTGTGTGTGGTTGGTTGGTTTTTGCCTTGGTGCATGTGTGGATTTTTATTATTTTTTCCTTTGGTGAGTATGTGGATGAGTGTTGTATTTTTAATGTTATTTTATTACCTTGGGTATGTGCATGGTTGTGTGTAGATTTATTATGTCTACTGTTATTTTGCCTTGTGTGGGTGGCTGATTATGATGATGATGATGATGCCTTTGGTGAGTGTGGGGGTGGATTTTTATTCCCCCTCCCCTGTTACGTGTATGGGAGGAGGTTGTGTTTTTTTTTTAATTGCCTTGGGGAAGGTGTGGGGTTTCCCCACACACACACACACACACTTTGAGTGAGTGTGTAGGGGTGTGTAGATTTTAATTTTTATTGCCTGAGTATGAAGTGTGTGTGGATGATGGTGATGATGATGACACAACATTGGGTGGGATGACTAATACCCTGGAAGACAGAAACAAACTTCAAAGTGATCTTGATAGAGTGGAGCGCTGGGCTGAAAAACAGCAGAATGAAATTTAATAGGGATAAATGCCAAGTTATACAAGTAGGAAAAAGAAACCAAATGCACAGTTACAAGATGGGGGATACTTGGCTCAGCAACACTACAGGCGAGAAGGATCTTGGAATTGTTGTAGATCCCAAGCTTAATATGAGCCAACAGTGTGACGGGACTGCAAAATAAGCAAGCACTATTTTGGACTGCATTAATAGAAGTATAGCTTCCAAATCGTGTGAGGTACTGGTTAGGGTTAGGATGCTACATGCATACAAATGACACTTGCTGAAATTCCCTTTTCAATACAGCTCTTAAAGATACAGGAGCCCTGTCCTCCTTTCCATATGATCACTCTAACTAATTGAATGATTGTAATTTTTCCTGTTACCATAGTTCTTTAACTTCCATAGCCAGTGGTGTATATTTTTCTCTCTTTAACTCTTCCTTTTCTGCAACAGTTTTGTCATTAGGTAGTGTTATGTCATTGAGATAGGTGTGTTTTTTCTTTGTTGTTTTTGACTGTCGTGTCTGGTTGATTGCAAAGTATTGATTTGTCCCAGAATTGTTCTGTCCAAGTAAGGTAATATTTGAGTGTGTAGCGTGGCTTGGCTTGAGTGTGTCTGAATCTCCTAGGCTCTGAAAGCATCTTTCTGGAGAGCACCTTCTGGTTGCATGTTCTCTGCACACTGAGGCAATGTAAATTCAGGATATACTTGGATAAAAGGAGGGAAAGATCCTTATCTAGCATTGTAATAATGGGCATCTGTTCTGGCCTATCTTTGTATTGTACTGACCATGGTCTTGTTCACATGGCTACTGAATCAGAGATATAATCACACATTGTTAGATTAGTTTCTCACTGATCAACCAGAAGTTGAAACAAGCTAAGAGGTGAGAAGTGACTACAACAAGCCTTTAGTCCATTTTGTTCCATGGCTAATGTTTGCAGGGTAATCATATTTTATACTCTTCCTGCATGCTAGGTTGCTAGTTTGTTGTACTAGATTTCTCTGCACTTGTCCACTGCTTCATTTGTTCAATGGTAACAGTATGCTGAATCTGTGAGTATGGATATGAGAAAAATGATGGGGAAAGAGTGTTAAACGTTAGGAAAGTTGGGACTATTGTAATCCAGTGAAAGATTTGCAGTCAGAAAAGATATTTGAGGGAAGGGGAGACTCTATCACACAGAGTATAGTGAAAGCTTCAAAGAACAGCAAAAGCTACAAAAGTAGAAGTGAGTGAAGTTAATTTCAGATACATTCAATGTCTCACTTGTTCTTTATTTCAGTGATTTTAACTTTAAGATGTTGTGTAGAACAGGTTTGTCTTAATTGTATGCTGTGAAATCAGACATGTGACCAAGGCCATGTTTGGGTGGGCACACCCCCTTGGGGGTTGGACATGTTGATGGGCACACCCCCTTGGAGGATGGACATGTTGGTGGGTACGCCCCCTTGGGGGATGGACATGTTGGTGGGCACGCCCCCTTGGGGCGGCCATATTGTCCTCCTTTTTGGTTTCCAAAATATGGTCACCCTACTATTGGTGATAAGCGGATGTTTCTTCAACAAAGACTTTTATGGATCCTTTCCCTCCTCGGGTGATCAGCAAGTCATTAATGATTAGACCCAGGTGCATTATTGTACTGGTTAAATTTTTCAAATCTGAGGCTATAGATTTGCCCTCCTTCCCCACACCTGCTTATCTCACAACAACCATATGTCTTGCCTGTTACTGGCATTATGTAGACAATGGTAGGATTCCGACGACACTTTAGACAACGGAGGGGGGAAGAGGCAACCATCAGTTGTGTTGCTTATTGTGTCATGTGTCAGGCGACACACAACTGATGGTACATTATTAAACAACGGGGGGAAACAACGGGCTGCTCCGTCGTTTATCGGAGCCTTATTGCTAATTATGAAGCCGGGACTTTCAGCCGTGCAATGGGGGGATGGGCAACGTGTCATGCGTCGGGCACTCCAAAAACAACGTACTGTCAGTTGCTTCTTTCCCCCCTCCGTTGCCTAAAATGGTGTCCGCATGCTGCCACTGGCTGGGTTTGGATGACATGATAAGCAACAGGTATTCAGAGGCTTACAGCCATCCCCATAGGAGTGCACCCTGAATTTGCTTTTTTCCTCTTCCTTCCCTTTTCTTTGGTGTCTTGTTTTTTTAGATTGTAAGCCTGCAGGCAGGGGCTACCTTATTACTTTGTAATATGCCTTGGGAGGCTTTTTTTGGCTAAAGGGCAGGATAAAAATGCAATAAATAAATATGTGGGGCAAAGTGCAAATTCCAGGCCAGTCCTCTCCAGAACATTGGAGTTTGCTATTTCACCACTTTGGGGTTAATGTGAGGATTTCAGATTTTCAGTTTTCCCATAAACGATGTTTATCTCTGCTCTTGTTACACCACTAATGGAGGCTGGTGAATAGGGCCACTTTCATTTCAGTGAATGTTTAGCTGTCCATCAAGGGGGAAAATATAACCGGCAAAATATTTCTATTATGGAGAGCTGATGAAATGAAGTGTATTTAGACAAATTTCTGAAGGAGAAGGCTATCAATGGCTACTAATCCTAAATGCCACCTCCAGTAACAGAGCTGTATGCCTATGTACACCAGTTGCTGGGGAACGTGGGTGGGAGGGTGCTGTTGCATTCATGTCCTGCTTGATGCTTTCCCATGGGCATCTGGTTGGCCACTGTGTGAGCAGAATGCTGGATTAGATGGACCCTTGGTCCGACCCAGCATGGCTCTTCTTATGTTCTTATATTCTTACCTCTGTTGGAGCTACAACATTGCTGCAACCTATCACACCACAATTCATCAAGAGATTCAACTCTATTTCACATGGCCAAAGGTGATATATTTATTTTTAAGCACACTGCATATGATAATGGGGTCACCATTGCAATGATGTTACCCAACAACATTTCATTAATGGCAACTATTAAGGTACTCATCATTGTCTGTACTTTTTGCATTTCAGTTCCCCCTGACAACACAGTTTACTTCCCCCCTCACCCCATGTGTATATAGATCTGCCAATTTCAGGTTAACACTTCATGCATCTGATGAAGTGGGCAATGTTCATGAAAGCATATGTCAGAATAAATGTCTTTAAAGTTCCTATGGAATTTACTGGCATGGAATCAAATATTGTTTTACAGCCCAGTCCTATGCATGTTTATTCAGAAGCAAATCCCACAGAGTTCAACGGAACTTACTCTGGAGTAAGTGTTCATTTGGCTGCAATCCTATATACAGTTATCTGGGAGTAGGCCCCACTGAACTTCATGGGACCTACTTCTGCGTAGACTGTTTCCATAGCACTTTTCCTGAGCTAGGATACACTTTGGTTACCAAAAAAACCACCTGTAGTCAGGTTAGTCTCATGGTTTGAAAACCTTTGCATTTAAGTGAAACTGCACCTGCAGGTTTTTTCTCTCTCTCTCTGATGTTAGGAGCCAGATAATGCATGAGAAAGAAACCTGTGTGAGCAAGGTTGTTCGTTTCTAATAAATTATTTGCTCAGATTAGAGATGGTTTATACACAGAAGACATTTCCCACAGAGGTGAAGAAATCATTCCATTCAATGATTGTTCCAAATGTCTAATATAGGTTGAAAGCAGGAACATGTCAGTAAAAGGATGACTGATACTTCAAGAAGTTTGTGAGTGCAGAAGACTCAAATCTCCTACAGGAGCAGCCACTCCCAGACTGCAGTCCCTATCATGACCATTGCTGGCCACATTGCGAAAGGCTGAGTTAGATTATTATCTTCCAGATAGGGTTAGTTCCAGCATCTTGCATAATTTGGCAACTGCCAGGGTCCCAACACATTGAAGGTCCCACTCTTGATATCTTCTCTGGGCACAGCTTAATTTTTTTTCCAGATCTGGCACTCTGGGCATTTCTACATGGGTGACCAGATGCCCGGATTTGTCCGGGCATGCCCGGGAAATGGGGTGCAAATCCGCATCCGGGTGGAAAAACCGTTTTGGGGGGCCAAATCCGGAAATTTAGCCCCCAAAACGGTGACCAGATGGCCCTGGGGCGAGCCGGGCCAACTGGGGGGTGGCGGGGGCAAACCGGGGCGGCGGGGTGTCACGCGGCAGTGGCGGGAGGCTGGCGGCGCGAGGCACCTACCGGCTGGGGCGTCCGTTTCCCTCCGGTGCTCGGAATCTACTGAGAAACAGGCTTCGCGGCCTGTCCCTCAGTAGCGCGACGGGTGATGACGTCATCACTCGGCGCGCTGCTGAGAGACAGGCCAGGAAGCCTGTTTCTCAGTAGATTCCAAGCACGGAGGGAAACGGACGCCCCCAGCAGCAGCAGGTAAGGAGTGCGGGGCGGGGGGGCGGGGGGCGCGAGGGGATGGGGGGGCGGGGGGGTGCACGGGGGGCGGCGCGGGTGCTCGCGGCGGGTGGGGGGGCGGCGCGGGTGCTCGCGGCGGGTGGGGGGGCGGCGCGGGTGCTCGCGGCGGGGGGGCGGCGCGGGTGCTCGCGGCGGGTGGGGGGGTGGCGCGGGTGCTCGCGGTGGGGGGGGCGGCGCAGCTGCGTGCGGCGGGTGGGGGGTATAGAACTCAGCAAAGTCCAGGTAGGGAAAATTAAGCCACGTAGAGAGTGTAGAAAATATTTAAAAATGAAAAGATCAAAATCAAATAGAGGGTGAAAACAACACCAAGCTGCTCACACCCTAAGAAAACAACACCCTAAGATCATCTTCAGAGGCCCTTCTCTGGGTACACCCACCAAATGAGGCAAGGCCAGTGGCCTTTTCAATGGTGACACCCCGTTTGTGGAATGCCCTCCCCAGAGAAGCTTGTTTGGTACCTATGTTGTGGTGTTTTCATCACCCAATTATTTTAGTAAGTATTTTAGTGCTCTTCGCCCTATGCACCTTTATTTTCTGCTGGTTTTACTATGCTGTTGTGTTTTTACTGTTTATGGCTGACTTCATTTTGGTTTTATTATGTGCTGTTTTTAATTATTGTTTTATTGTTTGTATGTTATTTTTTAATTATTGTACACCACACAGAGAAGTTGGGTTATTGGGTGTAATAAATAGAAAGTATAATGAATACATAAACAAGTAACACAATTAAAGTCCTATTGATTACAATGAGAAATGCCCTATCCTGTGTCCAGCTTGTGATATCATTTTAAGGTTTTCTTTTATTGTCGTATGCTTGGAGAGAGAGAGAGAAAGCATGCACAGACTGCTATCACTGTGCTTTAATTTCATGTATTGACAATGACAAGGACATATCAACGTCCTCAGCTCCTTCCTGGAGACAGAGGCCAGCTCATGGACCAGCAGCTAATTACCTCAGAAGCTGTGGTTAGAGTTGTATTTTCATTGGAGTTCTACTGTTGAAAATTCTGACCAGCAAAATATCTCAATCTATGCCAATATGAGCGAGATTTCCTAAAACTTTTGCTGGGTCTCTCTTTTCCTCTTCCTTTTCTGCAACATTTTTGTTGTTAGGTATTGCTATGTCAATTAGGTAGTTGTGTTTTCCTTTTATATTTATGACTGTTCTTGTCCCAGAATTGTTCTGTCCCAGCATAGCATGGCTTAGCTTGAGTTTGAGTGTGTCTGGATCTCCTAGGCTCTGAAAGCATCTTTTTGGAGAGCACCTGCTGGTTGCATGTTCTCTGCACACTGAGGCAATGTAAATTCAGGATATACTTGGATAAAAGGAGGGAAAGATCCTTATCTAGCATTGTAATAATGGGCATCTGTTCTGGCCTATCTTTGAATTGTACTGACCATGGTCTTGTTCACATGGCTAATGAATCAGAGATATAATCACACATTGTTAGATTAGTTTCTCACTGATCAACCAGTGAAACAAGCTGAGGCGAGAAGTGACTACAACAAGCCTTTAGTCCATTTTGTTCCATGGCTAATGTTTGCAGGGTAATCATATTTTATACTCTTCCTGCATGCTAGGTTGCTAGTTTGTTGTACTAGATTTCTCTGCACTTGTCCACTGCTTCATTTGTTCAATGGTAACAGTATGCTGAATCTGTGAGTATGGATATGAGAAAAATGATGGGGAAAGAGTGTTAAATGTTAGGAAAGTTGAGACTATTGTAATCCAGTGAAAGATTTGCAGTCAGAAAAGATATTTGAGGGAAGGGGAGACTCTGTCACACAGAGTATAGTAAAAGCTTCAAAGAACAGCAAAAGCTACAAAAGTAGAAGTGAGTGAAATTAATTTCAGATACATTCAATGTCTCACTTGTTCTTTATTTCAGTGATTTTAACATTAAGATGTTGTGTAGAACAAGTTTGTCTTAATTGTATGCTGTGAAATCAGACATGTGACCAAGGCCATGTTTGGGTGGGCACACCCCCTTGGGGGCTGGACATGTTGATGGGCACGCCCCCTTGGGGGATGGACATTATTGGTGGGCACGCCCCCTTGGGGCGGCCATATTGTCCTCCTTTTTGGTTTCCAAAATATGGTCACCCTATACATGAGGCTTTTAGCACACAGTACCAAGGCCTATGCTGTGAGGATTAAGATCAGCTCCTTTAGACGTCCTTTCTTTTGCCCAGGGTGTGTGTGTGTCTTTCTCTGTCTTTCTATATGTTTCATTATTGAACCACTGGATGGCACTCTGGTATAACAGAATTGTGCAATTACATGAGACTCTCATTCCGCCATTTCTAAATTATTCCAGACTTTCCACCTTAGGAAAACAACTGCGATAATGGTTGTGAACATGGGAGAGGCCCTGGAAGATGACATCATGTATAGGACACACAAACTACCATGAGTGAGCAATCATGAGTGCACAATAAAAGTCCAGTGTAGAAAGGCTCTCTGTCTGAGCTCCACCAAATAGCTCTCGCCACTCTTTATATTTCCCAAATGCCCCTAATGGGCATCATGAGAAATTAAAAGGGTAAGCTAGACTCAGCTGCCCTTGGAACACTGCTGCCACATCCTGGTAGTAGCAGTGGTCCAAAGACCCACTGACAGAGGAGGGAGTGCACCAGAGGCCACTTCGCCCAGAGAGTCTTCAAACTTGAAGTCCTCCCTGCTTCTAGGGAATATCTGCGTAATTTGTTAGGTTTGCACATAACATAGAATGCTTTTTTGAGCAAGAGTACGCCATGGCTACATTATTCTTGCTGGACATGTGGCTCGTATTTCCTTACTGGTGATTTAGTACAGTGTAGACAGACCCAGAATTGGACTGAGGCCTGTTTCCATTTGGCTTATATGAATTAGTTGTGCCTTAGGTCTCCGTGCAAATGAGCCCTGATCTTGGAGGAGGAGGAGGAAGTAGTACTAAGAGGGAGCAGGCGAAGAACAAGTTCTCTTGCAATATCTTTAGTAAAAGCTTCTCTAACCAGTGTTCTCATGCAAAGGCTAAAGGGTGGTAGAATCATCATTCCAAAGGAGCCCCTATGGAATGGGTGTGTGTATATATCACTCTCCTAATCCCTGTGTGCCAATTTTCCTGTAATTGCACCATCAGCTACACCACTGATTGGGACAGTGGGAATGCTAACGTCAACACACCAAGGGTGCAATTCTATGCATGTTTATACAGAAAAAGACCCTACAACTCCCTGCATGTTCTAGCCAGCCATACTGTCTTGGGGCAGCATAGGATTGCAGCCTTAATCATTCAGGCTGCAATTCTGTACCCACCTACATTGAATTCAATGAAGCTCCATTGAATTCAATGGACCATACTTCGGAGTAGCCTTGTATAGGATTGTTCTGTTAAGCTGCAACCCTATACCCAGCCAGTTATCTGGGAGTAAGTGTGGTTGTACTCAATAGGACTTACTTCTGAGTCATGCATAGGTTTGTGCTGCTAGATTTCTACTCTTTAAGCCATTTGTTTTTCAACAGCAGTAGTCTGCTTCTTCCCCTGAGAATGAGGTTGGTTCTTTCTGTGAGCCCCCACACAACTGTGAGCCCCCCCCCCAATATATGCAAGAGAAAGAGACTTCTCTGGAGGCCACTTCACTTCTGTACATATATCTATTTATGAAACATGGCAAAGATTTCATCTCTTTCAAAGAGCCAGAACTTATTTGCAAGACATAAGAAATGTGATACACATGTTCTCATTTTGTGTTCATTTGTTCTATGTTGCTACGCTCTGTTTGTTGACCAAAGTCACAGCGCCTGATCCTCTTTAGAAATTTCTGTCAGAAACAGGGTGGGGTTCTTCAGGATAATATCTCACTTTTTAAAAATGGGGTTGTGGGACCATGGGACGGATTGGCCAGTGGAATTAAATAGTGGAATGCCCACCAAATGGTGTAAATATATATGTAAACATCAGATCTACACCAAGCAGGATAAAGCACTTTGAAAACATTTTGAAAACTGTATATGGAGTGTGTCATGGGCCCCAACAGTTGTCAAAACTGTTATAAACCAATTTAAAGCAGTAGTGTAGATCCTGCCCATGACTGCCTGTATTTTTCCCCTTCCTGCTTTCTGGCATCTTGTTGGCTCTTTTCATTCTTTCTCATCTTTATTGTTTCCATCCTTTGAGGCCTTCAACTTTGTTTGCTGCTGCCTCATCTGCACTTTTGCCTCAAGGCCTGGCTTCCATTCCCTTTCCCCTCAGCCCTATTCAGTTATATAACCCTCCACCCCCACCGACCATGGCTACCTCCACAAGAGAGGTTTAATGCTCTTTGAAGGCTCATTATAAATTTTACCTCCACACCAGCGGAGCGCAAAACGGGCGTAGAGGCGCGTTATCTCCCGGATTATGCGCATTATCGAATGCGCGTTAAATAGCGACTTTTATTTTGCTCCGGCCGTTAAAGCGCATTTTCGCCATGTGAACAAGCGATTATGCGCATTAACTTCTTGTAAAGCGCTTTTTGGACATCAATTAACGCGCTTCGCCGCCTCTCGCCGCCTCCCGTGCAGAGGGATTAGGAGTAAATGCGCCTCCGCGATAATGCGCATAATCCCCGAACCGGGCGCAAAAGCGCATCCTTGTGGAGGGGGCCCATGTTAGCAAAGGCATTTTTCATATAAACTCATGTCTGTGCAACACATGGAAGATTAAATGTGCCACCTGCATGAGCATCTTACTACTGGCACTGTATGGAGATGATAGTATATAGATTTCTCTTAACCTATATGTTTATAGGCAAATAATCAATTGGGGATATAGTCCCACAGGGCAAAGTGGCAGTAATGTTGACAAAAGGAATTGACAATGGGTTGAACTGAGTCTGACTGGAGTTGTTAGGAGGTTTCACATTGCTGGAGGTAGCAGCATAGAAATTATTATTTTACCTCAGAGCCGTAGAGCTCCACCACTTTAAATATGGCAAGCAGTATATAAGCCTACTAAATAAAATAAGTATCATAAGGATGGCACAAGATTGCCGTGGGCACAAGACCTCCATAAATTCCTTGCTAATTTTTCATTTATGTTCTCAGAGTGGCCTTAGTCCCACCAGTGTCTTGGAAACCCCTCAATTAAAATATGTCTCTGAAAAATGTGTGTGAACTGCTCTGAGGGAAGTTTGGCTGAAAGTATACGAATATACACAAACATACTAAGGGGGCAATTCTGTGCATATTTAGACAGGCAAACAATCCTACATCTCCCAGCATTCCAATGCTGGGAGATGTAGGACTTTTTCTGTCTAATCATGCTTTGGATTGCACCCTAAATAAATAAATAAATAAATTCTCTCTGTGTCTCATTCAGTTCCTGACATGACCCCATCACAACAGCCCCACTCCCTGGGGCTTTCAGTTATTTGAAATCTCCTATAACTCCTCTGGGCAGCTTCCTCTCCAAGGTGGTCTCTTCAAAAGTGAGTGGGCAAGAAAACATTGTAGAAACCAGACGTTCCTGGTTTGCATTTGTCCTTTTCTACCAGAAAGCATTTCAACTGCCCACCCAACCATGTATCAGTCAAGCCACTCTTACTAGCTAGCTAGCACTACCTTCCCAGAAGTGCAAGGAAATGTTTAAGAAGGCTAGGTTTGAGTTTGCTCAAGCAGTCATAAGCAGAATCAAGTTACAAGGAAAGGAGGTGGATCCATGCAAATCACACTGGTTGTGTGTTTTTTTAAAAAAATCCATACAGGTCTGGGAAGTTAAATGCAAAGTTAAGAGGGTGGAATTCCCTCCCAGAATACAAACCTCTCTGTTGCAACTCTCTCTCCCTCCAGCTTCAAGACACCTGAGGGATGCAATCCCACAGAAAGAGAAACTACCACTATGCGTGGGAACCAAAGGAACTGACCCACATTTTGCTCTCGTTTCTTCTTCATCCTTAGGATCATCTTGAAGGCTTGTTGCTTGAAAGAAGAAGATAATAAATCAAGATCGAACGGCAACATTTCTTGTTTCAATTCACGCAACATTTTCAAAAGAGGGACGCAAGTCGCCCTCTTTCCCACGCGTCGAGCGATGCCCCCCCAGGAGATACTGGATTACTCGCCCACCTTGCGAAGATGCAGCACCCCCAGCCGAGGCAGTGGCTCGGAGCTGGGCATCAAATGTGTCCTCCTCGGAGATGGGGCTGTGGGCAAAACCAGCCTGATTGTGAGCTACACAACAAATGGATACCCGGATCAGTACCAGCCAACGGCACTGGACACCTTCTCAGGTAAGCAAAGCAAGAAGCTGAACTCTTCCTTCCTTTCTTCCTTTCTGTCAGGGCTGGGGGTGTACGAGGGTCATTTTACCTTTCTAGTTAGGTGTTGTTGTTGTTTAATTATATTTTATTGTTCGTGGTGATGGTTTTAGGCCATTGATGATGAAAGGTGAGATACGAATTCCATCATTAAATACCTAAATACATGACACGTGTGACAGGCAACCTGATCCTATATATGTTTATTTGAAAGTAGGATCCTACTGATTTTAATGGGGCTTATTTCCAAATAAGTGGGTAAAGGATTGCCAACTTATTTTTCATTTCCTGGCAGGACAAGCAGCAATTCAACAAGTGAAGCTTTTCCCAGCAGGCAGATGCTGGGAAAACTTCACCTTCTGACTATGTCCCCACCCTGTTTCATATGGAAGTCTTAAAAGGGGGAGATGGCAACCTGCTGTTTGATCTCTGTTTCAGACAAATGCCCTTCTCTGTGCAATTTTGAGCTTGCAGTTTTAGTGGAGGTGCTATTTTGTGCTATTAAAAACAGCCAATATTAAGAGCCCCATATCATGTAATCAACCAGTGGGTTGCAAGGCTCTGAGTGGGAAACAATCTGCCAGTATCCCTTTGCCAGCTTCATTGATAGTGCAATCCTCTGCATGCCTACTGAGAAGCAAGCCCATTGAGTTCAATGAAACTTACTCCCAGGTAAGTGTGCATAGGATTGCAGCATAAGAAAATATTTAAAGTCCCACCATTAAACCCCAGAGATACTGGGTCAGTGTTAATATTGATGAGAAGTTTTGAACAAAAATGAAAAAAATCTGTAGACTCATCGTTTTCTTGAACCTTCCAAAAGAGGCCACAAAGAAATAGGTTTGGCCTTTCACCCGAAACATGGGTGGTAACACTCTCGTTTACCGAGCTGTACACCATCAAGACATCTACTCTGACTGGTTTTGGATGTTTTTAATTGGGAGAGTAAACTCAAGAGCTTACTACATTTAAATTGCATTTCCAGTTAAAATATAGGGAGGAAGAGACAATTGTATGACATTTGAAGAAGTGTTAGTAATTCATTTATTAGGATGAAACTCTAATAGCATGTCGGGTTTGATTACTTGTCCAAACATCAGCTTCCCACACTGCAGGTCATGTGATGAGGCATGAAACTGGAAGTGCAGGAAGGGTTACTTGCCAAAAAAAGGTGGTACAAATGCAGAAGGGTGGCTTACTAATTGGAAGAACATGCTTTATGTCAGTCTCACTTGTGGGTCTCCTGCAGGCAGCTGGCTGGCCACACTGTGTGAACAAGATGCTGGACCAGATGGAACCTTGGTCTGATCTAACATGGCACTTTGTATGTTTCCTAACCAGGTGCTCTCCAGATGTGTTAACTACAATCTCCATTATCCCCAACCAGGATTTGGAATTATGCGAGTTGTAGCCCAGCATATCTGGAGGGCAGTAGGCAGGTGAAGTTTGCTCTTAAATGAATATCTGTAGTTGTTATAGAATAAAATTGTGCCTGATATTTATGCCCCTATTGAGGGGCGATGTGTTAGGCAGATGATACAACAGTTTATAGAGAAAGCACAGCTTACCATGTGGTTATAACTACCCTGTGGTATGTGTCTGCTTGATAAATGATTGTCTCTTTTCATCCTCAATCTGATCATTTTTCAGGAATGGTACAACCCCCCCCCTTTTTTTTTTAATGGTCAGTGTTGACAAATCTCTAGTGCTTCATTTATTTCTTAATTTCATCCTCAGAATTTATAAGAATTAATCATGATGGGAACTGTGTGCATTTAAAAATAAATAAATCTAAGGCTGCCTCTACAAGAGAGGTTTAAAGCTCTTTCAAGGCGCTTAAATTTTTTTACCTCTACAAGAACGGAGCGCAAATCGGGCGTAGAGGCGCGTTATCTCTCCGATTATGCGCATTATTGAATGCGCGTTAAACAGCGAGTTTTATTTTGCTCCAGCCGTTAAAGCGCATTTTGACTATGTGAATAAGCGCTTATGCGCATTAACTACTTGGAAAGCGCATTTTGGTCATCCATTAATGCGCTTCGCCGCCTCTCGTGCAGAGGTATTAGGTGTAAATGCGCTTCAGCGATTATGCACATAATCGCCTAACCGGGCGCAAAAGCGAATCCTTGTAGAGGGGACCTGTAATGTAATTTTTAAAAATAGGGTAGTTTTGTTATTAGAATAATTGCTCCCAAGAGTGCCAAAATCCTCTTGCCTGTCATAGGATGGTGACTGGCCTTCATCCCAATCTCCTAGTCCTCTTCAAAGCCTATTAGTCAAAAGATTCCCGCCTCAAGGGAGTTTCTGTCAGTAAGGAGAAAAAAAAGTCTCCGTGTGTGAGAGCCTCTCTCGGTTTTGCTCGTGAATTGCTCTAGGGCAAAGAGATTCCTTTCAGAGAGAGGGGCAAGCTGGGATCTCTATTGTACCCTGAATTAGGAAGGACGTTCTGAGGCACCCTTCCCCAATCCGATGCCCTTTGGGTGTGTTGAACTACAACTCCCATAATTCCCAGCCAGCACACCCAAGACATGTGCTGACTGGAGATGATAGGAGTTGAAGCCTAATGTCTCAGGAAGATGCCAGGTTGAAGAAGGGCCATTCTGAGGAGTTGCAGGGGGAGGCAGGGAGAGAGCGGTATGGAAAGATTTTTGGAATGTATGGCCTCCTCCACACGAGACGTTTAATGAGCCTTGAAGGCTCATTAAAAAATTTACCTCCACAAGCACGGAGCGCAAAACGGGCGTACAGGCGCGTTATCTCCCCGATAATGCGCATTTTCGAACGCGCGTTAAATAGCGACTTTTATTTTGCTCCGGCCGTTAAAGCGCATTTTCGCGGTGTGAACAAGCGATTACGCGCATTAACTGCTTGTAAAGCGCTTTTTGGACATGAATTAATGCGCTTCGCCGCCTCTCGCCGCCTCCGGTGCAGAGGGATTAGGAGTAAAAGCGCCTTCGCGATAATGCGCATAATCGCGGAACCGGGCGCAAAAGCGCATCCTTGTGGAGGGGGCCTATGTCTCTGGTTCTGAGGATTTGAACCAGAGATTATACCAGACTTCTTGTAGGAACAATGAAGAGTATGTTGACTAAATGTTTCTGGGGAAGGAGGCTTTTGCCTTCAGTATCTTTAAGGTGCCACAGGATGATTTGTCCTCATTGGTGTGATCATAGCCTGCCCTTTTAGGTTGCAATCCTATGCATGCTACTTTGAGTGAGCCCTATTGAATACAGTGAGATTTACTTCTGTGTAAATGTGGAAAAGGAGGTGTTAGAAAGGGATGGCTGCAAACCTATGCATACTTGAAAATAAGACCCATTGAATGTTGAAGTCTTCTTTCTAACCGAGAAGAGATGAGTGTTGGTCATATTAAACAGATTTGTAGGCATCGTTTTGGATAGTCTCTGTCATCCAATAGAACGTTTTCAAAAGTCTGCATCATAAAATGAATTTTGACAGAGATATTTGGGGGAGGCAGGTGTGGGATTAGAGTGTATACATATCTAGCATTTTTATTCATCTGGTTATGGTAGGGCAAAAAGTGCTAGTTTAATGCAGTGGTGAAGAAACAATTCCAAATCAGCAAATCCTCAGCTTGAAGCTCACCTCTGCCTTGAGTGGCGCTCACTAGGTGGTGCTCTCTCATTTTCTGCCTACCTCCCATCTGCAACATGGGGATTACAATAACGCTATTCTGACCTACTTTATAGGATTACTGTAAGGATTAAAAGTACATGAAGAGCTTTGGACACTCTAAATGCTACACATTACTGGGACTTGCTTTTAACAAGTGTGGGACCAGGGCATAAAGCAGCTTCACTTTTTTCCACTCTGTCGCCCCTAGGAAAATGAGTTGCCTAGCGCAGATAAGCAGAAGATGTCTAATGTTTTAATTTGGAGCATGTGACTTGGTGAACATTGGCTCCAATTTTATTTTATATTACAGTGGTCATTTGTCTAATGGCTATGCAGTGAAATTATGCATTGGTCTATTTTAAGGTTTTGTCCGTTGCGTTTGTCTTTGTGTTTTGCGGTATGTTGTGCACTATCCTATAATCATCATGAAGTTTAGAAATCAATTCTGAGCTTCCATTCTGAATAGTGACTTTCAAGGTGCATTTTTCTGGCTGTAGAAACAAGCGTAGGTTTTGAGTAAAGTTGTGATGGCTTTGCTCCTGTCCTGTTTCACCACAGCAGACGGTTAGCCTTTGGGAGGCCAGGCAAGGCCGTACCCTGATTGCTGACCATGGGGTTCAATCCAGGATCTGGCTTTCATGGACAGGAGGCTCAGGGAATGTGGGGCTCTCCCAAAACCACAACTCCCCCCATTCTGCGATCCCTATGTAGCAACTTCAGGAACAGGGAGGGGCTGGCATGGGGAGCAGGAGGCTAGGAAGCCCACTTTGGCCAGCGCAGTTGCACGTGCCTAAGTGTGGATCCAACCCATTGTATACTGTGATTTCCCTTATCTGCAAATTGCTTCCAAGATATGGCAACAGTAGCTTAATGTGTTTGCATGGTGCAGTTTCCAAATGCCCCGTTGTCCTGCCCTCCTGAAACAATCCTTGCAATCTCTTTTCCAAAGGTGTTGGTTTATTTTCCACACCACTTCAAGGACTTAGGCCAGGATACAATGCATCCTTATCTGCGGTTTTCTTCTTCTTCCCGCAACAGCAACCCTGAGAGATAGTGACTTATCTATGGCCACCCAATGAGTTTTCATAGCTAAGCAGCCATTTGATCCTTGGTTCCCATGTACACACACAGTTGTGTTCAGTGCATCATTAATGCACAAACATTTGTTTTCAATTACTTACTAGTGAATGGGCCCGGCTTCATACAGGTTGAAATAGCCTTAGTTTGACAGCTGTAAGAATTGGACATCTTGTGCCCATCCTGCTTGAATGAAGCCACATCCACTAGCACCCCTAGGCACGCCCCCTGTCATGGTGCACCCATATGGCCCCCCGAGAGAGGGGCCTGCCTACTCCATTCTCTTGAGGAGAGGGTCTGCCACAGAGCAGGGAGAAGGGGGCACCAGCCCTCAGAACAAACCCTCTTGGTTTCACACAGAGTCGGCTGCAAAACTACGAGCTGGCTGGGGAAGTGTCTGAAGATGGTACTGCAGGCTTCAAACACAGAGACATGTTAAAATTAATTCATGCATTTTAAAAACAAAATAACCCCAAGGTGCACACCTCTAGGGTCCCCTTACTATGCAAGCCACATTTTAAGTGTTCGGGTTTATGACCTTGGAGCCCTGGTGATGACAGACAGACCCACAGCCTCTTTTATTATGATTTTACAAGATGCACTATCCATAGACCGTCCAAGGTTGTAGTTCAGTTATGGAGAGATCACATTTTCTCAGTGCTCAAATTGTAATATTTTGCATTTTCCCCAGGCAGCACATTCTTTGCTGTGTGGGTTATGGGGTACTGCAAGTGCTCCCTCCCTCCCTCTCTCTCTCTCTCTCTCTCTCTCTCTCTCTCTCCCTCTCTCTCTGCTAGCACTTCCACAAAGGCTTTTCACTTGTTTCACCTCCACACTGAACATGTGTGGATGAGATTTTGCTCCATGTGTGACTGTTGCAAAAAGGCAATAATTACAGCATGGTCCCCAGGCATGATGTGAAAGCACATGATGCAGCCACCTTGCTGAAGCTAATCAAAGGCTATGACTCAATGACAGAGCACATACTTTACATGAAGTGGGTCCCAGGTTCAATCTCCAGCATCTCCGGATAGGGCTTGGGAAAATTCCTGCCTGAAACCCTGGAGACAATACAGGGCTGGATGGACCAATAGCCTGACTCGGTATAAAGCAGCTTCCTGTGTTCCTTAGCAGGCCCGGGTCTCTGGATGGCAGACTACAACTGTGACACCCCCCCCCCCCCCATGTGTGTTCTCTTGAGGAGTTCCATAATTGAAAAAGCTTGGTAAGAATGAATTAAATGAATGAACACTAAATTGTGTTCAGGGTATGCTTTGGCTGATCATGTAAAAAGATGCTAACTTAGGCCTTGTAGGCAGTGTGGCAAGTGACCAGAAAGAAGAACAGGAGCATTATGATATTCTGTTTAGCACTGAAAGCAAATATATTTCCCATGGGTATATGCTGAGATCAGAGCTACTGATAGTACCTCCCACTGCAACATTGTTCTGTTCTTGGGGTCAGTAATATGTGTAAATATTGATGGTCACCCACTAAACTATCTTGTTTAGCCGGCTTTTCTGTTTTTCTGAAACTCTCTTGCATTAGTTATGGGAGAGGCTGATGCAAGGTTTAGTCGAGACGAACCTACAGACCTGTCGTGATGGGGGTGGAAACAAATCAACTTCCTCATATCAGAACACTATGTGTTATTAGGCTGGCAAATGCATTTGGATGTCCTGAAAGGCGGCCTAGTTCTGCATCTTTACACACGATCACCCTTCACTCTGTTGCCATGTTCATAAGTCAAACTCAAGCCATCATTTCTCTTCCCAACTTCTTCTCCTTTCCTCTTTCAAATTCATGCTTCCTTTTTCCACAGACCTTCACCCAGGTGAGGAGATGGAGATAATCACATGTAAGCACATACGAGTTTTTATTTTCCCCTGAATGGAGGATACTAATAATTGAGGGCTACCCTAGTGACTAGGACCTAGTCTGTGTTCTCTGCAGCTGGGCTAATTCCTGGGCCAGAATGAACTATCCAGTCCGTGTGCAGGCCAGTCATGGGTGTGAGAGCATATATGAAAAGATGCTGTCACAGAAGGCAACCAGAATATATATGCATACATGTGCTCAGGTCATATCAGTGAGAAGATGGGTTAGGAAACTTAGGATCCAAGCCAGGTTATGGTGGGTGATGATCCTTCTTCAGTGGTAGCTGCTCCAGCATCTTCGAGACTGATGAGGGACAGGCTTTTATATCCCCTTCCTATAGCTCCTCCCTCTTCCAGCCATGGAGGGCAGGGCTTGCCTTCTGACGGCGCTATTGCATCCACGTTTTTCTGCAGGGCCCAGCTGAGTGTCAGAAGGCAATGCTGGAAGAAATTGTCCAGAAACTGCAGCTGCTATACTAAATCTGGCATCAGGGTTAATGAGAAGTGCATGAGGATGCATGCAACGAATGCAGCTCTGCTACACCTACTAATGGTAACTATTCCACACTGTGTGTCATATTAGTTTTTTTCCACTTGCCAGTTTTTTCCCAAACACAACGTGGGATTGGCAAGTACTTAGAAATAAGACACCAAGAGGAAAATGCCCAATATCTGAGCAGCTCTTTTGATCAGGAACAGGTTTCTCTTCTTTCTCTGTGGTTATGTTGTGGTAATGGACTCAACCGTTTCTCAGCCACAAGGAAGAGATGACTTTCACATCTGCTATTCTGATGGCTGAAGACAAGTGTATGACCTCGATCTTTCACCATCTTTCTCTTTTTTCACCCTTCCGCATTCACATGGATCAACTGTTCACTGCAGCACTCATGAAGGCTGCCTCTACAAGAGAGGTTTAAAGCTCTTTCAAGGTGCTTTAAAAAATTTACCTCTACAAGAACGGAGCGCAAATCGGGCGTAGAGGCGCGTTATCTCTCCGATTATGCGCATTATCGAATGCGCGTTAAATAGCGAGTTTTATTTTGCTCCGGCCATTAAAGCGCATTTTGCCTATGTGAACAAGCGCTTATGCACATTAACTACTTGTAAAGCGCATTTTGGTCATCTCTTAATGTGCTTCGCCGCCTCTCGCCGCCTCTCGTGCAGAGGTAATAGGCGTAAATGCACTTCAGCGATTATGCGCATAATCGCCTAACCAGGCGCAAAAGCGAATCTTTGTAGAGGGGACCTAAATCTACTCAACCCCCAACACACTGACAAGCACAATATTCATAGCGACCCCAAACGTGTTTGGGAGTCCAGAGCTGGCACCCCAATGCCCTAACTTTCAATAAGGCCATCTTCATTCATTCTCTCCTGATCCCCATTCCCATCCGTGATCATGAAGTGGTGAGGTTTTGATCTGTTCATTCTGGCCCAAGACACTTTGCTTCCTCACGCAGAGCCCAAATGCTTCCCTCCCCACTGAAGCCAACACTATAACTAGTCTCGCTTCACCATTCAGACACCAGTCCCTGCCTTCAGCTATCCCCATCCACCACACACACACACACACACACACACACACACTCATGGTACTTTCTGAAAAAGGTCATTTCACCCACCTGTTGCAAAACAGGCTGGCCCTGATCCATTTGATCTTACAGTGACAGCTGCTGCTTGTCCATATCTCCACCAGCATGGTCCTGTTGGTGAGGCAAGTCACCTTTATATCTGGATTGCTACATAGAGCCGGCCCTACTTGGGGGGAAGGGGGTAGAGGTTCAATACAAAGGCTTCATTTTGTCTGTGATGTCAGTTATGATTATACTTTTACCCTCACAGTGGGGGCATTGTTGTTGTTGTTGTTGTCATCGTCAATAATAATAATAATAATAATAATAATATCATCATCATCATCATCTTGGGGCTTCCTTGGGGCTAGCTTCCCTTCATGTGAAGGCTACACTGCGAGGAAGATTATATATTTCCCCCATTTCATAGCTTTAATTGCCCCATGCCTGAAAGATAATTGCATTACATCTTTCTTTAATCAAGACTGTTCCCTGTGTATTTAAAGTACTGTGGGATCTTCCATGATAGCTTAGAATAATTTCATTATGGGATCTTACTGTGGTGTAGTCTGTAGAAATTTCCACAATTTATGCATTAGTGCCAGACTTAGTCATAAATAGTGTAGAATCATTGAAATCAATGGGGCTTCAGTTAGTTGTGACTAACTAAAGTCCCATTGATTTATTCTCTCTAAGTATGATTAAGTCTGGCTCCAACCCATAGGCCCCCTCTACAAGAATTCAGTTTGACGCCTGGTTGTCCGATTATGTGCATCTTCTTGGAATCTCTTTTACGGCAAATCACTATATGTGGGAGTCAGTTAAGCACATAACTGGTTGTCTTACTGGTTGTACGAAATGCACTTTAGAGGTGTTTAATGTGGAGAATCGCTTATTTACATGGTCATAAGGCGCTTTAACTGACCTGATAAATTAAAACTCGCTATTTAACACGCATTCGATAATATGCATAATCGGACAGAAAAAGTGCCTCAACTCCCGATTTGCGCTCCACTCTTGTAGAGGTAAAAATTTTAATGCACCTTGAAAGAGCTTTAAATCGCTCTTGTAGAGGTAAAAATTTTAATGCACCTTGAAAGAGCTTTAAATCGCTCTTGTAGAGGCACCCATAGTCTTGCATTAAAACTCCACTGTGAATATAGCATTTGTTTCTGTGTCTTCATTTCAGTATATCCATCTATCTTTCCCACCAATTCCAAAACACCCCATTATGGCTTTTCTATATGACATTAAATGAGCATTTCTTTTTCATTTGAGGCATGCAGTTTTTGCATGTGGTTCTGATGGTGAAGATATTCTAAGTACTCAATGTGCCACATTTTGCACCTGGGAAAATATTATTCTCCAAATGCTGCATTCATTGCTACTGCTATTGTGCTTTAGAATACGGTCATTGACCTCTATTGGGTTGTGATGAGTTTAGCGATGGATTCTCTTGCTTTCTTTCACACGCATTTTAAATTAATGTTTATTTTTATTCCTTGGAATCTGTGCATACTCTTGTTGTACAAGTCCAGTATATGTATTTTTTTTACAAAGTGTCGAACTATTACAAGGCTGCCCCTACTCCCTTCTCCCTCCCTCTCTTTAGGCGGAGTTCTAAGGCTATTGTGAGGGGGCTGTGAGGACACATGGGCTAGCCCCAAAGCCTGCCACCGCCCAAATGCCGGCACCACCCCAATCCTCAAGTTTGGGTGCACATGAGAAGGGCCCCTACATGCACATTGGCATAAATGCATAGTTTCTTCATGCTACGATGTGTGTGTCCAAGAAACCAAATGGGCAGGTGCCATTGAGCAGGCCATGGCCAATACATGTATGGCAGCGCCGGTATAGTAGTCACTAAGGTGTGAACACTTTTTGTCTGTCTGTTTTATTTCATTTATTTTTAATAGATAAAATCCTGGGGGGATGCCGGGAGTCGAAGGACTTTTTTTCTGTTTCAATATGCATAGGATTGCACCCTTACTTTTTGTAATAGAATGTTATCTGTTCCTTTTTCTTCCTTTTCTCTTCCCCCCACCCTTTTTTTAAAAAAAGGTTGACCATCCAGACTGCACTGTCAATTATTGTCTAGTTGGGAAGTTGAAGAACGGCTTTGGGGTTGTATCACACAAAGGCCAAACTTATGAACAGAGGCCTCCTCTGCCTGATTGAGCTGAAAGGCCCTGAGGAAGCAAGAGTTATTTCACCCAGTAAATCACTGCAGGTTCCAAAGCTAGTTGTTTGTGCCCATTGCCCTTCACCTGCTAATGATCTGAAAGCATGAGAGAAGATTGACTCTCTGTCTCTACAAAATAAAGACCATCTACACACCCCACTTGAGTAAAGGAAAGTGTGGTAATCTCACTAGTTGGTGTGAAGTACCGGCTGTTGTCGCTTTTAGCACAGGATGTCTCCTTTCCTCCTTGACACACTCATGCTAATGATGCATTTCATCTTGATTTATTTTTATCACCAGCCCCTCTCCTTCCTGTATATTCTGTTAGCTAGCCCTGAATGTTCATGAAAGTTCAGGTGACCGAGTTGATCACAATTTTACACCGCAAGGGTTGTTGTTGTTTTGGTCTCCTCCATCCTCTGTCCCAGTGCCTTTTAGTCAGTCTACCTTGAAGGAACACCCTTGAGCATCTGCCCTGGAACACCCCCCCCCCCCAATCCAATTACAGAGGTTGAAGGAACTGGGAGTGTTTAGCCTGGAGAAAAGAAAATGAATTGGGGGGAAGGGGCATGACAGCACTCTTCAAATACCTGAAGGGCTGCCACATAGAAGTGGTCAAAGACTTGTTTTCTGCTGCCCCAGAAGACAAGGCAAGATCTAAGAGGCTTGAATTAATGGAGGGTAGCTTGTGGTTGAGCATTAGGACAAATGTCTTGATGGTAAGTGCAGTTTGGCAGTGGAATCAATTACCTCGAGATCAATTATCCCTTGCTAGATGTCTTCAAACAGAGGCTTGCATAGCCATCTATAGGGGATGTTGTAATTCTGAGAAGTCTTGCATCGAGCAGGGGACGGACTAGATATAGGGTGGAATTTAGGGCTACCTTAGGGTGACCAGATAAAATCCAGGTCAGGGCTCATGTAACTTTAACAGTTGTAGAGAAAAGGGAATTTCAGCCAGTGTCATTTGTATGCAATTAGTTCCTGATGAAATTCCCTCTTCATCACAACTGTTAAAGTTGCAGGGGCCCTGCCGTCTTTTGTATATGGTCACTCTAGTATAGTGCATGCACCTTTAACTGTTGTGATGAAGAGGGAATTTCACCAGGAACTAATTGCATACAAATGACACTGGCTGAAATTCCCTTTTCTCTACAACTGTTAAAGCTACATGAGCCCTGACCTGGATTTTATCTGGTCAGCCTAGGCTACCTGGACCTGAATTCCTAGGGTTTTTTTAAGGGTGGGCCCAGCATACCTGGTTCTTATTATCTTAGAGTCTCTGTATTTAACCTTTTACTTGTATCGGGTTAATGGAAAACAATAGAAATATGAAGAAAATTACAATGTAGTTTGTTTAATTATTTATCTTAAGAAAAAGATATACACACGATAAAATAAGCTACATGGCAGGCTCCAAAACACCTCAGATTTTGGGTTGTATGTTTGTTGGCTCACGTCTTGGCCTAGGTGCTTATGAATGACTGCCCTCCAGAATCTATTATTCGATGTAATATGTTGAATTAAATTTCTGGATTGGTGTTCCGATCATTTCTATGAAGACTAGGCAAGCAAGTCATTTAATGATGATGAAGGAAGAGGGTAATATGACATCATCTAGGGGGACAGCTATTTTCCTGTTGAGTTAGAGTTCCACCCTGGACTAGAATTGCCAGGTGTCCTACTTTACAGAAGACAGTACTCTATTTGAAGAGCTGTCAGAAAACACACCTGAATTTTATTATGTCTTCTGTTTGATGGGCCATCCAGTCTTGAAGTTGCCTATCAACACAGGTCACTTTGTCAGTCTTTCCCACTATGGTAAGATGTATTTCTATTTAAAATATAATAATTATGTCTAAATATGTGTATGCATGCGTGGATATACACACATGCAAATGTTATGCAAACTGGTGTTCTTTTGTCTTCTTTTTTGGTGATGTAGTTCTTTTTTTTTTAGCAATGTCTGAGTGGCCACCCTAGAGTCAATGTTTCTGGAGACTATTCTTGTGAACATATTCAGGTGCTACAGAGCACTAGCCACGTCTTTCTAGGCCTCTCCATTGCAGGCAGTGAGTATTAGGGTGACCATATGAAAAGGAGGACAGGGCTCCTGTATCTTTAGCAGTTGTATAGAAAAGGAAATTTCAGAAGGTGTCACTTGTATGCATGCAGCACCTGGTGAAATTCCCTCTTCATCACAACTGTTAAAGCTGCAGGAGCTATACTAGAGTGACCAGATACAAAAGAGGGCAGGGCTCCTGCAGCTTTAACAGTTGTAATGAAGAGGGAATTTCACCAGGTGCTACATGCATAAAAATGACACTTGCTGAAATTCCCCTTTCAATACAACTGTTAAAGATACAGGAGCCCTGTCCTCCTTTTCATATGGTCACCTTAGAGTATGTGCCTTTCAACACAACCCCTGGAGGCTGCCTGTTCTACGGTGGGGGGATTTATAATGGCAAACAAACTGTCTTTCAGGAAAACTTTGCCGCTATTGACCTCCTTACTGAGTAACCCCTGATAACCTGAGCAATCTTAGGGTTTCCTGGAACACAGTCTGAAAACCCACTGCTTCATCTTTTTCCTCCATAACCCTTCTTCAGCCTTAAGAAACATTTACTACAAATTTTAAAAGCAAACAATTAAATTCTAGCCAAGTATCCTTCCACCTGCTTTTTTTTTAAAAAAATCCACTCATGGGGGCTTATTAAATTTCTGGATGTTGTCACCCCAGATCCAACAACCGTACGCCCACAATATCAGCGATTTGAACAGCTGACACTTGATAGGTGCTGCCCTGATGGCAGAGAGAAGGAGGACAGGCCAGTTGCAGTTCTGAAGCTGCAGGCTGGCTTTGGCTTGAGTTGATGGTAGTTCCATCAAAGTTAGGGAGAGTATTGTTTCCTTTTTGCTACAGGGCCAATCACTGCTACAGCAAGCCTGGTGATGTATGAATATTACTTTAGCGAAGCTGGTGGATATTGGGGGATATTTTTTTCACATAATATTTCAGTGCCACTAGCAAAAATATATTATACTGCCTTAACTAACGTGAACAAAAGATGAAGCCCATAAGGGAAGGGTATTTGTTTGCATCTGAGGCTTCTGGGTTAGTGTGTGTTAATTTAAGTGTGTTTGTGTGTGTGTGTTTTACCATCCAAGCTTCCTTGCAATTATGCAATAATGTTGTTGCAAACCTTGCACATATAATTCACCACCAATGCAGTTTCACTGTGCAATTAACAGTAAACAACTAATTAGTGTGGCAGCAGAGTAAGGGTGTGGTTGAACAGAACTCTTGCCTTTCAAACAGCTGTTTTTTGACAAGGCACGTCTGCATAGGAAATAATGAATAATGGAGAGATAAATTGTTTATTATTCATTAATGCAATGTATGAATCACCCTATATCCAAAACTCTCAGGGTGGCAAACATAATAAAAAAAACAAATACAATAAAACCAACGATAAAACACGTTAAAAGAATTTAAAAGCAGCTACAATAATTTTAATTAAATTGTTTTTAAAAGAGAAATAAATATCAAAGCAGCTTAAACATGGAAAAGTATGATTTTAAAATGCAACCTTAAACATATTAAAAAATTAAGAAGGGTATGAGGTTTTGTTTTTAAGGCCTGGGAAAATAATTAAAAAAGGTCTTTGCCTGGCGCCCACAACTCAACAAGGTAGTTGACAGATGCAACTGTCTGGGGAGAACATTGCACTATTGGGTAGGCTGACCATATGAAAAGGAGGACAGGGCTCCTGTAACTTTAACAGTTTTAGAGAAAAGGGAATTTCAGCCGGTGTCATTTGTATGCAATTAGTTCCTGGTGAAATTCCCTCTTCATCACAACAGTTAAAGTTGCAGGGGCTCTGCCTTCTTTTGCATCTGGTCACTCTAGTATAGTGCATACACCTTTAACTGTTGTGATGAAGAGGGAATTTCACCAGGAACTAACTGCATACAAATAACACTGGCTGAAATTCCCTTTTCTCTACAACTGTTAAAGTTACAGGAGCCCTGTCCTCCTTTTCATATGGTCAGCCTACTATTGGGGGCCACCACAGAAAAGCTCCACTCTAGTTTGTGGGAGGAACTCAGAGCAGGGCCTTAGATCAAGGTATTAGGGCATGGTCCCGAACACATTCAGATACTTGGATGTGTTTGTTGATTGCATGTATGCTACTTTGGGGTTTGTACATGCAGTGTATATGCACTGGGAAATCACAGCCAGCCCTGGCTTCCTCAGTATTAAAAATCACCATTCCTGTGCATGCAATCAGAATATGTGGTTATATGTTTGCACTATTTCCTTCCAGGGAGAAATGTTACCTCATGGCATATTGCCACACTGCCCCCCCCCCCGTGCTTTCCTTCTTTCCCTCCATGTTATCTTAGAATGTACATCTGCAGGTAGGACTTGGTTCTATGATTTTATCTTTGTTTGGTACCTAGCTTACTTTAGGCACCTCTATAAATGATAACACTGTGTGTACATTTGTGTGTGTTCGTGCGTGCGCGTGTGCAAAACGCATATGTAAGCAAAGGTAGCTAGGAAACAATCACTTGGATTAACTGTGTTTATCCCAATCTAAATATCTGGAGATATTAATGTTCTGCATTATATGATTGCCAGGTTGTGTTTGGCTAAGTATTAGCAATAGAGAATAAACCTGAATCAGAATCATTTGCAAAGTCTTCTCTCTCTCTCTCTCTCTCTGTCCCTCTCTCCCCCCCTTTTCTGATCCCCGCCATTATTATAATCCTTAATGTATAATAATGATGCTGCAAAGCCAAAAGCATTTGGCACATTTGCATGGATTATTAGGAGTAAATACAGTTGCATTTCTTGAGAACAGTGCAGTTTGGCAAACTGGGAACTGAGATGGCAGCGGCAAGGGCAGTTGTGTTTTGATGAGTTCCGTGGCTTCACCTACATTATTTTTATCTACATTTTATTTTTACTCTCAAATGAACAGAATTTAGTAGATGGCTGAAAATCAGTGAAGGTCATCATCATACGCTGTAGCTTTAGGAATTCACTTCAATGGCTCTACTCTGTGTAGGACACCGTTGGATACTGCCCTTTATATGCACAGCCAGATGTGCTGAAAAAACACCAAGTAGATGACTTAGAGATTCGCAAGGCCTTTGGAATCTAGGTAGACAATGTGCATGGCAGCATCCTGTGCTATTGGTTCAAAACATTCGCACACAGCTGGGAGTGTGGAAATTGGATTTATCAGGACCTGGAAAAACTGGTACCCCTCTTCCCATTGATAGAAGCATATATCTTGCTATGTAGACTGCATGGCTTCAGCTGGTCCTGCAATTGCCTGCTTATGATATGGGTGGGCGGGCAGAAGCAGTGGACCTATGCAAGTTAAACTTGTTGGCACATGTGCACTGCAGGGGTTTGGAAGTGGTTTAGATACATATCCAGTACCCCTTTAAAGTGTCTAATGCATCTCCTCCTAGATTCCAAACTTTCTCAACTCTAGCTAGGAAAGGGATATTTGGGCATTTTGTGTGATACTGTGTGGTTTCCACCATTTAAAGAGCTTCCAGGGACATGAAACAGGAGAGATGCTGGTGAATGTGAGTGAACTATAATAAGCACTTACTCATCCTCTCTCTCTCTCTCTCTCTCTGCAGTTCAGGTCCTGGTAGATGGTGCACCGCTTCGTATCCAGCTGTGGGACACTGCAGGACAGGTAAGGGCCATAAATTACAGTATGCAGTTTTGGTTCTGGTTCTGATGTGGTGGCAAGAACGATATCTGGAAGAAGGTGATGGAAATCAATATGAGTGAAATGCTACTGCTCAGTGTGCTTTTTCATTGTTGTGTTTTTAGCTTTGGTTTTAAACATTGTAAACATTGTTACCATTTTAACTGATGAGTTTTTGTATTTAATATTATATATTTTAATGTCTGATTCTGTAAGCCACTTGGAGATGTCTTTTGATTAATAATAATAATAATAATAATAGGAAGAGAAAAAAGAGAAAAATATACACCACTGGCCATGGAAGTCAAAGAACTATGGCAACAGGAAAAGGTCACAATTATTCCGTTAGTCTCCTCAGTCACTGGTATCACATAAAAAAACTATACAGAAAACCTTCAGAAACTGGCTCTACCACAATACATCCACACCAACATCCAGAAAGCAGTTATACTTAAAAATTGTTCAATACTCAGGAAATTTCTGAATCAGTAAAAGATAGAATGACTAGACAAAGCCCGTCTAGTCTAGACAATGTCTGTTTGGAAAAACTGCCACGAGCGAGGAGAGAGATGATGATGATGATGCCCTCATAATAGTGAGTTCATGTCTGAGGTAACATGTGAATTGAGGACTTTAGTAATTGAAAGGCACTGAACCTTTTACAGCCAGAGTTCTAAATTAAAAACGGAGGTACCTCTAGCTAGAGGTGCAGGCCTTTCTAGGGAAGACATGAGTTCCTCAAGGAAGACCTCCTAAACATTTATTAGAGCAACTGGTTTTGCCTTATTTGTTTGTTTGACTGGGATCCCTCTTTTAGTGGACCTTAAAGTTCCTCCCTTTTCTGTTGTTTTAACTGATTCTGTACCTAGTATAGGAGTGAGCAACCAAGTTGTCATGCTTTCCTCTTAGTTACACATGGGAAGCTGAAAGCCTTTGTTTCTTGGCTGGGAGGGTTGCTTGGAGGAAAGCTGCAAACTCCTGCTTTAGAGCTTTGTGGAAAAGCCAATGTCAGGATATTTTTCTGAAAGCCCTCTAGCTATCATTATTGGTATAGGTGTCCATTACAAAAGATAATGTCTCTACTTTTCCTCTACAGGAAGACTTTGATTGCCTCCGCTCACTCTGTTACCCTGATACTGATGTCTTCCTGGTCTGCTTCAGTGTTGTAAACCCCACATCCTTCCAAAACATTACAGAGAAATGGGTCCCTGAAATACGAACTCACAACCCTCAGACTCCAGTGGTGCTGGTGGGGACACAGGCTGACCTGCGGGATGATGTCAACGTGCTGATTAACCTGGACCACTACAATGTAAAGCCTGTGCCAAGAACTCAAGCTGAAGACCTAGCTGAGAAAATCCGGGCTGAGGCCTATGTAGAGTGCTCTGCTCTGACTCAAAAGAATCTGAAGGAGGTTTTTGACACAGCCATAATCAGTGCAGTTGAGCATAAGGCCCAGCAGGAAAAGAAAATGACAGCCAAAGGGATCAAAACCCTCTCCAAATGCCGATGGAAGAAATTCTTCTGCTTCGTCTGAAGCTGGTTTGGCCTATAAGCCAGGACTGAACCTCACACCTTTGCCCTCAGAGGGTGAAGTGACTAACTAATGGCTCCGACATGGAGAGTGTTGTAAGCCAGAGTGACATGGAGCTCCAGCTCTTGCTGGGTTATGGTAGAACTTGCCTGGAAGAAAGGAAGTGGGCCGTGTAAGCACCAAGCTACTGGATGGGCCATGCAGGCTTTAAGCAACTGGGATAGTTTGCTGCTTCAGATACTGAGTTCAGTGTTAAAGAACAACCAAGTTTATTATGTGAGATATCCAGGCAGCATGGCCAGTTTCCAGAACCTCCCAAAGGCTTCACAACATCATAATTAAACCTTGATTTAAAACCTGAGATATAACTTTGAGGGTTATATCTCATTTTCAAGACATGGATAAGGATAGAGGGATTTCTCCAGGGTGACTACAGTGCAGAATAATGTGGCCTGCTCAAGTGAAAGCATCACTTAAACTTTTCCTTCAATCCTGCTTAAAAGGGAAGTAAGCCCTCAAGATACAGTGGAGAAGGGGTGCTTTGTGTGAAGGAGTATCGGTTTTGTGCACACCCTTAAAAGGAAAAAAGACCTCCTAAAGAAATGACGTGGAAAGATCCCTATGGTTCCACCCTGCGTAATATAGGGCTAATTCTGGAGCAACATTTGGACCCCATGGGATGATTTCTTTGAAGTGGTCCTATGAGTCTAGATACGTGGGAAATGTATTTAATATTTGTGTGTGTTTGTGTGTGTGTGATGTTGGTGGGGCATCTGTAAGCAGATTTCAACAGGAACATGGGGGCCCACTGAAGGGATCGTTCCTAGAAAAGCTACATGCCCAATCTGCTGTGATGGAACCTTTCCAGCTGAATGCACTCATTGTATCACTTCAAACATCATCCCTTGAGAACATAACTTCTGAATCTAAATATTTCTTGTCCAATCAAAATTAACCATCAAGGCAGTTTTACATGTGCATGTTGTCTACGCTGTGCTTCCTCCTCACAAGGACATAGGTGTCCATGTGAGGGCATTAAAATACCTTTTGTTTAGTAACATGTCTTCCAGTGCCATGCCAACTAGTACTAACCAAAGAAATGAGCATGACCTGCCAGAATCTATTTGAGATTCTTCTCTAAATCATACTCCTTAACATCTCAGTGCTGACCCGTAGAACTTATTTTTCCTCCTTGAAACCCTTTTGTAGCAGATCAATCTGGTCCTACCATGTTAGCTACTATGATTGATGTTATGTTAACAGTAAGGACTGGATGAAGTAACTCTTTAGACCTGAGATAGAAACACAACTGAACTTCCAAAAACAGAACAGCAAGGCCGTAAGTATCCCAACTAAGTATCAAGGCATATGTTAGTGAACATATGAAATGTCACCTGCCCAAAATACTTGAGCTTTGCTTCTGGGTTCACTACATTTGAAATATCATCCACAACAAAGGACCAAGGAGGGATATAAGCAGAACTCTCACTTCCGAAAATGTGGTTATAGGTGGCTTGGGTGGACTATGTGGTTCAGCCGAGAAGCCCAGGGCAAGTTGCTGGCTCAATTCAGACGATACGATAGTCAATGGTGGGGTAATAATCAACTTTATAGTTGTTGAACTAGGGAGTACTCCCCACACAACATGGTAATAAATAATCAACTGTGGTGTGGATTAGGATCAGCGCTGAGTTGACTATGGCAGCATTTGGATGACACAATAGTCAAAACAACTAACGATTGTTTCCCCCACACCAGTTGTTTATTGTGTCATCCGAATTGAGCCTCTGTCTCAGCATAGCCTACCTTATAGGGCTGTTACAAAGAAACAAAGAGATAAGAGCATATTCTACCCCACCCTGATTTTGCTGTATAAAATAGGGTGAAATAAAATCTGCCCCTAAAGTTGTAGAATACAAGAATGTTTTTAAAGATATTCCTAAATAGGTAAAAATCATGTACAATTAGTACTTGATAAACAGTTTCACAAACCATTCCTGGCACAACGGCCCAGACAGAGCTGCTGTTGAACAGAAGAATATGTCCATTTCAAAGATCATAGAAGAAATGAGAAAATCAGAGGTTGCCATCTTCTGTGGAAAGAAATTATATGTTTTAGTGGTGTACTAACTCAGTTTTGGTCTTTAAATGTGACAGTGTGTTGCAGCAATCGTGCAAACCTAGTGCATTTGACAGACATAGAAGACAATTTTACTTTTGTGTGAAACAAATATTGTAAGGGAGAGGTCAGAAATCAAACATGAAAGCGAGGAAATGTAAAAAAAAAAAAAAGCAGAAGTATGTGATAGGAGGCACAGAGAGAGGAAGGGACCAGAAGGGATGGGGAGAGAAGGTAGGAAGGAATTAGAGCTTAAAGAAGCTAAAAGGGAGACACAGAGAGGAGGAGGAAGGGAGAGGTTAAAGGCATGAAGTCTAGATAATACTGGCAAGGAGGGTATTTTGAGCACTAGGAAACCATTATTAACCTAATCTATTGATCAGTAGTCATACCTCTGATTCAAATGAAGGAATCAGTCCTGAAAAATGGAGAAATACAATTGTCATGGAAATAAGATGTTTTATGCTGTATGGAAAAAGCAAGGAGACTTCATTTCTCCCTACATGGTGAAAGCACAGACCTTGTTACCTATGGGTGGAGAATAAGAACCAGAGTTTCAGGGGAATAGAATTCTACCGCAAACACCAGAGCAGCAGAAATCCCAAATATGAATAAGTATGGATCACTGCACCCTAAAGCAAGCCTGAACCCCTCTTTGAAAGACAAGAGCGATTGTAAGCTTGTGCAAACTACACCACTGTTTTAGTACATCCACTACCATACTATGATTATAGCCCTGTTCAGGCATTATACCAAACCTTGCTCAAATTATATGTACAGAGGTTTCAGGTACAGTTCTGCTGCATAATGAGAAAACTTTGGATGTTGGGTCTTTATGCATTTCCATTATGCACAGGGAAAGAGTCCTGAAATGAGGTAGTGCCCACAGCAGGAGTTCAATGGGACCACCATGGTTCCCTTTTCTACAGAACTACTGAGGGATTCATTGGGGTTGTCCATATTGTAGCAATGAATGGATCCCAAGGTGTTTCTTCCTGAGAAAAAAATGGTACTCAATCCTTTTCCCATTGCCCTAGAGACTGTGTATCATACATTTCTCTCTTTTTTAAAAAAAATAAATAAAATTGTTCTATTTCAGCATGAATGTAGTTTGTGCATTATTTTTACTGGTGAGTGGGAAGCACCTCAGCAGATGCAATAAAACTATACAAGACAGCAAAAGTCCAGTTAAGACTGCTAAAAGTCACACAACTTTCCCTTCGTGCAGAAATAAATATGAGTTACAAACTAGCAGTTGAATTTCAGTGACCAAGGCTGAACTGTGCGCATCAGAACTATCACCCTTAATCCTACAGTGTTTTACACACATGACTGAATTATTGAAGGTGATAAAGATTGCTAAAGAAATCGGCCTTTCCTCTTTTTTGGCAATGCGCAATCAGCCACCCTATCTCTTATTCTCAGCAACCAGAAGTGAATTCAAGAACGTTTATTTCATTGTAACAAAATAACACAAATATTATTTATCCAGACCTTTACTTTGATGCAACTGGTACTAGCCTATGTCTACACACATACAGAACATCCTGAATGCACTTACTTCTCTACAAAGCCTATACCCGTACAGGGTGATCTGCTTGCAAGGTTTTTCTAGTGTGCCTGAATTCTGAAACAGCAAGTATCCATTATAAGAGTGCTGTGCTTTGTTGTTTCTTCTCAGCATCCATTCTTCAGGGCTGCGTTAACAAGATCCTCATCAGCATCTGCCCCAATAGTTCTAGTGAGTCATTTTCTTTGCCTCTTTCTACAGTGAGACTCCACGCATCAACAGAATCTTTTATAGATCTCCACACCCCAGAAAAATAGCACATTTTCCATAGCAAGAGTCTATAGAGAGTCTTTGTGCTGTAGGGACATTAATTTCAGAAAAATCATCATCATTATTTCACAGCAATCTCTTGAGACACCAGCAAAATAGATATGAGCTAAGCAATTTAAATCTGCTGTAACCAACCTGTCACTTGACTTGGCCGAGTTACAGCATGCCTTCTGCTTGTTTTTTGTTTAATTTTCGAACCAAAGGAAATCCACGATGACACATATTTAGGAGTTGCTATGTCTGCTGCTTTCTCAGCTTTCCAGACTAGCTGACAAGAATGGAAACAGCTCTGGCTGAAAGTGATAGCGCTATAAAAGACCTGCTAAAGTCATTCACTACAAATGACATGTTTGTGAGCACAACAAATATTTTAATTTGTATAATCTCTTAGTTTGCCTTAATCCTAGCACCTAAGGGAGGAGCAGTTTTTATGGTGTACCATTTAGTATCCGTATTGATTCCTTCCTTAGTTGTTCTGAACTGTTTACAGTGTAAACTTTACACAGAATCAATCTTATTGGAAGACCAATTATGAAATCCTTTAAACTACAGTGAGATTATTTATTTTTTAATAATAATTCATATTTTATTTATTTATTTATTTTATTACATTTGTGTACCGCCCCATAGCCAAAGCTCTCTGGGCGGTTTACATAAGATTAAAACAATTTTTAAAAATATACAAAAATTAAAACAGCAAAAACATACAATATACACATAATATACACATACATTTAAAACTAACTTAAAAAGCTATAAACCTAAAAACAAAACAAACCCAGGCTCATCAGATATTGCTAAATGCCTGAGGGAAGAGGAAAGTCTTGACCTGGCGCTGAAAAGATAACAACATTGGCACCAGGCGGACCTCGTCAGGGAGACTGTTCCACAATTGGGGGGCCACCACAGAGAAGGCCCTCTCCCTTGTTGCCCACCTCCGTGCTTCCCTCAGAGTAGGCACTCGGAGGAGGGCCTTAGATGTTGAATGTAGTGATCGGGTAGGTTCATGTCGGGAAAGGCGTTCCGTCAGGTACTGTGGTCCCAAGCCGTGTAAGGCTTTATAGGTTAAAACCAGCACCCTGAATCGGGCTCAGAAACATACAGGCAGCCAATGCAAGCGGGCCAGAATAGGTCTTATATGCTCAAACATTCTGGTCCCAGTTATCAATCTGGCCGCTGCATTTTGCACAAGCTGCAGCTTCCGAACAGTCTTCAAAGGCAGCCCCACGTAGAGTGCATTATAGTAATCTAACATTTTATGTGCAAAATCTCTTACAATCTTAATGCATTCTGGTTTCAAAGTTGAGCAATAATAATTAATAATAATAATAATACATATTAACACTTTATGTGCAAGATATCTTACAATCTTGATTGCATTCATGTTACAAAGTTGAGAGCTAATAATAATAATTGGCATTTAGATAGCACTTTCCAAGTGTTCAAAGCATTTCACATATATTATCTCAGGATTCACATACATCTCAGGATTTCACACACATTATCTCAGAATTCCTTACAACCTAGGTCAGTATAATTATCCCCATATCACAGATGGATTGAGTTTGAGCAAATACTTGCTTTCCAAAAGTTACCTGCCGAGGTGGGACTTGAAGCTAAGTTTCTCAGGTTCAGTTCCATCATGGTAACCTCTAGACAACAACCTGTCTCAGAGGAGTACAGCTTGCTTTTGTTGGTTGTTTTTTTTAAAAAAAAAAAACTTTTTTCCACTCATACTGGTACTTTTCTGCAAATCGTTACAAATGGTATTAATTTAAGCCAAGCAGCTGAATCCTGGAGCAGAAGGCACAGAGTGAGAGCTAAGGGCCAGTTCTGCTCTACAAACACTCTTTTCAGATTAGGCTTGATACTAGCTGCATTCTTTCCACAGCTTTACAGTTAGTAAATCAAAGGAAAAACTATGTGTTATAGCTCCCAGGTTCTCATCTCTCAGCTCCACAAACAGTGCAGTCTTATCGATGCTATGAATTTGGCTTAAGAATTTCCCTTCATTACAGAGCCAACTTCAGATCTTCAGAGGAGTCCCTTTTCCAAGTGTTATCAGCAGGAGAAATACATTATGTACTTACAAAAAAGTGGAGACCCCCCCCCCCCAACTTTGCAACGCCTTCCCAAAGGTGATATGATTGGCACCGTCCTTTATTCGATCTAATGTATATCCCACTCTTCCTCACAGAGACCCCAGGGAGCAGCTTTCTTTTCGATGCTAAATTTTACCCCGGCATTTTCAATGTTATTTAAACATTGCAGTGAGGTGTGGCTTATAAACGTAAAGTATATATGAATGAATGAAAGATTTGGCACCCATGGTGAAGATGGCACTAGCACAGCGGTGTGTCCAGTAGCTGGCTGCTTTCAGGAATGTCCCTCCTCTGTCCTTGCTGATTGCAAGCCCAATGTATTCATCGATGATAACTTGCACGCCAATCCACACTATGGTACACAACTTTGGCATTTGCAGTTGTATAAAAGCTCCCCTTCCCCAAATGTCTTGCCTACAGTAGTAGACAAGGAACCATTTCTCTCCGTCTCTCTGTCTGTCTCTGACTCCTGAAAGGAACATCCCTTAAAAGGCTTCGCTTCACCTCGTCAGCCAGCTTTCAGCCGACACGGCTACCCTATTCCTCTTCTGATCCCAGGATGAAATACCAAGCAAGTATTAGCCAGTTCAGTGGGGTTCCTCTTCGTCTAAACAAGGTGTGGTTGAGCTTTGAAAACTTCCAAAAGATTCACACTTCCTGCTGTCTTTGTTTAAATCCTATTTACAATGCATGACAAACTGTAAATGTTGGGTGTTGGCATGGGTCCTTCAGCCAATATATTTCCATTCATAATGCTGCTGAGACCACAGGAAACTTCACTTAATTGTGCTAATTACAGTGGCCTTTTAGATAAAACACGACTTTTAACAATGATGATGGTATTTGCTTCCTCTGAAGAGGAGCATTATTCTCTCACAATAATCCAATTCAATATAAGGCAACAACATTGCTAATATCATTTTTAGTCTGCTCTGTAACTACTTGCCTTTTTTATTTCAAGAATGTTAACTAGGGCGTTTTCATCTCACCCAGCAACACACTTTCAAGCCTGCCTCCTCTTTTTGTCTTTGTTTATTTGATTAACATTCAGCTTGATGAAGGGCTTTGATGGACTTGAAAGCTTTTAATCTTTGTGATCTTTAATTGGTCTCAACATAGTTGCTGTCTATAAGTAGCAGTACTACCTACTAACAAGTAGTACTGAAAAAAGGTAGTACTATATTAATTTTCTAAATTCAAAGACAGACAGACAGACAAAATACATCAAATTTAAATCCAATTATTGACAAAGGTAGTATTCCCCCCCCCCCCACCCCAGTTAACTTTATGGGCAGAAATTTAGGTGGAATCCATTGGCTGCTTGGAGATCTCCTTTATGGTTCTTCATAATAACAAATTATTTAGTCTCTTTTCCATACTGACTGTTATTTATAACTATGGCTTGGATCCAGGCTTAGGTAGTCTCTGCCAATTCTCCCTTCCTTTGCAAGCTCCAGCACCAGCTCCTGCACTGTTCCGGAGTGTCCCTCCAACACACTGGAGCAGATTGGGGGGCTGGGGGTTGCAGGGAGAGGAGGGCATCAACAAAAATAAAGCAGCTGACAGAAGAACTCTCAGAACCACTGTCTATTATCTTAATGAAATCATGGAAGACGGGTGAAATGCCAGACGACTGGAGGAGGACTAATGTTGTCCCTATCTTCAAAAGGGCAAAAAGGAGGAACCAGGGAACTACAGACCAGTCAGTCTGATATCCATCCCTGGAAAATTTTTGGAGAAGATTATAAAGAAGTCAATCTGTAACAACCTTGAAAACAATGCAGTGATTACTAGAAGCCAGCATGGATTTGTCAAGAACAAATCCTGTCAGATTAATCTGATCTCATTTTTTGATCGGGTAACCTCCCTTGTGGACTGTGGGAATGCTGTGGACATAGTATATCTTGACTTCAGCAAAGCTTTTGACAAAGTGCCCCATGACATTCTAACAACCTAGTGAAAAGTGGGCTAGATGGAACAACTATTAGGTGGATCCACAGTTGGCTACAGAATCGGACTCAAAGTGTGCTTATCAATGGTACCTTTTCACACTGCGGGGAGGTAACAAGCGGGGTACTGCAGTGCTCAGTCTTAGGCCCAGTGCTCTTCAACATTTTTATTAATGATTTGGATGAGGAGGTGCAGGAAATGCTTATCAAATTTGCAGATGACACAAAATTGGGTGGGATCTCTAATACCCTGGAAGACAGAAACAAACTTCAAAGTGATCTTGATAGACTGGAGCACTGGGCTGAAAACAACCAGGATGAAATTTAATAGGGATAAATGTCAAGTTCTACACCTAGGAAAAAGAAATCAAATGCACAGTTACAAGATGGGGGATACTTGCCTAATCAATATGACAAGCGAGAAGGATCTTGGAATTGTTGTAGATCGTAAGCTGAATATGAGCCAACAGTGTGATGTGGCTGCAAAAAAAGCAAATGCTATTTTGGGATGCATTAATAGGAGTATAGCTTTCAAATTGAACGAGGTACTGGTTCCCCTCTATTCGGCACTGGTTAGGCCCCATCTTGAGCATTGCATGCAGTTCTAAGCACCACACTTCAAGAAGGATGCAGACAAGCTGGAGCATGTTCAGAGGAGGGCAACACGGATGATCAGGGGTCTGGAAACAAAGCCCTATGAGGGGAGACAGAAAGAACTGGGCATGTTTAGCCTGGAGAAGAGAAGATACGGGGGAGACATGATAGCACTCTTCAAATACTTGAAAGCTTGTCCCACAGAAGAGGGACAGGATCTCTTCTCAATCAACCCATAGCGCAGGATACAGAATAATGGACTCAAGTTACAGAAAGCCAGATTCCGGCTGGACATCAGGAAAAACTTCCTGACTGTTAGAGCAATGTGACAATGGAACCAATTACCTAGGGAGGTGGTGGGCTCTCCCACATTAGAGGCATTCAAGAGGCAACTGGACAACCATCTGTCAGGGACGCTTTAAGGTGGATTCCTGCACTGAGCAGGGGGTTGGACTCGATGGCCTTATAGGCCCCTTCCAACTCTACTATTCTATGATTCTATGATTCTAGGTTGGGGAAGATTGTCATAGAGGGAGGAGACCAAAGCTCAATTTGAAGTTGGGCAGGGAAAGAGAGAAGGCTCCTGGTGCACATCCATGGTTGAATTGGGGCTTGACCTCAGTGTTTAACCATCAATCCACTGGACTGCACTGACTCAGCCCGCAAAGTGAAGACTGGCTGGTCAAACATTGCGAGAGCCCTGCAGGCGACAACGCTTGTTCTCCATACAATTTGTAGCATGCCTTGGGTCCCAAGAAGGATAAGGTAAGGATATAAAAAAAGAACTAGCAGCTCAATATTAAAGCCATCTCAACCTGCTCTCAGGGCCTCCTAAATAAAATCTGCTTACTCATGTAAACTGCAGGTTCCTCCTGCCCTAGACAAAAGTTCCCAACGCAATGATAAGTGGTGCATTGTTCTGTCCCTGTCAAGGTCTATATTGTGCAAGCAGGTGAAGAAAAGGGTGGCGGGGGGGGAGGGGGAGGGAAATGATTCAACTCAACCCTGAGAGAAGTATCATCTACCACATCGTGTGATGTCATTTCCCAGGCGAACACCATGCCCTTTACCTTGTGGGAGCCGCAACTCCCCATGTCTAAACTGGTCCAACCAGTCTGGGGAGAGAGAGATCAGCTGTGGGGCCCAGTCTTCCTTACTTCCATCAACGCCCCCATCCCTCCCTGCCTCCCCCGCTCCATGAGAGCCTGTGTTGTGAACCTGCAATGCTGCGTGCAGTTTTGCCTCTGACTGAGGTGCAGCGGGTGTGTGAAATCTGGCTCCCAAACGAGTTTCACCACATGTCACTGAGCCAGGGTTTTTCTTTCCCATGAGATAATCCTGGGCGGGGCCGACAATCTATTAAAATTGAAACACAATGAAAATGAATGGCTTCCCAGGGGTTACTGTAAATCTGCCTGGCCTGGTTTTCTCAAGGAGAATGCAAGAGTGCATGAAACTGCTACTGGGTTTCTGCCAAAGAGGATCAGGCTGTACAGTCAAAATAAGCAACTAGTGTTGCCAAAAGTCCATGTATTTTAGGAGGCATCTCTTATCTAAAAGGAGCATCCTTTATCTTAGAACACCACAGGGGTCAGGTTTTTGGATTGTGCAATACCAATTCTGTACTATTGGTTTCTAGGATCAATGTGAATGACTGGTTTTGGCATTTGAAGCCTTAAATGGTTTGGGATAACTTGAAGGATCCCCTATACCCAGATAAACCTACCCAGGCCCTTGCCGATGAAGACATGCATTTGCACGGTGGACACACTGACACAATGTGTGCACGTCAGGTTGATCACATGCTCCCAAGTGTCTGGAGAAGCACATCGCCTTTCCACATTTTGTGTGTATAAGTGACAGAACAGGTGTATATAGGGTGTGTATTGCTGACAAATACAACAACCACATACAACCAATTTTCCTAGGCTGTTGCCTCTAGATTTGTTGGACTACAACTCCCATCACCCCAAGACAGCAGGTATAGGTTGGCTTTCAGACATAAATCAGCCAGAACAGCAAGATCCTACATTTGGAAATAATTTTATAAAGAAGAAAGAAAACTTCTATGAGCATTATTCACTACCATGATGGGATTAGTTGCAGGTATATGACTTACTCTGGGTTTATATTAGGGATGTCTATTGTATCGTTCCAATGTCCGATAATGAACCGATAAGGTCGTTATCGGACATCCGATTAACTATAACAATACATACTCCTGGGGGCCCTATCTGATTGGATCTGAAATCCATATGTCCGATAATTATCAGACATATCAGATATTTGGACTGCCATTTTAGGGCCGACCCTCCCTCCCCCCCACTCGCGCTCCTTACCTGTGACCTTCCCCACTGCCGTCTGCTGCCCTCCACTGCTTCCAGACTACTGAGAACTAGGCTTTGTGGCCTAGTTCTCAGTAGAGCAATGACGCGCCAGGTGATGATGTCATCCGGAGCGTTGTCGCTCTACTGAGAACTAGGCTGCAAAGCCTAGTTCTCAGTAGTCCGGATCAGCGGACGGCAGCAGATGGCAGCGGGGAAGGCCGCAGGTAAGTGGGGACCCCTCCCTCCCCCCACTCATGCTCCTTACCTGCAGCCTTTTCCGCTGCTATCCACCGCTGCCACATACTACTGCTAAACAGGCTTTCCGGAAGCAGCAGAGGGCAGCGGATGGCAGCGGGGAAGGCCGCAGGTAAGTGGGGACCCCTGGGGACCCCTCCTTTCCCTCCCCTCCCCTTCCCCACTCACGCTCCTTACCTGCGGCCTTCCCCGCCGCTGCCACATACTACTGCTAAACAGGCTTTCCGACCTGTTCGTCAGTACAGAGCCATGCTGAGTGATGACAACATCACTTGGCGCTTCTCTGTACTGATGAACGGGCCGGAAAGCCTGTTTAGCAGTAGTATGGGGCGGTGGTGGTGGCGTTGGTGGTGGGTAAGGAGCGTGAGTGTGGGGAGGGAGTGCGAGTGGGGGGAGGGAGGCAGTGCCAGCCCAGTGTTTTTTCCCATAGACTTACATTGGGGGAAAGCTTTCTTTCCCTCAAAGCAAACCTATAGGGAAAACACCATTATCGGATCGGAACTTCCGATATTTATCGGATATTGGATCCGATCAAATCCGGGTACCCCCCGATATGATCAGATCCTAAAAAATTTTATATCGGAATTTCCAGTAACGATACGATACAATAATTTCAGCCATGCACATTCCTAATTTATATCAGCTGGGATTCATAGAATTGCATCCCAGAGAGAAAAATCTCACGGCAGTAAGAAAGGCGGAGCAGCATGGCTACATTTTTCTATTTCTCAACTTCATTGAAATAATCATGGCAGTAGCATAATAATGCTTTAAAAGCACTTCCCCTCCCAGGACTACTCAGTTATATTGTGGTTGTGTGTTTATTTAAATCGAGGGCTTATCCCGGGTAAACTGGGAAAGAAATATTACCAAGGGAACAATACCCGGGGGACATTTCTGAATAGCTTTTAGACAAGTTCAAAGATGCTCCTTATGTTCCTTCATGCACACCGAAAGCCAAATTTGGCTGAAGATCTATATGTGGATTCTTTGTGTGTCGGTGTCCCACACTTCAGGAGGCAGCAGGACATGTTGCAATCTGAGGTTGTAGAAATACAGGCCTAAGTATGGTCAGGTCTGGCTGAACTGTCCTTTCACCTCCAGTGAGTCGATATAAGTGCCCGGGGCTGTGAAATGACGCACCGCACACCTTAGATCATCGTTTTCATGGGAAGAGACTCCTGAGAGAGGAGCAGAGAAAGAGTCGGTGAGACTTTCCCAGGGCTTCAGTCAATGTCAGCACTCACAATGCAGATTTCACAAGATAATCCAAAAGCCTTTAATTACTACAAGGGATCTGCATTTAAAAACCTTCCTGAACTATGCCAGGAAATACAGTCATCTAGGGGACACAATGCAATTCATCAACAGAGAATGAAGCCTATAAGAAACAAAGCAAACCATTCCAAATACTGATTGAAATCCAGTACTATTGGGATCAGGGGCTTGGTGCTGTGCAATAAAAGAACCCCTTGTCCTCTGTAAGGCTGAGTTAATCATTATGCTAGATAGCCGTGTTAGGGCTTCCCAGTTTTGTTTTCAGATGCATTCAGACTACGATTTTGAAGGCTGGTGAAAGTGCAGCCTGCATAATCTGACCCCCTCAATCGTCATGCACCCACGGCTTCATCGTATGCTGTGCCCCCACCCCAGTCTGCACTGCAGGTGTCAGCAGTTAATGGATCCAGTGGGTGCTGATGGCTCTGATGTCAGCAGGACAGTGAATCCACTCCAGATTTCAGTCAGGACCAGTCAGAACTCTCAAGGAGCTATCCAAGCTTCTGAACCCTAGCCTCAAAGTGAGTTCAGCACCTTGGAGAGCTCCTTTAGAGTTCTGACTGAAACCTGGGTGGATTCACTGCCCCACTGACTGGGTCAATGCACTGTGGCACCAATCAGCATGGCGGAAGTTCCACCAGGAGACTGCAAGAAAAAGTAGTTGTTTTTGCATGGAACCCTATTGTCCAAGCCACAGGGCCGTGCAGAGGGGGGCAGTAGGCCCAGTTGGCCCAGGGCCCACAATTTTGAGGTGGTGTTGCCCATGGCAGTCCAACGAGGAGGTCCCCCCCAGCTTACGCTACTGCTTCCGTAGCGTAAGCTGCCCATCGAGAAGCGAGGAGCCCGCCTTGCAGAAACAGCGCAGAAGCCGTCCGTCGTGAATACCATGGTCAGACTACAAGCTCCAGAGGGCCGTGCCACATGCAGGGCTGGGATATATGTGCCTTGAGGTGTTGTAGAACAGGTTTAATATGAAGGTGTTATGTAGAACGGACATGTTGGTGGGCACGCCCCCTTGTGGCAGCCATGTTGTCCTCCTTTTTTGAAATGTGGGAACACACTTCCTATCTGGCCTGGGCATATTACCAGCTCTGCACGGCCCTGCCAAGCCACACACTGTAAGTACAGAAGTAGACCATCAAGGCGTACCCTTGGACATCCGATTCTCACAGCCACATCTGATATGGTGAAGGCACCACAAGGTAATGCTTGCTTGCAAATTATTCTTGCAATCACACCATCCAATATGTTAAAATCTCAAGGCACCATGCTCTAGATTTACAATGAACCATTTAGGGCTGAGTGAAAATGGCTGTCAAAAACTCTCTATCCTGTTTATGGGTAGCAAAACTAGGGAAGAACATTTAGTGGAATATTCTCTGGGGAGTAAACAACATTCTCCAACAGTTTGGGAGGGCGCGAGAAAACATCAGAAATTTTTCCAGGAAATTATTTTTGCCTCAGTTAAGGCTGAATGAAACAATACTGTTAGTTCACCCTAGTGGATGAAAGAATGAGCTAAAAGTGGAGGCCTAGAAAGAGTCGGGCCTGGACCACTGCTTCCTTTAATAAAGGAAACCAAGCCTGTTAAGCACTGAATGTTTGCACCTTCTCACTGCTCAAAGAACTGGAGTGAGCATAACACTGAATTTGGTTGCTCCTTGGAGCGTTTAAGCCAGGGGCGGGCAATACACAAGCCACAGGCCACATGTGGGGGGAGGGGGAGCACAATGCTGCCCTCTATGAGGGGGAACACACACAATGCATGTGTCCCTACTGCCACTGCCCTGCTGTGCCACTGTGGAGCAGTAGGCTCTGCCAGCCCTCCAAACGAGGGTGCAAGGGCACGCCCTCCTTCCCCAGAAAGTCTCTGCAGTGGCAGTGAGGTTAAATCTTGCCCCCATTACAGTGATGCTTCAAGGAATTGGGGCGCATTGAGGGCTAATCCTTCTTTCCCTGGGGCATTGGGCTCCCGCCAAACAGCCCAATGCTGCAGGGAAGGGAGGAGTCATTCCTACATCGCCTCTTTTCCTAACAGATCACTGCTATAGGAATGAGATTAAACTCTCTCCCACGCCAGTGATCTGCAATAGGATTTGGGGGAGGGCTTTGTAAATGTGTAGGTGTGCTTGGATATGCAGCCCCTGGTCACCCACCCAATAACAAATGTGGCCCTTGACATGAGCAAAGTTCTCCACCCATGGTTTAAACTGTGTCTCCATCTTTGCTCAACCTGTATATTTATACATATGCAGGGGAAGAGCCATAGCTCAGTGATAGAGCGCCTACAGTACTTTACATGAAGAAGGTCTCAAGTGATGGTATTTAACGCCGGTAAGATTTCATCAGATAGATAAAAAAGTGTCCAAGAATTGTTGGAGGGGATGTCAGGAGGTTGGAACTTATTTCCATATGTGGTGGAGCTGTAAACATGTACAAAAATTTTGGGAAAGGGTGTTCAAAGAAATAAGTGAAATAATTGGAAGTAAATTGGAATTAAGCCCAAAGCTGGCTCTACTAGCAATATGGGATAAAGATAATGAGAATATAAATAAGAGAGAATTAATAAACAACCTCCTGGCTCCCGTCAGAATAATGATTGCTAAAAACTGGAAAGGGCAAGGGATATATACAATAGAAGAATGGTATAAAGAAATATGGGATATGGCACTTAATGATAAGCTAATGTGTAAAATGAAAATAAAGAGGGGAATGTCCAGTAAGGATGATTTTGGAGATATATGGAGTCTATTTTTGGAATATGTATTAAGAACGGGGAAGGGACAAATACCTTCAAAAGAGACTTTACACTTTTGGAAAGAAGAATAATGTATAATTGAAGGTCTCCTGGGGGGAGGGGAGCACGGGGGGTATGTGGTATGTATTGTATTTTATGTTGTTTTAAGTTGTATTGTATTATGTTGAAAAAATAAAAAAAAAAAATTTAAAAAAAGGTCTCAGGTTCAGTTTCCAGATAAGAGCTGGAAAGATTCCTGCCTGAAACAAGGGAAGGCTTCTGCCAGTCAATGTCAATGATACTGGGCTAGATGGACCAATAGCCCGATTCAGTATAACGGACCTTCCTGTGTTGCTAATGTCCTATTTTCCTTTTTTTTAATAAAAAAAAAACTCAAATATTACAAAACATCAATATAACTCCAGTGACCTCCTTCCAAAGAAATCTAAACCTGGGAAAGCCCTGTACATCCGGAGATGTACACTGGAGAAATGAGATGAGCAGAACAGTGTGCTTATTATATAAAAATGAAAGTGTTTGTACGAACTAGAGCCAAATCAAGAAAAAATCCTGAGAAATCTCCTGAGCTGGTGCAATGTAGTGAGAAAAAGCATGGCAATGCTTACTTTTTGTTCTTAGCCTGGGAAGGGAAGTGGGTCTCAAAAAAGGAAATGGGGTGGGGGAGGAGAGGAGAGGAGAGGAAGTAGAAAAAATGGATATAGGGTTGTTATTGGCAGAGGAAATGGGGAATGGAAGCATTCTCTTGTTAGGAGCATAGGAGCTGCCATATATTTGAGGGTGTTTTTATCTTACCGGGGTTTCTTCTCCTGGAGTCTTTCCACATTCACGATGTGGTTCTTTAGAAAGGCGACCATGTGATGTTGAATTGAAAATTTCCCCTCTTGGTGATGCTATTAAGTTAAATAAAACAGCACTATCTAGTGGCGGAGTTACAGCGCTACACTAGTTTTATGCATTGGGGACATCCCACAATTATTAAAATACGGCATTATCTCTTCTTGTTGTTGTTGTTGTTGTTGTTGTTGTTTTAAGTGCAGGAGACATCCTGGCGGTTGATGGCATAGTGTAAAGGACGCACAAACTTCCATGAGTGGCCAATCATGAACATGCAATAAATCACTCAAGTAGAGAAGCAGTCAGAGTGGAGGCTGGTGACTCCTATTTCAGTGGGGTGGTGAATCCACTCTGGGTTTCAGTCAGAACTACCCAGACTCTAAAGGAGCTATCTAAAGTGCTGAATCCATTTGAGTGGTGTGCAGGGCTGAAGCCAAAAGGGGCAGGGCTAAAAATGCTACCATATTTTAGCTTACAACCCTTACTGCCAGTAATTAAGACTTAGGGGGGGCTTTAACTTTGCAGAATGGGGGGAAAACTACACAAAAGCCAGTAAACTACCAATCCATGGTCAAAGGAAATGGATGGGACTAGGAAAAGTAGGCATGGCCTTCTGAGGAACCCTGGAGGGCCAGATTGGGACCCAAGGCTAAGGTTCTGTACCCTTGCCTAGATCCAACCACCCCCACCCCCAGAGCCCATGCTTGTAAGTACCTCTTCTTGGAAGTGCCCCTTCCCCCCTTCTGGGAACTGTGTACATGGCAATGCTTTCACTGCTGATCCCACCCAAAACACCTGCCGCATTGCAGTTGCGAAGCGACAACCACCACAGTATTTGGGCAGGATTGAACATGGAATATCCTGCCCTGGAATTTCATACACCTGTAGTGTGCAGCAAATAGAGACTAACGATGGGGCTCTCCCAAGTGCACAACTGCAGCAAAGAGTGGAAAGGCAGCAGTTGAGCCCACATGCACAACAGCGCCGTTTCAAAGTAGCAGGGTTGCCTCCCCTCTCCACTCCTGTACACTCTGCAAAGCGCAATGTTTACTTCCGGGTAGTCATGTTTAGCCTTCTGCTCTCACACCGTCCCTGCCCCATGCAACTTTCTCAACCAGCGCTGCTTCCACTAGACCATACCAAAGCCAGCTGACGTAACACAGACTCCCAAACTGCACTGCATCCACAGTGACAGGAAAATCCATCACAAAATGAGTTTGGAAAAAGAACGGATTTAGGCCAAGAAGCGCTGCACTGGCTCCAGAGAGGGCTGTGCGTCATCTGACACGATCAACTTGGGGGTGGAGTAGAACCGGAGTAAAAGTTCCATGTAGATACCCCTCCCCTCAGGTTTGGCAGCAAAGCTGCCCCTCCAGTTGCCAAAGAAAGGCAGATGGTGGAGGTGAAGGCTTGGATATGGCCAGATGGCCCAACTAGGTGCCCCCAAACCTCCACTTCCACCATCTGTCCAATGGGACCTATAGCCAGCTACTTCACATAGATACGGTGCAAATGAGCAAAGTCAGGCTGTTAAAAAATAGCAACAAATGTGCTTGATTAGACTCAAGGCAGGTAATGACTTCAGCGAACAAAGGCATTGAGAAATCTTCTCTTTTACTGTTTCAGCTTATAAGGCTTAGCTGGCTTTAACCACTTGCTTCTCCCTGCCTTAGGAGCAACCCTGAGGTTGTTCCTGCATGAGTCATCGATTCCTGGAAGCAGTGATTGTTACTCCATTTGTCTTCCATGGAGCCAAGCCAAAACCAGCCATATTTTATGCACCATTTTCCCTGGGGAAGAATGAAAAGCATTTGAGGAGGAAATTTCCTTTCATAAAAGAAGCATGCTGATCATCTGGTGGGCTTTGGCATCGGTCCATGGAAAACAACGGCATGCCACAGGGATAGGGTTATGATCTCCCTTTCTTTCTGACCAGGGTGTATAACAGGCAGGAATTCAACAACTGCATTGCCACTCCCAGGAAGAACTGCACCTGCTGAATGTATACCTGTTGCACTGTTGGTGAAAGCACAGACACATGGGTTGGGGGAAAGCAGAACAAACAGCATTAGAGGGATGGTGACTTTATGGTAGGACATATATTTCCCATGCAGAACATCCCAACTTCAATCCCTGGCATTTCCAGGCAAAAATGCATCAGATAGTGGATGATGAGAAAGGACTCTGTCTGAGACCCTGGAGAGAGCTGGTGCTTCCAGTCAGAGTAGATGAAATTGGGTTAGATCAATTTTCCCCAACCTGTTGCCGCCAGGCATTTTCAGCTACAACTCCCTAAATTCCTGATCATTGCCATGCTGGCTGGAGCTGATGGGAGTTATGAACATAAGAAGAGCCATGCTGGATCAGACCAAGGGTCCATCTAGTCCAACACACTGTTCACACAGTGGCCAACCAGCTTTTGACCAGGGACCCACAAGCAGGACACAGTGCAACAGCACCCTCCCACCCATGTTCCCCAGCAACTGGTGTATATAGGGTTATTGCCTCTGATACTGGTGGTAGCATATAGTCATCACAACTAGTAGCCACCGATAGCCTTCTCCTCCAGGAATTGGTCTAACACCCTTTTAGAGCCATCCAAATTGGTGGCCATCACCACATCTTGTGGTAGTGAATTCCATGGTATAACTATGGGCTGTGTGAAGAAGTACTTCCTTCTATCTGTCCTGAATCTCCCACCAATCAGCTTCAAGGGATGGCCTCTTTGGGTTCTAGTATTATGGGAGAGGGAGAAAAATGACATCTGGAGGACACCAAGCTGGGGGAGATAGACAAATAATTGACCTGGTAAGCAGCTTCATATGTCCCTAAACTTGCAAAAGATATTAAACACAGTAATGAGCATTTAAAACTCCCAGGCCTCACCTAATAAAGATTCTGATATATATTATAATATAAACTGATCAACTCATAATCCCTGTGCTATTGTTTGCTGTAGTTAGGATGACTGATTGTTACGCTATCTGATGAAATTTAATTAAAAAACAGCTATCAGAAATGTCATCCTGTAACTTGAGAGAGCCAATGGTTTTGAGGTAGTGGAATTCCGGGTTTGCTGCTGAGCTAGAACAGCAGAGAACCTGCAGCCTAACAAATGTAACATGTGAATGAGGCCTTATCAGGGAAGATGGTAAACAAAGCAAAAAGGGCGTGGTGAGGGAGGAAAAACATGGGTGATGCTTACGCCATAGTATCTGCATTTGATTGCAGTCTTAAGATGGAAAGCGGGAGAAGACTGCTTGCTTTCTGATTAGTCTCTACCCGGTACTGAGAAGATTTTAGGTTGCACTTCCGCGGGTTGCTGGAAAAAAGAGATAAACAATGTTAACCCCAGCCTTTTTAAATTTTTTTTATAAAACTCCAGTTATTTATTTATTTATTATTGCATTTATATCCTGCCTTTTTTCCTCCAATGAACCCAAGGCAGCATACATAACCCTCCTTCTCTTCATTTTATCCTTACAACAACAACAACTCTGTGAGGTAGGTTGGGCTGAGAGTCTGTGACTGACCCAAAGTCACCCAGTCGGTTTCCATGGCTGAGTAGGGACTAAAACCCAGATCTCCCAACTCCTAGTCCAACACACCACACTGGCTCCATGCTTAGGTGAAATACACAAGTTCCATGGTAGTAAGAAAACAGAAGTGAAGCACCTGGCGAGCTTCAGCTATTGGGTGGTAGAGAAATGAAATAAAATAAATAAATAAATAAATAAATTAGAGAGGAACTAGATAGTTTTTATATAAACAAAGCAAAAGATATTTTAAGAAGGAAATGGGGAAGTGGGGAAGTCAATGGAAGCCAAATTGGGTTGCTTTACCTAGTGGATGGAGAGGTTGTATCCTCAGAGAATAAAATATTACACACCTTCCAAGCTATATTATCTGCAATTTCTACGAAGCAATTTGTAGATCTCTTTGAGAGATGTTGACCCTTTTAGGCCTCAAATTAGACAAACATTCTGGGAGTTATAGCCTCATGGCAGAAGTATATTCCATGGCAAATGTGCATTCCAAACCTGTGTTTGCCAAGGCATTGCACATGGAGGGTCAGGGGCATTTGTAGGGCAGAAATGGTGAACAAGAGAGGTGAATAACCCTTCCTGCCTTTTCTCCTCTGCAAATATTCACCTACCCCATTCCCTTTCGCTATCCCGACTGTCCCACAATTGAGATTATTTATTTCCATTCTCAACGCAAAGATTCTCCACACTACGCTGACCAGATAAAATCCAGGTCAGGGCTCATGTAACTTTAACAGTTGTAGAGAAAAGGGAATTTCAGCCAGTGTCATTTGTATGCAATTAGTTCCTGGTGAAATTCCCTCTTCATCACAACAGTTAAAGGTGCATGCACTATACTAGATGACCATATACAAAAGAAGGCAGGATCCCTGCAACTTTAACAGGTGTGATGAAGAGGGAATTTCACCAGGAACTAATTGCATACAAATGACACTGGCTGAAATTCCCTTTTCTCTACAACTGTTAAAGTTACATGAGCCCTGACCTGGATTTTATCTGGTCACTATACTCCACATGAGCAATTTATTGCACGCTCATGATTGTTCACTCATGGAAGTTTGTGGGTCCTTTTTATGACATCATCAGTCTTCGATGCCTCTCCTGCCATTTTCAAGTGGGAATCCGCTGTTTTATAAAACCCTGAAAATGCGGTAATAAATTGAAATTGCTCTATAAAGCAAAACCATCTGCTGGTGCTAAAGTGGAAACATGTGGGAAGGAACAGGCAAAAATAGGGGTGGGGGAGCATGTGTATTGTGCCAATCATTAAACCTGCAAAGACTCCGGAAGTCAAAGCCCTGGTAAGGCTAAATTGCTAAATGTGGAGAAGCTCCCAGTTGGAGGGAAATTGGATAAAATAAACAAAAGCTTTGATTAGGACTTGGCTGTAGTGTTGAATAACAAGAATGCATATTGTTCTTATATGTCACATTGCAGCACTTACACTGTGTTTCCCCCCCTTCTTTTTAAGAAAGTAATGTCAGCTCTTGTCGTATTAATAATCGTACCTAGCATTTAGAGCCACCACATGTTATATTTGTTAGGTATGCCCCTAAGATGCTTTAAGTGTATACCATAATGTATGTATGTATGTGACAAACATGCATCTACATAGGAACATAGGCCTCATCTACAAGAATTCGCCTTTACGCCTGGTTCGGCGATTATGCGCATATTCGCAGAAGCGCATTTATGCCTAATACCTCTGTACGAGAGGCGGCGAAGCGCATTACTGGATGACCGAAACGCGATTTAAACTGTTGACATGCGGGGAATCGCTTGTTCACATAGTCAAAATGCACTTTAATGGCCCTAGCAAAATAAAACTTGCTATTTAACGCGCATTCAATAATGCTCATAATCGGATGTTTAAACGCCTCTACGCCCGATTTGCGCTCCGTTCTTGTAGAGGTAAATTTTTTAATGCGCCTTGAAAGAGCTTTAAATGCTTCTTGTAGAGGCAGCCATAGGCAGCTCAGTTGCCTTCTACTGAGTCAGACCACTGGTCCATCTAGCCCCGTATTGTTGACACTGACTGGCAACAGCTAACCAGGGTTTCAGCCAAAAGTTTTTCTTACCTGGAGATGCCAGGGATTGAACCTGGGACCTTCTGCATACAAAGCAGATGCTCTACTACTGAGCTACAGCCCTTCCCTATGTGATACAAATGCGGGTATCACGCAGGCACACTTGGTCAGTGAGCTTTAAACCTCTCTTGTAGAGGCAGCCAATGACCCTTTAGGGAATTTATCACAGTAATCCTTCATTTTGTAAAACAGGTCAGTATTATTGTCTTCATTTTGCAAATGGAGAGTTGAGGTTGAGAGAGAGTCTTACCCAAGATCAGCTCATAAATGAGTTCATAACCAAGGTGAGAGCTGAAGTAGAGACTTCCCTTAACCACTGCACTATACCAGCTGGGGCACCTGCTGGCATGAGTCAGTATCAATGAGGCAGGACTCTCAGACTGTTGCATTACATTACAGACACTTCAAAAGAATCCTTGCTGCAGAATTTCACGGAACTCAGTGTGCTTATCTTCTGGATGCAGGCATTCTCTTTTCACTGTGGGTTTTTTTTAACCAGATTTCTTATTCTAACTCTCGTCTCAAAATAACTTCTTCCCTACTATTTTGCATCAATGTTCACACACACTTGCTATTCTTGGTGTAATAGGGTGGCCATATGGAAAGGAGGACAGGGCTCCTGTATCTTTAACAGTTGTATAGAAAAGGGAATTTCAGCAGGTGTAATTTGCATGCATGCAGCATCTGCAGGAGCCTTGCCCTCTTGACCAGATACAAAAGAGTGCAGGGCTCCTGCAGCTTTAACTGTTGTGATGAAGAGGGAATTTCACCAGGTGCTGCATGCATACAAATGACACCTTTAGAAATTTCCTTTTCTATGCAACTGTTAAGGATACAGAAGCCCTGTTCTCCTTTCCATGTGGTCACCCTATCAGGTGTAATCACTGGTTTCTCCCTTCCTATGCTTCATATTGAGAATGACTATTAAACACTTACTTGCAAAGAATAAGGGAATACTGAGGGATTCACATACAAGCAGAATACTTTGGAATATCAAGTTTAGCCCTGACCTGGATTTTATCTGGTCACCATAATCAAGCTATAATACTGCCTTTGCAGAGCCTCTCCCTGCCTGAGTCCTAATTCCCCAAATTGTTATTATTTCATAGAAGAAGGGTACAGCTTGGGTACATTGCCAAAGAAAAGGACAAAAGATGAAATTAATTTGCATAACATTTGCATATGCCAATTTAGAGGGAGAGAGATGCAAATTTAAAAATAATTACTAAAACTTAAATAGAAATATAATGTATCCCATCATTGTGGAGAAAACCATTTAGGTGATTTGTATGCCTGCTCAGTCTCAGGTGCTAAGCGTTGATGGGCAACTTTAGGCCAAACAGAGGGCACCAATTCAGAAATTTAACTCAACACATTACATCAAATAGTCTTCTTGACAGCCATCATTCATAAGCACTGAGGCCAAGAAGCAAGCCAACAGATGGACTTTCCGAACCCTTATGACAGTTAAAAGACTGATATTATTATGTTGGGAGAATAAATGTTCACGTCCTATAATGCAATGGACTGAGGACTTAACAACGCTATCAACATTTGAACAGGTGGTATATAGACGCCACTTGCAAGTGGATAAATTCATGGATATTTGGTCTGCTTTTCTTGAAAACTATGCATAACTCTCCCCCCCCCCACTTTAAAAAAAAGAAAATAAAGAATGGTGTACCTGATGAAAACACGACATTTCTATGCATGTAATGCTTGTTCTCTTTTTTCCCCACAGGATTTGTTTTCTGCTCTGTTTTGCTAAATTCACAGTAATAATAAAAACGAATCAAGGCAACAAACAACCCAAAATCTGAGATGTGAAACAGTCCAGACTGTTCAGTAAGGAAACAGGTCCTTGCAAGAATCCACTGGTGAACTGGAGGACCAAGGCAGAGCCTAGAATGGGGATAAAGACTGGATAGAGGAATGCAGGCTAGAGAGGAGTGGGAGTTCTTGGCGACACTGGAGGCACAGAGAAGCATGAGAAGAACAGAAGGGCGGGGATGAGGGCAACCATTTTTATTTATGTATTATTTCCCACTCCACTTTTCACCTTTTTTGTTCTTTTCACGTGATTATTTACTTTGACTGTACATTGCATTGAATCCAAATATTGCACAAAAGTTGGATATACATGAAATATAGATATCCAGTGTGGTGTAGTGGTTAAAGTGTTGGACTGGAAGCCAGGAGATCCAGCTTCTAGTCCCCACTCAGCCATGGAAAACCACTGGGTGACTTTGGGCCAGTCACAGACTCTCAGCCCAACCTACCTCACAGGGTTGTTGTTGTGAGGATTCAATGGAGAGGAGGAGGATTATGCATGCTGCCCTAGCTTCCTTGAAAGAAAAAAGGTGGGGTATAAATGCAATAAATAAGGGAGGCAGCCATAGGATAGTAATAAAGTCTGGAAAAAATGTGAATTGTCTAAGCAGCAGCAATTTGCTAGTGACTTGCTGCAAACTAAACAAGTAGGAAGTTGTATAAGAACTTGGGTTAGACTTGACTTAGACAGGTAGATGAGGTCATGATACAGTCACCCAGGATTTAGTCATGATTGCTGAAAGGCAATATAACGCTGGCTGGAGTGCGTTTGATTTCTGTTGCCCCTGATAATATCAGTGGTTTCACATGGCTATATGATATATCAAGGTTCTTTCCTTAGCTGACAAAGATGTATGGAAAGCGAGAGTGAGATATTAAATGCAGGGGAAAAGAGTTGAAGGAAGGAAGTATTATACTCCCAACATGTCCAGACCTGCCTTTTGCTCCAGGTGTGGCCATCGCTCAGTCTACAATAAGACGCTGGAGTGACACTGCAACAAGAACTGGAGTGACCCAGGCTTAGAAGAACAAAGTGAATTCGCTGAACTGTGACATTGCCAAGCTGAGCTGGCTGACACAACGGTGTGATGATGGGTACATTAATCACCAAAGAACTCCAGCCAAAGAGTCCTGCCCTGGCAACAGACGCGATTAAGAAAAGAACTGTTTACACTTGACATCAATGGCACAGCATATGGGAACTTGGAATGCCTGGTCATGGGAGGGTGAGAAAGAGAGAGAGAGAGAGAGAGAGAGAGAGAGAAATAACCACTATTGCTACATACAATTGATTAACAGGTATAGGCCTAAATGACAACAACGTACTTGTGCAGGTGATAGCCCAACACTAATTCAGGATGTGGGTTAAAAATAATTTCCTGTAACTGGAACAAAAGCTGCCAGTTCAAAATATATTTTAAAAATATATGATTATAGCTATTTTTGTAGAGCTGCAGAGTTCTTGGCCAAAGAGATGGGGCTGGAGAGAAGTATGTCCTTTATACCAAACTGACGGAGGGGATTAGGGAAGAAAATCTTAAAACAAAATTATCTGAGCATCCGATGGAAACTTCACACTGTGGAAATATAAGCATGTACTAAAATTACCTTCAAAGATGGATGCTCTGTAGGTGAGCGTTTCCCAAGTCTGGGAGACAGGCTTATTGCCTGTTCTATGAAAGTCTCCCTCTGAAAGATCTGGTTCATAGTCTGGGAATACTCCTGGAACCATATTTGTTGCTGGAAGCCCGTGGTCACAGCAGCTCGGAGTGCCTTCTACCAGCTTTGACTGATATGCTATTGCCTCTCTGGATAGGGGTAGCTTGGCTACAGTGGTCCAGGTGCTAGCAATCTGAAGACTGGATTACTCCAATGTCTCTATGTGGGGCTGCCCTTAAGGTTGGCCTGGAAGCTGCAGAAATGCAGCATCTCAGCTGTTGTCGGGAGCTGTCTGTTTTCAGCCTATAATACCATTACTGAGGGAACTATGTGGGCTGCCTTTGCCACTGGGCTAGGTTTAAGGTTTTGTGATTGGTGTATAAAGCTGTACACAACTTGGGACCAAAATATTTGAGAGAGCATCTTCACCCTTACCAGCCTGTCTGGTCACTGGTCATCAGATGAGGTACTCCTGGTGATTCTGCATTGACCTGCCTTCCGTATACTGGTTCCTTCCCTGTGGCACTCCCTGTCAGTTCGTGTCAGGTAGGCACAAACATTGTTTCATTTTCAGCATGTGATGAAGACAGTTTTTATTTAAACAAGCCTTCCCTGACTAACGAGCCATGGTTTTATTGGTGCAATCTGATTTTAAGGGGTTTAGTTCTGTATTTCTATGGTTATTGTTATTTCCCCTTTTTATTGCTCACCGCTCTGATATTTTATTGGATTCAAGTGGTATATAAGGATGCAATGCTATGCATGTTTAAACAGAAAAAAGTTCTACAATTCCCAGCATTCCCTAGCCATCATGTATGGCTGGGGAATCTGGGAGCTGTAGGACTTTTTTCTGCCTAAATGTGGGTAGTATTGCACCCTAGATCTTGTAAATAAACAAACAAATTCAAATAAGCCTTGGTATAATTTATTTTTATTTAATCTCATCCACCTGCCTACCCATCTGTTTGTTCCGATGTTCAGGATGGCCTTAAGGGATGGTGACACCCAAAGCCACCCAGTGGAGCTCTATGGCTTAGCAAGCAAAGGTTTCCAATAGACCAGGTGTGGTCCAGGTGAGCCTCTAGGTGTTTTGGCCTACAATTCTCATTAGCCCCAGCCAGCATAGCCAATAGTGAGGAATGATGAAAGTTGTGGTCCTGCAGATGTTTTGGCCTATAAGTGACCTACCCTTGCACTACACCAAACTGGCACTATACTGAAACTGACCAATGAAGCTGACCGAGGGCTTTTCTACATGAGGCTTTTAACCCGCACCTTTACCAGTGCTTCTGCTTCCAGATTCTTTGCGGGTTTAAGATCAGTTCCTTTATACATGTATTTCTTTGTTGGGTGGGTGATCTTTCTCTGCCTTTCTATATGTTTCATTACCCAACCACTAGATGGCATTGTGGTATAGTGGAATTGCAGAAATACACGAGGATCTCATTCTGCCATTTCAAAATAATACCATACTTTCCTCAATCTAAAAAAAACCCAGGGAAATGGTTGCAAAGAGCAGGAGAGGCCCTGGAGGATGACGACATCATGTAAAGGACCCACAAACTACTGTTAGTGACGTGCTTTTTCCGGGGATTTTCTTTCTCTGCCCTTTCTTCTGTGGAAGGCAGATCCTGGATCCAACTCATAATGGGCCTGTTCAGATGACACTTCAGGGACTGTGGTTAGCAAAACTGGTTCTCTGGGGTTAGCACTAAACAAAAGCTGTGCTGTCACACACAACACTTTAAGCCACGGTTAGAGCCACTAACCCTTCTGCAGCCAGTCTGACTGGGATTAGAAAGTGACTAGGGTTTAGCAAAATGCATCGCACACAACACATTAAAGCCTGATGGTTAACCAAAAGCCTTAACCAGCAGGGTTTAAGGTGTCTTCTGAACAGGCCCAATATTTTAGCATAGGAGTAGGCGACCAGTGCCTTCCAGTTATTTTGGACCACAATCCCTATCTATTGGCCATGCAGGCTGGAGCTTATGGAAGTTAATCATTTAAAACATCTGGAGGACACCAGGTGGCTAACCCCTGCCAGTTCTGAATAATGTATAACAATCGCACTGGTGTGGTTGCAATTCATTTTGGGGGGAAGTAGAGAGAACAGTTGTATTCTGCCTATAAATAGGTATAAGTAATCAAGTCATGACAGTCTTCAATACTGAATACTCATTGATTGATTTACTACATTATATTAGGTCCTTTCTGCAAGGACCTCAGGACAGAGTATTTAGGGTTTCCTCCATTTTATATTCACCACTGGCCTGTGAGGTAGGTTAGGCCAAGAGACTGAAATTCCCGGCTGAGTGAGTATTTGAACCTCAGCCTTCTTCGGTTAAACTCCAACACACTATTTAAACACCACACTGGCTTTCATTTCTTATATGTTTAAATGTTGACCTACTGTGAAGAAATGCTTCCTTCACAAGGCTACTTGCTGGTCTGAAGAGGAAGAAGCTTTAAAATTAAACAACAATGTTGAACAATAAAGACTCTTGTTTAACACTTTCCAGAGGGGCAGCATGTTAGTCTGTTGCAGCAAAAATATTTTATGCCTGAATAAATTTGTTAGTCTTTAAGGTGTCACAAGACTCTTTGTTGTTTTTGCTGCAACAGGCTAACATGGCCAACCCTCTGGAAAGTGTTAAACAAGCAGTTTTCAGCTCCACTATTCAATATCCTTCTTGGCCATCCTTTTAGATACAACCCAACAGAAGTATTGGCTGTGATCTGCAGACTGGCCTGGAAATTAATTTTGCATTAGTAAATTTAAAAAACAAATGTTGGGTGTTTGGTGAAGCAAACAAATCCCTTGTTTCACATTTGCATGCTTTGAGAGGCTTACCTTCCTTCTTATTTGGCAATTTGTATTTTGTAATCACGGCAACTAGCTTGCTGGTACCTGTGCATTTTGCATATTTGGTTTCTCCATCATGATCAAGCACAGGTTAACATGGCATTGGATAAGAAACTTTTTTTGGCTAGAAAAATAACAGTTTTGATGGGATAAAAACATTTCATGGAAAACTTTGATTATGTGAATCCTGTTTGATGCCATTGTTTCACCTGACATCTGTGCTCTCCCTCCATCCCTGGTGCTGCTACTGCTTTCAGCTTCCTGGATTAGTAATTTTAATCAAGGAGTGAATAGGAGATATCATTACTACTTAGTCAAACAGATTTGGCTATGTGCTGTCACTGAGGGCAACAGAGAGTTAGGGCAATGCATCCTAAATTAGTTACAAGGACCACCCAATCAGGGTTCATACAGTAAATTGTATAATTGTCATGTGCAGCAAATCAGATTTGGCTACATAATGATATCACTGAGGGGAAGTGTTATCAAGTGAAAGTTAGAGCTAGAAGGCAATGTAAATGAAAAAGCAAGGGGAAAGATTCACAAAGAGTGATATATATATATATATATATATAATGCAAATTAATCAAACTGAGGTTTTGTTTTACTTATTTTCATAATGATTCCTTTCTGCTTAATAAAATGTGGATTTTTTAAAAAATAAGAACCTAAATTATATCCCATAAGCATCTTAATAGGTAACCTCCTGGTGTCGTACTTGGAAGGCAACACAGATGCAAATTTGCATGAAGAAAACAGTAGGTAAAATTTAATTCTGCCCTGGAATTGACAAGCACCTGAGAGAGAAATGAAAAACATGGAGATGTTGCAGGACTTAAGAAAAGTCTCTGAATGAAATGTGCTTTTGAAATTGGCAAAGTTTTCCCTAACTTCCTCAATTTTATTAGCTAATAGTGAGCAGGGAAATTGGCCTTGATGAAATTGGTTTTATCAGATGTCAAACAGGGAGATGGTGAAGGGAATTACTGTGCAGCAGTGGAGGAATTGAGTAAGAGAGTAATGCCTGTTAATAGGGATATATAGAGGATAGATTAAAATGTGAACAAGTCATTCCAGAATGTATACAACCCCATGGAACAACTGGAGGGATGGAGAACTAAAAATGCACTTCAGCTAGAATGTGTCTGTTCACAACTGACGCAAAAGCAGAAATGTTGAAATGTGATTGCAAATCCACCTTACTACATGATCAATCAATCAATTAAAAAACCTAATAGAAGTGCATTTGAAGCTACCTTTCTGGCTTTCATATATACATGCTAAGAGTGGGAAAGAGGCTCAAGAGCATTTTAAATGGCATGAGTGAAATCTGAAATGGGCCTTATCTTAATTATCACTTCAAAAGGTGCCCCCTTCAGGTTTTAGAGGCAATCCAGATTTAAAGCAAGTGGGTATACCAGGTATGCACAGGGGCTGGGCAGGAAAAGTAGCCTTGAAGAGGATGATAGATAAGCTGTTTTGTTCAAAACCCCAACCAGCCAGCCACACCTTCCTGGTCTTAGTTTCAACAGCTAGATGATGTGCCTTCTAATTCACAGTAGGGTGGTACTCAGTCTGTGAAGAGCAGAGTTACATGGAAGCTAAACCATCTATTCCCAAGATAAACGCTCAACACTTTAGGTGTAATGACGAACCATCATTTGGCACTCTGAGAACATGCCTAGAAGGAGCCTCAGATTCATGGAGCCCCTTCTTCTCCTGCCTCCTCCGCTCATGAGGCCAGCATAATTAGTTCCTTCCTGGTCTCTGACAAACTGTAGTTTGCAGTTACATCCAAACCTGATAACAATGGTTTGCACTTGCCCTGCAAGCCAGGATTGCAAGTCGCACTTTGAAGGTGGTTTGCGAGAGAAGTGCAAATTATAGTTTGCCAGTGTGGAGGTAACAGCAAAATGATTTATGCAAACCAGCAAGGATGTGATGAAGGGGAGAAGAAAGGAGGCAAGAGCAAGCCTGAAACTCCTTCCAGGCTTGCTGCTGCAGCACCAAACCTTGGTATGACATTATGCCTGAAGTGCATCTCCCCATTTCATCTTGGCAGGCAAATTGTCCAGCTGAGCTGAAGTCTCAAGGCGAAGTCTGAAGATGCTTGCGCTCTCCATTGTGTGTAAAACTGGTTTCTCCACACTTTGCCTTAAGACTAATCAATCTCATTGAAATCCATGTCTTTTATTACTGCTTTATTTACATCTTATCCAACAAAAAAACCTTAACATGTGACCTCAGTCAAGCAAGTGTTGCCAATCTATCTGCTCTACAAAATTAGCCCCTCTCCCCCTTGTATCGCTAATATGCTTCTGAATCCCCCAGTCTGATTCTGGATCATGACACCAGCCCCAGTGCGAGCCCTCTCATCGCCTCAAACGAGAAAGAGCACATGCCACTGTATCTTCCCCCTCTGCCCCAGATTGTGCCCCCTATGCCCTTCCCCATCTCTTGTGCCCCACTACTGCTGCACTGGCTCTGTGAAGAGCTTGCTTCATTTGTGGGCCAGCCCTTCGTAATACCATAGGAGGTACTTCCATATCTGGTTATACTTGTACATGTATACATGATGGCCCAATCTACACCAAGCAGGATATTGCACTATGAAAGTGATATGGAAGTGGTATATAAGAGGCAGGAGCCACTCTACTGCTTTATAGTGGTATTGAAGTGCACTGACAACTGTTGGGGCCCATTGTCATATACCATATATTGTTTTCATTCTGCTTTCATGGTGCTATATCCTGCTTGGTGTGGCACCTGCCTCTTATATACCGCTTTCATAACACTTTCATAGTGCTATATCCTCTTTGGTGTAGATCTGGCCGAAGTCTCTTGTTCAAAATGTGGTGGGATCATCTTTTTCTATAGACACAAAATCAATAATGCTAGTGCCACTTTTATACACCCAGCCCTAAAGGGATTAGAGTATCATCAGGTGGTGGTGGGGAATCGCGGTTCCCTGTCGTCACTTCTCCGCCCCCACTCCTGTTCCACATTCCTTCCTCTTTCTTCCCAGAGAAGAAAGAGGAAGTAAACAAAGACCATGTGGCCCATGCAGGGGACATTTTTATTGTGCCGCTTTTCCTGCACACAGCAGGAGATCGGCAGCACATTTCATTTCCCCCCCCCCCAAAAAAAAAGTTGGATTAAAAGAAGTCCATTTTGTGACGGGGAAAAAAGGCAAGGAGGAGCAGGAGGCGTGTGGGAGGCAGATGGCGCCATCTAAAGGTTGTGCGAAAATCCGTAAGTGGGCAGGAGCGAGCATGTGATAAAATGTTCATCTGATGAACCCCAAAGATATAACCCCAGACTAATCAATATTCCTTGCCTCTGTTAGGATGATAACCTATAATCATTCATTGCTGATATTGTGATGGACTTTTTTCATTGCTCATTATGTGTGTGTGACCACACTCCAGGCAGCATTCTGAATTGCAATGTCCTACTAGATCATGAAAGAGAATCACAGTTTCCCTGCAACTTTACATTGCTGTGAGAGTGTTTGCAAAGTGTGATAGCCCTCACATGTCACACAGGAAATGAGCAACTAGTGCACATTTCTACGATATAAACTGGTTGGGAGGGATGCAGACTTAGGGTACCTCTAGACAGTCGCTTTTGCCCGCAGTAGCTTCGGAGTGGCAGCAGGTGGATTAAATGTTACTGCCGCCACTCCAAAGCTACTGTGGGGAAAAGCTCCAAAGCTCCACTCTAAAAAGTAGGGCATTTACCCTGACTTTTTTAGCTTGGAGAGGGCTGGGCAGGGGAGGGATGGACCAGTGAGCCATAAGCTCGCTGCACCACCTCCGCAGTCCCCCCCCCCCATTTAAAACAATAATATAAAAAAATAGGGATGTGCACTGGATCGGACCCGATCCACGATCCGAGTCCGGTCCAGTGGGAAATCGGATAAATTATCCGATTTCCGATCCCGCAGCTGGATCGGCCGATCCAATCCGAACCGGTCCGAAAAAGCTCCGAACCGGTTCGGCGGATCGGCGGATCGGCGGGCGCCCACTGGCGCCCACCGCCGCTTCCATTGGCGGGCGCCAGCGGGCGCCCGCCGATGAAAGTGGACAGCGGGGGGGGGGGAGGAGGGGGGCACTTACCTTCTCGGCCCGGTGGCTCCCGTCCGGCGCCGGCGCCTACTACTACTAGCAGGCTCCGCGGCCTGCTCTAGGGTGGCGCGCCGGGTGATGTCATCACCCGGCGCGCTACTCTAGAGCAGGCCGCGGAGCCTGCTGGTAGTAGTAGGCGCCGGCGCCGGACGGGAGCCACCGGGCCGGGAAGGTAAGGAGGGGGTGCGTGGAGGGGAGGAGGGGGCGCGCGGAGGGGGGAGGGGGGAGGGGGGCCCTTACCTTTCCGGCCCGGCGGCTCCCGTCCGGCGCCGGCGCCTACTATTCCCAGCAGGCTCCGCGGCCTGCTCTAGGGTGGCGCGCCGGGTGATGTCATCACCCGGCGCGCTACTCTAGAGCAGGCCGCGGAGCCTGCTGGTAGTAGTAGGCGCCGGCGCCGGACGGGAGCCGCCGGGCCGGAAAGGTAAGGAGGGGGTGCGTGGAGGGGAGGAGGGGGCGCGAGGAGGGGGGAGGGGGGCCCTTACCTTTCCGGCCCGGCGGCTCCCGTCCGGCGCCGGCGCCTACTATTCCCAGCAGGCTCCGCGGCCTGCTCTAGGGTGGCGCGCCGGGTGATGTCATCACCCGGCGCGCTACTCTAGAGCAGGCCGCGGAGCCTGCTGGTAGTAGTAGGCGCCGGCGCCGGACGGGAGCCGCCGGGCCGGAAAGGTAAGGAGGGGGTGCGTGGAGGGGAGGAGGGGGCGCGCGGAGGGGGGAGGGGGGCCCTTACCTTTCCGGCCCGGCGGCTCCCGTCCGGCGCCGGCGCCTACTATTCCCAGCAGGCTCCGCGGCCTGCTCTAGGATGGCGCGCCGGGTGATGTCATCACCCGGCGCGCTACTCTAGAGCAGGCCGCGGAGCCTGCTGGAAGTAGTAGGCGCCGGCGCCGGACGGGAGCCGCCGGGCCGGAAAGGTAAGGAGGGGGTGCGTGGAGGGGAGGAGGGGGCGCGCGGAGGGGGGAGGGGGGCCCTTACCTTTCCGGCCCGGCGGCTCCCGTCCGGCGCCGGCGCCTACTATTCCCAGCAGGCTCCGCGGCCTGCTCTAGGATGGCGCGCCGGGTGATGTCATCACCCGGCGCACTACTCTAGAGCAGGCCGCGGAGCCTGCTGGAAGTAGTAGGCGCCGGCGCCGGACGGGAGCCGCCGGGCCGGAAAGGTAAGGAGGGGGTGCGTGGAGGGGAGGAGGGGGCGCGCGGAGGGGGGAGGGGGGAGGGGGGCCCTTACCTGCCCGGCCCGGCGGCTCCCGTCCGGCGCCGGCGCCTACTACTACCAGCAGGCTCCGCGGCCTGCTCCAGGGTGGCGCGCCGGGTGATGTCATCACCCGGCGCGCTACTCGAGAGTAGGCCGCGGAGCCCGCTGGTAGTAGCCGCCGGCGCCGGACGTGCCGAGAAGGTAAGTGGCGGGGAAGGGGGCTTACCCCCCCCCCGGAGCCGTCCGCTTCTATCCGCTGGCGCCCGCGGGCGCCAGCGGATGGAAGCAGGCGGCCCCAGGGGGGGTAGGGAGCGCGGGGGAGGGGGCTTACCTGCCGGGGCCGTCCACAGCGGACGGCCCCGGGGGGGGGGAGGGAGTTAGGCCCCCCCTTACCCACCCGCCGCCATTTTTTCCTCATAGACTTGCATTGCAATGCAAGTCTATGGGGAAAAAAATGGCGGCCGATCCAAAAATTTCCGATTTTTGGATCGGGATCGGACTCGATCCGGTCCGGGGGGCCTCCGATTTTGTCCGAACCGGTCCGGGACAAAATTGGAGGTCCCGATCCGGGTCCCGATCCGATCCGGGGGGTCCGTGCACACCCCTATAAAAAAACTTACCTTGGAGTAGGGGGGGGGGTGATGCTCCCAGCCGGCCCTACAGCTGCCACTGGGCAGGCACAGGCACAGCAGCAGCGGCAGTGGCAGGAAAACCCGACATGACGCTTCTTCCACTGTAGATGGGCAGGAACATCAGTGAGGGGAGCACTGCCTGCCAGCGCCGTGGTGCACGTGAAGAGGAGGGCTTAGACATCAATGGGACATAAGATACTCATGACTAATGTAAGTCCCATTGATTGCAACGGGTCTACTCTATCGTTAAGTCTGGATCCAATTCATTATCAGGAGATTTAATATAGGAATCCCCAAGACTTATCATTTTTGTCAACATTTCTGTAAACTAAGCAAAGTCTCTGGGTATATATATGAAGAAGAAAAGAAGAAAAAGGTCTGCAGATCACAGGGCATAACTGTTCTTTGTGAAACAAGAGCTATCTGGGTGGTGAAGTGAGTATCCCACACAGGTACTACAGGTTTAATTATGGGCTTGCTGAAAAGCAGTGTGTCAAATGACAGGCCTTTTTTCTGAGTAGAAATTTTCTGGCTCAAGGAGTTCAGGAAGTTAAACAAATGTTTCGCATTATTAGGATTTTTTCGGGTGTTGTTGTTGTTTGGTTTGTTGTTTTGTTAAGTTTTTCTTCTTTTCAAAATAGAAAAACGTACTAGAGACACGTGTGGGGTGTGCCAAAGCTGAAGTTCCCATTTTAAAGCTGCCATTGTTATCAGAATCATTCTTACAGGAGCAAGTATGGTGAGAACAAGAAATATACATAGACTTCCAAGGTTTATTTTACAAATCACGTTGACCATGGCTGACAACACCACACCAAGTAGCAAGGTGATGGAATTCAAAAACAAAAATTAAAAAGCCATCCAATCATAACTATTTAAGAATAAATCTGGTGGATGGGAACAAAGTTCCATGTAGTTGAGCATCTTGTTTCCTCCAAGAGCAGCTGCTGACCAGATACATTCACATGTTCACAAGCACGGCATCAAAGCCTGGTTTTAAAGGAGAACATAGATATAGTTGACATAATGGAACCCTGGTGGAAGGGAGAGAACCAATAGGACACTGTCATTTCTGGATATACACTCCTTAGGAAGGATAGGGAAGGACGTACTGGAGGTAGTGTTGCCCTGCACATGCAAGGTGGCATCGAGTCAAGCAGACTAGAAACCTTAACATGGGCAGACTCATCATTGGGAGCACTGTAGGTGACAATACCAGGCTCCAGAAGTAATTTAACACTGGGGACAGGCCACCTAAAATTAATCTCTGGTTTTGTTAATATAAAGACTGCCACGTTTCTCTGCACTGCTGTTTTACGCTGCCTTTGGTGTGTTTCGCCAAAGGTAAGAGGCTGGCCTTAGTGTTCTCAGAAATGGAGATCAAGCATGACTTCTCCTTCCCAAACTGCATTGCTCTGCATAATTTGATACCTGCAACACTGACTAATCTATTCAGATTGCAAATCTTCCTTTTGAGACTTCTGTTATTTCTCAATAGGTAGACCTGGAGTCTTTCTACACAACACATTTATTGTACACTTGTAGTTCCTCACTCACAGTAGTATGCGGGTGCTTTACAAACCCAGAAAAATATTATTAAGACTTGAGTTAGAAAGATCATGAATTCCTGCCTTTGCTCCCACCTTTTCTTTTTGCGTAGACACACTACTGTCCAGTCTGAGCTACACTAACATTCTGGATTTCTGAAGTGGTTTTTTGAGGCAGCAATCACTTCCTATCATTAAGGACCCTTCAAAAGGCTTTACAATGACCTAGGAAGTTCCTTCTCATGACAGTGGGTTTGTCAAACATTACTTTTCATTGTCTAAATTAAAGGTGGGAGCAGTCTATTTTTACTTACAGTCTATTTTTATTGACAACATAAATGGGCAGGAAAGTAATTATCATAGGAGACTATCATCCTGTTAAGAGTATTTCTGCAGACATCTGTTATCAACCCCGTGAAGGCCTTAAAAAGCAAAATAGGCCGAAACATGCTGGGCTTGGAAATAAAGTATCTTAGCATTCCGAGAACCTGATTCTCTCACTTTTTTTGCCCTGGGTATTTTGCCTCATGTCTCAGGGCTCATTCACATCTATTCCCCCACCCCACCCCCACGGTTTGCCTCTGCGTTTTTTACTACCATTTCATGAGTGCGTCAAGCTAACGGTTCCTTTCACATGGGTTTGTGGTATTGCACTACACCGTAAAGCCTCCCTTTTGGTTGTTTGCTCTTCCACTCTATCCCGCCCCTTCTCCTTCCACCTCCAATTCATTGGTTGTGGTACTCTGATGGGTGTGAGCTCCTTCCCCCCTCGCTCTGGCTTTGTTGTCTAGCAATTTAGTGATTTAACGTTTCATTGGCTGGGCTCCATTTCTGCAGGCAATGAGGATGGGGTTGGAGCAGTAAAAAGTCCATTCAGTCGAGTAGGCACAAGTCTGTATGTTCGACACAGAGTGCTGGAGGGGGAGAACCGCACTGCCCTCCCCTTTCATCAGCAAGACTCCATTCAAAGCACACACCCCAACACACACCTCAACAAAGGAAAAAGCAAGGGGACAGCACTACATGGAGGCTTAAGGGCGCATTAAATCCGCTTGGAGAAAATAATCCAGACTTTCCCCACACCAAATAATATGCAAAACTGAGGAAAAGAGGCAAGATGGGTGCAGGACAGGGACGACGTCATGTGAGTCCCGTGCTGCAAAACCAGATACCAGGCATGGCAAGAGTTCGTTAAACCACTGGTGTGATTCAGTTCTCAGAATCTACAAAGGCTAGAGATTTGTTTTTTATTTTTATTTAATGGAACACATTAATCTTAGATGGAATAATCAGTGGTTATTTTGTGCCTCACTTTATGGACTTCACATTCATCTCAAAAAGTGGTAACTGACTGGCAGCAATAAGGAGCAAAAGTGTAGATTTTTCTCCCTCCTAGGTTGCGTGATACTGCCCTCTGTCTGCATGAGGCAACATTCATACACAAATCTGTTTCTGAGCAAGGCCTGAGTCAAAAATCTAACTAACATAATCTGCCCTTTCCCTTCTTGATTCTCAGCCCAGCTAGCATGGACCAAAAACCAGTCCTGGAAATCCGCAGATTTAGCCAGTGCCTCGTGCCACAACCAGGCTATTCCACCCACCAGCCTTGGAACAGGTTTACATAGACCATGTTTGTTCATTTTAAACATCAGTGAACTTTTAATTGAACAAACACACATGCCATGTTTTCATCTTTCTAAAAGCAAGCTGTCCACCAACCGAAGCATGCCACGGGGTGAGACCGCCGAATGAAACAGCATTGGAACTGCTGATAAGGCCCTTTTTTGTTTTTTCGCTTTCTGCAGGAGAAAACGGCGTTGCAAAAACTGTTGCTGTTTAATGTAACAACTTCCAGCAGGGTAGTTGGATGAGTTCCGTTCTGCAGAAGAAGAAACGACGAAGCTTGAAGCACCTTAAAGACTGCTGCTACAGACGATGAAGTGGACTCAAGTCCACAATTGTTTATGATACAATTGGTGTTTTTATGTTTGTTTTTATTTTAGCCTTTTAAAGTTCTATAAGAGTCCTTGTCGATATTTATTTATTTACTGCATTTCTATACTGCCCAATAGCCGGAGCTCTCTGGGCGGTTTACAAAAATTAAAACCATAAAAAACATTCAAAATATAAAACAACAGTATAAAAACATAATTTAAAATACAGTATCAAAGCCCACTAGTGCCACTGTGTGGTCCATTCCGGAATTGCATCTCCTTGATTCAGGCTGACAGTAATAAATAACAGCCTTCCCTAATCTCCAGATGTTGTCGGAACCTTTCTACAGGAAGTTTTTATTGTGGGCTCCTGATTGCTCACTCATGGTAGTCTGTGGGTCCTTTACATGATGTCATCCTCCTCCAGGGCCTCTCCTGGGCTTTGCAACATTGTCACAGTTTCTTTTGTTTTGTTTTCCTAATGAGGAAAGTCTGGTATTACCTAGAAATGGTGGAATGAGAGTCTCATGGAATCACACAGCTCCACTATATCATAGCACCATCTAGTGATTGCATAATGAATCATATAGAAAGGCAGAGAAAGAAAATCCCTGGGAAAAAAGCACATGTAAAGTAGGCTGTCCAGATGGCTCGGGATTTCCCGGTCCTAACCGGGAATCCAGGGGCAAACCGGCCCAACCGGGGGGCGGGGGGGTCACGCGGCGGTCGCAGCAAGCAAGGAGCGGCGGTAGACCCGGCGGCGGAGGAGCCCGGGAAGCGGCCGCCCCAGCAGGTAAGTGCCCTCCCTCACGCCTCACGCTCCTTACCCGCAGGGGCGTCCGCTTCCCTCCGGTGCTCGAATCTACTGAGAAGCAGGCTTCACAGCCTGTCCCTCAGTAGCGCGCTGGGTGATGACATCATCACCTGGCGCGATACTGAGAGACAGGCCGTGAAGCCTGTTTCTCAGTAGATTCGAGCACCGGAGGGAAGCGGGTAAAGAGCGCGAGGCGCAGGGCGCGGGGCACTTACCTGCTGGGGTGGCCAGGTCTGCCGCCGTGCCGCCGCCCCCGCGCCGCCACCAGTGCCGCTGCGCCCGCTGCCGCACCCGCTGCCACGCCACCACCGCCGGCTTGTAAGGCCAGCAGCCGCGCGGAAGAGGCGGGGGAGGGCCGATTACGTCACTTCCGGATCCGGCCCTCCCCTGCCTCTTCCGCATGGCCGCTGGCCTTACGAGCCGGCGGGGGACCTGGCGGCGGCGGCGGCGGTGGCGGCAGCAGAAGAGAACCCGCCCCGGTAGGTCCGGGCTGATTTTTTTGGGGGTGGGTGGCTTGGGGGGGGTTGTTTTGGGTGGGGGGGTGGCTTGGGGGGTTTGTTTTGGGGGGTGGCTTGGGGGGGTTGTTGGCGGGGGGGGGACACCGGGATTTTGGGTTTCAAAATCTGGTCAGCCTAATGTAAAGGAGCCAAGCTTAGAGCTTTATCACACCTACATCCCCCCCCCCCCGGTTTACTTCTGCGGGTTCCCCCTCCGTTTCCTATGCGAGTCTAGCGTTTTGATTTACACGTGCTCGGTATTGCTGCGGTACCTGCGATACCTGCCTGTGCCTTTTGGACTTTGCCCGTTCAGGGATACATTGAAACAGAAACTAAAAACCCCGACCTCAGGGCGAAAGAACAGCACGAGGGGGATGATGTTGTGTGAGTCCAGTGCTGAGTAAGTGGATCAAACTCGCGGCGGGTGTGCATCAAACCGCCTGTCTGATAACGGCCCTAATCCCACGTAAAATCTGGAAGCAGACACCTTGGTAAAGATGCAAGATAAAAGCTTCATGTAGAAATGTCTTTGGACTGCAACTCCCATAATTCCCAGCCAACATGGCCATTCCTATTTGCAGTAGATCTGCAATAATGTCTGGCTCCCAATTTTTCAATAGCAACAACAAGGCTTCTTTCTCTCCCCCTGCCCCCAAACTCTAAATAAGGCTGCTTAAAATGTTGAACTCTTGGGGCGAAACCAGGAGTGGTTATTCTGTCTGAATTCTCTGATACCAAAAACAAATTCTGTGTCTGAACTTCGTGCCTCATTGGACTGATTTGGGATGGATGGATCAACTGTTTTGTTTACTTAGCTAAATCAGCCTTGGGGCAAAACACTTTCTACTTTTAAACTCCCTTCAGCTGAAGGAAGGGGTCATTTGCCTAAATAAAGGTTGACTGCTTTCCTAAGAGACTTCTTTATTGACTTCAATGAACACAAGGGGATAGGGAGTCATGACAGGTGGGTACAGGGGATATGAATTTCTCAGTGGTGGCCCCATATCTTTGGAATTCTCTCCCAAGGGAGATATTTATTGCGTCATCACTGCTAGCTTAAAAAAATACCTTTGAGGACACATATATTCCAATCTGCATTTAGTATTTTAAAATTATTATTATTATCATCTTTATTTGTATCCTGCCTTTTGCCCAATACTGGGACTCAAGGCGGCTTTACAAAATTCAAACATATTCAGTTAAAAACTATAAATAGAATTATACAAAAGTTAAAAGTATAATTAGAGTTCAATATTAAAACATTTCCACATTTAAAATACATATTAAATTTTTAAAAACTTAGTATAGATGGAGGTCCACATTATTCACCAAAGGCCTGCCAGAATAAGAAAGCTTTTGCTTGCCTCCGAAAACATATCAAAGAGGGAGCCAGTCCAGCTTACCTGGGAAGGAAGTTCCAGATCCTTGGAGAAGCCACTGAAAATCATTAGCTGTAGCTGCTCTTGTGTGCATGTGTGTGTGTTTAATTGTAATTGTATGTTAATGGGCCTGTTCAGTCAACATGCTAAGCCATGGTTATGGACCTTAATAACTATAGGCCGGTATCATGGTGTCTACATAACCATGGTTTAAACACGCTCACTAACCATTAGCTCCAAAAGAGTTATAGGCCGGTATCAAACCTTCCATTTTTGTGCAAGGTGACCGAGAGGGCGGTTGCCTTCCAACTCCAAGCAGTTTTGGATGATACAGATTTTCTAGACCCATTTCAAACCGGCTTCAGGGCAGGATACGGAGTTGAGACTGCTATGGTCGCCTTAGTGGATGATCTACGCCTGAGTATTGACAGGGGGAGTGTGTCCCTGTTGGTGCTCCTGGACCTCTCAGTGGCTTTCGATACCATTGACCATGGTATCCTTCTGGAACGCAAGGGGGGATTGGGAATCAGGGGCACTGTGCTTCAGTGGTTCCGATCCTATCTCTCGGGCAGGTTCCAGATGGTAATGCTTGGGGATAGCTGCTCTGCAAAGAAGGAGCTGCTATGTGGCGTACCACAAGGTGCCATCCTTTCCTCAATGCTGTTTAACATCTACATGAAACCGCTGGGAGAGATCATCCGGAGGCATGGGGCGGGGTGCTATCAGTATGTTGATGATAGTTTGTCTTCTCTGAATGAATGCTTGGAGGCGGTAATGGGCTGGATGAGGAAAAACAAACTGAAGCTGAATTCAGACAAGACGGAGGTGTTTGCTGTCAAAGGCCACAACCTGGGTTTGGAGGTGTGTCAACCAGTTCTGGATGGGGTTACACCCCCCCTGAAAGATTGTGTTCGCAGCTTGGGGGTATTCCTGGATCCGTCGCTCCAAATGACAGCCCAGATAGATGCGACGGCCAGGAGTGCCTACTATCAGCTTCGGCTGATACGCCAGCTGCACCCCTTCCTAGAGTTGGAAGACCTAAAGACGGTAATGCATGCACTGGTAACTTCAAAGCTTGACTTCTGCAATGCGCTGTACATAGGGCTACCTTTGTGCCTTGTCCGGAAACTTCAACTAGTTCAAAATATGGCAGCCAGGTTGGTCACCAGTACACCTAGGGGTGACCACATAACACCAATCTTAAAATCACTCCACTGGCTGCCAATTAGTTTCTGGGCAAAGTATAAAGTGTTGGTTATTACCTTTAAAGCCCTACATGGTTTGGATCCAGGTTACCTGCGGGATCACCTTCTCCCATATAATCCACCCCGCACGCTCAGGTCCTCTGGGAAGAATTTACTCCAATCAGCCAGAACTAGGCTAACAAGTGTTACCCTGAGGACCTTCTCTTCTTCTGCTGCCAGACTATGGAATGGCCTGCTGGAGGAGATTAGACAAATTAGCAGTCTCCTTGAATTTAAGAGAGCCATGAAGACTGATCTCTTCCAGCAGGTCTACTCAGCTGAATTTTAAGATGTTTTTAATGATGTATTAGTTTTTATCTGTTTTTAATGTTTTATCTATTTTATGGTCCTTGTATTTATATTTATTGTTGTTCCCCGCCTCGATCCGGAGGGAGAAGCAGGTTAGAAATAAATATATGATGATAATGATGATGAGGATGATGCTCATTTTTCTGTAACGTTCTCCACAATGTCTGGAGATAAGTCATAAAGAACGTTTGCTCCATAAACTTCCCCTTGGAAACAGTAAGTTAGAGGGCTTACCTGCAAGTTCGCCCCCGTATGAATTAGCACCTCAGCCTGTCCTTGCAAGAAGCAGCCCCCCCCCGCCCTGCCCCAATCTCCCTTGCATATGTGCATACAAAAAAAAAAATGCCACAACCTGCAAAAGCTGAGCCATCCTGATTTTGTTTTAGTTCTGGCTCTATCCTAAGCAGCACAAACAAATGCATGGAAGAAAAATGATCAATACTTTCTAAATGTTAAAAATTCCTGCATTGCTTGTTATGGACATGGACTGAACACGTGCAAAGAGCAGCACAGAAAAGGACTACAATAAGATGGCATATATAGTGGGATAGGGAATACACACAAAACTAGGCTGGTACAGAGCGCCTTAATCTGAACTAACTGCTTCTAGCATGCAGTGTGAATCCTTTCGTTGTTGGGGCAGTTCCAATTGTTTTCCTGCCCAACCTATTAGATGCATTGGCAAATATACAGCAACCTCATGGTCTGAGGTTCATAGATTAAGATCCATTGGTAAATTCTATTCAATACTTCATTCACCTTCACCATTACCTGCATCACTCAACTTCCCTTATATCCTCACATGCACACACATTTTATTTGCCTATTGTGTATTACCGCTTTAGTCACATATATTTGCTTAAACTTCAATCTTATACCAACATTATTTGGAGTTAGCCTTATTGAACTCAATGAGACATGGATAGGACTGCACTAAAACCTGTGTTTATAGTGCAGTACCCACAAGATCTCTAAAATCAGGCTTGACCCTCACGAATTACTATTACAGCGAAAAATAAAGTTAAAGTATGTGTATGGTTGAAGTTAAATTAGGCCTCGCTTTTAGTCAAGCCAGTGGCTGATAAAATACAATTCATATATTTTCAGCCATGGGTTACAAGCTGATTTTTTTTGTGCAAGTAAGAACTTCGTTGGGTTTCATGCCAAACAGGTCTGATTAGCTGAATGCCTAGTTTCAAACTATCCATTTCTCTTGCTCAGTATTAGGGCATAATGCAGAGGAAATGTTTTTCAACTAATATCCCTCTTGCCGAATTGCTACCTAGTTGAATATCAATGTTGGATCCACCATTATCATTTCGAGTGACTAATAAAGCTGTCTGATTTCTAAATGGTCTGGCTGCTGCTTCCTTTCCCTGAAGTAACAACAATGCCTCAGGCCCTTTCCAAGCTGGCGAGAAGCATTCCAGGCTAGAAAAAGAGCAAATTCCCAAGCAAGTAAGTTACAAAGAAAATAATTTTATTAAAATTTTCATTTACTGAGGGAAAAAATCCAGAATTCAAGGGCTCAGAAAGCAGTGAAGGTTTGCAGAAAGGAAAAAGGGTGGAAGTAGCAAATATGTTTGTGTGTGTAGTGACCTGTCAAATACAGGTGACAGAGTTATCTCCTGTCCTGTCCCTTCCCTTAAAAGCACAGTTGCAAACCTTATTATCTTCTCCACCCCATTCTGCTATTCCTGAGCATGCTGAGGCAGTTCCACCAGAAGACATCTGGCCCTTGGGAAAAGCTGCTAGCTTCCCTCAGAGGAAAACCTTTTCATAACCCCAATGCTCCCCAACTTCATTTTGCTGGTGCCTGGACCTGAGCCAACAGAGGCTTTCATCCAAGCAAAAACTAAAATAAAAATCCTTATATATATATATACACACACACACACACACACACTTTTAAGAACAAAATCTCATAACACAAGCATTCTCTGCTGTTTCCCCCAACTTCACAGTGGAGGGTGTTCAGCAGATAAAATTATATACATTTTCATTCTTGATATTGGACATGAATAAGTCAAATTGACTTCACAGGACAACCTTCCACCTGTTGCCCTACAGGCAGAGAAAGAGAGAGAAATGGTATATGGTTTGGTTCAGAAAGCAACATTTGGGTATGGTGCTGGATTCTCAGTAGGGAGAAAATCAGAGGAGAGAGAAGGAGAGAGAGGGAGGGAGAGGGAGGGAGGGGGTGGAGAGAGAGAGAGAGAGAGAGAGAGAGAGAGAGAGAGAGAGAGAGAGAGAGAGAGCTGATCAGTTAGAACAGGGATGGGAACTCATGACCCTCCAGATGTTGCTGGATTGCAGTTTCCACCAACCCTAGCCAGCACAGCCAATGGTAAGGAAGTTGCATTCCAACATCTGGAGGTCCACAAGTTGCCCACCTCTGATCTGCCATGTCAGCGCTTTCCCCAAGTGTCATCCACACACAGACAAACACATGGAGGACAGAGTGTGGCCATGTAGGGGTCCCAATCGTGTGGAGCATCTATGCACGAACAAATGTTTGCGTGTAGGCATCCCTTTTCAGATAGCCATGCTCAATGCACAGAAATTAGGATGTGGGGCCAGCCCAGCCAGCCACACCAAAGGCATGGTGCAGAGTTGCAGCCTTGCTCCATCCTCCATGTGCGCTTGCCTGTGTGCAGAGGACACTTTGGAAAAAAGGCTGGGATTTCGTTTCAAGCATCTGTGACTGTAATATAGATCGGTGTTCAGGAACTAATATAAATTATCAAATGAAAGAAACCACGAGGCTGCATCAACTTCCAAGGTATGTACACATATGGAAGAGAAGAGTTAAAAACTGAACAACTGTGAATAGCAGCAACTAGACTATCAAAATATTAACAGACCTAGTTTTATATATTCTATATATTGACATCTTGGATGTGTGATCATGGAGAAGCTAGAACATGCTCTCCTTACCCCAGTTCATCTCTATTCATTTTGGGGTCAGAAGCTGCTACTCTTCCCAGATTCTCCTAACTTGATTATCACCTTCCAAAAAAGCACAGTCTTCCAGCTTCTGTGATCCTCTTTTCTTCTGAAGCTCTTGTAAAAAAAAGAAAGAAAGAAATGAAGAAATGAAGAAGAATCTGTAAGTGGCACCAGCTTAGAAAAGGAAGAGTTTGTATTGCCCATCATTGAAGGGGATTAATTTTTTTAAAACATTTTATTCCCCAAGTTTTATGGTGTACTTGGAGACAAGCTAGAAAACCAGGAGCATCATTTTTCCAGTCACATTTTGGTCCTAAAAAATAAATACATACAAGTGAAACACTAAACAAAAATCACTCAAAACAGTCATTTAACATTAAAAGCAGAAATGGCAACCTTGGAGGTAGGAATAGTGGGGAAAATATATATATATATATATAAAAAGAATCCATGCAGAACCAGATTCTCAATCATTTAGGAACATGTTTCAGCTGCATTTCCTCTTACATATGTTTCAAACTAGATTTAAAGCCAATGGCCATACCGTTGTGTGTATACCATGATGGCCTTATTCTAGCTACTTAAGATGCACTGCTGTGCTGATGACCCCACTATCGGTTTCATACCAGGGGTCTATCAGTCTTCTATTCCATGTGGTATCTTGAAGGACCGCCATGTGCAACCCTGAGTTCACATCGATAAAGCCATGGGGACCTGAACAAGACTCTCAGAAGCAGTGTTCAGCTTGAACCACTTAAGACTCTTGCATAGGGGAGGAAGCTTTAAGGTGGCATGACTTCCGAGACAGACAGACAGACAGAGAGAAAAGGAAGTAGGCAAATCCTATGACACAGAAAAAGAAATGCAGACTTCAATAGGTTTGTGGGAGGATGAATTCCATACCAAATCAAACCATAGCTCCTTCAATAGGTACAGCAAGTCCTTATATTTAACCCGCCCGCCCACCCAAAGAACAAAGGGAAATATCAACAAAGGGAGCCATCCATGTATGATTGCAAATGGAAGGAGGATTAATCGTGCCATTGCTCTTCTTCAGGAGCTGTCACATACCCAGGACAATTGCTAGGGCTAGTAAAACAGCTAGAATTTGGCAATCTAAGGGCAGGGAACATGGAGGGGGAAATCCTTCAGCCGTATCCTTCCCCTCCCACCAGAGCATCATCAACAGTACATAGAACTGTTCCACTCCCAGAAGTGGAGGGCAGCACTTCAGAATCAAATAGGCTTTGTGGTGCTGTTGTAAACCAGATGCTCTGTGTCCTCGGTGGTGGAGAGAACGGAAGAGAGGGTGGAGTTGGCTGCAGTAGGCGGCTGGCGTCGCCGGCGGTAAGTCTTCTTGTTCTTCAGGAAGAAGTAGCCAAGGATTGCCAATACTATCATGATGCATACGCCAAGAAGCACTGCAATGGCCACTTCAAAGGAGCCTGCGAGAGATGGAAAAAGAATCACATTTTAAAGCCAAAGCACCAGCCTTAGTGAAAACAAAACAGGAAAAATCAAGAAAGAGGTGCTGTCAAAATAATGCAAGTCAGGAGTAGCCCAAGATTTGAGACATCCCTGGTTACTTTGCTACGTGTGACCCTCGTACTCGAAGTGACACACCTTTCCTCCCTTCCAATTGCTGCTTCTGACCTGGCTAGGTATCCCAGGCAAAATGCAAGTACCAACCCGGAATCCTTTGTGATGCCTAGATTCAAAGATGCACCCTCTCTTTATGCAGAGTGCCTAGCCAGCTCTGAAACAGTGAGCAATGTATGATCATGTGGGACTGTTCCCAGGTAGATGATAGATCAAAATCATCCAAGTCAACTCTAGGCCATTTAGAGACCCCAGTGAATCACACTTACAATATGACATCCATAAGTGTACACACTTTTTGTAAAGCCAATAGCAAATAAGTTGTTGGGTCTGGAGAGTGAAGTTCTTGGGGGAAATACCCCTAATAATTTTAACTTGGAAATCTAGAAGTTGACATCCTTAGGTATTAAGAATCCAAAACTTCTCCAGCACATAAAATCATGTATACACTCCACTCTCCTCTCTCCTGGTGGGTCCATGAGGAGGAGGTCAGAAGATTTGCCTCCATTTTTCATTAACTGTAGCTTGTTGTATCATCCTAAACCAACAAACTGTGGTTAATACTAACAATGGATTGTCTGAAACAAGCCAACTTCAAATCAAGTTGACTTGTTTCAACAACCATAGTTAAGATTAACGGCAGTTTAAGATTCAGACTGCAACTCATTTAAAAACAATGTGGAAGCTTCCTGGGCATTATCCAATGGGGCCGCTCTTCCTCCACTGGTTCCATTGCACTTTCAGGAACTACTGCTTGCACAAGAGGGCTTTGGCATTTCTAAAAATAACTCATGAAATGAGTGCTTCCAGGTTGGAACACATCAGCAGAGCTTCCTTCTGCAAGTTCTGCTGACCTACCCTGTTCCATAAACATGTGCTTCAGTTCATTTAAGGTAACTTTTACAAGTGCAAAGCCCCAGTGAGTCCCAGGAGCACATGGGCACAATGGGATACTTCCCCCTAGCTCCTCCTCACAACTGTCCCATAGAAGGAGAAGGGAAGGGGAGTGTGTGGGGTACCTGAGACAATAAAATATGGTTTATTATGACATTTTGCTGCAGCCAAAGCCCAAAGGCACACTCTTTACAGAAGACTGCATCAAAAGTAATGCTTTAGAGATGATGGTACAATATTAGAAGTGAGAGCGGACCAAGGGGAACGATTTCCTCCTATAAAGCACTTTATGTGGATTTTCTAGAAAATATTGAACTGGAAACATTTCCAATAAATCTTCCATAGCCCTAATCTAATTGAAAACACATGTGACTTATATTTAGATGTGACTCAGAAGTTTGTCCAATGCTCAAAAGTATTTGAATGGAAATATCCAATTACAGAAAACATTAAATAAAGCACACTTAGGGCCTATCAGATGTCATGCTAACCCACCATGGATTGTTCAAAAACATAATCCATGGTGGCTTGGTGTGTCGGGGGGGGGGGGGTCCCTCCCCGAAGATGGTTCAAGTACCCACCCACCCATACCCACATCGCAGTGGAGGTAATTGGCCCCAGTGGTGGTTCGCACGTTGGGCTCCCCGTAGTTCACACGTATGATAAAAAACAAGCCAACCATAGAGAGGGCTGGCAAGAGCAGCTGCCACTTCCGGCAACGCTCTTGCCAGTGCAGTCTTTCTCCATGGTTAGGATCACCGCATGCACGATGGAGCAGCCACCGGGAGCTTGTTCCTACTGCGGCGGGTGCTGGGATCCGTGGTTACCGTATGTGGAGGATGTGGTCTAAGTGTTACATGCAAACATATTCAAACCTTTACTTGGATGTATTTTTCCTGGGATCCTCGTAAATATTTGAAAACATGTTTTTAAAATTAAAATGAAGGTACTTGAAAACTGTTAATGTACTAATTTTAGCATGCCTGAAGAAATGTGCATATAATAATGCAAACTTAGACATGTTTACTCAGAAGTGAACCCCATTGAATTCAATGAAACTTACGCCAAAGGCTGCAAACTTTACACACTTATTTGGGACTCAGTGAGACTTACTTACTAAGGGTGCAAACCTAAGCATCTTTAGACAGAAAATAGTCCTACAACCCTCAGCATTGCTCAGAGCTGTAAGATTTTTTTTCTATTTAAACATGCATAACATTGCACCCTAAAAAAAGTTAATTACAACCTTGATTTTAGATTTGATTGGAATAGCTGCACTATCTGATTTGTACTCATTTATTATGTTATTAAATTTATGAAAGAAAGCATTTCTAAGAATGGAAAGTTATGTGGGAAAACATCTACAGCAGTGAAAAAATATTCTATCTTGCATCAGTGGTCATGATGCATATTTTGTTACAACAGAAATGAATCATTTCATTCAGGCAGAATTGTCAGGATCATGCCCACCCCCAATCTTTTCCTGAAGTGAAACTTACAGCAGAAGTGGAGAGCACAAGAAGCAGAAACTGAGAAGAGAGTAAAGTGGGAAAGTAGAGCTATGTGGAGGTCAGTTACTTACTTAACCCTTCTTGCTGCTGATAATCGTGTCCTCTCCATCTCTGGCCAATCATGTCTGCCTCTGAAAAGAAGATAAAAGCATGACCTCTACAGTGAGCAATGAGAGCCATTCTCTCTCTTCAAGGTGAGACTTAGAGCTAAGCCAGTTACATATTCAGAAATAATAATAACATATGGAATCATGTAACAGGGCATGGAATGATGGCAAAAACCCTCCAGGCAGACCATTTGATATAGTGCACTTTTAACATTTAATACAACAACTCTCTCAAAATATTCCATAATTCACATCATATTTTTACTTCAACAGTTTAGTACATTGTGCCACGTTCCTATTGCCCCCTCTCTTCTTGAACAGATGACCAAATGACAACAACAACAACAATATAAAAAAAACACCGGGGGGGGGGGGGGGCAATTAGGCAAAACAAGGAAGTGGTGGCACATAGTTAATGCAACAATGCATTTGTGAACATTTAAAGGGATTTCACATAATTAAAAAAACTTTTGTTGAAGGTAGACTGTGTTAAGACATAAAAGCTACTCTAGAACTATTACTATTAGTGATGCACGGACAAATAGTCGTGGGATTGTAACACTTTGAGGCCATTCGTTAATGTGATTCCTCTAGTTATGTGTTGCAGGGGCCATTCAAACAACATGCTAACCCACATTCAGTGGTAAGGTGTGGGTTGTTGTTGAACTGTGGGTTGTTTATTGAACCGTGGCTTAGCGTATCGCCTGAATGTCTGCACGATGGCTTGTTAACCATGTAGTGTGGGTTATTTTCTCAAACCAGCCACCTTGAGAACCCATGGTTTGTTACTGGATCATTCAAGGTGGTGAACAAGCCACAGTTCAGTAACAACTCACACTCAACCACTGGGTGTGGGTTAGCATGTTGTCTGGATGGTACAAACTATAGGAATCACGTTAATGAATGCTTCAACCTCATGCCCATGGAAAGCTAAGCATGTCAGGGAGACAAGTCCTAACATAGTCTTACCTTTTGACTTACTTTCTTCTCTTTTCTTTTCAAAATGGGGGAACATTCAAACATGCAAAATCCAACTAGCGTTCTAAAATGTTCAGTACCAGCAGCACTGTATAGGCAGTCCTTGGGTACTTTTTTGCATATGTGGGCCTCAAGTTCAATTCTAGGTATTTCTAATTAAAAGATCTAAGAAGGGGCTGCAAGCTTGAGGGAGCAGATACCATTCTTTGTAGAGCAAGGATCGGACCTGGGGTAGGTAGCATGGTGTTCTACATTTTGGACTACAACTCTCATCATCCCTGACCATTGGCCATACTAGGTGGGGCTTATGGAAGTTGTAATCCAAAACATCTGGAGGACACTAGGGTGCCTATACCTGATTTAATTCATGTTAGATAGGACTTTAAAATACAGCCACTGAAATTGCAACTTGGGTCAGAGAAAATATTTGGGGGAGTGCTACCTCTTGGGGGCATCCCTGCATCCATGTTGGGAAAGCTGGGAATGGGTTCTTCCAGGGATTCCAATTCAGAACCTGCTGGTAGCTAAAAGTCAATGGTACTGGGCTAGATGGACCATTGCTCTGATGGTATAAGACAGCCTCCCATGTTAAGAACATAGGAATGCTACTCTGGATCAGCTCCACATTCTCTCTCTCTCAATAGCAACCATAGAGATGGATGCCACAGAGAAGGTCAAAAGCAAGTCATGATGAAGCACCATTATTTGTAGTTCCTGGCATCTGATAGTCAGAGGTATACTCAGTCCAAAGAGATTGCACCTATGGCTATCATGGCTGCTAAGTCACCAATTATGCAATTTTTAAAACTTCCAAACTGGCATGGGCTGGTCTGCACAATGCCAAGCAGTTATTTTGGAAGGAAATACTAAGGAAGAGATGCCACACTTCCTGTCCCCCTCCTCAGGTTCTTCTACTTACTTGTAACACCTCCACAGGATTTCATACATGCTTCCTCATTCTCAAAGTTATTCTTGTTGCCTTCACAACCTCCATAGGTGAACCGACCACATTTCTCAGTGAATGGGTTGTAGTACCAGCGAGGTAAGCTCTCGTCGCACGCCCCAGTATCTGGCATATCCACACAGTGAACTGCCAAAAGAGAACAAGTGAGACTCTGGTTAATTATTATCAGCTGAATATTTATTATTTGGCCCATACAGTCATTGATGCTTGAAGAATTGGGCTTCTGCCTACTTAGCACACCTACCTTTAAAACTGACTTTTACTTACATTGCTTCACAATTCCACCCACCACACTTACTGTTGTAAATGTCTCACCCTCATCAGGCAAATGTGATTAGCCCTAGTCTTCCTTCTGACCTTGAAATTAGGGACAAGGTAGGATATAATCCCCACAGCTCCACTGTGTTTCAAATGCCTCAAACACAACGTGCCAAGTAAAAACTTCAGCTCTCCACTTGAGCTTGGAGCTGGAGAGGGAGTCGGAGGCTGTCTGAACAGTTGCACATTACTTTGGGAGGTGCTTGGAGACCTCTCTCCATGCTCCTACGAATCCCACACAGGCCCTCCTTACCTCCAGGCTTGGAGCTCAGAGGCAGAGAGGGAACTGTGACTTCACACAGAGTTTCTGAAGCAAGCCAATGACAACTTTTCAATTGGAGTCCTGACAATAGTGGTTAATTTGTAACAATTTACAGAGGGGTACGTTGTAGGAGACTGTTGCAGCAAAAAACAACGAACAGCTTTGCAGCAACTTAAAGAGCAACAAATTTATTATGGTGCATGCTTTCATCCTTAGTTAATATCTTTAAGGTGCCGTAAGAGTCTTGGTAGTTTTTTGTAATTAGCGTAAGTATCAAACCTGTTAAATTAAATAGTTTCTTTGTTGTTCAAATAAAGTTAATGCTTTAAAAATTACCTGACCATTATTTGACTGGACAAATGTCCAACACTAGCAAGATTTCATACATATGCACAGTCTGGCATTGCTGGCAATGTTTGTTTCCAGGAAGCCTTCATACAGTTTATTCCTTAACTCTAATTTGAGAAACATGACTATAATCCTACTCCAGGTTTGTTTGAATGCAGTCATCTTCTTCAATCCCAGTTATATTTGGAGAGATGCATGTATAGATTAAGAAGGGTGGCCATTAGCACCTTTGCCCAAAGTAAAACCCATTCCAAAAGCATTCATGATCTACCTACCCTGGCTGACAGAAACATTGATCATGCGTAATTTATTGAAATCTTGAGCATCTGCAAGAAACAAAGGGGTGGTTGGAGTTGGCTCGACAGTGCAAGGAATTTCAGTGAAAGTGGGCAACTCTCTACCCAACATAAATCTCTTCTTCAGTTCACTTCTGACTGTCTTTTGTTAGTTCCACTTCTTTTTCTCCCTCACCCACCTCCTTAACCTTTTCTGTACTTTTTTTTTTTTTTAAATGAGATAATTTTAGAAATATGAGATTTTTTTTTAGAAATATGAGATATAGAAGTATGGCTAAATATACGCCATGCTTTAAAAACATTTTGCAGGCAAGCAATCCCAACTCTGCACAAGAAGAGCTGAACTCTAGGCTAAAAAGAAATTACACAAAATGGAGCAAATCTGGATGGTTCTTATTTTGCAAAATGTTATTTGGCAATTCTACTTTGTTGCATAATAAATTTATTCTGGCTTTGGTAGTCACAAGAAGAAACTAGGCAATATACTGAGCCATCTTCTCCCTCTGGATTCTGAGATTTCAGTGGACAATGCCTGCACACTCTCATAAGACCATAGGAAGAGCTCTGATGGATCAGACCAAAGGCCTATCTAGGTCAGCATCCTGCTTCCCACAGCAGCTAACCAGTTGCCAATGCGAAACCCACAACAGGACATGACAGCAACCAATGGTGTTGTCAAGTCAAGACTTCTGAGACAGAAATTCAGGGGCCCACTCAGCAGAATGAGGAGGGGGCCCAATTGCAGCTGGGCTGGCTTACCACATTTTAAAGTTAGTGGAGCGATACACATTACCATCTAATGACCAACTCTTAAGACCATTAATTCCAGGGTCTAAAATTACCCAACTTTACTGCTGAAGGCAATAGCCTTTTCTTGCTATTGTTCCCTAGCAACTGGTATTTAGAAGTATGCTGCCTCTGATCCTGGATATAGCCAACATGACAAGTAGCCACTGATAGCCTTCTCCTCCATGAATTGGTAAAATCCCCCTTTAAAGCCATCTAAGTTGGTGGTCATCACTACCTCCTGTGGAAGTGAATGCCAATAGCTGTGAGTTGATCAGTCCCAAAATTGTATAAAGCAGGAGAAGGTAGGCAACATCCAGTGCTGTCTCAACGCTAGCACATATGACATTGTGCTGTGACAACCAACACTAGCACAATGTCATTAACGCTTCCTACGGAAAGGGAAAAAGCAGTGAATTGCCACTGAATTTTGGTGGCATGACTGGCTGACGAATTTCTGTAGCAAACCACCACCTGTTCCCTTTGCCTATCAAGGGATAATGATGGTGATTCATGCTAGCTAGCACTCTGTCAGCTTTGGATCCTGCCCCGTGATCTTACACAAGTATCAAAATGGAAGGCAAGAATCACTTTCACAATTTGCAAACAATTAACACAGGCTTTCCCAATCTGGTACCTTCCAGTTGTGTTGGGCTACAACTCCCATCACCCCAAACCAGCATCCAAGAGCCATGCTGGCTGGAGATGATGGGAGGTATAATCCAACACATCCAGAGGGCACAGGTTGGGGAAGGCTACAATAATATCATCATGTTGGTAGGAGGAACAAGAGAGTTTGAAACTAGAAAGGAAGTTATAAGGGTCACAAGATTCTGTACCAGAGAAATGCTGGGATCTCAGTGCAAGATCTTCATGATTGCATATGAAACTACTTGATACCAAGTCAGACCACTATTCCGCCTGTCCCACTACAATCCACTCTAAATAGCAGTGGCTCTCCAGGATCTCAGAGGTCTTTCCAATAAATTCTTTTTACTGGAGATGCCAGGGGTGGATCCTGGGACCATCTACATGCAACACATGTGTCCTACCACTGTGCTATGGCCCCTTAGGTTAAACTAAGGCTGGAAATTGGGTTGAAATCACAGTGGTACAAATATGAGAAGCCTATTCCCCCCCCCCCAAGTCAGTTAGAAGTTCACTGACTTACATAAATTACATGACTTCTCATCCGACCCGTCTAAGCAATTTGGAGTTCCATCGCATTCCAGAGAGTTATCAATACAGCAGCCATCATCACACTTGAAATTGACGGGCAGGCAGTCTCCATTGCACACTATAGAAGAAACATAAATAATTTCTTTGGCTTCCCAGCAAAGATGAAGTGTTTGCTTGGCAGCCAGATGAAGAGATTTTCTTCTGACCAATCTTCTCAGGTAGAGCAGAACTGGACTAATGATTGTACCAAAGACAAAGCAGTACAGAGTAAAAGCCAAGTGCTTCCCAGCATGCAATGCTGGAATCACAGAGCACAAGGCCAATCAGAGAGATTTGCTATTACACTTCAATTCAGCAAGAATGTGAGAAAAAGGTACGGTGGAAACATGGAAATATACAGAATATACATGGAAATAAACAGAGCCGCCTACCTGGCTCTTGCGGTTTTTCAACAGCACCTGAAGAAAGACAAATTAGAAGGGGTGAGACTGTTGCACTTTCAGTCATACATTGTCAACCATTGAATATCATCTAACAATTCAACCAAGCAAAATTACTTCACCAATCCTTGAAAGAAAGGTTCTTTTAAAAACAGGGCACCCACAGAATCCATTTCCAGTTTTATCTACACTACTGAACTGAAGGGGCAGAGGAGACAAAAATGTTTACTAATGTGATTTCCCAACACACCCTTCCCAGAATCAGTGAAACCGCTAAGAGTCCTTTCTGGTTCAATGCCCCTAGCTTTTAGCTTAATGTGAAAAGTCACACTGAGTGAATTGATGGGATTTAAAGCCATTGCAAAAGATTCAGCTGTGCCAATGCCAGAGGGCACAGAAGCATGGGAAAGAACATTTGATTTGTGTGCTGCAAGGCTCAGGTTCCATTCTGAAAGTATTCTGCAGGCTGCATGGCCACAAGATTGAAGGATGGATTATTTAGGAGAACTTTTCCCCAGCCTGTTGTCCTCTGGGTATGTTGTACTACAACTCCCATCATCACACTGGGACAGCGGGAGCTGGTGGCTCCAATGGCAACAGAGTGGTGAATTCACTCCGGTCTGTCAAACTCTAAAGGAGCTATCCAAGGGGCCTTTAGAGTTCGGACTGAAACCCAGAGCGGATTCACCACCCCACTGACATTAGAGCCACCAGCCTCCACTGCACTGGGAGTTGTACTTCAACACACCTTGCAGTCTCCAGGTTGAGAATGGCTGATCTAGGGCCTTGTTCAGTTTAACAGAATGCACTTGTTGCATGAGATCGTAAACTTCAGCTAGAAAGATATTAAAACGAATGGTTCTTGTACATAATAGTGGCTTCCTATCAATCTTTGAAATGCATGTTTTTCAGAAACTGCCATGGTTTAGGCTTGATTTAGAAGGGAATGTGCAGAAACCTTTGCTTCCATATCAATGGGAGAGATGCAAATGTAGCAGATCAAGGACTGGGCGCATCTCAACAGCTCTTTTTCCTGGAAGCCTTCCTTGGTTGAACAGTCCCGGTTTAATTGACACTCTGTTTTTAAAAAGAATTAATTATAATATCGAGTTTTATTCTTTTTATCTTTGTATAATTTCCTTTCTAGTTGTTCACCGCTGTGGAATCTGTTTAGACGTGCAGCGGTATACAAATGTTGTAAATAAATAAGTAAATCACATTAGCACTTGGATGACTGGTTCATTCTTCCATCCCATTGAAATAATTATTAACTGCATCTACTAAGCGACAAAGCCTCTCCACTTGAATCTCTGAAATTCAGCAACAGAGAGTTTTCTCAAACAGCATACCAACCTTGGACATTCTTGCAGGCAAGTTGACATTCCTCTTCTCGTAAGTAATTGTTCTTGTTGGCTTTGCAGCCACCAAACAAGAAGGACACACACTGCTGAGTTGCTGGATTGAAGTACCAGCGAGGGAAGGAAGCCCGACACCGACCGATTTTATAAGGAGCCAAGCAGTACTCTAGAATGAACAAGAGATGGATATTTTAGTCCATGGAATAAATGCCAGAGAAGGCACAGCCTGGGTTGACTTTTGGATTTGCCAAAGTTCCAAAAAAGGGGTGAAAGGTAGGATCACAGTAACAAGATACTAATTTAGCACTAATTTGTGATCTGGAGAAATAACCTTTCATGGGCTGCTACCTGTAGTATATTGGTTCTAAAAGTACACCAATTACTGGGGTGTTCCCTCCCAAAAAAGACTGACTAAACTGAACTTTTGTGACAAAAATGAACTGTAGCTCTTACTAGAGGCAGGGCCCAGTGAACTGGTCAAGATTAGCTTGAGGTACAATGTTAAAAAGTGTATGGTAAAGTCAAGGAACAATGCAGGTTCTACCACATCTGACCACCTGATTTTACAATGAAATAGGTTAGAGGCACTTCCTGCCAATAAATGGGATGAAGGCTGCCACTTGGTTTGAGACTAAGTAAATCTTGAACCCATAACATTAAAAAATGTAGTAGCCAAATTTGTTATCCACTTGCCCATGTATATAATGTTGAAGCAGATTATTTTAAAGACTAACTGGTTGAGCTTTGCCTGGAGTATGTTAACACAGATAGCTTTGTAGATACTGAAGGTCATGGGCTTTAGGGTGCACACAAAGCCACCCCTATCGTGTTGTGCATCAGGTTCGGATGACAGGGCAACCCACACTGCATCATGTGTAATTATGTAAAATGGGTTCTCTTGCCTCTGCAATCGTTCAAGCCCAGCCATTGTGTACTAGCTAGTGTTGGGGAGTTAAGAGAGAGTGATTCCGACATATCATGTGAACCCGGGAAGGGTAGGTTGTTAGTGTGGTGCAAACCCCACCAATGTTCCCCAATATTATAAATAAAAGCCAGGTTACCAGCTCTACATTCTAGCTCTGAAAGGTGTATGTAGGAATCACCCACCTTTAGTCTGCTCAGAATTCAGCACAGTGACAGTGATGTTGGTCGAGTCCTGCTGTCCAGCAGTATCAGTCACAGTCAGCTGGACAGTGTAAATCCCTTTTTTCAGATTGGTGAGGATCACATGATCTGTCCCTTTCTGAAAATACAAGGTGTAAAGGAAAAAGGAGGTCCTTTCAGAAAAAGTAATTATGACATAAGCTATGTATTTCAGTTCAAAAAATATGATGGTTCTTTTCAGACATGCCATAGAACTCCACCTCAAAAGTGAAGTTTCAAGGTGAATTTAGAGCTTTCTATTATGGCAAATCATCACCGGAATTTTTAAGAAAGCAAAACAAGTTTCATGAAGACTAGCAACATTTCTCATGGAGGTGGGGAGATGTCTACACACCCCTAGTTATTTAATACTAACCTTCCCCAACCTGATACCCTCCAGATGTGTTGGGCTACAAACTCCCATCATCACCACCATTGTTCATGCTGATAGGAGTGATGGGAGTTGTAGTCCAAAATATCTGGAGGGCTCCAGGTATGGAAAGGTTGTTTTATATTGTCTTCTTTCCTGCAAGAAGAAGAAAGGGCTCATATCCAAGTAGTTCTGGGGGTGCTTATCACATTAAGCCAGGAAAATGCATATTGTCAATTCCATAAACATAAGGAGCCATTGCCAGTACACAGCATGTTCCCACAATGTCACAAATGTATCAGAACACATAAGTCTTATAGAGGTCCACCACAAAATGTTACAATCAGACTGGACACAGGTCTAACTTTTTCTGAAGTGCTTTTTAGTACAATGAACACCAAACAAAACTCTCCCTTTCTGATGACATCATCTAACTGGACAGAAGGTGAATTCTTTCCACGACATGTCAGCAGCTCCTAACAGGGGTGCTTTTGTTTAGGGCTCTAGACTACAATCCAAAACAGGACTCCTGCAATTCCATTCAGGATTTGCAGGAATGGGGAGAGAGAAAAATGAGGACACTTTCATCTTTCCCTCTCTCCTGAATCAATCTTCTACTGTTCTATATAGTGCCAAATGGCTCAGGTTGCTATTTAACTGGTGAAAGTATCACCCCAGCATAGAAACCTCCCTGTAAAGCATGGGAAGAAGAGATTAGATCCTCATGACATACTAATCCTAAAAACTATATGCTATTATGTGCTCAAGCAGGCCAATAAATCCAGACATGCTCAGCATTCATTGGCTCAACATTCCATAAGGTCTAGAAGCTACTAACTGGGTTCTCACAACACGCCAACCCATCATGGACTGCTGTCTGGAACAACCCACAGTGGATTAGCACATTGTCTGAACCTGGATGGCTTTCCACAAGGTAGGTTCTTTTTCAGAAACAACCCACCTGGATAACTCTTAGGCTGTTTTTGGAATTGTTTTATCTCTAGGGTTCAAAGCTTTGCCCTGAACCTTGCGGTGCCCTGCTAAGAATCCCCACTTGCCCAACTCCCCAGCAACTGCTTTTCAGGGTGCCCAACATGCCACCCTCTTTTTTGTTCCCAACTGCAGTAACTTTCTAGACTTGTGAGCTGGGAATGATGAGTGTTGCAGTCCAACATATCCAGAGGGTACCAAGTTGGGGAAGGATGACTTATGGTATTAATACCTAAACCCAATCATCACAACATCTCGTTTCTGCGCCAGAGAAGAACAGGGCTTCATATTCATGCTGTGACTTGAAATGAAAGCCAAGTGTAACCATTTATAGGGCAAGCAGATGACACAGTGCAACAATTTAGGACAGGAAACAAAGGGACTGGACTTAATAGGCTTGCCAGACTACTCCCACAAGCTGGAATTTGATAGCATTGATGGTAACACTACCTCTGCCTAATGTGACCGCATGGGGAAGTTGCAGTCTTCTAGTTTGTGTAACAGAATGGGACTGGCATTTTGTTTTTCTCTCTGCTGAGCCAAGAATACAAGAACTCTCAGTTCACAGAGAACTTATAGCCTAACAAGTGTTAAATGAAGAGGCTTTTCTTTTTTAATCAAAAGATTTAATTTAATTTAAAAAGATAATAATTATTATTATAAATAAATAATTATTTATTATTAAGCAATACACATGTTCATAACTCAGTGTCTATCTGTAAAGAAGCAAAATAGAATTCTCTCCCAAAGTTCACTATCAATGTATATGCTATTAACTCATTTTCCTCTCTGGATAACTTACTGGAGGATAAAACCCTGGCAAAGCTGAAGAGATCATACACTTCTGTGATTCTAAAAACTCGTATTCAATCATCCTTAATCCTATACACTACTTATGAATAAGCTCCCATTGGGAATAGCAAGCCTTTTAACGTAGTTCTCTGCCAATTTTATAGTCCTATGAATAATCCATTGTAATACAAAACAAACACTGATGTCTTATAGAAAAACAACAACAAATCTACGCAAAAACAGTAAATGAAATATAACCCAGAGCATATTTTTAAAATTCACATGAGAATAGGGGATTATTATTACTTGGGTCAGTTGGCATTGTTAAAGAATGGTTTTCAGGAGAAGACCAATACAATAAAGATATAATAAAGATAGAACAGAGTAGAAGAAGAATAAGGCTATAATCTTTACAATGGTTTAACACAAGAAGGTCAAAACAGAAATATAGGGGGAAATTGTTATTGTGGCACTTCTTAAATATAGGACAAAGATAAAGAAATTCTTAACTTGGGTCTATTCCCAGTACAAGATCATGTAACGTGCAGTACAATCCTACTAAGCCCTGTTGAGTTCAATGAAATTTACTCCCAGTTAAGTGTGGAGGATTGCAGACTTTAGAAGCTGGGTTGTTGGCAAGCAATTGAGATTTGGCCAAAATATATCTGAAAAGCTCTCAGGGTACATTAAAAAAAATCAGGACATTTTCAGTTCCCACAGAGGACTCGACAGCAAATCCCACTGGTGAAGGTGGGATTTCTGGCTTGGAAATACGTAGTAACTCCCCTACAGTCACACTAAGAAGAGGCACCTCAGATATTCCTGTGATGGACCAATAGCATTGCAAGGTTATCTAGAATGCATTCTGAAAATGTGAAGCTGAATTTTATGGGAGACAGAGCACCACTGGTCTATCTAGTCCAATACTGTCTGTTACTCCGACTGGCAACAGCTTTCCAACATTTTACAGCACATAGAGGCCCTGCCCAGCTTTGCCGCATGAAATCTCTTTTATCCGGAGATGGCAGGAATGGAGCCTGGGGCGTTCGGCATGCAATGCATGCATTATGCGACTGAGCCCCTTGCTTTCCACACAGTGGTAGCAGATGTGTCTCTGCAATTGCTCCGCACTCTTTCTTGCTCACTAGCACATACAGGGAGGCAATAGCTCCACTGATACAGAAGACACTTCCAGTGTCTGAGACAAGCAGGGGCATGAGATGCTGCCAGGTTACTATTCTGCCCCCACCCTCATGAATGGTGGGATGGCAATTCTCAGATCAGGTCCTTTGCCAAGTATTACCACTTGCCCTGTCTACAGACAAGGCAACTTGGATACCCTTACACTGTGAGCTGCACGAGAACATTGATGGATGCAGGCTGTTTCACAATCAGGGTCAGCAAAGGATTATGAGGGCAGATCCTCTTGTCATGGGGCCAGAAATGGCAGGAGGTCCAACCCTATAATCAAAGCGCTGGAGTATCTAGTCTTGTTTTTTTAATACATAGGCTATTGGAAGGCAGAGTGTCAAACTATCGGAGCCTTGCCTTTCTTTGCATGGGTTTACAGCCATTCCTGGAATCTGCCTAAACTAGATTTACCTACTCTATTGCAAGCAAGGGATTCCACTCAACAGACATGCAGCATCTCAAACCCAGAAATCTAGAATATGCTAACAAAAAGACAGGTTTAACTTAGAGCTGGGCCTGGCCTTTCAGAATCAAACTTGCACACAATGGTGATTACATTTAGATCTTGCTTGTCACACAGCTTACATGGGGCTCCCAGACAATGGCAAGGCTGAGACCTGGTTAGCTCTAATATTGTGAGACAGGGGTGGGCTGCGAGGGGCAGGGGAGGGATTGGATATCCGAATCCCCTATCCAAGGTCATAGCAGCATCTATGGCCTCAGAGGGGGAGCTCCGAAGAATCCCATGGTCCTTAAGATGTTCTCTCGGGGCCATAGGATTGCTCTCCTAGCCATTCAGCAACTGTGGCTTAATGCCCTGGCTTTTTCTGAAGAAGGTAACCATAGACAAAGCAGGAAACTATGGGTAATTAAAGAGTTTCTGGTTTAATTCCAGTTTTTGCATAGGGAACAATGAGCAAAAGGCTCATTCATATCAGCCGCAACACAATATTGGAAACTTATAGCACTCTTAATTGCAGACTTCATAAGCTATTGTGCTGGAGAATCATGTTTAAACTTTTGTCCCATCTTACCTCCAACTCCACAGAGGAATCACCAGGGAGAAGTGTCCATTCATAATTCACGATTCCATTGTCATCAATACTTTCTGTACCCCTCAGTGTCACCGGCTCATTAGGCTGCACTTTCATATCCATCCAAGCTTTGGCTATAGGAGGCTTATCATCTGGCAGGGCAAGAAAAAAGCAACAAATTTATATTTCAATGTATATCTTATTTTTCTACATATAGCACGCAGGGCAGCTAACAGATGCAAATTCAATAAGAAATATAATTAAGTTTTTTAAAAACAAAAAACAAGGCGGCAGAATTTTTGAATCCAACTGTGAAACGGACAGGGAACAAGCACATGACTAAAAGCCAGCGATAGCTACACCTGCCTATATGCAACCTGGATAAGACAGAAAAAAAATGATATCAGAGCTTAGGTATTTCCAATTATTAAAATGTTACATCTCAAATTCTCTTTTCAGTTAATGCAGCTGCGCTGTGGACAAGTAGGACACCTCTTGAATTCAATTTTAATTACAAGAGGAATATGCCCCGGATGTGTGTTATGTCTGTTTTTGTCTAATTTGTTTTCAAGTGATATTGTTAATATTTTAATCCCAACTCATTCACATCCACTAAGGTTAGTTTAACTCATGATTTTTATATTGCTTTATGTGGACAATGTTGTCCTGCTCTCTCAGACAAGGCAGGGGGGCTTTTACATCTTTTGGATGCCTTTGCCATTTATTATTCTTTTAAAAAAATCAATGGATTGGATCCAGACTTTGTTAGCCTTAGAGTAGACCCATTGAAATCAAGGGGAACTTAAGTTGGTCCCATTGATTTCAAACTTAGTCAAGCTATGACTAAGTGCTGCAATATTTCCTCCCCTCCCTCCCCTCCCCCAAAAGTTACCAGTGGATGAAGGGTCCCACAAAGACGGGAGAAGGAATTCTGCCCAGCCCTCATCAAAACAATGCCTGCTAAAACTTTAACAGTGCAAGAGGAGGAAGTAAACCAACCCAGTCCACTCCATGGGCTAGGCTGGAACTAAGTGCCATTTGACTCCCAGAACCGGCTCCCTCAGGGGCCATTCCACCATGTGATGGAATGTTTATGTAACCATGAGGAACCAGTTCTTGAATGTGCTCTCCCAGTCCTTGTTCTTCCTGTATCATGCCTATTAAAATTGTCAGCCTGCAGGCAGGGGCTAAGTTTCTTTAAACCTCTGTATGTGCAATGCCTAGAAAACTTTAGGTGACTTATAAATAGAAAATCCCATGCACTTTTTATTTGGAAGCAAGACCCATTGAGAGTAACAAATGCGCACAGGATTGCAGCACAGCCTAAAAGGTTTTTGAAAAAAAAAATAAGTTCATCTACTGCCTGAAAGCCACCAGGGTGGGGAAGCAAAGCAAATCTTCCCAGGTAAAAGAATTTAAAAACTGGGGCATGATTCCTGGAAAGGCTCTAGATCTTGTGGGCTGCATTTCTGATCACAGGGGCGCTTGAAAGATTCTCTCAATGCATGTAGGAGGATGCATTCCATCAGATAGACATGAAATACTGTATAGGTCCTTTGCTATTCTGTGACCACTCTATAGCTTCCTTCTGGAACACTGTTCTTAGCTGTAGCTAGCAATGGTACCAACTATTCTTCGATTACACCGTGCCAATGGATAAAGAGATCTCATTACTCTTCACTAATGATGCTGAAAGATGCAAGGCTAACTACAGGGCTTAATTTGGGATTTGCAAGACATTAATTCCTAGTTACTCAGCTATCTCATCACAGATGGGTTACATCACAGGGAGAATGAGTAAAGTTGGCATAATTGCTGCTGAAATTAGTTCATTGGAATTACTGTTTACTCCTGATTTTGAAAGGGGGGGGGAATCCCATTTGGATCAACTTTATCCAAATTGAAAAACAGTTTCAAAATCATGGCTTAACAATAGTTCACATTTATAGGCCAACCTAATCGTATCTAGAGATTCCATTATATCTTATTTTCCTGTTGCAAGCTTTTGCTTCTATTCAACTGCTACAGCAAAAACACACACTGTGTATTTGTACTTGGCAATTGCTAAGCCAATTATATCAATGACTGTTGCCAAGGGCCAAGAATTAACACTGACCTTGCATTTGCTGGCCTCTTCCCACATATCCCCTAAAGCACAATGCCCAATGCCCACCACACTAAAAAAATAAATAAAACTGTGTAATTTTAGGAGTCCAGAAATGTACAGACTGACATCTTGTGAGGTGAATTTTTGAAGTGTTAAGTGGCAAAACATTATTACTTTTAAAAGAGTCACTAAATGCCAGAATTCTCAAGTTATACTCACTCTATAAAAATGTTGCAGAAATTTCATCATACCTTGCCAATTATACTGCAAAACATTTTACAGTTTGATTTATTAATTTGTCAAACTGAGAAGTCTAGGATCATGTTTTGCAAGTGGTATGCTACTTCCTCCGTATTTGGGACCTTCATTCCACAAATAACTGTCTTTCCTACTTTGCTGACTACATATCTAACCTAAGCATCGATTTAATTCAACTGGTAGAATCAAGTGGTTTTGCTCAAATGTACCACTTCAAGATGTGGGTGTGCGGTTGGGAGGCATTTTGAATGCTTTCCCATGAAACAAATCCACCTCCATTGGGGGGAGGCTAAAGGGAAAAGGCAGGGAGCAGTTTTTACGGAGAAGCTCTGAAGCAATCAATCCCCCATCTGTAGCAAGAGTGACATAATCTAGAAAAAATATTACCACTGGATATTCAATTGATTGTATATCCTGAGAAAGTTGAGAAATGCACTTAAGAATGTTGAAGACGCTGGGCTAATTTTTTTACATTTGAAAGTCCAATGGTAATTCTTCTATTCAATACCTGCTCTCACAGTGGGCACAAGAGTCTTTAGAATGCACAACACTGGGATTTCCCCCCCTCAATTGTCCTAACACATTTTTGAGCAACAAGGGCTGTTCATCTTGCAGGATTGGGGTGGGTGGATTCTGGAAGGCAACAGTACAAAACACTTACAGACAACTTGAAAATATGACAAATAATATTTTGAAGTCGAGTGAAAACATACTAGGAAGTTTCCAATGACTTAGATCCCCTCTACAAGATTTCGCTTTGACGCCCAGTTGCCCGATTATGTGCATATACAGATAAGCGCATTTACTCCTAATACGTATTCACGAGAGGCAGTGAAGCGCATTACAGGTTGTATGAAACGTGTTTTAAAGTTGTTTACATGCGGAGAATTGCATGTTTACATGGCCATAAGGCACTTTAACTCCCGCGGTAAATTTTAAGTCGCTATTTAACGCGCAATCGATAATGCAAATAATCGGAGGTAAAAAGCGCCTCAACCCCTGATTTGCGCTCCGCTCTTGTAGAGGGAAAATCTGTAATGCGCCTTGAAAGAGCTTTAAATCGCTCTTGTAGAGGCACCCTTAAACTAGACTGCCTTGCTGTTAATCATTTCCCTAGTTGATCACGGAGCTACCTGAGCCTCAACACTGGAAGTGGGCAGACAATCAAGGTTGGTGATTAAAACCGAAAGAAAACAACATTGTTGCCAGAAACATTCAAGACAGATCCAAAGGTTTAGATTAAAACACACACACACACACACACACACACACACACACACACACACAGAGAGAGAGAGAGAGAGAGAGAGAGAGTTAGAGAGAGTTTATCATTTCCCCAATAGTACATGCCAGCATTTTGGTAGCTGTCTTATACCTGGTTAGCCTATTTGTTCACCTAGCGTAGGTGCGGGGAATCTATGCCCCTTCCAGATCATGGACCACCTCCCATCATTCCTGAACTTTGGCCCTGCTGGTTATGGCTGATAGGAAATGTACCCCTTCCAGATGTTTGACTCCAACTCCCAACATTGCTGAACACTGGCCATGCTGGTTGGGACAGATGGGAACTGTAGTCCAACACCTGAAAGGGGCACAGGTTTTCTAATCCTCAGCTAGCCCAATCCTCAACTAGTCCCATCACCTGCTTGCTGATGTTCAAGGTACAAGGGTTTAAACTTGGGGCCTTCTGTCTGCAATGTATGTGCTTTATTCCTGAGCTGGGGTCCATTCCTCCTACTTGGTGATGCATTCAAGCCAAAGGTTGAATGCATCAAACTACTGCAATGGTGTGGCAGGGGCCGTGTGTGTGTGTGTGTGTCACATCCCTCCTGGTTTCTTCTCACAACTCAGGTATTATATGGATAAATGGGTAACATGGGTAGAACCAATTCTATGGTTCCTTGCCATGCCAAGGGCGATACTTGCATGGCAAGAATCTCATCATTGGCTCTGCCCACATGGTTTCTTTATTGGTGTGTCGCCAGAACAGTATGGGAACAATCCACAGGAAAGCAGCTCCTCAGACAGTGTGGCTCTCTATGAATTCACTGCATTTGGCCCCCAAAGGGGAGGATATTAAATAGTCAAGAAATCTCCAGCTGTTGGGGTGGGTAAGTATTGGACAACTTGCCTGTCCCTGGAGGGCTTAGCTATTGCTTTCCATCCTCCCAGCTTTTTTCCCTGCTAGGATGGCTGTGATTAAATAGCTAAGCGAATAGTATGCAAGCTTTCTACTTTTCAGTGTTATGCTTCAACATGAAGATTACTGTAGCTGGATAATTAACTATTTTACAGAGCAATTAAAAGACCACATGGCAAATATTGTAATCTTGCTCATATTTTTAACGAGTAGAGCCACTACATCAGCTTGCCCCAAATTCATCAGCTTGCTACAATTCCCATCATCCCCAAACACTGGAAGACAAAATATATGGAGGGACCTAGATTGATAATTCTTTTGCATTAGGTGGAAGTAGACAGGGTATATAGCCTAATGCCAAATGTGCTAGACTTCTGTCCAAGCAGCACTTGGCAGCAGGAAAAGCAACTTGGGAGTAAGGGATCTGTATGGCTAAACACTCAAGAGAGACCTTCAAACATCTCTCAGCTTCTAAAGGACAGATCCATCAGCCTGGGACATGAACAACCAACAAAAGATATGTTCAGCCAGCAGCAACATGCATGCATGCATGCATAATACTGAACACGTGCACTGTGGGTGTTCATTGCAATACAGATGTGACAAATCAAACCTACATCACAGAGGTACTCAAATCAGTTCTGTGAAACATTAAAAGCAAATGTGACTTTGGAAACAAAGAACTCCACCATGTGTGTTTATGCCACCTCCCCTGAAACTCATTAGATCAATTTGTCCATAATGACACGCTGTTACTGAGGTTCAGACTACATATGAATCTGGGAGAAACATGATCGACTGCCCCAGCGTTTTCCCCTAGGAGAAGCCCTGTATTTTTCCTGCCCCATAAAAAACAGCTAGGGGAACAGGAGATGTTCATCACAAAAATACCCTACAGGAAAAGGTTAAACTTCCCCAGCGCTGCTGCTGTGATCAAATTAGCATTTCTCCCATCCCTTCCTTTCACAGAGAGGTGGAAAAAGCAAGAAAAGGCTGTGAGATCGAGCATGGACCCGGACTTCATGTACCGTTTGCGCTGGAGTCTTACTCAGAGTCATCTAGCCCGGTTTCATTTGTTCAGACTGGCAGCTGCCCACAATGGGCTCAGCCAGAGTGCTCTCTCTCACTCTCTAGTTCTCTTCCACAAACTGAAGCAGGGAACTTCTGTATGTAAAACTTGTGCCACTGAGTCTCACTCTCTCTCAGCCCACAGATACCATTTGCCCAATGGGCTGGATGGAATAGCAGATTTACATTCCTACCAATCAGACTGTGAGGTGAGCGGGCAACACTCATCCATCCCGTCATTGGCATCTGCCACACCCAACCTCATTTCTGCCTTTGCTCTGTAGCAATACTGCATCCATTCCATTGACCCTAAACAGTTTTGAAGGTGTATAGAAAAATTCCGTTTGATCTCTCTGTGCACTGGGATGCTCACGAATCAGGCATCAAGGCTGCTTTATTGTCTCTAGATCGGAAGTAGCCCCTTGCTTCTCCTTTTCAGGAGTCCCCACTATTGGCCTTCCAGTTCGGTAAATAAAAGACATGGGGAGGACCAGCCTACTGTCACAATCTTGGCGAGGATCCAAGAACAAATCCATCAACAAATTCTTCCTAATGAGTTCCGTCTGATTATGGAAGACAGGTATCCTATTGGGGCCGGATCTACAGCAAGCAGGATATAACACTTTGAAAACTATATATGGAGTGTGTCCTGGGCCCCAGCAGTTGTCACTACTGTTATAAAACGTTTTAAAGCAGTAGTGTAGATCCTGCCTAGGTAGGTTTGCCTTGCATTACGTTATTATTGCCAATGGGGGAGGACAGGGAAAGGTTGTATCAGTGTAAATTTTAAGAATAGCTACTTAAGGGGATTGTGTTTCAGTACGAAACTAGCTAGTGTGATACAGTTAGAGCAGCTCCTCACATAACACATCAATCCTGTTTACCAAGAGTATTCCCACGTTACACGCAACAAACACAAATACACTTCCTCAAACACCAGTGTGCATGTACTGGAGTGCTGCCAGCTAAATGTACACATATGTTTAAGGACGTGTGTTTATTGTTCACACCCGTGCTGTGACCCCCTCTACAAGAATTCGGTTTGACACCTGGTTCTCTGATTATGCGCATCTTCTCGCAATCACTGTTACGATAATGACTGTACGCAGGAGGCGGTTAAGCACATAACTGGTGGCCCTACTGGTTGTTTGAAACGAACTTTAAAGTGGCTGAAATGCGGAGAATCGCTTGTTTACATGGTCAAAATGCGCTTTAACTGCCGTGGAGCAGGAAAACTCGCTATTTAACACACATTCGATAATGCGCATCATCGGAGAGAAAACGCGCCTCTACCCCCGATTTGCGCTCTGCTCTTGTAGAGGTAAAATTTTTAATGAGACTTGAAAAAGCTTTAAATCTCTCGTGTAGAGGCACCCTAAAGCACCAGATTAACACTGGCATACCAGCGGCAAATACCCTGATGGAAATAGAGTGAGAACAACCTTCCCCAACCTGGCACATCTGACAGATGCTTTGGACTACAACTCCCATCAGCACTAACCATTAGCCACACATGTGGAGCAGATGGGTATTGTAATCCAAACATCTGGGGGGCTGTGGGTTTAGGAAGGCTAGTATAGGGCCTCGCTTTAAGGATGTGAAATTTAGTAGGTAAACCTGACCTCTAAGATGTTGCCTCAGCGCCAGCTCTTTATGTAAACACTGAGCTACTGTCCAGTATAAGAAGTGCTACAGAAATAGTAGGATAATTGTTAGCACCCTAGAAATCACATCCTATTTGTTTGTTTGTTATATTTATATCCCACCTTTCCTCCAAGGAGCCCAAAGCAGTGTACACGATCTTTTCCCTCTCTATTTGATTCTCACGACAACCCTGTGAGATACGTTAAACACAGTGTCAGTGACTGGCCCTAAGTCACCCAGTGAGCTTTATAGCTGAATGGGGACATGAATCCAGGTTTCCCAAGTCCGAATCCAACACTCAGTGTAACTACCACATCACACTGGCTCTTTTGTGTAGGTTCTTTCAGAAACTTCAGGCATGTGATTAAAATTACTCTGGAATCCACACAGGGTTTTTCCTGGAGATTTACAATGACAAGTGCACTTACTGGCATTTGTTTGCATGTCTCTCACAGACAAATATTCCCCCAGGAAATTCCCAGAATGGCTTTAAATGCTGAGGTACTTCACTGCAAAACATGTGCAAATCTACTTCCTGCAGTAAACTCCACAGTACAAACTAGGAAAGCTGCCACCATTCATACCTTTATATCCTTGACATTATGCTAGTGTCATGCATATTTGTCCATAGCTGCTCTTGATGACTATTTGGGAACTTTGGCTGGGGTAGTTCCATCGTTACTGTTCCCCAGTCTTCCCCCAAGGAGTGCAAAATAGCACATCATTCTTGCACCATAAGCAGCACATGGATGCCAGTCAATGGGCTGCCAGCACAGATCGCCTTCTAACATTGTTCCGTGCCCTGACCACCAAAAGAAGGTGGTCTACCAGGTTGACTCTGGCTATATGCAGGAGGCATATCTGACCAAGGAACTGAAACAGAGAATCTCTCTGGTTTTTTCAGGTGTCTTGAAGGGTCTTTCAATGCTTCATACATATACTTCAAGTGGGGATACTTCGGTAGCCAAAATGGCACCCTCCGTGCACAAGCTTGTCCAAGGTTTACAGAACAAAAGACACACTTTCAGAAGAAGAAAAACCTAACGGGGAGTTGCTGAATATCAGAACAAGAAGCCCTTCACACTGCAACGTTTTGTTGCAGGTCCCACTTGTAGTTTAGAGTGGGAAAATGTGCTTCTCATTGGACTGGATTTCAGCAATTCCTGGAATCTGCCTAAAAACTGGACCTACCTACAGCGGAGGCTGGTGGCTCTAATGGCAGCGGTGCAGTGAATCTACTCCATGTTTCAATCAGAACAAGCCAGAACTCTAAAGGAGCTCTCCAAGTTGTTTCACAGAGTTCTGACTGGCTCAGCGTGAAACCTAGACCGGACTCACCGCCCTACTGGCCTTGACTCACATAAGGCTCATTGATTTCAATGGGCTTACGCTGACTAAGTTTGGATCCATTGAACACAATGCCTTGAGCAACAAAAGTTGGGGTGGAGAATGAGAGTAAGCTCCCAAGTTATTTCAGTAGCACTTGCTTCCAAGTCTGGTTGGCTAAAGATCAAAATCTAAAAGTCATCAACATTTGCTTATGGGATGGTGTCAATTTGGAGCACTTCTCCTCACCCAAAAAGGTTTATAGGAATAAACTAAAAACTGGACTGCGCTTCCACACCTTTCACAATACTAGATGGTGCAGTTCTAAGAACAGGTAAAAGTTCAAGGAGGTTATTATTCTACTCCCACTGAACTGGTTTGCCTAGACTTAGAATAAACCCATGATGTCATAGTTTAAATAGCAGCCTATGTTACTGCAGGTAAAATTCCGTGTAACCTGCCCTTTCACATACCCAAGATTGTGTATACAAGACACAATATTCACATTTTCTGGAGAAAACAGTGGAAGAAACAACAGACTGCTGGTTCCAAAGGGCTATACTAAAGATCAAGAACAGCAGCCGACCCAAAACTAGAGATTATGGTGAAAAGCATTATTCCATAAGGAACCTCACAAAAAGGTTCAAGACTTGAGGAGCATTAGAATTGCACTAGGAAGCAAACACAAGGAAGAAAGTCTTTGGAATCTTCCTATGAACCTTATCAGGGGAGAGGTTTTAAAATTCACATTCAGCTCAGAGCTTCATTCTGATTTAATAGCATAGCAGTTCCTTTAGGCCTAAAGTTTTTTTGTTTTTTTCTAAATATTATTTATTGAGTTTTCATACAGAAGATTGATATAAAACATATTGTTTCATTATAAACATACAAAACCAATAAACATAACAACAAAACTATTACATTCCTAGAATTGCTTTATTTTTCAATTTAATTTCAGGATTCCAAGTATATGTAAAAATGAAATACTTTCATTTGTAAATCATTATTATGTTCATAAATGTATGCCAAGACATCGTTCAAATAAGATCCATGTGAATATGGAGGTTCTGTATTATTTGAATTATTTGTAAACTCTATGAAAGCTGCCCAATATTCATAGGGAAAAAAAACTAATACTCAAATGTCCACCTGTTCCTAGCTCAAGGCTCTCTTTTTTAAGCAAGAGAGCCATTTCTCTCCAATCATACATTTCAGCACCTGTTTCCCCCTATTAAGTGTGCATTTCATAGAATCATAGAATCACAGAATAGTAGAGTTGGAAAGGGCCTATAAGGCCATCGAGTTCATCCCCCTGCTCAATCCAGGATTGATTGATTAAAGATTCCCTGACAGATGGTTGTCCAGCTGCCTCTTGAAGGCCTCTAGTGTGGGAGAGCCCACCACCTCCCTAGGTAATTGGTTCCATTGTCGTATTGCAGTAACAGTCTGAAAGTTTTTCCTGATGTCCAGCCGGAATCTGGCTTCCTGTAACTTGAGCCCATTATTCCGTGTCCTGCATTCTGGGTTGATCGAGAAGAGATCCTGGCCCTCCTCTGTGTGACAACCTTTCAAGTATTTGAAGAGTGATATCATGTCTCTCCTCAATCTTCTCTTCTCCAGGCTAAACATGCCTAGTTCTTTCAATCTGTTTTTATACACCTGAATTCATAGCCCATTTTTCTCTAGATATAGAAAATCTTCCATGCGCTGACCTAGAGAATCATCATAGATCTTTTGCCAGCACTGCATAGGAGACCGAGGAAAGGGAGGGGTGTTAATTTCAGTGAAATAAACAGATCTATAGAACACACACAAGACCAGCCTCCACCATAAATATTAACGGGCAGCCTTTGTGAGCAGAAGAACTCCATGCACACATCGAGTTTCTGTGCCTGGAATGGATGGTTGGGTTGTGGTCATATTTATATTGCAAGCCACATTGTTTGTATATTAGCCAACAAGAGCTAACAAATAAATTGAATGTGAAATATTGGCAGTGTTTTATGACACCTCATCATCACTTGCACAAAATCAGTGAAGGTTGCCACCCAAACTGGGCAGGGCTCTGAAGAAAACACACTGGGGTATTTGGTCTACAGGATGATAATGAAAAGGGAAGCAAAATGCGCCAGTGAGCTGATTTGTCTATCCATCTTGTGATCCTATGGGTTTGTCCATTATGTCTACCTTCACACCAGACTTACATGTTTTACTAGCCCAGACATATCTACCAGGTTAGTCCACTTTCCCAAATGACATATTCATTCCCTCTGCTACATCACCCCAACCGTTATTAGCAATTATTTTTAGAGTGCTGTTTAGTGTACAAAATGCTTTACAGTCATTCCATTCATCTGGACATCAACCCTGCAAGTTAAGTCATCAATGTTCCCATTTTACAGATGGAGAACTGAGGATGGAAGAAAGTGATCCGCCCAAGGCCACACACCAGTTCATTTCAGAACCTAGCTCTTACAAGTTCAAATCCCTTACAATTATCCATTAGGAGCATAGTGCTTTCTGGAGAACCTACCTCTTCCTGATGAAGAATTGATTTCTGCTCTTCCTTAGTTTCATAGAACCATGATGTACCTACTTATATTCTCCTGCCATTCATAGGGACATATTGCTTTGGGGGCCCATAATGCAAGAATCAGGCACACACTACAAACATACTGCCGAAATAGCCACAACTGGGTTCTTTCTACTAATCCATAATGCATTCCTGCCACATGAAATCTCCTATTTCTCAAATGCCTCCCTTTCTGCTTCTACACATAGCTTCTGATTTCAAATAGCTTAAAACATCTAGCGTGCTTGCAGGACAGAAGCAAGGGGAACAGAGCAAGAAGGGGGTCTGGCATTGTTCCTAGCCATCTTGATACCTGTGCCTCTTGTCGGGTTCATCATTCAACCAGCCCCATCTTCAGCCTTGGTCTCTCAGAGGTGGTAATCCAGTGACTATAACTGTTGCATGTGTGGTGATGGGGGTAGGAATTTAGGAGGGAAGAATTAAACCTCTAATTCCTGTGTGCAATGGTCCCAACTCAGATCAGGGCCCTGTATGCTTACTTAGTGTAAAGAAAGGGAGCTGCACACGATGTGATTAACACGGAGCCTAACCCTGAGCTGGGCCATTTCAGACTGCAATTCAACACAATGCTCCTCCTGACAAAATAAGCAGGTGTCAGAGGGAAATGGTCTAGCTAGCCTAGCATTCTCCCGGACCTGCTAGCTTTTTAAGCCTGGGAATTATTTTTAATATGGATGAGCATTCAGTCATGTGAACACCCCTCTACCTGCCACCAGAACATAAGCAGCTGCCTTACACCGAATCAGACCATTGGTCCATCGAGCTCAATATTGTCCACTTTGACTGGCAGCTGCTCTCCAGAATATCCAGCCATGGCCTTTTCTCAGCCCTACCTGGAGATGCTGGAGACCAAACCTGGGACTGTTCACATGCAAAGCACATGCTCTGCCACTAAGCTACAGACCCACCACTGTAGACTTTAGACTGATTTACTTCCTGCTTTTGCTCCTATCAGAGGCACTGTCTTTCAGTTGTTTGGACTTTCTCTCTCCCAGGCACCTCGCCACACTGTGTGTCCTTTCCCCACCTCAAACTAGACTCAACATTAATTGCAATTAATGCAATTAATTGGCTGGCCCAAGACATTTTGCTGCTTGAGGAAAGGAAAAAGATAGCATCTTCCTACCCATTCCACATACAATAGCTGCCCCGAACTGGCAGGTGAATATTCCTTCCACCATGGCAACGGGACAGGGGCCCCTACGGCATCTTAAAGGTAGCAGGCTAGCTCAGAGGACACAGGGCAAGCCGTGTGGCACCCCCCCCCCCCGTCTCCTCATATCTCCACTGCTTCCTGCCCCAATGCAACTGCTGCCCAAGGCAGCTGCCTCACTTTGGCTAATGACCTCACAGGCACATTTTTTATGATACAATCGAAGGGAGAATTATGCGTGCCGCTTTCTTTGAGCTCCTTTGATGAAAGGCAGAATATAAATGCAATAAATGAAACAGATATAACTCATTACATAAATAGCAGCCCCCAAGAAGCATGAATTGCCTCAGGACCAGGGTGGGTAGGTGCGCATCTCCGTGAGAAATAGGGCGGGGGGGTGTTTGAATGGGAATTTTAACTTTCTCTCTCTCCCCCCCACCCCACCCCCCACCTCCCAGCCATGGTCCTGACCAATATTCCCTCTTCAAAGAGGCTTTTTGCTTTTCAAGAGAAGTGGAGGCCCTTAAGAGAGGCATTTTTTTTGTCAGGACCATGGTAGGGAAAGAAAGAATTAAACTCAGTGGAGGCTGGTGGCTCCTTTGTCAGTGGGGTTGTGAATCTGCTCTGGGTTTCAGTCATAATCAATCAGAACTCTAAAGGAGCTATTCAAGGTTCTGAATCCTATCCCTAAAATTAGTTTTAGCACTCTTGAATAGCTTCTTTAGAGTTCTGGCGAATTTACAGCCCCACTGACATTGGAGTCCCACTGGTTAAATTTCCCCCTCCAGAGTCTCTACAATCCCAAGGTTGCTCAGGCTTCCAAAAACATGTGCCTTCATTACATTCACATAATTAACACCAAATTGCATTTGAGGCAATTAATTACAAATTTGGTTCGGCCCCAAGCCTGTATGGGGGAAGAGATTAACATGCTTTGGGTCACAAGAGCTTCCCTTCCCACCACATTCAGTCACAATTTTAAGGATTTTTTGGTGATGCCAATTTTAGCTTCCGTTGCACAGAGCCCGTGGTTAGAGTGTTGGACTGGGACTCGGGAGATCCGGTTCTAGTCCCCACTTGGCCGTGGAAGCTCATTGGGTGACTTTGGGCCAGTCACAGACTCTCAGCCCAACCTACCTCAAAGGGTTGTTGTTGTGAGGATAAAATGGAGAGAAGGAGGAACCCAATAAATAAATAAATAAATGTTTTATCTTTTGATTTGATTTATATAGATTTTATTTGTGCTGTACATTGCCCTGAGAGCTACTGGCTATACGGCAACTAATAAGTCTTAAAAATAAAAGAAACAATTACATTTGGAAACAAAATTATTTAGGGAAATCTTTTTGTTTTTCCTGAAAATGTGGCAGCTAATGCAAAGCAGGCAGACAATCCCAGTTGTCTTGGTTTGTTGCCCTTTGGGTGAGGAAGTATGCATTCATTGCCTAAGACAACCACAGAGTCTTATCTGCCAAACTAAACTAGGTTTTAATGAGATGCACAAACAGGAGGTGAATGCTGTAGATTTGCTTCCTCTGATCCCCATAATACAGCTGAGAAGAGGTTCCAGAGAGGTCACGAACATGACATAAATTCCAACGTATCTGCCAGGTTAGGCAAAGTCATCTAGCTGCTTAGGGGCTTTGTTAATCCGTCTCCTAGAAACACACCTACAGTGCTTGACTCTTTTCTGCTGCTCATCGGAAATGATGCACTCACCTGTCCTGTTCCAGCAAGCTTTGCATTCCCTATAGGATTCCCCACTTCCTGACCTATTTCTTTGTATGCCAGAGCTCTAGAATTTATTTTCTGGCCATGTTCCAGCCAGGATTCCTTGTCTTCTCAAACTGGATTTATTTCAAAATATTTTGACCCCAGCTTTCCCAAGGCAGCCAACACACACACACACACACATACTCCTCAAAGATAAAAGCACAAGACAAAAAATTAAGCAAGAACTAAAAGAAGCTGAAACAAATAACCATCCTTCCCTCAAATCTCATCTAAGCAGAATGTGTAATTTGGGCTCAAATAGGAGCAAGAGCACAAAGCAAATTTTTTTGGGAAAGACATTCACAACTTAGGGGGCCCTGTCCCAGGCAACCACTGGGAGCAAGGCCTGAAATGATTACCTCAATGCATGGGCAAGCTCATAAGGGACAAAGCAATCATCCAGATACCCTGCTCCTAGACTAAATCAGTGTTAATGTGTACAGTCTTCAACCCATACCAGTTATATGATCTATGATTTTAAAAAAAACCTGCTCAGAGATATTATATTAAGCAGTAAATAAAAAATAAATAATCCAAGCAAGTATCCTTAAGGCAAAATCCTATGGGTTGCCCTTCGATGATCGTAAGCCCCCAAATTTGGGGGGGGGGGTTGTTATGGTCATCCTATGCAGGGCAGTAGAAGCACCTCCCCAACCTCCCACCCAGCATTTTTCACTGGATGGGCTTGGGGGGGGAAGAGGCAGTGGCTAGTAGAGGCTCAGGATGGCTCTCATCCTGAGACACACCTACCCTTTCCCTCTCCCTGAGGTTGAGTTTCTGACCGTGGAGGTCAGCATGCATGGTTCTTTCCACACTGGCTGAGGGGGCAGATCTCCAATTCTCCCCTCCGAGGTTGGAGCACTATCTCCGACCTCAGAGCCAGGAATCCGAACTATCCTGTGGCCCCTAGATGCTGTCTAGGGGCCATAGGAATGCTCCTGTAATTATTCTTCAGTTTCCTTATAATAATTTTGGGGGCAGGGGACATTTTGGTGTATTCATAGGATCCATTTACATACCTCTCTTACCTAATTTGATGGCATATCCCACTAATTAAGTTTTAAATTTGATGCGGTTACCACTGAGGAATGCTGCAGTCATTTTGAGCATCCCAAGGAAATGTGTAAAGAACAGGGGAAACTGCTCTAGTAGCCAACATGAAGTTCAGAAAAGGGAGAAACTGGTGTTAAAAATGGAGAAATAATTACATCGAGGATCTTTATGGTGCGCTGAAAAAGTAAGAGCTTGCAAAAGTAGACACAAATAGTTACTGGGTGCTGGCCGGGGGATGCTGGGAGTTGTAGGACTTTTTTCTGTCTAAACATGCATAGGATTGTGCCCTTAAAGGAAGAGAACGTGTGGCTGTAGCCATTGTAACATCTAAAGGTTATCCTTGCAACTTTTTAAGAAATAGCAGAGAAAGTTTCTCTTGTGACTGTACAACACACACACAAGAATAAGTAGGAACTCTGAACCTGTTAAATATCTCCAATACAATGATGGTACTAAATAGGTTTCCAAACTGCAAGGCCTTCTAGGGAATCAAATCATACCATTTGTCCATCAAGCCCACCACTATCTGTTTCCCCTCAGTCGCTCTCCTGGGTCACATAAAGAGGACTTTCATATCACTTGTACCTGCTCCTTTTAACTGGAATTCAATCACAGTACCGTCTGCATGCAAGGTTCTACTACCCCTGAGCTAAGGTCCCTCCTCCAAATACTGAACCATCCAGTCTCTTCCTCTAATAAAATCTTCCAGGTTCAGCAAGAGGTGAAGAATTCCAGGAAGATGAAGAATTTGGCCCAATAGCATTTCTTGCACTACATTTAGATTTCTTTACAAATTTTAAAATATGTCAGTTGAATGGGGGTTAGAATGGAACTGTAAAGATCCTTTAGTAGAAAGTACATGTTTCCAAGCAATGGAGCATTTAAAATGCTGCTTTCAAAACTTTGCATTGGAAGTGCAATGGACTTGTTAAATGATGCACAAGAAGGAATTTTCATCCTAGTTATCTGCACTATTTTTCAAGCAGGAGCCACGTTGGCTCCAGGAACCATCACTGAAACTGCTTGAGGGTCTTTCCTGGGCCATGGGGGGGGGGGGGCTCTCCTCTCCCCCATCCCAAATCAGGTGGTAATGCTGCATGCCAGAATCAGCTGTAAACCTTTTCACCCACCACAGACAGTAGACCAATTGCTCCTGCGTTTTCCTCTTTCCCTCCCACCATCTTAGTGCTGAAGAGCCCCAAGTCTCCTCCAGTAGCCACAGCAGGCAGCCAATTGCTAAAGCAAACAAGGCAAAGCTAGAGAGCCCCTGCAGAGAGTGAGCAGCTACTGGAACAAGAAAAAGAGAGAGAAAGGGGGGGGGGGGGCAGACAGCTCCACTTGAGGTGATTGGGAACCACCAGAGGGCCTTGGGCTTTGCAGTGAAGTACACTTTCTTAAGCTGCATCTCTCCTATCATTATCTGGACATTCAGGAGTCAAGATGTACTTTGGCCAAAGGAAAAAAAATATAATAAAAAATCATTTAGGCAGCTGCATTACACCCTATTTACCCGTCTATATCTGCTGATTGCACATTTCAGGTCCGAGTCAAGTGTTGTCGGAACGCTTCCCATGGTCTGGCGCTATTTATTTTTATTTATTAGAATGGCTTTTGAACCACCGTTCATCAAAAGATAGAGTGGTGTATAGAAAGAAACCCCAAACCAGTGACATAATCAGAAAATACAATGAAAACTAAGCAGACTATTTCATAAAACAACTTTTAAAGGCAGTCAAAATAAAATGACAGACTAACACATGAAAACACATGGGCAAATGAAAAGTTTTAACCTGGTGCCAAAAAGATAGTAAAATCATAGCTAATCATACTTCTATGGGGTGTTCCACAAGCGGCGAACTGTAACAGAGAAGACTCTCTCCTTGTTAACACATAATGGCTCCCTTTGGACAACATGTTAGTCAACACAGTGTGAAAACCCCACTCAACGGTTGAGTTTTTGGGGAGTACTCCCCCACAACACAGAATCATAGAATCATAGAATAGTAGGGTTGGAAGGGGCCTCTAAGGCCATTGAGTCCAACCCCCTGTTGTTGTTATATTTATTTATATCCCACCTTTTCCCCAATACTGGGACTCAAGGTGGCTTACAAATTAAATCATGTACAGTTTAAAACAGATCGAGATATACAAAAATTTAAAATATAATTAAACACAGCTCAATTTTAAAATATTTAAAACATTTTAAATACAAATAATTAAAAATTCCAAGATATAAACACACATCCACAGAGGTCCAAACTACTCTCCAAAGGCCTCCTGAAATAGAAAAGTTTTAGCCTGCCTCCGAAAACACACTACAATGGGAGCCAGTCTAGCTTCCCTGGATAGGGAGTTCCAGAGCACTGGGGCAGCCACCGAGAAGGCCCTCTCCCACGTTCCCACCAGGCGTGCCTGTGATGGTGGTGGGACGGATAGACCTCAGGGAATGGTTAGGCTCATTAGGAAGAATATGGTCTTTCAGATATCCTGGACCCGAGCTGTATAGGGCTTTAAAGATCATAACCAGCACTTTGAATTGTGCCAGGAAACAGACTGGAAGCCAGTGGAGCCATTTTAACAGGGAAGTTCTATGCTCCCTGTAGCCAGACCAGGTCAACAATCTGGCCGCAGCTCTTTGAACCAGCTGAAGTTTCCAAACACTCTTCAAAGGCAGCCCCACGTAGAGCGCATTATAGTAATCCAAACTCCACCACTGTGTGACTGTGGGCTATCGTGGAGTTAAGTAAAATCCATTGTGACGTTCGATTGACATTTCCTCCGCCCTCTCTCCTCTCCTGGTCCTCCCGATGGTATCCCATCAGCCATTGCTGGGGGGGGGGAATCCCAGCAGCTCTCCTAGAGCGGCACTCGCTCCTTTCACCACTTTTGCTAGGGAACTCTGTACCCAGTGAGAAAAGTCAACTCAACGCAACAAAGCATCCTGTGGAGCCCACCATACAACATGCAACACAACAGTTGTGCAGGAACTTTCCTCTGCACAATGTGGATATTCTGCGTGGAGTGTTTTTAAAAATAAACTCCACCGTTGAGAGGAGTTTTCCCACCAGACAATACATTTCTCAACAGTGGTGTAACAACTCCACCGTAGAGTTCTAAAACCATCATTGGCTAACGTGTTGTCCAAACTGAGCCAATATGTGGATGGTACTTTCATGAGGGCCTCCCCAGCAGATCTTAAGGCATGGGCAGGCTGGAATAGGGAGAAATGTGACCTCAAGTATTTGGGCACTAAGCCATTTAGGGCTTTAAAGGTCACAAGCAGCACCTTGAATTGGTGTAAGTGATCCCATTTGACCACACCTGTTAACAGTCTAGCAGTCACATCCTGAACCAGTTGAAGCTTCCAAGTCATCTTCTAAGTCAGAACCACATATAACACATTGCGGTAACCTAATCTTCTCCAACTTGGTATATTCCAGATGTTTCAGGCTGCAACTCCCAGTATTAGCGACCTTGATGGCTGGGGTTCATGGGAGTCGTAGTCAAAAACATCTGGAGAGCACCAGGTTGGAGAAAACTTATCTAAACCACAACTGTTTCCAGTAACACCTATTAGGAATGAGAGCCAGTGTGAAGTAGTGGTTAGTGTTGGACTGGGGAGACTGGGGTTCATGTCCCCACTCAGGCATGAACCTTACTAGTGACTTTGAGCATAACCTACCTTACAGGGTTGTTGTGAGGATAAAATCATGTTGTGAGGAAGATCATGTGAACTACACTGCCAAGGGCTCCTTAGGTGAAAAGGTGGGATGTAAATGCAAATAATAACAATAATGAACCAAGTCATTTGGCCAACCTGCATGGTTTCTTCCTACAGTCTTTACTGGACCTGTGTTACACTGGACCTTGGGGTAAGTGGCATGTGTGCCATTTCTATCACACATGTTTGCTGTCCCTCCTTTCAAGAAGCTCAAAGCAAGCTCCAAGAGGCTTTCACTACAAAGTCTCCCAGTAAGCTTAGTGGCTGAGCAGGGGATTTGAACCAAAGTTTCCCTGGTCCAAGTCCAATACTTTGTCTATTTCCCCCATCTGCCTCCTGGGGAATTTCCACATGATTACGGGGTCAATGGCACTGTATACTTAACATGGCACTCCGATAACCTGGACCTAGTGCAAGTGACACAATATCACATCACCGTGTCATGGATGGGTGGAGACTTGTTGTGGGGGAATTCCTCTTATTTGGTAAGTGGCAGCCAGGCTGTTGTTTACATTTTTGTTTTGTTTTTAAGGGGAAGTAGTACACAGCCATCAAAGATATAAATAAGGGATTTGTTAGTGATAAGTAACACAACAACATCACTGCCTATAACCCATAGCTGCTGACGACATTCCTACAATCAGATGGCCATCACAACAGGGCTGATGACCCATACAACTGCCTGGAACAGTGGGACCACCTGTCAAGGCTAGCTACTCAACTCTCCACTCAACACAAGCAGTTCATTTCACTTGTAAAGCTGACAACACTGGCCTGAACTGCCAGCGTTGCATGAGCATCTGGGGGAGGGGCATATTCACAGGAACATTTTCAAGATCAGTGGGCCCAATCAAACAGCATGTGCCTGAATGATGATCAAATCCATGTGCCCAAATTTACTGTCTGATGTAATAGGGATAAGTCATGGATGCAAATTGCGTATCATTTGTGAAATGAGCTAAAAAAGCAGGGGGGAAAAACTAAGGGATCCAAAAGTAAAACAAATGGAGGGGGTGAGGTGGGGATACCAAAGATGCTCCTTGCCTGCGGCATTATTTGGTCATATGTTGTTTCTGCTCCCAGGTACAAAATACAGCAAATGTAGTGGTTGGAAGGATCACTATCCCCAAAACAGAAGCACAGCCCTGAGTGGCTAACTAGACCGCACACAAAAGACAGACAATATTTGTGCATTTGTGTGCCAAAGACCAAGTTATTTAGAAAGGCCTTTAGTGTCCTTTCCCATGTTACCATTTTGTTCAATGGAAGTGCTCCTCCATGTCCTATTCTCCCACCACCACCATGCCCAAATGGGATGTAGGTTGGATTTTCATCATTTGAATGATTTGTATAGGCGCACACAAACAGATGTCATAACATGGAAAGAGGTGGCTAGTTTGATATGTAAAGAAAATTGGGACTTATTGGGCAGTATTGCTGTTTTCCAGGGAGAAGTCTAGAAATCTTTTAACAAATGAGAAAAAGAGTGCATTTTAAAGAAATACTTAGCAATGTTCAAGTCTCTCTCACACACAATAACACTTATTAGTTATCTCACTGGATCAGAACAAAGTCCATGGAGTCCACCATTCTGTTTCCAATAGCAGTGACCAAAATACCTCCGAGTCTGGAGGGTACCCAGTTGGGGAAGGCAACTGTAGGCAAGATATATAACCCTTATGATTAGTAGGCACTGAGATAGCCTTATCTGCCATGAATGTGTCTTCTTCCCTTTTTGCCCTGACCCCAATCAGCTTCATGGACAGCCTCTCCCAAAGTCTAGTATTGCAAGAGAGGGAGAAAAATCGAGTTCTTCCCAGAGATGGCTCTATATTGGCTCTATATTGGGCAAATGGTGGTGGTGACCCTCTGCCTCTTCATTACTCATTTGTGGCTGAGAAATCCCACCACAACCAGGTTCATTTGCTCCAATGCATGGCATGATCTCCCACTGCCCTCTCTGACAACCTCACCAGAAGAGTGAGTATCTGCCCCACCAGCCACAGCTGATTCTACTCCCAACCTGGTGGTCTGCTCCTGTCCCTTTGGACTGCAACTCCCAACATTCCTGATCAGTGGCCATCCTGGCTGGGGTCGATGGGAGTTGAAGTGCACAAACATCTAGAGAGCTCCAGGCTGGGGAAAGCTATTCTCTCCCATGCCCAGTCGTACAAGCCTTGACATAAGCCCCCCCCCAAAACACAACCCCACACCCCGCTTGCCTCCTTCTTACCAAGGTTGCCTCGTTCCCTCATGTCCACATAGGCGTCGTAGACCTCCTTCTTCACGTAGTTGAGGAAGCCATCCTTCCTGGCGAACTTGCAGACGAAGCCCTGGTCGTAGAGGCAGTCGAGGAGAAAGCAACTCTGGACGGCGTCCTGCTCGCCGCCCGGGACCTGCTCCACGAGGGCCAAGTTGCAACGCGGGTCCTTGCAGCAGGCCCGCACGCAGTCTCGGCCCCGCACCACTTCCGGCGAGGACAAGAAGGTGGCGCCGTTCTGCACCGAGGCGTCCGTGTCCAGGACAAACTCGGGCAAGCCTTCGGTGAAATTAGCCAGGCAACTCTCTCCGAAAGAGGCGCCTTCCTGCGCACCAGCTAGCAACGCCATTGCCAGGGGAAGGATCAGCAGGGCGGCGACGGCCTGGGGCTGGCTTCGACTTCGGACCATCTTTAGCGCGCACACGCGGAGTTTTCCTCGTCCAGGGAAGATCCGGGCCGAGTGATCCGTGCGCTTTCAAACGCTGAAGACCGCGGGGAGAGAAACGCGCCCGTCGCAGGGGAAGCTCGCCAAGGGAAGCCGAAGGAAGGTCTTGGGCGACTTCTTCCTCGCTGCACTCCTGGGCCTTTAACTCTCGCGCTCTGGTCGCAAGGGGGATTTCAAAGCTCGCTTCCAGAGCCCTTCGCCCGTTCCCAAGACCAGCTCCAGATGGTGTCCGTCGGACGCTTCCTTTTGAAGACGTAGCATCCGCGAAGGCGGCCGGCTGGGGATTTTCTTTCGGAAGCTGGAAGTTCTCCCAGCACAGGGCCTTCGATTCCGCGCGGCTCCTTCCTCCCTCTCGAGTCCTTCTTGACCGAGCGACTCTCTATTTCCCTTCTTTGCTTCCTTCACTACCTGTAGAGTTTCAGGTGAAACTGACTCATAGGCTGTTCTACAGCCGGAGAGGGTGTTTCCCTTCCGTGCGGACGAATCTCACCTTTAACCCCTGCCCGCCCGAACTCCAGGTGTGCTCTTAAGTAGCACTCAGGAACAGACAAAAGACTCCAGGTGACAGGAAGTGAAATCCAACGCCTGGACACGCAGCCCTGCCTAGCCTTATTTACTTTGGACCAGACCAGAAAAAAGGACAGGCAGAGTCTCGTCGAGGCATTTCTGTAAAAGGGAAGGAAACATCTTGACGTGTCCACATCGGAACGTGTTTGGAGACCTTTTCAGGTCAGGAAGGGAATGTGAAAGCACAGGAGAGTGGAAAGCATCGCCCGTTTCTTAGCTGTCCAGTGTGGAAATAAGATTCTTCTTTTTTATTATTGCCTACTATCTACAGATGGCATACATCGTGTGGAATTTCAGTTGTGAATCTTTCACTTCAAGGCTGAATGTTTGGTTTTGAGCAAACATCCATGTACCTATTTTGCCAAATTTGCCATGGAATTTTATTTTATTTTGAAATGAAGTGAAAAATACAGGCAATAAAAAAGAATGCATGTAACAATACACAATCAAGATCCTATCATGGATATCTTTGTGGGACAACTAAAGCATAACAGCCTAAGGAGAAACTCAGTATTTCATGAAAGGCTGGATATATAAGGGTGCAATCCTATGCATATTTAGATAGAGAAAAATCCTACAACTCCCAGCATTCCCCAGCCAGCAGGAAATATGCCTTAGGTTGTGTAGCGTATATAAGGTGTGTGTACAGGTAGATTATGTGTGTGTGTAAAAATAATAGGTAACTGTATTTGATTATAATTTGATCAGTGTGAAAGGCTTCTACGTATAAAATAAATGGAAACCTAGTACCTAGTTAAGAAATACATTTCTTGGGAAGGAGAACACCATGTTTCAGAAGGCACAGCCATGCAGCTGGAGATGTCTGTAATGGGTGTAGGTCCCACAGTAGATGATAGGTTTAGCACATGATTGTGCATCCCAGATCTGTTTGTTAACAAAAATAAATTGTAGCTATGGAGGGGTTTTGCAATTGGGGATGGGACAGCGGCTGACAGGGACAGGGGTCTTGCTCTCCCTCATGCTATTTTTTTCACCAAAATTCCCCCAAGCTATCCCCCCCCCAAACGTGCGATTACAGTAAATGACATCTTTGGAGGCAATTAAAAGCTGTGCGGGGTTCACTGGGAAAATAGTATGGGGGTGAGCCTACCCCCTGCCTAGCCCCAAATTACCACCACAGCTGCTATTTCTTTTTCTTTCTTTTTTTAAAAAAAGCTCAGCATAGATGATCATGTGGGAAACATTTTTTGTCTATTCTGGGTCTCAGTTGTTTAAAGCAGGTGGTTTGGCCTCCAACTCTTATCAGCCCAAGCCAGCAGAGCCAATGGTGAGGGATCATGGAAGTTGAAGGCCAAAACATCTGGAAGGCCACAAGCTGCCCATCCCTACTTTAAGGGATGGGACTAGATGTATGCTCCAAACCAGTATACCTTTTATTAGATATATCTTTTATTTTTATTCTCATGGCACTTCTGCTAAGATCACTTCTGCTACCCATAGAATTGGGGCGTGGGGGTGAAATTGACACATATTGACCTGGTTCACACAACACAACAGCCAATCATGGCTTAATTTACCCATAGTTGCTGTTGCCTTGTGCCAGGTACTTGTGAGCACCATTTTTGCATGGGATCTATGGGCAGCTGCTTTGCCATGGCTTGTCATTTCATGTGAATGTCCCTCAATTGTAAAACAAGCCATGGGTTATTTCAGGGTTGTCTAACACTCAAACAATCCTTGCTTCCTGGGTTCACACAACATGACAAGCCAAGGCAAGGTAGGCACCTGCATTGCACCATGTAAAAATGGTACCTGTGGGTGCCCAGCATGACACATAAGCATGGGTTGTTGTGTCATGCCAACCAGGTTGTGTTCTTTTTTTTTCTGCCTTCCAATGCCCCAATGCTACTGACATCTGGGGAAGTCCATCAGATTCACTGCTGATATAACTAAACTGGGTCTCCACATTCAGAAGCAGTATTCCATAGAATAGCAGTTGGGGTAGATCAACAGTGAGGGAGGGCTAATTGTTTTCATGCCCAGCTTGTGGGCTTCCCATGAGCATCTGGTTGGCCATTGTGTGAAACAGGATGTTGGACAAGATGGACTTTTGGCCTGATCTGATAGGAGTCTTCTTATATTATTATGGCATGAAAATGATAACCAAAGTTTCTCCAGATTTTGTCTTGAAACTTGATTTGGATTTTTTGCTGTGGTGAAGATGAGCGGGTACAGGAAGCACAATCTGATTGACTGGTTGGAACTGATAAAGAGACTTCCACATTGTGCTTTTGTTTTGGCTAAGCCCACAGCGCTAAGCCAAAACAAAAAACAAAACAATCCAGAGTTGTAAGGGGAGAGTACCTTTTCACCATTTTAGGATGATCACATAAAAATCAACACGGTTTGAAAGGTCAAGGGAGAGAAGAATCTAGTTTTATCACTCGTCAAACAGTCTTTGTACCTTATTTGTGTTACATGATCTCTATCATTGCTCGTTTATGAAAAAGAATACTTGGAACACACACATAAATACACACATGTCCTAAGGATTTGGGTAATCAAGAGGTTAACTTACAATCTCATGAGAACAAATATTTGAGACCTCATAGCCATGTCTATGAAAAATCCCTTTTCCTTTGGGAATTCCCAGGCTTTCTCAGAATTATGGAGCTGCCTTGTATTCAGTCAGGTAGGTCCATCTAGCTCAGGGATGGGCAACTTATGGTCCTCTAGATGTTAGGGTCTACAACTCCTATCAACCCTAACCAACATAGCTAATGGTGAGGGATGGTAGAAGTTGTAGGCCAAAACATCTGGAGGACCTCAAGTTGTCCATCCCTGATCTAGCAAATACTGACTATTATTCTGATTGGCAGTGGTTCTCCAAAGTTTCAGACTCCTCCAGCTATGCTACCTGAGTCTTTTAATAGGTGATACCTGGAAATGACCATGCAAAGCATGTGGTCTGCTACTGAAATATGGCCATTTTAGGTCCTGCTTAGTGTTGAAATTGACTAGTCCAAAAGCTGCGCATTATATAGTCTCTCATCCTGAGGTAGGCAATCTGGTGCTCTCCCGATGTTTGGACTACACCTCCCATAATCCTACCCCAGTCTAGTTAATTTAATTGCTCCATTAACCTGTATGAGAACAGAGCAAGCCGTTACAATTAGGAAAGTGGAAGGGACAGGTCTTCCAGAAAGAAGGACCGCAACAAGGAAGACAGTTGTTCATTTCATTTCATTTATAAATAACACAACTGGATCCTGCCCTTTCCCCAAGGAGTTCAGAGTGGTGTGCATGATTCTCCACTCCCATTCTATCCTCACAACAATCCTCTGAGACCAATTAGGATGAGAAGTAGTGAGTAGCCCAAGGCAAGCTCTTCTTGCCCCAAACAAATAATTGTCTCTAATACACAGTCATCCTTTTTCATGCCACTGGGATTTTGTCTTGAGATGCATGCTGGTAAAAAATCGTATCAGAAGCATTGTTCAAACACCTTCTTAGAAAATAGTGACATTAGGAACCGCAACATAAATGCCTGGGGCTCAGAAGCTGCTTTAGATTTGGGCTCCTGCTCCTTATCCAGTAATAAACAGAACAGAGCAGTCCAGCTAATGCAATAAACAGAACAGAGCAGTCCAGCAAAGCCCTACAAGATGTTTTCTGTTAAAATACCACTGCTGGTGAGATCAGGGCTGTAAGAAAAATATACTGACAGCCTCTGAAACATAAACTTCTGATAAAAACATGCCTCTTAATATAGGCGGTATCAGAATGTTCAGTATGCCAGCTTATCTAAGGTCAACTAATATGTGTGCTGTTTCTCTCTCTTAACTCTTTCTTTGTTTGCTCTTTCCACAGAATGAAACAAATTCTTATCAAGAATAAATACTGGGCCCATAACGTAGCTTGACTTTCCATAGAAACTGTCTGCCCTGAAAAGGGAGTAAAGTGAAAATACTGCCTTTTTCACACTTGTCTCTGTCCATCTGACAGGCATCTGGTTTGTTCAATGGTTAGAAATCAGAGGAGTTGTTTACTTGCCCCTTGAGGAGGGGGCTTGACTTTTCCCGTCTCAATTTTGTAATATGGTAACTCTGATGCTTAATGGAATACTACAACTTTTTACATTGCGGACAAGAATTCTAAGAGTACTTACTAGGGAGGGAGCCCTATTAGACACAGTGGGACTTACTTCCAAGTAAACATGTATAGGATTGGATGGCACATCAGCCAATCTGCAGTACTTCCTGGAGGGGGGGGGGGGGAAATCTGCCTGAGCCATTTTTCTGCAGTCCACTTCACACATTCCCTGGAGCCATATCTCTGTTTGATGCATACATGGGGGAGTCCTCTCAGAAGCATGGAAGAATGCCATAGAGTAGACCAGTTCACATGGCATGGCCAGTTCATCTAGGGTTATTTAATCCCTGATGAGTGTAGTGGGAAAATCTAATTATGTGAACTTGACACAACTCCCCTTATGAGAAAGGAACTCTGTCAAGTGACAGAGGCTCTTTATTTTAAGAGGCTCTGAGTTCAGGCTAGAAAATTGGCCTCCTATGTGAGGGCTGGTCTGATTATTTATTTATTTATTTATTTATTACATTTGTATACCGCCCCATAGCCGAAGCTCTCTGGGTGGTTTACATAGGATTAAAAACAATTAAAAACAATATACAAAAATTAAAACAGCAAAAACATACAACATACACACAATCTGTACATTTAAAAACCACTTCAACACTTCAAAAAGCTACAAAAACCAAAACAAAACAAAACAAACCCAGGCTCCTCAGATATTGCCAAATGCCTGAGGTTAGAATGGTTTAATGATTATTTTGACAAATATAAATTGATGGCATCTTATGGGGTATTTCCTTTCTCAGTAGAGATGAACAGATTCCCACTCAGCAACTGGACTTTAATGGAGACCACAAGTAAAATTATACTCACAGCATGATTCTCTCTTCAAAAAGGCTTTTATTGTCATGAACAGCTGTCGGAGCCAGAACCTAGGTTCTGACGGCTGTAATTCTACAGAGTATTTGCTTATATAGGACATTCAAACATCAAATTCAACAATACATAAAGAAGGGGAGGGCAAGTAAGATGAAACAGGAGTGGGGTTGAGCTAGGTCAAAGTGTACACTTAAAACAGCTGAGTATGCTAGACCACGGATACATAATTGCTGATGAACTTAAACATGATTCTGCTCGTGATCTATATGAAACTATATGTTGTTTGACCCCGAATAGTTGTTTTAAATGATATTGTATTTATAACTTGTTCTTATGCTTTTTATGCTTTTTAAATTTTGTATATCGGTTTTTTAATGCTCAATGTTTTTAATTTTTGTAAACCGCCCAGAGAGCTTTGGCTATGGGGCGGTATATAAATGGAATAAATAAAAATAAATGAATAAATATTACACAGGGTACAGGATATCTGTGGTTTAGCTAGAACAGATTAATTATAACTTTTTTTAGTAGGAAAGGTTAAGTTCCTCTTTTTTAGGGCTCTTGACAAGTTTCGTTGCAGTGAGCAAAAATTATGGCAGTTAGGAAAATCTTGCTGTCTTTAGCATTAACAAATAATTAGTTCAGTTTAGGGTATATTAAACAATAGGTTTTAATAATTGAGCATATTGAAATGGTTACACCTTTAGTATTCCTTCCACAATGAGCCACGGCATATGCTGGGCATGTGTGGCTGTCATTTGTACTGCAGGCTGTGGGAAGGAAGGGGAAAATATGACACAAGTCTGCTGTTTCCAGCAGCAAACCCTCAGGTTTTAAGCATGTGTAGTTCCACCCTCCTCTATTCCCTGGTGAGTGTACCTGCATAACATTTCTTCAAGCACATTTGCCACGTTCAAAGGGTACCTTTTTTTTAGTTGCCCATGATAAAAGTAGATAAATGCATCTTTAAAATGTGTGAAGCATTCATGAAAGTTCTAGACAGATCAGTTCTACAAATACAGTGTTGGGCCAAACCAGAAGGTTGCCTCCATGAAACAACTGTGAGGGGAGGGGGTCAAAGCAATTTTAAGTAGCCACAGTAAGTAACCGGAAATACATGCTTGCATTTGCCAGAGTTAGAGCTTAAGGGGACCATACTTTTCCAGCATCCTCTCCAGTTGTACTTGTTTAATGGTCATCGCAGCCTTTCTTTCTCACACTCTGTGCCAGCTGTTTATGTGCACTAGGATTGCCAAAGCTTTCATAACCAAGGGGCACTTTTGATAAGGACCATCCATTTATGTTTTGTGGAAACTCGAGTGCAGGACAACACTGTGTTCTGTCTGGTGCTAAAATCAAGATGTTTTGGAATGGCAGACAACACTTTAAAATAAGTGATACTTCTTCACTTCCAAGGACCCCAGCATATATCTAATGGGTGGCTTATGGCTGAATCATGTCCCTCGAAGCATCTATGTGGTTAGGAGTGTACTTTGCTCCAGTACTGGACCTAAAAACTTTGCTAGTACATTTGAGGTTAAAAAAAAATATCCTGCAAATTATAGTACTTGGATTCTAGGTTTGTCCAATACACTGAAAAATAGATCACATTATGATAGGTACGCATAAGAAGTTGTGGGCACAATCCTGCACACAAGGACTTTAAAGGTGCAATCCTATGTGTGTTTAGACAGAAAAAAGTTCTGCAACTCCCAGCATTCCCCAGCCAACCATACTGGAGGAATGTTAAGACAGTCTTCCCCAACTGGGTGCCTTCCAGGTGTATTGGATAACAACTCACATCATTCCCAACCCATGCTGGCCAAAACATCTGGAAGGTGCCCAGTTGGGAAAGGCTGGATGAAGGCTTTCAGATTTCTTTTATGGGGCATGCAAGCCACCAAATTTCCTAGACGTTATTTGTCCAGACCAGTATGAGAACACTGACGTAAGGTATCATAACAAGCACATCAATTTTTATTTGACAATGTTGGAAAGTATGGACCAGTTCACAGTATCTGCAATTGTGCATAATGTACAATCACAGAATACTCTATCCTAAAAACCCTTGAATGTCTGCTGATACCATGGCGAAAACCCAACATGGATAAATTTTTCATGTGATCTCTATTTTGCAATTACAAAAATAATCCCTCTAAAGTGGAGTTGTGATCATGGGAACAGGCTCCATTCATATTGTGTTATCACTTGAAGGACCTATCTACATCAACCTCCATGGGACTAGCAGGTACATGGGACCCCCCAAAATGGTTACACCCAAGAACTGCAGACATGATTGCTACTGCTGGCAATATAGACCAGCCTCAAGTCTAAATTCCCAGGCCATTGTTTCGCTATACTTATTTTCTTTAAAAGAACTACGAATCATTCATCACTTAATTATTTGATACCGTGATCTTGCATGCAAGAATTTCAGCGTAGGAGTAGTTAGGACAATGAGAAGTTGGACATTTTGCTAAGGAGAGGAGTGTATTTTTCAAACATGATTTATGTGCATGTTTTATGTGCAGTTCAGGATTTGCAGACATGATTGCATCACAGTGTGGGACATTCCATTCTAGTCATAGATTCTGAGGGGGAAATCTTTTTTGTTTTTTTTAACTGTCTGGGGCATGCTGGGAATTGTAGACCAACACACCTAGAAGGCACCAGGTTAGGGAAGACTGGTTGATGATATACCTCCAGCTCTGCTCAAACCATGCATTTGTAAATAGACACAAATATTACAAAATGCCAATAAGCCTTCAATGTCCTCCTTCCAAAGGAAGCCAAATATGGGTGGGCATTGTGCCCCTGGAGCATCTCACCACTCAGAGAAGGGTGTGTGTGAGTACGACTGTATCGTGTTTTGCAGGTGTTTGTTTACTTATTTCCTTTTTATGTCTGTTTCTGTTGCAAGAGCAGCATATAACAAGGTAGAGTAGAATCTATGGCAGAGTAAAATGAGGGGGCATGTTGTAGAGGGCCGTTGCCGCCAAAGATGAACAGGTCAAAGAGTGTCTTTTGGATCACTTCACAAAGCACTTCTCCAACAGCAGAAGTGATGCTGGCTCCTGTCAGCATCACTTGCTTTGTTAAAGCCCTGTGTTTCACCAAGTGATCCCAAAAGGCACTCTCTGACCTGTAGCCTTTTATGTAAGAAGGTGAAGTGTCAGACTCACCCTTGGCTCGGGTTGTTCTCTCCAATTTGCACATTGTTTCATCTTGTCGTTGGTTCTGCTCTGCCTCGTTCTTATACAACATCAGCTTTGCTTTTAAGGGAGAGCCAAACAATATATGACTTGCTTGTTTGTTGGCTACCCTGACTCCACCCACCACCAGGTTAATTGTCCTGGTGTGGTGGGTGTGGAATCGCTGAGGCCAACGGAAGGGGTGTGGGCATACTGGAGTGGGAAGGGAGTCCAGAGTTCAGTAGATCATGACTAACAATCAACTAAGCAGTAATGTGAGATGAAGCAAAGGAATGGATGACAGGCTTCTGAGTTCACAAGGAAACACTGTGTTACAGTATTTTGCAATGTGTGTTTCTGTGATTTGCCCCCAGAGTTGCCTTCTAATGAGCAGCCACATTGGATGGTCTCCTGAATGCATTTTGAAAGCATTGCAGCTGCCACCCCCCTATATCATGACTTCTTAATCTTAACAATTCCCAGATGGTGAGTCAGGAGGATTAAGGATGTACAGTTCAGTCTATTTCAGAGCTCTGCAAGTTAGCATGTATCCATTCGTAAATCTATTCTCTTCTGTTTCCACACCAATGTGCAATGTTGTTGTTTTTTAAAAAATGCCTGCACATTTGCAGTAGTTTTCATTTAATGAGTTCTCCACCCAAAATATGCAGTTTTACCACAAAGGCATATTTTTAATAGCTTTCATCTTAAAGTACAAATTTTTGTACATTTTTGTACATATTTTGTACATAGCCTGGAAACAGCAATTCAGATCAGTTTGAAAACCAAAACTTACTACACTATAAGCTGACGGTATGGTGAGGTGCAGAACCATATATGGCTGTGATTCTTTGCACATTTACTAGAAAGTCATGCCCATTGGTCACAGTTGGGGTTACTTCTGAGTAAGCAAACTTAGGAGCATACTATCAGCGTGTTACCAAAATTCACCAGTAGTATGTCCTTCATATGTTTTGTTGTTGTTGTTGTTATTGTTGTTGTATTCATGGTGCTGAGCTGAACACATCCTGTCTCCACTGGACATACAACTCTGAGATGTCTGAAGAACCTTTTCACTTCCTCAGATCTTCAAAATGGACAATCAACTGGGCCAAAGTTCAAGAAAGCACAGATGCTCTCTGTAGGTCCATTGCCAAGGACAAATGTTCCACCCACACAATGAACAGTCCTGGTTTGTACACTGCAAGCGTTGTTTAGACATCATTTCTTCAGAGCAAATTTCAGAGGGTAGGAGCAATTTTCCTGCCTTCAACTACCATCTGTGCCATTAAAAAGAAAGAAAGAAAGAAAGAAAGAAAGAAAGAAAGAAAGGTGCCGTGTTTTTCATTTTACAAGCAACAGTGTTTAAGCCATACTCCCTTTGGGGGGTTCTTAAGATTCTATAAATCTCTTCTGCTGTACCTAATATGTTTTCCATATCCAATAGTCTTGTTTGAAAGTTGTTTCTAGTTATTCCTGATTTTGAGAGAAATGGCTACTTGTCACTTGGGGATTTGGAAACATTTAGAATCGTGGAGCTAGTCCACATGAATTTTGCAATGTGGCATTCCACTTGACAATGATTACAGTGACTCGGTTCTCTTAAGAAAAGTATTCTGGATTATTGTTTGTGTGTGTGTGTGTTTAGTAGTTGTTTGTTTGACAGAGAGATGGATGGAGGTCACTGGTGGTAGAGGATGTAGCTGAATGGTTTTCAGAAAAGAGTGCTGAAACCCAGCCTTCTTCACAAAACTGCCTGGAGAGCAGTTGCAATACATTATGCTCTCTGACTGTATGGAATGTGGATCTCGGCTCAGGCTTTAATAGACTCTGTAGACTTTAATTGACTCCAAACGGAGAGGCGGGTAAGAAATAAATTATTATTATTATTATTATTATTATTATTATTATTATTTGCCTGTACATGGCTGCTATTAACTATTGAAGTTGTGATTTCGTGTTTCTTGTCCAAATATTAACTGTTATGGACGTTTTGGGAGGGAGCCCTGCAGAAGTAGATTTCCCTATTGTCAAATAAGGACGATTTGTGGTCCTTGCATTCATGGATACCTTCAGTTAGATGCCTTATCCATCTTTCACCTCCCTAGGATCCAACTAGGTTCTAGGGAGGTGGAAGCCTTATGATGCCTTTCTGAGACTGAATCCTCTTCCTGAGCTCCTAGCTCTGGAGCCTCCTTGGAGGATGTGGGGTCCGGATCCTCTGAGGATGAGAGTTTGGGATCCTGGTCCATAACAAAGTAGAGCTTTTAATACAGCTGGCATTACAACAGTTTCTCTCTTCCCCTCTCTCTTTTTCTCTTTCCTTTCCTTTTCCTGTGTTTATTTATTTAGACCCTGCTTTTTTATATGAACATATACTCAAAGCAGCTATATATTCAGAAAGAGGTGTCCTTAAAGGAATTATTCAAAGAAGGTAGATCCCCACAATGTACAGATCAGAAATGCAATTTACAGATCAGAGGTGTGTGTGTATGTGTGTGTGTGTGTGTGTGCGCACACTCAGGAAAAATGCCATTTAATACTGGCTGCTTTCCTTCCGCTCACTCTCAATTATCACCATTTAGCCCATTCTTCTCAGGAAATGGATTGCATGAAACATTAATGGACTTTGCCCAGCAGGTCTATGATGCACTCAGCCTCTTTTAACAACAGATGTTATTACAACTACTCTCCTTCCTACATTGCATTTGTCAGTGGCACTAACCGTGAAACTAAAGAAGCTTTTTCCCATACCAGCTGACTGATTGCTCCTCCTGCTACTTCTCTGTCTCGCTCTTCATCTACTGAGTTGCTCTGAGACAGCACAGGCAGCTTGTCCTGCTATTTGAAAAAGAATCAATGGCAATTTTTTGATGAAAAAAAGTGGCAGGAGGTGGTGGGAGAAGAAAGATGTTGGAAGAGAGAGCACTGTCAGCAGAGGCTACAGAGGAGGTGGAAAGATTAGTGGGCATAGCCCAGGGGTCAGATACCCTTTCTCGGGTCACTTTTAACACCAAAGAGAAAGCAGAAGAACCACCTCACAGAAAGTTGGCCAAACTGACTATCAAGTATAACCGGAAAGATTTGCAGAGATGGCTAGATCTGGAGGAGTGGATTGATGTTCAGTTGCAGAAACTGTATCAATACCAGGTGGGTAAACTCCTAGATTGAATGCACGTTTTACACATAGGCCCAAAGAATTGTATCTATGCCTGCCTGGAGCACAATATATGGCTTCCTGGAATGGAATGGAATGGAATGGAATATTGCCTGCTCTGGTGATCAGGGAATGTGGCTCATTGTTCCACTTATTAACTTGCTTGAATTATCTCACTCCCATTCTGCATGAGATTACTATGTGTGATTAGACTGGGGAGTAACCCTCTTCCCTGAGGCAATGGCATCCAAAATCAAAAGCATTCCTGACAGTCACCCATCCACCTTTACCTTGGAAATTTCCAAGCAGAAGCCATCACAACCTTCTTAAGTTGCTTGTTCAACTGGGGAGCTGCTTTTGCTCTCAGAAAAGTGTTTCCTAATCTTTCATTTAAATCTACCTCCTGTAATTTAAGGCCACTGCTTGTTTTCCTGTCTTCAATTAAAAGGATGGATGGTTGCTCCCTGTTTTGTATCTGAGATCACTGTAAATATTTGGGGAATTCCCTAATTCTGGATATCTTCTAAAATTGCTGGTTCTGTCAGCTTGAGCTGATAGGACATATTTTCTTTATTTAGATCAGTGTTCCCCTTTGGGTGTGTTGGACTAATACTTCCATTATCCCCTGGCTGGGATGAGGAAGGCTGATTTAGGGCATGTATATCTTGCCCACCATCCAAGGACATTTTAATATTGTAGCTGAAAGATAGTTGCCCATAATCACCCAATGGCTGAGCCTGGGCTTGAACCAACATTTCCCATTTCCAAATTCAGAACTTTAACAGTTGAATCCACACTTGCTTTCTAGATCTTTTCTCCTCTTCATCCTTTTCAGCTCATCAGCATCTTGAGCTACAGCACTCAGAGCTGAACATAATACTGTAAACGAGGTCTCGCAAGTACCAATCAGTAACACTATTAACTTCCTAAGGCTTGATAACCATGTGCCCATTTTATATGACCTGAAATGGCATTAGGCTGTTGTGTTACAGCACCACATGGAGTTTTATTTAATATGTTAAGTATCCTCTATGATTCCTAAATCCAACTCTGAAAATGACAGGTGCAATGAAAATAAAGATGAAAGCAGAATTAGAAGTGTGTATATAGCTATCACTTTTAAAGGTGGTTTATTACACATATTTTAAAATATGTATTTATGTACTTAGATTTATAGTGTAGGCTAATGGAGGCTGGTCCCTCCGATTTTGGTGGGGCTGCGTATCCATCCAGGGTTTTATCAGAACAAACCAGAACTCTAAAGGAGCTATCCAAGGTGCTGAACACCAACCCAAAAATAGGTTCAGCACATTGGGTATCTTCTTTAGCATTCTGGTTGGTTCTGACTAAAATCCAGAATGGATTCACAGCCCTACTGAAATCTGAGCCACCAGCCTCCACTGGTCTAGGATGGGTAACCAAGCTGAATAAAGCCCACTAGCTATGTATTGTGGCTTGACCACACCCATGCTTTTACCGGGCCAGGTAAGTAGCAAGAGCAGGAAGCTCAACAAAACTCTGAGCTGGTTTTAAATGGCTGGTGAACCACAACTTCTTCCAGTCTGCTCTGTGGTGCATTTTTAATCTAAACCATTTAGAGTTTCTAAGGATACACCCAGAAGCCAACCAGGAGCCAGTGAAGACAATGAAGTGGTCCTGGAGATGGGTCCAGATGAGGAAAGGTTCGAAGTTTAAGTTGGGGATGCAAAACCTGTAGGTTTGTTTAAAAATGTTTCCATTGGCAAGAGCTGCCTTCCAACTCCAAGCAGTTTTGGATGATACAGATTTTCTAGACCCATTTCAAACTGGCTTCAGGGCAGGATATGGAGTTGAGACCACTATGGTCGCCTTAGTGGATGATCTACGCTTGAGTATTGACAGGGGGAGTGTGTCCCTGCTGGTACTTCTGGATCTCTCAGCGGCTTTCGATACCATTCATGGTATCCTTCTGGAACGCCTGGGGGGATTGGGAATCAGGGGCACTGTGCTTCAGTAGTTCCGGCCCTACTTCTCAGGCAGATGCCAGATGGTGATGCTTGGGGATAGTTGCTCCTCAAAGAAGGAACTGTTATATAGCACACCACAAGGTGCCATCCTATCCCCAATACTGGCTACCTCCACAAGAGAGGTTTAATGCTCTTTGAAGGCTCATTATAAATTTTACCTCCACACCAGCGGAGCGCAAAACGGGCGTAGAGGCGCGTTATCTCCCGGATTATGCGCATTATCGAATGCGCGTTAAATAGCGACTTTTATTTTGCTCCGGCCGTTAAAGAGCATTTTCGCCATGTGAACAAGCGATTATGCGCATTAACTTCTTGTAAAGCGCTTTTTGGACATCAATTAATGCGCTTCGCCGCCTCTCGCCGCCTCCCGTGCAGAGGGATTAGGAGTAAATGCGCCTCCGCGATAATGCGCATAATCGCCGAACCGGGCACAAAAGCGCATCCTTGTGGAGGGGGCCACTGTTTAACATCTACATGAAACTGCTGGGAGAGATCATCCAGAGGCACGGGGTGGGGTGCTATCAGTATACTGATGACACCCAAATATATTTCTCTATGTCTTCAACAACAGCATCAGCTAAGGATAGTGTGTCTCCTCTGAATGAATGTGGTGATGGGCTGGATGAGGAAAAACAAACTGAAGCTGAATCCAGACAAAATGGAGGTGCTCACTGTCAAAAGCCCCAACCTGGATTTGGAGCTCTGTCAACCAGTTCTGGATGAGGTTACATTCCCCCTGAAAGACTTTGTTCGCAGCTTGGGGGTGCTCCTGGATCTGTCACTCCGAATGACAGCCCAGAGAAATGCGACGGCTAGGAGTGCCTACTATCAGCTTTGGCTGATATGCCAGCTGTGCCCCTTCCTAGAGCTGGAAGACCTAAAGACGGTAGTGCACGCGCTGGTAACTTTGAGGCTCGACTTCTGCAATGCACTGTACATAGGGCTACCTTTGTGCCTAGTCCGGAAACTACAATTAGTTCAAAATATGGCAGCCAGGTTGGTCACCAATACACCTAGAGGTGACCACATTACACCAACTTTAAAATAACTTCTCTGGCTGCCAATTAATTTCCGGGCAAAGTATAAAGTGTTGGTTATTACCTTTAAAGCCCTACATGTTTTGGATCCAAGTTACCTTCGGGATCGCCTTCTCCCATACAGTCCTCTAGGAAGAATTTATTCCAGTCAGCAAAAACTAGGCTGACAACCATTACCCAGAGGACCTTCTCTTCTGCCGCGCCCAGACTGTGGAATGGCCTGCCGCGAGAGATTCGCCAACTTAACAGTCTTCCAGAATTTAAGAAAGCCATAAAGACTGATCCCTTCCAGCAGGCCTACCCTGTTGAATTTTAAGAAGCCTTTTAATAATTCATTAGTTTTATATGTTTTTAATAATTCATTAGTTTTATATGTTTTTAATCTGTTTTATGTATTTTATACTGTTTTGTATTTAATGTTGTTCCCCGCCTCGATCCATAGGGAGAGGCATATAAGAAATAAATTATTATTATTATTATTATTATTATAGATAGTAACATATCCTTGCCTAGTTTGTAGGAGGCTTGCATGTACATGTGAAACAAGTGAAATGCTTATCCACCCCCAGTCCTAAATTATCACTGGGTCTCTGCCTCTCATTTAATACTTTGAGGGGGGACAAGACATCTGGATATCCTGCTGCTTTGAGGATTCCGGACCCAGCAGACAAATGGCTGGGCAATCTTCTGCCTACAAAGAAAATCTCTGGAAGAGCTTTCCTATGCACATCGCCATTCAGGATTAGTATCAAGGGTCAAGATGGCTGGGCACCTGCCGAGGGCCCACACCTCATCGGGGGGCCCACACCTCATCGGGGGCCCTAGACCTGCTTCTCCTCTCTGCCATTGCTTGTTCATCCCCCTCATCCCGCCCAGAGGGAGTCAGCAAACAAGCAATCAAGCAAGACTCCATGTTGTGAAGTAGCAGTGGTAGTTGCCACTGTCTGCTTGCCACTTTGTGTGAGCAAGTGGAAATGATGAGGAGCAGCAGCAAGTGCTGAAAATGTGGTGAGGGAGTAGGCTGAGTGAGAAGCCCCCATAGAGTAGACTGAGTAGGTTTCCAAGGACCCCCAAGACCTGTAGCCAATACCCCCTCAGCCCCCGATGCAAGCCTCTTGTCTATACTTGCAGGGTCAGCTGCACCCCTGCACCCATTTCCCACACAGCAGAGCACAGATGCTGTTTAATGAAGTGAAGCAGCCAAGGAAGCCCTTGGCAACCAGTGGGATCTTCCTCCCGCCTGCATCTGTAATTATACCAACAAGGCCTGTATAAAGTTACGATAAACAGCAGCTCCATGTGGATAACACCAAACAACCTCTAATGAAAGACTGGCAGAACTACTGTGGCGGTGCATAATGGCATCCTTCAAGTGTCCTTCCTTGTGAAGGGACATCCCTGCTCTAGGAGGAAATGGTGAAGCATGAGTACACTGGATCTGGAAAGGCAGTGAAGGAAGAGAACTCGTTAAAGGTGAAGCCAATTGCGGGATGTCCCTCACAAATTAATTAGGGTCACTTAAAGGAGTGTGTGAAGGCCTGGCCCTTTCATCGACATTCCAAAGGTTGTGTTCCTTCCTCAACTGTGCTGATGCTCTACTTTGCAGAAATGTTACGATCAGCATATTATTCAATGGCCCTGCAGGCCTGTGAGTGAACTTTTTGAAGGAGAAGATAAGAAGTAGAAATGTTGCCTCTCCAATCTCACCCAGTCTGCATATCATGGATTTGAAATAAGACATATTTTTAATTGTGTGTCTGTGTATCGCAGCTGGGGCTGCTGCAAAGTGGGGAAAGGCAACTGTGGTGTTTGTAGAGCCTAATTCTGTTTACGCATATCTAAGGATTGCCAGCTGAGGAGAAATTAATGAGAGAGAGAGAGAGAGAGAGAGAGGAGGAAATTCAAGATCCAGAAGGCACACATACACTTGTATGAAACACAATTGCCCTACCTGGATAGCTCTCTTTTATTCAGTGTCACATTTAATAGTTACTATCTTAGATGCCATAAGTACAGGTAATAATAATAATAATAATAATAATAATAAGCATTTTATATTATTTCATTTCTATACCACCCAATAGCCGGGCTCTCTGGGCGGTTCACAACACATGAATCAGGTAAAATAGAACATTTGGGGGAAGGGTTAAGCTTACCTACCACTGCACAGATCTGGATTGGGCATCCCTGCTATTTGTGAACAAAGAGATGTGGCTGGTCAAAAGCCATGATTAAAAAAACTAAGGGTGGGAAGCCAGCCAGGTAGCTAACGAGAGACCCTGCCCAGGGATAAACAAAATGCTGGGGACCAGGTGGCCTGCCTCAACCAGGCACGTAATCGGTCCTTGAATAGAACTGGGACGGCCCAGCATGCCTGCTTAGTCTTCTAAAAACAATAGCTAAGGGGCCCATCACCAAAGAAAGAAGGCAGCTCCTCAGTAATCTGAGCACTGATGATTATGCTCTAGTTGCAGGAGGAGACAGAAGCAACAACAGCCCCAGAGCCAGAAATTGACATTGAGGATCTTCTTGACATATCCAATGAGGAGCAGAAATCAAAACTACAGGTTGGACAGAGGCACATTTGACTGTCTATTGAGATTTATTTGTGGGAGCAAAGTGCTTTTTCAGACAATGCAAGTCAGCATGACACCTGCAGTTTTGCCCCACACCACACCACACCCTGAGAGTTGTTGAACATGTTTGCAACAGCTTGTCTGGATGAGACAAAAACATGAGAACATAAACAGAGCCATGCTGGATCAGACCAAGGCTCCATCTTGTCCAGCATTCAGTTCACACAGTGGCCAACCAAATGCCCCAGTGGGAAGCTCACATAATGTGTGCAACAGCACCCTCCTACTTGTGTTCCCAAGCAAGTGGTATACAGAGTCTTACTGTTCCTGATAATGGAGGTAACATATAGCCATCAGGATTAGTAGCCACTGAGAGCCTTATTCTCCAGGAATCTACTGCCCTTTTAAAGCCATCACCTCTGCCCCATTTTAGGTCCTGTGAAAATAATTGGCACTGTATTATGAGTTGGGCATAGGATGACATGGGATGCAAGATAGTTCTGGGGGTGGATTTTGGGATACTATTGATGTTTGACATAGAGTTAAAGCAGGCAGACCATTTCAGGTTTGGGTGTGTTTTAAGGGACTGTTCATAACATATATCAGGGATTTAAACACATGAAGAAGGCCACATTTCCTCAGGGGTAATCTCTCTGGAGAGGATGGCTGAAGAAAGCAATGGGCAAGATCAACCTTTTCTTTTCTTTCCTTCCTTCCTTCCCTCCTTTTCTCTTTCCGCAGTTCCTACCCCACCAAGCAGGCTCCCAGAGAAAGGACAGATTGTTCTTGCCAGGGATCTGAACTGATCAGGTGCAGAAGGATTTTGAAATTAGGCTAAGTGTTGCATGTGACCTGAGTGCTTCAGGTTGCCCACCCTGGATCTAGCTCAGCGCTGCTGTCTATTCCAGATGCCGACCCAAGACATTTTGCTGCCTGAAGCCATTACCAGGGCCAACACATTTATTTATTTATTTATTTATTTATTTATTTATTTATTTATTTATTTTATTGCATTTGTATACCGCCCCATAGCCGAAGCTCTCTGGGCGGTTTACATAGGATTAAAACAATTAAAAACAATATACAAAAGTTTAAACAGCAAAAGCATGCAATATTCACATACATTTAAAACCACTATAATAACTTTAAAAAGCTGTAAGCCTAAAAACAAATACAAACTCAAGCTCCTCAGATATTGCCAAATGCCTGAGAGAAGAGGAAAGTCTTGACCTGGCACCGAAAAGATAGCAATGTTGGCGCCAGGTGGGCCTCGTCAGGGAGATCATTCCACAATTGGGGGGCCTGCAACAGTCAAACATTACCTACTGCTGTCATTTGTCCCTACCCCTCACAGTGCTGCTGCCTGATGCATGTCGCTTCACCCTGCTGCATGCCAGGGCTGGTCCCCTGACTGGCACCAGAGGCAGGGGTCTTCCCAGCTCTACCCTTCCTTACACCCCTACCCCAGCACAACAAACACAACACACCAAAAAAGTATTTCACATACCATGATAGTCTCCACACATATTTTTAAAAATGTCTGTAATATGTAGCTTGATTTATCTACTGTTTTCAAACTTTATTTGGAAATGAGTTGTAAAAAATCCAAACTAAGTTATGGGGACAGCAGAAACGGGAAAGACAACAGACCAAGATTAATTTGAGACGGAGGTAACGTGAAAAGAGGGACTCAAAAAAAATTCTTTTAAGCAAGAAAATTTACCTGTTGTTGGCATGCAAGTAATGACATACTAAAATTTTGTTTCTGACAAAATACACCCTCCCATGTCACAAATGTTCACAACTTGCTACTCCCTTCTTTCCCCCTTGACACTTGACATACTTTGAGAATGACCCCTGATGTCATCTGTTAGCTTTGGGGCTCTTGCCTTCTTGCAATTCTTGTGCTGGAAAGTATGCATCTCAATTCATCTCCTGTCATGTAGGCTACATCGTGTAGGCAAAGAAGCTACTGTAGCATAGGGTAACCAGATAAAATCCAGGTCAAGGCTCATGTAACTTTAACAGTTGTAGAGAAAAGGGAGTTTCAGCAGGTGTCATTTGTAGCACCCGATGAAATTCCCTTTTCATCACAACCGTTAAGGGTGCAGGAGCTATACTAGAGTGACCAGATTCAAAGGAGGGCAGGGCTCCTGCAGCTTTAGCTGTTGTGATGAAGAGGCAATTTCACCAGGTGTGTATGCATACAAATGACACCTGCTAAAATTCCCACTTCTATACAACTGCTAAAGATACAAGAGCCCTGTCCTCCTTTCCATTTGGCCTCCCTAGTAGTGGTTACAGTGTTGGACTGGGACCTGGGAGATTTGGGTTCCAGTCACCACTCATCCATGATGCTCACTGGGTTATTCTGGGTCAATCACTGACTCTCAGCCTAACCTACCTCACAGGGTTGTTGTGAGGATAAAACAGAAAGTAAGGGGTCATGTACACTGTCTTGCTTTCCTTGGAGGAAAAAAAGGCAGGATATAAATTGTAATAATGATTAAAAATATTTATTTATTTAAAACGTTTCTTAGCTGCCTTTCAGGGCAGAGGCCCTCACAAGGTGGCTTACAACAATAAAATACATAAAATATTAAAACCAATAAAAGCAGTAAAACATGTTCACAATAAAAGAGCAATTAAAACAATAAAACCAGCAGGAATAACAATAGCAGCAATAAGAGTATACATCATGGGAAGGCCATAGCAAAATAAAATGTTTTTAAGGCCTTCTTGAAAGTCTGAAAGGATGTGCATGGCAGACCTCTGATGAAGTTTGTTCCAGAGGTTTGGGGCCACTGCAGAGAAGGCCCTCTCCCGTGTGGACACCCACCTAATTGCTCTCACAGGTGGGCAAATGAGAAGGGCCTCTCTTTCTGATCTTAAAGTGCGGGCAGGCTGATATGGGTGAAGGTGGTCCTTCAAGTAACTAGGTCCCAAATCATTATCTTAAATAAAATAAATAAAATAAAAATGTAAATAGTGGTGTTGCTCTTTTGAGGTACTTAAGGAAATGTAAGTTAACTCATACTTCAATAAATAAAAACCCTTACTCATTATGAGATTAATAGTATCACTCATTCCCTATTACATTAACACACCAGAACCAAAGTAGCCTAAACAATAAATAAATGAGGGCAGTTTGCCTATTAAAATTTTCCTGCTCTGATCAAAGTTGTCTTTACTGCAATCCTACACACATTTACTTGGAATTAAGTCCCCTTGCATTTTATAAAAGTTACTTCTCAGTAGACATGAATAGGATTACACTGTAAACCACCTATTAAATCCAGAGTAGGTAAACTGATGCCGCCAGATGTTTTGGATTTCAGTAAGCCCTAGCCAGCATGGCAAGGGTCGGGAGTTATGGGAATTGCAATCCAAAACATCTGAAGGGCACAAGGTTGCCTACCCCTATATGAAACTGATTAACAGTGTGATGCAACACAGCCAAGTCAGAATTAAGTCTTACTGAGTTCAGTGGGGCTTACTTCCATGTAAGTTTGTGTACAGAATTGTACCCTAAGGCTGCAACCCTAGGCACACTTACCTGGGAGTAAGCTCCCAGACACAGTGGGACTCACTTTTGAGGAAACCTACATAGAACCGTAATTAAAGCTTGCAGCTCTTATTACTATGGCTCTAAACATTCAGTTAATATAGGCTGACCATATGAAAAGGAGAACAGGGCTCATGTAACTTTAACAGTTGTAGAGAAAAAGGAATTTCAGCCAGTGTCATTTGTATGCAATTAGTTCCTGATGAAATTCCCTCTTCATCACAACAGTTAACCTTGCAGGCACTATACTAGAGTGACCATATACAAAAGAAGGCAGGGCCCCTGCAACTTTAACTGTTGTGATGAAGAGGGAATGCCTGAGAGAACTGTGAGCTAGGTGGATGGTAATTCTGGGGAAACAGTATAGTAGGAGCTGTTTCAAGCTTGACTACATTGACTTCATGGGAAGCACATACAGCTGTTTGCTATACCTAGAAACCTGTTTGCATTGTATGTGATAGCTGTGCATCTCTGTACTATAGCAGGCAGCATCAACGAATAAGAGGGGGAATGTGGCATTACATGTGTGTGCATAAATGCTTTGCTTTTTCTTGTAGGAAATTCTTCATGAGTGTTCTAGACCTACAGAGGTGAGCAGAGTTTGTCAAATCACTGTTTATTATCACACTGCTTTATATTGGTATTATAGCTCCAATAAATACAGATGGCTAAAGGGCTTGTTCTAAACAACAGATGTTTTGAAGCCTGTAGCATCACTGATGTTTAGTGGGAGCCGGGGTGGTCATACTTTCATTTTGCACAATTTTTAAACACATGCAAATATACATTCTTGTATCCCAGTGGTCTCTGACTCAGCCCAAACATTTGGTGTTTGGGCCCTGCTCCCTTTTGCTTTGCCCTCCTTTGGAATGAGGCCCCCGAGAGTTTCCCCAAAATTGAGTTTGGCCTTTGTGCTGAAAGTGGTTTTATATCCTGCAGGAGAGGGTCTATCAGTGCAATCCTGTACATATCCACTCAGATGTAAGTCTCACTGAGTTTAATGTGGCTTGCTCTCAGATAAGCGAGTATGAGATTGCAGTCTAAGGGGCCTATCTAGGGTGACCATATAAAAAGGAGGTCAGGGGGTCTTGACGACGATGCATTGGCACCATGAGCCCCCAAAACTAGGGTGACCAGATAAAATCCAGGTCAGGGCTCATGTAACTTTAACAGTTGTAGAGAAAAGGGAAGCCAGTGTCATTTATATGCAATTAGTTCCTGGTGATATTCCCTCTTCATCACAACAGTTAAAGTTGCAGGCACTATACTAGAGTGACCATATACAAAAGAAGGCAGGGCCCCTGCAACTTTAACTGTTGTGATGAAGAGGGAATTTCACCAGGAACTAATTGCATACAAATGACACTGGCTGAAATTCCCTTTTCTCTACAACTGTTAAAGTTACATGAGCCCTGACCTGGATTTTATCTGGTCAGCCTACCCAAAACCCCATGCTTGCACTCCTGCGCAGTTGTCCCCATGGCATGCAGCAAGCTTGGGGTTTGCATCCTTCAATCAGACTCTGGAGGAGGAGCCACTGCCATCCCATGCACTGCCACTCCATGCTCCACCGTGTTGCCGCATGAGCGCCGCTGTGCATTCACATGTCCCTCTGCTCAAACTCCCCACAGCTTTTTTTCCTCTTTACTGTGGGGCTTTCCTCACCAAGCTTTTCCTCCCCATTCAACTTGCTGCCCCCCTCCCCCCAGTCCAGGCAGATGGCAACCAAACAGGGGTTGCCAACTGCCTGGCCACGCCTCTGCTGTGACTCCGGAGCAGCAACAGGCGGCAGATGCATAGTCGTCGCCTCGCTCCAGAGAAAAAAGTCAGGGTAAGTCCCTGACTTTTTTATTTCGGAGCTTCGGAAGAAAGCCCTGGGATGGCTCCACAGTGGCTTCTGCATTGTATAAACAACACAGCACCACTGCGGAGCCACCCCAAGGCTTTCTCCACATATAGAAAGGCCCCTGGGCTCCTGTATCTTTAACGGTTGTATAGAAAAAGGGAGATGTCATTGTATGTATGCAGCACTTGGTGAAATTCCCTCTTCATCACAACAGTTAAAGCTGCAGGAGCTATACAAGAGTGACCAGATACAAAAGAGGGTAGGGCTCCTGCAGCTTTAACTGTTGTGATGAAGAAGGGATTTCACCAGGTGCTGCATGCATACAAATGACACCTGCTGAAATTCCATTTTCTGTACAATTGTTAAAGGTACAGGAGCCCTGTCTTCCTTTCCATATGGTCATTCTAGCTATCCAGTCACCCTAGAACATACTTCCCACTTCCTTCCACAAGTGTTGCTTCATGCACAAAGTCCCTATCATCAACTTTCCCTTCCCCATCAGCAATCCTCCCTCATGCAGACAGCTGCACCTGGGCTGTGCATGCACATTGCAGTACACGGGGCATTGACCATATGGTGCATTTTTCATGAACTATATAATCCTAGAATCAGAAGACATTTCTGAAACTAATTATGTATGGAAGGCAAACCAAGCAGGTTCTCTATTGAACAGGATCCCTAACTGCACTGTGCGCTACACTTGGAGGAGGCAAAATTCCTCCTCTCTACAACTAGATTGTGTTTTCCTACAGTTATTCAGATGGCAGTTGGTCTTCTTGATTCAGCACCATTTGTCTCCATGGTTACTTGACCAAACCTTGTAAAAGATGTGCAAAGGTGATGATATAGCAAATATGCTGGTGAATGATTTACATGTGAATAATAACACAGCAGTTATGTCTTACTGCGTAGAAGAGACCCACCTATAACTGTGAACATTTTACAAGTGTTAACGCACACAGTCCATGGCCCAGTATAGCTAGGGGCATATTCACATGGCAGCAGGCTTTCACATATTTATCCCAGGCTGGATGAAGGATCATATCAATATGTGCAAATGGCAGCAGCGGCCCATGCAATTCCTCCCCTGATCCAGTTGCCAAGGATGCAACCATGTAGCCCTCTTAGAACATGAGTTATCACAGCAAATACTTGTTGAAGGGAGGTCTAGATTGAACCCCACTACCCAGAAAACAGCTCTTTAGTGTGCTTGCTGATACTACTGTGCTAACATCCCTGGGAGAAGGTGCTCAAACCCTTTAAGAATGAGTTTGACAAATTACCCAGGATTTGCAACACTGGGATGAATGTGATTAGAACTAATCATCTCCTAAATCCTTTCCCATTCAGCTAATTCTCTGTACCCACCATCCTCTTCCCTCTCCCACACTGTCTTCCAACTGGCAACTGATCAAATTTCCACTATCATCCCATTCCATGGTCTCTTCAACTCTCCCCACCCTGCCCCCATATCCATACTCCATATCCATACTCTCCCCTCCCTTCAATCCCAAAGCCCAAACATGGGCCATTACATCTTGGTTGGGTGACATGAACTCACATATATGGGTCAGAGCTGATAACATAGTTTGAAAACTGATCCACCACAATAAGACAACAGTTTAGTTTGCTTCCACACAAGGTTTTTATTGTACAATCACCCGTCCTCCGTCATGGAATTTTTACCGAAGGGGTGAAGGTGGGGGAATCCAACTTTGCCATGTTTTCCCACCACTTCTTCCATCTTCTTTCTTGCCAGAAAAAAAGCACATTGAAGAAAAGTCAGAATAGTTGCACCACGCCTTTAGTGTGTTAGCGCTAGGGGCCTTCTATCAAGAGAAGCTTCTGTAACGCAGTGGGTTAATACAATGAATCCCTCTCTCCTTGGGCCTAACCATGAAATCAACCACTATTTACTGGCCTCTTCTCTTTCTAGCCAAATGTGACTACTACCAACATTTCGGATATAATTTTCACAAATAGCATATGAGGCGGTTCCTGGGTACAGATAGCAGAACAATGGAAGAAGGATGCCTCCTGGGAAAAAGCTAGCTTAGAGTTTAATCTAGATATTCTCTCTCTCTCTCTCACACACACACACAAACACTATATAGCTGTGAGATATCTATCTATCTATCTATAGATATATATACATATCACAGCTACTGATGAGGGCAGAAGTTGAAATGTTTAGCTCTAAATATACATTGAAATCATTCTGTTTTCAGTGTATCTATCACATCACACACACACATCCCATTAGGATGGTCTTAATGGAGAGAAACGGGTTGAAGGAGAGCATCTCAATGGCTTTTTGTTAATGAGGCTGTAGTTCAACTTTCCCCAACTTGGTGCCCTCCAGATGTGTTGGACTATAACTCCCAACATGCCCAACCAAGCTATGTTGGTTGGGGCATGCTGATAGATGTGATACAACACATCTGGAGAGCAGCAAATTAGGAAAGGTGCTGCAGATTAGTGCCACCATGGTGAACAGGACGACCAGTGGTAATAAAGGGCAGGCCTCCTACATCTATAATAGCTCTATGTCATCTCTCATGATGTCAACAATATGTCAATAGCAGTTCCACAAGGTGTGGTGATGGCTACCACTTTGGATAGCTTTAAAAGGGGATTGGACAAAATCATGGAGAATGGGGCTATCAAGGGGTACTAGTCCTAATGGCTATAAGCTACCTTCAGTATCAGAGGCAGCATGCATATGTACATCAGTTGCTGGGAACATGGGCGGGAGGGTACTGTTGCATTCATGTCCTGCTTGTGGGCTTCCCACTGGGGAAGCACTGTGTGGACAAAATGCTAGAATAGATGGATCTTTGATCTGATCCAGTATGGATCTTCTTCTGATCTTGTAACATCTCTTATGATGGTGCATGGGTAGGGGGGAAAAACCCTGCACCAATGCACCTTTTTGACGTAACTACTAAGTATATAGTAGCTCCATTGTAATTGAAAGCCCTAATCTCACCATCTTTGGCTTGGATTGCCTTCTACTTATGCCTGAGTTGTTTCTAAGCCCCTGCAATAAGAGTGCACTAGGAGGCTGTGAGATCCAGCTCCTGTCCAGTTGGTGGGGTGGAGGAGTGTGGCACAGTGAAGAAACAATGCACAGCTGTTTGTATTATTCACTTCTTGAATGAAAACCTCTTTTTAAATGGATTTTGATTCAGGACTTCGTTACAGAGCTGCTTGTTCGATTACGAGGTCTGAGGAAAATTGGCAACCCTAAAAAAAAAAAAGACTCATAAGAACACGGCAGATCAGATGACACAAAGCACATCATCCTGAGACAGCCCCCAGGAGAAAAGGATATGGAAATGCAGCCTTGCTCAATGTGGTGCCCAGCGTGGATCAAAGCACCCACCCTCATCTTTACCTTGGATTTCTATCTGCAGGCAATGGCGGGAAAGAAACCGTAGCTTAGGGGTAGATCAGATGCTTCACTTGTGAAAGGTCCCAGTTTTGGTTCCACCTTGACATGACCAGTTGAAAGTTAATGTAGCCGGACTGGTGAGAATCTCTTTCTGAAGCTCTGGAGAGCTGCTGCAGGCTGAATAGACACAAGATAGAAAGATTGATGGTGTGACTCAATATGTCAACTAGATATGACAGCAGAAGCTTCAGTGGTGGGCACAAGGGAGATCAGGATCTATGGATAGATGTTTGGGGGATTTGCAGTAGATCAGCAAAAGTTTCTGAGTTCCCTATTGTTTAAGGACAGCAAAAAAAGAAGAGTAGGATAGCTTAAGGGTACGTTAGGAGTGGATTTGGTTTGAAGGGACTGGTACTGAAAACAAATTCCTTGGTTGAGTATGTGCTTAGAGGCACCCCCTATTTGAATTTTGAGGATGTGTCCATCACCTAACCCATGATTATGCACTTGGCTCTGGTTAGAGGTTGTCTTCAGGGTTCTAGTGAAAAAACATAGTAGATCCAGCAAGCCAGAAGTCTGCCTATCGCTGTTTTAGAACTTGGCTCACTGCCCAACAGATTCAAAGCAGGGGGGACTTTCTGTAGAGAAGGGATGGATGGGAAGGAGGTTCTGACCCTGCCACATCCACTCTACCCCCTCTCAGAAATTCCCTTTCCCAGCTTCATCTCTCCCAGGCAGACTCAAGAGGTTGGAAGCAATCACTGCTGTAAATAGAGCAGCCGAGGGGAGGCAGCGTGGGGGGAGGGGGAGAGCACCGTTGGAGGAAGAGGACATCACAGAAGGGTTCAGCATCTCCTTTGCTTTTAATCTTGCCCAAACCCTACTTTGTACTTATTAGGCAAAGCCACATACTAAGGGCTCTATCACACCTATTCCCCCCCCCCCTCGGTTTGCCTCTGCTTTTTTACCTCTGTTTGATAAGTGCTGAAGTGCTCCTCCCGTTCACCGGTGAACTCTCTTTTCACTTGTTCGCTCTCCTGCTGCTATTGCCTCTGCCCACCTTGCCCCACCCCACCAGCCCTTCTTCTTCCCCCTCCAGTTCATTGGTTCTTGTCACTGATGGACATTGTGATTGAAGTGGCAGCCTTCCCCCCTCGCTCAGTGGAGCTCCTATAGGAATTAACCAAGATGCTTACATCTGCGTAATTTTTAAAGATAAAGGGATGAAACTTGGCAAGGTAATAGCTTTTAAGGAGAGCTTTAGCCATGCCAAGTTTGAATCAGATCAGTTCATCCCTTGATTTTTAGATATTTTTAAAATGGAAATTAACCAAAATGCTTACATCTGTATAATTTTTAAAGATAAAGAGATGAAACTTGGCATGGTAATAGGTCTAAAGGACGGCTTTAGCCAGTACAAGTTTGAATCAAATAAGTTCATCCCTTGATTTTTTTAGGAATGTTTAATTTCCCCTCCTTAAAGCATTTCCCTGATAGTCCGTCCACCAGTGCAATATTCCACCTGTTGCATTTGTGAAGGATCCTAATGGTCTAATGTGGTATAAGGCAGTCTCCTATGTTCCTAATATTTAGTGCTGGCATAGATGAATAAATGTGACAGCCATTCTGACAACTGAAGAAGGAATTCTACACCTTCTTACTTTTCCATGGACCTATTAAATGAATCAGATGAGGCACATGGGAATGATTTTTCAAAAGACTTTGGCTTTCTCTACTGAACACACTGCAAAAGTAGCTCACGTATATATATGATTATTTATTAAATGTATATACCACTCCACAGTAAGGTTTTTTGAGCAGTGTACAATACAATGCAATAAATTACCATATGCAAAATAAAAGCATACAATAAAATGCCTCTGATAAAAAAAAGAAATTTAATTTAATGTAAAAATAAAACTAAAAATCCAAGGACAGGTTACAGAAAACTCCAGCTAACAACCTGATTAAATTAAAAGCTTTTCTGCACCAAGCAGGATATGTCATGAACCTCAGCTGTTATCAATACCATTATAAATGGTTACAAAGCAGTAGTGTAGATCCTGCCATAAGTTTTAAAAAATGCTTGTCACTTAAAAGCCAGCAAAGGTGAATCTCCCTGATGAAGAAATTATACAGCTGGGCCATTAGCACTAAAAAGGATTCAGACCAGCCTTCCCCAGCCTGGTGTCCTCCAGATGTTTTGGATGACAACTCCTGTCATCCTGACCATTGGTCATGCTGGGTGGGGTTGATGGGAATTGTACTCCAAAATATTTAATATGGTGCCGAGTTGGAAAGGGTTGATAACATCTTATAGCCACCTGTTGTAGTTCAGATGGAACAGTTTCAAGAGAAACTCAGACAATTCCAGGCACGTGGAAAATATGAGAGAAGATATTCCTTCAGACAGAAAGGACTTACACCATGTAGGGCTTTAAAGGACAAATACAGCACATTAAAATGGGCCTGGAAACAAAACAATCTCTCAGAACAAAACCAGGTTCTGGAGGCATTTTTGAACCAGTTGAAGTTTTCAAATTGTCTCCAAAGCCAGCCATATGTGCATTATAGTAGTCCAATCTAGAAATTACTAAGGCAAAAATTAGGAAGGATGGATCATGGCAATAATAAAGAAGAGGATGCAGTTCCAAAAAAAGACACTCCCAGCCAGAGCTACTAGCTGAGATTCCAGGAGCAAAGCCAATTCCAGGACTACTACCCCCAAACTGTGGATTTGCTCCTTCAAGGGAAGTGCAACCTCACCTAGGAAGATCATTCACAAACTCCTCAGTTTAAAGGTCTCACCTGCAACCATCACCTCTGTCTTATCTAGACTGAGCTTTAGTTTATTGTTCCACATCCAGGCCATGACTATAGGCAACATTAATTCAGAGACTCCACTGCCTCACTAGGATTAGAGACACATAAAACAAGAGAGGAATAACGGAGTGTCATCAACATACTGGAGACTGTCTATACTCTCTGGAAACCTAGGGGTGGCTCCGAATCCATGCTGCCTTGGTTATATGACACAGCTGCTGATTCAGAGCCAGCCTGGTGGTTGGACTCGATGGCCTTATAGGCCCCTCCCAACTCTACTATTCTATGATTCAATGAAAGAGCCAAAGTTCTGCAGCAGAATAGTTGGGGACTTATCCTGATTTTTCCTGCTTGAGCAAGGTCAGCCCAGCTCTTCCGCCGTCTGCTCTTGCTCCAGTGCTGCTCCAGGGGTGTTCCTGGGTGGAAGCCGCAGGAGGGGGAGGAGGAGGCCCATGAGCCTAATGGCTGCCAGAAAACTTGCACTGCCTCCCCGAGTGGGGATTATTCGCTGCCACCCTACACCAGTGATACCATGGGGTTTGGCGGTGCCAACTCAGTGCTATGAAGACAACCCCCTTGTGACACTGTATTCCAAATCCCTAGAAGACTTCCAGCCATAGTTTCATATAGATGGTAAAAAACATAGGGGAGAGAATAGAACCGTGTTGCACCCCATAGGAAACCAGGGTAGAACTCCGCCCCCCCCGAATTGACTGACCTTGTAGTTAAACTTTTTTTAAATTTGGGGTGCCTCTTTAAGTGAAGCATTTGCCACAGTTCACCAGGCATGCACCACTTTTCATTGGCGTGACCTGTAATCAATTGGACAAAACTTTCAAAACTTTTTCCCTTCAAGTGATTTGCAGCTTTACTTCCGTCAATGGAATCTTAACGCTCTACGCAGCCGACAAGAGCGAGGAAATGGCATGACATATTGCAAAGTACAACATCATTTGTTACGTAACAAAGTGATGGTGGCAATAATACTGCATCATTCCAAATGAAGACCCACATAGATGGATATTTCAAGGAGACTGGCCAAAGCGTGCCAAAAACAAAAATCCAGAGGCCAGTTTTCAGCAACTGGGGCAGGGAGGGGGAAGACCTGACATGGACATGGGAGAGTAGTTTTAGTTTAGTCCTAGTTTAAAATGGTTTCTTTTTTCTGAATGGAAAAATGTTCCTATGAATTTGCACATGGTTCTGAATAGAGGCACCAGAGCCTAGAATTCAAAAAATATCATGATAGAAATTCTCAAAACAGATGTGATGAGTTGGGGTGGGGCAAAGGCTGAAAAACATGAGCTGCTGTTGAATTACAAATTTTCTTTAGTTACACATGCCCCATCTTGTAATTACAAGGTGGCATTTCCTGTCCCTTTATTTCCTATCAGAAGGAACAGACACTGATGACTAAGTGTTCTGGTCATGATTTCATTTGAGCAATGGGAATGACTTCATCTGAAGACCTATGTTCCATTTAGCTCCGGTTCTGTATCTGTAGCAATAAACATGTCCAAAGTTAGCATAGTTTTCCAATGGATGCTGTCTCAATTCTCACTCTTTAGGCATGTGATTTAAGGCGTATTGGGAATTAGTATTAAAAATTGATCTGACATTTCATTTCAATCATTTTATATAATGTCATGCTTCAACATCAGTAAATATGCTTAAGAAGTGCATTTTTTATGTCCCAGGTGTGTTCTTTTAAATGTTACCCATCAAACAAAATTGTTGTTTCCAGTAAATACATTGCCCCCAATTCTTGGTTGGTACACTGTGAACAGAGATGACCCTATGGCAGGCATGGGGAACCTCCAACCTGCAGGCCAGATACGTACCGCGGGAGTTTCCCATCTGGCCTGTCCACTCTCTTGGCCATGAAGAGCTTTTAGTTCAGCTGCTGGTCAGAGATAAGAGCTTTTCCTCACAGGGGAGAGGGATGGGGCCTGGGAAGGAACTTGTGGCATGTGGCATGGATGCCACAAGTCGCACAGGTTTGTGGAACCCTTACACAAGAACAGGAGAGCCTATGGCCTACTTATGACATGGAGACAGTACACTCCTGCCTGTTTCTGCCTGCTTGCTTCCTGGCTCAGTATGCTTAATGTGGAATCATAATAAGTCATGGTGGGAGATGGTGAGAGAGGCTTATGAAATAAAATCTGTGCTAGAGTGGCATTACTTGATACCTTGAACTTGACCAGTAGCACACTTGCCCAAACTATTGCTGCTGTTAACACCAAATATACCTACCTGGAGCATTGCAAGGCTATTTTTTTAAAAAAATGCCTCTGTACTCTAGGCAGGCAGTATCCGTCACTGTGGCTTCGGAATGGCAGCACTTGCATTACATGACGCAGCTGCCAATCCGAAGCCATCTAGGGGCAAAGGGGCTTTGCCGCAAACCAAAAAAGTCGGCCATCTGTCGCTTTTTCTCCACAGCTTCTGGGGAGGCTTGCCCAGTCTTGGCGACCACTGATTGGTCGCCATGGGCTGGGCAGGGAAGGGGGTGGTCCAGCGAGCCATAAGCTCGCTGCACCACCTCCGTGCCACGCCTCGGCAGTCCTCCCCCCATTTTAAGTTTAATTTTTTAAAAAAACTTACCTCCACGCCTCCGCTGTACTCCCCCCATTTTAAGTTTTTTAAAAAAAACAAAACCCTGACCTCTGCTGCCCTTCCCCAACTTAACAAAACCAAAAACACGTACCTTTGAGGAGGCACAGGTACAGGGTGTGGCAGCAGCGGCAAGAAAACCGGCCGCAACGCTGCTGCCAGTGAAGAGGGGCGGAGGGAGTGCAAATGCAAGGCCTCTGAGAGAGAAGTTGCTCCCCTCTGCCCCAAGGGAACAATGCTCATCCCCCAAGCCGAACAAAAGTTCTGCAAATGCTAAGGAGCTGCTCCATTGGCACTAATTGGAATATGAGCAGAAGGAATATACACACTCCGTCTTCTGCAGAAGGCACGTCAGACACAAACATTAAGGTCATTCTTTGAAATATATGTGCGTGATGTGCAGCTACTCATGCACCTGAAGGGAGGCCTGGTTCACCTTGAAGAATCCTGGAGGTGTATGAATTCTCAGCAGCAGCAGGTCATATTACTTCCATATTATGTTTGTACACTGAGGGAAGGAAAACCTTAAATATTTTGCTACCTTGAGGAGACTGCTGCATGGTCTTCCTCTTGACAAGTCTTCCCAGTCAGCATGGCCATTTCCTAAACAGCTTATATTGTCTCATAGCTTGAATACTGGAATTATCACTTTTTATCTGCTTTTCATCTGTTCACTTGCCCTCCCAATGCCCCTGTCGTTCTTGTTCCTGACTTAAAGATGAGGAACTGGAACTGAGGGATGACTTCACACAGAGTGGTAAGCCATGGAAGTACGTGCCTCAGTGGCTTATACCTGGGATATATGGCACTGTTTTTGCACAGGAGAACAGACCTTTGAAAGGAGAGAGGGCGATCATTTATATTCCAAGAACATGCCCAAGGATGGTCATATAGGTAGCCGTGAGAGAGATCTGGGACTTGATTCTTGACTTTTATCCACGAGACAACACACTCTCTCTCCTTCTCATCTGAAAGCTCTAGTCTTAGGCCATTTTCTAGTCAGAGATCCATATAAATAATTGCTCAGAGGTCTTGCTCCATATGCCTCAGCCGTGGAACAGCCTCCCTAGACAAGCTCACCTGGCACCATCTTTATTACCTTTCTGGCATCAGGTAAAGACCTTTTTATTCATGTGGGCCTTGGAACCCACTTGCATTTTTAAAAGGCTTTTAAGGGCTGGTCTTACTTTTTCTGCTGCTAAAAAAAAGGAAGTTTATTTTAGGGTACATTTTACTGTATTTATTGTATTTGATATATTGTATTGTGATTTATTTTCAGTTCTGTAATCCACCCAGAGCAAATATGGTGGGTAACTATGTAAATATGGTGATAAACACACACACTTGCAACACATCATGGAGAGTGTAAGTGGGCATGGGAGCTGCAAATACAACACTACAACACTTCCTTGCTAATAAACTGGCATAAGTACACTAATGTAATTCGAGCAATGTTTGTCACTTTCTTAACTCTTTCCAATATTCATTTTCTGTGTAGTACTTGTTTTACAAGTTGCTCAAGGCTGCAGCTCCTACACACACACAGCAGGCAAACAACACAAAGGGTCAAACTGAGGTTGAAGTGGACATTTTTGCTAGGGGAAGAGACAGGAAATACACAGCTAAGCAACTGAATCAGACATTTCTCTTTCTAACGTGTAGCTTCATGTATTTTTTAAATGAATGTGTTCCACCTTTTCTGGCCACAGAAAACCTCGCAAATAAAGCCCAACCCTAAATTCCACATTTGGAAGGACTAAAACCTCCAATCAGGTTTCAGATTAGTCCAGCCCCCTTTTCTTCCTTATCAATGTAGAGTCTGGAAAAGGGACATGAAAAAAAAGTCACCAAACCAAAGGCAGGTCTCATGATGGTTAAAAATACAACCTGGGAAACTGGTTATTCTGTTCAAGGAAGAATATGCTTGATGGTACATTGACTGGCACTCCTTATAGCAGGCAGGCTGAAATATCAGGGGGAGCAGTCAATCTTCTGCAGTACAATCCAAACCCAACCACAAAAATGGTTCTAGGTGAAGCCTGCTTTCTCTACTAACCTAATCTGAACTGATAGTACATGGACAAAACCTACAACTGTGGATCAGCAACTTGAGATAGAAAAATAACATTACTAATAGTTTATATCAAGGGTGAGCAACTTGCAGCCCTATAACTCCCACCAGCCCTAGCCATCATGGTCAATGGTAGGCAATGATGGACACTTAGGTTCCTAAGTGATCTTGGAAGTGACATAGTTTGGACACCCCTAGTTTATATGAAGTCACAAGGTGTTCAATATTCTCCTTGGTTTTTCTTCACAGCAGTCCCCTAAAGCAGTCAACCAGCAGTTGACTGGTTCCTCTCTTTCAGCACTGGTTAGGCCTCATCTTGAGTATTGAGTCCAGTTCTGGGCACCACACTTCAAGAAGTATGCAGACAAGCTGGAGTGTGTTCAGAGGAAGGCAATAAGGATGATCAGGGGTCTGGAAACAAAGCCCTATAAGGAGAGACTGAAAGAACTTGGCATGTTTAGCCTGTAGAAGAGAAGACTGAGGGGAGACATGACAGCACTCTTCAAATACTTGAAAGGTTGTTACACAGAGGAGGGTCAGGATCTCTTCTCAATCAACCCAGAATGCAGGACACAGAATAATGGACTCAAGTTACAGGAAGCCAGATTCTGGCTGGACATCAAGAAAAACTTCCTGACTGTGACAGCAATACAACAATGGAACCAATTATCTAGAGAGGTTGTGGACTCTGCCACACTAGAGGCATTCAAGAGGCAGCTGGACATCCATCTGTCAGGTATGCTTTAAGGTGGATTCTTGCATTGAGCAGAGGGTTGGACTCAATGGCCTTATAGGCCCCTTCCAACTCTATTCTATGATTCTATGATTACACAGCTGGTTGATCCCATTCCCATGGTGGAAATGAAAGCAGGCATATTCCTCTCTGCCATGGACATAATATAAAATAGGATGCCAAGACCAAGATAATGGAAATCAGGCCTCCACAAGTACAAGCTTCTTGAGTGTAGAATCCCATCACACATTATGTGATCTACCTGGTGTTTGCCCACACCCCTGGACCATTGAATGAACAATCATCCAGACTGATAAGCATACGAACTGGTCCCATATGGTTGATGGAGAACTGAGGCTGTGTCTCTTCCAAGGTAACATAGGAACCTAAGTGCCCCTTTTTAAGGTCCAAGTCCAACACACTCCCTCTGCAACACCTTCACTCCCTTGTCCAACCTTCCCCAACCCTTTGCCCTCTAAATGTTGTGGGCTGGGGAATGATGGGAGTTGCAGTCCAAGACATCTGGGGGGCCCCAGGTTGGGAAAGATTGGTTTAGTCTAAGGAAGTGAATTTGACACCTCATTTACCTCCAGTGGAGGTAGAAAGTTTTCCAAATAATTAATTTTCTGATAGTGATGCATACCCTAGTCACCTTGACCAATAACCATGGATGTTCTTCTATTTCATCCAACAATTTGGTTCTTTCCAAAATTCATAGGGTAACTGTGGTAGTCTATTGCAACAAAAACAACAAAGTTTGTTTTTCCCCCCGAAGCTTTTACTGCTCTTTGTTGTTGGTTTCCTACAGCTTTCGGGAGGTTGTTAATAGATTTGATCATTATGATGTATTTTATAGTGTTGTGAACTCCCCAACTAGATAAATAAATAACCTTTATAAAATAGCTTGCACAACTATAAAAACATAGCTTTCTCAATTTCCCAGTGTAGTAAGTGCCATAGATTAGAACAATGTAATTTTGGTATTAAAGTGCTTCACTTTGTGTTAATCCTGCTGTCTATTAACATGCTGTATTTGTTTTATCTTTGGGAGGTGTCCAAATCTGATGACGCATACATTACTATAGTACTGGTAATTGTCCAGGTATTGTCAGTTCTATTCACATATTATTACCATGCAAACTGATATGGTTTGAATATATCTTTGTCTGCTCACACCTGCTTGTACAGAGACTCCTGCCAAACGCCTGTTTTCCTAAAGCCTGTCCTTTAATTCCCTTCAGATGAAAATACATGAAAAGGGTAACTGTTGCTATGTAGAAGTGTATTGTGATTGCACACTAGCTGTTAATAAGCACAACTTTATGCAAAACCTCCTACGGCTGTTTAAATTGGTTAGAGAGTGCAGGTGAGAAACTCACTCAGTGCCTATCTACCCAGCTGTCAATTCTGGAAGAAGCTCAGTTTCAGTGATTCTATTGCTCTCAGTTCAGACATGCAGAGTGCTCCTGCTACATTGGTTTATACATCAAGACTGACCTGACCTCGAAGAAAATCAAAACAATAGATTTGGGACACCAGTAAAAAGCAATAAATAAATAGATTTATAATTTTATTTACCTCACAGTGGGGCACAAGCTATATTGGGCCAGCCCTACACGTGGTTGACAGGAACAAGTGGGGCAGATTAAATGGTTGCTCACACACAAACCATCCCAAGACATGTGACCTGGAGGGGAAAGGAAGATTTCCATGTGCTGGAACAACGTCAGTGTGATTAATGCTAATAATAAATAGACAGTGGACTAATGTCTCTCCAACGTGTTCTCCAGGAGGTATGGTTCTAGCAAAATCTGACAGCAGGAGGATGAGTAGCATACACCAGAAACAAAAAAAATGCATTCCAGGGGTGAAGTATTTCCACTAGGCTGTATGGATGGAGTTGAGAGGGGAAGCAGGTCCATTCCACTACCCCAGTGTTTTTCTTCTCCCCTTTCCATCCCTGTTTCCTTGTGTGTCACAACTTCTTAGTTTGTAAGCCTGTAGGCCAGGACCGTTTCATTTTACTGATCACATGTAAGCCCCCTGGGAGCCTTTTGGGGCTGAGGAGCAGAATAAAAATGCTTTAAATAAATAAATAATATTTTATAAGTCTCAACCTCAACAAAAGTGCCCACATTTTTTTTAAAAAATAGTAACAACGTGATGTTCTTGTCTTAGCCGAGGATTGGCATAAATGAAAAAAAACACCAAAGGCATGTACATCACTGGATTTTGAGATCAACAAGGCCACTTTGCAGATATCAAGCTGGACAGAGAGTATTTCCTAATCCGCTTGGTCCCCTGCAAGCATTTATTATGTCCGGTAAAAACAAAAACACTCACTGCATTCTCTGACATGGAGGGGCAGTGAGGGGTATGTTGGAATTTGGATGACACAGGTCGAAATCCCAGCTCAGCCAGGAAGTTCATTGGGAAGAAACATGGGAAAGTCACCTACATCAACACATTATTGTGAGTGAGGAAGAACAGGAAAGGACATTTTTTTGAAAAGTGCTATAGAATCGACTAAAAGCATTTTTTAAAAAAAGAGATGAAGTACAAGACCCTAGATCTAGTTCTTCTGTAGGTGAGAAACTGGGTAAACAGAACAAACTGAGCAAAACGTCACATTTTTCTCCTCATATAATTTATTACCTTTGCAATATTCTCACTGTATACCTCATCCAGCCAGAGAGTCACCATATGCAAAATAACCCACCTCATTAAGCATGCCATTCTTCATTCCTCTAATTTTCTTGACTTACTCACAAAACAAACCAGTTTCAGTGCAGAAAAGGGGCCTTCATCTTGCTAGGAACAATGGCTGGCCCTCCAAACTTTTCAGTGTTACAAAGTTGTCTTTTGTAGTCCAATAAGCGGCCAGTTCTTGCTGCCATGGCAAGCCTTCCTGAACATCTTCTCTTCTTTTTCCTCCCATTTCATACCCATATTCTCCCCACCTTCAGGGAGGGTATCATTTTTGTTTACGGGGAGGGCGATAGCTTGATGTTTGATGCTCCTTCAGATCAAACTCATCATGGCCTTCCCTGAAAGCCAAAACAGGAAGTGCAGCCAGTGTTTAGTGAAAGTCGACTGCACCAGCCAGAATATTCAACAATGGCGACAGTCATTTTCGCTCAGTTAATGACAAGAGAAGATATTGTCAAGGAATAATGAACTCCCCATGGATTTGAGGCACAGGGTCTCAGAGACCCAGGGAGGATCTACACTAAAGCCTCTTTTGGGCATGAGGCATTGCCAGGCTGTTCTTTTTCCAACACACAACCGTTGCTCTGGGAGCACATGGTGATGAATACAATGCAGTAAGATCCACCATGTTTCTAATACAATTGAATGCCTCACACAAATGCATAGCATTCTACAAGAAGATCGAAACGTCATGTCTGTTCAATTGTTTGTGTTTGCAGCGCACATGCATGACACAAGCCCCAGTACAGTGCTGCAATTGTGGGGGAAATGGGAGGACATGCTGCCATTTCAGATTCTTTTTTCTTTGTTGCTTTTTATTCCACTGTCACTATCCTTGGATGGTGCGCAGTAATAAAAGGTTTTACAAATAAATTGAATGGAAGTTCACAGTTGCTCTATTCCGTGCATGCACAGTCAAAAGTAGCAACAGAAAGAAAATCATGGAGGAGGATGGGTCAAGGGAAGAAGGCAAGGAGGTAATTTTGGCTGCCCTTTTAGGCCCTCGAGAGCTCCTGCCTCCTAGTGAAACCAGATATGTTGGCTCCTAGAGGAGGTAGGATACATGGGGCTGAATGCCAGGGTTCAGTTGCACCCCTTCCTTGACGGTAGCAGGACAATACTCCCTCTCTGACAGACTAGCACCGCTCCCTCCGTTGTATTCCTCATTCTCCTTAGGCTGAAATTGAGCTACTGCAACCTCTCCTCCTCCTCTGCTCATCCCTTCAGCATGCCATTTGGCAAGGGACTCCACTCCTCACCCACAATGTCCTCTTCCTTTTTTTTATCTCCTCTTGCATGGCACCACCCAGTAAAATGGCCTCTCACTTTGCTCTTTCACGAGGGCTTCCCAAATTCCTGGAACACCTCAAATTGTTGTTTGCACCCTCATTCTAGTAGCCTCTAAGAATGGCTTTGATCCAAAGTGTGGTGCCCCAGAAGGGGATTCCATGAAATCAGTGCATGGAATAAAAAGGAGGAGGAGAAAGATATGAGGGGGCTGGTCACATGTGGAGAAAAGCTGTAAAGCTACTCCTATTGGTATTATAATGTGGCTAGGTTGGAACACACATATCCTTGTAGTGCATGGAAACCATAAGCACCGGAAAAATTGTCATAAAAGTGGTTCGAGGGGAGGCAGGTGGATGTAGAGGGCCTTTTCAGAGGTGGAACCCGGTTGTCAAATGCCCTCCCCAGAGAGGGCCTGGCACATACATGGTGGTATTTTCAGTGTCAGGTAAAGATTATTCCCCCCACCCCCGCCCTAGGTTTTTTAGTCCTTCCGTTTTGTTTTTAAATGTGTTATTGCGATTGCATATACACATTTAAAAACAGCTTTTACTCTGTTTTGTTTTTTTTACGTTGATTTCATTTTAAACTTGTAAAGGTTATTTGTCTGATTGTAATGTAGTTTAAGGATTTTATTTTTGTGAGCCACCCAGAGAGCTTTGGCTATTGGCCCATATAGAAATATAATAAAGTAATAAATAAACAAAATTGTTGCCATTACCTGAAGCATCGCTGGCAATAGAGGTAATCATCACAGCCATGGCACCGCAGTGTGGCATCTTCGTTGCAGATACAGCACCAGGGTAACTCTTCCTCATCACTGTCTGACGCTTTTGCGGGCAAGACAAGGGATTGAGCAACAGCTGGAGCCTGTGCCTAATGGAGAGAGTAGAACAATGCAACAAGACCATGCACAAACCCTACTGCAAGAGTATCCCTGACTTCAAAGAACAGCTATGGGAAAGAAGCATAATCATTCATATTCTGTAAACCTGCTCCCACCCCAACTGCGCACCAATAAAACCTAAAGCCTGTTATTTGAATAAGTTTTTTGCACAACATTTATGTACATTTTGCATGAAGTTCTCATTTCAGATATTTATTCCACCAAAAAAGAACACTATTTGCTTTGCAGGTACGAAAACAAGTGGTGGTAAGAGGAAAGATGGCCATTAGAGCACATAGGAGGAGAACATGACTGGAGGCCAGAAGGTGGAGAACCAGGAAATCTGTTCTCTTACGGAGCAATCCTAAACCTGTCTACTCAGAAGTCAGTCCTATTGAGTTCATTGGAATGTACTTCCAGCTAAGTGTGTACTGCAGGAGTGCAGAACTTGTGGCCCTCCAGATATTGTTGGACTACAGTGATCTCTGATCACTGGCCATGCTGGCTACAGCTGATGGGAGTTGGAATCCAGCAACTTCTAGAGAGCTAGAGGTCCCACAACCATAGACTATAGGATTACATCATAAAGTATTTTGAATATGCTTTATAAATAAATACAATAAAATAAAGTGCTATTGTATTTTCAGATTTGATGGTTAGAACAGCATACTGGTTAACAGTGTGAGCCAGTAATTCCCTGGTTCACATCTCAACTCACTAGGTAGCCATAGCTAGTCCACTCTGTCATGCTAGGTCAGCCTGCCCACCTCTGCTTTTATAAGCTGAGAATGATTCTAGTCTACCCTACAGGCCTGTTGGAAGGATTACTGAAAATCTATGCGAAGTACTTTGCACAACTGAAATGTCAATATAAATGGTAAGTATTAATATCATACAGCAATTAGATCTAAAAATGTGCTCTTTTTTGCTAAACAGAAAAATTGAGCTGCTTGGGAATCTGCTGCAGCTACCAGAATATGATCCAGATACTGTGCAAAATTTGACAACCCAACTAATTGCAGATCATGACATACAGCCCTAGCAATACAGGGAGACACTCTTCTACAAAGTACAGGTCCAGGGTTTACAAAGCCAAAATGGTTTCACAGATTCTATTTGGGGCCTCAATTTGGTTTCCCACATTTAAGGGTACCCTCGAGAGCCTTCAAGCATCATACTTAAGGTTGATGTTTGGTGTCCCAAAGTGTGTGTCTGGGGCGGTACTCAACCTGGAGGCACGTCTGTGTTCTCTGAAGTGTAGGGCATGGACTCTCTCAATCCAATATTGGCTTAGACTATACCATGGCTTGACTACAAACTCCTTGGTATCTCAGGTCTTGTTAGACACATTTGAATCCCCCTGGATTAATGCTATAGCACAAAAAACCAATTCCCTGGGGTTATCCCCCTTTTTTCTATTATACATGGATCTGGGCTCTGCTCTACGGGCCTTCAGACAAAGGCTGCTGGATACGGACCTTCAGGGGCTGCGGGGGTTGGCCCGTGGTCCATGTTCTCCATCCGCTTTAGGCTTATCAGACCCTGCTGGCAAAGACGGAATGGCATATTTGGGCTGGTTAACGGTGCCTAAATACAGGAGAGCCTTTTCACTTGCTCGATTTAATACTCTCCCCTCCAAACTTCTGGAGGGCAGATATAACAAAATCCCAGCTGGTGCCAGATACTGTCTGTGTAACAACTCAAAGGTTGAAACGGTTGAACATGTTCTATTCGACTGTTGTTTTTATACCGCAATGAGAGAAGCCTTGATATGGCTGATTACACGTGCCTTAGCTGGTAACTCAAAAGGAACCCTGATGAGTATCCTCCTGCAGGGCTCAGACAAGTATATGACCCTGCAAGTAGCTAAGTTCCTCCATTGCGCAATTGGCTGCAGAGCCCTAATGGTTGTATAACATCTTATGGGTCCTTATGCCAACTCACCATAAACAGTATACCTTTTGGCATCTTAATCTGTCTAGTATTAAGTAGGTGGAAAGCCTCAGACTGCTGTTTACTCATATATTTATTGTAATGTATTTTACTTTTTAAGGGGTGAGCCCTATGTTCAGCTTGCCAATGTTTCCTATTTCAAGTGTTTTAATACTAGTCCTTTATTATGTATTTTTAAATTATGTACTACTGGCCAATAGGCTGTAATAAAAAATTATTTACAAAGTACAGGAAGTACAACTAAAACTATATGGGATTACACAAAATTATATGAGGTTGCCTAAAGTCAACCTCAAGTCATACAGGAAGTATGTGGAAGAACTGCTCATTATTTTCCTCATCAACACCAGTCATGTTTGATTGTTACTTATTTTTTTAAATACACACCCAAGTTCAAACATCTGTTCTCATTTGTCTCCCTTTGCTTATAGAGACATCAACCCCATGCCCATTATTTTAGTGGATGCTCACCAATTTTGCATTCAGATGGAGGGCATAATTCAGAATGAGGATACAGATTACGGTTCAGAGTTAGTTGGCCTTTGAGAAGTCATTGGTCTTTTGCCTCTCAGTTTAACAATTAGACCTAGAACACGTTTGGTTTGAAATGTTTGCATCTACGTATAGCATCTAAAGCAGAGGTGTAGAACCTCCAGCCTGCGGGCCTAATCTGGCTTGCAGAGGCTCCACATGCACCCCGTGAAGGCTTGTGCCACCTCCACAGGCCTTGCCTTTTTGGCGCTCCACGTTCTGCTCCTCCATAAACTCCATTCCTCCCAGGGGTTGGGGAGGAGGCAGGGAGAGAACTCTCCACTGTTATTTCTGATCACAGAATGGAGGGAATAGTGAGGGTTTCCTTCATGCAGCATTGCTGTGTGTGGGCTTTTCCAGTCAGGAGGATCGAAGGAGACACAGGCGGCTCACCTTTGCTGTTTCCACCTGTGGGAGGGAGACAAGGCAGACGAAGCTGGGGCAGAACCGATTGAGTCCCTTTCACTCCTCCATTGGACTTGGCTGGCTTGGCTTCACTGTATGTGGGGCTTCCCTACCTACCTAGGAAAGCCCAAGAGCAGCAAAAACTGGTCCCAGGTCCAAGCACCAGGTGGAGGATCCACCTGGCACTTCAGCCAGGAAGCAAATGATGTAAAGTGGGTGTGGCCATGCCCACACAATGTTATACAGCCTGCAGAGGGCTGGGGGGGATCATCTGGCTTCCATCCTATTATAGTTCTGCATCCCTGAACTAAAGGGATATGGATGATATCCAGGTAACACTTGGTTGTACTGAGTACATGAGTCACAGAGTGCCACAAATCTAGGGTGCAAATGGCTGATCACCTGCTTGGCTTTCTTGGCTGGTTTTTGTTGTGCAGTTACTGGCTGGGTGGGTTGATCTGGGGAAATGTTGAAGCCACTTGCTTCATCCAGAGCAGCTTCCTCAGTAAGCTGAAGGTAAAAAAAAAAGAAAAGAAAAAGCAGAATGTAAAACATATATTTTTTCCTCACACAAAAGCCCTTTTCAGAAGCTGCATTCTTTAACTCCTTTAATCTTTAGTTTAGTAAACAGACACACACACAGCTGAATTGTTAGTCAGGAAAGGAAATTTCCTTTATTCCCATTCAGTCACAAATCTTACTGGGTGACTTCCAGATGTAACCGCCTCTAACCTACCTGACAAGTAGTTGTGAAGATAAGGAGAGAAGAATGGGATACCATGAATATCACTCTGAGTTCTTTTGGCAAGATAAATATTTAACAAAATAAATAAAATAAAAATTGAAGTCCCTTCCTTCGGATTTCTTTGCTCCTCTATAAACCCTTTATTAAAAGTTCAGCTCTTTCCTACCTTGGTTTTTACATGTTCTTGTTTCTATGTTTTCCCCATTTTATTCTGTTACAACTTCCACTGAATTCAAATATTTGTTAATCATACTGATTCCTTCCCCTCTCCTTGCTTCTTTAATACTGTAAGCCTGCAGGCAAGGCTCAATGGGATTTAATTCTGGGTAGATATGCATAGGACTGTGCTGCACAATTCAAAGAGTTTATTGCAGCCTTCCCCAATCTGGTGCCCTCCAGATCTGTTGAACTACAATTTCAACCATCCCCATGCTGGCTGGGGATGGTACGAGTTGTAGTCCAATACATCTGGAGGGCATCAGGTTGGGGAAAGTTGATTTATTGATGAAGGCTGCAATCCTATATACACCCCATTTAACTCAATGGAATTTACTTCTTCAAGCAGACATGCAGAGAATTGCATTGCATGTTTTGTTTAATCAGGTGGCAGTTCTACAACACACACCCCAAGGCTTATAGACCACTCAGGAGAAACCTTTTGAAAACAGGCTCCAAGAATGGGATTACCACAAAGAGAAAAGGCTGAATGTAGCAAAACTATAGCCTGGGTAGTTAGAAAAAAGCAACAGGATTAACAATGCAGAAGTAACTGCAACTACTGCAGACCTGTTTCAAAACTCTCTGAATGGCTTCTTCCTCCTCCATTTCTTCATCACTATTGGGGAGTTTGTAGTCCTCCAAAGTAACTGTAAGAGAAAGAAGGGAAAGCAGATGGTGTGATGACAACATCCATCAAGACAGCCTCTCATCATCTAGTCCCTGTAAACATACATAAAACAGTAGCCATTTCTTGGTCACTTTCATCCCACTGTCAGACATGTCCTACCCTTTGGGCTCAAAGCCTCTGGCAGTCCACCCCTCTTCCTCTTTGTTCACTCTGGTCCTTCCATCAAAGCCATCCTGTTTCCCCAACAGCCAATCTGTTCCCCAACCATCCTTCTTGTTCAGCCCAGACTTTCTAACTCTTTTTACCTACCTCTTTATAGTAGAGCCCAGGAGGAGCGCGTTATCTCAGTGGCAGTTCAGTACAGTTTCTAAGGTCATCAGGAATAATTGCTCTCCCACTGTCAGTGCAGGCAAGGCTTACTCCTGCTGTGGTCACTAGAGTTGCTAATCTGGGCAGGTTGCTGTACATGTGCCATTAACAGCAGCTTGATCTGCAGACATTATTATTACAGTATATTTCTGTGTTGTGAAAAGGCTACATACACTGATGTCTGCATATTAAGCTCCTGTTAAGAAGCAGCCAAATTGAGGATCTGATTTAGTTAGCAACCATCATGTTCAGTATGAAAACAGAATTGGGGATGGCAGAGGGGAAACATGGGGTTAGTGTGTAGTTGGCCCAGTCACACAGACTACAATGTTTTCAAACCCCTGGGATTGCTTGAAGGATTACTATGAATATTTTAAAGAAAAGGTATGTGGGGATGAAGAAATAGGAGAGTTATGTTATGTAAGAGAAGACCAGGGAGTGGCACCAGGTTTGAGAAGGCCCTCAGCAAAATGCCCCATGGTGGGCCCATCCTATGTTAGTGGCCCCCAGGACTTCGTATGGAGGGGCCATAGAGCACATGCTTTGCACGCGAAAGATTCCAGATTCAATTCCCAGCACCTCCAGGTAGGGCTAAGAAAGAATTCTGTCTGAAATCCTGGAGCGCCACTGCCAGTCAATACTAGACTAGATGGACCAAAGGTCAACATAAGGCAGCTGTTCATGTTCCCCTCATGTGAATGAGCCCCGGTAAGCTTACCTGATGGTGAGACCAATCAGATGTGAGACTGTCATTTGAATTTCCCACAATGTCCCAGAGTGATGCTATATCAAGAGCATAGTGGGAAATTCAAGTAGCAGCTTCCAGACCCAGCCACCTGGTAGCAATCAGAGCATCAGGGGAAAAGAAATAAATGGGTCCACAGCAGATGTCAGTGCTGACCACAGGAGCTGCCCAACAGTGCCACAGGCTGACATCAGCCTGGAGAAGACACACATGTGTATTTAATTTTTCTCTAAGCTTGTTTGTGAAAAGAGGGCTTTGTTTTCACAATTTTGTTTGTGAGAGAAACTAAGAATTCTGACTACCACAAAACTAAGAGTTCCTATTATCATTAAATTCTAAGCTATCCACTCGTATTAATTATCCACAATCCCAGCACAGGAAACAGTAATTTTCTTGAGAATTATATCTTGGACACATTCTCACTAGTCAACTATTTACTTCTTCCAAGGAAACGAGGTGGGAATGCTCCTTGTTACACACCCTTCTCAGGATCTTGGCCTCTTAGTGCTGCCAACCGCTTAGCCAGTTCCAGAATTTTCTCCTGCCTGGTGTTTTCCTCCCTCAGCTCAGCAGCAGCCTCTGTCAGAAGTCTATTTTTCTCCTCCTCCAATTGTTTGGGATCCAGATCCATAATGCCAGAGATACTGTCAGTTCGATTTAAGTCATTCAAAGTCTGTGTCCTGACTTCTGGAAAACAGAATGAATTCAGACATGCGTGACCGCCCCTTGATCACTGCAATATCAAGCAGTGGCCTGCCTGTGTGAAACAAACACCACAGACAAGAATATTTATGTTCCCTAGAAGTCACAGCCACCATGTATTTATTTCAGTGGAGTCAGTCCATACATTCATTTCCTAGCCACCATGTGATGAGACGTAGAGTGATCTCAAGAAATGTCTGGCAGCCCATGAAAGGGGTTTCTGGGTTGACCTTGCTAAAATGCAACTAACGTACAAGACAGTTAAAAACATAATGAGAGATACGACTTTACGGTAGCAGTATGTGGTATTTATAGTGAACTTTCAAAGCAAACATTTTTGGCTTAGGACATTTTCAGCCTGGTGGCGGAAGCAGCAGAGCAGTTCTGTAAGTTTGCAGCAGGACCCATCTGTGGTGCCAACTGGCTAGTGCCTGTGGTCACCAAAGCGCTGTTTCCTCCCATTCAATCCCCAGAACAGTTTTGCAACTGCAAAATAATCGCTTTTCTTTTTAAACAAGGGGACGGGGGAATGAAGAATGAATGCATTAGAGCCAGTGTGGTGTAGTGGTTAGAGTATTGGACTAGGACTCAGGTGATCCAGGCTCTAGTCCCCACATGACCATGAAGCTCACTGGATGATTTGGGGCCAGTCACTGACTCTCAGCATAGCCTACTTCGCTGGGTTGTTGTAAGGATAAAATGCAGAGGAGGAGAACTATGTAATAGGGATGTGTATCGTATCGTTCCGATAACGATCCGATAATTGTGTTATCAGACATCTGATTAACAATAATGATACGATAGAAATACTTCCGATAATTATCGGATCTGAAAATTTTCAGTCCGATTATATCGGATTTTTTTTCAGATTATCGGACCGCCATATAAATAAACCTATAACTTCTGTATTTTAAAAGTTAGAAACTTGAAACTTGGTCACAGTGCTTATGGAATATGCCTAAGTATATGTATACAATTTCAGAACAATCCCTCCACCCCTGTATTTTATATGAATTTTTGAAAGATCATGCAACTTTTTGACAGCTCTGAATGCACGTGTCTTTAGCTGTCAAAAAACCCATTGTTATTTCTCTTTAAACATTACGTTTGTTTGTCTTCATTCTAGGACTCTCTGATGAAGACAGAGAATAAAAATTCTGAGACTCTCAGAGGGTCTTCTTTGACTGTCTGTGTGTCCATCCCCATCCCCATAAATGTGGAAGGGTGGTGGTGAGTTTGGAGAGGACTCAGTTTTCTGGCCAGAATGATAAAAAGTAAGGCCTCTCTTCATTGAAGGAGCTATTATAAAAAGGGGGTGCCAAAAATGTCAAGTTATTGTCTTGATCAAGAGTCTCCAATATTAGGACTCCTAAAGAGATCCCCACAAACAAAATAGCAAGGAGCCCCCATTTTCATTTCTATAATTATTATTTAACCCAGTGATGGGGTAAATGATTGTACAGTAATGGGTATATTCATATATGTTGATCCATAACAGTGGTGCACTTTGAGGCATGAGTTTTGAGGCTGTCCCGGCTTCTACCTCTACATTAAAAGGACTTTGAAAAATGGAGCCAGAATTAAAACATAACAGGAACCTTGAGGCATAATTTCTGAGCCACCGCTCTCATCAATGGCAACTTCCTCAGTCATCTGATTCAGCAGGTCATCCGACTGCTCGGCCTGTGTCCTGGTATTAGGGTGCTGGTGTGCCTACGAAGAGCAGGAGACAAACACACCCAGCCTGAGATGTCCATGTTATGTGAAGGAACTCAGAGGTTCAAAACTGAGACCCGGGACTATCCCAACCCTGACAGCTTCCAAATGTCTCAAAGACCTGAGGGGCATTTCTATTCTTTTTTGGCAATCCTCTTCAAGCTTACTTTCAGAATTATTGAGGACCTGAACACGGCTGGCTAAGGCAGGACCAAAAGCTAGACAGGAATAGGCCTCTACAAACCCTAACTCTGTTAGCACCCCTGCATGGAAGGCTCTTTGACCCAGCAGAACTTTCTGAGAATGGAAGGAGGGGAAGGTGATTTTTGCTGAGTCGCCATTCCTTCTGCAGCCTCCTGGTTCCTCCCCACCCCAAATCTGCTCCAGAGAATTAGGAGATCCTTTGAAACAGTGTGGGAGATGGCTTGGGGCTGCAGCAGAAATTAGCAAAAATCACTGCCCCCGCCTGGGGTAAAGAGACCTCCATAAGCAGAGGGACACAATTGGATACAACCCTGAGATACAAAATCAAAATATCAAGGGAACTTCCAGCAAGTTTCCATATTTAGTATCACAAATGGGTGGGGGGAAATATCAGCCTTTGCAAAGTCTTTCAATAAGGGGTGGGGAACCTGTGGACCTCCAAATGCTGTGGGACTACAGCTCCCATCATCCCTGACCATTGGCCGGGGCTGAGAAAGTTGGAGTTCAATAACATCTCAAAGGCCACATGTCCCTTACTCCGGCTTTAAACAAGCATAAACAAATAAGAGAAGGGTTCTTTGGTTACATAACCTTTTTGTCCCATTCATTTGATATTCTTCATATAACTTCTAACAGTGCTCAGTGAAGTGGTCCTTGGAATCATCACTAACTTAAGCAATCCAAATCCCTACCTCTATTCTGCAATACAAAGAGATGTTCAAAAGACTATGGACATTTTTCTCATGAAGGAAAGTGTCGATTTGAGGAAGAGACTGATCGTACTTCTAAACTCTCTTGTGTCAGGCTCCGCAAAAGATATTCAAAAAAAGATGATGATGATGATGATGAGCTTCGGCTATGGGGCGGTATACAAATGTAATAAATAAATAAATAAATGAAGAAGGTGATCTTACTGGCCTGGGAGCTGTGGAGGGAGGCGTCCTGCCCTGCAAGGCAGCCAGACGATCTTCCATCTCCTGGGCCGATGGAATGGCTCTTGCAGGGTCATCTTTCAGTGCTGCCAGCCTAGACTCTATCTCAGCCTGAGAGGGAATGGACTCTGTCCAATTAAGAACAAATTTGTTTATACTGGGGATCAAAAGACATTTGTCACTTCCCCCCTTACAATTCAGACCAGTGGTATAGTGCTCAATTTTGAAGTGCAGAAACTCATGATGACAGGGTGTGTATACACACGCACACACACCATAGCAGAGGCAACAGATAATACAATACCAAATTTATTAGGATCACCATGCCTGCAATCTTATGCATAGTTACTTGGGAGTAAGCTCCATTGAACTCAGTGGTGCTTACTGACTTCTGACTGCATAGATTCACTTCATTAAAAAATCCTGAACTTTAACAAAAGCTTTTCAGCCAGCAGAAATGCAACCTTTAGATTTTCATTTGAAATGCAAACAACCCTGCAAAGAAGAGTTACCATTTAAACTGCTGGCATGAAACAGGAGTCTCATCAAAGGAAAGGAAAGAACTATCCAGCCTCTGCTTGGCGGTTTTCCTAATTCTCTGACTTCCTTTACCACAAACAATAGTAAAACTTTAAAGCCTTGTTATAACCTCATTCACTTGCTAGAGAAAGGAGGCTTCTTCAATTATCCCTTGCCCTCTGGCAGACGGCGTCATTGCTCCTGCTCTGAAAAACTCCCGGAGCTGCACTTCCCCACATTATACCCACAGGGTGGGGGGCAAACTTCAGGCTTGTGAGATATTTTAAATTTTTACTAAGACCCTGAGATCCACCAACCAGAGCCTGGTGCAAAAGACATAGGATTAGAATGAAAGAATTCAGAGTCCAGGAATATGTTTTGAGTATCAGAACTGGATGGAATATAGTCCTTCCACACACAAGAACTAAGTTGACGAGTGTTACCCAGAGGACCTTCTCTTCTGCCGCTCCCAGACTGTGGAGCGGCCTGCCGGAAGAGAATCGACAAATTAGCAGTCTTCATGAATTTAAGAGAGCCGTGAAGACTGCTCTCTTCCAGCAGGCCTACCTAGTGGAATTTTAAGATGTTTTAATTGATGTATTCGTTTTTATTTCTTTTAATGTTTTATCTATTTTGTGGTCCTTGTGTTTTATATTTATTGTTGTTCCTCGGCTTGATCCAGAGGGAGAGGCGGGTTATAAATAAATATATTATTATTGTTGTTGTTATTATTATTATTAAAAATCCACTCCTGTTTACCCCAAACTTTCCTCATTTCAGCAGTATAATTTAAGGTGGGGCGAGGTGGGGAGGAGAGAAAGTCATGTTGCTGCTGTCAGAAACCCTTGCCAATCCTTCTCTGCACCACGCTGCTTGATGCAAACAGAAGAGCTATTTATTTTTTTCCTCTGCTCATCATACTGACTACAGACAGAAGCTACAGGAAGCTACATGTGATACTGGCATTAAACTTGTCTTCCTTCCCTTTCGCAGGGCTGTTGTGTTATTCAATACCCCAAACGTTTCTATCTAAATAAAGCATAGAAACAGACAACAACTGATTCACTGTGTGTTGTCCATACAGACAGGACAAAGAGGAGTTATTCAGAGAGCTGAAGCTCCACCTGCTGATCGCTGGAAATCCTGCCCATCTTGTTCCTGAGGTTTCATCAGATGCTGCCCTCACATCAAGCAACGTTGCCCCTGAAAGCTCAAAGGCTAGAAGCTACCTTAAAAATTAATAGGGAAGTTCCTTCCTACCAACCACAAACATAATGTATTATATATTATCATTGTCTGCCAAATATCAAATTCTTCCTTTGCACAGCAATCCCATGAGCACATCCACTAAACATAGCCCTGCCTAAGGATCTGGTAGGGCTGGTAAACTCTATCCTGAATTTGGATAGTAAAAATAGAGAGTGGTTTTTTCTCTGGCACCTTTCTTTCATACCTGGCGCCAACATTGTTATTAAGGTATATAGCTCAGTCTTGCCTTATTCTGCTTTTCCGTCCTGCATAGGAGACGAAAGCTAAGGACAACTCAACCCTTCCACTTGCATGTATGGGAACAAGGTTAGGAATCTGTTTTTTGAACTCTATTGAACATTGTGCCTGAAGCAGGCCTCCAGAGGGGCTGGGGGCAAGAAGGGACAGGGGACCCAAAGTACCGCAACACTCACTGGGCTTTATTTCCTTCTTGAGCCTCTCCAGTCTCTCTGCTATAACTCGATCCTCTTTTGATAGCCCTCGATATCTGGAGTCTGTCTGGCTCTGGGATTTCACCAAGCCCTTCTGAAGTCCCTGTGGACGGTTCTGTTTGGCCTCGAGGGCTGCTACTCGCCTGCAAAAAAAAGAGGATTCACCAGGAGTTAAAAGTATAATTCTAAAGCCATGTTCCATGTGCCTCTCTAAGGGCTGGTTCCCAAACACCCCCCCCCCTCTTGATCTCTGTAGCATCAACGGAGCCGCCATCACAAATCAAACACCTCAAGTAGAATTTCCCCATCACATAAGTCATGCTTGCTAAATCCATTCACCTTCAGCGGGAGTCATGAAGTGCTGAGCACTATACATGCATGCGTATATACTATGGAAACATACTACCAAGTGAGTTTGGGGTGTGTGTATGTGTGCACATGCGAGTATGTACAGAAGAACGGCTACTCCAGTAAGAAATAAAAATGCTACTTTAGCAACAAAGGTACTCTAGATTAGGTTGAGAAAGCAATTTGAACTTTTCACACATTGCCAGTTTGAATCCTCCACACAGGAGAACTTTACAGATGGCTAATTAATAGCTAAAGCTGTTCAACTCAGTCCAGTGCAGAACAGAGACTGGAAACTGTAGAACGAGAGAACACACACACACACACTTACTTTTTTAGCGACATATATCAAGGATATAGGATGAGGCCAGTGAGGTGGTTATTAGGACTCACTTTTTGTAGTTCTCTGGTGGAGACCATTTAGCTGTATTTGACTGAGAAGACCCACTGAAAAGCCAAAAAGAGAAATGTCATCAAGGAAAACATGAATCCCTTATTTATAATGACAGGACATGGCCTCAGCCCAGGGCCCCATCTTGCTTTCAGCCCTATATGAAGTCTTAAGTTCACTACTAGTATACACTCTTGGATGAGACTGATTATCTGGATCCATTTCAGTCCGGTTTCAGGCCTGGTTTTGGTACGGAAACAGCCTTGGTCGCCCTGTATGATGACTTTTGTCGGGAGAAAGACAGGGGGAGTGTGACTCTGTTGATTCTCCTTGATCTCTCGGCGGCTTTCGATACCATCGACCATGGTATCCTTCTGGGACGACTGGCTGAGTTGGGAGTGGGAGGCACTGCATTGCAGTGGTTCCGCTCCTACTTGGGGGGTCGGCTCCAGAAGGTGGTGCTTGGGGAACATTACTCGGCCTCGTGGATTCTCCAGTATGGGGTTCCGCAGGGGTCGGTTTTGTCCCCCATGCTGTTCAATATCTACATGAAACCGTTGAGTGCACTCATCCGGAGTTTTGGAGTGCGTTGTCATCAGTACGCTGATGACACGCAGCTCTATTTCTCCTTTTCATCTTCATCAGGTGAGGCTGTGGATGTGCTGAACCAGTGCCTGGCTGCAACAATGGACTGGATGAGGGCTAATAAACTGAAACTCAATCCAGACAAGACTGAGACGCTGTTAGTGGGTGGTTCCGCTGACAGGATGGAGGGTGTTCAACCTGTTCTGGATGGGGTTGCACTCCCCTTGAAGGAGCGGGTTCGTAGCTTGGGGGTTCTCCTAGAACCATCTCTGTCACTTGAGGCGCAGGTGGCCTCAGTGGCACGGAGTGCCTTCTACCAACTTCGGTTGGTGGCCCAGCTACGTCCCTATCTGGACAGGGATAACCTGGCTTCAGTTGTCCATGTTCTGGTAACCTCCAAGTTAGATTACTGCAATGCACTCTACGTGGGGCTGCCTTTGAAGGTGGTTCGGAAGCTGCAGCTTGTGCAAAATGCAGCGGCCAGATCGATAACTGGAACCAGTAGGTTCGAACATATAAGACCTACTCTGGCCCGCTTGCATTGGCTGCCTGTATGTTTCCGAGCCCGGTTCAAGGTGCTGGTTTTAACCTATAAAGCCTTACACGGCTTGGGACCACAATACCTGATGGAACGCCTTTCCCGACATGAACCTACCCGAACACTACGTTCAACATCTAAGGCCCTCCTCCGAGTGCCTCCTCCGAGGGAAGCTCGGAGGTCGGCAACAAGAGAGAGGGCCTCCTCTGTGGTGGCTCCCCAATTGTGGAACGATCTCCACGACGAGGCCCGCCTGGCGCCAACATTGTTATCTTTTCGGCGCCAGGTCAAGACTTTCCTCTTCTCTCAGGCATTTGGCAATATCTGAGGAGCCTGGGTTTGTTTTGTTTTTGTAGTTTTTGAAGTGAAGTGGTTTTTAAATGTACAGATTGTGTGTATGTTGTATGTTTTTGCTGTTTTAATTTTTGTATATTGTTTTTAATTGTTTTTAATCCTATGTAAACCGCCCAGAGAGCTTTGGCTATGGGGCGGTATACAAATGTAATAAATAAATAAATAAATAAAAACTGCAGATGAAATGGTAAAGGATTGTGACTGAATGCTCTCACATGCAAAAAAATAATAACCCACCCAGCCCCTGAACTAAGAAAATACGTTGTCAAGGAAACGAATTCTAGCCTAACTTTCACCTTGATACGATAGCTTTCTGTGTGCAGGGATACATAATACATACACACGCCTGCAGAAGCACCTCCATGTGCAGTGCGAAATGGTACTGCCCAGAAAAAGGTTTGCCTCATCATCTTCTGTTTTTGAAAACTAAAGCTTAATGTTGGGCTGCAAATTACATGATGGAAGCAGACGCACCATATTTCAAGAGCCTCAGGGTCCAATCCTATACACACTTACTTCAGAGTAAGTCCCACTGAAATCAATGGGACTAGAGTCAGACATGCTTAAGACTGTACTGTTAGTCTGCTCTCAAGGCAGAGAAAGGGGTGAAGTGGGAAGTCTGGAGTGGTGGTTGCCTAGACGACAGGTTGGGAGATGGGGAAGTAGTAAGATGGCAGAAAGAAGGTTTCTTTCCCATACTCCAGCCTGGGCCGTGGAGGCTGGTAATAGCACTGGACAAATAAGGTATGAGAGCCAACCTGGAGAACTGGATCTACCCCATTTCTTGGGATTACTACCACATTCACATTAAACTTTCAAAGTCCAATCCTATGCATGTCTAGAGCAAACAAAAGTCCTATAACCTCCAGCATTCCTCAACCAGTATGGCTGGCTGGGGCATGCTGGGAGTTGTAGGGCTTTTTTTCTGTCTAAACACACACAGGATTGGGCCTTAGTCTGCAAAGGACATAATCATCCAAATAGGTTTATCCAAATAACAGCTCTGGGAATTTGACTGCTATTATTTTCATGCTGCCAAAGGGAGAACTGATGCCAATATGTTCAGCCACATAATTCACCCTAGGAAGAGATGGGACATGAGTTTCACAGATTTGAGTCCAGTGTTACATCTATTGGATCATACTGATTCTGAGAAATAACATTCAATTAGAAATATTGGATTGCCACCTTAAGAGCCATTGAATGTTGGCAGCAACTTGTGCCCTCCAGATCTTTTGGCCTACAGTACCCATAATCCCTCACCATTGACTATGCTGGCCAAGGTGGATGAGATTTGTAGGCAAAACCATCTGGAGGGCCATAAGTTGCCTGGAGTAGAGGGCAGATTTTGGCTGAGTGGCAGTTGGTCCTAGCTACTGAATCTTAATGTCCGGAAAGACCTTTGCAGAATGCTGAAGTTGTTGTGGGAGTTTGCATGTCTTTTCTCCAGCCAACGTGTAGAACTGCTGAACAGGCAAATCCACCGTAGGCCACATTTTGCACCTTAATAAAAGGGAACAGTGCAAACATATCACATTGCTCAAAACCATGCTCTGGTCTTACCTTGTTAATTCTCCATGGCATTGCTTGCAAACCTTCTGCTGAGTGTTTCCACAACGGGGGACAATGGCACTGAACCCAAGGCAGCCTGAGCAAAATGCTCGGCCACAATTCTTGCATCCACACTTAGAGAGGAAGAGAATGAAGAAAGGTGAAGCAAGCCCTCTTAGCATCAGGTTGAGTAACTCTAGGAATTCTACAGGGCCCCTTCTTAAATTGAGTTCACAAAGGAAAATTTGTTACATAAACACATGCCATAAAATCCTCAAAGAAGATTTCTTGTATCATTAGACTCACTCGTATTGATGAAATTTGAACCTAAAGACATCCGTCTCAATTTCGGCCATCCCATTATGTAGCAGCCACCAAACAAGGCTTGGCAGCCAATACTGGCTCTCTGGTGAACACACTTGTATTAAATACATGTTTCCAAACATTATCACCTTTTTCACATACTACATTTGCAAGTGTACACTATGCAGAACAATTCTATACATTTGTACTCAAAAATAAGTCCACTATGTTTGATGGGATTTTTAACTCTCAGTAGTAGAGGACATGTTTTTTATGCAGAAGGTGCAAACTTCAATACCCGACACCTCCTCATAGAGCTAGGAAGATCTCCTGCCTGAAACTCTGGAGAGCCGCTGCCAGTTAGCATTGACAATACAAGCTAGAATAGCATGATTCAGTATAAGGCCGCTTCCTATGTTCCCAATGACACATAGGATTTCAGTCCTAAAGATACTGGATATATATAAAAGTGTCATGCATGAATCGGCCTTAAAATGAGGTTTCTCTCACTCTGGCCAACAGGAAAACAACATTTTATTGCCTCTGATCCCTTCACAGCACAGTAATGTGGCGTTTACATTTTCTTTGGAACAATGTGCAAAAGCATGGAATACAATAGATGTTAAGAAAGCTCTGTTATAGATAATAATTAATTTAATACAGACAAATTGATAGACAGCATCATCAATATACATAAATAGCAAAGAAAAAACATCTCAATAACATTGGCATGGTCCCTAACACATCCTTACATTCTAAAAACGAGGTCATCTTCACCTATGTAACGTGAGCAGATGATATGGAATGGGATGTCAGCATGGGATGCTTGGAAACAATGCATATTTATTTCCTTGAGGACTATGAATAATAACCAACCAGCTTCAATGTGTACATGTGCTTATCGTTCTTATCTCAAGACACACCTGAAAAGTTTTTTTGGGTTTTTTTGTAAAAATAAATAAATGAAAAGATTGTATGCTATTGGCCCACCCCTCCAGAAGTTTAGAGCAGTCCCCAAGCAATCTTCCATCAGAGTATTAGCCAAGCCCTGACCTCTTTAGCTTCTGGGGGCAAACAGATTCAAACTATCCTCTGGGCACCAAGACCTATCCTATCAAGTACATTAATGGCAGGAGGGAATTCAGTGCTGCATGTAGGTAATTTTAAACCTTACAGTTAGGGTGCAATCTATGCATGTTTAGACAGAAAAAAGTCCTGCATCTCCCAGCATTCCCCAGCCAGCACAGGATTGCACTTTAATGCCCTTACCAGGGGCAGGGATAGATGGGGGGGGGGGGGGGGTTGGACATCCATGAAGCACACAACTAACATCTCTCTTTTCCCCACCCACCCACTGCTATTCCATGCTTTCTATTTCTGGTATGTTAGAGGAAAACAAACAGTTTGCCAACCCCTGATAAAAGATAACTTTGAGCATGTGCAGTTTTGCATTTCAAACTCAAATCATACTACCATCATTAATAAATTGGGAGTTTGCTTCTGCAATTTCTTGAGGATAAGCACAATTTTGTTATAGAAAAGGATAATATTTTTAAAATAAAAATAATAAAATGAGCACGGGCTGCCCCTGCCCTGACTATAAAATGTTTTTCAAAGTAAGAAGGGATACTGCACTGAGCAAGCCCAGGTCCTAATGCTAGGCCTATTTGCCACTACTTCCATGAGCAGCTGCTTCCAGGTGGTCATTGGGGGGGGGCTGGATTGTAGGGCCTGGACTTTGACCTTGAGTTCCAGTCCTAGCTGCACCACTGACATAAGCATCATTAAAACTAATCAAATGCACCAAAAGAAAGCAACAATTCCAAACTGACTGGAGGGGTGGGTCCTGGAAGAAAATTCCAAATCCTACTCTTCAAGATCCCTTTTCTCGAGATAAAGATAAGTCAACTTTAATGCCCACATTGCTGACATTGAGATTAGTGAAGAAGAACTTGCCTGTTTCTTGAAGACAGTAAACTTTGATGCACAGCCATAACATCTGCTATCCATCGTGTCAGATGAGGTGGTACACTCAGTTCTCACAAAAAGTATAAATAGAGACGCATGATTCTATTCTGTCTGTACACAGCTATCCCAATGTTCTTCCTCTTTCAAAGAGAGGACAAACAATAAAAGATATGCACAATTACAAAATGTTGGTAATGGATGACAGAAAATATGCTTTACTATGGAAGCTGTACTCTGGCACTCATTCAGCCAAAGAAAAAGTGAATATCTGGTCCTAGCTTAGTCTTTGAATGAAAACAACAGCAATATCAGCAATCATTTTATTTGATTTAGTAACATTCAAAGGAAAGAAATAATACACCAAGCTTTTTCGGCAGCAGGGGTGTTGAGCTTCTTTTAGAAGGCTGAATTCAATTTCAGTGAACCTCTTCAAGAGCCACATTCCAGTGGTGAGTGGGGCCAAAGGCAATATGGGTCAAAGCCGAAATACCAGCATATTTTAGTTTAATTTAGCTCTTAATAGCAGTAACTAAGCCTTAGGAGAGGCATTTCAGCCATTTTAGAATGGGAAAAAAATGCAAACCGAAGGAAACCACCAAATGAGCAGTGGTTGGAGAAAAGGGGCTGGAACTGGGGAAAGTGAGGGGGCCATCTATCAAACCCCAGAGGGCCAGATTGGGACCCCACATTAGCTAGAATTGGACCTGAGATTCAACACTCCTGTTCTATAGTTTGTAGGCAGCACTCACTTTATATCCCCCAAATTCTGTGAGTAATGGATTGCCCCATTATCTCCAATCCTCCTCTTTCTCCTCCTTCATAATGAGTCACAAACACAACCATCTACAATGCAAGAGAAAGGCAGATCGGCAATACAAATTTCTTAAAGTGTGTGACTCATCACCTTCCGAGGCCACTAGTACATCACCCTCCCTCTGCAGAGTTCTAAAGAGCAGCAAAGATTTATTTTATTTTATTTTTAAAAGATAATTGCTTTTCTGCCCTTCCCCAAGGAGTATAGAGAGGACCACAACAAATCCACAGATCATTTTAGCTTTACAGTATTTTAAAATTCTGAAGCAGTTTTAGCCGGTACATTGACAATTTAACACCCAATAGCAGGGATCTAAACTTGGAATGCCCACCTCAACCAAATCCGTTACTCTATTCTTGGCAGCAGAGAACTTCACCCACCCCCACTTTTTGTTTTTAAACCGAGGGCAATAACCACCGCCTGCAACATGGCACCCACTTTTAATTTTCAAAACAACCAGCAACAACAGATTGGAAGTGGCGATTACAGGTTTCTTCTCCCGTATTCCTCCACCTCTTTCTCTGTGTGCATTCCTCTTTCCTTTCCTCCCCTCCTCCCCCTTCCTTAAGACAAAGGGGGCAAAAAAATGAAAGCGATGACAATGAGGAAGAAACACCGGATCCACCTACCTTAGGTTGAGCTGGATTGTCACCCAGTTGAGTCACGACCCAACAGTGGAAGAAGTGCAATGAATGTGCACTACACCTGAACTCGACATACACAAAAGAGCAAAGCAGCGGCACACCCCTGATTGTATGGAGACCACAGTCTGGACAGCAAAGGCACACCCTCGAGACAGCGAAATGGTGTCAGCGCGCAATCGAGGCTAGCCAGAAGAACACGTCCCACGAGCAAAACATCCGCACAAGGCAAGCTTCTGACTCTGCAAACAAGGGCAGCAACATACACTAGTCTAATCTAGCAGGCAAGAATCTTTCCTGCTCGCTTCCCATTCTTGATTATACTCACTATATCGCAGGTGTGATGAGAGATATACTTCCCTCTCTCCAATGATCTCCTTCCCTAAGAAGAACACACAAAAACTACATTTCCCAAGAGCCTAAGGAGATTTCCCCCACCTTTTCTTTGCGCGGTGTCTGCTGGGATTTCTCCAACCATTCTCTTGCTGAAGGATGCTCTCACGGAGTCAAGTTCGCGGGTGAAGCGAAGCATGTTGGGAATTGTAGTTGCAGTTAGGCTAACCTGCTGCGTATAGCGAAGGAGAATTCTAAGCAGGAAAAAACTACGTTTCCCAGCCGCCAAGTCATTGTTGGGGAGAGAAGGAGCATTGTGGGGGGAAGAAGAGATTCGGACGGGTAGTCCCCGGCCCGGAGCAAAGAGTAGCGGTTTGGTCTGGGGGGGGAAGAAGGACTACGCGCGAGAGAGATGGCGGTTGATAAAGAGCTGTTGGAGCTGGACTTGTACACGCTGCTGGGAGTCGGCGAGAAGGCGGCGGATAAAGAGGTCAGGAAAGCCCTGGGCTGAAAGAGTGGGGAGGGAGGAACTCTCGTAGCACCGCTCGACAGAAGGGAGAAGCGGCTGGGGGAACCGCACTACTGCTGGGAACGCGGGTCGACCTTTAGGTTGTTGAAGCTTCTTGAAGGCATCGTTGTCTCGCAGGCCATGAATACTCAAAAATGAAGTAGTGGTAGTAGTTGTTGTCATTATAATAATATAGGGGCCCATCAGTAGATGTGCCGCCTGACAGGTCCCTCAAATGACTACGTTCAGATGCTCAGTGTCTTTGGATTGTAACCCTAAGCACACTTACTAGGGCAGCCTTCCCTAACCCGATGTGTTGGACTTCAACTCCCATAATCCCCAGACAACAATTCTGTCCTGATCCTCCAGTATTCTGTCACACTCTTGGATGTGAGCAAGAAACCAGGATGAAGGTGTGCGGAGAAGAATGGACTTGAATTTGAATATTATGCCTGGAGTCCTTGGGGGCAAAAATAAATACATGGTTGCCACATACTCTTATGGGATACAAAGCACTACACTTGTGGGCACTGTTGTGGTGATGGCAAAACCAACCCAGACTTCATTAGCAAATGACACATGGGAACCGACTTTCCCAACTTGGTGGCCTCTAGAGGCTTTGGACTTCAACTCCCATCAGCCATAGCTAGCATAGCCAATAGTTAGCAATCCTGGGAGTTGTAGCCCCAAAGATCTGGAGAGCACCAAGTTGGGAAATGTGAGATAAGGGCCGTGCTGGATTAGAGCAAGGGCTTATCTAATACAGCATGCTGGTCCCACAGTGGCCAACCAGATGCCTACAGAAGCCAACAAACAGGGAATGTTTACATGAGCACCCTTTTACTTTTGCTCCCCAGACACTGAAGCTGAGAGCTACCTCCTCTGATACTGGAAGTAATATATAGCCAGCATGATGAATAGCCATTGATTATGACATTCTCATGCCATTTCTTGATCAAAATTCCATTCACCCCTATCAGCCCCCACCACAAAACATACAGGCAACCTAGGGTCCCAGTTTGTCTCACCTAATAGGAACTCCTTAACCCATGGGGCTCCCACCAAATGTGGCTTAGACCTCAGCCTGTCTCCCCATCATCGGCCTTCACTCATCTGAATATGTCTGGGTTCCTTCACTGAACAATGATTCCCCTCTTCCTGCCACCCCTACCTGAGGGCTGTCTATGCCTGCAGGAGCCTCCAATCTAATAGGATGGGGATTTGAGAAAGGAGATCCTGTCCTCCCCATTCATCCTGCAAAGCCAGGCTTACCCAAAGGCAGCTAGGCAGCGCCACTGGATCGCCCTGTCCCATGCCAGGTAACAGAATGGCGGAGATTGGCACAAAGGCTTTGGGAGTGCAGCTAGTTCCCCCACTCCCCTACCCTTCAGTCCTTCTTCTCTACCTCTGCGCATTTCTCCTTCCTTGCTCACACATGAGAATAGGATGGTGCAGACAGCGGGGCTCATGGAGCATGCACAAGAAAGCCTAGGTATGTCAAACACATGGGCTCAATTCGGACGACACAATAAACAACTGGTGTGGGGGAAACAATCGTCAGTTGTTTTGACTATCATGTCATCCGAATGCTGCCATAGTCAACTCAGTGCTGATCCTAATCCACACCACAGTTGATTATTTATTACCATGTTGTGTGGGGAGCACGCCCTAGATGAACAACTGTAAAGTTGATTATTACCCCACCATTGACTATCGTGTCGTCCGAATTGAGCCATGGACTGGCAGGCAGAAGGGGCACAGTTGCCAGAGCAGCACTGTGGACCACATGAAATTTGGCTCCAGCCCAAAGGGACCCCATCCCAGCTTTAGATGTTTTGTTTGAGCTGGTCTAGCCTAGGGATGAAGAGAGCTATGAATGAGAAAGTCCCTTGTTTTTATCACACCTTTCCCCATTAACTTGCTGTATCTCTTTAGGTAAGCCACTTTCTCACAGCTTCACCTATCTATTGTAAATGAATAATAATAATGACCTATTTTGCATGGACTGTTCTGTGGCAAGCTTATTAAGTAAGTCCACAAAAGTTACTACCCTAACCTTTTTTTTACTAGCTAGATTGTGCACACATACCTATTTTTGTCATTAAAAAAATGAACCAATTTTGTAAGGCTTTTGTACCTGGTTGCTTGGAGTCGATTTTTACTCGCTCTAGGCAACCACTCAAGTAGCTTTTTTGAAAGTATATTATAATGATTTCTAAGATAATGAATATAGAGTTGGTGCCCCGCCTCCAATTGCTTTAGATTTTAACTCCCATCTGCCCCAGTCAGCATGTGGATCATCTAGTGGATGTTTGTAGTCCACTAGATGGTGCTCAAGATCCAGAAGCTTTTATGCAATATATTTTAGAGTTGTTATCTTGCCATCTCAGAATAAGATCCTGCTTTATTTATTTATTTATTTATTTTATAAACAGTAGTTTTTCCTAATCAAGAGTATTAATATTCATACAATGAATTGAAGATATATATAGATTTATTTATTTATTTATTACATTTGTATACCGCCCCACAGCCGAAGCTGTCTGGGCGGTTTACATAGGATTAAAAACAATTAAAAACAATATACAAAAATTAAAACAGCAAAAACATACAACATACACACAATCTGTACATTTAAAACCACTTCAACACTTCAAAAAGCTACAAAAACAAAACAAACCCAGGCTCCTCAGATATTGCCAAATGCCTGAGAGAAGAGGAAAGTCTTGACCTGGCGCCGAAAAGATAACAATGTTGGCGCCAGGCGGGCCTCGTCGGGGAGATCGTTCCACAATTGGGGAGCCACCACAGAGAAGGCCCTCTCTCTTGTTGCCGACCTCCGAGCTTCCCTCGGAGGAGGCACTCGGAGGAGGGCCTTAGATGTTGAACGTAGTGTTCGGGTAGGTTCATGTCGGGAAAGGCGTTCCATCAGGTATTGTGGTCCCAAGCCGTGTAAGTCTTTATAGGTTAAAACCAGCACCTTGAACCGGGCTTGGAAACATACAGGCAGCCAATGCAAGCGGGCCAGAGTAGGTCTTATATGTTCGAACCTACTGGTTCCAGTTATCGATCTGGCCGCTGCATTTTGCACAAGCTGCAGCTTCCGAACCACCTTCAAAGGCAGCCCCACGTAGAGTGCATTGCAGTAATCTAACTTGGAGGTTACCAGAGCATGGACACCTGAAGCCAGGTTATCCCTGTCCAGATAGGGATGTAGCTGGGCCACCAACCGAAGTTGGTAGAAGGCACTCCGTGCCACTGAGGCCACCTGCGCCTCAAGTGACAGAGATGGTTCTAGGAGAACCCCCAAGATATAGATATTTCTCTGTAATCACAGAATTATAAAGCTGGAATTGATGTGAAAAAGCAATCTCATCCAGCAGCCTGAACAGAGAGAAGATTCTACACCTCAACACAGGAGTCGGTAACCTCAGGCCTGGAGGCCAAACCTAGCCTTCTAGGATTCCCCAAATGGCCACCCCACCTTCCCCTAGACCCACCGAGCGATTGTTTGGTAGTTTCTTGCTTTCTGTGCTGTTTTTCCCCATTCTAAAATGCCTGTCTTAGTTATTAGCAGTAAGGGCTCTTTAAAGTAAAATATTCTGGTATTTTTTTTGTATTTAGCCCCACCCCCTTTGCCTTTGGCCCTGCCCACTGCTGGAATGCAACACTCCACCCCCCCCACCCCGAGCTTCTCCAAAATGGAATTTGGCCCTTGGGGTGAAACCATTTCCCAGAAACCCTGAATTGGCTGCATCTCCCCAGTACATGTTCACTGCATGTTTAGGGGCATGGTGTGCCTTCCATGCTTCTCATGTTTACTGGGTGAAACACCAGTGCAGTGTAGTGCGAAATGTGAAGTGATCTGCAAGGTTGAAGTCATATACTTGCCTGTATTTAGAAGTGAAAACCTTCTACCTAGCTGCATACTGAGAGATGCATTTGTTCTGTTACTGTGTGAAATGTACTGTTGAAGAGAAGTTGGATATTGGTAGAACTTCAGTGCTTTATTATTGTCATCTGTGTGGCGATGGTGTCTTTGAGCAGATACTCTTTGATGACAGAATAAAACTTACTAATGTGTACTGATTTTTAAATACATTTCTATTTACTATCAGTTGGTTGATGTTTTCAGTTGTAGATTACTTGGAATGTTTTCTCCATCTGCTGATTACATTGTTCATTGCACTTTTTTTATTGCTCTATCTCTTACAGATTAAGAAAGCCTACAGACAGAAGGCCCTGACCTGCCATCCAGATAAAAATCCAGACAATCCCAAAGCAGGTGTGGACACTCTTTGTGGAAATTGTCACCAGAAGTGACTAGGTTTCTCCAGAATTGCATCTATTGGTGATGGGGGGAGGGGTTGAATTGCAATTTCTGTGTATTTCTACATAAGCAGTTATGATGTAAAGAAAATGCAAATATTATGAAGGACTTTTTCAAAAGTTGAAGTGGCATTTATAGGCCCATCTTTCAAATTAAGCCCCTTAATTTGCTAAATTAGTTTCATTTGGAATAATCAAGTCGTATTACACTTACTCTATACCAGTTAAATTGGTTTGGATTCATTTAGAATGCTGGTCTTGATCTTTAAACCCTTAAATAACTTAAGACCAGGTCAACTGAAATACCCCCACCCCCTGCACCCATATGAACTGTCCAGACCCTGAGACTTTGCTCTTTAGCCTTCTGTTAAGAACTATCAGTTTGGCAGGCATGAAAGACAGAGCCTTTTCAGTGGTGGCCCCACATCTTTGGAACTCCCTTTCCCAGGAAGTACATATGCTCCCTCCCATGATGACTTTTAAGCAGAGTTTAAATAATACTTTTTTTGCTTAGCTTTTTATTGATCAATTTATGCTGACTTTGTTTTTAATTGCTTGTTTTTAAAGTTTTAATTGTTTGACATATTCTGTTATTTTAGTTGTTGTAAGCTACCTTGAGAAGGTTTTACCCTCATGGTGAGGTATATTAATTAAAGTAATATGATCCAGGAATCATTTATATTCTGGAGGGTGCTGAAATTGATTTTTTTAAAGCCCTTTGATACTTTCTTGAGATAAGCAAATGTAATTTTCTCAAGAATACAAATGTAAATGGAATTCACTTGGAAGTTCACAGTAATTTTTAAAGGAGTTGAAATAGTATCGAAGGGAGTGTGGCCAACCCACCATGGCATTACTGTCCTGAATGATCTGCAAACTAAGAAATGAGTTATGCAAGGATTAGCAGTTTATTTACAGTAAAGACCAAACTGTATTTTAAATGGGGGAAGTGTAAGTTCTAAAGTAGATCTTTGTGGTGGTGGGTTAGCTTTCAAATGTTATAGGAAGCTTTGACCCATTCTACGAAATATTTTACCCAGGCAAGTTTCCAGTTTCAGTTACATTTCCAGGAATTCTATGAATTTCCCTACACCATTGTTCAAATGTTGTCATTTTCTATTTCCTAGCTGAGCTCTTCCATCAGTTGTCTCAAGCACTGGCAGTTCTAACAGATGCAGCAGCAAGGGTGAGTTGTCTAATCCTGTGTCATAACTGCAAGCATTTTCTGCTTCTCCCATTGCACATGAGTGACTGGGGAAAATAGTGACTCAGGCACTATTTTCAGTTATTATTCTATGGGCCAGTAATGATCCACACTTTGCTTCAGGCTACACCAGTGCAAGGTAGGTACCTGTTTGTGTGTAGAATTTCACTCATTCCCTCAACAAAAGACTCATTCTAAACTGTGAGGGACTGAGGCTGGGTCATACTTGCATGGAGGGAGAACTCTTCTACTAATAGTACCTCACACAACAGGCTTTTAAGAAATCATGGGTAGTATTCAGTGTTGGCCTTCCATTAGTGGTAATGACATCTGGACTGGATGTTACAAGAGCATGGGTAATGGTAGCAAGGCTATGTCTGCCCAGAAATAAACTAATATGCTAGCCTAAGCCAGTGAAAGGCTCATTGTGCCCATATGCTACTGGAGCTTCCAAAGTGAAGGGTAGATTTAATAGCACTTGCAAATAGCATGTGCTTCTTACGGGGAAATGCAACCCACTCCTGAGTCAGCAGAGCACCACCACCCAAGTCTATTGAGCTGCAGTTAACAGCATCATATCACTTTCTTAACTGCCTCATTTTGGGAGTATGCTTTCACATTTTGGTGTTATGGGTTAGATTTTATAGATCTTTCAAGAATGGATTTACTTTTGAAAGAAGTAGAGAAAATAGCTATGACTGAAACATTGTTTCTGTTCAGACAACATGCTAAACCATGATGGTTATGTGTTTTGAGCTAAACATGATGGCTTAGTGTGTTGTGTGAACCATGACTTAGTGTGTTGTGTGAACCATTCCTATCCATGGTGGCTACATAACCACAGTTTAAACATGCTCACTAACCACTTGCTGCAAAAGGGTTAGTGGCCTAACCATGAATTTGTATATTGTCTGAATAAGCCCATTGTGGAGCGAATGTCATCAAAAGGCATACTTATTAATTCTTAGTTCTAGAAATTGTTTTTTTTTAAACTAACAGTAATCAGGAAGTGGGCCTTTCATCATAGCAGAAGATGAACAAGTCAATACCATCCAATGCTGAAAAGATGTCCGGTCAAGCTAAATTCCACATGTCTTGTGCCCATTGATTTTAACTGAAATTTTCACTCTTCTTTAGATGACATTTTTGAAACCAAAATATGTTTAGCTTTTTTATTTTAAGGGTGGGTTTTTCACTTGATAACTCAAAAGAGATCTGAAGGAAAATGTTCACTTATTTGTATCCAGTCTCTGTCCTCCCAAGTTAGGTTACACGGTCCATAGAAGATATCATAATGGTTGGTGGGTGAAACCCTGGACATATCTCTTCTAATCGTAAGAGAAGAATGTCATACAGAACTATGGATCTTGTACATAGCAAATGCTATAGTTCAGAGCCTCGCTAAATCAGGTACAGGTTTCTACAGAGGGCAGTGTAATAAACATGGGAAAGTTTAAGCTATTTTATTCTTGCCCTGGAGCTCTACGTGATACTTTGTGAGCCCCTCATCTCTAACCAACCCCTTTCTAAATTAGTGGTAGCATGGGGTGGAGAAGACCTTATGATCAAATATTGGGTTCTAAGATGAGCTGGGTTCAACAATTTCCCTGTTAATAACCAATACTTTGTATGACAAATTATAGGTTGGAACTTCAAATTGGAGAACTATATGTGCAACTGCTGCTGAAGAGACAAACTGCATTTTCAGTGGCTTGCCTCTTCAGCAGTGGGAACTGCTGTGGCCCAAAAAAAAAGCAAGCTGGGTTCTTGAATTTCTCCGTAACAGGTGCATGTACATTCTTTGGATCCCAGTTACTCTAAGCAGTAGTCTAAGTAGAACTAGATCTTTGCTGTCAACAGGTATGGTGACATAATTATTCAGCATCACTCAGGCCATGGCCTACCTCTAATGATAGCATTTATCTGGGCCAGAGATCTAAAACTGACTTTATTGGTGAGTTAGACGTACTTGGAAATAATGATCAACCATTTTGTTGTTTTTATGTTCAGTATATAAAGTATTTTTACAATTCTTCCTTCATTTAACATCTCCTGGACCACATCTCCCTCCTCCTGTTTTTGGTATTTATCAGTGATAGATACTGCGATGTTTAGGACTATCAAAAATATACAAATCTCCATTGCTTAATGTAAGTATTATTAGATATATGATTGCTACATTTTCTTTCAGTGTATTATTTCTTCTTGTTCTGTTATTATTTCTACAGGCGGCATATGATAAAGTAAGGAAAGCCAAAAAACAGGTAGCAGAAAGAACTCAGAAACTTGATGAAAGGAGGAAAAAAGTCAAGCTTGGTATGTAAATCTAAAATATCTCTTTCATGTAGGGACATTGGACATTGTTTATTTGGACTTCCAAAACGATTTTGATAAAGCCCCCCACCAAAGATGCCTGAACAAACTTAGCAGTCATGGAATAAGAGGAGAGGTCCTCTTATGGATCAGTAACAGAGAGTAGGAATAAATGGTAAATTCCCCCAATGGAAGGAAGTAAATAGTGGGGTCCCACAGGGATCAGTATTGGGATAATTTCTTTCAACTTGTTCATAAATGAACTGGAATTAGGAGTGAGCAGTGGAGTGGCCATATTTGTCAATGACGCCAAATTATTTAAGGTTGTTAAAACACAACGGGATTGTGAAGAACTCCAAAGGGATCTCTCCAAGCTGGGAGAGTGGGCATCCAAATGGCAGATGCGGTTCAATGTAAGCAAGTATAAGGTGATGCATGTTTGGGGGGGGGGGGAACCCAACTTCAAGTATAAGCTGATGGGATATGAGCTGGTGGTGACTGAGCAAGAAAGAGATCTTGGGGTTGTGGTGGACAGCTTGATGAAAATGCTGTAAAGAAGGCAAACTCCATGTTAGGCATTATAAGAAAAGGAATTGAGAATAAAACGGCCAGTAACATTTTCCCTTTATACAAATCTATGGTGCAACCACACTTAGAATACTGTGTGCTGTTTTGGTCACCACACCTAAAAAAATATAGAGCTGAATAAAGTGCAGAAAAGGGCAACTAAAATGATTAAGGGGCTGGTGTATCTCCCCTATGAAGGAAAGTTACAACAGCTGGGATTGTTTAGCTTGGAAAAAAGGAGGCTAAGGGGAGTCCTGGTAGAGGTGTACAAAATTATGAATGGTATGGAGAATGTGGTTAGGGAGACATTTTTCTCCCTCTCTCAAAATACTAGAACCCAGGGTCAACCCATGAAGCTGATTGGTGGGGGATTCAGGACAAATAAAAGGAAGTACTTCACACAGCGCATAGTTAAATTATGGACTTCACTACCACAAGATGTAGTGATAGCCACCAATTTGGATGGCTTTAAAAGAGGGTTGGATAAATTCCTGGAGGAGAAGGCTACCAGCAGCTACTCGCTGTGATGGTTATGTGCTACCTCCAGTATCTGAGGCAGTAAGCCTGTGTGCACCAGTTGCTGGGGAACATGGGTGGGAGGGTGCTGTTGCACCCATGTCCTGCTTTGTTGGTCCCTGGTCGACAGCTGGTTGGCCACTGTGTGAACAATGTGCTGGACTAGATGGACCCTTAGGCTGATCCAGCATGGCACTTCTTATATTCTTATCTTACATAGGCATGCAGTAGGTGCCATGAAATAGGCATGCAATGAGCAGAGTTTTATCCTGTTCCAAAACTTTTGGATTTTGCTGACTTTGTTACAGATCTTGAAGCCCGGGAAAAAGAAGCCCAGTCCCAAGTTAGCAAGGAGGAAGAGATCCAGATAACTAGGACATTAGAGCAAGAGGTAAGGATAGCATGTCAAACAAAATGTTAATTTGTGGATGTGGGCATTCACACAGCACAGCCATGTTGAAGAGGAGAGAGCTAACAAATAGAAAGACAAATAAATGATGCTGGTGTCCTGTAGGAAGAGGGGGTGTCTGAATTTAGGGCTTCAGGGTGTATGAAAAGACAGCATAAAGGGGTTTATGTATGTATTTAAAGGTCATAACTCAGTAGTAGATCATGTGCATTCATGCAGAAGGTCCCAGGTTTCAATCCTTGGCACCTCCAGGTTAGGACTCCTGTCTAAAAACCCGGAGAGCCTCTCCCAGACAGTATAGATAATACTAAGCTTGGTGAACACTTATCAGATGACTTCCTGTGTTCTTATTTCACCCTTAAAAAAAAAAGCTTTTTAGTTTGGTTTTTGCTGATAGGCAAAATGTAGAGCTAGACAGGCCATAGGCCTATTTCGTACATTTTTTTTCTTACCTAAAAGGTTAAGGGAGAGATTTTTTATAACAACCACTTTTCTTGGCAATTTTTGCCTTCTGCATTTCTTCCCAGATCCTAAGGTTACGTGAAGAGGGATCCCGCCAGCTGGAGGAGCAACAAAGACTCATTCAGGAACAAATCCGACTTGAGAAAGATCAGCAAGTACGAGGTAAGGCTAGGCGAGGTCAGAGTCTGTGACTGCTTTCTGTCTGGGCACTCTTCAGAATACATCTTTGGGTGTTCAGAGCCAGTATGCTTTTGTTGTTAATTAGTATGCTTCATAGAAATATTACCCCTTTTTCCATTGTCTCTGTAAAGCTTTAGTGACAGCATACTTTCTCTTATTTGTCAAATAAATGGTTAAAAAGCAGTCAAGTTGGGAGATTTGCAGCATAATCCTATTCATGTCCATTCAGAAATAAGTCCTCTTGATTTCAATGGGACTTACTCCTAGGTAAGTGTTCATAGTTCTAGGTTTGCAGCTCTTCTTCTCTTCTGGGCTGTGCCATTTATTCCCTATTTGTCCTCAGGCAGTTGATGTATTCTTCCTAAAGGAGGGATCAAGTGGTGTTGCAGCGCTAGTGCTAATGACGTTGCGCTAGCATAAACCAAAGCCAGCACAATGTCATTAGTGCTTGCTAGTGCAAAGTGCAAAAACAGTGATTTATTTCTGAAATTTGGTGCTGGCACAACATCATTATAGCATCAGCGCTGCAACACCATTGGATCGTACCATTAATTTTTGTTTCCCTTAATTTTTGTTAATTTTTTTATTGAGGCTTAACTTAATGAATGTTCATCAAGAACTTGGCAATATTGTTTGTACGTTTTTCAGTACTGGTTGGCATGTGGGATTAGTTTACTTGTCTTCAGTAGTCTTTCCATTTCTTCCCCCACCCCATTCATTCTTACTTCAGTAACACTTTACATCTGGAAAAAATGATAATAAATTTAAGACATCCTTTTGACTTTTATGGTCATCAGGATAATTGCCAACCTGGACCTTGGCCTGGTTTGCATGTATTGACAACCCAGTGTACGTGTTGAGTACAGGTTGTCGTTGAATTGTGGGTTGTTGATACATGCAAACCCTGCACTGTGGTTTAACTCTGGGTTCTTAACTATGAACATCCCAGGAAGAGAGCCCATGGTTTGTTGTTGGGTTGTGAAGTCTGGGTTGTTCAGGTTAAACCCCCATAGTTAAGCTATAGTGCAGGGTTTACACATAACGACAGCCCACAATTCAGTGACAACCCATACTCAGCCTGTAGTCTGGGTTATTGTTATGTGTAAACCAGGTCCTTGTCTACACTGCATACTTGCTGGGGAAGGCTAGAAATTGTAGACTTTTTTCTGTCTAAACATGTATAGGATTGTGCCCTATACATTTTTATTTAGTAAAGGAAGGACATAGTGATTTATCCCCGAAGTAGTTGTCATTGTAGTTTTCATTTTCTTTTTCTTTTCTTCTTCGAGGCAAACAAGATGGGTATGGAGAGGAGGGAAAAGGAACACCCAAGCTCAAAGTAAGACATTCCCAAAAATCTGAGCTATGAAGAGAGATGAGCAACTAACTTATCATTCCATCAGTAGAAGCCACATGGATCGCCTCCAGCCTCCCAGAAAGCTGGACTGTCTCTGGCATCCTCGCTGCTTATTGGAATTGTCACTTACTTCACCTTAATGTGTTCCTTGCACTTTAATCTAGAATCTAGGCACTAGGATGAAGGTAATTAGAAGTTTAGTCTCTGTGACTTGGGATATTGACAGGTTGCCAGATGCTGCTTGATGTATGTAGTAATTTTCAGATGTTCTAAAATGTGAAGTCTTCCCAATGCCTAGGGCTGCTTATGTCTGTTCATGTGCAGTGTAGACATTCCTTCTAGTATGTCTACAAATGTTGACATTTGAATCTGTCGCTTTTATAGTATCATAGATGTAAAACTAAATGGTATATTCTGCTATATATTGCACCTGGTGCACTGAACTAATTTGTAACTTTTCCCCATCAGCTACGATGGAAATGCAAGAAAGAAGATGAGGCTAAAGGAGGCTACTCAAAAGAAGTTCTCCTGCAAATTCTACAAAAGGTCTTGTTCCAACATGCTCCTTCATACCTTAGTTGTTTTTGCTTAACATTGATCACATCCACATGGAACAGTAAGCCAGGATGCTGGCAAATCCTGGTTTATTGTAGTGCACACAACCTATCTGCTATTGCTTGGTTTTGTCCTGATAGTATATTGCCCAAACCTGCATTCGTGGCTTGTTCCCTTTATAAGTCAAGATTGTAAACCAGTGTTTGTTATTGGCTTATAAATCCTGGCTATTTTGGATTCAGACAGCATACTGAACAAAACAATTCCCGGTTTGTTTAACCAGTCGTGCTAGTTGGAGGACCAAGCAGGAGCAAACAGGGTGTGTGCACTAGCATACAGCTCATTCACACATTAAGCCATTCCATACGAATACGGCCATTTTGTAAGAATAAGCAAAGAAGGGCAGTGTAAATTTACTCATAAACAAATGAATGATCTTACTGTGGTCATTCTAACTTCTTTCATCCCCTTTTGTTGGTAAAAGGAGAACAGCTGATATATACCTATGGTATGATTCCTAAGTTGCTTTTGATGGAGTGATTTAACTTGTGATCTCTTCCTTTGCTGAGTAAGTACTAATAGTCACAATCACTAGGCTTATTTTGATTAGCTAGGCCCTAGCTGCTAGGGCTTGCTTCAGCTATAGAGAGCAATTTCCAGTAATTTTTTACTGGAAAATAGTTCAGAGCTGGGTTGAATGCTAACTTTACTCATTACATCACTAGATATTACTGTTCTAAGTGGTTTTGCTGGAAATGTATGATACATGAGTGTGAACATTTTTATACCGTGTTGTGTTTCAACCTTATTACAACCTCTGCTGAATCATTGATTGCTGTAGTAACATCTCTAAAAATTCTGTAACTAGCATTCTTAAATAATTCTGTGTGAAAAGATCTCAACATAAAATTATCATCAGTTGTCCCTTATCCTGCTACAGTATTTTTGCCATATGTATTTATGGAGATTTCAGCAAGAGCTTTTGTATTTTCACATTTTAGAACATGTTACGTCTTGCCTACATCTGTATCTGATTTTACTTTTCTTCTTGATTCTGACAGTATGGTGAGGTTCTGAATTTGCTGATTTCGAGCAAGAAGACCGGAAGTGCGGTTGTGGAATTTGCCACAGTGAAAGCTGCTGTAAGTATTTTTGACTTGGGAATTTCTTAATGCATTGTAGTGGCTGTAGTACTGAAGAGCTATCCACCAATATTTATTTAAGAGAATTGCATTATAATGTCGACAGTGATCCGGTGGGATGTATTTTGTTTTTTTAGGACAACAGATTTTTATGGGGAAAAGATAACCTTTTAGGGAAAAGCACCTATTGAATGCTCTACAGTACTGCCATCGAGAGCAGATCCTGTTTAGCAATCGAGCTGCTTCTTCCCTGAGCAAATTCAGCATGTAAAGCTGGAAGTTGCTGAAGCTTTAGCTGTTGCGTCACAAGTCGAAGCCCCTCTGCAATACTACTGTGGGCTCTTCCTTAGCGCTGGCATGAAAAGTGGAGCCAGTTCCCACTTCTGCTGCACTGCAAAGCATATAGGCTTGGTGTCTGAGTAACTTCACCAGAGTAAAGTAAAAATACTGTAGCGTAAGAATCCAAACGTAAGCTCTTCTTTAGATAAAGGGCATTAATGGGAATATAGTTTCTTACTTCCTGCTACATCCATTCTTATCAGGACAATGAGAAACCAAATGATTATGGTAAATACATCTCCCATCTGATAATGACATGTAAAGGCCACTGCAGGGAGAATTGCCTGTACATTCTAAAATGCTACCCTTGGATTAACCTGGGTTTTCTTATGCTAACTGGATACTTTATTCCATACTGTTGGGAGCTTTAGATGTGGAGAAAAAATTACTGAAGCTGCAAAAGAATTTTCCTTTTTAGATCTTTTTAAGAAAGTCACCTTTCCTTATATTAGTATGTGGCATGGCTTGCTTGTTTGAGAAATCTGGATTTGCTTTATTGGCAAATCCGGTAAATGTCTTTGTCCCGCAAGCCCTTCCCTATAACATGATGCACCCTTGTCCCTCCTCTCAGTTTGTGGTACACACACACATGCACACACACAGATTAATCAAAATTAACTGAACATCATTTGGGAGGGAGTCCGATGCAAGTTTACACTAAAGGGTTTTCAGGTTTCCCATCTAGCATGCCAGTTTAATTCCTTGGCTTGTGGCTATTCTGAAGTTTGATTAGGGCAGTATGGGTCAATGAAAGGGATTACAATGGCGGCTGCTTTTATTTGTTAGGAGATGGCAGTGAAGAATGAAGTTGGCTTGATAAACAATCCGCTGAAAATCAGCTGGTTAGAGGGCCAACCACAAGGCAGCACCAGATATGCTGATGGCACTATCCAGCCACGAATATCCCAGGTAAGGGCAATGCCATCTGTTGTTCTTTGTTGTTGTTATTTTTTTATTATTATCCATTTGGACTGCATAGACCCAGCATGGGCTCTAGCAAAACATTCCTATTCTTTTTCTTCATATCTCTGTCCTGGAAGGCATTCACTAAGCCATTTATAAATTTGCCTTATATGAATTTGTTCTAATTAAAGCAAATATAAATCTGCCTTGTTGTTGGAGTTAGTATAGACATGCTGTGCTAGGAAGTTATCTGGGCTTTTGTTAGTTCATATGTGAGTGGAGTCAACCCTTTGCAATGTTTATATTAGGGTTGGGCCACCTGAGGAAATACACATGCAGTTTAATAAATGTGAGCCTTGGGAAGAGATGTACATGGAGATTTCTTCAGAAAAGGAAGATGGGGAAAGATAGTTTTTCCACAAAAGGAAAGGTTTCATTGTACTGATGAGAACTCGTGACTTTAGAGCAGTGTGAGAGCAGAACCTCTTTCAGTCCGAGGGCCAAATTCCATTTTGGTGAAGTTCACGGGGGCTGCATTCCAATGGTGGAAGGAGGCAAAAGAGTGGCCAAAATATCAGCATATTGTAGCTTAAAAGCTTTTACTGCCAGTAACGAAGCCTTAGGAGAGACATTTTGACATTTAAGAATGAGGGAGGCGGGAAGTTGCACAAAAGCTGGGCAACCACCAAATGATTGGTGGTCGGGGGAAAGGAACATGGCCCACTAGCGAATCGGAGGATTGGATGGGGACCCTGGGCCTGAGATTCTGCACCCTTGCTTTAGAATATAGATTATGCTCTTCTGTTTGCTGGGAAGTCTCAACATTTTTAGGGAAGCGATAAATTTGATGCGCTCTTTGCAGATCGGCTATATAAAATAAATTTCTGGGATATTCTCTTTGAAACCTGATTCTTCTTAAAAAATAGATCTTAGCTATATCTTCGTCTGATTCCCAAATGGGCTAATGAGACTGAGGATGCCTTTGTAATGACCATTTATAAAGATAAGCTGTTCTACTGTTTCTAGTAGGAGAGCTCTCTCTGTTCTGTTGATAGTAGAGAAATGGGTTTTTGTAGAGTGCAGAATGTGTCCTCAAATTCTGAGCTTCCAGAGTTTCATTTATTTTGTATTTATAACCTGCTCTATATGTTAGAGCAGTTAACTTTTAGTTATGAGCAAAATCAAAGAGAATTAAAAATTTAAAAAAGCCCATTAAAGATCTCACAAACCAAACAGTCTAGATAAATGGAACCTGATGGACATGGGGCAAGCGGAGAACTGGTAAACACAATTTTAAAATGTTGATCTTAACTATAACTGAAGAACAACAGTTATTGTGCCTGTGTCGGGTAGGGAAGGTGTCCCCACCCCCAGCTGTCCACATTATTTCCATGGCCTTTGCTATTCAGTTATTAGAAACAAAAACCAAGAGAACTCTTGGCCACAGTCTGGCCTCTTTTTCTCTGTGCATGTGGCCTGGATACCTTTTCTAACAGTGTGTAGGTGAGAAAGTAGCAGTTGTGTACTTAATGAGCAGGTATTCTGGCAGCTTCTCAGGAGAGGCTGTTATTTGCATATACTTTTATTTTGCTAGCAGCTTCCTTGGTGCTTTAATTCCAAGTGGCAGTTCCTGAGAAACTACCTCTCAGTCTCCCTGAGGTTTTCTTTGAGGCTGGGCGACTCCACCCAGGAAGTACTTACAGCTCTCTGCAAAAGGTGGCCTTCCTGTCTTGACTTCACAGGGCTCTGTGTTTGTTTACAGCCACAGATAGTCTTGCCTGGAGTGCAGTAGGATGCAGTCAGTGGTTGCACTGAAGAATGGAACCCAGCAGAAATGTCAGGTTATTTGGGGCCAAGAGATTATTTCTTCCCTCCAGAGTCTAGATAACCCTGCCACAAGCAGTAGCCACATAAGTTGAATCCCTTGGTGTTGAGTCCCTTGGTTAAGAACTGGTGAGAAACAGCGGACTCCAGCAGAAGCTTTTGTTTGCATTTGGGCAGTAGAATGTTGGCTTCACATCTTGCTTCTTATGAAATCTCTGGCTTGTGACTGGGTTTGTCTTGGCTTGTTTCCATCACAAATGCTTCTGACTGGGAGGCCATCGTTTCTGCCTGCTGCACAGGATTAGTGCGTCTGAGCTTGAGGTGTAAAGAAAGCTGGCAGCTGTGATTAAGGCCATAGCTCTATAGAGAAGAAAGCGTTGCACTAATCAAAGAGAGGGCTTTCAGCAACCTACTAGTCTGTAGAGGTTGGACTGCTCTGTGCCAAGCTCCCTCTTAATTAGCAAGTTTTGTTTTCAACACACAGCAGCAACTCAGTGAAATGCATTGCAGTTTGGACAATCTCATGTGTTCCTGTGGGTTTCCAGCAGGTTTCAGGTAGAAAGGATAAAATGGGTACGTCTTTCAGGCTGAAAGAGGGTAGAAGTCAATGCTTTTTGCAGGAGGAGTAATTTGTGCGGTGTAATAGAGAAGACTCGTGCTGGGAGCATCAATATTCACAAGTCTGAGTTGGCTGCCTAAAATAATGAGATTGGTTTAAATTCTGAGGTACATTTGAAAACAAAAACATCTACTGAATTCTGTATGTTACCTGAATATGTACTAAGAGAGCTGAATTCAGCAACGCGTGTAAAGTAAATGAAACAAATGTCCATGATTTGCTCCTCTTGTACAATACTGCAGTGAGGTCTCTCTCACAAGGCTTGAAAGAAACTTTTTAAACTACCTGCCTATAATTATACAAAACTCCCAAAGTTGTGAAAGGATGTCTCCCAAGCCAGGTGTAAAGACTGTGGCCAGTGTGCTTTACACCCTAGGCCTATGACCAATAAAGTTAACTCATTGATATGAAATTGTTTTCCTATTATTGTGCTGTGCCTGTGGTGGTGTATCACCCCCTTCCTGTTTCTGTAGAATTACATTTCCTTTACCCCTTTCCACAGAACCTTCCTAAAATTCAGAGTTGACAGAACTTGAATCTGCATGCTTGTGTAACTCTCTCGCTTTGTTCTCCTCTCCACTAATCTCTTTCTCACTAGTCTTTTCAAGCCATGTCTTCGTTACATCTGTGTATGTTAGTATCTATCTCAGGTTATCTCCTTATCTGTATTGTTTAAAACTAGGAAGGCTCCTGAAGTAAAATTTTCCTTCGGTGCTAATCCTAAACTTTAATCTGCCCTGGGGTTCTTTTTTTTAATCCTGTTCATGTCACTATATGCCTGCTAGCCTTCCAATTAATATCTTGAAATCTTATCCTTGAAATCTCCTAAAATCCTATGCCCCCTGGAAGGGAATGCTTTTTAGCCCTGACAAGCACTGGAGGAACAGATTGGGGCATTCTGGGGGCATTTCAGGGGTGAGTGGATCTGCAAGATCCTAAACTCTGTTGTTTCCTAACACACTCCTCCACAGGCCCTCGAGCTAGCATCATTAATTCTTTCAAAGGGAAGGAAAAGGGTTTTTTTTTAAAAAAAGACAGCAGTCAAAGAAACTAAGGAAAAAATGTTTCCCCACTTCCTGCTCTATCTGCTGGGAAGTGGGTGTGCTCTAGACGTGATGATGGCTTCACTGCTGATCTCTCACACACAAACACACTCTGTCTCTGTACTAAGAAAAATATACGTCTCCTGTTTTGTCTGTGCTGTCATCCTGATGCATCTAGAAGGAAACATCCTGTGTGCCAATTAACCTGTTTGTTGGTATGCTCCCTGAGATCTGTAATGCTGCACATTCAATTGATTTTTCTGTGTTAGAAGGGTGAGAGAAGGACTCTTTTTACAAAGATAATTCAGATCAAGCAGGCATCCTTGTTAACTACAACTGGCAGAAGAGGCACTCACCTGGCACTAGCAAACTGGACAAAAATGCTGCCACTTCTCTGCAATTTTCTGTGCCTGATATGCTAGTTGAGAAGTCGAGCTACTATACATGACTGTACGCCAGGTGCCCTCCAGATGTTTTGGATTACAACTCTCATGAACATGGCCAATTATCAGGGATTAAGGGAGTTCCTGCCCAAAACATCTGGAGGACACCAGGTGGCCTTTCCCTGCTGTAAAGTATAGGATGCCTTGCATTTCTGAAGGTTGTTTAACCATGCAATTAACCAGAGGAAATATACCCTGTGTTCACTCATAATGTTCAGCCAGAAGCTGAAGCAAAGGCAAGAGTCCCTGGTTAATTAGGGGCTCTTTGCATACTTCAGTTTTATCTTGATGGTACAGGTATGAGGAAATGGGTGGAGTTCAGAATTCAATGCAAACAGTGGTTCTACTCACATGTTAAAACAAGCATGCTTAATCTGGCTGCTTTTATTTTAGAGAAAAAGCAGCTGCTGGACCTGAAGTGTTCCTGATTTGGATCAAGGCCTCATGCTGGTTTTCTTCTGAAAATCACTCCAGCAGCTTGCATTTTGCTCCCTTAAATGCTATTTACTGCATCTTCGGGGCCAAGTAGCATCCAAGGAGACGATTTTTAGTACACACACACACACAAAACCCAACAAAATAGTTCAAGGGCCCAATTGGAACCCCATGGCTGCTGTTGCTCTAAAATAAGCCAAATTAAGCATGCTTGTAGTTGGCCCTGAGATAGCAAGCAAGGGGGTATGATTGGAAATCCTTCTACATCCGGGATGGGCCGCATGCGTCCCTCAGACTAATTTCAAAAGCTCTCTGTGTGTGATCAGTTCAGACCTCTGGCAAATGCAGACTGTCCCTTCCATGACATCTCACTGGGCAGGCAGGAAGAGTGAGGGAGAGAAAAACGTGATGGAAAGAGAAAAGAGGTGACCCATCCATTTTGGCCTTCAGCCTTGCCCATCACCAACATGTGGCCTTGACAGATTACCCACTTGGGAATGTGGCCCTTGACAGAAAAAGGGTTGCCCACCTTTGCTCTACCTGTAAGTAAGAGTAATTTATTCAGGTAGTGACTTTAAAGGTGCTTCTAGGCGGAGGGCTCCTAGCACTACTGATCAAAATACATTATGCCACTATTCCACCTTTTTCTCCTTAACTGATTTTCTGTGGTAACGAAAAGGATGGAAGAGGTCACAGAAGGGGTACAAATGGAAGAAGCCTTCTCTGGAAACACCTAAATCAGTAGCACCTCCATAGGTAGCCTGGAGTCACTGGGTGATGTTGCTTATGGAGGGTTTTAGGCTGCCGTTCTGTGGGGCCCCCTCCACAAGGATGCGCTTTTGCGCCCGGTTCGGGGATTATGCGCATTATCGCGGAGGCGCATTTACTCCTAATCCCTCTGCACGGGAGGCGGCGAGAGGCGGCGAAGCGCATTAATTGATGTCCAAAAAGCGCTTTACAAGAAGTTAACGCGCATAATCGCTTGTTCACACCGCGAAAATGCGCTTTAACGGCCGGAGCAAAATAAAAGTCGCTATTTAACGCGCATTATCGGGGAGATAACGCGCCTGTACGCCCGTTTTGCGCTCCGCTGGTGTGGAGGTAAAATTTATAATGAGCCTTCAAGGCTCATTAAACGTCTCGTGTGGAGGAGGCCTGGGTTTTGTCTGCTGGGTCTTCAATAGCTGTATTACTCTTTCCTCAATGCCCCTTTTCTGCTCTTCCAACAGTTGATGTAATAGAGTTTTCTCCTGTCATGCTGTACTAGATAAATGCTTGCCAATGGAAAATAAAGGAGGTGCAAAGGAAGGACAGTAAATACTTTTAATAAGGACTAAAATATACATTCTCTTTCACATTTTACAGTAGCTTATTCAAAGCATATTGTAAAAGCTATTGTTACATAGTTCCTTTCCCCCACGATGAATAGTAAGTGAAACAACAATTGCTTTGCGGTACGACTTTCCAATAGCTTCAGTATGCCCATTAATTAGAATTAATGAGGGAAAATATGTACTGACATAAAGGAAGATGATCTTCATATTCAATGTCTCCATTTCACTTATGCATAGTTCACAGCTCTTGTCTTCTGTCTCTGAACTAGCCTCAAATACAAAGCTCTGGCTTTGGGATGCTAGATATTTGAGATGGTTGCAATGTGAACCTAACAAAATCAAGTGTTCTTTATCATATTGAGCCTTGTGTGGCCTGACACAATCACTCACTCTTTTGCACATACAAATGTGTTCCATTGTAGCCCAAATTAACCAACTGTCTTGCCTGCCCATCAGAATGAGGTATCCATCAGAGTGGGAAAATTGTTAGACAAGTGAGATGAATGGAAGCAGTATTAGTGTGCTGTAGCAGCACAGTGAGAAAGGGTTTCCCACTTCTCTCAGTGAGAAAGGACAAGATACAGCTTGGGATGTGTCCCAGTGAGGAACAGCCAATAGTCCAGTATGTAAGTTAGAAGAGTAACTAATTTAGTAGTAAATTCTGTTTCCTGAGAGTCTGCAGAACATCATCAAGGAGTGAGGGTCCCAGGTCCAGTGTGAAGGAAAAGAAGGAGTCTGATGGATCAAGAAGAGGCTTACCATGCAGGGAGGTGGTTTCAGAGGGCCACCAGTCCGTGGCATGGTCCTTGCAAAGTAGGTTTGTTGGTGTTTGAGTGGCCTTATGGAAGTGGCGGGAAGAGCTTGGAAAAGAGTTGTCTATAGAGGGAGAGTCTCTGTGGTTGACTATGTTGGGGCAGCTGGCGCTGTCCAGATACAGCCGGGGTGGCTTGGGGGGTGGCTGTGATTTGGTGGCCAGGTTTTGCTCACTCTGACATGATAAGTAGTCCGACTTCCCATTCAAGTCTCTTAGGAGCTCCTGCTTGTTGTATGGTCCATTGGCGTCTAGTGATTGGCTGTTCTGATTCAAGATGATGACTTGGTTGCCCAGCCTCTTGTGCCTCCTGAATGAGAGACGTTTGAAGAAACCTGAGGACCTGATGGATCCTCTCCGCCAAGTGTCCATGGCGAGGGAAGCAGGAAAAAGCAGGTGGTTGCAAATGTCTCAGCGAAGTTCCGAGGCCTTGGTCTGGAGCAAAATTCAGGCTCTCAGAGTCAGGGTCTGCTTCTTTCTTCTAGTTCCTGGAAGAGGAAAAAAAATCCCAACAAGCTGGCTTCCTCAAAAAAGACATACCCACTTTTACCACTCCCCGGTAGGCAAGGGTTGCAGCAAAAATGTCTTTCCCGCCAATCTTCCTAGCTAAGGAAGTATGGCTGGAATTGCAAAACTATCTGAACTATTAAGTTTTTAGAACCTTTGCTCTCAAAAGCTCCAATGTTAAGAAAGCACTTCCAAAAAGTACTTTGGGTATTGTAATTTTAAAGCCAATCATAACTTTTAGGGTGTAAACCAACCTTCCTCATCCTGGTGTCCTGTAGTTGTTTTGGACTTCAATTCCCATCAGCCCCAGTCAGCATGGCCAGTGGTCAGGAATGCTGGGAGATGTAGTTCAAAACATCTGTAGGGCACTAGGTTGGGAAAGACTAGAGTAAATAATGTATGACTAAAGTATTTGTAGTGGAGAGACCTGGGGTTTGATCTTCCCAGTTGGCTGAGATTCAGTAGAATGAGTTGTGGCTGTGCACAGGATGGGGATTTCCTCTTCTTATTCCCTTGCTACTTGACCTTCCATGCTTATGCAAAGCCTCGGTTCATAGAGTTAATTCACCGCTGATGTCTGGATAGAGTCTAGCTCGTTCCAATGTAGGGTTCTATTCTGCTTCTAGTGGCCATTGGTATTGTGTTTTTTGAGAGTGACTTACTGACTCCTCCCCATCCTATGCCATAGCTGTTTTTCTACTGCTCTACACCTCTACTTTTCCTCTACTCTGCCCTCCAATACGACTCCTCCTCTGTTGTCTCCATTTACGCAATCCTTTTTTTACAGCTTTTTTAACAAGTCCATCTCTCTCTCTCTTTCCATCTATCACTCCCGCATGCGCACGCACACAAGAGTTGCCCTCGTTTTCCACCTTGTTGCTCCTTATATCTGCAACAGCTTTGCCCTTTCTGTTCATCACACTACTTCCCTTTTCTTTCTTCAGAACTCTCCTTATGACCAAATTCTCTGGCAAAGTTTTTCCTGACTTACCCTCCCCATGCCTTGTCTCAGCTGATCAACATCTGCTCCCTCTTGACGTTCCCTACCCCATCTGCACTTCTCAGTTGTTAGTCCTTGACCTTTCCTTCCCCTTGCCTTGTCCACTTAATACAGATTGTAAACAGTGACATGACAGTTTAAATGTATGTACTGGATTCACTCACTTCATTGGGTCCTACCTGTGGCAGATCTCCAGAAGTTCAATGGTCAGGAATGCTGGGAATTGACGTTCAGAACATCTGGAGATTGCCTTTCTACCCACTTTGGCTCTAGACCATCTTTTTTATCTTTACCACAGAAAGGAATTATGGGGCCTGACTTCCAACATGGGCTGCCACATCAAAGGCAGTTGAAGGTCAGTGTAGGCATGTCACTGTGTGAACCCATTCTAGAGTGCAAAACAACATTTATAAATATATTTTTATCGGTACTCTTTAAAAATTAATAATAATATGGTGTTTTATTTTTATCTTTCATTGTTCACCACTCCAGAATCTGTCTAGATGTGGAGTGGTATATAAATGTTGTAAATAAATAATCATAGCCATAATCATAAAATACTCAATCTTCCACAGCAAAAATGTAAATATCAGCCCCTCATTGTTAGTTCAGAGGAAGGCCCATTAGCAAAAAGATACTCTTGAAGGATTTGTAAATGAGATGGTTGTGGAGTTTACCATTCAAGACAAATGAAATTTAGAGTTGCTACTTACTGTGAGATGGAGCAATAGGGAGGCAGCCAAGAGGGGTGAAAGAAACCCATCCAACACGATGCACAGCATACCTGTGTCAGGGGATTCTTGCCTTGGCAGTTGTTAAAAGTCCACCGTATCTTTTCAATTCTCTTCCCCTAAGCACCTTTCCTTCAGAGTTGCGCTCTACTCTTCTTCTCGCTCAGACACTCATATGTTTTGCGGGTGGCAATTCCTTTGTGTGTGTTCTGTGCCAAGCCCTTGCTGACTCAATCACATCAGAAACTGGGATTTACACTATTAGTTAATTGCCAAGGTTGCAGGAAGTAGGTGTGTAGTAAGTACCGTGAAGCTTCAGCCCACATACGATGCCTCAGGAGAATTCACAGCTTCTATGGAACATTTGAACCACTTTCATTAATGTAACTCTGTTGGCGAAGGGGGAAGACAGGGAAGTATAATAGCACATAGTAAGGTTTAGTTCTGTCTGCCAAGCTCCAGATTTGGGGGCCTTGTGTATTTCTACCTATGCCTGGAAATGGATTTTTTACCCATAACTTTCAAATGAGAAGTGTCTGGTGATGAGACATAGAATCCGAGCACTCATGACTCACATGCAGGAACCTGGGCAACAGTGCAGGTGTTGGCCTAAGAATGTATTTATTTACTTCTGAAAATTTTAAAGTACCTTTCATCCACAAAGGATCCCACACAACATTAAAACAAATCCAATATAAAAACCATACAGTTACACATTAAAAGACACATATTGAAACAGCAACTCATCAACCAGCAAGCAAACAAAAACAATAAATTCAACTGAAAAATAAATTACATTTAAAATTCTAAAATGTTTAAATACTTGGGTAAAAAGAAGTGTTTTAATTAAGCTCCCAAAAGAAAATAAAGTTGGCACTAATCGTATCTCCTTTCAGGGGAATTCCAAAAAATCGTAGGAGCCATCATTGAGCCAGATTTGTGCTGAATGCTGTTGCCTAAATGTAGTTGATGTGTCCGTTGAACATTATCTCATCGTTTTTCTCATGGTATCAAAAGAGTGGAGAGTCTTGGATTCAGTCACTATGTCTTTTCTTGTTACCTGGAATGTTCGTTTGGCTCTCGGCACCTGCCTATTTTTAAAATCAGTTCAATGTCTTATCTGGAAGAACTGCACAACAGCCTACTTCCTTACACAGTGTTTCTCCCTGCATCCTCCCCCCCTTCCCATCAGACATCTGTAGAGTCTTGAGTTAAAATAGCCAGCTGTCTGGAAGTAAGGTGAACCTTAATTTTGTCTCCTGCCCTGAGGCTATTTCCAGAAGAGCTTATGCAAAAAGGTTTGTTTAAATACCTTTATAAGAGGCGGTATGGTGCAGTAGCTAGGGCTGAGTTTAGGCCAGGGAGATGCAGCTTCAGATCCGCACTTAGTTATGTAGCTTACTGTGTGACACACCTCATAGGGTTGATGTAAAAATAAAATGTGCGTGCAGGAGGCCCTGTGTACACAAACCTAAACTCCTTGAAGCCAGGGTAGAATAAAAATGGAAACAGCAAATACGTTTCCTGTTTCTACAGTATAATGGGAAGTACTAACGCAATTTCTTAATTGCTTTAGGATCAAAGTATTGTCCATTGCCTTAATGTTAACACAGGAGTATCAGACCACTTTCATCCAGGTAAAACACCTATTGCAAATAGTCATCTAGACAGAAACCTACAGGATATAGCCCAGAAATGGCATCACTTCTTACTGTACATCAAGGAGTTCCTTGGGCCGACTAACATCCCATAAAATTTGGGTGGCTTTTAAAGGGAGTTAAATTCTTGTAGTAGAAGGCTATCAATGGTTACTAGTCCTGATAGTTATGTGCTACATCCAGTAGCAGAGGCAGTAAGCCTATGTACACCGGTTGCTGGGAAACATGGGCAGGAGAGTGCTGTTGCACTTATGTCCTGCTTGGAGGTTCCTGGTCAACAGCTGGTTGGCCACTGTGTGACCAGAATGCTTGATTAGATGGACCTTTGATCTGATCTAGCATGGCTCTTCTAATGTTCTTAGGAGAAGTTATCAGGTCCTGGTAAAAGTCTAGGTGTAGTTCTTGACACCAAATATTAAGAAGGATTCAGATAAACTGGAATGAGTTCAGAGAAGGGCATCAAAGAGCAGGGTTATGTTTGTATCTTTTAAGTACCTAAAGGGTTATCACACCAGCATGACTCTTCTTAAAATCACTGAAACCAACGTTCTTCAAATAGTGTTATTCTGTCGCTCAGGTTTCTCAGTTGTATGGATTCTGTCAATAAACTTTTACAGAATCAATGGGCTGGGTCACGATGGCTTGCTCCCATGTCCTACTGAGAAACCCACGCTGCATTGATCTTCTCCTTTACCGATGGTGTTTGCACAGGCCTGGTAAAAGTCTACAACCTGCTCTGTAGCCATACGGTCATTGCCAGCACAGGTTCAGGCACACAGGAGGTTGTGTAGCTGTTAATTCTCTTTTCAGACATCTATTCCGATGGCTGTACCATCCCATCCCACAGCTAAACCTGCTTCCTCATCTTCTACAGGGCCCCCAGAGGACTTGTCAGACTTGAAAGTAAACACATGGTCACCGGAAAAAAGTCTTAATCCATGTTTGTTTTTTGTTTTTAAAAAGTACCTATATTGTGGATTAATGGTCAGTATCCAACAGGGCCGCTCCACCTCCGCTGGTTCCAATGCACTCATAGGATCCACTGGTTGTACAGTGGAGCTTGTTGCTTTTAAAAATAACGCCAGAGGCAAGCGGAAATGCTAGTTTGCAGATTGGGATAGGTCAGTGGATCTTCCTTCTGTGAGCTCCACCGATATGCCCTGTTCTAGTAACGAGCATATCCTCTCGTTTTGGGTTATTTTTCGAACTGCAAAAGCTGTCGTATGAGCTGTGGGTCCCGTGAGTATGCAGGCACAATAGGATACTACCCATAGTTTCAGGAAACACAACTAATGCTTCTCACAAACCTCACTGTTCTCCAAAACAGCTTTGACCTTTGTAGAATAAAGCTTTTCGAATGTAGCAGGCTAGGAGAATTTATTCCAGACATCAAGATTGCTTGACAAAATGTGGTTTTTTCAGGTGCTGAATTTTGGGTAATATTTATGGCCAATGTGATTACGTGCCCTTTAAAAACTCTTTTAAAATTAATAGTGAATGATTCTAATGTTGTAAATTGTAATTTAGAACAGAAGGCACAGTTCCTATCACATTGCTGCTTAATGAACAGTAGATGCCTACTGTGCAATATTTGTTCTGCTTGCTTGTGTACTTGAGAAATTTCAGCTATTAAGTTTTTCCTTGGCAACAGAAGATGCCAAGGAAAATATCACATGAAGCACTTACCATGTTTACTACCAGTAAACAGCAGTTAGTAATGAATGTCACGGCTGTCCTCACTGATTCTGCATTTCTGTATACTGCTATGAGAGGTATTCTTTCCTTGTGCCATTGTGACAGGGGTCAAAACTTCATCAAAACTTCCAAAAGAGCTAGTGGGGATTTCACTGACACTAATTGCTGCCACTTTTTCCATAGGGTTCGGTAGTCTCCGAGCGAGACTATGAAAGCCTTGTGATGATGCGGATGCGCCAAGCCGCTGAGAGACAGAAGCTAATTGAGCAAATGAAACAGGAAGATGAGGAAGAATCTTGAATGTAGTAGTAGGAGAAATGATATTATCTTGTGCTGTTGCTTATACTTCTTAAATTAAGTCAATAAATATTCTTTTTAAAAATAGCTCTAATTTTCTTGGGAAAATCGACTGATCCTCCTGATCAAGGACATAGATCTAGTTGGAGTCTATTTCAAGAATCTAGATGTCGGCAACTGGTGCCCACAGCATCAACTCTGCCCTGTTAAAAGAAGCTAATTCCCTACCTCTTCACAACACACAATTCCAGTCATAGGGAACTGCAAGAAAATGCTTCTCCCTTGTGGCCATTCCACAGATGGCTATAGCTTACATAAACTCTTACCGTGCTTACATGGAATCTCTTTATTCCAGCATCTTGTGTCTAAATGTCCCAAGTTATACCCATGATTTCTTGGCAGGGAATGGTGGATAGGACTGCAGGCTTAACTAACAAAGATTAAAGTATGATATATGAAATAGTTTTTATTTATTAAAAGGAATTCAAGAGAAGGATACCATAGGATAGGCTTTTGAGAATCTTCACTACTGCTTCAGCATCCACACCAAAGTTTTTTTAAAGGGTTCAGAATTACATTTGATGCACTTCCACAGGTACTGTTCTCTTCCTGTCTACCCAGACAACAGAGGAGACTAGAAAATATAAGTGTGGGCAATGCATGTTGTCTGCGAAGCCATATTTTCAGTTCCAGTGGGAGTAAATGGTTTGGCACTTTTGGTTCAGCACTAAATCAACAATATGTGAAACTGCCATATCCATACAGCTTTTTGAAGGAGGGAAGGAAAGACTGCTAGGGCAGTGCGATGATCCATTATCTGGCAATGTAACAGATATCGAGATAGCCCATATCTGCATAACACATCTAGCAGTAGCTGCCTCATTATTTCTCAGGATTTGGCTCAAGAGTAACAATGTTTGTCAACTGGCATTTCAAAGAAATTAAGCTATTTATTCATTGCATTTAAGCCACCCAATAACAAACAGTTCTCCAGAGACAATGTCAAGTCTGTTTTCCTATTTTTTTTATTACTATTTTGCCAGCTACTTTAGGAATGTTTCAGTACAACTACATATGGTTCCAAATAATCCCAGCAATGAAAGGGCAACTGATAAAATTACATAACTAATACTGGAATATGTTCAAGACAATGTTTGCAGTATATATATGTAGGGATAGTGAGAAGCCACATATCACAGCCAAGAATTCCATTCATACTCTTTCACCTTAAAATGAGAACACCTTGGCTTATTTTCAACTTGACTACATGCTGTGCTTAATAGTGACCAATTTGTTCCATGGCAACCTTTTTGTCTTGCCAACCCCAGCAAAGTAGCAACCATTTTATGCTTGACCTTGCCCCCACCCCAATTTAGCCTAAGACTGTTACTGGCACAGTGGATTTAATGCCAGGTTGTCATCACTCAACAGTAATAATGGAGATAACACTGCAATACTAGCAAGTTCTGGACTGGCATTCAAATTAATGCTCAACCAAGATATATCTCTCTAGGAAATTTGCAACCCCCAGCCATTAAAGCTAATCGGCCACTCGTCTTCTTGTAATGATCTTGTAGTGGTGGCTATGTTTCATAATGCAGGGTTGTGACAGGGCCTTACTTCATTCATAATACCTAGAAATGAACAACACATTGGAAAAACAATGCCAGGGATAAGCCAGGCAATTTACAGCAGTATCTTAGGCAGGCAGAAAATCTGAATTCTCTGTAGTTTCTTTGTGGAGGCACCATACCAGCGTCTGCCCCACTCCTGTCATGCTGATCACCCGATAGCCACGCTTCTCCAGCTTGTCCAAGACAATCCGGGGGGCATCTTGTACATAGTATTCCCAGCTGTTGTAAACAAGATGCAGAAACAATGAGAAGTGCAGTTTTCCAAACAACATTGTTTTCATTGGATCCACACTGATGGGGAAGCCTGTTGAATGTTGAAGTTTGAACAAAAGATGGAAAACTAGAAAGTAACTGAAAGGAGGTACCAGAAATGAATTTAGCTATGTAGATCAGGATCACAATGAGCAGTCATAGTGATGCCCTGTTAGGGCTATGCCATCCCAAATTTTGGGGGCTTTAGGAGATAAAAGATCTACTGCAGTGCCTGAAATCTCCCAAATGTACATGAACATTTAGAAAGGGGTGCCAAGAGAGCCAAGGGGCACTTTCATTCTGTAAGAAAATCAACTATTATCTCTCCATTGTTCTAAACACATAACCAAGACTTTGATTTTGAAATAATTTTTAAAAATCTAGAATGTGTTTGCCCCTTAGCCATGCACATACACTATGAATTATGTTTTTAAATTTCTCATTGCCCAGGAAGAAGGGTCCCTCCAATGCAAATTTAATAGATATAGGGAATAGGGCCTGGTTACCAAAGCAATTAATATTGGATAAAATGAAATCCTACTATCTGAGGTTCACATGAGATCATGGACATGATTAACTTGTCAGTCTTGGGCATTACATTAAATATTGATGTCAATCATATAGTTAAACTGTTGGCCTTCTGCATGGAGCCGGTCATACATCAAGTCACATGTTCTTACATGGTTGCATTTTGGGCACTGTTATGCAAGAAATACCAGCATTTCCACTTCCATGGGCAGTGCAGAAAATGTATCTCCATTACAGAACTATGGAAGAACTCATCTTGGCCTGTCCTTTTAGACAGTAGATCCATACAGACTAATCGCAAGGTCTATAGCCAGGATGTGAAAGTTGTGAACCTCCAAACATTCTGCCATACAACTCCCATCATCCCTCACCATTGGCTATAGTGGGTAGGGCTGATGAAACGAGTAGCCCAAAACATCTGGAGGGCCACAAGTCATCCACTCCTGATCTACAGTATCTGTAAGTTCACTTGTCACTTGAAATTTGTCAACGGCATGGTACAGTCAGGCAAACACCAAACCGAAGTATAAAATTAAGAGTTGAGTTTGGCTGTGTAATCTATGGTGTAGCTTTTTCTTTTTTCAGTTTCAGGATCATGTACAGAGGCACATAAAAGGTGCCCATTGAGCTAATAACAGAATGCAAATCAACTCTGCTCTAGTTCTGATGTTCCTTCCTTCATCCAACTAATAAAGGATAATTAATGCTTGAGAAACAATTTGACACTGCTGCGGTCCTTGCCACACACTTTGTGTGAGACAAGAGGCTGTATGAGCTCAATGGTAGAGTCCATGCAGAAGGTCACGGGTTTGACCCTCAGCAATACCATTTACTTTCTGGTTAACTACAATTGTATAGAGCCTTTCTGCCAATGCATTCAGGGGAGTTCACAATTTTAAATATTAAAATTAAATAAAAATAAATTTAAAAAACCAAAAAATTATCATAGGTTAGTAGTGGCTTCTTGAAGAGGTGATAGCACAATGTTATTTAACTAACAAGCTAGCTTGGACCTGCTCTTATCTTCATTTTGGGGAACACCTAACAAAAGATACTACAGAGCTGGAAAAGGTGCAGAAAAGGGCAACTAAATGATCAAGGGGGTGGAGCAACTCCCCTATGAACAAAAGGTACAACTTGGGGTACTGTTTAGCTTAGAAAGAAAGGTGATTATGGGGTGAAAGGACTGAGGTGTACAAAATTATCCATGTTGTGGAGAAAGTGGCTAGGGAGACAGTCTTCTCCCTCTCTTATACTATTAGAAACCAGGGAAATCCCATAAGGTTGATTGGTGGGAGATTCAGAACAGATAAAAGCACATAGTTAAATTATGTAAATTGCTACCATATGATGTAATTCCAATCTGGACAAATTCATGGAAGATAAGGCTATCAATGGCTACTAGTCCTGATGGCTATATCTTATCTCCAGTGTCAGAGGCAATACAGCAGTCCGGGAACACAAATTGGAAGGTTCTGTTGACTCATGTCCTGCTTGCGAGTTTCCCACAGGCAACTGGTTGGCCACTGTGTGAACAGAATACTGGAGTATATAGAGCTTGGTCTGATCCAGCACTGCTCTTCTTATATTCTTAACTCTTGAAACAGACCAGAGGTTCCCCAGTGTAGTGCCCGTGGATACCTACAATGGCATCCGCAAATGGGTCCCCATTCAGGCACCTGCATTTTTATTGTATTTTCTGTCTATCCATTTTTTAAATATACATACATCAATTTGTATGAAATGCATAGAACTTCCTAGCAATTATACATGGAGTTCAACAAAAGTGGACCAATATCCAAATAAGTATCCATTTGAAGGTGGCCTCTGTATGCCACCCTTTGAAATATTAAAAACATTGTAAGGTCCTCAATCCAATAATAATAATAATAATAATAATAATAATAATAAATTTATTTATTTATTTCTAACCCGCCTCTCCCTCTGGATCGAGGCGGGGAACAACAATAAATATAAATACAGAGACCATAAAATAAATAAAACATTAAAACAAATAAAACTAATACATTATTAAAAACATCTTTTAATATCCTTCCAGTCTTGTAACATCAATCTTTTGGCTGTCAAAAGTGTGCAGAGAATCCATTTACACTGACCATTTGTTAATTTCCATGAAGCAGGAAAATAATTAAAAAGAGCACATACATTAAAAACCAATCAAGTAGAAAATATATCAGTGTAATAACCTCCTCCCAAAAGAAGCAACTATTGGACATTGCCAAAACATATGTGTAAAAGAAGCATTTGTAATTAGCCAAATTAGACAATCCCTTATTAAAAAGACGTTGTGGTGTCCAACAGACACGAAACAAAAGTTTTTGCTGAATAAGACAGCCTAAGATCCATAGGCACGACAGGTAGATGCAAAGTGGCGATTCACTAATTAGGCATTTTGTTGTGGTGCCCACAGCATGGTCTCACATTCCCAAATGTGCCCACAGATCCAAAAAGGTTGGGACTCCTGAAATAGACTATACAAGCCAAAGGATCTCACATGAGTAGAGCTGAAAAGATCCTTTCCCTAACATTTTGAAGAGCAACTGCCAGGTAGGAGACGATACTGGTCTAGATGGACAAACAGTCTGACCTATTGGAGCTTCTTATGTTCTGGGCTAGATGGACCAATGGTTTGAATTGCAATAAAACCATCTTATATGTGCGTATCTCTTGGCATTAGCCCTGCATTGGGTGGAGAGGGACCACAGCTCAGTGATAAGGCCCATGCTTTGTGAAATCAAGGCCTGACATTCAATCCCTGGCAGTTAAGAAAATAGGCAGATGCCTTATACTAGGAATGGGCAACTTACAACCCTCTAGATGTTTGGGCCTCCAACCACCATCAGCCCTAGCCAACATAGCCAATGGTGAAGGATCATGGAAGTTGTGGGCCAAAACCTCTGCAGGGCCACAAGTTGTCCACTAGGCACTGATTGGCAGCAGATCAGCCGGGTTTCAGAAGGAGTCGCTTCTAGCTCTACCTGGGGAAGCTGGGGATTGAACACCTGTCTGAAACCTTTTGCATGCAACGCTTGTGCTCTACCACTGGCAGCAAGTGATTTGAAAGCTCTTCACCAAAGACCCTGGACATCCACCACCAGTCAGAATAGACAATATTGGACTAGATGGACAAATCATCTGACATGGTATAAGGCAGCTTCTTTGGTCATATGATTTTGGGTGTTTTCCCTGCTAACTTGCATTTATTTATTTTATTTATTATATTTTTACCCCATCCTTCTTCCAAGGAGTTCAGGAAAGTTCCCCTCACAGCTAGTCTATGAGGTGGGCTAGGTTGTGAGAGACTGGCCCAAGATCACCCAGTGAATTTCATAGCAGTACGCCTGCAATGTGCCAAGAGCCTCAACATGTCCTAACAATAGTTGATCAATACACTCGTTCCTGGGGCTCCTTGGACCCAGATGATAAAGAAATGTATTATAAAGCTGCAATCCTATACACACATTCCTGGGAGTAAATCCCATTGAAATCAAGGGGGGCTTACGTTTGAGCAGACACATATAGGACTGCATTGTAAATATTATTTGCTGTTGTCTTGAGTTATCTGAAGACTCAGCTGATACTAGTTACAACTTTTTAAATTATCTGAAATGATTTTATTGAAACAGGAGATTTAGCTGTTTGAACATCAGATACAACTAGGCTTTTAATTAGTTTTTAATACAGATTAACATAGCTATAAGCTACTTATTTATAACAGTTTGAGGTGTTACATTACATCTATAACTTGAAGGCTGTCATAATTGCACAGGAAAGAAATCTATCCTGGCATTCGTCTCAGTTTCTGCATCAACATTTTGTAGGCCTCCGTTTGTTGTGTTCATACTTCTGATTTGGCCTCTGAAGTGATCCCTTTGTGCTAATCATTTTGGAATGTAGCACTTTGCACCAATAACAACAAGGCCAAACAAAGGACTACATTCCAAGGAGGTTGTTTTGTTGTTCTAATTGGCCGCGCTGCCTCCCCTTTTGTTCAGTTGCAAAAGGGAGGTGGTTAAACAGCTTCTCACCACAATTAAGGAAAGAAGGAAAAGCATTCATCCACTATTAAACCTTCCATCCTAGCAAATGGATGAGGTAAGAATTAGAACTTGGAAAGCATTTAAAGACATGTGAACAAGAAAAGTACAAAAATAGTTGACACAAGTGAGTGATACTTCTACCAGAGAGTTCCAGAGGAAGTTCTCAGGTGGGAATCCTCACACACACCAAATTTTGCCTAGGGTGGCTGTTTACATGTCGCCAAAAAAGAGAGGACAAAACAGAACACGGATTTGCATTAAATGTACTCATACTGATTTATATATTTATATGATGTTTAGAAATAATTACTATAATTTAAATAGAAATGTAGCACATCCCAACATAAGGTGCCTCTACAAGAGCAATTTAAAGCTCTTTCAAGGTGCATTAAAAATTTTACCTCCACATGAACAGATCGCAAATCGGGGGTTGAGGCGTGTTTTCTCTCCAATTATGCGCATCTTTGCATTCGCGTTAAATAGCGAGTTTTAATTTACCGCGGCCATTAAAGCGCATTATGACCATGTAAACATGCGATTCTCCGCATTTCAACCACTTTAAAGCGCATTTCATACTGCCAGTTATGCGCTTCACCGCCTGACTTTTATAGGAATTAGGCGTAAAGGCGATGGTAAGAAGATGCGCATAATCGGACAACCAGGTGCCAAACCAAATTCTTCTAGAGGGGACCATAGTGTGGATGACATGTTCCAAGTGACCTGTGTGCCTGCTCAAGTCTGCTTCCAGGTGCTAAATGTTGATAGACAAAACCTCCTGCTTTTCCTCCTTATGATCCTTTATCTTTAAACCGGACTTGGAACGGACAGCCCTTCAAACAGAGGGCACTTTCAAATAGGAATCTGCCCTCTGACAACCCTTCAATTAAAACAATGTTTTCTATAAAGTAGGACACACATGGTCACCCTACGTGACTAACATTTGCTAGAAATGAGCAAGGAGCTAGCTAGCTGCTGCTTCTTCACCATCTCTATAGCTGTGAGGTAATGTCCATGGGCAACAAAATATTCTCTAATTCCTCTCTTCTTCTTCTTCAATTCTGGAGCACCTGCTTCAACTAATTTACGATTTTCTTGGTATACATAAAGTACTAAATATCACATTAAAAACTATGTATTTAAGGGATCTATTTAAAATCACACTTTAAACAAAATAATGTCCAAGTTAACAGGCTTTATTAACACAGATTAAAAAGGCAAATATTATCTGTCTACATTAGAATCTAGATATTGTTTCCTATCCTAAAATGTAGGACAAGAAATACACCTATATAAATTTCCTTTGTCGTACTCAAGGACTGTCAAGGAAACAGCAAGCAGAAAGGTGGGGGTGAGCAAGGCAATACATCAAATAGGCATGGGGGCCAAAGTTGGAATAGTGATGGGGACGTGTTACAGCCCAAGGGACAAGTTCCGTTTCAGAGAACCTATTGAGGGTCAAATTCCAGTGGTGGGCAGGGCCAAAGGCAAAAAGGGCAGGGTCAAAATACCAAAAATACCAGCATATTTTAGCTTGAAGTTCTTACTGCCAGTAACTAAACCTTTGGAGAGGATTTCAGCCTTTCAAAATGGGGAAAAACCTGCACAAAAGCTGGGAAACCACCAAATGGTCAGTGGTTTGGGGAAAAGGAAGGGGCAGGGCTTTCTAGGGAATCCAGGGAGGGTTAGGGGCTGAAACAAGACATGGGAAATGTAAGGGAGAATGGCTGGACCACTGCACAACTGGTTAAATTTCTCAGGCTTTAGCATCATGAATGGGCCCATTTTTGTTGTTGTCATCATGTGTCATTTCAGCTTAGTTAAACTTCTCAGTCAGGATGGAATGTTCCAGCCATTTTGAAGAATGCATACAGATATTGCAGAGGTGAAGGTGACAAGTTGTTGTTAGAGATGTTGTGATCAGGTAATGTGTTAACATACTCAGGCTATAGATACTGAAACGGTCAATCGACTTGGCCATGTCATTGTGCCTCCTAATGTTTGAAAGTGAGGATGACGCATAGATGATAATTCACACATGAATGTATAAAAACGTGCATGTCTTATACCTATCTAATCCAAACAATGTCTAAAAACGAAAATAAAGCCGGGTCCTCACATTCACTTGTGTTTTTTTTCTACACTTGCCTATTACAGTGGTGGCCAAAATTGTGGACACTTTTTGAAATTTTCATGTTTTGCAACTTTGAATGCTTATAGAAAATGTTCTGTTTCACAAAGTTCAAATGTTTATATATCAATTGAAAGAGAATTTAATGCTGAATTCAAAACAAAAAACAGAATGCAAATACCTGCAGATAAAAAAAAGTTATGGTTACTTTATTCTAACAAGAAACACAAGTTGTGATTGAGTTGAGAAGCAGTTTGGAATTGCAAACCGTACTGGCCAATCACAGTCCTTGTTTTGGGGACCAATCATATGGCAGTAGCTGTGATACTTTATGTTTCAAGTTGGGGGAAGTCAGTTTTGCTGTTTGTTCTGTAGAAGACAGAACAAATATCACTGTATCTGAGACACAACTGAAGATTGTGAATATTTGAATTATTTCTTATAAAAATTGTACATCATAAATAGTGAAATGGCACCAAGGAAAAGAGTTGATTGGACTCCCAAGAGAAGAAGCAGGATTGTTGTATTACGTGAATCAGGTCTTTCCTATGCTAAAATTGCAAGGCACGTTGGTCGTTCAGTGACTACATCCGGAGTTCTAAAGTTTTGTTTACAATATAACGAAACAAAGTCAATTAAAAACAAGGCAGGAAAAGGCCATAAAAAGTGCACATCATCTGTTGATGACAGAAGAATAAAAAGGTTGTGTCTCAAGGAGAGAAAAAAATCATCTGAGGCCATCAAAGGTGTACTTGATGCAACTGGTGTTTCTTTCAGTTCCAGAACGATAAGGAGAAGACTATCAGATTTTGGACTAAAAGACAGGATTCCAAGAAAAAAGCCATTTCTGAATCTAAAGCACCGCCGGAAATGACTACAGTGGGCAAAAGAACACAGTGAATGGACAGAAGATCAGTGGAAGCAAGTTATTTGGAGTGATGAAAGTAAGATAAGCTTATTTGGTAGTGATGGGCGAAAATATGTGAGACGTAGAATAAGAGAAGAGCTACATCCTGACTGTAAAATACCCAACAAGCGTTATGATTTGGGCATGTATGTCAGCAGATAGTGTTGGCCACCTTCATGTAATTGATGGCACGCTAAACGCACGAAAATACATTGACACCATCCTGGAACCAAAACTGTTACCTTCCATCAGGGATCTCTTTCCAAACAATGCACCATTTATTTTTCAACAAGATTCAGCTCCCTGTCACACAGCAAAAATATGCAAACAGTGGTTCACAGCAAAGGGCATTCAATTGTTCACCTGGCCAGGAAACAGCCCTGACCTGCCCCGATAGAAAATTTGTGGCACTGTTTGAAAATTATTGTATGAATGAGGCGTCCATCAAATAAAAGCCAATTTTTAAACGCTATAAATGATTCCTGGAACCATGTCATAAAGAAGGAAGAGCTTAAAACACTTGTCGGCTCTATGAGACGTCGCTGTGATGCTTTTTCCAAAAATAAAGTCTTCCCTACCAAATACTGATATTACATTTCAATCATAACTAAAGTATCTGATATGTTTTTGTCAGATTTTACTGTAAATTGATCATGATTTCAGTATTTGCAGCATAACTTCTTTTTAACTGCAGGTATTTGCATTCTGTTTTTTGTTTTGAATTCAGCATTAAATTCTCTTACAATTGATATATAAACAATTGAACTTTGTGAAACAGAACATTTTCTATAAGCATTCAAAGTTGCAAAACGTGACAATTTCAAAAAGTGTCCACAATTTTGGCCACCACTGTATATACATTGGTTAGCAGCTGAACGTATGGACCGCATTCTGTTGAAAAATGTTTTGTCCGAGATCCAATATGAAAGTTCCGCCTGTAACATTGGAGCAGCTGTGATAGCCACAGCTATGCTCCCCTCTGATGTCATTTGCTCCCTGGTTGAAGTCGAGCCAGGGACCAGATTTTGGGCCTTCCCAGGTTAGGGAAGCCCCCCATGCAGCAAAGCTGAGCCAGCCAAGTCCCCTTTGCCCCTCTGATGGAGGAGTGAAGGACACTTGGCCGACTTGGTTTCTCCCACCCTGCTTCCTTCTCCTAATGACAGGGGAAGCTGAACTGGCCAAGTCACCATCGCTCCACCATCAGAGGAGCAAAGGGGATCCAGCCAGCTCAGCTTCAATGCGGTGGGTCTTCCCTGACTGGGAAAGTCCACATGCCGCAAAGCATTCATGCAGGGGAGTCCTCCTGTTATCTCCAATTTGTGAATGGAGATAACAGTTGGAATTTCTCACACCACTTCCATCCCAACCCCAGTAGAGGCGGGGCATATGGAGGGCATGGGGTTTGCAATGCTGAGGGGATAGGGCTTGCAGAGGTGGCACAAATCTCTGTGGGCTGGATGTAGAGCCTCTGTGGGCCAGATTATGCCCATGGACCAGAGGTTCTCCATCCCGGCCTTATACTGTCAAGAAGTACAATTGGTTAACTAAGGATGGAGAAAGGTGATGAGGGAAGAAGCAAAAAGCCTACAGAAATACTTACAAATGATTCCCCAGCATATTTCTTTTTGTGGCCCCTAGATAGTTCATCAAGTTTGGATCGGAATGTTCATCCCCCACCATTGTGGGCCCCACCTCCTGCAGAGAGAAATGTCCAGTTCCATTATTGAAAATCATGCTAGCATCAGGGGGATTCTTTCATTCTATCTAACGAGAGTTATCTGTTGGAACAATCTAAACCAGGGCTGCAGAACATCTTTCAGTCCACAGGCCAAATAATTCAATTTCATTCATTCATTCATTCTATTTCTATACCACCCCATAAACAAAGCTCTCTGGGCAGTTTGCAAAAATTAAAAACCATAAAAATACATTATTACAATGTGCAGAACCATTTACATAAAAATATATAAACAGACAGCACACAAGATATATCTAAAAGCATTTTTAAACAATCAACCAAAGGCAATCCAAGACCTGATTAGAAAGTCATTATATGCTGCAAAATGCCTGAGAGAAGACGGCAGTTTTAACCTGGTGCCGAAAAGTTAACCATGTTGGCACCAGGCAGGCCTCATCAGAGAGAACTTTCAGAGAAGTTCTTGGACGCCACCTTCCAGTAGTAAAGGCACGGGGCAGGGGCAAAAGACGTAGAGCCAAAATAACCCAAATACTAGTTTAAAGCTCTTACTGCTAGTAACTAAGCCTTAGCAGAGCAATTTCAGTCTAACAGAATGGAGGGGAAAATTGCATGAAAGCCAAGAAACCATCAAACTATTGGTGTTTGGGGCCAAAGAGGTAGGGATTGGGGAAGGGGCCAGACTGGGACCCCTAGAGGGTCAGATTTTGCAGCCTTGACTTAAACAATAGTTAAGGAAGATGCTTCGTAAAGACAACCATTGACAAATTCTGTTTTAGGGGGTGTTCACAAAAGCCTCCACTACTTCAAAGATTTAGGTTGGCACAGCAGTTGTAGCCACTTCTGGATAAAGAAAGCCTCGCCACAGTTGTCCATGCTGGTAGCATCCAGGTTAGACTACTATAATTCACTATACATGGGGCTGCCTCTGAACAGATTCAGAACATCCAGCTGGTTGTTCACCAGGACTTGTTGGCCGGAAATACTTTGCCAGTGTTAAGATCCCCAATGGCTTTCAGTTTGTTTCTGGCTTACAATTCAAAGTATTGCTTTTAATCTGCAAAGCTCTATATGGTTTGGAACAAAGTTATCTTAAGGTCTGCCTTCTTCCATACGGACATGCCCATTCATTAAAGCCAGTCTTAATAGCCCCATTCCAAATTCCCCCACTTTTAGAGGTTAGGCAGATGGCAACGGGAGGCAAGGGTTTCTTTTTCTTTCTTTTTTTTAGTATGGCACCTCATTCATGGAACAACTTCCCCAAAGAAAAACCACATGGCACCAATTTCATTGTCTTCAGGGATTGATTTGATGGCTATCATGTTGATTTTTCTGATATATTTTAAGCTAATTTATGGGATTACTTTTGTTTTATTATTATTACATTTATATTCTGTCTTCTTTCCTCTTGCAAGGAACCCAAAGAGGCTTAAACGATCCTCCTCTTCTCCATTTTATCCTCACAACATCCCTGCTGTGAAGTACATTAAACAGAGAGTCAGTGACTCAACAGAAGTCACCCAGTGAGCTTCATGGTCAAGTGGGGGCTAGAACCTGGGTCTCATAAGTCCAAGCTCAACACTCTAACCACTACACCACACTGGTTTGATCATGTATTTTATTTTGTTGTTATTTTATTTTAATAATTTGCTAGCTACTTTGGAGGGTTTTTAAAACAGAAACAAAAACAGAGATAGGATACAAGTGCCTTAGATAAAATAAAATTAAAATTGTTGATTGAAAAAGTATGAAGAATAGTGTTTCTGCATCACCATACACATTTTACCTGCTTAGAAAGGGGTGAAATCATGTGTACTCTTAAGCACAACAGCAGAACATCAAGGCAGGCACTGGGAATTAAACACTCACTAACAGCTCCTCCTACAGGCTGAACAAGAGATCCAAAGAGTCCAAAAGAATCTATTACAAGATTTATAGATAGTTATTTAAGGGTGCAATCCTATGCATGTTTAGACAGAAAAAGTCCTATAGCTCCCAGCATTCCTCAGCCACCTATGCTGCCTGGGGAATGCTGGGAATTGTAGGACTTCTTTTCTGTCTAAACATGCATAGGATTGCCACCTAACATGCCTAACTCCAGATACACTATAGAAGCTTTCCCTAACCTGGTGTCCTCCAAATAGGTTCAACTACAACTCCCATCATCTCCAACTACCATGGCCATTAGCCTTGCTGGCTGGAGAAGGTGGTAGTCAACGCATCTGGAGAGTATTTCCTCTTCTCTCAAGCATTTAGCAATATCTGATGAGCCTGGGTTTGTTTTGTTTTTAGGCTTATAGCTTTTTAAAGTTATTATAGTGTTTTTAAAGGTATGTATATATTGTATGTTTTTGCTATTTTAATTTTTGTATATCATTTTAATTGTTTTAATCTTATGTAAACCACCCAGAGAGCTTCGGCTATGGGGCGGTATACAAATGTAACAAAATAAATAAATAAATAAATAGCCAAATAAGGTTGGTTCAGGAAAGCTACACTACAGTGAGGAGAAAAGATGGCAAAGGATTAGAGGCACAATTGTAAATACTTACAATGACCCTGTTCAGACGACACGCTAAGCCACTGTGGATAAGCATTTTGAGCTAAAAATTATGGCTTAGCATGCCATGTGAACCATTCCTAACCATTGTGGCTACATACCCACAGTTAACACAAGCAGTGTCATGGGGCATAGTGAAACAAATGGGGTTGCAAAATCATACTTAAAAATCAAATTAAAGGTTATTGTTCCCTCTGTTATGTAGACGAATCCTCCTGTTTTCATTTTTCCGTTCTAGCAAATTTTACCTTTGCCCTCCGAGGCTCTGTATGGTACATGCCATAATGAAGCATATTTTAAACTCAATTAAAAGCTCTATGCACATCTAATTTTGCCACAAGCAGATAGATCACTCAAACAAATGATGGAGCGGGAGAGGTTCTATAATAATTTATTTCAATGTTTCAGTTTGCATATTTGCTCTGTACACTTATACTCATGTCACAGAAACAAACATTCAAACAGCAGCTAAGGACAATGCACCTAGCCAACACTGGCTTAATGCTGAAAGCACAGCTGGAATAGAACGATAAGCCCAGTTTAGCGGCAGTACCATTTAGAAACAAGTACGTGGAAACGAGGAGAGTGTACGGGCATAGCTAGATAAGCCATCATCATTGCTGATTTTGCAGAGACTACATATCATATAAAAGAGAATCCATTTACAGGGTTCTATCTCTTGGTCACACTTTGATCTCTGAAGGAGGAGAAGACAATACAGAAGGGGGGTGCTGCAGTAATTGACACATATTATATCTGTCATCATACACAAGGCTATGCATATTCTGCAATTCCACAAAAACATAAAATACAAAATGTGGCACTGGGAAAAGAATTCAGCTTTATGTTTTTAAGTCACAGTTTTCATTTCATGTTATTTTTAAAGCAAGTGTCTAGCCCTTACGGCTGCAGAAATGGATTTGGAAATGTGTTGGGCAGTACCTAGCAAAAACAGAAGCTAGAACTGCAGTCAAATATGTGTTCTGTTGGCCAGGAGATGGGACTTTCATGCTCAACCTCACCCCACCCCAGAAGTAGCACGAAGAGTAGAACAGGACAATCCTATACATGTCTACTCAGAAGTAAGTCCCACTATATTCAATGGTGCTTACTCCCTGGTAAGTCTGTTTGGGAGTGCAACCTAAATGATGAAAGAAACAAACAAAAGTTGTGAGGATATACTTAATCTGCATTATTTACACAAATCACAGAATTTACTGTATGAGGGGCAAAGAACAGAAGTAGCCTTGGTGCAGATTTTTTTATTATTATTATTTGACTGATTGAGAAAAGACACAGTGCCGAAGCAACCTGTGCATGTAATAATATAGGGATCGGGAAACTCTGCATTCATCCAACCCACACTAAAGCGCTGCATAGGGGTATTCTGAGGGTTGTTTCATAGTTTACGGGGCAGGAAATACACATTTCCCATACTTGATACACATGGTCAGGAACTGTGGCCAATCTAGCTCCCTGGAGTGTATACCTATATGATGCACACAGGAGTAAATATGTATTAAAACACAGAAAACTGTCCTTTACTAGGTCAGAATATTTGTACACCCCTAGCCCAATACTGTCTATTCTACCTAGCAATGAATCACTGGAAGCAGAAATCATTCTCATCACCTGCTACTCAATCCTTCTTTAACTGGAAATGCTAAGGATTAAACCTGGGACCTTTGGCGGGTAAAGCAAAAGCGCTACTGCTGAGCTATGGTTCCTCTCCAATGGTATGTGCCACATTACGTTTTATCTGCAGATTTTAAAAACGTAATGTGTGAGGCAGCTTTAAATGTGCCCATTCGGTTCCTTCAATACACACACACACACACACACACACACACACAAGTGACCAAATACTGGGATCTGCGCCCGTCTACTTATTTTATTATATGATGAGCTGATGTTGCGCAGCAGCTAGCAGACTGACCATAAATCATGAAAAATCCCTGGTTCAAAATGTTGGTTCACCCATTAACTCATCCAGGGGCATTAGGCAAAAAACTTTCTCTCAGCCTCTGCCTCCCATGTGGAACTTGTGGGCAATACAACATGTCCTACCTTACAGGATTTTTGTAAGGATTGCATTAATGTATGTAAAATGCTTTGAACGCTCAAATTTGCAGTATAAATAGTATTACTGCAGGGTTCCTGCAGCTTTAACTGTTGTAATGAAGACAGAATTTAACCGGGTGCTGCATGCAGACAAATGACACCTGCTGAAATTCCCTTTTCTGTACAACTGTTAAAGATACAGGAGCCCTGTCCTCCTTTCCACATGGACACCCTACCCAAAGTACCAGCTGCTTCCCAAAAATAAAGTACAGCAATTTGCAGCATCACAAGGTCAAGTCTGGCATCATTTAGATGCATTCACAGCTGATTCCTGCTAACACACCTAACACCCCTGGAACACCACACCAGGGAAGGAGCCAACTGTGCAACGTCTGTTGGTAACAGCTGCACTAAGCTACCTGCACAGGTAAGTGGGTGACAACCTTGGAAAAAGGAGGAAAACTCAGGCAGTATCCAGCGCTGTTTAAATGCAAGGAGCTTTTTGGCATTTTGCAATTCACCACTGTCACCAGTCCTAAACTAGGCACAGGAGACAGACCAAACAAGCTCAGAAACATTTGTGCGAAAGAAGGAAAACGTGACGATTTATTTCAGCCAGGCAGTTACTGTTATTTCCAAACAGCAGCACTTTTTGCAAAGTAATGAAATCCGCGCCATCCCTAGAAATCACCCCCAGAAAGCCACTTCCACACGTACACACACACACAATTCTGCATGCCCTCGCCTTTCTAAGGCATCGAGACCAACGGGTTCCAGTTCAGCATCCCATCAGCTAGCGCGCGCATCAGCTCTTGTTTGGGCAGCCCCCTGCCCGAATTGCTCACCATGCGGATCTGAGTACTGATGAGGACGTACGGCATGATCGCTTCTGCGCCCACCGACGTCCCCAAGGTGGCCGCCGCTCCACAGCTCGTTCTGTTTTTTTTCCCAGCTCAGCACACACGTGACATCCTGCCACTCCAGAGTTACGCCCTCTCCTGGAGCAACCAATCAACAAGGGGGCTGTGGAAGGGCGGTGCTGGTACGGAAATGATGGCCGCAGGGCAAGCATTGTAGGGCGATGGGGCAGGCCTGGTGGCACAAGATGCCTTTTGGGGGACTCAGTGAGACGGCTTCCAAACCAGAGAGAGAAATAAAGCAATTACAGTGGAGGCTGGTGGTTCTGATTTCGGTGGGGCCGTGAATCCATTCTGGGTTTCAGTCAGAACCAACCAGGAGAGTTCTGGCTAGTTCTGACCTGAAACAGAGAATGGGTTCAGAGCACGCACACACCGAAATTGGAGCAGCACTTTAGCATTTGTTCTCTATTGATTTGACTTTATGATCTTGGGCTAACTTTTTGTACAGATCTTTTCATTTCTTTTGGGGGGGTGATGGAGTGAAATTGTAGACATCGTAAATGAAATTTATGTAAATAAGTAATAAAATAGGACTCCTTAATCTTGTGGGTAAGTCACAGCATCTCTGCTCTCTCTGTCTGACTACATTGGCCTATATATATATATATATATATACCACTTCATCTGCTTCATAAAGAAGATGCTCCATGCCCTGTTTTCTGCACCTTCTCCAGCGCTATGATACCTTGATTGAGCGCATGTAGCTTGGCCCATGTATTTGGAATAGATCATTTCAAACAAATACTATTCTGAAAGCCCTGGGCTTCAATCTCCCACCTAACAACCTAAACTTGGTTTCCAGAACCTCTTGGCCACATTTACCAAAGTCAAAGTTGCTTACTGCTGTGTTACTGCTCTAGAATATTCTAAATATATCGCCTATGCATCTCAGCATGTTTGTATTCGTAGGAATGGACAAGTAATTCATCATGTGGCTAATGCATCTGGCACAAACTCAACTACCTATCTTTCAAAAGACAATCTTCCATATTAAACATATTGTTTATAAATAAACATATATTGTTAATAAATAACATTTTAAACATATATCATTAATAAATAAAATGCAAAAACATTTTTTTTGCTTTTTAACCAGGAGGTGGGGCTGTGTACAATGGAATCATAACAAATGTGGGACATTTTTTCTTTGGCAGTGACAGAATTACATTTAAAAGGGTCTGCCTATGTATTCATTTTCTTTGCCTACTAATTATCTGCCTTGAAAAATGAAACAGAAGTTCCTTTGATTAAGAGAATATTTGGTTTTCTCAGGTGGGGCTTGGTCAGTAGTACAGCTAGGTTATTTTAGACCCTGGACTTAATTATCTTATGGGTGGCCCCTTCAAGTGACCGTGTTCTATTACTTTAGTTGTGAAGCACACAAATTACATTTCTATTCTCTCCCTCCCCCACCTTCTATTCATTGCTTTACAAACGGGTGGACAAAAAGTAGATTTCCAGATGTTTTGGCCCTCAGCTCCCAGCATTCCTGACCATTGGCAATGGTGGCAGGTGCTTTTGGGAGTTGAAGTCCAAAAACATACGGAGATCTACTTTCTGCCTACCCCTGCTTTACAACTTCTTCTATATTCCTGAAAAGTTAGAACAAAAAACAACTTTTAAAAACCCTCCTGACCCACTCTGATAAAAAAAGAAGACTCAGAGCTTGTGCAGTTTCACATTTTAAACTCACTTAAAGTATAGCACCATCATGAGTACAGGAAGAAAACGGAGTTGGCTTCTGCTGCCCAAATGCTAAACATATTTACTTGTGAATAAATTCCATTTTATTGTAGAAATGGATAAAGTATATTTAAAGTAAAAACAATGAAATGAGTGTCTGTAACCATGTACATCAGGGATAGGCAATGTGGTACCTGCAGGCACCAGTGTGCCCCCTGACATCTGGTGCCCACTGAGGTGACCCACACTTACTTTTAGTTATTTTTAAATAAATTCTGTGAGGGAACATGTGAATGAGTGGTGATCCGGAGTGACAGAGAAAAAGAGATAGCAGATAATGGCTAGCAGAGCAGGTGTGGGGAAAGAGAAAAAAGATTTGCCTTCTGTGAAATAGGTTTCTTTTGGTGTTGAAATGTGTGGGTTCAAAGGAGATGTTTAGTGTGTTGGGGCTCAGACCCCACCTCTGCCTTGTACTCAAGTTTTTTGGACAGGTTGCATATCCTTTGTGACTAGTCATGGCAGCCATTTTATCTTGGTCTTCAGGATAGTAGCTAAATGTGCCCAGGGATCTTTAAAAGGTTATCTACCCCTGATATGCATGCTGGACTTCCCCCTCCCGCCGACAACTGTAAAAAAAATTTTAAAAAAAAGAGGGAAAGAAACTACGAACAGGGGGGAAATCGCGTTTCCTTACCGGCCTCTCTTTTGTCCCTCATTACTTCTTCATTCTGCCCGGAGGGGAAAGAGGAAGTAAACAAAGACCACATGGCCGATTCAGGGGGCATTTGTATTGCGCCGCTTTTCCTGCGCACAGCAGGAGATCGCGGCACATTCAGGTTTTTTAAAATCGGATTAAAAGGGGTCTAATTTGTGACAAAAATGAGCAGGAGGCGCACGGGAGGCAGATGTCGTCTAAAGGACGCATGAACATCCGTAAGTGGGCAGTAGCGAGTGTGAGATAAAACACTCGTCGGATGAACTTCTACAGCAGCCAGCATCAGCTATGGTGGACCGTGGCACTAACGCTGGGCATATGTGCTACTGCTCCCATCACCTGCTGCTCTCTGGGTGGTCATTGCAGTGGGGCTGGACTTTGGCCCCAAGGTCCAACCCTAACTGTATCACTGCCCCTGCAGGGCGGGATTTCTGGGTGGTGTGTGGGAAGGTTTAATCCTTCCCTCCTAGTGTGCAGTACTTCTGATCCAAATTGAGGTTGTGCATGTTTACATGAGAGTAAATAAAAACCTAATTCTCAGCCACACACCATACCAGGGGACCCAAATGCAGAACACGCGGGTGCTGTGGAACCCACAGGGTCCTCCGGTGGTGCCCACATGCTCTTCCTTCCCTGTTTGCAAAGAAAAACCTTTGCAAACACTGAGGCCGTCTTCTTTCTCTCCCTATCTAGCCCCTATCCTTGCTCGTTTTCTCCCCTCTAGCCCTTTGCCATGCTATTTCCCACTTCCTCCCAGTCTCTAGCCTCGCTGTTCCTCCCTCCTTTTTAGCTTGCTGCTTCTCCTAGCTTCTAGCCTTGCTCTTTCTCTACCCCTTTGCTTTGCTATTTCCCTCTTCCTCCAAGCCCCTAGCCTCACTATTCCTCTCTTCCGCCCATCTTTACCTCACTTTTGACTAGCCAGGCACCCGTGGCAGTCATTCTATGACTAGTTACATCTTCCATGGGAGCCGCTTCGTGTTGGTGCCCACAGCAGTTTCTCAAATTCCCAAATGGGAATCCAGATCCAAAGCGGTTGGGGACCCCTGCGCTGTAACATTAGTGTAATGTGTTCTTCAGTTCTCTGAAGCATCTACAGACACTGCCTTATATAGACTGAAGTTATTTCCTACAGGGGTATCTTTATATATGGGGACGTCTTCTCATTTCTATCCCTTTGTTTCTTCCAAACAGTTGGCACTTTCTTTCATCCGAGGCCAGACAGACTCCAATAGAAACAACAGCTGGCAAAGACTGGATGAACAGAGATATTGTAGCTGCCACTCTATCAGTGTAGGGCACATGTCATTATCTGTGTAATGGTCTGACTTGCCTGTGCAGGGAATTGCTTACCAGCACCAGAACAGCAGCAGCTAGCAGAAGCAGGAGACAGATTCTATCTCTTCCTATTGTCAGAGGGAAAACAAATATCTACTGTTGCCACAGGGGTGGGGGAGTAAATTAAGGCTGCATTCTTATGCACCTAACACTTATGTGGGAACATACGCCTCATATGAATTCAGTGGGGCTTACTCAGTGAGCACACTTTCTTGGAAGTACGTCCCATTGAATTCAGTGGGACGGATTTCTGAGTTGGAATGTGCTAGAAGACAGCATGTCTCTCTTCCCTTCCCTTCCCCTCCCTTCCCTTCCCTTTAAATCCCTGTAGTTTGGTTACTGGGGGAACAGCCATCTTTCATTTATGTCTCAAGAAACATTGCTATTAAATTCCAGCCAGATGGTAGACATGTGCTATCCTCTGCAGTCTTAAAGGACTGTGTTATCAGTCATCCGCAGAAAACATTTTTACCCAAAGTGTCACGTCCAAGTTATTAACCTTGGAAGTGAGGCCTTTCCATCAATTGAATACAAAAACCATTTCTTCATTTATGCAAAAATATTAACTCTTCAACATGAATAATGCAGATCCAGGTAATGTCTTTATACAGTCACAGGAAATGAGAAGCTTGATAGAAATGACATTGGCTACAACCTTCATCTTAAAAAACAACAACAATGCAATTTCATACAAGTACAATATTAATTAAAAACCTATCATCTAAAATTCAACAATTAAATCTTCCTTGCCTGACCGCAGATGGATTTATCTGAGGAACTATCTTCAAACCTCTTAAGGCACAATCCTAAATGTTTAGACAGAAAAAAGTCCTACAACCCCCAGCATACTGGCTGGGGAATGCTGGGAGTTGTAGGACTTTTTTCTGCCTAAATATGCATAGGATTGCACCCTTAAGGAGCAACCCTCTGACTAGGGCTGCCTCTACAAGAGAGATTTAATGCTCTTTCAAGGCGCTTAAAATTTTTTACCTCTACAAGAATGGAGCGCAAATCAGGCGTAGAGGCGTGTTATCTCTCCGATTATGCGCATTATTGAATGTGCGTTAAACAGCTAGTTTTATTTTGCTCCGGCTGTTAAAGCGCATTTTGCCTATGTGAGCAAGCGCTTATGCGCATTAACTACTTGTAAAGCGCATTTTGGTCATCCCTTAATGTGCTTCGCCGCCTCTCGCCGCCTCTCGTGCAGAGGTAATAGACATAAATGCGCTTCAGCGATTATGCGCATAATCGCCTAACCAGGCGCAAAAGCGAATCCTTGTAGAGGGGACCTAGGCTGACCATATGAAAAGGAGGACAGGGCTCATGTAACTTTAACAGTTGTAGAGAAAAGTGAATTTCAGCCAGTGTCATTTGTATGCAATTAGTTCCTGGTGAAATTCCCTCTTCATCACAACTGTTAAAGTTGCAGGGGCCCTGCCTTCTTTTGTATATGGTCCCTCTAGTATAGTGCCTGCAACTTTAACTGTTGTGATGAAGAGAGAATTTCATCAGGAACTAATCGCATACAAATGACACTGGCTGAAATTCCCTTTTCTCTACAACTGTTAAAGTTATATGAGCCCTGTCCTCCTTTTCATATGGTCAGCCTACCTCTGACCCCTAGACAGCATCTGGAGGGCCATAGGCTATTTCAAGTTCCTGGGTCAGAGGTTGGAGACAACATCCAACCTCGGATCCAGGAATTGGTGCTCCCTCCCAGCCAGTACAGAGAGAACTTGCTGCCTCTCCGAGCTCACAAAAGCGAACTTGGAGAGGAGGGAAAGGGGTTGTGCCAGTGAGCAGGAAAGGGAAGGAACTGGGAAAGCCAGTTTATGAAGTATCCTCAAGGCCTCTGCAGCCTCCTTCCCTCATCATCCGCTGAGGCCTAGCTAAATGTGGGGAAACGGCTTACAGTCATCCCAATAGGAGTGTGCTCTTAATCAATGTAATCCACCCACTCTGGACAACCCATATACTGAGTGGTCAGGGAGGCTTTTTACATATTGCTGAGAAGTCCCCAAATATCTAGGAAGCTTGAGCCAGAGCACCTCTCATTCTGGAATTAAACCCTGTGGTTATTCCAAGAACAGTTGAACTACAATAGCCAAAATTATAAGAGTGTTATATAAACAGACACTATATGGACAGCATACATTCAGAAAGCTCAATGGGTTGATCTGAAACTTGGCAGTGTAGGAGAGGTCGGTTTGAAGAGATCCAGCTTTCCCAGAGTTTCCCCATATACAGCTACCCTCTATATATGGATGTTTCATCACTGAA